>JACVBY030000663.1:1503695-4397536 GCA_017589505.3 Metroxylon sagu
ATCAATTGCAAGCAAAATTTTAAATTTCGTGGGACAAAGCTATCCTGGTTTTTTCACGAAAAGAGATGCCCCATGTCTTATCTCCTCTCAATCCTCAACACGATCAGGTATCCCAATACTTGCTTAGAATGCTTTTTTAATAAAAAAAATTATTTCTGAAGCTTCAGTATTTTATTTAATTTTTAAACATATTTGAACTTCAAAAGTTATATCTTTATGATAAATTAGATCTATTTAAAATTGACATTATAATGTATTATAATTGAAACAGATCGAGACGGAATGGCCGAGATCGATCTCGGAATCTCTTTGGGATGAGACGTTTCAGCCCCCATCTTGCCGAGACTTGAATCATTAGTTTCAACTAGATCTCGGAATCTCTTTGGGATGAAACGTTTCAGCCCCCATCTTGCCGAGACTTGAATCATTAGTTTCAACTAATGTGACCCAGAATCTTGCTAGAAATTAAATACATTAAATATAAATTAAAATCAGAAAAATGAAAAATTTGATAGAATTATTTAAAAAAAAATATTTTAGCATAAGTTATCATTGTGCACCTGTGTGTTAATTGTCTCTAAACAATTTGCAAGTTATCATCTCCTTACAGCATGGGTAAAAATCATGCATGGCTGAGACAAAAGTTTTATGGATGAGCAAATACTTTGTAAGTTGTAAAACTTCTACATGGACCGAATATTAGATAGTATGTACTTGTATACTCAAGTGAAAAACAAGACAGCATTCCACAATTAACCCTCTAACATCTTCATCCATGAGCTACCAGCATTGCAATAGACTATGCAGATATTACCTTGTAACATGTCTACCTACTGGTTTGCCTAAAATCCTTAGGTGAGTGAAAATGTTCATCCTGCTTCACAAATAATACATGCACAACAAAGTATCATTTGAGTTTGCAAACAAACCATACACTGATACACGTATATATGATATCTAAAACAAAATTACTTGGGTGCACACCTAGCAATATTTCCTAGGTTTTACTTATGTATGCATATAAAAAAAATGTTATTTTAAAAGATTCAAAAAAATACATGATTAATTTGAAGGAAATAAGCATGTGAGTCCTATGGAAGCATATCAAAATTAATATATATATATATATATATATATAATAATCTAAAATGAAAAGCAAAAACTTAATAAATCTTCTCTTTTTTTAAATGGTCAACATATTAATCTTGAAATCATACAAGAAAATCTAGATCATTTGCTATGGATGCTAGAACAAAATGACTAAGAAATTTTATTTTTACTATTTTAAATAACATTTAAATATCTAAAGAGTTTGGATGGCAGCCATTACACTTGCGCATAGGCAGTCCCTTTTGACTTGAAGACAACAAAATGTGAAAAAGAAACATATTTTTCTGTAGAGACAAACAATCTATAAGAGAAGCTAATGGTCTGCTTCTTCCAAATAGATCGCCTAACATCAGAGAAAGAAAGAAAAAGAAAAGAACTGTCTTAAAGGAGAGAAAGCAAGAACCTCCCATGAGGCTTCTCTATGTAAGCATACCACAAAATCTCATCCTATTGACTTCAATAATTCCTTATCCCAACCTATAAATACAATCGAAATTCTAATCACTATTCCAACTAAATATAGAACTACACAACCAACCAACTAATAAATAATCCTAAAAGACAATCAAAGAAATGCAGGCACACACATATAGATATGCACTGTGTGTGTATGTATGTATGCATTTAACTTACATACATGCATATACAACCAGCTCATTCTTAGATGCATTATTTCACGTAAAGTGTGTAAAACTCTTTCCTCTACAAAATGGTCACATAATCAGTGGTTAACATTATTATTTGGAAAGACAAAGTTCCTTCATCTCTGATCTCTTATGCAGTGTGTGCATTGAAGGAAAACTCTTTGACATGGCAACATGGAAAGTACCAATTATAGTCAGTGTAAACTAAATCTAACAAATGCAGCATTAGAAGATGCACACTTTGATTATTCCATCTGAATTTCCTTGTGTATTGTGTTGCTAGAAAATATTGCTGATATTAACATGATACTGGCTAAGACCAAAAATTTGGTATAAGAAAAATAAAATAGTCAATGGCATTTGCAACATGCCCAAATCAAATTCTTTACCATGGATCATACCTGTTTTGGATGAACCTGCTGCAAAAGTTTTTAATTTGTGCAGAACTGTAAACTGTATAGCAGTGTAGGGCATGTACATAAGCAGAGCCGGAACATTTCCTCTCCAGAAACCCTGTTGTACCACATCATACTCAATGAATGCAGACAGAAACAACAGCAACTTATTATAAACTCATGTTTCATTTCTTCCATAGATCTATCAGCATCACAAAGACAGAAGATAAATAAAGACAGATAACTACATGATTTACATAGGAAAACTATACAAAAACATAACATCACTACAAGACTACTCATAGAAAAGTGTGTCCTCTACAAGACTTTGTTCAATCTAGAGAATTTGTCGTGCCTACTCATAGAAAAGTGTGTCCTCTCTAAGATGGAAGTATGAACCATCAGGGTAACTGAACCCACCAAATAACAAAAGCAGACCAACTGCAAAGTGTGTGTAGATACAGCCAGAATTTATATTATGAAGATTTAGGACCTTAACCATGTTAAGAATGAGAAAGTGAATTAATGTTTATCTCATTTATAACTGTCATCACCAAAACCACTCTACCATGCACTTATAGCCTGCATAAACTTTGATTGATGCACATCAAAGTAAGTCATGACCCTACATTTGTTCAATTAGTCCATCCAGTGATATCTCAATAGTTGAATTTCACTTCATCTTCTCCCTTAAAGAAACAATTTAGTCCTTAAACAGCAATGTGAAGCTTGTAAGAATAGGAGAATTACCATGCAACATTAGTCTGTACTTAAGGATTTACAAAAAGAAGTTAAAGGCAAAGATAATTGTTTTCTAAACAAAAAGAAGTGAAATCTAAAGAGGAAGGAACATGTCTCATCATTCAACTGGAAAGTGAAGACCAGCAGAATAGATTAGTAACAATGTATGGTTAACAGTACCAAATGAATAAAGAAAAATGCTCATCTCTTGGTAAGGGTGAGCATTAAGCTCAGTTCTACTCCGCTGAATAACCACCCAAAAGCTTAAGCAGTTAAGGGGTCAACAATGTATATCAGAAAATCAATGCAAAGTAATTGACCACAGTTGCATGGTCACCTACAAACTGTGAGATCCTTTACATTAGCAGTGATCAACTCCTAATATGTGGCCTCCTGGCAAATCATGACCAAAGCCATTATATGCTATCAGATTATTCTAGAATCATTCCAGATTTAAATGTCAAAAAAAAAAAGAAAAAAAGAATCAGTGTAGCAGAATTCAGAAAGCATCTAAGATAATTGGCCTGTGTTTTATTTCAAAGAATGCCATGAAATCACAAAATATTGAAATTCAATGATTTTTTTTTTGAAAAAAAAAAATCATAGGCCATCCTATCACATTAAGCCATTTTTGGGTGTACACTGACATTTGCAAAAGGTTATGTTTGACGCTACAGAGATTGCGTGCTTTTCCTGCCCTAACAAGAAATGATGAGAAAACAAAATTTTTAGGGTAAGGAGAAACATTTCTCTAAGAGTTAGTTCAGCATTAAAAAAAATGAACATAAAAAGTGCCTTCCCTGTCAGAATTAGAGGAAAATTTGCTAAGAAAATAAATATAAAAGTGCACTATAATGCACAGAGAGGTTAGCTTGAACCTAGAGGATGGGGGCAAATTCTGGTTCAGCAACAGGCAAGAAAACACAAGGCAGTTCTGTATATCAAATTTTATAGAATGATGATTATGATAAAGATGCCATATTTTTCATCTTTTTCTTTGAAAAGTAGGCCTATGTCAATGTAAATCCTTTTACATCAAACTAAGAAATCCTATGTACTTTTAAATGATGGAATAAAACTAATATTGAATAACTAAAATGACGTTTGTTTCTTGAGCATGATAAACTGAGCTTATGATTGTTGGAAAGTGAACTTTTCATGTCCTTATATTGATGATCCCTTACTTGTTAATCATTCAAATTGCAACGCTATCACATTCTTAGTTCTTACTTTTTTTTCAAATATCATTTCACTTGCTGTTAATCTTAAGAGAAACCAAAAACACATCATATGATCTGCAACCTGATCTATGATCTAATCTGATTCAAGATCCTCAATGATATGATCCCAATATTAAACATTGAGTGTTTTGGATTTCTCTCTCCTGATATTTTTTTTGGGACGGCCTCCACTTTTTATGCTAGTCAATAAGCAAAATATGACAAAGGAAGAGTATTATGAAAATAAAACAATAAAGGGGTGAAGCACATAGTGATCTTTTTCAAGGAAATACTTCCCCATTTTAGCTTTTCATTTTTCTATTAGTTCCCTTAGCTTATTGTTGTACAATAGCTGTTCATTTCCTTAATTTTACCAACAATATTTCTAGTAGCTTATTGTTGTACAATAGCTTATAGTTCCCTTAGCTTGCTTTTTCCATCACAACATGTTGGGAGAAGGAAGGTTCTAAAATAGAGATCCCTGTGACCACTTCAAAATAATTGGCATTTATGCTTTTGAAATCCTGTATTTCCTCAAGAATTAGATACTAACTTAATAGCTGGAAACTTCTACCTAGGGTGCCATGTATGCTTAGTCTCTCTGGAAAATTGCTCCAACATTTGTTTCATAGGCACTTTTTCACATAAGATTTGCTTCCCACACATGAGCCAAACTCCACTTCACCAAACCACATCCTCCCAATTAGGGGTGGTAATCCGGTCAGGTCGGATCCACGTTAGACTAAAAATTGACTAATCCAAATCCGATTTGTTTATTAATGGGTCAAAAATCTAAACCCGAACCTAACCATTTCGTCAAGTAGGTAGCCTAAGCCAATCTACAATGGATTGAAACAAGTTAAATGGGTTAAATTGGTCAAGCATTGCCACCCCTACTCCCAATTTAGCTAAATGAGAATGCAGACCAACAATATTCTCATAGTCTTCAATTCCATGTGCCATTATCAAGTTTGGACTATTCAGTTGTGGCCAGCCATGGTTCAGTCATAAGAAGACATTCGTGTTAGCCCTCTTGCTTTGTCACCAAGCTCCTATTTGCTAACAGATGGCAACACTCGTTGATTTCTCACCATCAAATGATCCCTCCCTAAACATTTGAGGCTAGAAAAAAGTTACATATAGCAGCACTTGCACTGATCTGAGTGAAGATGAGATTAAGCCTCAACATTACTAGCAAAACATAGGTTATCTGTCACATTGTGTTGGCATTTAGTATATGGATCAAGATTATGGGCCCATCTCAACCAGTACATGCTGTATTGATTGGCAAATGGCACCGTGCACACCTCAACACCACTTCCTAGTGAATTGTGCTGAATTCCTCTGCTCTGAATGAATATCAGCCCATACCACTATTTTTCTTCCCTACATTTGAGCTGATGGGTGCTGGCCCATGCCCTGTGTCAATATGGAACACACTGCTATACATACCAAACAGCATGCAGTCCAGAATAGGTACTTGCACAGGTATCTAAATTTTTTATTTAACATGACACGAACATGACTATAATCAGTATATAGTCTAATAGTTGAATCAAAACCCACCCCTACTCACTGTGATTGGAACAGTTTTGGTTAGGCCATTATTTCTAAGAGCTAAATGAAGAATTTCAACTATATTTTTCTCTAAGTCTAGTAATTGCATACATTGGGAAGCTACCCCAAACTAAAGAGCCCTTGCATTTACTTGCTCTTCTTTCTCTTCCAATCACAATCACATTGAGTTGGTCATTAGTAATTTAAACCAGTTTAGTTCTTAGAAAATAAAGTTCTAGCATGAATATCGAGTAGTTCCTTTTTTAACTAGTATAATGGCATGTGTAATTATCAAGAATTTGAACCAATGTGGTCAGTTTTGATGGATAAAAATAGGAAAACTAAGAACAAGAGTGACAAAAAAAGAGTTTTAAAACTGAATGAAATTATTATCCATGGGAGAACTATAAATTTTCCAATTTTACCAGCTTATCTAATTTATATAATATAAAGTTCTAATGAACCTTACTCAAAAAATTTCATCATCACATATAATAAGTCAAGGTTTTAGTTTCCTTGATCTTAGTTGCCAGAATCATGAGCAGGTATAGGTGTACATATGGATGCAGGGAAGCAAATGCTTCAAAAACACTTTAAGGAAGAGCTTAGGAAGCGAGTGCTGGTTCAAGATTCTGGGAAAATCATAAAATGGGTGCATTGTCCTAACTAGAAGATTTCGTCTACCAAGTCTTTGACATCAAAGTGCCAGCTGCTGTAAAAAATAAGAAATGCAATTTTACAATCATGAACTCATGCAGCAAGTATGACGTTAACATTGTTTACCATTTTTTTCATTGCAACTGAAACTAAATATTAGTTGGGAAAAGACTAGATGATTGTGATTGTGATAATTGAAATTATTCCCCACTAAAAAAAAAAAAGTAGAAAAAATACTCTCTCTTTTTTGTTGGGGGCGAGCAATACATACTGGCAAACCTTCCTCTCGAAAAATGTCTTTAGTTGCTTGCAAGATACCAGTATATTTTGAAGGCCTATACAACTCCCTTTGAAGTAAAGCCCATTGGGAGGTAGGCTCTAGCTGAACCTGCAAGCAGTCACCAAAGGAATTCCTTAGTCCTCTGAGTCCTCTGAAATGCATTATATACTAAATCAGAAAAGCCCAATATTATATGAGCTACATGTAAAAAAATAAAAGGTTGAGCAGAAATCTTTATATATTGCACAAGAAAGAGGGGGAAATTAGATATAAAGTATGCATCATTGCAGGAAGAAATTCTTGCTGTGAGACCTATAAATTCAATAAGCTATTTAATGAATAGGATAGGTATTAGGTATCACATCCATAGAGCAAAAATCCTACACTGCATGAGCACTGGTAACTAAATCCAGGGTTGATGTCAAAAACAAGTACAATGAGGTGTCTGGCTTCCAAAACACCAGATGTGGGTTCAGGTTTAGCTCTCTTCTTGGACAAGCAAGTTCTGAACCATATCAATATTGAGAGAAATTGTTTAAATGAATCTTACAAAAACGTAATAGAAAAGACCAAAAAATAAAAATATTATTAATGACATTCCAGTGATGGATTAAGTCAGATGACAAGGTTGGTATATTTACATGGTCCTTAGTTGAGATAATTTACAACTTGCTTTTAGTAGTTACAGGTAGCAAAAGCATAGGGAAAACAAAGGTGTTAGATTTCTTCCAGACATGATCTATAAGAATGACCAAATTACTGTTAATTCATATAAACCACAAACTCTTCATAAATTTTTCATGAAGGAGAGTTTTGGAAATTCCTAAAAGAACTGGTACAATGTTAACACATCTCCAAAAATACTACATGGTCTCATAGAGGGATGTGACAAATATACCCGGAGACAAATGAGATGGCCAAGAAGATGCAACAAATTTGTAAATACTCGTAAGGGACTGACTGCATCTACGTGTAATTCAAGGAAGGCCATTTGGTCCATCTAGATAGGCCCAAAACCTTGATTTCAACTTAAAATTTATGATCTATGAAGGTGTCTTGAGACTTAGTCTAAACAGGCCTTCTTTAAGGTTCTAAATTTATAGTAGAACTATCAGCAACCGCTTTCAACATAACAAGAACTTCCATGCTCCTATACAATCCCTCTAAATAGTTCTAAGTTAATTGGGCACTTGCAAGATACTTTTACCCTCATCACTACTGAGGAACTGAGCAAGCTACGCTGGATCCGTATTGTGAGACCACCACATTATGAACAAGTAATAGGTCATATCCCCCTGATTAACTACAGACGGTACTAGAGTTGAGCTAAATAATTGGACAAGGGATATATTGTGGTTTAGAAGATGCTTTCTAATTTCTCAAAGACGGTTCTGTGTTAAGCAAGAAGCTTTGAATAGGTTCCTGATAAAAAATGTTATCAAGGTATGTGCTAGGGGCAGAAGGAACATAAAATCATCATCTTTACCTTGTCAACTAAGTGTACAAGATACAAATCAGAATTATCACTAGTTTTAATCATCAGTCACAACAAATACTGGTACAATTAATGCCCATCTTAAGCGCATTTCTGATGAGACTGAGGTGATTTATCCAACCACTAGTCCTCTTCAGTCTAAAGAGATATGAACCTTTAGCTAACAATTTCAGGCTGATAACCTGAAACCAAAACTTTTTGCAAACAAATTTCTAACCATGATGATAAAGACAAGCATCAGGAAGAGAAGCGAAAAACTCTAAAGCAAACACAGACAAATGCACAATTCTTACCGAAAAAGGGGGAAAAAAGGCATATGTTGTTGTTGTTTTTGTTTATCATATATGCTTTCAAAGCATTTCTCTAAAGCAAACACAGACAAATGCACAATTCTTACAGAAAAAAGAAAAAAAATGACAGATGTTATTTTAGTTTATCGTACATGCTTTAAAAGCATTTCTATTACTTAATTATTTTTCAAGCATCATCATCAAGCTCTTTTGCATGAGTTCATCGCACCACTAATTTGAAGTTCAATTTCCACAAGCTCTAAATATTAGAGAAGGCTTCATCTAAAGCCTGTGTATATCTGTCAGCATTTAAGGATCCCACTTGAAACCTTTTTATTTACCTTTGTTTAGTTCTAAGAAGTAAGAACTGGTCAATGTAATGCCCATGGGTTCCACCGGATAGCAAGTTGACACAAACTCTTGAGCAACTATTTTCTTGCCAAGAATGCAATATGAAGTTCTAAGCCATATTAGAAAACAGAAGCTAAAACTAGCACTTACAAATCAAGCAATATCAATCCTCACTTCCCCACATCAAAGGGAAACAGATTGCAAGCAAACTAACAAAGTAATCACCTCTGCATGCCCTGATACCTCGTCTATGTTGTCTAAAGATTGTTCTAGCAAAAGTTCCCTTTTCTTGCACTGCTTAAAGTTACATTATCTCAAACTCCTAACTGCAAGACCTTCATAGGGGACCTGAATCAAAAGAACAACAGAATATATACAACTAAGGAACAAAAGAAATAAAATCAAAAAAAAAAAAAAAATCAAAGCCTTGGGAATCGGAAGCGAATTTGAAACCTAGTCTCGGCCGCAGATACTACTAAAACTAATAACCGTCGAGCATTAAACCCTATATGAATAGAAAATGAACCACCAACAAGCTAAGGAACAAATTACACAAGGTCGCCCCAAGCCCCTTTTTTGAGAATAAAAGAGTTGTTCTCCCAAAAAATTGCTCTTTTCCATCATGCATAAAGCTACATTATCACGAAATTCTATCTCAGAAACATTAAATAAAAAATCACATCAGAAGAACAAGAAACCATAATTAATTAAAGAAAAATCAACTTAATCCCCAAAATTCAGAGCTGGTGAACCTGGGACCAACCTGAAACCTAATCTTGATCACATCCAGCGGCGACGTCACCATCCGAGAGATCCCGCCAGAGATCGCGCCAGCCAAAGCCTCTATCAGCGCTCGCTTCAGCTGCCCGGGCTCCTCCATCTCCTTCCAATCCCCAAAACACCAGAAATAAAACTCCTAAATATATCGGATCAAAAGGCGAAAGAACAAGAAGGGATCCGCTTCCAAAAATCTTCCCAAAAACAAAGTAATATAGAAGAGCAAAACCCGAGAGCCAAGCGGGGGATTAGGTTTTCACGGGACGATAGAGGAAGAGAAGATACGAGACGCGGAAGGGAGGGCCGCTGGGAAAATTGACGAAAAGAAACCAGACGCCGCCACTCGGAAAGAAAAGATAGGCTGTTTATAAAAGGGAAAGAAGAAATCGTCAATTTCTTTTTTTTTTTTTTTTCTTTTATTTTTCTCTACGTAAATAAATTTGCCATCAGAAACGACTCTAATGTCGCATAATTTTGATGGGATGTGTGCTCATATTTAATATGAAAATAATATAATGAGAAAATTATATTTTGAAACGAAATCTATAATATAATTTTTATATTGCAGAATGATATTAGATGATCATCATGTAAATATAAATAATTTTATTTAATATGATAAGTATGTTTTTTTTTTTTAACTATTCTTTAAATCGTAAAATAATTTGAGACATTGGATGCCTTCTAAAATCTTTTTTTTTTATGTTTATTTTTTATAACATATTAAATAAAGAAGGTATTAAATGCCAATATTTGCTGACAGGAGATTGGTATGCTTTGATGCGTATTATGCATATATTATGCATTGGATGGGATCATAAACTTTTAGAGAGCATTAATAATTAAGATAAGCCTAAGTAAATTAACTAACTCTTAAATTTGTTCAAGAACCTCTCTTATGCTCATTAAGAATTGGAAGCATACTCACCCTATTTATTTATTGGAGTTTGATATTTTTTATGTAATGCATGCAGTAATATATATGATTAAGTATAGAAGCAACATAATTTGGATTTTTACATGGCAAATGGGTTGATATAGTTGCTTAATTTTTGAACATCTCTATCAAAAATAAAGTATAAATAATGATTTCTTATGAGAAAAGATTATTTATTATTAAAAGTATGGGAATCTTCTTAAAAGATTACAGAATTATTGAGTTAGAAATATAGCAAACGGTGATTATGATTAAAAATCAAGAGAATATATATATACACGCATACAAGATTTTACTCATCAAGTAGAATCCTCACAAAAAAATATATATTGCACTTGGAGACCTTATGATAGTTTCTTTGCATCATGTTTCATGAAGGCTTTCTTTTACAATAATTAATGGTCTTATTTTTTAATATTCTTTGTCTAAACATATAAAGGTTTTTTTCTACGTGTCAACTACTCTCAGCTTTAACTGATCTTATAATAAAAGATTAATAATGTAATATTTTTAAAATATGAGAAAATAAATTATAACTAAAGAATTAAGAATCCAAATAAATTTTCAGTGACCGATTAAGAATGAAAAATATATTTTCACTTTGATTGTATCACATTTAGTTGGAATGTTTGACCAAGCCAAATGATAGAATGACTAATCATTGACTCAGCCATTAGGTAAAAAGTATATGACTTACAAGCAAGCGTGCTCAAGGTTATGGAATGAGCTAGAAATTAATTTCTATTAGTCTTAATATATCTCTTCCCGAACCTCTCCTATAATCTTTTCGCCCCCCTCTCTCTGTTCATAACCTACCCTTTTTTTAGGATCATAACAAACAGACCCCAACAAGATGGTATTTTGTGTCCCCATAAGCTCTCAGAGTCATTTGGTCCATGAATTCATTGGGTCTCCTCCTCCTTCTGTGCAATCAAAAGCTAAGATACATATTCCTTTAAGGCATGTTTACATTGCAAGTAAAAGTAGCTCACATGCCAAATGGTTAAATTTGGACCAAGGCCATTGGTCTTGTTGTTTTTGACCCACAATAGCTACATTAAGTTGAAATTTTTAAGCCCAAGGCTTGGTCTCGTTGTTTTTGACCCACAATAGCTACATTAAGTTGAAATTTTTAAGCCCAAGGCCAATTTTGGCGGTTGGCCAAAGCCATGGTAGTTAAAGTACATGGTTGAAGATACCAATACTTTAACAACCTCCACCATATTAAATGTTTTAGAAAGTTTGTCATGAACATGAATTTTATGCCGATTGTGATGCGATTTCATTCATTTGACGAACTTCTAAGAATAATTTGATCTCTCACATCTCTTATTTCACATAATTCACATAATAATCCAGCGCTAGTGATCAATATAAGTTGCCAATTTTTCCTCATACCCTTAACTGAGATCACTTTAGTCGCCAAAGCGTGATTCTAGAGTCAAAATTCTAATACCACGCGTGGAAGCATAGCAAGTTGGACCAACAAGATTCAACCCTTAATTTGGACCATGAGGAGATAGATTGTAAATTTCTTGCATGTGGATTCAAGAATGACAACTTGATTCTGAAAAGGCTTGAATCCCCTAATCCAAACATGGTCATGAATGTTGACTGAAGCAAATAGAAACCATGATACATTATGTTCTGTAGGAAATAATCAGGGATTGTTCGGTTCACCGCATACTAATTTAAGATTATCATGCAGGTTACTATGTTTGACAATAAAACATAGTAATATGAAAATCTAAACGGTAATATTTGATTTCTTATAATTTAAGATTACTACAGGATAATATAGGTAATTGATATTATGATAATCTTAAATTATGCTCTTGACTTCCATATAAATATTTAATAATCTTAATTTGATTATATATTTAATTTACAGAATATTTTAAATATTATTAAATACATATAATAATATGTAGATATTAAATTTTAAATTAACAATATTTATGACTTCTTGTATATTAAATTATTATATAATATATTACTAATTATTTATATATTAGTATATTATACAATGTGATATTTAAGAATATTATAACATATATTATATTACATATAATATATATTAAATATTTATAATATTTAAATTTATAATATTTTAAAATTATTTTAAAAAAAATCTTGATTTTTATCGTAATATTTATTTTAGCAAAAAGAGGGAAGGACCATTTAAAATATTAAAAAAAATTTATGATAAAATTTAAATATAATTCAAAGCATGATGAACTAATTATCATATTTTGTTATTATGAATTAAATACAGTAATCTTTCATTCTTAAGAATTTAATTACTAAATGTAAGATTATTAGAAATGTAAAATTTCTGCTAATATTGCTTTACCATGAACTAAATATTACTTTATAGGAAAGTCTATAGTTGAATCTTTTTTTTTTTTTTTTGCTAGAGCCATGGCTAAACCTTAAATTACTGAAATGTTCCCAAGTTACAAATTCAACATAAAGCCATCAAACTTTACTTTCTTGAACCTATTGAATATTATTATCTTTATGTCTTTGGTTGTTCTCATAAACTTGGTGGGCTTGCCACTTCACTTTATATTGTTGCAAAATTGTATGCACATCCCTCATTCTACTTTACATCAATATATATATTTCAAAGTTGCAAGGCATACGTGAAGTGGCCTCACATGTCAAATATATTGAAGATAAATTACAGAGATGTTGAAACCATATTTTATCTCTTTGGCCTAGTATAAAAGGAATTGGCATTGATCAAATAAGATAAACTTAGGTTAGTAAAATTTAGGTTACCGACTTGAGAAAGACCATATATCAAAATAGTTGCTGCTTAGGTTAGGAAACCAATTAATGTTGTCGAAGCCAACAGTTGAGTATGAAGTATTGTTTCGGTGACCAAGTAATATATTAGTTCAAAAAAAGATCAAAAATAGATGTATTAAAAGTCTTTTGCTTAAACAACTAGAAGCTGACATGAAGCGTTTAATCTCCATTGCCAAGTAATTTATTGAAGTCTTATTTAGATTAACTGTTAGGGCACTTTTAAGCAGTTATTGACAGCTATTGATCAAAAATTATGTGAGATAGCTGTTGGTTAACGGTTGAACCAATAGCTAATCGAAACTGAACCTTAGTCAACAAAAGTGATAATTATAAGTTTTAAAATGTGCTCTAAGCAATATGTGATGACCATGCATAGAAGTTATTAAGGTAGTTAAAGATAAATAGAAGTGAAGAACATGGTTGAAAATTTTTTATAATTACTCTTCTCAACAGAACCAAGGTAGTTACAAGATAGCTCAAGAAGTGAAAAATATGGCTAAAAGCTACTTGAAAGTTTTTTGATAGTCATAATCTTCGATCAATTTAGTATAAATGAAAGAAAGTAATGTAGAGAAAAGGTTTTGGACTCAACAAAACCAATCCAGACTTAAGAGGAATAATATCATAGCTCAACCTAGGAGTAGGAGCAGTTATAGTTTAAATCCATTCTCCATCCCTTTGTACCCCACTCTTGTTTATATAATTGAGGGTGAGAACTAAGTTAGTCCACCTGTTGGTCAGAATTTGCCATTATAATCTCTAGTTGTAACAAAGCAAGTCCTCCAAAGAACATTCGATTATCTAAAATCCTTGATGTTTGGGTTTCATTTGGTTTCAATTTATATGGAAAATATATTGAGATGAAATTACCTTTTGATCTTCTAGAGCACCTAAAATTCTCTAAAGTTCCTAATCTTCAAGATTCAAAGAAAGTCAATGAGACCTACTAGCTAGGTTTTCTTTACGAAAATATTGAGAAAAAAATTATTTGCAAGCTGTTTCTACTTGGTTCTAATAGTGTGAAAATTGAAGAAGAAATATTTTTTAAGAATTGTGTAAATCTAAAATTTTGTAACTATGATTGAATAGCAAGCAGAAAGTTTGCAGTCTCCATAGAGAATATGCTTAAAGATAAAAATATTTATATTTTTTATTTTGATATAAAATTATTCTACGATTAATTGTTTGACTTGAAGCATCTGCATGGTATATGCTGAGATTAAACCATTTGTACCAGAGGTTTGGCTTTCCATGAGCTTCTCAACTATGTTAATTAGAACAAGGAGGCTTTTCTCCTATATCCTTCTAAAATCCGACCATTTAGAACAAGTAAAGCCACATCCATTCTAGATCTAAAATCTCAAGAAAACAATTTCTCTTTCTAGAAAAAGTTTGGTCCACCAAAGAGAACTATGGCACATCATTTAAGATAAGAGAGAACGTCATTCTTAATTATCACGAGGGGAGTACCTATTATCCATGCATCCTATGTGAAAGGAAAAGATCTAGTCAAACAAAACAAAGTCTTGCTACCCAAAAGATCTCCTTTCATGTTATGCATCTCTTTTGATCTATGGTCCAAGAGCGCAATCAAAAGATTTATTTTATTCTTGTT
This sequence comes from Metroxylon sagu, assembly GCA_017589505.3. Classification (NCBI taxonomy): domain Eukaryota; kingdom Viridiplantae; phylum Streptophyta; class Magnoliopsida; order Arecales; family Arecaceae; genus Metroxylon; species Metroxylon sagu. The sequence continues at coordinate 1,518,579 of JACVBY030000663.1, forward strand.
TTAATTTTTAATGTTAAGAGTGGCTTGATTGAGCCTTAAATGATTGTTTATTAATTAAGCCATAACCTTATTTCATATTCCATTTGTCTATAACCCACAACCCCAGCTCCATATTTAACCTTGCATTTAATGAGTCCGAAAAGAAAGCCACATAGCCAACGAGAAGCACACAAAAGGTGAGCCTTTGTTTTAGTTCCTAGCTCTCCTGTTCCTAGCTTTCCTCAGTAGTCTAAGAACTCAAGTAATAGCCTAATAGGAGAATTGCTTATCCTACCATTGAAGATTCAGAGAATTACTTCATTAATAAAGAATACAACATTGTTCTATTGACGTAAATCTCTAGAGCATTGATTCACTATGAAAGAAACCTAGAATCCGAAGTCTTGCTCCATTACTGAAGGTATGTAGAGAATTGCTTCATTCTTGAAGACTTAGAAGTATTACTTCATCATTACTTCAAAATAAAAAAATTGAAGCATAACTTCATTGCTATATTTATTATTTTAAAATTATTTATATCTAGTAGAATTTTATGTATCCTTTTTGCATTCTGCGCCATCTTTAATGGAAATAGGTGTGCATTCAATGCCAACCTTTTTAAATAAGAACACAGAATGATTTCTTTGTTTTATCCATATCAGATTTGTACTCCTGAAACTTCCAGGAATTTCATGTTTGAATGGCTTTTATTTAAACTTATTTAATATTTTAAGAGCAAAGCATGATAATTTAGTCATTTAACAAATAAATTATCAATATTTATATTTATATGAGGCAAATGTTAGAAAACCATAAATTTCGTGGGTTATATAACTAAAATAGAGGTCTAACTTATAATGAGCTCTATAGCCGTAACAAAGCAATTACTTTCTCTTAAATACGGGTAGCTTTCTTAAAGCCACTGGATGAGGAATTAAATATAGAGATAACCTCAATTGAAAAATGGGATTTCCAAGCAACCATGTTGTAATATCCTAAAAAAAAAGGTTCCATATTGGATGGAAAAGAAATATGTTATGTACTAATTCAAGTTCATCTGCTACCAATTAATTTCTACTCGAGTTTTTGGGCCACATAATTTTGGCCCGCTAACGGGTTAATTGAATCAGCAGATGGGCTTGAGACATTACAAATTGTATCGAAGCCAATCCGAGTATGCAGAAGTTAGCATAAGGAAAGAGCTACCCATGAGACGGTAATAGAGTCTTGCCATGGTGTGGAGCCACCCTTACAGCACCAACTAAGGGGGGAGCCACCCTTGCAGCACCAACGACTCAGCTCGGGGTAAATTCTGGCTAGCTTGTATAACGTACGACAAAGACCCCTCATTATAAGAAGGAAGATTGTAATACCCCAAAAATAGTCTCACATCGAACGAGTTTTTGGGTCGCATGGTTTCGGCCCGCTAATGAGTTAATTCAACAAGTGAGCCTGGAGTGTTACAAATGATATCAGATCTGACTCAAGTGTACGAAAGTTGATGGGTACGAGGAAAGGGCTACCCATGGGACGGTGGTAGAGTTTCGCTATGGCGTGAAGTCACCCTTGTAGCATCACGTGTTTCGGCCCACTAATGAGTTAATTCAACAAGTGGGCTTGGGGCGTTACAAATGGTATCTGAGCTGACCTAAGTGTATGAGAGTTGATGGGCATGAGGAAAGGGCTATCCATGGGACGATGGTAGAGTTCTGCTATGTCATGAAGCCACCCTTATAGCACTAATGGCCTGACTCGGGGGTAGATTCTAGCTAACTTGTGACGTATGAAGAGGATGTTGCATTATAAGGAGGAGAGATTGTAATACCAAAAAAAAAATCTCATATTGAATGGGAAAGAAATGTGTTATATGCTTATAACTCAACTTCACCTGCTACCAATTAATTTCTACTTAAGTTTTTGGGCCATGTAGTTTTGGTCTGCTAACGGGTTAATTGGACCAACAGGTGGGCTTGGGGCGTTACAAATGATATCAGAGCCGATCTAAGTGTGTGGAAGTTGGTGGCATGAGAAAAGGGCTATCCATGGGACGGTGGTAAAGTTTCGTCATATAGAGCCACCTTTGCAGTACCAATGATCCGGTTCGGGGTAGATTCTGGCTAGCTTATGACGTGCGACGAAGACGTCGCATTATAAGTGTGGAGATTATAATATCTCAAAAATAGTTCCACATCAAATGAGAAAAAAATGTATTATATGCTTATAGCTCAAGTTCACCTACTACCCATTAACTTCTACTTGAGTTTTTGGGTCACATGGTTTCAGCATGCTAACAAGTTTATTCGATCAGCAAGTGGTCTTAAAGTGTTACACATGCTTTTCGGTAATCAAAGATACCTTACTTACATGACTCGTTTAGTAGAGGAAGTTCAAGAATTTTAAAAGAAAAATAAAAATCCCAAGTAGCCATATCCTCCTTAATTAGAAAAATTGTACCTTAGTTTTTTTTATAAAAAAATTGAGATAAAGTGCTGTCTTTTATTCATTGATGTAATTATTTTGATTTTTGATATTTAAGTTAATATATAATTAAACAAACTATTTAACTAAAAAAGTGCCATACTGCATTAGACCAAAATATAAACACTATTTTAAAATTGTTTATGTCAAGTAGAATTCAATGCATTCCTTTTCGCATTCCACATTACTTTTAATGGTAATGCATAGGCATTCAACCTCTACCTTTTCAAATAAAACACAAAATGAACTCTTTACATCATCCTGATTGGGTTTATACTCTTCTCAGCACCGAAGTCCTGAACAATTTCAGATTTGGATGGCTTTTCTTTGATTTATTTAGTTTGGTAACAGAGCATGATAATTTAACCCATTTCATTCTATTAATAAATAAATTATCATATTTATATTTATGTGAGACAAACATATTCCAACCCCCCCCCTCCTCAAAAAAAAACAAAAAAAAAAAGAGTCCACGCATTGTACAAGTTATATATTAATTTTTACTATTTTCAACTAAGTCCAAAACCCAACCATAACTCCTAGCCTTTGTTCTATTCTTCAATTAATTATAACATGAAGGTTAGCTTTAGTATAACAGTAAAATTGCTCCATTATGTGACCATCTTATTCTTTGCAAACGGTCTACTTGCGCTTGCTGATCATCAAAGATAAAAGTAGTTAGCAATTATAATAACTGGATTCACTTATTATTTTCAAGTCAACGAACTTCTGCACCCCAAACAAAAGTATAATAAAGAATAATAGATTAATTCAAAGTTAACTTTGATCCTTTTAAAAGCATAAAGCTCGAGCAATTTCAACAAGTTATGTTGAAAACTTTGTTGTAAAATTTCTAACGTATTCGTGTTTTTTTTTTTTTTTTATTCTGTATCATGGTTTTAGTAATAGCGTATAAAATTACAAGTGATATGATAATAATTTTGGGACATATTCTTCAAACTGATATAAACATTTTTGTAATAACATAAAATTTATGATAGCTTTTTTTTGTTTAATCCTTCTCGTTCTCATTGGGAAAGAACGGCCAAGTCCATCCAAAACACCAAATGAAGAAATAAGGAGAGTAAAGATTGTTGTAGCATGAAGAGTGGAAGTCAGACCCTTTGACAGAAATTGAATTCAAAGATCAAATATATGCAATTGAAGTAATCTTTATTGAAGAATCTTTCATCAACGAAGAAAATTCTCATAACATAAATTTTATCAATACTTCAAAAGCTAATTTCCATAAAGAATTAGAAGAATATATATAATCAACTTCCCTAACCCTAATTCGGACATTAAATCTTGTATTAAATGATATTAGAAATAGGACTTGATAACAAAAAAAAATAAAAAATTATATTAAGAATGAGACTCTATAATAGAGAAATAAACTAAATTTATTTAGATGTAAATATAGAAATTCAGTTAAAATTTAATACTGTCTCTAAAATCTATTATCTTTTACGAAATTTGGCATGATCCTATTGATTATGATATTTATTAGTTGTACCCTATGCTGTGCATCAGTAAAATAGCAGTGGTGGGTGCATAAGACGAAGCAGGACTTAAATGAAGTGAATCATTCTCTCTTTAGTTGAATATGTTTGACAATGGCACTTAATGCATGTATAATCAGTGTTTAACCTATCCAATGTTTACAGGAAATACGCCACTTGATGCTTATAACATCATTATTTAATACTCCATCATCTCCCATTGGATAGGTTATAAGTATCTAAGAATACCATAAGAGGGGCCTCTCCTCCAGCCAGATGCTGGCCAGCTTAGAGGCTGATCTCGAAAGTTAATGCGCATCCAAAAGTGCGCTAAGTGCGCGCTTAGAGACGCTGCAAAACTTCAGAGCCTGTGCGGAGGACGTGGTTCAGATGGGAATTTTGGCAGCAATTCTCTCACGTCAGGATGGGAATTTTAGCAGGGAAATGAGTGGGTGTTACTTCGATGCTAATGATTTATTTGTGAAATTTTATATGCTGTGGACTTAGTGGTGGGTTCAGATCCGATACATATCGTCCACCATGCTACTCAACGCTCTCTCTCTTGGATATGCTTACGAGAGGGTATTTTATAATTCAAAAAGGGATCGTCATGGTAACTAATGATCTTCTTTTGAGATGGTCTAATCTTCAATAATTTTAAAGCACTATGTTATTTAAGATTAATATATTTGATATAATGAGAATCCATAGTCATTGGTCATAAAATATCAAAACTATCACTAATATATTTTGTAATTGCCATGATACTTTATCCTTATTTCATTTTTTTTGTTATTATAACATTTAAAATGGATTATAATATTATTATATTTATATTATATTATAATAGTATAATATTTATATTATATTATAATTATTAAAATTTGTAAATAAGATCATATATTAATATGAATTGATGGTAAATTAGCATGATAGTTGCCAAAAATATCAGAGGTAGTTTTGGTGTCACATTGTTGGTGATTTAAGTTTTTCATCGCATACCAAACAGCTTAATTATGGATATCCAAAGATCTTTAGTTACTGGAATATGGTTAACGAATATGATGATCTTTGATCACCTTGAACACTATTGCCTAAGATTAAGATAATGATCATTAGTGATCTAAAATCACTATGATTACCTCTTTTGAGTTAGTAAACACACCTAAAGAAAACAGAATAACATCATGTTTACCTGTATACTCATTAGGGCTTTGGAGTTATCAAAATTATCCATAAATCTATATTTTCTTGGATAAGTATTATCAAGGCAACACTTTGGTAAGAAAATAATTTACTTATGTTCTTTTGTATATTAGAAAGTGGTTATAGTATATGTTACTCATTTTTGTTATATTATATCTTTTCCGAATAAGTTTTTAAGATATATTCATCTTTCTTGTAATACCTTTTATACTAGCAAGCCTACTTTGCATGCAAATTATATACTATTTCTTTATGTTTAAAATACAATTCTCTTATCAAACAATATTTTTGGTTATACTTTTGATATATTCATTAATCATATATAAATTTTATTTTTTAGATAAAAATAAATTTAGCAGTTACTATTTATAAAACATTGATTATATCATATGAAGATATTTTAAAACATTGAAGAGTAATAATGGAAGGAAAAACCTTGATCATGCAGAGATATTTGAGAATATATATATATATATTATCTGCTTGATGAAAAACTAACTTAGCCATTTCTTATATGACTAAATTTTTTCTTTAATTTAATAGCTAAATGATAGATTCGGAATATAACTTATCTATTTAACTTTTTTGAAGCAAAAGAGTATAGAAAAGTTGATAAATGGAAGAATTTATCAACTTTCTTGTACTAGAAGGCAGCAAGCATCGGAAATTGTATGGTAAAACATAATCCCAGCAAATAAAGTGATTAGAAACTTCGATGAAGATTTTCTTCAATTAATAACAAGAAACCAATCCAACAAAGAAGCACAAAAGATCTCTTATATGTAACAGAGATTATCAGTTTTCACTACTTTTTCTTTTTTTTTTATTTTTTATTTTAGTAGCTCCGGATCCCTTGGTAATGGTTTACTATGGTTACATTAATTCTCAAATTTCTTCATATGATTTCCTTCTCGTCTAATAATGCATGTTCGACATTTTAACTTTCAACTTTCTTGATCAACTTATTAGTGCTGAAGGATGTCAAATCTTGCAGTGGATTATCATTCTACTGGTGTAAGGAGTTCCTTACAAAAATACTCGTTTGGGCGCATGCTTGACCAGAGTTAATATTCATTATTTAATATATAATATATATTAATATATATCAACTATTATTAAAGTTTAGTATTTAACATACAGTGAACGACTATTGAAATCTTTTATTTATTATATTTTATTATAATATTATATTGCATTCTAAAATAATTAAAAAAAATTAATCCATACAGCTGGTTATAGTGATGAGAATTTTTACTTTGCTATGTGGATGGAGGTACCAATAATGAAAATTTCTATTTGGTTATTATTGAAGTTTATCACTTAACATGTAATTGAAATTTAAATATTTAAACCTTCTATTTATTGTAATTTAATATATATTATATTATATTTTAATAAGTTACAAGAAAGAAAATTATATTTAAAGTAAAGAATGGCGGCAACCTAGCTTTCAATGAAACATTAATGTCTTCTTCTACTCATTCAGATTTTAAGGTTACTGATACTTATCCATCTTTTAGCACTTGTTTGGTTTTTTATTTTGGTAAATATTTTAGTTCCTCGATATGAAAACCTTCATCGATAGTCTCATCAATTGATCTATAAACAGGTGCCATACATTCCTTCTCTCTTTTCTCCATTATATTTACTGTAGTCATATTTTATAACAAAACCCCTTCCCTTTTGTTTTAATTACATATACCATCAATTAAATAAGTTATCCGGTATCATAATTTAATGCATTAAAAGTAGACCAATTATTAAAAAATTATTATAAAAAATAATAAAATAATATCTTATAATTAATTATATAAAATAGCTATTGGCCAATAGTCAGAACCAATAACTCTGCTTAGATGGGATATATAGTTCTATTTGGTTCTTCTCTGGTGGCATTAAAGTATTGCTTAGAGCATTTTGAAGTATGCATGGCAGTATGCTTAGTATAAATAATTGACATATAACTCACATAATATGCAAGTTATATTTTTCTTCCTTATTTATTCTTTAAATATGATATAGTAGTGTGATAAAATATAGTAAATAAAAAACTTCAATAATCAATTTTTATTCTATATTATTTTATATTAAGTATATTTAAATATAAAATTATAATAAAAATTAAATAAAGTAATTAGTGAAAGTAACAAACCTTTATTTTCAAAATATCGATGCTTATATGAATTTATTTACCATTTTATCGCCACTAACAATTAATCTTAGTGTACCATCTCAAGTGAATGAGTGTACCATCCTATTTTTCATACCTCATTCAAAAAAAAAAACAAAAACAAAAACTTTAATCCCTTATTTAATTTAGATGAAAAAATAGGTGGGGCTCACTAATTAATGTTTCACTTACCAATGATGACTTGATCCTTCAAACGTCCAATTTGCGTTCTCGTGTTATATGTTTGTTGTTTCATTAAAAAAGTGAAATGCTGGCCCATCTTCTCATCCGATTGCCTATTCCCAGCTACCATAGAAATGCCTAGGCTAATGTAGAATCCATTGTTAGGTCACCCATGCGACATATTTGGTACTTTATTAAATAAATAAAGCATTGATGATAATATCCATTCCATATAATTGTACCATCTTATTACTAATCCTTTATCTATCTAAACTGTATGAAAAATTAGCTAGGGTTTGCTAATCGGCATTTCATATATCAATGGTGACCTAATCTTAATCCCCTAAATGTCCAACTCATGGTCTCATGCAACTAGAGGTAGCAGAAACATAACCCAATGGACGAACCCAACCCAAACTCATCCAAAAAATTAAGATAACAATTTAACCTTTTTTTTTTTGTTTAATCTGAATCCGAAATGATCTAAAAATTTTAGGATCGAATCAGGCTAGTTATGGGTAACTTGAATGATCCAAAAATAATATTTAAGTAAGATATATTTTTTAATTTATCTATTTTAAATTTTAAAATTTTATGTAAATAATATTATATTATTTTATAAATGATTATTTAAATTATTTATATGGCTGACATTTTATATTTTTTGATATATAATATAATTAATGCTCTTATAACTCAATAAATAATGAGATTATAATCTTATCTCAATTCAGTTCACCCATTGATTAGATCTATAGATTTATTCCAACGCACCGTGCATATCTCGCAAGTGCGCTTGAATCCAACGCAAAATCGTTAGGATTAGAAGGGAAAAGATTGGTACTGGTTGATCGAACTCTCCATTTAATTGTTAGACCGGTGGAACCACGCATCGTAAAAGCTTGTCTGGTGATGTTTTTTAATGACTGAAAGGAGAGCATCCATGGATGACGCACTCCATGACACGTTAGCTCACGCATACCTGAGGCTTGGTTTCTGAGCACTGAGAGCGAGAGAGAGAGAGAGAGAGAAAATCTTTTGAGCCTTGGAAGCCACTAGCGCTAATTAACGATGCTCCTGCTATAAATACCACAGAGTTTCCCTGGTCTCATATCGCAGCCATCCACCACCATTCTTGACCTTCTCTTGTATACCCGACTTCATGGCCTACAGAACGCTGGAGATCACGAACCTCTCGGCCCAGGGCCTCAAAGACGTCAGGCTCCTCGGCAGATTGAAAGTCTACGCACTGGTCTCGCTCACTGGCGACCCCCAGCCGGCGCAGCGGACCCCAACTGATCGAGCGCGCGAACGAAACCCCTCCTGGAACTCGACGTTCCAGTTCGACGTCCCCGCCGACAACCCCGGCCGCCTCGCCCTCCGCTTCCTCCTCCGCACCGAGCGGAGTTTCGGCGACCGGGACGTCGGCGAGGTCAACGTCCCCGTCAAGGACCTTCTCGACAACGCCGGCAACGGCAATGGCAGCGGCCAAGTGCAGTCCGTCAGCTGCCAGGTTTACGTGCCCTCCTATGGGGAGCATCAGGGCGTCCTCAACTTCTGCTACAAGGTTGGCAAGAGGGTCGTTCCCCCCGGAGCCATTCCCGCATTTGTCCACCAGACCACCCATGTGGTCACCAACTACGTCATCCCGGGGGTTACCTACCAACCGCCGGCGAACCATGGCTACCATGTGGTGCCGTCGAGGAGGAATACCGGCCGAGCTTATTCTTAGACCTGAAGCTAGCTCTCTATCCACGTCTATCAGCAGTGTTATGGATATGCTTAATTATGTTAAGATCTAGCAGTGTTTTAAGTGTGATTCCAGGGGAACTATTTAGGTTCAGCTTATGCTAGGATGGTGTTGGACTTGAATAAGTGATGTGGCAAAGGAGGGGAGTTGGGTTATGCCATGTAACTGAAGTGCCAAGTTGGATTGAGAAATATATATATATATATATATATATATATATATATATATATAGTTTAGTAACTAGTTTGGACCATGTAGCCTGGCCATTTTCTTTTTTTTTTTTTTCGTTTTTCTTTGATCTCTTTTTCAGGTTGAAGAAAATCATTGGGTGAATTTCGATTCAACATATTCTCTAACTCTCTCTCTCTTGGGAAGAACAGATTCTCTGACCTCTTCATACAAACATCATGGCATATATAGCATAAGTACAAAAGAAAAAAAAAATAAATAAATAAACGTAATGGGATGGTGGAATAAGGTATTGCTGGTATTTGATACAGTGGCCTGAGGAACATTTCATGGGCACCTACAGATATCTGAAAATATTTTCCGCTTGAAATAAGGTTTAAAATTAAAATAATCATGTTATAGATCAGTATTCGATGCTCGTGCTAAATATTGTCGTAATTCATAAGATTTCTGGCATATACGAGATGGGATTATGATGTAAACAATCAATTCCCTCATGAGATATGACTTGTTAATCATCCGTAGCATTTCTTTACCGTTTTGGTTGGGGCCATGAATCTTGAAGGCTGGTGAATTCGGATATATGAGACATGAAAAAGAGATTTAGAAAAAGATGAGAATCTACTATTCTCCTTTCCAATAAAGGGGACATGTGAGGATGACATTAAAAAAAATAAAAAAGATTCGAAAATTAGGCATGACTGTTGGTATCTTTTTCCTAGCTGCTTCTGGCTCTACTGATCTGAAAAATGATTCAAAAGAGCAAAGCATATACCATGAGACCTCGTAATTTTTGATATTACGGTGTTAAAATGACTTCATGCCAAGCCTTAGGGCAAAAAACCATTCCATGATCACAAATCACGTCAAAATTTTTGCGCTGCGCCAACGAGTTCCAAAGGGCAGTCCAAAGTGGGGACAAGGCTGGGTCACGTTTGCATCCATCACCAACAGTTCGGCCAAGCTCTACCGAAGATGATTGAGATATCAAGAGAGCGAGAATTGAATTTGTGTGAATAAGCCCGGATTAAAAAAGAAAAAGGACGAAACTCATGTGTGATTCCCCACTCACCAATGTACACATGTCCGTATGCCAATGCATGAAGCCTAAGTAGAGATTTAAAGCCGTCAAAAGTACACGCATGTCTGTTGGCAAATGATCCGCACATAGAAAGCCGCAATTAAGCTTCGTCTTAAAATAAAAATAAATAATAATAATAATAATAATAATAATAATAATAATAAAATTTCTGAATATTATAGAGGGAATGGACATACATTATCGGATAAAAGTCTTCTCACGCCTAGTTGGAGGAATAAGTGAGATAAGAAAATAGAATAAAAAATATTTAATGTGCATTGAATTCTATGGTGATCTGAATTTTATCATAATGACAAAATTATTTTTTTTTATATTTAAGTATATTCAAGAGTAAATAGAAAATTGGAGGGGGTAATATGATTATTGAGCTACACTATGTAAGTGAATAAGTCTATTCTATCCCTTTCCATGGAAATTAGAACCAGCTCAATTGGAATTAGTTTTAACACTTTAGACCCGAAACCTTATCCAAATCCGATATGATCAGATCGGTTTGATATAATGTTAATTACTCTAAAGTAAATTTTTTTTTTTTCTTTTTCATTTAACACATGCCAATATCTAATCACTAATCTATTTTTGTCATAGGTATATTTAATAATAAAAATATATATAAGTATTCAGTGATCAATTTAATACTTAAGGACTCTTAATGTTGGAGGAGGAGGGAGAGGGTAAAGGGAGGGAAAGAAAGGGAAAGGAAAGAGAGGGGAAGGAAGGATTATTATATTTTTCTTATTTGAAAAGGATAGAAGGAAAAAAAAAGAATAATTTATATTCATCTTGTTTAAATAAAATAGAAAAAAGAAAGAAAAGTAATACTTGCAAAATCACAAATATATCCTTCGCTATAAGAGGAGTTCAAACTAATTTGTAGGGATAGAATTAGAAAGATAGGATCAAAGTTATAAAACATTCTCCTCCTCCTTTTTATCCTCAATTTGAAAAAAAAAAAAATAAATTTATGAGGAAGAATGAAGAAAAACAAACAACCCCTATTCTCTTCTCCCTCTCTATTTCCCCTCCCTACTAAACAAAAGATTTTATTATTATTTTTTTTTTCTCCTTTCTTTTTTTTTTTTTTTCATCCAAACAAATCCTTAATTGAACTGGCAAGACAGCTTATGAAATATATATAATGTCCTAAGTTCGAACTAAAAAGAGGATGGTTGTTTTGGCTGACATGCGCTTCTCGGATGCCCTAACTTGTTGCTTAGTCCTACATGATGCAAATTGGAGATACATCCTATTTAATAGCGTTATTCTTTTAAATCCAAACAAAAGTAAAAAGGAAAAAGGCCATGCGACTGTAGATTACCATGTCTTCCAAACTACAGAGAAGTCAAACCATGCGTAAAATAAAACATTTTAACCAGTTAACACCAATAATAGCGTTGCTCTCTTGGTTGGAATAATAGAGTTATTTAATCCTTTCCGAAAACGGACCAGAGCACCTAAGAATACAGCAAAAGATTTGTTTGGCGAGTTGGGAGGATCAACTTCAACTCTTTTCTTTCTTGACCAACTTTGAGACTGATTCGGATAGCTCGTGCACATCCAAGAAGTGCGCCTGGAATGTGGAATCCATGCAAATATGTTGAATTTTCCACAAGAATGCAGGTGTGGGACATCTTGATTCTTGACCATGTGGCACATCTTGGCTGGACCGCCTTCACGTTTATTGCAGCAGACTCTCCAAATTGCACCAATAATTTCTAGCATTACTTTATTACTCGAGAACATTGGAGATTCATATCCAAAATCGGAGGTGTCGTAGAATGCAAGCTTGATGAATCCTCCAATCAAATACTGACACACATTTAATAAAAGAATGTATCTATGCTACTATTGTATAATTGTAAAATGCTGGGATCCTATCAGCATGCAGTGCTCATAATTTTTTAATACGAAGCTTTGCTCCAAATGTCCAGTCAAACTTCTGTTTATTTATGGTACGAATATATGGATCTTCAATTCTTTAAGAATTTATTCTCGAGGGACATCAAAGTTATCGGCAAATCTATTTTATCGGATAAGCTCTATCCAAATTACGAATATATGTATCTTCTTCAATTCTTTAAGGACTCATTCTCGAGAGACAACAAAGTTATCGATAAATCTATTTTATTTGGATAAGCACCATCAAAATAACACTGAGATAATAAAATAATTTAATTATATTTTTATACATTAAAATATAGTTTTGATATTTGTTACTTATATTTTTTAACATTATTACTTTTGTTAAACTTAATCCTTTTTTTTCATGATGTCTGGACCTATCTTGCATATTGATTATATATTATTCTTTTATATTTGGTGTATGATTTTTTCACAGCAAACTATACTTTTAGTCATAAATTCGGTATATAGGCTAATCATATATAAATCTCAGTTTTTTTAAAAATAATAATAAATTTTGATAGTTATTATTTATTAATTAGATAATAATATTATTTTTTTTAAAAAAAATATAGGTTATATTATAAGAAGAGCTAGCTAGAGCAATCAAAATTATAACTATAATTGTTTGAATAATTAAGAATTTATTTAAGCTCTATCGTATCAAAGGAAAATCGAGCTCTCAAGGATGAGGTCAGGAAAAAGAGAGAGAGAGAAAAAAAAAAAAAAAAAAAAAAAAAAAGCTGCAAAAAGGAAGGAGAAGAACTAAAATAAAAGGGATGGTGGCTAGAAGCCGAGTGGGGAGTAGCGCATGAGATGGTGGGGGCAGAAGTTGTGTGCTTACTGGAGGAAGCGTTGGAGGGCAAGCGAGGTCGGATAGGGTGCAAGGCTGAACAGTGCAACATCTTTTCATGCGTTTTTTTGGGGTGGCACTAAAAGATGATTGGAGATCGGGGGAAGGTCACATAGGAGGCAAAGAATGCCCTCTTAGTTCCATTGTTCATCAATTTGATCAGAGATTATATTTAAAAAAATGAAAAGAAAAAAAAAATTAACAATATAAAAAAAATAATTAGGGCAGAGGCCAAATGGGGGCAGTGCCTACAATCATCCGTAAAGGGTGAGGACTATTATAAAAATATTACATTATTGTAAGAATATGATAATATTATAATATTATCATATATTATAATACTATCATAAATATTATATTATCATCATTATTTTATTAAAATAATAAATTATATTACAATAATAATATAATAATATTTTATAATAATAGAAGAATATTATAATATAACTATATCATTATAATATAATAATATCATTTTAATATTATATTCCTATCATAATTTTATCATAATAATAAATTTTATGATAGTAATAATATAATAATGATAATAATATTATATCAATAGCATTATAATATTGATATAATATATAATATAGTATATTATGAGGTACTATAATTTTTGTTATAACAATGTAGTATTGTAATATTGTAATAGTGGGAGTAACTTTATCTTAAAAAAGTTTTCTTGCATTTGACAAATATAGCTTTGAGGAAAGCTCTAAATAAAGCTTTTCTCAAGTAAATCTTTTAATAGTTTTTCAAAATATTGAAAAGTATTTTTAAAAATTTTATTAAATACTTTAAAATTTTTTAAAAGTACTTTTAGGCCTTGAAACGGGGCTTAAGTCTTGCATAGTTATGCATCAAATAGATGTTAGAAATTTATATAGAACTAAAAAAAATTTAAATAATACATTTTAATCAGCTTTTTTGAGAGAGGTATTAGGTTGTTAGAAAGAAGTAAAAATTCTTTTGACTCCATCCAAAGGGTTTCCCTTTTCCCAGGCGACTTCAAAGTGATCTTGTGATGCATGGATGGAGGACCGGGATGGCCGGGAAGCCAGGATTGAGTCCAATGAAAAAAGTGTGTGACTGCTAATTAGGAAAAAGAAGTAAAAATATTTTGGATGAATGAGGCAATGAGTGCATCTGATCGACTACTAATCTTAGAGTCCCTCCATGCATGTATACCAAGCAAATTGGAGTCTCTCTTGTGTTTGCTCGAAGTCAGTCACATGAGAACGATCTTCACTATCGTAACTGACAGCACCTACGAGGATGAGAGAAACAAAGATTTCCTGGGGAATAAAGCCCAATGCATGTCTCCCGTTTTGATAAATAGAATCATCAAAGTTAAAGTTAAGCCAAGTTATGAGGTGTCTAAATCAAAAGTGACCTCAAATGAGTTAGGGTCTATTTGGATGGGAGAGGTGTTTGCTCAAAGAAGTTAGATTGGAGTTTGGGGGTTGGTCTCAAACCACTGGCATGAAGCAGTAGACTTGATGCAATCAAGCAATGATTCAGGGAGGAAACCACAAAAGCATTCCAAATGCATGTTAGCTGAACTCTAAAAACTGAAAGCAGAAAGTTACCTGGATGACCAAAAGTTACCTACCGCTTGCAATGTACTGAGGACCATAAGCACTGGAATCTTGAGAGAAATCTTAGACAGAAGAGCCTAGGGCAGAAATGAAACCAAATGGAAATCAGCCAAGATCAAACACATGTAACAGTAAATGATATAGATTGATGTAAGAAACTTGATTTGTTAACAGCACTGGTTCTATGAGATTTAACCTTTAAATTCAACTTTTAAGTGTTCTAATAATCTTCCCTTTTTTCTTTTGGAGGGGCTCGAAGGAAAACTTGTTAATTACGTTAATGTCATAGTAATACATACTCATCATTACTTGTGATGACTTTAGCTCAGAACCATCTGAAATTCTGGAACCCAAACTTTAGGCATATGGACACATCAACTCCAAATTCTACAATAATACCAAATATATTATCTAATGTGCACAAGATATATATCCGAGCAAATTAAAGGCAAACTCCATTATCACCATGGGATGTTTTGTCCTTGGAACTTTGATTCGCTGTATCTAGTACTTCTTGATTTATCAGCGCAACAAGTAGGTAACTGAGTGAAGTTAATATGAGAAGTATATGTAACAGAAACCTTCAGTTTTGAAAATTTCCACCACAGCTTATTATGACCCTTTAATGGATTCTGCTTTCCACTTAAATTAAAATGTTAAAAGCCTAAATACGGTAAACATTCTAAGCAACATAGCTATTGCATTTTGGGAAGCATCAACCGTGCTTTCCCCAAGGCAACGAGTACGAGGGAAACTACAGATTGATTGTGCCTTGGATATTGAAGTTTCCAAGCCACAATAACCCTGTCAGACCAAATTTAAAGGCCATACCATATTAACATAGATAATGAAGTTATCTGCTGCAGTATTTGGATTGAACTAAACTCAAGAATTTACAGAAGCCAATCCAAGACAGCAAAGCCCAAAGGAGCACATTTTGTTCTGAGGAAAAAACAAAGGACAGTACTTCCTCTTCTTGTTAAATTTCCTTAACTCAGTAATCATAACTTGTAATCTGAACTTTGTTCTCAGTTAGCTCTGGCTAACCATTGTAGTTTTCCTTCTTTTTCTAATATATTTGAGTTGGTCCACAGACCAATTCCTTTTCTTACAGAGAAAAAAAGATCATCTTAGACCAAATTCAAAGGCCATTACTCAAGAACATGATCATCTCACTGAAAAAATGATCTTTAAAGTTTGATTGATTAGGCAATCTGCAAGCATGCCCAAATTCCGAAAGTATAAATCAGATACATCTCATTGTTTGGGAAAGTATAGCAAAAACATGACACACAGATAAACGTCCCATTTCGGTTTGTACTAGAGCCAACAGATACCATGCCTCTCACCCCCATGTTATGAGTGCATGACAACTAATTAAGATTGAAATATCCATCTGACAACATCATTTACAAGACAAGGAAACAGATTGAGGAGTTTCTTTCATGGAATGAATGAAAATAATCAGGCTTTGAGAGATCCTGATATATATTCTACCATTAGATTAAAATTCCCCTGATTCGGTTGTCTCCACCAGCAAAGCTCCAACTCATATATCTCAAAATACCCTTAGCATGTTACCTTGGGATTGTGACTTCATGAACAAATATGCAATTCCTCCGCTCAGGATTTAATCAGTCTCAACAGATCATGCATTGCATCTGCCCAACTCTAGTTATATATTATTAGAATCTGAAACAAAATGCCAAATAATATTGCATACATGAAAAACAATTGGACAAGTCAACAAGAAAAAAGAATTATTGTAAAATGACCATGCATGGATATTGTAGCTTAAAAGATTACAGTACTGCTAACTTTTCTATCCATTTCAACACCCCCTATCTTCAAGCACTCGCTTCTAGTCACTTATGCTGCTAACTTTAACTAGGGCTGCAAGCTGCTAAGCTTAACGAGGGCTGAAAACAATCTGAGCTGCTCATGAGCAGCTCAGGATCAGCAGGGTTAATGCTTGGCCTGGGCTTTGCTCAGTCAGAAAACGAGCTGAGCCTAAGCATGAAAGATTTTAACATGCATGGAGGCTCAGCTTGGCTCGGTATGAATCTTGGCTCAAGCCTTATCCAAGCCAATCCTGAACAGTTCCCTTTAAGCTCGGCTTGAGTTGACGCTGACAGTTCTTTTTGGAAATAAACCAAGCCTGAGCAGCTGAATACTTGGCTCAGCTCATTTGTACCCTGATGCTAACCAATCCATTAGCTCAAGCCATGCCCTAACAGCTCTTCTATAAAGCCAGCAAGCCATAAGCAGCCTATTACTTAGCTCAGCTCAGTTCATCTGCACCCCTATTTTTAACCTAATAATCGCAGAGAGAGAGAGAGAGAGAGATGAATGCATAATCTATGTGTCTAGTACATTAAAATTAATGATGTGCAAGTGAATTCATATTTGAGGTACTGTACATCTCCCAGTATACCAGCTCAATCAGACTGTCAGACATCTTTAAGGAAGGGAGAAAGTGATAACAATATAACTTCAATCATATCTTCCACTATAATTCTAAAAAGCTCTATACCAATTTCATAAACACCAAAATGGAAAGAACAAGAAAACATTTTCTACCATTCACAAGTCCCAATGGACTATTTACAGAGTACAAAGCATTCTAAGAGCTTGACTTTGTTTGCAAACCAAAGAAACATGATAGCATAAACATGGCTACAAGTTCTGATGAAACTATGTGTACTACTGCTTGTTCTTTTATGTTTCATCCAAAATAATAAACTAAAAGCATAGTAAATAAAACATTTCTTCACATTCCTAGACAAATCTACCTTCCTACATTGTTCCGATATTTCACCACAACCTAAACTTATAGAAGAGTAGGAAACTCTTTGATAAGATTCTGAATCTCTCAGAATGAGCATCAAAATTTTAAAACACTCCTGGAAGTTCTCTATATATTGAAGGCCCCAGTCAGAGCAGGCAGACCCTTGAATGTCGTATCATATTTAAATATAACTAGTTCTAGCTCCCTAGAAAGCTGTAGCAAACAATAGCCTTCTTTAAAAACTTTTGGCTGCATTCAGATCCCTTCCATATCTACTCCAACTTATTAAGGAATCATAACAAATAACTAAAACTGCCATAACAATGCCCCCTTCCCCACAACATGAATTTTATCCCAAAACTTTCCATGAGCCAAAGTCATTGTCTCACAAAACCACAATAACATGCTTTCTGCAAAATTCAAAATCAGAATCCAAGCTTAAAACAGCAGTTTGGAAATCCTCCTGGACCCTACAGAAGCCTCATAACAAGTTGTTATCCTCACTTGCTTAGATTCTTCATTGATGTTGTAGAGAATCAGCTCCCCAAAGGATGATTCTTACCTTTAAAAAATATTAACAAAATAATTGCATTGAAGAGATGATAGTCAATGCAAGTTAGCCCCTCTCAAATGATTTTCTATATGCCTATGGTATCTAGAAAGGTTTTCTTATGATTTTGATTCGGACTTATTCACTAAAGAGTGGAGAGGTTTCCTGTCCACCATTCGGACTTATTCGGACTTAAGAGTAAAAAGGGAAGAAGAACAAATATAAATTAGAAAGCATCTCAAAAAAGATGTCTTTCACTCGCAATTTGTATGCTTTAACATCAGTTTTCAGCTTGGGACATCAGAAAGTGGAATCCAACGACCACTGGACTAAGTCGGAATATCTGGCAGGAACATAATCACCAAGTTCTAGTCGCGAAAGAAGTCGGTAACAGACTTGGAAGGCAATGAATCTCTCTCTCCTCTTGGATCTCTGTGTTTGAAAGAGTTTATATGAAAAAACTTTACTGATTCTTAGAAAATGGACTCAACCTACCACCCACCGTACCCGTCTTCTTCCTACTTTAAATCTTCTTAATTTCCCCTCTGCATTTGATTCGTTGTATGAATGAAATCTGAGGGGCTTATCTTTTCATCAAAAAGTTTTCAAAATAGTATGCTTTCAAACCCAAGTGTGCCAAAATATGAATCAAATCAATATTTGAAAAGGTTATTCGTTCGTCTTCTCAGAAGGAAAGAAGGGCGAAAGGTAGGATTTTTAGGGGGAAAAAATAAGAAACCAGTCAGAAAAATCGTAAATTGGGAATTAATTACCATAAGAGGTCAGAAGAGATTACAGTACCTGGGAATGGATTAAAATACCTCAGGACCTCGAGATGCTTCCCATCTCTCGGCGGCGATGAACCGAAGAAAGCTATCCCGATTTGGGGGGTAACAGCGGAGGTCGCCATGGATTCCAGAGGATGAAGTCCAACAGAAGAGAATGCGACCCGCCGCCCGTCAACCCTCGACCGATGCGACGGCGGGTTCGGGAACCACAGCCGCCCTGCCGCCGGGCGACGGAGCGGGCGGCGGAGGCGCGAAGGGAGTAGAACCATGCGAATGGTAAAATTATTTCGCGCTCCTTCGTTGAGGCGAAAATTACTAATTAAGTTCCCGTGTTACAGACTTTTTTTTTGTAAACTTATTGGAATACATTATAAAATTACGTAAAACCCTCATTGGACTTGAAATTATAAGTCGGCAGCACTCTCCGAATTCTTTCTTATTTCTATGGAAATGCCGATTTCATTATAAATCAAATATATTGAGTAAATAAGCACTTATTTGAATCTTAAATTATTTAAAAATCATTGAATTGCAACTTTCATATATAGCAAGTTGGCAGCGATCTAGCTTTGTATGAAACTATTGCTTGCACATTAATGATATTTTATCTTTTTTTTATTTTTTAAAAATTTTTTGTACCTTTTCTAATCCTTACGATTTTTAAGAAATCAATATAATTAGTTCTACATGCTCCTTCCTTTTGAAAAGCAGCATATTTGTATAATAAATAATATGAATTGAGAAATTAGTTTTAAAACATACAGTAGATAATAAAGAGATATTAGAATATATAATAATATAAATTAACAAATTTTAAAGATAAGCTTTAAGACGTGTAAGGTTTGTTTAGTTCAATAGAATGATCTTCTAAAATTAGAATTGAAATTATTCTGATTCTAATTGTTTGCTTGGAGGGAATTAAAATTTGATTTCATTTCAAATTCAAAACATGTATAGAGAGATTTAAAATTCAGATATCCACGTAAAATTAGAAATCCATTCCAGCCAAATGTATCCCAATACACCCTCTTTTCATCCTCTTATCATCTAATACCCCCTTCCTCTTCTCATCCGTCCTTCCCATGCTCCTCAACCACGTTGCCAATAAAGATGAGCTGATCTTCGTATTGATATTTTTGACTACTTTTTAGTAGATTTTGATGGTTATATGGGATCTACTTAGTATTTTCAATAAAATTATTTTTTTATAATAAATTTAATGTTGTAGATATCTTCTATAATTTAATGCATTTTCGGTATGCTTATCTAAAAGTTTAGCTTATCTAAGCTTTTGATTTTGATTTTGTCTTTTATGTGAAACAAATGGATAAAAGGAATGAATAATTTTGATTCTAATTTTACTGAAATTTAATTATGATTCAGGAGTCTTATAGCAAATCTCTTGCAATAGTGATATAGATAGAGAAGAAGGGGCACTGGGCATGATGAGGGCAATGTAGAGGGTCAAGAGAGGCATGATCGAGCGAGGCTGGGATGATGGTGAGTGGGTTTATGTTGTTGAAAAGGATGGTAGTGCCGTGGATAGGATGGAAGAAACTGGCAATTGGAGAAATAAAGCATGGAACATTTAGTTTAGGGCATCAAAACATGCAACACACTTAAAAAGATTCAAATCTAAGATAATCCCTAAATTTTAGAAATTGAAGACTTGCTAATTATCTCTTCTTATTGTTTGGTGTCACAATGCCTTACTCAAATATAATAAAGATAATTCAAAAGCGAACTACCATACATTATGCCAAACTGAATAAATTTATTATTGTATCTCCTAAGTATGCTCTTCATCGTGATTTAGATATGATTAAGCCTTTCATTAAAACTAATGTAGAAAAGTTTTATTTACATTGAAGACTCAATCCAACTTCAATGGTTTATTGAGTTTATATTCATAGTCAAACCCTTGATTTTGGTTAGGTCAGTGTTGTAAACTTCGTATCCATTCTTAAGATTAATTTTTAACTAATTAACTATAAGTTCATAAATAAGCTTCTAATGAAAGTTTGATATGAGTTAAACCTCAAGCAACTTATCAATTTATATATTATATCAAACAACACGTAAAATGATAATCCTTTGATTTATTATAATTAATATTTTAAAATGACTAATAATTGATCGATAATTTACGTACAAACTGACGGTTAGAAATGTCGAAAATAAACCAACATCCTTGTTTATTTTATTACCAAGCACAGCCGATTATATTATATTTAAATTTAATATCTATAATAATACTATGAAAGTTAGCGGCATGCAGAAGTTAATGTTATCTGTGATAGCAAAGGTTTTTGAAAGCAATAATAAAGTTAGTGAAAATTATAAAGAAAAGGCCTACGCCCTGAACGTTCGTGCTGCTTTCATTCAGACCTCGATTTTTTTTTTTTTTTTTTTTTTGATAAAAATAATTTTTTGAGTTTATCGGCCAATGACGGATACAGTGGATGGATCCATCCGTCTTATTCAGGGGGGGGGAGAGGATGGTGGGCTTCTGAGCCATCCTCCATGATGGATGCTTTAATAATGCTGCCAATATTGACTTTTTGAGTTTATTAATCATTCCGTGCACTGCACGGGAACGTACGCTAATATGGTTTATATTGGTAAAGCTGAGAGTATTCGGGCTAGAAGCAAAGTTATATATATATATATATTAAGCACATGTACGGCTGTAATAAATAACTTTTAATTCATTATATAACGCAACGCACACCACATGCAGCGTTCTGTGTTGACTTCAACCTGGCAAATATGCCAACGCTTCAGACTTTCCGCCTCCTATCTTCTGCTAATTTGACGTGTCACCCACATAATATTTAGAGATTCGTGCCGCAAAATCTAACCTGATGGATTGGAATCCGATATCGAAGCATGCATGGGTTAGATTCCCTTTCCATTTAGGCTGCGTTTCGTAGGACAGGATAACACGGTAGAATAAAAAATAAGATATAATAAAAAATTATTTTATCTCATACTTAATAAAGAATAAAATAATAAATCAAATAAAATAATTATATTTTTTTAAAAAATAATTATTATTAAAAATAAAAAAAATAAATAAATAATAGTTCAATAGAAAAAAAATAAAAATATTTCTTTTGATAGGATTAATTATCTTGTAGGATAAATTTTTATTTTGTTCAAAAAAATTAAATATAAAAAATATAAAAAATTTTATTTTTCTTCAAATTCGATGTATCAAGTGCACCCTTAGTGTTTTCCTTAGAATTTTTTTTTTTTTTTATCCAACCATCAAATAGAACTCCCGTGAACAACCATACAATTATTGTGTACTTCATTTTAGGTGCGAACTTAGCTCCTTTTTTTATCTTTAGTTTTTCGACATATATTTATGGTTGCATGGACCGAATTGGATTGGTTTAGAAATATATTTGAAAGCAAACCATATGAATTAGCGTTTTAAAATTGAAATTGAAACCAAATTGCCTATTCTACTAAATTATACCAAACTAAACAAAGGAATTCGGTTTGATTTGATTTTGATTTGATTTACCAATATATTTGTACTTACTTTAAATGATTATAAAATTAATTTTCTTAGCAAATTATATATATGATCAAATGATAGTTTAATTATTCATAATAAAAAAGAATATACCTTCCATATAACTCATTTATTCACACATGTTCGAATATTTCAATTTTAACTATAATATAAATGAAATCTCGTGCATACTTATGGTTCAATTTGATTTATATAAAATTTTAAAAATTTTAAATCAAAACCAAATCGAAGGATAAAAATAATCGATTTAAAAAAAAACGATAAAAGTTGTTCAAGCCGATACTATTGATTAATCAATTTTTTTTGCACACCACTTGGATGTACCAGATATAAAAGTGCATGGTCATTTGATGAGATCTTTGTGAGATAATTTAATAAGTAAATATTAATCAAAGTACGGATGACATATCTTTTTGGAGAGGGGAACAAAAAGATGTGCCGTGTCTTCTGAGTACCAACCCCATGCTTCCCCTTGCCCTTTTCCCGTAAGCAAGGGCACCAAGGATTCCCCATCCCGCTATATTTCTTCAACCGCGATTCTTCCTAGAATCTCACGCCGTCCGCTCACCTAACGGCGACCATTCTTCGCCACTAAGCCCTAATCTCATGCTATCTCATTTCACGCGTCGCTCCCGCGTCCGCGTCGAACGGCCCTTGCCTTCCTTCCGCTCGGTGACCTCATTTCGGCGCAATGCGGCACTTTCCCTTCCCTCGTTTTCCGTTCAACGTAGACAAGTCCCAAACGCGCACCCGTCGGACACCCCACCTCTCTGTTTCTGGGTATACGTCGGCGTGCCTTTCGTGGTCGCCGTATAGAATACTATTTTATTTTAATATCAACGTCGCCAACCAACCGCTCGTGTATTTAATGCCACGTGGATTTTTCCTAGAAGTCCATGGCCAACCTTTAGGGTCTTTCTAGTAATTTCGTTCGCAATCCTCTCCGGTTAACTCGCCGACATCACGCGTTTCGGAGTCCGAAGGCCGGACGAAGTGGTCGCTATTTATTGAGGGCTCTCGGTTCTTTGAAGCCCTAACTCTCGATCGCCTCTGAATTCTTTGAAGCCCTAGCTCTCGATCGCCTTCGATATCGAATTCTTTGAGTTCTACTGTCTTCGATCATGGCGTACAGGACCCTGGAGGTCACCCTGATCTCGGCCAAGGACCTCAAGGATGTCAATTTGTTCTCCAAGATGGACGTCTACGCGGTGGTGTCCCTCTCCGGCGATCCCCGCTCGCCGCAGCGCACGCCGCCCGACAGGGAGGGCGGCCGGAACCCGGCCTGGAACTCGACGCTCCGCTTCAACGTTCCCGCCGACAACTACGGCCGGCAGGTCCTCCACATCCTCCTCCGCGCCGAGCGCTCCCTCGGTGACCGCGACGTTGGCGAGGTCCGCATCCCCCTATCCGAGCTCCTCGACGCCGCCTCCGGCGACGGCCCCAAGTTCGTCAGCTACCAGGTCCGCAAGTGCACCTCCGGCAAGCCGAAAGGCGTCCTCAACCTCTCCTACAAGGTCGGCGAGAAGATCGCCGCCCCAGCGGCAGCTCCGCCGGCGGCTTACCAGCCTCCAGTGGGGGTCCCCAAGTCTGATCAGCCCGTCGCTGCCTATCCCCCCGCCGGTGTCTACCCTCCGCTTGGGAAGGCGCCCAAGGTCAACGAGCCCGTCACCGCGTACACGCCACCGGGAAAGGCGCCGAAGGGCGACGAGCCCGTGACGGCGTACCCCGCCGTCGGCAGCAGCTCTGCCGGGTACCCACCCTACGGGGCGCAGCCATACCCCCCGCCAGGGGGGTACCCGGGGTACGCGCAGCCGCCGCCGCACGGGTACGCGCAGCCGCCGCCGCACGGGTACGCACAGCCGCCGCCGTACCAGGCTGGGTACGGGTACCCGCCGGCGGGGTACGGATACGGGGCGGCGCAGCCGGTGGCGCAACCGGCGAAGAAGAAGAATAAGTTCGGGTTGGGGCTGGGGGCGGGGCTGGTCGGTGGGGCCCTCGGCGGGCTTCTGATCGGGGATATGATCTCGGATGCGGGCGGCTACGATGCGGGCTACGACGCCGGGTTCGGCGATGCCGGTGGTTTCGATTTCTAGACAAATTTAATCTCGTCGCTTTGGTATTGGAGTTTAGTAATTATGTAATCAGGAAGAACGTTGTAGATAGACGGGACCTGTACTTTTGTCATAGTTTGCGAGTTGTTTTATAAAATTGTGCCTTTTTTTTTCACTTGCTTTTTTTTTTTTTTTTTTCGTTTTTCCCGTTCAATTTATTTTGGATTGGAATTGTCTTTGGTTTGAAGTGCGATGGATTTTTCTTCGAGATATCTTGGTACGTTGTGGGGATTTCCACTGGCGGCGAGATTACGCCATTGACTAAGCTCCGATAGCCACATGTGATGATAAGATTTTTTATTTTTTATTTTTTTTTGCTTTTTCAAGGGGAGACCGGCTAGAAGATTATAACAGCCGTCAAAACAAGCCCTCTTAACTCCGAAATAGAGGATATATGGTAGCAAGGTTATATGGTAGCAAGGTATGACCACTGATGTAGAGATAGATTTTTATCAGCTGATTAGGTTTATATTAGCGAATTTTATGCATGGTTTTTTAAAATACTGCTATAATTTTTTTTTTGTTAGTAGCTTATTTTTGACTGTAGATAAAGATCTTTGTTTTATTCTTTATATTTCGCTAGCCCTTTTCAAACATGATTGCTTGACAAGTCATCTGGATTTTAAATTTTGATTACTTCTTTTCGAGTCCAAAATGAAAAAAATAAAAATAAAAAAAAACAAGCTTTTTTCTTTCTTTCAAACTTTCGGACACTAATCAAACCTTTTCCCTCACAAATCTCACAAAAATCAAGCCAGAAAATACCAAACTACAAAATCCTAAACCTTTGATGACTTTCGCCTCCAAATTTCCCTTCAAAATTAAAGTCATGCTGCCTTCCGACTCTCCCGAACCCTATAAGAGCAACGGAAGTGCAAAAATGGTAGCCATTAGACAATAAGAATAGCATCCACCTCACCTACATGACCATGGCAGTAAGAAAGAAGGGTGCCTCTACAGTGGCGTTTTGCCTCCTAGTCTCTCCCCTGCACAAAGAGAACACATTGCAAGGCATTACGTGATCTCAAAACATCTCCAACACTGTTGCTCTCGAAACCATTTTTTCTTCTAAGCTTAAAGCTAGATTTCAGGTAAAAAAGGAGGCAGTTTGGATGCTTTTGTTGATGGAGGCTAACGATCGCAGATGTGCGTCTTTTATACTCCAAATATCTATCAGTACCTCCACTCCATAGAGGTATAGAATTTGGATTCCATATTCTTGAAGCGATATCTACCATTACACCTGGAGACCATTACTATCTTACGTATTGATAAATTTCTCTCATATAATGTTTTAAGTAAAAAAAATTACAACTTTTTGGTGTTTTTTGCAGGCTTATTGCCTCGTAAGGACTAGTTTTCTTCCCTCCTCTTTTTTTGTTCTCTAATCCATACTTCTGTGCTGTTTGATTGATTCATCATTGTTTAGAAGATGCAGGAAACATGAAGAGATTAGTCCTCCCCATGTAGAAGATTTTTGTTATAGAATTCTTAGCAGTACTTATACTTAAATTAGTTAGATATTTCAATTAACTCTATAGAACTAATAATATGCCACCTTTTCTTGCATACCACTAAATTTAGAAAATTATTACAATAGTGAGCCTAATTTTATTGGCCCATTTCGCTCATCCTTTTGATGTTACATTTCAACTATGGCACTAAGAGTTGATGGCAGTTTCAGAACTGAAATGCCAAAATATTTTGTTGAACCATACTGTGATATATTAAACTACTCTATGTAGTTAAAGTCAAGCAGATACATAATGCTCTCCACATTTAGACCCAGTGCAATGTTAAATGTTCTCCATGGATGTATAATATGTTTCTTATGTCATGATTAAGGCTTCCAAGTTAGGCCTGTAATTTTCTCTTTTCCACCCATGGATAATGTTGTCTTGTAATCATACGAGTCTAGAAGTAATCAACGCGGGTTTTATAACTTAGAAAAGAAACACTGCTTAATCTTTATTAGGTCTGTGTAGTTGAGTCCAAAAAGGGGGGAGGGGGTTGGGGTAGGAGAGACAAATCTATCGGCAAGAATTAAAAACGTGAGATTTGTTGGCTTTGTTTTGATGAAAAAAAATGCTACAAGATTAATTCGAGGGTCTCATTTTTCTTTTAATAACATTTTATTTTGCCATACCTTTGGCTGTATGTGAATGATGCCATAAACAATGAAAAGTTTAAAAGCATAAAGGTGTTGAGTAAAGGCATGAAGATAAAGAAAGATGACCTTTAATGATGGGCTTAAAGATTAATTTTTTAAAAAAAAATTAAAAAAGTATGATAATTGAAGCCTTCTTATAAACATTAACATGCTTGACATATTAAATGCTAGGGATTTCTTGAAAGTACATGCTGCTATTGCTTTACATCTGTAGAAAGAGTCAAACTATACTAGCTAGCATCTTTATATTCCAAGCTGTCTTAACTCTGTCATTGAAAGCAATTAATAGAAAAAGAGTCCTAAATAACTCTGGATACTGTAAGTTTTAACTTTCTTGATATGCATCATCACAATTGCTTCATATTGCACTGCAGGACCCTAGTATGCCATAATTGGAATAGATGTCAATTGATAATTAGTACTATTCCAATAGAGCTAAAAGAGACATAACCTAAGATATGGTGGTTGGTCTAATGATGTGATACAAAATTACATGTTCATAATATTAAATACATTCTGAGCTGATTGATACTTTTGATCATGCTTCTGTAGTGTATTACTTGTATTTTTATGCTGTCAAACATATTAGGGATTTCACTAACATGGGACAGCTATGGCTCCCTTCTTTCTAACCTATAAACTATGTTTGAGAGTTTGCCTTGTTTCCTATGCTTAGGCTCTGCAGGTTGCACCACTTTTAGCAGGACTCGCTGTAGCTGCTGCTTATGCTTTTTAATATGGAATCCAAGGCTGGTAGGCATATAAGGCACCACCAGTTGTTCCTCGGATGCCAAAATTTTATGAAGGTGGCTTCCAGCCTACCATGACTAGAAGGGAACCTGCTCTAATTCTTGGAGTTTGGTAAGCATATCTAAATTATCCAGATTGCTCTCAATATCAACTACTTTTTGGTGTCTGCTATAGAAACAGGTAACACATTTCCAAGGTGTATACATAGGCGTTAAGAAGACTATTGAATGAAATTATGAATTCTTCCTGGTAGTATTGTCCATTGTTCTGCACTTGAGGTAGCTGTTGGAGGTAGCAAATAAATCACCACACAAATAAATCAGAACTAACTCGTTTTCTATCATTTTTTATTCACTTTTGTCATTTTTCCTTGGTACCACCTCTTCCTTTAGTAAACTGTTTACAACCAGCCCATATCAAGCAACCACATTATGTCCATGCAAACTTTAGAAGTGCAGGGTTTGATGATAACACTTAACACCAAACAAGAGGTAATTTTTGCTCTCTCTTGGCTCTCCTTTATGTTGCTTTTGTTGCTAGCGTTGAGATCTTTTGATTGACTTTGCTGTCTCTGTATTTGTATCTGGGTGTAGGTGGTGAAGTTGGAGAGTGAGATACTAAAATTTCTCGACTTTGAGATGGGCAATCCAACCATAAAAAATTTTCTTCGGTATGTACTTAAGCTTCAGATCTTATTTCATCTTTTGTTTTCAATGTAACTCCCAAGAAGTCTTGTTTTATAACGGTAATGAACACAAGCATGTTAAAAAACATGTTTTTGGATCATTGTATTGGCTGACCATTTTGTCTGGACTTTGGATTTAAGAATGGCACCATAATTGCTTTTTGTGGCATCTCCTACTGAGCTAATTTGAGTTATTAATTCATTCTTTGTAGGAGATCTGTAAAGGCTGCCATCTTCGTAAGTTGATCTAATGTCTCTCCCAACACTATTTTGGAAAATTTAATCATGTGCTAGACTCTTCTCCCAGGTTGGATGCTGATGAATAATTTTGGAAATTTTTCAGCACCCAAATGTCAAGTTCGATTTCTTAAGCAATTAACTTGCTGAATTAAGTCTGATGGATTATGGCTGTGTTTGGTTCTTGCCATTGGTTATTGCTGCTTCTGCTCTCTTTGTTGCAGGATTCACCATCAATCCAAAGGCTCACTCAGTTATTGTATTTTTCACCTAAATGTGTTAGTTATATTTGGGGTTGCTTATTGGTCTTGTGTTTTTCTAGAGCCTACCACTGCAAGAACAAACAGGTTATAAACTTGCTGAGCTTGAAGATTGCATTCATGCACTCCATGATTTGCACTTGAAGAGGAAGTGGTCCTCTTTGACAGCCATAGGGGAGAAACACAAGCAGCACATGGTGAGGTCTTATATTTTAATGTAATTTGATTTCCTTGGTTGTTTCTTCTTATAGCCTTGCAATTTATTTTAATTTTGTTGAATCCCATTTGCTTTTTGTGGAGCAGTTCAAATGTGTATCAATGTTGCTGCTATAAATATCAAAATAGTAATCCTTGGGGTTTGTTATAAAAATTTTGTACGATAAGTTTTGGTCTTTATTTTGTATTATAAGTTTCAAGATATGGACAGTACTACTATATCTCTAGCTACATATTAATAAATATTGATTAATAAGAACAACAACCTCGAAGATAAGCATATACATGACTACAATATATTTAGTATCATGATTGTTTCTATTATTGTAATTATTTTTATGGCTATTGTGGTTGTTATTGCTAAAGTTAGGCATGTTAGTCTTTGTCTATTGTTGCTTTAGTTAGAGCTTTATTGTTATAAATATCTTTGGATGATGCCTTTATTTATTAATTTAGCTTTTATTTATTTATTTATTTATTTTTGCAGGTAGAACCATTGTACAAAGGGTGACATTATTGTTCGAGCTTCATTTGTCCTCTTTATGCAAATCTTTTAAATTTCGAAGACTTTAATTAAGTTAGATCATATGGTTATTTATATTTTTATGTGCAAAGTTAGAAGATAGCAAATTTATGGTTTCTTAGTGGCTTTCTTTTATATTTAGAATTTAATTAGTACATGAAACAAGTTTATACTTGATGTCGAAATAACTCAACAGGGTTAATACTAGATTAGTAATTACGATTTCAATATTCAATTAATGTTGTAGCTTGTGATTTTTATTTTGGTTTTATATTTATAATATAGCCATTGGACCTTCCACAAAAATTGAAATATGGAGAACTAAAATTAGTATTTATTCAAAAAAAAAGCTAAAATATGGTTGAAAAGGAAATATATGTATATATCAGTGGTCACAGATTGCTGGCACACACACACACACACACACACATATATATATATATATATATATATATATATATATGTTTCAATATATGCAAAAGTGCTGGTCTATGTATCTATACCAACGGTTACAAACTACTGGTATACATATACTAGCAACCAACAAGGCCTTTACAAATGGTTATAGGATTCAACTAAGATGGAAGCTTTTTTAGCACTAATAAATAACCACTGGTATATGCATCTTATGCCAACAGTTTTATAGTTTTCTTCTAGCAAAAATAAAACTATTGGTAAAGATGCTTTGCTACAATGTTTAGTGAAACTGTTGGTAGAAATTTATACTGGCAATTCTATTCCAATGGTTATGTATTCTATTCCAAAAAGCCTTGATTAAGATTAGAATACCATCTATATAAAACAAATGATTAAAGTGGGACCAATTTTGAAAATTAATACCTTGTAATAAGCATTCCCTCATGATTCTACACAATAGTTCCAATAAAACCCAAGCACATAAAATAAACAATTAAGGAGACGTACGATCTCCCTATCTAATACCTTTATTGGCATGAAACAATACAAAAGGAAAGTCATTGATAAAGAAGGAAAAACTAGTGAAAGTGATGCAAGATATAATCCAATCAATCCATTTATAAGGATAGTTTATGTGAATAAGAATTTGAATAACAACCTCTCAATTGGTCCGATCATAGGCTTTTCCTATATTAAGCTTATAATTTATATAATAAGGCAGTTTGAATGGGGCATGGTCCATAGAGTGTAACACTTTCGGGCAACATGAATATTTTTATTAATCTCCCACAGGCAATAGATGCATTTTACTCAAGCCCAATCAATAATGGAAGAGATAATCAATTAATCAAGAGATTGGCTAACATTCTATTGCACACATTACACAAAGAGATGGGTTTGAAGTCTTGAACTCATTGAGGGTTATCTTTATTTAGGAATAAAAACAATAAAGATTTTATTCCACTATTGAGTAAAGTGAGCAATAGCAAAAAGATGTTATTACTCAGACAAATATCAGAGCCAAGATGTCTTAGTAAGTCTTGTAACATTTAACAGTAAAACTATCTAGACCCGAAGCTTTGATACCGAGCATTGACTAGAGAGTTTCCTTAATCAGACATTAAAGAAAGGTCTTATTAAGTGTTAATTGCAACTCAGAAGGGAGTCCAGAAAGATTAAGCGAATTAATATTCAGGCAATCCGGGTTAGTATAAAAATTGATGTACTCCTGCTCAATATCCAGACATTGTGTAAGCTTTTGCCCACTATCAAACTTGAATGATAAGGTGAAAAATCTAGTATTACCATAACCATCCCTAACTCACTAGAGTCTAAATTTCTGAAACCACTTCAATTGAATTTGTCCATGAAATGCATGTGCATGATTACTATCCTCTCTAAACCACTCACACCTTCAACCTCACTCCAACCTATATGGCGATCCTTAGTTTCAAGCTTCTTGATACTCTTAATTGGCAATCTCAAGGCTGATCTCAAGCTTCCTTCAGTTGTTCTAGTTCCACCCCAAAAGTTCAGAACTATATAGAGCCTGTGACCAACCTTAAGCATAGCAGAACCCCTAGCATTACTGCTGCAGGCATGGTCAACGATATCCCTTGCACGAGGATGCTCCATCCACAAGTCCTCAAAATGAAAAGAATTGGGGATATCTATGCCTACCAGAGTCATGCTGTGAAGTAATAAGGGGGCATGATTGGAGAGGCACTGCATCTAAATAGGACACCCTGGCACCAGGAAAGTGCCATTAAAATCACTGTCAAGCTGGGCCCAGACCCTAGCAAGCCTTTGGCTGTCGTTATATCATGTGAAAGGAAAGGAGGGTCCGAGAGGCCAAGGTCATGGAAGTAATGATCAACCGTAAAATTATGAAATCGATCCACTTTGTAACTATGAAGCCCCTACCACCTTTCTCATCATGCATGACAGAACAAAATTAAAATCGCCTATGATAAGAGAAGGAATGTTGAGAGGAAGTACATTACCAACCTCTCTTCGCATCTCTTTTGCCCTGCAGCATTTGTACTAGCATAAACTTTAGTGAGCAACCAAGAAGATATCCCAGTAGAGTTATCAAGTTGTAGCCCACCATGGTCATGGTCAGAATGCACAATGCCTGACAGCCAGCTGATCTCTGTTTTCCATGCCACAATTATCTCGCCAGATCACATCATTCCCCAAATGGACTACAGAAAGCCAACCTACCATAGAGACAGTTGGGGGAAACAGATCCACACTTGGGACCACAAAACTCTTAGCCTCACCTTAGAAGATTGGCAATTAATCACCCATGGCCCTTGATTAAGATGGGAGGTAGTCTTATCATATTCATTAGAAAATTTAAAGACAAAAACCACAATCTACATCAGAAACCAGATAGGCTCAGTAATTAGCCACAGGTTGCTCGGTTGCAACCTTGGTTGTCAGTTATGAAGATGGGCTTCCCCAAATATTTACAGAACAAAGCAATTTAAATAATGCAAGAAAAAAAAAAAAAAAAAAAAACCAATGCGGACATAGAGCCTGTCCTCTAACCTTCTTTCTTTCTTTATTATTATTTTAATTATTATCAATCACCCTTAAAACCATTTGCTCCTCTACGGCATGGTGATTGAATGCCATAAAAAAAAAAAAAAAATGTCCAAGAACGGGCGAAGTTTTAAAGAAGCTGAATTTGTCAGCTATTTTTCATATTTTCAAACTAACTATTTTTACCCTTCCAAAACATTCATCCATTTAAATATTTTCTCTCCCACCCGGTAAGACAATGCGTTGAATTTCCAGGAATTTCCCTCCCTTTTGGTAGCACTTAAGTAATTCCATGAAAGATCAGGCCCTTTTTTGAAAAACAATATCCGAGCTCTTGCCTGGAGCCGACAGAACACGCGATCGTATAATTCTCCGCACCGCGTCCCCATCTCTGCCCCCGGCCCCCGGCCCCCTCCCCTCACCGAGCATTTTGTTCGCCGATGGTACCTTTTGCGCCTCCAGCCCCGTGATACTCCCCGACCTCTTCTCCCCCCGCCCCCATGGCCGCCCTCTCCATCCCCCACTCCTCGTGGCCGAACTCTAACCCCACCCCCAACCCAAACCCTAACCCTAACTCAAATCCCCCCTTCCTCTCCCCTCCCCACCACGACGACGAACCCCGATCCCAACCCCAATCCCCCGACCCTTCCCCCTCCTCCTCCGCCGCCGTCTACCCGCCGGAGGGTGACGACGCCCCCGACCCCCTCTCTGTCGAAAACCCTAATCCCGGCATCCATTCGATCCCCGCCCCACCGCCGGTGCTGACGGCGACGCTTCTGTCCTCGTCAGCCTCGTCCTCCTCCTCGCCGCCATCCGCCGCCGCGATGCCGTCTCTGCTGCACCTGTCGTTCAACCAGGACCACGGCTGCTTCGCCGCCGGCACCGACCAGGGCTTCCGCATCTATAATTGCGACCCCTTCCGGGAGATCTTCCGGCGGGACTTCGACGGCGGGGGGATCGGCGTCGTGGAGATGCTGTTCCGGTGCAACATCTTGGCCCTCGTCGGCGGCGGGCAGCAGCCCTACTACCCGCCGAACAAGGTCATGATTTGGGACGACCACCAAAGCCGCTGCATCGGAGAGCTCTCCTTCCGGTCGGAGGTCCGGGCTGTACGGCTCCGGCGAGACCGGATCATCGTGGTACTGGACCATAAGATTTTCGTGTACAATTTCGCTGATTTGAAGCTCGTGCACCAGATTGACACGGTGCCGAACCCCAAGGGGCTCTGCGCCGTGTCCCAGCAGCAGGGGTCGCTTGTCCTTGTCTGTCCTGGGGGGCAGAAGGGCCAGGTCAGGGTGGAGCACTACGGGACTCGCCGGACCAAGTTTATCATGGCTCATGACTCAAGGATTGCGTGCTTCGCACTGTCGCAGGACGGGCGATTGATCGCCACAGCCAGCACCAAGGGCACGCTCATCAGGATTTTCAGCACCTTTGATGGAACACTTCTCCAAGAAGTAAGACGCTTGCCTTGCTTTCTTTGAATCCATATTAGTCCTGATTCTTTTATTGTCGATGCATGCGTGTTTCCTTATTGTGTTATTTCTTTATGATTAAGGTGGTCTTTAGGTATAGAACTGTTCATCATACGCTCCTAGTAATGAGGCTTGATTTTAAGATAGATTTCAAGACTGATCCCATAGTCTCTGCTTTAAACCTCCATAGACATTGAACTTTAAGGTCGATGGTTCTTCTCCAAGAAAACTTCTACGAGTTGATTCCTAGCATTTGAATGATGGAGCATTCAACAAATAAAGTTGTTAAACAATTGATTACTTGAGCTATGAAGTGCAAAATCAACTTAAATCTAGTCCCTAGAAGTTGTTGCTTTCTCCTTCATGTGGGCAAAACCTTCTAATGGTTATCTGCTCCCTTTTTTCTTTTCACTGACTATTTTACAAGCTGCTCTTGCGTCTTTCTTTCTTTTATGCTGATATTTTACTATTTTCTGGAATTGGTGGCTCGAATAGAACTTCAATATGGTGATGCGAGTAGATGAAGAGAATCTTGGAAGTAGCTGACATAGAATAAACTGATGAATCACATGCTCTTGAAATTGATTCTTAGTATTTGATTCTGCAAAATAAAATTGATGTTTTAGATGAACAAGGAGAATTAGGTATATATTGAGCTACATCCAAGTTCAAAAGATGAGCGATGAGTTAGTAATAGAATCTATTCCTTTTTAAGAATATAAAAATTAACAACTTCATCAGTCACTATGTTCTGTGACATGAAATGAATTTGTAACCCTGTTTTAGTTGCTTTCTAATAAATGGCTGGCCTTATGTTTTACGAGACTTGTGTCATTTTGATTTTGAATGAAATTTCTAAACATGTTAACCCACATGTAACAATGGCAGGGAGTTGCCACTCATAAGCTTAAATCAACTTCTTTTGGACTATGCTTTGCTGAGCAGATTAATTTGACCATAACATGTATGACAAAATAATTTGAGCTACTATTGGCTTTTACTCTCTAAATGATCAACTGTCTCAAAATTCACTCTTTCATTATTTTTTCCTTAATGCATTCTAACTTGAAATTACCTGCATCTATATCTCTATTTTTCTTTTACTTGCCTATATTAAGCTTTTTTTTTTTTGGTTTATTTGCTGCATCTTTACTGACTCTTATAAAGCTGTCGAACCATCATTTAAATTAGGGATGGCTTGGACATAACTCGTGCATACAACTCGAACTTAACCTGGATTTAGTAGGTTTGGGTTGAGCATAAATGAGTTCGGATCAAAATCGGGTTGACCCATTAAACACAATTAATAAATAAGTCATGTTACGGGTTGACCCATTAATTCATAATTGATTCGTAATTGATCTGATTATTAAATGGGTCAATTTATAAAATATGATTTGCAAATCCTACTAGATCTGTTTAACATGTTTGAGTTAATTTCACCCTTTAATTTTCAATTGCCAAGATTATTATTTTGTCATCATGCAGGATCCGATGGATGTAAATGGATTGGCATACAATTTTGTACTTTAGTTATGATTATGGATATATAATTGTTTTATAATTAAATTAGTATTAAATGTGTTACATAAATTATACAGGTTAGATGGAGTAAAACTTGATTTTAGATTACACGGATTGAAAATAGGCCATGCATTCGTGTCAACTCGAACATGACCTGATTATTAAATAGATTACAGTCGTGTTATGTAACTTGTATAATACACAGGTCGGGTTTGGGCTTAGATCTCTGACATGATTAATAAGTTGGTCGGGTTCGGGTTGATCTATTTGTTGTTATGCTCTTAAGTTGACATGAGCCGTTTATGACCCGTTGATATGATTTACCACCTCTAATTCAGACTTTACATTGGTTGAGAGAAGCTAAATTAGTTGATATTGTGACTAGATTCTCCCCACTAATCCACTTTTTGGCTTTTTCTGTCACCTAGGACTTTGTTTGCGATCACTTGAAAAAAGAAGTGTTCAAATTTTTTCAATGGTAAAATTTCAAAAGAAAGTTTGAAGTTATGACCCAGTTAATGTTATGGCGGAGTTTACCTGGCCTTTTTGTTTTGTATATCTTTTGTATTTTGTTTATTATGATTAAGGAAGGGCCTAAAATCAATGTCATTTGAGGCATGGAGGGGCTGAACTTGCACCTTTGTAGATTATAATTTTAGTTATCGTGCCCAAATTCATACCTAAAAAGACAAGCCATAAGGACTAATACATCCAAGTCCCAACGCCCAGCACCACATGGGATATGAAGTTTACTGTCTCTTTATCTACTAGGCATCTTCTCATAGGCCTTGGCATGCAATATTGGATGATGTTAATGAAAAGTTGAGACAGCACTTCTACCTCCTATAATCAGCCTTTGAGAAACTGAGTGCTAGCAAGAACTTTGCTGGAAAGATTGCAAGATACTTTACCTTGCAACAAACTGAAATGCTAAATCTTCCTGATCTAACCTCCCATACCTTGTGGGGAAGAGAACAAATAGTTGAAGAGTAGCAATGTTAATTTTGGTGCTGCAAAGATTTCAAATTTGACCTTCATTGCTAGTTCTTGAAAGGCTGCACTAGATTGGGTTACAAATAATCATGACTAAGATGCTAGTTGGGAAGTGGTAATGAGTACTTTGGCTGATTCTTTAGTGCCTGCATATTTAGTTGAAGTTTAAAAAATTTTGTACATCAAATTGACTACCTACATGAATGCATTAAGATATTTGAAAAACGAATTTTCATTGAGTCTCTCTGTGTGTATATTACCAAACAAATTTAAAGGCTTTCCTATTGCATTTTCTCTCTTTGATGGTGTTCAAATCTAAATTTAGAAAGAGAAAGAAAACCAAATGCTAGTTTGTTACCATTCTAAAGTTTCATTTGGGATGGCTGTTGGTGGGCCAACAGCCGCTGTTTCTCATCAGCTACCATAAGTATTTGTTCCCCACAGCTGCTGTTCTAACTGCTGTACCAAATGAGGCCTAATTCTTTTAGGCTGTTTGACTTACGATATATTTTGTGATGATTATATTGCAAGCAATTTGAAGGAGTGGGATTAGAAAAGCTAAATATTTATATTTTGATTGGTTATATTTCTTGGATTTTTTTTCCAAAGTTCTAAAAAGCAGTTGCAATATGCGCATGTCTTGGGAACAACATAACACGAACGGTTAGCATCTAAAATATTAAAAATAATGAGATTTATGGAAAAAGATGAAGTTGTAGAGGAAGAAGAGAGGCAGAGGAGATGGAGGATGGAAGGGAAGGAGGCGAGGAGAATGTGAAAAGAGGGAGAAGTAAAAACTGACACTTAATTTGTTGGTGTTGGTTTCCAAAGTGGTTATGCCATTTTCCATCCATTGAAGGCCATGCATTGACTACCACTAGTTGTTGCTTGAGCTGAAGAGTGTTTTAAGGTGCATGATGGACTGGATTTTTTAAAGCCAACCTAGTGGGGCCTAAGCAGGTTCTCCTGTGTCTTTCTTGATCAATGTTTGGCAGCATATAAGAAACATGTTGGCCCAATAAGGTGGGGTCAATTGGTGGCATTTGCGTAGTTTGTTGCATGGACTAATATTTTAGAATGCTTTTCTTTCCTCCATACTTTTTCATTTCTGTTGACCTGATTGACTGAGGTATTTCTTGCTGGTAGAATGACAACTTGGTTAATTTGACTTATATGACAATTATAACCAACCATTATCAGGTACATTATTAGCATACAAGATCAGAACCAATACTCTGATGTCTGAATTTTCTTCCAAATTAATTTTTTTGTTGTTTTCAATATATGATACATTAGACCATGTGCTTTAATAATTAGGTCAATCAGCTGGCTGGATTTGATAGCTAACCCAACTAGTTTGCGGTTAAGGCTTAATAGAGTTGAGGTGGGTTGGCTGGACTCGAGCTTGCTCCTTTAGTCATGTAGAAATTTTTATGTTAGTCACAATTAAATATATCTTCCATCTGTTTTATTGAATGAATCTTGAACCAAGGATAAGACAATAGAGAAGGAAGGCACACTGAAAATTTTACTGTTTCATTCCTAGTCAGGTGATGTGATTCAAGATTCCCACGTCAATATTAAAGAATAATGAGGAACTTGGATGCAGGAGTAGAAGGCAGCATGGCTTGCTTTGGTCTAGTCCTTAGAAGGGCCTGAGCTTTAATATTTCATATTTCAGGATGCAGTTTTCAAAGTTATTTGAGTGAATGGAGATTGAGCCATTTTATGGACTTTGGCAGACTGCTTCTGGTATATAACTGTACTGTGGTGGCAATGACCTAGAAGAGGCTGAGTTTTGAGTTGAGGTATTAACATTTTAGAAAAAGCAACCATCAAGTGATTGTTACCCTGAATGGGTGTTGCACTTATCTATACAAATATATCACCTGAATTCCTGTCTTCATGTGCTGCTTTATTGCACACCCGAAAAATTACGATTTTGTCTTTTTATCATTGGGAAGATATCCAAATAAAACTTAGAACTTCAAATTACTTTTAAATCCCTAGATTTCATTAGTCAAAACAAATGTTGCATAAAAACTGTGACATACAACAGATTCTGAGTAAATCCCATATGTTTTATACTTTCAGTTTTCAGCTGTAACGAATACAAATAAATTTTTGTGCATTTTTAATGTTTATTTTCTTCCATTTTAATGCCCACAAAGAAAATATACCGAAAGAAATTTCACGTAAAACTTATAATAGAATATGAATCTCTAATGGAACTCATACTTGCTACGATTTTATCTATGTATCATGGCTTGAAATGTACTTTTGTTGCCTCTCCACCAAATATGGTGGATGTGCTGAATGTTTCTAATTGCAAGGAGAGTTGTTATTCTTTCCGACAGTAGAGAAATGTTGCATATGATGCTTATTTTACTGTTTTCTCCCCTCTTTTTTTGTGTGAGCCTGTGCACAAATCGCACCACCAGCTTTATTGGACTTTACTTTTATGACCCTTATAAAATTTATGCATATTTTTACAGTTCATGCATATTTTTAAAAATTTTTTAGAACACCTTTCCGAGTTCTGCAGTTTTTTCAATAAAGCCTGTCACTTTTACATTTAGTGATTTTGGATCTGATATGATTGGTAATCTTCTCTTTCTAGGTAAGAAGAGGTGCTGACAGAGCAGAAATATACAGCCTGGCCTTTTCTGCTAACATGCAGTGGTTAGCAGTCTCTAGTGACAAAGGAACAGTTCATGTGTTCAGCCTCAAGGTTAATTTGGGATTGACTGGAAATGATAGGCCCCGGCCTGCACCAGAGCCAAATCCCCCAGCTATCACTTCATCCCTCTCGTTCATTAAAGGTAATCTAATTTAACTTGTTTAAAATAGTAGTTATACCTAGATATTTCTTTATGCAACGGGAAATCATATGAACTGATTTCTTAAACTCACACAGGATCTCATCATGATGATGGTTGGTTTTCCATCTAATTTGTGTTTATTAATGTGACTATTGATATTCTATACTTATTCTTCTGGAGTTTTTTTTAATGGCAATAATGCTGGCTGAAATAGCCCATATTTTATCACAAAGAATTTTGTTTGCCTTGATAGACTAGTCATTTATTTTGATCAAAAGAAAAAACATGTTAATCTTTAATAACTGGAAAGGAACTTAAGATCAATGAGCACATATGATATCACTTTTGTCATGGTGAACGGTCAACTTGTTGAAAATCTCCATTTTCAGTTTTTGCTTGAAAGCGCTACTCTCGGCTCTACTCTTGATTTTATCTTGACTTTATGAATAAGTGCAGTAGCAAATTTTTCTTGCTTCTGTGGATGGTAAGATTGTCAATGGATTGGATTTGGATATAAATCTGGTTGAGATCCAATATGATCTATTTGATATGATAATTATTTTTGACCTGGGTTCCACAAAGATCCAAATCTGATTTCCTGATGGACCTCACTCAAGTATAATAAAGAATTATAGATGTTATGATGTGAAATGTAATACTACATATTTTGTATAGATATTTCACCTTCATGATTCCACCTTGCCCATCTTTCTTCCATTCTTTGTCCTGCAAGCAATCCCACGCTCTCATTCACCGAGCCAACAAGAGCTTTGGGTTGCACTGTCTTGGCTTGTTATAGCAAAGTTGTAATTGAGCTCGAGCCAAGCTCGAGCTATGCTTGATCATAAACGTCAAAGCATTGTTTATTTCCTAGTTGGACAAATTTGAACAAGCCTACTGTTAAGTTTTTTGGAAGCCCAGATTACTTAAGCTTGACTTGTTTATGACTTGAGCTTTAAATGAGGCCCAAGCTTTGGCTTGGCTTGCTTCTTATTTCATAATTGAAGAAGCTCAACTACACCCTATTGTTGGTCTGAGCCTGAGCTGTTCATGATCAGTCTGGTTCATCTGCCAACTCCCACCCAAAAAACAGTGTCACCTCCCAAAAGTGGGAGGAAGGAAAAGCCCAGAAAAACCCTGCTTGCTTCCATTCTCCAGATTCAGTTCACATTGGACCAGGTATTGTAGTTCATGGATTGAACTTGCATGAACTCCAGTCCATCACAAATTGTCAATAATCCTTTTGAGCATTTCATGTTATTTAGACTTTTTTGGGAATTTTTAATTCCTTACTTTTATTGTAATGGATTTAACCTTTTTCAAAATTTAATCTCCCATGCTTTTCCCTGAACTTCTTGCAATTGTCTTGCTTAAATACAAAATTCCATCTTTGGAAATCTAACTGTGCTTGTCAGTACCCTACTTGTAATCATGTTGGTTTGTTTTAGTGTTCATTGTGCTGGACCAGGATTGAGTTCAATATTGAGTGGTGCTTCATTTGTGAGTGGCAATTGAGTTTGATCATGTCATAGATGAGATCTAACTTGTAAATGGTCCAGATGGGTTTAATTGGCTAATAATTAGGACTGTGTAATTAACTTAGTCAACAGGTTCTTTTCCACCCTTTTTGAACTGTCTGTATTGAGTCAGGCCAATGGCACTCTTTTAGGTTCTGGCGATGAATTTGGACATAGAAATTTGATTCAATTGTTCATGGTAAGGCTGGGTATTTTGAGTTAGAACGTGTCAGGTTGCAAATTTTTCAAACCTATTTGCCATTTACTTGGATTTCAGTGTTGTAATCACAGGAAATATGATATCATTAGTGTTGGTAATTGTACATGAGAATCGACTGTTGTGGAAAATAGCATGCTGGCCCCCGATCAGCTGTTGCCTTACAGATTGTTTAATTTAAAGTTCCCTTTTTGTTCATCTTAGGTGTTTTGCCCAAGTATTTCAATTCAGAATGGTCGGTGGCCCAGTATCGCTTGCATGAAGGCTTGCAATATAGTGTTGCATTTGGACACCAAAAGAACACCATTGTGATTCTCGGGATGGATGGAAGGTATGTGATGTCAGCTTCGACAATTGGTTTCCTGCTGAAACTTAAAATTTGCTTAATGTTTGGTACAAAATTCTCAATTTTGAAATGTTGCGGTGTTCACAAATGAAATATTGCATTCAGGTATTTACTGAAACAAATTAGTCATGTGAGCTTTATTTATCTCCTCTAACGTGACCTTGCTATGAAGGCAATGGTCGTGTTTATGTAAATTATTTGCTCTGGGTTGCCATTATTTCTTTCTTGGGATTTATTGCCCATGCTGGTACGCAAGGGTGGTTGTATGAACGTCAAGTCTCTCTGCTCTCTGGGCATCATGAGAGCCCAGGATGGGTTTTGTGTGATTTTTCTTAAGCCATTGTGTCTTTGTTCTAAACATACCCTAATGTTGTCTTGAATATGCAGTTTCTACCGATGCCAATTTGATCCAGTGAACGGTGGAGAGATGACGCAGCTGGAATGTTACAATTTCTTGAAACCAGAGGAGACTTTGTAGACTGAGGAAAGTTTTATATCTGTCCGGTTGTACTGTCGTTCAAAATCATTGTTAAATTTTCTTTCAGGGCAATAATCTGTACATATCTTAGTGTTGACAGCTGGCGAATATTTGTCTACTCATATCATGCTGACTACTCGTGAATATCACATGATCGGTCCATGTATATCCTATTTTCTGGACATATAATAGTCTGCCGTGCTATATTTATGCCTTATTTGGTCCCTAAATCTTCTCTATATACATAATGGACGGTTGGTTGCTTCATTAAAAACCATGTTGATTAATTCTTTCATTATGAGGCAGTGTTTATATTATTATCCCTTTTCTCGTGTGATGTGATGATGTTCTGATCGTCTGCTCCTACCTTGAGTTGCACTACGGCCTCTGTTTCTGGTTTCACTTTGTTTCAGCCTGTGCCTAGATATTTTACTAGTCTGACTTTTCGTCAGCTTCCCCCCTTTTGTTCCTGTGAGTTTGATTGGTTGGAGATATGGTTAATTTTGGCTCAATAGCCCAAGCTGGCCGGAAACTGTTGTCTAATCATCAGTCGTTGGATTGATCTTGGGCATCTAACATCCGTTCATCTCCTGTAAGCTAGTTCGCTGGTTGCCAGGTCTTTGGTGAACTTGCGTTGGAAGTAGTGATGAAACTGGACTAACGAAGAAGTGTTTGGATCCCTCTCATCTAGCAGGGGAGGGTTCAGTAAATGGCTTCGATCGCAGGGAGCCAAGCTTGAGATGGGCTGAATCTTTTTCTAGCTCGGCTCTTTCGCGTCTCTGCTGGACGCAGCAACCATTGAAATGCGACCGGTGGCATAAATTAAGATCTAGATTTGGAAATTGTGATTTAGGAATAAATCTGGGCTAATAAAAAAAAGGGATTTCAATAATTAATATGAAAAAAATAAAACAACAATTTTCAAAACAAAAACAGAAAGAGATTAAAAAAAATTAAACATAAACACGATTTGTTGCTTTTGGAATCCAGGAAATAAATTGCAAACTAGTAAAACAAAGGAATGGCAGAAGTTTGGTGCGAAATAATACCGTCTTCGCATCAATCTCTGTGAGATTTCACTAATTTTGTAACAGAACATTAAAAAAATGAAAACAAAAACAAAATGGTGCCAGATTATTATTATTATTATTATTATTCTGTTACTGATGACATAATTTAGTACATATAAACTCATTTTGACAGCAGCACCACTTTTTTTTTTTTTTTTGGTATAAGCAGGTGGCATTAGTGCCTAAAGAAATACACTCCTTGAATTTTTTCCAGATTGGCTAGAAAATTATTTTGCTAGATCATACCATTTTGAAGGGGAGATCCTAAGTTTACCAACTAATCAGCTGCGTTATTTGCTTTACCATAAATACATCTACATGAAAATTTAGGAAGAAGTTTGTTTTCTCCACGCAGCATCTACGGAAGGAGATGAAGGCTTTTAGTATAATTATTTGTAGAAGGGGATTGTTGTTATAGAGTGTCTTTCAAAAATAATTCTATTATTGATTCTCATTGAAGCGGTGATGTTGATTGCTCTCCATATAGTATTTAGTTCAATATTTAGAATAGAGCCATATTTTAAAGGAGATGCATCTGGCCATATTTTAAAGGAGATGCATCTGTAATAATAACTTGCCCTATATGATACTGGAATAGAAATCTTATTCTAACAAAAGTTTGAGTGCACCAACTCATCAAAATTGATTTTGATAAAACTTAGGTTGAAAGGGCTTCCACAAGATAATGGTTTACGATAGTTATCTCAAAAAAAATAAAGAACGGTCACCTCAAATCACCTCTAATGCTTGAGTTCATACCAATATAATGTTCTTTAGAAAGGATGAATTCTTGAGCTTGGATCATTGTAAATCTGACTATTTGATAAAGGTTAAAATTCTTATTTTGAAAAGTAAATTCATTCTCCTCTTTCCAAATTATT
This sequence comes from Metroxylon sagu, assembly GCA_017589505.3. Taxonomy (NCBI): domain Eukaryota; kingdom Viridiplantae; phylum Streptophyta; class Magnoliopsida; order Arecales; family Arecaceae; genus Metroxylon; species Metroxylon sagu. The sequence continues at coordinate 1,562,403 of JACVBY030000663.1, forward strand.
CAGGATAGATAACATAAAATAATTTTTTAAAAATTTACCTGGTTAAAAATAGACTTTATCAATAAGAAATCAAAGGCTTGCTGGATAGCTTGAATCTAACTAAAATCATGAGTAATCTTCCATATTGCTTTATTTTGATTGTATCCAAAAATAGAGGTGATTAAGTGTCTCATCCCCACTTTGACATCTTAAATAAATAGGAGAGAAGGATTGAATCCAACTCAAAAAGAATGAGTGAGGAGGCCTCTGTTAAATAACTTTCATAAAAAGAAAGAAAACTTTCTTAATTGCTTGAAGTTTTTAGATGACTGCCACCTTTTATGAGAATTTGACGCAAAATTAGAAGATAAAGATTTATAAATTTATTGTACACTTATCTTTGACTTGTGGACTAGTCCTTAGCATAAGATATCCTTTTGATTAAAACCAACTACTGGTTAAAAAGTATTTGATCAATAGTCGAGGGAGGGAACAATTGATTAATTAGAGAAAAGTTCCATCTGGCTCAAACAAATTGTTAACAGTTGGAAACTGAGCTGCTATCTCAACATTATAAATGAAAGGAAGTTTATTTAGAGGGAAAAGAGAAAACTAAGTTGAGTTTTAACTAATATATCCTAATCATTCCCAATAGACTAGAGAAATCACCTTTCAATACAATAAGAGGATTTACATAATTCTCTGTATACAGTAGAGCCATTCCCTTTCTTTTTGTTGAAGGTGTGTGGAATGGTTCATTATTTAAGTGAATATTATAAGCTCTCTCCATGCTTAATTTTATTGTTACCGGAGGTCTATTTAAGTGGGCTTTATGTAAAGAATGAAGAGCTTCTAGTGTTAATATGATATTATTTGAAATGCTATGATTAAAGATAAACACAAAATGTTCTTTACATATGAGACTGTGGATTACTTTCTTAATTCTGATTGTGGTAACCTTTGCTATCAATTTATATAGAGTATTATACAAGTTAATAGTCCTGAAGTGACTGGAATGTTGGGGTTCCTATGTTTTGGTACTAAGACGATGAAAATGACTTTTCAAGCATTTGGCATTTGTTCATGTATATAGAAGTGCTTAACAGCTCTACAAACAACACCTCCTATAATATTCTAATATTTTTTGTGAATCAAAGAAACGAAAGGAATGATGAATTCTAATTTTAATTCTACAACCTTTTTTTTTTTTTTTTTTTTTAAATGTTGAACCATACGGTCTGTATTCATAAAAGTCAAGTAAGAGCGGAGATTTTGACCCATGGGTCTCTTAAATCTAACCACATCAAGTGGGTGCGGCCTCCATGCAGGACTCGCTGGCTTAAAGCGGGGTTCGCAGCATGGTCTTTGCATCACTTAAACCATCAGATCAATCATTTGTAAAATAACTTCAAAAAAAAAAAAAAAAAAAAACAAAACGGTGCCTCACTATTATTATTATTATTCTGGTATTGATGACATAATCTCGTTCCTCTAAACTAATTTTCACAGCAGCACCGCCTTTGCATTATCCAAACCATTTTATTCCATTACTCGTCATTAAAAACACCGTACCGTCAACTCACATCAGAATCCATCTCTCGCCATCATACGGGGATGATCTCGGCGGTCTTCCTCCAGGCGGGCCTGGAGGAGATGTCCTCCCACCACGCCAGCACGTGCGGGCGGGAGGTGACCAGATCCGCCTTGGGTGTCCTCAGGAGGAAGCAGGTGTACGGCATGTGGTTCAGGTCCGCCGGAGTGAAGTCACCGCCCGCCAGATATTTGCTCTTGGAGAGCCGCTCCTCGTACACGTCGAGCACCCTCGCCAGCCTCTCCGCCTGCCTCTCCACCGCCGTCTCATCCGTGGTCCCCCCCGATCCGCGGCTTGATCAGAGCCTCGAACACCAGCTCCTCGACGGGCGGCCCGAACTGCTGCGACTCCACCGCCAGCCACACCTCCACCGCCGCCGTCTCCGCCGCTCCCCCTGCCGACCGGAGCAGGTCCGGTCCGGTTTCCTTGTACTTGTTTGCGATGTACCGGTTTATGGCGCGCGATTCTGGCCCGCCGGTTTGGTCGAATGGTCACGAGAAATGTTAGAATAATTTCTTTTGACGTAAATTACGGGAAGAGAAATAGATTAGAATAAATTTTAAAATGCCAAATAATTGTTAAAATTTGAATTACCAAAGAGGATGTTGTCTCCATCCTCCAGAACTGGAACCTGACCAAATGGCTGTAAGGAAAAATAATAATGGTTAAGATTTTTTTTTTTCATAAAACAAAAAAAAAAGCGAGAGAGGGATGGGGTTGACGGGGTAGCTTGTGATCGCGGGCACGGAGATTGACGGGGACGAGCTCGTAGGCTATCCCCTTCTCGTTGAGCAGCGCTCTCACCCTCGTCGTGTTCGTCGACAGCGGCGTCCCGTATAACTTCATCGCCATGTTCCGTTCTTTGTCTCCCTCTCTCTCTCTCTCTCCGTCTCTACGGATTTGGTATTAAAGGAAGTAGTGATATTAAACGTCATGTCATGCGTCAGCGTCCGCCGTTGGGGCGGCGGCACTGAAATATTTCTCTAATAAAATACGCAAGCTTTTGCCTGGGAAAGACGTCGACGAGATGGACGTAGTCAAGCCGGTCTCGTCCCCTTTTGTTTTTAATTCCTTTTCCTGCCTCGCTGGCCTTCATCATTCTACCTGCATCCGCCTTCCTCGAGCACTCCACCGCGAGTAGTTCAAGCTTTTTTTTTTTTATTAGGTTGGCCAAATGGAACTCGATTCGGCTTAAGCATTCAATGTTGTTCGATTATTTCCGATTTGATACGAAGCATAATGATATTTTTAGGGGCCTCCCCCTCTCTATCCCTCCGTCTATCTGGATTTGCTATTAAAGAACGTGATATTAAACGTCATGACATGCGTCAGTGTCCGTTGGCGACGGCACTGAAATATTTTTCTTATAAAATACTTCTTCCCTGAGCACACTACCGCGAGTAATTCAAGCATTTTTTTTATTATGTTGGCCAAACAGAACTCGATTCGGCTTAAGCATTCAATGTGGTTCGATTATTTTGCGATTTGATCCGTAGAATAATGATATTTTTAGGCCCCCTCGACAGGCTCTAGTAGAACGGACGGAATCAAAGGGAAAAAGTAGCACGTCGAAACCAATTTGGTCATTTTATTTTGATAATAAAATTATATTTCTTAATTTTTTATCACATATTATAGTTCAAATCGAATACTTATGATCTCTTCTAATATGTTTTTTGCTCTTTATTTTTTCCTTTTTGACGGGTGCATGATTTTTTTCTCTTTTTTCTTTATTTATTTTTGCCTCATTTCTCTTTTTTTTCTCTGTTTTTTTTTTTTTGCCTATTTCTTTTTTTTTTTTCTTTTGGCTAGCGCATGTTATTTCTTTTTAAAATTTTTTAAAATTTAAAATTTTAGAAAAAAAAATTCAAAATGAGTTCAAAATTTAGAAAAAAATGTTGAAAATAGAATTTGAACCCATGACTTTCCAAACTAAAATCTTAACATGGTGCTTTAAACTAACTTCATCACTATTTCTTTATTTTCTTTTGATCAAATGTTATGATTTCAATTGGGCTTCAACTCATTCAGATCAAATTTTCACTATAATTGAGCCTCATTTAAGAAATTAGATTAGATACCTTAATCTAAACCCAACTAATTATAAGATCGAGAATCAAGTCAAGTGACTGAGTTACGATGTTGCATTTGATCCTATCATTAGTAATTAGACCTATTGACTAAGTCTAAAGATTGAATTTGATTTAAGTAGTGGTTGGGTATTGATAATTGGACCAGGCTGTTACTGCATTTACATCTTAATTAAACTCAATTAATGAATTTGACCCAATGTGCATCCAAATGAATCAAATACCGAAATTAGAGTACTTGATTAAACTCAATACCTCGATTGTATGCCCTAACTAGCAATAAAATACCTCGATTGTATGCCCTAACTGGCACTTTTATTGCTATTCAGATATCAAATTTTTTAAGTTGATGCTGAAGGCAGCCCATTTTATAAGTGATGTGCACTTTATCACCATGGCTTGCTGATGATTTAGGATAGTGACTAAAATTACTTCAAAAAAAACCTATAGCCTGACGAGAATGCTAGGGATTGAATGAGGGAGTACGTGGAAGCCTATATTGAAACAATTCCCTATAAAAGTTTTACATTTTTGAAAACTGGTAAATCAACTAACATAATTTTAGGGCAACTTATGTTGTGCAATAAATAAGATGTCCAATGGACTTGAACCCCACTTAGTATTGATTATATCCGTTTGAAGGAACTATAGTGGATTAGACCCTGAATTAGGTCTTCGACTCATATTTCTATTGATCATACACATGGTACGGATCGATTAGGTTTAAGTAGTCAACGCATATTAAAGACCTTACCTTAATTTTTTATGAGAATTTCTCAAGACTAACACAATCCCTCATCGTAGCTTAATACGACAATTCTCACATAAATGAATCCTCCAAGGGTATTTGTGATTGATACCCTACAAACAACCTACCTTCGATCCATTAAGAGTATAACTCAATCTTACACAAATCTATTTTATCACTTTATAAGAGCACTCATTATAGGGATGGAAGGAGAAATTTCTTCAAAATTTATGCTTAAACACAATCACTCAATCAGCTTTGTTTCTATTATATTGAACTTCTTTCATGAGATTTTCAATCGCATAGGTTGAGTCATAGCGGTGGGTATCCATTGCTGATGATCAAATAATGGGCTTAAACCCCATCTTCCTCAATGATTCTAGGACTCCACTCCTAGGCAATCCCTTGGTTAATTGATCTACTAAATTCTTTTTAGACTCGATAAATTTTAAGAAGGTAATATTATTTTTCTTATATTATCTTATAGACTTATAATGAAGCCATATATGTTAATTCATCTTTTTATTAGTACTCTTTTGATTAATCAGTTTGATTATGGCCTTATTATCACAATGGATTGATATAGCTGGAACGAGCATAGGTACCAAAGATAACTCTAATACTAGATTATTAATCCACTATGCCTCATTACAGATGGTGTCTAGAGTTATCAGATTGGGCTCCATGATGTTTCTAGAAATGATAGTTTGCTTGGATAATCTTTAAGCAAGAGTAGCATCATCGAGAACAAAAAGATATCCAGTGATCGATTTAAGATTAAAAGAATCAGTGGCTCAATTAGTATCATTGTAACCTTCAACCACCTTGGAATATCTAGTGAACAACAAAGAGAGTTTAAGTGTTTCCTTTAGATATCGAAACACTATTTCTAAGGCAGACCATTAAGATTTATTAGGATTTTGGTCATATCTATTTAGTTTCCCTAGCATAGGCAATACCAGATCATATCTTGTTTGTCACATATAAGAGGAAACTTATGATTTGAGAATATTTTAACTGATTAATTAGATCACCTAGATTTTATTTAGGTGAAAATTAGGATTATATAGAGTATATATTAATTTAAGATTAGAATAACCAAATTTCTTAATCATTTTTGTAATAGAGTGAGAAAGGATGATAGCTATCCCTTTATGCGATTTGATAAGCTTTATCCTTAGGATGGCATCTACTTCACCTAAATCTTTCATATCAAATTTTAATGAAAAAAAAAAATTATTTTGAAATAATTAGGGACTTGACAAGTTTACAAACCTTGTTTTTTTATTCCTTTACAATAAAACTTTTAAGTTGTTCCATGTAAATCTCATTCTCAAGATGTTCATTAAGAAATACAGTCTTTACATCAATTTGATGAATGATTAACTTATGCATAGAAGCAATGGCAAGAAGAGATTTAAGGGTTGTTAGTCTAACTATAAGAGAATATGTATTAAAGAAATCTAATCCTTTCTTTTGGTTATACCCTTTGACCACTAATCTGGTCTTATACTTCTCTATTAATCCATATGATTTAAGTTTCTTCTTAAATAGCCACTTATATTTTAAAGATTTTCTACCAGAGTGTGGAATAAATAAGATCCAGATTTGATTTTGAAGGATTAAATTATATTCAGAAAGAATAGCATTCTTTCAGAAAGAGGTATTAGCTGAAGACATTGCCTCTGAAAAAAGACGAAGGTTTGCCCTTGATTAGGAAAATAAAGAAACCTTCACCAAGGTCTTTTCCTTCTTTATCCTTAAACTTCTTCTGAGTTCAAAAGGTCCACTTTCAGATTTAAATTTTTTTTTGTCTTTTCCTTGACTAATTAGAGGACCTAAATTCAAAAGATTTAGAAACTAAGGAGGATTAGAAGAGACTTGATTTGGCACTTGCTTTAAAAAAAGAATACATTTTCAAAATAAATGGCATCTCTTGATTTAATAAGAATATTATTTGAGATATTACTTATTTTAGAATTTATCATAAGAAACCTATTGGTATTACTATCCAAGAAATAATTTATAAAGAAAATATCTATGGTTTTAAGTCCTATCTTTTTTCTCTTAAGTTCAGGTATACGTACCTTAGTCATTTACCCTCATAATCTAGAATAGATGTTCTACTTTTTTTAAAGTTCAAAAGGTGTTTTAGGATTATCTTTAAAGGGTATAGAATTATAATATCATATGATATAAAGTATAGCATTATAATATGATATAATGTATCTTTTTTAGTTAATAATTATAATTCAATAATTTGAAATAAAGTATTATGAAGGCTATTACTATATATTAATATATTATAATAGTAATTTTTTAAATTTATTATCAAGTGATATAATATAGTATAGTATAGTATAGTATAGTATAGTATAGTCTATTCTAAGTTATTACCAAAATAAAATAATATTTTTCATAATATTATTATGGTAATATAATATTATAATAGTATTACATAATGATATTACATAATGATATTATATTATAATATAACAATAGTATTATATTATAATATAGTGTACACTATTGTTAACATATAATTTTTATATTATATTTTAATTTGAATACTACACTAAAAAAATTTAGCAAGCAAAGATTGATTCTAATACCATCAAAAAATGTAACAAGCAATATTCTTATTTTTTCATGCAAAATAATCAGATACAAAGCACAATATTTATATTACAAGTATAATTATGGTTTGTTGTACTAACTCATACTAACCGTACTATACTGTACTGTTAGGTACCAATACAATACAGAGTTTCAATTGGGTATGAACTGAATCGGTCCAAACTAACCCCTACTATTTGATGTCAACCCAAACCATCTAATACTAAGTGGTTAAGAGTGAAAAAAAAATGGTATTCTTTCGTGATATGGGATGCGTACCATACTGTATTGGTCTGTATCGCACTGAATTGATAATGTATTAATATAGATTTTAATACTAATTTTATAGATATTGAGTATAATATTAAAAAAAAAGTTTACATGCCATCAAAATAGTCGCAATATGATCATGCAAAGCATTCATCTTATGGCTACTTGTTGTTTGCCTTTGCTTCATACTCGGTTCTTTTTGTGGTTCTCTAGTCTCGAAAGAATCATGAAAGATTAGATCTTCATCATCATCATTATAAGGCCGAGACTTGACAAGGTCATACCCATTTTGCTGAAAACATTGTCTTGTGGGACACCCAATTATGTCATTAGCATGCCTTTGGGTTTTGCAGTTGGTTTTTCTTTTTCAGTCTCATTCATGTCTGAAGAGTAGTGCCTTATTCTAATACAGGCCACCAAGCAACAAAGATCCCAATTTTGTTACACTTATATTTGTACTTGTATATTGGTGTGGTACATTTTCCTAGTAAACTATGCTCTTTTGTGGGAACTAATACAGGAGGAGTTTTTTGGCATGAAGAATGGAGAAGGGTCCCAATTTTTGATTTTCCCTTGATACCTCCTTCCTATGTAGCTCTGCACCATAACAGTTAAATTGATGTTTTGGAATGTTGAGAAGAAACAGCTGCTGTTCTGCTGCTGTTCTGGTGAGGTTGCCAGGCAGATGGTGGCTAAGCAATCTGTGGCATTTATCCATGTTTTTCACCCTCAGAATGGACTTTTATCTTGCTATCAGTGTGCATATCTCTCCATGATGGGATAATATGCATGAAATATTCATGGCCTTGGGGAATGTTAAAACTTTTCCTGATCTTTTCATAGCATGATCATTAGAAAGAAGTTTTCCATGTTTTTGCCTTCAGCAGGCTAAGCAAGATTGACTATGGAAAATAATACTCTCTTGTGTAGAGGTGGTTTCTTTAAACCCATAGGGGCTGTTTGGTTGCCAAAATACTCATAAAATATGGTTCTGTATAAAGCATGTCTTATGAAAACGTGAAAAGATTTATTTTTTGCAATATTATTTATTTTTTTCCAGGTTATATGGATTGTTAATTTTGACAAAATAGGTTTTATGAAAAAAAAATAAATAAGAATTTTTTTTGTAAAATTCATTTATTTTAAATACCTGTTTTGATAAGCATATCAATCGAACAGTGCTGTCTTATGAAAAATATAGAAGACTTGTATTTTATATTACTCATTTCTTAGGTTTTATGACTTATTAATTTTGACAAAATAGATTTTATAAAAAATAATTAAATAAATATTTTTGTTAAACTCATTTACGTTATATTTCTGTGCTAATAAAACTTATCAACCGAACAATCCATAGTTTATGAGAATAAAGTCCAGGAGTTGAACTTGGCGCTTGGAGACTCCCAACATATATAGATGTTTATTCTGGAGTTGTGAATACTGTAACAATGTCCAATAACCGGAAGTGGGCCGAGCCGGATCGGGCCTTGCCTCTTTTCCAGCCCGATCCAATTGTTATTGGGTTTTGGCCTGGGCCAGGGCTTGAATTCGAACTCGGCTCGAAACCTATTGAGCCAGGCCGTTTGTTGTGTAGACGGAACTGATGAAACCCTCGGTGAAGAGTATCCCCAAATCCAGAAAGGTACGGCAGCGGTGCAGCGGCAATCACGTCTCGGGCGACTCAGGCCAACGGCATCTACTATTGCCACCACCTCTACCCTCCGCTTGGCAGCCGCCCCCATTATTTAGGTTCGTCCTCCTCCTCCTCCTCCACGGCCTCCCTCAAGTGTTGCTACTCCTGCCTCTTCCTCCTTGCCTTCCTCGCCGTCACTGTCATCCTCGTCATCATCCTCCCCATGGAGCCCAAAATGCCCCAGTTCGATCTCCAGTAGGCTGCCGTCCAGTACCTCCCTATCGCCCCCTTCGCAGCCACTGGGCATGGTGACGCTGCCCGGGTTCGACTAGCTGGTCCAGACTTGGGAACTATTGGAGAAGCCCTCGAACGGTGGAGGGGGAACGATCGTCGGAGAGTCGAGATGGCTGACGGCGAGGAAACCCTAACCCTCGGGCCAACCCATCAAGCAGAGGGTTCATAGGCCGATCATTTCAGATCGGGCTTTAGTCGGGCTTGATTGGGGCTCGGGTTCGGTTTGAGCCAGGCCGAGCCAATGGTCTCATCCGGAACTATTGGAGAAGCCAACCTATGGCCCGATCTGATGGGCCTCAAGCTAGCTTGGGCCCACTTCGAGCCCTGATCTTTGATGAACTCAGAGACCACTGAGCTGACAAACGTTTGAGGGATCAAGAAATTATCATATCATCAAGATTTGAGATATATGAACTGATTGTTATTTTCTGAAACACGCAAATATTATAATTACTCGCATCCAGAATTTTGGGCATGCGTCATCTAAAAAACGAACATAAATCCTTTGGTTGGTAAGCAAAAGGCTGTAACCATTGAAACACATATCAGTTCGTTAATTAATTATTTTTGAGAGAGTAAATTCAAATAATGTGAAATACCATAAAAACTCAAAAGCCACTCATGACATTTTGAGAATTTTTAGTATTTTCATCAATTTAATCTTGTTTACTCTTATTAGCAATTATTTTTTTCATATGCAGCATACACCAATTGATATTGTGAGAATTATTTTTTGAAATATTTGTAATTTTCTTAGATGTATTCAGCTTTAATATTTTCTCATACTTCTAAAATTTTCTCATACCGCCAAGTCAATAATTGCGGTCACAATCGACAAAAGGGAAGGAAGAGATTCATTAAAATCAAACTTAGTTCACAGCAATCTTAAATTCTTAAAGAAACAAATTTTGAAATTAATGAATCGCATTAGTCAACCTTTCTTTTTCTAGCTTCCAAGTTGCTAGTAGAACAACTAAGCAGGAAGCCCAAAGTTTCACTAGGGTTTCAAGCCACAAGTTCTTTGTAATCACCATCATGCATGTAGTCACAACTATCATTGAGCTCCATAAGCTCAAATCCCTAAAGCTCCCCAATAATATTCGGGACAAGAATAACTTACATATAGAGGATGCTAGATCTTAGCTTAGCTGGTGCTATGAAAGATAGCATAGCTTTAAACCAATGGCATAAGGTAGTGGTCCAAACCTTAGTCTAAGTCGGCCGACAAATAAGGAAGCTAGATTTGGCATGGACCCAACTGTTTTTTATTTGTGGTGCATGCTTACTTCATCTATGAAGGAAAAATTGACATGAACTAATAAACAGTTCACATATGTAGAGCATGCACCCATATGTCATTCTCATGTGATGGTGCCTCAATGATTCTTATCTATTTTATTTGGATGGAATTTATCCCTCTTTCTAAAGATGGGTTATAACTTTACAAATTCTCTTGCCATTTTGGTGAGGGAATTGATCCAACATTCGAAGTGCCATGAGCTTTATTCTCTTTATAAGTCAATTTAAGCTCACCATAATCACCTTTAATGGATCTTTTTCGTATTTTAACTAAAGTTAGCCATAGAACATGCCAATGTTTAATAATATGTCAAACTTTAGCTCTAATCAGAAATTATATATGGTTTCGCATATCCCTTGGTTTAGTTGTTAATCACAAACATAATCAAGATATTTTGTAATGTATGTATTGCATGGTTCCACGTGTCCCACCTTTTCCAAATCCTAAGGGAGGCTGCTTAACTTTATAAAGTTCAGCATATAAACATGACAACCATTAGGACCATGCCTATTAGAAAAGAAGGGGGAGGGCACGCCGCAAAAGGAGAAATAAGTAGCATCTTACCCTATCTAAATGAGGTATCTCTTTCACTTGATCAAAGGGAGTAAATTATTAAAAGGATGTGTGTAGTGCTTCCTTGCTCGTATGAAAAGAAGAATTCTTTCAATAAAAAAACTTGCATAGGGAAAGATAATATAAAAAGACATGGTTCAATGGTAGAATAAAAACTTGAGATAAGACGGCTTATGGAAGAAGCTTGAAGCCTTTTGGATTCTGTTATGTGTGGTCACCTTTATAATTTTTTTTTTTTTTTGGTTTTAAAAAGTAGTGCTATCTTTTGTTATCTTCATGGTAACATGTCATCATTAAAAAATAGAGAAGAACTTTAGATATTTTGTCTATGATTTTTTTTTTCTTAATCTTTTGAGATTTTACAAAAAAATTTTTGAATCAATATCTTATACAAGAGGTGCTCTTGTACCCATATGAAGCCAAGTAAGCATGGACATGCAATATGGTAGTCCAATGTCATGTGTACCGGGTCCATGCTATAATTCATGGGTCCCATGGCTAAATATCTCTCTTCAATTACACAAAATCCTTGTGAATCACAAGCCTCTCTTGTGCCATGTCTAGATGGGTCCATGGGGAACATGTGGGATGACATATTAGACCTTTTGATAAACATATAATGAGTCCCCCCTTCGTTCACATGCATGCTACTTTGTTGTGCCTCATCTATACGAATAACAATGGAGTGAGTCGGAGTCAGTTTTTTCTCACTCCATCTTTATTCTTGACTTTTCATACCCCATTTCATCCCCATCGTACCTTCTACTAGGACTATAACTTTAATCTCCGACTCTGCCCCATTGCCTCTCATCCCTACTCTTTTTTCTTTTTCTTAATTATCTTTAGAAAACATATTTAGACTTTTTTTTTTATCAAACTTATAATTTGACTATATCAAAAAGATAAAAATCACATTATTTTTACTATTAAAAATTATATAATAAAAATTAAATCTCTACAATAAAGGAAAAATAATAGCCATAATTCACTAGAACGCTACGAGGGGTAAAAATATGTTCAAATGTATAGATTCAGAGTGGGTTCAGAGTATCTTTTAATATGAAGAGCATATGTACCAGCTCCGTCTCAACTTTAATCATAAAGTTTTTATTTTTTATTTTTCATAAATCCATATTGAATCTAGTTAAAGTTTGAAGGCCCTGCTTCAGTCGGGATGGGTGTCTATTAGGTCAGGATAAATCCGCCATCCTTACTCATACATGAATAAAACGTATTGAACTGTGCTATTAAAAGCTTGATAACAAGTTGATGCCGTGTATCACTATTGGAATCATTGTGCTTTTTAGCTTGCAATGTGCTTCTCATGTAAGATTGCAAACTAGTTAGCAACCTCAAGCGCCTATCTAAGGTCATATCATTTTGAGACACGATTTAGCATGTGGTATGCTTATTGAAAATACTGGATGGTTATAATTATAATTTATGCTTATTTCATTGGAAGAAGATACAAATAAATATAAATGATACATTAGTTGTCAAATGGAGGACAATACAAGGGATGTATGGGTATGGCGGGGCTCTAGAACATGACTCAATTCAGACAAAACTTAGCATTCATGGTGCATCAAGGATGTCATATATGACAGTAAGGAGTCTAATATAATTTTAAACAAACACCATCTTTTAATCTTGATATATGGCATGCTTGCTGAGCGTGAGTATTTATACAGTAAATGAACTTAGAAAAAAATTTTGCAGTTCAATTAATGAGAAAAAGTCCTTAATAAAAAAGGGCCAAAAAAAAAAAAAAAAAATCAATCCTACTAAACTTGTTAAAATATTTCTTTATTGAAGACAAAACACTTCAATAATAAGAGGGACTTGCAGATTCTTTTGGAATTTGGTCTTCATGTTGAGGACCACAACTTGATATCCCACTAGTAATAGTTCTGATATTTGTTAAAATTTTGATCCTATTTGGACCGTGTGCTGTCCCCACCGGATCAATCATCAAGCAGATATAGGTGAGGTCATAAAAATAGCAGCCTAGGGACTCAATTATAAGCGAGGTGAACAAGCAAAATTCTGAGTTCTGTTATGAAGAGGAACCGACAGGAATTTGGTCAAAAGAAACATGGAGCCCGGCCGATGCTGTTATCAACCCTTGTCGTCCCCCATCTACCATTCTAGATAAGGTATTGATCTCAGTGTAGGACCATAGCCTTTTGTTGATTTGGTAGGTTCCGTATGATTTTAGTTGATTTTCTATGGAGCGTAGGTCTACTTTTACAGGTATCTGCAGAAAGTATGGTTTGAAATAAACTCTCATTTTGGATGGCTTAGATAATCATAATTCTAGATCGAGTCCTTTCTAACCTAAATTGATTTGTGTTTCGGATAGAAAGAGATTCTGAGTAAGTTGGCACCTTTAATGCAGACATTCGGTCAAAACTTCCTTGATAAGTCGTTCATGCTGATTTGGTTAGCCATGTCACATCCAATCATAGTTGTTCATTTTACATGATGGCTCAGACAGCTTAATGGTTTAATCTTTGCCTTGTTGACATGTTAAGTCAGTTCGGCTCATATTGTTTGGCCCAACTTTTAGAGGTTGAGCTTAGTTCCATATTCAAGTCATGAAAGTAGCTCAGTTTTGTCTAGTCAGATGATCTATGATCTTTCTAGCTATTGTGGCTACCATGAGTTGGATAGGTTCGAGCTTAATACCATGAGGCCTTTAGCCATTTTTGGAATACTGCTAGGTTTATAAATTGGTCTGAGGATGATCAGTGCTTCATGTCATTGGAAGGAGCTAAGAGATTAGTTAATTTGGAGTTTCCTTGTTTGCATGATCCTCAAAGCCAAAGTAATCAGTGCAATCATTACGCCATACAAATTTTGGCTCAAGCACCATCATTAAAGAGCATTTTTAGAATTAAATGTCCATCATTAATCTTAATAATATTTTTTTGGGAAAAAGAGTCCCATCATTAATGCTTAAATCAAACAAAGAGTCATCATTATGATCTATTTATGAATGGCTGCCATGCGGCAGCTCACCTTCAACCTCTACCGACATCAAGAGAGAGGTCTCTCTCCTCTGGCTAAATAAGGGAGGGAGTGGAGCTTATTTACTTTCCCTCTTCACTCTTCAGAGCCACCTTACTGCCACTTTTCAGCAATAGCTCAGTCCAAGTCTAAGTCTTCTTATGCTTTTCCATTTCTTTGCATACTTCCTCAACCTCCATAGTTTAAGTAAGCCTGAACCTCTTTTTGTAGGCCGATTAGGATGTCATAACAAGGACTTGTCAAGTGTACTTTATTTTAGACTCTTTTCAATTGGTCATCCTAAGTTAGAAGGACAAAACCTCTAATTATGAAGTAGATCAACTTTGCCTTTATGAGGATACTCTAAAGGTGGAGCTTAAGTTGTCCATAGATAATTTTATATTCAACTTTCTTACCATTACAATATAGCTTCAACCCAACTTGTACCAAACTCCTAGAGGTTGATAATAGGGTTCTTGTTATACTTCTCTCAGCTTGGTCTTGCTCGAAGCCAAGTTTTGTTTCATTCCCTTTTTCACTCTGAATTATCACCCAAATGAGTAGGGCTGGTAATATCTCATTGCTTATAAGGATAAAAGAGTCTTTTTTGATAGTCCCTCTCCCATTCATGGACAAAAGAATAGATATTTTCTTGTTCTTTCTATTGAGAGCCTCTAATCATTTGACACAGCCTAAAAGTAACCAAATACTAAACCAAACCCATCTTCCTCACCTCCATTCCAAAGAGAGGGAGGTGTTAGCTTGGTTATCTGGGCATTTTCTCTTCATCCAGGTGATGCATTTGAATCTAGTTGTAGCTAGAAAATGCATCCATGAAGCTAAATAACTTGTGGCTGCTATGGTATTTACAAGTTGATGTCTTTCGAAGAGGAAAGTTATCCTTCAGGCAAGCTTTATTTAGGTCAATGAAGTCGATATAATCCATCATTTTCCACTGAACTTCTTCATCATTACCACATTGGCTATCCAGTTAGAGTAGTGAACTTCCTTGATAAATTCAACCTCTAATAACTTATTGACCTCCTCTTTGATAGCTCGATGCCACTCAAGGGTGAAGTTTTTTTTCTTATTAATAAATAAGCTTATAGGTTGAGTCCTCTCTGACATGGTGAAATATAACTTTAGGATTTATTATGAGCATATTGATGGCTTATCATACAAATACATGAGTTTTTGTGTGAAAACCTGACTATTTCTCCTCAGAATTTCTTAGGTAGGAAGGGGACAATCTGAATTACTTTAGAGTTATTATCTTTTAATGTCACAATTTTTAAATCTTCATTCGACTCTGAATGTTGCTCTTTTAGCTTGTCCCACAAGTCTAGATTATCAATCGTCGTGGTCTTAGCTGACTTATACACCCGGATTTCTCAGCCACCCTACTACTCATTTTCAAAGCAGCACTATCGAGATGCTGCTTAGTCCCCTCTGAGTTTTGTATTCCTTGATCAGCAAGGATCTTTATAAGAAGTTCATAGGTTAAGATGATAGCTTTGAGGAAGTTCAAGCTCAAACAACATAAAATAGCATTATATGCAGTAGGCACATTGATGACCATGAAGTCTATCATCATCGTTTCGGAGTTTAACTTATCTTCCATAATAACTGCATGAGTGATGATTCCTTCAACTTGGGTAGGTTCACTAGTAAAGCTAACCAATATTACTTCAGTCAGTCATAACTAATCTGTGTTGATCTCCATCTTCTAAAAGGCTTCACAGAATAGAATGTTTGCTAAGTTTCCATTGCCTATGAGTATCCTCTTTACTTGGTAATTTACCATGGTCACTCAAATGACAAAAGCATCATTGTAAGGGACCCATACTCCTCGAAGGTCCTTACCTAAGAAAGCAATACGGGGCTCTTCAATCTTTAACTTTTGACAATGCATTCCTTAGACAGCATTTGTCAAGCATAAGCCTTCCTGGTCGAAGAGGTTTCTCCACCTACCACTAGTCCACTGTGGATTACATTAGAACCATAGCTATAGGTTGGTTTCCTTAGACTTCTAATTGTCCTTCTCAGGCTGTTTCTTTCCAGATTGCCCCTCATCCTTCTTTTGAGTTATGAGGGTCTTCTTGATATTGATGTACTCCAAAGCTTAGCTGAGTAACTCGTTGAGGTCTTTTGAGAGTCTTTTGGCTAAAGAAAACTAAACATGAAGTTCCTCGTGCTACCTATTAGGGATGCAATGGCTATCAAGGCATTCAGATCCCGACCCTCTAAAGCTTTCGATTTGAAGTACTGAAAGTAATCCCTTGAAGATGCATCCTTCTTCTACTTAGTAGTCATCAAGATTAAAGAAGTCTTTTGATGCTTTTTACTATTAACAAAGATGCATTAGTAGTGAATGATGAGGATGCAACAGCAATAACAAATGCTAAAGATGCTGCAGCAATGGATGGTGGAGATACAACAAATGAGGGAGATGCAACAACAACTCATGAAGAGGCAACTGTAGTTGCAACAGTAGTTCCTTAGTCAGTAACTCCTTAATTTAGAGCCTAGGAGTAAGTGACAGGTTAGCCCTGTCAGAGTTCAAGCAATTTTGTTCCACCTCCTTTCAGAGGTAGTGATAAGCCTTTGGAAGCCCAATGTTGGTTAAAGAGGTTGGAGAAGATTTTTGGATGCCCTGGAATGCCCCGTTGAAAATAGGGTCACATCTCGGTTGAGAAGAAATCTCATCCAGCAAACTTACCCTCTAGCTCTGAACTTGTTGCATAATCAGTTCAATTTTTAGTTCATCTTCTTGAGCTACTGATTTATTTCTCTTTGGCTCGTCGCAAGTGCATTTTGGCTGATATATTTGTTCAAACTAGACAATGAGGCTCCTCCTCAAGTCAACTAGGATGAGTAGTCTTAGTTCTTTAGTTTGTGAGAGACCATCAAGTTCATTCTCAAGTTGGATAGGGTTGATAGCTTGGTGAGCTCTTTGGTCAACTTTAGGTGAGTCTCTAGAACTAGATCTTTGGGAGATTAGGTTCTAGACCAGATACATTAGCACCTCTACATGTTGAGACTATGTTAAATTGTTCTTGAATAATAGGCAATGTCAAGTTCAAAGGTAATGCTGGAGCAAGAGATGATATCAGAGTAGGATTGGTTAACTCTCCCATGAAATCCTGGGAGTCGATCAAAGCATAACTCATCCGCCCGAACATTGCTTATTACTTGATCTCATCATTTTAGTGGCATGGCTTAGTCCTTTTTCTTATTTCCCACGGACAACACCAATCTATTGATGCCCAAAATTAGTCTTTGCATGTCAATTAAAGAATCGACCTATAGCTCATATCAGTAGAGCACTTTCCAATCAACCAACATCCACCTGTGAAGAGATTAAAAAAAAAGAGAGTACAAGTAGGGCCTAGAGTTTTCCTTTGGAGAAAATCCTCTAATGTTCAAGTCAGCCTAAGCAATTTGAAAAAAGGACCTCGAACTCTATGGACGTATAGTTTAGGCTTGAGAGCTAAGGCATAGAACTATTTACTAGCAAAGCAAAGGATTGCTTTTATAAACATTTAAAGGAAGTATGGTTTGAGACAGACCCTCATTTTAGATGACTCAGATAAGTGTGATTTCTGAATGAGGCAATAACTATAGAGTCATTTCCAAATTCGATGATAGATTCCTACCCAAGCTCGTCTGCATCTCAAATAATAAGAAATCTCAAGTAAGCCACCTTCAGCCCAGATAGGCCGTTCGTGCTGATTTAATTAGCCACGTCAGGCCCAGTCATAACTATTCATCTTGCATGGCAGCTCAATGTGCTTAATGGATCAATCTTTGCCTTGCTGATATGTCAGATTATCTCAACTCACATCAAAATCCAAACAATGTATTTAGTCTAACTTTTTTGGATGAGGTTTGGATCAAAATATCTTTCCTCTTTAACTTTTACTTTAGAAAACCTCCCAATAAAGATAATGTTGAGGTATCACCATCTAATTTATAAGGCTAAAACATGCTTGATACACCCACGTCCTAAAACTTCCAGCTCTTAATTTGAGGCCCATATGATGATCCATGGTCCTAGGGGGTTAAAGAAGGGTCCA
This sequence comes from Metroxylon sagu, assembly GCA_017589505.3. Taxonomy (NCBI): domain Eukaryota; kingdom Viridiplantae; phylum Streptophyta; class Magnoliopsida; order Arecales; family Arecaceae; genus Metroxylon; species Metroxylon sagu. The sequence continues at coordinate 1,580,582 of JACVBY030000663.1, forward strand.
GTTTGAGTGCAGTGAAAAACGGTGCATTCATGATATAGAAATCATGCTAAAGTGTCTCAGAAATTTGTGGGAAAACCTACCCCAAATAAAAGCTCTTTGAACGCGTGCCTTTTGAATTAGCATCCTGGCCAGAAATGGCAAACCTTGTTGGAGAGTGACATCATTCACCATGGTGATGAGTGTTTGACGCCTAATGTGGTATTTCTCTTCGCTAGATTGGCGAGGAAACGTAAAGTTAAACATCAGCCTTGAAGACCATTGCCACGAGTACTACAACGTAAAAATAAATGTTGCAGGGGTACCAAGAGTGAAAGAGGCTAATTAGGGTATTTGGATGATCGATAATAACACTGAGAATAATTCGGTGTTGGAAATTAAATCAAGCATGAGTCCCAATCCAAATCCTTATTTGATTAGAACTATTTTGCTTAGTTATTAAGAAGTCCTTGTTAGTACTGGTATAGGATTCTATTTCCTATCATGTTTGGATTTTTCTTGGTTTATAAATATGGGTGCTGGGGTTATTGTTTATATGGTGCCTGGAAGCATGTAAAGACTCTAGCAGTCTATGGTTGGAGTTCCAGTTCATTAACAAAATAGTTATTTTCTTCTTATTATCTTTGTGTTATTTACATTAGGCAAGTTGTCATGCTCCAGACTGAGGGGTGAATTTAAGGACATAACAATTCGCTACATGCATGCAAAATTAAGTTAACTTCAAATAATTCAATTAATTCTGCTAATAATAGTTCATTAAATTGATCAAATTTAAATATCACACCTATGACTCAATAATAGAAAGTCCAAAAAAATTCTAATATAATAACTGAGTCATTATCTTAAGTCAAAAACTACATTAGTTCTCTAACATGTCTCTGATTAGAATTAATGAGCCAGCTTCTACTTGCATCCCTCCTATAATTCAGTCTCTAAAATAGAAAGATTTAAGAATTTTTGTGAGCTAACTCTCAGGAAGTCAACTCTAATTATACTTAAAAGGGATCAAGTAAACATAATGATGCAATTTAAAATACATGTATAATATAATAATACCTAAAATAATATTTTTATACATATGCTTATAATCTAATAATTTGTAGAATTCAATGTATTATCAGTTTTTTTAAAAAATATTTCGTATCTTCTTTTAGCAAAAAAAAATTTCACTTAAGGTTCAACCCAGCAGCATTTAACTCGATAGTATGGGTTATGAATAGAAGCCACATATATCTCTTATAGAAAGGATCTTGATGTCACAAGCTTTCGTATAAGCCTCAATAGCCTGGGTTTATATAACATAAAACGTAGCTTGGCTGGGCATTAATAATATGTACCATATACAAAACATAGCTTATTTCATATATATATAATTTTCAAATTTGCTCAAATATTTCCTAATAATAAATTTCAGATATAATTCTCAACAAAATTTTAGCAAATTTCATCAAAACTTTAAATACACACTAGTTACATAAGTAAGATGACTTGCTTACTCCATCCAAATTTTTGAATAAACAAGATATGCAAAATATTTTACAAATTTTGCAATCATCCTTTCATGTCATAATATATTTACAATATATTTCAAATTGAATACTAGGCATAAAAAATTTCATAATAAATTTTGAATAATTTAACAAGTACAATAAGCTAGACATATGGATTTTCAAAGCATAATTATATTTTAATCAACTTATTTAATCCAATTTTCCATGTAAATAACTAGTTAAAATATTTATAAATTTCTAAAATATTTTAATAAACCATAAATAATTTAATAAAATACTATAATTATGATTATGTTACTTATAAAATTTTGAAATTAAAATCTTATATAATTTTAGAAAGCACTCTAACTGTAATCAAGTTACTTACAAAATTTTAAAATCCAAATCTTCTATAATTTTAGAAAGTACTCAACTATAATATGGTGACTTATACATTTCAAATAAAATTGATGGAAACTAATTCTTAAATTTTGACGCTCAAAGGCTTGATTAACCTTCTTAATCCTTTAACTTCCATCTTCTGAACTATTGATTTAATATCAAAAATCTTAATTAAGCCCTATTTATAAAAAGAATTCCTAAAGTCAAGAGGTTTTTCATTTTTCATAAGATATTAATTTTCTAAAACTAATAGACTTTTCAGTTCTTGTGGGATACTAATTTTTTTAAGAAAACTAAATAAATAAATATCTAATAAATATTCAGAAATAGATTCTTAACTTATAATAATCTTTTGACTCATCTAATATAGTTTTGCAATATAAAAATTTAGATAAAAATACCAAAAATTATCCTTATCACCATGAATAATATTTTCGTAATTTCATAAAAATTTTTATAAAATCACTTTTAACTTTCTTAATTGAATTTTGATTTAAATAATTTAAAATACACTAGAAAGCTAACTCAATACTAACCATAATGAATATAAATTTAATTAAAAGTTTTAATTATATTATTTTTAAAATTTTAATTTAATTCAGTTAAATTAAATCTTTATCTAGTCCAAAAGGGATGGGTACTACACAAGTCCTAGCTAGAAAAGTATATATATATATATATATATTTGTGTACTAAAGTCTGAACAAAAGTTGAGAATCATTTCACGGGTCCCACGTACCGAGCCCAAACGCAAAGCCAGTGTCAAGAACCTTTATATCAATTTTATTGAATAAAGAACCTTTATTTTACGATAACGAAGCATCTTATTCTCAGTAGTTTTGGATAAAAAGGAGAGAAGCCAAAGACAACCTCCCCAAGTAAATACATCCAAGGATTCACGTCCACACCCTTATCATTAGCAATGAGCTTTCATGTCCTATGAAGCTTAAATACATCACCAAAAAACCCCAAGCTATGGCATGATCTTATTTTATACATATATGTATTTATATTTGTATATACGTATGGATACGTATGTCTGTGTGCAAGTAGATAAAGGGGAAGCTCTTTGAATCATAAACAAGATGGGGAGCTGGAACACTGTAAAGGATTTGATTCACCTTAAGGTTGGTGACAGTCAAAACAAAATTCGTACAAAGCTTCTTGTCACACCATGGCCATCATCTGATATAGACGGCAGAATATGCCAGTATTCATGTTGATGTGAGAACTCATTGAATCGGTTCGCCACTAAAATGTGACCGCACTAACGTCACAAACTTGTCCTCAACTTCCAAGGGCCTTGTTTCATTGATGATGGCACTGTAATTAAAGGAATGGTCTAATTGCTATGGATTATTATTCGTCTCCATTCTGGAAGGCTAGATGGCAAGGCATTATCACAAACATGTTCCTTGAGAGTACTCCACATGTTTTCCCTTCTATTCTTTGTTTTCTAAACTAAATTCCATCCATATATACCTCATGAACTCTTCTTTCCAATCCATGAGCTACGTTTAACTCTCAGCCGCTCCCTCTCCACTTGATAAGATAGCATGAAGAACACTTAATAAGAATGTTTTGGGTGTTGATGAATGGTGTGGTTCGACTCGTTGAGAGCCCTGCCTATGAGATCATCACCTTTTATAGCTCCGTTGAGCGAAAGCTTATGAGCTTAGGGTGGGAAAGGTATTATGAGGACCCAGACCTCCTTCAAGGACATTGTTCAAGGTCATTGATGTGTAGATTGTGCTAAGAGATTGCCTTCCAGTCCTAGATTCTTTTATGTCTGGTTTGCATTAGGAGCAAGCTAATGACTACTTTCCTTGCCTGTCTCCAAACAAAGGGCTGTTTAAAGCCTATGGTTTTGTTATTGTTGCTTCTATAATCATTGGTTAATGTTATAGCAATAAATTTCTTATGTGTCGATATCTTTTAGGCCTGTAGATGGGTCGGGCTATACCAGCTCATGCTTAATTCCTATCCAATCCAGTTTGTTATTCGGATCATGATTTTCGATCCACACCTAACCCATTTGCTCATCGAGTCAAGTCGGATTATGCCTATGGAAAAAATTTTAGACCTAATGAGCCATTCAAACCTATTCAAAATCAAATATGATCCATATCGAACTCATGGTGTTGAGATTTGGGTTAAAATTGGATTATATCATGTTTGTCAGACCTATTCAAAATCAAATATGATCCAAATCGAACCATGGTGTTGAGGTTTGGGTTAAAATTGGATTAGATCATGTTTGTATCTAAGTATTAATTATTATTTTATAACTAAAAATCTAGTAATTGCTAATCAAATATAAATCCATTAAACAACTTAAACAAGATTCGAAAAGTCAATTTAAACTCAAATTTTTATTCAAAATTGTTTAATTATATTCAAGTAAATAATTATTCTAAATTATGATATTAAAAATATTTATTTATATACTTTATGAATAATGATTCATCAAAATAAATAATAAAATATAAAAATTTAGATATAATTAAGTAAAAAAGATGAGAAGAGATATGTTAAGATGAAAAAAAAAAAATGATTTAAGTTATAATTTATTTAATAAATTGATAAAGATAATTAGAATGAAAAAAATAAGGTTTATAAAGCTAAAATTTATGAATTAGATCGAATCAGATTCGAATTAAATCAGTTAAAAAATATAAAATTCAAATCTAATCTAAAATTCAAAACGGAATCAATTTGTAAATCCAATTTATTCCATGGTTGGTCCTAATATCTTTCTTCCTTTGTTTCTGGACATGGCACGAAAGAATAAGCAAAAACCATGTGGGCTGTGGAACGAAAGGGACATCAACTAACACGCTTGATAGGAAAGCCTCCTTGTCAAGGCTAAGGTTAGTCAATTCATGGGGTATGGGGGGACTAGATGGCCCATGGGTTGCCGGCCAATGAAACGAGGGGATTTGACGGGAAAGATATGGTATAGGATACAAGGGGACAAAGGGTCACGTGAAATGCTCCTCGACCTTTTGGTGGCGAGCGACACGTGTGGTGGAGAAGGCCATCCAAATCCCACTAGCTGAGGTCGCATCACACCAAGACAAAGGCCAGCAATTTCACTATCTAATTGTGGGAGCGTCAAGACATCAAATACCATATCGCTCTCAAATGGCTTTTGAGACTACACCATCAAACACGTTCACGAATCCAAGAGGAATGAACATATATGAAGATTAAAAGCTTGGCATTGAAGCTTCACTCCAAGATATCTTGAACCCAAGAATATATTAAAAAAAGATTAATTAAGAAGTTTTTATTTAAACTTTTTGATCTTTTATAAGCATTCAAAATTTTTCTATTATATAACTAATGTGAGAGTAAACACTCACTGGCAAGTATTCTTATATACGCTTCCCATTCAAGCTCTGTCATCCTCACTTAGCCAAGGGTCTAAATCCATACTTAAATCCAACTAAATCCAATCATAAACACATACAGCCCATCTATAATGTTCTTGAGTTCACATGGGTCATGATATGGGTTCACTCTGACACTATTTGTAATAATTCAGGATTTCATTCAAAAAAGCTAGTCAAAAAGTTATTATTTAAACTCATTGTTGTTGTATAAGTACTCAGGATCTCTCCAGTATATAACCAATATGAAATTAAATACTCGCTAATATGGGCTTTTATAAACTCTCTATATGAGAGAACGTGCTAGCGAGTATTTAGTCTCATATCAGTTATGCACTAAGAAAACCTTGAGTACTTAGAAAGGATGAAGGAGCTCATTCTTGGTTAATCTTATTAGATGAGATCTTAAGTTGTTACAAATGATATCAAAGCTGACTTAGCTCATGATCTATATGGACTAAGGGATACTGCAGATAAGCTTGATGTGCTTATGATTTGATTTGAGTATAGATTTGGATATGAATTCTTAGGCTAAAGGAGATGGTAGAATTTAAAGCTTGAACCCATACTGGTGAATATTTAGTCCCATATTAATTATGTATTAAAAAAATATTGATTACTTATGTAAAATCAAGGAGCCCAAATAATAACTTTTCAACTAGTCCTTTTGAATTAGATCCTAAATTGTTAACTTCAATTTACCATCTTGTAATGTGTCGATAACTAAATTGTGATGATTGACAGCATCGCAAGTGCTCATGCATGGAAACTAGAAAGAAATATAAGATGCACAACCGGCGGTTGTTGATTTTTATAGTTTTTTCGGTTTGCCATTACTTCGAGCATCAAATGCAATTTATTGTAAGGCTTCTGGTACCAGACTAGATTGATTTGGTGATTAGCATATTGAAGGTATTCTTCATCAAAAATGAAGCCCCTTAGTCATTGATTATGATTTATGAAAGTTAAAATACCTAGAAAGTGGCATATATGTTCTATACATTTAATTAATGCATTAAATGTAGACAAAATAAAAATTCTTATATGACATGATGCAATTTTGTATCCCATTTTTGGTATAGAAGCATCAAAACCTAATGAATTTTGCTTTGTAGTTTTAGGCATGCAAATCATCATTTTTTTTTTTTTTTTTTTTTTAACAAGAGGAATCATTTTTAATCATTTGGTTCACCAGTTATACACCCCTCCTCTCTCCCTCACACACACATGCATGCACGCACACATGTGCATCCAACGGTTCATAATAGGTGTTATGATAGCAGAAGATTTGATACCACTTAGTATGACAAAAGCATGCATTGAATAAAAATACCAAAGAGGAAGACAAAAGGATAAAATCAAAATAAAAGAGTAAATATATAGGGATTACGTGGTTTGGCTTATTGGCCTATATCTATGATTGAAGAAGAGTAGAAAATTTTACTATTAAAAAGGATTTGAAGATTATAAGGATTGTTCCTCATCGGACTTTGAAATTAACAGTATCTCTTCCCCACCAGAGACTCTCTTTATCAAATCTTTAATCTTACATACACTCAATAAGGTTCTCACCTAAATTCTTACAATAACTCGTTAAGTTATCTGAGATTTTTTTAGAAGCTAAGGTTATATGTGCTTATATAGAAGAACATATAGTGTTTTAAATGAATTAAGACTCGAGTTTTGTAAGGATATGGAAGCATGTCTTTTTTTGTTTTTTGAATTTTAAACTTACATGGAATAGAACTAAAGTCTTACTTGGATATGGAATATTATTTCTTTTTGAGATTATGAATTTCAAGACAAACTCTAACAATGGATGAGTTAGGTTTCATATCAAATGTAATATAGAGCAGAATTTTACTCTCCAATTTCCTAATTTCATGTTTCTGGTTGAGTTTGCACATGTGATATTAAGAGAGCCAACTGGTTTTGACTTTGTCCGTCCCTCTGCTGACATGGACAAGAGAACAACAGGAAGAATAAAGCAAGCATGTCAAGTGGGAACATGGCCGTCAAAATAGTTAGGCAAGGTTGCCTATCTCAAAAATTAACAGGTAAAAAGCGTAGCATCTAGAGTGTCAGTGTGCACACTAATCCTTAACCCAAGGCTAAAGAAAGCTGAAAAGGGTCCTCCCATAGTCTTCTCTAGAGTGGAGCATAAAAAAGGCCTGATCTAAAATTTGGTCTACAAGAATCCTATTCTTGAAAAAGGCTTCATTTTCGCGAATATAGACTAGATATATGGTCGTAAAGCGATATTTAGAGGAAAATGGAAGCTAGTTCACAAATACAACCATCAAGATGTTATAAAAGGAGGTTCTCCACAACATGATAAGGTGTATATCTTTACTTATATATCCAACAATCTTTTTGATGACATGAACAACACCAACCACTGCTCAAATTCCCTGCCAATTTGATAAAAAGGGCAGTTGGCTGCAGCATCATTCGCTTAAAAGCTGTAGACACTGAAAACAAGTTCTGCCATCACAACCGTAATATACTCGTCGTCATGGATGCCTAATCTTCTTGCATCGGCATAGAGACAGCTCGCTGAGTGGATTCTGCCACTAGTTTGTGTCGCCTTAACGTCAGAAACGGGTCATTGATAAAATCAAGCTATCTATTAGCCATGGATGTTACCATTCCTTAAAAGCTAATCGCTTGTTCTTGATTCCTCTAGAAGCCTAGCTAGATTCACTTCAATCCGCCGCCTCTAGCGGTAATAGTGCAAGTGTCTCCTTCGCTTACCCCACCTATCTCCTCCTTTAAAATTCTCACTTCATCTATTTATACGCCTTATGAACCCTTCATTTCAATCCGCCAACCCATCATCTACTTCATCTTCTTCTTCTTCTTCTTCTTCTTCTTCTTCTCTCTCTCTCTCTCTCTGCAGTCCAATACCTGAAAAAAAATACTGCTAAGAAAATGTCTGGAGTCTGGGTGTTCGACAAGAATGGAGTTGTGAGGCTGGTGGAGAACCCTGCAAACGACCACCGGAGGGTGTTACTCCACACTCCCACCAATGAGGTCATCAACTCCTACGCCTCTCTTGAGCACAAGCTCACTAGCCTTGGTTGGGAGCGATACTACGAAGACCCTGACCTCTTCCAGTTCCACAAGCGCTCATCCATCGACCTCATCTCGCTCCCAAGGGATTTCAGCCAGTTCAGATCCATCCACATGTATGACATCGTCGTCAAGAATCGCGAGTCCTTCCGGGTCATCGACACGTAGAATCAATCCATAAACAAACGATGGCCTTCCGCTCTTAAAGCCTTTGTAATGTCAAGGTATCATTGGTGTGAGCTTTAGCTTTCCAGAATCGCGAGTCCTTCCACCTCATCGACACGTAGAATCAATCTATAAACAAACGATGGCCTTCCACTCTTAAGCCTTTGTAATGTCAAGATGTCATTGGTGTGAGCTTTAGCTTTCCATGGTTTTTGCCTTTGTTTGTTCTGTTGTGTGTCTCGTGAGTCCTGTTGTTACACTGTGAGATCCTGTAGAAATGGAATTATGGACTTCTTGGCCAAAAGACATATTGCTGTATTAGTTTTTAACTTCGAACAACCTAAAAGCAACATTTTGGTTTGTTATGCTTTGTAATGCTGGTCTTAAGCTTGAAGAACATTACATGATAAAAAAAAGGCACTAACAAACCTTTATGTAACATTAATTCATGCTGAGGAAGCTTCTATAGGTAACATGCATGGCTTGTTAGGAGTGCATGAAAACGTGAGGAGAAAACGATCATGGGTTTAAGAAGACAGTCCTGGCTCTCGAGTGTTAAAAAATGAACTGATGAATGGAACAGGGGATGATACCAGGCAATGGCCTAATGGGTGGAGGATATATGGCGGCAGGAGACACAGCGGGGACGAGGCACGTGAAGCGATCCAATGTCCTTCCTGTGGGGCTGGCACGTGCCATAGGGAAGGGTATCCAAATCCCACTATCGATGAATCACACCCATAAAAATGTCTATGTCGCTGTCCTTAGAGAACAGACCAAGATTTCCAACTTTAAAATGATTGCTCGAAGCATCGAAGCATTCCTCTATATTTTTTGTTGAAGTGAGCTTGGGGTGGGTTCTCAAGAATAATCCTACAGATGGATTTAAGTTCCAAACCATGAGCACTAAGCAAAGAGAGAACTAAAATATACTTCAGTTATTGGAGTTGGTTGGCATTGGTATCGTTTGAGATAAGCCTACAAAATATGAATTTAGATCTTTTAAGCAACAAGAAAGCCTCCTCTTTTTTTTTTTTTCAATCTTCTCATTTCCAGAATGAACGAATGAGGGAACGCAATGATTAGATTCGAAGGGAAGGTTTGCAAATTTTCAATTATCTTAATGTAATAAAGTATTCTTTCTTTCTTGCACTTTATCATAGCTAGATTTAACCATTGTAGCCCTTGTTGCATGGGCATTGTGCATGGAGACACCTACGCTTGTTTTGTGACCATCGAAGGCTGTTTCATGTGAGAAATTGCTATTGTATTCACCTGCAGCCAAATAACAACTAATACAGCAGCTAACAAGAAAATGAAGGGCAATAGCTTACGCACTATCCTGATGTAATCCTTGAGCTGTTCTCTATATTTCTAAGCATATAATTTGAAAAAAAATGTAGAAGATTAATTGGAGAAGGTGGTCTAAAAATTAGTACCTCCTCATCGTTCTGTTTTGCTTTTACTTTTGTTTCGGAAAGAAATGGCAGGAATCCCACCAGTAGTTCCCCTGTTTTCTCAAAAGCATGTTAGATGGGAACAAATGTCATGCCTAACGTGCCAAACTAAAAACCTAACCAATGGGCCATCATGGAATGGCTTGGCATCTTAGGTCTCTTCAAAGGACCAAGATTTGACATCTATAATATGCTAAAACTTTTCTCCTTACCATGACATGATCGTTTGGACAGATAGTATTTCAGAAATATACAGATGAAGCAAATATTATTTAATATATGGTTCCATGATTTGTGTGTAATAAACAGTAGAAATTCTCTCTCTCTCTCTCTCTCTCTCTCTCTCTAGCATATCCCTCAAAGAAAATGTCACTGAGTTTGGTTCCTCTCTCACTTATTTTTCTAATCTAATTTTATGTGATATGTATGTCTTAATCACTCACTACCGATCAGTGTGACTCATTAGAATGGATGATAGCTGATGGAATAAGACATGAGTATTTTCTCAAAAAAATTAGAAGACATATGTAGACAGAAAATATTAGAAGATTCTGTACTCTGCTGTCATTGCCTTATCACAGAAAGAAGGGCCTATCAAGTCCCCCTTATATCTCTTTGCCACGTTAGCATCAATGCAAATCTTATTGAAGGTATCAGATAATTACTATAGTATTTCCTCCTCGCCCTCTTTAAAAATCCTGATGATATATGAATCTGGAGAATGGAAATATTAAAAGTTCAACATCAATTTTTTTTGGTTCACAATTGATCAGGCTTCATCTATGTGACAACATGGATACATTGAGACATTTAGGTTTATGAGTCATGCAAGCACTGCCATGGTTTGAAATTCTGTATAAAATTTAATATCCAAGCAATCTATACCTCGATTTCTCAATACCTTTTATACACTAATTTCTTTGCATAGAGAATACATTAACATTGACTATCTTGCACCATTTTTTTTGGCTAAGTTAAAGCCACATTCTCTGTTTAATATGATGCCTTCTTTTTTCTTGAACCAAAATTCAACACGGATCCGCCGAAAGAGAAGGGTCATGTACTGGGTTTGCCATGCAGCCGTAGCAGTCCTCGCCAATTGGTCCAAATGATATGGACAAAGATGGTGAGGTGACCGATGATTCGATAAGAGAATTATATACAATGTGCCAACTTTTGGCCCGCCGAGATCTTCGACTTTCATTGCTGTCAGCCTGAGCCCATGCTCCCCAACTTTTTTTCACGTAGGATTGGTTTCATACTTCCTTTCCAAAGGGAAGTAGCTGGATAACTTTTTCTCCTGTCTGCAAGGAAGACAGGCATCATCTCATGCAAGCATGGAGCTTGAGATGACTAGTTTCGTTTTTCCCACACAAGTAGATTCTTATGGTGGCTTCTTTTCATCGTTGGCAAACTTTGTTAAACCTTTAGTCATTGGCAGTTTCCGAGTTAGAATCTTGCTTAGGCGATAGAGTAAAATTCATGAGAGCAATTGGACCAAGTGCAATGATGTTGTGTTTGATGTTTATTTAAATCAATGGATGACATCGAAGGCCCGAGCTTCATCGGTGTAAATGGTGTTAGAATTTAATTATGGAATAAATTGTAGTGTGCGGTAGAAGGTGCAGTTAGCTCAAGTGACAAGATTAAGATGCCACAAGAATTATGCATTATCAACCTGTTGAAGGCATTCTTAAGCAGACTTAGTTTACCGTGTGATTCATAAATCAAATCAATCAATGAGCACAAATTGTTGTGTTCTTCGTTTGTATTCCTGAGCCTATGGCTCCACTTTCACATAAGATTTGTCTGGCCTATGTGCTGCATAATATATCAAATCTACCGAATAATGCTTCCTCCAAAAAGAGGGAGTTTCACAAGGTTTGGAGGTTAGAACCATGTGATGGGGTGCGGCAATGAAACCTCTCCTAAGAAGAGCAGGTTCTTGGAAATGACTAACACGCAACCTGATTACAAGTAATGCCTAGATATTTGCATTGAATTGGCATGCATATATGAGAAGTATCATGAAATAAGAAAGGCTTTTAAGGTACTGTGCCTAGATTTTATGGAGGGTTTTAGCTTCCAAAAGCACAGTAATATATTTTAAGTATGTGACAAAGATTGTCTTACTCCATGCTTCTTTTTCAATAATTGTCAAGAACTATTTTGACCATGTTTAGTTGGTTCAAGGCCACACTAGTCCTAATTAAGTCTTTCTGCTAGCTAATGGAGCCCTCTCACCAAAGATGACAAAATTACTAGGAGAGATAACAAAGGGGAAAGCAGGGTAGGTCAGGCTCTTTGATGAAAGGGGCATCCATTCTCTACTTGCATTGACGCTTAACCATTTTATAATCCCCACATTGTAAAGAGGGGGTATTTGTTCCTTCCAAAATTAGGGGTCTTCCCCTTTCAAAAGATGCTCAACTCACTAGGAGATTCCACCGTAAATATAACCTCCGGCATCATCATTAGTAGCTAATGATGAATGCTTATTCTTGATTTATATAATTTAATCTCTTTGTGGACAAACAACGAATCATTCCCTTACATGTCACTAGTTTTCAATTTAATCTTGTATGCTTTTCCATGCATACCTTAAATTATGTACTAATGCTTGCTTCTTCTGAAAGTTAGGTGAGAGGGATTAGTTGGAACTAAGCTATCTTATCATAATGGTGTTAAGATTAATAAGAAGATGGCATTAAGCTGTGACTCAAGAAGCTTAAATATTTTAAGGTGACTAGATTAAAGGTTAGGCAGTTTGGCAGGCCAAACTGTCCGTTAAAGGGGTTTTGATTGCTTGAGTTTGCCACACTATGCATTGGATTAATAAGCTTGGGTTTCCATTGAATTTGGAGTCCCTCTCGTCAGTGAGTTTTCCATTTTTTTATGGTTGCATGTCCCTAAAAACAAAGTTGAACTTAATCTAGAGCTGTAGCCATGAGTACACATCATGCCTCTGATTATCTTTTTAAGTTCTAACCTCTATTTTGCATGAGGAAAAACTCTATGATTACACGGGATATGGCACGTGTCAGCCATTTGTCTTGTGATTTGGCCTGCTGCCCCTGTGAATGGTGAGTCATGCACTTCGATGTCAGCAAATAAACTTACATGTGCATGTGAAATAGGATGATAAACAGAGATGTTTTTCTTGTTATCATTGATCCACTGAATGATGGCCTAAGGATCCCCCAAAGCCATATTTGATTTCAGGTTTACAGTGAAGATAATCCCTTCTTTGTTGCTGCAGAGAACATGTTTAACCATTTGGCTGCAGCATGTACAATATGACTTCAAAATTTTTGTTAGTGAAACCAGCAGCAACATTAGCTCTATTCCTTGCCCCAACAAAGTTTATAGTGCGTTGCTGTGTAGTCCACAAGTTTAGCATGTTAACATGAAGGCATAAATGCATGAATGCGCCATACTAGAGTAGTGTGAATTGAAAGGAGGCAATTCGATCCAAGTTTAGTCTAGCCTATCAATGTCTCTTCTTGTCATGCCTCAACCCATTATTTGGGTTGAACATATGACATGACTGCAAAACTCCAAAGGATTATGCAAGGCTCGATTAGTATACATCTTTTACTAGTACATTAAGCTTTTAGTGATTTTATTTAGCTTATAAGAATTATCAAGCAATTATAAAAACTAGTATCAGGTGAGCTATTTTGTTCTTAACTACTTACACCTTTTTCTTTAGTAAGAATTCTAAAATCTTTCTTATCTTTTCCTTCTTACTCCAAATATAATTCATTTGTGATCCTAAGCATGCTGAGGCTCTATAAATAAACAAAAAATAAACAAAAGGAATGTGATGAGCCGAAGCCCAATAAGAATCCCCCATATCTCTATATGCAGTATGACATATCAATATAAACATATAATATGTAATAGCATGAACATGAGTAATAATAGCATGATATGATTGTCTCAATGCAACAAGTAAATCATATCAAGGTAGTAGTTAAATAATGTTGGAGAGCAATTGTATCAACAAAGCACTTAACATCCTATATGATGTATGATTAACAACAAACTACGTCACCATAATCAACATAATAATTGTCATCTTATACTGATGATTAATTTTATTAGGTTATTGAACAATGTGTACTTAATTTTTAAATTTGTATTCGGATAGGCACTGGACTAGTTAAGCCCATGTTTCAGCCCATGATAGGGAATCAAGTCTAATTGTGCTTCAGCCCATGGTGGTAATCAAATCTTATCATGCTCCAACTTTAGATGGCAAACAAATTGAGCTGCACTTCAGTCCTCGGTAGCAATCATATCTATCAATGCTCTAGCTATGGTGGCAACTATATCTAGCCACGCTCCAGCTTGTGGTGGCAAGCAAATCAATCTACGCTCTAGCCTACTATGGTAGTCAAAACTAGTCATGCTCTAGCCCATGGTGACAAACAAATTGAGTCACGCTTTAGCCTGTAGTGACAACTAAAACTAGCAACATTTCAGCTCGTAATGAGAACTAAATCTCATAACCACTCCAGTGTCTACCTCTATTCATTACATTACATATTTTAGTTATTTATTAATTAAAATTTTATTTTTAATTACATGAGCATGCAATCCCACATTCAACTTCATACTAGTTCATATCATAAGTCATATGAGGCCCAAGATGTGCACATATAATTTATAATCATGCATAATTTAAGCATATTTCCATCATGATCATATTATTATATGATTAACATCATATCATTAACGCATGTAATACCATGACATGTATGTTCATATTATCATCGTAATAAATTCATACATGACTAATATCATATCACAATGCATGTATTATCATAGCATGCATGTTCATACCATCATAATAAAATTTATATATATGATCAATATAATATCATTAACACATGTATCATCAAACATGCATGATCATATTAACATGCACTCATACAAATATAAACAAAGATTCTTACCTAAATCTGCAACAAACTTAGCTCATTTTTTCTAAGCTCCAATGACTGCCTACCTACATTAATAAAATAAAATTTTATTTTATTTTTTATGAGTTTCTGAGTCTAGTGTCAGAGCCTATGGTCTTGGGCATAAGTCAACAGGGTGAATGTGAGCGAAGTTCTTGGTGGTGAGCCAAAATACAAGATGCATGGGTATTATAGGTCTCTGAGGGTCAAGGACTTAGCTGCAGAGCCAAGCTCATAGCTACTGTAGTGAGATCCCTCTATGGACGCTTAAAGGTCATGGAGTCCGCCCATAAGGCCAAACCTATAGCAAGGGCCAACAAGGCCTATTACATAGATGTGAAATTGCATCAATGATCGACTAACTTGGTTAGACTCAACTTTTGCCTTTTCTTTTTTTGAACCTGGTTGAACCACATGGAAATTTGAGCCACTAACCAGAATATGGATACATGAGAATCATTAATTAGGCATCACTAGAGGCTAAAGAAGCAAACTTCATTGCTGAAATTAAAGCTTCCTTATATAGCTATCACTTAATGCGGCTCTTCTAACCTTGCCTTACATGAACTTAATTCTTGTACATTATGCCCAATTATATGTGCAAGTTTTAGTGGTTTTACCATTGAATTATATACTTCTTTATACTATTTTGAGCTAAAACTTTTCTAATCCTCTTCATATGCCAATAAAATATCTAATGGAATTTAGTTAACTTGCAAGACATCAAATTTTCATTGCCGATGAAACATTAAATTAGCATCACAAACAAATTTTATGTTTGTAGGGGTCTCTAGATGGATTAGAATAGTATATTTTCTATTTAATGTTTTCCCAGTATCTATATTTTGTGGCATGTTTTCTTGTTCAAGCATATATTCTTTGGCTAGAATGTATGAATCTCTAGCATTACATTTTGAAAACATTTAACAAAGTAGTAGGTAGCCTTTTTTTTTTTTTTTTGGCTCTCTGAAATAATTCTCTTTACAATGGAATCTGGACTGCTTTGAGTTGAATGATTCCTCAAATTATGGAGTGGATGTTATGTTATTATGAGACATAATGATTATCTATAGTTAAAGTTTCTATTCCTTGCTAAACCTTTTTGCAGTATGTAGAGATGAAATTTTTGGCTGAAAAGAAAACATCACACAAGGGCAAATCTCTATGTTTGTTAATCTAGGTTGGGCAAGTTTAGGCAACTTGAGCAACCAACCATATGGACATAGGGATAGACTATGAGTCCGACCAGTAGCCGGAATAGGAAATGAAGGAGAAAGACGATCCTTTCTCTCCACAATTATAATACGGCAAGTTTTTTGATCCAAATATGAACTAAGCATCCAAGAGAGAGATTAAGGGAAGATTTTTTTTTTTTTTTTTTCTTTCATGGTTGAACTTGGCACCAATAGAAGACTACTCATCATATGAAGAAGAAGAGAACCTCTGCTGAGTTGGCATGAGGGGTTATCCAAGGGTCAAAATAGAGAGCAAAAGATAGAGAAATAGAGGGTGAGGGCAAGATAATGGGAAGGGTCATTGCCTTTTCAGTAGTTAGTCAATCTTCAGCTCATCTAGCAATAGCTGATCAATAATCTATTGTCAATAGAAAAGAAAAGAAGAGGAGATTAAGAGAAAACAAAGGACTATACGAATTAAACCAAAGGGATTTCTCTTTAGGATATGGCTACTATAATGATCAACGAAGGCTCTCTAGTTGTGGCAATTGAGGCAATAGCCATTGTTGAAGGTTGGATACTGTGAAAGGGAAGAGGAGATAATGGACTTAGGAAATAAGTGATAACTATGGCAGTGCTTAACCTAGCCAAATAGAGGAATGAGGCCAATTTTGAAGCTAAGAAAACACCCTTCACACCATGGTCTGAGGCCATTTCAATAGCTCATGAGCTTTCAACAGTTGTGAGAGACCTTTATCAACTACTTAGAGCGAATCGATCTTTCACTCTATTGAAAGAGAAAATAGGGGGAGGAAGAATTACAAAATAGGAGAGAATATTTATGGGCCTTTGACTACGGCCTAGCCACCCTCGACATCTCAACTCCTCCCTTGCAGCAGTCTCAAACCTCCTAGATAATGTGAGGTCTCCATTATAAGGGAGATGGATTGCTTAATGAAAGAATAAGGCATAAGGATTGTCATACTAGCTGGCCATCCTAAATGCTACTAGAATAAGCAAGTATGGGATATAGTTGAGCAGAATGATATATTTATATGCTTACTTCCTTCACTTCAACTTGCACAGTAATTGATAGCTCTTGGTCTATAAAAATGAACCTAAAATTCTATGTGAGAGGTGAGTAGGATCTAGTTAGTGGATCCCTACTTAGGTTTGGTCATATCATGATGGAATGATAGAACTAAACAATAATTATTTAAGTCATTAGATGCATTCAACTACTTTTAAACTATTTACGTAATAGAATCATAAGGCTTAAAATCCCTTAATCTATTCATCAAGTGATCAAAAATTGAATAACTTAAATAACATGTATAGTTGTATATTTGTTGACCATTTGATGCATAAAAGAAAGATCTCCAAATCACTTGATTTTTAGTATATATGCAGTTTAGAAGTATTAGATTATATTCAATGGTTCCGATCATCAATGTATGACCCTAATTATCTATTTTAAATAAAGGTATACTACAATAGGAGTCACATTGGATGTAACTTGATCTTAACCTACATGCACAAGTATAAACTTACACAAGTATTTTATATATGTCTCCGCATGCCCATACATGTATTTTTGTATGTATAGAGAGATAGATGGATACTGATCTCTTATAATATGTGAATTTATACTATTCAAGAAGAAAATGAAAGCACTTTCCATATGAGCTGATTACCCTCCCTCTCTTTCATATCTAGATATAAATAAATGTATGATTATTCACAACTGACTAAAGCTTATAATAGTCAGCAAAATAACTTCTATTGACTTCTAAAATCACGTTTTTATTGTGCCAAAGACTTGAAACACACTTCTTTTTTCTTTTTAAGAAAGTTGGTTGGGATATTATTATGAATGTTGAACGATGGTCCTCTCTTTAATTAGTGGAAACCAACTAGGACAAGTATAGCAAGGTCGACCACTTGCTTTTCCACATCCACATCAAACCTAAAGCAAAAAAATTATGCGATGACTCCAACAAATGAGTCCACATTGCCAAATATTACAACCTTAACATCTACAATGTAGTACTTTTGAAGCAATGACATTCTACATGTACACTCATTCTCAAGTGAAACTTGTGGATGGGTGAGATACAAAGAAGGTGTGCTATTTATTTCCATGGCCCATCTGTTTGTTGGACAAATGTTGAAATCATAATATGTGGTGACATAAATAATTTTCCTCCTTCAAATACTTTAGTCATTTTAAAATAACAATAATGCCATATCTTACATGTCTCATTTGCTCTTTGCTTGTCTTCTATTAAGTCATGTAATTTAGTTAGATGTATTGCAAAATAGAATTAGAAATATGTTGCCCAATTCTCGTAAATGAAAATCTAACCTTAACTATCTACATGCCTAAGAAATGTAAAAGCTTCGAGCTTCAACTATTAAAGCTTAAGTAAAAAGCTCTTATATGTAAATTTACTAGATAGTTAATCCTCAACCCAAAATCTTTCTGGGCTAAGGTGATAGCTACAAAATATAAGTTTTATTTTTTTTTTTTTGAAAGGTGGGGGGAGGATTGGAGATACTATAATTCACCTAAGGGATGCTCCTTAATTTAGAGGAAAATATGTTTACATGCACTTGAGATTTAATGGGAGTTTACTTGGGTATTGGATGCTGGTACAGAAATAAGTTTTCTTTATAATCCCTGAATCTCTATTCTAGTTTTAATTTATTGGCCAACTTATATTAATATGAATGTCGATATGAATGCATGGAAAGTTGCTGACTGTATCACCACATAGAGATCTTGGGATTTGGTAAAGCTTTATTCAGTTATTTGAATTGACTTAAGAGCTCTTATATCTCATATTCTTTTATAAAAGGATCCTAGTCAGATGTACTAAGTTGGGAAAGTAATTAGTTGTTATCATCTCCTTATGGCAACAAGTATTAGTCTCATTTGTTTACTTATTTGAATTTAGTCATGATGCTTATTGTGTGGATTTGGAAGCTGCAATCTATTATGCGGGTGAAGGTGCTTTGGTAGAAATTGGTTTGGCAAAAGATTCCTTACAGATTTTTCTTGTGGTGTGGAGGAATACTAAATGATGATGATTATGAATGCACAATATGTTTAGGGTAGGAGGAAGATTATAATCATGTGATAGTTACTTGTTCTTTAGCTCAATGATATTGGGGTATGCTTTTTAATATTGATAGGAGGTATGCCATACCTCAATATCTTGTGCCCATATGTGGTTTACTAAAAGGATTCAAGCTTTGATAACTAATGTTGCTTGGATAATCTGATTAGCCTGACATGAGAAGTTATTTGACTCTAAGCTATTTACTCCCAATGATAACATAAGACAAGCCATGAGCTTAACTATTGACTTCTTTCAAGTTAGCTTCAAATAGTACTTTAATATAGTTACAAAGCCTTACAGCAATCATAGCATAGATTCAAATCTTATTAAGAAGGATAGCATAACATAGAAGACTCCTTTCTGGTTTGTTAAAAGTGAACTTTAGTGGCTCTATTTAAGAAAATGTTGCAAGAGCTATAGCTAAGAGATTTAAATTAAATGCTACTTCTATTTCTATAGCTGAACTAATTGTGGCTTGGATAGGTTTTACATCACAGTGTATAGGCCAAGGGTTCCTTTGGCTGGAGGGTGATTCCAATACAGTAACCTCTTAGATTAACAATGACTTATTAGGAGCAATCAAGATTAATCCTATTCCGCTCTCTTGACTGTCATATTTTATTCATATTTTAAGAGAAGATAATCAAATGACCGATCGAAGATAGAAAGACAGAAATATGCACATGATTTAATCTCCTCTCACTTGGATGTAATTATTTCTTATTTTCTTCTTCTTCTAATAACAATAATAATAATAATAATAATAATAATTTATCTTAAATTAAAATTATTTTGCGAGAGCTAGGTCTAATTTATGGACGTTAAAGACTCCTCCGTCTTAATTATTGATTGGTGGAGCTCATAGGACATTTTCAGTCTAAAATTAGACCGTGAAAAGGAAAAAAAAAAAAGAAAAAGAACCCCCCGCCTCTGCTTGCCTTGCCCTCTCTCGCTCTCTCCTGTCACGCGCTCTCTTTCCCACCCAGAAAGATCAAGAATCCACGCGATAAAGAACGCAGGCGAAAGCAAAAAAACGAAAGAGAAGAGACCCTAGTCATAGGAGAGGAGCTCTGATGGCGGACACGGATCCGACTCCTCCAACGGCCGCGGCTCCTCTACCCTCGCCCCCTGTAAGTTTCAAGTATCCATGGATTTGATCCCATTGAAAAATTTCAGTTTGTTGAAGAATTCCGGAATTCGAGTTCTTTCAGATCTATCTTTCATCTCTGTTGGGATTTTAGTCTGTTATGAAATGTTCTGTGGTAGCTAATTAGGTCTGTGGATCTGTGGCTTGTGGTCTCAGAAGAAGGTCCAGTTTCAACAGCTAGGGGATCGGATCACGGTGAGATAGAAGCAATTTCAGTGCTTTTTGGATAATTTATGTCTTTCTGTTCGTGTTTTATAAGATGTTGTGAAACAATTGAGCTTCTTTCGATGGGTTATTAATCTGTTATGGTCTCTGGCCAGGAATTGAACGAATCGCAGTCGGATTTGTTGCTCAAACTTCAAGGGCTGAAAGAAGTTGGTTTCTCTCTCTCGTTATGGTTTGGGTTAGGTTAATAGGAGAGCTTTTCTTTTAATAGCGTATGCATTGCTGCAGGAATTACAGAACTGGAGGTCAAAGTTGAACACACAAGTTAAGAGCTACAAGGATGTGAGTGTTTTCTTACCATCAATCAAGAAGTTTCAAAAATATTGTTTTGTGCTTAAAAAAAACATTTTTAATTCTAAATTCTATTCTCTTATTTATGGAAAAAAATATGCTGGCATTCTGTTAAATAATTTTAGGTTTATTTTTTGTGAAAAATATCCTATTTTCAGTTAATAATGCACTGATAGTAGATGATCTTTTTTTTTAGTGCACGTATTGGTGTTGTGGTGGGTTGTAAGATGTTTTATTCGGATTGTCAGAGAGGGGCTTGGATATGTGGAATATGTTTGGAATTTCATCCATTTCTTCTCAAGATGAGAAGAATGGATCTAACTTAATGCAGGAATTATGGATCTTGTGGATCTGTCTTTCTATGTGATATATTTTACTGCAACCTGACAATGATTTATTTGTTCTAGGTGACTTTGGATTGGTAAACTCACTATCACTTGGCGCATGAAAGGAGTGTTTTGAGCCTGATTTTGATCGTATTTCCACAAACCATAATTCATAGATAGATCTTCTAGGTTTGAATGGTTGTGGATGGAGCACTTTGAGTTGCAAAGTTGGATATTGGAATTTTAGGAGGTATATGGTCACATAGGTGGATAGCTTACACAGATAGTACTGTGCTCTTCTTCCCTTACTTCATCTCTGTTATGTTTTCATGGTGGCTTGTAGTTATTATTAGTTGAAACCATGTTGCTAAGGAGGAAGAAGAAGGGAAAGAGAAGAAAAAAGATTGGGATAATGAAAATCACTACTATTCTCCATATTCATAATAGAGTGCTTCCCTAGGTTGCTCTAGGCAGCCTACGTGCCTACCATTTGGTCTGGCTGCTTAGGTAGATCTGGTTCCCATATTGTAGGGGGAATACCCATGCCCAGTCAGGATCAAGTTGTCCTATATGGCTGCCATGCTTGGGCAAAGGGGTCTTTGGGATGGTTTATGTTGTGATTAGTCAAAAAGGAAGTCTTGATAAGGAATGCAATCTTGATGATATTGAAGATATTGTTGTTTTGCTGCTGTGCTAAGGCTCTTGACTACAGCATGCCAAACATCTTAAAGGAAACGAGCTGAACTGGAGGCCAGCTCTATGCTGATTTGTTTGATGAAAGGTGAAAAAAAGTGACAATCAAGACTTAGGTCTTTATTTCCACATATTCTCTAGTTTTTCCAAAGAGCGACCAACTCAGTGCTGAAAAAAGGTGGAAATAGAGATCTAAGTTTCAATAGGAGAATATTTGGAGGAAAGGCTTGCAGTTTGTAGGTTAGGATGACACAAGATCGGAGGCTTAAATCTAAAGGTTTATAATAGCAACAATAATAAAGCCTTAATCCCAAACTAGTTGGGGTTAGCTATATGAATCCTTTTCCTTCATTCAATTCTGTTCTGAGTCATATTTTTTATAAGATGCAAAAATTTTAAGTCTTTCTTTATCACTTTTTTCTATATAATTTTTGATTTATTGCTACCTCTTTTTTCTTCTACATCTATCAAGTCATTCCTTCACATAGGTGCGTTTCTAGGTTTACGTTGCAATGTTCAAACCATGTAAGTCGTCATTCCCTTAATTTATCATCGATTGGAGTTATCTCTGTCATTTTATGAATGGTTTCATTTTTTATTCTATCTTTTTTTTGTATTATTATACATCCATCTTAATATTCTCATTTTTGCCACATTCATCTTATATACGTGTATTTTTCTAACTGTTCAATACTCCGTGCCATAAAGCATAACCGGTTTTGTGGCTGTCTTATAAGACTTTCTCTTCAATTTAGCAGATACTCGGCGATCACATAATATTTTAATTACACTTTTTTATTTTATCCAACTTGCTTTAATCCTATGAATAACATCATCCCAAATCTCTCCCTCCTAATGAATAATCGATCCTAAATACTGAAAATGATCACTTTTAATAACTCTATGGTTCCTAATTTTTATACTACATTCATCTCAAATTCTAATTGTACTAAAATTATATTTTATGTATTCTGTTTTTGCCTTACTTAACCTAAATCTAAAGGTTTAGATGGTACTTTTTGGTAGATATGAAGTAGAGGTTGGAACCTAAGAATAGGTTTGAAAAGGAAGTGATGTAATTAGTAGCTGTCGGGAGAGGTTGGTATGTCCTAATAATTTTCTTCTTTAGCTCATCCTACAATTTCAGCATATTGTTAAGAAGTATATGTTGAAATTTCTCAATTGCTTTTTTTCACAATTGAAACTTCTAAGCAGTTTGAATGCTAATTTTATAGACTATGAAAGTTGACATTAGTAGTCATCAAGAATGAAAGACTCATTATTTCTTAATGAATGGGATCCATAATATTGTTATTGAAGTTCTAAATGAGAAGCTAGAATTTAGATTGTATGAAGAATGTGTGGAAATGATGTCCATTTATAGTAGGAAGGTATATCATTGATAATATTTTGATGACATAAGACTTCAATGCCTGCCATAAGAAATGAAAAGTGGATTCATATACAAAGTGTAGTGCTTAGGAAAATTGGAAGGAAAGAAGTTAACAGATTCTTTCAAGAAAGAGCTTTTCAGTTTGGAGATCTAGAAGCAACACAAGGAATCTTACCAATAATTTGTTATACTAACTAAGATAAAGATAAGAGTCTGATAGCTTTCAAAGTTAGGGATAAAATTTTGAGGCAAAAATATTAAAGTTCATTCAGAATTTATTTTGATTCTCAAACTTTCAGTTGTTACAGTTTAATTCGCTATGTTTTGAGAATGTTACATTCCTCACTTTCCCTTACATGGGGTTAATTAAAATTGATAGAATAGCTAATGTGTCACCTTGATGTAAACAAGTGGACTGGTTGATAGGATGATATGTTGGATATTTCGTCAACTGATCCCATATAATGGAATGTCAGAAATGCAACTTAATAGAAACTGTAACAGTTGTAAATTTGAGGACCAAAATAAATTCTAAGTGAAAGTTTGAGGACCAAAAGTATATTTTAGCCAAATTTTAATTGAGGGCTTTAGTAGATTGGCCTCACACATACATCATGTGGAAAAAAAAGTTAACCAGAACGTACGTACTTTTATTATTTTTATTTTGAATTTAGGATATTTTCAGGCCTATTCAGCTCACATTAGTAGAATGGATAGGCTACCGACTTTTTCCTAAAATCCAGGTATTTACTATTTTAAAATTATTCTTATAAATGAACTTTTTAGAAAAATAATAGCTCAAAAAAATGTTTTAAGTTTGTAGATCTCCCTATTTCCCTGCAATGTATTTGAAAGTTAACCTTAACAAATATAAGTTGCTTGGGTTAATTTTGGATTTATATGATTTTTGGGTGTAGGTTTTGTGGTTCAACTCAAAAGCCATGAGTTTCTTGAATTTAATCCTAGATCTATACTTAAAGCATGAATCCAAGAATTGAATTATGTTTAAATAAAATTTTGATAATTTTTTTCTCAATCTAACAATTACAATAGCAACAACAGTGACAATAAGAAAATCTTAATCTCAAACTAGTTGGGATCGGCTACATGAATCATTTTCTTCATTTCGCTTGATTTAGTGTCATACTTTCTGCAAAATGTAAATATATTAAATATTTCTTTGCTACATTCTCACATATGATTTTTAGTCTATTTGTATCTCTCTTTTTTCTACATGTATTAAATCACTTCTTCCTGTTGATACATCTCTAGGCATATGTTGTATATATTCAAACTATCGAAATTGTTTGTTTCTTAATTTATTCTCAATTGATGCAACTTTCATTGTTTTACAAATGCCTTCACTAATACTATAACATCTATAAATAGCATGTGCTAAAGAATGTCATCCAATATATGTCTTGTAAGTTCATCCATAATTAGCACAAAAAAGTAATGACTTAAAGCAGATTCTTATTGTAAATCTATTATAATTGAAAATTTATTGATATTACTAGAACACCCACCCTATGACTTTTTTATGGATTCTATCATATGCTTTCTTTAAATTAATAAAAACTATATAGAGATTTTATCTCTTTTCTCTATAATTTTTCATTAACTTTTTTTTTAAAAAATAGCTTTTATAATCGATTTTTTTAGTATAAAAACAAATTAGTTCTTTGATATTTTTATGTCACATCTTAATCTATGCTCAATCACTCTCTTCCCAAGTTTCACAATAGGGCTCATGACTTTAATACTATAATAGTTAAAACAATTTTGAATATCACTTTTATTCAAATAAATCAGAACTATAGTATCATTTTCCCATTCATTAGGCATATTCTTAGTCTTATTAAATAAATTAGTCAACTAAGTTATTCCCATATCACTTACGTACTTTCAAACTTCAATATAATAATTAAACATGGACTTATCTTTAAATTTTTCCCTTTTTTTTTTAGAGAGCAGAAGGATAGTTCATACCTTTAATGAAGTGGTTTAGTGTTCAAAAGCAGTGAAATCTGAGCTTAAATCTTGATTGAAACCCTCCTACAAAGCTACAATCTCTCCTCTTTGTTTTCAGCTGAATGGAGAGCAAACTAAAGGGGAAAAGCTCCTTAAATATCTTCATAAGCGGCACCCCCTTTTTTGGGTAGGGGGAGGGGACAGGGACTATACACCGTGAACCACTCGATCCTTGAACGGGTTATGGTAATGTAGAATAAGTTCTCCTGGTTTCCTCCTGTACTGAGAGGCCCATTTCACTACAAACCGCTGTAGCTTGGAATCCTTGACACCCACCATGTGGCCTATCCGCATGCAAAGGTGGTTGAGACCCAATGTGGGGTTGTCAAGGAGCTGCATACACTAAGACCCACATGCTTTCAAAGAAATGGTTTGCAATGCTTCAAATCTATATTCATTGTTGAATATTCTTGATAAGTATGGTGATGATCAATGCAGTAAAAAAAGGAATTCCTACAAACAGCATATCTTTCTCATCTATAATAGATCATGGGCCATATGATTTTGCATAGGAAAATATTTGGAGAACACATTATACAATGTGAGAATGTAAGTCGTGTGTTGTAATTCAGTATTCATGTTAGCTATGGCAAGTGGTTTGATGAATGTATTTAAAATGCAAATATTTTTATTCATGCTTGTTGGAATTTGTTGTTAAGAAAAGTTCATGGAGGTAGATAAAGAAATTTGCAATGTAGATGCTTAGAAATTTCATTGTGTGTGCCCCCTTTTTTCCCTTTTCAAGTGAAATTAGCGACAGAAAATTTATATTACAAGAACCAACCTCCCTTTACAAAACATTGTTACTTCCTAAGTAATTGCATATGCACGAAGGGTCACGTGGCTGGGTGATGCACCTCCCATAAGTATAAATTTCAGTTGGGCTAACCTTGTTTCTTAAGAGTTCCTTGCAAGGATTGTTTGTTATCTTAGCATGGTTATGGCCCATTTATGTAGAGGAGAGCTTGATGTGGGTTTCTGACTTATTCGTATGCAGTGTTGCCTAATTACAACACTTTGTGGGCTTTTTGTCTTATTCCTGTAGGAACAAGATATGTCATGCCAAATACAGTGCTACATACCATGGAAAAGCCTTAGCAGTGTGTCCCATGGTCTCTGATCTCCTGTCTCTTTGTTTGGTTATCAGCTCCTTGCACAAATGGGACCATAAGGGATCTTTTCTTAAAAAAGGATTAGTAAACGGAATTCTGCATCTCATCATTCTTTGCTTGATGAGAGAAGAGGTGGAGTCAGTTTTGCATGCCTTTCCTCATTGCTTTCTTATTTCCTAACCTTCCTCCACATCTCTGACCAATTATCACTCTTCTCCTCTCTACATTCTCTTTCTGATTAATTTGTTTTCCCCACCTTTTGCTTCTTAGCCTCAGTCCAAGGGGACAGGGATGGTGGTGTTTTTCCTTGATGGGTGCCTCAAGACCCTTTTCATTCTAGCAAATGCTAAACTAACATAAGACCAAGTAAGTTACCCTTAAACATCAGGGTTGGCACCTAAAAGTTTGTTGCTTTTCGGAGCCCAGCCGCCTAGACACATACCTCTTTACCCTTAAACAAGTGGCCTCCTAGATTTCACAGAGTTATTTGCCCAGGGTCATGTTCATTTAGTAATGTTTGAGTCTTTCTGCTGCTAAAGGGGATTAAATCTATTTTAGAGCCAAAATGTCAGTTTTGTCATGATCTATTGAAAAGCTATGACATTTTTAGGATTTATATGTGTATGTATGCATGTATATTCATATCTTTAGGCACATACATGCATCCATATGAATGGTGGTAGGCTATGGAAAGGTCAACCAGGTTTCAGGTCAAATTCAGATAATAGGGATTCTGCTATGAAGATATAAACTATCAAATTTGATATTCTAACTCTAAACTGCCTGTCATCCAAAAATTCATTTTTTAGGGACTCTTATACTATGCATCTAGTTGTCCTAAGATGGACTATACAAATAGAGCTAGCATTCCCAGATGCATCACAAAAGTATGTAAAATAAGAATTCAAACTTTTGGACTTAATCTAGGCTTCTTTAAATACGGCTGAACTTCAGCTATTTTGGATGGTTCTAACTCATAAATCAAATCAAAATATTGTACTGTGTTATTTAAACTATACTTTTGGAAAGGCCTAAGCATAGACAAGGGTTTCCAAAATAAATGATCTATGGTTTGTAGATAGTTTAGCAATAGCAGATCACATTCCATTGTTTGGATTGCCTCTTAGAAGCCCATCTTCAAATTTTACCTGGCTGGATTTGGCCACAAATCCGGTCAAACTTGTTTTAGCCTTATCGGATAGGGTTGCATTACCCCCACTAGATCTATGGTGGAAAAGACTCAAATATCCCAATGTTTTGCTCTCCATGTTATGAGAGACATGGTAGGCATTTTGGTCCTTGTCACTGTTATAACAATTGATAGCATGATTGTACCAAAAAAAGTCATGCATTTACTGTATCAAGGGCTAAAATATCGCCTGATATCATTTCAACTAGCTATACAAATGATTGGGGCATTTGAATCTTTTTGGAGGTAGGACTAATTTGCAAGTTGGTGCAGTGGGAGCAATGTAAACATTGCTCCTAGTTTGTGATAGCTGGTGTACCTGTAATTCTTTCGCTCCTGTATTGCTTGTTGCTAACAAAAAGTTATCTAACCATATGCACAGGATTGGTGTTTCATTGGTCGGTCTTTTATATGATGGATGATCACAGCACCCAAAGTTTTCGGAGTTTATCTGCAGGATTATTTTCCTGACATATGTGTTGTCAGAATTATTGGAGATACTTTATATAAGTTAATTTGTGGTCACTGCAGGTGCCTTGTTTGCTTGTGATCTGTGTATGAGCAGTCATTGTTTGCAATTTCTGTTTAGCACTGTCTATTCTGTTGGGCAGCTTCTTTCATTCAATGTTAATAATCAGTGTTGGTGTGGCTAAGTCTATTGTTTGTTACATCTTCATGTGATTTTATTTGTGATCATGCATGCAGGAGCTTTCAGAGCTCAAAAAGGCCCTGAATAGTGATCTTGAGCAGCTGAGATCGGTGAGTTGCTTGAATCCTTTATCTTTCTTCTTTTTTCTTTTTTAGTATGTGATTGTGTGTATACCAATCATTTTTTAAATACTGTTAAATTCAGGAATTCAAGGAACTAAAGACTACCCTTCAAACGCAACAAGATGATGTCACACTGAGCCTCAATAACTTAGTGGTAAGCATTGTGTCCTTTCTTTTGTGCAGGCTTTAATTTTTCACAGTTTACATGATGATTTGCTTTATATTGTCATTTTGAAATTACAGCCGCAAGAGTTTGAGAACATTCAGTCTTCATGGTTTTTCAAAATTTGATTTTTCAACTGTGATATGATCAGCTTTTAGGCTGCTTCTTGCACATGTATATACATTATAAAATCATTTGCTTATCTCATGCTGAAATGCAAGGTCTGCAAAATCGGTATTGAGGCCCATGCTGGTGTATGGTAAGCACCCTATATCGAGATAGAGTACCCATTCTTTTTTCACTCTTAATTATAATACCATCCAGTACCAGGCAATATAGGACAATTCAGCTCTTTTCAGATCAATTCAGTTTATACGAAATTAAAACTCGATGCCATACCAATACTTTATCTGTACGGTACGGTTAGTGTGACAGACCTATACTGTTTTGTGAAATTTGTAACTTTTGTCATGAGTTGTACCATTTTCTAATGATTGCTCTTTTAGGCTACTTATTATTCTAATTCATGTCATTACTTTGTTTTGGTGAAATTTACCACTTGTCACAGCCTTCATACAAATGTTTATTATCACCATGGTATGTCGTACCGATCAGTATGCCACCACACTAGGCATATCAATACTCTGTTAGAATTTGAACAGTATGCCTCTTGATATTGAGACGGTAAACCATGATTGTCGCTAATAAATTAGACTATTAGTATGAAAAGAGGGAGGTACTGGGTCATTTGCTGACTTCAAAAGTTTACTCTTGTCTACTATTTCTTTTGGTCAAAGTTGTAATTTTTTGTTATTTCATTTATAAATGAGCTGATTGATGCGTCAAGGTGAAGAATTGTTCTTGTTATTTTGCTGTCTAGATGTAGTCAGTAATAGATGTATGATGGAGGGGTAACTTTGCCATCTCAACTCCTTTGGTCCAACTGATGCACCCTCACAAATATATAGAAGTATAATGTGAACTGAGTTATCATATATGTATCTATTCATGAAAGGGTGAGTTTTACGCCTACATCTTTTTTTTCTCTTTTTTCATTGGAAATAAGAAATTTTGCCTACCTGGCAGATTCAAGATGCACCTGAACAAACTGAAGAACCTAAAAATCTCAAGGAGGAGGATGGAGTGGAGAAACCAGAAGCTCCTTCCTCAGGCAACTTTTAACTTGATCAAAAAAAATAAATGGTTTTCTTGCAACTAATGCAGGTGATGCTTTGTGTAAGGCCAGCTGTACCATTGAGGGATGCTACTAGCAACTTGAGTTTGCATTGTATATTCGCAGACAAATTTATTGCAATGCATGTATCAGCATTGATTTACAACGTGAAAGGCCAACAATTAAGACTGACCTTTTCTGGGTAAATGTACTATATTCATCTTAATTGCATATATCTTGACTTATATTTGGAAGCATTATTGTAACTATTAGTTGTAACACTAGCTGTTAATGGCAGGCATAAGCAAGCGCCAATGTAAATCTTGCAAGCTGTTGAATTGTTCGTGCTATGTATCGAGGCATCCATCATTTTTTTTTTTTTCCGCATCACATTGGCTATGCTAATGGATCGTTCCTTGTTATTAGAGCTCCAAGTATTGCAATAGTGTTCTCAAAACACCCAAGATAAGATGGTACTCGGTTAAACCGTGTGACCTTCCACGGCTTGTTACATTTCACATCTCTGAAATTTGGGGAGACACGTCAGTGTATATGCCTAGCTTCTTGTTCGCTAGAGATGTACTTTCCTATATTTCTTTTTGGTAAGGAAGTATTTTCCTATGCTTCTGTGCATATTCTGGCACGCTAGTGGTAACAAGGTACGGTGATAGGACATTTTTTACCCTTCTGATCAATGGGTGGGACACTCTTGTCCTATCTCAAGCCGATCATATCACGGGCTATCCTGTTACAGAGGTGTCATTATCATCATCACCAGGCCTTCCGGCCTTCAGATAGCAATCTTAGGGTGAATGGCAATGTACGAACTGGTCTGCGCCCTGCTGGCTACATCCTGCCGTGTGACTCAGGCTCTGGGGCTGCTCGGTGTGGATTGGTCTCCGTGACATGTGATTTTGACATAGGATCGGTAGTTCTTGTAAAATTAGGATTACTATCGAAGAAGAATTTTTAATCCCATCAAATGAATAAGAATGCTGGATCATCGAAATAATAATGATTTCCATCAAAAGATTAAAACAGCTTTACTTTTATATTTACCAATCTTTCATTCTATATCATAGTAATATAACATAATTTGATTCTAGCTCTAATTTTAGGAGATCATCTCAATGAATCACGCAAGACCCTTGGAAGATCTTACATATGCTTCTCGTGTAAACTCCCAAATGTGATCCAAAGAAAATAAAAGAAATCGCCTATTGTGTGGAAACTCCACTTGCTAACTATTTATCCCATCCAACAAATAAGAACTCAAATAAAAAAAAAAAGGCAAATCAAATGATTGAAGTGTGGTGCTGGGCATTCACAAGAGAATAGACAAACATTCGAAATGGACTTCTCAAGATATCATTAACCAATTTGTTCACCTCTCTGTAGACGTAAGTAGACTGGAAGAAGACAAATCTTTTAGTGAAGCAACATGCATCCATGGAGAAAGATTGAGGATCAGTAGCCTCAGATGGAAGCCAGTTAAGCCAATCTATTACCATTGCCCAATCACCTCCATGCCATGTCTAATCTGCTTTCAGTGTATAAGCACATCAGAAAGTGAATTTCTTGAAGTTAAACATCCACAGAAACGATGAGCAATGTCGTGGACTGTTCAGCCGTCACAGCATTCCTAGATAAGAGAATGGCTTACGTGGGAACAGATGGCACAACACATTCTGGTGAGGGCCAGATCAGTGACAAGCATCCATATAATAGCGAACGCGCCAGCATGGGGTGAATAAAGTCACTTTATGGAGTCTAATATTTATTTCAAGGTTTCCAAAAGCAAAGCTACCTCATAAAACCATAGATTTGGGAAAGCAGTGAGAGAAGGATGGCCAAAGAACAACTGCTTTGGAAGCTAGCTTGAAACTTCCAGCCTGCAAAGAGGACATCAATTAAGCTAGTGCTCCACTTACCAAGAGATTAGATTGTCATATCAGGTAGCAATTTTCTTCTTAAAAAATACCTGTCATTGGGAGCATTTTTCATAAGGAGATCACTTATTTATCTATATCCTTTTTAGAACCTAACTTTGGCCTCTTGCGCTTTACAATTGGGTGCAAGTATATTTGCCTCCTTATTAGAGACAACCTGTTCAATCTTTATATTTCTTGTCAAGCAAAGGATTGGAGGTACTGGAAAGAGATCAATGGCAAATTGTTTTCTTGCGAAAGTGAGATCCACTCTGGCTAAGCTGTCAGATGAATCTAATCCACGCATGGTTTTGCTACATCCGCCAGATTTTGACATTTCCACAGGTTAGGCAGAGTGCTCAAGCCATTGCATTGATTTGAATCAATGCATCTCTTTTTTGAACAGTGCAGCCTCTGAGAACCAATGGATTTTGAGGACACACCAAATAAATTATTCAAGATGACATGAAACTTCAACTAAACAACAAAGAAGTTGGATTAGAATTCTAGAATGGTTAAATGATATAGTACTTTAGAAATTAGTAAACACTTTGCTAAATCATGTCTTAAGTAAAAAGATTCATTAGTGATATTGACACAGAAAAAAAAAAAGAAGACAAACACAAGCTCTGGAACATTCGCCCAAAATACAAGCAGATGCTATATCATACTGTCAGTTCGTAGACAGAACAAGCACATTAAAATAAAACAATGTGCCTTTCCAGGAGATAAAAAAAAAAAAAAAAAAAATTATGTAACGAAAAATAACCATCAGGAAATATTGGATAATAGGCTCAAAAGGTTATGTTTTAACACTTCTTAATGCTTCTAGCTTCCCAGGAGATACAAAGTTGTCTTGCCATACTTTCTGAAGAAACAACAAGTTCAATAATCACCATCATGAGAAGCTTCTAAACAAAATCTACCTCCAAACTTTCTATGAACTTTCTATAGCCTGTATCTTATAAAGCTTAAGAAGAAAGAATGCATCCATAAAAACCTTTTAATTCAGGAATTCTATGATCATAAAGCTTCATACTTGGCACCTAATCTGGGCCAAGTGCATGTATCCAGAAAATGATTGGCAAATTGATGTCCATGTCCATTATCTTGGAAGGAGAGCTGAAATTCCAGAGAACCTTATCAGCCTCTGTGGTGAGATATCACTGGCAGGTTCACATATGAGAAGATCAACAGTGATCAATATCATTCCTAAGGAGAACATTTCCTTGTTATTCTGGGTTCTCCACTCATTGTCATGGTCCACTTGTATACCCTATGAAGTTACACTTCTCGAGCTTAAAGTCTCGCTCTCTTTTGTTGTATGAAGGCTGCTCACAAGAGATGCATAGACTGAATCATCTGGAGTCAGTCCTGCCTCTAACATCTCATCATACAACCTAAATGCCTCATCTGATCTCCCTTCATTAGACAATCCTGAGATTAGTGCAGTATAAGTCACCACATTTGCTGCCACGCCCATCTGTTTCATCTCCTCGAACAACTTCACTGCAACCTGTACCTTTCCTGTAATGCAATGCCCATGAATCAGCGATGTATAAGTGTACACATCAGCTGACATCCCTTTCTTCTCCATCTCCTTCCTAAGCCTCTCAGCCTCCCTAATGCTACTCTTCTTGCAATACCCATCAATCATCACATTGTAACTAACAACACTAGGGCTTGCCACCTTTCTCCCCATCTCCCGAAACATCCTTCTTGCTTCGACCATATCTCCTTCCTTGCAGTGTATATCAATTAATGTCGTGTAGCTCACAGTGTTTGGAGCCACCCCTCTTTCAACCATGACATGGAGAAGTTCCTTGGCTTCACTGTTTTGGTTCACTCTGCACAAACCACAAGCAATCGTGTTATAAGTGTACACATCAAGCTCGATTCCCTTCTTCTCCATGACAGCCTTCAAATTGAGAGCTTTATCCACCATTCCTTTCTTGCAATACCCATCAATCATCATATTGAATATGATCTGATTAAAATCGATTCCCTTGCACTGCATTTCATCCATCAGCATCTCCGCTGCGGTCATTTGCCCAAGCTTGCAAAGCCCATTGATCAGCGCCCCATAGGTCCGGTCATTGGGCTCGAGGCCTCTCTCAATGCATTCATCAAAAAGCGCAAATGCCCGCTTCATATTTCCAGCCCTGCAGTTCCCATTGATCAATGAAGTGTATAGATAGATATCCCCACTCAGCCCTCTTTGATTCATATCCTCAAAGGCCTTCTCAGCTTTGTCGACATCTCCATGAGTGGAGTAGGCATCAATGAGAACAGTGTACGTCCCGACACTTCGAGCAATGCCTCTTCCATCAACAAGACCGAGTATCTCGTTTACTGAATCGAAATCCTCTTCTTTCGCATAGGCTTCGATTAAAGCATTATAAGACAAGATATTCGGTTCCATCCCTCTTTGGCACATTTCGTCGACTAGTTCTCTGGCAACTGTAAAGTCCCCGTTTTTGCACAACCCATCAACCACAATCGCTGTCGAGTAGGCCGACACATCGATGCCATTCAATTCAAGCATTCGGCGGAAGAAACCGAGAGCCGAGTCCATCCGGCCAGCCTTTCGGAGCGCCTGGAGGTAGACGCTGCAGGACCGCCCGTCGACCCGGCCGAACCTTTCAAGAATGAGCTCGAAGGTCTCGAGCGCTTGATCGGTCATGCCGGCGTCCGCATAGACCCTGAAGAGCATGTCGAGCACCGTGGCGAAGGAAATCTTGGCCTTTCCGCAGGAATTTTGGATCGACGAGGCTACGGCGGAGAACGGGTGGGAGAGGCCTTGGGCGGTGGCGAAGGACATGAGGAGGGATTTGGCGGCCGCATATCTTTTACGCTTGATGAGGCCGCAGTATTTGGTTAGTTGGGTTTGGAGGTGGGAGGGGAGGGGAACGGAGACGGCGCCGGCTTCAGCCTCGGTGGCGAGGTGTTGGCCGGCGAGGAGGGGACTGAGGTTTGGAATGCGGGTTTTGGGGGTGGAGAGAGATGAGACTGGGGAGCCGAGAGGAGCTCTGAGGAGATGGAATGGTTGCTTCTTTAGGAGGTGTCTTCCCACCATGGCTCCGGAGTGGACGGAGAGAGAGAGAGGAGTGCTTGAAAACGGAGGGAGGGAAGGGGATCTGAACTTTGAAGTATGTGAGACGGTGGAGGGTTCAACCATGAATGAATGTACGCATGTATAGTTTTATTTTCTAAACTATAAAATTTATTCAATAAATAAGTAAACAAATGTTAGAGACATAAGCAAGAAATAAGTCAAACTTTCACATATGTTAACATTTTTAATACTTGTTAAAATGATTTTGGTTACCCTGATGTGTCATGTGATGCCTATCATTTCTTCGCATGAAATCTAATCTAACTCAAGAGAGCATTTAAAAGAAAGCTATTATTTATTTCACTATTACTGGTATCATTATTAATATTATTGTTATTATTATATACTTAAAATCCATTCGGTCCGTATGAATCAAATTTCATTATAATTAACATTGAAATCAATCATTCCTCCCATTAATTCGGTTTATATAAAGAGTAGAATCAAAATTAAAAGCTTACATAGGTTCGATTTTCAAATGTACACGTAAAAAATGCATTAAAAATTGCATAAGATACATGTAATATCAAACTCATAGCAAAAAAAAAATAGTTTTACCAAAAATACCTAGTAAATTCTATCGTAATTTATTAGAATCTAGTAAAAAGTGATCAAAAATATCAATATAAAAATTGGCTCACCTTTATTAATAGTGTAGTTGCAGGGCTTTGGAGGGGGCATTGGATGATAAGAGAGAAAGAAAGGTGTAAAATGAGAAAAAAGTGGAAGGATAATGCATTGAGTTACAATTGGCTGGGATGGATTTGCAATCTTGCATAATCTTAGATGAAAAATTTGGATTCCAAATAATTTCTTATACATAATTTAGATTATAAACAGAATCAAATTTGAATTTTAATTCCATCCAAACAAATATTTGGAATCGAAAACAATGATTCCAGAAGATCATTCCCACAAACAAAACAAGTCCTTAGATATTAACATAGCATGTGATGGTTTGATTAGAAGTTTGATATGCCAAATAGTAGGCTTTTATTGTAATCTCATGAGCAAGCATTTGAGAAACACAAGATATAAACTTCTTTTCATTCAAAAGATTTATCATCTCGGAGCTTTAGTCACTCACTTCACAAAGAGATATATCAAGATTTTAAATAGTTGAAATTAGTTGTTATTGTTTTTCATCTTTTAATCACATTGAAACTCTAGTGAGGATATAATCATATTCACGTATTAATTGGGTAAAAAAGATCAATTATAGAAATAGAGCTCAACTACAAAACAAATGTTAATTGTAAAAGACTTTTTATTTTTAAAAATTAGAAATACATTATCTAACTCCCTTCTCAAATCATGAAATAGTGTAATTATTAATCTATCATTATGGAAAGATAAATCTCAAAAAAAGGAGAGAGAAGATTAAAGAAACTAATAGAATTCACATAATATAGGCATAGCAAGGAGACAACTGTTGCAATATTTACATTTTTTTATAATTTTATAATTATAGGTGTTATTTGGTTTTTATTGAGATATAAGGTGCCTCTCAAGTGGGTGGAAATGTCAACCAACCGAGGTAATGCTAATAAGAAATTAATGACAAGGTGTAATATCTTAGGAGTTAAATAAAAAATATTTAATTATTTTTTATTTTGTAATAGCTAAAATGTAGAAGAGAAGCAACACCAATTATTCCACTTTTCAACACTAACAAAATTAGATGCCATTATTATATTAGTATTTTAATCAATATAAAAACAATTTACATAAAATGATTTTCCGAATGAAAATTTCATTTTAGAATATTGTCTATTATTTTTGATTATAATGGTTAATAATGATAACTATAGATGATTATTTTAATTTAAAATATTTAGTCAAAATCTTAATTAGAAGTTATTTTATTTCTGTTATGATCGGCTATGATAACTCTAGGAGCAAATATTTGGGTGGTATAAGTGTGAGGGTCGATATAAAGTTTGCTTTTTTATTTTCTTTTCTTTTTTTTTAAATGGTGTTTCCATAAAGTTAATACTCTGGAAAATAGTGTTCAAATTGTATTTGGCTAGATATATACAGATCTAACCTTCTAGAATGCCAAGATAACAAATTTTATAATAATTATATTCTTTCGGTAGCTATAGATTGCCAATTTGGTTTCTTGTCTTAGAGACAAAATCAATTAGATTCGCATAACGTAACTTTAATATTATACTTTGATGACATGACCTATGCAATGAATCCAAGTGACGAATGCATGTGTGTCACATTGGGCAACTAAAATTATAAAATGCATCACATCTTGGATGGCTTAAAAAATAAATTTCATAAGCCCTTGTACACTGAGTTCTTGTTTTAATTGAATGGAACCCCTAAGCGGTTCTCACTGAAACCATGGTCTGATTGGGTGACCTCTAGAATTGATGGCGTATCCTCTTAGAATTCTTAAGAATTGATGGTTTTGTTGAGATTCTCAATTGACAAGCTTTGACTTATTCGTTATGGGTTTCACTCTACGGACTGACCTATGATACATAAGAATTCGAGAAAGTCTTCAGCCTTCAACCTGATGTCATACTTCTAATATGAATTACTAGCCATGGCATTTTGGGACAAAAGGAGCGTAAAAAGTCCAATTTAGTGGCTAGGTCTACCTTCCTAATTACACATATCAATCTTTAACCAATTAGGAAACTCTTCCAAGGATTAGGGCTTCAAATAGGTTAAAGTGATCTATGACTTAATCCGATCTTAATCCAATTAGAATTGCACTGATCTCTATTTGTAAACCTAGAGATTATATTAAAATTCAATTTAAATTCGGGACCCAATTTAGATCTTATATTTTTCAAACGTATATCATTCGGATCTAACTTAGGCCAACAAGAAATACATTCAATGCAACCCAAACCCGTTCTAGCCTAGCTTGACCCAAAATTCCAAATCATGCAAACCTTCCTCTTTACTTTAATTATTCTTAATATTCATTAATGAACTCTTATTTAAACTAATTTCTTTTTTTTATTCAAACGATTACTCCTCTTATCTATTTTTAGTTAATTATATTTAAATGTTCATATTTCATTATTTATTTTGATAGATTCTGATTTATAATGTTCTTAAATGCATCAATATAGTTTAAAAATCATTGCTTACTAACTTAAAAATGATCAATTACTTAGATGAAATTAAATGTTTTGAGTGAAGATTTATTTTAAGTTGGTCTTTTTTAGTTTTATTTAATTTGTTAATGATTCTATATTTAACTATTAATAATTATATTTTATCTCTAAAAAATAATTAGATACTTTATTCAAATAAAATTCTGGCTTGGCTCAAGTCCTACCTAAACTCGAATATTCCAAGTTGGATATAAGTTATACTTAATCTCGAGTAGATCAAAGTATTCCATTGGATCTACAATCCTTTTTATGGGCTTAACCTGATTATGACCTAATCAACAAATGTGTTAGGTTGGATCCAAAATCCTGATTTGAATGAGAAATTGGGATGGGTCAAGGTTAATCATGCTTTGGTTCAACTAAATCCATTTGCAGTCCTATTTAAGATTTAATTTGGACCTCTTAAATTTAGAAAAATAGGTGGAATAGCAAAGTTTGATATCAAAAATGCACAGTCATGATTTATAAGTGAAAATATGCAATCAAACATTATCTCAAAGTTGATTAGAAACAAATAAATGTAAATTTCTTTTGCTATATAAAGGTTTGCTTAAAGGTAAGATCAAAATGGTGAAAATTATCTGTTTGCAAGGAAGGTAAATTATTTTGTATCACTTCAATTCACTGCAGTATTAAACATTTCGCTATAGTGATGGTTTTATATAAATAATCCTACCTATTTTTAAGGAAAAGACTATTTTGATGTAATAAATATCAAAGAAAAAGCATAAGACATGTCAAATTTGAAAACTAAGTTTAATATTCACAATATAAGCCTAATTTAGATTAAAGGGTGTACATGTACCTCCTCCTTAATTCTTATGAACTATGAGTTGGTTTCGCTAAGTCTAAACCTATAGTCTGGTACGATAACATAATTAGGCTTTATGCTTAGGAATTTGGAAAACATAGGAATGATAGTCTTCTCTTGAACTTCAAGAGATAACTATATGCTAGGTCATGCACATGACACAAGACAATACTGGTCTTGAAGATAATTCTAAGGAGAATTTATGAACAAAAATAATGAACATAGAAATAAAGTTTGGACAGATGTCCTAGTGTTTAATTTAACAAGAAGAAAATATAACAAAAAAATTAAATAACAATTTTAACTAATAATATTTAAATATTTTATAAAACTAATTATTTTTTAAGATCTAATATGTATACTTCTCATCCAATTTTATAGTTAGCTGAAGAATTTTAAGAAAATAATATTTATAAATTTATTTTTACGTATGGATTCTTAACCAAACTTAAAGGAATAGAATCTCATTGTAAATATGATTGAGCTTGACTTGGTTATACTTAAAAGGATCTCTGCACTTAAAAGGATCTCTGCTTAAATTAAATTAAATTTAGATTTGAATGATGTAAGTTTCACATCGATAATTTGAATTATTGGATATGGTTTACTTATGAAATGATTATATACAAAAAAAACATGTATTTTAGATATTCCTAGCCTATGCCTCAAGGGCTTAAAAAATATATATTATTTTATATTATTTAAACTATCTAATTTTTTGACTACTTAATGCATGCCTAAAAGTCTTCAGATCATATGATTTTTTGTGTACATGCATTTTAAGTATAGTAAATCATATTTAATGAATCAAATAATTGACATTAGACTTTAATTATTTAAATTTATATGTGATCATATGTAAATAGAGATCCTCCAAAGTATAGCTAAGCCAAGCTATATCTTATTTTAGTGGGTTAGTTGGTTAGACTAAAGAATAACTCTTCATTAATTTCTAAAGTTGAAATTAATAAACTTCTGAAAAGTATCTAAATATCTAATATGTATTCGGCTTGGATACAGATTGTGCACGGATTCTTGGAAATGGATACTCACAATGAAGGAAAGTGTGGATGATAACGGCTGCCCTCTTCGGTTGTTGGCAAAGAATATGTTTGAGAAGCAAAGATAAACCTCTCGAGTCCTCTAGCTAGGGTCTCTGGAGGAGCGCAAAACCTCCAGCAAAAGAAAGCTCTTGAATCCAAGTTTGGAACACAAAACTTTACTGTCAAATACTTTATCAAACTCCAAAACTAGCTGGTTAAAAATCATGATGTTTTGACCGTCTTTGAATGCCTATATGCAACATGCGACAAAGTTTTGGTATATATAAGATAGAATAAGTGCATTCTTTTGGAATCAAGTCTAAAGGTTTGCCTATGAGAGGAAAGCACCACTTTGTCACGGCAAGTTTGCAATCTCCCTTTTTTTTTTCTCCATAAAAGTTACCTTTAAAGTTAAACTCTAGAATCCCGTGGTGTGTGATCCTCCATGCTGTGAGATAGCTTTAACTTTCTTTTGGTTTTTTGATTTCTAGTTTGATCCCATTTCGTAGCTAGGCTTGACCTTTCCATGTCATTCATGAGTCCACCACCATGAGAGGACCAAATTTACATAGCTTTGAACCAAAGTCCCACGCTTTAACAAGCTATATACTGTTGCAAGCTTTTGAGAAAAGGCTTATTATTCGTTCCCTGATCAGAACGTTACCACAAATCCCCAGCCTAGAATCATGCTCGTGGGACCAGAGCTGAGTTTTTAAAGGACACCAAGGGGCCGCCTTCTGATCAGAAGACGGGAGGGTGGTCATTCCACAAGATATGATTAAGACTACCATACCATGTACCTCCACAGTCATAGAGATCATTTCATTGTACCACCCCCTCTCCTCTTCGCTGCCACCAAAAGAAGCGGAGTCGCTTCCCAAGCTACCATGGCCACCACACCCAATGCTCATTGAGTTACAACCTCTCAGTCCTCCTGGAGAGTGCCATTATAATAAGCCAAAGAGCACGGCTACTGAGGTGTTAGAATATTCCATATGTTTTGTCTTTGTTACGTATGGTTTAGCTGGTTAAAGAAGGAACGCATGAACCGAGCTCATAAACGAGCAGTAGAGCTCCGTAAGAAGAAACAATCCACCTCCTCTCGCTCCTCTCCTTCGTCTCACCCTTTTCCTTTGCTTTGCCAGAGCAATTAATACATTACCTCAGGCTTTTTACAAGTGCCATCCAAGACAAAGCTCTTTTTAGTGATGGGGAGAGGAGAGAAAAAGGCCTTCGACTCCATGGCTTTCTCCTCTCTCTCCCCTTTACTCTTTCATTTCTTATTATTAGCTGGTAGTTAAAGGGTGATGGCAATGATTAAATGAAGGACCAAGAGTTGCAGGAGAGGCAGCATGGTGCCAGATATTTTGGCTTTTAAATGGAGGACTAATAGTGGAAGGGTGATAGCAATGATTCCCTTTGCGATTGACCTGAGAAGTACATTCTGATCTTATCTTTAACAGTCGGTAGTAAAGATAGTGCATGTGATGATGGTCCTCTCTAGTCCCAATATATATATATATATATATCCTATTATTCTTCAAAACAAAAGATAAAAAGGAATTTAATACACTGTCAGTTTGTCACCCACCGCGTCCAATAATTTAGCATTGCTCCTTTACTAATTTCTGGCATTTAAAATCTATCCAACTGGTTCATGATACCGTGCTCGCAAGGCTGGCTTCTGTTTTTCCTTAATGGTTGCCAGGTTGAGGTTATTATGATAGGTGGTGCACATATGTCAGTAGTGTAACTATTCTGAATGAAAATTTTTGTTACTTCAGCACTGCTGGTCAAATTCTGCTGCTATATATCTGTTTTTTTTTTTTCTTTCCATGGTTTCAGACACTAACTATGATCTTCACCAGCATTAGACTCTTGCTCATGTCAGCATTATTGGTTTAGATGCTAGATTTTTTTTGTCAGTCAATACTTGCAGGTTTATTTATATCTTTTCTATAATTATATCTGACATTTTAAGAGTAAGCAGCCTCATACCATCCACTGCGGCCGCTAGTGACTGGAAGAGCACGAAACAGCAGTGTATGATCCACTCAGCTGTTTGCCATTCACATGCAAACACGTCCACACTCAGGAGAGGCCCACGTATTGATGCTCATCCAGAGGCATACCCCAGACCTCTATAAATTCGTTTGAAAATTTAGAAGGAAAAAAATTTGAGGAAAAACTCAAGCGTTAACTCGTCAATTAGTAGCCCATCCAACCCTTTGTTTCGTCTCTCTGAAGGGAATGTTCTGGAGAGGGAAAAAAAAGAAAAAACACGAGGACTAGTCATATATATATATATATATATATAAATGAACCATACATCCATATCAACTTTTCTCTTTTCCATAATCATATGGATTGATATGGGACCAATGCCATCTTTAATGTTCAAAACATAATTATGAGAACTAAATCGAACATCACTTGAGGTACTGGGTCAATAAATCAATGATCTAACCAATGGATCAATAATTGAGTCATAATTATAGTTAAAAATAGAACCAATAATGATAAATAAAGATAGAATCCAAATAATTAGGAAACTTTAAAATTTAAATCTTTAAAATTAAGTTATTTGTACTATAATAAAGTATAATATTTATATTAGTATTAAAAATTAATTTTAAATTTTAAAAATAATTCTTGAAATCTTCTACTTTAGTTAGAGGAAGAGAGAGATGAAAGAGATTAAAAGAGAGGAAAAGGATATTTAGATTTAAAAGATTGAAAAGTTTTTAAAAAATAATATTGATATTTAAATTATATTAGTTAAAAAGTAATTTTTAAAAGGACTTGAAAAAATTGATCTAGCTTTATCGATTCACATGGGTCACTGGATTAATAAGAGAATCAATTGATTAATCTAATTGTTATCGGATCAATTATATAACTAGCTTAAATAGAGAATTGAATTGATTAGGTTTCTGATTCACCAATCGAGTTGGTTACTCTGATACAAATCTGATAATCATGGTTCAAAGGTTACAAAACATCATCATATGCTTAGTAGGTAGGTGGGATTCACATAATACGCATATCATGGATTAGTTAATATTTTCATGAATAATAAGACCACTTCTAAACATGATCAAGGTTTTATGCAATTTTTGTTATAAAGAATAGATATCTAATCTCAAATCCCAACTAACCTAATATGTTAACGCCTATTAAAAGAAAGGACGCATGTTAATATGCTAGAAACTAATTCACACGCATTGCATGATCCTCGAGCCATGTCATGCAAGTCAAGACACGAGATGGAACATATAGAATATGTAAATAATGGACCCCATCTTATCTCCCAATAACACTATTTTATCATTCTACATCATTAAAAACTATAATAAGATAGACAACTCAATCAGTCATCCTAAACTCATAATACTTCTTAAAATAATTATGCACACCCGCAACAAGCTACCAAAAAAAATTGTCAACTATGATTGGGCTGAACGCGTTCTTTCTTGTTCGCAACACAGCGATACCCAACACTCTTCACCTTTTATTATAAAATATGCATCCACTTGCTAGCAAATCCAGTTGTATCTATGCGGCATTATCCATCCAAGGGGCGTTGAAAAGGGAACTTAATGCGATGGACTCACGAATAAAACATTTGAAATAGAGTCATTATCTAATTAATTAGCTCGGTGTTTTACATTAGTTGAGAATTGTATCGTCCATAAGGTTACTTTTTTTTTTTTTTTTGTCTAATTCACTTACGCAAGAATTGGACACTTAAAAACAAAATAATTCTAGGATATATTGATTATCCGTTGGGTACGTTTTGATGATCATTCTACGATCACCCCAGCGATCATTGATAATCTTAATTTTGAAGTGTTCTAATTTACAGTGAACAAAGATTGCTATGTTTAATTGATATATTATAGTGATAACGATAACCGATGATCTAATAATTTTAGCATGCCATGAGAATTTAAGATTACTAATTATAAAATACTAAAATTATTTTTATTATATTTATATTATATTACTATAATATAATATAATATAATAATAAAATATTAATTATATATATATATTATATAAATTATTGATATTATAATATATTTAAAAAAAAATTTGGTTTATAAATTATAATCTAAGAT
The DNA here is from genome assembly GCA_017589505.3 of Metroxylon sagu. Lineage (NCBI taxonomy): Eukaryota > Viridiplantae > Streptophyta > Magnoliopsida > Arecales > Arecaceae > Metroxylon > Metroxylon sagu. The sequence goes on from JACVBY030000663.1 coordinate 1,624,497, forward strand.
TACTATAAAGATATGATTTTGGATCACTATCTTAAAGAGAAAAATAGAATCAGCTACCCAAAGATGACTTACGAGGTGAAAGTAATTATCTTGGATAATTACTACGGCATTTAGAATTATTTTAATATAATTAAATAAAATGATTTTATAATTATTTTATAAAACATTAGTGATCCTGAATATATTATTCCGTATCAAACGTCTCCATTAGTGCTAGCCATCGTTCGCTGGTTGATAAAGCCGATCAAACCGTATCAAGAGGTGCGCAAGCCATGCCAAGATCATGATCCAAAGCATTTAAGTGTAATGTGGTCATCGTCCCACAATTATATATAGAATTTTGGAAATCGATGCGGCCCTCAATTCACGAGTCATCAGTGCCATCAGGCATACCAATGGCCGTACGCAAAGCTGGGCCCAGTCTCTCCATTATAAGTCGGTCCATGATGGCCGCTTCATATTCCTCCCAAAGCCCTCTCCGGCGACAACTCACCAACTAATCCCATCACCCCACTAACCCCGCACCCCTGCCCCTTCGCATTCTCCCTTCTGTTTTTCCCGGCTCATCTCTCCACACCGACCACCATCAACTCTTCTCCCCCAAAACCCTCCCTCCTTCCGCTCGCTTTCCCTCCATCTCCAACAATCTATGAAATAAAGGTCTGTCATGGCGTCAGAAGAAGCACCATCAGAACCCCTCAAATACAAGGTAGTTTTCCTGCAACAACTGCACATCCCACCTCTGTTTCCTTAACAATATCAACTCTTCGATATTATCTATAAAGTCATATGTTTTGGTGGTGGTTCAGACTTGGGTGTTAAGGGTATCGATCCACTGCGAGGGATGCAAGAAGAAGGTGAAGAAAATCCTCCAAAGCATTGATGGTATCTTCTGGTCTTTCCAATCTTTGCTCTTCTTTCACCAACTGTTTTCATTCGTTTTATTAAGCTAATTTGTTTCTTACTTGATTCAGACGTTTATACGGTAGACGTTGATGCTCTCCAAAACAAAGTAACGGTGACAGGAAACGTGGAAGCTGAAACCCTCATCAGGAAATTAATGAAATCCAACAAGCACGCCGATCTCTGGCCTGAGAAAAAACCCACCAACCCAAGTGCCGGCAGTAATAGTAACAAAAACAGCGGCAGCGGCGGTAACAAGAACCAGAACCAGAGCAAAGAGTCCACCAAATCCAAAGAGCCCAATGAAAGCTCTGACGTCAAACCAACCCCCGCCGGCGGTAAACCCGCCGCCGATGCGAACAAAAGTGAAGGCAAAGCCGAAGAAGCCTCCGGCGGCAAGCCTGCCGAGCCCTCGAAAGCCCGTAGCGAAGCCCCCAAGAGTGCCAACAAGGAGCCTGAAGCGAACACCGGCGAGAGCTCCAATTCAGCTCCTGAGAAGGCTGCCAACTCTGCCAATGGCGAGAAGGCCTCCAGCGGCGGCGGCAAGAAGAAGGGGAAAAAGGAAAACAGCAACGGCGGCGCCGGAGAGTCTGTAGCTAAAGAGGCTGGTGGCAACAATTCAGAGGCCGGCGCCGGCATTAGCCCGCTGCCGCCGCCGCACATGTACCATTACCCGATGTACCCTCATCAGCCAGCATACGTGATGAGCTACAACATGGCGCATCCGAGCACAAGCCAAGCATATTACGCCCCCCCGATGCCGCCGGTCTCTCAGGGCTACATGTACGCACCCTACCCTCCGCCGCCGGAGTTTTACTACGGCCTGTTGGAGCCGAGCTCATCGACGCCGCCGCCACCGTCCTATGATAGCATGTTCAGCGAAGAGAACCCAAATTCATGCAATCTTATGTGAGCAGGGCTGCCGGCAGGCGGCCGGAATCCAGAGGCACCAGTACTGTCTTTTGCTTTAGGTAAAGTACTTGGAAGTTAGATGAGTCTATTGGTGTAAGTGTTGTGAGATGTTAAGTTTATACTTCTTGTATGAGTGGAGTAGTTGATGCAGTGGTGGCATTGCAGTTGAATGGTTTTGTAACTCGTGCTGTAAAGGCTGTATTAGAGGTGAGTATTAATCAGTCTTAATTGGCAAGCAGAGGGCAGTAAGTAATAACATGTTAAGTTCAGGGGCTCTAATGAGTTCCTCCTCCTCCTCCTCCTCCATCATAGCCTTTTAACTTTTTCCAATGTTTCCTTCTTTCGATGTATGTGACATGAGGTCTCTCTGTTCTCATTGTGATTTCTTGGTGGAGGTTGAAGGGCTATTGTCAATGTCATGGCATGGCTTTTCAAGGAGGATTTGGATCCATTCATGCCTAATTTTTTGTACTACGTATATTCTCTGAACTGTTATTATGAAAAGAAGACAAACACCAGTGGCTTAGGGTCTTAAGCTAGGTGGGCCAGGATCTTTGTACCATATGTATTAGCTTAAAAGAAGAAAAAAAAAAAAAAAACAGAGGTGTAGCATTGTTAGGCAACATATTTGTTTCTACTTTCAAGAGCATGTATTAAACCTAACAGGGGAGTCTGACCTCTATTTGGTTGACCAGGCTGACTGCATCTATTGGCTGGCTTTGACCAGCTTGTTAGAAATTTTTGATACTAGGATTATAGGTAACATTCCTTTGGGCAGCTGTTACGAAAACCCCCCTTGAGCGAGAAAAGAAAGTAGGATGAGTGGTAGCGTTAAGCCGATGTGATATGTTCTGGCCCCACCTTGGGTTTCCTCATGTGATTGTCCTAACGCATGTTAGCTGTCCATTGGAAGGACAGTGAGCAGTACATAGTTTTAATCCCTTCTAGCATAAAGACTGGCCACCTTAGCAGAGCACAACACCCCTTCTTGATTTGCAACAGGCCAAAATAAGAGGGGGTGGTGCTTTGTCAATTGTCATTATGGTCATAGAGAGGGTTTCTTGCACAATTAGATGGAAAATAACTGAAGGTCTGGGTTTATTCTCGCATGAGTTCATAAACGTGTGTGCCTATCCGTATCCGTATCCGTTTTTGTAGAGGAATCTATCTAGCCTTTTTGACTGTCCAACTGACCAAGGTTGCTTGTGTTTTGAGGAGAACCTTCCTTCATTGTCAAAGCTACAAAGCCCCCTTCTCTCTATATGCATGTAGAGGAGCATATATACTTGCATGCGCTGTGGAAATTGCACACCCATGGTGATGGTGTCCATTAGGAAGTGATTCCCTTTTGTTGTTGTTCTTATGAATATTATCCAGCCACCTGTTATGATTAGTCCCACATCCACTAAACCAACCCAAGCTTTTCATCATTATCCAACTTTCCAGATGGGAGGGGAACAATGTTCCCAAAAAAAAATGCACTAACACTCATTGCATCCCCTGATTTTTACTTCCTCTCGCTGACATGTGGTGCCAAATCCATGTGTCATGATGAACCGGAACACTTGCATTTCTGGAACATTTGGGTGGCTGTTTAGTTGGTCATTTAAGAACCCAAGATCATTTGATTGAGATCTTCTGATTATCTTCCATTATTTTGTCAACGAAGGGTGCTGTTGATTGGATGGCAGAGGAGCAATGGAGGCTAGAGAGGAGATGGGCACTGTGAAACACTAGATCATTTGTCAAGCTAAATGTGGTGTTGGTCATGGCTTTCAAGGAAAAGCAGAAGGCCGACGTGGAAGCATGTCAGCATTGAAAGAGAGATGGCAACTTTCAAAAGACACGCAAAGGGAGGATTTGAAAAGAGATTTGTTGGGCCATTGAGAACTAGAGTTTGATGTGCTTGGGAGTCTTAATTGAGAAGCAATGCATGGGGGTGGGGGCAGGGAGACCTTTTTAATAATCTTCTTATCGCTAAAAGGGCCATTTTTAATAATCTCCCTTGAAAGCCCGTTCATTTTATGCACCACCAATGGGTGAGACTAATCTTATGCGTTGCGTGCACGTTTTCATCAAATGTGTAGCCCACGCCCTCCAGTGGTTCGGATGTAACAATCTGGCAAAATATTCAGTACCATGCATGGTAGTTATAGCTTCCATCTCAGCTAATTGCCAATAGAAAGAGAGAGATTAGCCAACAAGACAAAATATACTCATTGCTACCAATCACCATAGTAGGTTGCTTTGAATACATTAAGCAAGATTTTTAGATAATCCATGTTTAGAAAAGCCAAGTTCATGCCACATTGGTGAGACCAAGTCCATACATAAGAGTGCATGGCTGCATGCGACAACAAGTTAATGTAAGGATTACAATAAAGGATAATTCAATTATGCGACGAAATATTACAATGGATGGGAACGTAGGGCCCAGGCATAGGGAAGCATGACAAATTATGAGCAGTACATTTAACTGTAGATAACTGATCAATGGAAGCAGTAACTCCAGAGGTCAAGTAAAAATTAGACTGAGCAATGAGCATTGGACTGACAATGGACTGGTAAGGATTTCTCTTACATTTAATGCGGTTATATGAGGCTGTTATCACTGCAAAAAATCTATTTGTGATCTAGTTACTAAATAAGGGTTCAAAATATCTGTGCACGCACAAGAAGATCTGCCATCCACTTCCCCAAAACAGATTCACCCCTCCACTTGTATGACCATCTATTCTTGCATGCTAATGGGGATCGAGCATTGAAATGTAATGCATGGTCTGAATGAGGGCCATAGGACAGGAGGATGGGAACTCTGGCATATCTAGTGGGGATTTCTATTTCAAGGATGAAGGAACTGGTCATGTATGTATCACTGTCTGAGTGAAGTAACACATTTTTCTTCGACTTAAATATGGAGCTCTGACCAAAAGGAGTTATTAGATATGGAGTTTTGGCTCATATTTGCTGTAACTTCATTTAATGGAATTGTATTTGGGTTTGTGTTCCGAAAAAAATCTTATATTGAGTAAAAGCACAGGAAGGACATCTGAAACTCTTGGGTATCGACTATTTAGGTTCATCTGCTGTACTTGACAAAATTATAGAGGGAGGAATATGTCTTTTCTCAAGACAAGAAAAGAAAAGAACTCCTGTCCGTTGATCAATCAATATAGCCAAGTCACAGAGAACTGATCTGCATATAGGTGGACAAACAAGAAATATATGAAGGCAAGCTTCTTTCAGAATGAACATCAGGTAGGATTAGTCATGACAAATGACATTTGCAGAGCATGAAGAGCCAAAAGACAGCAGTGAAAAGGAAAAGATTTTTGCAATATGATTTGTGGAATGGTGTGATCTGCTGATGTATGGTGAGCATAAAGTCAAAAAGAATACCAATTAGAGCATCCCTGTTCTAGCTGAGTTTCTACCTCTAGAGCTCGTCGAATTGTCTTCGCAATCTTCTAGTCATGCACAAAATGACATGCTTTTATTTCTTCTTCTTCTTCTTCTTCTTCTTCTTCTTCTTCTTTTGAGGAAAGGGGAAGTGAAACCACCTATTTGGCAACATGTGGTAGTTCTACACTGCTTGGTGGTCTAATGGATTTAAAATCATGAGAGGACAAATTTGCCTGAATGTTAGAGCTGCCAAACATTTTAAAGGAGGAATTCTGAAGAGCTTGATTTTTCAAAGCTGTACCCTGTTTTCCCTCTTAATGATGAGGAGAATTTAACTGAAAATAGAACGATGCATTTGATGATTCAGATAATTGCCTCTTCTGACCTTGTGGTTTCTCTTACACGGTTCTTCCTCTTCTGGACTTGATTGTTATTTGTCCACTTGTGCTTTTAGCATGCAAGCTCAATAGGCTTACTTTGTCAATTGGCAAACTCTTAACCTTGCATGTTAATGGAAAAGAGAAAAGACTAACTGATGGGAAGGGTGTGCATAGATAGTTCACAGAGATTATCATTTGACAATTCAGTTTCTTAATTCGCTATCTTCTTAGTTTTATTGATTGGTGAATATGCTAACATAGTTCACAATTTTCATATCAAATTACAAGGTGCAAGAATTGGAAAGATGCTGCAGCAAAACTTTCTTGATGATGACGGTAATTTATGAGGCGCAATCGTGTAAATGAAGTGGATATGAAGTAACCTCTTCTGGTACACTGCCGCTAAAATAGAAGAAAATATATAAGACATGGACATGCCCAGATTCTAATAAAAAAATTGGACGCTTAAAGGTGGTTTGAAACTTTGGTTTACAGATGACTTCCCCCAAGAAGTGCATTATTACACTTCTTCCAGGTTCAGTGGGTACGGCGATCCAATAAATGGTTTAATCAAGACCCTGAATACTGTAGCATAATCTGAAGTTGCAAACAGTCATTGAAAGCAATTTACCTACAAAGTGGAATGGTCTTCTTGTTGCACAATTTACCATAAACCTCCAAACAAATGAAACCTAGCAACAAATTTCATAGTAGAACCTACATATGATGACGCACTGCCACTATCTCAATTTGTGTCAGAACTTGTTCTTCTCCATAGATGCCAAATTATATAGCTAACTTTCCTCAAAACGATATTGCACTGATGCAAAACTATATGGAAGTTGACTGCGTAACGGTCAGGGCTGGTTGTGAGTCTTAATCACAAGACAAGTGGTCATACATGCTCTTGTCAGTTCTTGATACAAACTAATTCATGAGGAGTTTTTGAATTCACCAGATGGCAGACTGAAAATATATCAGTGTACAAGCTTTACTAGCTCTTACTAGCCCTCGTTGCTGTAGTCCCCAGACAGAATCGCTGGCAGCTATCAAAATGAGATCAACTTCAAGAACTTTGTGGACAAATGAATGGGCAAGAATATATAAAGGATTAAAAATGGTTTGTAGCTCTAGGAATTGAAAATATTACTTGTTCTCTACTCAAATTTAGATGTGAATACTTTTTTGGATTCAAAATTTTAGCCAAAGCCACAATATCATTGCTTGTCATTAAGAACCCTATGTGTCCTGCTATATGTTGTTGATCCTAGATAGTAACCAGTCATAGAGCCAAGTCTGCTAAAGTTCATGAGTACAAAGCCCTTCAGATCAATTATTTAATTAATCCAGTAAAATCTGCTCATTTATTCCTCCATGTGCATGCTTTAAGTTGTGCAGTGGGTGGCGTGGGGAGGTATAAATCTGGACCCCGAGCAACACACCCCCCCCCCCCCCCCCACACACAGCCAAAGGTACTGGACCATGCCCCTGTTTTTACACCACTGTGACCCATACTCCAAAGTCTTCAGCTTTGAGGGTTGGTGGTCAGTCAATGAACCAAGGCACCATCAATCCATAGTTCTTGCACAGATCTTCTTTACAACCAGATCCATCACAACCAGGAGACCACAGATTTACTGCTGAAAAGAGCTATCCATTTTCTTGAGGACAGACATGTCTACCAGCTTGCACTAGAGCGCTGGAGGTAGAGGGGGGAGTGTGAGGAGAAACACTAGCTATTTGGCACCACCTAGCACTGAACCCGGGCCCTCTGCAATGGAGAGAATCTCATTCAAAACAGTCATTCTAAAAGTAAGTGCAGCTTGGGAGATGTTTTTTTTTGTCTTTTTTTATTTGCAAGAGAATTCCATATCCAACTTAAGAGCTATGGGAAGGCTTAGCGTTTTGATGGTCAAAGTAGTAGTTGATACATCCAAGCTTAACACACCGAGAAAACTACATCTGTCCTAAACTTCCATTCCAATCAAACTATTGCAAAGAGTCATATATTCTGAAATAGCATTAGCATTTGCAGCAGATTAGCTGGCTAGTTGTTCACTGATTGTGACAAGTCAAGAAGAACATTTGCCAAAGAAATTTCCTTCTTGATCATCCAAGTAATAGAAAAGGCAAAATGCTATCTCATGGATGAGAAAAAAACAAAAGAGCAAGTCGTGTATGATTGATTGCCTTACTACTAGTTCTGAAATATGGAACTGCCTGAAACAAAGTGATAGCTTGCCGTGCTATAAAGTTTAGCACCAATTTGGCAGAAGGCTTGAACTTTTTTCTGATTTGGAGAGTGGAATATTAGTTAAGACATACAAGAAAGCTATGGTAAACTGAGAACGAGCATTCAAAATGGCAGATGTGACTACTGACTGTCTATCTTCCCTCATTATCTCTCAGCCGTCCAGGTTTCCCATCATATGAGATGAGTACCAACCAATGGAACTACTAGTCGTTAGCTTTCACCACACACATTTCATGTGCCACCAGCCAGTATCGGCCTGTGGAAGATTGACGAGTTCTACCGATTTTAGCAAATCCCTTCTCCATTGTCATCCAACAATGGTGAAAAGGATCAGAATTAGAAAAGAAATTGGAATTCTGGTATGGTGTTAGACTTCATTCACCAGTGTTTTAACATGGTAGTTCATGTAAGACTTGAAAGGAATGAGTTATGCTTAACAACCACACCATTCTATTCTTCATCCATTACCATATTCCCTTTTCCCTAAACAATACGAAACCCTACCTACGCATCAGAATGCAGAAATCGTTTTCTGAAAGCAGATATTGAGAGACACCAGATGTCACGTAATTTCCACCAACATTTTCTTTCATCTTTTGGATCTATAAAGTTTTGCAACAAAACCTGTCATCCATAGAAGGCATAATTGGTCCCGACTGATGTTCAAAGTTTCACAATCGAACAAATATCCACCCATTTTCTTGGATCCAGCTATATCGACAATTTTATCAAATACAAACCTTCAAAACTTGCCCAAAAAAAAGGAGAGACAAATTAGAGTCCATCAATTGACTTAATTTGTTAATTTATTTTCTGTTAATTATAATAATCTGGATTCAAATCAAAAAATAAAAATAAAAATAAAAAAATTCTGTGTTGCACTTCTCATATCACCACTTTGCTCGCCATGGTGTAAGCCAATTATTGTTGTCCAAACAACATTTATTCACTATATAAAAATCGAATTCTTTGCATTACAAACTTTGCACCATACAATGCTGTACATATCTAAATGAATCTTATGTCTCATTTCGGACACAGACGCCTATTATTTATTCATCGTTTACATTTGTATGAATACTAATAAATTCTTCATTATTTTTTTAAATATAATTAAAATCATTTATAACTATGTTGCGGTCATTCAGGCATGAATAGCACTATGCATGCATGTCTCTGGAGTATAAAGTATGTATCGCATAAGATCCATGTTATACTGCCTCACCATCCCACTGGAAATTAAATACTGCACAAATGAATGGCCTAACCATGATGAATTGCATTAGTCTCCTCCTGCCACGTTAGATCGCGAACTAGGCAAGGAATAGATGGTACTGCATGATATGAAGCACCAACTTCTTCTCTTGATATGCCAAGATTACCAACAAGGTTACCCATTTCTCAAGCTATGGAACTACAGCAAAAGAGGCCTTTAGCAGCGGTCCAATCCACCGCTGAAAAATTAAAAAACTACAGTTATAAAACTATAGCGGTGGTCAAACAACTGTTGATGTACCATGATTACAGACCATCGACGGCGATTTGTTATCATATTAGCATGGACCAGATATATTTTATCTGTAACTGCCATCGAATAAGATGATGGTTAGTAATCGTTACTGTTTGTCGTACGTATTGAAGCACTTTTAAATCAACGTCGCTTTACGTTCATATGGTGACAATTTTCAACTTTCATTGTTTTATATTACATTTAGCAGTAGTTTTCAACTACCATTGTTTTATATAATATTTAGTGGCAATATCCAATTGCCGTTATTTTAGTAAGATATTAGCAACAGTACAAAACTGTGCTATTTATTTGATATGTAGTGATAGTATAGTTTTTTTTTTATTATTTTATAATAATTATCAAGCTAGGTGTATTTTAAAACAATTGGAGCAAATAATAGTCCAATCAATGTGTAGTTGCCAAAAAATATTTAATAGTTCTAATTGTCATCATATCGAATATAAAAATATTTACATAAGATATTTCATGATAAGCGATGGCACACAAAATAAGCATGAAAGTATAGTGTGCAAGACAAAGAAAAAGGTACATTTAAGATAACTAAAGATGCAATGTCACAAGCATGAAGGTACATTCAAGCTAATCAAACATGCAATGTAATAAGCATGAAGCTATATTATACTTACATTAAAAAAAAAGTAATGAATATATCAACTTTAAAGTTTATATGAAATGTAAGATCCAATATCCTTTATTTTCTAATAACAAAAAGCTAGGATATTTTTAATAAGAACACTAATATTCAAACATGTGTTTTAAAATTGGTTCAAAAAAATCTAAGATTAAGAAAAATTTACTTTGAGCATAACCTAACATCTAACATTTCAATTATTAACTAAACCTTTGTTAGGTGTACATCACAACTTGCACAAGAAGACTTTTGTGGAATAAGAGGAGAGACACAAGAACTATCATTCATGACTATATCCTATATTATATTTATCAAATAATTATTAATATAAAAAAATTAAAATTAATAAAATAAAGCATATTTACATTATAATATAATAGAAAATAAAATACAATATTACCTGTAAACTAACATTATGAGGTTGTTACACATTTTGCTCAAACATAGCAAACTTTGACTTTAACATGTTTACTTCATCCTCTAACTATCGAATTCTTTTCTTATCCCTTTTCCTATCTTTCAAAGTTTCATATATGCAAGAAGTTGGCATACCATGAATTGAAAGAGTTGGACCAAATCCTACACTATGAACATGGTTACACCTATCTTGACTAAGGACTTATGAATATATATCATCGGGTTCCTAAGTAATATATCTTTTTGAAATTGAAGTTGAATTACTTAGCTGTTGACCCATTAACTCTTCTATTTTTCTATAAACTTGAATAATTAAAAATAAAAAAATTTATATAATATTTTTTTCACCAGGGGTATATAAATTTTAACATGTAGAATTAGAAGAAAGGAATTACATACAATGTTCTCTTCAGCATATTCATTAATAGGCTACCCATCCTTTCTTTTGTGCATGACCACGTATAATTATCCTCACTTTCTTTTTTCTACATTATAATTATTGCACATTTAAAATCAATATATAAAGATATGGTACATAACATAGAATATTACATAAATCAAAAGTTGAAATATCGTGTCATAGGCATGTCGTGCATATCCTTTGGTTCCAACATTATGATTAACTTTTTGCTTACTTCTATTTTCCAAATTCTTATTACAAAGTTCCAACAATTATATAGTTTTAAAAATTAAATATATTAATATAAAATAAAATAAAAATTTAATGTGAATTGTAATCCTAACAATTATTAAATTTATATAATTATGTAGTTAGCTTACGATGGTACTCTACATATTTCTTACCATATAAAGACTTGTCACTAAAAAAATATATACTAGTTTTAAAAAATATGTATACCTAGCCTACATAACTTAACTAAAAGTCGGCAAGAAATGCAAAATGCTCATGATTTACTTTACTAAGAAGACTAGTCACCATCTCTTACTTATCCTTTAACTCATCAAAATACTTCACTTTTAATTTACCCTTCAACTCTTTTCATTTCTTTGAAAGTAATTGCATGGTAATTTACTTGAATTCACTTTCTGTTGCTTTATCTTCAGGAATGATAAACTTTGACTAGAGTAAAAAAATTCATTATCAAATAAATATAAAATAGCAAACCTTAATTACAAATAAAATTTTTATCACCAATTAGATAAAAAATACAATTAAGATTTAAAGAATTGCATTTAACACCTTAATAATTTGCCAACAATCTTCTTTGTACTAATTTGGTATCTTATACTAATGCAAGGAATTTATTAGATAAAGTTCTCATTTCCTTGCTATAGTGCCTAAACATTGGTCAAATCACCAGCTTCTTCACCAATAGACTGGAAAGCTATATTAAATTTAAGAGAATTATATTTATTAGGAGGTAAGTTTTACATATTATCCATGTGTGTAGCTCCTCTAATATGCTTACTAGACTAACTTTAGATATAAATGAGGTAGCCAACTATATAATATGACACTATCAAACAATATGTACATACTTCATAAAATTTTTCAAAGTTTAAGAATAAAATTAAAAAAAAGAAATACTTGCTACATCTACCTCAGCATTACCCATACCATCATCATCAAGATCATCATCAGACTCCGAATTTAGACTCCAAATTTATACTGTGCTCAAGCTAAAAATTAGATATAGGCTATAAGATGGATGCATGTCTTGAAGTAGATAGATGCTGTGAAGAAAGTCCAGTCTTTAAGGTAGATGTAGGTTATGAGATAAGTGTATGCTATGAGCATACATGCTGTGAAATGGCTCCCAATTGTGAAGTTTGTACAACATTCAAAGTTGCTGAAAATTAGAAGAAAGAAGTACTAAGCATGGTTTGTAACTTTTTTCTTACCGTATCTACTAAAAAAAGTAATTAATTTAATTTATAATAAATATAAGTGATACCTACTAGATATGAAAATAAATATATGTACAAAAACAATCAAGTATAATACATAAAATATAGTACACAATGGAAAAAAAAAGTTATCAAGAACTAATCATCATCAGATTCTGAATCAACTATAAAGTCATCTTTCATTGCTTGGTTCTTACATGGTTTATCAACGATTATCCTTTCTATATCAGTTCTAGCCCAATCAATATTCTCATTCAAATCATCTTCTACAAACACATGATAAGGCATATTGTCATAATAAGTGCCCATATCATCGTCACCCAATTCATCATTACCAACATCATGCACATTCCTCGAGTTTGTGCTGACAACGACAATTCAATCTCCTTTCCTTTCATCTTTTACATAATATACTTGAGAAGCTTGATTAGCGAACATATAGCATATCAATCAATTATGCACCAATATGAATTTGGTGTGAAAAATTCACAAGCTCAAACCCAAAGTCATCTTTCTTGTATCTCTTTGTAGAAGTGATCTCAGCCCCATAACATTTGAATAAGACAAATTTCAAATCGTCAAAATAGTTCAACTCAATAATATCCCTTAAAATACCAAAAAAAGTAATGCCTTCTTCAACAAATACACTGACTCTAGTATTTTGTGTTCTTCTCGTATTTTCAAAATCTTGGACGCAGAATTTATAATCGTTTACCACATAAGATTTCAGTTTTCCTGCTTCATAATTTGAGCCTTGAGATAGCCATCGAACTTTATCATTGAAATTCACACCTATTACACTTTCTCTCACAACCTATAATTTTACAATGTTTTTAAGAGTGTATAAGTGCTAGGTTCTTGAAATTACATATTCTTTAATTACACTATTGGTTATATACTTGCGTATTCTCAAAACCAATCATTAAAATTTTTCATGCATATGTTTTGGATAAAATCATTAGTTACGTATGCCGAACAACCCTGCCTCCTTCGATGATCTTTATGTGTGCTGTATTAAAAAAATATTTTGAGTTACATTTAGAAAAAAAAGGTTACCCTATAAAAGAATAATTATACCATACCACTTACTTGCAAAATGGTTTAATTTCATCACTGTTAAATAGCACATAATGATGTGCTTGTATCCAAATATATGATCAAGATGAGTATTCTCAATCAATCCTATAGAATCATCAACATTTCTCATAGGTCGATTAAAATTTGTTTCAACTAAATCCATGTACTGCAAACAAAATGTCAAGTACTTTTCTGCTTGGTATCCTTTCATAATTAAACCTTATGGGCAAGCTTTATTATGCATATATGATTTAAGTCGACAAAGGTACCTATGAATAACATTATTAAATGATGGTACAATTAAATAATTAAAAGGTGTGACAAAAAAAAAAAAAACCAAAAGAGTTATCAAGAATACCTCTCAATAGGGTACATTCACCGATATTGAACAAGTCCAGCAATTTTAACCTCAGTAACTAAGTGAATGATCAAATGCACCCTAATTGTAAAAAAAATTTTGGTTGGGGGGGGGTGGGTTGGGATCCATTCCCAATAATATAATATCTTAACAATTTGGGACTCTGGTCACTCAACTTCCTGCACTTGCAAAACTTTGAAACATAGTTCTCCAAAAAACCAACATAATTCAATCAAGGGAGAAGCAACCTTTTTAGGTAAAAATCTTCTAAATGCTATTGTAAGAAGTTGTTGTATTAATATATAATTGTCATGGCTCTTCAAACCAATGATTTTGTGTTGTTTGAGGTTATGCAATGTAAGATATTTGAAGCATAGCCATCAAGAACTTTTATCCCTTTTAGTACTTTTATGAAAACATCTTTTTTTCTTTTTAAGACATTAAAAAACAAGGTGGTGGTGAGTAATATAGTTACCCTCTTATTTGAGGGTGATGTTCACATCTTATATCCATCCCTTGAAGATGTTGACATGCCTTTAATTTATCCTTCATTTTTCCTTCAAGCTTCAATAATGTACCAAGTATATTATCGCACATTTTTTCTTTATATGCATCGCATTAAGATTGTGACCCAATAGATGATGCTTCCAATATGGTTATATGAAAAATATACTTCTTTTCTTCCACATTTGTCTCTTGATGTAACTTTTAGATGCATAACTAATTTCTTCTGCTTTTCTTAAAATCCCATCCCTAGATAATATGGTAAGAGGCAGTCCAATTTTTGAGTGTCATCAAAAGAATTTATCTCTCCCTGAAATATATGATTTAGCTCTAAGAATCTTTTTTGACCCATAAAACAATACTTGCCACCATTACTAAGCTAAAGCAAGGAGTATTATAATTGCATGAAGGACATGCAAGAGCACCTTTTATATTCCACCTTGAGAAATTCTTTTAACTCCTCTATTTAAGGTTGCAAAAAACATCAATTTTGTTTGAAGGACATTTGAGATTAGGAATGATTAATGATAAGATGAAAGAAGATTGTTTCATATATATCTAAGGAGGTAGGTTATATGGAATTAAGATTATAAGCCTTATGCTATGGCTAGTATTCATATTCCCAAAGGAGTTGACTCCATTAGTTGCTAATCTAAGTCTAATATTATGGGGATCATAAGAGAAATCTATATATCAAGAATCAAATGCTTTCCATGATTCAGAATTTGTAAGGTGCCTTACCATTCCATCAGTGCTATAATCATTAGCATGTTATACAATAAAGGAAGCTATTTTTGAAGATATAAATAATCTCCACAATCTTGGCTTCAAAGGAAACCATCAAAGTGTCCATATAGCTTTTTTCTTTTTCCTTCTAGAGGTGGTTGCATTTTTCTCTGCATCAGTTTACCACATTTTGAGCATATTATCATTCTCCTTCTCCTTCCAAAATAATATATTACTATTGAGACAAGCATCAATTTTTCCATATCTAAGACTCAATTTCTTAATAATCTTTTTTGCATCGTAGCAATTTTTGGGCAACTTAGCATCGGTAGAAAGTATCTTTTTCAACTCCAATAATAGGGTTAAAGATTTGTCAATCCATCCATAAAGACACTTGAAGTAATATAAATGCACAATAGTTGACAACTTGCTAAATTTACACCTTTCATAGAAAGGATTCTTGAGAACTTTTAGCAAGTTCGCAATTTTTTGTGCATCTTTATTACAACCTTGCATAGATTGCTGCTCATTAAGACCTTCTCTAGATGGCAAAGAAGTTATTTTCCTTCCTACATTATATCCATACAATAATTATCTATTGTCAACACCTCCCGCAATATATCAAATAAATCACCATCATCACTGAAAACCTCTTGGGTATGACTCTCATATATTTTATTAGACGTAGCTTCAAATAAAGATTCTGCATAACAAATCCATAAATCATATCCTAAGCTAAAACCATAATACACAAGGTGATCATATACTTCTTTTAAGACTCAATGCACATGAGTTCACACATCTCACACAAGGACATTTTTTTTTTCCTATTAGGAGGTGCATTCTTAGAAGTAAAGTTTAAGAACTCTTTTGATTCCTTGTAAATACTATTTTGCTGATCTATCCTTCCTAATCCAACTCTTATCTATTAGTATAAATATTAGATAGCTGGAAAAGGAAAATGCAAAAAAGCAAAGTCAAAGATTATTCTATTAAAGTCGATTATAACATGCTCATTAATCCAACATGTTCGGGGATGGTAATATTACGTCAATAATTATTTCTAGATAAACCTCCAAATGCAATGCTTCGATCTAGGGAAGCTTTAAATGTACTCATGCATATGTCTCTAAAGGAATAATGTTAAATGTAGAGATGTTACATGTTAATAAGTCACTTTCTCAAGATTAAAAAAAAATTCCCATGATAATTGAACAAAGAAATTAAAAAGTATATACATAAGCTAAAGCAGAAGTCAGAAGTATCAAAAGCATCTATGCAAATCAAATGAATCATCTAGCGACATCTATTTTATACACAGATATATTTCTATCACAATTCAATTTAGCATATTGATTTATTTATTTATATTTGTAGAATTTCCCTTTTTCTAATTTTGAGGTTGAAGTGTTTCATGTTGGGAACTTTTGAAGCATCTAGGTAAAACTAATTTAGGTTTTAATGATGTTTGAATCCTTGCATCATTTCTATAGCAATCACCAAATGAATCACAAAATCTTAAAAAAAAGTGAAAATTAAATTAAAAAAATAATTTCTAACTTTTTTCTTCCCATGTAACAAAAGTTCCAACTATTTTTTGTTAAGCATGTAAAAAATAAATTTACAACAACATATAGGGGCCTTTAGGAATCGTGCAAGTAAAATTGCAGTACAGCTCAAGTTGTAATATAATTGAGGGTTTATTTGGTTTGACATTGGAATTAGAATCGAAATCGAAATCAGAATTGAATTTTATTGGAGTCAAAATTAGAATTGCTTATTCCCTCTATTTGTTTAGTTCACACAAT
This sequence comes from Metroxylon sagu, assembly GCA_017589505.3. Taxonomy (NCBI): domain Eukaryota; kingdom Viridiplantae; phylum Streptophyta; class Magnoliopsida; order Arecales; family Arecaceae; genus Metroxylon; species Metroxylon sagu. The sequence goes on from JACVBY030000663.1 coordinate 1,641,269, forward strand.
AATCGAAAGCAGAATCAGATTGATTTCTATTGTCATTGGTTGGTTTGTCCAGACATCAAAATTAGAATCAGCCTAGATTTTTAGTTATGTTCCTCAGAATCCATAGAATAAAATAGTTGTTGATTATAATTTTTTATTTAGAATAGAAGTTCAATCAATATTTAGAAAACAAGCATTAGGGTTTGTTTTCTTGGCTTTTCTTTTCTCTAAAATTAGAAAAAGGAGAGACATCGGGTTTGCATCCTGAGTTTGAGTATGATTTTATTTTTTTTATAAAATTAAAGAAAGACATCGAGTTTGTATGATTTTATTTTATTTTTTAATGTACAATTACTGTACCATTCATATTGTGATAAAGAGGGCTACAGCCTAGACATTGGGTGAAAAGAAAAGAAAGAAAGGGGCAAGCAAGAAAGATATGAATAGTTACAGCTAGAATGGGAATCACAATCTTATATAAAAGTCTAGATTTCTAATCCTCCTTGGAAGATGATTCTCATTGCAAATAGAATAGAAATTTGGATTACAATTCCATGCAAACCAGCAGTTAGAATCAAAATTGGTGATTTTAATTTCTATTCCAAAGTCCTATTTTTGCGAACCAAATGACCCTCCGAATTTCATATAATTGAATGACATTATAACTAAACTAATGCTATTTGGAAGGTTGTAGTTATAAAATCCGATTTAGTAGAGCTAATTATATTATCAAAAATTGTTATATTATTATATGTTGATTACTATAATATAATAGTTATAAAAATATAATATTATTATAATATAACTTGAGCTAAACTTAGCTACATTCAAATGTAGCAAAGTTCAGGATCCGATCACCTTCCTCACCCTTTAATCTATATAGAATTTGGAGCCACTCTATCTTTTCAATTTTTTTATCTTTGGGATTCATGGACTATATGAATCTAAGGATAGGAGAAGTGACTGAATTTAAACTTGGCTACATTCGAATATAGCCAAGTCTACCTCATATAACTTTTAATATTAGTTAATAATTATATTATAATATATTTTTTAAAAAATATAATATTTATATTCTAATAATAAAATAAAATATTATAAAGTATAATATAATATAATAATATTATATTAGTATATTATATTATAACATTATATAATATTATAATAATATATTATAATAATGATAATTATGTATGTTATAGTTTCATAATTTTGCTGTAATGAAGTTTTTTTGTTACCTAATAATTGTATGATAATATATTATTAAAAGGTATAACATCATTATTTTAATAAAAATATTATAATATTATGATATATTCGTATTGTAATATTATAAAATTATTACATAATATAATATAATAATATTATATTAGTATACTATATTATAACATTGTATAATATTATAATATTATTGAATTATACTATGATTATTAAAGTATAATAACAATAATAGTATAATATTAATATAATATAGTATATTTTTATTAGTAGTTAATAATTATATTAGATATATTACAATAATATTGCATAATTACAACATAATATAATATAATAATGTTACATTAATATATCATATTATGGTAGTATATAATATTATAATAATATTATATTACACTATGATTGTTATAATATAATAATGATAATAATATGATATATTCTAATATAATTATATTGTAGTACTTTTATTATACTGCTTCACCATCCCACTGGAAATTAAATGCTGCCCAAATGAATGGCCTAACCATCATGAATTGCATCAACCTCGTCCTGCCACGTTAGGTGGCGAACTGAAAGGAATGACAGTACTAAATGATACTATTTTATCCAAGATTGAAACAGGCGAAATTTCGGAGGAAGTTGTAGCGTTAAAGCCAACGTCTCCTCTTGACATGCCAAGATTACCAACAAGGTTTCCCATTTCTTAAGCTATGGGCTCTACCAAGTTTATCTTTTCCATACAGCCAAAGTTTTCAGCTATAAATAAACCCCACCCTGTAACTCACTCTGCGGAAGCACTTCAATCTAACCATGGCTCCAAGGGCTTTCTCTTCTCTCCTCCTATCTTTCTTCCTCGCCTTTCTCTCAGGCAAAGCCGAGCCCCTCGGCCATGTTCCACCAATCTGCTACTCGAATCCTCCGGCCATCGCAGTCCCGGTGTTCCCCTACGATGTGGACCTGCTACAATTTGCACTGAACATAGAACACACGGAGTGTGATTGGTTCTTGTTCGGTTCACTTGGCCATGGGCTCGACGCCATTGCCCCGGAGTTGGCCATGGGAGGACCACCTCCCATTGGAGCCATGAAAGCCAAGCTCGATCATCTTACGCAGCGCATCATCGAAGAGTTTGGCTATCAAGAAGTCGGTCACTTGAGGTCTCTCTCCTTCTCTGCGTGTGACTAATAAGTTTTTGTGTTGTTTGTTACCAGTTTTTGTTGCAACTTTTTGCGGTTGATAACCCTTCTGGTTAATGTTAAGGGCTATCAAATCCACAGTTGGTGGGTTTCCAAGGCCTTTGATAGATTTGAGCGCACACAACTTCGCAAGGATAATGGATGATGCATTTGGATGTCATCTGAACCCACCATTCAACCCATACATCAACAGCCTCAACTATTTGCTGGCCTCTTACATAATACCATACATGGGCCTCGTAGGTTACGTGGGTGCTAACCCAAACATTGACGGCTACGTTTCAAAAAGGGTAAGCACTACATGTTGATCCATCTTTGATCATCAATGGAGCTGCTGAAAAATATTTGTAGTCACCTTGACTTACAATATTTTGATATCTTCAACTAATGTTCTTTTCATTAAATTTGTTGTTCTACGCAATTTGACTAAAAAAATCGAGAAAAACATTGGTCTACAACCATTCACTATCATAAAGCTAACTAAATGTGGGGCTGCTACATCTTCTCTAATGTATGCCATTAGCAAATAGATGGGATCATAATCACTTAATTCACCATGGGAACTGTGAATTCTAGCTAAGACCTGTGATTCCTTCTAGATCTTCATGGACAAATATCGGAGTTACTCTCCGGATATAACATGACTTCTAAGGAGTGAATGGATCTAAGCTCTTGTCATGATAGAAACAACATATCACTTGGTTTCCCTGCAGCTTTTAGCAGGTCTACTAGCAGTGGAAGCTGGGCAAGATGCAATCATAAGAGCTCTGCTCTACGAGCGAGCCAAAGAGACAGTCCCACCTTACAACATCACAGTTGCTGAGTTCACCGTTCGCATATCGAACTTAAGAAATGAACTGGCGAAGTGTGGCATCAAAGACGAAGGCCTCATCGTCCCCCTGGAGTTAGGAGCAGAGGGCAGGATAACCAGCAACATCATATCAGCCAATGCAGACTCGCTCGCTTACGAGCGAACACCTGCCGAGATCCTCAGAGTTCTGTATGGAACTGGCAGTGAGCACCAACCTGGTGGATTCCTGCCGGAAGGAGGGAGTGGAAAAATTGCCAGAGAACTGCGTGGAGCTTAAGAGATTTCTTGCATCACATACTCATATTCTGCTAGCCATAAAGAGTTTGTTGGATGATATATGGAAACTATTGGTGTGCAAAGATATTAAATTTGGCTTACAGTTTGCCATGTCCGTTCACTTCAAAAGCCTCACCATTCAGTGGGAAAATTTGTATGATTTTAAGCTTGTGTGCTACCATTGATTGTATGTTTTATATTTTACAAAAATAAGTTGGATGTAATTCAGTTTAAATGATTCGTATAAGCCCATATAAAGTATGTGATTCATAAAATATTAAGTTATATTTATCTTAGTTTGATTATATATATATATATATACGTGTGTATGTAGTATTAAGGATTCCTTGATAAAAAGGTTCACTAACTATTTTATGGTTCGACTTCCATTTCAATTCTAATTTAACTTTAACTCTAATTAATACATTATATAAAAGGAGTTAAAAGGTTTTCAGTCCATTGAATGCCAATATAAGGTGAGATAAGCTAGAGAAAGAATGCTTACTATATAGGAGGTGATGATCGACTTCCATTTCAATTCTAATTTAATTCTAACTCTAATTAAAACATTATATAAAAGGAGTTAAAAGGTTTTCAGCCCATTGAATGCCAATATAAGGTGAGATAAGCGAGAGAAAGAATGCTTACTGTATAGGAGGTGATGATTGTACCATAAGAACCTTTATAGGTTCTGTATAAGTCAAACATATGGTGCAATGAGGTATGATTATAAATTTTAATTATTATTTGATTCTCTAAATTTCACATATGCAATGCTAAATTTCAACATATCATATCAAAGCAAGTATAGATAAATTTAGAATTTAATTTTTTATTATTTTATTATGATTTATGTATTTTTTAAAATTTTATATTGAAGTAAGTTGAAGTTTCTTAATTACCTACCAGTTTTTATCCTTATTTATTAACAAACAGTTTTATTTGAAAGGAATCATTGTCCTTATTTTCTTCTTTTCTTTGATCCTCTTCTGGCTTGTTTGTCACGCAAGACCTCAACCTCTATTTTGATCTAATTTAGGAATTAATTTTATTTTTTCAATATTTAAAAAAAGAAAAGCAAGGGAACACCATCTCCCTTTCTATGCTTGGCTATCCATTAACTGTGCCCATTCGTACACTAGACCCCACTTGAATCTTAATTTTTCGCAAGAGAGAGTTCATCTTTACAGGCTGTAAACCAAATCCCTTGACCTTAGTGGATGGCAAGGTCAAGCATGTCGAAAAAGTTGGTCTTTCCCATTTACTATCGGCGTGCAGCCGGCGTAGCTTCCATTCTATTATTGAATTTGTAAATAACATGACTTAGGGCATTTATGTAAAGGGGAAAGAGGAGAGAGAGAGAGAGAGATAATATATATATATATATATATATATATATGGTGGATGGAAAGACGATTAGAGAAGTCTCCGTCTCTTCTACACCCATCATCTGAGGCGACGGCCATTTTATATTTTGCTCTCCTTACCCCCATAACCATACCCCTCCATCCTTGATCTCAGGCTCCACGCCACCCTCCTCGCCAAGATCAAGAAGCCAAGGAGTCTCCTCGGCTCGAATGACATCGTGATAAAATCCCTCAAGAGATTGCGGCGGCTTCTTTACAGCATTGAAAAGTGCCTCCTTCCCAGCCTTTGTGTTCTTGCGGGACTGCGGCTTTCCAGACAACAGGATTGTCTCCATTGGGGTCTTCCAAGGCATAGACTTGGACCTCGTCAACAATCTCGAATATTAGAGCCCGCATGTTCATAGTACCATTCACCCAGTACATTCCATTAGACTTTTCTAGCAAGGATGTTGGTTACATAATTTGAGACCTTGTCTATATCTGCATGCAAAAGAATCAACTCATATTGAATCATTAATTTGAATCTGTCCCAGTTCAAATGGGCATTTTGGATTTCCAGTTTAGTTTCTGGACTTGGACTTGCTACAGGGGATTAAATTGAGTGCTGCATGATATTATTCAGTTTGATTGCGGTTATTTCTTAGCTTCAATAAGATCACTCTAACATCAGGTTTTATAATTAAAAAAAAAAAAAAAATCTTTTGGAATAAAATATTTATAGCAAAAGTTATATTGACAGGAGTATTTATTTGGGTCATAATCTGGTCGTTTGCTAAGGCCTGATTTGGACCTTGGCATCTTTTGGGCCATAGGCCGAAATGTTCCGGCTTGAATCATGGCCACGGGCCTAAGCAACAATTTATTTTGGACCATAAATTAGCCTGTCATAGGACTAACCTAAGCCAGAAGCTTAGGCCACGAGCGAGGCCGGGACATGATTTGGATTTGGGCCATTGGACGTAAGCTTCCATTGACAAGTATTTTCCATAATAGAAATGACACGAGGCAAAACTTTAGCTCAAGGGAGTTCTTTACCTCTCTAATCTCTTGGATCTGTGAAAAGAATTAATATATGTATTTATTATTTTACATATTCATATAAAAGCTTTTTGGTTCTCTCCCTTTTATCAATTAAATATGCTGTCCAAACAACGAACTGGCTTGTCGTTTATATATTCAGACTATAGAGTAAACAATGATCAGTTATTAGACACTGCATTCAGACAGCTAATTGGATGGCTATCAAGAAGAAGTGTAGATGTTGGAATTCAACATTTTTTTAAGCTTACTTATTGATTATAATGGATGTTCAAGGTATTTTTATTTTTGAAACCTTAAACCCTGTTCTATTACCCCCAAAAAAAAAAAAAACACCTTTGAGCTTGTGCATCGCTAGGGTGGCTCCACCTGCTTTATTAAGAAAATAAAGTGCACCTGGATTATTTGGTACACCTTAGAGCAGAATGAGCATGTGGGTCTTGTGAATATGTGGCCTATAATAGATAGCACAGGTAACCGTTTAAGTTTGATTGTTACAAAGATAGATCATTTTTCTCATCCTATAAATATTGCGGTGGATCCATTTAGCTGTAATACTTTTGCTGTTTGCTAGATAAAGTAAAGTCTTCTCTCTTACGATACATACAAAATCCTAATGAGGTTTTGCATTGTAGGAAGGTATGAATCTTGTGATGAATTTAGGTATAATTTATTTTATTTGATATGCATACATATACTCATGATATTCAGATTATCGATAATGTTTTGAATCTGTTGAATCCAAATTTTTTATCAATTGGTGTTAGAGCATAGATTACCTCATTTATAATTTGTGTGTACATGAAAATTAAATATTATTTTTATTTTTTTTTATGATAGATTATATTTAATCTTCAACTTTGGAGTTATCATACTGAGGGTTATTGATTCATAATTTTTTTGATGGATTTATATATGTGTGTGTGTGATTTTTTTTTTTTTTTTTTTTGAGACTTATGTCTTGTAGAAAGAAAAACATGATTGTTTTTTTCTTATCAAAACTCTAAATATTTATTTTTCTATAAAAACTTCGTAACTTGGATGGCTATTTTATTCCCCGGGAGTGGAAAGAAAATCCTACAAATTTCTTTTTTATTTTTAAGGGATTTATGATATTTTGGGGGGGAGAGAAGATATTTTGTTTTTCTATGAAAAGCTAGAGATCACTTGGATATTTGTCTTTTCTTGACAACCTACCAACTATTCCCCATTATCCCTCTATTCCGGCTTATCCCAAGTTATTCTTGGGCTTATTCTGAGGTTATTCTCACTCTCAAACTAAAGCAAGGATTTGAGGTCACATTGTCGTAATCTTTAAACGACTGGTAACTCAAAGGAAATCTACCGTCGCTGTTGATAGAGGGTGCTGCACGTACAAGGTCACCAATCAAGTAGACAAAAACGTTAATATTTCTATAGCGGGTAGTTTTGTAAATTTTTTAAGATATTCTCTCTCTCTTTGATTTTTATGATCATACAGAGACAAACTCCAATCAATTGAAAAATTGAAGTGTGATCGTTTGACGCAAGTTTCCCTCGCACAAAATTTCGTCCGTTTCCTTGATGCCCTATTTTTTAATGGAGGCGAGTCTGGCTGGAGGCCGCGCGTTTTCTATTTTCCTCCCCATGGCCATGACAACCGGCTGGATCATGGGTTGTTGGAAATTAAACCAAGTCCTTGTTTGATTAAAATAATTTTATTTAGTTGTTAAAAAAAATTTATTAGTATTGATATAAAAATTTTTCATTATATTTAAATTTTTCTTAATCCATAATTATGAGTGCCTAGATATTATTTGAAGAGTGTGCCTGAAAGAGTTGTAGTGTTCTACAGTTGATATCTGATGAGTCTTAATTTAATTAATTAATTTTATATATATATATATATATATATATATATATATATATATATATTATATTTCTATTATTTTTGTGTTGGTATCTTATTTGAAAGCTGCGTTACCTTGGGCGTGTGAATTTTGAAGCAGCACGAATCTGAAAGCTGCACTGAGTTTGGTGCATCGCGGATCTTAGAGCACCTCAGATCTCCTCTCCTTCAACGAAGAGGGGAACAGGGGTTTAATCCCTGCTTGTTGGGAAGCCGGTGACCGAGCAGTACACTTCAATAGCGCGTGGAGGAAAGGTGGTGATCGGGCTTCACCGATCAGGAAATCGAAAGGCCTTTGCCAAAAGCAGCGGTAGTAGGCGACGTTTGGGCCAAGAACCGGTGCCGGCAGAGGAAAGACGCCCGCGGTGGGGAAGGGCAGGCCGGCACCCTCGTGCACAGACACCAGAGACGGAAGAGAATATCTCCGTTCTTTCACCGGCAGAGGCGGTGGATCTAGAGACCATGCTACGAATTTTGACCGGATTCAATCCCAGTTAGGTCTTATCGGCATGAGGACCATCGGAAGCGGACGCGGGAGGTGTCCATCGAGCTTTCGCCGTTGGGCAGAGGTGAAGCAGCAGTCTACTTCTCTTGTCAGCACCGGAGAAGGAGTCCAGTTGCTGACGGTGGATGCGGCTGGTGAGAAGGAGACCGTGTGGTGGTATTCGGAGAATCTCATCGGCAGTGGTGGCCGTGATCTGACGTCGGTGAGAGGTGCCGGCGAGCGCTGGTGAGCCGTCGCAGCCAGGTGAAAGAGTTGAGCGCGGGCAAGGTGAAGGATCGGTAAGGAAAAAGAAAAAGAGGAAAAGGACAAAAGAAAAAGGGGAAAGAATTTTACGAAAGAAAAAAAAAAAGGGAAAAAGAAGAGGTTTTTTGTTTGAAAAAAATCCTATTTTTGCAAGTATACTATTCCAGCTGGGATAAATTGGAATAGTTGAAATAAGTTCAAAATAAACCTAGAATAACCTTGGAATAAATGAAATTCTTGAAGAAATCTTCTACAAAAGTTGTTTCCGTAAGAAGGAGTTGACAACTCTTCTTTTCTATATGGTATGACTGTAAATTTAATGAAAAAATTAATTTTATAGAGTAGTAAGTTTCGATGCAATTTTTCTTTAAAACGATGAGTTTTTTGAAAGTCATCGAAAAAGGTTTTGATGAATTACCAAAATTAAAGGAGTTATTAGCAGCATAGAAACAAGAGTTAGAGGGTGCCTCTGCAAATAATGTTCATGCTTTCCATCATATATTTTAAAGTATTGAATTATCAATTTTTCAAAAGATTATTCATGCAACGACAACAAAAGAAGCTTGGGATATTCTGGCTATATCTTATCAAGGTGCAGATATGGTCAAAAAGGTGAGGCTGCAAACATTGAGGCATTTTGATCTTCTTCAATAAATAAAAAAATAAAAGTATTATTGATTATTTTATGAGAGTTCAAAAGCTTATTAATAATATGAAACCAATGGAAAAGAAATCCAAGATGAGATGATAGAAAAAAATTCTTTCAACCTTAACTGAGTGGTTTCAATATGTGGTGATTACTGTTGAGAAAATAAGAGACACTAAATCTATGATGATTGATGAGTTGTAAGGTTCATTAGAGAAGCAGTGTCTGAATGAAAAGGCAACAATTATAGTTGAGCAAGCATTAAAAGCTCAAGTAAATTTGAAGTAAGAAGGCAAATCATCAAATAAGAAAAAAATCAAATCAAAGAGACTAGAATTATAAAGTCAAAGAAGGATAGAATAAATTCAATGAGCACAAAACTCAAAATAAAAATAAATCAAATATTTAGTATCATAGGTGTAAGAAGTATGAGTATTATCAATTTGAATGTAAGTCTCATATTCAATGCCATAATTGTAAAAAATATGGTCACTATAGTCATGAATGTCGTGCCAAGAGTTCAGATAATTCGAAGAATTATGCTAAAGTCACTGAGAATAATGATGATAATAAAAAGGCTTTGTTGTTAGTCAGTCATGCAATAGTGAATGAGCCCAGTCTGACCTACGCCCACCCCTAATTATTAATGATCCTATTACTAGTATTCCTATCATCAGATCATGGAAGAAAATTGCAATGGTTGTTAACCAAGTGGCTCTTAAAAGAGAAGTTTGAAAATACCATAGCTATCAAATTGAGGTGGCTTACTATTAAATTTGATACAAATAGAAAGTTTCTGAATGACCCATGAGGCAGCACCCAAGAGATGTTAACTATGATAAGAAAGTTGAAGTCAACGGATCACTCTCTTCCCAATGAATAATATATTATATTATTATAATCTAATCATGTTCATAGGATGTGAGTATAGTTTTACACTAATTATCAACCTATCACAACCCTCTTTCTTTATCCAAACTCGAGACCGGCTATATATAAAAAAAAAACTCATACATAAACAGATTTATAATATAATCATATAATATTAAATTATATTATATTAATATAAAAATAATACTATGGCTTTTTTTAGTCATTTTTTTATAATCTAGGGATATTTTAGTTTCTAAATCTTAATTCAAGGTTACTACTTAAGGTGACCTTGGTTATCCGTCCTCAAGAAGGGTACAGAATCATTGAACTGGATGATAATTTTAGAAGTGGGGTGATTAGAGATTATTATTACATAAGATCAATGGGATGCAACTAAATATAAGGATCCGATTACCTCTACTCAAATTACTGGTGATTGTGGATGAATCATCTTATACCAAATACTGGCTTAAGTGAATATGAGCTTATATCATGGCAGTCTATTCCATCAAAATAATGGAGTAGGTTTGTACGGTGGAATTGGCTTATCCCTGTTCCTTTTATAAACACTCATAAAATTGAGAGGGTAATTAGCTCCCTACGGTGAAATCCATATTATTATGAATTTCAATGTATATCAAATGCGTCTTATTCCCTCCTTCCATTCACTGCTTTTAGTCCTCAAATAAATACCAAAATATATCTATTTCGCGGAACGGGCCTGAATCCATTCAACAGTGCAAGGGTATTCCTTCCTATGCCTGTTTCACGGCAAGACAACATCATAAGTTTTATTACTCAAAAGATGGCACGTACAGGCCAAGAGGATGATGGGGCGAGAAGGCTCTGGCATACCGCATAAGGCTTTTGATCATGAAGACATTGTAGTCTAAGCCTGGAGTTTTGATGGTTGATTCCACCGAGATTACTCAAGTATGAAAAACAAGGATCGAATTAGAGTTGTAAAGTATGGTGAAGGTGATAAATTGGATGATGCAACTCACTACTTCTTCCACCATTCTTTTTCTTGTTCGCCTCTATCTCAATTTGCCTTTTCTTTCTCTTATCTCCTTCTATTTTTTCTTTAGTCAAAGGAGGATAATTTTGTGTTTAACATCACTATAGCTTTTATTTTTAAAAAAAATTAAAATAAAAAATTTGTTCCTATTTGTTCCTAAATTTTTAATAATAAAAACATATTTGGTCATCACTGTAATTTTTTTATTTTTAAAGTAAAAATAGTAAAATATGTTTGATTAATTCAAATTAAAAAAAATATTTAAAATGAATGATTATCAACTCTACTTCTATCAAGCAAGATGATGCCTTTAGGGCCTCCTCATATGAGACATCGAGCTCCTTTCTTTTATAAATATTTTTTTTAGATCGGTTGAGATTCAACGGGATGCCTTTGATCAATGACCGTCAAAAGTTGGAGACTATGAAAGAGGGTTAATATACTTTTAGAGAGGGTTGGTATCTTAGGTGGAGAGGGCCACCATGGACAAAGAGAGAGTATAATGGATAAGGAGTTAGCATAAGATTGCAGCTTTGATGGCGCTATGAATGATTAGTGGATTTGAAGAGGATAGGAAAGAAGAGTGAAATAAATCATGGGAGGTGGGATGGCGCTAGTTTTGTAGCTTAGAAAATAATTTTATAATTAACGGAAGTAAGATCTTCTTACTTACATTTTTTTTTCATAAATTTTAAAGTCACTTTTAAAAATAAAAAATTTAAAAAGAACCAAATTTCTTTCTTGCATCAAATTTTATGTTTTTTTTAAAAAATAATACATATAGTGCTAAGTTACTTATCTCGACTATTACGTGAACAGTCAAAGATATCGTCAAATTCATTAGATATATTAAATATTATACTTATTTTTTCAACCATTCATGTCCAAGCCATATTTATTATTAAGGATAAAACTTAAGTACAATTAGATAGATCCTTAACATTTAATTTTTTACTTATCAAATGACATTTATACAATCATATCATTTAAACAAGTAATATATATTTATTATTATATTTTTAATAAAATTTATATTTTAATAAAATATAAAATTATATACGTGTCATCTGTTAAGCGAAAATTTAATAGTTTGATTCAATTATTAGTAGATGACTAGTAGAAGGAAAGATGAAAGAATTTCAAAACACAGATTCATTCTTTAAAAAAAATACAGCACTAACTTAAATCTTGGGAACTCAAATCTCAATTGGTAAACAATGTTTTCTGCCAACCACTTCTACTCCCTCTTTCAAATTTTCGCAATTCCAGGCCAATAAGTTTTTCTTGTGGGAAACGTATCACGGACAGCTGACTGGGTGTTTAATTACTCTTGGAATCAACCCTAAGGGGATGGGTACAAAGATTCTTCCTGATCTCGAAAAAATATTATTATTATTATTATTATTTAAGCTAATTTTATCGACGTGTCATCCTGTCAGCTACGTATGGCTGTGTCCTATATCTCCCACGGCACCGGGACGCGGAACTCCCAGCCAATGGGCAACGAGGAACATTGCTGGTTCTATTACGGAAATTAAGGGGAAGAAACGGTGAGGGACTAATTAGATAACGTCCAACGCCAAACTCCCAGATAATTTCCTCCTCCCTTTGTATCTTCCCCCTTCATTCCATACATGTTCAAATATCATACTTCTTCCAACCCAGGACTAATTAGATAACGTCCAACGCCAAACTCCCAGATAATTTCCTCCTCCCTTTGTATCTTCCCCTTCATTCCATGCATGTTCAAATATCATACTTCTTCCAACCCATTTATTTTTACGCCACGTATATAAATTAGCAGTCCCCTTACCTTGATGAGCACGTGTCATCACAGCCACAAGCTTTTAAAAATAAGCTTATAGGGCAAGTTGTAGCCCATTCCCTCCGACGCGACAACCAGTGGCTCGCGGTCCTGGGCCCACGGTGACCCGGTTTTCCAAGCCTAAACTTCGTCCCCTGGCTCTCCCGTCCCGCATCCTTGCAAGCAACCCTAAACTGAGCTCCGTAGAAGGGCGTCTCCCTCCATACATAGAGCTCTCCGTCCCCTCTTCAGTCACGAGTCCAAAACAATCTCTGCACTACCTCCATTTAGAAAGACCCACTAGCCCAGAAAATCCCATCAATTCTATCGAAAGATCTGTTCGTTTTGTAGCCATGGGAGGATGCCTTTGTTGCAAGCCGGACGTTCGTGTCACAGGATCCGGCGTCGGAGACGACGACGACAACAACAGGAAACAGTACATCTCCGAGCTGAACGCCTACTATGAGGAGGCCTGCCGGCTCGACCCCAAGATCCAAACATTCAACGTCAGCCTCCAGCGCCAGACCAGCCGCGTCCTCTCTTCCCTCGCCGGCGACGCCGCCGCCTTCCGCTCCCTCTCCTTCAACTCCCTCAGAGAAGCCACCGGCGGTCTCCTCGCCGTTAACCACGACGCCCTGCACGCCATCCTCGACCTCAAGGACGATATCTCCTCCAACCCCGACCTCCTCTTCTTTGTCAAAGAATTCTTCAAAAATAGCGTCGAGATTCTCAAGTTCTTCGCCGCCCTCAAATATTGCCTCAGCAGAGCTCACCAGACCGAATCCATCATCGACTCTGCCGTAAAATTCTTCGACGAGAAGGAATTCTCGAAATCATTGGACAAATTGAGAGAATTCAAAGCTTTAGGGGATCCATTCACGTCGAACTTTGTCGTCGAGCTTCGATCGGTTTGCGAGCACCAGCGGTCGACGTTGATCTCCTTGCGCGACAAGAAGCATGAGATCGACAGGAAGATCGGCCACGTGAAGGCGTGGAGGAAAGTATGGAGCGTAGTGTACGCGGTGACGTTCGCGGCGGTGCTGATTTCCTCGGTGGTGTTGGCGGCGGTGGCGGCGCCGGCGGCAGCGACGGCTGCCGCCGCTGCGGCCTCGGCGGTGATGGGAACGATCGGGGAGTGGTTCAATGTGCTTTGGAAGAACTGCGAGGGGGTGTTGGAAGGGGAGGCTGAGGTCATTGGGATGGTGAGGAAAGAGACGTTCTTTGCAATACATGATTTAGAAAGGATAAGGGTTGCGGTGGAGCGGCTGGAGGTGACGTTGGGATCGATGGCGTGGGAATCGGAGTTCGGGACAAGGAAGGAGGAAGAGGTGGCGATGAGGGTGACAATGGAGGAGATGAGGAAGAAGGTGGTGGAATTTGGGAGGGGCGTGATGGAGTTGGAAAGAGAAGTGGATAGGTGTAGTGGGAATGTAAGGGAGGCGTCGGCGGCCATGTTGCAGACTATTACCGGTGAAACATGAGGTTAATCAGCGTAGCTTTCTGGACTCCCAAGAGAAATTAGTTTGAAGAGATTATGAAGCGTAAATAATTAGACAATTTATTTTTACGTTTACAAGTGTTGTCAAACTATTTTATACGGATCAGACAACGATATTCCATTTTTTACATTTTGAATTTTGTAAGCTAAGTTGTCTTGTATTAAGACTCTTACTTCTCTAAGAAATATTGTATTCAGATCCTTTATTGATCATTTCGCTAAACTGCAATGATGCAGACTTTAGAATAATGGGATGAGTTCTAAATGCAAAGTTTGTATTAACAATGCATCACACGCTTTTCTAATATTTATTTCTGTAAAAATAGTTTTATTTTAATTGAGTAAAATTGTTTTGGAATGAGTAGCTTACGCCTCCAGATTCATTGCTTCAGTAAATAATTATAGAGGAAGGAAAATACTAGAATCTTTGCCAACAACCATAAAAAAAGATGCAATTCTTCTCCTTCTATCCTAAAAAACACATCACTCTCCAAATCCCCCTCTTTCTTTTCTATACTTTGATATATTATTTCCCATATTTCAACTAGTTTTTTTTTTTTTTTTTTTTTTTTAGTTTTAGCAGCTTGCTGTATTGTTTTCGTATTTTATTTTCTTAATAAAGCAGGTGGAGCCACGCTAGCCAAGCAAAACCTAAGCGGGTATGCAGGTCAAAGTGTTCGCCTTTTGAGTCCCGTACATAGATTCTCTTCGCCTGCGACAAATCTGGCGCAAAGTCTGTCTGATAAAAAAAGGCATTTTTTTGCTTCACGTCACATGCACGTAAATTTTGTCAATGAGCACGTATTAAAAGCACACTTAAAGAATGAAATAGCGTGTAAGAATATAATATGTAGGAAAAAAAAAAATGAATTCCATTTTTTTTAGACATCTGTTGCACCACAATGGCCTGGTGCTACAAACAAGAAGAAATTTTACCGGTTTATTATTAATAAGTGTCTGTCTTGAATATATTATGAAATCAACGAATCATTTTATGATTCTTGACTGGTTCAATTAATGAATCAGAGACCAGTAAATATTTTAGGAATGATTTTAAAATTTTAAAATTTGATCAAGTATCTTTTTGATGCCTGAGACATATTGGGCGTGCCTTTTGTTGTGCGCGCGCATGAATTCATTGCCATTAAACTTATTTGATGCAGGAGCGTAGGCTTTGATGTAAGCAAGGCTGTCCAAAAATACAAAAAGAGTAATTATTGATCTCGTATTAATATCTTCTATTGCTTACTAATTATAGCAAATTAAAAAATATTTTTAATAAAAAAATATAAATTATATTATTAAAATTAATTAAAATTCAATAAAATACATCAGAAATTTATTTATAGATGAGAATTTTTGAAGCTAATAAATTTCTTAATTCTCATAGGATATAAATTTTTTAAATAAAAAGATAAATATGAGATAAATTTTAAAAATATATTCTTAGTTCCTACTTGATTTCTAATTTATATAATAGAAATTTCTAGTCTAAATAAATATAAAAATCTAAGAAAAATTAAAGAAAATCATTGTCTCCACCATGGATTGTGAAATGATATTTTCATAATATTTGAAAACTTGTTGAAACTCACATATCTTCTATAATTAGCTCATAACTTTTTTATTTGACATCTATTTTAATTGATTAAAAATGCTAAGATATTTTATGTTTGAAATTATTTTTTTTGATATTTTTTATATTGTTTTTTGATATGAAGTTATAAGTTAAGCAGCAATTAAGTAGTTATGCCTATTACAAAAAGGAGTGAAAATTATTTTGCTCATGTAATACCTTCTATTTGATGAAATTGATATGGAATGCATGTCTGCCTAATAATTATTTGTTTCTCAATGTTTTAAAGAGTAATGCTCTAACCTTAGCAACACTTTTTTTTTTTTCTTTTGGTAACAACGATAGGACGTCTAAGACTTCATGAAAATTACCCCTTCACATCTGCGGAAGTAAGCTAAGCAAGTTAAGGAGCAAACGATGTGGTCTAACAAGCCCTTTTTCTTCTCAATGTAGCCTAATTTGTCAAGAAGTTTGCTACTTGATTGGCCTCTTTGTAAATATGCAAACATTAAATTCCTAAAACCAATAATATGATTAAGATAATATCCCTCAAGTATGGGTGTTTATAATCTAATTGGCCATTGAGCTAAGAGTCTATAGTAGTTAAATTACCTTCCAAAATTATTCTGAATGCTGAAATATTTATTAGGCTACTCTCAACCCATACTAGATACTTATCAATTCTGCACAAGAAATTGAAGAGGTTAAAAGAGGGATAGCTAGTGTAAGTAGAATTTGTCCATAGTGATTTCTTATAATCACTCCTCATATGTTTCAGGGTGCAATAAACCATCTAAGTTTTATCTTTATATGATCTGATTGAGGGGTTCATTAGGAGAAAAATTTTGTATAGGTTTTCACATTTTAATATGGAGATAAAACCCAGATGAATCGAATACTCTATCTCATTAAGGTGATAATATTGATAAATTCACTAGCTTGAACAATTCTTGCCACCCAAACTGAATTAAAGGGCATATTAATGAAATGCACTTCATTTTGTGCCTTTTAAATCCACCAAAGGGAATGTGCGTTAATGGACTGGTCTTTGCTCCTAGACTCGTTCATAGATCTTGTAATAAGAAATTCCAATGCCTATTAGAATGTTGGAAGGTATAAAAAATATGGTGATTTAGATAAGTTCAAAGTAACCTAAAACTCTGAGTGAAAAAAAATGTGATCAAAAGATTCATTAGTCTAACCATATTTATTGCAAACAATAAAAATAGAGGAAATTCTATCAAGCCTTTAGTAGGCCTTCATGTCATAGCTTCCATAAGAAGTGCAAAACCATCTAACGATCTTTTAATTTTCAAATCAACCTGTACTTCTAATTGTGTTTTATTATCATCATTTGCTCCTAGAATGCCATAAATCTCTTTCACTAATATTTTTTATTTATAATTAGATCCCAAGCATAGAACATCCTTGTAATCTTTTCTTCCAAAAGGGGTATTAACAAATTTTTGCACTATGAGAGGTAAAAAATTATGTTCTACTACTTCCAATAGACGTTGATTCTAAGCACCACTCTCTATGGTTAGGTTATCAATAGTAGATAGGAGAGATAGTTAGCAACACTTTAAGATTATGTCATATTGCCATCATGCGAGTCTCCATTTATTAAGGGTCAATTTGTAATGAAGGTCAATGAGGGGGAGGGATAGAGAGAAGCAAAAGAGTATTAAAATTTCGGATAGAACTTAGCATAGTGCTTTATATTTGGATCCTGCGATTCTTTATCTTTCTCTTACTTTTTCAAAGCCATCATCACTTAAGGTATGCGTGAAGGTTGAGGGAGCTGTAAAAAAAGTAAGAAAGACAAGAGAATCATAGTGCCTAGATATAAAGCATCACACCTAAGTTCTATTTTTAAAAACCCCTAAACCCTTCATTCATTCTCAAAAGCTTAAATTTCTTTATCCCTATATTGGAGGTAAAGAGAGGAAAAAAAATAAATTTATAATTTTTACCCTATCTTTTCAGTTTTGCCTCTGCAAATTGATTTATATTTCTCTTATGATAAAAGTAGGAAACTGCGTTGTGGTGGCACATAAGGTAGATTTCCTTTTTTTTTTTTTTTGCAAGGTCATATGCATAGCATTGGCCCCTACCTTCACTTATTATGTCTCATTTTTTTTCATTTTAGGAGCTTACTATATTGTTCTATTACATTTTATTTTCTTAATAAAGCCAATTGCTATCTGAATTTCACACCATAAATCCTCTTAACTTGTGATGCCGCTTGAATATGATGCTAAAGTCTGTCTCAAAAGGCGATGTTGGTGCTTCTTGTGGCATGTACATGAATTTTGTCTATGAGCATGTATTAAAAGGACATTTAAAATATAAAACAAAAATATAGAAATATAATCGCACTTAGAATGTAAAACAGCAATTTAGGAATATAATACCTAGGCAAAACAAATTTCATTTGTTTGCAACGTGGGTTGGGCCACAATGTCTTTATTATATTGGCCTTGCAGGCAACTGAGAAGACACCAATAATAAACAAATTCAACGCTGGTGCTACAATATCTTGAGATTGATTCTCGAACAACTCAATTAGTACAGAATCAAAAATTATTGAAGATTTTATGAATAATTTTAGAATTTTAAAAATTAGTCGAGTATCTTTTTGATGCCTAAAGCACAACTTGTGTGACTGTGCCTGTGTGATGTGCGTGTGCGTGAATTTCTTGCCACTGGATCCTCCTCA
This sequence comes from Metroxylon sagu, assembly GCA_017589505.3. Taxonomy (NCBI): domain Eukaryota; kingdom Viridiplantae; phylum Streptophyta; class Magnoliopsida; order Arecales; family Arecaceae; genus Metroxylon; species Metroxylon sagu. The sequence continues at coordinate 1,659,924 of JACVBY030000663.1, forward strand.
GAGTGATTCTTGAGAATGTGCTTTGTCCCTCCATGAATCATATGTGGAGCTCTCCAAAGACGACAAGGCTACCATGTATTAAAAACCCAAAAAAACGCCATCCCCCTTGGTTTCCTTGCTTTTGCCGTCCACTCTCTCCCAGTCTCATTTCTCTTCTTCGATGCATCCGCCTAGCTCCACCCCAACGATTTCGAGAACTTTGTCGGCTAATCATAACTTGCCATTCCAACTTCGCTTTGACGTCCCCTCTCCTCTCTTACCTTAATTTATTCTTCTCCTACCAAACCTTTAGGCCCTAAATTTGCTCTTATCTAATAGTTATTGCCTTGCTATTGGTAGCCTCCAACTCTAAATGCCGCCACCTCATTTTGATGGGAATGAAACTATTAGCAGTAGGCTAAGCTTGCTTATGATGCTTTAAGGAGGCATGCCAAGACTAGGATGGTTAGAATGAGATCTCAAAGAGGCTTATTTTAAGGTGTACATCAACAGAACAAAGAGTGTGTGTCGATTGTGTGAGGTATGTATCAAGACACTAAGAAGGCTCATGTTTATACTACGTATTAGTAAAATAATAGCCTGCTCTGATGGTGCTAGAATTCAGCAAAAAAATCTGATCTACCAACAATGATAAAGATGATGAATTAAGAATAAACACCCCAAATTATGAATTATAAGTTTGTTCTGAACTAAGCTTACCTTGTCACCCTAAATAAATTAGAGATGGACAGCTAATATATTTTTCCTCCTCTTCTAATTCCTAACCTCCATCCTAATTCCTTTCACTATTCCAAGTTTATTTCAAAACCGAGTGGAACTTCCACGCCATAGCTGACTCATCTCTCGGTTTGTCTTATCTTTATCCTCGAGACCTTATACCTTCTACCGTTCTCCTTTCCACCTGTTAATATCTTCTAAAAGATATCAGCTTTCAAGGTATCCTAATTTCTAAAAATTAGCCAGCGCCGTGTTTCCAGATACCAGCTACTCCCACGCTTTTACCCCTTTTTAGACTCGTAAAACCCCATTCCATCCTATATATACCCTTCTCTTCCTCATTCTCAGCAGGCAGAACTAGCCCTTGCCTTAATCCCATCTAGGCAAAAAAATTTCCAAGCTTAAGACAATATGACAATTGTCTCTGAGAATCCTCAACTTGGTAAGCTCACGAGGCTTCTCTGGTTTATCTTTTCAAAGTTGAACTTTGTGATTGTTTTTTACCATCAATGATGTGTCATCTGTTTCTTCTTCCTGATAGTAATGCTTTTGGCCAAAATTTTAGGTACATCTTTGTTTCTTATATTCGTCAACAACTATTCTATATAAATTTCCATCATGCTTAGTTGACAGAGGGAAACAATGCTGGGACTAGGAAGCCAAATCAGAGAGGAAGGACACTGTTGAAGAGTTTTATTGAAAGCAGCACATCTATCAAACAGTTGAATTTGTGTGTAATCCGTGCTTGCTTATTTGTCGATGTTTGAATGCCTTTGCTTTTGCTCCTCATCATGATAAATATTTGGACTTTTGCTTATTAAACATTACCCTTGTTTCTATAGGTAAAGAAGACGAAGGGGGAGTATGGCAAGTTGAACAGAGTGGAGATGAGTATTTGGGAATGCTGTGAGCTATCCAATGAGTTTGCAGATGAAAACAATCCCGATCTCGACGAACCTCAGATCGAGCATACAATGTTTTCCATCAATGTTAGTTAAAGAAAGTCCTAGTTATGCCTCTTGCAAGTCTAACCTAGAAGGATATCATCTATTGGGGCCTAGGATATAGTTCAAAAATTATTATAAAGCAAGTGCTTCAAAGCACAACTCTTAACTCTGAGATTGTTCCACCATTAATTTCATTAAGATATGGAAATTGCCAGCCCATTGCAAAGTTTTCCACTTCCTTTAAAAATTGTTCAGATGGAGCCTTCCTACTTCAACATTATTATATAATAGAATCAATTCCTTATCTCTAGTATGTAGAAGATGCAGGAATCAAATAGAGGATCTCAATTACCTCTTTTTAAAGTGTTAGTAGTCTTACTTGATTTGAAGTATCTTGAACCAATTTTATAATATTGCATTAGTTGAATAGGCCTATAATTTTCTTATGACTTAGCCAATGAACCCACAGATAATATCTTCTTAATCTTTTTTCATCTATCTTCTTTGGTTCATCTGAAAATAAAGGAATAAAGTATTATTTTAGAATTCTGCATTCAATCCAAATCACATAATTAGACATGCAAGTATATTGGCTAAGGAATTTATTTATCAAAAGAACACAAAAAAAAAAAATACTCTTGACACTGAGACTTGGAGCACCTCTAATTTTAGTTTCTAGAATCTCATCATCCAATTCTTATCTCTTAGCAGCTCCCTCAAGTGGGAGTCATCGTCTTGACATTGAGACCCTCCATTTTCAGATTTTGAAACCTCGTCATCCAATCCTTAACTCTTAGCAAACCCCTTAATTAGGAGTTATCAAAATCAACTTTGATGGTCTTTACATTCTCATTTAGCAGGAGCAAGTTTTATTATAAGAGATCACTTTGAAAAGCCTATCCTTATTGTAGCTATCCCCTTAACAACCACCATAATGCCATTTATTGAACTGAATGCTATATGGTATGGATTAATGACAACAATTGATGCTACTCATTATTTTGGAATTATCTTTGAAGGTGATTCAGCAATTATGGTACCTTAAATTAATGGGAGTTCTAAGTCTATGCATTCTCTTCTATGAAGCATTTAATTCCATCTTTAAGCTATTCCAAGTTTTGTTTGCAGGTATGTTTTTTAAGAAGTAAATCAAGCTACATACTATCTAACCAACTTTCCCTCCTCTCCATTCATCCCACAACCGCCCGTCGCCTGTGCCTCCTTCGTTGCTTACTAATCTAACGGCCTACGCCTACATTTCCATTACCTGAGCTTGATCGATCCCATTCTTGACCTCCGTCTCTTATTTCTTGTTTCTTTTCTTCTTTGGTCTCTTTTGATCGAAATCTGGGGGGTTGGAGAATGTTAGCATTTGGGTTCTTATTGCTGTCCTGTGAACTCCCTCATCTTTTCCTCTTTGGTCTGGAGCTCCATTCGTTGTGTTGATTTTCGGTTAGACTAATACAGTTGATATTCAAAAAAAAAAAAAAAAAAAGATTTCTTTATTTTTTTTTTCCTCTGCTTTTTGGATCTTCGAATTGGTTCTGCAGTTGCTACGCGTAAGCCAGGAACCAGGGGCCCATGCAGTTGCTACGCGTAAGCCAGGAACCAGGGGCCCATGAAGCAAATGAGGTTTGTTGAATTAATGCCAACGTTTTTCTATTTCTCTATAACTTTGATGCTTTTGATGATTTTAAAACCAGAATTGGACTCATTCTTTGAGATTTTTTTATGCTTCTTTTGTAGGAGAATTTTTTATGCTTCTTTTGTAGGGCAATAGAAGCCAATACTTGGAAATGTTCACCAATACAGTGAAATCTAGATTAACTACTATTAAGGCATTGATCTTAGTGCTTAGTAATTGAAAAGATTTTGGTAATCTATAATATAGGCTGTGTGATATATAAGTATGAAAGAGTGATTCACGAAATATAGGGTAACAAGAAAAGACTTTGAATATCTTTTAGAAGTTCTTTTAAATTGAGTACGATGAAAAAAAAAAATTCATATAACTAATTTTAACTAATTTGAAATGAAAATTTAGTTAAACTGGTAATTTAAAAGTTATATTCCAGAAAGAATGAAAAATCTTAACTAGTGTGTTGATCTTATGTTTACTAATATTTTTAGATGTTTATATAGCATTAGTTAAGTGCCATCGGATTGAGAATATGGTGGAGATAAAAACCTTGTCATGGTAATGCTCAGCTGCTTGAATGCAGTGTCTAATAATTGATCATTGTTTACCCTATAGCGTGAATATATAAACGACAAGCCAGTTCGCTGTTTGGACAACATATTTAGTTGAGAAAAGGGAGAAAATTTAGTTGAGAAAAGGGAAAGAACCAAAAAGATTCTATATGAATAGATAAAAGAGAACCATAAGTTTTTTAAAAAAAATCTTTTAGAGCAACTTATAGCTAACTTCCTTTGATAGAAAAACAAGTGATCCTTCAGATGGTTTACCATGCCATCCTCTCCCGTTCAGCATTCTTACGAACAATCCTAAATTATTAAGCTCCATAAACTCAATATCATCCCTTTATTAAAGTTTTCCTTTCTTCACCGCCCTTTCCTATAAATAAAGCTCTCTGCATCCTCTTTAATCTAAGCATCAAATGAGATCACTCTCCCCCTAAGGTTGAAGTCTTAATCTCGTTCAACCCCCTTAGAAAAGCCACTAGCGGCCTCTTTGCCCTCAGCCACGATGCCATCCTTCGCCTCAAGGACAGCATCTCCTCCAACCCAAACCTTCTTTTCTTCATTAAAGAATTCTTCAAGAGCAGAGTCAAGATTCTCTATTTCTTCGCCGCCCTCAAACATTGCCTCTGCAGAGCTCATGAACGCCTTTAAGGATGGCTCTGCTATAAAATTCTTCGATGAAAAGACCGAAGCTCATCGTAAATGGATCCCCTAAATCTTTGAATTCTCTCAATTTGTCTAATGATTTCGTCTTCTCGTCGAAGAATTTTATAGCAGAGTCAATGGATTCGACTTCATGAGCTTTATAGAGGCAATGTTTGAGAGCATCGAAGGCATCGAAGAAATAAAGAATCTCGATGCTATCCTTGAAGAATTCTTTGACAAAAAAAAGGACATCGGGGTTGAAGATGTCATCCTTGAGGTTGAGGATGGCGTCAAGGGCATCATGGTCAAGGGTAAAGAGGCTATCGGTGGCATCTCTAAGGGAGTTGAAGGAGGGGAAGCGAAAGAAAGCGACGACATTAACAAGGGAAGAGAGGACGCAGCTGCTCTAGCACTCGAGGGTGACATTGAAGGTTTGAATCTTGAGGTCAAGCCGATAAGCCCCCTCATAGTAGGCGTTTAGCTTGATGATGTACCGCTTCATGTTGCTGTCATCAGATACACGAACGTCCTACTTGCAACAAAGGCATCCTCCCATGGCTACAAAATTCGAAGATGTTTCGATAGAATTGAGATGGAATTTGTGAGCTAGTAGGGCTTTTGTTTGGAAGCAATGCAAAGATTGTTTTGGATTCATGATTGAAGATGGGTCTAAGAAGGGTATGAGGCTTCTCTTAAGACTTCAACCTTGGAGAGAGAGTGATTTCATTTGGTGCTTCGATTGAAGAAGAAACAAAGAGCTTCATTTATAGAGAAAAACAATGAAAAAAGAAAAACTTAAGAAAAGGACAGTCTTGAGTTTACGGAGCTCAATAATTTGAAGTTGCTTAAAAGAACGCTGAACAGGAGAGGACCGTATGATAAACCACCTCAACCGACAAGCCACTTCTTGTCCTATATGAGAAAATTAGCTACAAGCTGCTCTAAAAGGTTTTCTTTAGAAACTTATGATTGTGATGACATGTGCCAGCAAGAAAAGGATATGGCTCATTTATATACGCATCCTAAAAACAAGTGGGTTGAAAAAAATATAACATTTGAATATAAATGAGTTGAAGAAAAAGATATAGAGAAAGGTGAAAATATACCTTTATCGCTTCTTTCCTCTAATTTTCATGATAAACTGAGCACTATCACTTTTGGCCATCTTCCTCCCATGTCCACAAAAGAAACCCTGAGTAGCCCAAAGAAAATATGGAAGCAAGCTATATAATCAGACACTGGCAGCAACACCTGAGGCAATAAGTCGTACAATGTGTTACAATTTAAGATGGGACATAACAAAAACCTTTTCCTACAATGTGTTACAAGATACAAACAGTAGTCTAAGATTGATAGAGGTGGTGTTCACATGAATTCAAACTTCCAATGCATCTTTATGACAATTCATTGCCCCATGCATTCAAGAAGATCAAGGGCATCAACAGTTTTACAAGCAGCTAGGTATTGATTGTTTAAAAATTAACACAAGACCACCTCAACAACAACAAACAAGCAAAAAAGCTTAAGACCAGTAGATCGTTCATCAATCACAGCTTACCGTGCATTGACGCAAATAACAACATGACAAGATATTCACAGACCTTAGCCTCCTCATCCTTGACCGAGTGGAGAAGGAAGCGTCCCTTGGTGTCATAGAGGAGCCGGAAGTTCTCATTAGTCTTAGGTATCGATACAACATCTGCAAATCAAAGAATAAAACACCACAGAGAAAACAAATATGATTAATAATTCCTAAACAATGTTAAAGAAATGTAAATGACAAAATATGGTCAATCAAAATGCATACCCATGAAACCAGCTGGATAGGTCTTGTCATTCCTGACCTTTTTCATCAACAATTACATGTCTTTGCAACAGAATTGCCATAACTTCACGATATGTAAGAGCGTACTTCAACCTATTTCTTAAAATCAGAATGAGGGGCAATCACTCCCTTGCTTTGTGTGGGCCAGAAGATGGCTTGGGGGCCTAACAAGTAACAACTTTATATGGTAAGAAGTGAGGGCTGGAAAAATAGGAATAAAAATTAGAATTAGAATAAAAGATGATGCATGTTGACTTGCAAAGGCACCCCCAAGCTTGTCCAGCATCCAATGCTTGGGGGCTTTAAGCCTCTTCAAATGCTTCTTCAAACCCCTTGCCTGAAGTAAAATAAGCATAAAGTTAGGCCAGCAGCAATATGATAAAGATATACTGTATTTTATCACCTCAAAAAGGGCTAGCACTATGATATTGAAAGTTTACTCATCATAAATGATTGGAACTTGTAGATGCACCCAGAAGAGATAAGGTGCCTGACTTTCTGCTACATATATTGCAGCCATAGATAGAAAATTAAAAAAAAAAAAAAAAAACCTAACAGTGTAACTTTACATTGTGCTTTCACGCAAGCAAAATAAGCTTCAAGTTTTTTTTTTGGAGGGGGGGAGGGGGGGCGCCCGCATCTTCTTCCATTTCTAAGAACAAGCTGGTGAAGCTAGCTCAAAAGGCATATAAAAAGTGAAAAGAAAATTGATTGATCACTGTCACATTGTCGAAATGTCAACCTTGCTTGTAAAAGTTCTCGTGTTTTTTAATTTATCTTCAAAGACCTCAAAAGAGCAGAGGATCAATCCCATTAAGAGCACAAAGACGAATAGAGAGATTCAATTGTACACCTATATGGAAAACCAAAGGTTAGAAGAAGTGAGCAATCCTCTCATCTACCAACAACATTTGGAAGAAAACTACTGTTTGAGTAATGAATCACTTGAAAAAGACGAAGAAACGCAGAATTCATTGTGAGTTGGTTATTCGGAAGCACTGATTCAGATACATTATACAGAGAATATATCAATAATTCAGATTTCAAAATGAACAAACAAGGGATTGAGAATTTAGCTTCTTGTTTTGACATTTAGAATATCGGTTTAACTAACTTTTATGCAACATAATATACACAAATTTCAATGTAGATTAGCCATGCAAAGTTATCTTTGAGTAGCTTTGTAACAAAAAAACATTAAAAAGTTCATTGAGTACCTTTGTGAACAGATTAAAAAAAAAAAAAAAACCCTGAGAAAATGATAAACTTGACTACCATCATGTTGCTCAAAAAAGTCAATCAAGCCTGATAATAATTTGATTGGCGTATGAAAAGCTGTAGCCTATTCTGACAGACCTAAAACAAAATCTTAGTCCAGAGTGAACGTTTTGGTCACAGAAGCCTGGCACCAGTTTGATGTCATAATGTAACATCATATCTCTTTTTTTCAAACTTTTAAGACAGCTAGATATAAGGCATGAGGTTGCATATCCAACGTCATGCACCAAGCTATAGTTTAGTTTACAAGATAATTGCACACAAGATTTATATTCAAGGATGTTTAAAATGGAACAGCAATTTATTGATCCTCAAAAAACTCATTGAATCAAACAAATAAACATTTTCATTGACAGATTCTAAGGTTCCAACCCTACTTTTCCAATCTAAAATTAAAGCATTCTAGAGAAAGAATTTTTTTTTTTCTTTTTTTTTTTTTTTTTTTGTTGCTTCTAGAAACCATAAAAACCAAATCGCCAACTGGATTTGACAAAGAATTGATTTAGAAATCTTCAAAGCACCAACATGAAGAAATCTAAAACAACTGGAAAAGCCCTGCAAGTAAACCAGACAAAAAAACAAAAAAATAGTATCTGCCCTGCACAATCCATCTTCCATTACAGGAATAAACTGGTGTAGCTCAAAAAGCATATACATAGTGATAAGAAAATTGATTGATTGCAGGCACATTGTCAAAATGTCAATCTTGCTTGTAAAAATTCTTTCACTTTTTGCCTTAACCCCTAATCCTGAAACCAGTCTAAAGGCTTCGCGATATGCCCACGTACTCTTAAACCGGACTTTAAGAGCATGCAAGACCTGCTAACCTCCAGACATACAAAACGCAATTGCAGAAGCTAAAATTCAAATATATCACTTTCTATATCAAATTATTAATTCTTTACTTCCCTTTTTAATTGATTAATACAGAATGAAAAGAAATCTCTAACTATCCTCACCCATAGAGACCATCTCCAAAATTCTGATTTATCAAGTAAACATCCTTCTCATCTACCGGAAAAAAGGAAGAAAGAATGGGATGAGTTAAAAAGCCCAGTAAAACTTCTACGCTTACCATTATGAATATGCCAATAAAATAGTTTAGTACAACTAAAATATGCTGAAACAAAAGATAAAATTATATATATATATATATATATAACCGTCTGAGAACCCAATGAAATTCACGTACCAGAATCAATACCAACTACTATAATAACCACACCCACAACCCACAAAAACCAAATAACCATGCCAAGAAAGATAACCACACCACAGCATAGCATCAAGATAATCACAACATCTAAATAATCATAACCACAACCAAACTAACCACAGTATCTCGATAACCATAACCACATCCAAACCATTCATGTGACCGCAGCCACATCCAAATCATCCACATAACCATAACCACAACCAAATCAATCACAACATATAGATAACCATAACTATATCCAAACCATCCATGTGACCAGAGCCACATCCAAACCATCCACATAACCATAACCACACCCAAACCAACCACAGCATCAAGATAACCACAACCGCAACCAAACCATCCATGCATCCATAAACAAGACATCGCCAAGCAAGTCGGTCTCACTTAGTAAGCAATATGCCCTAGGCCCCTCTCTCTACCACACCCTTCTCTACCACAACCGCAACCAAACCATCTATGCATGCGTATGCAAGACATCGCTAAGCAAATCGCTCTTATTTAGTAAGCAATACGCCCTATGCCCCTCTCTCTCGCTACAGCGCCCATAAAGGCATCACTAAGTGAATCACTTCCTTAGCATGCATGCGTCACAAGGCTATAATGCTAGTGCAGCCACTTCTAACACCAGTATTACGTGTCAACAACCTATCCTGACAATACTTCTTCCGCTCAGATTGGTTTATATATTACTGCCTTACATAAATTAGCTCAACCATATCATGCACTATGACTTTGTTCTACACCGGCCTCTCTCTCAGGCCTACCCCTTCTCTAGTGCCGTCACTCTAGGCAAGTAAAGGCTCTATCCCCCATCGCCAGAACTAGTACCACGTGCCAACAGTACCCTTCATACCTATTATATTCCTTAACCAAACCACACCATACCACATCCATGGTAGCTTCACCCCATATTCCTCAACCAAGCTACACTATATCACTTCCAGAATATCAAGCCACACCACATTTAGAATACCCAAAACTTATAACCTCAAATCAAAATCAAAAACCATTTATATCAAAATAATATGCCATTATATACACACAAATCCACAATGATCCACAATGCTCAAATCATGTAGAGAAAACCACAATAAAATATGATATATGCAGACATCCAACTCATGAAAACATATTATACAACAATAGGATATGTAACTTCTACCTCAGATCACTGCTTCAACAACTCCTCAATGCAAAACAAATCAAGCAATGATCATCTATAATTAAACATAAATAATTAATTAATTCATCAAAATTTTAATTACAATTTTGCTTCTCTAGTCCAAAATTAAAAAATGATCATTTTTCCCTTCTAATTCAATGGCTGCTAACCTTTACTTAAATATTTTTAATTTAAATATTTTTAATCAAGATTTATTATTTTTTAACACTACATATTTTCATCAACTTGACTATATTTATAAAAATGCCTCTGCTTATCCATGCTTAATTACTTTAATGACCTTAGCCATCACTCAATTTAAAAATTACTAACAGACCCAGATAAATCTGCTAATCGCTATGGTTCCGTTAACATAACCAGGCTCGATCGATACGATTCAAAACAAATACCTTTCCTTAACTCATTCACAATCATTTAATTCTACCCGAACACTAAATAAGATAATATTTGGTTGAAATAATATCAGAATAATCAACCCTGTACCCAGATCTAAACCCCACTGAATTATATTAGCCAACTCCATGAATTAATTAATTGAATCATAAGATTTCTTAAGAGATCAAATGTTTTAGCTTAAAGGACTCAAAGAAGAATAGTCTTCTTCTTCCCAATTCCCTGCTGCCCGACACCCATCGCCGGCTCAACGACGACGGCAGCGGCGGAGGGCGGAGTTGAGGAGGTGGTCGGCGGCACGACGGGAGGAGAAGCGGTGGCGAAGGCAGCAGCTACGGCGGAGGAGGTGAAGAGACGGGAAGGGAGGCGCGACTGCGGCGATGATTCTTGGGCGGCAGTCGGCCACAGCGACGGAGGACGGCGAGGTTTGCGGTGACGGTGGGAGCAGTGGGGGCGATGAAGGGAACGGCGACGGCGAGGTTCAGTGGAGGATGTCGAAGGGGAGGAGGGGAAGCGGCGGCGCTGGTGAGGAAAAACAGAGAAGAAGAAGAGAAGGGAGGCGCGGCGGTGCTGGTGGTGTTGGCCGTAGAGGGAAGGAGGTGGCGGACGGCGGCGACGGCGAGCCGACGGAGGAGAGAACCGAAGAGAAGAGGGGAGGCGGAAGCATGCTTACCGGCGAGGACAAGGCGGAGCAGGGAGGGCCGACGACGAACAAAGGAGGGACCAGCGACGGCGATGAACCCAGATGGCGACCGGATCTTGAAAAAGAGGGAGATCGGCAGCCTGGAGGGAAGGAAGGAAGGAGCGGCGAGAACGACCACGGCGCTGGCAGCGGCGATGGAAGACGGAGGACGAGCAGAGAAGAAAGAGAGGAGAAAGGTGGCGTTTGGCGACGGAGAGGGAGCCGAAGAGGATGGGGAGAAAGGAGGAGGGCACCGGTGGGGAAAGAAACGTGAACGAGGAAGAGGACAGAAAAGAAGAAGGGGCTGGAAGTTTCGAGATGGACTTCTTTTTTTTTTTTTTTTTTTCCAGAAATCCTGTTTATAAAACAGGGTATCATACTTTTAAAATAACATTCAGACAGCATAGGACGCAGGATGAATCCAATTAAATACAGAAAATTGGAAAAGCTTTAAAAGTAAGCCAATGTCGCTAAACAAGTGCTAAAAACAGCAGTTAGAAAAATTACCCGTCATCCAACTTATCTACAACATTATTTGAAAGGAAGCTAGAGTTCCAGAATGAATTAGTTGAAAGTTGAAAAGGAATAACACTCAGCCAGAATTTACTGTGTCTCGGTCATTCAACAAAATAAGTTTAGTTTTAATATCTGGAAGTACTCATCCAGACACATCATATAGAGAACTGCTAAGGGATCCATATTTCAAAATGAATGAGCAAGGAACATTTCAAATTGGAAGGGAACTGAAGCGGTACATGGTAACATTTATGCAGCAGAAAATACACAACTCCAATTTATATAAGCCATACAAATTTATGATGGAATAACTTTGTTTGAGAAAATATAAAATAAATATAAAGTTCGCTGGAGAAAATGTTAAACCTAAAACAACAACTTAAGATCATGCTGCCATTATATTGCTCCAAAAAACCCACCATACTAGATAATAGTTATAACAAGCTTTAGCCTTTTTGACAGACCTAAAACAAAAATTGCTTTATCCTAAAGGCAAATGTTTCACTTGCAGCAGCCTGATATCAACTGGACAACATAACATGACAAACATAACCTCAGGTGTGCAAGATACCAAAACGATGGAAAAGGTCCATCATTATTTTTTTCAAATTTTAATTAACTTATATGAAGGAAACTTATGTTTTCCAATTTTCCATTGTTTTTTCCAAATTTTAAGTTAGTAAAACATGAGGTTACGTATCCAACAACATCATGCACTAAGATATGTCCACAATCCAATCTCACAACAGAAATAAAATGCTCTCCTTTTTTTTTCCTTGACAGTTTACAAGATAAATTCACGTAAGATTTATTTTCAAGGATGTTTAAAATAGCATAAATATTCGTGGAACCTCGCAAAACTCAACGCATCAAGCTAATATGCAAATTTACATGAACAGATACTTATCAGAGCTCCAACGCTATTTTTCTAGTCTAAAATAAAAACATTGTAGCCAAAAGGTGGTTTTTTTTTTTTTTTTTTGGTGGGGGGTGGGTGGTTTGCAGGGTTTGGGGGGCTTCTGAAAACCCTGATGGCACAATTGCCTATTAGATCGCATAAAGATTAATGCAAAAATTTTAAAAGCATCAGAAGAAAAAGCCTAAATCAAATAGAAAAGACTTGCAAACCCTATCTCGAGATTGAAACCAAAAAATTAGCAAAGAATAAAACAAATTTATAAAATTAAACTACATCAAATAAGGCACGTAACACCACTATGATCGGAAGAAGAGATGAAACCAAGCATTTTGTTCTAAATATGAGCCTTCTCCTCTTGCTAGAAGACCTCTGAGTGCACAAGGATCTCCTTTGGCTTGAGTATGGCAGGGTAAAGGCCAAACCCTAAACTGGAATGGCATATATTAACGCTGGGGTTTACATCATCGGTTTCAATTTACAAGACTGCCTTGGTAAACGTCAATGGTTCAAAGGTTGACCATGAGAACCGATTAATTATCTCTTTTAGTGAAAAATATTATTTTCCAATTTGAAGCTTTTTAAAATCAAATTATCTTTTTTAGCTAATTCTTTTTCCTTTTTCCCTTGGCGAACATTTTTTTTTTTCGATCAGAAGGTTTTTTCCTTACAACAAACTATTAATTTTTGTTAGCCAGTTCTTCTTTTTTTTTTTTTTTTAAGCCAATCAAAGTATTATTCTTTTTTAACCATTTAATTTTTTTTAGTTCATCAAGCTATTAATTATTTTAGCTGTTTCTTTTTCACTTTTGTAATGGAGAATTTTTTGATAATAGTATTTAAGGAGAATATTTTAAAAGCATCATTAAGACTATTGTAGCATTTTCTTAATAACCACATCTCTATTGTAAAGAATTTATTTCTTTTGGATTATGCTTATATCTTTTTTTAAACTCTTTTTTAAAAAAAATATTTCATCTATTTTTAATCTTCAAATTCAAATTTTTTTTTGAAATTTAAAAATAATTTAATCTATTATATATTCTATTATCTTATTTTAAATTTAAAAATAATAATTTAAAATTTAAATTTAATAATATAAAAGTAAAAAATGTATAAATCAATATTTTTTACATTGCTTTCTCATCTCATTACTTAAAAAATAAAAGATAAAAAGCATGAATAATAAACCTAAAAAGGTTTATATTGTTGCCGTGTGTCCGACCGTATTAATTCCTTTCTTATTCTATTAATTTTGGCTCTAATCTTATTAATTTAAAAAAATATATAAAAAAATATTTTAAATTTAAAGGTTTGTCTAGAACTTTTTCTAAGCTTACGTTATTTTTATTTATTTTTGGTTTAAGCATAAATCTTATAGATTGAAGGAATCTTCAAAAATAGAAAATTCTAACAAAATGAAATTATAGTACTTTTAAAGAAAGTTCCCAAAGATGGAGTAAATTTTATCAGGCCCTTGGAGACCGACCAGATCTACTAGAACTTGATCGCTTCTTTTGAAATAGTATCGTAAGATATGAAATCAAAAAAATACCATGCTGTCAGAGCTTAGGTCATGAGAACCACAAAGATGTTGTTATTGTGTTGAGCACAGTCAATCTCTAAGGAGAACAATGCTTTTTCACAAGTGATGGACCCTCCTTTGGCCATTACTAAACATATGGAGAAGATAGCAAATCCTAACATGTTTAACCTAGTTAACTTGATTCAATGTATCACATCTTGGGTCAGTTGATGTATTTAATAAAATTATTTTTTAATTATGAATTTCAACCCATTTAAAAAATAGATTAGGTTTGGGTTGATAAGCATAAACTTAGTTACCTACCCCAACAAACACATGTTTAGAGTCACGTGGATTTCCCATATACATCCATTTTGATGATTAAATAAAGCATTTAATTAGATGACTTAAATAATTTCCAAGGCCAATATGGTAGCATCTCAAGAGAGAGGCATTAGTTTCTCATTCTCAAGTATTTATTTTGAAACTTAAATTAGATATTAATCACTCTCCTTGTGTGAGGGAGTAGAGAAAGGGAGCTAGAAAGATATCAAAGAGTTTCTAGTGATTAAAGTTAGGATAGTTAAAAGAGAAGGCTTTTCTCCTTCCTCTCATAAAACTTCTTTCTAGTTAGGTAATTCATTAGTGATCAAACAAGGATTTATTCCTATTATTTACTCTTTATTTCCTTCTTAGAAATGATTTAAAAAAAGGAAGGATGGTTCCTTATCCGAGGAGAGAAGAGGTGTAAGTTTAGTGATCAAATATCTTTAAATAATTTATTGGAGAGAAAGAATGGCAGAAAAAGAAATAAATGTTGGATAGCTAATGAGAGGACTCCAGTGAATTTTGGAAAATTTCGATTTGATAGTGCCAAATTTTGATCATTCTCAAGAAAATCTTCAAACTACCCTATGTAGACTTGCATCTGACCATTTCATTAACATATCAAATCTGTGAATTAGGAAAAACTTATGATAGTTTATTTTATAATAAATTATAGACTATAAATCCATTTAAAATGTTAAGAAATTTAAAATAAGTCTCTCAACTTTTGATAGTAAATTTTTTCACCATTGCCGCATTACATTCATATTACTTTAGGAGGTACTATCCAATTATGCTATTAATGCTTTAAATAAGATATCTTAGGATTTTATTACCATTTAAATTATCAGCAAATGTGATAAAAAATAGATATCACTCATTTTTTTCATAATTTAATAATAATAAATTTAAATATTAATCATTATCAAACATTATTGAATTATTATCTTTCAATAGTACCATCATTTATTTTGATAAAATGATATTTTCATGATATTATTATTTTTGTTCTAAACTAATCCATTATTTCTCATATATTAGTAAATTTTACCCGTCATAATAGTTAAGCAAATGATATTGAATTGTGCCTTGAAGTTTTTTTTTTTTTTTTAATTCCTCCCTTGCAATATATGTTGTATTTTCAGAAGATTTGCTAAAAATCAAACTCTTTTAAATGTTATTTTAGAAATTAATGTGGTATATGAAAGATATTGGATCTTTATTTATAACCCTTTATTTGTTGAGAAATTATAGAGATGGTAATTTATTATAATTTAAAGTCTTAAATTCTTTCATATTTTAAGTTTAAGAAATTATTAAAATTGCAGTAAATGAGGTATGTTAAAAGGATAATTTATCATTGCCATTATGAATAGAGAGCAAACTTCATTAAGTAATTCTATTGACACTGATCATTATACAAAATAAAAAATCGATGCTTAAACACTGCAACATATGCTAGATTGGCAAGCTGAGATTTTTGGACCCATAATTTGAAAAGTTAGTATATGGTTGTCCATTTATTACAATGATACTTATTACATAGCTATGTAATGCAGCAAATGAGGATGTCAAAATAATGAATTTAGCCTAAAATTTTCAAATATGATAATAAATTATCAATTATTAGTAAATTAATTTTTTTTCAAAAAATAAACTTTGAAATTATTTGAAATTTAAGTCAATCATATTTTTTGGTAGAAAATTAATTGTAATTTAGTATTTGAGATTATGGGTAAATAGATATTTAGGATAAGAAATTCCAAATGAGGGAATCTACTATAGCAAAATTTCTAAATATTTAAAAAAAATGGTCAAAGTTGCATGATTCAAGGTATGGATGTAATGTTTTGTGCATCCATGTTTTATTTGCAAACTTTTCTAAGGTATACATATCTAAAACTCTCTTTCAATATTTGTAAATTTGAGATTAGAAAAGTAATGGATTGAAGGCATCACATAAACATTTCCAAATTAAATAATATTTTAATAAGGACTTCTTTCTTTTCCTTCCTAAGAAACAGATTTTCATTCCTTATGTTATCTTTGAACAAATCAATTTCACATGTATCATTATTGAATTATTTATTTATCTAATTATGCTATCAAATCATATATCAGTATCAATTCCGATAGCTGATGAACCAGGTACCCTCTATTTCACTTCTGATTTTTCCTCTATTTTTTCTTTTTCTTTTTTATTTCTTTTTTTCTTGTCCTTTGTTTCCCTTATTCCCTTTTTTTTTTCTCTTTCTTTTTTTCTTCTTTCCTTTTTTTTTTGATTTTCTTCCTCCTTCCTTTTTTTTTTTTTTTTCTCTTTTTCTTCTCTATTTCTTTTTTTTTTTTCTTTTCTTATTTTACTCTCCTCTCTCCTTCTTTCTTTTCTTTTTAAAGTCTTATCGCTATCCTATTTTTCCATTTTTAGCCTTGTGGATGTATAAAAATGTGTTCCCTTGCTTCCCTACACCAACAAAAGAAAAAACGAGGCTCTTGGTTTCTCTCTATCTCTTCGCTATTCTCTTCTTCTTCCTTAACTCCTCACTTGCTAAAGGAAGTGCTTTTGAAAAAATTTGCCTAGCTACCGAGGCTTACCGATTCTGCAAAAATACCCTCAAGTCCCATCCTGGTATCGAATCCGCCAATGGTAATGGGGTTCTGGTCGCTGCTGTAAACAAAACCCTAGAAACAGCCACTGACGCCATGAGCAAAATTGAAGTAGTTCTAAATGAAACAGATTCTAGAGGGCTCTTGGTCCTAAATGATGCAGAGGGCTTCTTGGATCAGTGTCATAAATTCTACTCGTGCTTTATACCTCCTTTGCGGAGAGTTTCTCAACGTATAAAACCAAAGGACTACAATTTTCTCGAATTGCATCTTTTTGGTGGCACTATGCCGTTGTTGGCATGTTACAATATTTTGGTTTACAAAGAGGTCTGTACTTTGTGCGCTTGTGTCTAGCCTTGCTGTGGTCATTGCTGACATTCTGCTGGAGAAACAGATTCGCAAAGCTTCCTTCACATCATGTTTCAATTGGTTCAACATATCAAAGGTTTGATCAGGCAACCAATTTTGTAATACAGTAAAGTTCAAGTTTGGATTTTTAGTCCATTTAATAAACAGGTCAGATTTGATTTGTTAGACTTTTGATCTAATTTGTAATGCTTTGTAATTCAATGGTGCTTGTCATTTGGACAAACTTAATAATATGAATAAGAAAAGAAAAAAAAAACATAATAATTTAATAATTTTTTCAAGAGCACTTTGAAGAAGAAGGGAAGAGTAAAAAGCTAGAGAGACACGGAGAGCAAAAAACAAGGGAACGCATTCTTATACATCCACAGGCTAAATGTAGAAAATAGGATAGCGATAAGACTTTAAAACTCATCTACATGAGGAAAGAAAGAAGAAGAAGAAGAGAGGAAAGTAGAATAAGAAAAGAAAAAAAAAAAAAAAAGAGAAGAAAAGGAGAAAAAAAGGGAAGGAGAAAGAAAATGAAATAAAGGAAGGAAAGAAGGGGAAAAAATAAAAGAAAAAAAAAATAGAGAAAAAATTAGAAGTGAAATAGAGGGTACCTAGTTGATGAGGACTGCTATCAGAATTGATACTAATATATGATTTGATAGCATAATTAGAGAAATAAATAATTCATTAATGATACATGTAAAATTGATTTGCTTAAAGATAACATAAGGAATGAAAATCTATTTCTTTAGAAAGGAAAAGAAAGAAGTCCTTGGTAAAACATTATTGAATTTGAAAATGTTTCTGAGATGTCTTCAATCTATTACTTTTCTAATCTCAAATTTACAAATGTAGAAAGAGAGTTTTAGATGCACAAAACTTTGAAAAGTTTGCAAATAAAACATGAATGCACAAAACATTATATCCACACCTTGAATCATGCAACTTTGACCAAGTTTTTTTATATATTTAGAAATTTTGTTGCAATAGATTCCTCAAATCCTTGCTTTGGTTCGAGAGTGAGAATAACCTCAAAATAAGCCCAAGAATAACTTGGGATAAGCCGAAATAGAGGGATAATGGGGAATAGTTGGTAGGGTTTCAAGAAAAGACAAATATCAAAGTGATCTCAAGTTTTTCATAAAAAAATAAATTATCTTCTCTCCCCCAAAATATCATAAACCCATGAAAAAAATTGAAATTTCTAGGGTTTTCTTTCTTTTAGGGAATAAATAGCCAACCAAGTTACGGAGTTTTCATAGAAAAATAAATATTTAGAGTTTTGAGAGGAAAAAACGATCATATTTTTTTTTTCTCCAAGACATAAGTCTCAAGAAAAACAAACACACACATATATGAAATCCATAAAAAAATTATAAACCAATAATCCTCAGTATGATAATCCCAAAGTTGAAGATTAAATCTAATCTTTCATCAAAAAAAAATCAAATATAATATTCAACTTTCATGTAGACACAACTCATAAATGAGATAATCTCAATATGCTCTAACACCAATTGAAAGAAAATTTGGATTCAGCAGATCCAAAACATGGTCGATAATCTCAATATCATGAGTATATGCATGCATATCAAATAAAATAAATTATATATAAATTCATCACAAGATCCATACCTCCCTGCAATGCAAAACCTCATTAGGATTTTATGTGTATGATAAGAGAGAAGATTTTTCTTTATCCTACAAGCAGCAAAAGTATTACAGCTAAATGGATCCACCGCAATATTTATAGGATGAGAATAGGGACATCTCTTTGTAATAATCAAACTTAAAATATTGTGTATCCTATCGATTATAGGCCACATATTCACAAGGCCCACAAGCCCATACTACTCTAAAGTGCACCAAATAGTCCAATGACATAAATTGTGATCATAACCATAATGGGCTTACAAAATCCATTAATTCAATATTCAATTAATTTGAATAATAACTGTACCAGGCCACATACTGGAAAACTTCTAACATAGCCAACAAAGTTCTCGATATGGTTGGTGTAGAGCTAGACAAATGCATCAAAGAAGAGAGAAAAATGAGATTGGGAGAGAGAAGAGCAAAGCAAGGAAACCAATGGACATGGTTTTTTTAAAAAAAGGAAATTAAACCATGTTCAGGCATGCACATGGCAGCCTGGATGTCTATGGAAGGCTCTCCATATGATCCATAAGGGTGCTTTTAAATAAGGGATTTTTAGAAGCGATTTTATTTGAAGTGAGGATTTTAAAATTTTAAAACCAAAATTTCTTATTTGGCTACTTTCATGGAGGGATTTCTAAAATTTCATGAAATTTATAAATCGCACAAAGTAGCCATTTATAAATTCCACCCCTAGATGTGTCATTTACAAATCCATCCTAAAAATTCTCTTGAAAGTGGTCAAAATATTAATTTTGTTTACATATCAAAATATTTACATAAATATTATAAAATTTTTATTTACATAAATATTCATTTTAATATATATATTATTTAAAATATTAATATTGTATTATTAATATTTACATAATAAAATAATATTTATTAAAAATAATAATACTATTAATAATATATTTATTGAATATATGATTACTAATATATATTGCTAATATAAATATTATTAAATTAAAATATTTATGTAATTAAAATAATATTTAATTTATAATCTATGCACCTAAATGTTATTTTTATATTTTATAATAATAAATATTTATAAATATTTTATGATTAATTTATATATTTTTATAACATAAATTTATTTTTAACTAATAAAATATTTATATTGAAAATATAAATTTAATTAGAAATATTTCTAATATTATTTATAAATATTTTTTTATTATTAAATAAATATTTTTAAATCAAAATAATAAAAATAAATATTTAATAAATATAGTATTATATATATTAATATTTCATAAATATTATTAATATATGCAATAACATTAATAATAAAATATTAATATTGAACTAATAAATATTGATGAGTATTATTGAAAGAAATATTAAATATTTATTGCATAAATATTCAATATTTACGTAAAAAATATTAAAATATTTATATAAAATTATATGAATTTATATAAATATTACAAAATAATATTTATAAAAACTTTACTATCCTCAGATAAAATTCTATTTTTAAGAGCAACTATTTAAACAGAAAATTTGTAAAATTCTGTAATTCTAAAATATTTTATTTTAAAAATTTAAAAATTTTTAAAATGTTCCATTCAAACATAATTTAAGGGATAAAGCACAAGCTCATTCTGATGAGAATCCAGTGGCAAGAAATTTACACGCACATACATCACGCAAGCGCAGTCGCACAAGTTGTGCTTTAGGCTTCAAAAAGATGCTCGACTAATTTTTTTAATTTTTAAAATTATTCATAAAATCTGCAATAATTTGTGATTCTGTACTAATTGAGTTGTTCGAGAATCAGTGTCAAAACATCGTAGCACCGGCGTTGATCATGTTAATTATCGGTGTCTTCTTAGGTACCAGCAAGGCCAATATGATAAAGACATTGTGGTCCAACTCACGTAGCAAACAAAAGAATTTTTGTTTTGCCTACGGATCATATTCCTACATTGCTGTTTTATATTTTAAGTGTGTTTTTGATGGTGCTCATAGACAAAATTTTTGTACATGCCACATGGGGGGGGGCTTATTTCCATATTTAAGACACTAAACCCTTCTGTTTGCCTTACGGAATGTTTGGATTTTGCACGAAAGAAAGGAGGGATGAAGGGCACCGAAAGAAAAGAAAAAAAAAAAAAAAAAAAAGAGAGAGTTGTTATCTTTACTTATTTGGAAATGAGAGAAGGAAAAACAAAAAAAGTAATTTATACTCATCTTATTTAGATAAAGAGAGAGAAAAAAGGTGAAAAAAATTGCATGTATAAAATCATAAATATATCTTTATTATAAAAGAAATCTATATCAATTTGCAAGAGCAAAATTAAAAAGATAGGATAAAAATTATAAATTCATTCCTCTCCCCTTCTTTACCTTCAATTTGGGAATAAAGAAATTTAAACTTTTAAGAGAAACGGAGGAGAATGAATGACCCTCATTTCTCTCTCCCTCCTTTTCTTTCCCTCCTAAATAGGGTTTTTAAGAATAGAACTTAGGTATGGTACTTTATATTCAGGTTCTATGATTCTTTTTATCTCTCTCTTACTTTTTTTATACTCACCTCAACCTTCATCTATGCCTCTTAGTGATGGTGGTTATGAAAAAGTAAGAGAAAGATAAAAAAAGAATCATAGGATCTAGATATAAAACAACATACTAAGTTCCATCTGATTTTTAATACTCTTCTCCTTCTTTTTCTTTCCCTCCCCTCATTGACCTCCATACAAACTGATCCTTAATAAATAGAGAATCACATGTTGGTGATATGTCGTAAGCTTAAAGTGTTGCTAACTATTTCTCTTATCTATTATTGATAACCTAACCATAGAAAGTGGTGCTTGAAGTCAACATCTCCTGGAAGTACTAGAACAATTTTTTTTACCTCTCATGGTGCAAAAAATTGTTAATACCCCTGTTGGAAGAAAAAATCATAAGGATGTTCTACGATGGGGAACTAACTATAAATCAAAAATATCAGTGAAAGAGATTTATGGCATTCTGCGAGCAAATGATGTTAGTAAAACACAATCAAAAGTAAGGTTGATTTGATAATTAAAGGTTCATTAGATGGTTTTGCACTTCTTGTGGAATTTATGACATGAAGGCCTACCAACGTTATCTCTTAAAATCCAAAAAATTTCTTCTATTTTTGTTGTTTGCAATAGATGGCCAGACTTATGAATCTCTTGATCACAAGCATTGGAATTTTTCATTACAAGACCTACGGATGAGCCTATGAGCAAAGACTAGTCCATTCACTCTTATTCCCTGTTGTGGATTTAAAAGGCATGAAATAAACCATATTTCATTAATAAGCCCTTGAATTCAGTTTGGGTGGCAAGAAAGGTTATTATTTAAGCCAATGAATTCACCAATACTATCGCCTTAATGAGATATAGAGTGTTCATGCACCTGGGGCTTCTTTCCACATCAAAATGTGAAAACCTATACAAAATTTATCTCCTAACGAACCCCTCAATCAGATTATATAAAGATAAATTTTGATGGTTTAGTGCACCCTGAAACATCTGGTATAGGAGCAATTATAAGAGACCACTATGAATGAATTCTACTTGCACTAGCTATCCCTCTTTCAACCTCTTCAATTTCTAAAGCAGAATTGATAAGTGTCTAGTATGGGTTGAGAGAAGCTTTATAAATGTTTTAGCATCCCAAAATCATTTTGGAAGGTGATTTAACAACTTTGGATTCTTGGCTCAATGGTCAATTAGATTATGAACACCCATACTTAAGGGATACTCTCTTAAGTTGAATGTTTGTAGAGAGGCCAGTCAGATAGCAAACTTCTTAGTAGATTTTGTTACATTAAAGAGAGAAAGGGCTTATTAAACCACATCATTTGCTCCTCAACTTGCCCAGCTTACTTCTACATATGTCGAGGGATAGTTTTCATGAGGTCTTAGACCTCAAAAAGTATTGCTAAAGTTAGAGCACTACCATTCAAAATATTGAGAAACACATAATTATTAAGTACACATGTATTCCATGTCAATTTGATCAAATAGAAAGCCTAACATGTGCAAAATAAATTTTAACCATTGCTCTTGTAAATAATTTTATTAGTTGCACAATAAATTTTTACTTTTTTTTGTATTAGGCATAACTACTTAATTGCTGCCTAATTTCTTACTTTATATCAAAAAAAATTAAAAAGAATCTCAGCAAAAACTAATTTAAACAAAAAAAATCTTAGCATCTTTAATCAATTGAAATGGTAGATGAATAAAAAAAGTTAAGAGTTAATTATAGAAGATATGTAAGTGTCAATGAGTTTTTAAAAATTATGAAAAATATCATTTCATGGTCCATGATGCAGACAATGTTTTTCTCTAATTTTTTCTAAATTTTTATGTTTATTTTGACTAGACATTTCTATTACATAAGTTAGAAGTCAAGTATGAGCTAAGAATATATTTTGTTAAAAGATTATCTCATTTTTGTTGTTTTATTTAGAAAATTTGTATCCTATGAGAATTAAGAAATCTGTTAGATTCAAAAAATCTCATCTATAAATAGATCCCTGATGTATTTTATTGAATTTCAATTAATTCAATAATATAATTTGAAGTTTCTTTTTTTGTTTGATTAGAGTAATTCCTAATTTACTAGGAGAAGCAAGCAGCGAAAGAAGTTACTAGGAGACCAACAATTATTTTTTCTAAGTAGTCTTGCTTGCATCAAAACCCACGATCCTGATAGGTTTAGTGCCAATAAATTGACACACACACACACACACACACCACAAGTCACATGCAATATGCTGTAGGCATCAAAAAGATACTTGACCAATTTTTAAAATTTTAAAATTATTCCTAAAATCTTTGTTGGTCTATGATCTACTAATTGAGCCATTCAAGAATCATAAAACGAATCGTTCATTTCATAATATATTCACAAATGATAATAGCATGTCTAGATAGACACTTATTAGGCTCCATTCTTTGATGAAAAATTTTATAAAAAATTGGTCAACTTTTTTATTGACCAACTTATCTGTATTCTTTTGCTTCGGTCAAAAAAAGCTAAAAGGATAAGTTGTTTTCCTAAGTTATCATTTATGTATCAAATTGGAGGTAACACTTAAATATCCAAAAGATATCTAAATTAGTTTTCCATAGAATAAGTAAATTATTTTTTAATCTTCCTTAAATATTCTAGCACGATTACAATTCTTCCTTCTATTAATACTCCTCGACTCTTCCTGCCTTTTATTTTCAATACATTTTGGGAAGAAAAAGTAAGAAGATAACATTTGTGAAAGATTTTATAGTTGAAATAAAAATATCTTCCTATGAGAGAATATATATTTTATAAAGGAATATAATATTATTATTTAATTAGTAAATAATAATTATAAAAAATTATTTTTTAAAAAAAATTTGTATATGATTAATGTATATATCGAAAGTATGACTAAAAATATAGTTTGGTAAGAAAAAATTGAGCTTCAATTATAGTAAGATGGTATATAATTAATATATAAATTAGGTATGATAGTATAAAGAATATTATGGAAAGATGAATAAATCTTATCAATTTATCCAGAAAAGTTATAATGTAAAAGAATATTTGTAGTAGATACCAAAGTCACTTTCTAATTTACAAAAGAATATGAATAAATTATTTTCTTATCTAAGTGTTGCCGATAATGCTTACTTGGAAAAATATGGATTCCGAGTAACTCTGATACCTCTCAAAATATGAGGCCTAAATGGTAACTCGGTAAATTAACTTGTTATTTGTAGCATCAAAGTTAATTTTGTTTATTATTGTTGTCTCTTATCAGTACCAGCAAGGCCTTTGCAATAAGGCCATTGTGGTGCAACCGATGTCTACAAAAAAAAAAAAAAAAATCATTCTTTTCCTACATATTATACTTCTACATGCTATTTTATTCTTAATATGTGCTCATAGGCAAAATTTACGAGCATGTGACGCAAAGCAAAAAAAAAAAAAAAAAAAGCCTTTTTGAGATGGACTTTGCATCATCTTCATTGCAGGTTAAGAGAATCTACTTATAGAACTCAAAAGGTAAATACTTTGATCTGATCATGTCTTTTGTAAACCTAAATGCGAGGATGGATTGAACATTCTAGACTCTCAGTTTTGATGGAAGGCTCTGATGGGACAAATGACTTTTAGATTGCTCCTTCAGCCAGAGAGATTGTGTGCTCGTATCCTTCAGTCGAAGTATCGATTCAATGGTGATTGGAGTACTTATATGTTTCCAAAGAAAGCTTCTAGTATGTGAAAGATCCTCTGTTAATTATTGAGACCGCTCTCTTCTCATCTCCTTTGATCGATTGGTCGAGGGGGTTGTATTGAAATAGAGATGCAACCATGGTTCTCCACCTTTCCTCTTAGCTGACGGCTTATTTGTTATGATATGGATATATTATCCTCTCTGCCTATTGTGGATAAACTTCTAGTAGCTCCGAGAGTATGGAATCAGGAGCTCTTAAATGTTATATTCCCTCCTGCTTTGGTGCAAGAGATTAGTAATACTCCACTGGGTGGGATTGATGAGGACACTCTTTGCTGGGGCTCAAGTTACAAGTCAAAGGTTTCTCTTGGAGACATTTACAAGGCACTTTGGTGTGAGGGAATCTCTAGTCCTTATCTGAGGCCATGAAAATATAAGGTTTAAAGGGTCAACAAAGTATTTTATATTTTCTATAGAAGGTTGGGAATAAGAGTGTCCCTGCTATTTTTTTGGCATAGCGAATTTCTTTATTATCTCTAGTTTGTAGAAGATGTGGTGTTTGTGGTGAAACTATTGGCCATTTATTCTTCTCTTATATAGGCTTCTTTGCAACACTACAACTTTTCCTTAAAAACCACGATGAAATGTTGCAGAGGGACCAAACAAGATTAATTTATATGCTGTGGTGGATATGGAAGGTCTAAAACAACCATTATTTCGAAGGAAAGCCATTTAGGCCAGATTGCGTGATTAATCAAGCTTAGGGTAGTCAGCGGGATTCATTCAATCTTTGGAGTCATCGAGGGTTAGAAATATTGGAATTTAGGGTTCCTGGCTACACAATTCTATAGCCTCTTCCAAATTTATTTCTTGAATGTCCCCATAACTAGGTTTTCTTAAAATTAATTTCGATGGCTTGGTTCATTTAGACTCAGCTGGATCAAGTGTGGTCATCAAAGACAATCTTAGGCATATTCTTGATGCTGTGGTAGTTCTTCTCACTACCAATTTTGTGCCTTTTATGGAGCTAACAGCATCTTAGATAGGGCTGAGATAAGCGACTCTAAAGTACCATTGTTCTAACGTAATCTTGGAAGGAAACTCTTCGACTATGGCTTCTTAGATTTAGGGTCAGTCTCATTGCCTTCCTTCATCCCTTCCTTAGAGACATTCATAGAGTCATGTCTTCTATCCCTCAGTTCATCTATATTCATTCTTATAGGGAGGCTAACCAGATTGCTAATTATTTAGCTAATTGGGTGGCTATTAAGAATGAGTACAGATGCTGGAGTTCAATGTTTTTCTAAGCTTACTTAGTTGGCCATGGTGGATGTCTAAAGTGTTTTTGTTTTTGAGGCTTTAGGCCTTGTCCTATTGCTCGAAAAAAAAAAAAAAAAGGTATTGCATTGCTAGCATGGCTCCACCTGCTTTATTAAGAAAATAAAATGCAAAGGCTATATAGCAAGCTGCTAAAACTTAAAAAAAAAGAAAAGAAATTAGTAAAAAAATGAGAAAATAATACATTAAAGTATAGAGAAGAAAGAGGGAGATTTGGAGAGAATGATGCGTTTTTAGGATCGGAGGAGAGGAATCGCATCTTTCTATGTGGTTGTTGACAAAGATCCTACTATTTCCCTCCCTCTATAATCACTTACTGAACGCAATGACAAGCATATTACTGGTTGGGTGAATCCAGAGGCGTAAACTACTCATTCCGAAACAAGTTTACTCAATTCAAATATGGCTATTTTTTGGCAGAATAAATACTACAAAAGCGTGTGATGCATTGTTAATGAAAACTTGGCATTTGAAACTCATCCCAATCTAAAGCCTGCATTATTGCACTTCAGCAAAATGATCAATACAAAACCTGAATACAATCTTTCTTCGTTTATTGAGTAGTAACAATGTTAACAAAACATACATCTTTGATGACGATATATATATATAGTCTAATTGTTTACGCTTCATAATCTCATCAACATGACTAATTTCTCCTAAGTAGTCCGGGAAGCTACGCCAATTAACTTCATGCTTCACCGGTAACAGTCTTCAACATGGCCACCGACGCCTCGCTGACATTCTCAGTGCACCTATCCACTTCTCTCTCCAACTCCACCACACCTCTCTCAAATTCCAGCATGTTCTTCCTTATCTTCTCCACCACCTCCCTCACCGCCACCTCCTCCTCGTCCCTCAATGCCACCTCCTCCTCCTTCCTTATCTCGAACTCCGACTCCAATGTCACCTCCAGCCGCTCCACCGCCACCCTTATTCTTTCCAAATCACGTATTGCAAAGAACGTCTTCTTCCCCGCGGTCCCAATGACCTTAGCCTCCCCTTCCAACACTCCCACGCAATTCTTCCAAAGCTCATTGAACCACTCTCTGATCTTCCCCATCGCCTTCGAGGCCGCCTCCGCAGCCGCCCCCGTTGCCCATGGCGCCACCACCGTCGTCAGTACCACCGAGGAAATCAGCACCGCTGCGAACGTCACCGCATACACTATGCTCCACACCTTTCTCCATGTCTTCACGTTGCCGATCTTTTTATCGATCTCATGCTTCTTGTCGAGCAAGAAGGTCAACCTCGATCGCTGCTGCTCGTACACCGACAGGATCTCGTAGATGAATCTCGACGTGAATGGATCCACTAAAGCTCTGAGTTCTCTCAATTTGTCTAATGATTTCGAGAATTCCTTCCCGTCGAGGAATTTTACGGCAGAGTCGATGATGGATTCTGCTTCGTGAGCTCTGCGGAAGCAATTTTTGAGGGCGGCGAAGAGCTCGAGGATCTCGACGTTATTTTTGAAGAATTCTGTGACGAAGAAGAGGAGGTCAGGGTTGAAGGAGATGTCGTCCTTGAGGTCGAGGATGGCGTCAACGGCGTTGTGGTTGAGGGCGGCGAGGCCGCTGGTAGCTTCTCTGAGGGAGTTGAAGGAGGGGGAGCGGAAGGCGGCGGCGTCATCGGCGAGGGAAGAAAGGACGCGGCTGGTCTGGCGCTGGAGAGTGACGTTGAAGGTTTGAATCTTGGGGTCGAGCTGGCAGGCCTCCTCATGGTAGGCGTTCAGCTCGGTGATGTACTGCTTCGTGTTCCTGTCGTCGTCTCCAATGCAACAAAGGCATCCTCCCATGGCTACAAAATTAGATCTTTTGATAGAATTTGAGAGGGGATTTCTGGACTGTAGGGCTTTTGTTTGGAGGCAGTGCAGAGATTGTTTTGGATTCGTGACTAAAGATGGGACTGAGAAGGGGATGAGGCTTCTGTTAAGACTTCAACCTTGGAGAGAGAGAGAGTGATCTGGTTTGGTGCTTGCATTGAAGAGGGGATCGAGAGCTTTATTTATAGAAGGAAGTGATCTCGTTTGGTGCTTGGATGGACGAGGAGACCGAGAGCTTTATTTCTAAAGGGAGGCGGTCTTTTTTTTTTTTCTTTCTTTCTTTTTTATAAGAAAGAAAGTTCTTTCTTTCTTATATTTATAGAGGGAAGTCATCTCGTTCGGTGCTTGGATGGACGAGGAGGCCGAGAGCTTTGTTTCAAGAGAGAGGTGGTTTTTTTTTTTTTTTTTCTTTCTTTCTCTACAAGAAAGAAAGAACTTTTATAAAGAAAGAACTTTAAGAAAGAGGCAGCCTTTAGTTTACGGAGCCAATAATTTAGGATAGACCGCGTCAGCGTACACTCACGGGCCACTTATTGCCCTGTCAGAGGGAATTAGCTACAAGCCCCTGTAGAAACTTCTATTTAGAAACATTAATTTTGAGCCATAAGCTAGTCTATCATAGGACTAATCTAGACCATTGCCTACATCAATTTTGAGCCATGAGCTTAGACCACGAGCGAGGCTGGGAAATTTGGTTTGAGCTATTGGGCACCAGCTTGGGACATGATTTTGCCTCAAATATAGTATTAATCTAAGTTATAACCTAATCTGGCATGTGGTGGATTATATTCCACTATTTTCAATTATAATTTTGTGCTTTAATTTCTGTTCTGATGATGATGGGGACTCTCTATTTCACCTTTTTCATGGGGTCAAAGCCTAGTTTGGGCCTCTATTTAAACTCAGGCAACCTACTATTTTAGGCCAAATTTTATGGGACTCTCCTTTAGGTCATAGCTCCTTTTGGGCCAAGAGCTGATTTGATTCTGTTGGGCCAAAATTTGATTTGGGTCCTACCTTGGGTCATAGGCTGATCGTGGGCCCAGGCTAATATAGTTCAAGGCTCAGTTTAAGGTTAGCTCTCATGGCTTAATAATTGTTATTGTATTTACATGTATATTTTATGTCTTAATTATGCTTTGTTACTGATTATTTTCTTAAAATTTATATGCATATTTTGTAAGATTATTTAAATATAAATTGTTTTGTATTTTAAGAGACTAAATACAGTATGTTCTTTGTTTACTTTAGTTTATAATTTATGTACTTTCCGTCTAAAGAATACGTGCATGAAGTGAAAACATAATTTATTAAATTCAAGATATATTTGAATCAAGCTAATATGCAAGTTTTCATGAACAGATACTTATTAGAGCTCCAATGCTATTTTTCTGATCTAAAATAAAAACATTGTAGCCAAAAGGTGATTTTTTATTTATTTATTTATTTATTTATTTATTTTTATTTTTATTTTTTTTTGATGGGGGGTGTAGGGGGCAAACCCTGAAGGTGCAATCGCCTACTAGAACGCATAGAGATTGATGCAAAAATCTTCAAAGCACTGTAAGAAAAAACCTAAATCGAATGGAAAAGACTTGCAAGCCCTACCTCGAGATCGAAACCAAAAACTTGGCAAGGAATAAAACAAATTCATAAAATTAAACTACATCAAATAACACACATAACACTACTATGATCGGAAAAAGAGACAAAACCAACCATTTTATTCTAGATCTCGGCCTTCTCCTCCTGTTAGAAGACCTCTGAGTACACGGGGATCTCCTTCGGCTCGAGCATAGCAGGGTAAAAGCCAAACCCGAGACTGGAACAACAAATATTGACACTAGGATTTATGTCATCGGTTTCAATTTACGAGACATCCCTGGTAAACGTCAACGGTTCAGAGGCTGACCATGAGAACCATGATCGAGAAGTAAACCGGTTCGTTTGAATTTGCTGAGAGGGTCTGACCGAACCACGAAATAACTTTTAGGAGATGATTATTTCTTAAAATAATAAAAAAAAAACTTTCATTAGGAGACGTTTGCCGACCCAAATGGATCTCCAATCCACGTCTGAACTTAAGGATTGGATTTCTTATTGGACTTTTCTTGGCTCCTCTAGGGAAGTAAATTGGCTGAGGTGTGTTGTTGAATCAATGCACATCAATAGGTGTTAGGGTTAGCCATCTCAACCAACATTTCAAACAAATCTATTTACCATATACCCAAAGAAGGCAACTCTCAGCTTTAGCTCGTCGTATGCCGTGTGTTTGCTTGCATTTAATGAGAATTTTTAGACTATGAGAAAAAATTATTTCTTGCAATTCTCCTCAATGAAAGAAGTTTGGTGCAGTGGCAATGGCGTGTTTTCGATTGAGGCTCAATGATTTATTTTTAGCAGAATGAGAAGCTTTATTTTTATTGAAATTTTGGTTTTACATCAAACTATTTCAACCGATCAAAAATTTTTTAGCTGGTTTAAACTTTTTTTACCTAATCAAATTATTAATTATTTTTAGCTTTTTTTATTTTTTCATGTGAAATACTTTCAGTTGGAAACTATTTTTTTAATATATATTAAACTATTAATTTTTTTTAGCCATCTCTTTTTCTTTTTTTATAGAGAACATTTTTTTTTTAGTCTGAAACTTTTTTTACATTAAACTATTAAATTTTTTTAGCTAGATCTTTTTCTTTTTTTTCTGGTTAGAAACTTATTTTAAATTTAATTTTATGTTTTAAAAATTTAATTTGAGGGTGGTATATTTTTTTTTATTTCTGTGTTGGTTTGATTTATTAAAGTATAAATGCCTTCTTCTAAGATTCAGGAACTGGGATTTTTTTTCCCCCTTAGATTTGATTAAGGAGTTTTCAAATCTATTTTCGTTGGTTTGATTTATTAAAGTATAAATGCCTTCTTCTAAGATTCAGGAACTGGGATTTTTTTTCCCCTTAGATTTGATTAAGGAGTTTTCAAATCTATTTTCCTAATACTTCAGCACACCAAATGGATTTTTTCTCTTCAAAATCCTTCACCCTTTCCAAGAACTTGGATTTGGCTATATTTAGTTCCATCCAACCAAGCCCTGATTTATTTTAGAGATGATCACTCCCTAGCCTGTGCACAATATTGGAATATGTTTCTTGGCAAAGTCTACAACACTAACCTGCCAGCGCTCTCCTGGATAGATTAGCTTTTAGAAATGAACGCACCTCGATCTACCTATAATATATGAATCTATTTCTTGGCGAAGCCTACCATGCTATCGTACTGGTAAGAGTTTCTGAGTAGAATTGGATCATGCCTTTTCAAATGCTTGGAGGGTTTAGGTATATTAGAGAGATTGCGGGGCAGGGAGCAAGGGGCCTGAAATGTACCGAACTCTACAAGGCAAGCCTTTCATAGAGCACGAGAGCAATATATTCAACCATCCTCGTCAACCACCACTTCTCAAAAACATCAAACACTAACGTTGATGATTAACACACCATAAGAATCTGAATTCATAATATGTGCAAAACATAATGACATATCAATAGTGATCGTTATGACAAATATGTTAAAAATTTGTTATCTAGTCAAAAATATCTAATCTCTGTTAGCAGTGATCTTTTTAGCAATTCAGGCCAATAGCTTGAGCTGAAAGGAGGATAAGTGACAATAATTAAAATATCACTTGAAAAATCTATGATTTCACAGAAGCATCCAAGAGCATCGTGGAGATTGACAAAAACTTCAGTCTTAACCATGCATCGACAAGAATAATCAAAACATACTCAAAAAAAGGTGGAAGGCAGCACAGAGTGCATGTGAAGTTCAATCTCCAAGTTAAGATTGAGGTACCAGAACAAACGCGTTAATCGAAGTAGGTACTAACTCATGACAATAGCTTTGACAAAAATGTTTTTTGCCTGGATAAAATCTTGTTGGAGGAAAACATATCCAGGACCACTAATCAAACAAGGTCCACTGACAATTCCTACTGTTGTCGCACTTCAACTTTCTTCTTCTGCCATAGCCTGTCCAGAGCGCTGTCAGCATTACCCTGCCAAATAACCAACAGCAAAGAAGCACAAAAATCAAAGAGCAGGTTATACACCAAATGTATGGGGAGATGAACAACAAATTACATGTCGAAAACCAAGATGACATGAGCATCATCAATAAGTGCATTAAAAAAATAATTCCACAAGTGACTATGATTTAAATAGCATTTTCACTCGTACAAGAGTGACATGAGAACCAACAAAGAAACTACAACAGCAATATAAAGCGTACAGCAGAATGGACCTCAAAAATATCATAAAGTTTGACACGCGTCTCAACCAATGACCATAATCATTTATCCTCCAATGTGTCTCCACCAATACTGCTAGCAGTTCGTGAATAATGGATTTAACGGGAAAAAATAAAATGAATAACTGGCAGCAATTATATGGCTACCGTATCCTAATGCCCTCTCAGGAACTCCTTTCCTGGTGCCCTGATTGGGCTGTTTGCATGGACGTACATGTATTCAATAGATTTTTTGAAACATGTAGACTCAGATGGAAAGTCAAAACGAGGATGTTAGCAACTATCAAGTAAAATAAAAAATGCACGCCACTAGCAGCAAAGTGTCAGCACCTATCAAAATATTCAAAGAATCTTGAAAAAGCAGGACTGACATCAAAAGATGGAAGATTATCAGACGCCCTTCTTCTAATATATGTTTTTTACCAACAAAATTATCAGTTTCGAAATAATAATGCTAGGAAAAGAAATATCTAAATGGTTTAGAGTCCAGACAGCAACATAGAAACAAAAATAACAATTTTAGAACAACAAAAACAAGCTTCTGAATAAGACCATCACAATAGGAATTATAGCCATACCATATAACAAGTAGAGGTGCTCATCTAAGAGAGTGAAAGATATGACAGCAAACACAAGAAATTTTGATAGAAAGAGCAAAATTTCCAGCTAAATTGGATGAATTAGAGTTTTGTTAAGAAGTGCACACACAAGAGGATAGACAAAGCACTAATGGAGGTATGAAGGCGGATGTCAGGAAAGAATTGAATGATATAATTTCAAAATATAGACCAGCTTGCTAATGTACCAATGAAATCAAAACAGCTCCTATGAAAATATGAGATGCAACCAAGGCACTGTTTGGATTGACTCTTGGGATACCTTTAAGTGGCTGTTGGCTAACAACTAATCCAAATAGACCCTAAGTGATGAAGGTGGTGCAATAGGTTCTCAATAAAACCCTTGATAGAAAAGAATGCCAGATCATAAGATCCCATTGGCTTATTCTGGATTGTTATAACATCAATCATAATGAAGAGAGACAAGATAAAAAATACTTAACAGAAATAGTATAAGCATGAAAACAGTAGAGTAGACTATCTATGTTACAATGGACAAAATCAATGACTAGCCTTCACAATAAAAAGTTAGGCTTGACATATTTTGGGTCTTGCTGTACTAGTAATTAGCTAAAAGATGAAGTACAGGGAACAAAAAGTAGTATGGAAAGTAAATGATAGAGAATAGAATACATATGCTCTAATAGTTGAAACAACTAAACTTCACAACCTAAAGTTTCTTACACCAGTAACAGAAGTAGCATAACATACTAGATAAAATGTAGTGAAAACGAACAAGACATCAACTATTACAGGTCTAAATAACAGACAAAAGTAGCTATCTTCTAGTGCTTCAATTGTAAGTTTAGCTTTAACAAAACACTTCTTCTTTGATAACAAAAGACTACAAGTGAATGATATAAAAGAGTAAGTCTAGCACTTAGCGACTAAACTTCAAATCCTATACCAGTTAGATAATGGAGTCAAGTAGGTATGTTATGGACCTAGTAGTTAGCAGCAAAAGTTTCCTTCTTTCCTAGCAAGAGGTGTTTGAAGACAGGGGAGTAGTTGCTACCAGTCGGTATTGTCAAAAGTACGCCTAAGGCACAAGGCGCAAAGTGTCAAGGGTTAGATGCTTCTTATGCCTTAAAGTGCATATAATGCACGAGATGCAAGGCACCAAGGGTTAAACACTTCCTATACCCCAAGCAAGATGGCTTCATCTAAGTGCATGTGAAGCGAAAAACATGTACACTTTTAATCTGATTTGAGGCTCCAATAAAAGCATATCTTTCTTAATAAGCTATATTTGTTTTTTTTTTTAAGTCTATCATATTTATTGGACTATGTTGACTTTATGATTTATCATCTCATACACAATTATTTCTCTTACCCAATAAAAAAAGCTAAAAATTGGAAGATAAAGTGATGGAACACCAAAAATCATGTTATCATCTGAGAAAGAGGAAAGACATCAAGGGACCACAGTTTTCAATTGAGAAAAAGGAGGCATTCCATTGAGCTCATAGGCTAAATATATTACTATTATGATTTTTTTAGCTTTTTTCTATTATTTATTATAAATCTTACATGGATACACTATTCTACCATTTACGCCTCACTTCACTTAGGTACACGCCTACGCTTGATGCCTTATGCCTATGTTTAAAGAGCCCTTTTATGCTTAAGTGCATCTAATGCTTTTAACACCACTACTACCAATGCTCTTGAGGCATCTCCATTGCACGTTAAGGTGTTCCCCTTTATGCATTATTCTAATTGTACGGTACGCTCCAATGATTGAGCAATGAGACAGCAAATCATCGGATATAAAGAAAGGGATAAATGGAGAAAGCAGGAGAGAAAAGAGATAAGGAGAGATGGTAAATTAGAAGTGAAGGAGACATATAATCACAAGTTTGCAAAGTCTAATAGAATGGTAAATGGCATTTACTTTGATGGCCATATCAGCTGATCATGCTGATGGAAAGATATATGACTTCCCTGAGATACCCTAAGATACTTAATAGGCTGACATAGGATCTAATGCAAAGGGCAAACAATTAGAATACATAAAGTAAGAAGCTCTGTATAGTGTAAGAGATTATAATTTTTTTAAAGGATGGAAAAGATAAGAGTTGAGACAATGAATTGCGAAATCTCCAACAACAAATCACACCTCACACAAAACTCAAAATTGCTCAAAAAAACTGCTTAAAACTTTTTCCTCTAGCCATTTAGAGATCCTCATCCATACCACCATGAGAAATACCTAGCTAATATGCTTACTCAGAGAATGTAACAAAAATTGGAATAAATTCATCTTAAATGACACTTGAAGCTTCTAACTGCTTTTAATTCTTAAACCTTTAAAACTTCAGATGTGGACAGACTGTGAAATGTCTCTTGTAGACCTCAAACATGTCTCCCAAACAGGGGGGAAAAATCTCGAAATTCCAAAACTTGCTAATTATTAGCAGACTGCAAGAGTTTCAGTCATTCAATATGATAGAGCTATGGATCTACGCTACATCAAGATCCTCAAAGTTTGGTGAATCCAAGGTACTCTTAGATTTTCCTGGCAGATACCGAAAGAAAGATGAACATGCTCCTCCTAATCTTCCATGAAGTTCAGCTAAATGGACCCATATCACTTGAGAACAAAATACCGTCAAGGTGTGAAAACAATTAACAAAAAAATTATATATTTTACAGATAAGAATGCTGCTAAAATCATATTGCAGAGCACTGAGATAAACAAAGGGAAGAAGCAAATACCTGAGCCCGGATGAAACCACAGAGAGCAAATGTGGTGAACTGGCCAGTGTAGACCCCGCTCTCGTCCAAGTGCCCAATATTGATCTGGACTGAGGCATGGTCCTTTGCAGTAATGAGCCGGTTCGTGGCAGAACTGCAGGAACAGAAATTTACAGATAGAAAGCTATTAGAGATACCATAACCACCAACCAACCCTTAATCTGACTACTGGAAAACATCTAGGGGAAAAAAAATAACCCAAAAAAAAACAATTCATCTTCAATTATGTATAAATATGAAAGAATAACAATTCCAAATTGGAGAAGTTGAAAGACCCCTCAAACTGTACCATTTTCTGGGGATGTAGAGATCCATCATGTGACCCTCTTCGTTCTGCATTTTGTCAGTTTATTGGTTGCAAAGCTCGGAGCAAACAATGACGACAGAATTGCCTAAAGGAATACATACCGACACATGGTGAGTCAAAATCAACACAGACTGATCGATAATACTCATTGCTCAACTATGTTCCGAAATTATACATTAAAACCATGTAAAATCCAAAAAATTGAATCACTGCGTCTCCTATCTGGTCTCCCAAAAAAAACCAGTTAATGACAAATTACTCAAAGGAATACACAAAACACCGAATGCTTGTAGATCCAATCACTTGAGTTTCATATCAAAACAACAGCAATGCGTAAAAAGTTATCTACGCATTAATCCGACGACTTAACCCTAGCATACGTTCATCAAAAGGCAAAGTAAAACTCTAATTTGAATCAAGGGAATACCAAAAGATGGATCAAGGAATATCTTATTCTTTATCATGTCGAGTGTGATTTATGAACGATTATAGACAAGTTAAACACAAAAAAGATAAAGAAAAAAACAGGAAAAAAAAAATGCAACATTGGATCATCCACAAGTTTCAGAAAAACCTGATATCAAAACACTAGAAAGAAATAGCGGGCCTGAAACTTAAATCGAAATATAGGAGATATTTATGCTAGGGTTTGAGCTGAGAGAATACCGATGGAGAGGGCACAGCGGGAGAGCTCGGGGCGGAAGCGGGAGAGAAGGTTGGCTGGAAATCCTTTATATATGTGGTACCCCAAGAACCCTAGTTTCGTGCGAGCCTTCACACGAGGCGAGATGGGCAAGGCGAGCGGTCCGGGTCGGATTTGGGTCGAGACCGAAGACCTTTATACATACACACTTCTTTCGGTGCGTCCGTGTGCGCGTTTTTGGTACACCTAGATGCGTTGTGGCTATAAAGTTGGAGCCCAAATCTGGTTCATTATTTCGATGTGTGGAAGATGGACCCGGTTCAACTGGATGCTAACATTATATTTTATTGATTTTTTTTACGAGAAAAATAGCAAATTAGAATTTTTCAGAAAATAAGTCCTTCAAACAATTTTCTTTACAACCAACCAAACCTTTTCTAAGCTGAAAAATTGACAGAATCAAATAAATATAGCCTGTGGTGAAACACTGGGACAAATTTATAAGGACGTGTCAATTGTTTTGTTGTCTTTGTTGATTCAAACTAGATTGCTCCAAGACATGAAATTCAAATCTTATAGGTTGGATTGGAAGCTGGACTGATATGTAGTGTGCAATATAAGGCCTTTAGGTTTGGATTTTAGATCTACCTATATCCAAGGTGGTTCAATGCTTTAATTGCTAGGAATGGAGGGGAATGAAAAATCCTTTCCTTTCCCTCCTTTTCCTTCCCTTCTAAATAGAGGTTTTTAAAAGCGAAACTTAGGTGTGATGCTTTATACCCGGCCTATGATTCTCTTTATCTCTCTTACTTTTTCACAGCTACCTCAACCTTCATGCATACCTCAAGTGATGAAGGTTATAAAAAAGTAAGAGATAAAGAAAGAATCACATGATCCAAATATAAAGCACTGTGTTAAGTTTCATTATGGTGTAGAATTTAGACAGCAACTAGCTTTATTAAGGAAATAAAATGTAACTAAATCGAATTTGCAGAAGCAAAACTGAAAGGATTGAATAAAAAATATAAATTCATTTTCTTCTCTCTCTTTACCCTCAATTTAGGGCTAAAGTAATTTAAGTTTTTGAGGAGGAATAAAAAATTTAAGCTTTTAAGGAGAAATGGAGGGGAATGAACAACCCTTCCCTTCCCCTCCTTTTTCCTTTCCTCCTAAATAGGATTTTTAAAAACGAAACTTTGGTATGATACTTTATATCTCTCTTATTTTTTCATAGCTACCTCAATCTCCATGCATACCTTAAGTGATGGTGGCTATGCAAAAGTAAGAAAGAGATAAAAAAAGAATTGCAAGACTTGGATATAAAGCATCATATAAAGCATATACCAAGTTCCATTATGGTATGAAATTCAGACAGCAACCAGCTTTATTAAGAAAATAAAATGTAACAGGATAATATAGCAAGTTCCTAAAACCAAACAAATGAATAAGGAGAGGTGCGGGAACTGCTACGCATGTGACCTTGCAAAAAAATAGAAATCTACCTTATGTGCCACCATAACGCAGTTTCCTAATAAAAAATAACATCAAAACCAATAGCAATGGAAGATAATGGCCTTTTATTCCATTGGAG
Source organism: Metroxylon sagu (assembly GCA_017589505.3). Classification (NCBI taxonomy): domain Eukaryota; kingdom Viridiplantae; phylum Streptophyta; class Magnoliopsida; order Arecales; family Arecaceae; genus Metroxylon; species Metroxylon sagu. Next base: position 1,698,498 of record JACVBY030000663.1, read on the forward strand.
GGTGTGCATTAGAAAAACATGATATGTCCTTATCTATCCATACTTAAGACACTAAACCCTTCGACTTGCCTTAGGGCCTATTTGGACCTTTGCATGCGAAGGAAGGAGGAGGAAGGAGGGATGAAGGATAGGAAAAGAAGGAAAGAGAAAGAAAAGAAAAGGAAGAATTGTTACTCTCTTCTTATTTGAGAATGAGGGAAGAAAAAAAAGGAGCAAAGCTGAAAAAATTGCATGTATAAAATTACAAATATACTTTTATCCTAAGAGAAATCTAAATCAATTTGCAGAAGCAAAACTAAAAAAATTAAATAAAAGTTATAAACTCATTTTCTTCTCTCTCTTTATTCCTAACTTAGGAATAAAGAAATTTAAGCTTTTAAGAAGAAACGAAGGGGAATGAATAACCCTTCCCTCCCCCTCCTTTTCCTTCCCTCCTAAATGGGGTTTTTAAAAACAAAACTTAGGTATGAAGCTTTATATCTAGGTTTTATAATTCTCTCTATCTCTCTTACTTTTTCACAGCTGCCTCAATCTCCCCACATACCTCAAGTGATGGTGACTATGAAAAAGTAAGAGAGAGATAAAAAAAGAATCGCAGGACTCAGATATAAAGCACTATGCTAAGTTCCATTATAGTATGGAATTCAGACAGCAATTGGCTTTATTAAGAAAATAAAATGTAATAAGACAATATAGCAAGCTTTTAAAACCAAAAAAATGAGACATAATAAGGGGAGGTGGGGGCTGCTGCTATGCATGTGACCTTGCAAAAAAAATAGAAATTTGCCTTATGTGCCACCACAATGCAATTTCCTAATAAAATAACACTAGAACCAACAACAATGGAAGAAAATGGCCTTTTATTCTATTGGAGGGTATGCATTAGAAAAATAAGATATGTCCTTATCTATCCATATTTAAGACACTAAACCCTTCGACTCACCTTACGGCCTGTTTGGACCTTTGCATGGGAAGGAAGGAGGAAGGAAAGATAGGAAAAGAAGGGAAGAGAAAGAAAAGAAAAGGAAGAATTATTGCTCTCTTGTTATTTGAGAATGAGGGAAGAAGAAAGGGAGCAAAGTTGAAAATTTGTATGTATAAAATTATAAATATACTTTTACCATAGAAGAAATCTATATCAATTTGCAAAGGCAAAACTAGAAAGATTGAATAAAAATTATAAACTTATTTTCTTTACATTGAATAAAAATTATAAACTTATTTTCTTTACTCTCTTTACCCCCTAATTTACGGATAAAGAAATTTAAGTTTTTGAGGAACAAAGGAGAATGAATAACCCTCCCCTCCCCCACCTTTTCCTTCCCTCCTAAATAGGGGTTTTTAAAAATGAAACTTAGGCATTATGCTTTATATCAGGGCCAATGATTCTCTCTATCTCTCTTACTTTTTCACAGCTACCTCAACCTCTACGCATACCTCAAGTGATGGTGGCTATAAAAAAGTAAGAGAGAGATAGAGAAAGAATCACAAGACCCAGATATGAAGCATTGTGCTAAGTTTCATCCGATTTTTAATATTCTTCTCTTTCTTTCTCCATGCCTCCCCCGTCATCGACCTTCATGCAAACTGACCCTTAATAAATGGAGACTCGCATGACGGCAATATAACATGATCTTTAAGTGTTGCTAACCATCTCTCTCAACTACCATTGATAACCTAACCATAGAGAGTGGTGCTTAGAATCAATGTCTACTGAAAGTACTAGAATAGATTTTTTCACCTCTCATAGTGCAAAAATTTGTTAATGCCCCATTTGGAAGAAAATATCATAAGGATGTTCTATGCTTGGGATCTGACTATAAATCAAAAATATCAGTGAAAGAGATTTATAGCATTTTGGGAGCAAATGGTGATAGTAAAACATAGTCAGAAGTAAAGGTTGATTAAAGGCTCATTAAATGGTTTTGCACTTCTTATGGAAGTTATGACATGAAGGCCAACTAACATCATCTCTTCTGGCCTACTAACATCATCTCAGGCCCATAAAATTTTTTCTATTTTTGTTGTTTGCAATAAATATGGCTAGACTAATGAATTTCTTGATCATATTTTCTTCTACTGTCAGAGTTTTAGGTTACTTTGAACTTAACAAAATCACCATATTTTTTATACCTTCCAACATTCCAACAGGCATTGAAATTTCTCATTACAAGACCTATGGATGAGTCTGGGAGCAAAGACCAGTCCATACACTCTTATTCCCTCTAGTGGATTTAAAAGGCACGAAATGAAGCATATTTCATCAATAAGTCCATTAATTTAGTTTGGGTGGTGAGAATTGCTCGAGCCAATGAATTCACCAATACTATCACCTTAATGAGATATAGAGTGTTCGGTTCATCTGGGTCTTCTCTCCATATCAAAATGTAGAAACCTATACAAAATTTATCTCCTAATGAACCCTTTAATCAGATCACATAAAGATAAATTTTAATGGTTTGGTGCACCCTGAAACATTTGGAGTAGGAGCGATTATAAGAGACCACTATGAACAAATTCTACTTATACTAACTATCCCTCTTTTAATCTCTTCAATTTCTTATGCAGAATTGATAAGTATCTAGTATGGGTTGAGAGTAGCCCAATAAACATTTCAGCATCCAGAATAATTTTTGGAAGGTGTTTTAACTACTATAGACTCTTAGCTCAATGGTCAATTGGATTATAAACACTTATACTTGAGGGATATTCTCTTAATCATATCATTGGTTCCAGGAGTTGAATGTTTGCATATTTATAAAGAGACCAATCTAGTAGCAACCTTGTACAAATGTCAAAGGATAATTTTCATAAGGTCTTAGACCTCCTATCGTTCTTACTAAAAGAAAAAAAAAAAAAAAAAAGTGTTGCTAAAGTTGGAGCATTGCTATTCAAAACATTGAGAAATAAATAATTATTAGGCACACATGTATTGCATATCAATTTCATCAAATAGAAGGTATTACATGCGCAAAATAATTTTCACTCCTTTTTGTATTAGGCATAACTATTAATTACTGCCTAACTTCTAACTTTATATCAAAAAATAATTTCAAAATCTTAAAAAAATAATTTCAAACATAAAAAATCTTACCATCTTTAATTAATCAAAATGGATGCCAAATAAAAAAGTTATGAGTTAATTATAAAAGATATGTGAGTATCAATGAGTTTTTAAAAATTATAAAAATATCATTTCATGATTCATGATGGAGGCAATGATTTTCTTTTATTTTTTTCAGATTTTTATATTTATTTTAACTAAAAATTTATATTACATAAGTTAGAAGTCAAGTAGATACTAAAAATATATTTAAAAAAAATCTCATATTTATCTTTTTATTTAAAAATTTTATATTTTAAGAGAATTAAGAAATCTATTAGCTTTAAAAATTTTTATTCATATATAGATTTTTAATGAATTTTTTGAATTTAAATTAATTTAATAATATAATTTATAGTTTCTTTTTATTTAAAGTAATTTTTTAACATGCCACGAGAAGTAAGTAGCGGAAGAAGTTAATACGAAAACAATAATTATCTTTGTTTTGGGCAGCCTTGCTTACATCAAATCCTACGGTCCTGCATCAAATAGGTTTAATGGCAATAAATACACATCCACATACATCAAAAATCACACCCAATATGCTTGCGTCAAAAAGATACTTGACAAATTTTTAAAATTTTAAAATTTTAAAATTATTCCTAAAATCTTCATTGATCTATGATTCACTAATTGAGCTGTTCAAGAATCATAAAATGATTCGTTGATTTCATAATATATTCAAGATAGACATTTATTGATAATAAGCCGGCAACGTTACTTGTTATTTGTCTTTTGTTTATTATTGTTGTCTTTTGTCAAGTACCAGCAAGGCCTGGACGACAAGGCCATTGTGGTGCAACTGATGTCTAAGAAAAAAACAAAAAGAAATTCATTTTTTTTTGCCTACATATTATACTTCTACACGCTATTTCATTCTTTAAGTGTGCTTTTAATACGGACAAAATCTACGTGCATGCGACGTGAAGCAAAAAATGTCTTTTCTTGAGACAGACTTTGCGTCAGATTCGTCGCAGGCGAAGAGAATCTAGGCACGGGACTCAAAAGGCAAACGCTTTGACCTGCATGCCCGCTTAGGTTTTACTTGGCTAGCGTCTCTCCACCTGCTTTATTAAGAAAATAAAATACGAAAACAATACAGCAAGCTACTAAAACTTAAAATAAAAAAATAAAAAATAAAAAATAATACATCAAAGTATGGAGAAGAAAGAAAGAGGAAGATTTAAAAGTGATGCTTCTTCTAGGATGAAAGATCTTTCTTTGTAGTTGTTGGCAAAGATTCTATTATTTTCGTCCCTCTATAATCCTTCACTGAAACAATGACAAATATATTAATTTCTGGCTGAATAAATACGAAGGTGTAAGCTACTCATTCTAAAACAAGTTTCTCAATTAAAATATAATTATTTTTTTAGATAAATAAATATTAGAAAAGCATGTGATGCAATAATTCTAACTTTGCATTTAGAACTCATTCCATTATTTCAAAGCCTGCATCATTACAGTTTAGCGAAATGATCAATAAAGAACCTGAATATAATGTTTCTTAGAGAAGTAACAATCTTAATGCAAGACACTTTAGCTCACACAATTCAAAACGTAAAAATTGAAATATCATTATCTGATATGTACAAAATAGTTTGACAACACTTATAAACATAAAAATAAATTGTCTAATTATTCATGCTTCATAATCTCATCAAACTAATTCCTCCTAGGGAGTCTACGAAGCTAAGCTGATTAACATCATGTTTCACTGATAATAGTCTGCAACATGACCGCCGATACCTCCTTCACTTTCCCACTGCGATTATCCATTTCTCCCTCCAACTCCACCACACCCATTCCAAATTCCACCACCCTCTTCCTTATCTCCTCCATCGCCACCTCCTCCTGCTTGATCCCAATGTGACCTTCTGCTCTATCGCCATTCTTATCCCTTTCATATCACATTGCAAAGAAAGTCTTCTTCCTCACCATCCCAATGACCTCAGCCTCTCCTTCAAACACCCCTCGGAGTTCTTCCAAAGTGCATTGAACCACACCCTGATAATCCCCAACGCTGCCAAGGCCATCGCCGTGGTAGTAGTCGCTGCTCGCAGTGCCACTACCGTTGCTAGCACTACCGAGGAAATCAGTACCATCATAATCGTCTTCACATACATTACGTTCCATACTTTCTTTCACGTCTTCATGTAGGCGATCTTATTGTCAATCCTATGCTTCTTATCACACAAGGAGGTCAACATCGATCGTTGCTGCTCGCACATCGATCGAAGCTCATCGATGAAGTTCGACGCGAATGAATCCCCTAAAGCTTCGAATTCTCACTCTAATGATTTTGAGAATTCCTTCTTATTGAAGAATTTTACGGCAGAATCGATGATGGATTCGATTTCGTGAGCATTGCTAGCATAGCTCCACCTACTTTATTAAGAAAATAAAATGCAAAGGCAATATATCAAGCTGCTAAAACTTAAAAAAGAAAATGAAATTAATAAAAAAATAAAAAATAATGCATCAAAGAATAGAGAAGAGAGAGGGAGATTTGGAGAGAATGATGCGTTTTCAGGATACAAAAGAGGAATCACAACTTTCCATGTGGTTGTTGACAAAGATCCTACCATTTCCCTCCCTCTATAATCACTTACTAAACGCAATGACAAACATATTAATTTCTGGCCGGGTGAATCTGGAGGCGTAAGCTACTCATTTCAAAATAATTTTACTCAATTCAAATATGACTATTTTTCAGTGAAATAAATACTATAAAAACGTACACATTGTTAATGAAAACTTAGCATTTTGAAACTCATCTCAATTTAAAGCCTGCATTATTGTACTTCAGCAAAATAATCAATACAAAATCTGAATACAATTTTTCTTCATTTATTGAGAAGCAACAACCTTAACAAAACACACATCTTTCACGACTAAATTCAAAGAGTAAAAATGAAATATTATTCTTCGGTCTGCTTTATAATCTCATCAAGAGGACTAATTCCTCCTAAGGAGTTCAGGAATCTACACAAATTAACTTCGTGCTTCATTGGTAATAATCTTCAAGATGGCCGTTGACGCCTCCCTCACATTTTTACTGCACCTATCCACTTCTCTCTCCAACTCGACCACCCCTCTTCCAAATTCCTGCATATTCTTCCTCATCATCTCCACTGCCTCCCTCACCGCCGCCACCTCCTCCTCCTTCATCAACGCCACCTCCTCCTCCTCCCCTCTCCCGAACTTCGACTCCCACGCCATTGACCTCAATGTCACCTCCAGCTGCTCCACCGCCACCCTTATATTTTCCAAATCATGTATTGCAAAGAATGTCTTTTTTCCCGCCGTCCCAATGATCTTAGCCTCCTCTTCCAACACCCCAACACAATTCTTCCAAAGCTCATTGAACCACTCCCCCATCTTCTCCATTGGGGCCGAGGCCACCTGTGCGGCCGCCACTGCTACCGGCGGCGCCGCCACTACCGCCAGCATTACCGAGGAAATCAGCACTGCTGCGAACGTCACCGCATATACTATGCTCCACACCTTCCTCCATACCTTCACGCAGCCGATCTTACTGTCGATCTCATGCTTCCTCTTAAGTAAGGAGGTTAACATTGACCGCTCCTGCTCGCACACTGACCGGATCTCATTGATGAATCTCGACGTGAATGGATCCCCTAAAGCCCTGAATTCTCCCAATTTGTCTAATGATTTCGAGAATTCCCTCTCATCGAAGAATTTTATGGCAGAGCTGATGATGGATTCGGCTTCGTGAGCTCCGCGGAGGCAATGTTTGAGGGCGCCGAAGAACTTGAGGATCTCGACGTTATTCTTGAAGAATTCTGTGACGAAGGAGAGGAGGTCGGGGTTGGAGGAGATGTCATCCTTGAGGTCAAGGATGGCGTCAAAGGCGTCGTGGTTGAGGACGAAGAGGGCGTTGGTGGCTTTTCTGAGGGACTTGAAGGAGGGGGAGCGGAAGGCGGCGGCGTCAGCGGCGAGGGAAGAGACGACGGGGCTGGTCTGGCCCTGGAGGGTGACGTTGAAGGTTCGAATCTCGGGGTCGAGCCGGCAGGCCTCCTCATAGTAGGCGTTCAGCTCGATGATGTACGGCTCCGCGCTCCTGTTGTCGTGTCCGAAGCAACAAAGGAATCCTCCCATGGCTATAAAATTAGGAGATCTTTCGATGGGATTTCTGGGCTGGTAGGGCTTTTGTTTGAAGGCAGTGCAGAGATTGTTTTGGTTTCGTGACTGAAGATGGGACTGAGAAGGGGATGAGGCGACTTCAACCTTGGGGAGAGAGCGATCTCGTTTTGGTGCTTGGATTGAAGAGGAGACCGAGTGCTATAAAGGGAGGCGGTCTTCTCTTTTTTTTTTCTTTCTTTATAAGAAAGATAACTTTTAGAAAGAGGCGGCCTTAGTTTAGGGTTGCAAGAACGCGAACCGCGTCAGCGCAGAGTCGGCCGCTTGTTGGCAAGAAGCTGGTCTAGAAGCTTCCCTTTAGAAACATTATTTTGGGCCGCGGGACTAATCAACAATTTATTTTGGACTGCGACCAGTTTGGACCATTATCTGCATCTGTTTTGAGCCATGAGCTTAGACCACGAGTGAGGCCCGGACATGATTTGGATTTGGGCGATTGGGCACCAGCTTGAGACATGGTTTTGCCTCATACATAGTATTGATCTAAGTTATGGCCCAACCTGACATGTGGTGGATTATGGTCCACTATTTTTAATTATAATTTTATGCTTTGATTTCCATGCTGATGCTGATGGCAACTATCTATTTCACCTTTTCATGGGTCAAAACTGAGTTTGGGCCTCTATTTCAACTCGGGCCACCTACTATTTTGGACTAAGGTCTTGTTAGACTCTCTCTTAGGTCATAGGCTCCTTTTTGGCCCAACAGCTGATTCGATTCTGTTCGACTAAAATTTGATTTGGGTCATGGCTTAATAATTGCTATTATATCTGCATGTATATTCTATTTCTTAATTATACTTTGTTATTGATTATTTTTTTAAAATATATGTGCATATTCTGTAAGATTATTTAAATATAAATTGTTTTGTATTCTTAGAAACTAAATACAGCATATTCTTTGCTTACTTCGGTTTATAATTTATATACTCTCGGTCTAAAGAATATGTGCATGAAGTGAAGCCATGATTTATTAAATTCAAAATTCAGCCATTACTTTCACATAATCGACCAATCCATTTTCCCCTTGCTTGTGTTTACTTTTCTTACATTTGATTTCCCTACAATTGCTTTCCTTGTGCTTGCCTTCTTAGTTCTTTAGTTGCATCAATTTCTTACGACAGAGCCTGTTTATACGGATGAATTTTATCATGTAAATATAAGATAATAAAAACCACAATATAATTTGAGAGAATGAAATGAAACAGGCAAGGAAACAATACTGAACAATATTCATAAAAATAAAGAGAGTTTACATGACAAATAATAAATTACACATGAACTAACAACAAAGAAATTATTAATTTAATAAACATTTTCATGTTGTCATGCTAGATACTCAGCAAACTTATTCATCGCTAAAGTTTTTGGAGATGCTGTTAACTCTTGAACAAATATAACCTTTTTTTGATTGTTATCAATATTTCCTTTCACTTGTTTATTTGATATTTCTTGGCTTACTAAGCTGAGAAGCTTCAAATTGGCTCCTAAAGCTAGATCATGTTCTTGCTCAATTTTTAAAAATTATGAAGTACAAAGCACACATTAATAATCCTTATTTATGTTGATATCAAAAAATGAATGAGTTCTCATAATGCTTAAATATTTTTTCAACAACCAAAATGATCTTTTTGCTGCATTCTTGTAATTGAATGGTGAAGGTTGAATAACTCTTTGTAGTTTACTAGGGTATTTCCAATTCCCTCATTAATTAAGGTACCATCTAGTCCCTCAATAAAGTGCCAAAAAGCTCAGGCCATTAATAATATAATTTATAGATTTTTTTTATTTAAAATAATTTTTTAACATGCCACGAGAAGTAAGTAGTGGAAGAAGTTAATACGAAAACAATAATTACCTTTGTTTTTGGGCAGCCTTGCTTACATCAAATCCTACGGTCCTGCATCAAATAGGTTTAATGGCAATAAATTCACACCCACGTACATCAAAAATCACACCCGATATGCTTGCGTCAAAAAGATACTTGAATGATTTTTAAAATTTTAACATTTTAAAATTATTCCTAAAATCTTTTTAGGCCTATGATCCTATGATTCACTCATTGAGCTGTTCAAGAATCATAAAATGATTAGTTGATTTCATAATATATTCAAGACAGACATTTATTGATAATAAGCCGGCAAAGTTACCTGTTATTTGTCTTTTGTTTATTATTGCTGTCTTCTGTCAAGTACCAGCAAGGCCTGGACGACAAGGCCATTGCGGTGCAACTGATGTCTAAGAAAAAAAAACAAAAAGAATTTCATTTTTTTTGCCTACATATTATACTCCTACACGCTATTTCATTCTTTAAGCGTGCTTTTAATACGGACAAAATCTACGTGAAGCAAAAAATGTCTTTTTTGAGACAGACTTTGCGTCAGATTCGTCGCAGGCGAAGAGAATCTAGGCACGGGACTCAGAAGGCAAACGCTTTGACCTGCATACCTGCCTAGGTTTTACTTGGCTAGCGTCTCTCCACCTGCTTTATTAAAGAAATAAAATACGAAAACAATACAGCAAGCTGCTAAAAATTTAAAAAAAAAAAAAAAGAAATAATACATCAAAGTATAGAGAAGAAAGAAAGAGAAAAATTTTAAAATTATACGTCTTTTAGGATGAAAGATCTTTCTTTGTAGTTATTGGCAAAGATCCTATTATTTTCGTCTCTCTATAATCACTTACTAAAACAATGACAAACATATTAACTTCTGGCTGATTGAATATGGAGATGCAAGCTACTCATTTCAAAACAAGTTTTTTTAATTAAAATACAATTATTTTTTTAGATGAATAAATATTAGAAAAGCGTGTGATGCAATAATGCTAACTTTGCATTTAGAACTCATCCCATTATTTCAAAGCCTGCATCATTGCAGTTTAGCAAAATGATCAATAAAGAACCTGAATATAATCTTTTTTAGAGAAGTAACAATCTTAATGCAAGGCACCTTAGCTGACAAAATTCAAAACGTAAAAAATGGAATATCATTGTCTAATCCATATAAAATAGTTTGACAATGCTTATAAACATAAAAATAAATTATCTAATTATTCATGCTTCATGATCTCATCAAACTAATTCCTCCTAGGGAGTCTAGGAAGCTAAGCTGATTAACCTCATGTTTTGCTGATAATAATCTGTAACATGGCCGCCGATGCCTCCCTCACATTCCCACTGCGCCTATCCACTTCTCCCTCCAACTCCACCACACCCATCCCAAATTCCACCACTCTCTTCCTTATCTCCTCCATCGCCACCTCCTCCTGCTTGTCCCAAGCTCCGACTCTCACGCCATTGACCCTAATGTGACTTTCAGCTGCTCTATCGTCATTCTTATCCCTTTCATATCACATATTGCAAAGAAAGTCTTCTTTCTCACCATCTCAATAACCTCAGCCTCCCCTTCCAACACCCCTCAAAGTTCTTCCAATGTGCATTGAACCATACCCTGATCATCCCCAACGCTGCCAAGGCCACCGTCGTGGTAGTAGTTGCTGCTGGCAGTGCCACCACCGTTGCTAGCACCACCGAGGAAATCAGTACCACCATGAACATCATCACATACATTACGCTCCACACTTTCCTTCACGCCTTCACGTAGCCGATCTTGTTGTCGATCCTATACTTCTTATCACGCAAGGAGGTCAACATCGATCGTTGCTGCTCGCACATCGACCGAAGCTCATCGATGAAGTTTGACGCGAATGAATCCCCTAAAGCTTCGAATTCTCACTCTAATGATTTAGAGAATTCCTTCTTATTGAAGAATTTTACGGCAGAGTCGATGATGGATTCGACTTCGTGAGCTTTGTGGAGGCAATATTTGAGGGCAACGAAGAACTTGAGAACCTCAACACTATTTTTGAAGAATTCTTTGACAAAGAAGAGGTCATCAAGGTTGGAGGAGATATCATCCTTGATGTTGATGGTTTTAAGTTTTTTTTTTTATGAAAAAAGTGTTGACTTAAAGAAAAAGAGAGATCAGGGTTAGAGGAGATATCATCCGCCAACGCTTGCACAAGTGCATGGTAACGCCCGTGAGCAGTAAGAAATGCTCCAATTAATTTGATTCTTAAGTTATTGCTTTTGTGATTGGGGGATAATGGCTATTAGGCCTTAAGGCTATAATAGGCTGAGTCGTTGAGGGTTACTTGAATTGAGCCAGAGGCTCAAGAATATAGGGCTGAAGGTATTCCAATGTAAGTCTGAATCCTTTTTTTCTATACCAAGACTCCATTCCTTGTGCTGCCAGAAGAAAACCCGTTTCTGCTCTGCTGAGGAAAAAAAAAATCTCCCTCATTTTTTTCAATATTATTTTTATTTTTATTTTTATTTTTTATTTTATTATTAATAATTTATCTTTAAGCATATGAAAGAATCATTCGAATCGAGCTGGATCATTGTACCTTAGAATAAATCATTTACAACCTACACGAAGGAGCAAAATCTAATCCTTAAAACAGTATCTAATATGTCTCAATTTAAATTTATGCATTTAAATTTTTACTAATTTTTAGGCAGCTTAATATTATTATTTTCAACACTCCAGGCGGAGGATGGCGTGCAGGGCATAGTGGTTGACGGCGGGGATACCACCGGTGGCTTCTCTGAGGGAATCGAAGGAGAGGGAGCGGAAGGCGGCGGCATCACCGGTGAGGGAAAAGAGGACGCAGGTGGTCTGGCGCTAGAGGCTGACGTTGAATGTTTGGATCTTGGGGTCGAGCCAGCAGGCCTCCTTATGGTAGGCATTCATCTCGGAGATGTACCGTTTCCTGTTGTTGTCGTCGGGTCGTCTCCGATGCCGGATCCTACGACACGAACGACCGGGTTGCAACAAAGGCATCCTCCCATGGCTACAAAATCTTTCTATTGATGGGATTTCTGGCTTAGTGGGGCTTTCTAAATTGAGGTAGTGCAGAGATTGTTTTGGATTTGTGACTGAAGAGGGGACGGAGAGCTCTATGTATGAAGGGAGACGCCCTTTCACGGAGCTGAGTTTAGGGTTGCTTGCAAGGATGCGGAACGAGAGAGCGAGAGGACCCAGTTTAGGCTGGGAAAACAACGTCACCATGTGCCCAGGACCGCGAGCCACTTGTTGTCGGGTTGGAGGGAATCGGCTGCAACTTGCTCTACAAAGCTTATTTTTAAAAGCTTGTGACTGTAATGGCTCGTGCTGATCAAGGTAAGGGGACTGATAATTTACGTACGTTGCGTAGAAATAAGTGATTGGAAGAAGTATGGTATTTGACATGCATGGATTGAAGGGCAAGATACAAAGGAAGGAGAAAATTATCTGGGAGTTTGGCGTTGGACGTTATCTAATTAATCCCTCACCGTTTCTTCCCCCTAATTTTCGTGATGGAACCAGCAATGTTCCTCGTTGCCCATTGCCTTGGAGTTCCGCATCCCGGTGCCGTGAGAAATACAAGGACAAGGTCATTCGTAGCTGACAGGATGGCACGTGGACAACATTATCGAAATTATTATTATTATTATTATTTTATGTTTCAAGGCCAGGAAGAATTTTGTACCCATCCCCTTGGGGTTTATTCCAACAGTAATTAAACCCCAGTCACTTGTCCGTGATACGTTCCCACCAAAAAAAAAAAAAAAAAAAAAAAAAAAAACTTATTGGCTTGGAATTCCGAAAATTGAAAGAGACTTTAGAGATGGTTGGTGGAGAACAATGTTTACCAATTGAGATTTGAGCTCTAAAATTTAAATTAGTGCTGTATTTTTTCTGAATCGTGTTTGGGGTTCTTTCATCTTTCCTTCTACTAGTCATCTACTATTAATTAGATTAAACTATTAAATTCTCATTTAACAGAAGGCACGTATACAATTTTATACTTTATTTATACTTTATTAAAAATATAAATTTTATTAAAAAAGATGACAAATATGCATGTATCATTCCAAAACCATTTACTGGTCCAATTAATTCGTTAGCAGGCCAAAATTACGTGACTTAAAAATTTAAATAAAAGTTAATTGATAGCAGATAAACTTAAGTTATAAGCATATAACACATTTCTTTTCCATCCGATGTGAAACTATTTTTGAATATTACAATCTCCTCCCCTTATAATGCGATGTCCTCGTCGCACGTTACAAGCTAGCCAAAATTTATCCCGAGTCGGATCGTTGGTGCTACAAAGGTGGCTCCACGCCATGGTAGGACTTTACCACGGTTCCATGGGTAGCTCTTTCCTCATACCCACCAACTTTCGCATAATTGGATCGACTCTAATGCCACTTGTAACGTCCCAAGCCCACCTACTAGACTAATTAACCTATTAGCGAACCAAAACCACGTGACCAAAAAATCGAGTGAAAACTAATTAGTAGTACATGAACTTGAGTCTAGTATGTGGAAGATCCTCTGTCAATTATTCAAAACTTGAGTTTAGTATGTGGAAGATCCTCTGTCAATTATTCAAACAGCTCTCTTCTCATCTACTTTGATCGATTGGTCAGGGGTTCTATTGAAACAAAAACACAACCATGATTCTCCACTATTCCTCTTAGCTGATGGCTTGTTTGTTATGATATGGGTATATTATCCTCTGTGCCTACTATCGATAAACTTCTTGTAACTCTAAGAGTATGAAATCAAGAGCTCTTAAATCTCGTGTTCCCTCCTGCTTTGGTGCAAGAGATTAGCAATACTCCATTAGGTAGGTTCGATGAGAAAGACATTCTTTGTTGGGACTCATGTTACAAGTCAAAGGTTTATCTTGGAGACATCTATAAGGCATTTTGGTGTGAGGGGATCTCTAGTCCTTTATCTGAGGCCAGAAAAATATGAGATTTAAAGGATAAACAAAGTATTCTATATTTTCTATGGAAGGTTGGGAATAAGGGTGTTCCTACTTCTATTTTTCTAGCATAGCAAATTTCTTCAGTATCTCTAGTTTGTAGAAGATGTAGTGGTTGTGGTGAAACTCTTGACCATTTATTCTTTTCTTGTGTGGGCTTCTTTTCTTATGTAGGCTTCTTTGCAACATTACAGCTTTAGCCATATTTAGAATATCCATCAGTTGTAAGAGTTTCTTTCTTTAAATACCAGGATGAAAGGTTGCAGAAGGACAATCAAGATTAATTTATATGCTGTGGTGGATATGGAAGGTCTAGAATGAGCTGTATTTTGAAGGAAAGCTATTTAGGCCAGGTTGGATGATTAATCAAGCAATGGGGCAGTCAGTGGGATTCATTCACTCTCTGGAGTTATCGAGGGTTAGAAATCTTGAAATCTAGGGTTCCTCGCTACACAGTTTTGTAGCATCTTCCAAATTTATTTCTTGGATGCCCTCATAACTAAGTTTTCTTAAAATTAATTTCGATGTCTCAGTTCATCCAGATTTAGCTGGAGCAGGTATAGTCATCAAAGATGATCTTATTGATGTTGTGGTAGTTCCTCTCGTTATCAATTTGGTGCCTTTTATGGAGCTAACAGCATCTTAGATAGGGTTGAGAGAAGCAACTCTAAAGTACCATTGTTCTAATGTAATTTTGGAAGGGAACTCTTGTACTCTAGTTTCTTGGATCAGAGTTGGTCAATTGCCTTCATCTCTTCCTCAAAGACATTCATGAAGTCATATCTTCTCTCCTTCAGTTTATCTATATTCATTCTTATAGGGAGGCTAACTAAGTTGCTAATTATTTAGCTAATTTGGTGGCTATCAAGAAGGAGTGCAGATGTTGGAATGTTTTTTGAACTTATTCAGTTGGTTATGGCAGATGTCTGAGGTATTTTTGTTATTGAGGCCTTAGGCCCTGTCCTATTGCAAAAAAAAAGGAAAAAAAAAATAGACTTTGAGGTTTTGCATTGCTAGCATAGCTCCACCTACTTTATTAAGAAAATAAAATGCAAAGGCAATATATCAAGCTGCTAAAACTTAAAAAAAATAATGAAATTAGTAAAAAAATGAGAAATAATGCATCAAAGTATAAAGAAGAGAGAGGAAGATTTGGAGAGAATGATGCGTTTTTAGGATCCAACATAGGAATCACAACTTTCTATGTGATTGTTGACAAAGATCCTATCATTTCCCTCCCTCTATAATCACTTACTAAACGCAATGACAAACATATTAATTCCTGGCCGGGTGAATTTGGAGGCGTAAGCTACTCATTTCAAAACAATTTTATTCAATTCAAATATGACTATTTTTCAGCGGAATAAATACTATAAAAGCGTATGCATTGTTAAAGAAAACTTAGCATTTGAAACTCATTTCAATTTAAAGTCTGCATTATTCTACTTCAGCAAAATAATCAATACAAAATCTGAATACAATTTTTCTTCGTTTATTGAGAAGCAACAACCTTAACAAAACACACATCTTTCATGACTAAATTCAAAGAGTAAAAATGAAATATTATTGTTCGGTCTGCTTTATAACCTCATCAAGAGGACTAATTCCTCCTAAGGAGTTCAGGAAGCTACACAAATTAACTTCGTGCTTCATTGGTAATAATCTTCAAGATGGCCGTTGACGCCTCCCTCACATTTTTACTGCACCTATCCACTTCTCTCTCCAACTCGACCACCCCTCTTCCAAATTCCTGCATATTCTTCCTCATCATCTCCACTGCCTCCCTCACCGCCGCCACCTCCTCCTCCTTCATCAACGCCACCTCCTCCTCCTCCCCTCTCCCGAACTTCGACTCCCACGCCATTGACCTCAATGTCACCTCCAGCTGCTCCACCGCCACCCTTATATTTTCCAAATCATGTATTGCAAAGAATGTCTTTTTTCCCGCCGTCCCAATGATCTTAGCCTCCTCTTCCAACACCCCAACACAATTCTTCCAAAGCTCATTGAACCACTCCCCCATCTTCTCCATTGGGGCCGAGGCCACCTGTGCGGCCGCCACTGCTACCGGCGGCGCCGCCACTACCGCCAGCATTACCGAGGAAATCAGCACTGCTGCGAACGTCACCGCATATACTATGCTCCACACCTTCCTCCATACCTTCACGCAGCCGATCTTACTGTCGATCTCATGCTTCCTCTTAAGTAAGGAGGTTAACATTGACCGCTCCTGCTCGCACACTGACCGGATCTCATTGATGAATCTCGACGTGAATGGATCCCCTAAAGCCCTGAATTCTCCCAATTTGTCTAATGATTTCGAGAATTCCCTCTCATCTAAGAATTTTATGGCAGAGCTGATGATGGATTCGGCTTCGTGAGCTCCGCGGAGGCAATGTTTGAGGGCGCCGAAGAACTTGAGGATCTCGACGTTATTCTTGAAGAATTCTGTGACGAAGGAGAGGAGGTCGGGGTTGGAGGAGATGTCATCCTTGAGGTCAAGGATGGCGTCAAAGGCGTCGTGGTTGAGGACGAAGAGGGCGTTGGTGGCTTTTCTGAGGGACTTGAAGGAGGGGGAGCGGAAGGCGGCGGCGTCAGCGGCGAGGGAAGAGACGACGGGGCTGGTCTGGCCCTGGAGGGTGACGTTGAAGGTTCGAATCTCGGGGTCGAGCCGGCAGGCCTCCTCATAGTAGGCGTTCAGCTCGATGATGTACGGCTCCGCGCTCCTGTTGTCGTGTCCGAAGCAACAAAGGAATCCTCCCATGGCTATAAAATTAGGAGATCTTTCGATGGGATTTCTGGGCTGGTAGGGCTTTTGTTTGAAGGCAGTGCAGAGATTGTTTTGGTTTCGTGACTGAAGATGGGACTGAGAAGGGGATGAGGCGACTTCAACCTTGGGGAGAGAGCGATCTCGTTTTGGTGCTTGGATTGAAGAGGAGACCGAGTGCTATAAAGGGAGGCGGTCTTCTCTTTTTTTTTTCTTTCTTTATAAGAAAGATAACTTTTAGAAAGAGGCGGCCTTAGTTTAGGGTTGCAAGAACGCGAACCGCGTCAGCGCAGAGTCGGCCGCTTGTTGGCAAGAAGCTGGTCTAGAAGCTTCCCTTTAGAAACATTATTTTGGGCCGCGGGACTAATCAACAATTTATTTTGGACTGCGACCAGTTTGGACCATTATCTGCATCTGTTTTGAGCCATGAGCTTAGACCACGAGTGAGGCCCGGACATGATTTGGATTTGGGCGATTGGGCACCAGCTTGAGACATGGTTTTGCCTCATACATAGTATTGATCTAAGTTATGGCCCAACCTGACATGTGGTGGATTATGGTCCACTATTTTTAATTATAATTTTATGCTTTGATTTCCATGCTGATGCTGATGGCAACTATCTATTTCACCTTTTCATGGGTCAAAACCGAGTTTGGGCCTCTATTTCAACTCGGGCCACCTACTATTTTGGACTAAGGTCTTGTTAGATTCTCTCTTAGGTCATAGGCTCCTTTTTGGCCCAACAGCTGATTCGATTCTGTTCGACTAAAATTTGATTTGGGTCATGACTTAATAATTGCTATTATATCTGCATGTATATTCTATTTCTTAATTATGCTTTGTTATTGATTATTTTTTTAAAATATATGTGCATATTCTGTAAGATTATTTAAATATAAATTGTTTTGTATTCTTAGAGACTAAATATAGCATATTCTTTGCTTACTTCGGTTTATAATTTATATACTCTCGGTCTAAAGAATATGTGCATGAAGTGAAACCATGATTTATTAAATTCAAGATTCGGCCATTACTTTCACATAATCGACCAATCCATTTTCCCCTTGATTGTGTTTACTTTTCTTACATTTGATTTCCCTACAATTGCTTTCCTTGTGCTTGCCTTCTTAGTCCTTTAGTTGCATCCATTTCTTACAACAGAGCCTGTTTATACGGATGAATTTTATCATGTAAATATAAGATAATAAAAACCACAATATAATATAAGAGAATGAAATGAAACAGGCAAGGAAACAATACTGAACAATATTCATAAAAACAAAGAGAGTTTACATGACAAATAATAAATTACACATGAACTAACAACAAAGAAATTATTAATTCAATAAACATTTTCATGTTGTCATGCTTGGTACTCAGCAAACTTATTCATAGCTAAAGTTTTTGGAAATGCTGTTCAACTCTTGAACAAATATAACCTCTTTTTGATTGTTATCAATATTTCCTCCCACTTGTTTATTTGATATTTCTTGACTTACTAAGTTGAGAAGCTTCAAATTGGCTCCTAAAGCTAGATCATGTTCTTGCTCAATTTTTAAAAATTATGAAGTACAAAGCACACATTAATAATCCTTATTTGTGTTGATAATGCTCAAATATTTTTTCAACAACCAAAATGATCTTTTTGCTACATTCTTGTAATTGAATGGTGAAGGTTGAATAACTCTTTGTAGTTTACTAGGGTATTTCCAATCCGCTCATTAATTAAGGTACTATCTAGTCCCTCAATAAAGTGCCAAAAAGCTCAGGCCATTAATATATCTTGCTTCCAAAAGAAAGTATTTAACTATAATCATAAGATGACATGCATTACTATATTGTATAACAAACAATAATTTATGCTGCTAATTCTTTTTAACAAAGTTATTATCATTTGATCTATGGAAACGGTTACTTCTATGCAAGGTATCTTGCAAAACTCGAGAATTAGCCACTGAGCCTTTCCATATGGGTAAAGCATATAGAATTTCATATTTGGAGTATAAACACTCAATGTGTTCATAGAAATATTACCTTTTCTATTATGATATCTAGGCCTATCCTTAACCTTCACAATATTGGAATGTACATGCCATTGAGTGCTTCCGTACAATTCTAGCATATTTAAA
The DNA here is from genome assembly GCA_017589505.3 of Metroxylon sagu. Classification (NCBI taxonomy): domain Eukaryota; kingdom Viridiplantae; phylum Streptophyta; class Magnoliopsida; order Arecales; family Arecaceae; genus Metroxylon; species Metroxylon sagu. Next base: position 1,717,483 of record JACVBY030000663.1, read on the forward strand.
AAATCAATTAGCTACTCAAGTTTATTAAAAAAAGAAATAAATTCATGAAAAATACCTCAAATATCTTTATTTTGCTATATCTAAATCTTGAAGACAACAGCCATGTAACTTCTAGTACTAACCTGCTTACTTTTATTACAGCGTGCATCATGTTATTGAATAGCCTATATATTATTTCTTTGAATTAATAAAATTTAAATTGAATAAATCTATATTTTAAATTGTGAGTAATGAAGTAGAAACATCAACACTGCTTAACTTTTGAGCACATGTTTAGTTTTAACCAAACCACCTTTTTAATTAAAAATTTATAAAGATTTCTAAATCCTTGGTTACTACTATCAACTATTCAATCCAATCTATTTCTCTTCTATTGTACATATAATTAAGAAAGCATCTCCTCTCTTTTTTCCTTTTTTTTAACATTTATCTTTTTAAAAAAAAAGATAAGAGCATTCGATGGATCAGCGGCACTAAGGGTAGAGGAGTACTATTCTGATAGGCCATGATTAGTGCAAGAAAGAAAAAATATTTTTATGAAAGAAAGGTATAATCAACTTGCCACTTGTTGAGCAGGGAAAAACCTCTTCCACTTAGGATGTGTAGAACATCATAAATTGTTTTCTTTCTTATTAAATAAAAAGTTCAATAGATGATAACATTTGATGCCACACATAACGAAACTCAAAAACTTTTGTGATAGTAATAAAAAATAATAATATATAAAATATTATCGATATATTATAAAAAAATATTTTAAATTTTAAAAAATATTCATTATTCCTTCTATTTGTCATATTTTTTAAAAAAAATTAAAACTTTTAAAAAATTTTAAGAAATTATTCCTTCTTTCTCAGCTTAATCCCAACGTAGCCCTTCATTTTTGTGAAAGAACATTTAAGACTTAGCTTACTTCTAGTAAGATAAAATAATTCCTATCATCTAATTAATAATAAATTTTATCAATTCTTTGTTTTCAAATAGCATTTATAACTTTCGTATATTCTATTATTATAATATAAAATGAGTAGAAAAATGAATCATTAGGGAGGTTTGTATTTTTAAATAAAAATTAATGTTGTATCTATTGTTCAACATTAAGGTATTAATGAAATTAATTATTAATTAATGGGATAAGGGCCATTTTGTCCAATTCATAGTGAACTACAATTTTAACCATTGTTTTACGAAAAAGAAGATTGTTATGGAACCAGGCTAATAAAAAGTACTGATCTATCAAAATCTCAACTTTAAAGTTACCCTCTCACTTTAAAAATGGTAGAAACCTCTCTCCTTGGTTGTAAGCCCCATCTGCATCCCTTATCATTCTTCTCGCTCCTTTCATCCTTGCAAACCCCCTACTTAAATTTCTTGTTTCTAAAGGAAAAAAACTCCCCTCATTCCCCCTCTCCAAATTTCCCACCTTGAAATCTTCCTCACTCATGCTCAATTCTAAAAAACAAATGGAATCATAGAATTCTCATTTTGTGCCCTGTCTCTCATCCTTCTCATGATGTCACTTTACTTTGCAAAATTTCTATCTTTCATGAAAAATATTTTTTCCTTTTTTCAAAAAAAAGAGCAGATAGAATTTGGATTTCATCTTGTTTGGAGAAAATTAGACGCTGCTCTCTTCTAAGAATTCAGAGTATATCTATTTTTTTTTTTAAAAAAATCTCTCAAATAGAATTATTTTTTTTTTTTGAAAAATAAATGGTCCAACTTTGTTCAGATTTCCTTGTGTCCCTTATATTTTGCATATTGAATGCCTTACTAAATATGAAGAAAAAGAGAGAAAAATCCAAAGACATCCAATAAATAAATTTGAAAGAGGACAGTGATCAATTAATTAGTTTGTATGGAGTTGTTAATTTTTTCTAAATCCAAAACTTCCCCCTTTCCATATCTTTCCATGGGAACAGCCCTATTAGTGAAGGTAAGTTTTCGGATCCCACAGTCCAAGTTAATTTGTTTGGACCCCATAACTTGTCAAGTGGAAGCCTAGCATCGGTCTTCCGACTCATTCCTTTGAAGCTCGAATTCTCCCGTTAATTAGCCTCCCAGCCTTTGCTCTGCTGCACTCAAAACTAGCCCGTGAATCCATTTAACGCAACAGGCCAAGTTCTCTCCCAAGGATATGGTTTCTAAATCTCTCTTCACAGCGATAGATGGATAGATCCAGAATGGAAATTAGAAGCTTCCACCCCAAAGCTGTACTCCCAAGATGATCATTAAATTTAACAAACCATGTGGCCACCGCATATCTGCTAAGTTTCTATCCTTTTTTAATCTTTCTTGCCAGGGGCTTGTCCTTAAATGCATCAGAACTTTGTAAAGATTTGTTCTGTTTGTATTGTATTGAGAGAGAAAGAGCCCTGTAATTCTCTCATGACATGATAAGGATGAGCACAAGAGAAGTAATTCATGTTTTTATATCGTTCATATTGTATTAAAACTAAAATATAACAGTACATAAATCGATACGAATACAACATGATTAATTAATCATGTTTGAAATTCAAACACAAACACGGCACGATTATTACATAGATAATACAGTATAATACGTATAATTCGTTTAATAAATAGATCGTATTGGATTGATAAGTCATGACTCACTCAATGCAAATAAACACAGCTCACTTAATATAAATAGATACGATCGAATCTCTTTAATATATCATCAACTAAATAAATTTTAACTAATTATTTTTATATTAATATATTAATCTACGATATGATATAATTTTTTTATATTATAATTATATTAGTATATTTATGATATAAATTATTTTTGCATGTGATATCCAATTTTATCATTCTTAAGCATCGGGCTGATTCATTTACCGTTGTTTTAATTCTTACCGTTAGAAAGAGAGAAGTTCTAATAAATGAGGATGAGATGAGAAAACCTTTTGAGTATGGGCCCATTGTGAGCTGTTGCTGTTTCCTTTTGTCAGCTTCCCCAGTGGGTGGGCTGCACGTAGATAGCGTGGGTGGGAATATAAGGACAACTCTAAAATTTTTTAAAGGGCAATTTGGAAACAAGAGGGCACACGGAGGGCAATCAAAAGGAAGTGGGAGAAAGGCTGGAGGAACGTCTTCGGCCTCATGAGAACGGCTACGGAGAGTGGGAAGGGCGTCGAGACTTAAGACAGCTGGCGATGATGAGGATTTCGGACGCGGCATCGCCGGCCTTATATCCGTGGGGCCCCGGCGGTGGCGTCCGATATGCGCGTCGCTCTCCGCGTTGCTCCGCTGGCGTGGCAAACGGTGACGGCACCATAACGGCTTTATTCCGTTGGCCTATTCCTCTCGAAGGCTTGAATTCCAAAGCTATGTTAGTAGAAGGCTCCATTCCATCCTGGCTTTTGATCTAATTGTGAGCTGTGATCCATGAAATACGGTTGCAAGCATTTTGTCTTAAGTTGTGGTTCATTGGCTTGTAATCAAGGGGACTTTTATTCTCTGATCATATTTATATTTTAACTGGTTGGTGTCTGAGGCCGATCAAGTTGTGCATTACCTCACTTAAACGATGTCACGCGAAATGGAGCCAAATATTAGCCAAATATTATGTCTTTTAGCAACTTAAAATTTAGCTTGAAAGATTTTTCATCTAAGAAATTGTGAAAAGAAGTTTGTTTGCTTCCGTATATAATATAATATCTTTTAAATTTAGAAAACCAAGAAAAATAAGTGTGGAGTGATTCAATAGACATGATCGGATACATTTTTTCAAAATAATTTGCCTTCCTTTCTCAAATGTTTGAAAAATTCAAGCATTATTTTTAGGATATTATTTTAAAGTAATAAGCTTTGTCTTTGAGATTCATTTTATACCGACAATATATCATCATTGAACTTTATTTTTAAGTACTAGTTTATATAAGGTGCTCTAACAAGCTTTGTATTTTATCTTTATTGGTGCATTAGTATGTAAATTTCAAGATCAAATAGTCTTTGATTAAAAAATAAGTGAGAAGAAATTTTCTTCGTCAAAGAAATAGGTCTATTCCATATTTTTGATATGTAATTGAAGATATTGAGAAGTATAAAAAATAATTGGCTAAGATGTATCTAATGTGCATTGAATTTTTTGATAGTTTAAATTCTATATTGAAAAATGAATTGCTTTTATAGAGAGCATAAAGATGAAGATAAAGATAAAAAGATGATTGAATAAGGAATAGATATGAGTTTATTTTATGATACAATTCTATGCTACAATTTTTATAGACTTATGTTGCGAATCCTGATCATAACGATAGATATAATAGGAAATTTAGAATAACTGTGATCGCTTTGAGGGAATTACGCCTCCGAATGATTATTTCAAAACAATCAGACTTTCTAATAATCACTTTGAGGTGGTTAAACCTAATCATGATAAAGCAGAAGAGTTGTTACATATTTATAGGGTTGAAACCCTAATTATTCAAGAAAAGTTAAATGTAATTATATAAAAAAATCTTTTAATAGAACTAATATATAATTAAAGAAATAAATCATTGTTTAAGATGAAGAATTTTTCATAATAACTAAATCTTTCAAATTAAAAAAAAATTAAAAATTAAAAAAAATTAAAATTAAAGAATTCTATCAACTCATACCGTTCGCTTAAGAACGTTCTTCATCATAATATGCCTTAATTTTTTGATATTAGATGATAATTTAAAGAAAAATTTATTATTTATTTGCGAACCAAACACCGGCTAAAAGGCTCGGCCTTCTCCAATTCTTAATTCTTTTTAGAGCAGTGCAGGTGGTTAACGGTGGCGGCGTATTGCGGGCTGGGATGGTGGATTCTGAGGAGGTTATGGAAGCTACTGCAAACCTCATTATTGAATTCTAAATTCATGTGAATGGCTGGAAGCCGCAGAACAGAAGTACAGGGCTGCCCTTAGGGTGGTCTGGGTCAAGTATATGATATGATAGGACCACCAACCTAAGGGCCACCCTTTTGTCTCTAATTACGATCGATGTTACGCCTCTTTGTTTACGGCCAGACTCTTGCCATTCCCCTTGCCCGCCAAGAGATGTTCGTTTAGAAAGCAAACGGCTGTCTTTGGTTCCAATCACCACGATTGGTGAGCTGACCGCTTGATTTGGGCACTTTTGGTCCCGTAATGCACGGCGTGAGATCCATGCGCCATTATGAACGTTTTGGTTGTTCTGTGGAAGTCTCAATCTCAGGTACACGGTTTTCTTTCTTAACTTTATATATATTTTTGAGACAGTTGCCAAAGGGTCAATAGAACTAATAGTTATATTAAATAAGCTCTTAACATTGCTCTGCAGGGATATTAAGACAGACCGGCAATCTTCCTCCGATTTCTCCGTTACACTATTCTCTAGGTAGGGCGCTTTGCCATACTACTTCAATGCAAACAAACGGACAACAGCCTTAAATTGTATTTGATGCATCGCCAGATAATTCTAAAAGATAATGTGAATTATCTGTAAGATAAATTATTTTTAAATAAATTATCAGTAATGTTAATTACTGTATTTGGTATACATAAGCAATGTTGCAGTAATATTGATTAATTTATTTGGTATGATAACCAGATTACCAATAATGTAACATTAAATTTTTAAAATATTCCTAAGTCAAATTTATTAAAAATTTATATATTATTATATGTTTAGTAATATTAAAAATTAATATACTATTACATGTTGGAACCAAAAATATCTAAGATCTAGAATGCACTTCTTAAGCTATGAGTAGTTGCAATATGACCATATCACGTTCACATAGACCTGTAATACAAAAGCAAATGGTTAATCTAAATACACAACAATGCCTTGGATCTGAGACAAATATTTTCTTTTAAATCTATATCCTATAAAAGCATTTCAAAAAAAAATATGGAAACAATGCAGATATTTACCAAAAAAATAAATTAGACCTGTTCCATTGATCATAACTCCAGTAATTATGTCAGGAGAAAAGTGTGTTCACGGACTTGGTTGTAGAAAGGCAGAGGGGACAGATCATATGGGGGAGAGGAGGGGAGGCCTGTGTTCACGAACTTGGTTGTAGAAAGGCAGAGGGGTAGATCAAATGGGGGAGGGGAGGGGAGGGGAGGCCTGAGACGACGGTGGCGAAGGGGAGGAGAGGTCGACGATGGCGGAGGGGAGGCTTGAGATGACAGTGCCGGAGAAGAGGGGGAAGTTTTATATGGAAAAAAAAAAAACTTACCGATCACTTTTGACGGCTTAAACGGTAATGATCTTCTAGGAGGCAACGGAAGGGGAGCTCACCGGCGGCGATTTTCTCGGAGGCGACGGGAGGAAAGCTCACTGGCGACGTAAAAGGAGTGGGAGTAGGGTAAGCACGGTGAAGGGAGAAGGGGAAAAGCATACGGAAAGATGGGTTTTATTTTTCGTGAAAGAGAAAGGGACAGGGGCATTTTTGTCCAAAAAAATTATTACTAGATTACCACATCTCCGGTAATCTGGATAGCCACCCCTCGCTCAAGCAATCTGGATTGCCTCATGAGAGGTAATCCAGATTACCACTGCAAGATAGATTACAATTAAAAAAACATACCAAACCTAATTATCTAGTGGGCCCAGTTTAAATTGCCAGCAATCTGGATAGATTATCGGCTACCAAACGCAACCTTAGAGATGCTCCATAAACGACAAGAATTCTTTCATCCAACTAAGGATTAGTGGAGGTAACTAACTGTTTTACAAGCTGATTTTTAGGACCCGAGATTCCCAATTATGTAAAATTATTAAACGATTTCTCTATCCAATATAAATTAATGGAGATAGAGAGGAAAAGAGATTCTAAGTTCAATAAAACTTGAATGTATTTTTAGGCTAGATATATGTCATGAAGAATTTCTTTTTATACAATAGTACAAATTTAATTGTAATTGTAATATATTTCTAATGATTAAATTAGCCACCAGCCTCTACTATATCTTAAAAAAAAAAGAAAATATTTTGGGGTACCTATTGAAACTCGAAACAAAAAGCATAATCATCTGATTTATTACTGATTTAACAAGTTAGTGTTAAACCACATCTTATATGTCACAATTTACAGATAGTTATGGTGGCCTTTTGTTGCCATATGATGCAAAGACTTATTGCATAAATGCAACTAACACTCATATTATTTGACAACTCCTATGTTAGAAAATCAAAATATCATTTCTTTTTGTATAACATAATATAACTAATATATAACATTAGTAGCTAATAGATTCAGTGTTCATTTTCTTTCTTTTGTTTTTTTTAAAAAAAGAAGAGCTTGCTAGTAAAATAATAATTTTTGAGGTTACAAATTTAGTAAAATTTGAGTAGCAAGAATACAAAGGGATCGGAAAAGTTGCACCAATAAAATGTTTGAATTGTGACCAAAAATTATGTTGATTATTAAGTTGAAGAACCAAAAAAGAGATGTAAAATAAAATGATAAAAAGTTTGATTTTAATATACCATTATGACACAGTCTGAGAACATGGATAGTCAGATCTATCTTGAATAATTCGGACAAGTTTTATTAGTTTCCTTACTTAATAAAATGAATGAATTTATAAAAATATGAAAAATTCATCTATGTAACAAGTTATTTACAAGTGAAAATAAAAAAAAATCCTTATCATTTCAAAATACTCCGAATAAAAGAAAACTAACATATTATTTTATGATAAAAGAGACAAAAGGGCGTCTACATATTTATAGAGTTGAAACCTGAATACTCAAGAAAAATCTAATACAAGTAGAAAAAAAACTCAAATACCAAATGATTAAGACTTAGGAATTTCTCTTAATAACCAGATCCTCTAAAGTAAGAAAATCTTATAGATTAAAGAAATTTTTAAAATTAGAGAATCCTAACAAAATAAAATTATAATGCTTTTAAAAAAAGTTCCCAAAGATAAAGCAAATTCTATCAAACCCTTGGAAGATAGCCAGACCTACTAGAATTTGATCGCTTTTTTTGAAATAACAACGTAAAATATGAAATCAAAACAATACCATGCTGCCAGAGCTTAGGTCGTAAAAGCCACAAAGATGTCCTTATTATATTGAGCACAGTCAATCTCTAAGGAGAACAATGCTTTCTCATAAGTGATGAACCTTGCTTTGGCCATTACTAAACATATGGAGAGATAGCAAAGCCTAACATGTTTAACCCAGTTAACTTGATTCAATGTATCACATGTTCAATTAGTTGATGTATTTAATAAAATTATTTTTTAATTATGAATTTTGACCTATTTAAAAAATAGATTAGGTTTGAGTTAATAAGCATAAACTTCGTTATCTAGCCCCAACAAACACATGTTTAGAGTAACATGGATTTCCCTTATACATCCATTTCAATGATTAAATAAAGCATTTAATTAGAGGACTTAAATAATTTCCAAGGCTAATATGGTAGCATCTCAAGAGAGAGAGGCCTTAGTTTCTCATTCTCAAGTATGTATTTTGAAAATTAAATTAGATATTAATCACTCTCCTTGTGTGAGGGAATAGAAAAAGGGAGCTAGAAAGATATCAAAGAGTTTCTAGTGATTAAAATTAGGATATTTAAAAGAGAAGGCTTTTCTCCTTCCTCTCATAAAACTTCTTTCTAGTAACCTAATTCATTAGTGAGCAAACAAGGATTTATTCCTATTATTTACTCTTTATTTCCTTTTTAGAAATGATTTAGAAAAAGGAAGGATGGTTCTTTTTCCGGGGAGAGTAGAGGTGTAAGTTTAGTCACCAAATATCTTAAAATAATTTATTGGAGAGGAAGAATGGCAGGAAAAGAAATAAATGTTGGATAGATAATGAGAGGACTCTAGTGAATTTTGAAAAATTTTGATTTGATAGTACTAAATTTTGATCATTCTTATGAAAATCTTCAAAATACCCTACACTAGTAGACTTGCATCTGACTATTTCATTAGCATATCAAATCTATGAATTAGTAAAAACTCATAATAGTTTATTTTATCATAAATTATGGACCATAAATCCATATGAAATGTTAGGAAATTTAAAATAGGTCTCTTAGCTTTTGATAGCAAATTATTTCACCATTGCCATATTACATTCATATAACTTTAAGAGGCACTATCCAATTATAGTAATAATACTTTAAGTAAGATATCTTAGGATTTTATGACCATTTAAATTATAAACGAATGTAATAAAAAGTAGATATCACTCATTTGTTTCCTAATTTAAGAATAATAAATTAAAATATTAATCATTATCAAACATTATTGAATTATTATCTTTCAATAATACCATCATTTATTTCAATTAAATGATATTTTCAAGACAGTATTATTTTTGTTCATGCCTAATCCATTATTGAAATGTGCCTTCAAGTTTTTTCTTTTTCCTCCCTTGCAATATATATTGTATTTTTCAAAAGATTTGCTAAAAATCAAACTCTTTTAAGTGTTATTTTAGAAATTAATGTGGTATATGAAAGTTATTGGATCTTTATTTATAACTCTTTATTTGTCAAGAAAGTATACCGTATTTATTATAATTTAAAGTCTTAAATTCTTTCACATTTTAATTTTAAGAAATTATTAAAATTGCAGTAAATGATGTATAATAAAAGGATAATTTATCATTGCCATCATAGATAGTAAGCAAACTTCAAGAAGTAATTCAATTAACACTACTGCATATACAAAATAGAAAGCTCATCCTTGGACACTGCAACATTTGCTAGATTGGCAAGCTGAGATTCTTGGGCCCATTACTTGAAAAGTTAGTATGTGGTCGTCCATTCATTATAACGATACTTATTGCATAGCTATATAATGCAACAAATGAGGAAGTCAAAATAATGAATCTAGCCTAAAAATTTCAAATAAAATAATTAATTATCAATTATTAGTAAATTAATTTTTTTCAAAAAAGAAACTTTAAAATTATTTGAAATTCAAGTCAGTCATATTTTTTGGTAAAAACTTAATTGTAATTTAGTATTTGAGATTACGAGTAAATAGATATTTAGGATAAAAAAATTCCAATTAAGGGAATCTATTGCAGCAAAATTTCTAAATATATAAAAAATTTGGTCAAAGTTGCATGATTCAAGGTATGGATGTAATGTTTTGTGCATCCATGTTTTATTTACAAACTTTTCTAAAGTATACGTATCTAAAACTCTTTTTCCATATTTGTAAATTTGAGATTAGAAAAGTAATGGATTGAAGACATCACAGAAACATTTCTAAATTCAATAATGTTTTAGCAAAGACTTCTTTCTTTTCCTTCTTTAAGAAATAGATTTTTATTCCTTATATTATCTTTAAGCAAATTAATTTTACATGTATCATTATTGAATTCTTTTTTTCTAATTATGCTATCAAATCATATATCAGTGTCAATTTTGATATGGACTAGGTACCCTCTATTTCACTTCTATTTTTTTTTCTTTTTCTTTTTTATTTCTTTTTTGTTCTTGTCCTTTGTTTCCCTTATTCCTTTTTTTTTCCTTTTTTATTTTTAATTCTTCTTTCCTTTCTTTTTTTTTTTTGATTTTCTTCCTTTTTTTTTTTTTTTTTTTCTCTTATTCTACTCTTCGCTCTTCTTCTTCTTCTTTTCCTTTTTAAAGCCTTATCGCTATCCTATTTTGTCACTTTTAGCCTTTTGGAGGTATAAAAATGCATTTCCTTGCTTCCCATGGATTAACAAAATTGCTGTAGAAATGAGGCTCTTTATGTCTCTGTATCTCTTTGCTCTTCTCTTCTTCTTTCATAACCCCTACCTTACTAAAGAAAGTGCTTTGGAAAGGGAGGAGTCATGGAAGAAGAAGAGAAGAACAAGAGGATAGAGAGTCATGGAAGAAGAAGAGAAGAACAAGAGGATGGAGAGACATGAAGAGCCTTATTTTTCTACAGTAATTTTGTTGGCATGTGAGAAGAAAGAGAAAGCATTATTATACATTCACAAGGCTAAAAGTAAAAAAACAAGATAGTGATAAGACTTTAAAATCTATCTATATGAGAAAAAAAAAAAAAGAAGAAAAGAGAAAAGTAGAATAAGAAAAAAAAAAAGAAATAGAGAAGAAAGGAAGAAAATGAAATAAAGGAAAGAAAGAAGAAAAAAAAAAGAGAAAATGAAAAAAAGAATAACAAAAGCAAAAGATAAGAAAAAAATAAAAAAAAAATAGAAGAAAAATTAAAAGTAAAATAGAGGATATCTAGTCCGTCAGAGCAGCTATTGGAATTGATACTAATATATAATTTGATAGTATAATAAAAGAAATAAATAATTCAATAATGTTGGAAGTGAAATTGATTTGCGTAAAGTTGACCTAAGAAATAAAAATCTATTTCTCAGGGCTGCACGTAGATAGCGTGGGTGGGAATGTGGGCAACGCTAAAATTTTTTGAAGGGCAATTTGGAAACAAGAGGACAGATAGGGCAATCAAAAGGAAGCGGGAGAAAGGCTGGAGGAACGTCTTCGGCCTCATGAGAACAACTACGGAGAGTGGGAAGGGCGTCGAGACTTGGACAGCTGGCGATGATGAGGATTTCGGACGCGGCATCGCCGGCCTTATATCCGTGGGCCCCGGCGGTGGCGTCCGATATGCGCGTCACTCTCCGCGTTGCTCCGCTGACGGTGACGGCACCATAACGGCTTTTTTCCATTGGCCCATTCCTACCAAAGGCTTGAATTCGAAAGCTATGTTAGAAGGCTCCGTTCCATCATGGCTTTTGATCTAATTGTGAGCTGTGATCCATGAGGTACGGTTGTAAGCATTTTGCCTTAAGTTGTGGTTCATTAGCTTGTAATCAAGAGGACTTTTATTCTCTAATCATATTTATATTTTAATTGGGTGGTGTCTAAGGTCCATGAAGTTGTGCATTGGATCTCACCTAAATGATGTCATGCATGAAATGGAGCCAAATATTACCCAATGCAACGGTCTTGAAATAGTCCATTGATATTTTATGTCTTTTAGCAACTTAAAATTTAGCTTGAAAGATTTTTCATCTAAGAAATCACAGAAAGAAGTTTGTTTGCTTCTATATATAATATAATATATTTTAAATTTTAAAAACCAAAAAAAATATGTGGATTGATTCAATAGACATGATGAGATACATTTTACAAAATAGTTTGCCTTCCTTTCTTAAATGTTTGAAAAATTCAAACATTATTTTTAGGATATTATTTTGCACACTCTCTTAGAGTAGTAAGCTTTGTCTTTGAGATTCATTTTATAACAAGAATACACATCATTGAGCTTTATTTTTAAGTACTAGTTTATGCGAGATAGCTTTATATTTTACCTTAATTTGTACATTAATACGTAGATTTCTAGACTAAATAGTCTTTGATTAAAAAATAAGTGAGAAGAATTTTTTTTTTTGTTGAAGAAATGGGCCTATTCCATCTAACAAATATGTTTCTGATAGGAAATTGAGGAGTGAGTATAAAAAAATAATTGGATAAGATGTATCTAAGGTGCGTTAAATTTTTTGATGGTTTAAATGTTATTTTGAAAAATTAATTGCTTTTATAAAGACCATAAAGATGAGGATAAAAATAGAAAGATGGATGAAGAAGGAATAGCTATAAGTTTTTTTTATGATACAATTCTAAACTATTATTTTTATAAACTTATCTCCCTATATTTTTTTATTTATATGTGAAAAAAAACAACGCCCAAAAGACTCGGTGGTTAACGGTGACGGCGTATTGCCGGCCGGGATGGTGGATTCTTAGAATGTTATGGAGCCACCTACTGCAAACCCTAACAAGTGCCGTCCTGCGCGCCTGCTTCCTGTTTCTCATTATTGAATTCTAAATTCATGTGAATGGCTGGAAGCCGCAGAAGTGCAGGGCTGCCCTTAGGGTGGTCAGGGTAAAGCATATAATATCTCATAGGAACCACCAACCTAAGGGCCCATCCCTTTGCTTCTAATTACGATGTTACACCTCTTTTCTTTACCGCCGGACCCCTGCCATTTCTTACCCTTACCATGCGTCAAGAGATGTGTCATAGGACGATCGGTGAGCTGACCGCTTGTTCGGGTACTTTTGCTCCCGTAATCCACGGCGTGAGATCGATGTGGGATTAAGAACGTTCTGGCTGTTTCTGTGAAGGTCTCTCAATCTCAGATGCACGGTTCTCTCTCTTAGCTCAATGAGTCAATAACATTTATTCATTCAAACAGCTGCTCAACATCTGGAACTAGTAGTTATATATTAAATCTTAACGTTGCTTCACAGGGGTATTAAGAAAAACCGGCAATCTTCCTCCGGTTTCTCCGTTACACTATTCTCAAGGTAGGGCATATTGCCATACTACTTCAATGGAAACAAACGGACAACAGCTTTAGAGATGCTTGATAAACTAAGGATTAGTGTTAAACCGCATCTTGTATGTCACAGTTTATAGATTGTTATGGTGACTTTCTCTTACCATATGATGCAAAGACTGACTGCATAAATATAACTAACACTCATATCATTTGACAACACTTATGTTAGAAAATCAAAATATCGTTATTTTTTTATAACTAATGTATAACATTAGTAGCTAATGGATTTGGTGTTCATTTTTGTTCTTTTATTTTTTTTTAAAAAAACAAGAAGAGCTTGCTAGTAAAATAATAATTTTCAAGGTTAAAAATTTAATAAAATTTGAATAGCAAGAATAGAAAGGAATCAAAAAAGTTGCACCAATAAAATGCAATATTGTAATTGAATTGTGACCAAAAATTATGTTGATTAATAGGTTGAAGAACCAAAAAGAGATAAGAAAATAATTTTAATATACCATTATAATACGGTTTGAAGACATAGATGGTCAAACCTATCTTAAATAGTTCGGACAAATTTTATTAGTTTTCTTACTCATTAAAATGAATGAGTTTATAAAAATATAAAAAATTCATCTATGCAACAAGTTATTTACATGTAAACATAAAAAAATTCTTATCATTTTAAGATTCTTCATGTCGAGAATCTATAATCCTATTTTGGTACATTAAAAATCAATCAAATGCTTGTTTCCATGGCAACAGCTAGAAATCCCACTCCCCTCACTTGTTGATGGACGTTGAACAATTTTTATCATTTATTTCTAATTAGGATGGAAGCAAATTGGATGACTTTTAAGATTAATTCAAATATCAACTTGTCTCAACCTAACTAATATGCAAAACTATAAGTCCATGCCATTTGAAACATGCTTTGCATAACAACTAATAACACCAAATCTAACGTTCTTTAAGTTATGCCTTTAAAAAAGAAAATGATCTATGTAAGCCGTCAAATTTATATCCTACCCATTGACAAAATTTTGAAACGTCCACCGGTGGTGACTGGACTCCATCATGGACGACCCAGATGAAAAGCGGTGGCGCTTCTCCTACGCAAAATAGAGGGCGCTGTAATAAAAACCGCCGGTCAAATGCCACTGCCTTAATTTTCCGCAAATCCCAGGGCTATTTCTGTTCCCCTCCCATCTTATATCACACCGCCATCCTTCGCCACCCTCGGCCTTTTCTCTCTCTCTCTCTCTCTCTCTCTCTCTATCGCTCTCTCTCTCTCGATCCTTCCCAAAATCTCCACCTCGGAGAGGAAACTTTTGGAGGAAGGCATACGACGCCGAGAGGGCGAGACACCACCAATGGCGACGCGAAGAAGCCCCCTTCCCCTCTTCGTCCTCCTCCTCGCCGCCTCCATCGCCCTGCTTGCGGCCACCTCCGAGGCGATCTCCTCCGCCGCCGCCGGGGCGGCGGAGCTGGGGTGGATCCCGGGGCGGATGGCGTGCCGGGGAACGATCGCGGAGTGCCTCGCCGGCGACGAGTTCGAGCTCGACTCGGAGATCAGCCGCCGGATCCTTGCCTCATTGCGCTACATCAGCTACGACTCGCTGAAGCGCGACAGCGTGCCTTGCTCTCGCCGCGGCGCCTCCTACTATAACTGCCGCCCCGGCGCCCAGGCCAACCCCTACTCTCGCGGATGCTCCGCCATCACCCGGTGCCGGCGTTAGGGCTCGCTTCCCCTCCTCCTCCTCGATCTCTTCTCTTTTTGTTTCCCCTTTTTCTTCTTTGAGTGCCGACTTGGAAATTGATAGTTGTTGTTATACGTGATATATTATCGATGCTTGCTGCCGATTATTACATGCGTTCGAGACAAAAAGATTTTATTTTTTGATGGATTTGTGTTCTACTTCTTCTATGTTTGAAGAAAAATCACATTTTTAGGTCATTGCCATTGGATTCTTAGAAGGAAGGTGATAGATTCTAGAGATCCTTTCCTTTTGTTTTGGAAACATATGATTAAATTTTAGGTAGCTTTTGATTTTTGAGCAGTTTGTTAGCTTTGGATCTCTTCCCTTTTTTTTCCCTCAGATTGAATTCGACTTGCCCCTGTTTTTTTTTTTTGCTCAACATTCAAGGACAGGTGTAAGGAAGAACAATGGGGAAAATGATGGAAACAAGGCTAGAATAGTGTTTCCATATTTTTCTTTTCGCTGCGATAATTTAAAAAGAAAAGAGCTATATAGAAAAGAACGAGATAAAGAAAAAGTATTTTTATTGATTATTATATTCTCCATATTAGGACTGGTCTTATCAAAGACCTTTGATTGGTTGGGAACAGGGGAGGGTGGAAAATACTTTGTGGTGGCTTTTCTTTTCCTCTAATGGAGTTTGGTGTTAAGGGCATGAATGGGTTGCACATGGGATGCATGATGAGGGATAGAGGTGGTGGGATTTAGCCTTAATTGGCTCATTAGTCCTTGCTTTGAATTTGAAATGACCGACCGTTGTTTACCTTCTGATGATTTAACTACTGCAGTAGCTGGACCTCGCACAAATAACGAGAAAATTTTTCTTTGAGGGCAAGTCCCTAGGGGATTGTTTTTACTTTCCGTAAGATGAATCTAGAAGTTACTAGAAGATACTGACCGTGGTCATCATCTCTTGAGCTTCTTTATGTTATGTCTCCTCTCTTAAAAAAAAAAAAATAGTTCTGTAAAACTAATAAGAAAATAGCAAGCAACCATATGCCTAAACATTCGATGAGATGGGAAATGGTTAAGGTCGAAATTTAGGCACGGTCTCTTAGTTGTTGGTCATCCATTCCTTATTAAGTTACTTATGTATCACATGCGCGTCTCTTAAATTTCATTAAATTTTTTTTTAAAAAAAAAATTACACTAAAATTTTGTCCGATGATAAATCGATAATCTTATGGTTTGTGAAAGCAGGATATTCTTAAAATATATCTATTTAGTTATCTTCCTCGAGATACAATGTATGCATCGTTTTGACCAAGAATGCATGCCATCTAGTGCCGCACCCTGTTTTCCCAACCGATCTATTACTGCGTTGGTCTCCTGTTAAGAGTGATCAATGGCACCGTTTAAATCTGTCGAAGATGATTTTTATTTCAGCAATTTTCCTTCTCATGTGCGGACGTTTATTCAGCAAATTAACATCCAAGGAGTAACCCTCCTCTCCAGCAAGTACTGCCCTTGTCGAAGGGTAATGGCGTCTTTTCCAGGTCGATTAGGTTTGGAACATCCTCCTAGGACAAGAATTAAATTGCTGTATGTGGTCCCCTTGTTGAGCCACCAAATGTTAAAGGAGCCATCTGTACCAATCTACAAGGGACCGTCTTAAGGTGATTCTTTTCCTTTGCCCTCACTGATAGGATTTGGTTGAAGAAACCAGTTGTTTACAGACTGGGGTTGGGATTGCCGTGTCAGGACTGAAACAGTTGAAGGTTCATTCATTCATTTTTCACCTAGTAATTATCTCCAGCAACTCTATAAGTTAGTGATTAATTGAAAGCAATGCTTGATTCTAGCACTAAATATTCTTTGATGAAATTTAGAGATTAATTCATTGGAGATAATTTTTTATTTTGTATCGACCTCTCTTTCTTTTTAAAATTATTCCCTGTGCGTCAACCGCAACAGTCTGTATAAATTGTAGATATATCCGACAAACATTTTTTTTCTTCTTAATACTATCTAATTTGCTAGAAAAAATCAACTGCTTGGTTTATAAATATGTAAACATTCCATCCTCTAATTTGAATAACTAATAAACTGAATATTCCTTAACAAAGGAACGTTCACAATTTGAATGCCCATTAATTTAAACTATAACAATGGATGAATCGCTTCCCAAAATAATTCTAAAATTTCAAAATTTTCATTCAATTACATAACTGCTTTCAACTCAAACCAAACCCTTGTCAAAAGGAACCAAAGAATTTAATAAAATAGTCTCTTATCACTACTTCTGTACTACAAGTTTTCGGATAAACTGATCCCTCTAAATTAACCTTAATATAGCTTATTTATGAAGAATGTTCAAAAAAATAAATTTTGTAGAATATTCTACAAGACCGTGTCAAAAGAAACCCTAAAAGCTATATATATTAGGTAATGTAGATATAGAGAAATTAATACATTCTTTATCTTGAGTTATAGCTATTCTTGCTATCCAAACTAAATTGAAAACTTTATTACAAAAGTAAGCATCATTGCGAACCTTTCAAATCCATCACAAAAAAGTAAAGCAAAAGTATCCAAAATTAATATTACATATTTTTATATAATTAATATAAACAATAATATAATATTTATAATATTATAGTAACATATAATTAATATTATATTATTAAAAATATTATAATATATAACGTATTAATATTATATTACTATAATAAATAACAACATAATTATAAATATAATAAAAACAATGTATAATTATATTAAAAATTATAATTATTAATAATATAGTAAATATAAATATTAATTTTAATATAATGTTATAATATATTATATATTATAATATTACAATATTATAATAAAATATTATTATACTATATATAATATATTATGTAATATATATTATTATAATGTATTATACATCAATTACATATTTATTATATACAATAAATATAAATAATAATATTATATTAATGATAATATATATTACACGATATATTATATAATTAATAATATTATAATATAAAACACTTTAATATTATATTATTATAATAAATAATAATATAATTATAAATAAAATATAAAATAATAATAATAATAATAATATTAATGACATATACAAAATATGTAATTAATATTAACATAAAAATCTAAATAATAATATAATATTAATTATTTATTATATTATATATATTATAATTATATATTAATATTTATAATTATAAATTAACATTTTATAAAAAAAATATTTTTAATTTTATTTATTCAACATATTTTTATTAGTATTTTTTATTTTTATGAAAATAAAAACAAAATACAAGATTTTTATGAGAAATCAAAAGCTTCCTAAATTTTCTTGCATCCCATTCTCCTGCCTTGTATGTCGGTCTGGCTCGGCCTGTATAAAAATTGGCCCAATGGACTATTGTACCGTGCCGGTCCAACCCCAAGTCCCAAGGCTTTGCCGGGCCACCTTGTCGCCAATAATAAATAAATAAATCTGAAATTTCCTTTTACGCCCTTGTTTCGTTTAGAGTGCCCAAAAAATTCCACCCACTGCCTTATCCCATCGCATGGAGTTGAGAAGAGGAAAAATTGTGGGGAATGGAGCAGAAAAAAGAAGAAGAAGAAAAAATAAATAAATTATAGCGGATGTTAATCACAGAGGAGGTAAACAGAAGCCAAAGCAAAGGTCTCTCTTCTTTCACATGGCAACATAACGCTGTGAAACGATCCAGGACCGATCCGACAGTGAATTTAAAGACTACCGGCCACCGAGATTCAGCCTCACTCCGACGCCGGCACGGCCAGTGTAAACGTCTTCCTCGTTGCCTTGGTGATCAAACTCCAGGCTCCCAGCTACCGAGATTCAGCCTCACTCCGACACCGACGCCGCCGCAGCCACCGACCGCGCCGGCTTGCCGTTCCACATCGGCGACGTCGGCGCCTCGTTCCCGAACACTTTGGCAATCCTCTCACTGGGGACGAGCGGCATGTACGGCGCCACGGCGTACCCACGCTCCGCCGCGCACCCCATCGCCCGATTGTACTTCTCCGACCAGTACGCCGCGTGACAGCAACAATAAATATTAGACCCGTTTTGCTATTTATGACGTCATCACGGCCGACTGATCCTCCTTTATCCGAGAGCAATCCGGAAGCTCCATGGAGCAGGATAGCCTCGATTCATTATTGTGCGCCCGAGACGTATGTACGCAGTACAACGGAGTATGCGTACGACCGAGTATTGGACGGCTATCCATCCCTTTGGAGCTACACAGGCGTACGTGATCAAGGAATCCAAACGGGTTCATAGAACTTTCCAGTCCGCAGAACGGAAAGACATCCTCGCAGAAGCCTGGGACCGAGATCACGTGATTCAACCGACCATCGGAACTTGCTCCCCACGTAGAAACTTATCGTGCGCCGCCCGGCAGCCAGTCAGGCTAACGTGCGCCGGCGGATTCAACCGGCCAAAGCTAACACGCGCCGGTCGGATCAGAGGCAACGGGTGATCGCCACCGAACGGTGGATTCCAGTCACATGAAGCTACCGGGCGGCGTAGGACAGGGTCAAAAGAAACTAAGATGGTTCAACTACAGGGCAGGAGGGAATGGGAGTTTAGCGACCTTGCGATCGACGAACTTGAGGAGCTCGAGGGGACGTCGTGGAACTTATCATGGACGGGGCCGATGACGGTCTTGACGGTGCCCTCCACGGTCTGGACGCCGGGCTTCAGCGGCCCGGAGTTCCCCTTGGCGAAGTCGTAGAGGCTCGCCAACCACATCACTGCCTGCATCGCCGCCAATGCACGAAATGCACCAGCCCCTCCTGCTGCTCGCTCTGCATCACAAAACCCACCATCAAAACCCTAACCCTAACCACCTCCAAGACGATCCAAAGTTCGATTTCTTCCCAGAAATCAAGCAAACTCGCAAGAATTACAGAAGAATTTAAGAGATCAGCGAACAATTCCTTACGATCTCATCGGCTTGGCGGTTGGATTCGGCCATCTTCCAGCGACTCGATCGATCTGGAAGAAGAACCCTTGCTTCAAACCCAAGCGAGAGGGAGCAGCGAGAAACGGAGATGCAAATCTAAACAGGAAACCCACAAAATAGAAAGATCAACGGAGGCCATCGTTAGCGAAAAGTCCTCTCTTATAGACGGTGCTATCTTTTTGACCTTTCGATCTACTTCTCATCGGACGGCTGTGGTGAGAAACTCGTGCGAACCGCGTCGAGTTAGTGACTTCTTTTGGAACCATCCGACGTGGCATAAATTCTAGCCTCAAAGCTCGTCCAGGTCCCCGACGGAGGGCTGCATTGGGGACCCGCTGGAAGGAACTCGAGCGGCTGGTGTTTCGCATGTGCGGGGACAAGGCACGAATCGGACTACCTTGAGGGTACACTGAATGACGGTGCGTCGTTGTCCATCGGAGGGCTGTGGTGGACTCAGTGGCCATTAGTTTTCGTGAAAACCTATAGGAGAAGAAAACCGTGGCTTCCGGCGGAAGTTTCGGAGAGTCGAGATGTTTCCTCCGATTCAAGCTTTAACACGGATAACGCTTAGCAACCTATAATGTCGGGAACCATACATGGTAACCCCTAATCATGTATGGTTTCGATAACTTAGGAATCATACATGGTAGTTATTAATCATATTTGATTTTGGCGACATGGGAACCATACATGGTAATCATTAATCATATTTGATTTCGGTAATGTAAGATGACGTGCGTATTGAGTTTATAAAAGTTAAGCATGACAATTACGAAACATATTTGGTTTCGATAATTTGAGAGATTATAGACATACTAGATTATACTTTTTGATTTCAATATAAATATTTAATTATATTTTTAAATTATATATTAAATTATATATTAAATAATATTTAAATGTTTAATATTATATTGATATTCATATTAAATATATAATATAATTTTTTATTAATATTATATTTACTATTAATGCAATATTTAATATTTTAAACATTATTACATATTATATAATAATATATAGATATTAGATTTTAGATTATTAATATTTATAACCTTCTTTCATATTAAATTATTATATAATATATTGCAAAATATTAATTATATTATAATATACATTATATTTTTATAAAATATATATTAAATATTTATAATATTTAAAGAGGTAGATTCATAGATTTATATTTATATTTATAATATAGATCCGATCATTTTTTTCATCCTTAAATTCATACATTTTAGGAACTTCATTGGTAGAAAAAAAATTTTAAAAAAATGAGATGATATGTTAACTATTCTATTAATTTTAATTAACATCCTATAATGAGATATCAAGAATACAATAGTTTTAAAATATAAGGGACTAAATTATAATAATTAAAAATTTTTGAGTGAAAGTTTAAGACCTAAAAGCACATTTTTGTCTAAAATATAATATAACAATATAACAAGTTGCTAAAACCAACAAGAGGAGCTAGATGAAAAATGAGAAATAATACAAAAGAAAATAAATAAAATATAACAACCCAGTTTCTTTATAAGATAACAAATAAGTAATATTTATTTATTTAGAAAAACATTTAAGACATTAAACCTTTCTAGTCAACTTAATTAATATATTTTCATGTGTTAGCATTATGATGGGAGCTTAATGCACCACTAATTTGGAGCATTGCTCTTGACATAATTAGTTAATAGGGGCATATATATTCCACACCAATTTCATTGGACGGAAAGCATTAGATGTGCAACATAAATTTTAAATGTTGCTCTTGAATGATGAATTTTTACTCTTTTTGGTTTGGGCTTAACTACTTAATTGCTACCTAACTTTTAACTTCATATCAATAAAATAAAACTTAAGAAAAAACTAATTCCAAACATAAAAAAGAATTGGCAACTTTGATCACTCATAATGGAGATTAAATAAAAAGGTTATAAGTTAATTATAAAAGATGTTTGAGCACAGATAAGTTTTCAAAAATTATAAAAAAATCATTTCATAGTTTACAAATGAAGATGATGATTTTTTTTTAATTTTAATCAAAATTTCATGTTTAATTTGTCCAAATATTCACATTATATGAGTTAAAAGACAATTAAAAATTTAGAATATATTTTGACAAAAATTGTTTGATTATCGTCTCTTTATTAAAAAAATTATTTAATGAGAATTAAAAAATCTATTAATTTTAAAAAATCTTATACATAAATAAACTTATGATGTATTTTATTGAATTCAATTGATTCAATAATATAATTAAAATTTTTTTTATTTACAATAATTAAGTTGCTACGATAGATGATCGGTGAAAAAGCTTAATATAAGACCAACGGTTATTCTCCTAATCTTATGTACATCAAAGTCCAAAAACCTCCATCAATTGGATTTAGCGGCAGTAAATTGGCACCGCACATCACAAGAACGGTCACACATAATGTGCTTTAGGAATTTTTAAAATGAGGAGGGGTACTTGATGAATTTTTCAAATTTAAAAATTATTTTGTAACAGTGGGCAAGGCCTTTATGATAAAGACGTTGTGGCGCAACCGATGCTACAAGCTCATGAAATTTTATACGTACAAATTTTATACGCATGCTACGTGAAGCAACAAAAAAAAATCCTGTTCGAGACGGACTGTGCAATATATTAAAGCAGAAAAGGAATTATGTTAGAAATCAAACTATGGTCGTATTGGTATAGGAATTAGTTTTCTATCATATTTTGATTTTCTTAGACTATAAATAAATGTGGCTGAGCTATTGTTTTGATATGTATTCGAAACGATGTAAGGACAATAGCTTCTATGGTTGACCTCTTAAGATGAAATTTGATGAGTTTCGGTTTAATAATTAAAGATTATTTTTATATATTTTTTTGTATTATCTATAAATTAGTTAAAAATAATAAATAATAATACATTGTATGCATGAGGAAAAGGAAGATTTGGAGTTGTTTCTTTTAACGCTTCTGATTTCTAAACAATTTTAGCCGCTTGAAATATAACTATTTTTCAATGGAATAAATATTAGAAGAGCGTGTGATGCATTATTAATGCAAACTCTGCATTTATAACTCATTATTCCTTTCCAAAACCTGCATCATTGCAGTTTAGCAAGATGATCAATAAAGAACCTGAATAAATTTTTTTTTATTTTAAAGCAACTATCTTGATACAAGACAAATTTATAGGAACCTAGATAAATCTCTAAATAAAAATAAAAAAAATTAAGATAAGATAATTGTTTTGTAAGGATCAAACCTCTAAATAATTGATATAAGACAAATTTATAGGAACCTAGATAAATCTCTAAATAAAAATAAAAAATTTAAGGTAAGATAATTGTTTTGTAAGGATCAAACCTGTAAATAATCACTATGAAAAGGTTATGCATTCAACGAAAGAGAACTAGTAATATTATTTACTTTCTCAAAAAGCCATAAAAGTATATATATATTCAAGAAAGATCTAAGTTGAAAAAAAAAAAAAATCATCAATAAAGCTTAGGAATTTTCATTCTTAAAATGAGGAAATCCTAACCTGTCCAAAATTATAGAACCGCAAATAATTTCCTACCACAATCTTAGAGGATAAATATTCAAAGACTAAAAAGGCATATCATTGTCTATCTTGTGCAGAAATTAACTTTATGTTTCACTGGTGATAGTCTGCAATATGGTGGCGAACGCTTCCTTAGCTTTCCAACTGCATCTATCCACTTCTCTCTCTAACTCCACCATGCTCCTTCCAAACTCCACCACCTTCTTCCTCATCTCCTCCATCACCTCCCTCGCCACCACCTCCTCCTCCAACCTTGTCCCCAACTCCGACTCCTATGCCATCGACCCCAACGTCACCTTGAGCTGCTCCATTGCCACCCTTAACTCATCCAAGTCATGTATTGCAAGACACGTCTCATCCTTCACCATCTTAATGACCTTAGACTCCCCTTCGAGCACCTCCTTTCATTTCTTTCAAAGCGGGTTGCACAATTGCCTAATCGGCTCCATCACCATTAAGACCATCGATTGCTGTTGTTGCTGGTAGCACCACCTCTGCAGCCAGCACTACCGAGGAAATCAGCATCATGGTAAGAAATCAAATTATATATATATTTTTTCTTTTAATGACTTGTGAGGAATCAAATGCTTGTTGATAATTTTAAAAAACTAAATTATTAATGCTTAACAAAATTTAATTTGCATGGCTTAATAAATGTTATTATGTCACTAGATTTATAGGTGCCTCGGGTGTAATACAAAGTGTATAATGAAGCTGAGAACACACATGGTGGCTCATTTCCATATTAAGCAGCACACGATGAGGCCAGTGAAGTCTATGAGGATTTCCATAAGAGGTTTGTCGAGTAGAGGTCGAATTATGGCAACTCTGCCTTTTTTAAACGCATCACCCTCCACCAAAAACTCATGTTTTGTCACGAATCCAAAGCAATCTTTGCTCTGCCACTTCAAAACAAGGTTGTGTTAGTTGTATTGAAGGATCTATCAAATCTGCAGCTATGGGAGGATGCTTTAGTTTAGCGCAGGTCGATCATGATGAAGATAGAAGCAAGGAAGCATGCATCTTCGAGCTCAATGCCTGTTTTATAGAGACTTGCCGGCTCCTCAGAGAAGTCATCGGCCACCTCCGTTTCATCAACGATGACGCCATCTTGAACCTTGAGGATGGCATCTCCTCCAACCTCGACCTCCTTCTCTTCATTCAAGAATTCTTCAAGAATAGTGTCGAGACACTCAAATTCTTCGCCGCCATCAAACAATGACATTGTAGAGCTCATAAAGCCAAATCTATCATCAACTCTGCCATATAATTCTTCGACAAGAAGGAATTCTCCAAATCATTTGCCAAATTGAGAGATTTCAGAGCATTAGAGGATCCATTCACGTCGAGATTTCTTGACGAGCTTTCGTCAGTGTGCCAGCACCAACGATCGACGCTATTATCTTCGAATTTCAAGAAGTATAAGATTAAGGAGAAGGTTCGCCGTGTGAAGGCATGGTGGAAGGTATGGATCATGGTGGGTGCGGTAATGCTCACGATCGTATTGATTTACTCGATGGTGCTGGCTACGATGATGGTGTCGTCGGCAGCAACAGCGACCGTGGCCGCATTCTTAGCGGCGATGGAGCCTATCAGGCGATTGTGCAATTTGCTTTGAAAGAAATAGAAGGGGTGCCGGAAGGAGAGTCCGAGGCCATTGAGATGGTAAAGAATAAAATGTGTCTTGCAATATGTGACTTGAATGAGATGAGGGTGGTGGTGGAGAGTTGAAGGTGACGTTAGGGTCAATGGCATGAGAGTCGAAGTGGGATAAGGTCGAAGGAGGAGGTGGTGGTGAGGGAGGCGATGGAGGAGATGAGGAAGAAGGTGGTGGAGTTCGGGAGAAGCATGATGGAGTTAGAGAGAGAAGTGGATAGATGTAGTGAGAAAGTCAAAGAAGCATCCGCCGCCATATTACAAATTATCATTGGTAAAACATAAGGTTAATTGATAGACAATGATGTTTTTTTTTAATCTTTGTTTATTTTTCATCTAATTTTATGGTAGGAAATTGTTTAGGATTTTACAATTTTGGAAAGATTAGGATTTTCTTATTTCAAAAATGGAAACTCCTAAGCTTTACTGATTGTTTTTTTATTTTTTTAACTTTGATTTTTCTTAATTATGGGGTTACAACACTAAAAACATGTAAATGCCTTTCATCCTTTTTAACAAAAGAAATAATGTTACTGATTCTCTTTTATTGAACGCCTAACCTTCTTATAGTGACAATTATCTTACCTTAAATTTTTTTTTTATTTAGAGATTTATATAGGTTCCTATTAATTTGTCTTGTATTAAGATAGTTGTTTTAAATTTTTTTTAGAAAAAAGAAGATTATTTAGGTTCTTTGTTGGTCATCTTGGTAGACTGCAATGGTGCAGGCAACGAGAAAGGTGTTTGATGTAAATATTTGTTTGGTTTTTTTTTTTTTTTTTTGTTTGGCTTTCCTTGTAAGAGGTTTCTAATGTTTTTGGTCATCTACACCTTAGGTGCAGACCCAAAGCTATTTATGGTTTAATAATAGTCGTTGGAACTTCTTGTGCGTATTCGCTTTTGTTGTTCTCAAAACTAGAAAATGAAGCCTTAGAAAAGGACCTGATGGTATTCTTTGGTGGTCGAAGAGGAGTCCTCTGGGCATTCACAGCGACGACGGACCGATTCTAACTGTGGAAAGATTTCAGGAAGGGGGGAAGATGGATAAAATCAAAAATGCTCTCAAGCAATTATTTGGTGCATTCCAAAGCAATGGGTTTTTCCAATGCCTTCTTCCATTGCATCATTGCACACGTTCATCCTCGATCATAATTTTATATACTCCATTGGATGGAAGCAGGAGACGTGAAGTGAAAGTGGAGTCGAAATTGAAATTGAAATTGGATATCATCTTGGTGATGTGACCGAAAAATCCGCATGTAATGCAATATCATCTAAAAGAAAAAATTTATAAATATTAAATAGTTATGAAAGTGAAATAATTTTTTCTTAAAATTCAAGCAAAATCATCATTGTTTCTGCTCAAATATGAGTCTTCTCATGGGGTTGACGTGAGTTGATCCAATTTATCAATAAATTTAACTAACTAAAGTTAAACCCAATCCTAATCCAAAATTTTAATGTAGACTATGCCACATAACGTTTAATACTAAAATGCATAGTGAATATTGCTAATAAAATATCATATTCAAACAAAATAATCAATAATAACATAATATTATTAGATCTAACAAATCTAGTTCGATTATATTTCTGAAGAGCGAAAATTCATTTGAAACTCTCTAGATTATCTATGTTTATTGGTGTTTATATGTCATATCTTAATTCTATATTTAGCTCGACCAAAATTCAACCTAAACTGGTTTTGAGCTGAAATTTTTGACTTTATATAATCTGATGCTTTTTGGATCTTGAATGCATCCACTCTACTTTTACATGTGGGCTTGAATTTTGGCTTGAATTTTTTTAACTAATTGTTATGGTAGCAAATCAAGCCAGCCTAGATGTCATTTATTTAATTCGTTTGCTTTTTCAATATCATTTGAAATTTTAATAATTATTATATTATACTCGGTAATTATTTTAATTTTGATCATATCTTCATTTATAATATAATATTTCCATTTCTTGAAAATATGGTATTGCCTTTTTTAAGTAAAAACTTTCATTTATATTTGATATTTTATATTTAGTACTAGAATAGTTGCAATAATCTTTATATATATATATATATATTTCTATGAATAAATTTTACAATCCTTATTTTAAATTTTTTTCCATCAAAAATTTTATTTATAATCTTAAGATTTTACCGGTACTCATTAGAGCGCCAAGAAAACTTTACAAAGAGTGAGTGTAAATTTATCTTACAAGGAAGCATAATGAAAAATCCTAAACAAACCAACTTAAATGGAAATAAGCTTGAGGGAAAAAATGTATTGATATAGTGAATATATATTTAACAAGATGATTCAAACATTTTCCATGAACCTATACATGAAATAAAATTAATTTCTGACTTTTATAGTGCCCTCTTTCTATTTGGAGTGATATTATATAATAAAATTCGACCGATTACTTGTT
Organism: Metroxylon sagu; assembly: GCA_017589505.3. Lineage (NCBI taxonomy): Eukaryota > Viridiplantae > Streptophyta > Magnoliopsida > Arecales > Arecaceae > Metroxylon > Metroxylon sagu. The sequence goes on from JACVBY030000663.1 coordinate 1,745,098, forward strand.
TTCATTACTATGTAGTTTACCAATAATATGTAGTAGCTAAGATAGATGTGGTACAGAGCGGGTGGGAGTATTAGTCAAGGGAGCATGCATGATTCAACCAATCATCAACTTTTGTGCAAGACTAATGATTCAAGGGAATGGAAAAAGGTGATCCCTAACATATATCCACTATGAAAGAATTTTTCTAAATAGAAAGATACATATACATGTATATGTTGATGAAAGGAATAAAGATACGTATATGCACATGAATAAAGTGTGAAAGGAATACAGGGCACCCAAATGCCTCTAGCTAGCTCATGCGAACAAAAAATAAGTGTTGCTCTATCCTCACTTTAAATCTCTTTATGCCTCTATTCCTTTTCAACTTTCATCCCAATTAATCTGTCCAACAAAATTTCATATGACCAAGGTGTCACACACGCATAAAACAATCTTTTCCTGCACTCTTTGACCAAAACTCTTCTGATCATGTCCTTGCTAACCATGCAAAGTGTTGTACCTCAGACTTAAGCTACTCAAGATCGCAGACTGGAAACTTAAAACTTTTCTGTGAAAACAACTTGTCGATGCTTAAAACTATTCAGACTCCAGAACTAAACTATTTGCTTCCATAAGCTTTGACTGAAAATTTTTCTCCATGAAGTTATATTTTTATTCCTTCATATGAATTGAAGATTGCAAATTGTATGCCTTATTCAATAAATTATTCCTTACGTAGTTTAATGTGGCTTCAATTTTTTAATTTCTTTCTATATTAATTTCATTTGCTTGCATCAATGCATTGATCATAACATCAATATATCGCATTTTCTTGTCCTTCCTCAATCTTTGTGAGAATTGGGTTGCAATTGCTTTTGCACCATTATTTCTAGCTCAAGTGCCTCTTTGACTTTGTGACCAACCACTAATCACTTGGAGAGAGCGATGGAATGGGGGTCGTCTACCTGAATTATGATAACAAAGCTTTAGACATTGATATACCTTCAAATTTAGTATATACACTCGCAAAAACTATTTGAATTTATAACAGAACATAGGTTAAATACTTGTTGACTTTAATGATGACTGTTTATCAAATGTGCAACCAAATTTAGCCTAGAAAAGCACCTAACATTCTGAATTTCCAGCATGTCCATTTATTTAATAAAAATAAAATCAGATAAATAACAACTATGATAGATAGAAGGTAACTTATATAGCAGGTCTTATAATCTACTTTTGTTACACATGAATAAAATATCATGCTGATCTAAATAGGCACCAAGATAACTAAGGACTAGGTAAAACGAACGAAGATGGAGAAAAGTTCAAGTTACAAGATAAAGCTAGTTTAAATAGTTAATCTCACTTCCAAAATGATGAACTCAACAAGAGATATCTATCCAAAATCTAGTATTCTTTTTTTCAATTTAGATTTGCATGTGTGATGCAATTTAATCAAATTATGTTGTGTTTGGCTTCTATTACATATGTGTTAAATATAATCAACGTGCATGTGCTGAAATGATTAATGATAATGTAAATAGGAACAGGAAGAGAGGAAAGTTGCTGCAACTGTTACGGAATTATATTATGATACGATGATAAAGTTGTTAATAGCATATTATATATTTGCATTAGTCATAGTCATTAGGAGAAGAAGGAGATTAGTGCTTAGGCTGATATTTAAAGAAGGTGATGGAATTCGAGGGATTTTCAATGAAGATATGCAACTTGATTTGGAAATCTTAAGCATATGATAATGAAGAGTCATCAATTTTGTAGATCATCGAAGGATGGATAGGAGATGCTTGATAAAGCTCTGTGACTTATTGAAGACAATTGAAAAATTGATAGCCGGTAAGGATGTAGGGGTACAAGAAATGATAGCCATATTTTTTAAGACAATAAGACATCATTCAAAGAACTGAACCATGCAGTTATCATTTTATCGATTTGACTCCATAGTTAGTAGACATTCAATGATGTTTTTTGTGCAGCATTGCACTTACGTATAGCCAGAATCTATATGTCAATTGTTTAGGCGCATGTTGTATTCATTGATATAGTTTAATTATTTATTATTTTTTAATGCATATGTTAGCTATCATCATTTTTTGTAATTTTAGAATTGTCTAAGTGCTTTAGATGACATACTCATCTTTTTTTGTAATTTTAGAATTATCTAAGTGCTTTAGATGGCATACACAACAAAGTCTGAGTTGTAAAGCATGATAAACCTAAGTGCCAAAAAAAGGAACAAAAAAATTATAATAAATATTTTGGGTGTTTGCTCTTAGGATATGCAGTTCTTATACGTTTTGTTGGGTTTGAAAGGTTTTGCCTCAGTAAAAGAAATAGGTTAAAAGTACCCCAAGGTAAAATAAGGGGAAAAAAAAAAAAGGCATGTAAAGCAAATGAATAAATATTTAAAACCACTGCTTTTATGAATTATTATGTTTATTGATGTCAGATTATTGTTATTTATATATTGTTGGATTTACAAATTATGAAGAATTTTTAGCCCCTTATAGAAGTCTGAGGTACTACTTTAATGAGTGAAGAAGTGGAGCCCAATCCTAAATGGTTATAGAGTTCTTAAATATGAAGTACTCATAAGAAAGAAATATCATAGAAAGAGCATTAGGCTCCTAAAAATGATGCGAGCAATTCTTAAGGGACCTTCATACTATCCTATTAAGACTTCTTATAGGATAATTTCTACTTACTACTTTCTTCACAACTTTATAAGGAAGCAAATATTAATTGATCCACGTGCACAATGATGATGAGGTTGATGGTGCACAAGAAACTGGTATTAATGAAAGAGGATAGCAATGAACGGATGGTTTGCAGGGATGCATTGGATGCCTAGATGTTCATACAAATGTGGGAACGAGAGAAAAAATAATTTCTTTATTAATTCATAGTGTACAAGATTGTTGAACAACTGGTAATAACTTGAACAATTTTATTGTAATTTTTTATTATTTATATGTATCATATATTTTAATTCATGATATATTTTAACTTTAGTATGACTTAGTAATAATACGATCAACCTCATCTGTTTTTGGGTTGATTTTGTCTAAACCCTCGAACGCCGGCCTGTCCTCCGTGATAGAACTACAATTTTATTGTAATTTTTTATTATTTATATGTATCATATATTTTAATTCATGATATATTTCAACTTTAGTATGACTTAGTAATAATACGATCAACCTCATCTGTTTTTGGGTTGATTTTATCTAAACCCTCAGAGGCCGGCCTGGTCTCCGTGATAAAACTTGGGCGAAACCAGAGATGCACACCGTCAAACGGCCGGAGAGATGAGAAACATGACGGCGTTCGAGGTTTTCCTCAAATTCCCATGGCCGTCGCCGCATCCTCCTCCTCCTTTCTTCGCTTGACGCCTCTCCGTTCCCATGGATCCCTTTCCTCCCTTCGCTACCGAAGCCCTCGCCGTTTCCCCTTCGCCGGATAACGACACCCCTCCCTTTCTCGACCTCTTGGACAATCCCATACTCATGACAACTGCCGCCCAGGTAAAGGAGCATCATCGCATCATCCTTTATTCTTTGGATTCGGTTAAACTTGGAAGCTGTTTCATTTGCTTTACAATTATCCCATTTTATTGAGATATGATCGGTTTGGATCGTTACTTTGATGTTGTGTGCCAATATTGTCGTGAATAGGTGGTAGGAAGAAAGATAAGAGACTGGAGATCGAAAGATCTGCAACAAAATAGGAACCTTTTGGAGGATTCGCTTGAAAATTGGATGCCTCTGAGGTTGAAATGGCAGTCCAAGTTAGATGTAGAAAGGAAGGTAAGAGAGACAAGATCCTGTTGGCTTATTCTGGATTGTGCCAATAATAAATAAATAAATCTGAAATTTCGTTACGTCCCCTTATTTCGTTCGGAGTACCCAAAAAAAATTCCAACCATTGGCTTATCCCATCGTACGGAGGTGAGGAAAAGGAAAAATTGTGGGAACGGAGCAGCAAAAAGAAGAAGAAAAACAAAAAGAAGTGAAAGCAGAGGTCTCTCTTCTTTCACATGGCAATAAAACGATCCTCTACATGGTCCGATTATCACTACGGTCCACCAAACATTATGAAACATTATGACAATGAATTCAAAGACTCCAAAAGTCAACTGCAGTTAGGCATCCCGAAGAACCAAAGAGCTGCTATGACAGGCTAGGGAACTGAAGTGAATTCAACTTGCTTGGATGGTATTCGGCAATTCCACGCTCCCAGCCACCGAGATTCAGCCTCACTCCGACGCCGGAGTGAAAACGTCTTCCTCGTTGCCTTGGCGATCAAACTCAAGGCTCCCAGCTACCTAGATTCAGCCTCACTCCGACACCGACGCCGCCGCAGCCACCGACCGCGCCGGCTTGCCGTTCCCCATCGGCGACCTCGGCGCCCCGTTCCCGAGCACTTAGGCAATCCTCTCACTGGGGACGAGCGGCGTGTACGGCGCCACGGCGTACCCCCGCTCCGCCGCGCACCCCATCGCCCGATTGTACTTCTCCGACCAGTACGCCGCCGTGGCTACCACAAGCTGCGCCACCTGCGGGAACAGCGGGAGCCTGTTCAACGACCGCCACGCGGCCATCGAGTACTTCTCCGCCACCGGCGCGCCGCCCTCACCATACCGGCGGCTGTCGCCACCACCCCGGACCGCTGGACCTTGCCGGATACCGATCGTGTTAATTCAGGGGCCCTCTACGCCGCCGTGTACGCCTGGGCCAATGCCGACTTCTCCAGCGTCGGCACGTGCCGCTTAAGCTCCTGCAAGGCTACAGAGGGCAAGACACCCGGGACGCACGTAAGCAGTTCGGCGGTGTATTGGACGGCTATCCATCCCATCACCGTTGGAGTTGCATAGGCGTACGTGATAAGGACTCCAAACGGGTTCATAGAATTTTCAAGTCCGCATAACGGAAAGGCATCCTCGCAGAGGCCTGGGACCGAGATCCCGTGATTCAACCGACCATGGGAACTTGCTCCCCACGTAGAACTTATCGTGCGCCGCGCGGCACCTCAGACTAACGTGCGCCGGTGGATTCAACCGGCCAACTCTAGCACGCGCCGCTCGGATCCGAGGCAACGGGTGATCGCCGCCGAACGGTGGATTCCAGTCACATGAAGCTACCGGGAGGCGTGGAACAGGGTCAAAAAGAAACTAAGATAGTTACAGGGAAAGAGGGAATGAGAGTTTAGCAACCTTGCGATCGACGAACTTGAGGAGCTCGAGGGGACGTCGTGGAACTTATCATAGACGGGGCCGATGACGGTCTTGACGATGCCCTCCACGGTCTGGACGCCGGGCTTCAGCGGGCCGAAGTTCTCCTTGGCGAAGTCGTAGAGGCTCGCCAACCACATCACTACCTGCATCGCCGCCACATGAACGAAATCCAGGTACTTGAGCACCGGGCCCTCCTACTGCTCGCTCTGCATCACAAACCCACCATCAAAACCCCAACCCTAACCACCTCCAAGACGATCCAATGTTTGATTTCTTCCCAGAAATCAGGCAAACTCGCAAGAATTACAGAAGAATTTAAGAGATCAGTGAAGAATTCCTTACGATCTCATCGGATTGGCGGTTCGATTCGGCCATCTTCCAGCGACTCGATCGATCTGGAAGAAGAACCCTTGCTTCAAACCCAAGCGAGAGGGAGCAGCAAGAAGCGGAGATGCAAACCTAAAGAGGAACCCACCAAAAAAAAAAAAGGAAGTTCAAGCGAGGCCATCGTTAGCGAAGAGTCCCCTCTCATCGACGGTGCTCTCTTTTTGACCTTTCGATCTACTTCTCATCGGACGGCTGTGGTGGGAAAACCGCGTCGAGTTGGTAACATCTTTTGGAACCATCCGACGTGGCATAAATTCTAGCCTCAAAGCTCGTCCAGGTCCCCGACGGAGGGCTGCATTGGGGGACCCGCTCGAAGGAACTCGAGTGGCTGGGGTTTCACAGGTGCGGGGACAAGGCGCGAACAAGACCACCTTGGGGGCACACTGATTGACGGTGCCACGTCATTGTCCATCGGAGGGTTGTGGTGGACTCAGTGGCCATTAGTTTTCGTGAAAACCACTTGGAGAAGAAAACCGTGTCGTACGGCGGAAGTTTCGGGGAGTCCAGATATTTCCTCCGATTCAGGCTTTGATACGAAAACGCTTAATAATCTACGATATCGGAACCATACATGGTAGTCACCAATCATACATGATTTTGGAAACTTGGAAACTATACGTGGTAAGCACTAATCATATTTGGTTTCGGTAACATGAGAATCATACATGGTAATCACTAATCATATTTGATTTCCGTAACTTGGGAACCATAGATGATAATCACCAAGCATATTTCGTTTCGATAATGTGAGATGAGGTGGGTATCGAGATTACGAATGATAATTACTAATTATATTTGATTTCTAGATATCTTATATCTTACATTTTTCTGACTTCGATATAAATATTTAATAATATTTTAAATTATATATAAAATTTTATATTAAATTTATATTTAATTATTTAATATTATATTAATATTTTATATTAAATATATAATATATTTTTTAATTAATATTATATTTAAATATTAATATAATATTTAATATTTTAAACATTATTACATATTATATAATAATATATAGATATCAAATTTAAATTATTAATATTTATGACCTTTTTTATACTAAATTATTATATAATATATTACTAAATATTAATAATATTATATTATATATTATTTTTTTATAAAAATATATATTAATTATTTATAATATTTAAAGAGGTAGATTCATATATTTATACTTATAATATTAGATCCAATCATCTTTTTCATCCTTAAATTCACACATTTTACAAACTTCAATGGTAAAAAAAAATTAAAAAAAATGAAATGATATTCGACTATTTTATTAATTTTAACTAACATCATATAATGAGATATTAAAAATGTAATAATTTTAATATATAAAAAACTAAATTATAACAATTAAAAGTTTTTGAACAAAAGATTGTGACCTAAAAGCACATTTTTGTCTAAGATATAGCATAACATTATAATAAGCTACTAAAACCAACAACAAGAGCTAGATGAAAAATGAGAAATAATACAAAAGAAAGAGAAATAAAATACAACAATCCAGTTTCTTAATAAAATAACTAATAAGTAATATTTATCCATTTAAAAATAAAAAATATTTAAGACATCAGACCCTTTCAAAAATCAACTTAATTAAAGTATCTTATGTGTTGGCATTATGATGCGAGCTTAATATATCACTAAGTTGGAGAATTGCTCTTCACATAATTAATTATTAGGTACACATATATTGCACACCAATTTCATCAAGCAAAAAACATTGGATGTGCAATATAAATATTAAATGTTGCTCTTCAATGATGAATATTTACTCTTTTCGATATTGGGCTTAACTACTTAATTGCTATCTAACTTTTAACTTCACATCAAAAGAATAAAACATAAAAAAATTAATTCTAAACATAAAAAAGAATTGACAACTTTAATCATTCAAAATAAAGATTAAATAAGAAGGCTATAAGTTAGTTAGGAAAAATGTTTGAGTACCGATGAGTTTTTAAAAATTATAAATGAAGATGATGATTTTTTTTTTCATTTTAATCAAATTTTCATGTTTAATTTGTCTAAATATCCACATTATACGAGTTAAAAGATAATTAAGAATTTAGAATATATTTTTGAAAAAAATTATTTGATTATCGTCTCTTTATTAAAAAAAACTATTTAATGAGAATTAAAAATATTAATTTTAGAAAATCTTATACATAAATAAACTTATGTTGTATTTTATTGGATTCAATTGATTCAATAATATAATTTAAAGTTTTTTTATTTACAATAATTAACTTGCTACAATAGATGATCGGTGAAAAAGCTTAATATAAGACCAACGGTTATTCTCTTAATCTTATGGACATCAAAGCCCAAAAACCTCCATCAATTGGATTTAGTGGCAATAAATTGGCACCGCACATCACAAGCCTGGTCACACGTAATGTTCTGTAGGCATTTCATAAAAAAAAGAGGGGTACTTTATGAATTTTTAAATTTAAAATTTATTTATATAATCTTTATTGGTCCGCGATTCTGTAACAGCGGGCAAGGCCTTACGATAAAGACGTTGTGGCTCAACCGATGCTACAAGCTCATGAAATTTACCTTTTTGGCCAACGTATTAGGCTCCTACAATGCTATTTTATTGTTTGAATGTGCTTTTAATACGTACAAATTTTACGTGCATGCCACGTGAAGCAAAAAAAAATAAAAAATCCTTTTCGAGACGGACTGTACAATATATTAACGCAAAAAGGAATTATGTTAGAAATTAAACCTAATATTGACATAGGAATTAATTTTTTATCAGGTTTTAATTTTTTTAGACTATAAAAATATGTGGCTGAGCTATTGTTTTGATATGTATTCGGAAGCATACGAGGACAATAGCTTGGTTGACCTGTTTAGATAAAATTTGGTGAGTTCGAGTTTAATATATATATATATATATATTCGTATTGCTTATAAATTACTTAAAAAATAAGAAATAATAATACATTGCATACATGAGAAAGAGGAAGATTTGGAGAGAAGGATAACGATTTAATGATTGAAGGAGAAGAATTGTATCTTTTAATACTACTGATTTCAAAATAATTTTAGTCAATCGAAATATAACTATTTTTCAATGAAATAAATAATAGAAGAGTGGGTGACGCATTGTTAATGCAAACTCTGCATTTAGAACTCATCGTTCCATTCCAAAGTCTGCATTATTGCAGTTTAGCATGATGATCGATAAAAGAACCTGAATAATCTTTCTTTATTTTAAAGCAACTATCTTAATACAAGACAAATTGATGCCGCTACATGAACGAAATCTCCAGGTACTTAGGTACTTGAGCACCAGCCCCTCCTACAGCTCGCTCTGCATCACAAAACCCACCATCACCATCAAAACCCTAACCCTAATAACCCTAACCACCTCCAAGACGATCCAAAGTTCGATTTCTTCCCAGGAATCAAGCAAACTCGCAAGAATTACAGAAGAATTTAAGAGATCAGTGGAGAATTCCTTACGACCTCATCGGATTGACCATCTTCCAGCGACTCGATCGATCTGGAAGAAGAACCCTTGCTTCAAACGCAAGCCAGAGGGAGCAGCGAGAAACGGAGACGCAAATCTCAACAGGAACCCACAAAATAGAAAGATCAAGGAAGGCCATCGTCAGCGAAAAGTCCCCTCTTACAGACGGTGCTCTCTTTTTGACCTTTCGATCTACTTCTCATCGGACGGCTGTGGTGGGAAACTCGTGCGAACCGCGTCGAGTTAGTGACTTCTTTTGGAACCATCCGACGTGGCATAAATTCCAGCCTCAAAGCCCGTCCAGGTCACCGACGGCGGGCTGAATTGGGGACCCGCACGAAGGAACTCGAGTGGCTGGTGTTTCACATGTGCGAGGACAAGGCACGAACCGGACAACCTTGGGGGTACACTGATTGACGGTGCCACGTCATTGTCCATCGGAGGGTTGTGGTGGCCATTAGTTTTCGTGAAAACCGCTTGAAGAAGGCGAAAGTTTCGGGGAGTCTAGATATTCCTCCGATTCAAGCTTTGACACGGATAACACTTGGCAACCTATAATGTCGGGAACCATAGATGGTAACCAATAATAATATATGGTTTCCGACAACCCGGGAACCATACATGGTAACCACTAACCATATATGGTTTCGACAACTTGGAAATCATTTATGTTGGTTACTAATCATATTTGGTTTCGGCAACACGAAAACCATACATGGTAATCACTTATCACATTTGATTTGTAATCTAAGATGCTGTGGGTTGAGATTAACAAAGCCAAACATGATAATTACCAATCATATTTGGTTTCGATAATTTGAGATGAAGTTGATATTAAGATTATAGCCATATTAGATAACACTTATTGGCTTCATTATAAATATTTGATAATATTTTAAATTATATATTTAATTTTAGATTAAATAATTTTTTATTTATATTAAATATATAACATAAATTTTTTATTTATATTATATTTAATATTAATGAAGCTAAGAATACACGTGGAGGCTCTTTTCCATATTAAGCAGCACGATGAAGTCTATAAGGATTTCCATCCAGGGTTTGTCAAGTTGGAGTCTAATTATGGCAACTTTGCTCTTTTTAAACGCTTCACCCTTCGCTAAAAGCCCATATTTCATCGCGAATCCAAAGCAATCTTCGCTCTACCGCTTTAAAAAAAGAAAAAAGTTGCGTTAGTTGTATCAAAGGATCTGTCAAATTTGAAGCTATGGGAGGATGCTTTAGTTTGGCGCGAGTCGATCATGCTGAAGATAGAAGCAAGGAAGCATGCATCTTCGAGCTCAACGCCTGTTTTAAAGAGACTTGCCAGCTCCTAAGAGAAGTCACCGGCAACCTCCATTTCGTTAACGACGACGCCATCTTGAACCTTAAGGATGACATCTCCTCCAACCCCGACCTCCTTCTCTTCATTCAAGAATTCTTTAAGAATAGTGCCGATACACTTAAGTTCTTCGCCGCCATCAAACAATGCTGCTATAGAGCTCATGAAGCCGAATCTATCATCAACTCTGCTATACAATTCTTCGATCAGAAGGAATTCTCCAAATCGCTTGTCAAATTGAGAGATCTTAGAGCATTAGGGAATCCATTCATGTCGAGATTTCTTGACGAACTTCGGTCGGTGTGCCTGCACCAGCGATCGACTCTATTCTCTTTGAATTGCAAGAAGCACGAGATCAAGCAGAAGGTCCGCTGTATGAAGGCATGGCGAAAGGTGTGGATCGTGGTGGGTGTGGTGACATTCACGGCTGTACTGATTTCCTCGGTAGTGCTGGCTGTGATGATGGTGTCGCCGATAGTAACAGCGACTATTGCGGCGTTTTTGGCGCTGATGGAGCCGATCAGGCGATTGTGCAACCCGCTTTGGAAGAAGTGGAAGGGGGTGCTAGAAGGGGAGTCTGAGGTCGTTGAGACTGTGAAGAATAAGACGTGTGTTGCAATAAGTGATCTTGATGAGATAAGGGTGGCGATGGAGCAGCTCGAGGTGATATTGGGGTCAATGGCATGGGAGTTGGAGTTTGTGGCAAGGTTGAAGGAGGAGTTGCCTACGAGGGAGGTGATGGAGGAGATGAGGAAGAAGGTGGAGGGGTTTGGGAGGAGAATGGTGGAGTTAGAGAGAGAAGTGGATGAATGCAGTTGGAAAGTTAAGGAAGCGTTCGCCACCATATTGCAGGCTATCACTAGTGAAACATGCTATTAATTGACAAACAATGATGTTTTCTTTTTAATCTTTGCTTATTTGTTTTATGGTAGGAAATTATTTAGGGTTCTACAATTTTAGACAGGTTAGGATTTTCTTATTTCAAGAATAGAAAATTCTAAGCTTTACTAATGATTTTTTTTATTTTTTTACTTTGATTTTTTTGTTAATTATGGCCTTTTATGACTTTTTGATCAAGAAAATAATATTACTAGTTCTCTTTTATTCAATGCTTAATTTTCTCATAGTGATTATTTAAAGGTTTGATCCTCACAAAACAGTTATCTTACATTAAGATAGTTGCTTTAAAATAAAGAAAAATTATTCAAGTTTTTTGTTGGTCATCTTGCTAGACCGCAATGGTGCATACTTTGGAATGCGATGATGAGTTTGGTGGTGGGGAACGTGAAGTTTGATCACCAGGTCAACGATGAAGGTGTTTGATGTAAAAATTTATTGGGTTTTTTTTTTTTCGTTTGGCTTTCTTTGTAAGAGGTTCCTAATGTTTTTGCTCATCTACGTGCAAACCTAAAGCTACTTATGTTCTTAAAGCGAGAAAATGAAGCCTTGGAAAAGGACCTGTTGGTATTCTTTGGTCGAAGAGGAGATCTCAGGGCATTGCTAGCTGTAGAAAGATTTCACGAAGGGGGAAGATGGATAAAATAAAAAATGCTCTCAAGCAATTATTTGGTGCATTCCAAAGCATTGGGTTTTTCCAATGCCTTCTTCCATTGCATCATTGCACGTTCATTCTCGATCATAATTTTATATACTCCATTGGATGAAAACAAGAGACGTGAAGCGAAAGCGGAATGGGGATTGGAATTGAAATTGGATATCATCTTGTTGATGTGACGGAAAGACCCGTATGTAATTCAATATCATCTAAAAGAAAAAAATTTATCAAAATCATCATTGTTCCTGCTCAAATGTGAGTCTTTCCATAGGGTTGGTGTGAGTTAATCCAATTTATCAATAAATTTAACTAACCAAACTTAAACCCGGCCCTATTCCAAAATTTTAATACAGGCTATGCAATATAATGTTTAATATTAAAACACATAGTGAATATTGCTAATAAAATATTATATTTAAATAAAATAATTAATAATAATAAAATATGATTAGATCTAACAAATATAGTTTGATTATATTTCTAAAGAATAAAAATTTATTTTAAATTCTTCAGATTATCTACGGTGTTTATATATCATGCCTCAATTCTATATTTAGCTTGACAAAAATTCAACCTAAAGTGATTTTAAGCCGAAATTTTTGACTTTACGTAACCCGTTGCTTTTTAGATCTTAAATGCATCCACTCTACTTTTAGGTGGAACCATGCGACGTGGCATAAATTCTAGCCTCAAAGCTCGTGCGGGTCCCCGAAGGAGAGCTGAATTGGGGACCCGCTCGAAGGAACTCGAGCGGCTGGTGTTTCACATGTGCGGGGACAAGGCACGAATCGGACTACCTTGGGGGTACACTGATTGACGGTGCCACGTCATTGTCCATCGGAGGGTTGTGGTGGACTCAGTGGCCATTAGTTTCGTGAAAACCGTGGCTTCCGGCGGAAGTTTCGGAGAGCCTAAATGTTTCCTCCGATTCAATCTTTTGACACGGATAACGCTTAGCGACCTATAATATCGGGAACATACATGGTAACCCCTAATCATATATGGTTTCGAAAACTTAGGAATCATACATGGCAGTTATTAATCATATTTGATTTTGGCAACATGGAAACCATACATGATAATCATTAATCATATTTAGTTTTGGTTTCGGTAATCTAAGATGACGCGGGTATTGAGTTTATAAAAGTTAAGCATGATAATTACTAAACATATTTTGTTTCGATAATTTGAGATGACTTTGATATTAAGATTATAGCCATACTAGATTATACTTTTTGATTTCAATATAAATATTTAATTTATATTTTTAAATTATATAATAAATTTATATTAAATAATATTTAAATATTTAATATTATATTGATATTTCATATTAAATATATAATATAATTTTTTATATTAATGCAATATTTAATATTTTAAACATTATTACATATTATATAATAATATATAGATATCAAATTTTAAATTATTAATATTTATGTCCTTTCATATTAAATTATCATATAATATATTGCTAAATATTAATTATATTATAATATACATTATATTTTTATAAAATATATATTAAATATTTATAATATTTAATGAGGTAGATTCATAAATTTATATTCATATTTATAATATTAGATTGGATCATCTTTTTCATCCTTAAATTCATACATTTTAGGAACTTCATTGGTAGAAAAAAATTAAAAAAGTGAGATAATACATCAGCTATTCTATTAATTTTAACTAATATTGTATAATGAGATATCAAGAATGCAATAATTTTAAAATATGAAGGACTAAATTATAACAATTAAAAATTTTTGAGCGAAAGTTTGAGACCCTGAAGCATATTTTTGTTTAAAATATAACATAACAATATAACAAGCTGCTAAGACCAATAAAAAGAGCTAGATAAAAAATGAGAAATAATACAAAAGAAAGAGAGATAAAATATAACAACTCGATTTCTTAATAAGATAACAAATAAGTAATATTTATCCATTTAAAAATAAAAAATTATTTAAGACATTAAACCCTTTTGATCAACTTAATTAATATACCCTATGTATTGGTGCTACGATGTAAGCTTAATGTATCGCTAAGTTAGAGCTTTGCTCTTCATATAATTAATTATCAGGCACACATATACTCCACACTAATTTCATTGGACAAACAACATTAGATGTGCAACATAAATTTTAAATGTTGCTCTTGAATGATGAATTTTTATTCTTTTTTGTATTGGACTTAACTACTTAATTACTACCTAAATTTTAACTTCATATGTAAAAAGTAAAACTTTAAAAAAAATAAATTCCAAACATAAAAAAGCATTGGCAACTTTAATTACTCAAAATGAAGATTAAATAAGAAAATTATAAATTAATTATAAAAGATGTTTGAGCCCTGATGAGTTTTCAAAAATCATAAAAAAATTATTTCAGAGTTTATGATGAAGATGATGATTTTTTTTTTTTCATTTTAATCAAATTTTCATGTTTAGTTTGTCCAAATATTCATGTTATATGAGTAAAAAGATAATTAAGAATTTAGAATATATTTTTGACAAAAATTGTTTGATTATCATCTCTTTATTAAAAAATATTAAATGAGAATTAAAAAATTTATTAATTTTAGAAAATCTTGTAAATAAATAAACTTATGATATATTTTATTAGATTCAATCGATTCAATAATATAATTTAAAGTTTTTTTATTTACAATAATTAAGTTGTTACTATAGATGATCGGTGAAAAAGCTTAATATAAGACCAACGGTTATCCTCGCAATCTTATGTACATCAAAACCTCCATCAATTGGATTTAGTGGCAATAAATTGGCACCGCACATCACAGGCACGGTCACACATGATGTGCTTTAGGCATTTTATGAAAAAAGAGGGGTACTTGATGAATTTTTAAATTCAAAAATTATTTATAAAATCTTTATTGGTCCGTGATTCTGTAACAGCGGGCAAGGCCTTTATGATAAAGACGTTGTGGCGCCATAAAGCAAAAAAAAAAAGAAAAATCCTTTTCGAGATGGACTGTGCATTATATTAAAGCAAAAAGGAAATATGTTAGAAATTAAACCTTATTAGTATTGATATAGGAATTAGTTTCCTATTAGATTTTGATTTTCTTAGCCTATAAATATATATGGCTGAGCTATTATTTTGATATGTGTTTGGAAGCATGCGAGGACAAAAGCTTCCATGAGTGGCCTCTTGAAATGAAATCCGGTGAGTTTCAGTTTAATAATTAAAATTATTTTTATATCTTTTTTTCATATTATCTATAAATTAGTTAAAAAATAAGAAATAATAATACATTATATACATGAGGAAGAGGAAGATTTGGAGTTGTATCTTTTAACGCTACTGATTCCAAAACATTTTAGTCACTTGAAATATAACTATTTTTCAATTGAATTAATATTAGAAGAGCGTGTGATGCATTGTTAATGCAAACTCTACATTTAAAACTCATCATTCTTTTCCAAAGCTTACATCATTGCAATTTAGCAAGATGATCGATAAAGAACCTAAATAATAGCAATAAAGCTTAGAAATTTTGATTCTTAAAACAAAGAAATCTTAACTTGTCCAAAATTGTAGAACCCCAAATAATTTCCTACCACAATCTTAGATGACAAATATTTAAAGATTAAAAGGGTACATCATTGCCTGTCTTGTGCAGAAATTAACCTCATATTTCACCGTTGATAGTCTGCAATATGGCAACGGATGCTTCTTTGACTTTTCCACTATATCTATCTACTTCTCTCTCTAACTCCACCATGCTCCTTCCAAACTCCACCACCTTCTTCCTCATCTCGTCGATCACCTCCCTCGTTGCCACCTCCTTCTCCAACCTTATCCCAAACTCTGACTCCCATTCCATTAACCCCAACGTCACCTCCAATTGCTCAACGGCCACCCTCATCTCATTCAGGTCACGTATTGCAACATACGTCTTATTCTTCACCATCTCAATGACCTCAGACTCTCCTTTCGGCACCTCCTTCCATTTCTTCCAAAGCGGGTTGCACAATTGCTTGATCGGCTCCATCACCACCAAGATCGCCGGTCGCTGTTGCTGTGGGCAGCACCACCACCGCAACCAGCACTACCAAAGAAATCAGCACCACTGTAAGTGTTGACCTTGCATTGATTTTGATGATCACAAAACAATTAAGTAGGTTACTGATGATTTTGGTGTAGATCAATGTGACTTGTAGGTATACAAGAGTCACCAAGAATATCTAAACGGATTCCAAACGTCAAAATCAGTATGTGGTTTAAGAGAGAGAATCCCAGTATCTAAAAAGAAGGACTCAAGGTCAGATTAAGTAAAACTCAGATATTTGGCAAAATTATCAAGTGTAGAAAATTCAAGATTCAATGGTTTTCCAAGTCCGTGGATCAATTTTTCAAGTTTTGGAGACTTTGGTCAACTCCCACGGCAACTTGGAATGAAAGAATGAAGCCCTTGGCCACGGCAACTTGGAATGGAAGAATGAAGCCCTTGGCCGACCCACATATGAGTTATCAAGTCAAAAATATGTCATAAAAGCTTTTACAGAAGAAAACCTTGGATTAGTCGGCTCTAGAGCCGACTACTGTGACCATACAGTGGTTTGGCACAAGGTAGTCAGCTCTAGAGCCGACTACTGTGGGACTTACAGTGGGTTTA
This sequence comes from Metroxylon sagu, assembly GCA_017589505.3. Taxonomy (NCBI): domain Eukaryota; kingdom Viridiplantae; phylum Streptophyta; class Magnoliopsida; order Arecales; family Arecaceae; genus Metroxylon; species Metroxylon sagu. The sequence goes on from JACVBY030000663.1 coordinate 1,761,770, forward strand.
CGGGTTTACCCATGTTAGTTTCTAGAGCCGATAGTCCACACTAGTCGGCTCTAGAGCCGACTAACTCAGCCTGTGATGGGAAAAATCCCAGGTTAGTCGGCTCTGGAGCCGACTAACGCCCTGGGAACTTGCCCAACGGCTAGTTCTGACATTCCAACGTTCGGAAACGGCCATTCCAACGGTTTAATCTCTCAACCAACTATAAATACAAGTTAATGGGATGGATTAAAAAAGAAGTTAAGCGGATTTTTGAAGGATTACAAGTGAGAAAAAGAGAGATTTATCAAGCCAAATCCAAAGAAAATTCAGCCTGCTCTAGTTTTCAAAAATCATTGTAGCTGAAGTTTGAAAATCTATTGAAGCCCATTCAAAGCTCCCACCAACCACTCCAGAAGCTTCATCAAGTGCTCTTAACTCCAGCATTCAAAAAAGTGAAGCTCATTCAAGAGAAAAAGGCTTCAAAACTATAAAGTGCTCTTTATTGTATTTATTTGCTCATTAAGGAGCTATTCTTGCTGAACTTGTTTCTTATTGTATCTTGTTGAGTTTCAACTTGGTTGAAACTTGTGAGGGGTGTGCCAAACCCTTAATTGGTGGTTGTAAAGGCTCCCTTGTGCCTGGAAATAAGAAGCTAGCTAAGTAAGCTAGGTTGTAATCGTTGGAGAACGATTAGTGGTGAAAATTTCCAAGGGGTTCTTGGGGAATGGATGTAGGTGCAAGGGTTAGCACCGAACCACTATAAACCTTTGTGTTTGTGTGTGCCTTCCACTGTTATTGCTGTGTGTTTTAAGTTTGACACTTCACTCTCACCCACTCTTATAACTTTGCAAGTATTGCACATCTTGGTTAAAATTTAAAAAGGAACTCAATTCACCCCCTCTCTTGGGTTGCTTAGCTGGGCAACAAGTGGTATCAGAGCATTGGTTCTCTTGCTTGTACTTGTCTTAACCGATAAAGAGTCCAAGATTTATGGCAGCCCAAATGAGTTCCTTATTGACTGAGAGACAGTCCATAAACAGACCACCTTTATTCAATGGCACAAATTACACTTATTGGAAGGCTAGGATGAAAATTTTCATTCAAGCACTTGACTATGATCTATGGAGTATCATTGTCAATGGCCCTCACACACCCATTCTTAGAACAAATGGTCTTGAAATACCTAAATCGGAAGCGAATTGGGATGAGCATGATAAGAAAATAGCTCAGCTGAATGCTAAAGCCATGAATATTTTATATTGTTCACTTGATGCAAATGAGTTCAATAGAATTTTCACTTGTATTTCTGCCAAAGAAATTTGGGATAGACTTGAGGTCACCCATAAAGGCACAAATCAAGTGAAAGAATCTAAAATTAACATGCTTGTACATAAATATGAACTGTTTAAAATGGAACCAAATGAATCCATTGCTGATATATTCACTAGATTTACTGATATTGTGAATGGTCTTAAAAGCCTTGGAAAGTCTTATACTAACAGTGATCTAGTGAGATAAATTTTAAGATCTTTGCCTAAGTCATGGGAAGCTAAGATGACTGCAATCCAAGAGGTAAAAGACCTCAACATCCTTCCTCTAGAAGAGCTCATGGAATCATTGATGACCCATGAAATTCAAGTCAAACAACATCTTGATGAGGAGTCCAAGAAGAGAAGAACCATGGCCTTAAAGTGTTCAGATCAAAAGGATGAATGTGATGAATCTTCAGAAGAGAATGAAGGGGATGATGAGCTTGCTCTCATCACAAGAAAATTTAGAAGATTCATGAGGAAGAAGAAACAAGGAGTGAAGAGAATGCCACTACTGAAAGGAGACTTCAACAAAGAAAAGGATAAAAAGCAGCCTCTCACATGCTATGAATGCAAGAAGCCTAGACATTTCAAGGCCGACTGTCCACAATTAAAGAAATGTCCCAAAAAAGCTAAGAAGAAAGCATTGATGGCAACTTGGAGTGATAGTGATGACACAAGTTCAGAGGATGAGAAATAAGAAACAATAAACTTGTGCCTCATGGCTTGTGAAGAAGAGGTAATCCCTAACTCTCAAACTGAATTTACATTTGATGAATTGCAAGATGCTTTTTATGATTTACTTGCTGAATTCAAAAAGTTAGGTAGCAAAAACAAAGATTTAAAAAATCTAGTCCAAAAATTGGTTTTTGAAAAAAAAAAAATTTCAAATGAGAATTCTGTTTTAACCCAAGAAAATTTGAATTTGAAAAATGAAGTTAACAAACTGAAACCCATTATGGACAAATTTACTTTAAGTTCCATAAAATTGCAAATGATTCTTGACAACCAAAAGGCTATTTTTAATAAAGCTGGACTAGGTTATAACTCTTTAAAGAAGTAGAAATTTTTGAAAAATATTTTTGCTCCACCAAACAACTTTCAAAAATTACTTGTTTCAAATGCGGAAAACCAGGACATAAAGCCTATGCATGTAACACTAATATCAACAAGAATATCAAGAAGATTTGGGTTCCTAAAGGAACCATTCATGCTAACCCTAAAGGACCCAAGAAAACTTGGGTACCTAAGAACATAACTTGATATTGTGGTTGCAGATGTGTCTTATGTCCCGCAATGCAAAAAGAAGATGATATTTGGATAACGGGTGCTCAAGATATATGACGGGTGATGAATCTCAATTCATCACTTTGGAAGCTAAGGATGGAGGAGTGGTTACTTTTGGAGACAATGCTCAAGGAAGGATCATTGGCATTGGCAAAATTGGTATCACTTCCCATACTTTTATTGATAATGTTCTTCTTGTTGATAGATTAAAGTATAATTTGTTAAGCATTAGTCAATTATGTGATAAAGGTTTTAAAGTCATTTTTGAATCATCTGTTTGCATGATTACAAATCCTGCTGATGATAGCATGAAATTTATTGGTCATAGGCATGGAAATGTTTATATGGTAGATCTAAATGAGCTTAATGACCAAAATGTTGAATGTCTAGTTGCCATGAATTCTAAATTTAATAATTTTAGCTGGTTATGGCATCGTAGACTTGCTCATGTTAGCATGAATTTGCTTTTCAAACTAATTAAAAGAGATTTAGTAAATGGTTTGCCAAAATTAAGTTTTGAAAAGGACAAAATTTATGATGCATGCTAGTTTGGAAAACAAACTAGAGTTTCATTCAAATCCAAAAATATGGTTTCAACTTCTAGGCCCTTGGAACTTTTACACATGAACTTGTTTGGACCAACTAGAACCATAAGTCTAGGTGATAAACGTTATGGTTTTGTAATCATTGATGATTTCTCTCATTTTACTTGGGTTTTATTCTTAGCAAGCAAAGATGAAGCTTTTTCTGCATTTTTAAATTTTTTTAGAAAAGTAACAAATGAAAAAGGTCTTCAAGTTGCATCTATTCGAAGTGATCGTAGAAAAGAATTTGAAAATCAATATTTTGAAAGTTTTTGTAATGAAAAAGGAATTAACCACAACTTTTCTACACCTAGAACCCCTCAACAAAATGGTGTAGCTGAAAGGAAAAATAGAACCCTTGAAGAAATGACCCGAACCATGTTGTGTGAAAGCAATCTCCCAAAATACTTTTGGGCTGAAGCAATCAATACAGCATGTTATATTTTGAATCAATATCTAATAAGACCTATTTTGAAAAAGACCACATATGAACTTTGGAAAGGTAGAAAACCAAACATTGAATATTTTCATGTTTTTGGATTTAAATGTTTTATTCTAGATAATGGCAAAACAAATCTTGATAAATTTGATGCAAAATCTGATAAAGAAATTTTTCTTGGATATTCTACCAATAGTAGAGCTTATAGAGTATTTAATAAGAAAACATTAGTGGTAGAAGAATCCATTCATGTAGTATTCGATGAAACTAATAAACTTCCATCAAGGAAGAAGGATATAGTTGATGATGCAGGTCTACTTGAAGAAGGAATGCAAGACATTACTCTAAAGGAGAAAGAAGGATCAAATGAACAAAGTAATCAGGAAGATAGCATTGAAACACTCCAACGAGCTGAACCTCAAGGTACACATGATTTGGAAAAAGAGTGGAGGTATGTCCACAATCACCCCAAAGAACTTATTATTGGTAGCCCATCTCAAAGAGTAAGAACTAGGTCCTAACATAGAGATGCATGTAATCATTTAACATTTGTTTCACAAATTGAACCAAAATGTTTTGATGATGCTAAAAATGACCCTGATTGGATAAATGCAATGCATAAAGAATTAAATCAATTTGAAAGAAACAATGTATGTATCCTAGTTGATAGACCAATAGATTATCCCATAATTGGCACTAAATGGGTTTTCAGAAATAAATTGGATGAGCATGGAAACATAATTAGAAATAAAGCAAGATTGGTAGCTAAAGGTTATAATCATGAAGAAGGCATTGATTTTGATGAAACCTTTGCTCCTGTTGCAAGATTAGAAACTATTAGACTATTACTTGCTTTTGCATGCTTCATGAACTTCAAATTATTTCAAATGGATGTTAAAAGTGCTTTCTTAAATGGATATATTGCTGAAGAAGTCTATGTAGAACAACCATCCGATTTTAAAAATCATGAACATCCAAACCATGTGTTTAAATTGAGCAAAGCTTTATATGGTTTGAAACAAGCACTCCGGGCATGATATGATAGATTAAGCAAATTCTTGATAAGCAGCAATTTCATTAGAGAAAATGTGGACACTACATTATTTATAAAAAGAGAAAATGATGATATGCTTATTGTGCAAATTTATGTGAATAACATCATTTTCGATGCTACTAATAAAATTTTGTGCCAAGATTTTGCTAAGCTCATGCAGGGAGAGTTCGAGATGAGCATGATGGGTGAACTCAACTATTTTCTTAGACTTCAAATTAAGCAAAATGTAGATGGAATCTTCATCAGCTAAAGCAAATACACAAGAGAAATTCTGAAGAAATTTGGCATGGAGAATTCTAAATGTGCCGGTACCCCTACGAGCTCATCTTGCAAACTTGATTTGAATGATAATAGTAAATCAGTAGATTTAAAGCTTTATAGAGGCATGATAGGATCACTTTTATATATAACTGCTAGTAGGCCTGATATTTTATTCAGTGTATGCATGTGTGCTAGTTTTCAAGCTAATCCTAGAGAAACACATTTAAATGTTGTGAAAAGAATCTTAAGATATTTAAATGGTACTAAAAATCTTGGTTTTTGATATGCTAAGCAATCTACTGTTGATTTGATTAGTTACTCAGACTCTGATTTTGCTGGTTGTAAAATTGATAGAAAATCAACTAGTGGAACTTGCCAATTTCTAGGAGTTAACTTAATCTCATGCTTTAGCAAGAAACAAACTTCAATTGCTTTGTCCATAGCCGAGGCTGAATACATAGCTGCTGGAAGTTGTTGTGCTCAAATCTTATAGATTAAGCAACAATTGGAAGATTATGGCATTAAACTTAAAGACATTCCCATAAAATGTGACAATACTAGTGCCATTAATTTGACTAAAAATTCAATTCAGCACTCTAGGACCAAACACATTGAAATTAGACATCATTTCATTAGAGATCATGTTCAAAATGAAGATATAATCCTTTAATTTATTAGTACTGATAAGCAATTAGCTGATATTTTCACAAAACCCCTTTATGAAAACAAATTTTATGAAATTAGAAGAGAACTTGGCATGTTTGACCCCCTATCAGAATGAGTAAGCTACTTAGATTGATTTTTTAAATTTTTTCTGGACATGCATTTAAATATTAAAAATCATGACAATTAGTCCAACTGACCCCTCTTCATGATCCCATAATATGTGTAACTTGTAAAAATCATTTTCTGTAGAAATTCTTGGATTTTCTGGAGGCCTGGCGTCTTGCTCCCCATGTTAGTCGACTGAGGAGTCGACTAACATGGAGTTAGTCGGCATGGGAGCCGACTAACTCCAAGAGACGCTCGGTTTAAAAGAAAACCGAACGCCTCTTGGACTCCCACTTTCTCATTTCTCCTCCAAACTTCCAAAACTCTTCCCCCAAGCCTAAAACCCTCTAAACCCCTTCCTCCATCCTCTCTAGATCCCTTCTTCCCTCCAGATCTAGCACTCCAGCTCCATGGCTCCACGGATGAGGATCCCCCGCGTGTGGCAAGAAGAAGCCCCGAAGAGCTCCCGCGAGAGAGGCGCACAAGCTTCTGCCATGCCCTCTCCCTTAAGGTTCTCTGGCATCTAATCCTTGTCCACAAGAGCTATTTCAAATGGAAGGATAATGGACTTTGGATTCCTTGCCCGGGAACGGTTCAATATTGGGCAGATGCTTCAACAAAGGGGATGAAGCTTCTTGTGCAAGACAGAGGCTGCAATCTACTCGAAATTGGTAAGATAGTTTTATCAAAATCTCTCTGTTGATTTCACCACTGCTTCTTCCATAGTAAAAGGGGTTAATATTGAGCTGCACCGTGCCTCCATTGGAAATATCTTAAGAGTTCCTGTTGGTGGAGTTTGTAAAGATTCTCCTGAGGATAGAGCTCACAGGATTGAGATTATCCTAGGAATTGAGGATGGAGAGGGTGTAGACCGTTTGGAGGCCAACACCCTAAATGTAGAAATGAGACTACTCCATCACATCATCTCTAGGATTTTCATCCCTAGAACTGGTAGCTTCAATCTGGTCACTGAGAAGGATCTGACCCTCATGTATCACATTGTCAGTGACATCCCCTATGATCTCCTTGATTTGATGTTGACTGTGTGGAGAGAAACAGTCAACAGAGCCAGATATGTTCTTCCCTATGGTATGCTTCTCACTTATTTTTTTAAGCATTTTGGAGTAAGACTGAAGGATGAAGAATCCACCAAGCTGCACCATTCGGACTTCTACAATGAACATTCTCTGCGCCGAATGGGTTTTGTAAAGATTAATGGGCGGTGGACCAGAGGAAGAGGAAGAGAGGCAGAGGAAGATGAGCCAGCTGAGGCAAAGGGTCCATCTTTTTCCTCAATGAGGAGGCTGGACCAAGTACTAGACAACAGTCTGAGGAGCCCACAGCACCCCAGAGGACATCTATTGAGCTCAGTCAGGATCAGTTGCAGTATATTGTCAGAGAAGTATCATCTGCTCTCTCCAGCAGAAGTTCAGGGGATAATGGCTCATCTACAGGTGATTTTACTATGATACCTCACATTTCTACTGTAAATGAGACCATGACTCAAATGATGATGAGGTTGGATAGGCTGGAGCACTCTGTAAATGTTATTAGTGGAAGGCTGATGATGCATGAGATAAGAGGTCATGAATCTAGATCTGGCCGTGACTCTGAGGAGTTAGTCCGAGTGGCTGAAGAAGTGAGACAGCTGAGAGCTCAGATTGTGTCCTTTGATGAAAAATCTGAGAGACTGGAGATGTCCATTGGTCTCCTTCACCATTTGGTCTCCACCATTAGCGATCAGCTTGCTCCAGTTGCATTTCAACCACCTACCCATCCTGCTCAGCCACCTCCCCAGCCTGGCTTCAAATCTGCTCACCCCCGCTCCAAGCCACCACATGCATCCTATCGTCCTCCTCCACAAGGACGTGGTGCTGTATCCTCATATGAGGAATAGATTAGGTTATCTTGTTGTGTCTAGAATGTATTAGGATATCTATGTATTATATTGTTTGTATTAGAATGTAATGTTTGTAATGCTTGTATTAGAATGTCATCTTATGAATCTAGTCATATATGAAATCCTATGTATGAAATCTTATGCTTAATGAAATGTTTCTTTTTATATAATTCTGTGTATGAAATTTTCTTCTTGTGAAATGTTTCATGTTAATCTTCCATTGTGAATTTGTCATAAAAATTTTCATATGAGGTCTTTCATTTGTCATAAAAATTTTCAATATTAAACTATCAAGGATGAGATGTATAAAATTAAGTGCTTAATCTTTCACTTCCTTTTTAATTGATGACAAAAAGGGGGAAAATGGACCCATGAAAAGATCAAAGAGGGTAAGCACACATTTAAAAAGGAGAAGGATCTTCTTGTCAAGTTTCAGAAAATTTTTCAAAACTTTTTCATCATGTTTCAGCAAGTTTCAAAAATTTTTTATTATGTTTTTGTAAGTTTTTCAAGTTTTCAAAAATGGTAGATCATGTTTCAGCAAGTTTTCAAAAAGTTTTAGCATGTTTCATAATTTCAAAATGGAACAATGAGAGCATATGTTTAGGAGGAGTAAAATTAAAAATAAGATGATCTTTTTAAAATTTTTCAATAAGGGGGAGACAAAACTTGTTAGTTTCATTTCACTTTCTTTTAAATCAATTGAACTTTGTTTGAAAACTTTTTCTGAAAATTTTGACATCAAAAACCAAAGTTTCGGCATACTATGCAGATTTTTGGCACGCCTTTGGCACTTTCTGGTCTAACTGCCGAAACTCTGAATTTTTAGAATCAAAATTATAATCTCAGCATGAAGATAAAGTTTATTTGTATAAATCTTCATCCCCAGCACATAACTTTTGGATTTGGCACTGAATTTAATCATTTTGGCACAAAACTCAAATTTTTCATGAAAAATTCAGATTTTTGCTGAAAATTCAGCTTTTTGGGTTAAAATTCATTATAAATCGCACCAAAAATCTGATTTCTCTGGGTTCAAAACATGGAAAATGAATGTCATATTATTTTTGAAGTACTCGGATGAAAATTTTTAATTTTTGACTCATATTCTTACTTTTAGCACTCTTTTCGAGATTTTTACACAAAACCTACATATGAAACTGACTTAGAAATCTCTCCTGATATGAGCCAAATAATCTCAACCTTGTGCTAAGTTCAATGTTGCATTGCCTTAAATTATTATTTTAATCTTATACTTAATAGTTTTGTCATCATAAAAAAGGGAGAGATTGTTGACCCTGCATTGATTTTGATGATCACAAAATAATTAAGTAGGTTACTGATGATTTTGGTGTAGATCAATGTGACTTGCAGGTATACAAGAGTCACCAAGAATATCTAAACGGATTCCAAACGTCAAAATCAGTATGTGGTTCAAGAGAAAGAATCCCAGTATCTGAGAAGAAGGACTCAAGGTCAGATTAAGTAAAACTCAGATATTTGGCAAAATTATCAAGTGTAGAAAGTTCAAGATTCAATGGTTTTCCAAGTCTGTGGAGCAATTTTTCAAGTTTTGGAGATTTTGGTCAACTCCCATGGCAACTTGGAATGGAAGAATGAAGCCCTTGGCTGACCCACATGTTAGTTATCAAGTCAAAAATGTGTTATAGAAGCTTTTATAGAAAAAAACCTTGGATTAGTCGGCTCTAGAGCTGACTACTATGACCACACAGTGGTCTGGCACAAGGTAGTCAGCTTTAGAACTGACTACTGTGGGACTTATAGTGGGTTTACCCACATTAGTCGGCTCTAGAGTTGACTACTGTGGTGTTAGTCGGCTCTAAAGCCGACTAACTTAGCCTGGGATGGGAAAAATCCCAAGTTAGTTGGCTCTGGAGCCGACTAACGCCCTGAGAACTTGCCCAATGGCTAATTCTGACATTCCAACGTTCGGAAACGATCATTCCAACGGTTTAATCCCTCAACCAACTATAAATACAAGTTAATGGGATGGATTAAAAAAGAAGTTAAGTAGATTTTTAAAGGATTACAAGTGAGAAAAAGAGAGATTTATCAAGCCAAATCCAAAGAAAATTCAGCCTGCTTCAGTTTTTAAAAATCACTGTAGCTGAAGTTTGAAAATCCATTGAATCCCATTCAAAGCTCTCACCAACTACTTCAGAAGCTTCATCAAGTGCTCTTAACTCCAGCATTCAAAGAAGTGAAGCTCATTCAAGGGAAAAAGGCTTCAAAACTATAAAGTGCTTTTTATTGTATTTATTTGCTCATTAAGGAGCTATTCTTGCTGAACTTGTTTCTTATTGTATCTTGTTGATTTTCAACTTGGTTGAAACTTATGAGGGGTGTGCCAAACCCTTAATTGGTGGTTGTAAAGGCTTCCTTATGCCTGAAAACAAGAAGCTAGCTAAGTAAGCTAGGTTGTAATCGTTGGAGAATGATTAGTGGTGAAAATTTTCAAGGGGTTCTTGGGGAGTGGATGTAGGTGCAAAGGTTAGTACCGAACCACTATAAACCTTTGTGTTTGTGTGTGCTTTCCACTGTTATTATTGTGTGTTTTAAGTTTAACATTTCACTCTCACCCACTCTTATAACTTTGCAAGTATTGCACATCTTGGTTAAAATTTAAAAAGGAACCCAATTCACCCTCCCTCTTGGGTTGCTTAGTTGGGCAACAGTAAGAAATCAAATTATATATATTTTTGCTCTTCTAATAACTTGTGAGGAATCAAATACTTGTTGATAATTTTAAACAACTAAATTATTAATGCTTAACAAAATTTAATTTGTAGGGCTTTGTAAATGTTGTTATGTCACAAGTGCTCCAAGTGTAATACAAAGTGTATAATGAAGCTGAGAATATATGTGGCGACTCATTTTTATATTAAGCAGCACGCGATAAGGCCGGTGAAGCTTGTAAGGATTTCTATATGGGGTTTGTCAAGTTGAGGTCGAATTATGGCAACTCTGCCTTTTTTAAACGCATCACCCTCCACCAAAAGCCCATGTTTCATCGCGAATTTAAAGCAATCTTCGCTCTGCCACTTCAAAACAAGGTTGTGTTAGTTGTATAGAAGGATCTGTCAAATTTGCAGCTATGGGAGGATGCTTTAGTTTGGCATGGGTCGATCATGATGAAGATAGAAGCAAGGAAGCATGCATCTTCGAACTCAACGCCTATTTTAAAGAGACTTGTCGGCTCCTCAGAGAAGTCATCGGCAACCTTCGTTTCATCAACAATGATGCCATCCGGAACCTTAAGGATGATATCTCCTCCAACCTCGACCTCCTTCTCTTCATTCAAGAATTCTTCAAGAACAGTGTCGAGACACTCAAATTCTTCGCCACCATCAAATAATGCCATTGTAGAGCTCATGAAGCTGAATCTATCATCAACTCTGACATACAATTCTTTGATTAGAAGGAATTCTCTAAATCGTTTGTCAAATTGAGAGATCTCAGAGCGTTAGAGGATCCATTCACGTTGAGATTTCTCGTCGAGCTTCCATCGGTGTGCCAACACCAATGGTTGACGCTGCTCTCTTTGAATTGCAAGAAGCACGAGATTAAGCAGAAGGTCCACCATGTGAAGGCATGGTGGAAGGTGTGGATCGTGGTGGGTGCGGTAATGCTCACAGCCTATTGATTTCCTTGATAGTGCTGGCCGCAATGATGGTGTCGCCGGTAGCAACAGCGACCGTGGCAGCATTCTTGGTGGCGATGGAGCCTATCAAGCGATTGAGTAACCTGCTTTGGAAGAAATAGAAGGGGTGCTAGAAGGGGAGTCCGAGGTCATCAAGATGGTGAAGAATAAGATGTGTCTTGCAATATGCAACCTGGATGAGATGAGGGTGGTGGTGGAGCAATTGGAGGTGATGTTGGGGTCAATGGCATGGGAGTCGGAGTTTGGGATAAGGTCGGAAGAAGAGGTGGTGGTAAAGGAGGTGATGGAGGAGATGAGGAAGAAGGTGGTGGAGTTTGGGAGGAGCCTGATGGAGTTAGAGAGAGAAGTGGATAGATGCAGTGGGAAAGTCAAAGAAGCATTCGCAGCCATATTATAGACTATCATCGGTGAAACATAAGGTTAATTAACATATAATGATGTTTTCTTTTTAATCTTTATTTATTTGTCATCTAAGTTTACGATAGGAAATTGCTTAGAGTTTTACAATTTTGGACAAATTAGGATTTCCTTATTTCAAAAATGGAAACTCCTAAGCTTTACTGATTATTTTTTTATTTTTTTAACTTTGATTTTTCTTAATTATGGGGTTACAACCCTATAAACATGTAAATGCCTTTCATGGCTTTTTGACAAAAGAAATAATGTTACTGATTCTCTTTTATTGAATGCTTAACCTTCTTATAGTGATAGTTATCTTACCTTAATTTTTTTTTTATTTAGAGATTTATATATGTTCCTATTAATTTGTCTTGTATTAAGATGGTTGTTTTAAAATTAAAAAAAAGAGAGGATTATTTAGGTTCTTTGTTGGTCATCTTGGTAGACTGCAATGGTGCAGGCTTTGGAATGGGATGGTGTGCTCGGTGGCAGGGAACGTGGAGTTTGATCACCAGGTCAATAAGGAAGGTGTTTGATGTAAAAATTTGTTGGTTTTTTTTTTTTTCGTTTGGCTTTCCTTGTAAGAGGTTTCTAATGTTTTTGGTCATCTACACCTTAGGTGCAGACCCAAAGCTACTTATGGGTTTAATAATAGTCGTTGGAACTTCTTGTGCGTATTCACTTTTGATGTTCTCAAAACTAGAAAATGAAGCCTTGGAAAAGGACCTGATGGTATCCTTTGGTCGAAGAGGAGCCCTCCGGGCATTGACAGCGACGACGGACCGATGCTAGCTATGGAAAGATTTCACGAAGGGGGAAGATGGATAAAATCAAAAATGCTCTCAAGCAATTATTTGGTGCATTGCGAAGCATTTGGTGTTTCCAATGCCTTCTTCCATTGCATCATTGCACACGTTCATCCTCGATCATAATTTTATATACTCCATTGGATGGAAGCAGGAGACGTGAAGTGAAAGTGGAGTCGAAATTGAAATTGAAATTGGATATCATCTTGGTGATGTGTTGACAGCCTAACTTGGCCTAATTTCCCTCCATAATATTTCCTAGCTTAGGTATTAACCATGTATAGCCATTCTTTGTTTAGATTCTGGGTTGTCACCTTCCTTTGTGAAGGATGAAGAACTTGTATAAAATGGAGAAGGCCCCTAAGGCTCATACATGGGAAAAATAATAATAATAATAAAAAAATCTCTTCCCTTTCTCCATCTCTGTTTCAATTTCTTTTTCATCTTCTCTGTTTCAACATGGTATCAGAGCAAGGTTCCCCATCCGATTCCATGTTCTAAACCCATTCCACGGACTCCATGGACACGATTCCACGGACTCCAACGTCTTCCGCCGCCGATCCGCCGCCACACCTCGACTTGTACTTCTGGATTCGTGAACCTCCACGGACTCCGCCGATCTGCCCACGGACTTCCGCACCTCATGGTTCTGCGCCATATCTGTGGCCTATTGACCCTCTATGGTTCCCTCTGTGGCCTTATCTGTGGTCCATGACAAAGGCGGATTTGCTATCCTCTGTGCGGATTGATGTTTGTGCTTGTTTGTGCAGCCTTGCTATGATGAGCTAATGCACACAGTTTTTCCTATGCACATTTAACTGTTGAAAGGCTGCCTCTCTTTTTTTTGTTTTCACAGAGCAGTTTGAAGGACTAATTGGTGCCGCGACCTGTGCCTTTGACTCTTGGACCGTGATGGATAATCCCTCTCTCCTGATTAGTTCAGTCCGATTAGACGGACCTCTCACCTATCTTATGTGGTCTCAGAATGTGCGGTTGTATATTAAAGCCCGTGGCTTTGAGGGTTTTCTCACTGAGGATATGGTTAAACCGCCATTAGAAGATACTGGATTATCGAAATGGGAATCGGAGAACTCCCTTGTGATAGCTTGGCTTCTCAACTCTATGGTCCCTTCTGTTGCTCAAGGTATGTCTTTTTTTGATACCGCTCGGAAAATTTGGGAGGCAGCTGCTCAGACTTATTCACAACAAAGTAATACAGTTCAAGCTTTTGAGCTCAAATGCAAGGTGCGTACGCTTTGACAGGGCGATCTCTCTATCACTAGTTATATGGCAGAACTCCAGCGGCTATGGTCCGAGCTCGATTTTTATCGCTCATTCAAGGCCTGTTGTTCGAAAGATGCTGTTGAGTTCAAGAAATACATTGATGATGAGCGTATCTTTGACTTCCTTGCTGGACTCAATGATGATTTTGACCCAATCTGAGTTCAAGTTCTAGGTCGTAGCAACGATCTGCCTCCCCTTCAGCAGGTTTTTTCACTGATTCTGAGTGAGGAATCTCGTCGACGTGTGATGCTTACTCCTGCAGATCCGGTCCGATCTGCACTGGTGGTTCAGCCTCAGTCACACTCTCGTGGACATAGTGGCCGAGATATACGGACCTGCTCCTATTGCAACAAACCAAGCCATGTTCGCGATGCTTGTTGGCAGCTGCATAGTCGTCCTTCTGGTCGTGGTAGAGGTGGTCGTCGAGGAGGAGGCCGTTTTGGTAGCACCATTGGTCATCCTCAAGCACATCTTTCTGAAGAAGGTATTTTGTCTACTCCTCCTCCCTTACCTACTGATGCTGGGAGTTCCCTATCTACTGATGAGATGCTTCGCCGAATTATGGACCGGCTGAATGTTCTTTCCGGCAATGCTCCTTTTTCTAATAACAGTTTGCCTAGCTGTTCTTCCAGTTCTCCTTCCATTTTTCATTCTCATTTTGCGCAATCTCATGTCTCTCGTCTTAAGTCTAATGCATTCAATCTAGATACTTCTCAGACATGGATCATTGATTCTGGTGCTACTATGCATATGACGAGTAATTCTGATATATTTCAGTCTTACTCATTATGTTCAGATAGAGTACGTATAGCTGATGGCTCTTTTCGACCTCTGTCTGGAAAAGGATCCATCAACTGTACACCAACCATACAACTCTCTGCTACTTTATATGTCCCTAGTTTCCCAACTAATCTTCTCTCTATCCATTCAATTACCAATGATCTGAATTGTAAAGTCATATTTTTTCCTACTTACTGTGTTTTTCAGAAGCTGACAACGAAGGAGACGATTGGGTATGGTAAAATGCACAATGGGCTCTACCACCTGGATGAAGGAGACTTGAAGACTTATTCTCAGCAAGTTGGTATGGTCGATTTATCATCTACTAATGCTCTGCATGAACTTCAGTTACAACACCGCAGGCTTGGCCACATCTCTTTTTCTGTTTTATCATGCTCATTTTTCAGTTTATATTCTCTTTGTGCTAAAGAACAGTTAGTTTGTGATGTGTGTGAGTATGCTAAGCACACGCGCACTAATTATCCGACATCAGAAACTCGTAGTAAGAAGTCTTTTGAAATTATTCATTCAGATGTGTGGGGATCCTGTAGTACTGTTTCTATTTCTGGGCATCGTTATTTTATTACTTTTATTGACTGTTACAGTAGAGTAACTTAGGTATATCTTCTGTGGTCTAAAGATGAGGTGGTTTGTTGCTTCAAAGAATTTTATAAATTTGTTCATACTCAATTTAGTGCCAAGATTAAAATATTGAGATCCGATGATGGCACCGAGTATATGCATAGGGAGTTTTATGAGTACCTCACTACTCATGGCACCATCCACCAGGCTACTTGTGTTGATACCCCTACCCAGAACGGCGTTGCTGAACGAAAGAATCGGCATCTTTTGGAGGTTGCTAGATCCTTATTATTTGCTATGCGGGTTCCAAAAACTTTATAGGGTAAGGCAGTTCTCACTACCGCTTATCAGATCAACCGCATGCCTCTTCGCACTCTGGAGTACCAGGCACCACTTGCATATCTCCAGGGGGAGTCTTCTTTTATTGTACCCCCTTGCGTATTTGGATGCACATGTTTTGTCTGAAATCATCGTCCTACCGTCGGCAAGCTTGATCCAAAATCTCTGAAATGCGTCTTTGTGGGCTATCCTGCTATTAAAAAGGGTTATAAGTGCTATTACCCTCCCGAGAGATGGATATTTGTCAGTATGGACGTGACCTTTCGAGAGACTGAACCTTATTATGATACTGTCTCCACTATTCAGCCCTCTACTCAACTACCCTTAGCCCAACAATTTATTTGCTCTCCCGGTATCTCTTCTAGAACTACTGGTCGAGAGGGAGAGCACACTGATGAACAGATGGACTGTGACTCTAATCAACAGGGAGAGTCTGCAACTGAGCCCATTGTGCATTCTATTACTACCCAACAGTCTTCCTCTGACTCAGCTCCAGCATCCTCATTTGACAATAGTAATATTCCTCCTGACCCTACTTTAAATCTACCTATTGCTCATAGAAAAGCTTCTCGTCCTCATATTATTCCTTCTCGATATCGTTATGATATTGCTAACTTTGTTTCCTATGAGTCTATTTCATCTACATATAGGTCATTCATTGCATCTTTAGAATCCATCTCTATACCATCACACTGGAAGGCTGCTATGTCAGATCCTAAGTGGAGAGGAGCGATGCTTCAAGAAATGCAAGCATTGAAAAAAAATCAAACTTGGGAATAGTTCCCTTACCTGCTGGAAAACGACCAGTAGGTTGCAAATGGGTTTATACTGTGAAGCAGACCCCTAAAGGCTAAGTTGATCGCTACAAAGCTCGTCTTGTTGCCAAAGGTTATACACAAACATACGGCATTGACTATGAAGAAACTTTTGCCCTGGTAACAAAGATCAATACCATTCGGACCCTCATATCTTGTGCAATGAATCTTAACTGGAGTTTGTTCCAACTAAATGTAAAAAATGCCTTCTTACATGGTGATCTTCAAGAGGAGGTGTATATGGAGATTCCTCCTGAATTTACTAGTGCAGAGACTGTTGGCAAGGTTTGTCATCTGCGTCGGTCACTCTATGGATTAAAGCAGTGATCTAGGGCATGGTTTGATCGCTTTCGTCGTGCCATGCTCGAAATAGGTTATCATCAAAGTAATGCTGATCATACCATCTTCTTCTGCCATAATAAAGACAAGATTGCTATCCTAATCGTCTATGTAGATGATATCATTCTGACCGGTAATGATCTCACAGAGTTGGCTCGTTTGAAGACCCAATTGGCACAATCCTTTAAAGTCAAGGATCTGGGTAATTTACGATACTTCCTTGGAATTGAAGTGGCCAGGTCATCTCATGGCATCTTTCTTTCACAGCGAAAATATGTCTTAGATTTATTGACTAAGACAGGAATGTTGGGATGTTGACCTACTACTACTCCTATCGATCAGAATCATCATCTTACAGCTGATAGTGGTAAGCCTGTAGATCGTGAGCGATATCAACGCCTTGTTGGCAGACTGATCTACCTCTCCCATACAAGACCTGATATAGCTTTTGCAGTCAGTGTTGTAAGTCAGTACATGCATGATCCCCGTGAGCGCCATTTGGAAGCTGTGTATAGGATCCTTCGGTATCTTAAGAGCTGCCCAGGGCGAGGCCTTCTTTTCTCGCGTCATGAACATCTTAAAGTTGAAGCCTATTCAGATGCTGATTGGGCAGGTTCTATAGATGACCACAGATCCACATCAGGCTATTGTACCTTTGTTGGTGGAAATCTTGTGACTTGGCGCAGTAAGAAATAGAATGTTGTTGCTCGATCGAGTGCAGAGGCTGAATACCGAGCTATGGCCCAAGGCATTTGTGAGATCTTATGGTTACAACGACTGCTTGCTGAATTATATCTTCTTCAATCTTCTCTCCTCTTTCTATTTTGTGACAACAAGGCGGCCATTAATATTGCAAATAACCTTGTTCAACATGACAGAACTAAGCACATAGAGATTGGCCGTCATTTCATAAAAGAGAAGCTTGATCAGAAAGTTATACATTTATCATTTATTAAATCTACAGAGCAATTGGCTGACATACTGACTAAAGGTCTCGGTGGTCCTATGTTTTCTTCAATTTGTAACAATATGAAGCTTCGTGATATCTTCGCCTCATCTTGAGGGGGAGTGTTGACAGCCTAGCTTGGCCTAATTTCCCTCCATAATATTTCTTAGCTTAGGTATTAACCATGTATAGCCATTCCTTGTTTAGATTCTGGGTTGCCACCTTCCTTTGTGAAGGATGAAGAACTTGTATAAAATGGGGAAGACCCCTAAGGCTGATACATGGGAAAATAAATAAATAAATAAATAAATCTCTTCCCTTTCTTCATCTCTCTTTCAATTTTTTTTCATCTTCTCTGTTTCAACATGATGTAACGGAAAAATGCGCATGTAATGCAATATCATCTAAAAGAAAAAATTTATAAATATTAAATAGTTGTGAAAGTGAAATAATTCTTTCTTAAAATTCAGGCAAAATCATCATTGTTTCTGCTCAAATGTGATTCTCCCCATGGGGTTGACGTGAGTTGATCCAATTTATCGATAAATTTAATTAACTAAACTTAAACCCAATCCTAATCCAAAATTTTAATACAGACTATGCCACATAACGTTTAATACTAAAATGCATAGTGAATATTGCTAATAAAATATCATATTCAAACAAAATAATCAATAATAACATAATATTATTAGATCTAACAAATCTAGTTTGATTATATTTCTGAAGAGCGAAAATTCATTTGAACTCTCTAGATTATCTATATTTATTGGTGTTTATATGTCATATCTCAATTCTATATTTAACTTGACCAAAATTCAACCTAAACTGGTTTTGAGCTGAAATTTTTGACTTTATGTAATCTGATGCTTTTTGGATCTTGAATGCATCTACTCTAGTTTTGGATCTTGAATGCATCCACTCTAGTTTTACATGTGGGCTTGAATTTTGGCTTGAATTTTTTTAACTAATTGTTATGGTAGCAAATCAAGCCTGCCTAGATGTCATTTATTTAATTCATTTTCTTTTTCAATATCATTTGAAATTTTAATAAATATTATATTATTCTCAATAATTATTTTAATTTTGATCATATCTTCATTTATAATATAATATTTCGATTTCTTGAAAATATGGTATTGCCTTCTTTTAGTAAAAACTTTCATTTATATTTGATATTTTATATTTAGTACTAGAATAGTTGCAATAATCTTTATATATATATATATATATTTCTATGAATAAATTTTACAATCCTTATTTTAAATTTTTTTCCATCAAAAATTTTATTTATAATCTTAGGATTTTATCGGTACGCATTAGAGCACCAAGAAAACTTTACAAAGAGTGAGTGTAAATTTATCTTACAAGGAAGCATAATGAAAAATCCTAAATGAACCAACTTAAATGCAAATAAGCTCGAGGGAAAAAATGTATTGATATAGTGAATATATATTTAACAAGATGATTCAAACATTTTCCATGACCTATACATGAAATAAAATTAATTTCTGACTTTTATAGTGCCCTCTTGGAGTGATATTATATAATAAAATTTGATCGATTACTTGTTTTTATTACTATGTAGTTTACCAATAATATGTAGTAGCTAGGATAGATGTGGTATAGGAGAGGGTGGGAGTGTTAGTCAAGGGAGCATGCATGATTCAACCAATCATCAACTTTTGTGCAAGACTAATGATCCAAGGGAATGGAAAAAGGTGATCCCTAACATATATCCACTATGAAAGAATTTTTCTAAGTAGAAAGATACATATACATGTATATGTTGGTGAAAGGAATAAAGATACGTATATGCACATGAATAAAGTGTGAAAGGAATACAGGGCACACAAATGCCTCTAGCTAGCTCATGCGAACAAAAAATAAGTGTTGCTCTATCCTCACTTTAAATCTCTTTATGCCTCTATTCCTTAGTGAAAATATTTCATAAGAAAGTTGGTCAAATTTCTTATTGACCAACTTACTCATATGTTCTTTTGCTTTGGTCAAAAAAGTTAAATGAAAAAGTTATATTCTTAAAGCATCATTTCCTTAAGAAATTTAAGGAAAGTCGCACCCATCTAGAAGATAGATAAGTTAATTTTTCATTGACTAAATAAAATATATTTTTCCTTCCCTCCTTCGGTCATCACTGATGAGACTTTCATTTGCCTTTTACTCTCTATATATTTTGATCAAATCTTCATTTATAATATAATATTTCCATTTCTTGAAAATATGGTATTGCCTTTTTTTAAGTAAAAACTTTCATTTATATTTGATATTTTATATTTAGTACTAGAATAGTTGCAATAATCTTTATATATATATATATATATATTTCTATGAATAAATTTTACAATCCTTATTTTAAATTTTTTTTCATCAAAAATTTTATTTATAATCTTAAGATTTTACCGGTACGCATTAGAGCGCCAAGAAAACTTTACAAAGAGTGAGTGTAAATTTATCTTACAAGGAAGCATAATGAAAAATCCTAAACAAACCAACTTAAATGGAAATAAGCTTGAGGGAAAAAATGTATTGATATAGTGAATATATATTTAACAAGATGATTCAAACATTTTCCATGAACCTATACATGAAATAAAATTAATTTCTGACTTTTATAGTGCCCTCTTTCTATTTGGAGTGATATTATATAATAAAATTCGACCGATTACTTGTTTTCATTACTATGTAGTTTACCAATAATATGTAGTAGCTAAGATAGATGTGGTACAGGAGCGGGTGGGAGTATTAGTCAAGGGAGCATGCATGATTCAACCAGTCATCAACTTTTGTGCAAGACTAATGATTCAAGGAAATGGAAAAAGGTGATCCCTAACATATATCCACTATGAAAGAAATTTTCTAAGTAGAAAGATACATATACATGTATATGTTGATGAAAGGAATAAAGATACGTATATGCACATGAATAAAGTGTGAAAGGAATACAGGGCACCCAAATGCCTCTAGCTAGCTCATGCGAACAAAAAATAAGTGTTGCTCTATCCTCACTTTAAATCTCTTTATGCCTCTATTCCTTTTCAACTTTCATCCCAATTCATCTTTCCAACAAAATTTCATATGACCAAGGTGTCACACACGCACAAAACAATCTTTTCCTGCACACTTTGACCAAAACTCTTCTGATCATGTCCTTGCTAACCATGCAAAGTGTTGTACCTGAGACTTAAGCTACTCAAGATCGCAGACTAGAAACTTAAAACTTTTTTGTGAAAACAACTTGTCGATGCTTAAAACTATTCAGACTCCGAAACTAAACTATTTGCTTCCATAAGCTTTGACTGAAAATTTTTCTCCATGAAGTTATATTTTTATTCCTTCATATGAATTGAAGATTGCAAATTGTATGCCTTATTCAATAAATTATTCCTTACGTAGTTTAATGTGGCTTCAATTTTTTAATTTCTTTCTATATTAATTTCATTTGCTTGCATCAATGCATTGATCATAACATCAACATATCGCATTTTCTTGTCCTTCCTCAATCTTTGTGAGAACTGGGTTGCAATTGCTTTTGCATCATTATTTCTAGCTCAAGTGCCTCTTTGACTTTGTGACCAACCACTAATCACTTGGAGAGAGGGATGGAATTGGGGTCGTCTACCTGAATTATGATAACAAAGCTTTAGACATTGATATACCTTCAAATTTAGTATATACACTCGCAAAAACTATTTGAATTTATAACAAAACATAGGTTAAATACTTGTTGACTTTAATGATGACTGTTCATCAAATGTGCAACCAAATTTAGCCTAGAAAAATACCTAACATTCTGAATTTCCGGCATGTCCATTTATTTAATAAAAATCAAATCAGATAAACAAAAACTATGATAGATAGAAAGCAACTTATCTAGCAGGTCTTAATAATCTACTTTTGTTATACATGAATAAAATATCATGCTGATCTAAATACGGCATCAAGATAATTAAGGACTAAGTAAAATGAACAATGATGGAGAAAAGTTCAAGATATAAGATAAAGCTAGTTTAAATAGTTAATCTCACTTCCAAAATGATGAACTCAACAAGAGATATCTATCCAAAATCTAGTATTCTTTTTTTCAATTTAGATTTGCATGTGTGATGCAATTTAATCAAATTATATTGTGTTTGGCTTCTATTACATATGTGTTAAATATAATCAACGTGCATGTGCTGAAATGATTAATGATAATGTAAATAGGAACAGGAAGAGAGGAAAGTTGCTGCAACTGTTACGGAATTATATTATGATACGATGATAAAGTTGTCAATAGCATATTATATATTTGCATTAGTCATAGTCATTAGGAGAAGGAGATTAGTGCTTAGGCTGATATTTAAAGAAGGTGATGGAATTCGAGGGATTTTCAATGAAGATATGCAACTTGATTTGGAAATCTTAAGCATATGATAATGAAGAGTCATCAATTTTGTAGATCATCGAAGGATGGATAGGAGATGCTTCATAAAGCTCTGTGACTTATTGAAGACAATTGAAAAATTGACAACCGGTAAGGATGTAGGGGTACAAGAAACGATAGCCATATTTTTTAAGACAATAAGACATCATTCAAAGAACTGAACCATGCAGTTATCATTTTATCGATTTGACTCCATAGTTAGTAGACATTCAATGATGTTTTTTGTGCAGCATTGCACTTACGTATAGCCAGAATCTATATGTCAATTGTTTAGGCGCATGTTGTATTCATTGATATAGTTTAATTATTTATTATTTTTTAATGCATATGTTAGCTATCATCATTTTTTGTAATTTTAGAATTGTCTAAGTGCTTTAGATGACATACTCATCTTTTTTTGTATTTTTAAAATTATCTAGGCGCTTTAGATGGCACACACATCAAAGTTTGATTGAGTTGTAAAGCATGATAAACCTATGTACCAAAAAAGAAAGGATGAAATTGTAATAAATATTTTACTTGTTTGCTTTTAGGATATGCTGTTCATATATGTTTTGTTGGGTTTCCAAGGTTTTGCATCGGTAGGAAAAATAGGTTAAGAAGTACCTCGAGGTAAAATAAAAGAAGAAAAAAGCATGTAAAATAAATGAATAAATATTTAAAACCATGTTTATTGATGTTAAATTATTGTTATTTATATATTGTTGGATTTACAAATTATAAAGAATTTTAAAGAATTTTTAATCCTTTATAGAAATCTGAGATACTACTTTAATGAGTGAAGAAGTGGAGCCCAATCCTAAATGGTTATAGAGTTCTTAAATATGAAACACTCACAAGCAAAGAATATTATAGAAAAAGTGTTAGGGCCATAAAAATGATGCGAGCAATTTTTAAGGGACTTCATACTATCCTATTAGGATAATTTCTACTTACTGCTTTCTTCACAACTTTATAAAGAAGAAGATATCAATTGATCCACTTGAAAATATGCTCAATGATGATGAGATTGATGGTGCACAAGAAACTAGTATTAATGAAAGAGGATAGCAATGAACGGATGGTTTGCAGGGATGCATTGGCTGCCTAGATGTTCATACAAATGTGGGAACGAGAGAAAAAATAATTTCTTTATTAATTCATAGTGTACAAGATTGTTGAACAACTGGTAATAACTTGAACAATTTTATTGTAATTTTTTATTATTTATATGTATCATATATTTTAATTCATGATATATTTTAACTTTAGTATGACTTAGTAATAATTCGATCAACCTCATCTGTTTTTGGGTTGATTTTATCTAAACCCTCGAACGCCGGCCTGTCCTCCGTGATAGAACTACAATTTTATTGTAATTTTTTATTATTTATATGTATCATATATTTTAATTCATGATATATTTCAACTTTAGTATGACTTAGTAATAATACGATCAACCTCATCTGTTTTTGGGTTGATTTTATCTGAACCCTCAGAGGCCGGCCTGGTCTCCGTGATAAAACTTGGGCGAAACCAGAGATGCACACCGTCAAACGGCCGGAGAGATGAGAAACATGACGGCGTTCGAGGTTTTCCTCAAATTCCCATGGCCGTCGCCGCATCCTCCTCCTCCTTTCTTCGCTTGACGCCTCTCCGTTCCCATGGATCCCTTTCCTCCCTTCGCTGCCTTCGCTACCGAAGCCCTCGCCGTTTCCCCTTCGCCGGATAACGACACCCCTCCCTTTCTCGACCTCTTGGACAATCCCATACTCATGACAACTGCCGCCCAGGTAAAGGAGCATCATCGCATCATCCTTTATTCTTTGGATTCGGTTAAACTTGGAAGCTGTTTCATTTGCTTTACAATTATCCCATTTTATTGAGATATGATCGGTTTGGATCGTTACTTTGATGTTGTGTGCCAATATTGTCGTGAATAAGTGGTAGGAAGAAAGATAAGAGACTGGAGATCGAAAGATCTGCAACAAAATAGGAACCTTTTGGAGGATTCGCTTGAAAATTGGATGCCTCTGAGGTTGAAATGGCAGTCCAAGTTAGATGTAGAAAGGAAGGTAAGAGAGACAAGATCCTGTTGGCTTATTCTGGATTGTGCCAATAATAAATAAATAAATCTGAAATTTCGTTACGTCCCCTTATTTCGTTCGGAGTACCCAAAAAAAGTTCCAACCATTGGCTTATCCCATCGTACGGAGGTGAGGAAAAGGAAAAATTGTGGGAACGGAGCAGCAACAAGAAGAAGAAAAACAAAAAGAAGTGAAAGCAGAGGTCTCTCTTCTTTCACATGGCAATAAAACGATCCTCTACATGGTCCGATTATCACTACGGTCCACCAAACATTATGAAACATTATGACAATGAATTCAAAGACTCCAAAAGTCAACTGCAGTTAGGCATCCCGAAGAACCAAAGAGCTGCTATGACAGGCTAGGGAACTGAAGTGAATTCAACTTGCTTGGATGGTATTCGGCAATTCCACGCTCCCAGCCACCGAGATTCAGCCTCACTCCGACGCCGGAGTGAAAACGTCTTCCTCGTTGCCTTGGTGATCAAACTCCACGCTCCCAGCTACCGAGATTCAGTCTCACTCCGACACCGACGCCGCCGCAGCCACCGACCGCGCGGACTTGCCGTTCCCCATCGGCGACCTCGGCGCCTCGTTCCCGAACACTTTGGCAATCCTCTCACTGGGGACGAGCGGCATGTATGGCGCCACGGCGTAGCACTGCTCCGCCGCGCATCCCACCGCCCGGCCCGGTTGCACTTCTCCGATCAATACGCCGCCGTGGGGACCACAACCTGCGCCACCTGGGGGAACAGCGGGAGCCTGTTCAACGATCGCCACGCGGCCATCGAGTACTTCTCCACCACCCCGGACCGATGGACCTCGCCGGATACTGACCGCGCTAATTCAGGGGCGTCTGCGCCGCCGTGTACGCCTGGGCGAATGCCGACTTCTCCATCGTCGGCACGTGCCCCTTAAGCTCCCCTGCCACGTGACAGCAAGAATAAACATTAGACCCGTTTTGCTATTTATGACGTCATCACGGCCAACTCATCATCGTTTATCCGAGAGCAGTCCGGAAAGCTAGAGGGAGCAAGCTAGCCTCGATTCATTATCGTCCGCCCGGGACGTATGTACGCAGTACGACGGAGTATTGGATGGCTATCCATCCCATAACCGTTGGAGTTAGACGGGCGTACGTGATCAAGGATTCCAAACGGGTTCATAGAATTTTCAAGTCCGCAGAACGGAAAGGCATCATCGTAGAGGACTGACCTCGCAAAGGCCTGGGGCCGAGATCACGGGATTCAATCGACCATGGGAACTTACTCCCCTCGCAAACTTATCGTGTGCCGCCCTTGGGCAGGGGGGGGTGTAGGCTAACGTGCGCCGGCGGATTCAACCGGCAAACGCTAACACGCGCCGGTCGGATCCGAGGCAAGGGGTGATCGCCACCGAACGGTGGATTCCAGTCACATGAAGCTACCGGGCGGCGTAGGACAGGGTCAAAAGAAACTAAGATGGTTCAAGTACAGGGAAGGAGGGAATGGGAGTTTAGCGACCTTGCGATCGACGAACTTGAGGAGCTCGAGGGGACGTCATGGAACTTATCATGGACGGGTCTGATGACGGTCTTGACGGTGCCCTCCACGATCTGGACGCGGGGCTTCAGCTGGCCGGATTCTCCTTGGCGAAGTCGTAGAGGCTCGCCAAACACATCACTGCCTGCATCGCCGCCAATGCACGAAATGCAGGTACTTGAGCACCAGCCCCTCCTGCTGCTCGCTCTGCATCACAAAACCCACCATCAAAACCCTAACCCTAACCACCTCCAAGACGATCCAAAGTTCGATTTCTTCCCAGAAATCAAGCAAACTCGCAAGAATTACAGAAGAATTTAAGAGATCAGTGGAGAATTCCTTACGACCTCATCGGATTGGCCATCTTCCAGCGACTCGATCGATCTGGAAGAAGAACCCTTGCTTCAAACCCAAGCCAGAGGGAGCAGCGAGAAACGGAGACGCAAATCTCAACAGGAACCCACAAAATAGAAAGATCAAGGAATGCCATCGTCAGCGAAAAGTCCCCTCTTACAGACGGTGCTCTCTTTTTGACCTTTCGATCTACTTCTCATCGGACGGCTGTGGTGGGAAACTCGTGCGAACCCGCGTCGAGTTAGTGACTTCTTTTGAAACCATCCGATGTGGCATAAATTCTAGCCTCAAAGCTCGTCCAGGTCCCCGACGGAGGGCTGAATTGGGGACCCGCTCGAAGGAACTCGAGTGGCTGGTGTTTCACATGTGCGGGGACAAGGCACGAATCGGACTACCTTGGGGGTACACTGATTGACGGTGCCACGTCATTGTCCATCGGAGGGTTGTGGTGGACTCAGTGGCCTTTAGTTTTCGTGAAAACCTCTGGGAGAAGAAAACCGTTGCTTCCGGCGGAAGTTTCGGAGAGTCTAGGTGTTTCCTCCGATTCAAGCTTTGACGCGGATAACGCTTAGCAATCTATAATGTCGGGAACCATACACGGTAACCCCTAATCATATATGGTTTCGATAACTTAGGAATCATACATTATTAATCATATTTGATTTTGGCAACATGAAAACCATACATGGTAATCATTAATCATATTTGGTTTTGGTTTCGGTAATCTAAGATGACATGGGTATTGAGTTTATAAAAGTTAAGCATGATAATTACTAAGCATATTTGGTTTCGATAATTTGAGATGACATTGATATTAAGATTATAGCCATACTAGATTATACTTTTTGATTTCAATATAAATATTTAATTTATATTTTTAAATTATATATTAAATAATATTTAAATATTTAAATATTATATTAATATTTCATATTAAATATATAATATAATTTTTTATTAATATTATATTTAATATTAATGCAATATTTAATATTTTAAACATTATTACATATTATATAATAATATATAGATATCAAATTTTAAATTATTAATATTTATGACCTTCTTTCATATTAAATTATTATATAATATATTGCTAAATATTAATTATATTATAAGATATATTATATTTTTATAAAATATATATTAAATATTTATAATATTTAATGAGGTAGATTCATAAATTTATATTCATATTTATAATATTAGATTTGATCATCTTTTTCATTCTTAAATTTATACATTTTAGGAACTTCATTGATAGAAAAAAAAAAAGTGAGATGATACGTCAACTATTCTATTAATTTTAACTAACATCGTATAATGAAATATCAAGAATGCAATAAGTTTAAAATATAAGAGACTAAATTATAACAATTAAAAATTTTTGAGTGAAAGTTTAAGACCCAAAAACATATTTTTGTGTAAAATATAACATAACAATATAACAAGTTGCTAAAACCAACAAAAGGAACTAGATGAAAAATGAGAAATAATACAAAAGAAAAATAAAATAAAATATAACAACCCAGTTTCTTTATAAGATAACAAATAAGTAATATTTATTTATTTAAAATAAAAAAAAATATTTAAGACACTAAACCCTTCTTGTCAACTTAATTAATGTATCCTCATGTGTTGGCGTTATGATGCAAGCTTAATGTATCGCTAATTTGAAGCATTGCCCTTGACAAAATTAGTTATTAGGCGCATATATATTCCACACCAATTTCATTGGACAGAAAGTATTAGATGTGCAACATAAATTTTAAATGTTGCTCTTGATGAATTTTTACTCTTTTTATTATTGGGCTTAACTACTTAATTGCTACCTAACTTTTAACTTTATATCAATAAAATAAAACCTAAGAAAAAACTAATTCCAAACATTAAAAAGAATTGGCAACTTTAATCACTCAAAATGAAGATTAAATAAGAAAGTTATAAGTTAATTATAAAAGATGTTTGAGTGCAGATGAGTTTTCAAAAATTATAAAAAAATTATTTCAGAGTTTACGATAAATATGATGATTTTTTTTTATTTTAATCAAAATTTCATGTTTAGTTTGTCCATATATTCACATTATATGACTTAAAAGACAATTAAAAATTTAGAATATATTTTTGACAAAAATTGTTTGATTATCTTCTCTTTATTAAAAAAATTATTTAATGAGAATTAAAAAATCTTATACATAAATAAACTTATGATGTATTTTATTGAATTTAATAGATTCAATAATTTAATTTAATTTTTTTTTTGTTTACAATAATTAACTTGCTACGATAGATGATCGGTGAAAAAGCTTAATATAAGGTCAACAGTTATCCTCCCAATCTTACGTACATCAAAGCCTAGAAACCTCCATCAATTGGATTTAGTGGCAATAAATTGGCACCGCACATCACAAGCACGGTCACACATGATGTGCTTTAGGAGTTTTTAAAATGAGGAGGGGTACTTGATGAATTTTTAAATTCAAAAATTATTTTTAAAATCTTTATTGGTCTCATGAAATTTGCCTTTTTGGCCCTCGTATTAGACCCCTACAATGCTATTTTATTGTTTGAATGTGCTTTTAATACGTACAAATTTTATACGCATGCCACGTGAAGCAAAAAAAAAAAAAAAAAAAAAAAAAGCTTTTCGAGATGGACTGTGCAATATATTAAAGCAAAAAAGGAATTATGTTAGAAATCAAACCATGGTAGTATTGGTATAGGAATTAGTTTCCTATTAAATTTTGATTTTCTTAGATTATAAATATATGTGGCTGAGCTATTGTTTTGATATGTATTTGAAAGGATGTGAGGACAATAGCTTCTATGGTTGGCCTCTTGAGATGAAGTTTGGTAAGTTTTAGTTTAATAATTAAAAATTATTTATATATATATTTTTTGTATTATCTATAAATTAGTTAAAAAAATAATAAATAATAATACATTGTATACACGAGGAAGAGGAAGATTTGGATTTGTATCTTTTAATGCTACTGATTTCAAAACAATTTTAGCCGCTTGAAATATAACTATTTTTCAATGGAATAATATTAGAAGAGCGTGCCATGCATTGTTAATGCAAACTCTGCATTTAGAACCCATCATCCCTTTCCAAAATCTGCATCATTGCAGTTTAGCAAGATGATCAGTAAAGAACCTAAATAACCTTTCTTTATTTTAAAGCAACTATCTTAATATAAGACAAATTGATAGGAACCTAGATAAATCTCTAAATAAAAAAAAAAAAAATTAAGATAAGATAATTATTTTGTAAGGATCATACCTCTAAATAATCACTACGAGAAGGTTAAACATTCAACAAAAGAGAACTAGTAATATTATTTACTTTGTCAAAAAGCCATAAAAACATTTATATGTTTATAGGATTGTAACCTCATAATTAACAAAGAACTAAGTTGAAAAAAAAAAAAAATCATCAATAAAGCTTAAGAATTTTCATTCTTAAAATGTAGAAATCCTAACCTGTCCAAAATTGTAAAACCCCAAATAATTTCCTACCAGAATCTTAGAGGACAAATATTCAAAGACTAAAAGGTCATATCATTGTCTATCTTGTGCAGAAATTAACCTCATGTTTCACCGATGATAGCCTACAATATGGCGGCGGATGCTTCCTTGACTTTTCCACTGCATCTATCAACTTCTCTCTCTAACTCCACCGTGTTCCTCCCAAACTTAACCACCTTCTTCCACATCTCCTCCATCACCTCCCTCGCCGCCACCTCCTCCTCCGACTTTATCCCAAACTCTGACTTCCATGCCATCGACTCCAACGTCACCTCGAGCTGCTCTACCGTCACCCTTAACTCATCCAGGTCACGTATTGCAAGATACGTCTCATTCTTCACCATCTCAATGGCCTTAGACTCTTCTTCCAGCACCCCCTTCCAGTTCTTCCAAAGCGGGTTGCATGATTGCCTGATCAGCTCCATCACCACCAAGATCGCCGGTTGCTGTTGCTGCTAGCAGCACCACCACCGTGGCCCGTACTATCGAGAAAATTAGCACCATGGTAAAAAATCAAATTATATATATTTTTTTCTTTTAATGACTTCTAAGGAATCAAATACATGTTGATAATTTTAAAAAACTAAATTATTAATGCTTAACAAAATTTAATTTGCACGGCTTTGTAAATGTTGTTATGTCACAAGATTTATAAGTGTCTCAGGTGTAATACAAAGTATATAATGAAGCTGAGAATACACATGGTGGCTCATTTCCATATTAAGTAGTAGACGATGAGGCCGATGAAGTCTACAAGGATTTCCATATGGGGTTTGTCGAGTTGAGGTTGAATTATGGCAACTTCGCCTTTCTTAAACGCATCATCCTCCATCGAAAGCCCATGTTTCGTCGCGAATCCAAAGCAATCTTTGCTTTGTTGCTTCAAAAAAAGGTTGCGTTATTTGTATCGAAGGATCTATCAAATTTGCATCTATGATAGGATGCTTCAGTTTGGCGCGGGTCTATCATGATGAAGATAGAAGCAAGGAAGCATGTGTCTTCGAGCTCAATGCTTATTTTAAAGAGACTTGCCATCTCCTCAGAAAAGTCACCACCTCCATTTCGTCAACGACGATGCCATCCTGAACCTTAAGGATGACATCTCCTCCAGCCCCGACCTCCTCTTCATTTAAGAATTATTCAAGAATAGTGTCAAAACACTCAAGTTCTTCGCTGCCATCAAACAATGCCGCTGTAAAGCTCATGAAGCTGAATCTATCATCAACTCTGCCATACAATTCTTCGACCAGAAGGAATTCATCAAATCGTTTATCAAATTAAGAAATCTCAGAGCGGTAGGGGATCCATTCATGTCGAGATTTCTCAACGAGCTTCAGTTGGTGTGCCAGCAGTGATGGTCAACGCTGTTTTCTTTGAATTGCAAGAAGCACAAGATCAAGCAGAAGGTTCGTTGTGTGAACGCATGGTGGAAGGTGTGGATTGTGGTAGGTGCAGTGACGTTCATGGTCCTATTGATTTCCTCGATGGTGTTGGCCATGATGATGGTATCGCTGGCAACAACAGCGACCGTGGTAGTGTTTTTAGCGGCGATGGAGTCGATCAGGCAATTGTACAACCCGCTTTGGAAGAAATGGAAGGGGGTGCTGGAAGGAGAGTCTGAGGTCATTGAGATGATAAAGAATGAGACGTATCTTGCAATATGTGACCTGAATGAGTTAAGGGTGGCGGTGGAGCAGCTGGAGGTGATGTTGGGGTCGATGGCATGGAAGTTAGAGTTTGGGACAAGGTCGGAGGAGAAGGTGGCGGCGAGGGAGGTGATGGAGGAGATGAGGAAGAAGGTGGTGGAGTTTGGGAGGAGCATGATGGAGTTAAGAGAGAGAAGTGGATAGATGCAGTGGGAAAGTCAAGGAAGCGTCCATGCCATCTTACATCTTACAGACTATCACCGATGAAACATGAGGTTAATTGATAGACAATGATGTTTTCTTTGTAATCTTTGTTTATTTATCATCTAAGTTTATAGTAGGAAGTTGTTTAGGGTTCTACAATTTTGGACAAGTTAGGATTTCCTTATTCAAGAATGGAAACTCCTAAGCTTTACTGATGATTTTTTTATTTTTTTTAACTTTAATTTTCTTAATTATAGGGTTACAATCCTAAAAACATGTAAATGCCTTTTATGACTTTTTGACGAAGAAAATAATATTACTGGTTCTCTTTTATTAAATGCTTAACCTTCTCATAGTGATTATTTAAAGGTTCGGGCCTCACAAAATAGTTATCTTACCTTAATTTATTTTATTTTTATTTAGAGATTTATATAGGTTCCTATCAATCATTAAGAAAGTTGCTTTAAAATAAAGAAAGATTATTCAGGTTCTTTGTTGGTTCATCTTGCTAAACCGCAATGGTGCAGACTTTGGAATAGGATGATGAGTTCGGTGACGGGGTGTTTGATGTAAAAATTTGTTGGGATTTTTTTTTTTTTTTTTCGTTTTGTCCGTAAACCAGTCACTGTTGCTGCCGGCAGCACCACCATCGTAGCCAGCACTATCAAGGAAATTAGCACCACTGTAAGAAATTAAATTATATTATTTTTTTTCTTTTAATGATTTGTGAGGAATCAAATACATGTTGATAATTTAAAAAAACTAAATTATTAATGTTGTTATGTCACAAGATTTATAAGTGCCCCAGGTGTAATACAAAGTGTATATTGAAGCTGAGAATACATATGTGGGGTTTGTAACGCCTCAAGCCCACCTACTGGTCCAATTAACTTGTTAGTAGGCTGAAACGATGTAACCCAAAAACTCAAGTGGAATTTAATGAGTAGCAAGCGGACTTGAGTTATAAGCACATAACACTTTCTTTCCTATTCAATGTGGGACTAAATTTGAGGTATTATAATCTTCCCTTCTTATAATGCAATGTCCTTGTTGCATGCCACAAGCTAGCCAAAATCTACCCCCGAGCCAGATCGATGCTGCAAGGGTGGCTCCACGCCATGGCGGGAGTTCACCACCATCCCATGGATCACCCTTTCCTCATGCCTACCAACTTTCGCATACTCAGGTTAGCTTTGATACTATTTGTAATGTCCCAGCCCACCTGTTAGCCCGATTAATTTGTTAGTAGGCCAAAACTATGTGACCCAAAAACTTAAATGGAAGTTAATGGATAGCAAGCGAATTTGAGTTATAAGCACATAACACTTTCTTCTCCATCCAATGTTGGAGGGTGTGTTGATGGGTAGCAGATCGAAACCATGTGACCCAATAACTTGAGTGAAAGTTAATGGGTAGCAAGCGGACTTGAGTTATAAACACATAACACTATAAGCACATAACACTTTCTTTTCCATCCAATGTGGGAGGGTATGTTAATGGCATCTAATGTGGGAGGGTGGATCCTCAACGCCACTTTCTTTTCCATCCAATGTGGGAGGGTGGACCCTCAACGCCATGGCAGGACTATATCACTTTTCTCATGCTCACAAATACGCCATGGCGGGACTATAATACCATTTGTAATGCTTCAAGCCACATCACTTTTCTCATGCTCACAAACACGCCATGACGGGATTATAATACCATTTGTAATGCCTCAAGCCCACCTGCTGGTCTAATTAATCCATTAGCAGGCCGAAACTATGTGATCCAAAAACTCGAGTGGAAGTTAATGGGTAGCAAGTGGACTTGAGTTATAAGTACATAACACTTTCTTTCCCATTCAATGTGGGATTTAATTTAGGGTGTTATAGGGTTTGTCGAGTTGAGATCAAATTATGGCAACTCCGCCTATTTAAACGCAACACCCTCCACCAAAAGCCTATGCTTCGTCGCGAATCCAAAGCAATCTTCGCTTTGTCGCTTCAAAAAAAGGTTGCGTTAGTTGCATCGAAGGACCTATCAAATTTGCAATTATGGGAGGGTACTTCAATTTATCGTGGGCCAATCATGATGAAGATAGAAGAAGGAAGCATGCATCTTCGAGCTCAACGCCTGTTTTAAAGAGACTTGTCGGCTCCTCAGAGAAGTCATCGGCGACCTTCGTTTCGTCAACGACGATGCTATCCTAAACTTTAACGATGACATCTCCTCCAACCCTGACCTCCTTCTTTTCATTCAAGAATTCTTCAAGAATAGTGTCGAGACACTCAAGTTCTTCACCACCATCAAACAACGCCGTTGTAGAGCTCATGAAGCCAAATCTATCATCAATTCTGCCATACAATTCTTCAACCAAAAGGAATTCTCCAAATCGTTTGTCAAATTGAGAGATCTCATAGGGTTAGGGGATCCATTCACATTGAGATTTCTCGACGAGCTTCGATCAATGTGTCAGCACCGGTGGTTGACGCTATTCTCTTTGAACTACAAAAAGCATGAGATCAAGCAGAAGGTCCACCAGTTGGAGGCATGGTGGAAGGTGTGGATCGTGGTGGCTGCGGTGACATTCATGATCGTATTGATTTTCTCGGTGGTTCTGGTCGCGATGATGATGTCACCAGCAACAACAGCGACCATGGCGGCATTCCTAGCGACGATAGAGTTGATCAGGCGATTGTGCAACCCGCTTTGAAAGAAATGGAAGGGGGTGTTGGAAGGGGAGTCCGATTGAGATGGTGAAGAATAAGATATGTCTTGCAATACGTGACCTCAACGAGTTAAAGGTGGCAATGGAGCAGTTAGAGGTGACGTTGGAGTCGATAGCATAAGAGTCGAAGTTTAGGGCAAGGTCGAATGAGGAGGTGGCTACGAGGGAGGTGATGGAGGAGATGAGGAATAAGGTGGTGGAGTTTGGGAGGAGCATGGTGGAGTTAGAGAGAGAAGTGGATAGATGCAGAGGAAAAGTGGAGGAAGCGTCTGCCGCCATATTCCAAATTATCACCGGTGAAACATGAGGTTAATTCACAGACAATGATGTTTTCTCTTTAATCTTTGTTTATTTGTCATCTAAATTATGGTAAGAAATTGTTTAGGGTTCTATAATTTTGGACAGATTAGGATTTTCTTATTTCAAGAATGAAACTCCTGATTTTTTTTTTCTTTAACTTTAATTTTTCTTAATTATGAGGTTACAACCCTAAAAATATATAAATGCCTTTTATAACTTTTTGACGAAGAAAATAATATTATTAGTTCTCTTTTTTTGGATACTTAACCTTCTTATAGTGATTATTTAAAGGTTCGATCCTCACAAAATAATTATCTTACCTTAATTTTTTTTATTTTTATTTAGAGATTTATATAGGTTCCTATCAATTTATCTTGTATTAAGATAATTGCTTTAAAATAAAGAAAGATTATTTAGGTTCTTTGTTTGCCATCTTGCTAGACTCTAACGGTGCAGACTTTGGAATGGGATGATGAGTTTGGTGGCGGCCAACGTGGAGTTTGATCACCAGGTCAATGGGAAAGGTGTTTGATGTAAAAATTTGTTGTTTTTTTTTTTTTCGTTTGGCTTTCCTTGTAAGAGGTTTCTAATGTTTTTGGTCATCTACACCTTAGGTGCAGACCCAAAGCTACTTATGGTTTAATAATAGTCATTGGAACTTCTAGTGCGTATTCGCTTTTGATGTTCTCAAAACTAGAAAATGAAGCCTTAGAAAAGGACCTGATGGTGGTCGAAGAGGAGTCCTCTGGGCATTCACAGCGACGACGGACCGATTCTAACTGTGGAAAGATTTCACGAAGGGGGGAAGATGGATAAAATAAAAAATGCTCTCAAGCAATTATTTGGTGCATTCCAAAGCATTAGGTGTTCCAAATGTCTTCTTCCATTGCATCATTGCACGTTCATTCTGGATCATAATTTTATATACTCTATTGGATGGAAATAAGAGACGTGAAGCAAAAGTGGAGTCGGAGTTGGAATTGAAATTGGATATCATTTTGTTGACGTGACGAAAAAAATAGTATATAATGCAATATCATCTAAAAAAATTATAAATATTAAATAGTTGTGAAGGTGGAATAATTCTTTCTTAAAATTCAGATAAAATCATCATTTTTCCTGCTCAGATGTAAGTCTTCACATAGGGTTGATGTGAGTTGATCCAATTTAATAATAAATTTAACTAATTAAACTTAAACCCAACCTAGTTCAAAATTTTAATACAGGCTATGCCACATAACGTTTAATACTAAAACACATAGTAAATATTGCTAATAAAATATTATGTTCAAACAAAATAATCAATAATAACATAATATTATTTACTTTATGCTTGAACCTTTAGCCTTGTGGGATATATTTAATTAGTTTATTTTATAGGTTTTTCAATCAAAAGATATTTTGATGGCTTGTTTTAATACTATTTATTATCTTGAAAGTTTTGTGATTAATATAATCTTTAAAATAATATATATATATATATATAATAATAATAATAATAAACTCTTGCTAAAATTATTTACAAGATAGCAATAAGCATAAAATGATTTTACTATTTTTGCACGATTTCTTTATCATATAAATTTTTTTCTCTATAAAAAAAGAATAGAAATTGAAGATTTTTTAGGGATTCAAAAATCATAAGAATACGCTTGGAAGAAAGAAATTAATCCTTAATTGAAGATAAGGACGAAGGAAAATCAATCCTTATTTCAAGATCAAGGCAGAGATATGTTAAGATTAGAAAAAAAGGATTGAGATGAAGAATATATCCCTCAATCCGTCTCATTACCATCCTTGCTAGCTCCTTTCTTTACTGTTACCGGTTTAGATGGCCAAGCAAATCAATTAAAAGATTAATTTATGCATCTTTTCTTTCCTTGTTACTCATTTCAGGTCTCACGAGTTTAGCACACACCCATAGTCCCTTATTGAAGGATTAAAAATAATTTCATCAAGGGGTTATCTATAATATTAGATTTTTGTTAAGGTGCCATGCAAATTGCCTGATTAATAATCTTCACCTACCCAATGGACCACGTTCACACCTAAGTTTATTATAAAATAGGGACCCTGCCTCCTACTAAACCCCATTAACGGAGGGTCGTGAGCAAAACTAGACCATATTATCACATGCAATGGTGGACTAGCAGACCATTTTATCACATGCAATCGAAGAATAAAATGATGAACTAGTATTTAATTCTTATAGGCCAAACCTAGCCTTTGATATTTCCGGTCAAGCACTCACCAAATTGGCCCATCCCATGCTCTCCTTCGGCGCACTCGGTCCCTTTCGCTTCCATCACGCACATACCGCCTTCCAAACTCCGTCCCTTTTATCCTTTTATTTAAAATCTTTCAATAATTACTGAGTCGACCCGCAAACAGCCAACTCGGTGAGCCGGTTACCAAACCTCCAAGGTGTCGCCGTCGGCATGGAAGAAAAA
The DNA here is from genome assembly GCA_017589505.3 of Metroxylon sagu. Taxonomy (NCBI): domain Eukaryota; kingdom Viridiplantae; phylum Streptophyta; class Magnoliopsida; order Arecales; family Arecaceae; genus Metroxylon; species Metroxylon sagu. The sequence continues at coordinate 1,798,548 of JACVBY030000663.1, forward strand.
TCCAAAACGGGAACAAACGAGGTGGTTGCGGTTCTCCTTCTCCTAGTCGGATTTTATGAATTCTTTTATTATCTTTTACCCAAAGAAACATTTAATTCCACTCTTTTTTTCTTAATTCATATACTTTTCCTTTCTAAATAATAATAAGAAATAATATATTTATTTATGGAAAAGGTTCGCACATGTGAATTTTAATTGCCATGCCGTAATCTTTCGATTTTATTTTTTTTATTGTTAATTAAATATAAATATAATTTTTTAATATTTTTTTAATTTGATAGAGGATAATGTTTTTTTTTTTTTTTTAACATTCATGCTGTTAATAAAATAAATTTTAAGAATATAAAGATATTGAATAAAAGTGTTGAATGCGTAGAGTTGGAGTTTGATTTAAAAAAAAAAATATAGAAAGTATTGTTGGATTTTAAACTTATTTTAGTTATTTTTTAAAAGAATTTAAGATGTGATCATTTATAAATTTATTTATTTATTTTTTAAATTAAGGTAGCGTGCAGTCGTCTCAAATAGTAGATGAGCAAAATAAGAAGCGTATCTATAACACTCCTAATTTTTTTTATAAGAAATTTAATTTCAACTAAACATTGAATTTCCAAAGAAAACCAAAGTCTAATGACGTAACAACAGCTCGGTTTGTGCCTCTCTTTTATTTAAACCCCTCAAACCCACATCAATAATGCGCGGTTCCTTTCATTCCCCTCCAGCGCTCCTCCCAACTCCACTCAATAATTAACCCCCCAAAATATTATTAGTATATTTCTTTCGTTATTCGGTGAGATTTTTTTTAGCGAAAAAAAAAGAATCACAGGGGCCTATATAGTGATATCTTCCCCCTTTTCTCTTCTCTCTTTTTCACTTCCGCTCGGCCTCTTCTCTGCCCTTCTCGGGAGGAAAGAAAAAAAGAAGAAAAAAAAAAAAAAAACCCTCCGATCGGCGAAGGGAGAGAAGGTGAAGCGAAGATGGTCGAAACGAGAAGGAGCTCCGTCACGGCGGCGACGACGAAGCGCGCTTCCACATCACCATCACCTACTGCCTCTCCTCGAGAGGCAAAGCGTTTTAAGGTGCGATTTTTTTTTGTTTTTTTTTGGTTTTTTTTAATTTTTGGATTTTGGAATTGAGGTTGGATCTCTCAGGCTGAGATGGGGGTGGTGTTGCCGGAGGAGGATCCGGTAAAAATAGCAGGGGAAGAAGAACCACAGCAGATGCCGCCCGATTCAAGCGCTCCTTCTGATTCACCGAAGGAGTCCGTTGACCAAGCTCCAGCTAATGACTTGCCAAGTATAGCTTTTGAGAAATTTATTTATTTATTTATTTATTTTAAAAAATCGATTTAGCTTGAGGTACATTTCTGCAGAAAAACAGGCAGAAACGAAGCAGTGCTCAGATTCGCTAATGAAGCGATCAGTGAAAGCACAGGCTTGGGGTAAACTGCTTTCCCAGTGTTCTCAGGTTGGTTCTTAATTTATGACTTCTAATTGCAGAAGCATCGCTAGATATACTAAAATAAAGCTTTTTATATGTTGTTAATATAATTTATTTATTAGGAACAAAATAAAATTTATTAGACCAACATAGAATTCTAATCGATAACCAAAGAAAATCAGGAGAAAGAAGTTGTTGAAGTTGTTTTAATATGAATAAGTACATGTATAATATCATAATCTACATGCTTATAAGTCCAGAATTATCATAATCCACATGCTTATAAGTCCAGAATACTCTGGACTGGGCTTTGAACCATGAACAACACCAGAATATGAAGATAAGTGAGTAAGATGTCATGATATTGTTTTATTTACAGACGAATTTGTTCACCTCGACACTTCCTTAATACTCTCTTTTGCTCCAATTGTTCATTACATGCTGATCCACTAAATGCTTCTATTTTTACTGGAACTATGGAGTTCAACTTCCTGCTCCACCATGATCCTCTTCCCTTAAAATTAAAGGATAGCTCTTCACATAAGAAATTTTAACCTTCCTCCTCAATGTCATAGCATCATCTATTGCCAAATAACATGCACAACATGCAGGGTGGGTACTTATTCCCTCTTCAACTTCCTCATTGTAAAACTTCTTGTGACATATAGGGCCTCATATGACCACATCCAGAAAGCAAGTTTATCATGAAATGAATAAACCTTAAAAGAATTGTAAAACATGGAGAGAAAATAACCGGGAAGAATTTTCTATGTCAGATGAATCAATTTTAAAATATCATAGGACAATACTAAAGTCCTCAGTTGCCCTTTCTTGAGAAGTGCTTAAAGAATATGATATCATTCAAATATTAAATACAAGATAATAGTAGGTCATTCCTCCATTATTAAGGGTATAGGGTGGCAAAGTAATACCCCAAAATGATGGAAACAATGTAACAAGAAAAAAAAAAGATCCCTATGGGAGAGAATCATTGGAAGTTAGGAGCTAAAATTTTTATAGGACTTGTAGAAGTGCTCTCGCTTCAAATAAGTAGAGATGGCAATGGAGTAGGAACATAGGGAAAGGTACCTCTATACCCATGCTCGTACCCGTGGGGATTATGTAATATTCATATCCAACCCATTACCCATACCTGATCTATAACCGCTCCATGCCCACCATCTGTTTTGGACTTCGTTTCATTTGTTTCATTTTTTCTATTTTTTTCTTCAAATTTTAATTCCAAACCTAGGTCTAAAGCGATTGTGGCTGCTTTCTTTTTTCTTCAGTTTCAAGCTGCTTGGGTCTATGGTTTATGGTTGCATGTAAAATTTTTCATTGAAAATTTGTAACTATGTTAATAAATAAAGGTAATTAATTAAATTTACTAATGGGTATAATGGATATGGGGTGCGGCGAGACAGGACAAGGATATCTTTATGTCCATATTTGCTCCATATTTATAATGGGTATTGCTATATGTCCCCATACGCATATCCATACTCATTTTTTTGACCTCTATACTTGTTCCAAATGAAGTAGAGGTGGGCGGGTACCCATGGGTTTGGAAAAAATTGCTATCCCTACAAATAAGAGCATGCTAATATGAACTCCCCAAGTTTTATAAACATTCAACATTGATGTTTATATGAAGTTGTAGTAGACAATAAGATGGTGCACAAGTACTTCTGAAACCTACACTTAATTGATAGATTATTACAAACTTAAGAAGCATTAGTTGCCACATTTGATCTCAATTGGATCTTTCATGCTAAGCAGTATTTGAAGCATAGTTTCAAATCCTAATGGGATATCTTGTAGAATGGATTATCTTCCCAAATGTTGGGTGTTGTTGTCCCAACATTCTAATCAGTGCATCATGTGACATCCTTTATCTCAAGTGTTGAAATTAGATGTGATAGCAACATGTCCTATTCCATGAAAAAATGAGGATGGTCCTATCCCATGAGATTTAAAACCTTGATTAGAAGTATATCTTTTTTAAAGCTTTATGCCATTTATAATCAGGGTAGTTAATGAGTAATGTGATCACTTGACATATCATGCAAGGAATTTGAATTCATGGGCTCAACTATTCCAAAATTCTCTTGGACATGTGAATATTCATTTATTGAGTAGAGATCTTGTATTTGAACCTTTTTTGAAATATCTCACTGAATTTTTCTTACTTGGGCAAAAGAGGGAGAAGTTGTCATGTGTTATTGCAATTTTTTGGACTTTGAATTATGTTGAACATCAATAATTTAGGGTTTTCCCACTTGCCTGAAGGAACTAGCAAAATATTGGCATGCAAAATCAACCCTAACATCCTATTCCAACCAAGTACATGCAAGAAGCAATGCGCCCCTAGATGCCCTTGAGACCAAAGGCCTATGCTTGTATAGTCTTGCAATCTATGAAGTATTGGTTTCTTTGATGATGATTTGGGGTGATGAAATGATCAAGCTTAAACTAATTCAAAAAAGTATTGTTAATCAACTGTGGATATGTATCAATTGTCTTGTCCTCTTGAGTGGTCACAAAGAGGTCTTCTTAACCATCTCAGTACGCCTATTCCTGGAATTGTTACTAGGAAGAAACCTAACTTTCACGATAATCCATGCTAATACTTGTATTCCCCATTGGCATTGTGGTGTTCCATTCCATTTTTGACCATAACTGTTCTTGTCTAAATTAAAAAGAAATGAAGATATGTTTGGCCTTCCATCTTTAAGGCCCAACATCAAATGGCAATATATCAATCGTGTCCAAAACATGCAAACCAATAGGTTCATTTATTTCAACTAATTTGTCACCATAAATGTTCCTCTTGAAAAAAAGGCATCATGTACCAAATTTCAGAAAATAAAGTTGGTTTGAACTAAACTGGTTCAAAAGGATAAGGATTTATATGAAGAATAAATTATTTAAATCTTGAGAGTCTATTTAAATATGTAATAACATTTATCAAATATGAGAACACAAACAAGGCTTGGTTAAAGGGCCTAAGTACTTAAATATTCACTTTTCCCCTTTTTGTTGGTCTCTTGAGAAGAATATGTTGTGTCAATATTACCAATTCTATATATTATAGAATATGTTGTAGGACATTGCTTCATACTTAGTTCACTGATCTTTTACAGATCACTTCTTTCTAGAAGTTGTTAAAGAATGTGCTGCTGGTGATTAAATAATAGTAAGAGAAACACAGAACTCTCTTATGGTCAAGGAGATTAGGTTATAGGGTGGCAACATGCCTCATAATGTTAAAGTAGAGGTCAAAAAGAAAAGATATTCATGTGGGAGAAGCCAACAGGAAATAGAACTTTCATCGGCTGATATAAGCAGGAGTGTCGCCCTAGAAAAGAGAAATAAGCTACAAAAAACCACTTTACACATTTGAAGTGACTTTAGGTTTCATGTGAACTCATGGTCTAAAGGAAGAAGATGTGGAATGTAATTGTGAAACTTGCACTTATTTTAAAGTTGACTCTCTTGTAGAGTATTGCTTTTCCTTGACCTTTATCTAAACTACCATTTAAATGAGCCATGAATATTGATAGATGCTGAGGTTGTATTTTTGGTTGCAGGATTCAAAGATCGAATTAACCTGACCCTATCCTCACAAATCTTCCAATATTCCTTCATTCTTGTGTTTTTTGGTTGAAGTTTGTGGAGTCAGTGAAAAAAAGTGGGAAAAAATAGGAGAGAAAAGTGGGAGGAATAATCCACTGATCAAAGTTGTTCTATTCCTTTGTTGAAATAACACTTGACCTGAACATCTGAGTTTTTGCCCTTTGATCAGTTACCTTATCCCTAAAAGGATACCCCAGCCCTATCTCAATGTTATCCCACAATCAAACAGAACTTAAACTCCATACTTTGTTCTAATTGTAATTTTTTAACTCTTTTGTGATCAGGTTGTGAAAAAGGACTCTTTTATGGGTCTTCCATCTTTGCCACTTAATTTTCAATCTTATTATCCACAAATTGACTTGCAAGGATGACTTATAAAAAGACTTATCCTCCATTCCATCCCTTGAGTTTGAAAGAGAATTATTACTTCTTTCTTCAGTGAATAATCACTTTTTTTTTTCTGTGATGGGATCATATAATTCCAAAGTTTTGATGCAGGGATTAAAATAAGGTCGGTATTGGTTTTTCATTGTTCTGATATGGTATTGGGACGCCCCATGCATCTAGGTATCATACAAAGATACCATTTTTTTTTTAAACTTTTCGGCGAGATGTGTGATACTACTACTTGAACTAACACGTGATTTTAGTAGGATTTAAGAAATTAGCAACAAATAGAAGAGCAAGATTTGGCATCCTCCCCTTCTCTCTCTCTCTCTCTCTGTCTGTCTCTCCCTCTCTCTTTTTGATGTCCATGACTAGAGATATCTTATGACAGAGAGAGATTCCCCACATGCATTCTCTCATTTTCTTTTGAAAGTGTTGGACAAGTCAATTTGGGATTGTACTAGCCAAATTGGATATGTATTGGCTTGTATTGGGTGGTTCGGGCCTGTATCTGTAGTACATGCTGATTTGAGCTGGTTGAGTACATGCCAATTTGAGCTGGTTGAGCACCCTGCACTTTGTATCAACATCAGGATGTTGTTGGAACAGTTCACCATTGGTGGGTACTCTATGAAACATGCAGTATTTAAATCCTTGGTTTGAAGTTTTAAAAGGCTTCCTTATCTCAGCTAGGTGCATTTCTGAATCAAATTCTATTTTTTTATAGCAGAAACTTGCTGCCCCTTATTGTCTCTCTATAAATAAGGCATCAGCAATAGACATGTGGTTAACTTGCAACACAAATTAGTTTAGTAATTACAATAGATTATGAACATAAATTAACCACATACTCCAAACATTGTATGCGAGCTATTATTTTGATGCAATAAACATTGATATGTGCTAGCACACAAGAAACCTGTGTGAGAGATAACAAGCTGGTATGATACACATCATGTATTTGGTGCAATATAATTGGGTGTGGATGGTTACTGGATCCTTGGGTTATCTATATCTTGTGATTATTAGCAATTGACCATTTTTTGACATATGATAAGAAGCTTTGTGCAGTGATACAACTCAGCTTTCAGTCCTTTCTCATCTTCCCTCTTTTGTCCTCTATAGCCCTCATTTTTCTAGTCCATTGTAAATCAGACTGGATGAAGAAATTGATTTTAAGCAGATTGTTTATGTTGCATGTGGAGAAAAAGAATACATGGGAACACTTTCCCTTGTTGAGACTTCTTTCCCCAATTTCTCTGTTCTCTTTAGGATGTTTGGGGCATCCTTGAGTGCTGTAGTGGAAAAATTAAACAGGTAGGGCAAAGAGCAGATGGGAGTTAAAAATAAGGATCCAAAAGTTAGTTATGGTTTGTGGTTGTTTTCATTTTGGCTGGCTTTGATATGAGTTTCAGAGTTTTAGTCAAAATATTTGCAAAGTGAAAAATAGGAGCAAAATTTAATGCCACGAAAACATTATTAAAATGCTTTAAGATTGTATTGTATTGCATGGAATATCTGGATGTTTGATTTAGAATTTGTGAGATGAAATTCTGAAACTAAACACCAGTGAAGTTGTTATAGAATCAAATTACATGTTTGCGTCAGTCCGATGTTTGAGTACAATATAATGATCATTACCTCATTATTTAAACATCAGAAGTAATATGTTCAGATCTAAAATTACATTTGTTATGAAATTGTTATAATGATTATCATCATGATTAGCAAAGTATTAAAATGTAAATTAAAATCAATGACTTATAAAAAGGAAGGTAATAATTAGACATACTTTAAGTCTATAGTATTTAAACTCAAATCTTATATATTCAAGCTTAAATTTCTAAATCTGCTATTCTTGTAGATTATTTATCCTCTTTACCTTAAAATTCTTTCAGAAACCGCAAAAAATCTCCATAAACAGACTGTTTTTCTCTATTTCTTGAAACTGAAACCCCAAAAATATTTCCCATTATCAAAAAGAAAAGTTTCATGTTAAACCTTAACAAATTATTGTATGAGGTTGATGTGTCATCCGTAAGCAAGCACCCTTCATGAACTCAAAAATGGAAACCTATTGACAATGTATACCGAAATATGCCTAAATAAATAAAGAAATTGCCCTATAATGACACTAAGTACTGAAATAATGAGTAAATTTAGCATCCACAGATGGTTTCATTTCGTCAAAAACTGGCTGTGACTAACTGGACTTGGCAGAAACTAAAATTGTGGGGTTACTTTCAGTGACCTTGGCTGAAAATAATTTATTCAAAACTAGCTGGTTTGGTTTGAAGGGACTAACCTTGAGTTAGCCCCATGGAGGCAAAGTTCTTGAGTGGGGTCATGTATTAAGGATACATGTGCTAGGTGATGTGGATGATAGGGAGAACAATGGGCTGGGGATTTAGGAGAGGTGGGATGAAGTTGTTAGAGGATGCATAACAAGTAGATTCCAGATGGTGCAGGGAGAGAGGGGCTTGGGTAAGATAAGATCAGGAAGAGAGGGGCTTGGGTAAGGTAAGATGAGGATTGGGGTCAGAGAGAGGACCAGTTGGTAGAAGGGGGTTGGATTGAGTTGAAGGAGTGGTTGATAGTGGAAAAGAGAGGGGGCTTGGAGGAAGAGAGAGATGGAGAGGGGGTGTCGTTTATAATTATAGATTTATGAATGGCTAAGCTTCTTTCTTTGATTACTATACTCATTTATTCTCGTGCCTTTTGCTTTTAATGAAGTTCTTTGAATTAGGAAGTTATAATACTCTTTTAGGCTTCTAGTTTCTTGATGAAACCCTTTGGTGCAATAGGTTTAGAAGTGTCCAAACTATATTTGAATTTGTTGGTGTAGATAAAGTGCATTAGTTGGTTGCTTCCTATTATAGTTCCATTTCCCCTCCATGTCTATCTTATTTATTTTGCTGGTATCCTAAAAGCTATTGTTGTTTGTCCCTATAAAGGACATTTTAGTGTATGAGGTTTCTGCCATTGCGGAGTTTAAGGAGGTTTAGATGTACATAGCCTTTTCTATGTTTCAAACTCATGACACACTCAAGTCACAATAGAGCAATCTTACTGTTGCGCTCAGGCCCGTTGTTATCTATCCTTGTACCTCTAGAATTTCATTCCTAGGTTTTGTCTATCATGAAATTTGTTATTTATTGTTGATAAATATTTATATATGTTCATTTATATTCATACAATGCTTCCACTGCATATGACTCATGGCAAATAAAAATGCTAGTTTATTAAATATTTTTTAAAAAAATCTAATAATATAAATGTTAAAGATGATTGACTTTTATACTTGATTTCTCTGGTCATTGCCTTTGTACTTGGGCCATTGTTTGGGCTATAACGTTGGTCTGTTGCCCAGGGTTGCATAGGTAGTTGGACAACCATACTTGTGGCCATATATCTACTCAGGGATCTATAGATGGGAGATTGTTACTAATTTAGTTTCTTTTTTATTCCACTGGAGATTCCCCTTGGAATCTATGGATCTTGGTTATGTGATGCCTGAGTGCCTCTAGAAGCAGGCAGCACCTTTAATTAAGTGGGTTCCTCATTTATTATGTATTCTTTTGGTTTGGTTTTTTGTCATTAGCTTAACTTTACTACGATGCTCTTGGCAGTATCTTGACTTTGCTTATCTTTTATCCAGAATCCTCACCTTCCTATATGCAGCTCTCCTTTCACTATTGGCTATAGTAAAAAATGTGATTTACAATTGAAAGATCCATCTGTCAGCACTACTCTGTGTAGACTGAATCAAACTAAGGTAATATCATGGTCATTCTGTTCTAAATACACCATTTTGTAGCTTGGCTAATAAGTTGACACTTTTCCTTCCTTCTTGTCTCAGTGTGGTGGTGCACTGGTTGTCTTACTTGAAACCTTAGGTGCCAAAGGGGTTGTTCAAGTAAATGGAAAGACCATTGAGAAAAATTCCTGTGTTGTTCTCACTGGTGGGGATGAACTTGTTTTTAGTTCATCTGGGAGGCATGCTTATGTATCCTTTCTCAGTTTTGCTCTACTGGAATTCTGCAAATTTATGCTGTTTTCTTGATAGAAGTTTAAGCGTTGATTAAGATGTTTACTTTTATTATGTGCACTTCTTTGTACCTGTGTATCTTAAAAAATATATGTGAAATAGACAAGAATACATGAGCGAAAGATAGGTTATCTATTTAAAGGCTTTCTTATTGGCTCAAGCTCCTCCAAGGATCTGTTCTATAATGATGGATAAGTCACCCCATGCAGTTTTATCATGGTATTTTGAAAGAAATTCCTTAATTTATTGGCAGATTTTTCAGCAACTTCCTAATGAAAAAATAAGCAACCCAGCTTTGCCTTCTATTCACAATATTTCAGAGGCACATAGTGCTCCTGCAAAAGGAATCCACTTTGAGGCCAGATCTGGAGACCATTCAGCTGCCACTGGAGCATCAATACTGGCATCTCTATCAGCTTGTAAGAAAGATCGCCTAGTTCTTCCACCACTGGCATGCAATGGTGAGAATGTTTACCAGGGAATTGAAGGGACTGCTCTTACTTTTTGTGATGCATCATACAACTGTAATCCAGACCTTCATATCACGTATCATGTTAGAAAGGATAGTGTGAACATAATGGGAGTGCAGAGGTTCTTCCTGGTGATGTTAATTATTGTCTGCAAATCTTGCCACCAAGAAATTTTATCACATCAATTGGATCTTTTTGGATGCTATTCTTGATGCAAAAAACAGAAAAAATGGTGATAGAAATTTGGAACTAGGGTTGACTCTTTTGGATTTTGCAGGATCTTCATCTGACTTGGAGCTGCGTGGAGGTGCCTACAAAATGTTTGATGATCAAAGGGAACTTCTCAAGGATCTTGGTTCTTCAGCAACTTTGTGTTCCACTAGATGCCAAACCTTTAAGGATAGTTTGATACAAGGGATTCTTGATGCAAATGATATCCAAGTTTCATTTGATAATTTTCCTTACTATCTGAGGTGTGGCCTTTGTTTTGTTTGGTGCTTACTGATGTATTTCATCAACTAAACACATGACAACTTCTAGATTTGAAGGTTTTGTTGGCTTTGCGGGCTTTTAAGTTTCACATTCTTTTGGTGCTGATGCATTTGCTCTAATTTTGGCTAAATAGTCACATTTTCCTTTTTAACTGTAGATTCATGCGCATGTTGATTTTGGAGTTTCTAAATTTGTCAAATTTGTCATGACTTGAGCAGCACTCATGGTTTTTACCAAGCAGAGCTGTCATTTGAAATTGTCAAATGCTTTATTGATGCAACTTATATTCCATATTCTTTCATCATATTTGTCTATGTTTCATTAGACTCTTACATAATATTACTATATGTTACCTCACGGGTTCAACTTGATCATTAATAATTTAAATTCGATATTGTACGAAAAAGATCAAAATTGATATATTGCCATTTAATTTTAAATCGAGACTCATTCTCGGCAGATTTTGGTGTTTTCTGTGCAACTAAAGATGTCTAAACTCTAAACTCATTCTCAGTCATAAAATCATTTTATAAGCCATATCCTCCAACTATCTACACTTGAAGAACTACTTCTCTATTTTGTAATAGAATCTATTCAAAAAAAGAGGCCTACTTTGATAGCCTAGCATAAAATGATTCAACCAAGCTTCATTCGGTTGACACTACTCCATGTTCTTGTGCGTTTTACTTAGTCTTTACGTTCTGTGGTAATGTTCTCTCACATGCTTGTTAGTATAAACAAAAGAACTTCTATTTTTTCCAGCCATATTTGATATTTGAAAAGTGATTTGATGTTATGATGGTCTTCTTCATAGCAAACATTAATTTTATTACATGTATTTGAATGTTTTTGGTTGTCAACAATTTTCAATGATTTGGTCTTATTAAACATTTTCTATTCTTTCAGCGAGAATACAAAGAATGTACTTATGTCATGTGCATTTATTCACCTGGAGTGCAAGGAATTCTTGAAATATGCAACAGATATTTCATCTCTGAGCCAGCGTGTACTTTTATCTGGTCCAGCAGGTATGCTAGCCTATTAAGTTCAATTGAGGTTAACATACTTTTTGCTTTTCTCTGCCTGACCTAACTCTAAATCCTGCTAATCCTTCTATAGGATCTGAAATATACATGGAAACTTTAATAAAGGCACTTGCCAAACACTTTGGTGCCAGATTGCTTATAATAGACTCTCTTCTACTACCGGGTGTAAGCTTCTGTCTGGAGTTCTGTTTAATATGATGTCATTATAAATTTTATCACATATGATGCACTGTTTGCTATCTTGCTTATCATTATTCTGCTCCTATAAGATTTTGGATATTCAAAACATGGGAAGATGTCTGGACTACAATTGCTAATGAAATTCTTCTCAACACTTGGCAAATGAATTTAGGGGCCATCTTCTAAGGATTCAGAATCCATCAAAGAAGGTACAAAGACAGATAAATCAGGCATCCTGGCTAAGCAACGAGCTGCACTAGTTAAATCTTTTCAACTTAAGAGACCAACTTCTAGTGTGGAGGCTGATATTGTTGGGTCATCTACATTTAATTCCCAATCTTTGCCAAAGCAAGAGTGTTCAACAGCATCATCAAAGGGCTACCACTTTAAAGAAGGCATTTTATTTCTCACTTTTTTGTTTGATTTGTTGCAATTTTTGATAAATCTGATGTTATTCATGGTTTGTACTTTGAATTGATGAATTAAATGTAATGACTTATCTAGGTGACAGGGTAAAATATGTGGGTCCTTTGCCATCTGAAGGACTTCCTCTTCAGGGTCAGAGGTATGTTTTTAGAAATCTATCTATTGGTTTCTAGTTTTGGTTTCCCTATTGGTTCTATTTTTCTTAAAGATCTTATCATATTTGGTTTCCTTTGCTTCTGATTTTAAGACTCTTTTAGACATCTTAACTTAAACACTGGCACGTCTTGTGCCTTGGCGAGAGGAGGAAAAGAAATGTTTTTTCATTGTCTTTGTTATTGCTATTTTCCTTTTCAGGACCACTTCTTGTATATGCATCAAGTTGTTTCCCTTTACAAACTGAGTGTGGAAGAAGGGATAGGGATTAGCACTGATTACAAGTTGCTTGTTTACAAAATGTCATAGTTTAGTGCTGAGTAAACATTTTGTTACTATATCTGCATCCATATGTGCTTAGTAAATATATTATTGCACTCAGATTAATGCATCTGAGCTTTTGTCTTTTATCACATCCTTAGAAGGTGCATGCATGTATATATGCTATAACAAGTTAGCATGTCTTATTTGTCATAGAATTATGGTAGGATGTTCTTGAGAAATCAATATCACAACTTTTATTTTATTTTTTTGACTGTAGGATTATGTTATAACATTCTGGTGGCATATATTTTCATGCATCTAGGAAGGAAAACAAATAAGCGGTTCAAGAATATTAGGAATATGAAATACATGGCCAGACAAATTGAATACAAAATGTGTAAAGTCTGTTGTAGAATTTGTATAAGCAACACTGAAGATTTTTATAGAAATAACTTATCTAGCTTATTGTTTATCTTGCTTTGTGCAAGAACTAATTTTCATTAATTATACTATATGTAACGTCTAGTCTGTTTCTTGCTATATTTTCATGTAGTGGTCCTAGTATTGGATATCGGGGAAAAGTACTCCTTGCTTCTGAAGAAAATGGATCCTCTAAGATTGGAGTTAGATTTGATAGGCGGATTCCTGAAGGGACCGATCTTGGGGGCCTGTGTGAAGAAGAACATGGTTTCTTTTGTGCTGGTGAATCTTGAAACCAAATCATGCTAGCCTGTCTCAATGAAAAAACATATAGACCTTTTTTTATGATTGGTTTTCATTATTTTCACCCCTTGGCTAAGTTATTTACATCCTTCTCACTCTCTCTATCACACTCTTTCACATGTTTCCTTTATCTTATTCAGCGGATTGTCTTCGCCTGGATTCTCCTGGATGTGAAGATACTGAAAGACTAGCCATCAATGAATTACTTGAGGTGTGCCTAATGTTTCTTCAATTTGACTCTCGTCCATATCAACCTTTTCTTTGCTGTTCCATGTGCTTACTGCAATTTATTTTACCTAGGTTGTATCTCAAGAAAGTCAACGTTGTCCTTTAATAATATTTTTGAAAGACATAGAGAAATCTGCTGGAAGCACAGATTATCCAACTATGAAGAGTAAGCTTGACCTTTTGCCACCAGGTGTTCTTGTAATTGCCTCCCATGCTCAGATAGACAATCGGAAAGAGAAGGTGATAACTTTGTGATATTTTCTAATTTTATTTTCTTGAAATTTATTTTGCAGAACTTGGATTTGTTTCTTTGCATGGTGATCTAATTATAGCATGTTATATTTTGCAGTCACATCCTGGTGGTCTTCTGTTCACAAAATTTGGATGCAACCAAACTGCACTGCTTGACTTTGCTTTCACGGTATACTCTTGACTAAAATGTGGCATGTGTTTTCAGTTGGCATTATTAAATTAATTATGACTTCTTTGATTCTGTCAATTTTTCCATGAATCATAACATGATTTATACGTGAAGCCGCAAATGTAATTGTCTTTAACATGTGGTGAGATTCGATTGCCCTTATAAAAATAATTCAACACAGTCATTTTGATTTCGTGAACGCAACCTTCATGTCACATGATGGAATGGACTAGGATAAGTTAACATCCAAGTAATAGCTTCATTGATGTTAAAACTGTAATGTTTAAGAACGCACACAAGTCAAAAGAATTGCATGCAATTGTACAACTAATAGTTTGGGGGTTGAGATGCAAATAATTGTTTAGAGGATCATAAAAAATCATTATACTGTGACCTTTTAAACAGTCTTTAAGTGTCCTTAGCAACGATAACATCTCAATATTTGATTAGTTATCTCTGAATATATATCCACTCCTTGACTACATATTCATAAATCATAACTATAACCATCAAGCCTTGTCCCAACTATATTGTTTCAGCTTCATATATTATCATTGTAAAGCATGCTTACATGAGGCTTCTTTTGATGCTATTTTAACCTTTTCCTTGTCCTTGCTTGCAACTTCCAATTTGCCTTAGGTCCATTTTTTTTGTGATGGAAGGGGAGGTTTAGGAGAGTTAAAAGGAAAAGAACCATATGATAAGAAAACTTGATGGTGGAATGAGAAAGTTCAATTAGTAGTTAAGACTAAAAGAGAGTGCTATAAAAAGCTATCTAAATATTAGAATGAGGAGGCATATAAAAACTATAAGATGATTAAGAAAGAAGTTAAAAAGATGGTACGAAAGGTTAGATGCAAGGCATATGAGGAATTATATCACAAGTTAGAAACTAAAGATGAAGAGAGACAAATAAAATTGCAAAAGTAAGAGACAAAAACTAAAGATATGTTTCAGGTTAAATGCATTTAAGATGATGGTTAAAAAGTTTTGGTTAATGAGAAAGAGATCAAAGAAAGATAGAGAAGCTATTTTAATAAATTATTAAATAAAAATCATGTAGATAATTTAAGATGCCCTATTAGCTCCATTGAGAATAAAGTTATGGTATATTTGGAAAATTAGGACATCTGAAATAAATAAGGCTATAAAAAAGATGAAAGTAGGAAAAGCTGTGGGACCTGATAAGATTCCTATAGAAGTTTGGAAATGTTTAGGTGATGCTGGAGTAAAGTGGGTGACAAATTTATTTAATAGGATTTTAGAAACTAAAAAAATACTTAATGAATGGAGGAAGAGTATTATAGTACCAATTTATAAGAATAAATGAGATATTCAAAATTGCTCTAATTATCGTTGTATCAAACTCATGAGTCATACTATGAAACTATGGGAGAGTAATTAAACATAGGTTAAAATATACTGCAAAAATATTAGAAAATTAATTTAGTTTTATGCTAGAAAGATCGATCATAGAAGTTATTTTCCTCTTTACAAGATTAATAGAGATGTATAGAGTAAAGAAATAAGATCTTCATATGGTTTTTATTGATTTGAAGAAAGCATATGATAAGATTTCTAGAAAAATTTTATGGTGGGTGCTAGAAAAGAAATGAGTGCCTATTAGGTATATTAATATAATAAAAGATATGTATGATGAGACAGTTACTAATGTAAGAACTATTGGTGGTAATACTAGCGAATTTTGTATTATAGTAGGCTTACATAAGGGATCTACTCTTATTTTTTATCTTTTTACTTTAGTTATAAATGAGCTTACTAGACATATGCAGGTGATATTGTATAGTGCATGTTATTTGCAGATAATATAACACTAGTAGATGAAACTAAGATTGAAGTTAATCATAAGTCAGAACTATGATGAAATGCATCAGAATATAAAGGTTTTAGGTTAAGTAGGATAAGGATAGAATATATGGAATGCAATTTTAGTACAATTAGAAATGTAGATTAATGTAGAATACAAATTGGGGATCATGAAGTTATTAAAAATAATCATTTTTGGTGTTTAAGATCGATTATTCATAAGTAAGGAGAGATTGATGATGATATTGTCCATAGGATTAAAGTAGGTTGGATAAAATGAAGAAATGCAAAATGAGTTAGTTGAGACTTACCAAGGCCTGCACGCTTGCTAGGTTAAATAAAAATTTTGAATGCTTGTGAACATTTTTTTCTTCAATAATTGCTAAAGACATTTTGGTCTTAGTTTCGACATTTCCTGATGGAATAAATCCTAATCATACAAGAGCTAGTTTTTTTTGTTAGGGAACAAGCAATAAATTCTTATACTAATCCATTTAATTTATATGCTTAAGAAAAATCTCATATAATTATGCAAACATTTGTAACTATGGTGAGTCATCTTGACCACCCTTCCCCTTCAATTTTCAATATATAGTTTGTCTATTGATTTGGTTTATCTTTTGTAGATAATTAATCTGTTTGGGTAGCGTAAGCCTTGTGTGATAGAGTTTCAACTTGAATATATGCTTGGAGATAAGTGTAATTATAGAAAACAAATGAACTGATGGAGCTGTAATTACATTAATGTGGCCAAATACAATGTTGTGATATTTGAAATATCATATGTAAAACTCAAGTTAGAGATAAGGTGCTGTAGCTAAATGACCTCTTGCAGTAATCTGAGTTATTGAATACTCAATCTGAAAGGAGTGTGGTGGTGCTTTGATATTGGAATACGTATGCATGGTCATCACATGCAGCATCAGTGGTTGACTAATCCCAAGAGCAACATTCATGGTGTCTAGACACAAAAGGGTGAAGAAAACAATGCTTTCCACCTATTAATTATAGTTAGTAGGATCCAGGACCTGACCTTATGTTTGTTGAAGACTATGTGATGAAGCTTGAGAAGCAAAATTAATTAAGAATAAAAAAAAAAATGCTTGTCGGATAGCCATATACAAATAGTTATTTGAAAGCAATATTTTAAATCTCGTGGGATGAGGTGGTTCGATTTTTCTATAAAATGGGATACGCTGCCATTTCGTATCGTCCCAATACTTGGGACAGAGAGTGACTCAAGATGCACTGATTAGGATGCTATGACGATAGTCGGATGGTCCAACTTGATACTTGGGACAACAATCTATCTCGATATCCTACGGAACGTCCTGTTAGGACCTAAAATCAGGCATAGAACTTACAAAATGATTGAGGCACATATGGGTGATTAAGTATTGATATCATTGATAGTAATCATGTTGTTTACAACGATGTTATCTACATTTTGTTAACAAACTCAACATCACCTAATGCACATTATGAGTAGAGCATGCTTATGGTGTCTTTGAAGCGATTAGTGTGATTTTCCACACGGGCATGATTTTCCCCTTTAAGCTCTTACATGGCACATAGAACATGATACACACTATGAGGAGCATGCATAAGCCTGAACAGGTTGCTATGTAACCTTCTTAGAGAATCACCAAGTAGTAGTGAAGGTCATAGAATCCATCATACATGGATTCTAAGATGCATATGTGGGAGTATAAACATCATTAGCAATGGAGGCTATAAGATAGGTAGAATATGAAGTTACTAGAGGAGCATTTGGAGAAAAGATATAGTGATTATGATTTTTAATTTGAGATTACAACCTTTGAGAACATCTGCATGGGTAGGCATAAGCCTTGCAATAGATATCTCATAGTACATGGTTTTGCAGGAAATATTGTTATTTTTAAATTGCATGCCATATCCATATCCAATAGTATTGGGAATTGATGCTTGTCTGATATAATAATGATGTGGTCTCATTATTTTTGACATGAAATCGATTCCTTAGATACTTCCAAGCATGGTTTTGAAAAAGCTAGCCTCGAGTCCTAGAGAGCTTATGCTTGGAGGTGAGGTGGCAAAAAGACAGCCTCATGGCTTCCCCCTTGCAGTTGGTTGCAAGACTTGCATTTATAAACTAAATTATATGCCATTTGCAATGGTTTTTGAATGCAAGGAAGAGGCATATGGCTCTTGATTTCCTCACATGCATTCCTTTTAAGATTAAAAACCAAAAAATTAGCTTATAACTTGATCATTTGTTAAAATAACAATGATGCCCTCAAAAAAGATATCAACTCATTTATTTTGCTCAACAACTTAAGCCTGGCCCATAATGGAAGGCAGTCGATGGTTTGGAGCAATCCATGAATGATATTCCTATTGTCATTTGGTTATCTAAAATTAATTGAATTAAATAAATGAAGCTTATGTTCTGAAGTGCCTTGAGGCTTATGTCTCATTATCTTAGGCTAACCAACCTCACTTCCACTTTTAGCCTTTTAACACATTGTTCCCAAGATATTTATGTGATAGGCTAGTACCTTTGTAAACAAGGGTGCTGATTTTCTTCTCTTCATTTTTAAATGACAGTTTACCTTATAATAGCACATGGTCAACTTTAGAGTTTGTGATATTGATGTTATTGTATGGAGCATGGCGATTTGGGCTCACCCCACTGGTCTTATCCCTATGCTTAGCAACCAGAAGTTTTGTATTCATATCGGGTGGTGCCTTATCAATTATTTGGACCTGGTATATTATAGTGTGGTTGGCACTCTCTCTCTTAGGAAAAGATATTATTTTAAGGAGCATGTATCCTGGCATGTTGATTTGAATAATGATTAATAATGTAGTAAGTTTTGAATTTCTTATATGAATTATGGACCACCATTTGGTTTGTGGATTTCTTCCTTTAACATATGTGGAGGGAGTATATTTATGTATCATTGTATCTCACTTGTATCTTATCTTTTTTTTTGTTTCAAAAGATTTGCCATATTGATGTTTCCATATTTTGTCATATCTGCATCTCATCCATATCCATGCTTCATAGGTGATGGTGCTCGTTCAGTTTATGAGTTTGAATGTTTTGTCCTTATAATTGTCTTTTTCTAGGGATGTAACAGCAAGAACTCACTTGTCATAGGGAAGGTTTGACATTTTGAGCTGTAATGGATGAAATGATGCTTATCAAACTTAAATTATTTGTCTGATAGGGATGGTGTCCCGACCATCAGCATGTTTCATGAGGGAAAAAAAGGAAACCAAGTATTAGCAAACTATTTTTACTATCCTGAACTTTTTATGTATAGTTTGCATATTAATCAAGAATATTACTAGATCATTTTATGTCTAAATTAGGTCATAATATGGATCTCACTATATGACCCTAAAGCCTCAACCCTGATGAAATACAGGACAACTTTGGTAGGCTGCATGAGAGAAGTAAAGATACTCCAAAGTCAATGAAGCAACTCACTAGACTTTTTCCAAACAAGGTTACTGTGCAGCTTCCTCAGGTATGTTATTGCCATATATTATCTTTGACATTACAGTTGTATAACATTGTTTCATGGGGAGTCTTTTCTAACTTCTTAGAAGTATTTCAGGATGAAGCTCAACTTTCAGAGTGGAAAAAGCAATTGGATCGTGATGCTGAAACACTTAAAGCTAAATCCAACATTCTGAATATCCGCACTGTAAGTTACTCATTATCTGTTGTTAACAACATAGATCTGCAATCCGTTTTATGAAAGTTTTTTCTTGAGTTGGTCATGTTTTTCTATTTACTTTAGATGTAAATCTTTAGAATCTAGTTTATGTGCTGCTTTAAATAATCAAATGCATGGATGAAACCTGTGAAAGATGACTTTAGTTTGCTAGCATGATCTTAAGTAGACTTTCATCTTTTGATGTTCTTTTCTACATCTCATGAAATCCTGATAATATTTTTAGCTTTATGTGGCTCAACAAATATTTAAATATATACAATTATACATATATAAATTTATTTAGTTTTGCATCCATGTATGTAGAGCGAGAGTGCATTAGAGCTATTACGTTTTTTTTCTAAAGTAATACATAATTTAATTTTTGTTATGATGTCCATTAGCAATTATAAAAATATATCTTGTGAGTTTGCTACCCAACTTTTTGGATTTCGGTTGCTTCTCAATGCTGCTGGCTGAGTTAGCGATGTTCAAAATGTTTTTCTTCTAATTGTTTGCTGTTTAAAGGCATCATCTTTGACTGCAGCTCTGAACACTAGTATTATATTTGGGCTTCTCAGAATGTCTCTAGAGTCTAGAGTGTTATGTGGTAGAATAGTATTGTATATAACGCTTAGCCTTTTACCTCCTACCTCTGTGATCACAGGTGTCTTTTTTCCCACTGTTATCCCAAACTGTCAATGGGTTGCTACAAATATGTTCTTGCTCCCTGTTTGTTTCAAAATATATTACTTACATGCCAAGTCTCCATTGCTTCTTTTGGCAATCCTTTTCTTGTTTTGCAGAAATGTTAGTCACATATTGATTTGACATAGAACACGGATTTAGCGTAGATTAATCTGGTTATCATGCCATTTGTTCTTTCTAGAAGTTTTGATCATTGAACTCTCATATAGATATTTGGAGTTTTAAATCAGAAATCTTAATTAATACATTGTGGTCAGCGTAACAAACCAAGTTCCTCCAAGGTCATGCAAATTTTGTTTTAAGCTTGGTAACAAGTTCAGCCAAAAACCGTTTAGATTGGAGATCTCGAGTTTGACATGTAACAATCCTGCCAAGCTTCTTATTCAACCGTGGGTTTGTTTGTCATTATTTCTGCCTTTATTATAAATTTAAAAATAATGAAAATACAGGGAAAATAGAAATTCAGGTTTTTGTTTAATAAATTTTTGAAGTTGTTTGTGGTGAAGAACTTTTCTTTCTTTTGGAAAAACTGAAAACAAAGCCCAAGAAGGGAAGTAGGGTAAGTGTGAGATATAGGAAATGGAGGAGAAGTGCTGCTGGTTGTGGCCCACTACCCTGCATGAGTTGTCAAGGTCCAAGGAGGTGGTGGTTGTGGTTGTGGTTGGCAATGGAGGTGGCAAGTTGGGCAACAATAGCCAGGGAAGTTGGGGCAAAGCAAGTTGGGAAACGATAGTCTGGTTGGGGCGTTGCAAGATAGTGGCTTTGAGGGAGTTCGGGCTGACAAGCAGGGCCTGTGGGGGTGGTGTGAGAGCTAGGAGGGGAGGGGAAAAGAGGGGTGGGATAGGAGGAACAAGATAAGAAGAGAGGTTATGGGAGAGGGGGGGGATATTGTATTAGGGTTTATTATGTGTAATGGCCAGTTATGATTCCATTTCATCTATTTTTACTTATTATATAGGTACACTGATAAATAAACTCCCATTTTGGTTGATTCACCTTTGACTCTCCCTTGGAGAGCAAGAAGAAAGGTTCTATTTGTTAATAAAGTGATATATATATACATATTTATACATGTATATTAAGAAAATATGTCATATTATTCATTTCCCTAAAATGCTATGTTCTTATTTATATATCTATGTATTATATCATATTTATGTTTCAACAACAGCATTTTGGAGAGCCATGGTGCATATCATGGCTGAAAGGTTTGAGTGAGATGGTACTAAGCAATCAGTCCTTGAGTGGGTTCTTTTCCATGCCTCACTGAGGTGGATTTTACATTTGCTATGTGACCGGTAGGAGGTTGATGGTATTGAGTGATCAATTGAGGAGCAATTATTGAATCTGTGAGAATTTTGCATGTTTTATCCATCTAAAGATTAAAGGTTGACAAGTATATGGAGTAAGGCTACATATGCTAGTACATAAATAAAAGAAAGCACATCCTACTTTAATCAAGAAATTAATATATCACAACTAAAGAAACTTAGTTTGACTCAAAATGCCTAAAAGATACAAAGTTAACGAGGTAAGGAAACCCCACTTGCTGGAGATATATGAAGTCTTGTTTGGGGTGTTGTATGCATCCTTGCATCTGAGGTCATCTTGGGTATTTGTAGGCCCTTGTGGTTTATTCAAGCTGTTTTGAGTGGTTACTTCTAGTGGTAACTACCTCTTGGTGGTGGCTCACATGCATGATCTATGGATGGTGTTTCATGTTCAATTGCTATAAGTGGTTTCTTTCCAAGAAAAACTCCACACTAGTTGGTTGTTGCATGGAGGTCACTTGTCAAACTCTAAAAATACCATCCTGAATGTCTGTCAGAATGCACATGTACCTGACCTGACCTGACGTCAACATGTAGACAGCCCTATGCACAGCAAGCTTTGTTGCCATTATCGTGCCTGTTCCCCAAGTTCATTCATGGTGACCGGTGTGATTTACTTTTCAGTCCATGGTCTTAGTTTGGATAGGATCCAGGTTGAGTCTGCATCCAAGTCTTTAGAACTTCTGAAGTGTTTTTTTGGTTAGGTGGAATCAGGTTTATTTTAGTTTTGATTAGGTTAGGTCCTATTCTACTAGATTCATTTATAGCACAATTAGACCTTCAATTTTAGTCTCAATGCTATATTCATCCCATGGTCATCAACTCTGGGTGTGAGTTGGGTCATGCAATAACTAACTTGCTTTGTGCGCCTAGTGATCTAGTCCAGCTTTGACTAAATTTAATGGAATAGACCAATGGCTATTATAACAACCATTAGATGGAAGACTTTATTTTTTTTCATTTTTTTGGAGTTTTAAGCATTTTTCTTGTTTTTAGAAATATTAAACAATTATAATTGCCTCATGTTTTTAATTCCAAAAAGCTGGAAACAGAACTATAATATTGTACAATAAAAGCACAAAATCAAGGCATAATACCATTGATGAAAGTTGATTCCTATATTGCTTATGATTAACATCATGTTCATGATTTAGTTTAATATTGAGTGATAGGTAAAAATATAATCTCAAGTCAGAGTTATGGAGACTCTGCAACAACAATTATGATAGGTAAAAAGTTGAAATTGAGTGACATAATTATATTTATTTGTGGACATGTTCATGTCTATGGGAATGATGATTTGAGCTCTTTCATTTATCTTGTTACATATCAGACAAGGGAGAAACTAATTTGTACACCTTTAAATTGAAATTGAATGATTTAATTGTAATATTTTTTTTTTGACATGTTCATGTCTATGGGAATGATGATTTATGTTCTTTCATTTATCTTGTTATGTATCAGAGAAAGGAAAAACTAATTTGTGCACCTTTAAATTGACTTCTTTTTTTTTCCCTTGAGGAATTTTATTTTTTTTTTTGTTGCGCGGGGGGGGGGGGGGGGTGTTTGACCTGATTTGTCTTTGATTTGAATTCATACCTTTCTACCATAAACATTTGGGAATAGAAAAGAGAAAAAGGAAATATGTTGTTAGCAAACTGAGTCAAAAAATATATTTGTTTACATAGAATGCAAGAATATGTAAAGTAGCCTGATTATATAGGTTTCTCAACAGTTTTAGCAACACAATGGTAAAGCATTTCCCCTTAACCATTGTAATATTCTTCTCTAAGCATTACAATCTTATCCATATGTCCAGATTTAAAAGAAACATATTCCTAGTGTCAGTACACTTATCAGTATCCAAAATATTTGTAAGCACCTCCATTATCTTGATTATCGTAATTTGTTTGGATTATTTGCAATTCTCCGAGGTGTTGAAATTCTGTGCTATATTGTATAGAGTCCAAAGCAAAATGAGCTTTGAAACTGAGGACCGAGGTGGGCATGGGGTATATCTATGAAAGATTGGGTTGGGATGTGTATTTCAGAGGTAGTGTTTTAGTGCACCAATTGATAATGAGAGCAAGGTTTGCTCTCTTGATCTGTACCACCCAGTATAGGGCATACCTTGCCGTACGATAGGGTACCAAGTCTTGGTACAACCCCTATATCCATGCTCAATGCTGAGATTTGTACCGTACTAACAGTTGGTATGCCTAGTTCAGTATCGTTATGGGGTTTGGTATCAAGATTCTTGCAAGCCTTGAATGAGCGTGCATGATCAATGGAAATGGTGTGTGCATCTACACAACATGATCCAAAGAAGCACCTCCAAAAAGAGGGGGTTGTGAAACAAACTGAAAAGGTTCCATTAGTTGAAAAGGTCAGCCTTAATAGGAACTAATAATGTATAAAGCCATGTGTTGGGGAAGGCTTAATGGATTTGATTATCATTCCTCAAGCCTAATGTCTTGTTTTTATCTCACTGCTCTGGTGATCCATATTGTGTGTTGGTCTGTATATTCTTGCTGCAATACATGCAATGAGATTGAAAAAATGCTCATTTGCCTTTCATTGATGATGTTCATTTGATATAGCTATAGCTCTGCATGTCTATCATTATGTCAGTACCTGTTGGCCTCTGCACAACTATGAATGAACAAATAATCTGGTCTGAATTTATTTGACATCCCTAGAGGGTTACTTTATGTGCGATCTGCTATGTCTTTTGATTTGTTTCTCGAATGATTTTGTTGTTGATTTATGGTCACTTGGGAATAGTAATAGTGCTGATCTTAAGAACCTTCTACCCTCTGCATTTTTTTAGTTTCTAGACCGCATTGGATTGGAGTGCAGTGATCTTGAAACAGTGTGTGTAAAAGATCAAACTCTTACAAATGAAAGTGAGCATTATCCTTAGCTTTATTTACCCTCCTCACAAGCATTCGACGCTAGTGGATCAACTTGGATTCTGGGCTTTGCTTTACAGGTGTGGATAAGATAGTTGGTTTTGCTCTAAGCCATCACCTTAAGAATAATACAACAGTAGCATCTGCAAAGGAAGCTAAGCTTGTACTCTCCAGTGAAAGGTTGTCCTCTTCTTGGTTGCCGCATGCTGTGTTCAGAAAATTGAAACTGTTGTGCTTCCCTTATGTACTGACTGATGGTTTCTGACTCTGGCAGCATTAAGCAGGGACTTAATATGCTGCAAAGCATCCAAAGTGATACGAAGAGTACAAAGAAAGCACTCAAGGTCTGTATCATATTCTCTGTTAAATGCTACATTGTATCTATCAGCTTCATCATTCATAACTTGGTTGAACTTAGTACTTCTAAATTTTATGAACTTATGCTTGGAATATCTTTTTATGACCATGTCCTCATTGTTTTCTTGTCAAGAGCTGGCAACTATTTTTAATTTTGTGCTTTTATGATGAGCTTTTCTCAGGATGTTGTCACTGAGAATGAATTTGAGAAGCGACTTCTGGCTGATGTCATTCCACCTAATGACATTGGTGTTACTTTCGACGACATAGGGGCTTTGGAAAATGTGAAAGACACACTGAAGGAATTGGTGATGCTTCCATTGCAGAGGCCAGAACTGTTTTGTAGAGGACAATTGACGAAGGTATGCGTGATTTCTCGTTTTCCAGATTTTTAATGCCTGTGTCATGTGCTTTCATCTTTTTAATTATTATTTCAGTAAAATCAGTTCACTGATATTTTAACCCACTTTGGGTTTGATTGCTTTGTATTTAACAATGATATAGAACAAAACAAAAGAAAGCAGTAGAAACTATTAGGTATAAACATGAATACAATCCAAGATCTAATTCTGCTGTTTAACATCATATGCATTTTCTATATAATGCTCAAGCAATGTTCTCTTTTTAATAGTTCTAATTCATAAGATCCATGGAAATAGATTGAATAGAGTGTCGCCTGGTTGGGGGGGAAATGAGAGGGAAAACATTTATCCTCTCATTTTCCCACACTTGGTTAGAGAGGTGGGAGGAAATTATATGTGGGGCTTATGTACGTTTTCCCCTTTTTCGTCCGAAAAATGAATACCATGGGGGAGGTGGTACTTTCCCAAGAAAATGTTTCTTGGAAAATACCAAGTGAGCACTCCAGGAAAATATTTATGGGAAAATAGCAAGAAAGCACTGAGTGTTTTCACACGTGGTTATAACAGTTATAAAATTGTTAGAATCAATGATCCCTACTAATTTGATCAAACTCTAGAATCCTCATATATGGTTAAATATAATGGTGCATTATCATGCCCCAAGTCATTTATTCACAAGCTATGTTATAAATATCTGAAAAGAGTATTTTTTTTTAAAAAGAAATCCAAAACAGAAAAAAAGAGAAAATCATGTTAATTTCTTCTATATTATCTGAGTTTTGCAGTAAACTAGACTATTCCCTTTTCACATAAGTTTCATATATTGTTTTAACAGGTTTACCCATTTCTAAGTGTTAATTGAAACTGATAATGCAATTAAATTAATACGCCTTGTTGATATGTAAATCTATTTCTATCCACACACTTTTACTAAAATTTATTTTCAGAAGTACTAGAAGTTGAGCCTTCAAATATTCTAAACATTTCGTGCGTATAGTTGCACTAGACCTTTGGCAACCATATCAATTCATACTGTTCAGACATGAATCCATTAGTAGGTAGGTTTCATTTCAGTTTGATTTTACATTTTCACCAAGTCCTGTCCACCTTACAAACTGTAATGTTGCTTTTAGTCTTGTTTTGTCTCAGTGTATAGCAGGATTTTGTTATTTGATTTTGACATTCTATAATGCTCTGTCTTTTGAGTATTTTTTAAAGATGAATATTATGAGGTAGCTGCACGTATTGTTTACTATTGATTCTCACCTGCTCATAGTGCTGTGAAAACTCCTTCCTGCTTGCAGAGTTGCTTTTAAATGCCCGAGCTATCATGTGCTTATTCTTCAATCATATATAATGCACGAATCCATCTAAATCATTCATTGACTAAATTTACATGTTATTTTCTTGTTGTATGTCTGTCAATACAACTATAAGCTTTAATAGGCTTCTTTATTGTTTTCTGATATGATTTATGTAGCATTTATTAGAAAACTGATAACTTTTCATTTTTCTAGAGTATTGCTTCCTAGCTGTTATTCCAAATGCTGCTATTGCGCTCTCTTGCATGGCACTATTGTTTAAGCTATATCTTTGCAATTGCATTTTAATGATGTGGTAGGCTGTCAAATTAGTTGCTCCAGAAAATGTGTTGGTTTACCGTTTTTCCTAGGAATATGGCCCATCAGGTCTAGTAGAATTAATCAAGCCAATGCTGCAAACCTATTTGGATATTTCTTTCTGAGAGAAGAAACATCAGGGTCATTTAGAAGTCTGTCTTAATTTCATTGGCAAATGGAAAACTTTTTCAGCTTGCCTTATTCACGATCTTGATGTCGTCACAGCAGCCAACTAACCCTAATGAATTAGTTTGTTCAGACTGTCAGGTTTTGGAGTTTGTAATGGGAGAGAAACTTAAATGTGCAAATTCATTGAGCATTACAATTTATAGGTCTATTTCATGTAAATTGGGATGCTGCAGTAATTTGTCAAAAATTCGATGACATTGATATTTTCATAACCAGCCTTGTAAAGGAATACTGCTATTTGGTCCTCCTGGTACGGGGAAAACAATGCTTGCTAAAGCTGTTGCAACAGAGGCAGGTGCAAATTTCATCAACGTATCAATGTCAAGCATATCTTCAAAGGTATAGTTCATCTACCAGCAGTAGCTAGTGGCATTAGTTGCTTTTGTTCCCTTAATTTCTTGCCAAGTCTGACCAACAATTGAAACAGTGGTTTGGTGAAGGGGAAAAATATGTCAAAGCAGTGTTTTCTTTAGCAAGTAAAATTGCTCCAAGTGTTGTTTTTGTGGATGAGGTAGGCTAGTTGAACAACTTGACATCATTCTCTTAATTGATGATTCTCTCATTTAACGTTGCATTATTCTGTATTTCTTTTCTTTTTTTAACAAAAAAAAATGGTACCAACCATGATCTCAGTTGCACCATTTTTCAGTTTACTGATAGGCCGCCTTCCCTTTTATAGGTTGACAGTATGTTGGGCAGGCGTGAAAATCCAGGTGAACATGAAGCCATGCGTAAGATGAAAAATGAATTTATGGTGAACTGGGATGGGCTGCGCACGAAGGATAAAGAACGTGTGTTGGTGCTTGCTGCAACTAACAGGCCATTTGACCTCGATGAGGCTGTTATAAGGAGACTACCTCGGAGGTGAAAATTAGTAGAAATTAGTATATGATTAACGGTTCATAGATATGCATGGTAAATGTGTATAATCACAAATTATATGTCAATTTTTTTGCAGATTAATGGTGAACTTGCCAGATGCATCGAACCGAGAAAAGATTCTTAGAGTAATATTGGCCAAAGAAGATTTAGCACCCAATGTTGATTTGGAAGCACTAGCTAACATGACGGATGGATATTCGGGAAGTGATCTGAAGGTCTGTTTAGATTTATTTTTGTGATATTCCATATATATCTTGTTACTTTTTCTATTGATTGAGCCCGCTTTACTTTTGCAATCTACCTTCTTAATTTCAGAATCTTTGTGTGGCTGCTGCACATTGCCCCATTAGAGAAATATTAGGGAAGGAAAAGAAGGTCAGTACGTAATATTGAAATTCATTGCTCAAAGACTGACCTTTTTTTGCTGTTCTGTAAATGTTTTCCTCTTTTATTCACCTGCTAATTCCCTCAAACTGCTACATAGAAGTTCATCTGTAGTTGTAAATCATCTGGTCGGTGTCTTCGTCTTCACTTGTGAACTTTTGATCTCATGATCATTGTATCTGCATTGTTCGTAATGAGTTTCTCCATGCTGTCTAGTTGCTGTACAACTTGCTATCATCTCCAAAAGTCAGCTTCAAGTTTTGTGGGTCAAAGGACTATTCTTTTTTCTCCTTGGGCGATTAACATAATAAATTATAACAGAAAGAAATCCATTATTCATTTGTTAATCATGAAAAGAGATTGAAGTGCTAGAATAGTTGGGTGTAATCATTTTAAATGTATGTACTACTCAGAGGAGTTATATTAGAGAGAAGTAATGAAAAATATGTGGCTTTTCTAAGTTGTGTTTGGATGAGGCATTTCATTCTCATACTTTTATGAATTTTGGAATGCAGCATTTTAAAATGCAGTATTTTAAAATTTCATGATTTCACAAATTATCTATTGGGATAATTTTTTTGAAAATAAATATTACAATCTTCACTAGTTATTTTGTCTACGGAATTGCAAAAGAGAAATTTGAAAGTTCAAAATTATTTTTTTTTTACAAAATTAATGCCACATTTTTAGTAAATAATTTATTATTTATAATATTATTTTTGTAATATTTACATCTTTTGTTGTTATAATTATTTTAATATTTACAATTAAAATTGTAAATATTTGTAAATTTTATTATAATATTTAATGATATTTATAATTATTTTATTTTATTATTGGTAAATAATATTATAATATTATTACAATATTTATAATATTATAATATTAAAAAATTTATAAATATTTATAACTTACACAAGCATTAGGGGTTACAAAATGTATAAATATTTACACAATTATAATAAATATGTGCATAATTTATTATAAAAATAAATGAAGAAAATTTATTTATTACATAGCATTAGGGGTTAGATAAGGGCTACATGACCTTTTTTCCCCTTGAGTGTGAATACAGCTAAATTTACAAATTTATTATAATTTTATAAATTATAATAGTCCCTTGAGTGTAAATATGTATGTATTACAAAAAGCGCTCACAAATCTTAAATTTATTTACAAAAAAGAGTTGAAAAATATTATTTATAAAAATAGTCCAAAAAATGTAGTCCCAAAATAAGTTCATGTATTATTTAGAAAAATGTCATTATTTTTGTAAATGACCATTATGAAGAATTTGCAAATAATATCTTTAGAGGTGGGTTTTAAAGTGGGGATCTTGGGTTCTCCAAATCCTTGTTTAAAATTCTATAGAATATTAGAAATTCCTCCTTAGGTATAGCCAAATAGAGAATTTTGGTTTTGAAATTTTAAAATCCTCCTTTCAAATGAAATCCCTCTTAAAAATCCCCTATCCAAATGCAACCCTAGTGAATTAATCAAGTTATGTCAATTTGTGGAAGGCCTACTAGAAGGGTTGACATTTTAATTTCCTCTCCACTTTTACCTAGATAAACTACTTTAGTGTATATTTTTTATGCATGATATAATGATAAATGATACAAAACTATGGTTGAATCTCTTAGAATCGTTGCCAAAGTTGTCCAAAATAGTAGTTGAATTTATGCATCTAGAGAACATGTACAAAATTGTTGATGTAATTGCAGAAATATTAAAGCTAGTTTCATGAAAGTTGATCTTGTAATTGCTACTTGTACATGCAGATGCAATAATTTTGAAAAAAAAAAGGTATTGAGACTTGTAATTTTAGTATTTTTTCTGAATTTTTAAGGCAATGTTGTGTTTATATGATAAATGCAGCAGACACAGTTATGTCATGGCGAACCGGCAGAGAAAATATTAGAAACAAATGTATTTGGAAATTTTAGTGTTGCAGCATTGCAAGATACAAGGGTCTAAGTTGGATTGTTAATATGCCATCCCTTATTGGGTTTAATGTGCCATGCCTGTTGCTGCCCAGTGGTTGGTATAAAAGCCTTCAGCCTAAGCCTGCCTGGGCTGGTATACTCCAAGGCTGAGATTGCGCTGGCCCAACCCAAATTATAGTAGGGTTGAAATTAGTTTCTCTTCCATGGCTGCAATGGAGGGAGGGCAGGGATGTTGAAGGAGGTCATGACAAGACCTGATTTGAGGATGAGGGGTTTTTGCAGCTTGTTTTGCAGCAAGGAAGGTAGGGGGAGTGGAAAATGGGGGTGGGAGGAAGAGGTAGAGGGACAGTCTCAAGGAAGGGAGAAGGATAGAGGAACAGGGGGGTGAGATCATTGGTACTCTAGGTAGGGGAGGGAAATTTTGATATTTATATATGTGGATATTTAATAAATAATAATGTGTCATAGCATCTAACTTTTAGCTGTTCTATTAGAAATTGGCCAGGCTGTGTCAGACCTGTATTTTTGAGCGATCCTGAACCTGGCCTGGAAAATGATCAGGCCTAGAAATAAGGGCCAGGCTGTGTCATAGCATCTAACTTTTAGATGTTCTATTAGAAATTGCCCACGCTGTGTCAGGCCTGTATTTTTGAACGATCCCGAACCTGGCCTGGAAATTGATCAGGCCTAGAAAAAAGGGCCTTGCCCATATATCATGCCATGAGTTCAAGCCCAGGCACAACCAAATTCTGGGCAGATAATTCAGGCTGGATGTGTTCTGGCCTATCTGTCGTTTATAAATCACTTTTCCCCCTAGGAATGCACTTATATCATGGTTGTCATGGTGCACGCCATCATGACTGGTTGCCAGCCAATTGAAGCATCAACTTTTGCAGTTCAAGGAAGTGGAATTTAATAATGAAAGCAAAATTTCCGTGAATACATATTTAGTTATATGAACAGTTACACATGTATCTGCATGGTAACGTGTAGCTCCACTTTGCATACACACATCACATAAGATGGAGAGGGTAATTTTTGCTAGTTTTGAATTAGAGTATAAGGTGGGTGAATTTATTTTTGCTGCCTTTGTTAATAGTCAAATATTAAGTTGCTTTAGTGAGCTTTTTGAATTCTATAGCTGTATTTGTCACTAGTCTCTGCCAATGTCATTCGTGTAAACTGTTTCTGTTTATTTTTCCTCCCACAGGAGAGAAGTTTGGCATTAGCAGAGAACAGACCGCTACCTCCTCTGCATGGTAGTGAGGACGTTCGCGCTCTCAACATGGATGACTTGAAATATGCACATGAGCAGGTTGCTTTCTTCTCTCTTTTTCACAGTTTTGTTTTAATCCCTGCATAACAATGTTTTCACCTGCATAACAATGATATAAGCTTATTCCATCTATTTGGTGCCATATATTAACAGTGCTTCATAATCTCAGCTACCTGTTACATGCTCAATCACCACACACATTATTCCCTTGTGGTTCTCTATTAACTTTTTATATAGCTTTTCTTCTCCCTTGTCTTGAACTCTCATGAATCTCTTTTTTCACACATGTTGTGATGCATACCTTTTAAGTTAATATAATACAATATAAATTCCTTTTCTCCTTTTCCCGTGCAACATTATGTGTGTTTTACCATACAGCTACAACATTCTTGATTTGATTTTACTTTGTCTGAGTGCTGGGTCGCTCTATTTGCCCAGTATCCTGATTCATGCAATATTCATTGACCTGATGTGTTCTTTAATTTATTCCCACCGTATCACATCCCTTTTTGTTCTCCCTGCTCAAATCCTCTCATTTGATGTAGAAGTAAACTATGGCAATGCTTTGGTCCATAGAACATCTATGCACGTCTACTCGATGCTGGTTGAAGCACCACCTTTACTGTAGATGCTTTCGGATTTCAGTTTCAGTATATTTTGTATGGTATATTCCTTGCTACTTGGGCGAGGGGCGGGGGTTCAATTTGGTTGACATTGGCCCTTGAGAGGTGGGGCTGGTATAGAGTATAACGTGACAATTAGCTCATCTTAATCATTAAAAAGAAGGAAAAAAAAGAAAACAGTTTCGAAGAAATTTTGTATGATATAGCCAGATAGCAGGCATAGCCACTGTAGATGATATTGTTTGTTTATTTTCTTATTCTACAAGTTGGCCAGTTCTGGACAAGGGATTTTGGTTTTTGTCATCTTTGATGTTTTAAAACATGGAGCATGCATCAAACTGGAAAGGTGGACAGGATCATGGGTCATGGTTCAAGCATCAGGTTAACCGGCATTGAACCGTGATGAGATAATAGATATTTTAGTTATTGATTTTTTTATAAAATTATATGACATATATTGCAAAAAAAAAATCTGTTAGAATTTTTTTCAACACTTATTATTCTCTAATTTCTATTCTCACATCACAGATAATGCATAATTTATCTAGAAGATA
The DNA here is from genome assembly GCA_017589505.3 of Metroxylon sagu. Taxonomy (NCBI): domain Eukaryota; kingdom Viridiplantae; phylum Streptophyta; class Magnoliopsida; order Arecales; family Arecaceae; genus Metroxylon; species Metroxylon sagu. The sequence continues at coordinate 1,831,139 of JACVBY030000663.1, forward strand.
ACTTTGAGTCAATTATATAAAAATCTAATATGATTTGTAATTTAATGAGTTGCACCTAGAAATCAATCGGGAAGATTAGTTTTTATAATCTTATATTCTCAGCTTCCTTCACTCTGACTAAATAAAATCGGGAAAAGAGAGGAAAAGTTATTTTTTCAATCAAATCTCTAATGCAAAGTAAGGCCACAAACTTACCATCATCCATTTTGGACGCACTTAATGGACTACAATATCGGATGAGAAGACTAATGTCAGTGGGGATGGTCATGCAGGTGTGTGCAAGTGTGTCATCTGAATCCACAAATATGAGTGAGCTGCTCCAGTGGAATGAGCTTTATGGAGAAGGTGGATCGAGGAAGAAAAAAGCGCTCAGCTACTTCATGTAGTGGAAGCATCTATGTGTACAGTTCTCCACCGTCCTTTTTTTCCACCTTTTTCATGATTTAAACCCTCACGCTGAAGTTGAGCAAGATTGGCGATTGGTATAATCTGAGCTAATCTTCAAATTATTTATGTATGAATGAAATTTTATTTGTATCAAAATTAACTTATATTAACTAATTGCCGCAAGCTGCTCTTTTTCTAGTTTATTTTATAGTGAACCCAGTCTTGTGTTGCCTTGTAACTTTTAGCGTCTAAATATAATAAATAATCTGCTTATGTGAAATTTCTGGATCCATGGATATGATTGTGTTCCGCAGGTACACCAAAGGCTGAAAATGTGTTAGGTTGTACCAGTCCTGACTCGAATCCAATCTGGTTGGAAAATTAGGTCGTATCTAAATTCTCTAGATCAGGGTTAGATCTTGCATTTTTCGTTTATTATTTTGATTTAATTTGGATTAATAAAAAATAGACTTTATTGGAATTCAACCTATAAAATATAAATATAATTTTTTTTCACTTTAATTATTTTTATGAATTCATTTAATGGGATTTTATTTAAATTAATCTCTTTTCATCTTAATAGCTATTTTTCTCATTTATTTTTATTTAATTATATCAAATATTTATGTCATCATTTGTTTTAATGGATTATTAATGCCCTAAAATATATTGGTATATATGTTAAAAATTATAATTTAGGAATGGAATGAGAAGTCTTGGAATGAAAATTTAAGTCACTTTTTATCTTATTTAAAATTTTTTAATGCTTATATCTAATTATTAATTATTAGATTTTAATTATAAAATAATAACTAAATACTTATGCAAATACAAATTTGATCTAACCCAATCTTGATGTGGACTCAATATTTTGGATTAAATCAGGGTAAATCAACTGACCTGAACAGTTCATTGGCTTTAAAATTTCTTTTGTGAGTTCAATCTATTCCTTTTGTAAGTCCAATCTAATTTTATCCAATCAGTAAATATGTTAGGTTTAGTTTTACAATTATGATCTGAATATAAAATTAAATTGGATTCAATTTGATCTGATCGGTAAATATATTAGATTTAGATTTAAAATTATGATCTAAATATAAAACTAAATTTGGGTCAAACATTGCCCGATCAGGTTATTTGTACCCCGAGGCACCTTTATTTGTTCTTAAATGAAGTGGTATAGAATTTATTTGTTCTTAAATGAAGTGGTATAGAAATTTTTCATCGGCATACTGATCAAATTATCATGCCTTTTCATAAATACTTGGCGTGTTGGTTAAGGTGAATCCATAATTCGGTGAATCCATAATTCAATCATCCCGACCTGGGCTGACTCGTTTGCAGCTCCAAGTGCACCTCTATTTGCTCTTGAATAGAAGTAGTTGAGGAGTTATAGTGATTAAATTTTTCTTGTCTTTTCATACATGCTCAGTGTTGGTGAGGATGAATCTATAGTTCAACCCAAAGATTGGACTTGGTTAAGCTCATGACAAACCTAGTTTCTGCAGTATCTAACTTGCCTCGCTGGGCAAAGCGTTTGGAGCTTGGCTTTAGCCATCATCTTTTATATATATATATATATATTGAAAACAGTGCCTCAATCTCAACCTTGATGCCACCGTATAACACGGTTAGCCTTTTATGCCCTTATAAATATTTTAATATTTTTATGCAATAAATATTTTATATTTATTACAGTAATGCTCATCAATATTTATTATTGCAATAGTAATATTTTATTGTTAATATTAAATTATTTATTATTAATATTATTGTACATATTAATAATATTTATGAAATATATATATTTATTTTTTTATTTAAAAATACTAAAACAAAAAATTTGTAAATAATATTAGAAATATTTCTAATTAAATTTATATTTTTATTATAAATATTTTATCAATTAAAAATAAGTTTATTTACCAAATATTTATAAAAATATATAATTTAATTACGTAAAATTTTTTAATTTAATACGATTTATATTAACATTATATATTATTAATAATATGTTTTAATAAATATATTAATAATATTCTTATTATTTTTAATAAATGTTATTTTATTTATGTAATATTTATTTATTAATAATAAATGATATTTATGTAATATTAATAATAAAATGTTAATATAAAATAAATATTTATGTAATAGATAGTTAATAAATAAAATTAATAAATGTATAAAACAAATAAAATAAAATAAAATTATAAAATTATTTAAAATAAATATTTATATGCAAAATAAAATAAATATTTATGTAAGTAAATTGTTTTTAATATTTATGTAAATATTTTGTTATGTAAATAAAATTAAATATTTTGATTACTTGCGAGTGGATTTACAAGAGAAATTTGTAAATGACATTTTTAAAGGGAGGAATTTATAAATTTCATTAATTTTAAAAATTCTTCTTTCAAAATAGCTAAACAAAGAACTTTAGTTTTGTAATTATAAAATTTTTAGTTTAAATGAAATCCTTCCTACAAATTCTCTCCTTTAGGTTTGAGAGGAGAGTTTAGAAAAACGGGAGTGTCTTTTTAGTTTTTATATTTTGGTCATTTGATACATGCCTGATAAATAATTGCTAATTTTTTTTTTTAGTTGCATTTAATAAAAAAAATATATAGTATTTGTTAATTAATTTAATACTTAAGATCTCTTAAAAGAGATGATAGACAACTTATGAGGTATATTTAATATCCTAGGTTTGATTCTTTGAAACACATAATTTGAGCAATATCATTGAATTGATGGTCATTATAATAAACATTAGATGTGAGCTTTTGTGTTGAACTAATATCCATATTTGCATCCATATTCATTAAACAAAAAACTAATACGAATAAATATTATAATATATTAATAATATATTATATTATTATAATATAATCTTATAATATTAAATTAGTTATATTAATATAAAATAATACTATGATATTTTTTGTTGGGTATTTTTTTTTTTTAGTGTGAGAATAAATGATCTTACATATCCATTTTCAATGGATTTTAGATTACTGAGCTGACCGATGATCCTCAGGGTATCATAATTCAAGGCCACCGACAATCACCTGTGAATGAGTAAATGCAAAACAATACCATATTTTTTAAAAAATATTTTATGTTTAGCAGTTTTACTCCATCCTAATTAGAGAGGCCCTTGGACTCTAAGTCTCTCCTCAGATCTGTTGTTTATATAATAACGGTCCATAATGATCTCGCCAATGGATTCGTGATAAAAGTAATGGCGCCGTGGTTTAAAGCGCGTCGATCCGGCCTTGCGCACACCATTTCAAATTCCGACTGCGGGCGGGTCCCACAAATCGGCGATAGGGTGCCAACTTGGGTGCGTGTCCGCTGTCCCTCTGGATATATTCTAACTCTCGACGGCTGTGCCGCAGACCAATCAAACCGATGCGATTACGTGGGTGTAAGTTCCTCCGCCGGTGACCATAACAGCCGAGGCGATAAGTCTCCAACTGGATCTCGAATCTTCCCCAATGAATAAACGATGACGTCAGCCCTAGAAGCTCCGGCACGCGCGGAAGCACATCCCAGAGGCCTGCAGAGAAGCACGCACGCAACCCCGCTCCCTTCCAGCACCACTCAACAGCCGTCCGATCTCCCTCCACGTCATCGATCCGCGTACTCTTCCGGGTCTGGACGGCCCAGATCGTGTCCTGGTGGGACCCGAATCAACTCTCTCCTCTCTCCTCTCTCCTCTCTCCATCCCCAGCTTGTCTTCCCTTCCTTCTTCCTGCTGTTTTCCCCCTAAATTTCTTGCAAAAAACTCCCCAAATTTTGTTTTAGTTTTATTTTTCTGTTTTTCCTTCCCAATAGAGATGAAGGGAGGAGCGGCCGTGGAAGACGAGAGGGAGAGGGAAAGGGAGAGGGAGATGGCCGCGAAAGCGAAGAAGGAGGAGGAGAAAGAAGAAATCAAGGCTATGAATGGCCATGATGATTACGGAGGTGATGATGAAGAGGAGGTGAAGCCGCAGGAGATCGTGGAGGTGAAAGATGATGATGATGATGAGGAGGAGGATGTTGATGATGATGGAGAGGGCGATGACGATGATGATGATGAGGACGAAGATGATGAGGAGGACGAGGAGGATGATGATGAGGTGGAGGAGATCTTTCCGCCTGGGACTAGACCCCAGGTTCAGTCGGTGGATGATGAGGAGGAGGAGGAAAAAGAAGAGGAGAACGACGACGACGATGACGACGACGATGACGACGACGACGACGACGACGATGGAGATGACGGCGAGGACGAGGAGGAGGTATATGTTTTTTATTTTTCTGCAGTTAAACTGGTGGTTTATTTGATGTTGTTGTGTTTATTTGATTTTTAATTATATCTCCGTTTTGATTTGTATATATCGGTAGATCTGTGATTTTGGCTAGAATTTTCGTCGAGATATTAGATTTACTGTGTTCTATGTGAGTTTCTATACTTGATAGAACGGTAGTTCCTCTTTTTTTATATAGATTTATATGGTTAGATGTGTTGTTCCTGTTAGTTTTTTTTTTTTTTTTTTTGCTTGATTTTGATTATCTTTTATTTTTATGTGGATGTAACTCGGATTTGGATTTTAACTTTCGTTAAAATTTGATGATTGATGATTTGTTTGAGTTTTTTTTTCTTTTTTCTTTTAACATATACAAATATATGCTGATTTAATTCTTCAATTATTATAAATTTTTTCTTTTGCCAAAATCCTGTAATTATTAGATCTGGCTGCTATCTTTAGATCTTATTGAACTGGTGCTATTCTGTTTATAATAAATCTAAATATGTCTAGATCTGTGTTATGGACTGATATAGTTCCTGAAGATCTTTGTATTTTTAGAGATCTAACCTCTAAAACTTAACTATTTGATTCTATTGAGTATTATTCCTTCTAATTTTTGCTGTTGCAGTGGCCTTTTGCCATTGATTTGTTCCCCCCTTTTTTTCTTTTTTTCCTTTTAACCCCAAGATGTATCTTTATTTGGTGATTTGGTGTAGTTTTATACATCTTAGTTTCTTTTCCTATGTTTTCCCTTTTTATTTTTTCAGTATCTCTGAGATTTCTTTCGTAGTTTGATTCATATGACTGCTAGATCTTCTTCTGCGGTTGTTTGATGTTGCCTAAAAACCCTTGGTAATGAGATATAGAGAAGTAATTACATGTTATATGCTATTACTGACATGATTTCTTGTTTCTGGCTTCTTTTATTTAGGAATTGATGTGGGGAAACAGTTTCAAGCTGTTCCTTCTGCAGGCTTTTTTAATGTTTTGCTTCCTCTTGTTTCTTTTTTTATTTTATTTTTATTTTTTATATTGTGTTTTTTGGTCAAAATAAAATGTCTTGGTGCAAACTGGGTTGAGGCCTTTGTTCGCTGCTAGAAGGAATAGACCATGTGCTGTTGTTCCTTGGTCGACTACATACTTTCTTAGCTGATTTTCTTGTTCCTCCTGTTTCTAACTTCTTGTTCGATGGTGGATTCACTAAGTACAGCATATATGAACCTATTAAGTTATATGGTACTTGTTTTGCTTAATCTTTGCCATAATTTCATCTTTTTTGCATCTTATAATTTTCAAATATGTAATTTCTAGTTTATTGTTTTTTATGCTTATTTTCTGGTTTGCTGGTGGAGATATATTTCTATACTTTGTTTGCAATCAGTTCTAATTTAAAATAATAAATTGCCTCTTAAATGGTAAAACTTCTTGTGAATCTTGATGGATTAGAGCCAACATATTCTAAAATCTATCATTTCAATGAGATTTGCTTCTATTCTGTTATGCATCTTGGTTTTTCCTGACTAATGCCCATGTTTAGACTGATGATGTGATAACGCAAGATATTCTTGACTTATTTAGAGCCGCCGCATCTTTGAGAAACAAGCAATATGGTGCTCTGCTTAACATCTGCGAGAGCAAATCATGGGGCTTATGAGCTATGTATGATAATTTCCTGTTGCTAGTAACTACATATAATCCATCCAGGTTGTAACCTAACTTTCCCAAGGTTTACTAAAAATCCTGATCTAATATTCTTGGTACGCCTGATAATTCATTTGTAATGAAAAATCCTAGCACGTTCAGATTCTAATAATAATTTCACTTGCATCAATTAGAGTTTAGATTGTTTTGTCCTACATCTCATCCATTCATTATCATTGTGCCTAATGTTGCATCAGAAATTTCTTTTTCGTATACCGGTACAAAAATTCCCTTGAAGTCATCCTCTCTTTTATGCAGTAGTATCATCCTCTGTTCTCTCTCTCTCTCTCTCTCTCTCTCACACACACACACACACACACACACACACACACAGACTGCCATATAGATTTAATTTCTTAATTGCTATATTTTACATAATAATTTTCCTTTTGCTATCTATTTTTTATTTTTGAAGGATTTTTTATTGCCTTGATTTACTTTTTGAACCTTTTGTCCTCTCTGACATTGGACTTAATTTTTTTAAGGTGGATTTGGGAACTGAATACCTTGTCAAGCCAGTAGGTCGTGCTGAAGATGAAGAAGATGCAAGTGACTTTGAACCAGGTGAAGAGAATGGCCATGAGGAGGACATAGATGAAGATGATGATGAGGGTGGAAAAGATCAGACCTCGTCAAAGAGGAAGTGGTCATCCAAGGATGACGACGATGATGACGACGATGATGGGGATGATGAGAGGCCATCAAAACGATAGTGCATTTACTACTAAATTAGCTGTTTTGTTTTTTTTTTTTTAAAACTAAAATGTTAAGGTTCTCACAAACCCATCTCCCAATTCTTTCTGGTAGAACATATTTGGGATTGGTCTGTGTCAATTGGGGATAATATTTGGTATAAAAGCTGTTCTAGCAACGTGGTGACATGTAGGATCTGTACAAGGTAGGAACATCCATGTGTCTGGTGAAGGCTGTTTTGTCCTTTGTGTGAAGCTCTTTAATTTATCTTCTTTTTTCTTTTAACCTTTTTGTCAGCTAGAATCCACGTGTACCTTTAAGTACTGTGTTCGTTAGGCTTTTGGTAAAGTGTTAAATTTGCTGATGTCTATTGGATTATGATGGATGGTTTATATAGTTGATATCTGATTCCCTTTTCTTATCTGTAGTAATATTCATCTATTTGCTGTATAGCTTGTCCATTTATTTGTTGAAGCTGTTAAAAAGATTTTCCTTCTTTCCATGCTGATCTCCTGCTGAGAATTCTTGGCATGGATTTGGTGTCACAGCATTTTGACTGTAAAATTACACTGTCCAAATGTTCAAATTGCTTTGAGCTATTCTTTGTTGCCTTTTTCCCTTGAGAAGACTCAACAAGGTGACATGGCCCACCGAATACTCTGGCTTTTTCTCAGATTCTTCACCACCTGTCGTGGTTTTATATTTCATTCGTCCCATGTGTGTTATGTTGTAAAGTCTCTTATGATTCCACTTTGAGGGATGTGGAGTTCCTGTCACCCTGGGACCGAGGAAAAATCAGTGCTCTAGTTTTCAATGGTCCCATACGAACCTGTTGGCAAGTGAAGCGGAGAAACAAACACCATGGTTAAGAAAAGGAGGTACTGGTGAAGAAAGGGAAGTCCAGGTTTGGTATGTTACAAGGCTATAAGAGATCATCCTCTTTCATCAATTTTGTGGGTGGGTGAGGTTGGAGGGGCTGTCCCTATCTTGGTCTGATAAGGATTGAAGCCTTTTCTCTAATATTCTAAGATCTGAACTCTGCAAAGATTTTTATGATGCATGTCAACTTATCTTTGTTGATGTTCAAACTCTGTTATCCATAATTTACTTAGGTTCCCTTTCAGTGCACCCTGAAAACCCTGGTCTATGTTTCAATCATGGTAGTCAATCATATTACCAAAGGTTTAGAATGTTCAAGCATCTCATGTGCAATCATGTTAGATCAAAATTGTGCATGGAAAGGAGTATTGAGAATTTACTGGGCACTCGGGCAAAGTAATGAGTTGAAACTCATAGCATGTGTTTAAAACTAATTTGATGAAATTGATGGCAATCTCTAACAAACCATGAGAATGTATTGTTTGATCTCCAAATATTTGTCGAAGAAGAAATATCATATGGTTCTTAGGGATTTCATCAAGAAAGAATTAACTATTTTCCTTTTGATTCATCTCATTTGATTAAAGAATCTGATGATCTTACTTTCAAAGAATATTAATTTGCTTGTTATTTATGAAGACTAAACTTTTATTTGACAAGGGAAATGGTCTGTGTGTGAGGAATAGCTAGAAGACTTCATTTAACAAAATGCTGTAGCACTTCACCATCAATTATGAAAGAAATGTTGTGTGGAAAAATAATAAATTGTTAATAGAGATTTAAGCTTGAGGATGAATTTTCATCAACCAAGGGAGCATGACACTACGGTGTCCATGGGTCAAAAATATCAACCAACCAATTTAAAGGCTAGTACCAGTAGGTTTTGGAGCTCTTTGCATGTTAAAATTGAATTTTGAATGGCTCATTTACTATCTTTTCTATTTTCAAATTTCTCTTAAAATTGTTTAGTGGAATTTAGGTTTCAAATTTGTTTAGTTCTAAATACTTGGTTGGTTATAAGTAATGCATAGAATTGGAGATTTGTTCCCTTTTGTGATTTATAATCTCCACTCCATATGTGGGCATGGATTCTATAGATCACATGACTAACAATCCACCAAATCTCGTAAATTAGCCAATGTTACATTTGCTTCCTTTCCACAATAGCAAATGACAAGTTTCATGGATCCATGACCCTACCTTAAGATTTTTCAAAAGAAAAAAAAAAAAGAGTACTGCTATATCAAATCGTAATTTGTCGATGCGCAATCTAAAATGTTGATGCACAATCTAATTTGTCAATGGCATGCTTATTTGACATTACCATGTTTGCAAGCAATTAAAGTGAAAATAAAGTGATATCAAGCTTTCATCATTTCCTTTCTTGTCGAACTCTTCAAACTCAAAGTTATTTAATTGTAATTGTGAGGAAAGTTATCAATGTCTAGCTATGGGTTAGGTAAGGTGTTCTTTGTTCAACAAAAGTACAAGGGGAGTGAGATAAACTCAATAGCATGATGTTTACTAACCCTAGCAGCAAAGGCAATGATCTAGATCCATGAGAAAGGAGAGAAAAAAAATAAGAAGAGAGAGGTGGTAGGAGAAACCTAAGGAGGGGAAGAGATAGATAGAGAAAAGAGAAAACGGGTTGCAAGAAGAAAGCTTTGATGACAAGAAAAGATAAATCTAATGATTTAGAGTAAAAAAAAATAAAGGAGAATGTGAGGAGGAAATGAAGTGACATGGGTAGCAAAACCTTCTAGTGAAAATGATGGTGAAAAACTCAAGTAAGATAAAGAGATGAGAGACATTGGTAGAGGAGTGATACTGATCAATGAATAGCTCAAAAAGGGATGATGGAAGAGAATAAAATTAAGCATTCTCTTGTAAAAAAATGACCACATCATAGTGCTACATGTTTAATATCTATCATGTCAAATAGTGGATATGAAATATTAAAAAAGGAATTTTATTTTCTTTTCGCTATCAATATTTTGGTGCAGATGAGAAGCACTGGCCTAAGATCTAGAATAAGCATTAATTAAATCAAGTAACAATAGTATAAAAATTTGAGAGAAAATAAAGAAATTTTATTAACAAATTGAAGTCAAAATAAGTTTGGCTCAAGATACTACTTTTTTTTTTTTAAACATAAAGACATCTTGAGAAAGATTTAGATATACTACACTACTCTTCGATCCCCACTCCCACATCCTTTACACCCTTCTTGTTAAAAATAATAATTTTACTTCATAACAAACAATGTCTTACTCACTTGTAGACAAACTAAATTAATGTCTTTCCCACTTGAAATATATTGAGCAGAGCTCAACCTAATAATCATAGGGACATTAAAAATAAAAAAAAAACTAATTAACTGTTGTGTTGGAGTTCATGATGATTCCAAAACTCTTTTCCATCATGAACTTCATGCTAACAACATTAAATTTGGCGTACAATGCTTCAAATTGCTTGATCGGTAATCTTTTATTAAAAATGTTAACTAGCTGATTTTTTATAGAAATTAAGCAAATTAACTTCTTCATTAGTAATTCTCTCTAACAATGAGATATAAACCTGGATATATTTTCTCTATTCATGGAACATCAAATTTTTGGCCAATCCAACCGTACTCTTATTATTATAATAAAGAAGAAAAATATAATATATATTCTGACTTAAATCATTAAACAATCTCATCAGCCAAGTCGATTCTTAAACTACTATTGTAGTGGCATGATATTTTGTCTATGTAAAAGACAATGCAATAATAAGTTATCTCTTACTACACCAGGGAATAATATAGATCTTAAACTAAAAGAAAAACTTGAAGTAGAATCACATGCAACCACATTACTAGTATAATTTGCATCCATAAAATCTGCTAATTTAATTAAAGATTTATTAGTATATAAAATACTATAATTGACAATCTTCACAATATATCTTAAGATTCAAAAAATTATATTAAAATATGATCTCCTAAGACTACTTATATTAGCTAACAATGCCAATTGTATAAGAAATATTTAAGATTATAATAGTCAAGTAGATTGATACTAAGAAATTATTAAAATTCATTAAGTTCTTTTATTTCAAATGATATAGATAGTTGTTCACAAATAGTATGGATTTTATCAATATCATCGTAGTGAGAATTAAGTTATCAACATAGAGGTTATCACTATACCTTTATTAAAAGGCTGCAATATATAAATCTTTTTATCAAGATCACCTATATGAATGCATTCTTTATATTTATTTACCATAAAAACTAACCCCACCTGACTACTAAGAAGATAATCCTATTTCGATTATAGTTAATTTTATAAATGAACTAAAGGTATTGTTAAAATCAACTCTATGCCGAGAATCTTTTTGCCATATGCCTAACTTTGTAGCATTCAATAGAGCCATAATTCTTCTTTTCACCTTATACATCTACTTGAAAGAAATAGGAGAAATGCTATCAAGCAAAATAATTAAATTTCATATTGCATTCTAAAGAATTAGGTTCATATTCATATAATCCAATTATCTTCTTCTTCTCTAATGATATATGCTTATTTTTTTTAGAATTTGAAACATGCACACTAGTTTTCTGTGAACTTTTATGACTGCTGGAATTAGACAAAGATGAAAAAGACTAGCTATAGAGCCAGAGGAGAAAAAGGTCAATCAGTTTGCTTAACTGTAGTAGTATCTTCTTAAGATATGTCGTCCTTATCAACAACTAATTAGAATTATTAAAATTAGAAAATAAGACCCATCAAAAACTACTATGAAAGTCTCTCATAAAAAACAATATGTCTAAAGATTTAAATCTTTATTTTCATAGGATTATTGTACCTCCAAACTTTCCTAACCTCATCATAGCCCAAAAAATACAGACATAATAAGTTTCTTATCCAGTTTATTAGAAAACTCATTATAATCATGAACAAAGAAAATACATCCAAATACATGAAGATGAGAAATATCATGTGCTTCTCAAATAATTTTTCATGTGCAGAAATGTGATCAATACTTTTCAAAGGTATTCTGTTTATAATATATACTATCAGCAAGCATTTGTTCAAAATTCATATTTCACATTCTTTACTTGAATCATGTTTTCGATATATTCAAATAAATATTTGTTCTTCCTTTCTATCGTACAATTTTATTCAAGAGCACTCAAACAAATAAATTATATATACATGTCTTAACTAGTCAAATAATAAGAGAATTTTACTGAAACACATTCATCATCACCATTAGTTCTTAAACAATAAATTTTAATTTTTTAGAAAAAGTTTAATTGGATTTTTAAATTGACAAAATTTTTCAAATACTTTTGTTTAGTTTTAAACAAAGTAGAGTCGTGTATATCTTGAGAAATCATCAACAAATGTATTTGCAAACCTCAAACTGATAAAAGATAAACTATTCATCTTTTCAATGAGATCTAAATGTATCAACTAGCTGAAAGGATCTTGTCCTACTCTCTTTGAAAGATATACTCTATAACCAACCTTTGCTTAAATCTTTTCATTTTGATATTCCATGTAGATAGTGTTAATATTCGCTTTTATCTTGATAAATCTATTGACCAATCTTTTACTTTTCATATCTTGAAGTTTGTCGTAATCTACATGAGTCATTTTGGCATACTACAAATTAATGGTGCCATGTTTAAGAGTTTGATCAACACAAAAATTTCTAGTAGATATAACATAAAGCTCATTCATTTTTTTCTCACGAATAATAAGCTTTCCTAAAATTCTCCGTAGCACATCATTAGGCTCAAATAAAACAAAATACCTTTTTTATATTAATCAAATTTTCTTCCTATCAAACACAAATAAATGTTATTCATAGGAAGAGAAGAACCAAAAATATAATATGAAAGATAGGTCACTAATGCTTTTGATAAGATAAAGTGAACCATCAATAGTAACAATAGCATCAAAACTATAATCACATAAAATATCTAATACCTCTTTATGATTAGTAAGATGGTAAAATCTCACAAAATCAATAATCCAATTATAATCAAAATCAATCTATATCACATGCGAAGAAGTAGAGATACATGTATATTGGCTATTAAGACAACTTGCATCAATAATAGAAGTAGTAAAAGCCTAACTATCAATTTTTTTCTCTCCCTCCATGTTCAAAAGTGTAGGATACAATATCAGACTATTTGAGCTTTACCATACAATTCTTTATATGTATCGTAATTCTCTTTGAATTATATGTATGACAATTATAACTTTTCTTTTGATTAGAATTTTTATCTTTCTTAGTTTCTTCAATTAACCTTTTTTAAAATTTTAAATTTAGAGCTTATTTAGTATTACTTTTGTTTTCTTTTTTATTTTAAAAAATAAAAACATGAAATCTAATGGAAAAAAATGTGTTTAGTTATATTTTTTAATTTTAAAAGTAATTTTCATTATTTATGGAAAAAGTGGAAGTGAAATTTTTTTTTCACTTCCACTTTTTTGAAATTAACTTTTTTGGAGAAATTGAAACATTTTTTTTAAAAGTGTCTTTTGTTATAAAAAAAATAAAAAATAACAGTAGCTATCTAATATGTTCTTACTATCAGAATCATAAAAATTAAAAAGCAACAATGATGGCTAAACTTATTTCTTATGTAAAAAAAATGAAAATAAAATTTTTTATTTTCAAAAGAAAAAGTGACAGCAATGCTAAATACAGCCTCATTATTTTACTTTTTATTTTTTTATGTATTTATTTTGAAGGAAAATATAGTCAAACCACATATCCACATATAAGTACTATTCTTCTTATTCAAACCACATACTAACAAGTTTTGTCATTTATTTTTATTATAGTGAGAATTTTATTTTCATCAAATGCTAAGATCATCAAGCAAATTCTTTATTTTAAAAAATACTAGGAGATTATAAAATTATCTTTTTTGAAAACAATAAACTTATTATCTAAAAATTCAAACCAAGCTCTATTAAATCTTGAGTGTATGTCTGAGACTATTCCAGGCTTTCTTCAACTCTTCTAAATCTTGAATATGATAATGATTATCTCTATCCATATTAATTTGGAGAAGTCTTTTCAGTGTTGATCTTTTATTTTTTTAATTATTTCTATATTATTAAAAGTTTCTTATGGCATCATTGAACATGTTCCATTCATGATCTTTTACAATTCTGGTTCAATTAAATAATTTTGATGCAAGACTTCTAAAAGCATAATTGGTGTCTTTCAATTTTTTAATCTTGAATGGTAGAGCTTGAAGCATTTTTTTGGAGGGGCTGAACTAAAAGTAGTAGTACATGTTTAAAATATTTATTATATATAAACATATTTTTTAGATTAAAAAAATATATAACTTAAAAAGATTTATCATCAAATATCATGTAAAAACAAAAGAATTATATGTTTAACAATTAAGATGGATTTGTATTAGAATTGACAAAAAAAAAAAGAAGAAGATAAATTAGAGATAATTGCATAAAAAACTAAATCATAGAAAATATTAATTTATTATTAAATTAATTTTATTAAAAATTTAATGGATAATATGTTTTGAATTCTGTTTTATTGGATATATTTTTAATGGATATATATATATATATATATTTAATTGAAGTGAACTGTAGTATGAATTTTTTTAAAAATTTTTGAAGGGCCATGGCCTCCTCTTTTTTTCTTTTCTTTTCTTTTCTTTTCTTTTTTTTTTTTTTTGGATTGAAGTGAACTGAAGTATGAATTTTTTTAAATATTTGAAGGCCCATGGCCTCTCTTGTCTACTGAGTGAGGTCCACCATGGATGAAAGTGATGTAAATGATGTTAATAGCATTAACCACGATGCACCAGTCAAATTAAAAAAAAATGGGTGCACTGGTGCATGGTAAATTATTGGACGCCCTTCCATCATGACTACGGACCGTCAATTTTAAATGCTATGGTGATATGATTTTTGATTATATCGGTTCAATATTTAAAACAAACATTAATTAAATCAAATAATAATCATGATTAAAAAAATTAAAAGAGAATGAGGAATTTTTTAAATAAAAAATTGGAACCAAAATAAGCTTCGCTCAGCTCCCTTTTCTCACGTCCTTTTATTCCTTCCTTTTAAAAATAATATTTTTATGTTAAAACGTAATCTATCTCATTCACTGCAAACTAAATCAACGAGTTTTTTCTCACCCAAATATTGTTAAGAGCGAAGAACCACATGATAAAACATTACATCTAAATTTTAACCAAAAAATTAAGTCATTTGGGAGGCTAAGAGATCAAGTATCATGGGTTCACATTTTCTTTTTCAAAGATATTAATAGATTATAACTCTTTTAGTGGCATTAGGTAAAAATATAAACCTTGCTTAAAAGCTAAGTTTCAATATGGGTATAATTTTGTTATTATTATGAATTTCCTCTTATTAAAACCGCTATAATGGTTATAATAACTACGGACGAAAAATAGGGGTCCACCTCACGGTTTATTACTTAAATCAAATGCCGTCTCCTCTTTCCATTCCTCCCGGCTCTCCCATCGTTCTACGTTCGCCTTCCGTCCCTCGTCATTCCATAAATGTCCTCCGTTGCCAAATAAAAAATCGATCAAAACCCTACCCTACACCCACCGGCACTCGAAAACCCGGACCAGAATCGAAAGCAATCCCTCAAACGCCTGCCATTCTCCCCGCAGACCGAGCAGTTTTGGAAGCGGAGGCGGCGGCAGGAGGAAGCGAAGGAACTGCCGCCACCGCCGGTGCATTGCCCTAGACCGCCGTGCCACACAGACCCTCCCCCACCCCCGCGGTCGCTGACCCACCGAAATGGCCATGGTCCCGCAGCCGGCAGCGACGTCACAGGAGCAGCCGCGCTCCCCGCAGGCCCTCCAACGACCACCGCCGTTGGATAATGATCGCACCAGCGGGGAGCTCCGGTCCCTAGACTGCAACCTCGCCTCCCTCTGCGACCACATCCAGATGGAGGGCTTCAACAACGGCGCTTTCTCCGACGTAGTTGTGGAGGCCTTGGACTCCACCTACCATCTCCATCGCCTTATCCTTTCCCGCAGCTCCTACTTCAGGTGCATTTTGTTCCATAAAGTTCCAACCTTTGGGGGTATTGATGGAATTCGTGATATTTATAATCGCATATGTCGAAAAGTGGAAATTTTTTTATTATTTTGGTAATCTTTCTATGAATTTTTGGCCGATTGATCTCTGCTATATTTTCTTTCTCTTAGTTTTGATAAATTTTGTCCATTTTAGTGTTTGCTATCAATTATACTGCATTATCCTTATTCATGTACCTTAGTTTGTGGCAGTATCCTTTAAAAGGACTTTTGGAGTCTAAACGGAAGGCATAAAGTACAAGGCATAAAATACAAGCGCGCTTCAACAAAGCCTGCATATTTTTAAAATAAATAAAATAATTTATATAAATAAAATTTATAATACATAATAAAAAATTAAAATAATAATAATAATAATATATTTAACCTATTAGTTTAATGAAAAGCTTTTTGTTTCTCAGCTAAAATTTGTAATCCCTACAAGCATAATTTTTGATGTTCTATCTCTTTGTCTTTCAATTTTTAGATTTTTTATAAAATAAAAAAAATAATTATGATACATCATAAAATCAATATAGTTTAATAAATATAATAGATTTAAACAAAATATTACAAATATAGTTTATGAAAAAAGGCATGCCTTTTTTGCGTCTCAAATTATATTAAAAATATATAATTTTTTTTATCTTACGTGCGTCAAGATAAAGGCACCTTATTTAAGGTATAAGAAGCGCGTAACCTGCTTTAAACGTATTTTGTGCCTTAGGCGCACCTTAAGATACAAGAAACACCTAATCTTTGGTGTTTTGCGTCTTGTACCTTAAGTACGCTTTTGACAACATTGATTTGTAGTTTCTTACTTGTAGCCTTTTGGTTCCAGCATTTGTATGAATGCAAGTTAATATTGGAGCTACCAGTATTTGTAGACCAACAACATTTTATGGTTCTTTGAGAAACTTGCAATATTGGATCAAAATTCTGTACTTTGATTTATCCCTTATCCGTTCGATAATCACCTGAAATTCTCTTGACATTCCTGTCAATGAGGAAGTTTATATCTCCAATGCCATTTGAGGCTGCAAATGTTTTCTTTCAGTGAATTATTTCGGAATGGGCAGGAACATGCTTCATGGTCCTTGGAAAGAGGCTGGTTCACCGACTGTGGTATTGCATGTTGATGATCCTAATGTTAACTCAGAGTCCATCGAGATGGCATTGGCATATCTATACGGGCATCATCCCAAGCTTAATGACAGCAATGCATTCCATGTTCTCGCTGCTGCTTCTTTTCTTGATCTTCAGGTTCCTTGGACTGCTCATTGCATAAGCTCTCAGCTATGCTAGTTGTGCACTTTATGTCTTTTGTTTATTCATATGGCCATTTGTTGGCAGGATTTATGTGCAATCTGCACAGATTTTATCATATCTGAATTGTGGACCTCAAACTTTTTGGCTTATCAGGTAAGGTCCAGTTCATTGATGCATTTGTATTGCCTGCCTGAGTGTTACCAAATCAGAGCAACATGCCATTGAGACTCACACTGCACTTGTTTCTGAATTAGGTGTTTGCAGAGAGTCAAGATTATGGTATTCATGGGGAACGTGTTAGAAATGCGTGCTGGGGGTACCTATGTCAAAGCGCCACCATGGAGTTGAGAGAGGTAAGGGAACAACTCATATGCATGTTAACTGTAAAAGATGCTGTATTGTATTTCTGCTTCTATCTACATTGTGTTTCAAACTTTAAAATTTTAGTACTGCTACTTCCATAATTCCTACTCTGATCTGATCATATGACTTTGACAACATGTGTTGGCTATCCTTGCCACAGTTGCCATAAGAGGGAATGGATGCAAGAATCAATACGACAGTAGGAAGCATGAAATGGTGCTTATAAAGAAAGTCCCAATGCAAGAATTGACAAATGACAATATTAGATCATATAACAAATTATAAAAAGTACATGAAAAAATAACAAAAAAATCAGATAAAAAACATGGAGAAACTAGTCATTGCTTATCAAGGAACTCTTTTTAAGTCTATGACACAAAATAGAAAGTTAAATCTACAGTGGAAGAGAGGGGTTCTCATAAACTAGTCTTTCAAAAGAAGACAAATATTGCTATAAATGGCAAAAAAATTAAAACACAGCTATTGTAATCTCATTATGGCTCATTTTTTCAGTGGCACCAAACAAAATGCTGTAGCAGAGAGCTTTGGTGATGTCAAGTACATAACAGTTTTCTTTAAAGAATCTATTTAGTATATTGATTCTCCTTATTGGCCATCTCCTATGTACTCCTAGTGTTTGGTGAAGCAGGGATGGAGAAATGGAACCACAACATTGGGGCGGTTATAAATACCACAAATCAATATTTTAAAATATGGTGCGTGAGGCCACGTATGCATATGCAGTCCCTTAACCACATTGCATTCCCTATATGGAACCACTATATGCAATCAAGCCACATATGGGCTGAAAAACCGGTTCTTTTAACACCATGTCAGCATCCAAATGTAGCCAAATCAGCATTTTGGTGCTGCATATGTATCCTATTTTTTCATTGTGCAGCTGAACATGTAGCCCGTTTGACATTATGGAACCGCATACATTGCCTGCTCTTATGCAGGCCCATACAAACTAGTTAGGTTCCAACCAATGGTCGGGTTAGACATGGGTTTCAAGTGGGTTGGCTACGCATTTATTAATAATGTTAATATGTAAAATATGCTATAATTACTGCAAGTGCTAAGTAGGAGGCACTATTTGTTAGATTTCGGTGGTCAATGTTGCGATTATTTATTGTGTTCAATAATAGGCACTACTCACATTAGTAGTAGGTACTAATTTGTGTAATTAATATTGCAATTACTTATAAAAATGTTATTAGGATTTTATTTGATCTATTTTCAAATATGTAAAATACTAACCTCAATTGCCAAGATCGTAAGTGGATGTGGGAGCGGTTTCTTAAAGACGCTTATAGTAAGAAAGTACTTAGTGAGAGGGTGTGTCTTCGAGATTCTAGGAAGTTTCTAGAGGGGGTGCATTATCCCAAGGAGAAAATTCTGGCTACTAAGATATTAACTGCATATACATCTACATATGCAACTGTATAATGCATATGCATCATGCGGTCCCTTGACCACCTATATGGTGTGTCTGCTGTTTAAAATATTGCCACAAATACAGTGCCGAACTTATCAAAAAGAAATGTTTGTTTTGGGAAGCGGTGGTGAATGGCGAACACTTTTCTCTTGGAGACTTGGATTACATGTTTTCTGAAGGCCTGCTTTGCATCTATTTCCATTTCAGCTTCCTAAGAAACTCCTGTTGGTGTGTGAAACCCATTTCCCAGCCTCTGTGATCCCTGCTATCTATATATGTAAATTTGACAGAGTTGATTTTTTTTCTTTTTTTTTTGAGTCAAAAAAGAAAGATGGAAGGCTTGGATTTCAGGAGTTGGGAAATTTTAAGTGAGGACTTGGGATTGTGTTTTGGTTGGAAAGCTGACACAAAAGTAGAGCTGCAATTCATGAGGACTTGGGATTATGTTTTGGTTGGAAAGCTGGCGCACAAGTAGGGCTGCAATTCGTGATGTTCAAATTTCTGGGTCCGAAATAAGTCTGATTTGAAATATTCAAGCTTTTAAGCTGAATTTATTGTCTTATCTTTCATGTGCTAGTACATGAAAGTGATCAGGCAGTTGCTTAATCTTTTCTCAAATAGAAGTATTCAAGCAGAATGGATTTTCCCCCCTTTTTTCATTTCCTGACCTTTAGCATGTTCGAACTAAGATATGTGTAGATTATTTTGCCTTGTGGAGATTACTCATTGGTTTTGACCCAATTGAGGTTCTTGAGGCAGGAGATGAACCTGACATGCTTTTATGTGGTGGGCCCCTTTTTGAAGTGATAAGGGTGTATACCTGACTTTAGGAAATCTGAATCAATATTCATGAAGATTTTTCAACTAGAAGACTTTCTTGGATGGCATGTATGAGAAGCTAAAAGGAAATATCATTCTTTGTAGAGACTTAAAATCTTATCTATATTATGCCTTTCAGATCAATTAACTTTGGAATTATTGGATAGAGTTATCAAATCTTCATTGCTGAAAAAGAAGTTCACTCCCCTGTGAACCTCATCCAAGAAGGACATATAACAGCTAAAGAGCACTGGAGATTGAATAGGTTAAAAACCATTAGGAGCAAGTTAGACTTTCCTCCATTGGTTCAGGAGCTTTTGATTTTAGTGTGAGGAGGGTTTATCAATGTTAACTGACTGGAGGTTGCTATGGGTGGTAGACCTTATTCCCATGACCATTTCGATTGCCAAAATGCATTTTTTTTTAATGGTACTACCCTAATATGACTGATTCTCTTTCCCTAAATATTCTATTGTCCACATTTTTTTGTATGCATGGTTCCTTCTTTTACTGTCATCTGGTTGACATTATCTGGATTCCCTTTTGTCTTATTTTCTTTAGTTTTCTTAACAAGGTCTTGGTGTCCAAAGTTATATTTGATGTTTTTTTTTGGTGTGTCCATCATATTATCCATGAATAGTTCCATGAGTCTTGCACTTGTGGTGTTATATACTTTTTACCATTCAATCTCATTGGTAAAATTCATGAACATGGTCATCAAGCTGTTCTCGACTATATTACTACATCCTTGGATGATGGCATACTAGAATCATTGGCCTAAAATTTGATGTTCTGGGTATGTTGTCCTCTTAATTCAGAAACTCAAAGCATATATAACAAACTTAGTTCCCAGGACTATGTACTCTGAACTCTATTATCTTAGATGTAAAATGTTTTCTAAGTTCACGGCTTCACATCAGTCCACAAGTCAACATGGTGAAAAATATACACATCATCTTGCTTATGTGTAGTGAAAGTTTTCTACTTGTAATTGTTATATATGCTATATGCAATTCTGTCCTGTCTTTTATGCCTTGTTATTACACCTATAAGATTTTGGGCTATTCTTTTCAATGTTAATTTCATATTTTACTTTATCTGTGTGCACGCGCACTATTGTGTACAAGTGCAGTGCATGTCCATATTCTGTTTCATTCCCCTATGCTTGTGTGATATTTAATTTATCCATGTGTTACATGGCTTTGATTATTAGGTACTACCAAAACTTTCTTCACAAACCTTGCATGCTCTGTTTACATCAAATGAACTTTGGGTACCTAACGAGGAGAAACGGTATGTGGCATACTATCAGCATACAATCTGCTTCTCACAACGTTTTATTGCAATTTCATTGGAGTTTTAATTGTTCAATTGAAGGTTTGAACTGGCTCTGTACACATTACTTGCAAAAAGTGCCATTTCTGAGGAGCACTCTGGACAAGAAAGCTCTGGTTCCGAGATGGGATTGAGTACTTTGGATTCTTCTGAGCTTAAGGGAAAAAGTATAATGGACGACTGCTGTGATAATCAACTCATGGAGCGTGAAATACAGCATTTAAGCATACAGGACAATTTAGAAGGACATGAAGCTGCTCATAATATTCTGCTTGAGCTTGCAGATTGTGTCATAGACTTCCACACTCATGTTCCTTATTCCAAACCAGAGCTAGTGCAACAAACAGATTGCTCTCAACCAGTGGAGGATCCAAGATATTCCCTCAAAATGGAGCAACCTTCCTTCTTGCACTCTTTAGCTGACATAAATTCAATGCAAACATTGTGTTCATATGTTGAAACACAAAATGGTATTGAAACAGGTAAAATGGGGGAAAATGGAACTGCTATGGAAGGTCCATCTGTTGAAAACACATGTCATCATTTAAATAGTAATATCTGGCTCTCCAGGGATCACTCAATGAACTGCTCCTCAGCTAGCCATTTGACTAATGGAGCAACACCAAATTATTGGGGAAGGTGTAACATGCCTTCCTGGGGTGGCAGGATGGTATGTAAAAGACAGGTCAAAAGTGCCAAGGGGATCTCAGTTATGCATGGTGAAGAATTCAATGCTTTCATTAATATATTTGAAGGGGGTTATCTTCTTTATTGTAACATGTCCTTTGAAGCACTTCTAAATGTCCGAAAACAACTAGAGGAATTAGGATTCCCTTGCAAAGCTGCAGACGATGGTCTTTGGCTACAGGTCACAAACCAACATTCTTTGGCACAATGTTTAATCTATAATAGTTATTACTCTTTTCTTTTCTTTTGCTTTGTTTGCAATTCATATTTCATGGGAATATGATGTCTAAGATTTGTTGATCTATTAATGCAGATGCTTCTATATCACAAGGTGCAAGCAATAGGGGCTGATACTTGCAAAAATTGCTGTCTTACAAGCAATGCATGCACTTGTAGGCAGGCATATGCAAATAGTTATTACAGAAAAGAGCACAATCGAAACAGTAGTTCTGGCAAAATGGGGAATACTTTCCTTGTTGATGCCCAAGGTGAGGGAAGTGGCTTATATGGCCCTGTGCATGCCCATGTAAGGGGAGCGATTGATGGACTGGCTGGCATTGGGGTGCCTGGTGCAGCTTGGCCTCCAACACATGTTTTTTCTCGTGTTCCATTTGGACTTGGCAACAAAAATTGCCAGCAGTCACTTGCTAGTGATGATTTAGAAGCCAGAGTTGTTCTTAATGGTGAGCTATCAGGAGATGGTTTGACAGCTCTGATTGGTCTTAGCCAAGGGAACAATGTTGTTCATGTTCATGCAGAGCAAACAAAGAGAATATATGAACCAGATCTGCAGAGTAGATTTGCTGGATCATCTTCTCTTCCTGGTGCTGGTGGTAGCATTGCAGTGCAGATGTTTGAATCACAGGAGCATGCTCTTGGACTTGAATGGGAAAGTTCTGAGGGTTCATACATATCCTTAGATTTGAAAACACCGCTATGCCATTTCCCTCCATTTCGCTTTGGGTAGGATGCCATAATCTTTTTTATTTCTCCTGTTAATCTTTTGACTATTAGTAGAATCATGTAACACCAAATATCATATACAGCTTAATTTTTCATGTTCTCTAGTTGATTCATGGAGGGTATAGCGTGCCTGTGCTTGTGTATGTGTGATGTCCGTATAACTCATGCTTATTAGTGTAGTGGTGACCTTTTCTTTCATTTCTTTATCACAAGTCAGTTGAATGTGCTGTGCACACCCTAATGCCGCAGTTCTTTGCACACTTCTAACATGGATCTTGCACTAATGTTAATTTTTGCACTGAATGCTCATGTTTTATAAGCACCACCTTGCATCAACCTTCCTTGAATTATTTTACATTTCAGAGGCCTTTTGGACCACAATTTCAATGCCTGGATTCTGTCTGATTCTGATATGTGGCCATTTGGTGAATTATTGGTCTAAATTTTCACAGGCTTTGAAGGCAGCTTAGTACTTGAGCAGGGTGAAAAATTAGTATGAACTGACTGCTCTTTTTAGGAGATAAAAAGTTGGCCACAGTATAAGGACAAATGTCTAAACTCCAACAAAACTAAATAGTGCAGGTGTCCATCCGTTAAGAATTTCAACCAGAATATTTTTTGAACAAGCAATTGACCATAGCCGTACCCATATAATTTCTCTTATAAAACTTGCCGATAATCATTTTAATATAAATTGTTTCTTGCAAGTACTTTCTGGAATGTTCACATGGTTCTCCTAATGGTTTCTCTTATGCCATCAAGCATGGTAACAATTACTTGCCATTCCTAGCTGTTTCTTCTGAATTTTAATACAATTCTACCAATCATTGCTGCTCTTTTGAAGGGTTTTGTCATTTAAGGATATTAGCTTTACTGGTTTTGGCCTAGTTTGTGTTTGTTTGTAAGGCAATTCCTGTACACATGTTGTTTGTGGCATTCTATGACATTCTTGTGATATTTATTTCCCTTATCTAGGATCCACTCTTTTGTAAGATGTTGTGGGATTCTTCTTTTCATTATCGTTAAATACTTATGACTTGGGTGCATTGATTTTTTACCATAATTGTTGATTACAGATCTGAAATTTTAATAACCTGTTGAGAGTAGCCACCAATAAGTATGATAATGTAAGTAGTGTTTCATCTTACTGGAGGTGATTATTAAATAGCTGGATGAGTAATAAGCACGAATTGAACAAAACACTGAATTTCTTTGAGTTGGTCCTGCTATGGATATTTTATATATTAATTAAGAAAACTAAGATCCATAGTAGGACTTCTCAGAGTATTTGATACAAATGGTACGTAGGCATGGCTCTATTGAACCTATTGCTTGTGAGGATTTCATATGATTGACAAGGCAAAAGGTGGTAGCTCTGTAGTTTGATCTTTTGGCCGTACTTATGATTGAAACTCTCTAGGGACCAATGCAACAATTATCTAAGGAAGCTGGAGAGGTCAATGGTGATATAAGCTGCTCCTGCCTTGCCTACACTTTCATTGTCATAGATCATGTTTCCTTGATTTTTGCCTCTGAAATGCTTAGAGTTCTGCTCTTTCCCAGTTATCAATGGTGTGGTACTGGCTGCTGAAACTTGTACAACCACATTAAGTGTTATGAGCTGAAAATGTATTTTCCCATGCTTCAAAATCATTATCTAGCAAATGGTGTTAAGAAGAGGTTAGGAGCTTGATGGTTGAATATACTTTATGAATTTTTGGATCTCAATCTGCTGCCCTTGGTAGGAGTTGAGCATATCAATAGTATTGTTTGGTTTGTGGGCAGCAAACCAATTTCACCAAATATTGTATAATTATATACCGCTCTTAATAGTAGGTCCCCTGGTTACTTAACCCAACATTCATTTTCGAAAATACGGAGAGGAGAAACTAGTACAGTCTTGTGTTTTGTTAATTATGATGTTACTATTGACACATGTTTCCAAAGTTGATTCTCCTTTCATGGTATGATACTTTTTAATTTTGATTTATTACTATTCCTCAATTGCCAAAAGAAGAATGTTTACTTGTAAAAATATTAATAACTTAACCAGTAAGTCTGATATGAAAAAGCTAGATGAGGCATTAAATATATGGGGTTGATGTCAGAGGTTTGATGAATTGGTGTCAAAGTAGCTGGCAAAACAACTATGGGCCAGAGAGTAAGGCTACCATGGACCAGAGAGTCATGAGATGCAACCTACATTAGTTAGTCTATGGTCTTGTAGTCTAAATTTGTTTATCCTTTATATGATCCTCGTTTGCTCAAGTGCCTTTCTCTTCTTTTGGAGGGGTCCTAACAGTTTGGTGGTTCTGCATTTTTTTAGACAGCATCTAATAGTAGCTGGATAGGTAAATCATCGATTACCATTACTATTAGATAGCATCTAATAGTAGCTGGATGGGTAAAACATCGATTACCATTACCAATTTGATGCATGCAACCTATTTATCCATTATTCCATGCTTAATGTTCCTGCTTAGTTTCTCCTGTGGAAAGACCGTTAAAAGTTGTGTTCCTTGAATTTATAATTCATCCATTTAATATCAGGGTAGAATTTGAAGATGTGCACATGCTTGCTGATGGCCAAGTGAAGCACTCTCCTGAAGTATTTTATGGAGGGTCACTTTGGAAGGTACGTGATTCTGTTAGTATGCATCTTATACACTCTATCTTGTCATATTAATTGAAGAAAACTTGTCTGTGTTGATAGGTAAGTGTCCAGGCTTTCAGTGATGAAGACCCACAGGGACGTTGGACACTTGGTAATTTTACCATCTGGCATTGAATTTTTATCATTATACAAGTCAAAACAATGATGAAACTAATGTGTTCCCTTCCAAATGCTTGTCATTCAGGATTGTTTCTCCACAGGCGCAAGGCAGAAGTGATAGATTCCTTAAGAAAGGTTTTTGTTCTCATTTTCTCTCTCCCTTTTTTTTGTTTCTTGTCTTTTTTAAAAGAAATCATTTAACAAGATATGGAAGTCCTACCCACAAAACATTTTCCTTCCAAAGGTTCATATATATGTTGACTCTCGCGAAAAGGTGACAGCCCGCTATCAGGTATGATGGTTTAGGCTGGAAAGTCCCTTCTCATTTGCTATTATTATTATTATTATTTTTGGTGTTTTCCTTGTTATTATGGAGCGATTTGTGGTTTATTCATCCAGTTGATTTGCCCATCAAAGAAGGAAGTGATGGTGTTTGGGAGCTTCAAGCAGGCAGGGACTTTGTTACCAAAAGCTCCAAAGGGTTGGGGTTGGCGCACTGCTTTACTATTTGATGAACTTGCAGATCTCTTACAAGGTGGAGCCTTGCGGGTTGCTGCTGTCGTGCAGCTAGTTTGAGATTAATCAGGTGTTGCTGATGTCAATATGAACTGTGAATTACAATACATGCATTCTTTGGACATGGCATGCATATTTAATAAAGTAGAAAACCTAGCCATGTTAAACCATTTATGGCAGCAATAATCGCTTGTTTATTTACCTATACATTCTTTGTTAAATATCTAAATTGTTGATTTTTAACAGTTGTTGCAGTACACTCATTGCTGCTTTGTCGTAACTCAATCTCTATCTTAGTGCACAGCAACTGCAGGCTTTTTTGTAATGATTTGTTAATTGTTCAGCAGTCTCTTATCTTTTCAGTTTGTAAAACAATGCTGTCATGATGGTCTCAGCAACACCATTTATTTGATCTGATGTTAAATTTAGATCAGCATCAAAATAGCCATTACTAGAACCCCACAAATTGTTGGCAAACCTAGATACCCCTGCTCACATTTAAGATTGAGTTTGAAAGCAGAACAACAGCGTGCAAGTCATGTACTCGAGTTGTTCTACCTTTTTTCAGCCAAATATTGATTGGATGGATATAAGGTAATCCACTTTTTTATAAGGCCAAAGCAAATATTTCCAAGGATTTGTAACTTTTGGCTTTCAAACTCATTTATCTCAATTAATGCAGGAATAAATTACTGTAGAGTGGATTAATTTATTTTCAAGTAGAGAGAAGCAAATTAATCCATTTACTCCAAGTTACTCAGGGCTAACTCATTTCCTTTCCAAATGCGGTATTTTGCCAGAGCAGAACTCTATATCAAAATGATTTGTTAGAACATAATTCATAATATCCTGCCATAACACTGCGCACGAGGGGGGGGGGGTGGCGTGGGGAGATACGGAATGATCTTTGCAACTCCGTTTTAACTCTTTATTTTTTTTTTTTTTGACATTGGATAAATCCAGTATCTGAAGAATATATCGCTCATGCTCATTTATCTCGAGAACAACTATAGAAATATATGTTATCTGGCATTTAAGTAGGGTTTGATTAGTAAATATTAAAATATAAATTACTATCATATAGATTACTGTCAATTTAAGTACTACTAAGTAAAGCTTGAGTTGATTTAAAATACATGATAGTCAAGTATAACATGTCAAACTATAATTTGATATTGCAGATGGTGGGTTTAGTTTTGCTAGTTCAGGAACATTTCAACTGGCTGACTTAAATTTGTTGGTGTTGGCCAGATGATTTTGGAGAGTTGTGGCTGATGTCAATTACTTAAATGTCAGTAATGTGGTTCCTAGGGACAGGATTTTCATTTGCTAGCGTTCTTCTAGAGCAGCCATCTTCCCAAGAATTGCTATGTTGGAAATATCATGCTTTTTTCATTTTATTTCCTACTAATCGAATTTATTTAACCTGTTATATTTTGGAAACATTTTATGCCAAATTAGATATTTTTGCCTGAGCTCTTGTAAACAGCAAATGGCTGATATTACCAAAATAATAACTTTTACTGAAAACCATCAAGCAAGAAACCAGCAGTAACATCCAGAGTTTATGACGAACAAGGTGTTTGTTGGTGTTCTGTATGACAGATGTGGACTTGATTTTGCTTCTCATATGGCAGCTTTATGCCTCCGTCCAGGAATTAGAGTTCTACATCTGCAGTATGTTTTTGTATTTTTATTTATTTTTGGGTGATAAGTTAATGTTCTCAGGTCTATCGATGTTTGAGGTTTCAAGAAGGCATGTTAGCAAAAGCTATGTAATGAATCTCATAAATAAAATCAGACATATGTTCACAGAATCTATGATTTTTGGTGGGTACAGCTAACTTAATTTGCTCTACAGTTTTGTGTGGTTTGTGGAAGCAATCCCATTAGTAAGACCAAGAGAGGAGAAGATAAATGGGCATGGCATAATGTGTGCAGCTCTTTCGCCAGTGTATTCGAGTGAGTTTACCTCAAATAGGACATCATCTCAATCCAACCATAGATCATCCTAATTGTAATCAGATTGTAGGTTAATTGATCCTATAATATGTTGTGCAGGAAAAGCTTAAGAAAAGAAAAGATCAACAGAAAAATAAAGAGAAATTAAAAAAAAACAGCATGTGTGTATGTAAGAGGGACAGAGAGAAATGCGATCTGATTGGCTTATATTCATTCGGCAAAAACAATAGGAATTAAAGATTATAGTAATTGCTTCTTTATTAAAAATTTTTAGAATCTTTAACCCTCTTACAAAGGCTCTGAGTTATCTTAAAGAATAAGACTATATATGCTTATATATGAAAAAAAATTTAAGATATTACATACGAATTAGAACTCGCTTTCTATATATATATATATATATATATATGATAAATTATATTTTTTTTTCACAAAACCCTTCAATAGAATGCCTTTTTGAATTCTCTTAAGAACATTTTTAAAAAGTCAAAATTTTGTGTGTTTATATAAAAAAAAATTATAATATTATATATACAGATTAAACCATACTATATATATATATGGAAATATGTTTATCTTCAAATTATTAACTTTAAAATAATTTCTAACATAATAGTACAAGAAGTGGACTTAGCTTGTAATCAAATTTAAATCTGACCGCTCCCTATCTTTAAATTCATATAATTTATAAATTTTAAAAATAAAAAAATAAAAAAGGTTGAATGATTTCAAAACTCGGTGTAAAAAATAAAATTGATGAATTCTAATTTAGTTGCATCAAATTTATCTCATAATATAATATTATAACCATGCCACCTGACTCAAAACATGTTCATCTTTCGGACAAATTCTAAGATAATAATATAATATTACAATCATATCACCTAATCAAGACATCAAGCAATGTAATCCGACCATAGATCATCCTGATTGCAACCAGATTGTACCTTGATCGATCTGTAATAATATCATATCACAATCATATCACCCGATCAAGATTCAACGGTTCTAATCAAGCATCAAAAAAAAAAAAAAAAAAAAAAATCCTGTCATCCTGTCCCCATTGTGGCAATCATATCGCCTGACGGCTGCCGTCGCCATCCACATCCATTGCTTCCGCTTTATTATCTTTCCTTGTCCGCTGCGAAGGATGTCGTAAGGTGGGGCCCAGCCAGATATTTCTCTTCCAATCAGTTAAGAACGCGTGGGAACGACACCCAACATTGAACCCCTGGTCAAAAATGCAGGTCCTCCGCCACTCGCCTGCGGCATCTCTCGGTCTTCATGGTTTCGGCTTCTTTTCGTTGGCGCTGGCCGACGAAGAAACCAGGTGATAAAATTCGCCCCAATCACTCGGCGCCTTCTATAAACCATCACCTCCTCGAGCCGGCTCTTGCCCGGTCGCCCCCACTCTCTCCTCCCACTCTAAAATCTCTCTCCGAAACCCTAATCTGGATCCTTCTCGCTTGGCGATCTCCGGTGCCATAGAAGCTGAGGCCTTCGTTTATCCTCCTCGTCATTAATGGCAGGAGAGTGGATCGAGCGGCGGGGAAGTCTGTGGAAGGACCGGGCGCGGGCGCTGCAGCTCCGGATCCGGGACCGGTTGCGGGTGGCGGTGGATCGGCACCGCAGCTGGCGAGTGGAGTCTGACTACTCCTTGACGCTCCGGCGATGGATCCTCCGCCTCCGGAGCGTCTGGAGGGATCCCTCCTCCCCTGCTCGTTCTACTTCTTCGGCTTCCTTGAGATTCTATCGCAAAAGAGGTCGGTTTCTTCTTTTCATTGCACCGAGATTTGTGTTCTTTGTTGGATAGCTAGCTTTGATGCAATATAGGTTCTATCTTGGCGGAAAAGTCGTTCCTTTCCATGTTGATGGTGTGATTATTGTGTGGTTTGGAGCAGTTTTAAACTGGTCTCTGGCGATTTCAAATTGTCTTCTGCTACATCAGCATCCAATTTCTTCATTTAAAATATTCTTTATATCGTGTATATTTTCAGAAAACAAAATAAAAGATACCTGTTTGCATCGGGAAGGGGGAAATGATTCACCTTTGAATTGGAAGTGATGGTAAGGGTATTTCACTGGATCTTGTTCTCTTTAGGAATGTTTGTTGGAATAGATGCAATTCCAGTAGTACATGTGGGTTGTCTAGACTAACCAAGTGCCACAAGGGTAAAAGTTGAAAAGTTCTTTCAATGGATATCGATCACTTGGTGAGTCTTGATGGTTAGCATTAGGCTTAGGGTATTCTTTTCAGATGATATAAATAGATACTTTCAGTTTCTGAAGTCTATTGCTCATTTCTTCTGCACAAAAGTAGTTCAATGCAAAAATTGGTTCAATTGCACTGATTTTATATTACACACGTAGTTTAAGCTAACTCCATCGGAAGATGATAGATTAAAATGCATCAAACTATGAATGCTATTATTACCTATGGCAGCTATGATCCACTGTTTAAAGAGTGAGGATTGGATTGCCAGCAGTGTTAATCACTTGACATTCAGCATTTGAGGTGAAGTGAGAAAGTTCATGTGAAAAGGAGATTTTCTTAACATCTTTTTTTTTAAAAAAGCTTTGCTTTAGCAATCTGGTTATAACTCCTCTTGGTAATTTCTAAATAGCGAAGATAATGTCATGAAAGTAGTTAGCCAACCTCCTTGGATTTCCAAGATTGTTGAAAGATTGGAGGTAGATCTGCTTTTCTCCTAAGCAAAGTGGTAACACATGTTGAAGAAGAAGCATACGTCAAATTACACTTTTGGGAAGGTAT
The DNA here is from genome assembly GCA_017589505.3 of Metroxylon sagu. Lineage (NCBI taxonomy): Eukaryota > Viridiplantae > Streptophyta > Magnoliopsida > Arecales > Arecaceae > Metroxylon > Metroxylon sagu. The sequence goes on from JACVBY030000663.1 coordinate 1,862,102, forward strand.
TAAACTCATGAGACTGTAAGATTTTTGACTTGCTTGATACTTGCACACCTGATTCAATGAAGTTCTTTTTAGAAAATAATAATAATGGCTAATTCATAATTATTGGGATCTCTGAATAATGTCTTATATACTTTCATGGCAAGTCGTTATTCAGGGATGAAATCCATTACTCTTTGATATGTAAAGCATAAAATGGATGTAAATGTGCGATCCAAAATATGATGCCCTCTGAGACAATGAGAAATCCATCGGATAGACTTTAACCAAAAAAAAAAAAAGCTAATTGTTGCATTGCAATTCTAATTTTGTTTGTAAGGATGGTATAGAAATCACATGCCACACAAATCATATGAGTAACTGTTATTACTAATCTTGTATATCTAGGTTCTAACAAATGGCAATGCCTGTAGAATGGGGAGAATGAATTTTGTGCACCAAGTCCATTAACTTGGATGATGCCATGGAGGAAACTTGTCCAGCTTTAAGGAAGAAATTGATACCAAATAGCTATGTTTGGACTACTAAAAGCAAGTATTAGGAGTAAGTGTTACAATAATTTTGAATCTCCAACTACTCTGTTCATGCACAAGGCTTAGATTGGCATGGATGTCTAAGTGTTGATAGTCCAAGTGCAAATTCATGATTCTCATCAATGGGGATGATTTGGCATTTAATAGACAAAATGAAAGCATGAGTCAGTATTAATTGAAGGCTTGGAGGAGAAATTTAGGCCTGAGAATCTAAAATTTGACTCCTTTAAAAAGTGTGTGTGAATATACAGTATCCCATAGTGGTAAAATAACATTATCTTAGATATATTTATTAGTGCCAAGTGGAGACCTAGTTGAATGAGACATGTGGCTGGATTGTTATGTGCTTTGAGTAATTACTTCATATTGCTAAGACTTTGGTGGAAACATTAAAATGTGAACAAATTTAATATGTTGTATCTATTTATGGGCAATATTCAGGTCCCAGATAATAGGATAAGCATTGTAATTACAGAGAGTCCATGGTAACATTTAATGTGAATAGCACCAATATTGAATACTTGATGAAATGGGAACAATTTTTGAATTATTGGATAGTTTGGGGTTGCATAACTTTTCATGAATAACTTGAGGACTTCTGGGCCACTGAAAATCTTGTATCATGATATCTTTTGAAGTATTGTGAGCAACAGTTTTTGATATGTTGTTCGAATTTTTAATTGTTTTTAGCAAAGCTGTTTAATAGGGCACTTTGGCTAATTTAACTTGCCATTGCAGTGGACAAGGATGTTGATGCAGTTGATGATTCAATTTTAGTTCGCCTGCTTCAAGCTTTAGCAGTTCCTGTTATTGGTAATGCTTGTCATGTCTTTATGCATGGGCTCAACCATGTTCAGGTATTTGAGTTCACCAGGCTAAAACTTTTGTCATTCTAGCATCATCTGGTCCAACATTATTGTTTTGTTCAAGTGGTGCAGATATATGGTGCGGAAAAATTACACAGGGCGTTATTAGAAAGACGTGAAGGCAAACCCCTTATAACGGTATGCTGTAATAAATCTGTTAATATATGCAAAAATTTATTCTTGATTTTATTTATTAGAGGTCAATTCCATGAGATATTCCTTTTCACCTTTCCTGTTCTCATACTGACTTCTCCAATGGGTGAGTTTATCACCTTTTGTTCTTTGCAGAATGTTATCAATACAAATCTTTGCCTGAAGTCCTGAATGTTAATAAAAGAATTGATATGAGACAATGAAGGAGATTATGGTCCAGAGGTTTTGGAAATTCTAATAATCATTGAAAGTACAGAACATGTAAAGCATTTATTCCATACTTTATGAACAAATCTTTAAGGTGATCGAGCAGAACATGCATTTGATTTTGCAGTATGGAAGGAGCAGTATTTATGGTAATCAAATGCTTTAAAAAAAAATGTACATGGTCTGATGTTTTAGGTTTTAGAACATAAATCTACGATTAGACCGAATAAGAACCATCTAGGATGGTCCAAACGGATAATGAAATATAGTAGCAATAGTATAAATATAATCTTCTTTGGTGAACTTTTTACACTGAAGAGTCCTCCTGTCCACTTGTCCCACAAGTTTATATAATATTATTTTGAGCACCCAACCTCAATTAGAATACTTTATAGAATCAGTTTACATTTAAAAATAAATCCTTTATTTACTTGCCTTTATTTTTTTTCCTTTTGCATGAAATGTGAGCTATAATCTCTTACCTAAAATGTGCTAATGAAACTGAAAATAGTGTATCAATTATTAAAAGAAAAGCTAGATTAGGTCATGAATCTCATGAAGCCTGTATTTTAGATGTTGGACTTGCCTCTAAGACATCTAAGTATCTTGACGTGAATTAGTTATAAATATGTTAGCTGGCTTAATCTCTAGATGCATCCAGCTGTGTTTGATTTTTTTTAAATGAGAAGTGTTTGTGGTCTCTCCTAACTCAGATATAATCTAGTGTAAGTGTTAAAGCAAGTGTGTTTGATCTACAGAAGCTGCAAGATGTAATTGTGTGGCTAACATGTTTACATGCTTTTATTTTTTTTATTTTTTTATTTTTTCTGCCTCTACCAGGTACATTTGAACAAATGAGGTTTTTGAAGTATAGGCAAACTTTTACCACATCATGCAAAGAATATAATTTTTAGCTGCATAGATGAATTTTGTCAATCTATTTATTTACACTTTATCCTTAGGATTTATTTGCGTCATTATGTCTTAAAATTTCTATCTTGGAAACTGCCTGATTTCTACCTGGGCAGTGGATATGGCAAGAGAAGAACCTGATTTTAATCTTTGATTGTTAATCGTAATCTCTTTTCTGTTTGAGAAGCAAGAGTAAAATTTAGAGGCCTTCCTAGAGAATAAAAGCTTACAATAAGTGATACCCACCTGCAGCAGTTTGTTATGTTCATTAACTGGATTAGGATATATATTTTTTTTTTGTAGTTTCCATTCTGTAATCTATTTGTTTTCTCAATCTGTTTTTCTTCTAATGCCTATTTGCCATCTTTGAAGTGCATTGTTATACATTACTGCCATTATTACCGTGTGATATTTTGTAGGTTAGCAATCATGTGGCCTCTGTTGATGATCCGCTTGTGATTGCATCTCTGCTTCCACCAAGTGTTATGTTAGATTCCCGCAATTTAAGATGGACACTATGTGCAACTGACCGTTGTTTTACAAATCCAATGTTGTCGGCATTCTTCCGGTGTGTCAAAGTTTTACCTGTTTCACGTGGTGAAGGTATTTACCAAAAGGTACGCTATCTTCACATGTAAATGCCATTTAGCTTGTCTAGTGCTTCTATAGTTTCATATCAGGGGATGTTTATTACTAGTTCCTCTTAAAGGGTATATACCTGGTGCTCATTATCTATAATTGGATATAACTCCCGTGTTATTGGAAACATTTTTCGGCTGGCTCATTATTGGAAAAGTTGGCATCCAATTTTCATATTTTGTTTGCATTTAGGAAAGTTGTACATTTATCTTATATGCGTTTATTGGACAGCCTATTATTTTTGTCCTCTATCTGTACTTCTTAACATTAATTCTTCTTAAGGTTTACTGATCATTTACACCAGTTCCACCACCACAAAAAAGGAAAGAAAGAAATGTTTGTGGTCTAGTTGCATGATGCTTATTATTCTGTGAAGTTTGCATTAAAAAGAGTAGACCATAAAATGTTCTCAGTTTATGTTCATTATGCATCTGTGGTTCATCTTGCTGATATTTGGTAATCAGTATGCTGCATGCACGTTTATGGTGTGGGTATTTTCCATTAAACATATAAATTATTGATGGTTGCTAGGATCTTAAATGTAGATTGTTAATCTTGCTGTGTGATCTTTCTCCCACTCCTATTCCCACTTCCTAGCACATCGAAACTCATTTATATTAAGGTTTCTTTCTTTTCTATTGCACTTTGTCATAATAAATCTATTCAATCAGGGTTGCCTTTTTTTTTTTGTTTTACACTCTTGGAAATATTTTTTTTACTATTTTCTAATATCTCTTTAATATTTTATAGAAACACTTTCTAGACAGTTATAACATCCTGATTTTCTGGAATTTATGATTCCTCAGTCCAAAACCTGAATCTGCTTCCGTATGCATATCAGCTCCCGCTTTAAGAAATAAGCGACAACCTTTAGTATTTTTGACATCCTAATTAAATATTTCCATATAATTAGTGGATTCTTGACAGTCACATCTGAAAATAGAGGGACTTAAAGAATATATTGACAAATGCAATTTGGAAACTAAAAAGAATATATTTGACAAACGCAATTACAGCTTAAGCTTCATCATGCAAATGTTTGCTGCCCGTAAAGTTCTATGATTGTTACATCTGTTGATTTCTGTCTTAGGGACTGGATATGGCTTTATCCAAGCTAAACAAGGGTGGGTGGGTTCACATATTTCCAGAAGGCAGTCGCTCTAGGGATGGTGGAAGAACCATTGGTTCTGCCAAGAGAGGGGTTGGAAGGTGAGATAAAACATATGATTCCTTATATGTCATCTTCTTTCCAATGAAGAGCAAGTTTCTAGTATTGGAGACTGCTGATCCATGTAGATTATGCAAATGATATTTTCTTGATTTCAGCATTTATTAATTGTTGAAACCGGTGCATTTAAATGATAAGGGTCCCTTTCTTATTATGGTGGTTTCTAAATTCTGATAAGTACTAAAGTATTGCAACATAATAAATTATTAAATTGTAAGATTCACTGTTCAATTATTTAGTATCTTCTATTTATTCTATTCTCTTTTTTTCCCTTAAGATTGACCCATGGTAGAATGATGGAGATGCTTGCTAATGAACTGTCTGAAGACTTAAGCAGCCAGCTAGCAGCACTAGTAACACGTTATATAATTATAAGTGATGTATGCATCTGTTTTATGTTCCAAGCATCCATAGGATTGTATTTGTGGTGCAAATAAATCATGGACTACTGAGTTTCTGTAACCTTCCGATATTGCCAGAGATAATCAAGCAAATCATGATTAAACTGTTGTTTTAAGTTCATTAACCAAACAGTGATCAATTCTGCATCACGTTCATGCTAATCTTCATGATATAGCACTTGTTTGCACCATTGTTGGATCTTTTTCTTTTCCTATGTCTCTTAGCATTTTGTGGTACAAAGCAGTTATTTTTCTACCAGCATTTTTTTATATATTTAATCATTTAGTTGCCAAAATCAATCTTGCATCATTTTGTCCTCTGGATGCATTCTTATTTACAAGAATCTTTCTGAGCAGTCAAATTCTGATATATTTTTGTGGAAAGGTGAATGAAGGAACTTGCATGAATTGGATGCATATACAAAGATCATGTTTAAATAATTACTATGTGCAAATATTATGCCTTGTCTCTGGCGAGGGCTCGAGGTTGAGGCAGTAGATTGATCTCTCTGATAATGCATATCACCTGACTCATTTAGACCATGTAGAGTTTGTTAGTGTAATCTCAGCTGCATGCTGGGAATTTTTTTCTTGTTTCCTTTACATTTATGTCGTTTTTCTGTTATTACTTTTTTATGTTCTAACTGTATCCTTATGTGTTTGTTGCTATCTCACCTTTACCCCACTTTGCAGGTTGGTGATGGATGCAGATAGTACTCCTATCGTTATTCCCTTTGTCCACACAGGGATGCAAGAAATCATGCCAATAGGAACACACTTTCCAAAGACTGGCAAGAAGGTATATTTATGTTGCAACTTTCTTCACTAATAACCACCAACACTTGAATGGTTGCGCTTGGCCAGTTTGTTTATGGTGCAAAGTTACTTACGGCCATGAACTTACAATTTTGGAACAGTCTCCATCTCACTTGTAACTTGGATTTGTCACCTTGTTCTCAATTTAATTACCTGCAGGTGATGGTGCTAATTGGTGATCCAATCACCTTTGATGATTTGATCGTTGATAAGGATGATAATCAGCATGATTTTAGAGGAATTCTATATGATGCTGTGTCATCAAGGATTGGTCATTGCCTACAAGAGCTAAAATTCCAGATTGACAGATTAGCTCTGGAAGAACCATTAGAAGTTCAAGAATATTATACAAATAATAGCGAATATGGATGTGGAATTTGGCAGCAGGTTGATTGGGAAGCTTTTGGCATGGGAAACTTCATTTTATCAGAGGCAGACTCCAAGTTCGCTAAGCGAGTGAGTCCCAATCAAACAGTGTGGAGTGTAGGTCAGCCCCAGAAGCCCAACCTTGTCCCTCGAACTGTTAGGGTGGGATTCTCCTATGAAGGTGGTATTGTTTCCAGAATTCGTGGGCATATGAATCCAACTGAACTCATGGGATTTGCTGCTAGAGGCTTGTTTATGAATGGCAGAACATTGGATGAAAGCTCTCAAAGCATTCAAGAAGTGAGTCTTAATGCCTGGAAACAGTTCCTCAAAGGAAAATTATTCCAGCATTGGAATAGCATGTGATTGTCGGTTCTAAATTTTGCAATAAGTTGGTGGTAAGCTTGAGCCTGAAATTGGGTCGCTTGCTGGATTTTTTTTTTTTTAAAATAAATATCCTTATAGGAACTGTCTATTGCGTGTTATCCATGTCATTTCCATCATATCCCCTCTAGTCTCCTCATCGATCTTTTCATTGGTATTTGGATGAGTATTGACTGTCATGGCTCCTATCATGTTGTACATCAACTGGGACACAGATGTAGCGAAGATGTGAAGAGGCAGTAGCATATTTTCTAGGCGAATAACTTGCTGCCTGTCACCTGTTAACCTGAGTAGCACTGTTACTCTTTCCTAAAAGAAGTAGTTCAGCTTTCGTTTGTTTGCATATTCTGTTTGTATTGCACCATCAGTTTGATGTTAGATCTGTTGAGCATGGATCTGATCTAAAATTGAAGTTTTCTCGATGAGATTGGAAATGAACCAGGGAAATCTATCTTCTTTGGAAACCAACTTTGAAAGTTAACTTCCTTGGAAGCTGAAAGGCGAGTTTGAAACTTTGGAAATCAACTTCTGCCATTAGATGTTTCAAATGCTTTGGTCCTTCCCTTCTTCTGAGGATCCTTTTTCTGTATGGAACTTTGGAAATCTATTTCAGCCATTAGACGTTCCAAATGCTTTGTTCTTTCCTGGATGAAGACTTGTACTAAAATCGTAGTATATGAGAGCGAGTTGCCAACCCAGTGCACTCGAGAATGCCGAATTACCCCAGCCACTTTGCTATTTCGACCACATCTGCAATGCTTGGTGCACAAACGATTTAATGCAACAGCTTTGTTGGACTTGGGTGCTCTATTTTTCTGCTCGCTAGAATATCGGTCAAGAAGTATCGAGGAAGGGTTATGCTGTTATCACTTTAGAGAGTTTAAAGCACTCGCCAAATTTGTTTGTGATCTTGAGATCAAAAAAGTTTGGTTGCAGTTAGAAGTTTTGCTAGCAATAAGTATGTTCCAATTCTTCTTCATCAGTATTTTTTTTGTCATCAAATTTAAAAGTTTCTTGGTATGATCAAAAGTATTCGATGCGTGAAGTTGGCAATGGGCATACTGGCCTCATGAAGTTACTGGATGTTGATATTGGCATTGATTTGAATATAAGATTAGTTACAGTATGATATTTTACTATTACTAGATATCCTGTGCTTCAAATTTCATATATGCATGCATATGTATGGTATGATTGAAAGCTTTCAAAGATGAAGTCGGCACTGAGGGTGCCTACTGGTTCACTAAAGTTATTGTGCATTGATATTAGCGATCTGGGCTATAGTCCCATGCTAACCCAATTTTAGGGTGATTTCTCTTGTCATAGTTTTCAAATAATAAAATTATAATAATAAAAAATAAAATAAAATAAAATAAAATAAAATAAAGAAAAGAAGAGGAAGGAAGGAATGAAGTTGGCACTGCAACGGAAGGCTTCCTAGAGATGAAATGAAACTACTACAATTTCTGTTGGAAAAAGAGCTGTCGATGCCTTGATGGGATTTTTGATTCTTGAGCCGTACTGCGAATTGGGATTTCATGTCCTTAAAAATATAAGAGAGCTGCTGCTGCATATTGTTCATATTCCTGAATCTATTGGCACGCCCCCGAATGGGGTTTTCCAAGGAGATACCAAGTCCAACACCTCTCACTAATATATTGCTGCTTTAGAACCATCGTTTCTCCCTAAGAGCCCAACAAAAATCTTGTTCTTAGCATAGCAACATTGTTTACCAGCTGTCGCATGAACATAGGCTTAGGCACCCTCAGCCTCTCTTGAGTAGTAGCTTAACTAACTAATTAACCCTTTATGGGTTGATTTGCTCTCTTGGGCCTTGGGAATGCCAAAGATACGCTTCGCTTCTCTGAAAGTTACGGTACGCATTTTAGTTATCAGACATTCTACTGCAGTGTTCGAGAAACAGATCGCTTGTCAATAGGATAACTCCTATGATTGGATGGTAAAACTAGCGAACATAAATTTATTTAGAGAATTTTGCTGCTAGAAGGCACCAGTTTCAAATTTTAGCTCACAGTACCCCACGCTTTACACGCATATGCAAGAAGCTTGAAAACATGGTATGGATAACGGATAAAATCATATCAAATGCTTTTATAGCACACACGTCAAAGTGTGACCGATCTGTACCCATTAGTTCTGCTAATAAGTGAAACAAATAGAGCTCAGAAAAAGATGGGAGAATAAAATACAATACCATGCAAAGCCCGGCCTTGGCTTGACATCTTACTACTAGTAAACGATTTATCTATCAGATGGCAGTTGAATCATCTAAAATAGATTACCAGTCCTAGCATTTAGGTTGAATCAAAGAGATAAGCACCTAAGCCACCAGACATTTTCAACTCAGGGATATCACTATTTTGTTGGCAACAACATCAATTTTCCAAACACCACCAGCAGTGGTTATGGATGGTTTTGTCAACAATCTGTCGGTCCTTTTCACATCACACCTCGTAGGCGCAAATCTCAACCAACCATGAAGACAGGAGACTTTCAAATAATTGCCCACATAGATCAGCTTGGAGAATTTTATGCAATCAATTGGTTATCATTCAATCAAAATTTTCAGTTCATCATACGACCATTTTCAAGGTAAAGAAAGAGTCCAGTGAGGAGAGGTACAAGATCCAAGGATGGAACCGATGGGATGCTAGAAGGAGTTAAACCAAAACTGTTGCCATACGAGCCCCATGCAAGGAAAGGTGGACATCAGGTGCAGTTTTCAGAGCACGAGAATCCACATGTTCATGATTGCTCAAACCAAAAATAGTGGATTATATAGCCCTCAAACAAGCAGAACAGCATTTATGCAACCATCATTCTCTGGATTATTTGTAACTTGAGCATATTTACCTACAAGCATTAAAGAAAAATACTTATAAGTAGAAGAGAAGGGGGAAGAAAAACTAATGATAATGAATCATGTTTGTCAAGAAGCTGCATGAATATCATGAACTGCCAGTCTCTTACCCCAGACTACTTTTCCTGCAGGTGTGACCAGACCAAGTTCGCTCACATTCACCTGAAATTTATGGTAAAAACAGTTATAAGATGCTTAAAGAGAAACGACTGTGGACAGGAGCAATGATTCCATCTGTGGATTACTGCAAACAATCCATAAAGCCTATTTTGCAAAGAGAGGAAAAGGAAGAAATAAATCACGTTCACGTAAGTTTTGCTTTTTCTTTTTACCTCAATGATGGTTCCCTTGGTCACAACGCCAAGAGATGTGTACATTGGACCATTGGGGTTTTTCTTTATTCCAATAATGTCAAGATTAAAAGTGCATTTCAGTTCAGGGTGAGTCACATGAGCTTTGGTGAACCGTAAGCCTGTAGGGCGGATGAATCGCTCGTATTTTGGTGGTTTTCTTGTAAAACTTGGCCCCACAAATGTGACTTTGGTAACCATTCTCTTCCATTGCTTAGCTGTATGATAGAACAAAAGAGTCAGAAATGTCCTTCAGCATGATAAAACCAGGCTTCAGCCTATGAAATTAATCCCAAGTCAACTTTATCCACATTATGCTTGTCCAAACAAGATATCAGTCAATTCATCAGGGAACTATGAAAGCAATAAATTACAGTATTAAAAATAGGTGAGATGACATGCACTACAACTTAACGTACAATGCAAGTTCAATTATAAGACTCCAAACAAACACTTAGTTTAGTTGCAATGGAATTCAGTTACATGCAACTCAATTATATTGTAACTTGAGCTACACTGCAATTTCACTTGCAAGATTCCAATTGATCCCTAATTTCAGCTCTAAGTAATCGAGGACCACTATTTGAGCTATTAAAAAAAGATATGGCAGGAGAGTCTATGTTTTCCACTCAAGTGTCACAATGAAAATGATTTGAGGAAAAGCTGGTACCCATACACATATTTACTCACAAAAATGTTGGCAACACATTCTCATCTGATAATAATTTAGAAAGATTAATTTAGTTTAAAGATCAAAACCAGTAAAGGTTAACAAACAGGAATGCTTACTTTTCCGCTTGCCAGACCTAAGAACCTTAAACATCTCATCTTCAGCAACAGGTCTGACCTGTAAAGGCAAGTCATAAGGTCATTAAGGTAGTCGAGTGCAATTTAAAAAAAAAAAAAGCATTGAATATAAACAGGCTGCAGAGCAGCTGAATTATATGATATAGGGAACAAAACAATATCAAAAAAGTCTACAAAAAATTATCAAAATAGATTCTCCAACAGAGCAATTTGAAATATAATTTGTTAAGAAGCTTTTGGAGAAAGTCTTACCTTCGGCAGAGGAACATCCCATTTGCCAGCCTTTTCCTTTCTCTTCTGCTTGATCGTGTTGCTGAGAACCTATGGAAAAAAAAAATGAAAACAAACATTGCATAGAACTGAAAAAAAATACAATCTACAGCACAAAATCATATAATGAATTGATGTGTAAATTCAATGTGATTCAATTACTTTTGCACGTGTTGTGGTGTCACGATCCAGCAGATAGGCAGGAAGAGCTCCATCATGAACCTTGTCATCTACTTTGCGCCTAGTTGATGACTCATCGTGCATAGCAAGCCTGTAGAAATATATAGAGAAATGTTATGGTCTCTGTAGGTGGAAAGCAACAGAATATTAGGTAAATAGTCCAAGGGTAGTCATAAAACAGGTTATTCCATAACTAAGTTTGCTTAAACTTCATGATTTAATATACAATCATAAATCCAAGTCAACAATAACCTGACACAAGAGAAAGTGGTTTCATTGCGGTAAAACATCACCTACTTGTGCTTCTCACAATCCTCCAAATTTAAAGAAGATATAAAGATGAAGTTCATCTTCTAGTTTAAATTAAATCAAAATGCCAATGAGGCGGTAGCTCCATGGTTGGCTCCTCTCATCATGATTGAGGAGATCTCATGTTTGATTCCCTGTAGGATATTGCAGAAATTTCAACACAAGTTGTGGTACAGATTAGCACTGGCAGCTTAGCGCCGTACGACCTGGCCTGTCAGTAAGGTGGACTTTTTAGCCAACTGCTGTTGTTGCTTGTATTTGTTGTTTCAACAAGCCCAGATGAAAATCTCATCATCTTTTTGTACTCTTTATTAATTCCTCAACCCAACCACCTTAATTACCTTTGAGACACTTAGCCATATTATATTGCATCCATATCTCACTTGAAAACCCAAAGAAATTTAACATTACCTTCTTAGCTCCTATTTCAGGCTGTACTTCTTTCCCTCAACCACCAAAGAACCTTTTACCCCAACTTCTCATCTCATCTCATCTATAAGGCATTTCAACATCCTTAAACATGCTTTAACTCAATGAACTAATAAGACAGCACCATACTGAAGCAAGTGATTATGAAATCATAGTTGCTCCAGCCCAACAGTATCAAATATGTAAATGTATAGATCCCATTTGTACCTTACATTAGCAAAGATCTAGTTATCTCAAGTTATTAGACAAAGTCTTGCAAACTCATCTTCCTAATCCACCAAAACGTATAACCTACCAAACCCATATATATCAGGTATCTCTTTAGTTTTTGATCCAAGTAAATCATGAATTGCTGATAAGGCATCAATAAGAACTCTTTTTATAAAAAGTAGAAAAATTATCAAGCATATGGCAGTCCCAACACCATCCTTTTTTTTGTAACGTTAAGCTCCAAATAGAAGTCCTGGTAAAACTTCACAAATTCTGACATGCACATTCACATCCTAACTAACCAGCATTAGACAAGTACTCTAGGATCACATAAAAAAAGAGACTGATAAGACTACTTGACACATGATAATTTAAATTGATAAAGAAATTTAATATTATAAATTAGAAGAAACAAAATGCATGCCTATCAATGCACACACATGAGGTTGAACACCAAACGGTGAAGCATGCTAATGAAGCAAAAATGCCAGAATCGAAGTGCCTTCACATCTTTTAGCTGATAACAAATGCACAATCTGATACACATTGGCCATTTTATTTCTACATAACTGTACATACTCGGTTCTAAACTTTTAGGAAATAAATTGCAACATCATGCCAAACCAAAAGTAGCTCTCATCATGATGAAACGCTGTAAAAAAATTAGTGCAACTGATGTGCATACCTCTTTCAATGAAAGAGAAGAAAATGATAAATTAACATGGCAATTCTCAACAGCAACTAACTACATATAATTTAAGAAGCAGAGAGGACTTACGTTTTCTTCATCAACGCCTTCTCCGCATACCGTTTCTTCGCAAACATTTTCCCTTTAATACCAAGAGCCTACGCGTACAGTAAATAAGTACAAGAGGACATCAAAAAATGGCATTTTTCGATGAACTGGTGAGAAGAGTTCAAGCTTTAAGGTTATGTTGGGAAAGGGGTCTCACAAACAAGTAGTTTTGAATAGCATAATAATAGAGACCAACCCAACCCCAATAATTCGTCCACCATTAAGAAATCGAAGCATAGATTTCAAGGGGCCGAAAAAGATCTCACCTTTTGGGCATAAGCGGACCGCTTGTGAACTTCCCTAGCCTCCTTCTTCCGCTTCCGCTCGAAGTGGTCGAGCCGGTAGCCATGGCGCTTCCTGTGAAGCTCGATGTAATCTCCTTGCGGCTACATAGAGCAGAGAGGAATTAGAGGGATCGGTAAAACGAGGGCATGGGAAGAGAAACGGAGATTTCCAAAGCCGAAAACAACAAACGAACAGAAGACCAGTCGAATTGAAAGATTAGTAGAGATCGAAACCCTGTAAGCGAGGAGGGACTCACCATGGCGGCGAGGAGCTCGACGAAACCCTAACTCTCTAGTGACTTGCAGGGCCTACGGCGGAGAGAAGAGAGGTCGACGAGTCGTAATTTAGCTAGAATTCTGCACGTGTTCCGCACGTGAAGAAAGAGGAGGGGGGGGGGGGGGGGGGGGGGGTGTGGGGTGCGGGAATCTTCATCTCCGGAGTAAAAATAAAATAAAATAAAATAAAAATAATAATAATAATTATTATTATTATTATTAATGCTACTAGCTGTAATAGGTGCTGTCGTAGATAAAGAAAGTCAAGAATACAAAAAAATTGAAGCTTGATTTTTTAAAAAAATATTTTAACTAAATCCTAATAATAATCTCCATTTTTTGAAGTTTTTTACCCAAATATTTATTCTATAAAAAATAATAAAATTTTGTTCCTACCCACTTCCAATGACATATATAATTTTTTAATAAAAATTATAAAATTAATAATATAACTTAAAAAACTTCAAATTTAATATTTTTTCTTAAATTTATACTTATTATTAAAATAATTAAAAAGTTTAAATTAAACTAAAATTAAATAATATTAAAATATATTAAAATATTATATTACTTAAATATGGAATCATAGGATGGAAACAAAGCAGTAATAAGGATATATTTATTCACATTCCGCTTTATTCTAGCTATCTAATAGAATAAACTCCATCCTTACAACAAGCATGAAGTTCTCAAGTGGAATTAGTTTTTGCTTTATGAATTAAAATTACCATCTCTATATGAAAATTTATTTTGCATTAATCGCTATTGATATTTTAAGATGCTTATATAATTGATGATTTTTAATAATATATTTATATATATAATAAATAAATAATATTTAAATTTACTTTTTGATTTCATATTATTAACTTTAGATTTTAAGTAATAATATTTTTTATATATTATTTTTAATATAAAATAAGGGTGATAGGATTCCAATAAAATAAACCTCCTTTTTCTATGATTGATAATTTATGAGATTTTTTTTTCTTTGGTTATGACCGGTTTTGATTCTCAACCATACATAAGATTTTGCTTTGTTAGCATATTTAATAATATTTAAAAGTTATTGATAATAATATTTAAAAATTATTTAACATCCTTGTACACATGGTATGAAAGAAAAATACAGCAATTTAGTTAAAACAATGAGCAACAATGAAAATAATAATAATAAAAAAATCTTTCTAACATCATAATATCCATTTAGTAATAATATTTAAATAGTTAAATAAAAATAAAATAAATTTTAGGTGCAATATGCTGGATGCTTGGGTTGCAGTTTGGAAATTCCAGAAAAAGTAGAGCGTCTCATGGGAAGCGTGCGTTACTTATGCTACACAACGAACTGATATGAAATATGAACACATTGAAGGGCTTACATGCAAAGAGTTTTCGCTACCCAAGGAACTGATGTGAAATAGAACACATGGCAGGGGGTTAACTGATATGAAAGAAATATGAACACATTGTAGGGGTTGCATGCAAATAGTTAAAACTTTCGTTGAAGGGACTACTATTTGACAAAAGCCCCTATAGATGTCATATATTAGAAGTAAGTATCCAGAAAAAACGTCACCGATATGTATATTGGCGAGACGTAACGGATCCAAGATAAAGCGAGAAAAGCTCTGGATATGCGGGCCTCATTGATCGAACGGTCGAGATCACGCATGGCCACATCGGACGGACATATTGCGTGGTCCCCTTCCCTAATCTAAACGAAAAAACTAAAATATGTCTACACTTCATCCACCTGGATCCCTTCTCTCCCTCTCACTCGCGTCCCACCCATCCGAGCTCGGAGAGTCGGAGCTGCTCTAATGGCGGACGGTGGGGAGGAGCCCGAGGAAGCGGCGGAGCTCGGGGAGAAGGAGAAGCTGGAGATCGCCAAGTGGTTCCTCACCAACGCCCCTGCCGGCGAGATCCACTACGTCGCTAAGGGTACCCACTTCTCTGTCCCTCTCTCTATCCGTCGTTCTCTCTCTGGACGCTTCCTCTTCCTGATCTTAGGAGATCTAAATCCCTTAGAAATCATCCAGATGTCCGATCCGTTCTTGGGGACGACAGAGTCTACGAAATGGCGGCCGCGGAGGCGTTTCCCCTCTACAACAAGGCCCATTTGATCGTCCTTGAGTTGCCCGACAGGAGCGGCGATGTGAGTTTCTTCTGGAATCCCTCGATTTCTTTCAAATGCCTTACGTTTCGAAGTTTATTTGAAGTAAAATCCTATTTTGATCATCATACAGTCTTCAGTGGAACTTATTTGGAGGTTATTATACCCAATTTTCATCGAATTCCAATTATTTTCATCATTTTTAACATTTTTCGTAATTTAGCTGAAATATGGGGGGAAAGGTGCGATCGAGACTGAGGATAAAATAAATTTATCATTGCTTCTGAGTTATAAGTTACTCCAATGGGATTGAAAGGAGTATTTCCTTGCCATTGCAATAGAAAACAAGTCCATTCTCTGTAGATGAAGGGCTTCATAATGTTGCAAGTTGCAAATCACTTTGCTTTTCAAGATGTTGTTTGAAAAAACCATTGAATCTGACTCATTTTTTATGCAAGTCTTTATTGCAGGTTGGGTATAGACATGATCGTCACGTATATTTTCAATATATGGCCAATTCCAATGTTATAGTAATTGTTGAAAGAAACTACTAATTAGTTATAAACATTTAGGGAAACTGCCATTAGATATACATTTTTATAACAGACTTTTAAGCGGTGGCTGTTATTTGTGGTTTTCACTGCTTAAGTTATAAAATATTGTTTTTGTATCAATACTTTATAAGTATACAGAGATGTTCATTCATAATCATGATCATTTAACCTTTCCCAATTGCTTTGGTCAACTGTAGTGAGATTCAGTTCGAAAGATAATTCTGTAACATCTGTGAGCAGTGATTTTATGAGATACCACTGTTGTGTTGCTTTTGAGATTTGTTTTATTCTATACTGGCTAAGATCAGGCATCACAGCAGCCTTTGTTTTACTGCAAAACAAATCCTGTCAAAGGCTGGGCTGGGCAACTAGTGACTGCCATTTCTGTTATAGAAGTCCCTTTTTTATTTTTTTTGGGGGGGGGGGATTATCTGTCTATAACAGGGCAATGGTAATTTTAATACCTTGCAACAAGGTAAGAGGAAGATGATAATTCTAGAAATAATAAGATCTATTGTTAAAGATATCAAAAGACAATTGAAACCTAACTGATAATTTAATAATGCAAATGGGAGTCTTTTCAATGTTTCCACTCAAAGAAAGCTTGAATGCTCCTAAAATGGCTTGAATAAATAATAAAATATTGAATATGTAATTGAAGTGAACTTTTTGTGGCCGCTTGTGTCCGTGACAGCCACAGTTATGGTACTACGCATAATTGGCCTATTCCATTGTTATATGCTTCTGCTTCTTGAGCTTCTCCACAAGCACCATTTGATCTGCAAGTGACCTTTAGATCTTATCACGGTTCTAGTAATGCAGTTATGGCTGTATGGATGCCATTACATGAAACTGTCATGGGCCCTTATAATGTCATAACAGATCTTTATTTAGCCAAAAATGTTTCCAAACCTGTCATCTATGATATCTTATGATAATGGACTAATCTTACGGGGATATTTTTAGTTGTCATTTTTTAGTTACGTAATAGTATACTTGTATAGAACAATAATATTAATTCCTTGAAGCAATAACTGTGTCAATAATTACTATAATGATGCTAACTCTGTAACAATCATGACATGTGGAGCTGCCACTATTTATAGCCATTATATGTCCTCTATCATCATCAAGTCATTGAGCTGTTATAATAGCCATTGTAATGTTATGGGCATTACAGCATGTATAATATCTTTTGAGGCTATTCCATCATAGATATCCACATGTGCTAATGTCTCTACTTGAGCATACATGGGTTTATAATACTTTAATATGCTAATATATGCTTTTAGATAATCACTGCAGCTTATGGAAAACTTGGCGAACAATTTACTCATGATCCCAGGACAGCCCAACAATTTAAATAATGTTATCCATGTTTGCTTGCTGCTAAGTGTTTTATTAAGTGTACATGGGTTTATAATTTTGCTGTACTTTGATGCATGCTTTTAGGTAATTGTTACAACATATGGGGAACTTGATGAAAGCAATTACTTTGATCCCAGGACTGCTCAAGTTGTTACAGTGGATCATGTCAAACAAGTAATCTCTTCATCCTCAGTCCAGCCTTTGCTTTCATTTCACTGCTAATGGAATGTCTTGGTTTTGCAAAAGGAAATACATTTTAAAATCAGAACTATGCTTATTTTGGCTTGAAAAATATGCTTTTACCAATAGAAGATGACACTATATTACTTATTACTTGATGTTAAACTGTAGAAATAGGATTAAATATGCAAATTAAGGATTGTTAAATGAACTTGGTGAGAAATGTTTATTATTTGTTAGAATTATTGATATCCTTGTTTTCCATACATAACTAATATTAGACCCTTATATAACAAATTACAAAGAAATATTCAGCTTCTTGTAGACATACTGGCAGGTTTTGGTCCTAATAAATATTAACAAGGAGGAAACATGGATATTACGACCAGTGGAATAATTCTATTGATATCGAAAGAAAATCTGTTAAAAAAGGTCAGTTCTAGAAGTTAATAATCATAACCACATGCAGGAACTACGGCATATTGTCTTGCACCTTCACAAAACTAATGCAACAATGAATTCAACTTGAGCCATCAAAACTGTATGTTTTGTATAGTTGAATATGTAAATCATAAAATTTTCAGTCTGACAGTACAACCACCAGGGGTTTGAATTAAATTAATGTGCTAGTGTATTCTTTAAGTGATTAATTTAAATGAGTAGCTATAACAGTAAGAAGTTCTCTAAGGCATAAGGAAGGAACTTCCCAGCATGCAGCAGTACATTGGAATCCTCAATGGAGGGTACAGCTTTCCATGAATCCAACCAATCAAGCAAACTGCTTCTTGCTAGGAAATTCTTCAGAAAATATTATTTCAAGGAGAGAAACTTTTATATTTCATACCATTTGCATAGTGCAGGCTTTATCTGAGCGTTCCACCTATCTGTTTTAAATAATCATGAAATCTGTTGATTTATAAGTGTAGCATTGCAATTGAACTCTGAATTGCTATTTGAAAGGATTTTTGACAATTGGAGTTTCAATCAGCAAAAATTTGCAACCTAATTATTGAAGAAACTTATCTAAAATTGCCCTCCGTCTTGATATGATCGTGAAGGTGTGTGTTATAGAACATTCTTGATATGATCGTGAACAATGGCCAGTAGCAGGATGTTCTATAAACTATTATTCATTTGATGGAATTGGCTTGAAATTCCATGTTCTTATTTTTTGAGCTTACAATAATAATAGGCTATATTGTAGTTGTTTTTTTTATGTATTATTGTTGATTTTGTGTTGTTCTCTTACAGCAAACCTTACCATTTTTTATCACCACTTGTGTCTTGATTACATTACTAAAAAAATTTCTGCTGCCCTTTTGGATTTCAGTAACTTCTACATATTTTTTAATTATTTGTTGACTTCAGTAATTCAAATCTCTTCAGGTTTGTACAAGTTTGAGACCTGCCACTGATGAAGAGCTCCCATCTCCATATATTGAGGAGTTTCGGTATGTAATCTGCAATAATTCCAATATGAGCATCAGATCTACATTATTGAGTTTATTTTTTGTTCTTTATTTGTACCCTTGGGACCTGAATGAATATCAATCATTTGTTTGTTAGCACTTAGGGTTTCTCTTTATCATTTTCATCAATAAAAAGTGCATATGTGCAATATGGTTGTGTAAGACCTTTCATAAGCACATTGTGTATCTTAGATTTACACCACAAGATTTATAGTCATCAGTTGTAGCCAATTGTTTACTCATGGCTGAAATTTAACTGTCTAGAAGTAGCCTATTGTTTACCTTGTCATGTGCATTTGCCATTGGGCATGGAAAAGGAGTCCATTGAATTTGTCAAAATGATTAAATGATTGTCAAATGCCCTAAATTCTTCATCATCTAAACAGTTTTCAGCACTTAGCCTGCCTTTTAATCAAGCGATTAGACAAATAAAGAATAAGCTGAAGAAAGCCATCTTAGCGTAAGTGGTGGGCAACACTGTGCCCTTGTTACTTAGCATTCCTCTGAAATCTATTTGAGAAACAGATTCAATACAGTTTCCAAAACAGGGAAACAGTGAAGTAGCACTTAGAAGACTTCCCATGAGGGAAACTACAGGAAATGCGATGAAACACTGAAAAATTAATGACAATAAAAGCTGCTAGTTTTCTTAATGGTTTCCTTGTGTTATCATTTGCATCTCTTTCACATGTTTGCTTTCATGATTGAAATTTGACAACTTTTTCCATTTCTTGTTTTCCAGTTTTTTCCACCATCACATAACTGATCCAAAGTTATTGAAATCAACTAGAATGTAATTTAATTGCCACTGGAATAAAAGAAGAGAGAAGACTAATTTTAGCGGGTCAATAAATACTATAGTAGTAGAAGAAATTTAAAGAAATATGAAGTTATACTTGAAGCATCTAGAGGCCTAGACACTTTCAACAAATATCATTAACAGTTGAAGAAATGGAGAATTGAAGTGTCATCACATGCTCAAAAGTGTCCATTCCCAGCGCTCACAGTTCTAGATGTTCTAAATAGGGTACCATTTTCAGAGAGCTAAGGAATGTCTTGTTTTGTTTTGTCTGTCCAAAAATGTAAGCACTTCAAGTTTCCAAAAAACTGAAGTGTCCAATTTGAGCAATAAAGTGGTCATAGGGTGAAAAGCATTTGTGGTGGCATGTATCTGAAATGGATTACTTAACAACATGATTATCATTTTTATCAGCATATTTAAAACTTTTGGTTCTATCCACTCTGTTTGCTTCATTGTCTAGCTTTCCTTGTATGAGTATGGTGAGACTTTAAATTGGATGGCTGGTATGACTAGACAAGCAAGATTCTAGATGAAAAATATCCAGAACTTCTGGATATAAGTGAATGGGTACATTTATAGTTTTACAGGTGGATTGTTGGCACACATGTTTGCCATGATTATTTGAAGCCTCACCTTGACTTATGTGGCGGACATGTTCGATATTAACTTGTCTCACAGAAAAGGGATGTGAATAGTCATATTCTTGGTTAAACTTAAAGTTTTCATTGCTACTAAATTTTTCCTGATCTAGTCATGTTTATTTTGTGTATGTCATGTTTGTAATATTACAGGTGTGCTCTGGATGTTGAACTTTGCAAGTACGTTAGCGAAGCTTATCCAAAAGGAACATGTGCAGTTTATTGTACTCATGGGAAAGATGTGGAGGGACCAGGAGCTGATTTTGAGTTAGTTGTAGTGATATCTGCTGCTAGACATAGCCCCCAAAATTTCTGGTGTGTTTAACTTAGTAGTGATTTTATTTCCATTATTTCTCCTTTTGGCAATTGTAGGTATTCTTGTGTTTAGGTTTCCAATGGTCAGGTTTTTTTTTTTTTTTTTCCCTTTGTGCTTATAATTTGTACCATGCTTATTGATTGATAACAATACAAGCTATCAGCAGAAGCTCATGCTAAACATGCTCATAAGGTCAACCACGATAAATGAATCTTGATTCTTTAATACAAAAAATTCTACTTTTATGTCATTTTTTGTTGACCTTGCTTTTTGCACCAAAAATGTGCTTAAATTTGCAACCTTAGGCCATTCCTGAGCATAGTAGAAATGTCTTCCTGATTTTTCTTGGTCTGTTCTTCACCTGTGCATAATTGTTCAATTAGTTAGATAATTATTAAATTATACCCTGATAGTTATTCTCCATGTTTTCATGAATGAACAGACCTTGTGAAGTGTTTATAAATTAATTGATACTTTTATTTCAATATTTTTGATAAATGACATTGATACACACATACATAAATAGCCTAGCTGTCCAGCTTAGTGTGTATTTGATTTATAAATATACTTAAACAAAAGCATGTGCGGATGGTATGGATGGAGTAGTCAAGCATCTATACATGATTTTTCTAGTATTTGCACTTGTATGCCACAATAATAACCATTTTTGAATAAACTTTTACTAATATCAATTTTGGGAGGAAAATTGATAGATCCATGGGATCAACTCTTCAATAGTATAAATTAATTATCTCACATATTTTATTTATTAGAACTTATATTCTATATGTGCCAAAGTTATTTTTAGTGATCTATTTTCTATTTTTCTGAACCCCAAATCTACTCTTTTCAGGGATGATCATTTGCATTTATGATTTTATTAGTAATTGACAAGTAGCTAGTATTAAATGTACCAACATAAACAGGTATGCTTGCGGTCACTTAGTGTGGACGGCAGCCCATGTATATGCATTTCAATATTTCTCTATATTTAACACACGATGATAGATATAACTCAAGACAAATTTGTTGACTCTTGCGGCGCTTATGCCACCCCTAAGTATTACTGCATTGTCTTATGCAGCAATGGGAGTTGGCGCTCAACTTGGAAATTGGAGTTCAAGGATGAATTGCAAGCAGTGGAAATAAAGGGAAAGCTGCAGGTACTTCAAACCAAAGCAAAGATTTCTTAGCATGTAGTGTATCTTGCAGAAATGTAATGCCTAAGCATATGCAGGTTGGTGCCCATTATTTTGAAGAAGGAAATGTTCAGCTGGATGCAAACAATGAATGCAAGGACTCGACCATGATGCAGGTTATGTAGCAATGTGATCATAACTTCCACAGCTTATGCTCTGTCACCTGTAACCACCATGCCAGATATCTGCTCGATGAAAAAAGTATGAAAAATTAGAGTTCAAGCATTATCATCATAAATAAGAAAAGCCTTAAGCCATCCAATTTGTGGTTGGCTTTATGTATACAGCATTGCAAATAGTTTCATTCGTTAGACTAAAATCTATAGATAATTTTGTTGACATTCCTTTCACTTATTCAGCCATAGCTTTCTTTCAGCATGACACCCATCTAAACATCAACTTGAGTCCAAAACTACTTCTTGTTTGGGTTTCTCGTTAGCTTGTTAAATGTTGCAGGATGCAAACCCTGTTACTTTATCCTCTGTAGTGGTACTATAGCATGTTATATGCTTAGATCAATTTAATTTTGCTCAAAGGTCGGTCAAGCTATTAAACTGTATCTGATATCTCATAGTAAGTGGCATGGATATCATTACTGACATCAAGGCACTCCCTTTTTTTTTCAGTCACCTGAAGATAGTGCTATTTCGGTAACCAACATGATCCGCCATCACGAGGCTGAGTATATGGCTTCTCTTGAGGTTTCATTCTATCTTTGTGGTTTTAGGTAATGATTTTATATGTAAAATATTTAAGAAGAGAGTATTAACTTTCTATTATATATGCAGGCATCATATCTAAATTTACCTGACACTACTTTCAAGGTAACATGAGACTTTGAGGAGTTATAATTTGTTTTTGTTAAATTTGAATGTTAAATACCTCAACCAACTTGCCTCTTGCTTTGGCAAAATCAACAAAAACTGATAGAGTTTAGATCCCCTTGTGGCAATAGTCAGTGCTTTACTGAAGACAGATATTCAACAGTTCTCACATGGAAATGGCATGCACAAGGAGGGAATCATGATTGGTTAAAGTGTTTTTTTTTTTCCAAGAAAACTCTTCAGAAGAAATGTTGGATGGAGCAGTTCAATGAGAATATGCTCTTAATATAAACTTGTCCTTATTGATTGTGTGACAACATAAACTGTGTGATTGCTAGTGGAAGGATTTTCCCATCCATTGAACTATGAAAGCACCTGAAATTATTTCCTTTGTACTTTATATTACGTGTGGATTTTACGTTTTGTGAGATAAACAAATGATCCTTAACTGTTCTCTTCTTCTCCTCCTCCTTTAAAAAGAAAAGGTTCCTTCTCTTTTAGAATTTCCATCACGCAATGCTGTTGAGAAAATGAAAACTGATCATTCTGCAGACCAATTCTCTCATTCATTTCTTGCTATTTTTAAATTGTTGATATCCTTTTTTTGGCCTGATGTAATTGACTTGATCTAATCTGTAATGTAGGATCTTCGAAGGAAACTTCCAGTCACACGTACTCTGTTTCCATGGCATAATACTTTGCAATTCAGCCTTACCCGGGACATCACTAAAGAACTTGGAATTGGAAAGTGAAGGTAAAAGCCAGAGGTGAAGTCGGCATTTTTGTTTTTGAATTTAAATTTCCAGGATTCTTCATGCAAATGTGTGTTTGTGTTTTTCAATTTTCGTCTTCTGCTATACTTTATCTTGTATCGTGAATGATTTTCTTTCTTCTGATATACTTGGAATTCCTGTCAATTGCAAACATATATGACCTTTTGTACTCTCTTGGCATTTTATCATTTGAATAAGATGTTTAAATCTTTGAGGGAAAAAATCTTTGCAATTTGCTGTGATATTGTTATGCGGGTCTCATTCAAAAAGCAGCATGAGCTTTTGGTTGTCCCAGCAAAGCCATAGCAGAAAAATGATTCAATCGATGGACCTGAATCTATCCAACTTCCTCTGCTTGTGCACCTGGTCATGTTCTTGGAAACTCATGAAAATTTGCTACTTCTTTGCACAGACCTTGTTATCAATTGAGCTGCATGCTCAATATTATTAGAGGAAAAAGTGCAAGTGGCTACATGGTATGTCAGTTTAGACTGATTGCTGACACCAACATCCTATTTTGAACATGAAAGCAACTGTGCCAGCATTTGTTTTAGGGTTGTTGGTTGTGGACCAAAACTTTGGCATTTCAGGGTTGGCTCATAGAATTCTTGTTTTGAAAGTTGCCCTCATAGAATTCATTTCTTCCAAAGATAATACATCTGTCAGAAGCTTAGTTGCAGTGTTGAACTTTTTGGAAAATTATCCTATTAAAGATTTCCCTTGTTGCTTTCTCAGAAATGTGGCATAACTGTCACAGTTATGAAGCATTACAACTACTGGATTGCATGTACATCAAAGGACATTCTGTTTCAAAATGCTTCATGTATCAAAGAAGATGAGACTAACTGAATTGTAAATCTTTTTATTTATTTATTTTATTTAACCTTTGGACGTGGAATAGAGGAGTACAGATATAATAAGTTTCATTTGATGTAATATAAGATCTCAAAAAATTGTTTAACATTTAGCCTTCGGCATCAATTTCAAATGTTACTATGGTGCTAGTTTCAATTTATTTGCAGTACTGACTAAAAATAGAAATTGTGACAACCAAAAGAAGGAATGCTGGTAGTGAAATTTAACCCAATCATTGTTATCAGTTCAGAATGGGATAAATTTTATTCTTGCCGGTACATTCAATTAGCTCAAGCACTTAGATAAACGCATTATGTTTAATTTAATTATGAATCCAATAAGGATTTTTTTTTTTAATAGAAAAAGCACAGATGTTTGATGCTTGTATTTAATGATCATTAGTATTTTGCATGTGCAGTGTGCATGAAGGTCAAGTTGGAGGAATAGAACTTGGGGATAATTTTGAATGCTAAATCTGAATAATTTAATAATAATGTTGTCTAATCTCCTTGGAATTCATGATGCGCAAATAATTAAGGGTGCTAAGGTTTTTTATGATGAATTTTTTTGTCTATATCAGCATGGCTTTGGAGGTCTATATCTATACAGATTTATTGAATCCAGAAGTATTGCAACATGTTAGTCATTATGTGCTTCTCCTCAACGCTTGACTTCTTTCTTGCTGGCACGTAGCCTTCTTGAATGTGAGCTGGTGATGGTGATTTCAGACTGATTAAAGCCATGCAATTATTCAATGACTTGCTGAAGAAAGCTAATCAGAGATCTAATTTCACCAGGTTCTAGTGCAGAAGCTATCCAGCTCAAAAGTTATCCAAGTTTCCTCTCCCCTCTTTTAATCATCCTTTGATGAACCATGCACCCTCAGATTTTTCAAGTTTTTTTACGCCAAGGTTTTGTTGTTGAAGTTATGACTCTGAACATCTGCCTTGTTGCCCCTGTTCATTATCATATTGTGAAATTTGTACCAAGAGTACCATCTATGAGTATTTGCAGCTAGCTTACATTGAACTTTGCCATTCCGTCTGTGAAACTTATGCAGCAGTGGTTATAGCAGGAACCCAACTTCTCAGGGTGCTGAGACCATCTCAGTTCTAATACTAGATTACTAATTTTGCTTTGTAGTGTCGAGATTATTCTGTTGAGGAAATTAAGGAGATAGATGAAAGTTGGAATCAATTTTTCAGCATGAGCATGCCAGGTGAGACGTTTGATGGCTTCGTCATGCACCTGGTTTTTGGGTTCTTGCAATTCACAATTGAAACTTTTGACAAGAAATGGTTTATTAAGTTGCTAAGTTGAACTTTGGATAATTCTAAAGCAAATTAATGCAATGAAATAATCGAAGTCCAAGTCAATGCTAACGTGAAGCAACAACTAGGACGCTGACAATATCACAGAATAATTAATATAGGTAGTAAATAGCGGGATTTTAAATGGAAAACATTTAAAAATTATTTCAACAATTTTTGTTCTTTTTTATGCAAAATAAACCCGAGGGCTCTAAACAACAGTTATTGTAATGTTTTATAGGCCTTCTCCATTTAAATACCAGCATATGACGCTAAAAAAAATGAGTTATGAACATTATGTTGGCATGTTACAATTTAAACGCCTAAAATTTAAGACGAGTAATGAACAATTCTTTTATCTGGTAATAAAGGGAGGATCAGTGCGACTTGCGCCAGTTGTTGCCAAACAAAGGTGGAGTTGTCGAATTAGTAGTTGTGGGCTCAATGAATCTTTTGTGGGTTGCCCAAGAAGTTTGTCTATGAACCGATCAATCAACCAGTCACCCCATAATTAGTCAAATGATATTCATGGATACATTTTGTATGCTGCACCAGTCTTCAAGTATCACATGACATTACTAAATTGAACCGTAAGTAGAATGGAAGGGGTAATCCACTTGCTACTTAGACAAGAGTTTGGAGGTTTAATTTTGTTTGGAGTCACCCTCAAGGAAGGAATGGTACGAGAGCAAGCATGCAAGGTAGAAATTAGTCTCTTCTCATCTTTAATAATAATAATAATAATAAAGCTTTACTATGATCATAATATTATGAGTTTAAATTATACAGAAAGTTTCTCGGCATTTGAAAATAAAACCATGTACATCGAACCCTTATCATATGCTATGCTATAATGACAGATATCCAATACATTAAATTATGCTCTTTTTATTTTTTTCCTCAAAATTATTATTATTATTGGATTGCTCCAATCCTATCCCACCCGGTAATTGGTCCAACCCTTGTGACACTCATCTAATTTACCTGTAGATTTTTTACAATATAAATTTTGTTCTACAAATAATCATACGTATCTGGATAGTCACCGTATATTATTTCAAATGGCTGTGATATGCTTACAAAATAGAAAAGAATTTATCGGTGGCATGCAGATGATAGGCTGTAGAGAAGGGATTGCCCAATGGAATACGATTAAGTGTTCTCACCGGCATGTGACAAGAGGATTCGTAATTTTGGCTCGGATGAAACTCAAGTGCGATTGGATATATGAGGATTATTTGGTTTGCATCTCTCTCCTACTTTTTGAACAATAATCTAAACTGCTATTTATGATTGGAAAAAAAAAAAAAAAAAAGGACACAAATCTACCTAAATTCTGTCGCTCCCATCACCATGAGAGCCGGTTTCCTCAAAATCTAGGATACGATCATGACTCCACGGGACAACTGGCGGCAGTCAGGACGACTTTTCAAAAAAAAGCTAACGGTCGAATTTCAGAATGGAGAAAAAGGTAGCCGTTAAATGACTTCCAAAAAAGTGGATTCCCCCATTCAAATTCCTCACACCCCATAAAATCCAAGCGGCGAACTCTCTCCTCCTAATCCCTAATCTTCCATCCCCGGAATCAAAGGAAGCCCAAGAAGGAAGAAGATGGCTCTTAGATCCCTCGACAACGCTCTCCCAGCCACCACCATCGAGAGGACCAAAAAGGCCGCCAAGATCTCTGCCGCCGCCGCCGCCGCCAAGGTTCCTCGAGGCTCAGCCATGAACGATGAGAATGCGGCGCCTCCACCGAAGGTTGTGGAGCAGTCGTCGGAGTACATCGCTTCAGAGGACCTCAAGGCCCTGCCTGATCCCAAAACCAAGATCGCGGTATACTAATTATTGAATTGATTTAAATCCAATCTCAATCAAATCGTTTTTTTTTTTCTTTTCTTTTCTAGGAGAGAGAACGAGTCTATAGTTGGGGTTTGTTTGCAATGTTTATTCGATTTCCTCTATGGTTTCTTTTTGTAGGATTTGTCATCTTTTATTTAATTTTGGGCGATTTTTTCTCTGCAGTTGATTCTTTCTTTCTTTTTATTTTTTATTTTAAAAAAACTTGTCTACTGTACGTTGGATTTGAGGCAAGGAACCATTAATTTTGGATGCCAATTTGACATCTTGACTTTGTGGCTGGATCTATCAGAGTTTGTTGGAGGAATTGGAATCAAGAGATTGGTTAAAAGTGTGTGAAGCATTGAATGATGTTCGCCGCCTCGCCTTTCATCACGATTCTTATCTGCTTCCAATCCTGTAAGTCTAAATCTCTTCTTTTAGCTTCATTTAAGTTACCTGTCAACTGTGTAATTTTTTTTTGCCGGCACTTCCACATTACACTTTCATAGCTCTTAAAACTCATGCTACTGCTCATTGAGAGGGATCTGAGAAAAAAATTCTTATTTTGATGTCGAAGAGGAAACAGATGGTGTGCCAATATATCATCCCAAATTATGCTTGGCCTCAGCACATCATCATGATAGGAGAATGGTTAATATGGCAGGAATAAGGTTGTGTTAGATTTTTATAGTATCAATATGATAAGGTCAGAATTTTTTTTTTAATGTGAAGAAAAAAAACAGAATGCATGGATAACAATTTTTGTTGCACAGTCCAGTTGTTTGGATCCAGTCTTTATATCACTGGATATGGCTTATGACTTCAACAACATAAAAGGCGGGCGTGATTTGTCTCAGTTGGAACTTGGATTATTTAAAACTTTTCATATGACAATAGACGGATTACTTGTGTCATCAGTTACTCTCAGATTTCATACTTAGATTATTATATCAATAGCCATTCAAAGATTGTCAACTAAATTCCATTTTGCAGTGGTCGTTCAGTGGTCAAAATCATTGCCTGATGGCGAAGTTAGAACACTTTAAGACCATCTACCTCTGTCCTTGAGAAGTAGTGGCAGATAAATAAACTTTGTTTCAATTTTTAATTTCAAAACTCTAAAATATATTTGCCTTGCTGCTTTCCATGGTGGTGTTGACAGTGAAGAAAACTTTTGCTTTATGTTCACCAAGAAAGTTTGTTGCAACAAATATTCGAGCTGATGGTTTAATTCCATGTACTTTTGTGTTGATTAGGGGAAATGTGATGCTGGTAATTGTGAAAGCAATGAAAAGTCCAAGGAGTGCATTGTGTAAGACATCAATCATGGCTTGCACTGATATCTTTCATTCCTTTGGGACTGTTGTGCTATCCACCTCCGAGGAGTCTGCTTTTGACCAGCTGGTATTTTTCTCTTAACACCTTTAAAAGAATTTCTACATTAGATCCAAACATTATACTTAGAATCTGAGGAATGTCTAATTCAACAAAGATTTACAAAGCTTGTCAAAGAAATATCTAATTAAACATGAGTTGGATATTACTAACATAAAAGAGTGACAGCTGCATCTGCTGGTTTAGTATCAGAAATTCCAACTTTTGTCTCTTAGATTTCCTAAATCCCTTAATAATGGTGCTTAGAAGTGGCAGTGCTTAGGTTAAAGTCTGATAACCTCTATGCAACATTCCGAATCATGAAGCGTGTATCTTAATCTTGCAACATAAAATTTATCATTAATGAGGGGCATTTTTAAAATTTTATCAATATCATTTGAGCAATTAGTGAGGGATATAAAGGGAAAGGATACCAAAGTCATTTGAAAAAAAAAGGATTAGGGTAAAATGGAGAAAAGGACTTTGCCGTCATTCGCAAATTTCTTCAAGGATAGAAAGGGAATTTACCAAGGGTTTTGTCATGAGTGGAGAAGGACAAAAATGCATGGTGGAGAGGCATGATATATGGACTTTGAGAGGGTATTGTGAAAAATTAGTTGAGGGCAAAAGGGTAATGTGACAAAACATTAAAAAAAAAAATCCACTCATGGTTAGCTTATCCCTTCATGAAAATTCTCATTAGAAGAGAGAATGAGGCGGTGGATTTGGAGGGAGAGAACACCATTTCAGCCATGAGGGAAAGAAAAGAAAAAAAAGAAGAAAAAGAGAAAAAGAAGATAGGAAGGAGGGAGGAAGCTTGGTGTCTTCTTGTCATTTTTAAAGTAATCCCTAACCTTCTAAGCTTTAGATTAATGAAGAAATCATATGTTAGAGAGAAAAGAAAAGAGATAAGAGAGGGTTTCATGTTATGAAGATGATGAGGGTTTATGTTTGATGGAAGAAAAGATGGAAAACCTAGTATGTGATGTGTAGAATAAAATCTTTTCTTATATTATTTTCATATCTAGTTTAAGAGATAGCATGATTAGCATGTAAGGATGTTGAACCCATAAACCTATGTGATGAATCCATAAAGAATAAGTGAACCCTATCAAATTTTCATAAGTTGTATGCTCAACATACATAATTCTGTCTATAACATTTAACTTGCTCAGTTTAATCACATATTTCATCAAGCAATAACACATAATTTACTTGATCCTGCTCAGTTAAAAATATATTCTACATACACATCACTGTTCATTTCCAGACTAAGTCTAACATTTACAGTTACAACTTCACAAATACATACATACATACATCACCATCTCAGTCACCACTCTTAGCGTACAAGTGTAACTTACAATTCTATTTACATCCACCAACACCCTCTCTAAACACTAGCAACACATACACAATAATGCTACTGGAACCAAGATGCTAAGCCCACCTGCTAAGTCTTTGAGTACTCTAGACTCAGCTGCTAGCTCGAAGATTTATATCTCTGATCTGAAATAAAAATGTGAACAATAAAGCGGTGAGACTCCTAGTGATTGGATAGCCATCTAATAATGGAGAAACTGAGAACAACATCATAAAAACTAATAAACATTTCGAATACATGTATTATGCTGAAATCGATACAAAATTGTATAGTACTGAAAAAAAAATCGATACCATACGGCACCGAACAGAATAATAAAACCTCTTTTTTTATTTTTATACTAGTTTACGATAGCTTATAGGTTAGTTTATGCTTCCAACAATATTTTTAAATAAAGAAATGCAACTGTATGCGAAATCTCATGATGATGGGATAGGTGTGCTTACCACTAAGGTACATCCCTACAGTCGCCCTCTTGCAAATATACTCTCAGTGGATGAGTGAGCTGAGCACCGAGGATCCGCACCCTAGGTGTGAACTTGTCCCTTTTTCCTAGGCCTCCTCGTCGCTCCTTCACTGGGCTAATATTTCTGTGCCACCTTGGCAATATAGTAACCTAGCTCCACTGAGCTGTGATTTGTTCCACTGGACTGCTTGCAACCTGCTCTACTGGGCTAATCTAGCTTGTACTCCCCCTGGCTTCGGGATCATAGTACAATCGAATTGCAAGAAGGAACTGGCTATAGTAGTGTGTGCCATGCTCATGCTATAACATAATCTATAGGGTGATCAGCCCCATATATGACCCAATATTTTTATGCTGTATGTTATAAAATACTCAGAATGGCGTTTATAATCCAACTACAATTTGCTATGTTTTCTTTAAAACATTGCTATTCATGTATGTCCATGCATCACTTTGAAACATATATTGGAAAGACAAATCTATGCTTTTCTTTGGAACATGCTTGAACTCAGGCTTTGTCTTTAACTCATGCTTTAACTTTAAACTCATGCTTTGTTTCTAGAACATGCTTTTAAACTCATACTTAAACTTTAAATATATGCTTTGCTTTGATACTTTTTGCTTGAAACCCATGGTTCCACTTGAAACATTCATTTCATGAAATCTATGCTCACTTTTCAAAATACCTTCTCTTAATACATATGCTTTGCTTTTAGAAACATTCTTAACTATGAATGCATGCTTTAAAATCATCATGAAACTTGGTTCTCATTTCCCATACTTAAGCTATTGAAATACTTCATGGAACATAGCATTTGCTTGGTTTGGTAACTAGATTACATCATACATTACATAAAACCCTTTTCAAAGGTAGATGAGAAACCCACTCACCTTTGTTATTTCCACTTTTCTACGGTTGCTACCCCTCTTGAAAAGATTCTCTTGCTTGATTTTTTTGACATATGTTACCACATATGAATTTATTTAAGCGACATACACCTAGGTTTTCATGAAACATGCATGCATGCCCCTTAGATTCACACCAATTATTCTCTACCTTTCCTCTTATCATTCAGCTTCATACCTACATGGATTCATCACATAGGTTCATGGGTTCAACACCCTTACATGCTATCATGCTATCTCTTAAACTAGACAAAAATAATATAAAAAAATGTTTCATTCTACACATCACATACTAGGTTTTCCATCTTTCCTTCCATCAAACATAAACCCTTATCATCTTCATAACATGAAATCCTCTCTTATTTCTTTTCTTTTCTGTCTAACACATGATTTCTTCATTAATTTAAAGCTTAGAAAGTTAGGGATTACCTTAAAGATAACAAGAAGACACCAAGCTTCCTCCCTCCTTCTTTCTATTTTCTTCTTCTTCTCTTTTTTTTCTTCTTTCTCTTCTTCCTCTCACGGCTGAAATGGTGTTCTCTCCCTCCAAATTCACCGCCTCATTCTCTCTATTCTCATAAGAATTTTCATGAAGGGATAAGCTAACCATGAATGAATTTTTTTTTTTAATGCTTTGCCACATTACCCTTTTGCCCTAAACTAATTTCCCATAATACCCTTTCAAAGTCCACATGTCATGCCTCTTCATCATGCATTTTTTCTTTTCTCCACTCATGACAAAACCCTTGGTAAATTTCCTTCCTACCCTTAGAGAAATTTGCGAATAACGACGGAGTCCTTTTCCCCATTTTATCCTTAATCTTTTTTTTTCAAATGACTTTGATATCCTTTCCCTTTATACCCCTCACCAATTGCTCAAATAACATTGATAAAATTTCAAAAGTACCTCTCATTCATGATAAATTTTATGCTTCAAGATTGAGATATATGCTTCATGATTCAGGATGTTACACTCTACATATTTATTTGCAGTTGCTGCAGCTTCTGTTGAAAGCATCTCAAGACAAACGTTTTGTATGTGAAGAAGCTGAGAAGTCATTGGAGAAAATGGCTGTTTCTGTGCCTCCTCTTCCATTGCTCAAAAAGCTCCAATCATATGTTAGTCATTCTAACCTTAGGGTGAGGGCCAAAGCTGCTGTTGCCATCTCAAAATGCATGTCCAAGTTGGTGAGTATGAAATGCTGCATCTCCACTACTTGTTTACTTTGAAGCTCAAGCCAAAAAAAAATCCATGGTTGTAGTGGTTTAAAATCTAAAAGAGTTTATCCATGGAATTCTCATAAATACAAGATGCGGGCAGGTTTTGAAGTTTTTTTGAAAAAAAATCAATGAACTCCAATGATTTAAAGGGGTGATATGTTTTGTTTCAGGGAATTGAAATCATGGAGGCCTTTGGGTTAGCAGCTCTTCTTCAAGTGTCAGCTGAGTTGCTGAATGACAGACTGCCAGAGGCACGCGAAGCAGCTCGAAGCATCATAACTTCAATTCATAGTGAATTCACAAGACACAATGAATTGAAAGTGGGCGAAGAATCATCAGATGCAGAATCATGGCAGAATTTCTGTTCTTCAAACTTGCCTCTCATTTCAGCGCAGTTAGTAGTGAAGATTGTTTCGCAGTAGAAGCTCTCCTTCATGTTATGAGCTTTTCAATGAAAACTCTTGGTAGTTTTCATTGAAATTCCACATGGCCAGTTCCCAATGTGATGTAATATGACAATGCCAAATTTCATTGCTTATGATAAATTTTTGAAGTTTTTTAACATCATAATGTGATAGTGAGCCATACAAGAAGAAACCAGTGAAACTCTTGCCAGTCATTCTGCAATGCACTGAATTGGGCTTCAAGCACTCTCAATCACCAAACCAAGAAACTTCTCATTAGCTTTAACTATGAGAGTCTACTTTCCTATGAGAATTACTGCCGCCAAATGACTTGAGCTGGTTGTTTACAACATGGACTTGTTTATGCCAGCGTTTGTTTGAGATCACAGGTTCAATCGAATTCGATCAGATGGCTATTTTGCTTTCCATTCTTCCTCCATAAACAAATTGATCTTTAAGTGTCAGTGAAATTTGCTTCTCTGAGCTTTTTAATTATTTTTTATTTCATCTTTAGTTTTTACTGAGAAGAGGATCTTGATTTGTGTTCAGCAGCTTTTTTGCTATATTCTTCATTGGGGAATTGCTTGCAAGAGCAATGGAAAGATGCGATTTAGAAGTAGCGACTCCATAATTTTTTTAGAACAATACTGAGAAGAAAGTATACATTCTTTACACATTAATTCAGAAAGGAAAATCAAAAAAATTCCATTAACTAATATTACAAGCTATGCTATTGTACCTTCAGCTCTGTGATTCTTTCTCTTTGTTCCATGGAGATCATTCCTACAATTGTTACAACATTGCTCTTACAAGGTATCGGGCATGATCCAAACACTAAAGCTAAATGGCAGGTTATTATACAGTCATATTAACCTTGGAGGGAAAGTCATATATAAATGGACTACCTAAGTGCTGAAGATTTTGGATCGAGAACTTTGCTTCCACAATCACAACCCCTGTATCGTCAAATAGAGTGAGGCTATCAGAGTCTATTTCTTAATCCACACTCTTCGCCGTTGTTTTCCTCTCTAATGGTGGGATGCAAAATCCCTAGGCAAAAGAAATTTTTTTTTCCTCTATTTGAAAGAAGGTATTCTCAGTCATTTTTCTGCCCTCAGAAATGATAAAGTAAGGTGGTATCAAAGTGAGAATCAATTTCAGAGACAAACTCAACTACTATGACTCATATGTGGGCATTGACCTGGACAAAAGCCAAATCACCCACTAACAAAACTAAAGACTATTTTTTTGCGATTCAAGTATTGATCGATGAAAGAAATCAGATTGCATGAACTACCTTGACCTTCAAGTCCTAAAGTATTAGATTCTTATATGGTAGATGAGTTTGATCTCTTATAAAATCAACTCACTCATCTGATGGAAATCAACCTACTCATCTGATGGATAATCTTAGCTTCAGGATGAACCCTTATCCTCCGTGATGAAGACACGAACTTCCTTCTCAACCTTAATCTATGCCATGCCTTGAGTGGGGATCCATTGATGCAATTATACATAGTACCAAAATACACTTTATTATATATAATAAACAACCAAAACTAGTTTATGAATATATAAAAAGTCTTTTTTTTGCCTCTAATTACTCACCCTGGTCTCTTACCGTCAAACCTCTTTCTAGCTCTTGTATATGAAAAAAATAATAAATAACACTGATGAGCTTAACAGCCTAATAAATAACATTCCTTTCTATTATAGTAGGATCAAATAATATTTAATATTTTAATTCAATAAATATAAATAAAAATGATGCAAGATTAAAAATATATATACAACAATTATCATATTCGACATTTCAATTACAAGCAAAAAAAAAATAGGAATTAAAATAGTATGGTTCAATTTTATATTGCTCTAAACTGGGTGACTCTAAACTGGGAGACTCTAAAACAAGCTAACTAGTATGATTCAAATTTATATTGCTCCACTTAGGTCATTGGATTGCACCTAAACAAAATAAGACACCCAATTCGAATCCAGGCCCAAAATCACCGCAGACCCGACCATCATAAGACCCGTTGCCGACCACCCCGATGTCCAGTATAAATAGACTTTCACTCCACGGAAGAACAAGAATAGAAGGCTCTGCTGATTGAATCCTTCCTTCCAAACCTCGCAAGAGTAATTTTTCTTCGCCTCCTCCTCGTATTATAATAGAATTTCCTTCTCAGAATCGTAAATCTAGGGTTCGTATCCGTTCTGCTTTTTTGATTCTAGGGTTCTAAACCACGGGGATCGACCCCTTCGATCTCTGCTCGCCGTGGACCGGATTTGGGCCGTTGTTTATTCCTTCTTGTCTCTTCTAACCCGTGTTCTTGATTGCAGGTTTATTCCGTTGGCCGATTTGATCTCCGGAGCTTGGGAGGATGGTGTGTTTCTTTCTGACCAAATTTTCAGATTTTCCCCCTTTTTTTTAAAGAAATTTGTGGGTTCCATTAGGGTTTGTATGGAGTTAGGGTTTCAAAGGTTCAAAGTTGCAAATTTTCCGCATTTTCTATATTTTTATATTTTTATATTTTTGGGGGTCCTTAGTGGTCGGTTGTTCTGATCTTGGGATTGTAATTTTGGTGGTGCTCTCCAGCTTCCGTTATCGCTTTTGAAGACGGCCCAAGGGCATCCCATGGTGAGATACTTGTGTCCTTTAGTTTTTTTTTTTTTTTTTTTTGCTTTGTAACGTTAAGGTTTTTGTGCTTTGTTGGGTTTATCATGCCGTAGTTTTGTTTTTGGATAAGTTTTTCTTGATACTGGTAGTTACTGAGTGTCTTGATTGTGGGACGGTGTTGTCTCGTTACAGCTGGTGGAGCTGAAGAATGGGGAGACATACAATGGACATTTGGTGAACTGCGATACTTGGATGAACATTCACCTTCGTGAGGTCATTTGTACTTCAAAGGTGATAGCTTTATTGTTTTGCTTTATGTATTGCTGTCTGTTTTGATCTCGTGGAATTAGACTGGCTTTGTTCTATGTTCCTTATAGGATCTTATTGTGGTGTAGGATGGAGATAGGTTTTGGAGAATGCCCGAGTGTTATATTCGAGGGAACACCATTAAGTATCTTCGAGTTCCTGATGAGGTATGTAAGAGAATATTGGCAGAAGGAACGTGTGTTTGTCTTTTCCCCTCACTTTATTCTTTCTGGATTATTTTTCTCTGATCCAAGTAGTCTTTTGTCAATTGGAGTATCTCAACCATTTTTTTTTCCTTTGGGTCAGGACTTTTTTGCATGTTTGTTCAAAAATAGTATGATTGAGTAAAAGCCTGTATCTGGGGAAGATTATGTGGCATTTTATTAAAACATACACAATGGCAGAAATGAGGTCCTTTTACTTGTGAGTCCTATAAGTCACTAATTACAGAAAATAGCTTGTTTGAGGACCATACAAGCATTAGCTCCTCAAAATAGACAAATCAGCAATCTCTTTTTTCTGATGACCTTCAAAATGAAATACGCCCCTTTTTTTGTAATCTTTGAAGCAATCCTTCAGATAAATATAATTTTTGTTAGGCATATAAATTTCTAAATCTATATGCTGACTTATTATTCGTTCTTTTAAAGAAAAAAATGAGTTACTATTAAGGTATGAATTTACTAGTTTCTATGTAGTACATGTTGAACTAAATCAATTTATCAAAATGCAGTTCAGGGTGAGGAAGGTTCTTTAATAAAATTGGGGTGTAGGATTTCTGTAGGAGGAAACATAACTGTCCCAATGTTAGATACACTGTCCAATGGAACAACAGCTTCTAGTCTCAAAATGTTGGCCATGCCAAATGTATATATGATCAGATGCAAGCAGTGTTTTAGATGAAGGGATACATGTCTGGGATATTTGTTGAAAGTTCAGAAAATGATAGGGTCTGATGGAAAAAGAATCATTGAAAAGCACAACCAACTGAAAAACACTTCCAAACTAATGACTTGGGCTTATGCTAGGATCATGGCCAACTAGAATTCATAACAAAGCTGAATTTAAAGGGGTGGAGCTCACAAGTTATATTCATGTATGATAGATCAATGATTAACACTTGGCTCCTGGTTAGCTGACTTCTTTATGCTTATGTTGTCCACCAGTGTACAATCTGTTGTTTAATGGTCAACCGATGGTGCATTATCACTGAAAAGATTCCGTTTATCATGGTTGTTAAAGCAAAAGATGCGCTTAAGGCAACAAGGCCTCATATTGCCCAAGGCACTAGGCGCTAAAAGGGCATGCAATGAAGAAAGCAAGGCACTAATTTATAAAAAAGTTAAATAATTACATTAGAAATAAATACTATTAGTGTATGAAAACAATACACACATAATAAGATTATTTATTCAGGTTTCAGCATCTAAAATTATGATCATCCTGAAAATCCGATATCATGTTTTTCATCTTTGGAAACGTTACATCAAAATATCACTTCCTGTAACATGTTTTTTAAACAAAAATCAACAAAAACAAAAGGTGGATATCCTAAAATAGCTTCAAAGTTGAAACATTACAGAGAAAAACCATTTTCTAAAACATGTTTCATGTTTGGAAACAATACATAACATTAGTGAATAAAACACCAAACATCCTAGAGCAGTACTTTATTTATGAGGGTTCCAATAGATCAGAATCAACATCAAAATAATGCCAACAGAGTTCCAAAAGAATGGGGGAAACAAGATAGGAAGATAGTGCTAGACATTTGAGAGGCGCTCGCTTGAAAGCCTTTTGCTTTGTCCCAAGTGCTTGCCCAGCTGTTACTTTAGTAAACTCGCCTTGCTTGGGGATTGTGAGGTGCTTAAGGGTTTCTTTGCCTTACTTAAGCTCCTGGAGCACCTTTGACAACTCTAATGCTTATTTTTACTTTTTCATTAAATTATTCTCAATATTTGAGTGGTGGTTACAAATCACAATGTCATAGAGGGTTCAATATGTTTGTTATGGTAGGTAGTAGTTTTAATAGCCATACTTGATATTTTATTCAATTTGGATTATGGCTTTTTTATGCTTCAGACCAGGGCCATGTTCTAGGCATGTCGATAAGGTAGAAATGCGAAGCATAGGCTTGGAATATAGACAACCTTGTGGTTGAATGTCATTTAGAATGGTAGCTGTGCAGTTTTGCCTTCCTGTACAGTTAATACACAATCTGGACTGGGGTAGTTTGGTCTCAAAACATGCAACATAAACTAGAGCACCTCATATGTGCCTTGATTTTTGATTATTTATTGGATGTGGAAAAGAAATTTAGGAACACTACTTACATGCTTAGGTGTGTCAAGGGTATGAACTTTCCACTGACTATCAAATTTATTGACAACTTATTGTATGGTTGGTTCATGGGCAAGTACCATACAAGGGCTTTGTTTTAAGTAGTCCTGAAATTACCACGACCATCTTTTGGGTAGGGGATGGTTGGCAGTTCAACCAGCCAAAGAAGATCTCAAAATGCCATGATAACTTCAATCAGTTGATGCCCTATAAAGTAGGCAAACCTGGTTGACTTTATTTATGGGTGAGGGTGAATTAAAGTTAAGTATCTCTCTCTTCTCTCTCATTACTTTTTCAGTTCTTCCATAACTCATCCCCCTAACCTTGGGAGTGTCAACCAAATATTGGATAATTTTAACTGGTGGTTGGCTGATCTGGGGTTGTTATCAATGGTTTAATCTAGAAACAGCCTTAGCCTTTTATATTATATCATTTATGTTAAATGAACATTTCAAAAAGTTTGTGTGTGTGTGTGTGTGTTTCACATCTTGCCTTCTGATTTTGTTTGTCTCCACAACATTATTTTGTTTCTGATTGGTGCAGTTCTTTCTATAAGTGTGAAGGAGCCTAGAGCAGAACATATTTTCCCTACATCCATAGTGATCCAAGGAAAGGGGATTCAATGGGTGCAAAAAAAAGGAACCATGTCTGGAAAAGTAACGAAGAGGAATTAACTTGCTAGCAGTTTTAATATGTGACTACAGTGAATCAACATGGATTCAATGAGAAACTTGACCTTGACTCACATGAGCTATTGTTACCATTACAATATTTAAATAAAATTTTAGTAAACAGTCTAATAGAATGCTATAAAAGCAGAACTAGCTGCTCTTTTATTCCCGTACAAAGTTGGATGGTAATCATTTCCTAAGATGGTGCATCGCACCCTTTTGTTTTAAAAGAAAGCACAGCATGCTATCATCTCTCATATGATCATATTGCCCTTGGTCTCAGCATTCATTAATTCTTTGACTAACACATACTCATAATCTAGCCTTGTCCATAGCAATGCCAACTCTTCAATTGTGGATATCTATGAGTATTTTTTGCCTCCACATCCATGCCACGCATGGAGATTTTTCATACATAGAGATGAAGGCTTGGGAACCCAAGAACTATTGACTCCTCCTCCACAAACTTTTTTTTTTTGCAGTTCTAAGAGCTTGGGATTAATTAACTTTACCAAACATTTGCAAACAATAGCTTGCTGCATTAATAATATCTAAATCATTAAACTTGATAAGCTTATCCAATTACCCAGGCCTATATACAACCATAAGACAACAGGTAGAAACTAAGAGTCTCCTTTGCACTTTGCAGCCAGCACATAAATTGCCTTACCAATCCCCAGACTCTTGTGTAGCCTAGGAATAAGTCTATGTTTTCTAATGCTGTTTTCTTGATGTAGATATATGGACTTTTAGTATACGTGAGTAGGATTCTCATATTATTTCTTGCGCAACCTTGGTGTCTTTGATACACCAAGAGCATGTGGGTCCTTCAAATTGTAAGATAGTGAATGATTATCAGACTACTTATGCTACAAAGAAATTATCAGTGCTTCTCATTCGGTTGAATAATGGATCAATGTTTGTCATCCATTAAACTAGAGATATTGTCATGTATATGCAGCAACACATGAGATGCCAACATTTAAGATTTCAATTACCATAGTAAACCCTGCTTAGTTTCCTACCTGAGGGGGGGTTCAATGTTCAGTGGCAATAACAGCAGTCTTGGCAATCCAACATGCAAACAAGTCGAACTAAGTATCACTCAATTGCATAAATGTTACCTTGACATTAGATTTGCTATTTCTAGGGGTGTCAACATTTTTGGACATTTGGATATGACCTGATAGAACATGACGCAAGTTAGCCAAATGCTCCACTTTAAAGTGCTTCTGTATACTTATTTTTTTGGAGTTTCATGTGGGAGATTCTTAATTTCAAGTGCTAGGCACTTTCTGCAAAGTTTCATTATGTGTATAATATATAGTTATCACGGTTATTTATCGACTTGAGTATCTCATCACATGTTAGATAAATTTACCCAAGGAATAACTTAGGCTATATTTGAATGCCAACTAGTTAAACCAGGGGTAAATGAATTTAATTATTATTAACAATTGCCTCTAAGGTTTAGATTTATTCACTGTTTGGTCAATGTTCTGAAAGTTAGTGGGATAATTTGCGGGGAAAGCAAAAAAAATAAAGAGAAAGAAGAGAGAGTTCCTGTGTCCTCCATGAAATAAGGCTAAATACGTAAGCCTACTTTTCAGGCATTGATCAATTAAGTTTATCACGGCATTTTGGGCTCCTGTTTGTTTGGTTAAATTGCTGCCATCCCCTAAGCCTTATGTAACGGGCATATAGACAGGCCCTGCAAGCTCATCCCTATCTCTACATCTATTTCAATTTCTTTATTTTGGAAAGCAATGACTTGAGGACCCACATATACTGTGAGAGAAAGTTTGGGATATTTCTAAGAGCATTTGGCTCCCAATGCTTCTGTGTTGGAAATAATAAAGGACCTTACAGAATGAAATCAGCATAGTTGATTATGATTTAAGTTATAATGCTTGGATTTTTTTTTTTTCAATTTTTGAGTTCTCTTTTTTGTGCATCAAGCTGGGAAGAAATGAATAGGTGAATATTGCTAATGAGCAAAAACATAGTATAAACTATATAATTTGCAATTCTAAATTGTTAATCTTGATATAAATATTGTAAAATATATACAGGTCAAATTTCAGCTAATTTGGATGCTTCTAAATTATAAATCAGACTGAAACATGATATCATACCATTAAAATAGTTAATTATGTTTTGATTTGTTGCAAGGATAATAGACCTTAAAAATGCATCATTTTTTTGTTTCTAACCAATTTAAATTCTGTAAATCATGATTAATAGTGCTGATTTTTCGTTTTGAAATCTCTTTCATTGTTTTTGACTAGGAAGCATTTGAGACCAAATACCCTCATAAGCAATCCAGCCTTTCTCTCTCTCTCTCTCTCTCTCTCTCTCTCTCTATTTATGTGTGTGTGTAGGTATACATATAATTCCTGTGCTAAGATTTTAGGAGGCTAGCATATCTAACACTTGAGGACACATAGAGACCTGTTAACCATGCCAGATGTCTAGGTAACTTATATTTATCTTAAAAATAAGAACACTTTGTAGCTATCCTGTGTTTATGCTTAAATATTAGGAAGGGCATTCATGATATAATATTGGTCAGATTTCGTCTGATTACATGACATTGACGTTACACTAAAGATGGTCTAGTCATGTAGTTTGGTTTGCTGTTGTCTTTCAGTTTGGCTTGTAGCTACGTAGATTGTGCTTTAGAGATGAATTCAATCTCCACATCAATCCTTCATCCTCGATGCCCTTGCCTTGGGAAATTATTAGGGGTGGCGTGTCATTTTGCTTTCTTCTTCCATGTATTATGCTCTTAACTTGTTGTAGCTAAGCCACCTATTAATAAATATGTGATTATGCAGGTATCTGGAGATGCAGTTCATAAGCTTCCAATTTCTTTATTTCGGGTAATTTTCTGAAAGAATTTATAACACTGGTTGCTATTCCAGGTAATTGACAAAGTCCAAGAAGAAACCACCAAGAGCCGTTCAGGTAACTTTCTCAAACCTATTATATTTTTGATATTATGGGAACTTAAACCTCAAGTGGATGTTCTGTTACTTCATGAGATAATAGATCAATGTTCGTCCCTTATAAAGATCAGACAATTATGTCCTTATTCAATATATGACATAGATTATTGAACAGTCTTCAAGATGTACTACAACAAAAGCTTGGGAGTTCATTAGGTTCTCCTGAATATTTGTCTGCTCTTGGTTGATCACTTATTTTTTGATTGAACTAGCTTGAAATCTATTAACTCACCCTCTTCCCCTTCCAGCAAAAGGGATGCTGGTTAAGAGTATGAGTCATGGCTTATAGGCTTGTCTTGATCCTTGTTCGCATTACCTTTAGTAGCGCACATCTTAGGCACCTTCCCGAATCATTTTTATTTTATGTTCTCCCTGCAGACAGGAAGCCACCTGGTGTTGGCCGTGGAAGGGGAAGAGGTAGAGAGGATGGTGGCAGTGGTAGGCCTGCCAAAGGCATTGGACGCAGTCAGGAAGATGGCGGCAAAGGTGGTCGTGGCAGGGGTGGAGCTGGTGGTAAAGGTGGTGGTGGCAGAGGTATGCTTTTCCCCTCTTCTTGTCATCAGTGTTTTGTGTTTGTGCGTGAGGCAATTTGAGCTTTCTTTTCTACGTAACAACTGACTCTTGCTCATGTCTGTTTATGGAATAAATCTCAACAGGTGGAGGGCGTGGCCGTGGCTGATACAGGTCAAGTAAAGAAAATGCCACTTTTAAAGGCTTTTCTTTCTGTTGCATGGTTAACCTCATTGTCAAGAATGAATCAATAGGCGGTAGCTTGTAAGGTTATTTCACCTGTGTTCTGGGCCTAGTGCATTTCTGCGGCATGATATGATTTGATGTGTGAGGAAGCTTTTCAGGATCTATTTAGTTGTAGGAAGACTGAAGGAAACCACTCTAGTGTTCTTGCTTGTTCCATGATTTGCGTTTCTATAAACATACAGAGCAGTTGGAATATTATACAAGTCAGTGCCTCTTTCTCTCTCCCCCCGTCCCCTGCCCCCCCCCAACCTCTCCCTCTCCCTCTCCCTCCCGCCCACCTTCTCTCCGATACACTGGGTAGGGACAAAGTCCCGGGAAAGAGAAGGAAATTACATTCTAAGATAAAATACAGCCTGGTGGCATCAGAGAGAATCAGTTGAGCCTGCTCTGGATGGAAGAAGGAAGAAGGAAGAAGGAACCAAGGAAAAACTCATCTTTCCTCGTCATTATATATTTGTCTAATCATTAGCTGAATCTACATTCATGATTAACCTCTACTTAGGAAGGCACAACAGAGGCAGTCTGATCAGGAGAGTCATCGTCCTCAGTGGAGTTTGTATGAGGTTGGGATCTCATTGTGCTATTTTTGGATTTTAACTTTTCACTTGGCTAGAGTTCTTATGATTAATTGCAAAGTTATTAAATCAATAATTAATGAACTTTTCCGTTCAATTATTATCCATTCTCATACGAAGGAAGAAAAAAAAAAAAAAAAAAAAAGGGCTTTCTTAAACACTTCCTTAAACCCAATAAATATTAAATAAAAAAAAAAGAAAGGAACCATGTGGACAACTGACCACCTCGGTTAACACCAGAAACAAGAACTGATGACTCCCCCTCGAAACCGCTGCCCTCCCAACGGCTCCTGCGAGACGAGCCACGGCTCCAACAAGAAAGGCCACGGCCAAGATCTCGTCGACCCCGAACGCCGGCGGCGACGATGACGCGTCGCCTCGACATCTTCCGGGGCCTCGCTCCCCAAATTCGAAAAAGAATAATCCGATGAAATCGGATGGTCAAGGATCTCTGGTGTTTGCCTCTTGGTGGACGGAGCGGGGGGAAGGGTGGCCTTGACATGGCTGCAACCTCGCCGATTTCCTGATGCCCTTCTTTCTCTTCATCGTGGGGATGGGTGGCCATTCCCTTCTCTCTTAAATTTTTGTGGTTCTTCTTCGAATAATTTCTCACCGGCAGTCTTGGGCCCTCAACCACGCTATCTGGCATGACTGTATGACGGGAGATTAAAAGCATCTACTCCTTGCCAGCCATCGGTGCCCTTTATACGCCTTGATCCTACTGCCTTACAACCACAAAAGAAGCACATAAAAGACTACTAGACCAGTCAAGCTTTAGAACTACGACGAGGTTAGTGTGACAAACTACCTCTAAATGCTATGGTTCTCGCATGCTCTAGAATACTGCATGTTTAAGCCAAATTGCTCTTGTATGACAGC
Source organism: Metroxylon sagu (assembly GCA_017589505.3). Classification (NCBI taxonomy): domain Eukaryota; kingdom Viridiplantae; phylum Streptophyta; class Magnoliopsida; order Arecales; family Arecaceae; genus Metroxylon; species Metroxylon sagu. The sequence continues at coordinate 1,906,549 of JACVBY030000663.1, forward strand.
TCTTGTTGAAGTCCAGCATGCTACCTTGAAAGGCAAACTTCAGCATATTCTCCAAGGAGCAAGCAGCCTTTGAAGTGCACATTAAATTCTAGAGAGAGGATCTAATCAGGTATGCTACCTTAGAGGACTGGGACACACAACTGAAGAATGTGCCTTTGTGAGCTGTATGGATATATTTGGTAGCTAGGCAAAAAGTAGGACAACCCTTTTGAGTTGGCAACCAAAATTTTCTCTTCCAGCGTGCAAAGGGCCTTTCCTGCAGAGCCTTGAGCACTCGCAGCTCAAAGCAACAGTGGCTGGAAAACCCGAGAAGCTCGATGCTTTGAGTATCTTGTTTTCTGCTGTTTTATGTGTAAAAACAAAACAAGAGAGTAGAAGATTTTACATCAAAACAAGCCGAAGATTATAAAGATTATTCTTTACCAAACTCTAAAATTATCGTGATCACTTTTTCATCATATACTCTCTCTCTCAAATTCCTAATCCTATACACCCAATATGGCCTCTCCTAAATTCTCATAATAACTTTCTTAGTTATTTTTGAAATTTCATAATGAAAGCCAGAGTTACATGTACTTATATAAAAAAATTTATAGTATTTTACATGAATTAGAACCCAAATTTTATAAAAACATATCTTTCTTTGTCTTCTAAATTTTTAGTCTGCACAAAATAGAATTAGAGTCCTACTTGAATATATATATATATATATATATATATATATATAATTTTCTTTTTAAACTCTAATAGTATGATAAATTTTAAGATAAATTCTAACAGTATGAGATACAGGTTTCATGCTGAAACCTGCATGTTAGGTGGACCGCATTAACTTTTTAAATGTTTATTCATGTGTCTTTCTTATACATCATTTTATAAACTCCTAACTGCAATGTTGTGGGACAAGATCATCAAAGGCCATCAAATAATTTTGTATGGTTCTCCATATGTTTTATCTAGATTAGTAGAAAACTGAAGGAGCTTTCCATACTCTCCTTTCTGCCTTGCCCAAGTCAGGCAACTGCTTGTGTAGGTTAAATGGTGCTTTAATATGTCTGCCTCCTGTCTTATATATACTCTGCCCTCTTTTCTTGCATTCATGGTGCAATTTTAAGTGTGGTTTTCTAATGATATGTGTATTTTGTACACTAAATCCTTCTCATATTAAATCAAACCAGTGCAATTATTGGATCTTTTATTATGTTGAAGGTCCAATAATTTGATTATTGAAACAAGTCTGTCCAATTTTTCTTATTATTCTTCTCATTTCTGTCAGCATATCATTTCATTTGGTCTAAATGCCTTGCCCTCCTACATTCCTTTCAATGCTTTCACTACTTTAGTTGTCATAACTTACTGATACTTTCCAGCTCTACTTACATCTCTGCTTGTAATCCAGATTTGTATCACAGGCCAAATCTTCCTTTGATAATTTGCAGAAATCTTATCCATTATATTTTGAGAAATGGGGTGGTTATTTTGCCACCTCTATCTTCTTGTACACTGTTAAGGTCATGTCTATTTCTGGTCAACTTAAGCTTTTGGATTGTAGTGGTGGGTTCACATGCAATTAGAGCTAAGCTAGCTGTTGGTCATGGGTTTAATTATCTTCCTAGCTATATAAAGATAAAACTAGCTTTTTAACCTTTTCCATCCAGAGATGAATATCAAGTTGCTCTGTGTAGAATTTGAGGATTATGCACGGCATAGAAAAGTTAAGAATCCCATTAATTATTTAATGAAATCAGATTGGACTTCTTAATCTTGTAGCTTCTTTAGTTGCTAATGTAATAATAGCTTACTTCTCCAATTGCTTTGTTAGGGATAACATGAGTCAGTTTTCAAGTAATCTTCAAGCAGCCATTGATGGCTTCAGCCCTGCTTGAGGTTTTACAAGGGAAAATGCTAGAAAGATTCTCCAATATTGTTGTATATCAAAAAAGAGGTTGATCACTTGCTCTAATTTCATCAACTTGATTGTATATTTACATCTTATCATTGTCAGATTAATTTTTATAGGCTGCTAAGCTTTCATGCAATTCCCTCATCTTTTAGTCGAATTTTTGACATTTTCCTGATGCACAAAAACAAAATATATTTCATAATAGCTTGCACATCATAGTCACTTTATTATAAAAGCTTATTGGTGTCCACAGAAACTTTGAGTATATGTTTTCATTCGGCATCATTAGAGTTTATAATTGAAGTTTTGGATTCAGCTATGGTAGATTTGTTTTTAGTAATTAAGCTTCAATTTTATATATTCAAAACTTTCTATTCAATTTCTTTAGCCTCTTATATCATCGCTTATGTTCTTAGCTTTTTCTTTATTTAAGGCACTACTAAACTAAGAAAGTTAGAAGCATCTTTAAAAAAAAAACATCTTGTTAACCTATATGAAGAAATGTTATTCTAAGTTTTAAACTTAAATATAATTTTTTGTTTTAATGAATAATTTAGAAGCTTCTTTGATGATTATTTTAAAAGTTTTATTATCATGCTTTATACAGGCTGATACCATAATTTTTGAAAAAAAGTTAAAGCATGCGAGCAATGAATGAAAGCTTAGTTAAATGAATGACGCTAAATGAATTGAATCAAAACCTTTTTTTTTTTTTTTTTTTTAAAAATTATTATAAAACCATCACTGTTGAACCCTTATTTCTGTTGATGGTGCGTGCCACATCCACATCCATTCATTATTTTTGATACATAATGACAATTTTTGACAATAAATACGTGTCATATTGATGAATTATTCGCATGATCACCAGCGTCCGTACAAACACATGCAACGAAGCTGGAAGGTCGAAGGTTCCTCCCCTTTCCCAGTTAACCGCGAGGGAACGTCCCTGCCGCTCTGCGCCGCCCTCTCTTTCTTACACGGCCCCCCGCAATTCCTCACAATTACACCAAGAAACTTCTTGCCTCGTTTTTTCTGCGAAGGAAATTAAAGCGAAATCCGCCATCTCTTTTCACCTCCTCGTTTCACCCTTCTCCAGTCCACTCCCTCCACTCCACTCCCTCCGCCCTTCTCCTCCACCAATTCCTAGGGCTTCTCCTCGCCCCCGAACCACCTCTATCGATTTCGCCCATTTCGATCCCCAAACCCTTGAATCCTCCTCTCATCTAGGGTTTCTCGCATGGATTCCTAGCCTGTCGATGGCCCCCTGTCCTAGGGTTTCTCCCGCCCCAATCGAGATCCCGGCATGGGCGCCCTGACGGACCACCGCAAGCGCTGCTTCGTCGACCTCTGCCTCCCCTTCTCCTCCCACTCCCTCTTCGGTTCCTCCTCCTCCACGGCTCCTCCCTCGAAGAAGCCCAGGCTCCAATTCCCCCCCTCCACCCCCGATCGCGCGGCATCGCCACCACCACCGCCACCGCAGCCGCTCTATAGCCTCCGTACTTCCCCCCCGCCCTCTCCCCTGCCCCGGCCGCTCCACGGTCCTCAGCGAATTCTCAAGGCTTTTGGTCTGGGATCGGTCAGAAGGACTCCGCTCGAGTGGGTTAGCCGGACAGAGCGGAGCTTTCAGATGGGGAGCTTTATTTCGAGGTTCTTTCAGCAAAAGAAAGCAGCTTTGAGCTTGTTGTCGTCTCGCCGGAAAGGGGATGCGTCGGTGAGTGAGAGTGGGAGCCATGAGAGGTTGGGATTGAAGGAATACAAGCGGTTAGTGGGCTCGCAAGAGGAGCATTCGGCGGTGGTCTCGGATTCCACGAAAGTAGATCTCCTGCGGTCCTTCGCTTCGGTGGCGTCGGATTTGACAGTCGTGACTCGGGAGGATGAGGAGATGTCTGATCCATATGTTTTGAGTCGGAAGGTGGAGAATGCAAGAAAGGTTGCATTGGAGGCCATTCCGGTGAGGGAGGAGAGAGCATGGATAAAGAAGGGTCCTTTGTACAAAGAGTTGTACGAGGAGGCGAAGAAGCATGATGCTAAATTGAGTAGCTTGGAATTCGAGGTGAAGTTAACCGAGGAGAAGATCTCCAGATTCCGCTTAGCATCAGAAGCACGGAGAAAGGAACCAAAGGAGGTATGTTCTATTATTCTTTGGATTGCAAGCAAGAAAGTCATAATTTAATCGATTTCTTTGATCTAAAAATTTGTTATACAAAAAAAAAAAAAAAAAAGTCATCTTGATTTCCAGTTTTAGATTGAAGATTTTGCGTCATCACTGCGTCCAAACCATGGATCAGGCTTTTAATGTTTAAAGAGATTCTTAAAGTTAATGGGAAAGAGATTTCAAATCGTATGGCATGGATTTGGAAAGGCTGTAGGCCTCTTATGACCATGTGCCGCCTTTTACAGCGCTTATCAGAGTGTTGGTACAGACCAAAGCTAAAATGTTATGGGCTAGCAAACATTATAAAACTGTATATTTGGAAAGGGTAAACATTATATAGACCATTATAACCTGTTGATTCAATCCCCTGATCCAACTGGGGACTAATGCCTACGAAAGGATTGCTTACATTTATGAAAACTTTGACAGTTCTTATTGAGACATTAGCACATGCATATCAAAAATGATGTGGACTAGCACACAACATACAACTTTATACGCCATTGTACCGCATTCATATGTGCATCTGCCCTTCTCTCTGCCCGTACTTTCTTTCATCTTTCAAAAGATAGACTATGGTTCTGAATGGTACTTCAACCTATGTTGGGTAATGCTACCATTATAAACTTGGTTTGTGGAGGATGCAATAAGTGGGACAGACAAATGACTTGAGAGGAAGGTTTATTTATGAAACACAGTAAAAAAAGAGGATCCAATTACTGGAATTAGTCAGTATGGAGAAGTAAGTTTTTGATGTTTGGAGTGAATTATAGACTCAACCCAAAGGATATAGTGTGATTCTGAAATATGAACAAACGCACTAATGCAGTGTGGGATTTAGAAAGCGACATGGATATGGGTGTCTGGCAAGGCAAATTCTGAAAAATCTGGACCTGGTATTGGGGCTTATGTATTTACATAATGCATCAAGAACATGTTAATGCCCTAGTGCCACAATGTAGCATGGCTCTGTCTTAAAGATGCATAAGGCATAGCACATGTGAGAGAGAGATGTAAATTTTTAGTGACCTAGCAACCTTCTCAAATAAGCTTTTGTTCCTTTTCTCCCTGCTTTAAATTCATTATGTCAAAGTACTTGATGAAAGTAATGGCAATACTCTTAATACATACTCTATGTGGAAGATGTAGACTCCCTTCAGATTTAAATGGTCTTCAATATTGTAAATTCTGTTTCAGGTGGGAGATTTCTCAACTACCTTCCATCTTACTATTCCATCACTGCATATATTTAGGTCAGTAACCATGCATCTGTTCAACCATTTGGCAAGTTTTTGCTATTTGTCTCCACTGACCTTCATTGTGAACACCAAGTAAATTTCACGTTGATGACCTGTGTTTGACCTCTTAAAAGTAAATCAGTATTTGGTGTTCATCTAATTCAATTCAGTACTGCATCAGCATATTGCTTGATGTGCTTTTAATGAACTTTAGAACCCATTGCTTAGTCACTGTCAGGCTGACTTGAGCTTTGTGATATCTTGGAAGCAGTGACCAGTCTCAATGATTTATGAATTACAAATTATTTATAAGAGCATTACTGTTAATTGTTCAGAGTTCAGAAACATGTTTTCCTAACTTCTATGGGAATGTAAATCTTCATACTGCAGAAGTCAATAAACTATAGTCTGGTGATGAGATTTCTTTTATTTAGCTGCAGTGAAATCTGTGGTGTTGTTTTCCTTATTTGCAATCAGATTAAGAATGTGTTGCCGAGTATCGTATACTTTCTGTTTGCTCTATTAGACTTTTGTGCTTATCTTTCAACATTTATAATATTTTCAGGATCTGCACAAACCTTTTACCCCTCTTACAGATGAAGAAGAGAGTGAAGTCTCTCATGCATTGTGGGGTGGTGACAGGTATATTTGAATGCCATATGTCAGTCTTAACATGGAGTTCAAGTTAATAGACTGGTAGTAGATTATCACACTCACTTTTTCATGTGCAGTCATGAAGTTCTGGTCATACATGAGGCATCTAATATTCAAATTACAAGAGACAAATTCCAATGCTTGTGTACTGGTGTCTGGTTGAATGATGAGGTGATTCTATCTGCAATATTTCCAGCTTTTTTAACCATTCCACTTTCTACCATATGGATAATGATAGTGCTGTTCAAAATAGTAACTTTATTGGGAGAAAATTATTTCTTTTAGAAACATATTTTCTATTTTTGTAGGTCATAAATGTGTACCTTGAGTTACTGAAGGAGAGGGAAAGAAGAGAATCTGGAAAGTTTTTGAAATGCCATTTCTTCAATACATTTTTCTATAAAAGGGTCAGCTTATTTATATCTTTTGCTTGCCTTTTCTTCTACTTAATTCTTTCCGTTCAAAGTACTTTCTATTTTTTAGCTAAGTACTTCTATAAAACACATCATTCTATTTGATAAACTTACTGAAATCTTGTGTTTCAGTTGATTCATGATTTATGAAATACAGAGTTCTTCTTTTAGTTGTGTCATAAATACCAACAGTGGTAAAACTTTTTATATGCATGGTAATATCTGTTTCGACAGATGCAGAATTGATGAAACTGCTGGTATTTTGAAGGCACATGTTCATGATACTATGGTGAATGTATTTTATTTTGTGTTCATACTGCTTGGATGGTGTCTTGCAACTTCTGCTACAGAATGAAATCAGTTTAAATTTTCTGTGTGACAGATCCACTAAATATGAACAAAAAAATTCTTATGCATCAACCACTATCACAAGCACTTCTGTCAGAAATTATAGAGTGGGTAAGAACAAATTAATGAATGAAGTGCCTTGTTAATTTGCAGTATAATAGCTATGATTGGTTGACTGAAGTATAGAGTTGAAATCTTATAAATTACCTTCTTCCCTAGGACTGTGGTGTTTTCAGAGCATACCTAGATTCTTATTAAAATGTTGAATCTACACTGCCATTTATATGATGGATCTTTCGTGACATGTTAGAGTATGCCATTATGCTTATCCCATCTTGTTAACTTGGCAACCATCTTGGAAAGGTCAGACTATTATATAAGAACTTATATCAATCTTAGTAATACTCCTGTGGCTTGTTGCAAATTTGGAAAAAGAAGAAGCCAAGCTATAGCTGTAGGTCTTTCTTCATCTTTTGTATGCTTTTGCTTACATGTTTAAGCTGATGCTTGTCTAAGAATCAAGTTATAAAGGTCTTTTCCTTTTCTGTCAACTAGTTGAAATTATCTATTATTACTATTTTGACGTTGCTTATTGGTGGAATTTTTGTTTTGAGTATAAATGAATTTTCTAAAACTTTATGAGTTCTGATACTTTGTTGGTTACTATGCAGCTGAACAGAGATGGTTACGACTTCAAGGCTGTAAGAAGATGGACTACCCAAAAGAAGTTAGGGTATGGCCTTATCGAGTGTGACAAAGTAAAGTTGTTATTAGACCTTCTATACCTTTTTTTCTAAAATTTATTTGACTCCTTTGTTTAGTTTGCCATTCTCTTTTCTTATGTTTAACTCATCTCCAAAGTTCACTGTGCAGATATTTGTCCCTATACACAAAGATATCCACTGGTGTTTAGCAGTTATTAATGTAAAGGATGAAACCTTCCAATATCTTGATTCGCTCAGTGGCATGGATACTGCTGTGCTAAGAGTGCTGGTAAGCTTTACTGATATCTTTCCATTTAATAAATTATGATATGACATAATATTGGAGCACTTAAGGTTTGTGCATTGGACCAATTCACATAACTGATGCCTGGCCCAACTTCAAGATACACTCAGTCAGTGGAAATCTATATCCTATAAAAAATTGAACCCCCACCCTGTATCAGATCTAGGTCAATGGGGTTGAAGTAGCCTTTTCCTTTCTTTAGGAGCCTATCTGAGCATGCACGCAATATTGGCACATTAGTAACTGTGTCAGGAAAGCCTGTAGTGGTGCCTCTTTTAACTGCGGTCAACTGTTTAGGTCAACACATGGAACTCTTATGTTGGAATTAGAACACATTCTGAAGCTTGACAGGACCATAATTTCTCGTAGGCCATAGTAGGATTCTACTTGTTCAGTTATTTGGGAAACATCCCAATATCTACATTCTAGCATACCAAACTATAATGTTCTGAGCGCATAAACTGTAAACTCTATATCATATTTAGCAGTATTGGACTAAGACTGGGAAGAATTGTATTTATGTTAGTATCTTTCTATACATTTCAGGCTAAATATTTCATGGATGAAGTGAAGGATAAGAGTGACAAACAGATCGACACAACAACTTGGAAGCAAGAATCAGTTGATAACCTTCCCCTACAGAAAAATGGGCAAGTCATCTTCTTCATGGTTTCACTAGTAAATATTTTTCTCTGATGGCCATTATTTTGTAGTATGTTTGTGAACTGCTATTCTATTTGTGATCACTTTACATGTGATTCTCACATACATTTGCTCTGCTCTGTGCTTTTTATGTCTAATTTAGCTTCTAAGTTAAACCAAAGGAGTAACATTGACAAATTGGGAGCCATTTGTTATGAAAGGAGATAATAGGCCTCCCATTTTTCTAATGAGTGGTTCCTTTACTTTGTCCAATCATCCTGTGTTAATTTTAACTTTTTCCTAATAATATCATGTAGAAAACAGGTTTTTATTTGATGTTGTCTTTATGTGCAATAATTTGAATAGACTTTTAAGTTTATGTATCTTTCTATTTCCATGCACAAAAATAAATTTGATAACCTGTTGAAGTTCTAATTGTATTATATTTTAGCAAATGAAGTCATCATTAGAATTAAATAGTAGATGATGAAATGACAGACTGATCACACATTAAATAATACCCAACACTATAAATAAAATACCTGGAAAATACTTGTCAGCATCATGTGGCAAAGAGGAAAAAATAGTAGGCTCACTTTTAAGAGGGATGAAATATAGAAATTATAATAAAATAATCATAGTGATTATTTGATACGAAACAAGATATTTGTGATCTGTGAAGTTAATATAGAAGACCTGTATGCACTTCAATTGGAAAATCAATCCAGTGATATCCATTACTCTTAATTACATTTTGCATCTTAGAAAAGCTCAAAGGATATGAGCATAGTCGAGATTGCACAAATGGTGTTCCAAAGGGATATAGATTAAAATGAAGGGATAAGAAAAGACAATATCAAGGTTTGAAGTGAGAGAGACATAAATATTGCCTTTGAGGGAGTAGGTTAAGTGTTGCATGGCACTCAATGTGGTAGTGCATGAATAAATATGCATTAAATATGTTTATGCAACCCCAATGCAGCACCAGTGGATTGAGCTGATGTCACCTATGCTCTGTGTTGTAACATTTAACATCTCGTCCCTCTACTTGCAAGTTTAGCCTGTTATCCTTATGGTTTTTTTATTAAGTTAAAATTAGTAAATTTTCATGCATTCATCTAAGGGCTTTTTTAGCTGTTAGTTTTCTGAAGTGTTACTAGGTCATGCACCTTGCCATAATATTTGGAGACATTGATATTATATTATTGAAGTTTCCAAGTACCTTGGATTTCAACAGGTGGGACTGTGGAATGTTCATGCTGAAGTACACTGATTTCTACAGTAGAGGTTTAACCCTTTCTTTCAGCCAGGTTAGCAACATGTCATTGTTTGTCATCTTAAGTTTGTCGCTTTTGTTGGGTTCAAGAATTTTGGTGTTTTATTACTTCTTCAGAGGTAATTTTGGTGTTTTATTGCTTCTTCAGAGGTCTATTGTGTCTGTGTTACCATGCTGTTTATTATTCTGTGGTTGCCAGCTGAAGTAGCACAGCTAAATGCTGGTCTGCTTGTCAAGTTCATGGATACTTGACTGATTCAAGTTACAGTAGTTCTTGCAAGCCCCTTTGGCCCAATGAGCTCCTCATAACAGGGCAACTGGTAGTTGTTGGAAGTTAAAAACTTGGTTTGTGGTCACAAATAACTAAACCTGTTTCTTTCTCCTTTGTAGGAAAATATGGAATATTTCAGAAAGAGAACTGCCAAGGAAATCCTGAGATTGAGAGCCGAATGAATCCTAAAACAAGTCGCTGTAGATTATATCCAGCCTCTTGTTTGGTGGATGAAAAGATGGTAAAAAAGCATATGCTTGCATATGGGTTGGTTTTGAGTGTTGGCTGTGTGGATTTCTCAGTGCTTGATCTTGAAATGGCTTCCCTAAGAGGTGGCTAAGCTAAAATGATGCATGCTGTGTTTGCAAGTGTGTATAGTTTTTCTCATGGTTTTGAAATACCAGCTAGGTGTACATTCTTATGCTAGCTGTTTGTATAGCATGAACATCGAGGGCTGGGAAGTTACAGTTTTGTTTCAATTAGCGTTCTGGGTGTCAGCCTGGGGTGGGATGCTATCATTTTCTTTTGTTAGCCCTGCTCTGCTTTCAAAGATCTGTGCTGATTGCTTTGTCAAATCCAAGGCCTCTAATTTCGTGTTGTGCATCATGTTCATATTTAAATATTTTATTATGGGTTAAGAAGATATGCATGCAACTTTAAATGTCTATCGTTTAGGCAAAATCCTAGACCAAAGCGTTTCGAGTAAAAAACCTGACAGGTCCTATGCATTCTTCTGGGTAAATTATAAGATAAAGAATTCTAATGCTTCAGTTTTAAACAACAATAAACACAATATTTCCCAAAAATTAACTAATTATATCCATAATAAACTTTTTCCAACTAAATAATTATGAGAGGATGGCTTCAGCTTGACGTTATGCGCTTGTTCGACTGATGCAAATGAACGCTATTTTTGGTCCACTGAAAGCGTCATGCTTTGACAAGTTTATCTCATTTTTTTTTTAACCTGAACTAAAATCTCCAAAGCTTCTGGTAGGCCAACGCAAATATTGTTGAAAATGTAAAATAAACACTAAAATTTTAGAAATGGACGACACTTTGGTACGATTTGTTGGATGTTTGTCTCTTAATAAATAATAAAAAGATATTGTGTACAATCATCTTCATTGTTCCTTAAAAACACCCGTCGCTTGTCAAGTAAAATTTTTGAACACGTGTCGCTGAAGCACTACTAAACCATAATGTATTGTATGCGGTCGTCAAAATTTATAGGGATCCAAAACGTAATTTACTAACTGTGAAGGACTTAATCGTAAAGTGCTTTTACTTTATTTTCGGATGAGGGGTTAAATCCTCATTGCGAAACCCTTCTCAAAAACCCTAGACAAGGGGCGACGGAGAGATAGAGAGCTCGAGAGACCGCCATGGCTCGATCGCGGCGGAAGTACAAGAAATCCAGGCCCAAGGTGCGAGTCGGGCTCCCCAAGAAGAAGCCCGGCGTCTTCAAGCCAGCCGTCGACATCCCGCCGGCTCTCGCCGCCGCCGCCGCCGCCGCGGGGCAATTGAGTGCTTGGGACGACAAGGGCAGCGTCATCCGAAACTACCGCTCCTTCGGCATCGTCTCGAATCCTAATCTCCTCGGCGTCCGCGCCCGCACCCCTCACATCGTCCAGAGCTCCTCCCTTCAGGTCCCGGACCGTGAGGCACCGCCCGTTTCCGAGTTCGATCCTATTGACAGCGGCAGCGATGTCGAATCCGACGGTCAGTTATACTTCACCATCCAAGTAGAAAGAAAGATGATAGTAGTCTGGATATTTTTAATAAAATTAGGTTATTCTTGGTTTATTTCTTTAGGCAGAAATAATGGTTATGTGGATGAAAAATACGTACTTTTTGTCAGCTTTGTTTTGTGATTCATTAATTTAAATATTCTCTCTTTGGCGGTATAATCTTAGATGTTTCCATGCTTTTCATCTCCTCTCATAAATAGCCTTGCAATCTTGTATGAGTATTTTCCCTCCTGAACTGAACTTGATGCATTGATCTTAAATGATGACCTTCATGTGAAGACCTTTTGTTCTGAAAAGAATAATCTGACCATGAAGGTCATTTGTAATTTTTTCCAGGAGACTTCGTAATTGACGTGGATTTGAGTTTCTCAAGACTTGTTTTATGCAACAATATTGTACCATGGATGGCATGGAACGGCATAATGGAGATGAGAAAAAAAAAAAAAAAATCCAAGATTACCTTCTTATCATATAAATATTTTTCCAACTATGGACTGTTTAACATTTCTTGAGTTATAAACATCATCAGTAGGCATGTATGAGTGTTTGTTACTTATCTTGATATCCACAGCATAGGTAGAACAGAACGATCTGTCATTAATAATGAACTTGAATTAGAAACTAGCATCAATTCAAGTAATAGTGAACAAAATGCATCTTCAATAAGTTGCAAGTTTGATGAACACATGATAGGGTTGAAACTTTGTTATTCAAGGAGGGAACATGTTTAGAATTTATTGAAGAATGTCAAACTTTTAGTGATAATATTAAATGGTGGGGTAGGATAGATTTTTTTGACAAGACCGTCGGTGCTGGAACTTAAAGTGCCATGCAGGTGCAAGCACTGCTCGAGGGGTGCATGCTGTTGCATGGTGCTTATCAATTGGTGCTAACTTATATAGGTCAATGCGAACATGTCAATCAACATGGATTTGTATGGACCAAGGTTTTAAGTACTGCCAATTCTGACGAGTATTGTATCTCTCTGATGGAGATAAGGTTTTAATACAGGTGTAAGGGACTGGTTTTCTTGCACTGGTTTGTACTAGTCATGCTGGTTGGAAGCATTTACCTACAGACAGTCTGTACCGACTGCATCAGCTAGCTTACCAGTTGTTATGCTTGTTGTATTTTTTATCCTTATTTTTATTGACTATCTCAATCCATCTGACCGTATAGGTGCCATACCAGTATTTTATCATTCAGAGACAAAATTAGTGTGGTGTTCGGTGCCGGTGTTTAAACCCTTGGTATGGACTCTCTTTTTTCTTGAGATCTCTAATGTGATAAGTAGAATATAGTATGGTATAGTATGGGATGAATATCACATCTTGCCAGCCATTGACTAGCCTGGTACTATGTGTGGTATTTTAATATTTAGCTTTTAAGATTGTAATGAGAAAAATGGGCAAATGGATTGGAGAGCTAGGATCAAATGAGAACATTCATTTCTATTTTTGAGTGAGCATTTGTGTGCTTATAGAGTATGACAAAATTGTGGGCGAGTAGGAGAGGCTTGACTTGAACAGGGAAAAATTGAGAAAGCATGTCCTATATTGAAATAGAAGCCTTCTTTAAGCTTTGTAAGCCTGCTGATTTCCTGTAGAACTGTATGGATGGACTTATTGTTGTACTTAAAGAATAAGCTATCTATCCTTGTACATGGGTCCCTCCTTGGAATACTGCATTGGGAATGAGGTTTGAGGCATGAAACTCCTTTTCCCGTATTCTCGTAATTGTAACTCAATAAAATGTATCTTAGGTTTAGAGGACTGCTTGATTAAGGCTTTTTAACTGGATTCTAGGTGGAGGATTTAATAATCTGATGATATTTGGTCATGGTTGATGTTTCTTATCAGAAAGGTAGGTTTGCAAATGACTTGTGCCAAAAGTTGCGCAACAAAGATAGTGGCCACAGTATATAAGATCCATTTGTGGGCAAAGATAATGAAATTCATAGTTTCTAGCTTCCTTGAAATGCATGACTCCTGCAGGTTGTATGATAGTTGAGCACCTGTATCGGAAAGAATTAAAAAAATTTTCACGTTGGATAGGAAAGTACTTTTTGTTGAGTGGTAGGATTGCCCTTACCAAGACTTTTCTTTTGAAGAGTACCTAGTAGTATTTGTCCAATTTATGCAATCCCTATATATGTGGCTTGAAATGCTAAATCTATGAGAAATTGTTGCTTCAAAGGTGCCGCAGAGCTTGTAAAAGAAAAGTGGGAATGACAGGCTGGAAACTATTTAAATGCACAAATTTAGCTTTAGTTTGGAGTTGATTTGGAGATTAGTGAAATTTTGCCAAGAAGTTTTCCACAAGAGATTGCTGTCGGGTTGGCAATTCGGTTTCATTTGGAACGTCTTTTCATTCTGATCTTTTGATTAAAACCTAGTCAATTTAAGGTTGAGAAAATATTTATTTATTCTGTAGGTTTTATTTGAAATGTTTATATAGTATATAAGAAAAATAACAATAATAACAATATTCAGAAGAGTCTTCTACTAAATTGATGAGATGGCATCTGACAGCAGGCCCAACTAGCTGTTATAATCAGTTCTAAAAAAATTTAGAATTGCTAGTTGAAATATCAGGCACCAGTTGCTATTGAAGTCTAGGAGGACCATCTAAAAGATGTCTTTAAGTAATTGTTTTAGGGATTATGTCTGTCTTAGTTATGATTGAACATTATGAGTCCTCAAGTCTTTATGACTTGTTAGATGCCTTCAGGAGCTTTTATATGTACGGTTTCATGGGGATTGGACTTCAGCAAATAAACCAAGCAAGAGTGCTTAATAATTTAATAAACTTCCTTTTCCCTCTAATTTTCCCTCTGGATCTTAATTCTAAAACCATGTTTCCAAGACTCTGACAATGTGAGTGCCTTGAATGAGGTCAAAATGATTTTCAATAGAGGGCATTTCATCACCACTGTGTCATTCTGTGGAGGAATAATTGTACGGAGGAATCATGGAATGCCCTCCAAATTGGTTAATTGTTACAGCACTCTTTGGAGGAGATGGAGATGAGCTAGTAGAACCAAATAATAAAATATTCTTTGAGTAAAAAAGATTTTTTTTTTTTTTTTTTTTTTTTGAGATATTGGTGCCTGGTGTCTTTAGATGATACTCTAATGTAATGTAATTTTTGTCATCAAATGCTTTTTTTTCATTTGTGCTGATAACTACTCATACTTTTTAATGTAGATGTGAAGTCTGCACTAGGAAAAAAGCGAAGGGATGGAAAAACAGCACCTTTGCAGCCACTGACCACAATGCAACGTGTTTATATTGGCAGGTTGATTGAGAAGTATGGTGATGACTACCAGGTCGTATTTCTTTTGTCTGATTAATTGTGGATGCATGTTGTCTGCTGACGGTGGTCAAATTGTTTCTTTTAAGTTCATAAATGAAAACCAAATACCCTCTCTTTTGCAGGCAATGTTCATGGATACAAAGCTGAATGGGATGCAACACTCAGTCGCGACCCTAAAGAAGCTATGCCAAAGATATTATGTGCATGGAAAGCATTTTATCACATCCTAGTGCCTTAGCTTGTGCCTAAGTGATGCCTTTTGAAGGCCTTGTTTTTCTACTGGTATCAGGAGCCTCAATGGCTGTTGTATGAGTTTTGTTTACTTGTCTTACAAAATGTGACCTCGATAAGAACTTAATTAGCGGATTTTGATGGAAAGAATGCTGACAGTTTGTCACCAAAATTCCTTGGCGTATCTCAGCTCCCTAACTTCGCAATAAGAATTACTTCAGAAAAGAAGATGATGCCATTGGGAGCGATGGAAAGCTTGTTGCATTTATATATTGCATCAAAAGTCAGTTCCTCAAAAAGATCACAATACTGCATAATAATTTCGAACTCAAATTTTGACACTATATTCAGCTAAGCTTCAAAGATGATGCCATTGGGAGCACAGGAAATCGATCGTGGTCTACAAACAGGGAATAATAAGATTTATCCTAAAAAAGTGCTCCAAAAGATTGAATCCGTGCAACAAGCCTAAGTCCAGGTATGAAAAGGCGTGTGAATAAGAAAATCCTAGGTTGAATCAAAAAATACAACACGCTTGGAAGTCAAATTAGAGACAGTGAAAAAATCGAAATCCAAAGAGAAAAAGAGATGGGATGCTTAGAAGTTTTGCGAAAGAGGGTACGTGTTGTAGTTAACGGAAACCAGGAAGTTAGTGAGGTAATTATTTTATTTTTAAAACAAATGAAAGAGATATTGTTGGTATGAAAAATGATAAATGGAATCAAGAAAAAAATATTCTTTTGCTTCAAAATTATCACTTTTATATGTAAGGTAAATATAACAAGGCGATTTCTTGCTGCCTCACCTTAAACCAGTTGTTTAGACCGTAGATAAGAAAAACTTGGGACAATTCTCATGGTAATGCAGTAGACCCACTGAAACTTCTGTTCAAATTCTTAACCATTACATGTAGCTGAAAATTATTCAGCACCGTAAACATTCCTTACGACCTGATCACAGGCTTCTACAACCGGTACGCAAAATTGGCAGCTTATTTCTTAGGCCAAAAGAGATGCCAAAATTATTCAAGAATTCATATTTTGTTGAGTAAGCATTATCCAGGCAACACTTAAATAAAAAAATAATATACCTATATTTTTTTGTGCATTAAAAAGTAACTCTGATATCTCTTATTTATATTCTTTTATATTATAACTTTTCAAAATAAATTGTTAAGATCTATTCATCTCCTTGTAATATCATTTATACTATTAGACATACTTTGCATACTAATTATATATTTTTTTCATAATTAAAACTTAATTTTTCTTACCAAACTATATTTTTAGTTATATTTTCTATATATACATTAATTATCTATAAATTTTATTTTTTAAAATAAAAATAAATTTTTTTGGTTACTATATACTAATTAAATAATGGTGTATATCCCTTTATAAAATATAGATTATATCATAAGAAAATATAAATATTTTAATTTCAATTCTACAATCTTTCACAAATATTATATTCTTACCTTTTCTTTATAAAATGCATCGAAAATAAAAAGCAAGAAAAATCGAGGAGTATTAATGGAAGGAGGAATTGTGATTATACAGAAATATTTGAGAAAGATTAAAAAAAAAAAATCTAATCCATAAAAAATCAATTTAGATAAAAAATTAATTTAGATATTCTTCGGATGGTTAAGCGATATTTTTAATTTGAAAGGTAAATAATAAGTTGAGGATGTAACTTGAGATTATAAGCTAAGGTATTGGATAAGATTGACCACCAGCATTATCCAAAGTTCGTTCACCTCTTTCTGAGTTAGAAGATTTTCTTATGGTTTGGTCGTAAAAAAAGAAATGCTATTTGTCTATGGATCTAAAATAAGTTAAGCTTGGATTGCTTACAAGTTGGGTTAGGGTCAACTAAGGATTAGGTTCGAATTCAAGTTTAAGTTCAAAATGAATTTTAGCATGTTAATATTTTTCAATTTAATCTCAAAATGTCTTTTTTCTCTAAAAATATTTTTTGACTAAAATATACTTTTAATACTCAAAATTTAGACTTTCAATTGTTACAATTTAATGCTTCATAACTGTTACATTACCCTAACAAAAATATAGATTGACTGATAGGATAACAACACAACTAATTCATACAATAGGACATTAAAAATGTAATATTCTTAAAAAATAAAGGTTAAACTATAGCAATTGAAAGTGTGAGGAGCAAAATAAATTTTGTGTGAAAGTTTAAGGATCAAAAATACATTTTTATTTTTTTTAGTTATTATGAAATTGCTGATTTAATCGATTAACAAACAAACAAAAAAAAAAAAAGAGAGGAAAAAATGAACCACCTGTTTGTCTAAGCAGCTTGTAATATAAAAATAGAAAAACTAAAGCATGATCATTATCTAGAAGATAGCAATTATTAAATCTATAGTTAATTAACAAAAACTCCAGTTGTTCTTGGAATCAAAAATCAAGTTTCACATGTATTCTTAGGGGGTAAAGAAAGACTCTTTTGAGATTGGGATGGAGGAAGAGAACATTACGGAATGTCATGTCCAAAATAAGCCTTTTTTGTTTAACAAGGAAATTGTTAAAGCAAGAAGCACAAGGACACATGGGATTGTCTACAACAGTAGATACAATTCTTCTTCTTCTTCTTTTTAACGCTCATTTATGCCGTCCTCACAGGCCCACACCCAATGGAGCCTTGCATGATACGTTGATATGCACAAAGCTGGAGATACGAATGAACTAGGATTTAGGCTCCCCTCCACAGTCGAACAATGTCTATCGAGCAGGATGAAGACCATTTATACATGGTTTCCTCAACAAATGAGATGATATTTTACGTTAGGATATTGAGAATTAAAGGATTACAAGCCAGTGATAGACACCACTTGCTAATGGCAACAACTACATCTAAAGAGAGACTACTGCAGGGGCTTCTTACGGCTAAGGATCTCCTGTTCTTTTAGGCGATGTTGAAATCTTGCCAAGCGTGCCTGAAGGCTGACCAGACCAGCAGCCTTTCGTGAGAGTACAAAGCTTAACTGGGAAACATAGTTGTCAATGGGGCTGCCTGGTTGGCCTACTGCTGCCAATAACTTCATCTCCTGATAAAAAGCAAATCAGACGGGTGTAAGTAGCAAGTACATGAATCAAAGCCAACCATGATATAGAATTCAAGAAAGAAAAGAAAAGAAAAAACAGTGGCAAGCATTATCAAGATCTTTTTTGTTGCTCCTTTACTCTGAATACATGACTTGATAAAGAAAACTTGGCCATCATGGACATATAATGAAAATCATTAGCAAACACATGACAAAACAGGAACAGCTTGGATCCAATACAAAATGATGCACGAAGCTGATCAACTTTGATAAACATATGGATTAGCAAAAAGGCGAAATGAACATTATTCACAGCTTCTAGCACATAATAGAACCATAATCAAGATTTCGAATACTGGTACCAGAGCTCATACAAGTTTGTTGCTGGAACGGTGCAGTACCAGGTGCTGACAGGTACTGGACTGGGTCGCGTACCAACAGTGTACATGTGCCAGAAATCTGCCAGAATGTTACAGTACTATTCACACAATCCTGTTCCTAGGGTATTTGAAATCTGGACTATAATAGCTTCGTCCATGAGATAAGTAAGTCAACTAGCAAAGATGAACAAATCAGAACGACTTCAGGTACTGCTACTTATCTACTGCTGTTCTATCTTCTCTGTTTCCAAATGGGAAAAGGTGTAACAGGTCAATTTCATTTCCCTAGTCAAGCAAAGATGATGATGCAGGCACTGACACTCATACAAACTGATCCACCCACTCAACCCTAATACCCTATTGACAGCAAGATAGTGTGCTATTCTGCATGTAAAAGTAGCCCACACAAGTATCTGATTTTTCCCCATGAGTATCTACAGCATGGTAACTCTGCCTAGGTATAAAGTTTTATACATAGCCAATCCCAAGCCTAAATAAAGGAAGAGGATTACTGTAAGTTAACAGCTAGCGTAAAACTATAGTCACACACTATAAATATGAATCCAATAGATCCTAACAAGTTTAGGATTAAGGCTTTATTATTGTTATTGTTGTACTATGATACATTACTCACAAAAACAAAATAACAATGTTCATTTCCTTCAAAGATGATGTAATCCACTTGGTAGTATTCAAAGTGCCTGGTGTAATACAAGTATCTCGCTTCATGGGAGCTTCACTCTTCTATTTTGACCCAAAAAAGCAAGAAAATCATCATATTCCCATCCTGAATCACCATCTTATGCATGAAGGATGACAAAATTGAACTTGCCAATCTATCAAGTGGCGCATCCTCCTTAATTTAGCCTTGCAGTTTTCCATGTGAGAGGTTGACACAAGCCTTGACCTTCTTTCCAGTCAATATATGGAATGGTTCTCTTCATAAAACTAGGTAAAGAAAACTGGATTTGACTTCTGAGAACTTTTCCACCAGAGACCAAAAATAACAGCTCTTTATTTTTTTCCAAATTTCTCAACAAATTGCTTTTGTGATCGGACTCCAGATATGCATGCCCATTCCATCAAGCTTGTCATGAAAGCCACCGGCATTCAAGTATACACTCCAGCAAATCAAGAAATCTAGTCCAAGTTCATGGAGTTGTTTTGCAATGGAGATAATTGGCTGATCCAATATCCTCTCTAGTTATGGAGATGATTGGAGATCTTTCAAATCTCATAACAAGCTGGCATTCAGCCCATTAGGTAACAAGCATAACTAAGATTACATAGAAATTCTGTAGAACTCCAATAACCAAGGTAGTATAAACCCAGTGGTTCAAGGAATCTGAAAGGCCTTTACTAACAATCAAACAAGCTTCTACTATATCAAAGCACCTATGATTTCACACTTCTTAATATGGTTTTCTTAACACTTGCAAGTTCATTGTGAACTTATGTTCCACCTTCCACTGGATATTGATTTAGTATTTTTAAGAATGGGGTTTGTAGCCACATCCCCTCGAAACACTGGTGAGCCCAAGTGCACAACTACTCCAACAAACTTGGGATATGATACAAAATGTGTCTATGAAGGCCAGCAGGGCTAGCTAAATGACACAAAAAAGACATCCCGTGATAAAAGACATGCACGGATAATGGTTACTCAAAGAAATTCATGCATATCAAATAATCCAAGCCTTCCATAAGAAACTGAGAAATAAAGAAAGAGAGCTCAACTAGAGTCTTTATACTCCAACTGTCATATTCATGAGAAATTATTCAAACTAACGATCATAAATCCAGCAATAATCTAGCGAATTTGACAGAAATACGAATTGAATGTGACAGTCCGAAATGAAGAATAGATCATCAACACTACTGACTGGATAATCTAGACAAGGAGATGGCTGCTGAAATACCACCTATGCAGCACATTTTTTCAAATTATGCACAACAAAATGGAATTATGAACCAAAGAAAGACACCGACCATTGGCCTACTCCAATAGATGCACTGCACCATATCAATTGTGGCCCTTCATAGCCACCTTTTGTATGATGCCAAATGAACCACAAATGGATATCTGACACATGATTGCATGTTTAAGGGCCAACCTAATTTAGTAAGTTTTGTCTAATCAACTCATCCTAATGGAGGAAAGGACTAAAATCATAATTGCAAGTGTGTTTCTCGATCATATCATCATTTTAGGGTCAAACTCAGCCTTCTATAATCCCAATCTTTTTCTCCCTCGACTCTATAGACTGAAGCATCTGACATCCTTCATAATAAAATATCAATAAAGTGCAACCCTTCTTCCTCACCAACCAGAAGCCCTTTGCTGATTCTTAAATACAATAGTTAAGCCCTCACCCAAGCCAAGGTTCCACAAAACAGCTGTTATATGCAGCCAACTAGGTTGAAGAGGATGGAGAGGTGGAGAAAATGCAGGAGGATTAGGAGAGGAGAATGAGTGGGAGAGAACTATGAATCATTGTCATCAGAGTTCTGCCATCCATCATCTTTTGCCAAACGCCAGTCTTCTCTCATCTTCTATCACTCATTTAGGGATGGAAGGAGAATGGTTAAGATCAAAATGCTTTTAAAATCTCATCAGCACCACTCTGCTCAACCTAAATCATCTAAAGCCAATGTACAATATCCTCCATCCGCATACTGTTTGGGCTACATGTACTGGTTGACAGAGCAATCCTTGAACTAGCCAGCCACATATCAAGGTGGCTTTGGTGTCACACAAGGCAGCCCCCAGGATGAATACATTAATAAGCCCACTTAACCTCCTTTTCATATCAAACTTCTAACTTCCCTGGCAATGGAACTTCTTATATCCACTTCCTCCTAAGATCGCTACAACTTCATGGAAGACATAAAGTATGCTCCCTATGTCATCTCCAACACCATACCCATATTTAGGCTGTCAGCTGCTCAAGGTACTTTACCTAGGTTTCAATGACCTAATTCAAGGATCCTCCTATGCTTAGGTAGAAAAGACCCTTGATCATCTCTCAAGAAAATCATGTTCATAAAAAATGTGATTTAATGAATTAAATCATGTTCGTCAAAAATCCGTTCATCAAGACCATGATTCTAGTATGGTCACAATGAATTAAAGGTTCTGTTGACTCAGCCAGCACCTAAAAAATGCATTAAGAAAGCAATGAGGTACAGGTGGTCGGATGTACTTGACAATAGAACAATGTTGGGAGAAGGAAAAATAACGATGTTGGTGACAAATTCAATATGTCAACTACTAGCAATCACTAAGGTGGGCAGGACGGATAGTGGCTATGCTTATCATCCTTAAGATGTTTAAGGAAGAACAATAACAGCGAAGGAGTTATGCCCGGACACTCTCTATTAGAATGTAAGACTGTTAACTAAGTACCATACAAATATTCTTAATTATAGTCTTGAAGTTTGTAGTTCCTATATTGTCGTTATTTGTTAATATCTAATGAACTTGGAGACCATTATATAAATGTCTTCTTACAGATCATTAATCTTCACTGGCTACTTTCATAAAGCCTAAAAGAGGCCAAAAGATAATATAGGAGAAAGCTTGCTTAAGGTGTAAAACCTAAACAAACCAACACTCAGGAATGGATACCTTGCACTTTATTCCATCTCAAATGAAATCATTGAAAGACAACATTAAATACCTTAGAAGCTTGAAGCCATGTTATCACCATCAAATTGATGTTTTTAATAACCCAAATTACTATTGCTTTCTTTATAACAATGACTCTTTTATTTCACATCTTCCCACATACCATGAGAGGGAAACAATCTCAAAATCTTTTTCCTTTATCATGACATACCATAGGCTTTTGGTCCTTTCATTGATTTTGAAGAAAAATTATGGAGTTGAAATCTGAAATCAGACACACCAAATTAGTGATGAAACTAGCA
The DNA here is from genome assembly GCA_017589505.3 of Metroxylon sagu. Taxonomy (NCBI): domain Eukaryota; kingdom Viridiplantae; phylum Streptophyta; class Magnoliopsida; order Arecales; family Arecaceae; genus Metroxylon; species Metroxylon sagu. The sequence continues at coordinate 1,929,140 of JACVBY030000663.1, forward strand.
TCATGGCAACCAACATCCGCACAGTATTTTAAAGATCCAACAATATCGAGCAGTACAAGGCATACAATGTTGTCATGTCTCTATATGGCTAATATCAACAAATGGTACAGATACACTGTCAACTCCAATAGTGCACATGTGTCCTATGTACCTTACCATTCTACACTGGTACGGAACTCATACAGAGCCCCATATCAGGACTTTGACACAATGATCAAAGGGAAATATATTTTAATCATGGAAAGGAGATTATGACCAATGGCATGTATTTGAACTTCAAAATAAAAGTATCAATATCAAGGGGAAGTTGAGTTAATCCAAAAGATGCTAGTTTTACATGGTTTATGACAAATAAAGTAGCATGAATAATTAAAGACTGATTAAACACCGATGAATTGAAGATGAACGATTCACTAGAAAAGGGTTGAATGAACAAGGGGACTGTAAGAAGAAGATAGAGGAACGACATTAGCAGAAGGTAAAATGAACCACTGGGCACTTTCATGGACTCACATGCCTTAGAGAAAGAACTGGATATCAAGTCGTCTCGGCCTTCAGACCCACATACCACAATGCATGACAGCTCAGCACAAGCAAGCTCGGATAGCATCAGAAGCCATGGATATGAAATCTAAACCAAAATACAGTTTTCTTTCTCAACCATAGGGCTCTTTAAGTAGCCTCTTGGGACCCATAGATTTAAGTGTCAGTTGGCATGGTCATGATGCCAGCACACAGCACTAGACATTGGCATGGCACCGAATCACTAATAGCATGCTAGTACTTAGGATGGCAACATGGCAACGGGTGTTAAGCAGTAGCATAGCACAAAACAGGATGTATGTAAAATGCTGGTGCCAGCCTTCATGCCATAATTGCCATGGTCTCTTGCTTAGGAGCCTAGGTGAGACTGTCTAGGAACCTAGACAGGCCCCAAATGCCTAAGCACCACCTGCTTAGGTGGCTTAGCATATGTCCTTCTTAGGTGTCCTCCCAGGTTACTGGGTGACAGCCAGGTAGCCCATTTTGACTAGTGCTGGCCCAGTCTAGAGACCCAAAACAACTCTATAACAAGCTGTTTCAAACTTGCTCCAGCAACCTACTTAAAAAAGCACAAATCCCTTTCATCACTTGAATGCTCAATCTGGAGTAGGGAGCAAGGAATTTAGGCCATTCTCTACTCTCATCTCATCTCTCATGTCCAGGGTATTTGATTTGCAGGCAAAAGAGCTCCAGTGACAGTCACTGATAGTGCTTTGTTCTCCTCCCTTCTTGAGCCAGGTGCAACAGCAGCAAAAGGATCAAAGTAGGGCTCTGGCTATAAAGGAATGGTGGCCAAAAGTGCTCCAGCAACTCTTTCTCCATTTGTCTCTTTGATTTCTCCTTTCTTAAACCTAAAGAAACAGGAAGTCTTTTGCCTCTAGAAAGATTTTTTTTTTCCTTTTTTTTTTAATTTCTTCCCCCTGTGGTTGTCTAAAGAACCTAAAAACTCTAGCATAACATCTCAGCCTCTAAGAGTTGATAGGCATACAATGACCTTCAATAGAGCATAAAGAATAGGCCTTTAGAAGTCGAATATTTTGTTATTTTGAATGCATATTTTGATATTATGCTTCATTTTTTTCAACAAAGGAAACTAACCACTTTTATATTTCAACTATTTTCCACTTGTTTTTGCTGTCAAATATGCAGTGAAAAGAGGAAAGTTTGGCTTATTTGCATGTCAACTTAAGTAATAAAAGATTAGTATATAACTATTTTTGTCTTCACATATTTGTCAATATATAATGCTTAAATTGATAATATGTGCATTGTTAGTTTAAGTTCATCCATTGCCATCCTGTAGTGTTTTCTATGAGATCTGAACATATATCCACCAACAAGAAGGAAAGAGTGCTCTGACATTTGAGCTAAGACAGCAATGATGCTGTATTTTACCTATCAGTTAGTAAAAATAATAAAATTGTCATAAACTTTTTATTAAGCCTTGACTAGAAGACATGCATCAGCTGTTATAGGTATATGCATAAATTCATGTCACATGGATGCTGTTTTGAAAGCAATGCAAATTTTGATTGATAATTGATGTACATAAAGAAACAAACCATTCAGTGACTATTATACAATGTTTATCTCCTAGGCAGTAGACTAGGGTATAGGGGGGTCCATTTCCTGGGGTTGCCTAGGCAAACTGAAAACCATGCCACCACTCAATCCTGGCTTAGGGCTGCCCAATAAACTAGAAACCCAAAGGAATTAGAAAGGAAAGCTATGACATGCTAAAGGAAATAAACAAAATCAACAGACTCCAACTAATGGGGGAGATGGGGGAAAACTTCCACCTATCAATATAGATGAAAAAAGAGTGGGGCGAATTTTCCACACGTCAGAAGAAAGAAAAGAAGGAATGGGGCAAACAACCATAATTGAAGAATAGGATTGGGGTTGATCATTTAATCTCCTCAATTCTCTTTTATAATCAATCTATGTCCTACAATCATTTCCTCTCATTTGATCTAGACCTTTGATTCCAGCACACCACAGAACAAAAAAGGAAAAAAAAATCTAACCAAAATGGCACCTAATTAATGCACCACAAATTGCATCAGAATGCTACAAACATATAAACTTAAAATAGATGACAAGCTAAAGCCTGAAACTGTAAATGAGTCCACAAAAAATAAAATAACAAAAAACAATTAATTCTAAGCTACATCACACCCCAATACGTTTCAATAAAAGAGAAAAAATTTGAAAGAAGACATCATGTGTTATGTCCAATTTGTGAGTCCATAGAGCTGATACAGATAAGAGTTTTATCAAAATTTCATAAAATTTATACAAAAAGATGAAAGAAAACTCCTTTCTAGATTCTCATTTTATATGTGCCATTAATGAAAAGACATGCAAAATAACAACCTCAAAAGCTCAAAATTTTGAAGCTAAAAGTTTCTTCAAAATTTTCAAGATAAGATGAAAGTAGATTTTGATAAAATCGAAAGCTTTGGACTAAAGTAACAATTAAACATAATGGCCCAATTCACAGACAAGTACAGCCATGAAAATCACAGCTGCATTCAAGCATAAAAATTGCTTGGCAATCCTTAGCTTCCCAATTAAGGAAAAAGGATGATCTGAGTTAAAATGATATTAGACATATATGCACAATTAATGAGAAAGATTTTTACCAGATGAAGATGTAAGAAATTAACAAAAGGCTAGAAAGTAAACTCACTTCACGCACAACCTCCATTGTATTTTCAATTTCTTTTCTATGGGCTAAAATTAGAGCCTCTTCTTCCTATAAAAGATAAAGAAAAGTTAGAAAGTATAGATCAAACAGATAACAGAATAACTAACATGGCTTTGAAATTTAAAACATGGAAAATTTTAAATTCAAATATACTGGCAGACATAAAGTGTACCTTGAGTATTGCATTGATTTCCTCACCCTGAGAAGAAGTTTCCTGCTCATATTGCATTGGTGCAGCATTAGAACCAGAATCATACATCTGCTGTTGTTTATGGTTTGTGATAGGCAATTCAGGCCCACTGTCTTTTCTAGGCCAATTATTTTGTTTCTCATATTTTTCTTCCCTATATTGCTTCCTGTGAGGGTGGTGAGCCTTTGGTAACTTTACTTCATCCAGAGTACTAAAAGAGTTCTGTATAGAAGAATGTAATTTATGAGTAGTACTGATATAACTATTTTTTATGTCAACCTGATCCCTCTCTGACAAGCCAGATGCTGCCTCAATTTCTTCCCTTCCATTAAACGGATAATTTAACATCAAACTGGATGAGTTTCTCTCAATCTCAGATGAACAATTTTCAACATTCCTCCTTGACATTTCTGTTGCCAACACCTCTTGATTTTGCTCGTAGTTATCCTCTGATTTAACTGGTAAAGGAATTGCCAATGCTGAAGATGATTCCTTGCCAGAAGGTACTGATGAGCTTGTGGCCTGGTCCCTTCTGGAATTGCCACTCTTGGAGAGACTTTTGACCCTGTTCAGTTAACAAGCACCATTTATTAAAACTTAAATGTAACATGACCCACATTTCTCAGATGTTGAGTTGCTTTTCAAAAAATGAAGCTGCCCTCACCTATCAGCATATCTCAAGGTATTTAGTGTATGTTCACAAGAGCCTGAATTTGGGGAAATGCAGGAAATCATAACAGTCCTGGAATTTCCAACAAAGGAGTCACGAAGCACCTCTGTCAGTTTGCTCCCACGAAATGGAATATGAATCTGGTCATTGTCTAGTGCACGGATACATTCTTTTAAGGCCAAAAGGCTCTTGTTTATTTCGGCACCCTCAATCCTGAAGAAAGGAAAACAAACAGATAAACAATCTAGAGAGAGGTGAAAAAAAATGACATCACATTAAACCCAACTACAGGTAGTAGGTCTGAAGTGATTTTATCACTACTAGATGAGTCACATGTTAATCCTGTCATAAACAAAAATACTAAAAGGGATACTTTTGAATAAATACGGACCTGGTCTGGCGGTCATTGTCAGTGGTATCAGCCCCACGCTCACTTCCAGCAAGATCTATAAAAGATATCTTCCCCACAAGCTTGCCACCCTTAGACTTATTCCCATTATTGTTCTTTTTGGAATCAATTACTTCATTGTGCTTCTTAATGGCAAGTTGTAAAATAGCATGAGATCTAGATGACTCTTCATTGGCTCCTGTGGAACCTGTGCTTCTTGCTGCATTCCCCTTTTCAATAAATTCTTTAACAATCTGCACATCTGAAACCTCAAATTCCTGTAATCCAACAATGCAAACCTGTTGACGCCCATCTTCTCTCATGCACAGTTTCCTGATAAAAAACATCAGCATAAAAACTTAGATAATACTTTAAAGATGAATCTTATAATTCTATATGTAGAAAATCCAAAACTGCATGGAGGGAAAAACAACAGGAGTGAACTTATGAACTAGCCAACAAAGTAGACAAAATATCAAAAATTATATATGTATTCAAAGAACATCAACCAAACCGGACATAACCATGACCAAAAGAACTCTTATTTCAAGTACTGGTACTGCTTTTATGATTGTTTTTTCACCAACCTTTCAAATTTTGTGGACTGACATAAACATTTAGCAAGTTTCATATATACTTCAGGTCATTAGCCCACCTAGCATATCAACATAATGTTAGGATTACATTTTGCTTCATGGCCATGTCACTTAATTTGTAAGGTTCTCTTGGCAGTCAGTTTGTTCATTTAGAAGATCAATGAACATTGATAAATTAAGTGAACTCAGCACATCTATCTAACATAAAGTGGAAACAAACAGCACATGTACATTGATTGCATGCAGAGGTGCAGTATTACTGTTGTAGCCTTAGGAGAAAAATCATTTAATTAGTCTTTTCAATCTAAGGGATGCCAGACAGCTGTTTGAGTTTTGGCAGCTTTGACATTTTAGAAAAATCAATTTTCTCCCATATCCAAACAAAAGGAAGCAGATTCAGCTTCAGTCTCACATTTTAGATGAGAAGAAGACCTTGTAGCTGGAATCCAAAGTTGAGAAGAAGGATTAGGAAAAGTAGACTATTAGTATTTGGTATCTCTACATTCCTTGCAAGTTTTGGCAGCTTTGACAGCTTTAGCTGCAGTTTCAATTGTTATGGTCCAAAACTGTCAGGCACTAAGAAACTCTTTTTCAATTTTTTTTGATAATTTTCAAAAACTATTAGAGGGAAAAGAAGAAGAAAAGTACGAACATTTTAGTAGTTTTCCTTGATTTGACAGTCTTGGCTGCAGTTTGATGGTTCTGGCCCCAAGCTATGTAAATAGTATTAAAAACTATTTTCTAAGCAAAAAAGCAATGAATCGAGAAAGAGAAAAACAAAATATAACCATCAGAAGGTTAGACTAGTATAATTATTTAGCATTAATCAAAGACAAATTTTGAGTGGTCATAGTAAAAGTCCAAGAGTTCAATTCAAGCATAAAATTTGAAAAAAGCAAAAGAAAACTTAGGCTCAAGGAAATACAATGATCAGTGAACAATTTGACCTCTAGGTTAGGGGACTTGATATGCATAAAAGGAAAAACTAAAATCTTAAAGACGGTCCAGAAATAAAACAGTCCCTTTATCAATGAGAACAATAGGGACATCTAAGGCTCCAACATAAGTATTCCGCAACCATGTAATATGACAATTCTAGAAATAATACTTATATTTTTACCACCTAAGCTATACAGCAATCTATATCCACCTCAAACACAGCATCTCTAAAAAGTGGAAGCAATGTGAATCACACAAATTGAAATCTATAGTTACTTGTCTCAAATATGGTTATGCAATTACAAGCACAAGCATGGCCCGTGGGAGCCTTTAATCTATCCAATGTTCAGTCCATCCATAAAATTTATAAATTCTCCTGAGATGCATTGTCAAAGTGAATCCTAACCTATGTAGTCTTTCATTTGCCTGACCTTATCTAAATTCTTAGCCTTCTAATTTCTGATCGACTTTGACACTTTGTTTTGATTTGAACCTTCACATAAGCTGCCATTATCTGCATTGTAGTATCTAGAATGATGAGGTATACTTTGTCAGGTAGCAAGAAACTGCAAGTTGCCTTGTCATATAGCATGTCTTAGAACATCCAGCTAAGCACTTTTCAAGAAAGAAAGCAACAAAATAATGCATTGCATCAAATAAATATTACTCTATTATTAATTTTACTAAACATGGCAAGAAGAATGCAAAAAATATTAAATAGTGTCCACAGAGGTGTTTTAGACGCACATATTTTCAGTCTTCAAATTGAAATTCAGAATGGAATAGAATTTTCTTTTGGGATTTGACTGCCTTATCCCATCACTTCCCTTTTCTTCTTTTCTTCTACTCGTAATCCTTAACCTCTTCAAGTGAAAAAAGCTTTTAGATTCATCCCTTATCTTCTACGTAAACCAACAATTTATTTCCATTTATTATCTTTTTATCAATTAAGTGGGACAAAATGAGAACGAAGTTTCTGTCCCGTGTCTTATAAGGACTTACACATTCTTTGCTCACACCTGGCATCTTCTGTTTCAAATAAAACAATTCTCCAACAGCCAATCAGGCTTACCATCAAATATGGACTGAATATATAAATTGAAACTGTCTAAAAGCCACATTAGTTGGTCATGAATCCTATGAGACAAGAAGAGGTAAAAATAATGGGACCTTTCAGGAATGAGAGAAAGAGTGGTCACATTTTTGTTAGGTATCCTTTTACAAATTAATAAACCACGATGTGCTAAGGAAAGGGCTTCGAGGGACAAAAGAAGGAGAAAAAGAAAATAAAATAGTGTTTTTGTTACAAGATAAATACACTGCTGCTTCTATGAAACTCAATAAAGTCATATGATCAAAATAAAACCAGTCAACAAAACAACTCTGTTGAGAAGAACCATCAAGGCAAAAACAAAATCATTATTTTGATTGTTTCCAGGTATCACCTGTGGCTGGATAAGACATCTTAATTAAGACCAAATGAAGAGCAAAAATAAGAATTAGAGGTCAGGAGAACATTAACCTCCTATCACTAAGAAGATCAAATAGCTTTCCACCATAGATCTCAAAGTAACTAAGCCACAATCTAAATTTCTGATTGTGGTAGTATGGTTGGTGCAACAACCGAAAAATATCTTCTGAAGCTCTGAGTGGTAAAGGTTGCATTGTGAACGTTTTGCCACTACCTGAAAACCATTTTAAAGCAGATGCTAGTCATTAAACTAGTAACAACCGAGTTCCAAAAATCACTAATAGTAGAGATATATTCAGGAAGACAAAAGCCAAAATAATTAAATAAGGCAACCTTTTGACCACTGTGACAAGGATGCCTTTAGTGAATTCAAATAATTGTGCTTACAAACATTACTACAAAGTGCAATCAGATTAGTGAAGTTATGAATTGCCTACTTTTTCTATTTTAAACATCTCTAGCTTTAACACTAGAAGGTCAGTATATAAAATAAACCAGCATGAGTATTAGTGCAACAGAATTAGAAAGACACCTTCAGAGCATGGAAATCGATATCGATATGAGAAGAGTAGTATTAGGATACTTAACACAAAAGAAAAACCGGCCTCCAGAAAAGGGTTGAGGAAGGTGTATTATTAGAGCTATGAGACAGATTCTGAACAAGCATCTGACAACTTGAAGCTTTTGCCAGAAACCAGATTAGTGTTCCAGATGCTTAGTGAGAAAGGCAGAGGGCATGCACTTGTCATGGTACCATCTGGCAGATGGCTAGGCCTGTTGTTAGCTAGAGCCTTCTTCACCCACAACACTATTTATTGACCCCCAAATTATGGACCCAGAAAAAAGCTTAACCTGACATGGTCGATCATTGACAGTGAATACCTGTATACAGAGAACTGAACAAGGGTCCTAACAATGATTCAGAGTAATCATTCAGGTTCATCGTCAGAAGGCTTATTTTCTAATTTTTTCCATTTAAATGGGATGTAGGAGCATTTTCACTTCCCTCCATCAGGCTTCATAGTTCTTTTGAGCTTTTCCCTTCCTCCTTAACAAACTCAAGTATAAGATTCATTGTGATGTTAAGTTTGCACATGATTTTGCAAATATGTTATAACATACCATTCAATTCTTGCAAGGTTTTAAATCCCATAGGATAAGGCTATCCCAATTTATTCATGGAATGGGATGTGCTGCCATTCTAGCATGTCCTGACACTGAGGACAAAAGGACGTCCCAAGATGTGACAATTAGAATATTGAGGCGATGGTGGAAAGATCCTGTCCCGATACTTAGAATGGTATTCCATCTTGGCATCACATGGGATATTGTCAGGATTTGAAACCATGAATACTTGTACTGGTTGCATTGCACATCCTATTCATTTCTAGTCTTGCAATTATATCTCCATATTTTGCACACACATTGTCCATGCACACACACCAATTCTTTAAAAAAGATACTGTAGGAATTCCAATATTTGATTTCCATAACATCTCAGATAAACAGTTTAAGGAAATGCATATTTGAATTCTCAATACACGTAGATGATTCAACTCCCACATGTCAAAGCACCTGTTTGACCATATGCAAAGCAAGTAGCTTTTGTTTGCTGAAAAATGGTTGGTATAATTGGCTGTACAGTGACACGATACACCTGTCAATCAAGTATGAGAGAAATCAATATTACTGCAGATGGTGCCAAATGCAAGAAACAGTTTAATAGTTACAGCAATAAAATGAAACTAATGGAAGAAAACAAGTCGACCAACAAATAAACATGGGAATAGCGTACTGAGAGATGACTTACCTCATCATTAGTAACATGCTCATCCAGAACAGCATCGAAACAAAATTCATGCTTCTCCACATACGCGGTCAAATCCACCTTGCATGTCAAAGAAATTTAATCAATATGCTAAATATAAAAGAAGAGAGAAAGGACATCTATGTTCCTGTTATAAAAAATGTTATTGCAGGGATCTTTTATCTCATGTTTTGCAATTTATAATAAGAAGGCACAGATGCACAAGATTTGCCAGGAGACCTGCTTAAGTATACTTCAACAATCTCAGATGGCATCATCTACATAAAGAATTGATAATAGCTATCAAAGCAATATGCTTTAAAAATACAAAATACTAGAGCAAGTTCACAGCAACATGAGATAATAAATAGACATCAAAATTCATTCAAGTAGTTAAGTAATAGAATACACATTGACCTCAGATACAACATGAAGATGCATCATAAATTTTGCAACTCTGGCAAAGCAAATCAAACCTTTAATTTAGGTTCATGAACAGTTAAATATGCATGATCATTTACGGTGACAATATCGTCCTCCTTCCGAGAAATCTCCTTCTTATTCAGAGGTCTTTTGCGAACCTACAAGAGAAGTAAAATGACATATACATTAAACATTACAAGCCTCATAGATGTGTAAAAAAGGATGCCAGTAAACTCTGAAGTGTGCTAGAGAATAAAATGATAACCACTGCAGCAACTCCTCCCGAACTGTGTTGATATCCTTGAAGTATAAAGTAAAAATACACTTAAAAGTTTTCTAGGATTAATTAGCTTGATAGCATGGATTAGATCATGTCCCCCTCAAATAACAAAATATCGACACTGAAAAGGACATAAAGCTCTAAGAAATATGCATCAAAAAAAGAGCTCTAGGAAATTATTTTTTTTTACAACGAGGCATGTTTTTACACAAGGTTCACTATCTCGGTACCGCATTCTGTATGGATACCACATTAATATAGTATTGGTACACTCGGTATGTGGATAAATTCAACATATTGAAACTCGAAATGTATCAGTACTAAGTCTCAAATTAGTACCAGTATGGTACGATACACTCGGTATAGAAACTAATATGGCATACCATGTTCTTACATATTATTTTAGTTCTATTTCATTGTTCATTTATTGGTTGACACTTCTCTAATAGTTTGATGGTACCTGTGCGCAGCCTGATCTTGAAATGTATGTCAAGAAATACTAGTACTTTTCTAAGATGAAACAAATTTGACCATGATATAGATTTGGTGCATAATCTCGAACATTTCAGTTGTCCTTTACATTCTTCTGAGCTTGATTTGTTATCCTCCACAAATTCAGAGGGCAACTGAACTACTTCCTGAATTTCATTATCTGCATCAAATAATTTTTTTTTCCCTGATGTTGCTGGTATAGGCATTCCTCCGAATGCTTGATACTAGCTGCATGTGTAATAGGACATTTCAAACAATTTAATTGAAAGCAATGATACGTTCTCATTTTTTTGGGAAAAAAAGTGTCAAGCTAATGGTCCAATCAAAATGCTGGAAAAGAGCCACGCACAAAGGATTGAACCAAGAAGCACACTGGTTTATGGAAAAAGGGCTGGTTATGAACAAAACTGCCAATTTGTGGCACTATTTGATTGCATAAATTAGAATACATATACAAAATCCTGCAGCTGGTCCAAAATGTGCTCAGATCAGCAAGACCTCAGGAGACAGGTGCTAAGCATTAAGCAGTTGCATGATTGCACCTGCTACCATGGCCCGGACCTGCTCTCTTCCCAACCATAACCCCACAAAACAAGTAGATATAAACATAAGCTTGTGAAGATGAAAATAATAGATTATATGTGCAAATCCTGCAGAAAGAAGTAACTTTCACTGAGAATACTATCAAGCAACATGAGATGCACTCTATGTACCACAACTTTAATCTTGGCTACATTGTTCTCCTTTGAGGTGGTCTCCTTTTCACTAGCTGATGCTGCAATGCTGCTATCCATTTGCCCTCGTTGCTGTTTAAGAGTAATTGCACCAAAGTTATTATCAAGTCCATTAGGCGGGATGAATTGTGCTGGCTCAAATGTTTCAGACATTACATGCTGCAAGAAAGAAAGCAAATTACACCACAGTCATTGTGCAGGGAAAAAACATATTTTATTGGAAAAAGAAAAAAAAAAGGTGGTATTAAATTCAGAAGGCAACTAAGTGAACTTCAGACAAGAAAACAGTTTTCCATGTCCAGTAGCATACATAAAAACAAAGCATGAAAAAGCATCTTCAGATAAGAACCGACTGAAGTTTACTTAAGTGGATAAAACAAATAGAAGGCTCAGCAAAGTCACCGACCTAGTTCAACAGCCAATATCAATGACAACAAACCCAAAAAACCAACATTGCCTCAAACAGTAAGAAGAGGGATAGAGGCTTCTCATCTTGGCTCATAAACTCAAAACACATAAAAGCATATTATAATCTTAAAAAAGTAGGCTCCCTAAAATTATCAAAAGATCAGCAAAACATTACATTTTAGATTCAAAGAAACAAAAAAGTCAAGACTCCCATTGACTTTTTTCTGTTCGCAATTCCTCCTTGCACAAGTAAACACCTAATGGGTAGGACAGTGTGTGTACATGCCCTAAATGATCCACCAAACCAGATTCCTTTAAATTGTTATAGTAGTAATGAACCCAAGATATAAATAATGAATTGTTACTTAATGAAAGATGACTTATTTAAACTCGTATATAAAAATTTTCAAAGTCTAATCCAAAATCATTAAAATATCAGAATTTTTGAAACATTTTAACATTCTTTTTCAAATAATAGATTGACTTGCAAAATAAGGACTACAAAGATTTTGACATATACAAATTATTAATCGTCTATGATGGAAATTTTCTTAAACTTATAGCTTACACTGCAAATGATAAGGCTAGCCTCAGTACCAGATACATGCCCTAAGTTTCGTTGAAGGCTCCTCTTTTGCCTAAAGTTTTCTTTGTCAAGAATCACACATTAATTCTCAAGGTGTTGATGCAAGTAGACAGCTAGTCATAAATCTTCCCACAGTTCTTTCTTAACCTAGTTATGTGATCCATATCAAATGCAATTATGATGAGAGGCTTGGATGATGGCAATCATGACTTCAACAAACCTTCTCAGTTTCCTTGTCCTTACTTTCATAAGTTCTTAACGCATCAATCTCATATCAGATTAAGTAATTTTTGCCGTATGATTTGGGGCAGGCACCTACTTGAACTACTTGCAACCAAGTTGGGTAGATATGTGCTCTGAGTATGTTGGTGAGTTTACGAAGTCTAGGACAATCATTGAAGCCCATCTATATACACCTCTCAACTAGCTTAGGAATCAATACTCACATTAGGCATAATAATCTTTAACCTTTGACTGGTTTACAGCCCAATTCTTTGTATGATGTAGATTTCTAACAGCACTCTAATATGCTTGTTTTCCTTTTTTTTAAGCACGTATCTCTTTATTCTATGCTCTAGTGCCTTTTCAGATGGCAACTTAATGTTCAAAGCAAAGGTTTGCCTAAAGCAGTATACCAATGATTTTAGTCCTGTATAAAACATGAGTTCATGTCTTGTATGTAGTCGGTCCCTTGCTCGGATAAAAGAAAGGGGTTGTGATAGCTTGACAGCTGATATAAAATTATAATCACATCCTATGAATATGAAACTAAATTAGAAAAGCAACAAGAATATAAAACCAAGGGACTAAAGAGTCTATGGCATAATAAGCTTGACATTTTCTATGAAGAGATTAACTGATAAAGCTCTAGGCATTTATCTGAAGGTGATATTCTAACCCCAATGTTACTATAGAAGAAGGAAACTTGTGTAAACTCCAGAGCATATCTTTAACATAAAGATCTTGGCATCTATCAACAATCATACCTCAGAAAGAAACCCGGTGTCATCCATAGCATGAAGATCAAGAAGCCCAGCTCCAAACTCACCTCGCAGCTCAGGTGAACTAAAGCCATCCATTGCACCTGGTGCTCCCAAACCTTGAGTTATAGAAGTGCATGCTTCAGAGCCAAACTCCCCATTGAAGTTCAAGCTCCTCAAAAGTTTATAGATCTTCTGTTTCTCCTCAGCATTCTGTGCCCCATAACCCCAATAAAAGCCCCACTTCAAGAATTTAAACTTGAATTTTAAGCCATCTAATTTCACCAGCAAGAAAGGAACAAAGAACAGTAAAATCTGAAAACATTATTTCATATGGAAAACATAAAATTCCCTATCGTAGTTTACCAATGACAATCGAGTAGTTAAATGATTGAGAATTCGAGAAGCCAATATAATAAAGCATGTCAAAAAATTCATGTAATGAATATGTTAATTTATTGCTTATCATAAAGTTTTAACTCCATAATGCAGACCAAATATCTCAGCAAGTGCAACAAAGCGAATAGATTTTGAGCGCGGCGACGAGTGAAAACTCTTTCTTTTCTCAAACAATGCCACAAGGAGAAAGAAATCAACATATCTGGACAGCAAAAGAGAGGTCTGAGATCAATGATGCCTTTTACCACCTTCATGAGGGCATTAGGGGTAGACGCTAGCGGCGACGCCAGATGCTGGAGCCCGGCGGACTGGAGCCACCGCGCCATGACCGCATCTCCGGCATCCCCAGGCACCACACCAGGATGGTGGTCGTAGAGAGCCGCCCCGGCGTTTCTCTGCTGCATGCCACCGTCGTAGCGCTGCGACCTGCGTTAGGGCGCCAATTATCCCGCCTTACGGAACGCAAATCGCTGCGAAAGAGACCAGGATGAGATCCTCCAAACCCCGAAATCCGAATCCAACGCAGAGGAAGAGATTGAGATACCCACAGGGAGGGGAGAAGTCGGCGATCGAGAGAAACATTCGATCGAGGCAAGCCTGAGGGGATCCGCCCGGAACCCTACATCAGAAACGAAAAAGTGGGTGAGAAGACGATCGGATTGGGATTGGAATCGGCCAATCGGGAGCGGAAGAGACGTAGCTTACCAGACTCGGGTTTGGATGATAGGAGGAGGAGGAGGAGGAGGAATTGGGGAGAGAGCGGGGCCCGGAAATCGAGAAACGAAAGCCTAAGCCTAATCTCGGCCTCTTTGGATTGGAGAATGGAGGAAGGGGCGAGCACGCGGGATGGCGGCCTCCCCTCCCGAGAGGGTGATAATGATAGTATTTGTTTGCGTTTGGGCGTTCCGCCTCCGCCGCAGAGCGAGTTATTATGCTTCACGGTGAAGGTAGAGGGATAAAAAAAGTTTGCTTCTTTTCACGTTGGAGTGTCGCTCCTGCAAGGCTGCGTAAAGACATGCATGTCCTCCGAATGAACGTTAGGATTTTATAATTTCCTTTCTCTACCTGGTAAGCTTAATTAATTATTAATTTTCTTTTAAAAATACTAGCAATGCCTGCTTTCTTTTTTTTTTTTTTTTTTTTCCTTTTCTTTTTGTAAGCTTGTTTAATTTTTAATATTTATAGCAATTTGTAACCACGGGGCCCACATGAGATGGCCTTTGGTCGGGCATCAAGAATTTAGTCAATGACAAATTCTGTTTGGCGATGGTGATGATGCACGCGGCATGTACATTCCCAAATGGCCGTTGGTGCTCGCGTTTGAAACGGATGTAGGCTGAATTGAGTTGGGCTACATTTCTATCTGAGACCGGTGCAATTGTATTTTTTTAAAAAATTTCAACCGAGCTGAGGCCCAAAATTTATTTCAGAAATTAGGTTTAAATCTTATCCAAGCGTGATTTAATTTGGACCAAAATAATGAGCTATTTCGAAATCTATTGAACCAACCCAAATTAATTCATTTGGACCAAAGCAATGGGTTAGCGATATTAATCCGTTTGTGACATAATTTATAATTTATAAGGGTCCTAAAGAAATTATAGAGAGCCTAGATGATTTCCGTAATCCTCTTTGATGTCACCTAGAGAGCTATCTAAAGTGATCTCATGCTATAAGGCGACATGGACCAAGTCAATAGCGGTCATCTAAGAGGAAAAAGAGTGGCTCAATCTAAGGTCAGATTTTTATATCACGGTTGTGATTTAGGTTTTCTTGACTAGCTGACTATGGATGCTTGAGAGAGGATAAAAACTGTATTAGTTTGTGGCATAGATAGGGCATGTAAAGGCAGCAATTAGGCTGAACTCTAGTGAATGAGCATCAAGATCCTCTGTTTTTTTTTTTTTTTTTTTTTTTTTTTTTTTTTTTTTTTTTTTTTTTTTTTTTTTTTTTTTTTTTTTTTTTTTTTTTGACCCCCTTATAGTTGAGCTTGACAGCTGATGGAGGGATCATTGAAGAGCCGAGACCGATAGGGGTGGTGGGTGGCTATGATCAATGAAAGATGGTGGAAGTGAACTCCACCAATACCGTAGAAGAGGAAGAATAACTGTGGATCCATCATGGGGCACAATTCTAACATACGAAGCCATATGACCGCTCCACTCTTTGCTAGCAATGGCAACGGTGATTCGGTTCCTAAACTTTAGAGACATGGTTCCCCACCCTTCATCAAAAACTAAAAAGGTAAAATAGATCTGATTATCTGAAGCAGAGAAAAGTATATACCTTTTCAAGTACGATAGAGTCAAAAACATACACTTCACCCTGAAATAAGAGAGTGAGCCAGTTCAAGGTGGCATTCATTAGCGACATGGCTACATTGACAGCATCGACAAGATGGTCCTTAATGACCACCTTAGTGATAGCAAACATCTCCATCTTCTCGAATCTGGACCCGCCCTCTATCATAGTCGTATATCTAGGTCTTTAGTGGGTTCACATCCAACATGCTCTCGAATAGTGGGGGGCACTATGGCTAGAGGCCCTACATAATGGACATCGAAGAAATCCTAACCCTTTGGCCGACCCATCGAGGGAATACCCTAGCCGAGAAACTTCTAGAAGAAATAAGAATGAGTGAAGACTTAAGAAAGAAGCAACAATTTGAACTCTGGGCCAGTGCTCAAGCATTAGTCGAGCCTAGTTCGAGCTCGGGTTTAGGCTAGGCTCGGGTCGGATCAATGCTCTACTCGAGTCGGACCCAAAATTTATATGAGCCTTATTTTTTAGCCTAAGCTAACCCAAATATAAAGAAAGTTGTCCTATGGCCCAGCCTGATAGGGCCTCAGACTAGCATAGGCCCACTTCCAGCCCTATATGCAGCAATCAAACTTATATTTGAGATTTTTTTTTATGACTTTAGTCAATCAAATATATCTATAAAGATATTTATATGTAGATATATCTATGCATGCATGTAAATATTTGTACATCACAGATTTCACAAGCTCAACCCATAACAATAATTAACCTGATATAATTGTTATAAAAAATGTTTCAATAGTCAAAAGAAATTGTCGCTATACTCACACCTCTCCTAAAATGTGAATGTTCTTGATGGAAGTCTTAGTTGTAACATCCCAAGTATTTAGATTTGGATAATTATAACATCTAATAAGTCTTCCTCCTAAGATAAACTTCTTTAAAAATAAGGTACAATAATACTACAATAATGTATGGCTCTATAAAAAAATATTAGTTAATTAGTTTACTATAATTTGATGATGTTAGAAATGGAGTAGTGGGACTCTACATACCAATAGGATAGATGATGAGGATGATGATTTCGAAACGAAGTCGACAACAAGTTTAGCAGCAAGAAAGCCAGTTTGTCGAGGTAAGCTCTTGCAGCAATAGAAGAAGAGCGTGAAGGGGACTAGAAGATTCCCAGCAATGATCTTTTAATGCTCAAGTCAGTAGAGAAAAGTGATCAAGATGGTGAACCTTGTAGTCTCTAGATTTATAGAGGAAATAAAGAGTAATAAAGATGAAGAGAGAGTTGAGTACAGCCTTATTGAAGGTTAGAGATGGATCATAGAAGAAATTATGGAGAAGAGATTATGAAAGGATCCTCTTTCCATGGTTTTGTGCCTTCTTTTTGTAAATAAGTTCTCTATCTAGCGATGAGACCATATAAATTGCTAGCATTGTGAGTCACGTGCCTTGCCATTATAAGCCTACCTTTATGAATAAAATGCCCAAGCATACCTTCTGCTTAACAAGATGTTAGTTCATCCTAAGTGTACAGCATCTGCATAAACTTCTGCCTGAAATTATGAATCAAGAAAATAACATCACTTCATGTGGGTAGTTTTATATATATTTTCCTTCGGACTGATTTAAGATAATTCCACTCTAATACAACAGCATGGGCAAATATAATGAGACATTAAGTATATTCAAACATAGAGGGAAGAAATGGAGCAAGAAATGTACCTGTCGACATAAAGGGCATTTTGCTTTAGGATCCACAGTGTTTAGCCCATCGACAATTGTCGCGGATCCAGCATAACATCAACACATAAAACAGAATATATGGCTGCAACTGAGAGAAACAGGAACAAACTAACTCTAATCAGAGGAGATTGGACTGCAAACATGAAGGCATCTAATGGTAAAGTAACAAACACTGAGATTAATTCAGAAGGCATTTCTAGGTCTCTGTGCCCTTGAAACATATACTAAGCAGAGTAACATGGCATCACTGGAGAAGAACACATGCCAGACAGCAAGTTATGATTATTTTGATACTCTTGAGCAAGGACAAGATTGCAGCCTTAATCCAAAATACCTCACAATAGATCACAAAACCCGGACAATCCAACTACTGTTTCATTCTGTTTGTCTTGAAATTAGCAAGGACAGACATGATTTAGACCAGTCTGAACAACTCTTGAGAACAAATTGAGAGATTTTTGTCTAAATTATAAGATTATCTAAATGTTAGGAAAATAGTAATGAGGCAATAAAATCCATGGAGCAGAATCAGAGACTCACCAAACAGAGGGAGCAAGCCAAATCAATGCAAGCTTCGCAGAATCAAACAGGCCATATGAGAGCACTGGCTTGTCACCATTGAACGTCGAATGTGAGTGAGCAGTCCCCAATTAGGCCCATGACAGCCCTACTGCTGCCATTTCTTTGCCTCAAGTTGATGCAGAGGGCCACTAGCTCGCAGAGCCATGGAGATTGCAAGATCTTAAAGTGCATTCTTTGCGCCTGTGATCTGAATGCCTGTGACCACGTCTCTTCCTTTTTGCATCAGAGCTCCATGATTCTGGTCAGACTTGATTCCAACCCACCTAAAGCACTTCCGAAAGCCTGAATCTAAATGTGATTCAAATAACTCGTAATACCTCAAAATAGTTTCATATGATTAGAAAAAAAAAGTTTAAAAAATTTCTAACTCAAATACATCTACTGTTAATTAACTTATACTAGAGTTTTTAAGGCCAGAATAGGCTCGGGCCCTCACATGAACTGATAAGAAGACAAAACTAAGAGAACGATCCACAGATAATTTGTTGGACTCTTAGAGCATTACAATTTTTTTTATTAATTTGGGAACTTAAAAGAAATAAAGGATTAAATATATAATCATCCAAATTATAAATTTTAGGCAAAGCATAAAGCTTAGAGCAGTAATAATTTGCCAGCAAACATAACAATTGTACCAATCTCCAGGCCCTGGAAGTATCAAAAGCAAGCATAAAACATCTGTGTCTATCAAATTTGATTGATGTATAATGAGAAACTATCATATTCTGCCGAGATAAAACAAAAGATAACAGATAGAAGATAGATGATCAGCTGCTTCCCTATGCTCGATGAAGTGATATATCTTGCATGGTTGGTAGTTCCCCCATCCAATTAAATTTTCAGAACCAGTAGAGTGACTCAGCATGAAACTTGGGAATGGGAAAAAGAAAGAAGAAACCACGTGTGTAATAAGAAACCACTAATTGACAATATTCTTTACCTGTCAATATTTCTTCAGCATAAAGTTCATTTAACCAAGCAAGAAGCAGAGTCAAGAAAAAACATTTCCTTCTCTAAAGTCAGCAGAGAACCTTCCTTCTCTAAGCATAAGTCATCAGATCTAAAAGCTTTTCTTATTGCCCAGAAGAATTGAGAAGAGTAATGATATAAAAGCTTTTCTTATTACCATGCAGGAATTCAGAGGAGAAAAAACAAGAAACATTAATGACAGTAGTTTAATTTGCTTTTTATGACTTCAAGATTTTCAGCAACCATGCCATGAAACCCAGTTATGAGTATGACCCAAAAGAAGCAAAACTAAATATTAGAACCAACATATCTTGAAAATATTTCTGATAAAAACAATATTCAAAAAGGAATATTACTGCAAGGTATTGACTCAATTCCATGGAAATGTTATATGAAAAAAAAAAAAAGCAAAAATATTCATTTCCACTCATTCAACCTTCTTTCAAATTTCACCATCTATCTTTGTAAATGATGAAAGAATATTATGACAGCCTTTTGAAGCCCATGGGATATGGATGTCCATATAATCGGACACGCCAATGCTAGCACTAGCCATCCTAGAAAAACATAAAGCGTCTCATGGATGTCCCTCTTTGCGTTCAATACAAACAAACCTCAGTTTTTATTACGGCTAAAGAAAAACAACCGAAAAACCAAAACAGAAACCAAGGTATATTTAATCACCAGAAAAAAGCTAAGTAAATCAGATAAAGAGAATCCGGTGCCAAGATATCCATTCCCACCTATTTCCGTATTTATTCGAAATTTGTCATAAGATCACTATAATTAATCCCGGAAAAAAGTGTGGAGGAGCTTTTTTTAATAAACATGTCATGGCATGAGTTTTATACATGATCTAGTTCATAACACGACCGCATATTCTCTCACAAATATCAGTGAATAATATGCCTTGTCCATTGAAACATTTAATTTCAAAAATGATCACAATGGCAGTAACATTTCAAAAAATAATAATTTAATCATATCAATCATGTTCTGAAAAGTTTCTGGGTAGACCTAAGAATCCACGTAATAACTACTTGGCTCATTTTTTTGAATGAGATTTTAGGGTATCATATGGTATCAACGCAAACTCAGTTTATGATCTATGTGAACTAAAAGTCCTGTAAATGAGCTTTATATATTTATGATTAAATTAAATTAAATTTTAATATGAATTTAAATATAAACTCTTAGTCTAATAAAAATATCAAGGTTTAAACATAAGTATTTAACTGTTCATGCTATATAAATATTTATGCTCGTATCGATTATGTATGAAAGAAAAATAATAACTTATTGTCTGGGCGAGGAACTAGATATCCTCAATAATATGTGCATCTACTTCTTGAGAGCACCCAATGCCGCAATTTTTATGGGCGAGGGATTAGATGCCTTTAATAATGCGTGCATGCGTGCTTTATCTTATCCTATGACCGCTAGATATCTATGCACCAACTTTTGAGAGCATCCAACACACCACACGTAAGCTGTTTTTATAAATGGGATAAAAAAATAATTTTTTAATAAAATCGGGGTGGAAATAAAAATTTTTGTAATAATGATGTTAAAGTAAAAAATATTATTTTAAAATATTTTTTTAATAAAATTAGAGTGAAAATAAAATTTTTTGTAAGAATGATGTTAAAGTAAAAAATGTCATTTGAAATGACGTTTTTCAATGTGACGAAAACTTTGGCGTTTTTAGACTAAAATTGCTGTAAGTCAAAAAATACCAAATTGGTGTTTTTGAAAACAAGAGAGAGAGGCGCGCGAGCAGAGAAAGAGAGAGAGGCGCGCGCCCGAGCGAGAGAGAAAGTGCCGGGGCTTTTGAAGCACCCCGCCGCGTGCTTTTGAAGCGGACCTTAAAGTGACGTTTTTAAAAACGCCATTGAAAATAGCGTGATGCTTTTTAAAATGCCATACATGGCGTTTTTAGCGTTTTAAAATGCCTGCTCAGCGTGGCGTTCCACGATGCGCTGAAGAAAATTAATTTTGGTTTGAAAAATATCATTTGAAATGATGTTTTTTACTTTAACACTTCGCAAAAGTTTTTGTTTTTACTCCAAATTTATTAAAAAAATAATTTTTTATTCCATCGAGAAAAACAGCTCCACCACACGTTCCATAGGCACGTAGTGCAACGATGCTTCCACTTGGCACGGACTGCGATGCAATGCAGGGTGAGGGATCAGATGTCCTGAATAATGCGTGCATGAACGTTTTATCTCATCCCATGACCGGTAGATATCGTCGCACCAACGCTCGAAAGCACTCCGCGGCGCATTTTTCATGGGTCCCGCTAGGTACGAGCTGCCATGCACCGCCGGATGAGGGATTAGATATCCTGAATAATGTGTACATGTACGTTTTATCTTATCTTATGGCTAGTAGTTATCCAAGCACCAGCTTTTGAGAGCCAAAAAGCCATGTTCCATGGGCACGTAATGCAACAGAGCTAGCACTTGGGACGGACTGCAATTCAATGCAGGATGAGGGATTAGATGTCCTGAACAATGTGTGCATGAAGGTTCTGCATGGATGTCTTGCACTAGATAGTCCAATTCCTATTCAGGAAAGATCCAATTTAATTTTTCTCTTCTTTTATTTTATTTTTTTTTTATTAAGAAATAAATGAAAGGCCCTACTAGGTTTCTTTGACCAACCACCTCTAAGAGTTTGAAATTGAACAAGGGTTAATCTAGTCTCAAAGGTAAATAACAATAAATGAGAGATGATATTGTCTGCAAAAAAAAGTATATGCGTGTATATTTGTCATTGATGAGCACTTTGTTGTGCATGTTTGAAAGTTGTCAGACTAAAGCAATTAGATTTGTTGAATTGTAATTTTAACAATATTAATAAGCAAGTCTTTTGGATGTAATGGTAAAGTAGAGTTTGATTTGTTTACATTGGCTATTTATTGAAAAGTACTTCAAGATTTTTGGACTTTAAGAATAGTTCTATATTAGATATTAAATTAAATATAAGTTTACTTAAATATAATTTCTTATCTTAGATAGTGTAAACATTTAAGATTATGGATCAATCAAGTTTAATTTTTATCTCTCTTTATTCTCATTCCTTCCTTAAAATTGCAATAAGGGCATGCAAGCGAGAGAGACGCAAGAAATTGAATAAACTTAAGTGCACCTTTTAAGCGTTAAAAAAAAAGAGAATTGAGTCGACATAAAGAAAGATTTTATGAAACTATTTTGTCAATTTTCATCAAATCTAGATTCAGCAAGTTTGGACCGGCTATGATTCTCTTCCATTATGAATCTAATCATCTTTCCAACCTTTGGATCCAAATAGTTTATAGATCCCAAAGAATAAAAAAGTAAAAAAAAAAAAAAAAGGGTAACTTTGAGATTCATATTGATTCAAGGATAGAAATGATGATCGGGTTCTGAATATCTCTTTCAAAAAGAACATGCAATAGTTTTTTATATTTTAAGTGTAGAACGCTATCAACTATATGCATCGGGATAAATTTTAATCTAAACAAAGCATTATTCATAGCATGTGACAAATTGGATAATATTATTTCTTGACTATTTATTTGTTTTCTATAGACACAAAAAAATAACCTGTAGTTAGATGAAATTACAAGATTACAAGACTTGATTTAACATTTCTTTACTAGTTCAATCATATTTGTTCTGGATCACATTGGAGGATCTCCTAAGCAATTCAGCTTACTCTCAATCTACAGGGTATCTTCTATCACTGGCCACATATCAAAGTATAGACATGTGGATTAACATAACAAGCCAGATATATCAATCACCAACCGTACACCAACACCTGCTACCCAATGGTGTCATTATTTCTGTGCACAAATATGGTACAAATACCAAAGAAACACCATAAGATTTAGGTGCCAATATGATATACTTATTGATTATTTGATATTCTAAGGGTTCAAGAAATAAAAATTTTATACCTTCCTCTTATTAGAGAAGATAGGGAGACTTGGAAACATTTTGTAAATAGCAAGCCAATTCATGCATCCACTGACGGCAGTGGGATCAAAACACTCTCTACCAATAATTTTGGAAAACACTTGATTCTACATTAACAAATTGCAGCATTGTCTTAAAGTGTAACACCTTTGGTCCACATTAGTCAATCGTTTGCTCAACAAAGCTCATTCCTTAGGACTGCATTTGATAAACAGGATAAAATGGTATAAAAAAATAAGATATAATAAAAATTATTCTATCTCATATTTAATGAAGAACAGAATAATAAAATAAATAAAATAATTATATCTTTAAAAAAAATAGTAATGTTAGCTAACGATAAGGTAACAATGAGAAAATAGAGTTGAAGCCCGATAAAATGAAAGTAAAACACTTTTTTGGATGGGATAAGTTATTCTTTTCAATGAGAATAGCGAGGCAAGATTTTATTATATTCTTATAGAAAATAAACATAAGAAAGGATTACAAAAATTCTACCACTTTTCTAATTCGACGTGCCAATCGCACCTTTAAGGATCAAACTAAATACCATGATATATATCCTAATCAAAACTAAAGTATTTTTCCATTAGAACAAATACTCACCATCATGCTTGAACTCTCTCATAATATCATTTCTATTTCTCTTATTTTTATAGTTTACTAAAATTTAGCACATGCATGTATAGATGCATGCAGTTGATTATGATTTTTCTTTTTTTTTTTAAAAAAAATACATGATGCAAACTAAGGCATTTGGGAGAAGGACAACGTGGAATAAGAACTTTTAAAGAATATCATTTTCAAACAACATTCCTCTCTCTTACAGTATCTTTTTTTTTTTTTTTTTCTTGTCAAGTTCATCAATCTTTTATAATAATTAACAATTCATAACCATGCTACAATTATGAAATTTTTCCCTTCCTCAACCTTTCTTGCGGTGCATTCTTATAGGATACAATTATTGTGTATGTATAACTTGATAAATATAGTTTGAAGTAATGTATCATCACATTATAATGATCGATATTATAATTATAACAATCATTATTTTACGTAATAATAGTTTTAAATTATTGATATTAAAATAATCATTGGAATAATGGTTGTCCTAACAATGATACAATGAGAAATAACGGATATTAACAAAAAAAAAAAAAAGACAATCATTTTTGGAGAAAATTTTGAGAGAAAAATTTGAAAATTTGAATTAATTATTATTTTTTAAATAAAATATAGGGGCAAATAATTGCTGTTGTTTGTATAATAATTGGTCCATTTTGATTGGAATCATAAAAACAAAAACAGTTATATCTTTTCATGTTTTTTAATTTAATAATATAATGGGAGTGGCTGAAGCTGTTACAGTGACTGTTATAATGGCTATAATGCTGTTTTTTAGAACTATGCTGATGCCAATTGTAAGCTTTACAATTGATTTTTATGTTTTTATTTTGTTGAGGCAGTATCTGACTGCCAATTGTATCTTCTTATTCTGAGCAACTAAAGTCGATAGAGTTTAAACCAAAGGGTAAAGTTCCATCAACTTTGATGAGAATAATCATTTAGGATAAAGGGTTTCTTAGTGGTTCCTGTTCCATCAAATAAGGTAGAGGCCATGGTTGAAAACCTAAAGGAATGGCCAAGGGCATCATCCACTGCCTCTTGCCGGCCATTCTTTCAGGTGCCACCAACCTTTCAGTATTCTTCTTTTATCAAGGAAATATCGTTACTAAGGATGATATTTCATTGGTGGATTACAATATGGCAACATTTAATATATAAAAATTTTTATCTTAAAAAATATATATATATATTATATTTTTAATTTTTATATAAATATTTAATAATATTTATCTATAATTAAAAAAAATTAAATAATATGAAATATATGATGAGCTTATAGAATGAGCGTCAAATGTGTGGAGTATCCCTTTTTTTTTTATCCTGTAATCT
This sequence comes from Metroxylon sagu, assembly GCA_017589505.3. Lineage (NCBI taxonomy): Eukaryota > Viridiplantae > Streptophyta > Magnoliopsida > Arecales > Arecaceae > Metroxylon > Metroxylon sagu. The sequence goes on from JACVBY030000663.1 coordinate 1,954,245, forward strand.
TAATTTATAGGCACAAATTTTTTTTTCATTTTTATTCCTTCTATTCTTATGACGAAAAAAATTCTTTCATCTTTGCTTATTTGGAGTGAGTTCCCACGTGTATTGAAAAGAAAAGAAAAGAAAAGAAAAGGATTCAAGATAATTTTTAATATTTTCTCAAGCTTATGAATAATAATAATTTTTCAATCCTCATGGTTTACAAAAGTTTATTTTAATTTTTTATATTTAATCAAGTATAAAAAAAAAAATTTTTTTTCTTTGAACTTTCAAATAACAAAAGATTTCAACTTTGTCTTTATCTTTTTATTATTATTATTATTTTATTTCATTTTTTTCACGGATCTGGACCCATGCTTTTGTAGGTGTTGAGCTTCTGTTTGCAGGAATGCTGTTTTGTATTCGATGTTATGCAGCTGATGGGACGGCGGTGGGAGACTCCGTAACGGACCTCTCAGCAAATTATTCCATTCCTGCTCGCTCTTATCCTTCCAAAAGTCCGTTTCTTTCATCATCCGAACATCGTCATAAGATCGTACACAATCCACCATTGAATATTAACTAATATTAAACATGGACGGTAGATCGAGCAACCTCATATCAAAACTATATACGGACGTTTTCTTTGGCGGTGGCGTCGTTATTTTAAAGCGAGGTGTCCGGCCATAGACGTTGTGGAATCTTCTCGGGCTTTCTTCCCTCTTCGGTCGGAGACATGGCGGCGTCGGCGACGGAGGCGGCGGCGGCGACGGAGGCGGCGGCGGACGAGAAGACGGTGATGGTGGTGGGAATCGACGACAGCGAGCATAGCTACTACGCCTTGGAGTGGACCATCGAGCACTTCTTCTCCGCCAAAATTCGCGGCCCGAGCCCGCCTTTTAGTCTTGTCATCGTCCACGCTAAGCCCTCTCCCTCCTCTGTCGTCGCCCTCTCTGGCCCTGGTGCTCTTCATGGATCCTTAGTTTTTTTTTTTTTTTTTCCTCAAGGGTTTGGGTTTTTGACGATCGAGAGGTGGGGATTGGTAAAAATCGGTTCTTTTGGGTGCAGGGGCGGCGGACGTGCTGCCATATGTGGAATCGGATCTCCGGAAGAGCGCGGCGAGGGTCGTGGAGAAGGCTAGGGAGCTCTGCCTGGCCAAATCGGTAATCTTTAGAGCATGGTGCTTTAGTACTCGATGTGCTTGTAGCGTTTGGTTTGGAATTTGGTTGCTTTTTTTCCCGCCTTTTTTTGGGGTTTTGATTTACCTTAGAGATCTCGAAGATTGAAACGAATTGGACTGAATTAGGTACAGGGGATGAGAATTTGTGTTTTATTTTTTGATGGCCATTTGTTAATTTGATCCAGAATGGATTGTAGTTCCCTTGTAAGAAAGAGCAAGTTCTGCGGGATTAAAATTAATAAATTTATTTCCCTGTAGAATTATTGGGATCACCAACGAATAAAATTTAATATCGAAATTTAAAAAATTCTTGTTCTGGATTGATTTATTTTCCTGGAACAATATTTAGTTTCCTGTTTAGAAAGAATGCTAGGATATCCATTTGTCTCACGTTTAGATTATAGTCAGAGTCTTTAGCTACTGGCATTAGAACTACCTTGATTTTGGTGAAGTTTTTGTTTATCTAAACTCTAGCATGCGAGAGGCTGACAATTCCCCTTTTATAATACCACACATCGTATATCCCCTTCTTGCCTTGTCAAATAAGATGGGTAAGTTGGAGAAAGTTCGATATGGAAAGAGGCTCTTTGATTCTATGCGCTTGTTATAAATACTATTAAAGAAGCTCTTTGATTCTCCAACGACATTGCTTAATAGGCTTGCTCCCTTTTTCTATGAGTATTTCCACTTTTTCTTCTTCTCATGTTACTTTCTTATTGTATTCTTCCCTCTGTCTCTTTTTTTTTTCTTTCCTAGTGTATCTTGTACATTTCATTCTCTTAGTTAAAGTGATTAGGCTATCCTTTTCTTTTCTAAAAACAAAAAAAAAATAGAAGAATAACTGGATCCCTAACTAGTCTGGTTCCCGGGTTGTAAATGGTTAGGCTTTCATCACTTTCTTAGTCAGCTTATTATCCAGTTGAGTCATCCACTTTGACAGAATAGTGATCTCTCTCCCTCACAGTGATCCAGAAGTGAGTCAACAGCCAAACAAATACACTACTTATCCACATCTGAAGTGAAAAAGAGAAGGTCAAGCATTTTTATTGTATTAGTTGAGGGTTTCTAATTGCATTGACATAATAGGACTTAAGCTGGACTTGTTGCTGAAGAGAAAGGAGCATTGAGATGAAAAACCTATGGGGATCTAACTTCTTCCTCAACCTAAAGGGAGATTTCCATTGAGAGACAATGCTAAATTTTGATGGGTGAAGACAAGGTAGGCTAGGAAGTAAAGCTAACCTAAGCAACAAAAGATTTTTATAATTGAACCAGTTAAAACTGGATGAACAAGCCGATATTTTATTGACCTGATGACCCGACGTGAGCTGGTATAACTGAGCTGATTTTTTTTTTTTTTTTTTCCATATCCTTTAAAGTTACTTTTTAACCAATATAAGTTGAATATTGTCATTACTAGGGGCTTCTTCATTTTTTAGGCTTAAATCCCCCTTTTTTTTTTCTCTTTTTTAGCCAATTTGACTCTCTCTGATCTCTCTCTTAGTAACCAATATAGAGGATTTCAAGTATCATTATTTTTTTAGAAATTTGAGATTGGTTTCAATTATCAGTGTGGATATTATTTTCTATTGTAGTTTACATAACTTAGTTTTAAAGATTTGAATTTTAAAGCTACCAAATTAGTTGAATTTTACATAGAAATTATCTTTATTTATCATTACAGATAATATTTTTTAATTTTAATTATATTTGAATTATTCGTGTTGTTCGGTCATCGATCCACTGGTTAGACCATTGAACCATTGAATTGTGTTAGTTCATGTTCAACATGGTCTGATGTGGTGTACCTATGTTCCCCTCCAAAGAGAACCCAAGAAGATAAAAGTAAACAGGTTACTGAATTTAGATAAAACTTAATAGTTGTCAACTTTGACATTAATTAAGCAATAAAATGTTTGAAGTATTCAAAGAATAGAGTCCAACATTTGCTTTCTTGTGTCTAGAGCTCAATGTGAATGTCCAAATGATACACCTAAGGTGTTTGTAGACATTTTCCTTAAAGAACATAAATTCACTGATTTCCTAATGTGACTTGTTCTCGTTTTGCATGTTGGGGAATCTAGGAGTCTGAATGTTTATATTAACTTTCTTGAATTGAAATGAAATGAGCTGATGTTGATTTTCTAGCTGTATTATCTTCCTTATTTGTATGTCCTGACTGCAGGTTAGTGCACTGGTTGAGATTATTGAAGGAGATGCAAGGAATGTTCTCTGTGAGGCAGTAGAAAAGCACCATGCTGATATGTTGGTTGTAGGCAGCCATGGCTATGGAGCTATAAAAAGGTAGGATTCTTTCATCTAACTCTGTTTTTTTGATTTTGTGGGAAGTCCAAGAAATGTCATGTACTCAGAGCATCAGTCATTGTCAATTAGAAGTTCATGATGTGAGAATCCTGGCAGTACCCTGATAGAAATTCTTCATGTGTTATATGGCTATTATGATAGATCATCTACTTAGGAAATGCAGAGAGACAAGTATTTAGCTGTTATGGAATTCTTTGAGTTCTAACCATATTATGACACTAATAGTTGCATTCTGCTGTGGGATATCTTCTGACACAAAAATTTTATAACAGCATTTCTTTAAACTCTCCTCAAATTATTACAGTATTATTGATCCGCTAATTAGAAAATAACATAAATGCTGAGGTAGTCTTAAGTTCTCAGGGTCTAACAACATGAGAGCATTATGACTAACTTGATTATTGAGGATCTTCTTAATCTAAAGGTTCTTAAATCAGTTTGGTAGATTTGAATCATTTGATCATTTCTATGAATGTTTTGCTGATTTCTAAGGGTATCAAGTCTGATCCTAAGGTAGTTTGGTTTAAGAAGCAGACTTTTCATGATTCCTAGTTGCTGTGCAGAAGAGTTTCAAATAATTGTGGAGTTCATGGTCCTTAAAAAGAAGTAGAAAGGAAAAGCATGGTGGTTGGAAAGGAGACTAGATATTGTTCAATCATTTCTGCGATTGATAGTCTAGATATCTTCTTTTAACTTTCTTTGTAATTTCTTTCTTCTTATTATGACTTTTATGAGCTGGATAGGTGTCAATCTTGCTTGTGCAACTCATTAGGTCATAACATGTTAATCTGACCAAGTAGTGTCATGACTTTGGTAATCTGCATCTTATCATCTAGTTGCCTTTGAACAAGTAGTTAATTGCATCCAAGGCTGCAAATGGGTTAGATCGACCCATGGCCCAACCTGATCTGTATTTTAAAGATCGGGTTCAAAAATTGGACCTAATTTTAATTTCGAGTCAGGTTCGGGTCTTATATTTTTAGACTCAATTTGAATATTATCCAAATCTAATTTGTATCAATAAAAAGTGGACCTGACCTGAACTCAATCCAACTCAACTCATAAATCTGAATTATATAAATTTCATTTTTTTTCACTTCAATTATCTTTACTAATTCATTGAATAAGCTCTCATGCAAACTAATTCCTCTTTTCATCTTAACAAATACATTTCCTTTCATCTATTTTCACTTAATATCTAATTATTCATATTTTATTATTTGTTTTGACGAATTCTTATTTATAATATCTTTAGGTATACATACATACATACATACATATATATAATCATAATTTGTATACCTAAGAACAATCAATTATTTGAATGGAATTAAAAGTTTTTGTATGAAAATTTAAGTTAAAGTTGGCTATTTTTAGTCTTATTTATTTTTCTTAAATAACTCTATATTTAATTATTAACTATTAGATTTTAGGTATAAAATAATAGTTAGATGTTTGACTTAATTGCAAACCTAACTTAATCTAGTTCTGATCGGAACCCAAATATTTCAAGTTGGATTTAGGTGATGCTTGACCCCAAACTGGCCCGAATGTTCTTTGGCTTTAAAATTCTTTCAATGAACTTAACTTGATTGGCAAATGGGTTGGGTTCGGTCAAAAATCATGACCCGAATATGAAACTGGGTTGGTTGGGGTCAAGCATGACCCGATTTGACCCATTTGCAGACCTAATTATGTCACCATAAGAAGCAAAGAGTTATTTTGACATATGGAAAGATGGCATAGGGTGGTTAAAGATTTGGAGCGATGTGACTATCCACAGCAAATCATGGGGAGACTTGTAATTTGTATCCTATGTTACTCGGCAGGTTCATTGAAAAAAATTTGTGGCGATGCCAATGACATATCAAAGTGGGCATAACTTGTGTAAGGGAAAATTTATAGTAAGCACTTATTTATGTCAGACTACTGGGCAAATTCACTACTTCAGAACTCCAACATATATGTCAGCTTGTTTTTTTGATTATTTATTATGCATGTGATGTACAAGGACGCCCAAGTTAGCTTGCGTTTTGCAGTGTATTGTGTCTCAAGTAACGAGCTCCCTTCGAAGCGGATGCCTGTGTTTTAGATGTTTTCAGTTTCTTGCCTTCTATTGATTTGAGACTACTGTTAATGTCTGTAACCTTTGCTGCATTTTTTTGTCTACTTTGTATCCTCTTCATTGCTCTACATTCTGAATATACAGCATTGCTGGTATTATTGCTGTTCTGTAAAATTTTCTTGTCACCAAGGTTTGTGCCAGTCATCTGGAACACAGATACATTTTCATTCATCCACCTGAAGATCTTTTAGCTGTGGTTTTATCTATCTTCTTGTTCTCTTGCACCTCATATCCTAAATATTGAAATTGATCTCTCTGTGGTCTCTTAGCCAGCAATCTTTATTGGTCATCATTTTCATTTCCATGTACATTGCTGTGTTCTCACTCTAGCAATTTTTAAGCCTTATCCTAGGCATTCTTGCAAATTTATTAACATTATAACCATCTCCTTTTTCTGTCAATCAACACCTATGTCATTTACAAAGCTGACCCACCATGGTACCTATGGATGTTAGTAGTGTGTTACTGCCATAATCATGTAAAGAGATGCAGGCATAGAAATGGTACAACTGGATATGCCAGGACACAGGGCAAGGAGGCTTTCACAACTATGTCCTTTCATACTTTAGCTTGGTTCAAACTTAGCATGGAACCCAAGTCTCCTCAAAGCGAAAGTCTTCTCTTGCGAATTAATTTGTGGTCAGTCCTTGCATGTGACAACCTTCAACAACTGAGGATAGGTATTGGATAAAAATGTTGGAGGTTGGGGTGGGGGGCAATATCTTGTTTATTTGGAGGTTACAGAAGGGCAAAACAAAATCATGGTTCTTTCAGGAATGGGAAGTGAAATGTATTGCCAATTGACTCAAGATCAATGGAGTCTTAGGAACATGTCCAGATTTACAGGGAAAAATGGTGGGGGACTCGCCATATTGCTTATTCAATTCCTGAAATGAATGGTTTGTGTTTTTTGGTTTCATGTTTGGAACCTTTTATCTTAGAGTCGTTAAACTATATTAATGTTACTTCTTTTCTTAATAAATATGTCAAACCTTAGTAAAATTCAGTAATTATACAATATAAAATTTTGTTTCGAGAGTTGAAAAAAAAAAGAGTAGTTAATTGCTATAGAGTGCTTTAAACTGCAAATGATAAAACTGCTGTTTGCCTGTTTTAAATGTGGCATCCGTTCTCGCTTTCCCTGTAGCTTCATAAGGAAGTTAGAACTCTCATTTTCTGACAGAGAACATTAAAGAATAAATGAACTTATCTGCATGACAATTTTCTTTGCTACAAATGAGTGTTCATGGACCTATCTCAACAAAGTATTCACAACACAAGATTTCATCAAGTGCAGTTTTGTGGTAGATCAAATTGTCAAAATTTAAAATCATTCCTCAAAAAGAGAAAAGAAAGGGGAAACAAAGTAGAGAAAATGCTACAATATTCCTTTTAATGTGTTTGTGTGGCTAACATTGGATTGCCTCTGAACTTTGCAGGGCGGTTTTGGGTAGTGTGAGTGATTACTGTGCTCATCATGCTCACTGCACTGTGATGATAGTGAAGAAGCCCAAGTCAAAGCACCACTAAGTGCAAACTTGTGTCCAAGAAAGTTCCAACATAACAGCAGTTTACGTTAAGTGCGACCTTTCCATGGTTGCTTCTGTGATGTTCTTCATATATGTAGCGGTGATTGTTAATTGAATCAAAGTGGTACATCGTTTGGTCCCTTGTTCTTAAATTTTCCCTTATATTAAACATTGTACTTGTTGTTCATGAACTCTGGTGCTTCTTATGCTGGAAAAAAGGCGCTTTGCTCCCAATCCTTAGAGGAAGGTCACGACGAGGCACAAGGAACATGGTGGTTGTGGGCATGAAAGAGGAACCCCCCCCCCTAGCGTTGTTGTGCGTTTATCATAGGCGATGTGGTGCAACTGACGCTCAAACCTAAATCTTTATCTAAACCACCAATAAACAAAACTATCTACCAGATAAACTTACAGATCCAACCTCATGAATTTCACCGGCTGGTTTTGTTTGTTTGTTTCTTTGATGGAAGAATATCTGACAAAGTTTTGTTTGATTGTTTAATACATGAGCAGCGAACAGCATTTGGTATGCCATGGTCATCAGGAACCGAGGTTAAATCTATGTTATTGGATTTCAAGATCACTTTGTTATATCAAAATAATTTTAGATATATTTTGCAACTACTATCATACTTTATTTTTATTTTATATTATTTATTATACTATAATATATTATTATAATAAAATATAATATAATATAAATCGTTGAGAAAGGAATATTAAGCTCAGATGGTCCATCTTTAATCGTTACTTTTTGAGTCCAAAATGTCACTAGGGATTGGAGGAAAAAGAGAAGCCCTGGTGATTACAAAAGGTCACTAGGGATTCGAAGAGCTTGAGCAAAATTGTCCTTAATTTCATATGCGGTAATTCTGCAAAAATCTCTTTGTTAGCAGGTAAAAGATATTATTATAATATAATTTTATGATATTATTATTTTGAATGCCAGGCGTCCTTTTCTATTGAATGGTATTTTAATCTTGAAATCTTAATCTTTCTAATCTTAATTAAAGATCGTTCGTTATTTTAAAAAATTGGTTTGGATAGTAATTTTAGAAGTAGATATGCAATCAATCATGGTGACCGTATTACCTAAAACTAATGAAGACCAAGAAAAATTTACAAAGGATATAAAAGCTATTTACAAAAGGAGAGAACTGAATTTACGTGAGGAGAGAGACTTGGGGGGGAGAAAAAGAAGCTAAAAAAACCTGAAATTTTTCTTGAATTCTGTAATATCTCGAAATTTCAGGCATAAATCGGCATAAATCCGTAAGAAGGACCCTCTCATTCTATGCAAGAAGGACCCTCTCATTCTATGCTTGGCAAATTGGAAGGTCATTCTGATATAGATCTGATCTATATCAAATATAAATAAATAAAAAGACTAGAAAAAGAAAACCTGATTTGATTTGAAAAATTAATCACTTCCTTTCTTGAAATAACACTATTTATCCAGGGATCCGCTTTGAGAAACATAATCCCATGACGATAATCCAAAGAAAATTGAGCCACGAGTCCAGAACCGTCATTGCAGGTTCACATAAAATACCAAATCTTATATATATATATAAAAAAAAAGTTCACGCATCAGACGTACACATCAATGCATCAACTTCCCTGATAACCAACTTCTTCCGCTGCAAGTCCGGTAGACAACCAGACATTAACTCATAATTTACTTGTACATGATCATTCGACGAAATAATAATGAAAGGAAGCTAACCAACAAACTAAATAGTAATTTATTTCTTAATCAAATTGATAACACCACCAAAACCAACAAAAGATAAACTAAATATTTCAAAGCAAAAATCCAGATCCTCAATCACATTAAGAAGAAAAGGCACTGCTGCTTCTTTTAAGTCCCATTCATCCCACTCAAAATGCCACTCAAAACACAAGTAAATGATAATAAATAAGCTTCAGTTACAGCACATCCCCGTCCGGAGAACAAGTATAAATTTAGCACTTGACCTCCCTCAAGCCATAGGCAAAATATAAGAATGTTGGATCGGTTGCACCATCTTTGTAGTATGCAAAGACAATGCTGCCATCATCATGCATGCTCTCACCCACGAAACTGCCAGAAATAACGATCCATGTGAGCAGACAGTCAAATAAACACACAATACACAATATAATGGGCTGAGTTAAAATCCATAACAACATGAAATAGTAATACGCACTGAATTTTATGGTCAATAAAATTTTTGCAGCAAGAAACCCAAGCGAGAGGGCGTTAAACCTTTGTGAATCACCCAGATGGCACCTAGAGATACATACAGTAAATCTACATGGAAATTTGAGCTTTTCAACTTACAACCAGGATTTATCAGGGGCAAGGCGCACACCTTTCTGAGTCACCTATCTAATTACAGTATATTAGGCAAAGTGTTATTTTAACCCACGATGAATACAAAGCAGTAAAGAAATCTAGATTTGGTTTGCAACAGAAACAACACATGTTATCCATACAGAATTAAACTAAATAACAGTTGTTCCATAGAAGAGAACCAACAAAAAACAAACAGATTACAGTTTAGCAATGTTCCCTGTTCTATAGTAATAAGATAGCAAATAATTACTGCATAAAAATAATTAATAGATCTTTATATGTAATATATGAATAAATTCTGAAAAATGATCAAACACTAGTTCATTAATACACTTACAATTGCAGGTCACTAAGCTTTGAAAGCAAAAACTTGGTGGCTGCCTCAATGTGTTTCTTAAATAGCTCCTGCTTCTCAGCATCCAATTTAGGAGTCAAATTTTTAATATACCGCTTCATGAACGTCACAAATTGTTTCTTATCAAATGCTGGTTGCTCCTGTAAAATTAAAGAGACAATACAACAATAGAGAAGCAACTGTTACACATAAAATCTACATATATCAAGACTAGAACTAAACAAATATTCTTAACCAAAAAGACTACCGACCTGAAGCCGAAAGGTGTCCACAATATCAACCACCTTAACAGCCTGGTCATCAACTCCTTCATCTTCACCACCACCTTCGGCGGAAGGGTTTGCACCAATGTCCACATCAATTGCCCCTTGAACGACCCACTACCAAACAATGCCAGAAGAACTTTATTTCTACGTCATGAAACACAACGATAGTATTTAACTTCAAAATTATCATATGTAATATTAAAATTCCTTCTTGCTTGAATAAGATATCAGAAATGGGAGGATCTGGAACAATTTAGATTCCATTTGAACTGTGAAAACCAGAAAGCTTTATCCTACAAATAGCAACCAGCCACATATAGGGCATGACATTAAAAACCCATGAATCATATACAAGCACATCATATAATGCACAACCACAGAGCACTCAAGCACATGAATTCACACGCAAGGGAAAAAAGAACATGGGCCAACAATTGAATTTCACAATATACATAAATAAAAAAACTTATAATGGTGAGTATATAGCTATCATTACTGACCTTTCCTTCAACTTCCCACAGCATACCATTCTCTATTTCCTTGTACGGAAACGAGTCCGACAAAAGCTCATCTCCTGAAATTCATTAAACGCATAATTATTTATATTAACGAGCAACATGGAGATCAAGACTGGAGAAACAAAATCTTAAAAGCACAAACATGGTAGCAAGAATCAATTAAAAAAAAAAACACTATACTACATAAAAAAGGACTACTCATTTAGCTACAAGAATTCCACACTCAAATAATGTTAAGTCTCTTGACAAACAACAATTAACAGGAATTACCAAGACACGAATATGACAATTGGATGAGAAAAAGAGAAACATTCAGCCAAAAGTGGAGATTGGAGGTCAAAGTTTCAGAATCAGTTGATCTGTGAAGATCAAGGAAAAGCTCAAGGGCATGCACATTCCCCTTCCTGATCAGTAAGAGAACATTGAGGTGCTGTGGTAGCTGAAAAATGCTACCTTGTTCTTTTTTTGAAACTTCCTGACCTATAGAGGTCCACGATCAATAAGCATGTGAAATAGGCACCATGCACTTGCCTTGAACTCTAGACTATAAAAAGAAGGGTTTAACACATTAAAATGAAGTATAACCACAGGATTCTAACATCCTACTTCTACTATATTTTCAAATGTCTATGAATTTTTGTGTTCTGTCCACTAGTGCTGCCATATATATCGAACCAATGTATCTGACACTTAGTGTTAACCATCTAGATATGTTTGACAATGTTTGCATGCATTTTTATCTTAGCCTTTTTATACCAAAGGCACCTGTAGATAAACATTAAACATGTTGAAATTTCTTTTGGTTGACTCAATTAAAAGGCATGCTTAATTTACTTGAACATGAGGATGGAATTCATTTGATGGTCTTGCTGAAACTCTGCAAGCATTGCACCAAGAAATCAGGAGGGATTTTGAGTAACACACAAGACATAGGTGGAGATCATTTGGACATGCATATTCAGACCTTCAACTAAATGCAAGTTCAGCCTTTTACAAAGACAGCCTTATAATTGATCATGAATCAAAATGTTCCATTAACACAAATCAGCTAAAACCAAATCATTTGTGTAAGTGACAGAGTGTTACTGATGATGATTTCATATTCGGGACTTGTTCATCCCTAAAGGCATTAAAAAAAAAAAAAAAAGCTAAAGGGGCAGATGTGAAGTCCCAAAGTCAATACCATCACTACACTATTTTGAACAATTGGCCCTGACAAACTGAAAATACAATCAGAAAGACAAGAATAAAATAGTTTGTTGCAATGAAAGCTTCTATGAATGCATCCATCAGCACCTCCCTGTCCAACATGCGTAGGTAAAAGGGCAAGTGAATTGTTCTTACAAATTATCCATAGATGAAAACACATTTTCATTAAAAACATCCATATGATGACAGAATGCGCAGAACTGTGCATTAATGAAGCAAGCATTCTAATTAAAAAAAAAATGATAAGTTAGTGAATTGCCTCTGGAATCCTTACACCTGCATGCCTCATACAAAGAGCTAAAAAAAAGAAAAAAGAAAAGAAAGAAAAAAGAAAAAACCTTCCAATATGCAATCAAGATTTAACACAACACGAGTCCTGAAGGCTAATGCAAAGCAAAAAGTTGAACTGGTGGGAACAAGACAGTCTGATCACACTAACCGCTTAGCTTATCATAAAGAAATTTCTCAAAATACAAAAAAGGAGATCACAATTTGCAGATATTAAAAATATTATTTCCAACATATGTGACTCTATTTGTGATAAATTGACCTCTTCAAGCGCGGTTCCCGTGAACCCAAGCAAGCACCTATGAATTTCTTCTTCATTATTCTTGCAGATCCACTATAATGTGAAATGCAGAATAGCCTTTTCACACTCAATCACATGGCTCTCCAAGAATTTTCAATCAGTAGTTTTTATCCCGTTTAATGACTAAAGGGTATAACTTTGCTTCTCAGCTCCACTTTAATCACACAAGGAAAACACAAAAAAGCTCTTAGCTGCCTGAACATCACATAATTATAAGAACAATCATACTTTTAAGTAAGAGAAGCCAAATTCTCATGTCAAAAAAAAGAGATTTGGATACAGCAGTAGCAGTAAAAACAGCTCAAAGTATGAATAGATTTTAAATAAATTATAAAAAAAACCTTTGATCAATGGCAATACGCAGCATGGATCTAAAACGCCAACATACTGAAACTTTCCTTCAACAAATGAACTAAAATGGTAAGAAAGCAAACAAACAACCCAATCATTACTCTATACCATCTCAAATAGCACAACTCACAAGAAAAACTCAGAATCGCGAAATCCCCAACTGAAACGGACTACCTAAACAGATTATCAAACAAAGAACTACATGTAATCACACAAAAGATCTGAGATTTACAACAAATCATGAAAAAACGAACACATATTAACTAATGAAACACTTCGATTTGGTACTCTACAGCCTCCAAGATCGCATCTTTTGCTCGGATGCAGGGCTTAAACGAGTAAAAGAACACGGCGATCGGAAAACTACCTGTGAGAAGATCCTGGTAGACCAGCATGGTTCCTCCAAAGAGCAAAGCAAGCCCTAACCCTAGGTGATGAAGTAGACGAAGGAGCGAGAGGGCGAGGGAGGCGAGAGAGGGCTCCAACCATCGGCCGACAGGGATTATATGGGCGAGAGTATTCGGAGTGCGGCGTAGGGTTTTGCTGGCCTTCGACAACCGTTGCTTGTGACACGAGCTCTTTTTCGGACCGTCCGATCTTTCCATGGCTGCTACTTTGCCGCCCCGCAACGCGGCTGAAAACGTGTCGGGTCGGATCGGATCGACTCAATCCGTTTATTAATCAAACCAAACCGAGCCAAACATATGGAAAGAATTTTAGATCCAATGGATCGCTCGAATCACTTCAAAGTCTGGTATAATTTGAATTCAATATAAAATATTTAGTTTAATTAGATCAGATTAATTCAGATTTACATCTGAATTAGACAATAAGTTATTATTTTATAGTTAAAATCTAATAATTAATAATTAAATATATAGTTATTAAAAAATTCTAAATAAGAATAATTACATTTAATAACTGGTCATTTTTAAGTATAAAATTTATGATTTTTAAAATATATATTAATATACTTAAAGGTATTATAAATGAATATTTATATATAATTAAGTGAAAATATATGAGTGGAGATGTAGTTGTTGAGATGAAAAAAAGGAATTAGTTTAAATGAGATTTTATTTATTAAATTAGTAAGATGATTGAAATAAAGGGAAATGAGATTTATATAATTTAGATTTATATGTCGAGTTGGATTTTTTTTTACTAATTTAAATTAGATTCGGATGATATATGGATCAAATTAAGGGTTGGATTGAAAAATATAAGTCTAGATTTAATCCAAAACTTAGATCGAATCCAATTTCTAAATCGTCCAACTCATGGGACTCCCAAGATAGATTTGTTCAAATCTAATACGGCCAAGATCAAATTATGTTATAAGACTATACAATCAATTTGGAGCCTTAATCACAAGATACTAATTTTGGTAGAAATTTGCAATTAAATATATACTCTCTCATGCAAGTGTGAATGTACATGTATATTTACATATAAGCTTTTACTAGTAATTGATCAAACATAAGCTCATTGGAGACACTATATATATATATATATATAGAGAGAGAGAGAGAGAGAGGGGAGAGATTTGGATACATTCGTATAAAATCAAACTTAAATTTGATTGCCTTCCTACTATTAGATTCGCACATATCTCAAAATTAAAAAATCATTTATTAACTATCATTTCTTACTTTTTATTTAAAAAAAAGGTATTTGTAGCTTATATCCTATTATCTTTATAAAATATAAGTATAAAAGAATAAGGATATGGTACATATCCTTATTCATTAATTTAAAAAATAGGGATATATCTCATATCTCTATTTTTCAATGAAAAAGTAAATGAGTAACAAAATAGAAATATGGCTCATATTTCTATTCTTTAGTTAAAAGAAAAGAGATATGATTTATATTCCTATTTTTTAGTGAAAGAGTACATAAGTAATAAAATAAAGATATGGCCCATATTCCTATTTTTTGATTAAAAGAAAAGGAAAATAACTTATATTCTTGTTCTTCAGCATAATAGAAACTATTTTACATATAATGCATTGTGAAAGATGAGGTGCATTTATGAAGATAGGCAAACACAATAAATGATGGTTAATAAATGACATTTTTGCTTTAAGATTCATATAAATCAAAAAATGAAGAAGGTGGCCAGATTTAGGCTTGGTTATATGTGAGTATAGCTAAGCCTAATTCTCTCTATATATAGATTTAACTACATTCATATATAGCAAAGCTTAAATTCGACTGTCTTTTTCACCATTAGATTTGTATAAATCTTGAAACTAAAAAGCCACCGATTAACCATCGTTTTCTACTTTTGTTAAAAAAAAAAAAAAGAGAGAGAAAGGCATTTATGGCTTATATACTATTATCGTTGTAAAGTATAAGAGTAAAGAAAAAAAAATATATGCCTGATATCCTTATTCTTAAGTTAAAAGAATAGGGATATAACTCATATTCATATTTTTCAGTGAAAAAGTATATAAGTAACTGAATAAAAATATGGCTCATATTCCTATTCTTCAGTTAAAAGAATAGAGATATAGCTCATATTTTTTTTTTCCAGCGTAACAGAAACTATTTTACGCATAGTGTGTTGTGTAAAACAAGATGCATTCATGGAGACTGGATAGACATGATAAATGATAATTAATGAATGACTTTTTTGCTTTAAAATCTATATGGATATGATAATGAAGAAAGTTAAACAAGGTGTATTCATGAAGACTGGATAGACATGATAAATGATAATTAATGAAAGATTTTTTTGCTTTAAAATCTGTATGAATATGATAATGAAGAAAGTAATCAAAATTGAGCTTGGCTATATATGAGTGTAGCCACATGTAGCCAAGTCCAACTATATACAGAGAGATGTGAACTTGACTACACTCGTATGTAGCTAAGTTAGGCCTAGATCCAGTCGTTTTTTTAGATTCATACGGATCAAAATCGTAATGATGAAAAAGGTGAGCCGCTTCGAAATTTGTATAGATTCAAGAATAGAAAGGATGAACGAATATAAGGTTTAGCTACACTAAGCATAATCAGGTCCGGCTTTTTTTTCTCTCTCTTTCTTTCTGTATATATAAAGAAAAAGTACCCTTTGCATGAAAAATTAGGTGCATAACTTGAATGCATATAAAAAAGAAACATGAGTTGTAAAAAAGATAAGGAGGATTCTAACTCAAGACGCATGCCAAGAGCTTGCCTATTAGCATTTTGATCAATGCTAATGAGGATAAATGTTAGCAAAACTTTGGACAAAATTTTGAATTTGTCATTTAACAAAGCTTCATATGAACTAGATATCAATTAGGACAGTGAAAAATCATTTGCCAAGGATTAAAGCGATTTAAAAGCTATATATATATATATATATATAATGGTTTGTATTAATTGAGGTATGATGAGGAATGGTCCTTACAAATGATAGTCCAACACCGCAATGATCGTAAATTATCAATCAATTAGGAACCTGAAAAGAATACTCTCCGTAAATTCATGCCGAGGTTCTCGAAGCCCTCCTCCTTCGAGCCGTCCTCTTCTTTCTCAAATCCATGTCGAAGATCCCTCCGAGGAGGCCCTCGCAGCAGTGGATGGCGGCTGCCGGTGAGGGTACGTCCACGGTGAAAGTTATAAATTTTTCTCTGAAGGTTATAAATTTTTCTTTTATTTTTTCCTTTGTCTGAATGATTCTCCGAATTTTCATCAGTTAAGACAAATTCATCAATAATTATATGATACGTAGTGTTTAAAGGCGGATCGGATAGTCTCTGGTTGCTTTATATGATGATCTCCTGGATTTGATGTTTGGTATTATTCTATTCACTGAGTAGACGCATAAATTTTGTGTTAGTGTATTCCTTGACTTAAAACGAAGTTTATGTCATAGAGAATATGGCCTTATTATTATTTTGGAGTTGTGTTGATGGCAAAATGTGCAGTGTAAGCTGAAAAATTACTCAAGCTTTGTGGAAAAATCAGTGAGCAAAAATAGTTACTGGTTTAAACTGCATTTTAGGTCAACAGATTTGGATTTTATTGAGTGGGAAGCACAAGCTGCACCGTATATAGCTAAAAAGGTTGCAGTTTGGTGCTTGTTTTAGAATTAGGTGGAAGAGGCCGGTCGGAATCTGCTATCGTGATGAAGTCATGGATATATTGATAAAGCGTGAAGGAGATTGTAATATGTTTGCCTTTTATTTTAAGCAATATTGCAAGTTAGCAAGAATACCAATTTATTTTGAGTTCAAGCTTTGTCTTTGGAAGCTGTTGTCCTTATTGTCGAAGGCTCATGATAACCCTATAAACTAATTTAGCTGTCATCTGAGTGTAGGAAGCTATAAGCTAGGTTGAGATTTTATGGTGTCGGCTCAATAGAATTCAGAATAGGTAGTTGCAGTTATCTTGCTTGTTGAAATGCTGGATCATTGATGATGGAATGCTGATAATTCAGTCAGTTCATTCAGAGCTGTTTCAATATCTAAAATTACTAGGATGCATGGTTGGACTTTTTTTTTTTTTTTTGGTTTCTAGTTTTCTCTATTACCATCATAAAGAGTGGAATTTTTGGGTGGTTGCAGTATATTTAACAAAATTCCAATAAAAAATGCATTTTGAAGGATGTTGTGGCATGGTACAAGTTAGAAGTGTCAATTAATCCATGCAATTTATCATGGTTATTCATATGGCAAATTCATATTTAAACTGAAGCGCATTAGTAAAATAAACAGAGAACTTTGTTTTTGGAATGTTCAACCCATTGCATGTGCCATAATTGTGATTCAAAGTTATGTATTTCATTGATATTCAATTCTTTATTATCCTTCCGCAATGCTAGGATTTTCTTTTTCTTTTTTTCTTTTTCTTGGGTGTAAACTCAAATTGAGGTGCCATGCTTCTCCATAGCCAGTAGTGGTTAACCATGGCTGGAATCTTACAATAGGTTAGCAAATGGCATAACTCATAGATACCATGGCATCCTGTAGTAGGTTTCCAAATTACACACTTGGCTATTGAAGGGACCTTGCAAATTTGGTGCCAGTTTGTCATCTCCCAATAGAATAGAGCTCAGTGTTTGCATTTACCTTAAGGGCAGAAAAAGAAAAATTAAAGTAAGAAAAGTGTATTATAGTTTTATTCCATTCTCTATTTAATTTTTGAGTGAGAAAATTATATCATCATCAGAGAATGAATCTTCTATGCTTTCAGCATGTCAGACAGGTGAGGTTTGTATTTAAGAATGAAATCCTGACTATTGTATTTGTGTGTGGGGTCTCTTTCCCATCTTTTACAAACACTATGCTTTTCAGACATTTTTCTTTAATTTTGCCAGTTTTTAGGCTTTCTCAAATAATTCTTAATGTTTAACAAATCAATCAATAAAAATGTTCTTGCTACCAGGAGAAAAGCAAGTTCACTTCTAACTTGAATAACTTGTATGTAAATATAAGGGGAAAAATTCTCTCAGAATTATAAGGGGAAGAAAATCCATTGATAGTTCAAATGCCATCAAATGAAAACTATTATTGCTCACTGAAGCAGAACATACAATAGGATCACAAATTTTGTTTCCCATGGCACCTTATTATTCTTGTAACCTTCTAATGAACAAGCCATCCATGGAGTGCATATCATAGAGCCATTACATACATTATATTCTGTTTTTGGCGATTTACATTCCAATAGAATCTGAAGAAGACTCATTGTTGGGCATTAGATTTGGCATTTATGCCAGCCCTTTCTATTTTGATGTCATTCTTCTTCTTGAGGAAGTTAGAGTACCAAGACGCAGATAGCCTCGGTGTCCTTTCACGCTTCTCATCCTCAAAATCCACATAATAGAGGCCAAAGCGGGACATATACCCTCCCAAGTATTCAAATACATCTAAGAATGACCACACAAAATATCCTCTCACATCTGTTCCATTCCTGCAAAAAAGAACCAGGTTGTTAAAGGTGCCAAGCACAAGCTTTCTTATTCTTGGATTTGGTGGCTTGTAGTGCTTTTGACCTCATAGCAGCATTACCTGATAGCGTCTAGTGTGCTTCCTATGAAACCACTCAAGAAATCTATCCTGGCAGTGTCATGGAGTGTTGTGTCATTAAGTACTCCCAATCCATAACCTGTTGGGCAAAGTACAACATTGCAAACATATTCATGAAATATTTGAATATTATATGGGGGTTTGCAAACACTCGCACGAGTCAATCATTAGTGTCCAAGAATCATCACTAGAACATGTAGCTCTCACATGGCTGATTTCCAAAGTATCCAGACTGATGTTTAAAGGTGCTTAGTGACCTTAGAAGAAGAGGAGCATTGAGAGAGAGAGAGAGAGAGAGAGAGAGAGAGAGAGAGTAATTAATGGCTCTCTTCTCATTTGTAATTGCCAAATTTAGGGAATTCTGAGTCTAGTGCTGGTCTCACCAGCATGATTGCTTGAGTAAGAAAATTGAAACTACTATTGTGAAGCTGCACTGACCATTTTCTTGGATATAAATAGGAGGATTGTCATAGGCTTCTTTCAAATACTCCAACATATATTGCAGACCTCTTGGATCAGTTGGTGCGTCTACTGGAATAAGCTGATTCCAAAGAAGTTAGCCATATCAGGGAATGAATTAATCACCAGCACTTAACAAAAGAATCAATGCCATTTTACCTGCCCAATGGGTGTTATGTTCTTAGAAACTGCATTGCAGAATTAGCCATTGGTTAGAGATTCAGATACTGCCTCTATCAACCTTTACCAGTGAAAGAGAGACAAACCTGTGAATTTAGCAAACATATCTGCATTAAAGTCTCTAAGACCTTTTCTGGTGCCATTGGAGTTATCGCTGACATATGCTGAAAAATAGTGATTCAGAGCAATGAAGTCAAATGAACCCTTCACTTGTTTGGACTGGTTTTTGGTGAATAATGGGAGCCTTGAGCCAGCATTCTTCTTCATGACTTCAGGGTAGTCCCCGAACACCAGGGGATTCAGGATCCTGAGGTGGATGCCATGAGGTCAGTTGCTTGTATTAATGCTAGTGTAGGTAGTATGTATGCCTTGCACTTACCAGCCTATCATGAAGTCTAATGCTCTCTGGGCTGCTTCAACATCTGCTGTGGAGTTTGTTAATGGATAAGTCCAGAAGGTGTACACATTCAAGCCTATCCAGCCATTTTGTATAGCCTGCATTGAAGGATGTTAGCAATATTTTGTCTCTTCTTTTCTATGGTGGAACTATGATAGATAATTACATGGACATGCTTTCCAAAGAAAATGGAATTGTTGTCATATCAGAACCAGCTAGAATTAAAGTAATGTTATATTTAATTTGAATGGGTTTGTGTCATAGAGAGAGAGAGAGAGAGAGAGAGAGAGAGATGATAAGAATATTAAGCAACAAAAATAATAAGATGGAGGAGAAAATCATAAATAATGTTGGTGAAGCTGTGACAGACTTTCACAAGAGTTGGTGATGACAGGGGTTGTAATGTATTACTAAAGAATGAACAGATAGCCGATCAAATAAATAAGGCCTTGAGGCTTGTTATTTATGGTTATAGTTGTAGGTAGAATAAAAGTTTGAGGTTAATGTTCATTATTTATCCATGCATGGGCTGCATGCAGATGTCTTCTAGTCTTACCATGGCACATTAGATTAGGATATGACATCCAACCGACTTAAGTATTTTCAGTGAGAGCTAGTTATGAGCATTTTCTGTGAGAGCTAGGTGTGAGAGCATTTTCTGACAGGTGAGATATGATGCATTCCATATGGTACCAAATTCAACATTACTACAGTTGAGCATTTTCTGTGAGAACTGCTAACTGCTAACCGAAGTGTCAGAAATTCTTTATATGACTAAAAAAGAGATGTCGAGAGTGGTGGTGATTTCTAGCTGATGATGAATGATGTTTTATAGTTTGTTGCAGCCTAATCCAATATTCCTCTTAGTAGATTATTTTATTTATAAACAATTCAATCTTGCATCATCCATACATATTTTGTGTGAAACTTTCCTAAAGGGCTTAATTTCTTTGCAAGTCTTTATACTAGGCATTATACCCTAATGGCAATAAAACATTCCTCCAACCCTTCCACTTTTCTACCCTCAGATACATGCTTAGTGATGCAAACCTAGCCCCTCGAATGGTCATTAAAGAATATGATCAACATCTAATTGCACAAACATAAGAAATGATCTGAATGAAATGCTCACTTGATATTTGGTCCGATATAGTTTGACAACTGATGCATGTGCCAATAGGAGGTTGTGAAGTGCAATGTATGGCTCCGTGGTGGAATTGCCTGCTGTGCAATTGATGCCAAATGGATAGGAACATCTATTGGGTGGGAATGCTCCATTGTCATATGAGGCAATTGCCGCAATATTGGGTTCGGTGATGGTGGTCCAGTGGGAAACCCTGTCACCGAATTCCGCAAAGCACACCTCTGCATACGCTGTGAAATCATCCCTGAATAACACTTTCATATGTTAGAAGGTTAGATCATGAATATTTTGGAAACAAAGCTACATGAAGTATGGAGAAGTCAAAGGATTACACTATCTTAGGGCTCAACCATCCTCCATACTCATCTTCAAGTACTTGGGGAAAATCTAGATGATAGAGCGTAACATGTGGCTGAATTCCTAGTTCATTCAACAGAAAAAATAACTGAGAAAAGGAAAAGAATTTTGTAATAATTATATTATGAAGACATGCAGCACTTCATGTGAGCGCAACTTCAACTTTTTTTTTTTTTTTTGTCAAGCATCCTGTATAACATTTATGCTTTCAGAATTGATATGAGGTCTCGATCTCTCATAAGGATTCATATGGATCGAGATAGGCTGCTTATGTTACTGAATATCCAGTTATTCCTTTTTGATGTGCTGCAATGGTATTTAATATCTGTGTTTAATGTGATTTATAGTAGATTATTAAGCTTACATTTTCTACTGGTCAACCAACTTATAGATTTCATGAACAATCCTCTCTTGATTGGTGTTGTCTTGCCCTGAAACTTAGAACCAGTTGAGAGGATCAACATCAGGTTAGTAGTTAGTCTTGAACTTATGGTTCTTACCTCAATACATAAAGTCACACCTGCTTGAAAAATTTAGGCTTCCTTCTAAATTCAAAGGTAAAATAGAGCTGATGAATGATGTAGCTACCATTTATGTAGAGGCTTACTAAGCTGATAAATTCAAAGTACTATAAGAGATGTATAATTCTGAGAATTTGCCCTTGTTCATGATTCAGAATTCTCATTTATCAAATGAGCATAAAGATGAGAACAAATCAAACTGACCATGTTTCAGTAGTTCATTGATGAGGTTGTTGTAGAACTCAACTCCTTTTGGATTGAGAGCTCCTCTCCCATCTGCAAAGTAAGTTGTGCCACATAAATGAGGAATTTTTCTTTACTTTGCAAAAGTCAAGGGATTTTGAGAAGCCTTGGACTGTCTGTCATACTTGGCAGAAGCCTTGACCAAGAGATAGAGAAACTATAGGCCTCCAGACCTGTATCAGTCATAAGCTTGACATCTTCCTGGCAAAACATTGCTCTATTAGTCAGGAAAAAGCTAATGGATGATCGAAAATGTATGCAACTTTAATGCATAATAGTTGACACATGTTTTATGTTGATACTTTAGACCTCATTGATCCTTCAGTTTATGAAACTTTTTGTTCACAAGAGCCTAATCTAAGTACTCAAGAAAGAGGTGAGAACCCATTATTAACTGTGAACTTGCAGCAGTGCCATCTATAAGCCTGTGTCAGAGAAATCGAGCACAATATATGATTAAGAGAGAGAAAGCTTTGTCTATTATTAGAATAGGTTTTGAAGTCAGCTCATCACAAATTTTGTTATTCAATTATGAAAAAATAATGCTTGGGCATATCATGTATTGAATGAGGATCATATGCACATGTAAAGATGGGGATGTCAAAGAGAAGTCATCGGTGAAGCTGTGAACCAGTGGAGTTGGTAAGATCTCTTGTTTTGATTCAAGAAGCCTAGATTCCATCCTGGCCTCCATCTGGTATTCATCTTGCCTGCAGTTTGCTAGCTCTCAAAAGGAAGTAAAACAGAAAATCCGAATGGAAGATGTAAAGAATAAGAATATGATAGTAGTTGGAAATGGTGCAATAGTGCTGATATCTTCACTGATTCACTTCATGACTAGCTTCAAATGGGCAGAACAATTTAGAAAGGAAAATATTCTACCCTTTTTTTTCATGTTTTTGTTAATTTTATCAATTGATTTATGACCTAATATTTCTTTCATGTAGGCTGCTAGACCTTTTGAAATAAATATCAATATAATATAATATAATATACCTAAATATAATATAATATAATATAATATTGCATTGTATCGTAATAAAATATAATATGATGTAATGTTATAAAGTATAGTATTATAATATGATATTTAATGATATAATGTATCTTTTTTAGTTAATAAATATAATAAAATAGTTTTAATAAAGTATTACAATTACTACTATTACATATTAATATATTATAATAATAAAATTTTAAATTTATTATGAAATGATATTATATTGTATTATATCATATTATATTATTATACTATAGTATAATATAATATATTGGGCAGAAGTTGTAAATTGAAATTTTTGTCAAATAGTTTTTTTTTTTTAAGCTTCTGAATAGAAACATTAATAGCAAAAAGTTGATTCAAAGATTTTATGGAACATCTTTTTTATCTTTTAAAAATATTTTTTAAATTTTTCTTTAAAAAATAAAGTGTTTGGCCAAAACTATTGTAGTAGTTGTTGTTAAGCATTAAATGACCAATAAAGACTTTTTTTTAATATAATACATTATTTTTCATCATTTCTTTTGTTCAACAAGTTATATAAATTAAAAAAAAAAACTTAAAAAATTAATTGATAAATAAGCAATTTCATATCCATAAGTACAAATGATATAATTAATAGATACAAATTTAAAGTATCCTAATAACATCTTAACATTAAGCTCTTGCTCTCATTAAATAAACTAGAAGCAATTTTATCACATAAAGCAAAGGGTTAGGGGAACGCTTGGAGAAGGAAGGAAAAAAAAAAAAAGAATTTGATTTGATTGTTAAGGATATTTATATATTTATAATTTTTAGTTTGATCATAAAGCAACTATTGAGTCCAACAACTATTTTAATTAGCTGATTGCAATAGCAAGCTTTTAAGAGGCCAAAAGCTATCAGCTAATCTTCAAATAGATTTTAAATTAAAATAAAGCTAAAATATACTTTTGATCTTTAAACTTCCGTTCAAGGTTCATTTTAATTTTTAAACTTTCAGTTATTATAATTTATCTTCTTATATTTTAATAATAATTTTTTTTTTTTTGACATTATGTTACATAGATTAGTTAGAATAGGCATTGACATGAATATATTAATATTTTTTTATTAATACATCAAGATATTAAATATATAATATTTTTAAAATATAAAATAATATATAAAAAAAATAAAAAAAATTTTAGGAATTAAAATAAATTTTGAGCGAAAGTTTAATGGCGAAATGTCGATTTAAGTGGTTCTTTTCATGTCCCTCTTTTCATGACGATTTAACCTTTGATGGAGACTGGCCTGAACTTAAATGTCGTTGGCCTCTTAAATGCGCCTGTGTGGATCACGCTACTGTCCCCATCTTGCTTGTCGTCATCCGGATCATTGCCTTGTTTCTTTGTCGCATCTACAGCGATTTATATGCAAAAGGTTGAAGTGGTCCCTCGACCAGGATATTCCGTATACGTCCTTGCAGCGAGGCACTAAGCAGCCTCTGTCTAATGACACAATCGCGAACGCGAACGATGTATCGGCGAAGCGTAAAAAGACAAAAGAAAAAATTTAGACCGTTGTGCAGCGGTTTACTTTGTATTTGTGGTAGCCGTCGGAAGCCACGTCGCCCGTGCTCTTGTCCAGCATCTTCCCTGCCACGGTTACAGTCCTTCAATTTTATCTCTAGAGTAGAAGAAAAGATGAAGGCTTTGCTGAATACGTAAGTGCGCATGCAATCATGAGGTAATCTAGAAGATATTAGATATATGACTTCATTATAATCCAACAACTATTGGCAAAAGGCAAGGTTTTAACCTTGATCAATCAAGATCTCTGCGAGGATTGATTCAAGATATGTAAATTCTCAGACTTTTGTTATCTTCGCTAATATAAATAGGTAAATTTCAAGATATTGACTAATATAATATATCGAATGATATTTTTCATCCCTTTTATTTTTTGTTGATAAATATCCTAGGAATAAAATCATTTTTGTTGATTTTGGGTTTATGATACCGGCTCAAGATTTTGATGTGTTATTTTTTTTTTTAAATTGAGATGATGTTTCGTTTCTATCTTAATTATTATTTTTTTTCATCTTCATTTTTACTCTCTTCTTATTCTATCTTATCTCTAATGATAGATATAATTTATTAATAAAAATAAAAAAATTTAATAATATAATTAAAAATTTATATTATCTAAACATATCAATAAATTTAATATTTATTTTTTTAATTTATATTTATCATTAAAATAATTAAAAATTTAAGTTAAATTAAAAAATTAAATATTATCAAAATATATAAAAATATTTTAGTACTTAATTACAGAGGATAGTGTGGGGATAAGGATATACTTATTCTCATTTTTTTTTTATATTCTCATTCCTTTCAATGGGATAAAAGTAGGACGTATTTCTACTGATTAAAATTGTCCATCACACTTTATGCTCCAACAGGCACCTATTGCCTACTATTGTTTGGTCCAATATTAAATTGTTATCCATTTATTCACTGCTGAAGATTTTGGATTTAATTGATGAACGAGAGCTCCCATGATATCAGATGGAACTTTTTCCCCTCTCATGTTCAGTTCAAAATAATAGCAGTGGAAATCACCTGCGTGAGTAAAAGTATCCCAAATGCTAGGGCTCCTTCCATCCTCAGCTGCTGCTCCCTCCACCTACAAAGTTTTGCACGCATACGTTGTTGCTTTAGCCTCAACAGTGACCACTTCCCTTTTGTCTCTGTTATCTTATGACATTTGAGAAGGAGCGGAAGCTAAAAGAACTAACCTGGTACGCTGAGGTTCCAGCGCCGAAGACGAAGTCCGGTGGGAAGTCGTCCCTCGAACACTGTAAGGCAGCAGCTTGGCCCATGCTAACCTCCAGCACCAGCAACAGCTCTAGAAGAAACCAAGCTACCATGCTCATCCTCATCTCTCTCTCTCTCTCGCCAAGCCGTGGCCTTCCAAGGCGTCCACATATCCAGTAATGTTTGTAGGCGAGGGATGTGGCCAAAAGGTGGCTAAAGCCAGCCTAATTTTTCCACGCGATATCGTCTGCCATGAAGTCAGCACGACAGCGGCATCATAGAAAATGCACCATGAAAGGCAATGGGACGGCACCAACGCCAAAGCCAGTCAAGAGAGTGAACTCGAGCGCCGCTCATATGACCGCACGATACCGTCTGACGTGAAGTAAGCATGACAGCACGGTATGACACCCCAAGTTTAATCCCCGTTAGATAAGAAAAACATGTATGGTATGCTTATAATTCAGATTTATTTTATACTCATTAATTTTCACTTATAATTTCAATTCATTAAATGAGGAAGTTCTATTATGGAGCCATCCTTACCGTTCGACTTAAATTAGATTCTATTTAATTTGTGACATACGAGATCCTTAGATTTTTAGTAATGATAAAATTTTATCATAGCATGGAATCATCCTTACAGCATCAATAATACTCCATCACAGCATAAAGCTATCCTTACAGTACTAATAATCTTACTCAAATTAAATTCTGTCTAGTTTATGATGTGTAAGATCGTTAAATTTTTAGTCATGAAAAAAAATGTGTCATATATTTATAATTTTTTTATTAAATTAAAAAAAATATATTATATTTTTATAATTTAAATTTATTAATAAAATTAATTAAATTAGCAGATGAATCTAAGGCGTTACGTATCATCTTAGAAAAAAATAAAAAAAATAAAAAAACCATGAGAGGCAATGGGAGGGCACCGTGAAAGCATCCAGAGCGCCGCTTATAATTTTTCCGGAGGATATCGTCTGACATGAAGTTAGCATGACAGCACCATCAAAGAAAATTCACCATAGAAAAAAACAAGTTGAACCAGGGTCTCACTCACCTGCTGTTTTTTGCCAGGGAGGAATGCGAAAGTAGCGTGGAACCATTCAGTAAAAGACAAGGCCGGCCGCCAGTTGCACGCAAGGTTTGAAAGTAAAATCTAGTCTCCATCCTACGAACAGAATTAAATCTGACGAAGCACCATCAGAAAGCTGTGGGAGAAAATTGCCTAAAAATTATTAAATACAAAAATTATAATAAATTAATATTTCAATATAAAAATTTCAATTTAATAAATAAATAAAACATCATTTTTGAATCAAGACATATTAGGTACCATGTTAAAAACTAATTTTATTATAAATAATCTTAATCTATTCTTAAAATATAATTATTCAACTCAATTCAAATTTTTTATTACAAATATGATCGCTTAAAAATACAATTCAATCACTTTTTTAAATATATAAAAATTAAAATAATAAATAATAATAATAATATTAAAATTTTTTAGTAAGATCTTTAAGATCCATACTTTTTTTTTTTTTAGCAGGGTCCAAGAAAGAAAGTGTGAGAAGAACTTCAGCAAAATAAAAAAAAAAATTACAATCCATCCAGATTGAGTTCGGCTTTGAAAAAATTGAATGACTTCAATAATAAAAAAAAAAAAAGAATGATAAAATACTCGAGCTAGACTCGCGCAAACGCTCACACCTTCTTTTTTGAAAAAAATCCCAAATGTGTTTTTTTCAAAACAAAACGAAGATTCCCATGACTTTTCACTCTTATGAAGAAGGGACAGCATTAAAATTTAAAACTTTTTCTTTTAAAATGTAAAACGGTCAACAAAAGCAGCCCTAGTGCCGGCAAGCTAAGACCCATCCAAGGGGACAAATGGAGAGAGACAATGTAAAAGGTCTCTCTCTCTCTCTATATATATATATATAAAAGAAACCCTTGTTTCTTGACACGACCATACTGGCACAAATGTATTTGACGCTAAAGTTGTCAAATATAACGAATATATTTACCGTCAGAGACATCAAACGGATTAGATCCGGTATGATACAGTTGCTATGATAGCAGTATCAGGTCTAGTAGCAGCTAGTTTTAGAATATTTTAGTTAATTTTTTTTTTTTTTTTTCAACTACTATAAATGATTGATTTTCAAAAGTATTCTATTTTTTTAATTAAGAAAACCTATTTGCCTTTATCGACAGTTATAAATAACTAGTTTCTAAAATTATTTGATCATTAGGAAGCTCTCTAATTTTTATAAATAAGCTTTAATCCTTCTTTCTCCTTCCATACCAAACTACAAGCTCTTTAAAGATTTGTTAAGCTCTCTTAAGCCCTTCTCGTCTTCCTACAAGCCATTCTAATCCTCCTAAACTATCTTAGTTTCTCTCTAATCTCTAGTTAGCTACCCTAATCTCTTTGTCGTCTCTAGTCTCTAAGCTTACTCTCTAGTCTCTATAATCAACGTTGTCTCATGTTGGTAGCTCTCGCACATTTTATGGCCAAGTATTCAACTTTGATATCACTTGCAACAGTTAATCAACCCTAACTTGAGCAGTCGACTGTAGGAGCTCTAACAACCAAATAGTCATATTTTTATATGACTATTGGAGCTGCATTTGAGTTCCAATGGCTATATTTTCTTTGCCTTATAAATTTAATGTTTGTGGGATTGAAATATGGAAAAATGAGTTAAAAATCATTGAAAAATATTTGTGAAAATAGGTTTTTGAGCTTAGTATGCATACTTCTTCCTCTTCCAAATTTAGAGCTTTATTTGTATATCCATATTCTTGAGAAATATTTTGCTTATGTTTCTCTCATTCAAGAGAGGTTGGATTCCTCCTTAGCCCATATAAAAGAAGAGAGTGGGTTTATTCTTAGTCCAAGAAAGGATTGTAAGAGTTCCTTCTAAGCTCAATAAAAAGAGTATGTGAGTGTTTGGTCCTCACCCGATTTAAGAGGATCGATAGTGAAAATCGCAGGAAGGTATCTTAAATAGTGAATGTAGGCAAAGAGTGTTGAACCGCTATAAATCTTGTACCTCATTTATTTTTCTTACATATTTACTTTCTTGCATTGGTTTTCGTTTACCTTCTTAGCATATTTTGAGCATAGCTTTTATATTTTAATTATACTTTATTTTAAATTATTTGGCTCGTTTTTAAGCATTTAATTTTTGAGTTTAAGTTTTGTAAAACATAATTCATCTTCCTTCTTGGGTTATCTTGGGTGTAACAAAATGTCCACAGCTTCAAGTGTTATAGCCCTTTCCTCAGTAAAAGGAGAGCAATTTCGATAGAGGTGATCAGGGCCTTGGCCGGAGCCGCTTTGATCGGAGTGGCCTTAACAGAAACCTCCTCAATTGGAGCTACCTCAACATGAATCTCCTCGGCCCTTTCTTCTGCAAAAGCACCCTACTCTACCACCTCTCCCTTAGTCGAGGGCTCATCTTCCGCTTCTTCGATGGGCTCGGATAGCTTCAAGTCGAGGTTGGGGTACACTTCTTAGATTCTTTTCTTGCAGTGCTCAAACCTAGCTCATAAGACTTAGATGCGTAGTCGTCCATCTCGGCTTGGTAAACCACTAAGTCCTTAAATTGAGCCAAGATTCAAGCTAGGGCGTAGGACAGCTCAAGTCAAAAGTCATCTCACTTCTTCATTGGCTCGATCACTTTCTTCTTCTCCTCCTCCAGCGTGCTCATAAGTAAGTGTTTGGGGCTTAAGCTTGTAGGCTTAAGTCAAATTATTTGGACCTTATTGTAGCCAAGTTCAACCTATTTAATTAAAAGCATGAACTCAGGCCAAAGAGATTCATTATTTAATTTAACCCATTTGAGTTAGTGTATACCCCCATTAAGCTAGTTGGTCATCCAAGTAATTGAACTGTAGGAAGTTGGACTTATTTAAAGCCTCAACTAAACCATTTAAGCTTAAATAACTCATTAAGTGGGCTAAGAGGAGTACTAATGTAATTTAGCAGTTTGATTAATGGGATTAAGGATTAAATTAATTATGGCAATAATTATACATGATCGCATTAATGATTGATTTTTAGTATGGTTGATAGTGCAAATTGGTGCTCTAAGATTCATGCTAGAGTCTATGGTAGAACGTAGGTAGTAAATTTTGGATTAGCATTTGAGATAGAAATCTTACATCTATTTTTATGAGATATGACATGTTTCTGCATACTTTTCACAGCATGTATTGCACACATTGGCTCATCAGCGTATTTTAGACTCTGCTCATATATGGTATGTTTTCCTATAGTATTATGTTTTGTATTGGCATATGATTTGTAACATTATAGATAATACTATCATAGTTTTATGACGTGGTATGCCTTAAATTATGCCAACATGAGTTTTATTTTCTAGATGTCTATTTAATATAAAAAGATATGATGAGATGGCTTGATGCAAGCATGTAGACTAGTCACTGTAGTGTTGCAGAGATAGCATTGATGGCAAAGTATGTAGCCACGGAAGCTCGATGTAGAATTGGTCTGTACTGACTTGGTTTATAACACATTGTATGGATAACACTAGTTTGAGCAGACTTAAGCCGAATCTAGCTTAGACACATAGCATCGGAGCCAGAGCATGTAGCCTGATGTAGGACCGATTTGGACTGACCAAGTTTATAACACATGGTACTAATATGAGAACCAACCTAGGCATATGGAGGTTATCAGGTTAGGTTTATATATACGGAGTACTAGTATGGTTGTGATCACTAATATGTAACTTTAATGTGCCGACTTATTAGTATGGCTGTAATCACTAGTATGGATTTTCAATGTGCCGACTTATTGGTATGGTTGCAATCGCTAATATGTTTCTCGATGTGTTAATGTGCTGGCACGACTATGATCACTAGCATGTAGTTTTTTACTTATATAGTGTCTTTGGTAAGGCTATGATTGCCAATGGTATTGCCATGACTCAGACGTGGTTGGTATCTAGTGACGTAATCCAATATCGCTTCAAGATAAGAAAAGGTAAGATAGCACATTTTATTATCTATGTCATCATGGATTTATAGTATGTGATGCAGTATGATTTAATCTTTTATATACTTTCGTTTTATATTACATGTACTTTTGAGTTCATGTGTTATATGCACATTCATATTTATAATGTAAGAGTTCATATTAAGCTATATGCTCATTCTATCTACAATTTTTCAAAGGATGAGGT
This sequence comes from Metroxylon sagu, assembly GCA_017589505.3. NCBI lineage: Eukaryota > Viridiplantae > Streptophyta > Magnoliopsida > Arecales > Arecaceae > Metroxylon > Metroxylon sagu. The sequence continues at coordinate 1,985,341 of JACVBY030000663.1, forward strand.
TCATGCTGTAGAGCAGGATTTGAGGGGTGGATATGGAGAGAAAGAGAGAGAGAGAGAGAGAGAGAGAGAGAGAGAGAGATAGGCTAGTAGTATTTTTATTTATGGTGCTTTTGTTTTCCCTAATACCAATGGACTTTGCTGATGGAAATTGTTTTGGCTGTGGATATTAATGAGTTGACATTTAGCATTGTTTTGATGTTATCTTTTATGAAGGCTTTTGTAGCATATTGAAATTTTATATTTGGGTGTAAATCCCTTGATATCATTATTATTATGTTTGAGTATCAGAGTGGCACAACGATGGTATGATAGTCCTTACTTGCTTTCAGGGTTTTACTTTGAAAGCATGCAGCATGTCACGTTGGCCTGAGCTGGATATCAATTCGGAAGTGTGATACTGGGGATCCAATGCCGAAGATGAAGCCCAATGGAAAGTCATCCCTAGAATACTGTAACGCAGCTTGGTCCATACCAACCTCTAGCACTAGCAGCTCTAGAAGAAACTAAGCTCCCACGCTTCTCCTCATTTGATGCATCCTCAAATCCAGTCAAGTTTGTAAACGAGAGATGGCCAAAAAGTTTGTACAGTTTGTAAAGGAGAGATGGCCAAAAAGTTTCTCTAGCCTCTCTTATATTTCCACAGGATTTTTTTTTTTTTTTTTTTTTTTGAAGGAATTATATTTCCAAACATCGTCCGGCACAAAGTTAGCATGATAGCACCATCATAAAAAAGTTACTAAAGGTTCCGTTTTGTTGCCGTCAACTCTCTATAAAAAATATTTTTTTAAAAAAAAAAAATCCTTACTTGATTATCAAAAATCATGCTGGTTATCGAAAATTATACAATAAAAAATAATGATTTTGTTGAGAAGCCACAATCCAAGATGGGAGTGGAAAAATATCTATCCATGGATCGCGCTTCTCTGGAACTCGCATCCGATTTGTCAAACGAGCCCTACAAAGCAATGAGGCAACCCAAATCCAGTTAAGCTTGTGAACAAGACATTACCAAAAAGTTACGACAAAATCCCCTCTTAGATTTCCACGCGATACCGTCTGCTATGAAGTCAGCACGACGGCGCCACCTTAGAAAATTTGGCAATAAAAAACTATGACGTCCATAAATTGAACTCGGATCGCACCATTTGGCTTTTGCCCGAGAAAAGCGCGAAGGTAACGCCGAATCATTCAATAAAAAAACAAGGCTAACCGCCGATGTTCTTTTTATTGAACGTAAAATCCAGTCTCCATCCTAAAGTCAATTACATGGCAAGAGGCATTGAAAAGGACAAGCACTGGATTCAACGACCACCCTAGCGCAAATTTATTTAACGATTGATGCGATGCATGATAGGATTTACGCTAGTACATAAAAAAATAAAAAGCAACAGGACCTAACATTTATTTCCTATCAGCCAATCATGTCCAGCAGCAATTCATCTCCTTAAAATTTATCAACATAATTATAACATCTTAAAAATAATTTTATGTTATATAAAAATAAAAATTATATATTTATAACTTAAAATTATTTACTACTCATTATTTTTACTTAAATTTTTGAGTCACATAATTTTAACCTATTAATAAAAATAAATATTATATATTTATAACTCAAAACTATTTATTACTCATTAATTTTTATTTAAATTTTTAAGTTACATAATTTCAATCCGTTAACGAAGTTAATTAAGTCAACAGATGAGCTTGGAACGTCACAATGATTCTTAATTCTTTATTTGCAACTTCGAACATTTTAGTAGCCAAAAATCCACTGACCTTGTAATCATTACAGACATTAAAGGCTTCTTCTCTAAGAGGATGTAATGCACCACTTCAGACATAACCTCATCTCCAATAATATTGCCACCCATTATAAGGTTAACTAAGAATTAGCAAGTAACCTGTACCTTATTTCCTTTGGAAACCAGGTAATCTTGTAGGGCCTGGGATAGTTTCAGTAGGCAGCTTTGACGTTTCCATAACTTCTTTTTGGAATAAGTTTCTCACTGCTACCTCCATCACCATCAACAATGGCATTGTTATCCCATGGCACATAGCCAAAGGCGCTCTTTTGTCAGGATAAATGTCAATATTATCTACTTTGTGCTGATATTCATCAAAAATCATTTCTAAAAGGCTTCTTCCTCTTCAAATTTTACTGAGTTCATCCTTCGTTGTGAGCATGCATGAGAGATAATGTCCTCTCCCCATAAAGAAACAATTAAGTGTAGCTCGCCATCCTATTTGGTGGAACTAGAATCAAAGGTATTATTTTATGCACCATATCTCATCATTGGTTTTTCCTTCCCAATAGCTACAAACCCGCCACCTATCTGGCTAGATACAACAGGCTTCTTGGCCCATCCCTGAAGGGCTTTGTCCATTAAAAACACAATACTCTGAGCTGAATTCCTCTGCACTGCTCTCACATCATTCTTTACAAAGGCCTCTTGCACCATAACACTATACTCGCCTTTCCTCGACAAAGGCATTATCGTTGAACATCTTCTTGGTTGAACAAATGAACCGATTACATATCATCTCTAATGGATTGATTTAATCCAACAATATAACAAGATGTCATTTGTTGTTGGATTTGTTTAAACCAACCCAACTAGAGAGACTATTAAACTCAATATTGTATTCCTCAACAGTCTTCGACCATTGAAGTACAACACCCTTCAATTTAGCCTTACAAACTATATTTTCCTATCTTCAATAATAGGTTTCCACTCAAAATAAGTTTCCAAGTAGCCTCCCAGTCCAAATAATCCTCTACATGCATTTTTTCATTGAAATCAGAAATTTCTACCTTGATTCCTCCATTCAAATCAAGTTAACCTACTAACCTCTCCCTCTCTTTGCATTATCTTTAAGGACATCGCCACATAATCCTTTGGTTTTGTGAGCATAAAATCATAAGAGAAACTTTGATAGCCACTCCTTCGATCTTGAATAAGATCCAAATGTGTACGGAAACAGTAGCATTTCTGATCCAATTTTTGTAAAAATACTATAACAAGCAGCAAAAGTTCAAAGAGATAAATCAAAATCCGCTGCATGATAATGTTCAGTGTCAAGGGTCTTTTAAGCAATATATCTTATCAGGGATGGCCTTTGATGCTATCATCTTCCACCATTCATGCTCAGCGAAAGGTGAAGCAACTAAGCTCACCATCCCTCGGCAAGATGATATAGCAAACCTAAAGGTCCTTTTGTTTTGTTTTGGCTTCTTGGTAGTGCCATTTCTTTCTTGTTTCTTAAATCAGATTCAATCTATTCAATATATCCATACATAAAAATTGGCAGTTCAGTAGACTGCAAAGTCTAGAAGCACATTACATTGTAGAAAGTAATGTAGATGAGTAATTCATGGAACTGTTGTGCCCTTTAAGGAAATTGGCGTACCACTGGGCTGAGAGCTTGGGATACCTGTTCAAGTCCTTGTCCCCAAAGTCCACATAATACAGACCAAAGGTAGATTGGTACCCACTGAGCAACTCAAAAGCATCAATAAAGGACCAGGAGAAGTATCCCAAGATGTTGGATCCATTCCTGCAAAAAAGAGAGCTTATTTTAGTGAGTGCATGTTGAAGTGATCAATTATTCCCAGTTTATTGCAAGACCATCATATAGATGCCTTCTCAGAATACCTGCCTGACATAATTATTTGATCATTTGTTAGCTAGGTCTTTTCATCTTAAGGAGCAGAAACTTGGAAAGAGGATTAAGTACCTGAGGGAATTAAGTAGGCTTCCCATGTTTGCACTCAGATATTTCACCCTAGGTGTGTCATCGAGAGTTCCACCATATGGCATTGGTAGACCTATATTTCAACATTTGAAAAGGTTATGCATGAAATAACATGAAAAAAAAAATACAATGGCTAGGTTTAAAAAACAAAAAAAATCAACTGATATTAAAAGCTGACAGCAATCATCAATGAGTTATGCAAGACAGAAGCCCATGTTGATGAGGAATACAGTCTTAGCTTTAAAACTGAGCTTTGTTACTAGGAAATAAGAAAATGATGATCAGATACCTATTTAAAGTTATGCGATTTGGAGCTTAATGAAAGGAAAAAAGGACATCTACCATTTTCCTGTATGTAGATAGGTGGGCTGCCATAAATTTGCTTGAATTCCTCTAGCACTCCTTGGAGGCCATTTGCCACTGCCTTGAACTGAATCACACTATAGTTTATCAGATTTACTATGTAAATTTTTCACTTAGAAAAAAAGAATTCCAGTACTCAAACCTGTTAAACTCTTTACCTCAGTGTCAGACATCTGCGACATCTCCTCTGCATCTGCAAGGTAAAATCTAGTTAGTAGGAAACGTTGAGATTTGCTGGCTGATACAAGTGTGAAAGAGAATACAAAAACTTCTTTTTAAAATTTTTTACACTTAAAACTCCTTTAGCCCCTGGACTTCCCTAAATTCATGGATAATCCTAACAATTGAACAACAAACTTTGGTGATCTAAATTCTTCTGAATTATCTTCAATACATATCAATACTGACAGCAAGATAAGTCCATTTTTCTGACGCTTGTAGCAGATATCAATGCACAAATAAATTGCTACCTTGTGAGAAACTTTGAATTAATACCAAAGTTGTGGGATGCACAATGACTAATAAACCTCCCTTTTTTTCTTCTTTTCTTGGGGGTGGGGGAACTTATGCTAGGCAAGATCATGGACTAACAGGTGATCATTTGAGGGCAAATTGCTCATCAAGTTATAACAGGGGCAGAATTGATGTGAATAACTTAAAATGTTTGCCAATTAAAAGATGAGGGCAACTTCAAGGAAAAACATTCAGGAGGGGAATGATAAGATAAGAAAGGAGACTACACAGGAAATCACAGTTAATATTTTGGAGTAAAAGGTCATCTGTTCTACATATAGAAGTCATGATAGTTATCAAGGAGAGCATATCACATGTAATGTTGGCAGCCATATCACCAAACCAGTCTCTTGGACTGGCCAAGGCATTGTTAGGAGCGGCCGCCACATAAACTGTGTTATAGTAGTTGAGACCTATGAAATCAAATGAATCCATGAGTTGCTTGGATTCATTTTTTGAGAATTCCAACATCTTTGTGCCAGCAGCTTTCTTCATAATTTCAGGATAATCCCCATGGACAAGTGGCTCAACAAACCTGCATCAATGCATTGTCAAGAGAAGGATCTGTTAGAAGTGCAACAGATTCAAGCAAAACCGGCAGTGGAGACCTCTTTTACCAGCCATTATAGAAATCCCGGGCCCTCTTGGTTGCATTTACATCCTCCGTTGAGTTGGTTAATGGTAGAAAATAATAAACAAACACATTCAATCCTATTAGACCTTGCTGCTTGTCCTGCATCAGCAACCTTGCATATAAATTTGATATTCTCAAGTCGTATCACAGTCAATAAAAACTACTCAGATTGTTAAACTATTTGGAAAGTTATTTCCAAAGAGATATGTTATTCATTGACCATATGATACTTCATGTGTTTCAAGTATAAGCTGCAATCTATTTTTATCAGTAGACTCAAGAGTGCTAGCAGTTGATCTCATTTCTTGTTGATGCCACTCCAAGCTCATGACTTTCCATATATGGACCTATTTTACATCTTTTTTTCTTTTCACATTCTAGAATTCTTTGAATTCCTCAGGAAATTTTCTGAAGTTATAGATTTTGAACTATTTCCGAGCCTTTTGCAATTATACTTAAATTGCCAATCTTTTCCTCTTCCACTGGAAATTACTACCCCAAATACTGCCCAAGTTCTTGTTTCTGGCCTCATGTAATCCTTTCCCACTCTATTTAGAAGTCCAAATTTGGTTAGTTTCTCATAATATTGTTAATTTTAGTTAATAGTATTTAACATAGCTCACAAAAAGCATTTATAGAATATGGTTCCTGCACAACAGTGTCATGAATAGTTTCTTCCAGGTATGTGTAAAATAGCCTTTTGTCACATAGGACAATGTAAACAAAAGAGCTTCTCGAAAAAATGGTTATGAAATAAATTGAAAAACAGGAAATATATAGACGGCTCAATTATTAAGCAGTGCTATGTGGCATCTGCCTCTTTTGGAAGGCAACTCTTATAATGAGAACTAAGAAACATGTATTATAAATTTCTAATTAGGCTAGTAGCAGTTGTACAGATTGATCAGTCATAATGAATAACAAGGACCAGAGTTTTCAAGCTACACATGCAGTTAGAAGGTTGGTATTACCTATTACAATTAAGCTAATAGCAAAATCTTGGATTCCTAAGCGTCAAGAGTAACACGCAGGACAAGGGAATTTAGGTTTACCTGAATAGCTTAGGAACAAAACATCATGGATTACTAAAAAGGATACCTTGTATTTTCTCTTGTACAATTGAGCTGCTGAACTATGTGCTAGCAGGCAATGATGAGCTGCAATATATGGCTCTGTTGTTGAATCCCCATGAGAACAGTTACCAAATGGGTAAGAGCACCTTGTAGGTGGCAAGAAACCAACATCATAGCCACCTACCATGAATACGTTGGGCTCATTCAAAGTAGTCCAATGAGAAACCCTATCACCAAATTCCCTAAAGCATACATCTGCATATGCTGTGAAATCATCCCTGGACAAGAAGATACAAGAAATTTCAGAAGTCCATATTTGCCCATTTTAGCATGCCAAGTCAAAAGGGAACTTTGGATGCAATTTTCAGAAAAGTTATTAGTTCAAGCTACGATTTGGATTAGACTTTTGTCATGCAGATTGTATCTCTTCATGATTAACATCAAATTTAGCTAACCCTAAGTTGCAATTTTTAACTGCCACAAATTACTTTGAAGTTGATGCGCTGTCTGTGCTTTCTTCTTTTGTAAGTTGATTTATTGAATCCAGGATGAAAATTTTTCTATATAGCACGATACTAAATCATTACATCATCCAATCACATATGGTACTGTACTAAAATTAATTTTCCTAGCCACTGAATTAACCTTCAGAAATGGTAAATGTTTGCAAATCCTTTCTGGACTAGGAGCACAATGTGTCCGTACAACATGTTATTTAGTGAACCAAAGTAGGTGTGGCTCATCAATGTGAGACATAGGGAAGTATATGCTAAATTGAGTCGGACTGCTAATTCCGAGTTACTTTTTTGGTCTTTGCATAATATGATAGTCATTGTTTTTACCCTTTCTGTATACAACTTGAGAAATTAAAAGTTCTTTGTATCAGGCCACAACCTAATGGATGTGTGACTTACAATTTAACATCTAAAAATAATTTTTAAAAAGAAACCATTTAACAGTAAGTTAATTAAATTTCATTCTGCAAAAAGTCTTTTCCCATTATTATGCCTAGAAAACACAATTGGGACAGGGTCATCACTAGAATCTAATTCAAACTAAGCTTGGTAAGACCTCTAAGAAAAGTTCAATTTTCATTATTCTGGCCAAGTAATAAATGTATTCAGTTTGAATGAAACAACATTAAACAAAATTATTTTCTCTTAATACATTAGACAAAGCTAAAGCCAGCAAAATTAGTTAAAAAAGAACTCAGTTAACCCTAATCACATCCAGGCAATTTAAGAATTGGTTTGCTGCTAAATTGAAATATAGGTGTTACATCAATTAATAGAACTTCCATAAATAACCAGGTTGACTCTTTGGTAACAAATCACCAGTTCAGGCAATCATTGTTACACTAAAATTTTACTAGGTCAAAGGATTATTTGCCACTTCAAAGTAAAACTAATCTATTCACAACATAATTTTTTATTTTTCAGAAAAAAAGGGAAACACTATAAATAAGGTTGTAAGTGTTACACAATTTTTGGGCTAACCCATCCTCCATATTCATCCTCTAGAACTTGAGGGTGATCATAATGAAAAAGAGTGGCATGTGGTTCAATTCCTGCAAGACAAACACCGTTAAATGGTTGTATTGCAAATGTGGTAAAAATAGTATAAGACAGTAATATATTAGTTTGGAGTTAAAACTATGATGAAGTCAAATTTATAGTGTTTATTTGCCAAATGCAGTCAAAAGACAACTGTTTCCACAAACAAGTTCATGATGTGCTCATTTTCTGGTTAGGCTCGGTCGCTATGCTCGTAGCCCAGGAGCAGTTCATGTTAACCTTCTGTCACTGTCAGGTCTATATATGGAATAGGATGTATTTTTCCTATATAGGAACAACTTAGCCAACTCCTTACTAGGAGTCTGTTGTTTACTTTAACACAACAAACTCTTAAAACATAATCATAACCATTTGAAAGCTTGATCTCTAGGCAGGCCATGTAGAATTCAAGTTGGAACCATGTTCGAATCCTGCCACACGGACAGTGCCAACTAGCAATAGTTAGTTGGTAAAGTCTTTGGGTTTGGTGCTAAGGACTTGGTTCTAGTCTCATTGTAATACCCGAAGCCCATCTGCTGGCCCAATTAATCTGTTATCGAGCCGAGTCCATGTGGCCTTAAAAACTTGAATCCAAGTTAATTGGTTGGTAGGAGATGAACTTGAGGTATAAACTTCTTAAACTATTCTTTCACATCCAATGTCTCCCCATTTATCGGGCGATGTCCTCATCGCACGCTACAAGCTAGCCATAATCTACCCCACGCAAGGTTATTAGTGCTACCGAGATAGCTCTATGCTATGGCGGGACTCTCTCCACCCTATCCCATGGATAGCCCTTTTCTCCTATTCCATCAACTTTCGTACACACGAGTTAGCTTTGATACCATCTGTAATGCCTCAAGCCTACCTACTGGCCCAATTAACCTATTACCGGATTGAGTCTACATGTCCTTAAAAACTCAAGTTTAAGTTAATTGATAGTAGGTGAACTTGAGTTATAAACTCCTCAAACTATTCTTTTATATCCGATGTGAGACTGTTCATGAGGTATTACACCCATGTTCAAGGTTTTTAAAAAAGGGTCCTTATATGGTTCAAGTACTTGAAAATTAAAGACTAGGTTTTGTTAAATGAATGACAAACCCTTTCCCTAGTTTTAAATGATAACAAACTCATGATGAAACTTCAAAAACTTTTCTCCATTGATAACTAGCAAACCTTATAGTACCAAGCAGTAGAGTAAGAGGTGCTCTCAAATCCAAATCTTCCAATTTTTCTTATTGGGTTATGGTGTTTTCCTATTCTATGTTTCAAATGGGTCAGAGCATTCCCAGTCGAAGAACACCCTTGGCCTAGCATATAAAGTCTGCTTAGTGGGAAACCAATAACTACATGAGCAAAGTTTTCTTGTCCTCAATTTTTAATTTACAACTTATTTTACTGTCTTAAATAAAATAGGAGAAACATACCTCCCAAATAGATATCCATAGACCATTAATTTGTTTTATTGATCATGACTTTTATTACTTGTTGAAGAAGCTATTTAATACAAACACCCCCCCCCCCCCCCCCACAACACACACACACAACAAAAAGAAAAGGGTAGCATCTAGTAAAATCAGGCTTCATCATGAAATGAATAGATAGTTTTTTTATGGGTTCATCTGCATGTGTGCACATGCAAATCCACACACATGCACATATATGATATTCTGATAGTTTAAATGCCCCCCAATTTTTTTAACTGGGCAGTCAGAAGTATTCTAAATTCCATTTCTACGTATAAAGGCAGTTAATTGTCCAAAGACATATAAGAAATATAGAAAATAAAGCTTTTTAGATATCAGGCATACCATATCTGAGAAGTTCATTGATGAGATTGTTGTAATACTCTAGACCTTTAGGATTGACTTTTCCTCTTCCATCTGCACACACACACACACAAAAGATGAAGATCAATGTGTTATCTAAATATTCATGTAATTCTTTTAATTTCTGATCAATGTCAAATAGCAAGTTCATACTAGGAATTAGTCTTGACCAAGAGATAGAGAACCTGTATCCTTCTAATCCTGTCTCTGCCATGAGTCTTACATCTTCCTACAAAATATTAAAAGTTAATTCATATAATTCTTTTAGTTTGCAAGACTATATAGATATTAAAAGAATATTTTTGAAATTGTTTTGAAGATTGTTCTCAGTCAATTTGAAATTATTGCTACGTTGACACTATGAGAAATAGCAAGCAACGATATCTGTATGGGTAGGACTCATAGCCATAAGTGTCTTTTTTGAAAGTATCACAGCCATAAGTGTCAAAAATGAAACAGGGCAGTTTTAGGTCTTGTTTTCAAATTAATAGGTTTTACCATTATATGTTCAATTCAACTTGTTATAATATTTTGAGTTGCCCAGCAAATTTTAATGGTTTATTAGGATAAATTAAGAAGATAAGTGTAACAATATGCTAATATTAGTTAACAAGTTGTTTACTAGTCCCAGTACAGATCTAAATATTGATAGTTTTCATTATTTTCTTAGTAACTGTGCCAAACAACATCATAAATTTTAATTGTTTATTAGGCTAAAATAAGAAGATAAGTGAAACGATATGCTTATACTTGTTAACAAGTTGTTTACCTGTCCTAGTACAATTAATATTGGGAATAAAAAATACATGATTTTGTTTGGTACAGTTGCATAAGAAAATTATGATCACTATCACTATTTAGATCTGTATTGTTTACAATTTTTATGGCCAATAATTAAGTTTTAAAGTTATTGGATAAGAAGGTATGAACTTAACATTATAAACAACCTGAGGAAGGTATTAACTTAACATTATAAACCACCTCCAGCGGATATCCCTTAGCAATTATCAAGTGATAATCAGCAAAGGAGTTCACGCCAGAAAAGATCACAGAATAATCAGCCACTTCGGACAATACGACTAAGATAACTTATGAAAGTTTTGTATAAGGTGGTGGCACAGATCTTAATGTACTAGGCACTGAATTTTAACTTAAATTGTATCTCTAAAAAGCAACTGCATATAACTAGCATGCAAACACCCTACCTATCATTTTTGCATTATTTGTTGAAAAATATAATGGTTTCATAAGCTTAAATCTTAGTGAAAACAATGTGCTCCGGTAGAAAATTGAATTCAGAAGACTTGGAAGAAGGTCGGATGGCTGAGTTTCAGAATATATTGTAGAACTTGCACTTAAATTGACACAATTCAGATCCAGACAGAACTAAAAGGAGATAGAACTCTTCAGAAACTATGGATTTTTTAATTTTGGTGCAAGCTGGAAGAAGGTTCACCCTCAATTTGGAAAATCCAAGTTTCTAAGAGGGTCAAGGTCTTTATTTGGCAGGCTTCAGAAGGCAAAATTCTAACAGTAGATAACCTCACCAAAAGATCCTAACCTGCACCATCTAATATCATGCTTTGTCACAAATGTGAAGAGGCTGCTGCTTATCTGCTCCTCAGATGTTCTTATACAATGAAAATCTGGAACAGTTTTAGAATCTCTCTGAAATGGAAGAGCTGGACAGGTCCACTTTCTTCTTTCTGAGGAACTTAGGAACAAAAAGATTAAAACTGAATTGGATATGCTGGGAGCAACCATTTGGTAGAAAATAAGGAAAGAAAGGAATTCTCAAATATTTCAGTTTCTTGTGAAGGCTGAAATTCTTCTCTTAGAGCATATCAAAAGTCCAAGACCTCATTAGCCTTCTGTTGTTGCTTCCAAACATGAGAAGGATGTCATGTTCATTAAAATGTTTGTTTTGGATAGCTGTTTATTTATTTTACCACAATTCATGCTCATGATGAAATGTTGATAGGCCATACCAATCTCTTTTATCAAAAGGAAAAAAAAATATAAAAGTGCTCCAACATCTCTCAAGAATACCTACCTCTCCAAATATATTGTTGTCTATGATCTGCACGCTGTCACGCAAGACAACCTGCCACACAATTTGCTTCCCTTTAAATAAAAGACATGCATACTTAAATTGTTCAACAACCACCCAAATTCTGTCAGGATAGGTGTTACCTCTGTAGATCTCACAAAACTACCTCAAATGTATCCAACAATGTATAATGAATCAAATTTCACCAATATTTTGGATATACTCTGTTGTAGTGCCAATTGCTAAATGTTCCTACTACCTAGAGGTTCAACCATTTGGATGTCCTGGGGGTGAAATCATGCTTAAAGAGCCTAGACAGTCTGCCCTTCTCATTCCTCGTCACAGCCCCAATAGCAGCAAGCCTCTTCCATCATCTTCCTGGATCCATCTCTGTTTATTTTATAGTAGTTCTTTAAATAATCTCATTCCACATTGAACCCTCGGTTCAACTTTATTCCTTCCATCCATATTTGCTCCTTTTTTTTCTCAAGGGTATTTGCTCCTATTTTTGATAAGTATTTATTTGCTTGTAGTGCATTTATGATAAACCACTTCTTTTAACATCTTTGAGCTTTCCTTGAAACACTATAACATTCCTATCACTCCATATTATCTAAAGTCTCAGCCAATAAGTGGCATCACCCTCTCTTCCTCTCTTTCCATTCTCTAACAATGTGTGGTAACATCTTGAAGAGAGTTCATGATTTTTTTCAGTCCCCACTATCTTCTTTATTTCCTCGCAAACCTTCTTCAATCTTGTGCACTTGAAAAATAAGTGTTCCACTCTTTTGTTGTAATACCATCAAAGACATCCAAACTCAGAATTCAACCTTGTAAATACCAATGAAATATAAAATAATCAAGTGATACAAACAAATAAAAGCTATAAGTTTATCTATAATCAGAAAAAAATGTAAAACTGCTGGTAGTGCTTATTCTATCTATTTTAAACTTTAAGAATTCCCCTGTCACATATTATTCGCTTACCACGCTTAGTCTCATTGTTGCATCTTTACCATATTTAAATTTCAACACCTGCTTCTAGCCTAAGACTGTAATGATAATAGAAAAAGCATGTTTATGTGAAAAAAGGTTCTGTCTTTCACATTGTAATGTTGGTTTAAAATGAAAAATAAGATACTTAAGTTTTAATGAGCAAAAATAAAGGGATACCTGGCCAACCTCAGCTGGTTGGCACCCCTCTCTATTTGGAAGAAGTCAAGAATTCAAACACTAACGGTCCCTGCCATATTTCTCAAGAAAAAGATATAAAGGATACCTTGTACTTATGGTACTCATCAGATGCGATATCTCCTGTGCCTTGAACATATCCTAAAATTCAAACAAATCATCAAATTGATTAAAAAATGCATATTTCATCATATATTTTAACACGCATATTATGTGATAGACACGTACCTTAGCAACGTGAGGAAAAATTTTATGCAATGGCGAAAAAGCCTGTTATGCTATATACTCAAAATTTTAGGTGATAAAGGGGATCCAAGAAAAGAGGTCAAATGTGAAAGATTTGAGAATGTTGAGATGGATGAATAGTAAAGCAATAAAAAATATGGTGAAGAATCAATATATGTGAAGAGTTGCAGGAGTTGCACCAATTAAAGATTGAATAAGTGATGAAGAACTAAGTAAGATGGTGCATTCATAAATGATGGAGATCTCAAGGGTTTTGACAAGGAAGGGTACCTAAATTTTTTATACAGAATTCAAGAACAAAAAAAGAGGAAACTTAGTGTAACATTAATGGAATTTGTGAAAAAAGATATAGAAATGCTTTGAAATAACATTAGAAGAACCTCAAATAGGAATAGTTGGTAAATGAGTGTTTATCAAGCCTCCAAGCAATTGAAGCAAGGCTTGATGGTTATGGTTATGGTTATGCTTGTACCAAACATTAGATATTTCTGCGTATTCCAATGAAGTATCTCAAGAAGTATTAAAAGAGATAGCTTAAATGCGTGATAAGCAATTAAGTCTTCTGCGCAACAAAACTATAGATGTTTCCCTTCTAAAAAAATTATCCAAGAAATATGCCCTATATTTGCTGAACATTAAATGTAATGAGACGAAAAATACAATTTCTCCCAATTTAGAGCACAAAATAACACATGATAGAAAAATTTGTGCACAGATGGGGATGCTCACTCCATTTAAGTCACTCCATTTAAGCTCCATGTAGAATAATGTAATTAAGTTTTCTAAAGGATGCTCTGGTGTGAAATATTAACAAAAGACTCTTAATGATAAAATAAGTGTTTTTGAAAATATATAACACATGTATCAAGTAAAAGCCATCTAAGACCTGGCATATATCGATAGTCAATTATTGCTATTATGTTTTTCATCTTTTATCCAAATTTGAAAAATCAAACACTAATCTAGAATGTTGATTAATTATCAGAACAATGGCATGTGCGGCCCACATGTAGGCTTGAGACCCACATCTGTCACACAAGAATAATCCTTGAATTCTCTCACGAAAAGAAGGATCCTAAATCATGGTAAGAAGACAATATTGTACCAACCAGCGTGAGCATAAGTGTCCCAAATGCTAGGGCTCCTCCCATCCTCAGCTGCTGCTCCTTCCACCTGCATGCAGCCCGTAACAATATAAAATTACAAATGGATACTTATTTCACACCTAGCCTTTCCTTTCAAATCCCTTAAACCTTAACTCAAATAACAATATAATAAACAGGCATCGCTTTGTGAAAGAGTTCAAAAGGAGATGTTTGAGCGTGGGTAAACAAACTTGCCTGATAGGCTGAGGTCCCTGAACCAAAGACAAAGTCCTTCGGGAAGTCATCTCTACTGAACCCTGGGCTGCTGCTCACATCCCAACTCGCTGCCACTCTGCTTGCTAGGAGCAGTAGCACAAACGAGTTCACCACCCTCATCTCTTCTTCTTTTTTTTTTTTCTCCTCCCACCACACCCACCACAAAGGGAGAGGAGAATATATGGAGAGGACAGGTGGTTGGACCCCGCGTAAGAGACCATCAATATAGTGTCCGTATCTAACATGCTGATGATAGCCAACCATTGGCTCTCGTTATCCAAAAGGAGGATGCCGCTTGCGCCCACATCGGCTGCCATTGATTGATAGTCAGGGAGAGAGAGAGAGAGAGAGAGAGAGAGAGAGTTATGCGCCGTGAAGGAGAACGGGATGGGAAAGGAGGGAAGGCTGGCCGAAGAGATGCCCGTTGATCGAAGGCGGAGGCAGCATCGGATCAGGTGGAAGATTAGAGAACGACGCCTTAGAAAGAGGAGAATGGTAGCAACAACCGCCGACACGGCTCGTCTCCAGCCGCCGTTTTTGCGTCGCTTCTTCAGGAACCATATATGTCGATGTACCAACACGTGTCGGTCGCAGGAGCAGCATGACTGCAAATCCGTGCAGTCCGTTATACCACAATTTTTTTAGAATTTATTTACAAATTCATAATTTAACGTAACAAGTTAGAGACCTAAAATTCCAAAACTCCAACAGCTACTTCCTTTGGTTATAAATCCTATCAAAAATATAACATTATTTATGATATTATTATAATAATAATAAATTATTATTATATTAATAATTATTATAAAAACTAAACTTAATTACATTTGAATGAAGTTAATTTAAGAATTCAGTCATCATTTTCATTCTTAGATTTACCTGAATCTCAAGGTCTCCTAATCTTTTTTTTTTTACTTTTTTTTATTTTTCAGATTCATAAACTATGTAGATCAAAAGATAGAAAAGATAATCAAATTTAGGCTTAACTACGTTCCAAGTCTAGCTCTTATTATAATATTATTATAATATATAACTTATGCTATATTAATTATACTACATGTATAATATTATGATAAATTATATATTATAATATAATAATTAAAGTAATTTTATTCTTATATTAGTATACAATATAAATATTATTAATTATTAAATATCATAATATTAATAATATTATATTATAATATATTGCATTATATAATATAATATTATAATTTATTAAATAATATTATAACAAAATTTATAATATAAAAAAATATAACATTATAATATTATTAATATATATTATTATAATATTGAATAATAAATTATATTGTAATATATTAATAATAGTTACATAACATCATTAATCTTAATATAATAATTTATGTTATTTATTAATGAGTTATATTAATAGCATATATTATTTAAATTATAATTAATAAAATATTGTTATTTAAATAATTATTATAATTAATAGCTTATAACTGTAATTTTATTTAATTATGTTAATTAATTAGTAATCATAATTTAATACATTATGATTACTAATTATGATTAATTATAATAAATTAATATAACTAAGGTGGTTTGAGAATATAATTAATACAACAACTCTTGAATTATCATTTTCAATTAATTTAATTTAGAAAAATGAAATATTAAATTTAGTTTTCATTTTCTCCTAATATAAGAATTTATTTTAATTTAATTCTATAGTTTTATATATATAGCGAGCTAAATCTAAGAATTTATTTATCAATAAATTTAATCATTGAATTTATTTCATTTACAAATAAATTTCACAATATAATATAAGAAAATATAATAATGATAATAATGTAAAATTATTATAATACATTATTTTATAATTATTTAATAAATATATTATAATATATTATCAAAATTATGATTATTATTATATTATATAATATTACAATATTGTGATGATATTTAAAAGATAATATAATATAGTATATTATAATTATAATAATATTTACATATAATTATAATAATTATATTTTATAATAATATATTATTATTATAATATTATAATATTAAATATTGTTGTTCTTTTGGTACAAATATATGACTTTTAAATTTGATGAAAATAACTTTTTAATATTTGGCAATTAACGCTTTTGAAAAAAAAAACTCTAAATTAAAGCTTTTCCTAATAAAACTTTGGCTAAACTATATTTTTGACCCTCGAACTTAGAGGATATGTCCCTTTAATTCCTGAACTTCAAAAAATTACAAAATTAATTTTAAACTTTATTTTTTATTTTTCTTTGGTTCCTACCATTAAAATAGGGTAACACTGTGAGAAACTCGCCTACGTGGCATTCGACGTATCCTTCACTTCATCGCCACCTCAACGACAAGAAAAACGAAAGAAAGAAAGAAAAAGAGAAGAAGAGAGAAGCACGACAAGGAAAACGAGAGAGAGAAAGAGAGGAAGAGGGAAGCTAGGGGGTGGGTGCGGAAAAGGCCGTCATGGAAGCCGGGGGGTGGGTGCGGGAAGGACCGCCGTAGAAGGGGGAGCCACTGCGCATTGCACCGTGCAGTCCCTTCCGCGGCAGCCCTTCTCGCAGCTTCCCTCTTCCTCTCTCTTTCTCTCTCTTGTTTTTCTTGCTATTGAGGTGGCGATGAGATGAAGGACACATCCTTACGGCGTTACCCTGTTTTAACGATAGAGATAAAAGAGAAACAAAAAACAAAGTTCATAATTAATTTTACAACTTTTTAAAGTTCAGAAATTAAAGTGACACACCCCTTAAGTTCGAAAGTCAAAAAATGTAGTTTAGCCTAAAACTTTTAATAGCTTTTAGTAAAATTACAAAGTATTTTTTTTTTCTTAAAAAATTATTAAACACTATAAAATCAATCAAAAACTTAGTTAAAGCTCTAAAAGCACTTTTAGATTCTTCAAAGTTAAAGCTCTAAAGTTTATGAGATGATCAGAAATGGCTGAAGGAAAGTTTTGCATGGTAGGTTATGAGCAATGTCACTTTCTTAAATAAGATCCTATATCTCCGCATGCATCTCTTTGCATTCAAAATCAGATTTTATTTCAAAAAAAAAAAAAAAAATCAATTGTAACAGGGCAATAAAAAAAGTGGTTAAACTTGAATCTTCACCAACTGTTATCATTGAACCAACAAGTATTGAGACAGAGTACATTAGTCATTCCATGGAATATACCTATCATATAAAAGAATAGCAATAATCCTATCAGACACTGCCCAATCTTTCTCCCAACAACAAAGGGCAACTCTCATAGTGTCATTCAAAGCAAATTATTAATGGGGTGGCACAAGAGGAGCATTTTTTTTTATTTTATTCATCATTTATGTAGAAAAGAATGGAAAACGGAAATAACAAAAAGCACAAATTGATACCAACACTACACTGTGTGCATCATTTTATGAATTTCCAATATAATCTACAGACTTCCAAGATCCTTCTACCATGACATGCATGAAATTAAATTCAACACTCTTGAGAGCCTTGATAGACTAGGTAGTAGACTGAAGATGCTTTCGTTTAAACACTTGAGTCATATCCCTTCCAATAGAAGATCCACAAAAATTCATCTTCTCAGCTACACCATACAAACAATCGATAGACACCTGACAGTATATTTATATGGACAAAACTTAGATACAGTTGCATACAGGCCATCTTATTACAGTACACCTCTCTCCTAATTTTTCATCGAACTAAGATGGCGGCTTTAAGTGGTTTAAAAAAATAAGAGAGAGATGGACTGGAACTGAATGGCCCATTTGGAAGAAATTGTGCTCAAGTGTCATCCCATTTATATTCTCCATGTCTTAGAAGTTCAACCCATGAAAGCTACTGAGCAGGAATAAAATCTAAATGCTAAATTCTAAATGCCAGATTTTAGAGTTCAAGAATATTTGATATCAGGCAATGCGTTAAATCAAGAGCTTTAGGTTTTGATGGACTAATGCTGAAAAACAAAGGATCTATCTTCTAAAAATAATTAATATCAACACTTGAAATAACATTAACAATGATTATTTTGGTTTCAATTCCTATTATTTTCACATCATAATAGCCCTTGTAGGATAGGAAGAACTGGTATTATTTGCCTTTGTCCATAACTCTCTGTATCAAAATAATATATTTCAGATTCAGATCCCCATTCACTCACACTCATTGAAATGACAGCCATCATTAACAATGAATATTTTTGCTTTAATTCACATGCACAGACACACAAAGGGAGACTAAAATTACAGTCAAAATAGCATTAACAATTGTTTTGATTTCGATTCCCATTTGGTTTGAACACACAAACATAAATTGAAACAACAGCCAAAAAAAACATATTTTGGATTCCCATTTGGTCTCTCTCTCTCTCTCTCTCTCTCTCTCTCTCTCTCTCATGGGCACACACAAAGAAACAGAAATAATATTATTACACACACAAACAGAGAGAGAATAGCCAAATTATCATTCACGGTGATTATTTTTGTTTCAATTCACGCAAACAGAGAGACCAAAATAACAGCTGAAATAATATTAACAATGATTATTTTGGTTTCCATACACAGATTGAAACAACAGTAGACATAGCATTAACAATAATTATTTTGGTCTCCATTCACACACATGGAGACTGAAATAACAGCCAAAATAACATTAACAATTACTTTGGTTTCAATTTACACACACACACATTCATAGAGTTAACACCCATTCCAAATTGATCACTCACCTGCGTGCTCCCTCGCATGCCTGCATGCGCACACATTCCAAATCATGTACATGCACGCATGTACATGCACGCACGCACATGCACATGCATGCATGCATCATACATGCATATACACAGGCATCCATAAACAAAATTCTACAAACAATCAAACAATCTATTTATTATAAAAAAGTGACTATAAAATAAAACCATTATTATAGTCCATTATCTCTCATCAACCGTAAGAACAGCCATTGTTATGTAGTCTAATGAATATTTTACCTCCATACCCCTTTTGTTGCTTGTTTCCTCTGATCAAATGAAACACCACTGCATGTTCAAATCCAACAGTCATGTCAGCATCTAAGCAACACTACATTTACCAAGGGCATCCCCAAATCCAAACAACTTATGTTCATACCATCTCGGTCACTTCTCCATCACTTGATCCTTAATTAATACAACTACCACAATTTGCAAGAGAACCCTTTGAGCTTTAAAATATCATCTCTCTACTTTATGCCAATGGACCCCCTTGGATGCCTAAAATTTGAATTCATATAGCATTGGCAACCTCTGCAATGTCCTGTAATTTGCCCTCCCACAAGTCCCACTGGTGTTTGATGAACGCTCAACACCCCACAAGCCAACAAGCATGTCCACATTGTTCATCCCAATTTATAACTCTAATACAATTACTAGGAATAACATAAGGTAGCATTTAGTTCATTGTAATTTAATATTACCAAAAATCTTATATTCTTGATAATCTTATACTTAGCAATCAGATTACTGAAAATATAAGATTACTATATTTGGTTTACCTTGTTATATTAATTCGGATTCCCAAGAATGTAAGATTTAATATATACTATATTATATTAAATTCTATTTACATTTTATTATAAATCATTTTTGTTTTTTAAGTGGTTGTCTTTTTTTAGCTAGAATATAAAATGTTCTACTAAAAAGCAAGAAAACTTTGTAAAATCAATTAAAAAATTATATATTTAAATATTATAAACATATGATATATTCTATTATTTAAATATTAAATAATATTTATAATATAAATAATATTGACTATATATGATAAATTATTTAAATATAATAATTTAATATGAAAGGTCATAAATATTAATAATTTAATATTTAATATTTACATGTTATTTCATAAATATATAATAGTGTTTAAATAATAAATGTTATATCAATATTATATTAAATATTAAATATCAATATAATATTAAATATTTATATATCACTATATACTTATTAAATATATAATTAGATTAAATATTATTAAATATCTAGATGAAAGTCAAGATCAGATACCCACTTTTCATACAGGAATTAAATTACCATGATTTGTAATAATCTTAGATTTCTAAAAATCAAATATTATCGCCCAAATTACAATATCTAATTGCTAAATATGGCAATGAATGATAATCTAAGATTACCAAGGTAATTATCACCAACCAAATGCCCCCTAAGAGTATTTGCAATGAATTCTTAATAGGGATATTTTATGTTCTCTCGTTAAACTTCATTTTATTACCTTTAACCTTTATGTCACCAAAACAAAAAAAAATAAAAAATAAAGAGAGTAGTAGCTTTCTTTCCCTTGCCAAATCAATACCTGCAGAACAAAAATTCAACCATCGCCTTGAAGACCTGCATTGTTTCCTCATTTTAGTAAGAGAATGTGCAAGAAGCATTTAAAACATCATTATATTACATAACAGGAATATGGACTAGTTCCTTGTTCTTCTCATAGCATAAAGCAACAGAACAAAGTGAGAGATCGATGGCATCTTAAATTAGACGGGTAGAAAGCAATTTATAATGTACAGACAGGGGATCTTTGTGAAAGACCTAAAAGTTATTTCAAGCAAGATTCCATACATTGATGAGCCTTAACACAGATAACATTTGTAAAAAGCAACGACAGCCTTGTATAGGAGAGAGCGAATTTGATTAGAAGGGTCTTAAAATAGAAGGAACAAAATAAGAGCCCGAAGGAGATGTCAAAGAGGAGCTAATGAAGATCTACTGCCTAAATGTATATAATAAACAACTGTGAAAGGCAAAAATTGAATACAAATGGGTTGTATAACTGGACAAGATAAAGCCTGTCAGTTTTGCTATGAAGCTTCAGTTTAAATTGATGATCAAATCTATGCCAAAGAGGTGGTAAAGCTGACAGCTTAATACCAGATTGATCACCAAGGCATTATCCACTTATTTTCAGCAGCATAGTACCACGACACCAGTAAATAGGAAGGGGGGAAAGTACTGCAAGTGCAAATAGAGTAGGCACAAAGAAAGATGTAACTAAAGTACAAAGAGAGATGTAACCTGTGGAATGTTCAGGTACCTACTCGAAACTGATGAGAGAGAACTGAAGAAAAATTAATGGAAGGGGTGACAATGTAAAAGAAATTAAACAATTAGCTATAGAAAAACAACTTGCATAGTATGATAGCAGTGAGAATGTCCAGATAGGTGTTGCAAAAAGGAAGTTAAAGGGATAATGTAAATGCTTAATATGCTGTCTGCAAATTGAGTTAAAATTAGAGGTCAAAAGTGCATCAGTAGTGTCCACTACTATCCACAGCACATGCCTGCCAAACTATATAATAGAGATTTTTTTTCCTAATACTACTTTAGCAACAGTGCATTCAATACAAGGTTCAGGAAAGTTCTGTTTTAACTTCTTCTTAAGTCAAAAGATCTAGGTGAAGAAAAATATAGTGGCATAAACATAGAGAGCGACCTTCCAGGAATGGTTGAACAAGGACTCATATAAACATCAGGACAAGATCCATGGCAAGATAATATGACAAAACATCTGCACCATTAAAGATTATTGCTAATGAAAGCAATAAAGTAAATTTAGTACAACAAAACATCTGCACCATTAAAGATTATTGCTAATGAAAGCAATAAAGTAAATTTAGCATTAAAAAAGGAGCGGAGAAACTGGCACTAAAAAGAAAAACAAGTGACCTGGTCAAGTATCACTGCAACAGAACTTGATGAGAAGAAAGCAAATATATGAATAAAAAAGCATTTGATGCCCATTGTTCAACCAATGCTATCCAAGTACCCAACAAAGGTAATATACAGCATTTGGAAAAGGCTTGTAGCTAATCACAATCAACATCTCCATCTTTATGATGATCCCACAACTGACCAATAGGTAGCTACTTGTTAGAGGACAGCCTACACATTGTTGTAGCATTGGTGGCGATACAGATTAAAGAAGTCAATAGATCTCAACTCTCAGTTCTCACAGGTCAGTGGTCACCAGAACAAGCACAGCAAACGTAATCAAAATGCACAGTAAGGATTGGTTTCAGTTTGGTAGTGGCTGTCCTAATCGAGCTGGGGTCAGCCTTTGATGTGAATTTGATATGATGGATCTCCCACCTCAGTAGGCAAGTTGCAAAGGCAACTAGCACACAGTGGAGACCAGCATAGCATGGTTTGCACATAAGACTTTAGGTTGCGACCTTCACGTTTCTAGTGATCTGTGAAACCACTTTGATATCATTATTGTCATAGGATAAATATTATTTTTGAAAATTTATAAAAGTTTCCTATATAATTTATGTTTGTAAAAAAGGAAAAGTTTCTGGTATTCTACAAAAACTGGCCAAGACATGATAGATGCTATGAAACCAAATTTTGAACCTGGATCAAGACTCAAATGAATATAATATGAAAAGAAAGTAATAGTTCTAAACTGAAAAGATATTCAGCAAGCTGTAATTTACCCATTCAAAAAAAGCTATCATCAAGGTTAGAAGGAACTCCACAACTACTTATAATAATGGAACTGCACAAGTGCTTCTAACAAAAAACATGGAAACCTACCTTTATATTTATCTAGAAGGAACATAAAGAGAGAGGGAGAAAGAGACATACACAGAGAAAAGGAGAATCAAGGATTTCAATAAAGACCACATAACAAAATTTGCACATATAGGGGAAGAGCAAGAAATTGACCTCTTCCTCACAAGAAGCTAATTAATACAGCTCTTGCCAAAGATTAGAATCTTGGTTTACTGCTAATTTGGAAATAATTAAAGGAAGAGGCTCAAATTTTCATAATCTATATATAAGTAGCAACCAAAGTTGCATTAAAAAAAAATACAAGTAAAAACATTAAAAAAAATGTATTCAACCTAGTAAAGTACAAAACCTAGAGCAACTATTGACCAGTATACAATCTAAGGTTCGCTATATCAGCACCTTATTGATATGGTATGATATCTCAGTATGGTCCAATAAAACTCTGTACCAACACAAGGTCAAGACCCTTTTCTCATGTGCAACTATGGTACTAGCCAAAACTGTGGTACAGGTTGATACAATTCAAAGCTAGGCAGAACCAATCTACCCACTATAAGCCAGTTCAGCCCCTATTATACTGAATTGAACCTGATATTGGTACCTTACCAATCTGATGAGTATGCCCAGTATAAAGAAGTCCAAGTCCATATGGCAAACCATATATTTGAGAGCAATAAGACACAACACAATAAGTAGTGACCTCTAAAACAAATATCATGTGTTCACTATCAAGTTCAGCTGTGTATGTTTATGGATAAAAGTTGTTTGGTAATCCAGAAAGTGTGATTTTCACGTTACCTGCAGAAATTTGTTTGGAGCTCTTAGTAGGATAGAGGGAATGGAAGTACATCCTTGTATTTAAAGACAACAGATAATTGTGCAACTATGTGAGTCAAAAAAAAAAAAAAAAGGATGCCAAATAATTAATGAGCATTGTGTTCATAAGATTAAGACAACAGTACTCAAATTGAGTACTTCAAATAGACACATAACTGTAAATTCATAGAATATTATTACCATGTATTGTAAATATTGTTCAAGAATGAACAACACAATAATGTGGTTCTATCATGTCCTTTGCCTCAAAAAAAAAAAAAAAAAAAAACTATCGTGTCCTTTTTCAAGTTGTGACTCCACATGTAATCTATTAGGGAAAAAAGCAAAATATAATTCTTTAATAGCAATAATATATTCATGCATTGCATTTCCCATGTTGCAAAAAAAAAAAAAAAATGTTGACCATGCAAGTAACAATACCTAGCATGCCTTTCAATACGCCAACATGATCCTTCTCTGCAAGTAAACAAGGGCAATTTTGACATTCACAGATATGAAGTGTCAACTATCAATACTGCAAGACACCAGATAATTAAACTACATATTACCTTAGGAAGGAAGATGATACCCTACCAGTTGAGCAGCACAGAGATCTTATTGCGTTACAATATTTACAAGATGCCACAGTTAATCTTTAAAGTGCTTCCTGCTCAATATACTGACATCATGATTCCGAAAGACATAGGAGATTAAAAAAAAAAGGAAGTCAACTTACCACAAGCATGCACGCTGCTGCAGCACTACAAGAATAGCCAACCATACCCAGTTTATCATTGATCACATTTTTCAACACCACCCAATATAACAATTAATATAACAATTAACAAGTACATTCAAATCCAAATCAAAAGAAGAAAACACGCATTACCAAGTAAAATAATAGAAAAATCTCCATCGGCATTCATCACAGACAAAATAAATACCAGTACTTAAAGCATATTCTATAAAAAGATGATCATGGCAATAACAATCAATAAAATCCTAACATCATCATCATCATCACAAGCAGCAGTACATAAAAGTATTTAAGCATTATATAATTACTCAAAGTAGACCAAAACATGCACACAAGACTAAGTACAGGAGCAAGCTTTGTTCTCAACCATACATGGGCCTCTCGGTCCACGCCCCCGAGACATGCCCATTCTCACAGACATAAGCACGGACCACCGGCTCCCCGTCATCATGAAACCCAAACACCCTCCGCAAGCAAAAAGCCGAGTGGAGATCCCATGTCTCCTTGCAGGCACAGAAGGCACAGTCCAGCTCAATCTTCTCCCGATTCGAGTCGCTGATCGTCCTCCACACCCTCGATTGCTTGAAATTTTTGAACACCCCTCTGAACAGCATGTAATTCCGCTTCTCCTCGACGTGGACGCAGCCGGGCCACTCGCAGATATAGAGGCAGTCGCCTCTGAACCGGCTGGCGAGGAGCTTGTTCCCCTGTTCCCGGCTGAGGGTCCAGGACCCGGAGGCGAGGTGGGCTTCGACGGGGCCGGCCCGCTGCTTCCTCCGCTTGTTGGAGGGCTCCCGGGGGATCAAGATTGGATTTTTCGCAGCGGAATCGGGGTCGGAGGGTGGAAAGGTGTGATTTTGGGAGGACTCGGAGGGGTCGTAGACGGTGTCGAAGTAGAGGTCGTCGAAGAGGGACCAGCAGGGGAGGGAGGCGGGGTGATCGGCGGTGGGCGGCGGTGGAGAGGGATCGGTGGAGGCGGAGGTGGCGGAGGCGGATGGAGAACTGGGATGATGAGGGAGGAGGGAGAGATCAGGGCCGATGTCGCGCTCGAGGCCGAAGTCGGAGTGCTCGAGGAGGACGCCGGCGCGGAGGAGGCCGGGGCAGCAGACGGAGAGCTTGTGGAGAGCAGCGGGGGAGGCGGCGGAGGGGAGGAGGTCCGCTGCGGCAGAAGGGAGGGCGCGGGCGCAGCGGGAGCGGCAGCAGACGCCGCCGACGAGGGCGGCGAAGCGGGCGGAGGCGCAAGCGAGGCGGGCCCAGTCGCGGGGGTCCGCCTCCAGCTTCGCCAAAATGTTCAGCACGATGTCGTCCGACAGCAGCGCGAAGGCCGACGGCAGCGCCGCCGCCAGGGACGAGGAGCCGGCCATTTTTGACTCCTCTCTCACCTTCTTTGTAATTTTCGGTTGGGTGAGGACAAAAAAAACAAAAGAAAAAAGAGCGAATTTTGGGGGTTTAATCCGTTCAGGGGTTGATGCGTTGTTAGGAACTTGGGATCGAAAGCAAGAAGGGAAGTTGAGAGAGAAGTGGTGGAGATAGTTGGTTGATGGTGGGTGGTTTTAGATAAAGGCTGGAGGAATTGGAACGGAACTAGTGGGATGATAATATATTAGATTTATCTTTTATTCTACGGGATTGGTACGGTGTTAGCGAAGGGGAGGAGAAGCGAAGGGAGAGAGAGGGAGAGCAGGCGAGCCGTGAGTTCCACGGACGGTAAATTGGTGCATGCTTTATGGTTCACGTGTGACCGCGTTGAACCGGAACGTTAACGTTGCGCGGCTCACGTGAATGGGCCGGCTTATTCCAGTCTTAACCTAATTTTGTGCCCATTACACCTGTTGAACTACCTCAGATGAACCTAATTTTGTGTCTCGAAAAAGGCCAGCATGTTAGGTTTCAGTCTTCTGGAACGATAGATCTCGCGTTAAATTTGGTACGGTTCGTTTGATATTTGCCTCCATGTCCTTCCCTCCACGCGTGCTTAATTTTTCGTTCGATTAAAAGCTTATGATCTTGGGCATCTGGTATTTTTCCGAGGAAGACAAACGTCTTTCCTAACATAAAAGGATATAAGAATTAAAAAATAAATACGGCCAACTTGAGATATTTGATAAGATGAAATTATAACTTTTAATTTTGATTAATTCTATAACTCTTGGTGTACACCTTGTCGTTCCCTCTCCTAATATACACATTTATTCGTTTATTATATATGCTTATTCTACTTATTTACATAATTATTCATCTACCGTATACTTACTCTATCAATATACATGCTTATCTATGCATTTATCTTGTTAATATACGTATCTATCAATTCATTATACATACTTATAAGGGATTACTTCTTAAGAAAAAATAATGCGGAGATTTTTCATTAAAGCTTAGTTCATCGCTGGACCTTTTTGTTTTCTGATGAAAGAAAAAAAGAAAAATGCATTGGCTCCATAAATAATTTTTATTTTTTTGGCTTATGAAAAGAATGGGGGATAAAAGTTTTTTCTCTTATTTTCTTCTAAATAAATGAGGGATTATTAAAAAAATGAGTGTAATGATGATAATGGTAAGCACCTAACAAGCTGCCTATTTGGTCCCCCATGGTTTATGCTGGTCTGGTGGTGAGAATGTCTTCTTCAAGAGAAAAAAAAAAACTCTCTGGCTGCTAAACCAAATTATTTGACAAGTGATAGGTCTACCGTTTTAAGGTTTGAAGTTAAATAATTTATCCAGGAAGAGACGATGCTCTTGTGCATCTATCAACGAGCCATTTTGCATGCAGCTCGAGCTCAGAGCTCAGCTTAAAATGAGCTAAGCTCAGATTGGAAACCATGAATGCTTGAGTTTGAGCATGATCCAGTTTGCTTAAGCTCCACTCCTTGGACTGGTGATGTCCGTATAAAGAAAAAAAGGTGGGTGCAAGTGCATGGAATCCAGAAGAACAACGTCCACGAAAAGAGGGGAGAGTCGGTTCGAGGGATGGGGAGTGTTGCTTTCGATGCAAGCGTTGCTTTGCGAACAGCGTTGGCTTGGGACAGAAGGGGGTGGACAAATAGGCGTTGGAAAGGACGAAACGAAAGGAACATCGTTAAGGAAGCCGAGACAAACCCCTTACCCGGCTTTGGAACGAGGGCCACAAGTGGAAGCTTTGTGTGGGTACTGATGCGATTCCTTTATGACCACCAGAGGCTTGGCATCCGTGCTCTTCCTCCTCCACAAATGCCTGCCATCGTGGCACTCTTTCCTTCACTCGTCAATGGCATTGCGGCAATGGCATGTGGGACGCTGGGCATGTCACATCATAAAGCAAGCAACAGCTGTGGGAAGGATATAGATCATGTAATTTGAGAGAGTACTCCTGGCCACCAGGATCTTTTAAGCGATCATTCCGAACCTTTGGCGCCTTTCTGAACTTTAATCCATGTTGGTAGGAGAAATAATCCAGTTCTTAGAAGGAAGGAACACAAAGTAATCTATCGGTCAATTTATTCTTTTCCCTTGGCTGTTGGTCCTGGAGGTTGACCTACCTGCTGAAAGGACCAACTAGATGTGCATCTTCTAGAAGGATGGCATCACCTTAAGTCGCTCTGAGAGCTCCATCAAGATATGTATCTATTTTGACGTAAAAATTTTCAAAGCTATTACTTCCAGTGAGTCCAGACTTAATGTACAAATTTTCACAGAACTCAGACATGGTGTGCTGAAGGCTGTAAACAGTTCTGCTTACCACCTCAAAAAATAGGAGGAAATATAGGCTATTCACATGGCATGAAACTTGAGCCATCAATCTGATGGCATGGAGTGCCATATGAGTATTGATTATTGACACAGTTAATGCAATTCCCATCAGCCATTAGATGCTAGCTTCGAATCAAAATATAAGATCAGCATTCCAGCTCAACAAGATTTGGGCTGCAAAGAACTCAGCATGCAATCCCCAAGATTCACATCAAGCCAGCATATTATTTGAATTATAACCTGTTTAATTTGCATGTTCGTCATTGAACTTGCAATTGCGATGTATATTAAAGCAGTAAAGTGTGATTGTTTCAACTCATGGTGCATCCAGTCAGATGTCTAATGAAACTATGAAAGAACTGAAGGTCAACATCAAGTGAGAGACCTGCCACATGAGAATGGCATCATCAGTCACCACGAACAGGCCTAAAAAATCACGCATGTACCAGTTACCATTCTTTTCTCCTTTTTTTTTAATTTTCTTGTCTTTCTTTTTTGATTTTTTGGGTAAGAAGCTGTCATTCTCAAGGAAACGGTCCACTAATTTAGAGACGGATGGAGGAGAGAAATGGGGAGGGGAAAGGCTTGAGGAAAAATTTCAAGGTAGACCTAGCCTATCAAGTGCCTAACTGGTTAGCAAATGAGACCAATAAATGCTCGTATATTAATGGAAGCCACAATATATCTTTCACAAAAGCCATACATAACACCTAAAAAATAATTTTATATTAAATAAAAAATAAAAATATTATATGCTTATAACTTAATTTTACTTGCTGTTCATTAATTTTTATTCGAATTTTTATGTTATATGTTTCAGCCCGCTAACAGATTAATTGAACCTACAATGGGTTTAAAACGTTATAAATAATATCAAAACCGATTCGAATATGCAAAACTTTATGGGCATGAAAAAAGGGCTACTCATAAAAAGATAATAGAATTTCGCCATAACGTGGAGCCATCCTTATATCACCAACGACTCAGCTTAGAAATAAATTTTTACTAGCTTATGACGTTATAAGAAGAAAAAATTATAATATCCCAAAAATAGTCTCATGTTGAATGAAAAAAAAGGTATTATATGCTTATAACTTAAATTCACTTATTATCTATTAACTTTCATTCGAGTTTTTGAACCATAATTTCGATCGACTAATGAATTAATTGAATTAGTAGATAAGCTTGAGGCATTACATCGTAACAATATGAGCTTTAATTGATGTGGTCTACCAATGTCTGCTGCATCAAGTGTATCCAAGAATGGCTCAACTCTAAGAATGGAAGATGTGAGGGCGCACATGTCAGTGGGATGGTTTGAGAGGATTTTTTAAAAGATTTAAGCCGGATGGTCTTGATCGTGAGATCATCTAAATATCAAGACTAATTGTGATGTGACAGTCATAAAGATATATTTAGTGTCATGTGATACTTGGGTCAATCATTGGTGACATGTTAGAGGAGGAGAAATGGAGGAGAATATCTCCTTCATTGATTGCTTTACAATTATTTGTCATGGATGAGAGAAGCTGTTACAAGCTGGGCTTCTAAAGCTTTCCTTAAACAATTGTTTACTTGTCCTCCTTGATAATCGTAGCTTGTTTGGACAATACAGCTAGAACAACAGACATATGTTCGAAATGCTGGCAATCAATAATTAAAAAAAAAATTCATAAATGTAGTAAATGATTTATAACTTTAAATTCATCAATGTTTCCTTGGAATTTTTGATCGGATAAAGTTCACATATGGGCTTGTATCTATGCCAGCAGATATGCAACTGTACCAGTATTTATGCACAGTATGTTATTATGTAAATCGAAGTATGATCTATAAAGTTGATCCATATGCATAAGGTCGTATAATTTTTATGTTTAAATTTCTGATACAAAATTCTTGAAATTTTTTTAAAAAAGTTAGTAATTTGAATTGGACAATTAACATTTGATTAGCTTTGAGATTATTGTAAGATCTGACCTGATTTGTGCTTGCTGGCAACCTAATATTGTGAAAAAACTTGTTACCATCACACACCTCCACAAAGAAAGAGAGAGAAGCTGAGCCAGCAACAGCTTTAGCAGGTTGTTTCAGTCTTCTTGCACTCAAATGGACTTTCTGAAGGATTTGAGAGTTCTTACACTTTCTCATGCATGAATGGTCAATCTTGGTCCATGGTCATAGATATCTGATGTTCTAGAGAAGATGCATTTCCTTCTCCCTTGCATTTGATATCTTTTATTTCTTTTCTTTTTTCTTTTTTTTTGGGACTGTAACCCTTGCATTTGATGTCACTTTCCTGTTTCTTTTGCTTCATCGGATGATTATTTGAGTACTTCGGTCCTTGATGACTTCAATGGGGTCCAAAGAAGGCGTCTTCTTGTCTAGCGTATTCAGAGCTTTGGCCAAGTTAAAGGACAGGTTGCCTTTCAAGATTGGTATTATCTTTTTGGTAGACTGGAGCTTTTTATGTAATAAATAATTTTTGAGCCAAGTAGACAAAATGTCTCCTGCGTCGTGTCCAATGTGGATCAACTGTTGAGAAGTATATAAATTTTTCATTTCAGGATTGAATTATCCATATTTCTTTTTAGTCTGAGGAGGTTTCTGAACCTAATGTTGTGATGGTTGTGCTGGTACAGAGTTCGATGAAAACTTGACCACCTTGGCTCGGGTCTGATCGAATTTGGTATCTCACTGCCATCACTGGCTGCAGATGGATTGGATTGACCCATTTCTAATCTCTAAATGATCAAAAACTAATCCAGTCCAACCCAAATGAAGCTATTTACATGATGCTTCGATTCAAACACATGATTTATCTTAGATATGGATTGGTTCTTAGATTCTTGAATTCCTTATAAACCTCAAGCCAACTGAACACCTGTGCACCATATGTTTCAAAACTCTCCTTGAATATAAGAGGATAATATTCTTTTCATGATATAATTGTTCTTATTGTATTGTTGATTACAATTATGTGTTTATTAATCAAATCTTATATAGAATATATATTTTTTATGATATTACATACTGTTTACTACTATTTGTAGCATACTATATCTATGATATAATTAGGTAATCAATTTATTATATATGTTTATTATTGTTTGTATTTGGATTGTTCTTAAATTTCTAATCCTATCCAATCCTAAGGGAATTGGATTAAATTTTTGATGATGATTCAAATATGGATTGGATAGGATAGGGATGTTACCCAATCCACCCTGACCCACCTGCAGCCTAGCCATGAGTGTAATGAACAAAATACAATATCATCCCATGCCTCACAGAATTTGATGGTTTGCAGTGGAGAGCTGTGGTACAAGAATTCTGGCACGATTAAGGGCGTTAAAGATTTAAAGATTAAGGGGTTTGCAGTGGAGAGCTTCCATTATAACCTGTTATTATAACGACAACCATCTGCACTAAAATTTAAAGATTTATTGACTTTGTCCTAGAACGTTAAGTTAGCTGATTTGCCTCCTACTTAAGGCGTTTGGTTTAGCCAGTCCATTAAAGAGCTTATTGGCATCTAAAATAAGCTTAAAAAAGATAGCAAAAGTAGCTTTCTGGAGGAGATGCCAATAAAAAGAGCCAAGAAGCCGTTTGATTTGTGATGATCGATCGTATTTGACAATTGAACATAATAATCTAAACGGTTTTATTTAATTTTTGATAATTTAAGATTACGACAAATCATGATAATCCGATTTTTATATAAAATATGGGTGTATGAGGTTATCAAAGCCAACTAATCTTGAATTACACTTTTGACTTACATATAAATATTTAATAATACTTAATCTATTTATGTAATTAATTTACACTAGATAATTTTAAATGTTTAATATTATATTTTATATTTTATATTAAATATATAATATAATATTTTATATAATATTAAATTTGATATTAATATAATATTTAATATTTTAAACCTTATTATAAATTTATATAATAATATGTAATTTTAAATTTTAAATTATTGATATTTATGAGCTTCTTGTATATTAAATTATTATATAATACATTACTAAATATTTATATATTATATATTAATATATATTATATAATAAATATTTAATAATATTATATATATATATATATTAAATACTTATAATATTTAAATATATAATATTTATAAAATTAATTTATAAAGAATCTTGATTTTTTTTGAAATATTTTAAATACTAGTAAAAAGAAGAGACGATCACTTATAAGAGGAAAAAGATTTATAGCAGAATTCAAATAATTTTTTTTAAAAAAATAAATTAATTATTATATTTTATTATCATAAGTCAAATATGATAAGCTTTTTTTTCTAAAAATTTTATTATTGAATGTAAAATTACTAGAAAGGTAATAAAATTCTCGATGATACTATGCTACCGCAAATCAAACTCTACCTAAATATTTTTAACGCCAAACCCTCTAGCGATTATTTAGTACTGATACTTATATGGTTAGATAAAATATTGAGAGCAAGCAGAATGCCTTCAGAATAGCCTGATCTTTAAAAGGTTCCGCATGCAACAACCCACCTCCATGATACAAGAAACCCCAGTCATCAAAAAGACAAGAAGGGCCCACACCCAAGTAGAAAAAGCACAAAACCACGCTCGAGCGGGTCGCCTTTCACGCGAGTTCAACGCGCATGAGCCATCAAATCTCGCCGCCGCCGCTTGCACCAATCCATAATCATCCCATTACCACGAGCACCCCGCCGTTCCATATTAATCGACTTAAATAAACTGACCTCCATGCTCACGTCCTAAGGATGGAGTCATTCCCCATTCACCATAACTAAAAACTGACGTGATTCAACATCGGACTAGTATATGACGCACCATGCTTAACTGATGATGTGCCGCTCAGATGGACCAAAAAATTTTAACCCATGAACCATCTTAAATTGAACCATGGACCGCACCGCACAGCTCAGTTCACCGATACAAAGTTGATTGATTCAAGACTGATTCAAGACGGTTCACCTTCGCACCGAACTAATAAGCTGAATCATCTCAATTTGGAACCAATTTGGTTCACCTAATACCATGTGGATCAGAACGGTTCAGCATATAATACGACAAGAAAAGAAAAGAAAAGAAAGAAAGGTCGGTCCAGCATATAATGGGATGGCAGAAGAAAAAGGCCGCGCAGAACTAAAAGGCAGGCAAGGTATTCCTCGCCTTGCACCCATGGAAGCTGAAAAGTGGGTGCGATTCTTCGGTTTTTTCTCTGGGTACAGCATTCTTCAGCTTTAAAAGCAAACATTTGATTGAAAAATAAACAATAGCATCTTCGCACCAGAAACAAAGACACTGAATGCAGTCAACACGAATAAACCAAAGAGGATAAATAAGCTTGGAGGATAAAATCAAGAGACCCAGAATCTGAAGTAAAGGTCAAAATTGATTGGCTTTGAAAACTTTGATAGCATACAGAGCGACACAATAAAACAAACATCAAGCTTTCAGGATCGCTTAGCACATCAAGAAAACCCATGTCGGCATGCTTAACCAATCAGTGCCACATAAATGACACACATTGTAACCGTGTCGGAAAAAAGCACCTCTAATTTCAGTGTCAGAAGCAAGGTATCATTACCAGTATTAATTACTCAACAGCTACAACAGCATCAACCATTGTCGTCGTCTAGGATAGGATCAAATAAACAGCAATACCGGCATTCGGTTTTGTTTTTGCTAAGTTCAGCATCATTCCATAAATATTCTAAATCAAATCTTAACAGCACAACCAGTATTTGTGCCCTAGATGACAAAGCAAAAGAGACCTCTGGTTATCCACATCTTTGGAAACAGATCAGCTTTAATCAGACTTGGCCTGCCCAGGGAAATAAAAAAAGTGAAAAAGGTATCAAACCAAGGAAACAAATATTATCACAAAAACAGAGACCAAGGAAATTAGTTGTTTATACAGCGGGGTATTGAGATCGTGATGGACTCCTGCTTCTGCTAGGACTTCGCTTCCTAGGACTACTGCTCGCAGGTTTACTACGAGGCGGCTGCACAACCACAGTTTCAATTAAAGAAATATGGAAAAGAAATATTAAGATTTCATTTCAGGCTGCAACTTACAGAAGTCAAGGGTGATCTGGATCTTGACCGCGATCTGCAAAAAGTTCCAGAAACAACCGAATTCAATATCCACATGGCTGCTTTAACAGCTTGATCCAAAAGCCTCGACGCCTCTCCCACGTCAAAGTTACCATATTGAAAGGAGAAAAGGGCGCTTAAGAAAAAAAAAAAAAAAAAAACTTTGGAAGCATTCAACGCTCAAAGAAAATTCAACATATGCATGGTAATTGAATAATAGGACGTCAATATATATATATATCACTAAAAAGGTCGGTGATATTTCAGCCATGGTCGAGTCAGCTAACTATATTTTGAACTAGCAATGACCAGATTAATTTAGAAACCTAGGCAGCAAAAGATAATCTTTAATAAATAATGAAGTTGAGATGTATCATTTTAATTGTACCACCAAAATCCACATCCAGAATCCAACCGCAAGTCCTACGATTCTGATAATGCTGAAGACCGAAGGTGAACCTTGTTTCTACCACTGTTTTGGGGAATCCCAATTCCACATAGCTCATGGAAATCCAGCTCTATGGTCGCAACCCATCCTTTCTGCCCCACTGAACTCCAATGGGTGTCAGCTAAAGGCCATAAAGGCATAAGAGTTAATATGGCTCCCGGATTTCCAAAGCTGCTCGCTTATGAAACAGCATACCTTACACAACCAAAAGAGTTGCAGGCATTCGCACCAAATCCCATCAAGATCCTAACATGCAATCCCCAGATCAACGCATAGGCCCAAATCTAGAAAACAGACAAGGCAACTTTCAAAAACACAGGATGATAACAGGACGGTGTCGAACGTTTTAATCATGGGCAGCCATGCTTAAAGAAAATTTTCAATCGGAGGAAAGCACACAAAACAAGGGGAAAAAAATCAAGCATAGCAGCAGGGACACTAGATCCAACTAATTTTCATGTCCAAATACATATATAACTCATAAAGCACCCTGTCAAAAAATTAGAAAAAATTCATGGATGCAAAGCTAGCGCTTGAGAAGCAAAATTTTATTTCATACATAATAATATCCAAAATAAAATATGAAGTGACTTATATCACGGCAATGCACAGTAAGTTACAGATGTGTAAACAATCTTCCAAACTGCAAGGATATAAGAGCTGTAAATTGAACCAGCCAACCCCAATATAATAGAAAGTGTTAAGAGTACCACAAGGAACAGAAGACAACTTGCCATTGGGTGGTTAGGCATGCATGAGTTTGAATGACAGTATCATTCAGAAAAGAATTGTGCAGACAAGTGTTACATCACTGTTAGCAAAGGCGCACCAATGTTGAGCACTTCTTAAACCCTACGCAAGGCGCTTTTATTTAGATACACATAAAGCGAAAAAGGCGTATACTTTTGACCTGATTTAAAATGCAAGAAAAGCCTATCTTTCTTAATAAGCTATATTTCTAATATTTTTTTAAGTTTATTATATTTATTAAATTATGTTGACTTTATAATGTACCTTTCATACATACTTATTTTTCTTACCCAATAATAAAAAGCTAAAAATTAGAAGACGAGATGTAACACCAAAAATTATGTTATCATCTAAGTGAAGGAAAGACATCAAGAGACCATAGATTTCAGTTGAGAAAAAAAAGGCTTTCCATTAAGCTAAAAGGCTCGATATATTACTATTGTAATTTTTTTTATCTTTTCCTATTGTGTTATAAATCTTGCTTATATAAATTATTCTACTATTTATTTAAAAAATATGTGTCTCACTTCATTCAAGCACATACTTGTACTTTGCACCTTGCATTTAGGCTTCAAGAACTCTTTGCGCTTAAGCATGCCTAGCACTTTTAACAACACTAGGCTGCAAAAGATTTATTCATGCAGCTAAATCAAGTCAAGACCAGTCAACAAGCTCTACGTTGGTAACATACTTCACTAAGGATTTCACACCGATAGAATGCAATTGGTAAAAAACCAACTAATAAAACCTAAATATGTTAACAATTCATGCCATAATTTTAACTTGGTCAGCTGCATCACTTCCCCTCCCTAGCCTCATCTCTTTTGCCCCCTGATGCTACTCCTCTGCTTGAACGGCAGCAGTTACTCAGCTGATATCCTCTCCATTCCAACCTCCAAGTAACTGACTTGTCATTTCTACAACACTGCATGTTACCTGAATACCAATTCTGGAGACCAATACTTTCTGAACTTGGACACAACACGAAACAGCATATGACACCCCTTGGCAGACCTAAAATGGAGGGGGTCCTCCTTAGACAGAAATTTCAGTACTTGGCAAAAGCTCTCATGCCAATACACTAACTGCAAGTAACTAAACTTGCTTCTTAACCATTTCAGGCACCACATATTTAAAGCCTATAGCGCTCGGACATTTTCCAGTGAAGAACCATATTTTTTGTCTTCCTAACAGTAATGTTTTCTGGCATAAGTGCAATTTTACCTTTAAAAAAAATATCATCGAATACTAACTTGTACAGTAGACAAATACCTAGACAAATTTATATATTTTATTTTTCAGAATATCTGTATTCTGCAACAGCATCAGTGTCCTTTCTTTTTAAGTTGTCAAACACTTCACAACAACTGGTGCCAAATGTCTTGGCAGCACAAAGCCCCATACATTCTGTGCCTATGGTGCTCTAAGTCCTAGCTTCCCAATAGCAATGTTCAGCAAGCCAAGAAAACTCCCAGAAACCCTCTTCTTCATTTAACCAATAAACATACTTTGACTTTTCTGTTTTACCTCAACCACCTCTACCTGTCTACTCTATTTCTTCACTCCAACCTCCAAGCAATAGGCATTCTTACTATAGCTACATGACACCACAACAAGTCGCGATGCTCTTTTGCTTCAGCTTATAGACATATAATGCTTTGCAAGCATACAATAGCTCCCACCAACTGACTAGCATCTTTGTAAGCAATGCACACTGCTCCAACACCCCTCTACCATATCGAGTCCCAACCTCAAGCATGCACTCATAAACTTTGACCAATTTTAGAGTGCCAAGGAGTAAGTATTTTGTTGGGTCCCATCATATCCGCATGTCCATAAGTGCAACAACCTCAGAATTCCCACAAAATTTTATTATTAAGAAACTTAGACATAAATAAGTCATTGAAAGACATAAATCATCAACTATTCTTGTTGAGAACTACACCAACAGAAAATCACTGACTCATTGACAAACCTAACAATGAACCTATAACACAAAAGAAAGCCAGGAGGTCAAACTACTAATAGCATAAGTCAATCCACTCACGATTAAGGTTTTATATCCTCTGAGATGGAGGTGTCCCAGTTTCTCCATATAACAGAATGCTCGGCTGCCTCACCTCATCCCAATGGTCATCCTAGTAGATATCTTCCATCACTCTCACCTTCTTTCCTTTATTTCTTTCTTATTCTTGTTTATTTCTTTTTTCTTTTATTTCTTCCTTTCTTCCCTCTTTTCTTTCTTTCCTTTCTTTTTTTTTTTTTTACTTCTTTCCTTTTGCTATCTCTTTTTTTCTTCCCCCATCCTTTCTCTCTTTTTTTTTTTCTTTTTTCTTCTTCTTTCCTTCCTTCTTTTCTCTCCTCTTTCTTCTCCTTACATGGATGGGTTTTAACTCCCACCCCTGTTCTAGTCCCATTTTCTCAGACGAACAAGGCAAGACAGCTAGGGACACCCCCTCTCCCCCCCCCCCCCCCGCCAACCTGCGCCCATCACCGTAGTACTCATGATAACAACCTGCCTGCCTGCACGCACACACAGAGAGAGAAAGAGAGAGAGAAGCAGCAGTGACAACTCTGACTAAGTAATTAATTCATTGAGAAAACATCACAAGTTACTGGTAAATGCTATTTCAATATAGTGTGAAATAGCATATTTGAATGCTCACCAGTAAAGCTTTAGAAAGTGCATATCATTCCTCATACAAGCTTACCAGTAAACAACACACATCATCCCTCACTTATCCTTCAATATGGCAAGACCCCATTGCAGTTTCCATAATTTCTCAAACATGTAACAATGCAAGTAATAATTAAGATTGCCAGACCTTCCTATCCATTTCAACAAAACCACATAAAGTATGACATCCCCACATTCCCCAACTAAATACTATTTCAAATATCCCTTTCAGCGCCTTTACAAGAAGCATTACAGTACAACTATGAACCATAAATATGTATATTTGGAAAGTAGAATAAAGGCATCAGAATGATGTTAAGGAGCAGTGCAGTCTCATTTATGATGCAAGATGCAGGAACTTGGAAAGAAATAAAATGTATAATCAATAAAACGATATTGATGAGTTACAACTTTGAAGAAACAACATATTTCAATATCCTGCAATCTTAAGTGTCTCAATTGCAAACAAGTTTAAAAGTACATACAAGCTGTTCTTGGTGAACAAACTCAGAAGTATCTGAAAAAGACAAAGGCATACCTTGACAAAGAGTGCCCCCTTGATCCTGAGTGAGATCGAGAAGATACAGATCTTGATCTAGATCTTGACAAAGAACGGCGTGATGATTTTGCCTTCGGAGACTTGCTGCAAATATTCGATCGATGTTAAAAGACATCACTTTTTATGTCGACGTTGACAGCTAAATTTATACAAGACCTTCGGCTCCGGCTGTAACTTCTACTGCGACTAGGACTCCGACTTCTTGAATAGGAACGGCTACGGCTTCGGCTCCTAGATAAGCTTCTCTTAGAGTCATACTCCTTCACCTACAGAAAAATAATGGATAATTGGATGACAAATCTCAGTGACTTGACATGCTGCAGAAACAGGGAAAGAAGCTGCTTCCAATGATAATGCAAAAGGTCATACCCTTATATATGCCCGAGAAAATGCATTGCGAAACTCAGAGTCATCAAGCTTCCTGATCTGCCAATGGAGAAAAATATCATCAGAAGAATTTATTTAAAAAATCAAGACAAGATTAAACAATAAGAAATATAAAAAGGAAAAGAAAGAAAGATTTTCTTAACAGGAGGACCAACAGTCGAACATCATTGTTCTTTACCCAAAAGACTTTTTTCCCTTCAATGCAATGTTGGCTATGGAGCTTAACTCTAACTAGAGGAGGCTACATGGAAAAGTTAGATTTCTGATGAAGGCTTTTTCCCACATTGGTGGGAGTATTGCATTACTTAAATTGCCAGCAGGACCATCCCATTCCATTTCACTTCACTTTGCAAGTACAAGCAGATCACAGACAGAAGAGATAATCAACCTACCGCATATTTCATATCATCATAGTTTGTATAATCCACAATGCCAGTAGTACCTGCACAAAAAAAAAAGAAAGAAAGAAAGAAAGAAAGTGAATAATATATTGAGTATTTAACACAATCCTTGATTATAAGATGAATTGGATCTACACCCCCTTCATCATATAAAACAGGCCAATACGAAATCATGTGCACATGAGTGTGTGACTGACATGTGTAAGTGCATGAGAGAGAGAGCAGTTGCACACAAATGGTGAAGAAAAGACACAATTTGTGAACAAAAAGAAAACCGATTTCTAATCTAGGCTTTATCAAAACCACTCAGAAGAAACAAGGGAGCAAAAATCATTCCTCGTGTAGGCTTGGTCAATACTACAAGAAACAAGAGAAAACTAAAATTTGTAGCCTCAAGGGGGAAAACATTGCCACTGCCACCATAAGTGCACAACAGCATCATCACAACCACCACCACAAAGCTTTGTTTCAGGAGATGCAGATGGCCAAGGTCCATCTGGTTGAGAATGTGCTTGAGTTGCAAAAGTGGCGAAGATGCCAACAATTCTGCAGGAAAATACAACTCGAATAGCAGTATTTTATTCAAAAATGTTGCTAGCATTGAATTACAATTCATGTACCTTGATGCAAGCCATGTAACTAAGCTCAGGTCCAATTGTCAAGCTGGGTCTTATGGAAAAAGATTGGGAGGCAAGGTACACCCAAGCCATATTACACAGATGACACAAGAAGTATAAAGTTTATCAGGGTATGTCACAACAATTACGTCAATCAATTTCAAACCAAAAAAATGGATAATTAAAATTAGGTTAGAATGGGTCTTCTTGAAGGACAAGAAGATGTCGGCATGAATGTGTGTGTGTGTGCACGCACACGCATGTCAGTATTTATTTATGTGAGTCAATGTACATAAGTATATATGTCCATGCATGTATGAGTGCCTATGAAAATTCAAGATCTAGTGCAGCAAATGAATTTCTCAGAATTTTGTTTATAGCTGGTAAAGAAAAAAGGAACACTAATTAGAAAATCTTCTTTTCTAATGTTTAGCAATGATAAGAAAATTTAGTGAAAAACATTTGAGAATATCATCAATTATCTCCATATGGCCTCAAATACTCTAACCCAGAAGGAGAAGGTGAAAAGGCAAGAAAATCATGCAAAGCCACAATACCCTAAGCACTTTCTCCCACAACTTTCTACATATTTTCATTACCCAATCAAAGAAAATAAAACTCTCAATCTATTTTTTCTTCCATTTGACTATATTTCCTTCTTTTTCATTTAATCAAAAGTTTTATGTAACCTAAAATCCTAAAACTTGCTCCATATCACCCCATACCATACCTGAACCCACATGCAAACTCATGCACACACACATAGTTCCAACCTACTCATCCAAAGATTGCAAAGAGTTTTCCAGAGCTACCTCCTTAAAACATTTTTACATTAGAACACAAACCTTTTTATTTTTTTGTCCTTCAAATAGAGATCCAGATCAACTTACCTCCACCATCACGGAACACTTCGGAGAAACAAACATCACCAGCTCGGCGCATGTGGTCCTGAATTTGGAGGATTTCAAAACCACAGTATAAAGAGAAAGTAAAAATTTTAAATTGAAAATACTATCATTTACCAGACCTTTAGATCTTGCCAAGAAGCAGACGATGGTAAACCAGTGACAAGAACTGCATGAAATAACATATGACAAACCTCAAAACTAAAATTCATATATCTAGAAATTCGCATTTAAAATTACAACCATACAACTTCAGCCAAGAACACACCACGATACTCTGAATGCCTGGAGACACCACCACGGCGTCCCCCACTACTATAACTGCTATGTCGGTCAAATGATGAAGCCTGGCCTCGTCCACCATGTGCAAGTTCCACCTGCATGCGAATACAAACAACTTAATTGTAAAATAACAGGAAACCAGCAGAGATACAAACAACTTGGTCAATAAAAATGCTTACTCTTAATCTATGACCATCGAAATTATATCCATCACGACCACGAATAGCATCTTCAGCATCACGGACATCTTCAAACTGCAAGAAACAGCAACACTGTGAATGCTAACAACCATAAGATGCACTGACATAATTTTATTTTATTTTATCTGGCAACAAAAAGAAGTGATTTATAATTAGTGCAAATATCATGATTTGTTTATAGAGGGTAGAATTTCACATAACATGTGGTCATGAGGATAACATTACCTCAACAAAAGCATAACCTGGAGGCCTTGGAGGAATCTTCAGATCAATATCAACAATGGGCCCATACTGCACAAACACATTTAATCAGATCATTAAACACCATCAGAATTGCAAAGCAGAAGTATATTTTTCAAACAACCCAACAACCCTAGTGAAAAAGGGCGACCTAGCACATGAAGTTCCCACCACTGTGGGATCTGACATACGGGCTTACCTCAATGATTAGAGAGGCTATTTTCATGTTTGGATTCAGTGACATCCATGTCACAATAAAGCAACCTTACCATTGTGCCAAGGTCCTCAACCCAATCATTCTTGGTACTCAACAAAAGCCTTCTTGGCTTTCAAAATTAGTATTTAACATCTATTGCCAACTGCAAAATAAACTATCAATATTTACAACCCCTTGTTGGTTGCATAATACCTTAAAAGGTTCACAATTATATATGGCAGTGTTTTAAAATGTAGTGCATAAGGCTGCATATGTGGATGCAGCCCCTTTACTGCACCACATCACCTATACACAATTAGTATATGCAGTCGCACTACTTATGCATGTTAGTCCACAGAATTATGCAGCTGTATGTGTAGTT
This sequence comes from Metroxylon sagu, assembly GCA_017589505.3. NCBI lineage: Eukaryota > Viridiplantae > Streptophyta > Magnoliopsida > Arecales > Arecaceae > Metroxylon > Metroxylon sagu. The sequence continues at coordinate 2,027,941 of JACVBY030000663.1, forward strand.
CAACTAGCAGCATGCAGCTGCATGTGGTCTGCTTAGCATTATAGAGCCAAATATATGGCCCACTCTTATGTGGACCAATAGAGCATTGAAACTAATGGCTAGGTATGATGTGGGTTGCAATCATATTATTACTTTTGCTATCATTATCAGGTAATAAGAACTAACTTTTAGTTATTATTGTAACTGATAATTAGAATATTTATCCCAAAAGATATTACTATCATTATTGGCAGCTATTTTTGTTACTAATAATTAGAATAATTTATCCCAAAAAAATTAATTGCATTATTATTGTTCTTATTGTACTTAATGTACTTTGTTTATCTTGATATAACTTTCAAAACTAATACATATGTTTCCACATATGCAGCCTAAGTACAGCATACACACTATGACCCACATACACCAGCCACTTTTTAAAAGACTGATAGATGGTGCCATTGTCAATGCTTATGCTTCACAGGTTATTGATCTTGACTACAGCCTCCATTTAAAACCTAGAAAATTTGAATAGAAACCCCAATTATACTCTTTCATGATATAATATAACTGAATATGTTCAATGGAACATTTATTAGAAAAGTTATCGAACATCGCCAACTCAAATTGAGATTAAGTAACAATTTCTCTCCCTCTGCTGAATTCAAATAGAGATGATAAACAAATGCATAGCGTCTACACCTCCATTTCAAAAGATATCTATGGTCAAGCTTCCATCTTTAAGGTTGCCTATTTTCATGTCCCTAATCCCGTCAAGATAACTGCAGGAACAAAGCCTAATAATTTCCTGATTTTAATTTCCCTGATTTCTTTTGACCAAATAATTTTCCTGATTTTAATTTTGAAATAGCATATCTGGTGGTCCTATCAGTATTGTCCAATGCTCCAAACTTGACACTTCTATTGCCACCAACAACAAAACCTTCTTGTCCAATGAGTGTAACATCGCTAATATCACAAATGAAAAGATAAAATTATTGTTTTACTAGCCTAAAACCATCAAAATTTGCAGTTTAAGGTATCAGTCAGTCTTTCTGCATTCTCAATTCAGCCACCCTACTTTTTATGTCACAACCCTAAACTTGCAAATGGAGCAGACTAGGCTTTCTTCCAAACAGTAATTAGAAGAGCATTTATTTCATACTACATGAGAAAGTACCTAGTTGGGAATGTATTTGCCTTATTTAGTGGATCAGATCTGAATAAATTCAGATAATTCACTATAAGCTAGGATAAAATAAACCATCAGAAGCATTCAATAGTAACTTGGTAATAAATCTTCTACTGCAATCTTTTCCCCATTGTGTTCTAGATACTATGGAAAAATTAATAACTTCTTGAACATAATCTAAATAACCTGATCCCTTCATAATGGTTAAATGCTTCTTCCTAATTCATTTTCAAACTTCAGACTCAAAAATTGCACGATTTAAATGACTCAAAAACATTTGAACTTTGCATAGACAAAAATATGCTAAACAGAAACAAATCTCTGCCAAAACATATTTGAACATAGGCACAATAACTGTGTGTGCAAAAATCTAAGTGAAACAAGTCTGATAAATTCTCATTTCCTTAAACTGTTGGAAATGGTCCCCACATTTTCACCTTTCCTGTGGTTGACAGAGTCTTAAGTCATCAAATTTGATTATTCAGTAATCCCAATCATGACTTTCTTTTACATAAATCATCAGTTTCAACGATCCCACAATGGATGGTTCTTTACAAGTCATTGGTTTCCACAATAAATTAACAATAAAGTAGTTATACATTTTCTGTGCACAACCATCAAGAAGTCACTATATCTGTAACCATCTTTACCCAGCATAGTGGCTAAAATCATAAGAAAGCAGAAGCCTTTTGACATAATAGTACAACATCCAATCCCAGTATTTAATTTTAAAAAAAAAAAAAAAAATCTTCACAAACATTGTAGAACAGTATGCACTTGTGTTCAATGGACTGTCTTAACTGCTTTAACTTTTTGCATCATTCTAGGATTGTAGAAGTAAAAGCCACCTGTCACCTGCTAGATTGGAAGACCAGAAACATCTAACTCATAACACATAGAAGCTCCCAACATTTATTTCTATCCTTTAAAAGATTTAATCTGTTACAATCTACTTTTACATTATCTGATTTTATGACACAAAGAACACTTTTTCTTAATTCACAAAGAAGTCTTCCTTTTCTGGCATCAGTTAGGACCTAAAGTTGTCTATCATAGGGCTTCTGAGAATGGTGATTCATTTTCAGCTTCAACTCCAACAAATAAGCCAGCCAAACTTGATTGATTCTTCATTCAAGCTTCCAAAACCCATTTACTAAAATAATTATTCCAACTTCTAAGGTTTATTGAAATAGTGTATGCTATACTTGACTAAAAAGCTCATAAAAGTGTTGGCTTAGTACACATTATGCAGGGTGCAATTAACCGCATCAAATTAAACCCCATAAAAAATGCGTAAAGGATATAATGCCTCATTACATCCCTTACTAACAACTTAGTACCACAGAACTTTGATGAAGAAAAAACTTTGAAAACTTAAACATCTTGATAAGCCTCTTAGGAAGCATTAATAAAAACTCCTTCGTAGTAATTATGTTTCAAAGACCTTAGTTAATCGTCCCAATGGTACTCCAAATCACCAGCTATGTCACTTTGTAGGCTTCATGAAATTTGTCAAAGGAAGCAACTCCACATGGTTTAGAACCTATAAGGCTAATGGTGTCAAAATCATAAAACACCAGCCACGTATTAAGCTTGCTTCTCCATGTTGAGCAATTGAACCCCTTCAAAAATCACAACCTTATGAAGTTGTTTACCTGAAACCATTCTGCATTTAGCATATCCATACAAACTTACTGAACCTTTCCAAGAAGTTCAAACAGTTAAGTAATAACTACAAATAATGAGCTTCTAACTAGGATAAGTATTCATGACACTGTGACAACCATGAAATTCCCAAATTGAATGGATTCTTGCTCTTTGTTTGCTAATATAAACATGTCACAATACATGCACTTTTCATCATATCCTTTTTGGTAAACCAATTGAAGTGTTTGACAATCATATATTTACTTTTATCTCTTAAATTTGACCTGAACCCTTGAGTTGAGCTTTTGTTGTCGAAAAACAAAGATATAAAAATCAAAATTGTATTTATCTACAGTAGATATTGAATGTATATACGCAAACACACAATCAAGACACTTTACATGCCAAAAATGAGCAATAGCCCCATCAGAAAACCCATCAAGTAAATTAGTTTGGAAATTAAATATGATCTGTCAAAACAGATCTTACATCGTAATGGGCTTATGCATCATATCACCTATATCATCACATATCAGCAACACAGCTTACTGTACATGCTGCTAGTCCATTCTAAAAATTTCTTGAAACATTGTTCCAGATAGGCATGAGGTATCCTTTCAGGAATCAATAACTTTGCAAACTCTCCCCCCACCCCCCCTGCCCCACCAAAAAAAAAAAGCTTTCAAATTCATAACTTTGCGTTCATAATGAGAACTCAAATGTAAGTCCAATTTAGAAAGCCTTCAACACTCTTTCACAAAACAAGTATTGCAACAAATTACCATGAGAAACAAGTTAAAAGAACTACATCCATTTCTTCCTACAATTAAGTTCAGAGATATTTAAGTTAAGGTTTTAAATCCCACGGCAATAGGAGATGTCCCAAAATGCATAGACTAGAATACTAGGATGATGGCGGAATGGGCCCATCTTGATACTTAGAACGGTAATCAATCCTGACATCCTACTGAACATCCCGCCAAGTTGAAACTATAATTTAAGTCTAACAGTCACATAAACAACTCAACCACATAAGAATCAAATAAATCTCTATAAATGAAATAGAGGAGAACAATTAAAAAAATCTAATCTTAAAATTGGATAAGGCACACAACGTGGGCTCTTTTTTCCCAAACAGCATAACGTATACATAATCCACTACATTGGCATGTTTTATATATATAGGATGGCTTTCTCCCTCTTATGCAAATCCCATGCCAGTTTTTAATAGGAAGATCACAAATTTGTATATCCCTGCTATAAAAGATCCAAAGAATAACTACTTCTTGATCTCATGCAAATTAGGCGACAACAATAACCTTCAAAACTCACAGACCTTGCAAAACAGATCTTCAACCTCCCTCTCGCGGACGTCTCCGGGGAGATTTCCGACATAGAGGGTTCGGCTCGAACGCCTGCTCATGTTTCCTGCAGCACGATAAAAATAAAAAAAACAAATGCAAGCAAATGAAAAGAAAATTTTATAAAAAATTGTAAAAAGCAGACCTAAATTCAAGAAATCGTCCATCAGAAAAAACGAATCAACAAAAGAGTCGATCAGTCTATTATTCATCTCAATTTTCAAGAAAAAATCACGGCTTAAACCAGACATATCGTTAAGATAGACGATTCGATCAAGAGAACGTATAGCTTCAAGAAATCGAAACTTTAACAGTAAAACCCTAGAGCCGAAACAGAAAAATTCCACCGGCGAAACGAGTAGCTAAAAAGGACCCAAAAAAAAAAGTGGGGAAATCTCGCGAGAAATGGTAAGGAAATCCAAAGATTAGGCGAGTTTTGCCGCGTAATGTCGAGGATTCGGACCGCGGGCGGCCCGGAGATGAGCTCTCACCTGGGCGTCGGAGAAGAGACGGAGGGCGGCTTTCTTGGTCTGGGCTCTCGAGGGCCTGGGGCTTTGTGCCTTTGTTGGAGGAGCGGATGAGGGCGCGGTGACGGACGGAGTAGCGTAGAGCTGCTTTCAGATTCGGATGTTAAGTACTGACCGTTGATGCAGATCCTGGGTGCATGAACCGCAGCTGATGCCTGGTGAGCACGTGCGTTGCACCTGAGAGGGTGTGTGGACGGCTGTGATTGCCCGTGGAATAAATAAATAAAAGTAAAGTGAGATGCATATTTATTTATTTTAAATAAATAAGAATAAATAAGAATTAAAGTAACTAAGATGAGATGCATACACCATGAAAGTCTTCGACTAAGCAACGATTGATATTACTCATGAATCATATACTTTCTTATCACAATCACAGCATCTTTCTGATTGCATTTTAATATATCCTAACTTAAAAGTAAGCCCATAAGGCTGAACTAAAGGTTAAACCTAAACTAATTCAAATCGAATTCGAACTTAAAGTAAAGCTAAAAAAAGACTACATTTAAGCTATTTTTTAGCTCGATCAAAACTTGGCTCAAAACCCATGACCAAAGCAAGCCTGAAGCATTAGCCCTTGATCAAGCCCAAACCTGCTTTGAATTTAATCCCAAAATCTAAAAATATAATGAACTTTTTAAATTTTATATTAGATTTCTTGTTAACCATGCGATGATAGCTATTATGTCATTGCAATTTTTTTGAGTTATTACATCAATTATTTTAAATGTTGTCTTTTTCCGTAAGCACTTAAAAATTGATAATTATTCTATTGGCCCAATTTTTGGCTTAGACGAGTTACTGTAGGTTGGCCTAATTGGGTTCAAGCTGGCCTTAAGCTTGGCTTGGTTCAACAACAATAATAATAATAACAAACCTTGATCTCAAACTAGTTTGAATCAGCTACATGAAACCTTTTTCTTCATGAAGCTTTGTTCTAAGTCATATTTTTTGTAAGATACAAATTTTTAAATCTTTCTTTATCATTTTATTTTATGTGATTTTTGGTATACCTCTACCTCTTTTTTTCTCTATATATGAAGTCACTCTTCCACACAGATGCATATGTAAGTATACGTTACGCATATTCCCACTGTTTAAATCATCCTTCCCTCAATTTATCCTCAATTGAAACTACCTCTACCTTTTTACGAATTGTTTCATTTCTTATTCTATCTTTTCTTATATAATCACACATTTATCTTAACATTCTCATTTCTGTCATATTCATCTTATGCATAGATGGTCTTATGGCTATTCTATAAAACTTTTTTTCAACTTGACAGATACTCTATAATTATATAATATTCCAATTACACTTCTCTATTTATCCCATTTATTTTAATCCAATTACTTGGTTCAAGTTTCTAAAAAGATTTTTGGACCTGAGCCTCGTTCAAAGCTTGGGCTAGGGCATGGCTCGGTGCAATCAAACCCACTTCAAACCTTTTTAGCATATTCCAGGAAAGAAAAAAATATAAATTATATTATTAAATTTATTTCAAAAAGGTACATTAAGAGCTCATTTACAAATGAGATCTTCTAAAATATCAAATAAATTTTTAAAAAATAGATTTCTTGAATTCCTATATAAAATAAATATAAAAAATCAACCAAAATTGTAAAAAAAAAAATCATCTTTTCCATCATGGACTATAAAATGATATTTTTATAATTTTTAAGAAATTCATTAGTACTAACATGCCTTAAATAATTAGCTCATAACTTCTTCATTTAATTTTTATTTTGAGCAGAAGTTAACTTGATAACAAACCTTTTTAAAATAAATTATCTTAAAAAAATTTAACTATAATAGTGCCGGTGAAACTTTCATTTATATCGATGTGCATTATATTATCTTTGTTTAATATAATTGAAGATAAACTTTAAAATTTAAATTTATCAAACAACTATAGATACCAACTTTTATTCTCTTTAGCTTTTATTCTTCTATGAAGAGTTGTATATCTGTGATGTTTTATTACATGAGTTTTTTTGATAAATCCCTTTTTTAGAAATTATTATTTTTGATTTAAACTATTAAAAGAAATAGAAATCTTTCATTACATTATGCCTTTCTTTTTTTTACAAAAAAAAGAAAATAATTCAATATATAATGAATAGAATAAATAATAAAATTAGATAGTATGCTTGTCTAAACTGAAAGGTGTTTCTACTATACATAATTTTTCGTTGAATTGCTTAAATTTCAATGATTAAGTAGATAAAGCCTTTGGGTTTGTCGTAGCACTAACGTACTCCTTTATTTTTTAATGACGACTGCTTTAAGCTAATATCATGATGGGATCGCATGAGGAGGTATAGGAGACAGTGGCTTAATACCATGATGGGATCACATGAGGAGGTGCAGGAGGCCTCAGAGATCAGGCCTCAGAGTGGATGATCTACATATTGTTTATACTTGCATACTACTACCATGGTATGGTTGCAATCGCTTGTACTTATACGCTACTTCTATAGTGAGGTTGCAATCACTCCATTAGAAACTAGGAAGTAACTCCAATAGAACAAAATACAATTGCTGTTACAGAGGGTAACTTTAATAGAAAATAGAGGAATTGATGGCTCTAAATGAAAACGTAAAAGATGGTTCCGATTGTGGGTCTCGAAGCCAAAAATAGGATCTATGCTTTTATTAATATAACCGGTTATAAAAGTTAATCGACTAAAAGATCTTTCACCATATCAATATGGGTTTTATAATCACAAATAGGATATGTGCTTCTATCAGTTTAGCCCATTACAAAAGTTAACGACTAAATGATCTTTCACTGTATTAATAATTCTGATTCATTAATATTTTTTAAAAAATAATAAAGAAGTAACATAGCAAAATCCTAATTTAAAACTTAGTGAAGAAATAAGGGAAGTATAGTTGTCCAGTAAATCTTAAATCGTACGTAAATTGGCTAGATCTATATTTAAATTTGAATTGTTGATTTGGACTTTAGTTCTTGGCAATGATAAAGCATCTTTAACATATAAATTATATTGGCTAGATTTACATTTAAATTTGTATTGTTGATTTAGATCTTCTTAATAATGATACAACAAAATGATACAAAATCTTTAACATATGAATTAAATTTATTTTATGTGAGTAAATTACTTAGACCTATATTTAAAGTAGAATAGTATATATTGGATTTTATTTGAACTTTACTTTTTGATTATGATAGAACATATGAAATAAATTTTGTTATGTGGTTTTTCTACAAAACTAACTTATAAGTTCTATGACTAGACAACATGTTTAGAATAACATCTGCTTTGAAGCTATTAATTTTTGTATATATATATATATATATATATTAAATTAAAAAGATAAGAAAAGCAAATATATTTCTTTTGCAAGTCATTGTAAAATTTCAACCATTCACTGGTTTAAAATAAAGCATGATAAGATAATAGTGTAATTATTTTTTGACAATTTGGTTTGAAAAATATAAATTGAAATGAACGACTGTGATAAACCGAGGAGATATGATTAATTGAGATTATGATTTTCGATTTATACAAAAGAGAAAGAAAAAAAAGAAACCATTCACGTTTTCTAAGAAAATTCAGTTTCTAATATTATTTTTTTCTTTAAAAAAATATGTCCCTTTTTTTTTTTTTTTTTTTTTTCCAGTGTACCCGCATCATACGCAGAGAGCATGGCCTTGTAATCTTGATCTATGCACAAAGCCCCCTAGAAAATATAAATATTGCGGGTAATTCTCTATAACGTATGACGCGCATCGGCGACATGCGAAGACTCGCGTCAGAGGAGCAATCGGAAGCGCCTCTCCGTTGTTTCCTCCTCCTCCTCTGGTAAATCCGCCCTGTTCTCCTCCACCAGGTGATGGCTCCAACCCCTTTTTCTAACCCTTTTTTCCTCATCAGCGTGGGTGGATTCGATCCCAGTTGGCAGCAAACCCTAATCCCTGATGCTTCTTAACCCTACTTTTGGACCATTTTAACTCTTTTGAAGTGAATTCTGATCTGAGTTCTGGAATGCCCGATGCGTTATTGTAATCTGAAAGCGTAGTTTTTAACGTCTCTAAGGTGATGTTGTCTTTGGATTAGGTCCTACTACTGTGCTTCTTGAGTCGTTTGAATCTAATTACAGATGTTCCGTCTTTCCATCAAAAAGAATCTAATTGCAGTGCTTGATTTTAACAAAGGTTTTTAACTGGGTTGTCATAATTTTATGTGAATTGATGAGTTTTTAATCTTATTTCAGAATCTGGGAGCTGAGTTTTACCTAGTTTTGTAATCTGCCTTTCTTTCGGATTTTCTGGTGCTAAATAACGAGGGTAATCATGGATGGTAACAAGGATGAGGCTTTGAGATGTGTCAAACTCGCGGAATCGGCTCTGGCATCTGGTGATAAGCAGCGGGCGTTGAAATTTATCAGAATTGCAAGACGGTTAGACCATAATCTGGTTCTTGATGACCTGTTGGCTAATTGTGAGAAACTAGACAGCTCTGATTCCACTGCTCGGGAAGAGGAGATAGTCGTAGATCAAGGTCGCAATGATCGAGATCCCTCTAAGGCACCAGAGGCTTCAAATGGGGATCGAAATTACACTGAAGAGCATGTGAGAGTAATTAAAGAGATCAAGAAGAATAAGGATTATTATGCAATTCTTGGGGTGGAGAAGAGTTGCTCGGTGGAGGAAATTAGGAAGGCCTACAGGAAGCTGTCCCTTAGGGTTCATCCTGACAAGAACAAGGCCCCAGGGGCAGAGGAGGCGTTCAAATCTGTTTGCAAGGCTTTCAAGTGCTTGAGTGATGAGGAGTCAAGGCGGCACTATGATCAAACAGGGATCATTGAAGACTCTGATTTCAACCAGCAATATAGTAATATGAGGAGGAGGCGGAGAAGGGCTAGTAGAAATGATTTTTTTGATGAAAATTTTGATCCTGATGAAATCTTCAGGTCTTTCTTCTTTGGTTCTCAGGGTGACGTCTTTCGAGCCCAAAGAGTTTATAGGACGAGAGAGATGGGACCGATGGGCAGGCAACAAAGGGAACATAATGTTCAGGAAGGAGGGCCTAATCTCATACTTTTACTTCAGTTGTTGCCCGTCTTGCTTTTCTTTGTGCTTGCATGCATTCCTTTTTCAGATCCACAATACTCACTGCAGAAGACTTATACCTATCAGATTCCTAAGGTCACAGGGAAACATGGAGTGGAGTATTTTGTTAAAGCAGAAGATTTTGATCAGAAGTTCCCAGAAGGAAGTTCAGCTAGAGATGATCTTGAATATAATGTTTTTAGGGACTACAAAAGTGTACTTGGGCGACTCTGTCACATGGAACTCCAAAGACGCTCTTGGGTGAGAACTTATCCTACACCTCATTGTGACAAGCTGCGGAGTCTTGGGGTGTCATGAAAATGTTAATGAGGTGTATTCATCATTTCCTCCTTGTCTTCTTCTTCAACTGTATAATTTTACACCTTTTCTTTTGATAGAGATTACAGTTTGCTATTCATGTTTGGCTACATTATGTGTGTTCACTCATCAGACTCTTGACTATATTCATGTGTCATTGATTTTTAAAATTTTTGCCAGCCAGAATTGGACTACCTTGAGACAAACATTATATTGTGAGGATGGTTCATACTTTTCAGAAGATATGAGGGTACAGAAAAACACTTTAAAAATAAAATAAAAGAAACTTACATGTGCATGTGAAATTAACCTAATTTAAGCAAATATGTACAATTTGGCACCTGACACTAGTTCATCGTAATCTAGTTACTGGAAGTTGACTTTGCTGCATGGGTTACATGAGTAATTGAAGGAATTGGTTGCTGGTGGGAACACCTGATGTTCATTATGTATATCCCCCCCCCCCCCCCAATGATTATCCGACTTGATTAGAATTAGTGAGTTACATAAGCTATGGCATGTTAAATTGGTTCTCGTAAGGATGGTTTCATGGTATTATTCCTGTCATTATTTTGTTACGTAGTGTGACCATCTAAAGTCATTTCCTCATTGTACTGACTTGTATAATGGCTGATCTATTGAAAGATTTTTGTCAATATATAGAGGTTGAAGAGAAACAAGGTTTTCTGAAGTCGTTCTGTATTATTAGTAACTAGAATTATAGAATAAGAAATAGATGAAAGAGGAGGCAATGTGAAGATCATATGTAGACTGGAGTTTCAAGTAAGCCAGGTCATTTAGGGCAGAAAGATTTTTTCTGTGGCAAGCACCACTAGGTTGAAGAATATCACAGATTTTAAATTTATATCTATTCATATAAAAAAGAGAAAATTGGAATGCAACTACCTCCTATAGGGGGTCCCCCACCCCCCCCCCCCCTCTCCCTCTATTTCCTACTCCCTCTTAAAAGAAAGTTTTCAAGACCTAGCATGATTGAGTTTTCTAAGCATTCTTAAACCCTAAGCTTTCAAATATCACTTGAAAGTCTCAAAGCAAAGGATGATGGAAGACTGCATGACAGGCCAATTGCTACTTCATTTGTGTAAACCTGCAGTTTCTTTTCTTCTGAATCAGTCGTAAGCTTAAGAAAATTAGAGTCACTATTTTCCTAAGATGAGTATGATTTGTCATGTATGATGAAAGCACTTGTATTCTGTCCCCTCATAACTAGTTAGCACCATTTGAGAGCCATCCACAGGTAGCCATCTATTTGGAAGCTTAAATTGGAATGGCATAGTTGTGAGTACTTAGTTTTATTATGATTTTAATTTAGTGTGTCTCATGACTTTGTACTTGAGCATGAATCTGCTTAAGTTCTATGCTGTTGAGTCTGGCATGAACTATGAAACTGACTTTAGATGTGGCCAAATACGTATTATTTTACTTGATTATCTCTAGATCTTTAAATGAGCTAGTAGTGTTGATTTTTGAGTTCATGGAAGTAGTTGGAGATAGTTTAACAGTTTATTCAGTGCTGCTTGAACTTACTGTCATGAAAACAAGCAAGGCACTGATGTATTTCCTTGCTATAGCTTTCTTTCTCAAACACAATTCAGCCCCAACAAAGGAATCTGCTGTATTTCCATAGTTTTTGATTTTTCTTTTCCTGAGGAAGTTGTAGGTGTATGTGTGCCTTCCTTCTTGAACTGAAAACTCACTATGTTCTTTTATTTTTCTGTAAAACTAAGTTTTCTACGAGTCTTTCCTTTGACTGTAAGAAAGAAAGATTATGGTGCTGGTCCTTGTTCAGAACCCTATAAAATTTCAAAACTGGTCTGATCATATCTGATTCTCAACCTTTTGGCCTTTGCTTACTGGCACAAGGTGGCCATATAAAATGGTTCTTTCATATATAAGCATTGAACAACTGGACATCCCTTCTGATACTGACACTCTTGCACATTACTAGTTATGTGGAGACTTCATTTTCTCTTTGTTTCTATTTCATTGCCTATTCTCATTAACACTTAATTTGACCTATTAAAAAATAGAAAATCCTACAATCCATCTGATTAAGAACCCTAAAATGTTAAATAAACAAAAATTCCATGCTAATAAAAGTATTTTCTATGAATATAAAACCCTGTAAATTGCATTAAAAAGGATCCTCGTTAAATTTTAAGTGGAATTTCTTGGAATCAAGGATGTTAAATTTAAGATTCATAGGCAGGTAGTAAAATTGGTTCAGGGAAGTTCTTTGGTAAATTCTTACTTGGGTACTTTGGATACATTGGGATCCATGGTGCTTTACATGGTTATTTTCTTTTTTTATTTCATAAATTTGTAGGGTTACCCAGTACCATAAGCCATTCAGCAGCAGGCTTGTGGGCACACAGATGTGTTCTTTTCAAGGTGGTGTCAAGATATAATTGATCTTGCTACTTTGCTTCTTGGAATAATTTTCTGTATATTGTTATGAAACTCTGTCAATGAAGGTTTTTTTCCCTCACTCTTTCTTTTCACCTCTTGTAATATCTTGTGGACAATCCGATTTTTTTTCTCCTCTTATATTAGGAGTTCTATCCCTGTTTGACTTCTAGGGGATCTTTCAAGCATCTTTGTGTCACCAAGTTGGAAATAACAAAAGCTTTTGCTGTACTTTCAAATCTACTTTAAATGCAAAGCGATGCATCTTACAACTGGTACTGAAGACAGCTAGGGAAGTATCATGTTTTACACTTAGGTAAGGTAATCAATGTCTTAGTGTTCTTGACTTCTTGTAGTAGTTGAGGATAAGCTGGTTGTTGACTTGGGTTGGTTGCTGAGTCACAGCTAGTTACTATATTGATTCATTCTAGGTGTTGGACCTTCATGGTTAATGTGACATGCCTCCCAAAATAAGATTGTAGGTACTAAAAAGAGTAATATGCTAAATGATTGGAAGATCCTTAGGGATCTAGGTGAGTGCGACTAATGATAATTGGCCTGAGTTGCTGTATATCTGGCTGTTGTCTTGAAGTCTGGATCTTCTCTTTTTCAACATTTTTTTTTAAAAAAAAATTAACAGTTTTATGCGAATGACAGGAGCCCCTGCTCCTCACTTTCTTTAGTACTCTATGCAATCCTTACACTACATTGCCATCGGTGTGGAGACTTTGAAGGTCTTTGTTTTGTTCTATGTCAGTGAGTGATTCTTTTTTGAAGCTTCAAGTAATATGGGGGCATTGACTATCATCATCTGAATGCCTTGGAACTTGTGGCAACTTTTTGCATGCTCTATGTGAATTGGCTTAAATTGAATAATTGTTTGTTGAATTTCACTGGTAATTGATGACATATCAGTTATGCAGGTGATGAAGAGGTTGTTTGCTTCTGCAGGCCAATCTTCTTTCATCTGATGTGCACTTGTCAATGTAAGTTTTGATAAACATGCATTCACACCTATGTTAAGAATCCACCTCGTTTAATTTCTGTGCAACAGAGGTATACATAAATACGGAGGCCTCACTTGAGAGATTCTGAAATAATCATCTCCATTTTTTTTTAACTGTAATGATTAGTAGTTTTTTTTTTTTTTTTTTTTATATATATATATATATTTACTAGTTACTTTTCCTTTGTGGTTTGAATTCTTATACTCCTGCTTTGTTAGCTATGATCCAATTTGGAACAAAAGTGGCTGCTAGGCATAGCAAATTCAATTAACTATCGTCGAGTATTGTTCTTACATTAGATTTAGGTACATTAGCGCTTTAAATCATTGATTTATTGTTCATATTGATGGATATTGTTTTTTCACCAGTCTATTGCTTGGTACCTGGCATCTTTTATCTGTGTGCATATTGTTCCTTTTCTGGTGAATGATAGATGTAGTTCTTCCATCCATAATTGATTAATCTGCTATAAGAAGACCAACTTCTTTTAAATGGACTTGTAGTGCATATGCTATCATGTCTTTTAAGCCATGTCTCGTTCTCTTGTCATGATACAACCTCTATATAAGCATCTTGATTGCAATTTCAGAGTAATTTGGTGCTTCTGCCGCTCAAGTTTTAGAGGAACTGCATTAAATCCTTAGTTCCACACTCCTTTGTGAATTGTGTTTATTATCAAGTCCTAGTTGTAAGTTTGTGCATCTGAAAACATCTACTATTTACAAGTCTTTCAGTTGTATGGCGTTTTCTAGTCTCCATCTCTCCATCTTGTACTGATGCAAGGTAACATTTTTTCACATTGCACGGCAATGGTTTTTCACCTATACAACAATGTAGATTGAGCACCCCCCTCCTCCTCTCTCTACATGGAGCTGAATTTGTGTCATTTAACCACTGCTGATTTTGACTGAGAACTTATTTGAGTTTATTTCCTTCTTAGATTCATATTAGCATTTTTGGCATTAATAAATGTTACTCGGTTTTGATTAGTATAAACATCACTCCACCGTATCTGGTTCTAAAGCTTTGCCAGACAAGCACTGCAAAATTTGAATTCAGATCCAAATATGATAAGAAACCATTGGATCTAAATCCAATTTGGTTTTATTATAATATTTGCATGTCGGGATAAACTTTGTGCATGTGCGTACAGCATGGTCGCTGGCAGGTGGAAAAATGATACCATGTAAGGTTAACACAACGCTTTGATTTCGTAAAAACCTTATATGAGTTGTATTGTAGTCCAAATCCATTCTGGTATGGTTTTAGATGAAATTAGCGAAGTAGATTGGTTTGATGGTTGTTTATTTTAGTTTGGTAGTGTGGAATGTATGTACATTCATGGTGCTTCGTTTATCATCATGCACTTAATCCTAGGATTTTGTAAAATGGATATAAGGTAATGTCAAGTTAAAAGGAGATGAAAGGTAAGGGAGGGAATTTGTGAATGTAACAAACCTAGTTTTCTCACGTTGCGTGTTCTGATTGTTTCCCAAGAACCAACATAATGTCAAGTGATTTACATATTCATGGTCAGCCTGGATTCTGAGGAAGTGGCAACTAAAACAAACAACAACAGGATAACTAATCAGAAAGTCTCGCAAACTTTCCTAATTGTACCCTGTGCAAGAATCTTTTTTTTTTTTTTTTTTTTTTGGGAAGTAAAGTATTGGACCCTGTGTTTTTCGTTCTTGCATTAGAGTTGTTATTGATAGTCAAGTGCTGAGCAAGTTCAAGTTCTTGTTGGTTAGATTGGATCAAAATAAATCAGAAAAAAGCTTTATTGGCCGAAATGTTTATAATCCTTGGAGGCTCACTTGGGTTGAGCTTGAAAATATCGACACAATGCCGAGGGCTTGTTTTTCATTGGCCAACGGTTTTCAGGTGAACTTGTTCAAAATGATCCGCGCTAAACTTTCTAGCTTCACAGCTCTCGTGACCGTAGGATGCGTTGATTTAAAATCCATCTATGTAACGACAATCATAGGAATCTAGTTTATCATACTGAACATTGTATCGATAAAGCAAGGGGAACATTTACGGATCGCTATGATCATTAACATTGTTGATCATGAAAGAAATGTTGTCGACGAAACTGTATCTGTTGGAGTGAAAGGAAAAAAAAAAGAAAAAAGAAAAAAGAAAAAAAAACAGAGTTGTTCTTTCGGAAATCTCCTCCCTGTCTGGGCAGCAACTGGAACCCTCTGCCACTGAAAACCGATTACTAGAATTGAGAAGGGTTAGCCGTATTTCTAAAAAGTAAGAGCGTGAGGGAGAGATCACCGCCCAAAGCACCGCACTGGAGAACGCTGAACGCCTCTCTCGCGGACTAAAAAAAGTCAAAACGATGGTGAAAAAATAAAAATATTTTTTAAAACGAAAAAAAAAAAAAAGGATGATGGGCAGGCGTCCATATGGATACGTGTGCGGGTGTTTCTGTATGGATACCTGTTTCGACGCCATTGGCTTATAAGTTTCCACGCTAAAATAAAAGTAAAAAAAAAATTTACCGTTCCCGCTTCCCACGACTTGCTTGTACTCAGAAAAAGGTTAAATGCCACCACCGACCAACGGGAGCCACGTTCGTACCCGCTCGCTCTGCCAACGCTACTCACGCCATTGACGCGCCTGCCGCGCTACTCACGCCATTGACGCGCCTGCCGCGCCGAACGGCTCCTGTCAGACCGCCACCGGCCCATACAGGATGACACACACCCATCACCCCGTCCAAAAAGCAAAAGCAAAGGGCCTCGCTCCGTTTCAAGGCTCTCTCTCTCCCTCTTCTTTTATCTTAAACCCAAAAGAAGTCCCCGACCTGGTCCCAATGAGCGTCCGCTCCCCCTCCCCCCACACGAAACGACAAAAAGAAGAAGATGCCCACGAAACGAGATAAGCCCAAGGGGGAAACGATAGGATAAACGAGAGGTTCCAGGTAACTGGCAGAAAACTTACACAAGAAACTACGGGCTCGAAATGACAAGAATGCCCCTCAACCCAATGGCTAAGCATGGGCAATATGGTAATGTCACAACATTGGCTACTCGTCGGAGTCGCCGTCGCCGCCAAAGAGGGAGACGCGGTTGTAGAGGAGGACAAGGAGGAGGAGCAACACGAGGGCGACGCCGATAGGAGACCCGCCGACGCGGTGGATGGAGTCGGGTGAGCCGAAGGAGAAGATATCGGAGAAGGCGGTGCCACGGTCCGACGACAAGAACCTAATGACAAGTATGAGAGTAACGGGAAGGAGTAGAAGCCCTGCGGGACTCAGAAGTTCAGAGATAGCTTCCGACAATGCTTCGCCACCGTCGCCGAGGAGGAAAGGCACCGCCACCACAAATCCCACCACCACTGCTAATAGCACACCGTGCGGCGCTCCCCGCCCTTCCTCCACCATCACGATCTCCTCTTCTCTTGCCTTCTCTTTAGCTCTCTTTTTCTATGAGAATGAGGAAGAGATGGAAATGTAAGCGTAGAAAAAAGAGTTGGCCGGGGGGGGGAGGGGGGGTGTATATCAACTTCAGATAAGAGAGGCGAATGAGGCGATATAAAGAGACTAAAGCAGGACATGTTCTCTGTTTTTGCCGTAGAGAGGAAAAAGGAGATGGGTATTTGAAACGATGGGCATTAGGTGGGAATTGATCAGAAACGAGAGCAAGGCACATGGGGTGGGGTGGTGGTGCATGTGATGGGGTTTTGGAGATCACATGAGAGAATAGGAAATAGGTATACGGAGATTTGACTTGAAGTAAAAGAGAGGAATCAATGGCTAGTTGAAGAAAGGAGATACAAGCCTGGAGGCAAATACGAGTGGGAGAATGGAGCCCGGACAGCTTACATCCAACGGAAAAGGTATGGTCGGCCGGGCACGCTCTTTACGTGCTAATGAGACAAGAAATGATTGAAAGCAACCGGGGAAATTAAGAACAATATTTTTTGTTGTATCAAAATATTTCTACCTTATATCTCTACTGCCATATCTGCATGTGATGCTGCGTCTTTTGCCGTAGAGATGGTATCTGAGTCTTCTTCGACCTTTTGTGTGGGACGTGCATAGCAAAATTTGTGGGGGTCTATGATGTTAAGCCAAAAAAATAATAATAAAAAAAAATTAATGCCATGTGTGAAAAAGAAATGTTAGTATATATCATAACAAAAAGCACAGCAGCCCTTTCCTAATCGCAACCAATGCCGCTTCGAAAATTTGCATTGCGTGAGATGACTGACTTCCACATGCTCAAAACAGAATTCTCCTTTTTGAAAGAAAACTTAGGTGCATGGTTTGAACTCATTTATCCCCAGTGGAAAGATTTGGAATCCGCTTCCATAAGGTGGAGTGGAGTAGCTTGGTGATACAAGAGACAATCGCAAGAGTGGCATCATTGAATGGTCTTCTTGCATTCATTCTTATAAGGACAAGTTTGAACATTAGCGACATCAAACTCTGAAAGAAAGGAGTGATTAGGAAGTTTGGTTGCAGCATAAGAAGGGGAGAAAGGTGTTCGAATTGAATCCAGATCCTTTACTTGGCATCGTAGAGTATGTTGTACATTTTTACTTCTTAGATAAGCAGCCAAAAATTGTTTCTAGTTCTATGATCGGGCTCATCATGAGTGAAAGACTGCCGCCTATTCATAAATCAGGAGTGAGCACTCTATGGTGCATAACAGAGGATTCAGACCTATTTGAATTTAGGCATTATTGATTGTTAGGAAGTAGTTGTTAGAGAAGCTTCATTTGTAGGCTCCAAGTCTCATAATCTAATTATATCTAATGATTTCCTAGCTCTTAATTATCAGGAGAAGAGAAGAAATGAATGGAAACCACAGCTCTGTTTACTCCTAAACAGCCATCACTAAATCTAGAGCAGACATTGATCAGCTTATCTGGTGGTGATCCAATGACCAATTTCAGTGAAGTTTGGATGACCACGGTGATGAATTCAAAATTCAACTTTGATCTTTTGGCGCTCTTATAATTCAAAATAGCACTGGTTCATTCATTTAGGTGAAAATTCTACTACTTGAACTACGAATGCGTAGTGTAACAATAGTACGAAATATGATCAAAATTAATCTAATGGTGTTAGCATTCCAATGTTCAATTTTAAATGTTATGCTACCCTCTTAGTTAATTTATACATCGGTTGGCACGTGATAGGGATGGAAAGAAGCTGGAGCTCAGTACCAAGCTTTGACTTTGAATCATTTTCGGATGGGTACCTAAGAACTTTCTTTCGTGTTTCCTCTAACTTTCTCCCTTGGAGCCTTCCATCACATCCAAGCTACATTCTCAACAAAGCAAGGCTCAACACTTCATGATAAATGTCCATAGAAGTCATGCTGACCCTTCATCACTTTATTTTTAATTTCTATTATTTTTATTTTTTAACCTTATCATACATTAATTGAGTATTTATTTGGCTTGCTTTCTTTAGCCATTTTTAATAATCTTTTTATTATGATATGAAGACTTATCTTTTTGTTTTTGAGATGTTATTTAGAAAAGCAAGTTCAATGGCTTATTAAACAAGCTCTCAAAATTTGAGATATTTGCAACTTCATTGGCATCACTACTAATAAAACCGTGAATTCTAACAAATGAAGCAAACGAGAATACTGGACTCAAAGAAAAAAGTTGAATATTATGTTTGTAATATAGTTGGCTTGTTGATAGATTATTTGATTTGAACAGGACAACATCCATATAGATCTGGTGGTTGAGTTGGTTTCAAAAATTGACTCTCACCGTGTATCATTTTGTGATACTATTTGAAGGTGAGGAAGAATTATGAAGATATGTCTTTCTTGATGGAGAAAGAAGACTCTCTCTCATAAGACCTTTGCATCTTACCATCAGAGAGGAGAACAATAGTAAGAGCATGGATTAAGAAAAAGACTTTGATAGTCTTTTTTGCTTGGCGATGCTGAGGCACAAGAAGCTATAATTATGAAAGTGAAGTTCATCAATCCATAATCTTCCATACTAAGGTATTCCATCTCCTTATCTCTTCTGTCTTCAAGGCCAATCAGCAAACTAGAGCTCCCTAAAGTTATAGATTATGTGAGCAGTGAGCCCAAGCCATCCTTGATATGTGGCATGTTAGAAGAAAAACAAATATAATAGCTACAAGATACAATATGTGGGGTGGGCATAATAAATTTAACGATACATCAATTAAGGATGTGGTCCATTGGTTAGTGTGAAGAGATATTATAGTAGACTGGATGTCTTTTTTTTTTTTTGATTCTTCATATTATTATTTTTATTTTAGTTAAAGTTCTCATTACATTCATTGCTTAGTTTTTTCTCTTTGTTTACTTCTAGGAAATTGTTTAGCGTCAAGGGATAAGCTAGGAATAATTTACTTAGGTCAAAAATTGACCTAAAATGATCGAATCACCAATGTATTTGACTTTAATTAAGGTGTGATGGACTCAACCAACCAATTAAATCAAACTTGATTGCAAGTTTCATATAAAATAGCATCTAAATCAATGTCCCTTGTAACACTAAAATTGGCAATCTAAGGATCGTAACATCCACAAATGATAGATGGGTAGAGTTTATCAATAACTTGTAGCATATAAAACTTTGTGATAATTCAATCAATATAATATCAATAGAAGCTCTAAAGGAGGGGACTACTGCTAAGCCACATAAGGATTGCAAAGAAGTTTGTGTGGATTTCTAACATGGACAATTATCCTTTCAAAGTTTGTGAGTCAAATTTGGGACAACTAGAGCATTCAACATCTAATTAGGAAGCTATATTATCAAGTGAGTATAGTCATCCTCATCATCACTACTTTGAATTCTTTTTAGGGCTTATTTGGTACAACCGTTGGTCCTTTAATGGCAACTATTTTGGGTTTTGGGGTAGGGATGGGGGTGGGGGCAATAATAGATGTACCAGACAAGCCCTTAGTCTAGCATCCAATCCAAAATTTATAAGTATATTTCGATCTCTCTTCTGCCACTAATAAGACTTCATTTATCTTCAAAGGAAGTGTGCTTCAACGCAAAGTCTCAATATATTGTTTCTTTACTAATAACTTTTCCAAGCAAAGTCTCACTTTCTCATTAAAAGCTTTTGTTTCCTAATTCTTCTCCATCTTACTCTTCACTTTATCTTTCGCTTTGTCCTAATAATTTTTATAATATAAGACCATGTATAAATAATTTTAATAATTTTAACATCAAATATTCATGATGTTTTTCTAAATTTATAAGTAAAACTATATAATATGAATTTTTGAATAAAACATGATGTATACAATGATAAAATACTAGAGGTAAGCCGATTGGAGTAAAAAGTATTGAATTTATCAAAAACATGCTTAAAAGATCAATTAGAATTTAGTAGAAGAGAATCAAAGATATTGCTTATAATATTGGTAAGTGAGATGTCATATGCATAAAGTTGAAAAAGAAGTATGTACCTTCTAACTAATGTAAAATCTCTAAATGCAGTGTTCACAGCTAAACTTACTATCGATGATGAGAGGTGCAATAGGTTGACATCGATAATAATGGTGCCACAGAGTAGATAAAAGGAGAGAAGCTAAAGAAATAAAATAGAGAAGTGATATAAAAGAAGGGAGGGATTCGTAAGTTCCCATCATCACTAAACAAAGAAGAAAAAAATAGACATTTTGCCCATCAGACCAACTATAAGCATAGAAAGTTCTCTGTATAATCTTCATATAAACTTGTAGTATTATTTATCCAATTTTATTTTGTTTGAATATATTAAAAATAAAGTAAAAACTATTAAAATTTATAATTTTATCTAAAAAATAAAAATAAAGAATAACAAAAAGTCTCTCAAATATTTCAAATTTTTTAAATAAAAATATTTTGTGCCTCAAACTTTCCATTAGTATCCTTTTTTTTTTTTTACTTTGCCTTCTTTCTCTCTTCATTATCATTAAATTCCCAACTAGAAAGCCAAGTGCTTGATTTGGTAACTTCAGCTTTTGCTACATCTTTTGAGCAACCAAGATTTGATAACTATAAAAAAAGATAACTAGTAGACAATAATTATTATTTTTATTAAATAGTATTTATGATAATAAATTATATTTAAAATAAAATAATTAACGATCTTTAGAGTCTAAAGCCTCGATAATTGTAATATAGTCTACGAGCAAACATGGATTAGATAAAAGTCTATCTAGCTCTATTTCTATGTCTAAATTCATTTAAGCATGAATAAAAGTTTCAACATTATGCTAATAATCACATCTATATCTATGCCCATCCAAAAAAGCCAAATATAAATGCATATAAACAGCCATGGACTATCCAATTTATATTCAAACTTTTGATTTTGTTTGTATTACTTTAATGGATTACATAGTACTTATCAAAAAATAATGATGGTATCAGCAAGTCTTAAACTTAATTTATTGCCCATACAATGATGTGTTTGATTTACTACTTCATAACTCATCATTTTATATTCAACTTTATATTTTCAATATTTATTTGTAAACTTATAAATTTAAAATGAATATAAATTTTTAACATTTCATTAATATCTATATTTATCTATTCATTTGTCAACTAAATATTAATATAAACATAGAAGTACTAATATCCAATTCATATGCAAATTGTTTTTAGCCATACCTAAATCTTTTACTGCTTAGAGTTAGAAATAAGTTTTAGTTAGCTCAAGATCCATCTAGGTTATCTTAAGTTTAGGCTAGACAACTTTGAGTTAGACTTGGGCCTAAAAGTAGAGTCCAATTAAATTTTAAGCTAGGAATAGGTCATATTTGCCCTACCCGAATCCAGCTCGAAGATCGAACATGACTCAAGACCCAAAGCCTCAACTTGATAGATAGCTCGAACCATACCTGATTACCAATGCTTTCCTGACCCAAACATTTAACCTGACCTAACCCGAACATCAAATCCAGCTCGGCCACCCCTACCTAAACCTAACCCAAATCCCTTTGAGCCATTCATGCCATGTAGTTCCCAAACCACCCCCAACTTATCTGACAGACAGCAATGAAGCGAAGATAAAATTCTCCAAATTTTCTCCCTCTCTCTTGATTATTATTTCTTCTCTCAAATCGAAATGCTAGGGTTTCAACATATTCAGTGGCTTTCATGGAAAGGACAGTACTGGAGCAACGGCGACAAAGGTTTCGTTTGGGTCAAACTTCAACCGGACCCAAAATTTTCGAACTGGGCTGAGGGAGACGTGTGGCCCGGCCCGGCCTGGCCCGGTCCGGTTTGGCCCATTCCAGCCCTAGCTTCTGATCTGACACGTACCCGGCAAATAGGGTAACGGAAGGCCCGCATATATATTTGAATGCGGACCGAGCTGTCAGACCAAGGCGTCATCAAGTGGGGCCACTTAACTCGCCTGGACTTAAGCAAGCCATAAACACGTGTCGAAGTCCTGTATACCAAAAATACCCTTCTCATTTGCAAACTTGTCCAGGACATCCACCCTTCCAACCCACGTCGATCGTTATCAACAGCAGGATCGAACGGCTATAGCGCGTCGCACTATATCTTGGATTAGAAGAACTCATGCCTAATTTTGTCCCTTTTGGAACTCAGCTTCTCGGTTGCTGACTGATAAATGACACCACCGAGTCTGGAATCAACGCTAGTCCGTCAAAAATCGCCAGCTCTCCTTCTGAAACGCCGCCGTACGCTTTAGGAACTATGCGTACCAAACCCGTGCGGCCAAGATTTGCCTAGACAACGAAACCAACGGCGGATCCTTCTATCCTCATACAAAATATATACGAAAATCCCTATATCTAGAGATACTAGATAGGAGATTCACCTCGTCGAATTCGCTGCAGACCTCCCCAAAACCCACCACGGTCTTCTCTCCTCCTCCTCCTCCTCGGAAGCCCAATTTCTCTTTCGCATCGGGGGATAGAGAGAGAATGCCGCATTCTTGCCGGCGATGACGCCTCGGTCGGTGAATTCCCGGCATGCGGTGGAGTCGTGCGCCCTCCAGCTCCACGCATGGAAACCCTTCCAGCTCCAAACCCTCGGCGTCGAGTCCTCCTCATCCAAGCACTACCCCTTTCACGCCAAAAAGCCATGCCGCTCCGATCGCTCCACCGCTCCCATCCCCACCGCCGCCGTCGAGTCCCTCGACCTCTCCCGCCTCAGCCTTCTTGACGAACCACCGCCCCGCCCCCGGGAGGAGAGCTTCCGGTGGCTCGACCGGAAGCGTCGCCGTCGGGGGTCCCGGTCGGTGTCCGGTCGGAGCAGCGACCGGAGCGGCACTCGCCGGCGGGGCTGCGCGTCGGCAGCGTACGCCACCTGCTCGGATTTCCCCCTCGCGACCGGGGGCACGGATTCGAGCGGGGAGCTGTTCGTGAACGGGGACGTGAGCTGGGGGTCGGACGTCAGCGAGGCGCGGATCTCCAGGAAGGAATGCAGGGAGATCGCTGGGGGATCGGGCTTGGAGAGGGACAGCTCCGGATTCGTGTCGTTTCAGGGAGTAGGAGGGTCTGGCGCTCTGGAATCGCTGGGAAACGAGTCTGGCTATGGCAGTGAACCAGGGTACAGGGGAGATGGAGAGCTTGGCTATGACGATGAGTTTGATGAGGAGGATGAGGATGGGCGGCAGTTGTTTTGGGGCGAACGGTTTGGAGGTAAGGGCTTTTGAACCGTTTCTTATGCCAATTCTCTGTTGCTTTGATTAAATTGTGACAACTTGGAGATAACAGGGTATGGTAATCCTTGAAAGAATGGTGTTATATGCTCTCAAATATATGTATAGCTAGAAGGTTTAAATGAACTGTTACATTTAAACCAATGAAGATTTAAGATCTTTTCTTTGTTCTTTATTCCAGAAGTTTTATGGATTCATTACTTGGATCTTTGCACTCCTTTGGTTGATTTAAAAACCGTTGTAGATTTTGTGAGACTGATCATGGATTGAGCTACATTTGTAAGAATATATGATTGTAACATGCATGATGAGCTATTTGTAAAGAATAGCAGAGAAGGAAGAAAGAGAAGTTAGAATTTATGAAGTTTGCCCAAAGAGATTAATTCAAGAGGAGATCATCTCTTATATTTTGTAAATATGTTAACCATATTTGGTTGTTATATAAATGGGCTTTCAGTTCCCAGTGCAAGTGAATGCTAGGAAATCAAACACATGTTCTAACCATGAGCTTACTTCATGTCTCGTGGAAATACCAGAAGGGGATCCTATTAAAACTCAACGGAAAAAAAAAATGTATCATATGTACTCTGTGGTGGTCTTTAGGGCTAATTGTGTCTAAGAAAATCCATCAGGCCAAAAATCAGCATCAAAACAAATTCTTGCTTGGCCAAAAAGAAATAATTGATTGAATTCATTAGCTTATGCCGACTAATTTGTCTTACAAAAATGTTTACATTCGCCTTCAAACCAAATTATTGATGATCAACTATTCACATTGGGCTGCCCCAAACTTAAACAAGGACTCATGTTACATTTGCACTTCTACCGTGGTTCAAGACGGACCATAAAACTAAGAATAAGTTTTAAAAGAGTAAGAAATTGGGAATATGTTGTCCAAAATTGAAGGATTGATAAGAGAATTCTCTAATTAATCTGTTATATGGCCTTCCATATGGTATCTGTTACAATGAACTAGCTATATGAGTCTCCTTTTTGGTTATGTCTTTGCACACTCCTGTTGAATTGTTAGCTTTTATGATTCACGAGCGCAATAAAGACTCTGTTATTGTTATGTATGGAGGCCATACCTTTTGGTAAGTCTTCATGGCCTTTGGCAAACTTTATAGTTTGTTCGTCTATTTGCAACCTCCATCTATTGTATTGTCTTGTAAGAAAATATTGAGGGAATTTTTCATGGTTCAATATAGCAATTGATTCCCTATTGCTTGTCACTTTTTCCTATTAGACATCTTTCTGGAGAATAATCAGAATTGAGCTCATATTATTCAATTGATTTTTTTTTTTTTTTTTTTGATATTTCAAGAAAGTAGATGAAGAGGAAGAACTTGATGAATATGCCTACTTTGCCTTGTGAATATATAAGAAAAAGCTTGTGAAAAGTTTATAGATTGATGGTAGGGAACTTAATGTTGGTTCCGATGATGCACATGGTCTCTTGACATTAAGCCTAAGATCCGGGTAAGATGTACTGCTGAACCAACTGGAAATCGATATGTTTTGGCCTATCAGTCTAATATGGGCCCTGAACCTATGTGAATTAGTTTGAACCCTCCGGTTCGGTTTGATTTTGAGTGGGAGGGCTGTGCTGTGTGTCATATGAGCTCACATCCTCACTCTCTTTTATTTTTTATATTCATTTAAAATCATTTAGGTAAATTTCATTCTCTCTCTTTCATGAAAGTTAGAAAATTTTTTTCTGCTAGTTGGTCTTTCTTAAAAGAAATAATTTAAGTCAAGTAGATGAGGTGCAACAGGATCTCTCAAAAGTTTGAGGACTTTAAAAGGAGGACTTTAAAAGGATTGATAATTTAGTGCAAAGACTTTGATTTTAAGAGAGCTGTCAAGGTGGTCAGTTAATCACCATGTGATGGAGAACCTTGGCCATTTTGTTAGTGCTTTGATGAACCAGGTGGATGATCAATGTATTGGTTGGGAAACCAGGATCCGTCAAAAGTAAAAAAATAACCCTCCAAGAAAACCTCCGCTTCCAAATAAAAGGAAAGGAAACAGCATAAAGCAAGCGAGTAGAAGGTAAGGCCATGGGAGAAGAAACTGGTATATGGCAGTCTATTTACCAAACTTCTAAATCTGTAGTCATTATTTGCGAATATATATGGTAGTCCATTTACTCTTACTAAAAAGTCTCATGGCCAGGCATTCTAATCCCACAAATTTTGCTGGTTAATTGGATTTAAGCATCCATCAAGTGTTGGCCTTTTTCTTGCATTAGACAAGTGTATTGCATGTGCCATGTAGTATTTGGACTTAAAGTGCATGCATTGTTTACCAGTCATTGTCTTAAGTAGGCTATGATCATTAGATTAGAGATAGAACCTGGAAGGATTGATGATGCATCAAAGTTCAATACTAGAGTTCATGGTGTCATAAAGCTGGTGTATATGAATCCAAAATCTTATATTGTTATATGAGTTCATTTACTTTTTGTCCAGACGGATTGAGGCTTCAGTCATCCCAAATCAAAATTGATGATGGTCATTCCAAATTGAGAATCTCAAGTCATAAGAAAAAATTCATGAGTTTATGAGGCTTCCTATCCATGAATCAAATGAGCACAAGAATTGATGGTAGTCATAATTTTGGTGTGCTAAACTATATGAAAAGACAAATTAAAATCTATATTGTTGATTTTGATCTACACATCATTAAACATGTGAAAAAAGGGCAACCTAGTGCATGATGCTCTTGCCATTGAGGTTCGAGGGAGGGAGAGATATACATAGCCTTCATGTGTAGAGAAGCTATTTTCGTGTTTCAAAACTATGACCTTTAGGTTATAATGGAGCAACCTTATCATTATACTAAGGTTCACTAGCATCATAAAACATGTATATTACCAAAATTCAATTGATTTGGGAGCTTCCAGGCCATAAATCATGCAAAACATCTTATCAAGTCATTAAACAATATATCTTTTTTAAACACTTAATGCATAACCAAATGACCTTCAAAACACGAGTTTGATGTCATGGTACTTTTTATGATATAGATTATAATCAACAGCATGGATCCTCCATATAACATTTCTATGATTGATTTTGAATTGGTAAAACTGAGATCATAACCCTTTCGAAAGGAGAATAGACTAACTTCTGTTATACTACGATATTTTTGTCATCATTCCTTATGCTGACAATTAGAATTTTTAATGCGTCAATAATCTTTAAGCATGCTTTTGGTTCAGTATAAAAAAAAATGATACAGGAATAGTTATCACTATAAGGATAGTTATTTGACTAGTTATTCCTATTTTTGTATGGCTACAAATTATGGAATAACTCTGCATCGAGTCAGTTTTGTAAAAGCAAGGTCACTTTGCATCATCAAACTGATAACCATGGCTAACTTAGCCTCCTCCATCCTGTGGGGCCAACAAGGGGTCATACAGGAATATTTGCTTGTTCATCGACAATGCTTTTTGAAAAAACATGGGAATGAATGTTACGATAACTCTTCTTTGGAGTAGTTAGGTTCAGTGCAAGTCTGAGTGAAAATAACTATTGCTTGTTTTTTAAAAATTGTTTAGCTAGCCTATGGCTTATTCCAAGCCTTGTACCTTTTTTATTTGAAAAACAAATGTTGCTTACATCTCTCTGCGCGCTCCCCCTCCCCCCTTCCTCTCTCTCTCTCTCTCTCTCTAATTGTGCCCTTGTTGGAGTCCAAATGCGACAATAGAAGGAAATGGCTCATGTCTATATGTCTTCCTCAATAGTTAATAAATACATTGACTCTTGTTCTCTTTAATGAAGAGGAATAAAAGAAGTGCACTGGCTAAAAGAGGGAGTGTGTTTATGAAGTTAAATAAATAATAGGGGATGGGATCTCTGCTAGTTCAACTTCTTAGATAAAATATGGATATGCATCTCTTGAAAGTGGGAGCATATTTATTATGTTAGAAATAACAAGAAATGCTTTATCATTGCCACTCTTTTTTCATCTCGTGCATTTTGCATGCCAAACATTAATATGAGAGGAGGATCATTCAATGCTTCAAAATATGGTGCGTACCTTCCGCACATGCACTTGCATATGTATATGTGGTCCCTCGACGTCATGGTATTTCCGATATATGGTATGATGTGGGATCGCACCGCATATGTATCAAAAAGTGTCCACTTAGTATTGCATGGCTGCATATATGGTGTGCTTTGTATCATACAACCACATTTAGCATTTTGGGCCTACATATATAACCTACTCTTATGCGGGTCCGTGTAGGTGAAGTGGGTTCAAGCTGATGATTAATCTTGATACCAGTTTTATGTGAGCCTAATACGGCCATGTAGATATTAATTGTATTAAAAATGCTGATTATATTATAATTATTATTATTGGGTAAATAAGAAGCCCTATTTATTAGTTGCAGTTGTTGTTGTGATCAATATTGTTATTATCCATCCATTAAAAAAATAGTATCATTATTATTGTTTTTATTATACTTGATGATTTTTTTTTTTCAATTTTTAAATAGTTCAAAGATGGTAATGTTAGATCATATGCATGATTGTGTCTGTGTGTTGGGGCTGAATTGCTTTGTGGCAGTTTACAGCATATAAATTAAGTGTTTCCTTACATGCAGCGCACAGACAGACTTGAGTCTTGAGTTTATATATGCATTATACATTGGACATGCAAAAATATACTTAACACATTTGATCTTTTGCACTTAAAATGATTATTGAGAGAATATACCTTTTAACATACAGATACACATTGATTGAGGAACAAGATTAGTTTTGGCGTATATATCTGATATATCAATTACATACTAATACAATGCAATTAACTGAATTGATGGGTTTTTGCAAAGCAGTAAACCTACTCTATATGCCTGGTGGACTGCCTTAACATACACCAAAACTGGTAAGTCATTATTGTTATTTTTATACCACATCAGACGAGAGTAACCACTGTGACCGTATATGGTTTTCTATGAGCAGATAAGATTTTCCCATGTGTGCAGGACATCACCTTCCATGGATGTATGTGTACTAATCTGCTTTGATGGATCCAAAAAATCTTGTTCATGGCAGACAGACTGATGATGCAATTTGAATATGTTGGACCTCAAAAAACAAAATGAGATTTATCGAATCTGCTTCTAAGATATTGTAGTTGTCATCCACCAATTTGTTAGGTTGCCCAAAAAATGAAACTGTGATCTTTTATGAACCCCTGTATGCATGATGGTTGGTTTCTTTTTCCTGGTGGGTTCCTCAAAACAGAGCTTGTAAAAGACGATATATAAATCTTTTGATGGAGAAGAGTTTAAGCAACTATTTTCCACATATATGGAATATAGTTTGGTGCCAAGCATAGAAAATCCTTTGCGTGTATAGTATAATTATTGATTCTCTGTTTTACTAGGCATTCTAGTTCAGTTTGCTTTATCATCATGCAATACTACTGCTCTGTCATTCTTTTGGAGCTATCATTGAGTTCTGTCACTTTTATCTTTATCAGATACCGATCAGATGGAAATTGTAGGTGAGAAAAAATTTTCAGAGCAAAAGACTCACCACAGAGGCAGACGGAAGAAGCATGATTGGAGAATAATGGCTCCATTGAGATAAATAATGAAGCATTCTAAGCATAATTTGCTGCATGACGTAGTTAAATCATGACTGGTGTAACAAGGGTTACTTATAATTACTCAATGCCAGATGCAGTGATTGTTTGTATGTAATTAAAGAAACATTGTGTTTAATTTTGTAATATTAGAACCCAGCACTTGCAGTGCAAGTTTTGATTCAAAGCAAAATACTTCTCTAGTTTCTTTCCTTGAGTACAAATATTTGAAAAAAAAAGGGGAAAAAAGGATGAGGATCTCAATTTCTTTTTGCATATTTACCCCAACTTGGCAGCTGCTGACATGGTCTTGTTCTCTAGTTTCTTTCCTTGAGTACAGATATTTGAAAAAAAAAGGGGAAAAAAGGACGTGGATCTCAATTTCTTTTTGCATATTTACCCCAACTTGACAGGTGCTGACATGGTCTTGGGTAGATGGTAAGACGACCTTATATTGTTTTATGTATAAATATCATGTAGAGAAATGATATTTTCAAAGTTGCATCGATGCCTTGTACTGTCTCAATTCTCAACATGTCATATCTTGTCAGAATTGTTGAAAAGTTTATTCTGGTTTTGAATGCCTGCTGCAAGCAAAAGGCTGTCTGGAATGGTACTCTAATTGTAGTTTTAGTTGTTTAGCTGCCTTAATATCTCGAGTGTTAATCTATTATGTGACAATCTTGTTTTGTTAGATATAAGTGATGTCAGATTACAAAAGGTCTGTTTGGTACTATTTAATGTTCTTCATAGTTGCTGTAGTATTGTCTCATATTATCTTGTTTTCCTCTCTTGTGTGATGTACAGCACTGACAAGCTGACAGATCCTTGCTTAGATGAGAGGCAGTGATACTTCTGGTAGGGATGCCAAACGGTTGTTTAACGCGTAGAGTGACTAAAGTAAGCACGCTGCAAGTAGGTTGGATTGACCTGTTTTTGAAATTAATTTTATCTAATACAAATCCAAATTATTTGGATGAGATTTGGATTCAAAAACATGACTTGTTTCAAAAATGGATTATATTAAGATTATTAAATTTTCAATCCGACTCCCAACTGATGCTCAGTGATTCCAGACTAGCATATTAAACATTTCAGATCCTTGAATATAAGAAACTATTTTTTTAATAATATAGTTAATAATTTATATTGATAATTATAAATATATATTGTTATAAGTCAAATATTATGTGGAATATGTTTTTAATTATTTATACTTTGTTTATGATTATATTATTTCATAATATGCTTATAATAATTGGGTGATTAATTTACATATATTTATTATGGTTTGTATTGGAATTAGAATTACTGTTAATCAGATTTGCCCAAAAACCCGGTGTGGTCCTGAATAGTGTTGGATTAGGTTTGTGTTCAATTTCTTTTAATCCAATATAGATTGGATTTGGATTGTAGCTATTTCTAATCCAACCTAACCTACTTGCAGCTTTAAGTGAGAGTGAGAGAGGCTATTCATGTGACAATCATACTTCTTGCGACTCATCTTGTACTGGAGAGTGACTCAAAAGCCTTGATTTACAAAACCGAAAGCACATCAAGGCCTTGATTTATTGGATCACAAAACTGAAAACGCATCATGTGAACGATGCTTAGGTGTTTCATCTGAATATTCAGCTAAGGAAGCCGACAGGATTAATCCTACCCCATACGAATTCTATTTCATGAGCTGAACTAATTGAAGCATGGTATGGTGTGCAAAGACTGATCTTTATTAAAGCAAGTGGTTATGCCATTGAAAGGGACTCCAGCATTATAGTTGGATGAATCAAGAATTTTTCTAAGTGTCTTCATTTGTTACTTCGTTCCATTAAGAAGCTATTGGTGCCTTTTCAGTGTTCTTGTGGTTTGTCATGTCTTCCAAGAGGCAAATCAATCTGCTGACATTTTAGCAGGCATGGCATTGATTGAAATGTCCATCTGCCTGATGAGATTATAAATATTTTGGATGCTGATGCTAGAGATGTAGCCTTTTATTGGCACTTCTAGTTTTCTTCTATTACCAAAAAAAAAAAAAAAAAAAATGGAGAGAGGGAGAGAGAGAGAGACGGCAGGAACATCTTTTCTTCGCTTGAACTTTACACCTGGTTTCAACTGTTTATCTTACAAGACTAACAGGTACAAAAGACGGTCTAACTTGTTATTGAGATTAGTTTTTCAATTGTAAATCGTAGAAGCTTGGGGAGAATAGCGCAGGAGCTGGTTCATCCATATCTTCCTAAGAGGTTCTGTGGCAAGCTAACTAGATGTTACTTTTATTCTGTATTGAGTCTTCGCTCTTTCTGCATTGCAGGGTGTGCAGAAATTAGTTTGTCTGATATGGTTGCTGCATTTACTTAACGCAAATGAGATCAGCGAACCATCATAATATATAGCATGCCTCTCACTGTAAATGGCTTTGCATGTTGCTCCTTTCTAAGTTTGTCCTTCAATGCAGTGGCAGACTTCATGCTTGCTTACTCGTTCTTTTTTTTAATTTCTTTTTGCTGTACTGTCAACATTGACTCGCCTTCCATAATAATGGCTCTTGTTCATCTTTGTCATAGTTTCATGGCTCTGCTCGTCCATTTTCCATTTTCATCATTTACTAACCTTTTTTTTTTTTTCACGGAAACTTAAGCGGTGGAGAGGACGATGTTGTTAGCAAATGAACTGATGAAAATTAAATTATCAGCCTGAATATAATGTTTATCTTTTCCATCATATTTATTTGCACTTACTAATTTTATTTTCTTGTTTTGTATCCTTTGTAGGGATGACCATGCAAGTATTTCCAGAGAAACATCACAAGGACTTATTTCTTTCACATTTATTTGTTCATAGTTCAGCTCAAAGTTTTGAAAATATAGCTCAGTAGTACTTGTTATTTCGAATATCAATAAGTTCATTCAACATTAGAGTCATGCCCTTCTTTACTTATGCCAAGGTTTTAAGTATCAACTAGCATCGAGGTTAAGGGTGCACTATACCAACCTGGTGGTATGATGTAAGGGCTTAGGAGGCTTTTAGTTTATGGATTATGAGAATTCATCCTAGCATTAGGCATATGATACCGAAAATTTTTATGCTTGGGTATATAAGATATCCATGTTTGATACGTTTAGTAATTTAATTGTAAATTGCTGGGTATCTCATATTAACATGATTGATTGACAAGTCAGATTATTATCGAGAATTTAGATTAAAAATATATTAAAATTTAAAAAATATCTTATTTTATAAATTAAAAAGAAACTAAAATAAAGTAATATTTTTAAATATAATAATTATATATTATATAAAATAGATAATAATTAATTATATTATTTTTATATAATATAATACAAATTATGATTTATAACATTATATAAAATATATAACTAACACACAATAATAGAATATATTATAAATATATATAATATAATTATTATAATTCTTTAATGCAATTAAATATTATAAAATATTGTTGTCAATAATATTGATAATACTATATATAGTATAATAATTAATATATAATATTATCATAATAATAACTATATATTTATAATATTAACAAAAATATAATATATTAATAATATAAAATATATATTATATTTGTTATATATTTACTTATTATATTATAAAATAAATAAAATATAAAATAATAATGTAATATAATTGCAATAATAATAATTTAATAATATTATTAAACAATATTAAATTTTATTAAGATATTAGTATAAAAATATAATAATAATAATAATAATTATTATTATTATTATTATTATTATTATTATTATTATTATTATAATTATATAAATATAATTATACTAAAATAATTAATTATAAATAATTTAACATACTATTTTTTATTATTTATATTAATACGTAATAAAAAATTTAAAATTTAAATATATTATATTATATTTATAATAAAATTATATGTTTTATTTTAAGGAATAATTTTATAAAAAAATAAGATAAAGATTTCTATCTGTTAGCGATCTAAAAATACGCAATCCTTAATGGGAATCAGATTGCCATAAATGTCATATTTTGTGACAATTTTTTCTTACAAACCAATTTTAAATGCTAATCAACTTTTCTGAATTTATTAAACCCAACACGACAATGTGACATTTCTAAAAAAAAAATTATGAAGAATCTTTTTAGATTCCATGAATTAAATGCCCCCTAAGGATGTCCCTCTAGTGAGATATTATGGGTCTTGCACCAGCTCAATCAGTGTACCATATGTAGGGTATACTGGAAAGATAAGGGACTTGTACAGTGCCTGATAGCATGACTTGAAGGTAAAAATCTTTGCTGATTCTATCAATTATATGCGTGGGCCTCGGCTAAGAGGTTATAAGATAACTTGAAAGTTATACTCTCACATAGCAACCATGGGAAGAAAAATTGGAGACTTAATAACGAGTTTTTTTTTTAAAAAAAGTTTAAATAAGAAAAGCTAGAGAGGTTGACATTAAGAAAAAATTGAGAGATTAAGTCCATAAACAAAGAGACCAGCTTCTTAAAGAACATTCAAAAGCTCTATCTTTTTGTTTGATTTATTGGTCCTTTATCTTTGTCTTGTTTCCATAAATGAAGATTTTTTTTATTCTCATCATCGTCTTGCGAAAAATACTAAATCCCTATTCCCACACCCACTCATCTCGAATGATATATATAATTTTTAATAAAAATTATGAAATTTAAAATATAACTTTTTTCTCATCAAGCATATTAATAAATATAATATTTATCTCTTAAATTTATACTTATTATTAAAATAATTAAAAGTTTAAATTAAACTAAAAACTAAATATTATCTAAATACAAGGTAATATAGTAGTTAGGTGCGAGTATAGGGCCAGACCAGACCAAAATATACTTAATTCCGTCTCCGCTAGTGAGGGTAAAAATAATCTTTACCTTCATCTCTATTTCATAAGAAATTGAGAATCTTTGGCTAGGGTTAGTGTGGGATGGGGAGGATGAACTTTTGCTTTAAGGGTTAAAAAATTACTATCCCTACCTAAAAGTTGGTAACATTATCATATTGTTTCATCTTTAGCTTTTTCTTTCCTTCTCTTATGCTCCTATTGGAGAAATCTCTCCTTTTACATCGTATTCAAACTGCCAGTCAAAATTCCTCTACCGTGTTTCAGCTCGACTCTTTTGGTTTATAATTTATGCCTTATATATAAACATAGTTCCCTGCATCAAACTTTGTCATCTTTCTTCTTCATTGTCTTGATCTTTCCCAAATTTAAGGCGACTTGGACTGTAGTTCTTTAACAGGTAGGTCATATTTCATATAAATTTATGTGCTACATTTAAACAGGGTCACTGCTACAGCAATAACCGTGCCTTTTATGCTTTTATACTACATGGGACCTATTTGATTGTGGTACCTTATTTGATTGTGGTCCTTCTACTAAATTTTAGACTGCAACCATCTATTCATTTGAAATTTTACTGCTCCACCAGCTATTACTTGATCATTTCTTAGACTTCATTGAACATCGAGCTTCCATGTTTCAAGTTTTTAATGTTTTTAGCTGCAAAATGTGCGGATTTTCTTCTCAATGGGTGTCATGTACATCTAATAAGGACCTTTGAAGGACAGTTTAGTTCTCCGTAGGGTAATGGTTTGAAATTTGGCAAGCAATGTGGGCATATTTTGGTGTCAAGTGCTACCAATGAAATCCACGGGTTTTCAGACATTACTTTGGCCTTGACGAAGAGGCCAATAAAACTAGTGTCAAGGTGACATGAAAGAGAAGAGTATTGTATCTCCCTTAAACTATCAAATGGTCTCAGAAAGTGGTCAGTCCTCGGCAATCAGCGAGTTGGTATTGAAAGTTTCATTGAATTGGGTCTGATCATGTGGATATGATACAGGTACCTCATGGTGCTCAGTCTGTGAGGAATCTTTATAATTGAGAACAGCTGCCACCTAGATTTGAGTAGCTTATCCTCATTGCAGTACATTCTTTTTTTTTTTTTTTCTTTATTATGAGTGAGCCTTCCAACCTCCTAAAGCTAAGCAATCTGGCTGACTACCTCAGGAAACAAACTCCCTTTTTTTCTGAAAAAAGGCAAGGGTCACGGTTCTTAGTATGGAGAAAAACTTTTTTTTAAGTCAGTGGACATGCTCATATTGTTGTTTGGATTATTAGTGCTGGACCTTTTCTCTCCTGTGGTGGACTCCACAACCATGTGCTATCATCTTCTCCTCTTCCTCTATATTTTCTTCTGTTGAACAAATGACATTATAAACATCAAATTCAGCTTTTTTTCCCCCTATACCAAGATTATTTTATCACACAAAAGCCCAACAGAAGTTTTGTTTTCTTCTCTCTGCAATAGTCATAACATAACCATCTAGCCTTGTACCATCAATATGGGATCAAGGCTCAAAGTTTAAAATCTTTTTGTAACTTCCATGTACTCCACACTTCAATACTTGGAGCTAACAAACTTGTTCATTCAGTCTTTTTTACTCTTATTCTGAAACAAATTCTACTTCTTAGGCTTAACTAGATATCTTTTTATGTTGCACTACTAATAGCTTCTAAATTTGTTACCAGAGGTTTTGGGTACGAGTAATGGAGTCTGGGTTATACATCCATGTATTTGGGACTGGATAACTATAGTGCAGGTGGATCTTCCTCACTTCTCTTCCAAAAAAGAAAAAAAAATCTGATTTTGTGAGAGGAGATTCAAAGACTGTACCAAGTCACATCAAGAATGTTGTATTGCTCTAGGCAACAACTTTTTCTCAGAGACATCCTTTTTATCCATGTCATGTGGGATGGCAGCATGATTCAAGCTATACTCCTGCTTGTTTAGATTTTTGCCCAAACCTGAGGGAGCTGTTCTCTGATAGGCAATCATGGAGTGTTTTTGAACCATTTGAGGAGTGAATTTTGATATGAACTCTGTCCTAAACTTTACTGACTCTGTCAGAGGGTAACAATCTTTTTTCGAACATTGATGACATATGTTGCAGTACTTGGTTCTGGCATGTATTTTCAGCTTTGAATTTATAGATTCAGATATTGCAGAATTTTCTACAGTGCCAGGATGAATTGATCATCCAAAATAATTGGCTCATGCTCTAATCTTTTTTAGATAAATAATAAAAATGAATAGAGTTGATGCCACCTTAATCTAAATCATATGTCTTCTACCATACAGAGCAGTGGGGGGTAATAATGCTGATCCCAAAGAGCATTTAATCAGGGGTCTAATGAAAGAGATAGAGGTCAGTTTCCAATCCAAACTATATCATAGCCGACACCATCACTTCCAGTCAAAAGTGGTTTACGTTTCAGGTGTAAAACATCTACATCTTCTCTGAAAGGACTATTACTTTTTCAGAGCACTAGACTTACATGGGTTGGAACATGGAATTTTATGGCTGTGAGGAAGAGAGTGGGTTATCATTGATGTAGAATGTGATGTCACTGTGCCAAAGAATTTATATAATATGGCTTGACATATCCTTATCATCAGACCCTATGTACAGGTTGTTGTGAGCCACCTTGTGTTATAAGATGACAAACAAAATAATAGACAGATTGTGGCCATTCCAGAGTCCTTTTAGATGGGGGAGGGGACCAATGGACAGGTTGTGAACCACTTTTTGACAGAACAAAAGGCAAAGGGAGAGAAGCGATCTTGGCCATTAAATTAGTGAGGAAGAATTATTATGGAGGATTTGGCTGTGGATTCTTAACAGAATTTTTGAGATTCTTGAGCTTTAAAAAACTAATGCCTGTTTTGAGAGGGCTCTGCTGATACCCCCACCCAATGTAGTTCGTGAGCAAGGCTTGTGTAAGACAGTGAAGAACGAGATTCGATGTTAATTAACTAAAGAGAGCGGTATATTCGAAGTTATTGGTAGCAAACCTCGAGTCAAGTGGTATCAGGCGAGCTACATGTTTGACCATTGGCAAGTCTCATGCTATTATCAACGCATGAACTTGTGAGCATTGATCTCTTCTATATATTAGAAATATTTTTGCTATCAAAATTCCATTTTGCAGCAGGACTTATTCTGCATACTGATTTTATTTATTTATTTATTTATACATGTGTGTGTCAGAAGAAACACTTTTTTTTTTTCAAAAAAAGTTCCACAATTATTGATGTCTCTCACTCTACCCAACCAGGAGAGAAGAGAGAGAGAGAGAGAGAGAGAGAGAGAGAGAGAGACTCTTTCTCTCTCTTCCCTTTTTTTTTATTTTGAAAATCCAAGCACGCATGTAGAGACTTCCCTTTTTTTATTGTTGTTTTCACATTTTCTAAAATGCAACGCGATGGATCATGGCTGTATTGATGAGAAGCCATGTATCAAATGAGGGGATATAAAATTGTTGGGCTATTAAAATGAAGGAAATAAGGATGAAAAAAGAAAAAAGAAAAAGCCTAGTATTTACTTAAGAATGGTTGTGATATAATATAATAACAAAATTAATCATAACAACAAGAAGAGGATTAAGTGATTCTTTGCCATTTTAATTATAATCGTTAGTCTAGATGATTTCTTTACTTATGAGTTAAGCCACTTTCTTGATGATATAAATATATTCATCACCAACTTCACGGGTTACTTGCATTCCATGTATAAAAAAAGTTGGCCCTACCCTTAAAAGTCCCGCCATATACAAATAGGTTGAAACTCTAATTTATGGGTTTTTCAATATCCATAATGTTATGTGAAAGCAAATTAATTAGAATTGCACTTATCAATAGTTAAAAAATTATTTACCGATAAGAAGAATTTTGGATTTTAGAATCGTAGAGGTTTGTCAGTCCAAGCACTCCATAGGTTTGTAAGATAGAAAATGACTAAGGCTTAGTGGTAATGTAGTCATGAAAAATGTGTTGGTAAAATGCATAGATCTTTCTTTTTCTTTCTATCATATAGATTGAAAACCTCAAGTAATTACTTTTTCATTTTTAAGAAACCGTTTCTTATCCTAATAGCTTCTCTATTGGTTACTAACTATTTGTTATATAAATAACTTACATTCACATAGTTATCCTTGCAAATAATCATGCTATATCTTGATAATTTTATTTAAAAAAAGTTATTTTAATTGCAATAGAAAAACATTTATACATGACTTCTTGCTTGCATAATAAATGGCCATATTTGAACCCTAATATTTTAAACCATTTATAATGGTTGGTTAATGATTCAGTGATTTTTAAGTATAAATAAGTATGTGTTTGTATACATAGTACCATATATAACTCCAAGCAATATAGGATCACAAAATATATTTATCTATCATATTCTCTCCAACCCTTCTCCTTTTTTTTTTTTTTGAACCCACCTCTTTCTCTCTCTCAAATTACATGTATTGCTTAGGTTTCACCATGCAAGCATTTGTTTCATGATATAGATTTTTGAGGTGGGTAAGATCAAAGAGACTTTCAAGAATATGGACTGTTTGTTGCAAAGAAATCCACAGAAACGGCAAAAAGTTAAAATTTTCCATTGGAAATGGAAAAATTCTACCACCATCTATTTATAAATCTTTTACATTCATTGATTTTCTGCTGAAACAAATAAATAATAAGCTATTTTTTTTTTTCAACAAAAAAGTTTTCTATAAGTAATTCTATGTGCAGCCATCTGTACTTAGTGTCACTTCCTAAGAGACTCCTTAAACTGAGAAAGCTTAGATGAAAATTGTAACCTAAAGTAAAATCTTAGATTGCCACAGCATTATCATTGTATGACCACGATCATTTCAGTCCAAGAAAAATAAGTGAAGACATGGTCCTCATGTTACCTCCATAACCACCAGCTGTACTATTGTCACATACTTCCCAAATAGTCTTCTAAACTGAGAGAGCTCATACTTTCACCCAAAAAAGCTTAGATAAAAATTTTAATTAAAATAAAATCTTAGATTTTCTATAACATTATTGCCCAATGACCATCATCATATGCTCTATCCCTGTTCATCCTACTAGCTTTCAAAATAACATGGTGAGATGAAACTAGCAACAAGAAAACACAAGACACTTGTTTCCAAGTGAAACTTATCTCTTTATGTGCCAATTTTGAACTGCAATCAGATCTCTTAAGAATTACCTCCAGCCATGCATAAGCCATCGAGCAAATCTTCAAATTTTAAAATAAAAAATTACAAAAAATGTTTTTTTTTAAAAAAAAGATATCTTATGGGGTAATGAATCATAAAAGAGCCATGCTAAATAACTCCTTAGTAAAAAGCAGCATCCAAAGGTGAATGGTAATCAAGCCAATGAAATATTTGTCAACAACTGGGGGAAGACATAATTAAGAAATAATTAAGAAAGGTAAGAGCTGTAAAGCTTATAAAGCCAAAATGATTAGGAAATAATTTCAGAGGAGCAGTTGCGTCCTTTCACCCAATCTTGTTTAGAGAAAGAAAAAGTAGAACGTATAAAAAAGTCTTCTCCTCTTCTCGGACGGAAGGCAAACGGTCACATTTTAGTTGAGTAGCCTTGAAGGCGGGGCCTCACCAGTTTTGGATTTTGTCTGCGGGCAGTCACGAGCGAATGTTCCATCCCACGTTTTATTCCGTCCTCTCTCTCTCTCTCTCTCTTTGATGTCTTTTTATCTCCGGGCTTCATTCCCTTCCCCAATTCACGAACGGTTGTAGCTCCCAAATCCATGGCTCCAGCCTCCAATTCTTCGCTCTCTTCCACCTCCCATTCCCATCTCGACAAAAGGCTAGACTTCGCTTCCATTCGGTCCCTGGTTTCCTTGGTCAATCGACACATCCACCGCTTCCTCTCCGACCCTGCCGCTAGGAAGTCTCTCCGGCTCAAGAGCAGCTCAAAGCTGACCATATCCAACAACGGTTGCTTTGAGTTCGCCGAGCATTCGGTCCTCTCGAACCTCTACTGGGGAATTGAGAACATCGAGCTTGCCATCCAATCCAGCAGCCAAGAAGAAGGGAGTTCTCGGCTCGCCAATTCCGAGAAGATGTTGCAGATACCAGCATTGCTCGAGGAGGATGGCAGCACGGCCGGGATCGAGAACCGATACATAGTTTGCTGCACCTATTTCTACCTCTCATTGGTTCGCAAGCTCCGGCGGGACGAGTGGCAGATGACCATGCACTTCCTCCAGTCCGTGCTGGTCTTCCCTCAGCTGGTCAGAAGAGAGCTTGCTCCGGGCCTCTGGCGAAGCCTCTTTGGCTCCCTCGTTGCCATCGGAGACACGGAGGAAGAGGTGGATAAGGCGGCCAAGCAGCAGGGGAGGAGGTACAAGGACTGGCTGATGTACTACCAGGTGGTTTCCTACGGGGAGACTCCTCCATGGATCAAGGAGTGCTCCTTTCAACAGTGAGTAGCTAGCTCAATTTACTATACCATTCATGAACTCTTGTTTTCAGGTATGGGCTTGGGCTTAAATTTAGGTAACTCTCATGTGCTATTATAATGGTTATGTACTTAAAATGGCAAAAGTTATGGTTTCCAGTGGCATAGCATGCGCATAGCTGCAAAAGGATGACAATAACAGCCACCGTGGGCATGTTCATACCCACTTGCCAGCTTTAAGTTTCTTGAGGAAAAAGTTTGTCTGAAGGACAAAAAAGAAGAAAACTTTTCCCTTAAAAGTTGCCTTTTTTTTTTTATAAAAAAATCAACTTTCTCCAATGCTGCCAAATTGTTAAAGTCTGTCTCTGCATTGAAATTCTCATGGCAGCAAGCCCCACAACTCAAGACACTCTTGCAGTACTGGCACCAAGCAGGCACATGTACCATTATGTACCTCATGAGTGGATTCAATATTTGATCCATCACATGCATAGCTATGGTTACATGGTTTGCTCTGTGTTGGTGTTTTGTAGTGCAGAAGACACTAGAATTTGATGCTACCCAGAAACCCCTTGAAAAAATTCACCTTCATGAACTTAAGAAGACAGAAAGCTTGAAATCCAACATCCACAGTGCATGCTTTGCTCAATCCTGCTTCTGAGTTGCCTCTGATTACATCTTGCAAGCACAATATGTAGGCACTGAAAATGGTGGGATGGCATTTTCGAAAAGTTCACTACTCATGCAGGTTCTTATATCCTTGATCACTTTTCTTGGAACAGGTACAAAAATTTTGCAAGCATGAAATGTTTGAACTCCCTTGAACAAGTGCCTACCTGGCTGAGTTTTCAGGTGGTAAGTATAAATGTTTCTGAATAATTTAGTATTCAAGTCAGATCAAAATTGACAAACAGGTTGCTAACTTGTGAACAATGATGTCTTAAAAGAAAAGAAAATAGATGAGAACTTTAGGGTTGTCTCTTTCTCCTTGTTTTACTTTTTTGGATTAGATGGCAAGGATACCTAGCCCAAATAAGGGAAGAAGATAATGCATTAATTGACTAGAAAAATTAGGTGTCCATGTTTCCTACTTACCTTCAGGGATGCCAGTCTTATGATCCTAGATATCTAGCTGGTGTTAGAGATTTTCTATGGTAATAAGCTGGGAGAACCAGATCACATGCCTATTTTGATCATGCAGTCAGAAGTTTAGATTACAGGCATCACTACATACTAACAGAAGAAGATCCACTGCAGAAAATTCATGTCAGATTTTGTTCTTCATTTCACTATATGAAATAACCAGAGGAAGCATTTAATGCTAGTTTCCAAAAGAAAATTGTTCACAATGGGAACTGTCAGACTTTAGGAAAAAGGCATGACTAACCTGAAACTGGCTATATGGCAGTCAAAACTCATCCCAAGACCATGTATTTATCTTCCCCAGCGGAAAGTAATACTATACTGTTAAAATTCCACTGGCAACATATGAAAGGCTGTTGTATATCCTGTCTAGCTTTCTGAAGTCTCCTCCAGGGAGGTGGCTACACTACTTATCCTTTATTTTCACTGTTCTAGCCACAATTATTATTTAGAGAAGCTGATTGGTTGCATATTCATATACATAGATTTCATGTGCAAGGATTTTTATCAAAAAATGATTGCACTTGAAAGTAGCACTGGAATATGTTTCCTGACATGTTCAGTTCATGGAAAAGAGCAAAGAAATATGTCATCCTTGGATTTGTTCGATATCCTATTCCTCTTGTTTCAATTTAGCAACCTAATAAACATAGCTAACTAAAAGAAAATTGCTCTATTGAACAATTTATGTTCACAAAATTGCTGAGAGTATATTACCAAAACTTCTGATTATGTTTTCCATGCAGGCACAGATGGTATATCCACCTCATACTAAAGAAATTATAGAAGAAGAAAAAAATAAAGCCCCCACAGCCAACTCAGAAGAATGTGAAGATTTTACTAAACCCAAAAATGTAAACTCTCTTATGACAATTTTGGATGAGGGTTTTCATGAAGAAATCAACGAAAGATTTGACATCAGATGCCTCCAAGATATGCTAGAAGAGTCCCAGTCAGATTCATCAGTTTCCTTTTATTCACACATTGATTCTACAGAAGCAAGTGATTCAGAGGTAAAACATGAACAGATATTGTAATCTAAATTGCACATCTTTTTATCTTTGAACTCTGTGGTTTACATTATTAAAAAACAATGAGATAGCTGGGGCTTAAACTGCCAAGCTAATAAGGTAGGTTTTGTAAGATCCTAGGTTGCTTGATCTTAAACCAGATGGCTGATAAGATAAATTTCTCCTGCCAGCTGATCTTCTAGCATTCACAGCAACCATTCCTTGGTGTAAAGTTGCCTTGTCAAGGACCAGTAAACCAATTCAGAATAGGTAACTTGAGATCTGGTTCTGTAAGGTTCTCAAATCTTGATGAATAATACAATTTGATCCATCGAACCAAAATCAAAATTAGTCAGATAAGGCCTGCCATTCAATGCTATTTTTCAATAGGATTATAGCTGCCTTGAAACTAGAGTCAATGAAACAGAGTGATGTAAATGCACATCTTTATGGCAAAGATTAGAGTCTAGAATCCAATGATAAATTTCATGATTAAACTTGCAATTAAAAACAAACCATGCTATCATCATCATGCCTTCAGTACAAGGACTTATCCTTCAAAAAGAGGAATTGGAACA
The DNA here is from genome assembly GCA_017589505.3 of Metroxylon sagu. Taxonomy (NCBI): domain Eukaryota; kingdom Viridiplantae; phylum Streptophyta; class Magnoliopsida; order Arecales; family Arecaceae; genus Metroxylon; species Metroxylon sagu. Next base: position 2,071,791 of record JACVBY030000663.1, read on the forward strand.
AACTGGTACAGATGCCAGATCTATTATTATTAATGATTACTATTCTTCTGAATCAGATGAGAATGCAGGGTAAAGAGAGCCCAGAAAAGACCCTGCCAACACATGCAGATCTTTCAGCATTCAATAACAGTGGGAGGTATGTCCATACTATATTATGGTAACTATCAGCAGCTATTACTGTGACAAGTTTCTAGTTAAAAAATTATGATACAATAATATGGTGTTCTTATGATCGTTATAGGAACTACGTACCTGGTTATTCACTCCCTCAGCATCCAGAGACATCTGCTCCTTATTCTCCAAGCTATTCAATGCAAGTGGAAGCCTGTGAAGCAAATGCAAGTTGTCTGTTATCTAGCAGATCACATAGTTCACTTAACAATTTAAGATTTACAATCTTGGATCTGAGAGATGTGGAGACATGTCCCTTCTCAAGTTGTTCTGTAGAAGATGGGACACCTCCAGAAAGATCACCACCACATGATTTGAGATGCTTTAGCAATTTCTCATCGAAATTTAGAAGGAAATATAGCATATCTGAATTGGTTCCTCGAGGAAGTTTTGCAAGGAGGAAAATAAACTTTTCAAACAGTGAGAAGGACTGGAGTGATGAAAGCTCAAGTTATGGAAAAGATAATCACATTGAACTACTGGGAAGATTTGAAAAGGCAGTTTCAACTCTATGTTTCTCAGAAGGTCTAGGAAAATGTGAAGATGCTGATTTGGATGTTACAACCATATGGGAATTACTCAACACTAAGAAAGAGGTTAGATATAGCTCAGCAAAGCAAGAAATCCTTGACCAATTACTGGACATTATTTCAACTTCTAAAAAGGAGAAAGTCATTAGGGCATCAGTGTCTATGCTTCTACTTCTAATATCAGAAGACAAAGCAGTTATAGAAGACATTAAGAAAAAGGATTTACATCTGAATAATTTGGCCAGTGCATTGAAGAAGAATGTGCAAGAGGCTGCTATTCTTATCTATTTGCTAAATCCATCACCTACAGAGATGAAAGGTCTAGAGCTTCTACCAGCACTAGTTGAGATTGCTTGCAACTCAAATGGTCAGAAGGGGTCTTTGTCACTTCCTTTAACACCAACATCAGCATCAATAGCCATGATTGAAGTATTAGTAACTGCATTTGACTATGTAACAAATAACATGCACTTGGCAGCTATTAGTTCTCCTCAGATTCTCTCTAAGCTTGTAAATGTTGCAATGAACAAGAATTTAGAAGAAGGTGTGGCTTTGGCAGCGATTCTTGTTAGATGCATGCGTCTGAATGGGAATTGCAAAAAGTTTTTGTCACAAGTTACTCCTGTCGATCCATTTCTCCATCTTCTTAGAAGTAATGAGAGACGGGCCAAATTAGCTGCACTTGAATATTTCCATGAGATTCTTTGCATGCCACGGTATTTTTATGTTCTAAATTGCTTATTTCAATAGCTAATCTCAATTCACAAGTGTCTGTATGCTCTTGTATTTAGTAGATGGGATAATGTTCTTTCTCTTTTATCTGGAAGCTTGTTTTTGTTCCTCATATCTCAGCCAACAAATGAGCTGTAAAACTCAACCCAGTACAAATTAGCCAAAATTCAAAAACAAAACAGCATACACATCTATAATTAATTGACATTAACAAACTTGCTGAGTAATAGTACCCTGATGTTCCAGGTCTGCAGCCATCCATTTGCTCCATCAGATACGAGAACAAGGAAGTATCGGCATTATGCACACATTGATGGCCTGTGTCCAACAAGCTGAACTTGAACATCGACTTTTGGCAGCAAATCTTCTGGTTCAATTAGACATGCTGGTATAGTTTATTCAGTGCTACAATTCAAAGCATGAGATTAAACATTCGAAGATATATATGTCATTGAACTACAATTTCTGTCAACAAATTATAGATTATATTCTTTGAGAAAATGAAAGAATGTTAAATGGGTACAAAGTCCATCATCAATTTACCAGAAATCTAATCCTCATTGTTACTTGAGACTGCTTTGCACTAAACACTGGAAAGCTTGGTCTTCCACAGATCTAATTCTAAAAATATTTTCCACCTTGCAGATATCTTTGGCTGCATTTTGATCAGAATGAAACTTTTTTGAAAATTTTATACATAAATTAATCAGGCAGTTCTCAGCCATTATAATGATCATGAAGGACTTGTGATTACTTCAATCATTTTCATGTTGTCTTAGACAACTAACAACTGGGAAGTGCCTCTTCCATCATTTATACCACACTACACTATATATGATGTCTTATCAAATTAATATTCTGAACATATAATATCATTTTCTTTGTCAGCGAAGCATTATAATTTTCTACACATTTCAAGAAAGATAAAAAGTTTTTTCTAACAATAGGAAGACAATGTTAGAAGCAAGAATTGACATTAAAGAGACAAATCTATTGCAGGAACATCCAAGTGGTAAGACTGTATTCAAAGAAGAGGCAATGGAAGTCCTATTAGAATCAGTTGCCTCTGAAGAAAATTACAGCACACAGACACTTGCAGCATTCATTCTTTCAAACCTTGGAGGGACTTATTCTTGGAGAGGAGAACCATACACAGCTGCATGGCTTGTAAAAAGGGCAGGTTTGACATCAGTACATCATAGGAATATGATCAGAAAAGTTGACTGGTTCGATCCCTGTCTACAGGTACTAGTCAGACAATTCTCATGAATCCTGTTCACAAAAAGAACCAGCCATCATATTGTCCAAGTAGCATTAACATAGATTATGTTTTGCTTCAATTTGGTGATGCATTAAATTGAAACAGAATATATATGTCTATTTTTTGATATGGTAGATAATATTCATGCAGGATACTGAAACAAATGCATGGAGTGCTAAGACTGCAAGAGGTGTCATCAAATTTGGGCATTCTTTATTTAATGCTTTGGCAAGGGGCATTCAAAGCAAGATAAAGAATGTGTCACATGACTGTCTCATATGCATTGCATGGCTTGGAAGTGAAATGGCAGTTATGGGTCCAAGTAGCCTCAGATATTACGCCTGTGAGATTTTGTTGAGTGAAATGGCACACTTCCTCCATCCAGGGTCAGGGCTCGATGAGAGAATTCTAGCATGTCTTTGCGTGTATAATTACACATCTGGTAAAGGTAATGCAATGTTTTACAGTTTTAGACCCTCATACATGGTAGTGGCAAAGTCTCATGACTTCAATTCTGCTGAGAAAAAGCTTCTGATTCTGAAGAATCGTTCTGATAAAATGAATAGTGCTGGACTATCATAGTGATGATTTACATATTTTCTCAAAGTTAAAAGCCAGCAGCATGCACCTCCTATTTAAGAAGTATTTTTCAAACCTTCTTTTGCTTAGGTCATTTTCACTTCAGTAACAATAGATTCAGGGGCCTATGAGAAATACATGCACCTGCGCACCCCCCCCGGCCCACACAAAAAAAAAAAAAAAAAAAAAAAAAGAGCTATAGTTTGTCATTTGATTTGAGTCAGTATACACTTATTAAGACTATGGGAACCTTGAGGTGATAAGAACAACCTAATATTACCAAAATACCCTTGAAACTTTACAAATCTAACTCTGATTCCTTTGAAAAATCCAGCATGCCACAGTGATGATTTTGAAAGGTCATGCATTTTGTTTACATTAAGCATGTTGTTTTCATAATGAAATTATAACCTTTGCTGGGTTTTCCCCATATGCAGGAAAGCAGAAACTAATGAACTTCTCAGAAGGTTTACGAGAATCACTTAGACGTCTCTCAGGTTACACATGGATGGCTGAGGAATTACTACAAGTTACTGATTATTTTATTCCCACCAAACCAGTGAGTGCAGTTGTCAGTTTCACTTTTTGCTAATTGTTACATATATGTGTAAAAACAAGATTACATCTTTTATTGGGGGGGCAAACTTGATAAAAACTGCAAGATAACAATTACATGGTAGTAATGTTTGCAGATGATGTGTTATAATGGTCTGATGATTGCATTTAAAATTGTGACCTTGCCATTACTAGTTTTGTCTTCATAAAAGTGCAAGAACGTACTTGAAGATGAAACAAATTCTTTCAAATTCCTCTCATTGCAACTAACAAGCATTAAGGATGTATTAGGTCCTTTAAGCAAGTGAAGCAACATTGTTGACTGTTGATAAGAGGTTCTGGTCCTCCCATATCAACCCCATTTCTATCTTCTTGAAACACATTTGACTTCTCACCTTTCACATAGATATGGAGGATTAGAAGTGTTTTCAAACAAAAATAAAAATTATTTTATATGGGCTTCTATGGGTGATAATTCCCAGCAAACTTCATAGGTCTGAAATAAGGACAAAGCTTGTGACCATTATTATGAGCCAGTACTCCAACACAGTAGTTCAAGAAAGCCAAATAAATGCCTTAAATGTAATAATACCTCAGCTAAAGCATAACAATTGCTTAAATTAATGAAGGTACTTTTCGTAATTTACCTTTACAATCTAGTGGTTAGCATAATAATCAACCACCAACAGAATCATGAGAATGTAAAAGAAATTAGAATGCTTGTAGTATCAAAGGCTAAATAAGAGATGATATCCTAATATAGTGACATCTGAATATGTCTTTAGATTATGATTTAATTATCATTTGCTATATGCAAATATAATCACCTCAAATTTCGATCAATGACACATAACAATGGCCAATTCCAGTTAGTTCGAGTAGGAAGAAAGTAACAGGAAAAAGGCACTCCTTGAAATGGATAGTTTGGTTAGAAGCAATCAATGGTGTGGAGCAAGGATGGCTAACCCTTAGAAAAAATCAGTTTTCATGAATTATCTGATCTAGATGAAAGTTATTAGCTTATTCCAGAACAGCCAACTCAGATTAGCTTGTTCTAGATCCCATAAACAGGTCAAAGAACATTGGATTTAATTCAACATTCTTACAATGTCAAGCTTTATCAGAACTTGATAGCATTACGGTACTGCATTGATATCACAGAAATTTGAATATTGCATTTTGAAAAGCATGTTGAACTTCAAATTCAAATTACCTTTACTACAACAATTATTTTGCTAATATCATCTTCAAGCCTTTTAACTGTCCAATGAATGCCCATAAAACTATTCAGATTATAAAAAAATTATGCATTTGCTATAAAGACATTTCTATCATAAATGTAGATAACCCTGGAAAACTATTGTTGCAAAAGTGATACATAATTCACTCCTTAACTTGTGAAAGAATAACTGTGCATTAGCGCTAGCAGGGCAATAACTAAACACCTGCTAGGGTGCCATCATAGTAACAGAAAATACAATGATCGAACTCATATCTGATATTTGTGTGAATATCATATATATAAGTGTAATTATCATGCTTTATATTTACCATAACAATATTAGCAGGACCCTTACCAATATCCTCTGAAGCACAGATCAATCTGCCAATTAGCATGAAATCCTTAAACGTATATTTTTATGTTAAGCATATTTCGATGCATGAGAGCAAAACTCTTGTTTCACATTATAGGGGACTACAATTGTGCAAGCAAATTTCCTCTTCATCTACTGTTCTTCAATTCTCAAATTAGATTCATTTGCATTTACTAATCTGCAATAGGGATATATGACTTTGACTCACTAATGCACATCAACCATCTACTAATGATGGCAATTGCAGCGTGTGTCATGTGTGCATACCCAAATTCTGGAAGTAGGTCACGTTGGAAGTGGAGCTGCAACTGCTCTTATTTTCTACAAAGGGCAGCTTTGCGCAGGATACTCAGATGGCTCGATTAAGGTAAGGATATATTTAAGACAGAATATTATGCGGCCATTAATTTTGACAAGTTCAGACTTACTTTGTGACATCACAAATTCCCAAACACCACTATGATGGAAGAAGAAATTTGTATGGAGCACTACCCAAGATAAAAGAAATGATGAGAAGCAGACATATAATCTTATCATTATTAAAAAAATGTTGTGCTGTAACAGAAATGAAATAAGAAACTCAAAGCCACCATTTCAAAATGATGACATACTATGTCAAGCATGTTAGTATCCAGACAAATGTTTTTTTGTGCCAACAAAATTTGCTACTTTGTCAATTATAAACAAGAAATTTCATCTGTCATTAGATGCAATGAAAGAAATGAGACTCTTTAACATATTTGGTGAATCAAATCAGGTATGGGACATCAAGGGACAAAGAACAATGCTTGTATTGGAGGCCAAGGAGCACAGAAGGCCTGTAACCTGCTTTGCACTTTTTGAACCAGGGGATAGCCTTTTAAGTGGATCCTCTGACAAAACTGTCAGGGTAACTGATCCCATCATACAAAGGATCGTTTATTGTTGAAAAAAATAATAGAAAAAGAACAAGTAACAAAAAGCTCTTTTTCATTTTACAGGTTTGGAAAATGGTACAAAGGAAATTAGAATGTGTTGAAGTTATAGAGATGAAGGATCCCATTCAAAAAGTAGATAGTTGCGGTGACAAAATTCTTGTAGTTACACAGAGCCGTGGTCTCAAGGTAAGGGTCAGCCTATTCTAATTGCTACTTAAGATAAACCTTGCACTACAGGTTTCAGATATTGTAATCATTAGATTCAAGCTTCGGGGCAGGCTAGTGGTAATATCCACATGCATAGAAGTTCTTTTATTTTTCTTCTGGCAATTATTAGAATCAAGCGGCAGGGTAAGCTAGTGGTAACACCCACAAGCTTAAAGCCTTTTTTCCCCTTCCGGCACCCTTGAATAATTGGTCTTTATCAATGTGTTTCACTTTTTCATGATTGATAAATGCAAATTGACATCATGTTAGGGCAATGTTTTATATAGGTCTGCCATGAGTCAAGAAGCATCCAGACTACATGTGAGAAAAAGCATGTCAAATGCCTAACTGTGGTCCAGGGCAAAATTTGCCTTGGTTGCACAGATTCAAGTATACAGGTTGGTTTGATGTTTGGACTTCATATAAAACCATATATAGCATCTAAGACTTGTTTTAATTATTTTCATCTGAGCCTTTTTTTCATCAGAAGGGACCAACCATTTAAAGTGTAACTGAAATTTTCTTCAGGAAGTCGATATAATGGAAAACAATAAAACAGAGGTCAGACCACCTATAAAAAGCTGGAGGATGCAAAACAAACCAATAAACTCTATTGTGGTCTATAAAGGATGGGTTTACTGTGCCGGTGCGGTTGTTGAAGGATCCAGCATAAAGGTATGTGTATATGCACAATATAAATGTTAAAAAGGATGGAGCAATCAACTTATTTAATCTAAGAAAAATTTAGGAATGGAGAAAGCACTGCCGACCTCAAATTTCAATAGCAATGGAAAGGGGAACAAGTGTGCAAGCCATGTCACTGGTAGAGGACTTCATTTACTTGAACTGCAGCTCATCCCCAAGTATTATTCAGGTTATTTGCAAGCTTATTTCTTGAAAATTTCATACTATGAATCTTGTCATGTGCTTGCCGTTTGGATGGGTATCCTTAGATGAGGTAATTTGCAACAGGTCTGGTTGAGAGGAATGCAACAGAAAGTAGGTAGATTATCAGCGGGTAGCAAGATAACAAGCCTCCTGACAGCAAATGATATTATCTTTTGTGGTATTGAAACTGGCTTGATAAAGGTGTGTTAAGCAAGCCACTTAGCATAGTAAAATAAACCTTGCATAACGTACCTCGCCAATATTCTTACCCCGGTTTACATATGAATGACAGGGCTGGATTCCTCTCTAAAGACGCTAGAACAATGCATGTCGAAGCTACAGGCTGTACATATTTCAACACAAGTTGGCAGAGAGAATGTAAAAAAGAATAGGATGCTGTAAGTTGATTCATTTCACGAGACAAAAATTATGTAATTCATGACCGGCAATGATAATAAGTTATTTAAAAAAAAAAAAAAAGCAAGGTTGCTTTTTTTTTTTTTTTTTTTTTTTGTTGATGAATAACGAGCATGTATGTGTATTAAAGCTGAAGATTGAAAGGTGCAGTTGTTAATATGTGTATCAAGGATGTCTGTTGAAATAAAATGCTTTGTTGTTGGCAACCGGATGAGCTAAAATTTATTGTCATGCCTCTGCTTGTTGAGTGAGAAAATTTTTCATTCGATCAGGCCAACGACATCACATCTGATGACTATTGCTCCGATGATATTAACCTCAACCAGCTCTCCTTGAGTATAGTTAAGCCTAACTTGTGAATACTATCATGACAGTCTATGTAACAAAAATCAACACTCCACTGGTTTTGACTGGAATATCTGGTACTCGAGCATTTTTTTTCTTTTTGTTATTTTTCCCTTCAATCCAGTATCAGAACAGTGAAAACTATGTAGAGATCATTATTCTCTTAAACCATTACTGAAAGTCAGAATAAGGAAAACAGGAAGGAAAAGAGGTGAAAGAAGTCTTAAGCTTTCTTCCAAACTGGAAACCAAGCAATGTGAGCCAGATTTTGTTACCAGTGGTAGATTGGCAATGCTTCTTAGCAAAAAAGAAAGAGAAAAGAGTTAAATGATATTGGAAAAGAATTTAGAGATAAGAACGATGTGCCCTAAAAAGGAGGGAAGAAGTGAGAGAAGAACCTTCGAGCGGTAGGTGTCTGCCAGTGAAGGATTGCTTCTGGATCATGCCTCCAGACTCCAGAGAAAAGAGGCTTCCATTTTGATTTCTACCCCCTACGAAAAGTGGAAAAAGAAAAGAGAGAACTTCAAACTTTCATGGATTTTTTTTTTTTTTTTACTTTTTTTCACAAGCCATGGTAATTTTCGCGCAGGTTCTCCAGCATATCAACCTCCTAAATTTTCCTAAATTCCAAGCTCAGGTTGAAGTCATGACAACTGAAGCAAACTCCACTTAATTTTTACAAAATATCTAACATAGTTCTAGAAATACCTTTGCGGCAACATTGTTTTAAACCCAAGGAAGGTCAGGTAAAATTACCCACTGGCATATCTTATAAATATTTTTTTTTTTGATTTGGATTCTCATTGAGGAAAACGAAATTAAACAAAGAAGCAATACGCTGGGCTGGTGATTAGCTACTCAACTAGATACGGCTATGGCTAGTTGGAAAATTTCTTTGGCTTGTTGAGATCATGGGATCAACGTACATTTGTCCTTGTCCTCCTTTGGTCATGCAAGAGCCGTGCTTAATACACCAACTTCTAACAGGGACAGCATGAGATGAGGTCCCATTGTCAAAAGGTTGTAAGAAATATTTTAATTTGAAAACATAGAGGCACCCTGCTCATCATGCAGAAATATGCCAGCATATAACTGGTTTTGCCATGATGTCATGCATTAAAATATCAATCAGCAACCAAAAATCGTGAACAAAATAATATTTAGCTACACTGTTCAAAGGAAATAAAAAGTGATTATACTTCTGACCTCTCTTCTGAGAGTTAGAGATAAACTCTCCTTTCGCGGCAAAAACAAAAAAAACAAAAAAAAGGACCCACGAGGATATTTTTGCAGCATATATTTCTTTTGCCCAGTATCTCTTCCCACCAAGAAAAGAATAATAAAGCAGGCATCAACATCTTCATGTTGGGGCATCATAAAATAGATGGTTCAGATGGCTCAACATGCAGTTATCTTCCCTCTTTGGATACTGAAGTACCCTATAAGAAAAGAGGGGTGTTCAAAAACTATTCTTCTTCTCCTGCTTCCTCTTCTTCTTCTTCTTGTGCTTCTTCTGCATGCCCTTCTTGATTTGCTTCAGTAACCTCTTTCCCTATAAAGAAAAGAGTGAAAAAAGAGGGAAAAAACTCGTTATAATGCTAAGTGATGAATCAGGTGAACACAATTAAAGCAGCAGAGCAGCAGAGTATATCCATGCTTCCACACTAAGCTGAAGAATTTACTTCAGAAGCAGAATAAACCATCACGACGCAAAGGAAGTAACTGGACCTTATTGTCTGAAAAATTAAACATCTATTTTCTCCATAAATAGTACACTTGAAGACATGAAAAATAATCTGCTTTCCCCAATAAAATCATCATTGAATTCAAGAGCATCTCATCCTCTATTATCCATGTGAAAAATGATAATGTATCAGCTCTGGGGCAGACCGCAAGTCCAATTTACATAGCTTATGTTGAAGTGGGAAAGCATCTCATTATACTTTGGAACAAATTTGATTGTTCATTCTGTATCCAACTTCATAATACCGGCTTTCATATCCATACTAGTATCATGCTGGAACAGTCAGTTCAGTATACCAACACTTGGTAAGCCTCCTCCCGTGACAAATATTGGCTCAGTACCAATACGATACAGTATGCCTGGTATAGCTCAGTATGGCAAACAGTGCACTGCATTACTGGGCACATAAGTTCCATAATTTCATCATGAACTGTTAGCAAGGATAAATTTCATGCTGTAACTCTTGAAAATTATTACCAAATCATAACTCTTTTCCATATTAAACAGTCTATCTAGTTGTTTAGATGGATCAGACATGGAAAAGACATTAACATAAATTCCACTTCCACGATATAGACAAATGATATCTGCTATCCATATACAGGGAAGACCCCATCCCAGCCAGTCTTTCAATGATGCTTCAGCATTACCCATGTAGGAATAAATTTGCCTAAGTTACACTTGCCAAATCCTCCCATTTTTCGCTCCATTGAAGTAGTCGGAGAAAGAAACATCTCTCCATAGTCAGTCATATAATCTCCCTGAAAGTGGAGTAAATGCTATTCCCAGATATCTAATGTTCTTTACTTCAAATCCTATCGCTTTTTATATCAGTTGCAGGGGGGAACAAACCACAAATTTCCTTCAAAGTCAAAACTATGAGAAAAAGAGAATTCACTTTGTGGACTGAGAGAGTGCTCCTCAAGGCTGGGGAGGTTCAGACACCAGAAACCTGAGATCAGTAAGTTTTCATGGCAAAGTTTGACAGTACGTTGTCATGGAAAATGGGTTTATGTGATCCACAATGTATGCTACATTAATATACTTCTGTGGGAGGAGCCTAACGCTTGTAAAACCTATTGATGTGCAGTGCTAGTTTAACACCACCCCCACCCCCACAATGTTCTGTTCTAGTATACAATGGCATGAGCATATCCTTGCCAGAGTTATTCCTGGTCTTTTAGCTTTCTGTAGATAGCCTGCCTGCTATGCCCTTATAAATGCTTCATCATGGCCAACTAGCACTAAAATTGAAGGCCTTATAGATATCCTTGCCACCTCTACTCTTTTACCTCCACCGGTTCTTTAAGGAGACAACTAATCCTATAACAATGGTACACCTATCTCTACGACCGGGTCTCCTAGGCAGGGATACAGCCTCTACCTTCTGATAGTCCTAAAAAGAGGAGTGGTAACAAAACATCAGGTGAAAGTCTTTGCAGTGGCCTAATATCAAATTATCTCTATCAAGATGAACTCTTGGTAGGATAAGTATCAGAGATATCAGCACAAGTTTTGATCCCTGAACTGGCACCTACCGCCAATCTGCAACCAAAGTGCATGCAAATCCTTTTGCAAGGCAAAACATCTAATTTATTGAAGGATGTGATAATGGGGGACAGAGACAGGATGGTTACCACCTGAGGGAAATAAAAGGATGACTCAAGGATTCAAATCTGCGAAGCTAACCTAAAAGAATATACTTATTTCTAACAGACACAAATTTTCTAATCTGCCCACATAACATCATGCAAATTAAGCGGAAACCATTCTTCAGGATCAGCCATAACAAGGCATTAGACCAACTTTCAGCAGAGACTGGTTTTTTTCCGCCCATAATAACCATCACAACACCATAGATGTAAAGGACTCCCCATTTAAATGCAAATCAGCTATGGAAACAAAAGCCCAAAATTTCAGAATAAAATGATGAAGGCCAGATATAGAATCTCCAGAATTAAACGTAATTGAAGAACCTAGACAAAATCATAATGCTAAAAGAAAGCAAGGAAGTTATTGTAAAAAATCAATCAGACTGACCGTTTCTTATTGTATTCAAATAGGAAGCCTTTTGATTTTACGGTTTCATAATGCATACAGGGAAGCCAACAGTGCTGAGAATTGTTCGGCACATGGCAATGTTTTAAAATACAGTGCACGTTGTTGCATATGCACATGCAATCCCTTGACTGTACTGCATTTCCCAATATGTAGTCCTATGTATGATCGTACTACATATGGACCAAAAAAAAAAAAAAGAGGCAATCCACTTAGCATCGTGCAGCCATATATATATATATGGCATGCTTAGTATCATACAGCTGCATATGTGAGCTACCATTCTGAAGCTACACAGGCAGCCTACTCCTACGTGGGCCAATGCAGGTAAAGTGGGTTCAAGCTGATAGTTAGGTAGACATAGATTCCAGATGGTCCTGATATGGCCACAAAGGTATTAATAGTGCTATAAATTGTTCATTTGTTTATAATTATTGCAATTTGAGTATTAGATCAAAAATAATAAGTCCCAATTGTTAGTTGTTAACTTGCTATTGATGTTGTTATTATCTATCTATTAAAAAAAAAAACTATCATCATTATTGTTTTTATCATACTTAATATATTATAGTTATTTTAAATAGCTCAAAGATAGTATATGCATATGCAGCCCACATACCACACGTGCGCTATGTAGTCCATTGACCACTTGCATATTACAGCAGCTTTCTAAAACACTAGCGCATAGAAAAATGAAGGCTTGGGTGAGGGAATGGTCCAAAAGACTTGATGAATATGTTGTGATAAGATAAAGTGGACTTTTTGGTCAAAATTGTTGTCTAAGTGCTTAAGACGTTTGAGCACTTTTTCTTATTTTAGTGACAAACACAGCAAAAATTAACAAAATGAGGATAGTTAAAAAAAAGGTCTCCCTCATGATTACATTTGAGACTAGTGATGATAACATGATCATTATGAGCAACACTAAGGAAAATCAGCTGTGCTATATAAGGATTACCACATATATTGTTAGCATTATTAGCATTTAGGCAAAACCATCTTAATATGGAAGAATCATCTCCAAACATGTTCTGATTAAGGTCCTAGGAAAGACTTCACCAAGCTATCTCCCAAAACAGTACAAAAGATCAGTGTAAGCATGTAACAAACAGAAAGCATTGAAACACTGTAGGAGGAAAGTATGGATCATCATTGACCAAAAACAATTTATAATAACAGAAATGCATTATAATTTCATAATGTTGGACAAATAATAAATAAAATTCATTATCTTTTATACTTTCCAATATCGATTGAAAGTTAGCATTTGACTAACTTACCAAATTCAGTAAATATGACACCTCCAGAGCATAACCCTTCTTCAATTTTAACTAGACGAAGCGTCATCCTAGGTCCAATCTCCTGGAGTTTGACAGCACTTTTAGTGGATGCACGGTTTACCCTACCAAGATCGCTTGCTAGACTAACTGTTGATGTTTCTTCATCTGCTTCGCTTTCCGATCCATAACCAGCTCTTCAAAGATGGAAAACAACCACATATTTGATTGGATCAGCATAAAGATTAAAGTAGCAAATCCTTGAATAATAAAGAGAAACACAACATCCCAAGGTCAATAGAAATTGCCATCTTCAGTATATTTAGATTCAAAAGGTAATAGAGGAAAGGGAAACAAGCCAGTCAAAGCAAATTTGAGGGAAAAAGATATCAGCATTCCCTTGGAGTTCTTGTAAATAAGAACAAATAAAAATTTAAGGCTCTTTTGAACAACTTCCATACATATCTGAAACACTCGATGGTAAACTCTTGTCTACATAGCACACAAGTTAGAAAAGAAACTGATTATTTATTTCTTTCAGCAGATTCAACCATCAAACCCCTATTTTTATGTTTTCAATTATTTACTAAGGCATAAAAGTGTCGAGTCTTTTACATGCATCAGCATGGCAATCCTACTTACAGTGCTACGATGTTAATATAGCTATAAACAACTATAGTTCAAATTACATTAACCAGGCATCATCACAAGCCACGGAAAGGTGTTCTAGCTTAAGGATCTTGCATGTGTCTCCAGCTTTTACACAAGGTAAAGCACTTAAAGAGCTCTGGCTAATCAACAAGTTACTAGATATTTATTTCCTGTCCTGCCTTGTTCAAAATATTGATGTTCTTAGAATTCACACAGGAAACAGAAGAAAGAAAAGAAAAAAAAAAAAAAAAACTCTTACTTGGTCACAAAATCACTAACATCTTTAAGACCCCTCATATCTGGCACTTGGTGGCTTTGCACAAACTTCCTTATCCTACGAGAGACACCAACTGGTTGTAACCTAACGGAATAATGCCGAAAATCAATGAGCTTTGTCTCACTGTCGTAATTTAACAACACAATCCTCTGACATGCCGAGAGGTTGACCTGCAATGCACGAAACAAAAAAACATACATATATCCAAAGACCTCAAGAAAAGAATAACACTAAAACAATACAAAACATAGTTCCTCTGACACTCACAGTATTTATATCAATAGCTGGAAATATATTCTGAAACATAATAGTCGTCAGCTTCAGATGTTGACCTCCACCCCCAAATCCAGACAGCACAATCTATCGCGCATATAATCATACATCAATACCAAAGGCCCAAATTTGCACATCAATACCAAAGGCGCAAATTTGGTGATATCTAAAGATTAAAATAAGCTATAGAACGACAAATCACTAGTTTTAACGCAGTTGTGCTAATCAACAGAAGATTACCAGGGGTGAGTCTTTGAAGAGTTCCTGGGGGCACCGCGGACGGGCCTGTGACCGAGCGATATCGGCTGCGAGCGCGTACTCATGGATTTCAAAGTTAAGCGTCGGGCCTTGAGGCGTCCTCGCGACGCGCAGATGGGGAACGCTCTTGGGTTTCGATAGCATAAGAAAATGAGTGACGCCCATCGGCCCAGCGACGTTCAAGAAGTCCTTGAGGTTATTCCGTTTCTTCTCCTGCTCCGGCGAAGAGAGAAGATTATTAGATAAAATATAAGGAGGAGCGAGGGAGAGGGAAGGGAGGGAGAGGTACTCTTAATTTGAGGGCGGTGTAGGGGAGCATGAGCTTTCGGAGGTCGAGTTGGAGTTGTTTGAGAGGGCCCGGAAGCTTGCCCCTGCCAAAGACGAAGCTCTTAGGGATCTTACCGCCGGTGACCTGATCCACGTTAGGCTGCTTCTTGACCACCGGTGGCTTGGCGGCCATCTTTTTATTCTTCTTCTGCGATTGGAATTTAAGAAGAAAGAATTTTCAGTATGAGAAGAACGGGGGAAAGAGGAGAGATTGATCGAAGACTTACATTCTTGAAGCGAGCCATATTCGATAGAAAATTTCGCCTGAGAACAGCGCCGAGGAGTTGGGAAGGGCGCGAGGGACGAAGGTCGAGGGTTTCGCTAGGGTTTTACGAACAAGATGGAGGAGACGGATCGGATGCTGAAAAGCTCCAATTGGATCTTAAAAAATTCGAGCCCTGAGCGGGGCTGCGATTCGCTCTTTAGGCCTGGCTCAAATTCGACGTAAAGCCTACCCAATAAATAGAGGGTGTTGGGCTAGATTATGGGCCGGTGAGATTGTGCGATGCATAGCTTCCTTCCGGCTCAATATATATATATATATATATAGAGAGAGAGAGAGAGAGAGAGAGAGAGAGAGAGAGAGAGAGAGAGGAAGTATATGAATTTATTTAAAATTTTTAATTGAATGATTCAAAATGTTTTGCAAGGTCAAAATATTGAAACACCAAATTATCACCCAAAGATATTATATGATCATATTAGAGAGACTGATTCAAGTCTTTTAGCATATTTATATACTTATTTGGAAAATATTTTTTAAGAGAATTGGGTGGGATTGGAACATGGGTCTCAAGTTTAATAACTTGCACTCTACCTATCCCAAGTAATAAATAGTACTCCTTGTTAAATGATACGTATTTATTATAAATATTTAGCAAACATGTATTGGTTGTTAAATGGGTAATTATACATGTGTTGTACGAGATTGTTATATATATATCGCATATCAAGATGGAAAACGAATAGGAAGCACATAATAAAGTATACTTAAGTTTTATCCAAACAAAATATTAATTGAAAGGCTAATTCATGTTTGCCGGCCACAAATTAAAGTGAGATATCCATAATGGAATTATGCACTGCAAATAGAGGTGGGCATGGATTAATCTATAATCATATCTATAATGAAATTAGGTATGGCAAATAGAGGTAAGCATGGGCTAATCCATAATGGAATTATATACTACAAATAAGGATGGGCATGGGCTAAGCAGCCTTTAGGTTGGACTGGTTGATCCAAGAATACACATATATTCATATATACATACAAACATACATATATACACACGTATTTGAAAAATAAACTTTTAAGGATATTGGGCGGGATTCAGACATGAGTTCTCATGATAAAAACCCCACAATTTACCCATCTCAGTTGATGGATACAACCATCAGACAAATAGATATTTGTGCGCTTTACATACGCATGGGCTGATCGGATTGGGTTTGAGCCCTAAGAAATAGATAAATCAACTAGCTAAGTACAAAAGAAACAGCTGAGACATATTGTCAATGCCCCTAAAATGACAAGAATATATGTTACAATCTTTAAAGTTCTACATCTGTGGATCAAAAGGATGAAAAGAAATCAATCTTCCAATTTAAGTTAGCATGCCATTCTGCCAGATTTAACTTTGCACTTTGTTTCCCTGAATACAATGCTGAACTAATGAACTATACTCAACCACCATACAAAATTGATCTTAAGCTGCTTAAAGTTGTTGCCCATAGGAAACCTTGCAAACCCTATTTCATATCTCTGAAGATTATTTGTTGTCTTAATTAGTATCTTTCATTATTTTATTTTCGTAACAATAAGGAGTTGCCCCCTCAAAGTCTGATATAGATGCCAAATAGCATCAGTAAAGGCTCAATAACAAAGTTGGTATGGAAAGTTGTGCGCTATTGAGCAAGAGCCATGGTAGTTATGTTTGAAGAGATCAGCTACCCGATTTTCTTCACAGTGAATGTGAACACGAAAAGTTTAGATGTCTTTATTTTATAGCTAATAAGTTACTTGGCAAAAGGATGCTCTGAATGACCTTCGCCATTAGTCCCCTTCTAGTATACTATCCTATGCTTTGAAATGTATAATAGCGGCAAGTAAACCAAGCCACACAATTGTTAACTTGAGCAACTGGAATAGAACTAGTAGATAGTAACAGCTTCAGGATAGAAAATTCTACTAATAAAGTCCCTAATGATGAATCTAGCACCTGAAGAATTTGGTTTTACCAACTCATCAAAGTTAACCTCGAAATAGCTTGGTTGTGGGGGACTTGAAGAGATGAGTTGTGTTGTTGGAGCACCAAAATCCAATGTAAAAGAGAACCCCTAGTGGCAAGGTAACTTATTCAATAATTGTATTTATATTGTACCTTTATTCTAATTTTATATTCATTTCATCAATGCATGATATTGTAGAATGACACATTTTTGACATAGATCAAATGCATCGGCTCAAAATCTTAGTACTAATTTAAAATAATAATAATAGTGAAAGAAAAAATATTAAAGAGAGAAAAATATCTATTAAAAATAATAATAATCAAGAGCCTATTCTTGACTTATCCTTTTTCTCCTAACTTTCTCTTACACACTACACACCCCAAGCCCATGTATATCAAGAAGAATTAGGACACGTCTCTAGCACTATTTATCCTTCTCTTCTCTCTTGCAAATAATATCTGATTATATCTGATGATGATTGATGATGCTCTATGGTCAGAGCTATATGTGCTTATATAGAGAAGATGTCAATTGTATCCTATAAAGGTTAAAGTTTATATCTCATAAGGATTAAAAATTAATCTTTACCATCAAAAGATGAAATTTGTTAGAATAAAAAAACTAATCATTTCTATTAAAGGACAAGGTTATTAGGATTAAAAACTAATCCTAATTTTAAAAATATTCGTAGTGACTTCTTATATTCTCCTTTATTACGAATTCTATGCTAATAATGTTGAGCTTATTGCGTAAAGCTTCAAATCATTCGATCGCCAATCTTTTAATGAAAATATCAATCAACTAATCCTTCGTAAAAATCAGAAACAGATCAACTTCTTTACCTGCAATCTTTTTTCTAATGAAGTGATAAAGAACTTTGATATTCTTCATTCTTGCATGGAATATTGGATTCCTTACTAATTAGATAGCACTTTTTTTTATTATAACAAAGAAAAATAATATAATCAATGCCTTGACCTAAAGCACAAAGCAATCAGATAAGCCGAGCCGACTTCTGTACTACCATCGTAGTTGCATGATACTCTGGATCTTATTTAAGAACATCAATCTTGATCTCCAAAAATTAAAGTTGGGCTTCATTAGATTTTGAATGTATGGTTGGCTGCAAAAATATCTTGAGATTTCTTTGGCTCCTCTATATCTTGAAAATATTGATGATTATCATCATCGACATTAATTTGATGAATATGTATGGCCTTTTCAGTTTTAATCTTCCACTTTTCTTTACTTTTGCATTATCAAGAGTTGTTAATAGCATTATTGTATATGTCTCATTCACGATCTCCCATAAATCTTATCCAATTAAATATGATAACTTGATATAAGAATTCCAATAAGCATATTTAGTGCTTTTCAGTTTTTGATCTTCATGAGAGAGATGATAGCAGCATTAGCTATAATAATTCACTTGTTAATTATTAAATAAAAAAAAAGATAAGAGTTCAAATGCTTGCACTAGAGCACTGTTAAGTATTGAAAACTCTTCAACCATATTGATCTACGAACATACAAACTACTAATCTCAAAACCTATGGCTCTAATATCATCTAAAACCGCACACTTTTTATGTAGATCAAATGCATAACTTAAGATCTAAGGAGCACCAATATAAAGCAAATAATAATAATGAAAGAAAAAATATTGAAGAAAGAAAAAATTATATATTAAAAATAATAACAAGTTAAAAGCCTATCATTGACTCACTCTCTTTCTCTCAAGCACCATAAATCTCATGCCCTCATGCATTCAATAGAAGTAAAATACATCTTTAATACTCTTCATTCTTCTGTACTCTCTTACTAGTGATGCCTGATTTATCTTACGATACTTGATGTTAATTGATGATATCTTAAGATCAAAGCTACGTATGCTTACAAGATTAACTGTATTGCAAAGACTGAAATTTTTATTTCATAAGAATTAAAAATTAATCCTTATCACTAAAGGATAAAGTTTGTTGGAGTAAAAGGCTAATCTTTATTATCTAAGAAAAAGATTGTTAGGATTAAAAAGTTCATAATGACTTCTAACAAATGTCTCTTGCACGCATCAACTGCCAAAGGAATTTGTAAAATTTTATTAGCTATATTTGAGCTCGCTGTTCCGTTTACCATTGTCATCAAAGAGACGAGCCACTGTGGGCATCTGGTCCAAGGTACATTATATTGCCATCTTTGTTAATCACTGGTACCATTAGACCTTCTAAGTTCACCCTGAATGGATTTGCCAACTTTAACAATAGCCTTCCAGATTATTTTCACCTCAAGCCTATCCTCCTCGTAACGCACCTCACTCACATGCTTCCCATAGAAAAGAATCCCTGTGCGTGCTCTAGCCTCACCAAGACTTCCTCCATCTTCCTCTACTCTTAATCATATCTTTCTTCTCCATCGTTTCCTCCGCTATCTTACCATTCTAGTAGGACGTAGTTGGCCCCATTGCCTCTCCATCACGACAAGCTCACCTCCTCCCAACCTCCCCCTTCCAATGCCCTACGTCAACTCTTCCCCTCTTTATTGCACTCACCCCTCTTTATTGCACTCACCACCTTCTCGCCACACACCATAGCACCCACCTGCAAAGCCCAAACCACCCCACCCACCACCCTCCCTTTAAAACGCCCTCCCTCTCTTCGTTCGCTAACTCGCACACCATGGCGGTCCCAACCCTCCCCCTCTTCCTCCTCGTCCTCTTCGTCACCACCTCATCTCACCTCACCTACTCTGCAGCCTCCGACGCCGACAACTACCTCGAAGCTGCATGCAGCATGACGCTGCACCGCGCCCTCTGCATGCAGTCTCTCGAGTCCTTCTCCCACTCGGCAGCTTGGAAGCAGAAGAAGCCGTGCTGGTGGGCGCGCGCAGCGGTCGCCGTCACGCTGATGGAGGCCAAGCACGTCAGCCGGTACCTCGCCAAGGCGATGCATGGCGGAAGGATGGAGGCCAAGCACGTCGCGGCGCTGACGGACTGCGTCGAGTGCTTCGGGGAAGCGCTGGCGCAGCTCCGCAGCTCTCTGGGGGAGCTCCGGCGGCTGGAGAGGAGGACGTTCGAGTACCAGATGAACGAGGTGGAGACGTGGGTCAGCGCCGCGCTCGCCAGCCAGGATACTTGCCTTGAAGGATTTGGTGAGCACGAGGGGCAGGAGGTGGGGGAGGTGAAGTCTAAGGTCTTGAACGCTACGTATTTCACCAGCATTTCATTGGCTCTGGTCAATAGCCTGGCGACTTCTGGAGGGACTTAAGCTAACGCTGCTCTTGAGAACTACTGCATGTATTGGAGAACATATATCTCCTTTATTCTTACTTGTTATGCATAACGGCGTATGATATATTGTGTGTTCTTATAATGTACCTTGTCATGTTTGCTGTACAAGTGTAGTCGTTGGATGATGGGAATATCGTTTTGATGGATGGTGATGCTCTGATCTATGTTTCATTTTGGAGAACTGAGTATCATATATCGTAACAAATATTTTATCATGGCTTTGACAAGGTGAAGGCGTATTGAGGTGACTATGCCAAAGTCTTCTAAAAAAGGAGGATCTATGATCATGATTCAATTTTCTAGACCAATATTTTAACTTGTGTTCAGACAAAGGTCTCATGATTTAGATTTATTGATGCACGAAATTATATTTTCACTTTATGACTTGTATTAGAAATATGATAAATTAAAATTTTCATTTTTTGAGAAAAAAAAAAAGATTTTGTACCATTAGAGAATGAAATTTTGCCCAATTTATCGATGTATGGAAATTTTTTATTTTTTTAATAAAAAAGATTTCATGACCTAATCAGATCCATATTTGAAGAAAAGTGGATTAGGTCAAGCTCGGAGATTAAACTTAATTTAAACTCTAGATCAAATACGGTCTTATATTTTTTTTAATATGACCCATGATGCAATCCGATTCATATATTATTCGGATCTAATTTAGATCTATGGAAAATAAATCTGACCCAATCCAAACTCGATTCAACCCAACACATAAATCTCAATTATATAAATTTTATATTTTTTTTATTTTTATTATTTTTACTAATTCATTAAATGAACTCTTATTCAAACTAATTCTTCTTTTCATCTTAACAACTAGCTAGAACTTATCCAATCTATTTTCACTTAATTATATTTAGATATTCATATCTCATTATTTATTTTAGTAGATTTTTATTTATAATATTTTTAAGTATATCAATAAATATTTTAAAAATATAATTTATGAACTTAAAGATAAATCATTTACTTGGCTAAAATTGAAAGTTTTTGAATGAAAATTTAAGTTTTATTAGGCTCCGTTTAACTAATCGTATTTAATTTTTTTAATGGATTTATATTTAATTATTGATCATTATATTTTAGCTATAAAATAATAGTTAGGTACTTGATTTAAATGCAAACATGGTCTGATCTAATCTCGTCCCAAACTAAAATATTCTGGGTTCGATCCAAATCATACTTATCCCAAATTGATCCAAATGGTCCACTGGCTCTAATATTTTTTCTTTAGACCTGACTTGATCTAAAATGATCAGTAAATGAATTGGGTTCGGATTCAAAATTATGATTCGAATATGAAAATAAATTAGAACTGATCTTATCCAAATATTTTAAAGAGAATACGATTCACTTCTAACTTTTCAATTTTTTTAGCCTTTATTTTTTATTTTTTTTTATTTTGATAAAAAAAAGTAAAAATATTTTTAAAATATTTTCAATTCTATGCTATTTTAAAGCTATATTTTTCTTTAAAAAAATTAGTTTTATTTTCAAACATGTTTTTATGAAAATAAAAACAAAAAATACTCTTATTCTCAAAAACCAAAGGCATCATCGGTTTTGTTTCATGTTAGGTTGGATGCAAGTTAAGTTGATCTCGGTAATGCAGGTGGGATCAGGATAGATTTTGAGCTAAGGCTTCAATTATGAAATTGAGCTCAACCTGACTAAAAATTTAATCAAGCTGTATTTTTAAGTCCATGCGACTGACCCCAGATAACTTCATATAGGGATCAGTCCAATTTGATCTCAGGCTAGCGCAAGCCCATTTATAGAGCCCACGAATAGAGCCCATAAATCCAAACTCTGATGACTGAGATTTCTAGCAGGTATTTATAGACTCTTTTTCTATCTGATTAGAAAAACAGAAGAATGGTAAGAGCCATGGAGAGTACAAACCCATCTATATCGTACCCAGAAGTACAAATCAACCTAAACCCAGGTGTCACTTGCCTTAATTTAATCCAAAACCTAGAGCACCGTCATTGAAACCAGGGAACCAGCACACAGTATTTCAACTAGCTTGGGTTGTAACGCAAACGCGCTGCAATTGCTTTTAGATACGAGTCCTTGCCCCCCCCCCCCCCCGGCCAAAAGACAAACAAAATTATACACGTGTCGGAGAATTAGTGCATCCGCGTCATTTCTCATGCAACGAGATCTGCAGCATTTCATTGCTTCCCAGAGAACCATAACCGGGACGGCCCCTGGTTTCGCACGCAGCGGAAAACGGAAGCGGTTCGAATGCGATCCTAATAACATAGAAGCCGCTTCTTCACCAGTAACTTACCTACACGTGTCCGAACTCTTTGGCGTCGGAGACGTGTCGTTCATGTTTTCTACTTGCCGACGCCGTATGTTCCGCGCTGACCGAGCGGCACGCGTCAAAGCAGAGGCATGCGGCGGTGCACGTTAGCGAGAACCCCTTCCTACCTATAAATCGAAGGCGAAGCTCTGTTTTTCCTCTCGTAGTTCCTCTGCTCTTATTAGATTCAAGAAGGTAAGAAAAAAGATCGGAAAACCCCCCCCCCCCCAAAAAATGGCAGAGAACCCAAGCACGATGGAATCGATTCGGAAATGGGTCATAGATCACAAGCTTCGAACCGTTGGTAATTTCTCAAATCTCTTCTTGTTCTTTTGTTATTTTTCCTCTCTACATATACTCTGTTTCTATTAACACTGGGCTCTTTTTTTTTTTTTTTTCCCCCCTTTTTAAAGGTTGTTTATGGTTGAGCGGCATAGGAAGCTCGATCGCATACAATTGGTCTCGGCCCAACATGAAACCCAGCGTTAAGATCATCCATGCAAGGTCTGGCTCAAATTAATCCATTCCACTTCTTATTAATCGAGTTTTATTCACTTCAGTTAGCTTATTTTAATTATTGCCGCATCATCCTCTAAACAATGTTATTATTATCTTTGAGGGAATATTATTGAATGAATTGAAGGAATTCTATTGATATTCCTCGAGCTGCTTATGTTGGATCAAAACATGATTTAATTTCAGACCAGACCTTAATTCTACACACACAAAAGAAAAAAAAAAAACAAAAAAAACAAAAACCATTATTATTATGTTTTGGTTTTATCATGATTATGTGATAATTTTGTGATATTTTCCTTTATTACTTCGATCTTGAATGCAGGATTTGGCATTGAGCTTTTTGGCTGTGTTTATTTTATAGGTTGCATGCCCAGGCTCTCACTCTGGCTGCCTTGGCCGGAGCTGCGTTGGTTGAGTACTACGACCATCAGACAGGATCAGGATCTAAGGTGAACCGATATGCCCACCAGTTCTTCACAATGGATGGGAACCCACAGAAGGAATAAAGTTAAGGAGCCAGCAACTGCTTGCTTCTGTTGCTCCAAAGCCAGATGTTTCTATGTTTTGAATGTAAAGCATAGTGCAAGAACCTCCTCCTAATTTCATTTATCGATGAAATGTGAGGTGGATTTCCCATCCTTTTTTTTTCAAATAATAATAATAATAATAATAATAATATTAGTAGGAGAAGGTTGTTCTACCTGCTGTAAACCTTGTTTACTTATGATGAAAGGATGTTTCTGTCCAATATAAGTTGCTGTCCAACTATTATTTCTTTTTTCTTGTTATTTCTATTTAATAAGTTTTTATAACTTGGATTTCTCCATGTTTAATAAGTTTGGTAAAATATTAGAATTTTTGTTCGATATGAAAATGAATTTTATGTTAATAAAATTGAGGAGGAGATTTGATGAGCATGTGCTCTACAGTATTATCAGGGGTTCTTCTATCCATGTTTCAAAGCCATCCATGTGGATTACGTGATGGGGCAAAGAATATGCAGCCTGGTTGCTACCTCTTTTTCTGTTATTTGAGGAATAAGTTGACAGCTGAAAGAATACTTCGTATGTCCTGCAATTTTACCGATGTCTAAGTCGTTTCCATGATAGCTTTTAAGAGGGATTTGGTATGGTATTTTTTTTTTATTTTTAAAAATAAAATATAATTTTAATCGTACGTTGAATAAAAGTTATTTATGATATTTTGTTGAGTAAATAAGTTGTTCAATTTATACTGTTACCTTTTTTTTTTTTTTTTCACTCTCAATAAACCTCTTGTCTTCACATGCATATTCTCTTCAAAACTATCTTACAAGAAAAGAAAAAAAAAAGAAAAAAAAAAAAATGATGGATAAACTCTTCCTTCTCTTTTTAAGGAGCGCCACCATCTCATTATAAGTGGAGCCATGTGAAACTGGATTTGCCGATTGAATTTATCCATGAGTAAACCCTAGGTGCTCCTCTTCTCTCTCTCCTTTCTCTTAGCTATATCTTATAGCAAAATTTTATTCATCTATTTACGTGCATCAGTCATGCACATTAATACTTCAATTGATTATTTTTTTCACTAAATCTAATACGCTAAAAATAAATTTTAAATTAAACAGTTAAGAAAAAAATTAAAAGCAAATTTTGTTTAACACTTTTTAACTATGATGTACTTCTCCTCTTAAACTAAAGAAATTTGCAATTGAACCCTCACCTAAAATTAAATAAATTTACAGTTTCTACCTCTTCTCTCCTTAAACTAAAAAAATTTACAATTAACTCCATAATTATGATTTGATTTATACTTTACCACTACCATTAAAGAGTGAATCTAACAAATGTCAAAAATAATTATAAAACAATATATACCAATTTAATTAAAGCTAATTTGATCAAAATTTATGGTCACTAAAGCATGATCATGTGACTGCCATATGACTATTTTTTTATTAACTTTAACGACTACGTAAACAATAGCAATGAAGTATAAATTAAATGAACTAAATTAAAAAATTATTTATATCTCTATAGAAAGCCTTCTACGAATAGGTATGATAAATTACTCAAAGGATTACGATCCTCTTTAAAATTTATTTTCTTTCTTTCTTAGTCTCTATACTGATTTGGGAATACACAGTCAATCTGAAGAACATTTCAAGATCTCTTCTAACTCTTTTGCAGAAGTTTTATTTTAAATTATTAGTCTATATTTTATCTGACAAATTCTTATCTCCACGTTGGTTGACATATGAAGTGCGAACAAACATATAAATGATAGCTGCATCCGAATTAATTTTGTACTTTGTATGATTCATCATTTGGTTAACGCTCAAGAGAAGAATTTTGATGGGAATGTTGTCAGGTTTCTTCATTAGATAATCATATAATGATTGCATGGGATACCTTGAATGTCCAAACCATATATATGTCTCAAGATAAATTTTATGTGGTATATATTTTTTGTCAAATGTATATATCACTTACATTCGTCTTTATTTGATGTTATGAATAAAAAAGGGAGAATAAAAGATAGAAGATGAAGAGCATTTATTAAATTCATCTTTGATAATTGTCATTGGTTGGGATGCTATCCATCAAAAACCCTCTTGGATGTACGACGTCACATTCCACAAGTCATATCTACAACATTTTACCAAGAAATTGATCATCTCTAAATAAAGTTAGTAATTGTTAATGATTTTTCCTTCTCATGCGACAATTGCAACCCTTTTACTAGGTTTCAAGTGGAGGTGTCCTAGCCGCCATGCCATATGCCATACTCGCTTGACATGGCTCCTATCATGAACCAAGAAGCTAACATAATCTATGACATTAAGAGGACCTGGCTCCCATGCCCATGGCCCAACATGGTCAAATGGATCACATGATTTATGATAATTTAATTTTTTAAAATTAATTTTATGAAAATAAAATTAAAAATGAATAAAATTATTCTTAAAATAGATAAGAATATATAGATGGATCGCATGCATGTTAGCTTGCAAACCATACCAGATCGGTATGCCATGATCCATCGTGCCGGTATGGCCCAATGGTTGGCACAACTCGGCTCTGCATATAGTTATTATACTAGTCCTTTGACTTTTTTAATTTCAAAAAAGTCATGCAATTTAAAAATGGCATTATTTTTATTAAATTATATAAATAACGAGAGCACCTTAAACGAATGGAACCAAAGTTAACCCTACATTCTCTTGCGTGAACTGCGCTTGTTTGGAATTAACAAATACATATCATATATGTTATGTATATTTTTATAGATATAAGTTATGTATATTTTTATAAAGCCTTAAAATGGAGAAGTTTTTCTCTCGTAGCTCATTCTCTTTTGCTTGCCAAGCTTAAGCTCAACAATGTTGGTTTACTTTGCACATTACTTAGAAATGATTCTCCTCAGACGAATCTTTCTATAACTAAAATCAAACTTTTGAGCAAAGCTTCAATAGCAGGTTTGCACGCTACCATAACAAATTAAGCTTAAATCAAAACTCATTTTAGTTTCCTCATAATATTTTATATCGAACTTGAATGGTTAAGGGTAAAAACTTAATGGTTATTTTGTTGGTATGAATGCCAACCAGCCATATTATATCGAACTTATGGTATATCGATACAATTCTCTTTCACAGGCCATAGTATATGTGTAATAAAAAAATTAACAAGTAATAAAAATATTAACATATTGGTACATTGGCTTATCAGTGTTTTTTGGTTGCTAATGTACTAATACTAATTGTTACACGAAAAAAACAAAAGTTACCCTCCCGTAATATCAAGTAAAGCTAACCAAAAAATAAAAATAAAATTGAAGGGATCCCACAATAAATTTTTTAGTTGATTATATTTAATTTTTAATTATTAAATTTTAGCTATAAAAATAATTGTTAGTTGCTTGACATAATTTCAAATACGATTCGTTTAATCTTATCCTAAATCTTAATATTTTAGATTATATCCGAATAGACTGAACGTTTTACAGGGTCTAAAATTTCTTCATAGATCCAATTTAATTCGATCTGATTAACAAATAGATTGAATTTGAATTCAAAATAAAAAATTAAATATAAAATCAAATTAAATTAAAATTAAATATAATTTAATCTCATCTAATGCAATTCGATCCGTTTGCAGCCTTAATATCATGGGCCATCAAACGCTGCCCAAATCCAAAGAGCCAGAGATTTAAAATAACTTGTCCTCACAATTTTTTTTTTGGACCGCCCGATCTTATTTCGATGATTTTGTCTCCTGCCCGCTAAGTGGGAAGGGAGGGTTCACGCCGAATAAATCGGTTCATCGTAGCGAGGGTAGAGTTGGAACACCGCTCAAAAATATTAAACAAAGAAGGCAAAAGTAACTCCGGGTAAATCTGTTCTCAATAATATAAGGGAGAAGGAATTCCAGGTCTGGGTCGATGCCGGGAGCGATGGCGGCCCCGGCGGCGATGGAGCCCGTGGAGCCGCAGTCCCTCAAGAAGCTGAGCTTCAAATCCCTAAAGCGTGCCCTCGATCTCTTCTCCCCCGTCCACGGCCACTCCACTCCCACGGATCCCGAGAGGTTTTCCCATAAACCCTAAATCCCTATCCCTCCCCCCACCCCTGTCTTTCGCATTTCTTTGAACCCCCCCCCTTTTTTTTTTGTCCTAACATGGGGCTTGTTTTCTGCTCTTCTTTGCCCGGGGGCGTCGCAGCAAGAAGATCCGAATTAGCTACAAGGTTCGCACTCTCTCTTTAGTTTCCTTTCTCGATTCTTAATCGAGCTTCTTTTGTTATTATGGTTGATATTTGATCGGGAGAAAAAGCTTGCCTCAGGTTTTTCGCAAGATTTTAGTGCAATTTTTTTTGAGGTCTCGAAGTTAAATAGGAACCATCTGGTCAAAGAAAAGGGCTGAGTGCTAACATTGTTGTAAAACTACTGGAGAGCAATGGAACATGTTGTATCTTGGAAAACGAAAGTAATTTAACAGAAAGATTTTTTTGATTTTTTATAAAATAGTGCAAGGAAAACGTTTGGGTTTTGGGTGTTGGTTTGTTGATTTTGGTTCATC
The DNA here is from genome assembly GCA_017589505.3 of Metroxylon sagu. Lineage (NCBI taxonomy): Eukaryota > Viridiplantae > Streptophyta > Magnoliopsida > Arecales > Arecaceae > Metroxylon > Metroxylon sagu. The sequence continues at coordinate 2,100,264 of JACVBY030000663.1, forward strand.
GTCCTCTTAAGATGACTGCAGCGAAGATGTTGTGATTTATGCTGTGTAGTTTAGTAAGAGTGACTGTTTCTGATCTACTTAAAAGTGTTGATTTTGGGCAATGAGTTAAGTATTGATGTCGAGACTGTTTGATTTGAAGGTGCATGCTGAATATGGATCAGTTATGAGCTCATCTAGCGAGCATGCACAGGCCCGTGGTGCTGCTGGTGCTCAGGGTAAAGGAGACCAAGTATCAACCTCCACAGCATTGGCTCTCCCAGGTGTGTTGGTTATTCTGTTTTCAGTGCTCAAAATATACGAAATTATACATGCTTAATGCACCATTCAGCAAATCCTTTTAAATTCTCTTAAAGCTTCTATATTCTGTTAAACTAAGAGTTTGAGGCAATAAGATGGCTCCCTGGTTGTAACATGTGTACTTGGTGTTTTATAAACGACCCTTGAAAGACTGAACGTAATGGTATGGATTCATCAAAGGATCAGAAAAGGAGAACCTAAAGACTCCAATGCTTTGCTTACATGTGTCCATAAAGAAATTAGAAACAACCATGAAACATTAATTTGTTATTAACAATCTCTTCTGGCTACTCTCAAAAAAGCAGGGAATGTTGTGGGCTGCTAACCACTGCTTCAATGTACAAGATGTCAAAACACATCAGCAAGTAGTAGATTTCATCTGTTTTCTATCAGTAAAATATTTATATATGACTTGTGGGTTTGATTAGAGATTGTAAGGAAAGCTCACAATTAATTTGATGAATTTATTTGATTAAGATTTTGCGTCTTTTTTTTTTTCAATAGAAGGGACATCTGAAGATTCAGAGGAGAAATTAGTTTGATTTTCTGGGTTAGATGGTAAATGTTTCATTTCTTTAGTTGGTGCAAGGAGTTCACACCAGCAGAACATATAATCTAATATGAAGTCCAAGGAAACGCTTAAGTTTTTGGCTACCACCTGTTGCTACAGAAGCCTCCTTTATTCATTAGATGTAGCGATTATCTTACTTGCTTTCAATTCTAACTTGCTACCATGATTGCTATCATGCAGCATGTGGACCCACTTCTATAGCATTGTATACTCTACTAAAATTTGTTGTTAAAAGTCATTTTATTGCCATTATGTCTAGTAATTGGCACTAGTGTAATATAAGAGCACTGGGTGGTCAATTTTATTTCTGATTATTTCTAACAGGCTTTGAAAATTCTTGATGTTAGCTTAATGTTGTTTTGGGGCTTTTTTTTTTTAAATAATGGTACACGAAAATTATTCTTGCAGGCAGCCAGGATTCCAGAGATTCTCGGAAAGAGAGCAGCCAAAGTGCTATTGTTACTGCACCAACCATGCAACCCAAAGGACCGTATGTCTACTGTCTTTCCTTGCTGTACTTGTGCATCACAATAAACACCTGCAAGTTTTACTAAGGTTAGCTAACACTATATATTTAACAGGGAACCTGGTATTCCAAGCAGAAATGCAGGCACTGTAGTATCGGTTTCTGGATCTTCGGAAAGGTGATACATATTTCTTTCCCTTCTCTGTCTTGTTTGAGTTAATGCTATGTGGTGCAAAAGGATTTCAGTTGATCAAATTCAAAGTAATTTTCAAATGATTGTTTAGTTTCTTTTTTTTTTTTTAATTTTAATTTTTTCCTGTTAGGATGATTAGTTGCATATTAGGAGGGATAGACTTCACATTAATATAAATTGGAAACTTTCACATTTTGCATATGGTAGTTGGCATTTCATCATAATTGTGCATAAAGTGAGTGCATTGTTTTGACTGCTGTGGTTCATTTCTCCTTTTACCATGTGATTTGAACCTGAGATGTCTCTCTAGTATTTAAAGTCTTGTGAATGATGACTCTTTTATATCTGTTGTTGATGTACTAGCAACATAGGTACATAATTTATTTGCTTGTAGTACCTGTGACTCATGTTATTTGAACGTTACAGAGAGAGCTTGTTAATTCAGATCAATAAATAATTTGTTTGTATGGAAAAATCCTTATTGCTCGTTTGGCATTTTCCCAAGAAATATTTTTCTGGGAAAACAAATACCACCTCCCCCTGGTATTTGTTTTCCGATGGAAAGTGGCCCACATATATTTTCTTCTCTATACTCTAACCAAACATAGGAAAATGAGGGCGGAAAAGTTTTCTACCCCAATACTTGAAGCTTCTGTTCATCAGGACCATGAATTTCACCAATTACCTATATTATAATAAGATTAGCTAATTTCAAAGCCCAGTTAAGCAGCAGGAAAGATGGTGCATGTTGTGTTAGCTCCACCTTGAAGTATTGCCATATAGTCCTCTCTCAACATTTTATTAATAAATACACAATACGCTTCATGAACTTGTCCCTCTTCTTGTCAGAATTGTCATTTTGAGCTCTTCACTCTAGTCTACTACTTAACATGAATATAATATGGTTATTTGTCTAGGGTATTCTAGATCTCCTCTTCTCTGGTACTTTCACCAGTAGAAAGTTGCACATATTATTTTATTGTTGGACTTCCAAGTACCTCTATATGCTGGATGCTAGCTGTACTTGAATTGGGTGCTTTTTTGCCCAATTTGTGCTCTGTCTTGTTCCAGTTCCTTGAGTTGGTCTAGTGAGGAAATATCAAGGAGATGAAATATTTAGTCAGCACAATTGAACTTGCCCGGCATTTAAGGGTCTGTTTGGGTCTGCGTGCAGCAATATTCTGTAGGAATTGGGGACAGAGAGGGGGTATAGGGGGAGGGGAAGATGGGTGAAGAGGGAGAGCGTGGAGGATAGTGATGATGAGCACCCTTAGAAGTCTTTTTCCCCTTTCATATAAGATTCAGACTGGGTGGTGTTTGGTGTTGACATGCAATGTGCTCAAATGGGTTGCACAATCCACAAATCCGGCAGGAGATTCAGCCTCATCCTGCTGAATTACCCAAGCAGGCCCTGACTTTGGAAACTATGCAAGTTTGAACTTTGAACAAGAGGCCAAATGAAGTTGGCAGAAAGTCTGAATTGAGTTCATCACTGTGTGACATATGTTTCTTTTTAGACCTTTGTAGTTGGCGATTTATTTCAAATTACCTAATGGAGAGTGCCATCTGCATTATTGTATGTCATCTGTACACACAGATTACCAAAATGGAAGAATTTGTGGATAAATGAAGAAAAGAAATATCCTCACATTTATGCTCTTACAGTAGCTGTTTACATAGGATTATCTTCTTATGCAAAGGTGTGCCTGTTTAACACAAACTAGCCATAACATGCTCTCAGTACACTTCAGCAGTTGAGCTACATATAAGTTTGACATTGCTGAAATACTTTTGTTGATGTTTTACTCTCTTTAAGAAAATATGAGATTTGTTTTATGAATGTAGGTAATATACTCAATTGTATGATTCTTCACTCTAACCACAGTGCTTTGAATACACTTGGAGGAAGTTCTTACAGTAGTTCTTCTTGCTGTCTGTTAGGTATCAATCCACATCAGCATTGATGGAAAGGATACCAAGTAGATGGCCACGTCCTACATGGCATCCTCCATGGAAGAATTATAGAGTATGCCTGCTTATTTCTTGGCCTTCTATTATTGTTGTTGTTGTTATTGTTTTCTATTTATCTGTTACCTTTAATTGTATGAGAATTAGTCTCAATTCTTGAATGAATTGGTGCACTATTCTAGCATGTAATTACTATTCTAGGTTTCATAATTTCAATTACTGCAATTTTAGCATATTTTTTCTCTTGGCGTGTGACTACAGTTTACGTTTTAAAATCTTGATGAAGATGTTTGTGTTGTGCATGTTGTGCTGCATTTTGGCAATATATATATTGGTGAAAGTTTGATATAAGAAAATACTTCGTAACTAGGAGTATATGTTAGACGTTTACATCTCTTATGATGCCACTAATATGCTTTTCAGTTTTAACTTCATCTATATATTTCATAAAGGATTTAAGTGATGCATGTCAGTTACATGACACCCTGCACCACTCTGATATAGAAGTCTAATGCACACATTTCTGAATTCATATGAGCTGTATGGATGATTTTAAGCAAAGTATGACAGAGCATGTTATTTTTCTATCTTCCGACAGGAAGGGGGTTTGAGGACTCTTCCTTTTGAGAGACTTAAAATTGATTGAGAACTAACCATAAAATGTTGAGGAATCGAAACATTTAGAATTCTCAGCAGAATAGGAGAGTTTTGGAGTTTTTATAGTTGCAGTGGTGGGTAATAATCAATGGATTAAAGGAATTTAAGTACGCCAAGTTTTTATAGTTGCTTGCAGTGGTGGGTGTTTCCCGTTCTGTTGCTTTAAGTGTTTCTTTTCTATCACTTCCCTCTCTATGATTTACTAAGTTGAATTTATGCAGGTCATCAGTGGCCATTTGGGATGGGTGAGGTCCATTGCATTCGATCCAAGCAATACATGGTTTTGTACTGGTTCAGCAGACCGGACAATAAAGGTTCACCTTGCATGATATAAGCCTATATTAATGTTTTAAATACTTGTATTTTTTGTGATTACCATTCTCGTTTTTTTTCCTTCTTCTTCTGTTATTATGTGTTTGGATGTGTCCTTATCACATTATGGTAATATTTCAATGAATGAAGCAATCTTTGACCTTGTTGCATTTCCGATTGCACAATGAATTTGTCCTTCATTTCCTATGCGTGGGATCTGAGTTTTCAAATTTTTTTCCCCTTGTTTTTTTTTTTTTTTTTGGCTCCTAGACGAAGGTTGTTAATGCATAGATTGATTGATTTGCAAGGGATATCTGTAAGGATATTCCTGTTGGCTTTGTTTAAAGTTCACTCAGAAGTATACCTATTCAAATGTTACTTCCTAGATTCTGTGATAGCCAAAACATTTTTATGTTAAAATTGAAATCGTTTAATTTAGGGTTTATAAGGACAAGAAGTATTTTTATTAGCTCCCTCTCACCCTTGTATTTTGATCATGATTCTGAATGCTTATTAAATTTTTAACAAAAACTAGGGCTTAATTTTTATTTGATCTAAATTGCAACTTTGCTACTTTTTTTTTTGTTTCTTACTTTTCAAGATATGGGATGTTGCATCTGGGAAATTGAAGCTCACACTGACAGGACATATCGAACAAATTCGCGGTTAGTTGCATTTAGTTACATATTGATATTTTTATCTTGGTGTCTTTCCCTGTGGATTACTTAAGTGGAGCATTGAAAAATAATGAGTGAACATATGCTTAAATTTCTAGGACTTGCCGTCAGTCAGCGTCATACTTATTTGTTCTCTGCTGGTGATGACAAACAAGTTAAATGCTGGGACCTTGAACAGAATAAGGTTGGGTATTGCAGACTCTTATACGCACATGAATTTCTACCAGAGGTTTCTGCAGCCTGTAATTTACATTTCATTTATCTTTTGAATGACCCATAGGTGATTAGGTCTTATCATGGGCATCTGAGTGGCGTGTATTGTTTAGCTCTTCATCCAACTCTTGATATTTTACTGACAGGTGGTCGAGATTCTGTATGTCGGGTATGCATTTATATAAATTGGCAGGAGATGTTATTGAAGTTTAAATTAAATTGTGTATTTTATGTCGGTAATTGTTGGAAAAAAATAGTACACCATTAATTTGTTTTGATGTAGATCTGAACTCATCCTTGGCATTGTGTCTGTGTCTTCTGTCCTCCTTATCTCAGGTCTGGGATGTTCGAACCAAGGCAATGATTTTTGCTTTATCAGGGCATGATAACACCGTTTGTTCAGTTTTTGCTCGGCCTACGGTATGCAAACATTTATCTAGTGAGGAACATTTGTTCCTAGATATTTGTGGAGAATCATATTATTTATTATTCCAGGAATTATTCCGCTAATACTTGCAATCTTTAATAATTTGAAATATTGAGTAAATTTTGCATTGCAAAGATGCAATTGGGTTTCATTTTGAAGATTTCAATTTCCATGGACTCATCAATGCAATAGCATAGTCTCTATGATTGCTTGTTGTTCTGTGTAAATCAAATGATCAATTTAAAGGAAGTCCATCCATGAGGTTTTGTTTCTGTACAAGGCGGAACTAAACTGCCATCTTAGATTCATCACCAACATATTTAAACAACTCTCTGATTTTGTCCTTGCCTTTTTGCTGTCCATGAATCTGCTTGTTGTACGTCTGTGTGTGGGTGGAGTATTTTTTTTTTTTTTTTGTGGTAAGATTTGAGGTTCCTGCATGGCATTTTTCGTTATTGAATCTGAATTTTTATGTCTTGCTTTATGACATAAGTTATATAAAATTGTCAATAAGAGTTTTTTTTTTTTTTCCTGGTCTATTCTCTCCTAAACTCTACCCTTGAGAGTGAAATCATTTCTAAAATGCTGGTTGTAGCATGTCCCAGGAAGGATCTGACTCCTTTCATATTCACAAGCGTCGTCATTTCCAAGATCACCTTCTTGGGTCCCCTCATAGTCCTTAATGCCTGTGTCTAGCAGCTGCCCTTGGTTCATGAAGAACTGACACTTTTGTGGATTCAAGGACAAGCTGCACGAAGGACACCTAAGCACTCCTTGAGCTGTTCTAAGTGCTCTGCTTCCTTTCTGAACCACATAAGAGAATAAATCACATATATTCATATGTATCTAAATTTCACTGGGACTTTATAGGTGTTGGCAGGGATAGATACTATTGGATATAAGAGGGTAAATGGAGGATGGTGGATTCTAAATTTGGACGCAAGATTTAGATAAGACGTCATGCTGGATGTTGTTTATGCTTTGCAAATACTTTTGAAAGAGTAATATGTGGTGATTTTGTGTGATTAATATTTGATAATACAACCCTTTTTGATAATATTATGGCATTCACAGCTATCAATGTCAGTGTGGTCAGTAGCAGTCTAAGCTGAGTAGACAAGTACAAATACTTCTTGCCAGAAATCCAGTGAAATACAAAACCTTTTTCTGACAGGCCTCCAAGGAAGTCGCCAGTAGGTGGTTGAAGTTGGCTAAAAGGCAGTTGCAAACAAAATGATTATTTTTACTGTTTTCTAGGGAGATTATTTTTCACTAACAGAGCAAATGAGTGATCTAGTGCTACTTATAAAATTCTGCTACTAGAAACACCATCTTTCTCATCTGGTTTGAAATATTCCTGAATCATATATTCTAACATGACCAACCATTTCTTTTCAGTTGGTATCCTTTAATTGACTTTTTTATTTTGCCGCTCTATGCAATATATTTATGATATCTGCATTTAGGATTTAAAACCTTTAGGTTGGTCACTATGCATTTACGTTTCTCTTGGTATGTTGTGGATGTTTATCAGTTCATAAAAAATGCAGAATTATCTGTGTGGCTGTTAGTTTAATCAATACTTTTCTCCTTTTCAGGATCCACAGGTAGTAACAGGCTCTCATGACACTACCATTAAGTTTTGGGATCTCGCAGCTGGTAATGTTTTTCTTTCTTCTTCTTCTTTTTTTTTTTTTCAAATTCAAAGTCCATTATTTATCTGTATTAATTTTCATCTTCTGAAGACAAAAAAATCCTTTTTTTTTCAGGAAAATCAATGTTAACCCTCACTCATCATAAGAAGTCTGTTCGTGCTATGGCATTGCATCCAAAAGAGTATGTTCCTCTAACTCATGGCAGTCAGCCCCTCATATCTAAAAACATGCCTTTTTCCCTCTTTTTTTGATTCATTATCTTGGAGGTAGCTGATTATGTTATTGTCTCCCTTTTCTTTTCAGGCAATCTTTTGCATCAGCATCAGCTGACAACATAAAGAAATTTAGCCTTCCAAAAGGAGAATTTTTGCACAATATGCTGTGAGTAAACACTGAAAAGAGCATCTTCCATTTGAACAATGAATTGGTAATATGTTACCAATAAAAAAAAAGACAGATAAAGAGAACATAAGTTCACGCAATGTAGCTTCTAGTTGCCCTCATGCTCTGAGTTGAGTCAACATAAGTCACTTTAAAATTAGTGACATCTAGTCATAATACAAGCGACATCTAATCATAATGCAAGCTTAACAATGATATAACAAATAAGTAATTCAGGGTTATATGATTCATATATCTCCTTTGGTTGAATATTGTACTGAATGAGATTTTGATATTAAAGTGTTGGCAAGGAATTATTATTACATTGATTTGTAAGATTAAAAATGACAACTAAAGTTATACACACTATTGTTTGCTTACCAAGTTTGTAAGAATGGGTCATGGAACAAAGTTAAGAAAATTGACAGCAATTTCTTTGTGGTAATATTGTCATATTTTTTTTTTGGGAAAACTTGTTTATGCAAAGCTTGAAGAAAAGGAGTAATTTGCTTGTGACTTGTGTATGAATTGACTTGGATGTTCCAATTGGGTTATTAATTTGATGAGATTTGAAGTAGAGTAAAGGAATTACTTATGGGTGTGTTGGGAGTACCAAGGATGCGGCGACGTGTGTTTGAAAGAGCTGTGACAATGTATATATCAGTTTCATTTCATAGAGCCTAAATGAAGTGTTGGCCTTAGGTCCACATTTCCAAACTCTTTATATATGATTGATTGCCAATACTTAGGGTGCTTGTGGTATGGGATTAAAGGGGGTAAAAAGTTACTCCTGTAATTTTTTTCATCCCTTTTTGAGAGAGTTTGGCATGGGATTTACTTTTTTCAGGGATATAATTCGCCCTTCCTTTTTTTTTCCTTACCCTCTAAATTGTTAACATAAGTGGGTAGGTTAACAGGATTTAAGGCAAAAACTTTTCGGGAAATGAAAAACGGTTAAAAATTTGGGACTCACAAAATATTTCATATATATATATATATATATATAATAAAATATTTATTATTTATTTATATATTATATACATATTTTATACATTATATATCTAATATTATATTATATTATGTATAATATTATAATATAATATATAATATATCATTTATATATTATATATGTATATATGTATTTTCTAGATTGACATTTTCACCTCTTATATTAACCCTATTCCAAATGCAGTTAGCAGTTACACCTATAATATTTCACCTTCCATTCACAAATATAACCAAACATAGTTATTAGGAAAACTTTTACACTCATAAAATTTGCACCTGTAAATGTTATTCCTTTTAACTTTTCACCTCTTTTTTGTAACCTCATACCAAACGCACCCTTAGGATCTGATACATTGTTGTATGTTATTTGAGGATGATATATTAATGACTAATAAATATTGTTAACAGCATTAAACATTATATCAACGCTATATAGAAAAGATTCATATTATAATTTATATAATCATCTATCAAAAATTTAATATGGTTAATACAATGGACAGGGCATGTAATTTGTCAGGTATAATTACCAAATGAGTTCTGATTAGAACAGAGGCCCAGAAGATCTTGCTGTTTGGAATCAAATATATGAGAGGAAATGTAGAGGTTTCATTTTTAGCTAGTAAAGTGTTGGAAAACCTTGTTAGAAAATTATATTGCTCAGCAAAAGTTTGACTAGGTCCCAATGAGGATGGGCTTGGATATTCATAGTCAGGTCATGGCAGGGGAAGGTTAAATAAGCATAGGCCTGAAGTTGCGGAGTTGAAATACAATTTGTGCTAGCATTTGCATAAGAAGATTTGAATGCTGCGACATGCGCATATATAGTTTGAGCTTCCAAAGTTTAACACTGACCTTCATCCTAATACGTACAATGGACACTATTGTTGGGATAAACACTGTGATATCCACTAAGCTGAACCTTACAGAGCTTCCTGTTGGTAAAAACTCCAGATGCCATGATGGCAGGGTTGGTGAATAGACCTTCCTAACTTTAGAAACAGAAAGATAAAGGCAACAAAAAAGCTTGACAAATACAACCCTTAGGTAGTTCTAATATGTTAATCAGATTTCTATTTTTTTAAGATATTAAAGGGAAGTCTAACCACCTTAAGATCCTTTGCCTTTCTATAATTTAATCCCTCTTTCTACAATGCACTAAAAGCCTGGTCAAGGAGGTCCTTCATACCATAAATAAATAATAGGAAACCTAAACTGAAGTTTTACATAAAATTTTTATGATCTAATTTTTCAAATTTCCCTGTATTCGTCTTAAGAAAATGAAGACATTATATCCTTTTGTCAGTGGCATTGAAGAATTGGTTTTCTACCTAACTGTTAGTAGAAGGGCGAAAAGGGAAAGTATAAACAAGGGCCTGGTGCCTTTCTGATCTTTGGGGTGAATTGCTGATCTTAGTTTCAGATTAATTTCAACTTGTCTAGGACAAAACTGTGTCTGCTTCTCAAATTTTTACAATGGAATTCATATTAATGGGGAGCCTTTTTTGAGCTGATGGTTGACTTAGAAATCTAAGTAATCTATGGAATTGTTTGGTTGGTAATAAGCTGGAACAAATCTGAAAAAAAAACTATGTTATTCAGCTTTTTGCTGCTGAACAACTTTTCAGGTATTTATTCTTCTTAAACCTGGATGACACCATTCGGTCAAAATGGTCTAATAGTTTTATGCAAATTATTCAGTTTTGTGCCTTCATTTTTTGCCCTCATTATTCCTCATATTCAAGTAACTTGAATAAAACTACAGTGGAACAAAACATGGCCAAAATCTTCTATATGAGGAAATCCAATCATAAGTTTGGATTTTTATTTGGTTATCTCTGTTTGCCTTAGACATCATGCTATCGGTAAATGGATTTTATGTGCCTATGTAGAGTAAACCTCATCAACAATTAGACAATTAAAACAATCTTATGCTTAAACATGCTTTACATGTATCTATTTCTTATGCTTATTTTCATATCTATTAGCTGTCTTGAGCTGTTTTTTCTGTCTATCTACATTTATTCTCAGGTTTAACCTTAAGTTTTTAAAAAGAAATATGCAGGAACTGTTTTTCACGTATTTTCAAACAGAAGCATAAAGAAGACCATAAATACAAAAGAGTTGAAGTTGTAATGCCGAATTTGGTATGATATGCATGAACATGATGACATAGCACTAATGAAACACAATAATATATACCTGAAGTACCAGAATGACCTCAAAATATTGAATTGGATATGCAAATTCAAGGAACGTGAACTAACTGACAAATGCAAAAGCGAATAAACAACCAATGACAGTAGTGGTGAGTTCTTATTAAGGTCTGCCTTGGAGCAAAATCAGTTGTCATCAAGCAAAGAACAAGTTTTGAGAACACTGTGACAAGATGGAAGCAGAAACTATTTTCTTTGATGAGCTTCTAAGTAATGTGTGAAAAGAGAGATAAACTTGACTATTCTCCTCAAAGATGGTAGATGTGTATATGATAAACATGGGGAAGATGTGGACATGGATAAAGATGCATGAAAAAAACAACATAACATAAAAAAGGGTGCATGTAGGAAGCTTAGTGGCATAATTAGTGAACAGAAAATGACTTGTGATTCAATCAACTTAGACATTTGCACTGTGAGCTAACCAGATAGTTGTTGTAAGAAGCTAACAATCAGAAATTTGGGTTTAGGACTTCGAGAAACCTAAGAATAGTTAGAAGCCAAGATATAATTGTGAATGAGTAGTGGTTAACCTTGAAAGAACATATCCTGGATGCTGCTGGTTGTTCGTTTGATAGTTGTTGGTATCCCTTGGAAATTGTATTGCATTCCAAGTTTCAAGCTTCAAGTGGAGAGAGGCAAGATAGTGATATATATGGCTTGGTATAGAGTGTATCTAAGTATTACAATTTTGGGATCTTTTAGCAAATGAATCTTCAACCAAAATCCATCGTGAAGTGGAGGAGCTTTTCAGCCTTTTCCATCAGTATGTTGTTGAAGTTGACCTAGGAAGTTTCTTCATGAGGTGCCCATTTTATTGTATTTGTGGAAAAACATGGTTGATGATCAATAAAAGGGTAAGCCTTTAGAGGGCTTTGGGAGGTGAGTGCTTGGCTGACATTCATTTTGTAAAGATCTGGTGAAAGGGAAGAAAACGTGTCATTGAAAAATGCCATGTTTAATGCCTTGAGAACTATTATGTTCAATGGAAGATATTGAAGAACTGTCTTTATACCATCTCAATGCACAGTATATTATTACAAGATGCTCTGTCATAAGATGTTATTCATAAACTAAAACTCTAAATTCCACTATTTTCTTGTGCAGGTCCCAGCAGAAAACAATAATAAATTCAATGGCAGTTAATGAAGATGGTGTCTTAGCAACTGCAGGTATGCCATATATATAATGAACTAATAATTGATGGACCAAAAATGGGCCTTTTGAATTATATAATAGGTTACATGTCAAATTCAAGATGGCTTGTGACATACGATATTTTCTAGCTTACCTAGCCAACAGTGGCATAAATAAGTAGCCGTTATCTGGAATAACTGTTTCACAACTTTTCCTGAAGGTGACAATGGGAGCCTTTGGTTCTGGGATTGGAAAAGCGGCCATAACTTTCAGCAATCCCAGACTATCGTCCAGCCTGGTGTGTTTTTTTCCATCGGCAGAACCTGCATCACTTTCTTCATTATTTGGCAATACTTAAAAGGATTAATAATGGTTGCTTTGTTTCATTTTTAATTTGTAATTTCAGGCTCACTGGACAGTGAAGCATGCATAATAATGGTTTCTTTGTTTCATTTTTAATTTGTAATTTCAGGCTCACTGGACAGTGAAGCATGCATTTATGCTCTTTCATATGATATGAGTGGCTCGAGGCTCGTAACTTGCGAAGCAGACAAAACTATTAAGATGTGGAAAGAAGATCTAACTGCTACACCAGAAACTCATCCACTCAACTTCAAGCCACCAAAAGAATTTCGGAGATACTGATGGCCCCTTGCGCCAGTAGTTCAAGCCGATAGCATCTGCGAAGCCATTTATTTTGATGCAGCTCTAGGAGTGTGCCCACATGGACGTAGAAAATGCTGAACCATTTGCTCAGAAGGCTATACAATACATTGTGGAATTATCACAACTTTATGGAGCTGTATGTGGTAATTTAATTAACCCAGCACTTGATTGATATGAAGGATGGACCACATTTATTATGCTTTTTATCATCAGAGTGGTAAGAAATCTAGAATTACAGCTTGTGTCACCAAAAAGACTTTACTTGAAAATCATGAAGATCTGAGCAGCTCTTTGTCGCTTGGTGTGCATAATTTTGCTGGAGTATGCTCTTGATAATGTGTTCATCTTAAGCAGCCACGTAAGACAGATAGAGATTGGTGATGCAGCTTCTCGGTTTGTAGTTGTTCTGTTTCTAAATGTATTATTCTGTTAAGCTAGGATGGTGGCTAGGGATCAGCAAAGAAAATGGCCAATATTTTCTCTGATTAACTCCTTTTATATGCAAAAAAAAAAAAAAAAAAAGGGAATTTGATTTGTTTAGTCCTACTTTTTTCGCAGCTAGTTAAGTGGTTACCAGTCTGAGTACCCTTTATTTATCATATACAGAAAATTTCCTGAAATATGATATGCGATCAGCTCTCAATTGTTCAGTGCATGGAATGGTGGTTGAGCTCTCAAATTTCTATGAACGTTTGTTCAGGTGCCTTTTAATCTATTCTGATGGGACCGGATGTTGATGTCTAATTTGAGATGAGGATCAAAACCCAAGCAATTGCATGATCCAATTAGAACTTTCTTATTTACACTGCTAATTATGTGCTTTGGCTGAGTTTAGGATTTTGGTTGAAAGAAATTGTTAATTGCATCCAATTTAAACTTTCCTATTTACATTGCTAAATATGCGCATTGGCTGAGTTTGGCTGAGTTTAGGTTGACAGAAAGGGCGCATTGCATTCCAATTGAATTTGGGCTGGCATAAAGTACCGCTTGTTAGACGAGGTCTGAGCGTTGCCCAGTGCCTGAATTGTGAACCCTTGGTCGAGTTCTGGACCTTAATGATGCAAGTATGTGTGGATGCCCTCTGTATCTCTTCTACTTTGCGTAGCATCCTGCCGTGTGGTTACCTGGTTATTGATTTTAAATGACAAACAAATCTCATAAAAAGCAGAGGATGTACTAATCGAGCCTTGCCTTACATACCCAAGTTGTTGGAATATTCTCCAACTAGGGTTGTAAAAGATTTGCCTTCTTGAAATTCGTAGTTGGCGCGGTAAATCTATTAACACTTTTCGCTTGTAGAGTCTCTTCCATCAACCTCATTGATCGACGTGACCTTAAGTAAACTGGGTAAAACCTTGTAGCTAATCTGATCTTAGTCCAGTCGTCAAATCCCAAAAGGCAACACAAAGGTAGGCAGCTTTGAAAACACTCGTGGGCCCATCAAACTAGCATGTGCATCAGCTCAATGTTAAAAATAATACTGCTGGCTTCTCAAACACAGCTCCAAGACACCTTTCAAGGTGGTTGCCATGCTTTCTAGTTGACATTGTGTGAGAACTAAGCCAGCATTTTTCTTGCCTAGAAATACAGCAGATTAGTTGGGAGTGCCTGACCTAAAGCCACATTTTGCTCCCCTAGGCGTAATCTGGGAAGTTTCTTAAGCCTACACAAATGCATGGAGAACGACACCTTAACTAACGTTCATATTTTAAGACCAAGCTGTCTTGCACTTCCCTTATGATTTCATTAAGAAATTCTTATTTTATATGAAAATATAATCGTCTAGGACATAGGGAAATCAATTGGATCACATGGACGGCAAAACATCGACATCAGTTAGAACCTAAATGATTGACTCAAAAGGTGAGCTTAGTGGTCTACCTTGGGCTACAAATCTGATTCAACTTTCCAACAGGATGGCTTTGAATCCTTTGCTAAGCTGGGGCAGCCATGGACAGACTAGACTTACCCAACCAATTTTGCCTGAAGTAGCTCAAATTGGTCAGCCATTTCCATGAGGATGAGACCAAATCTAAGCCTAATCCAAAATTTGAGCCAAAGCTAATTGCAGCTAAATTTGTTGTTAGATGAGTTGCGTTTGAATCTATACCATAGACCTTAATTTAAACGGTTGCATCGAATGTTGTCGGACTGGACTATATGCCTATTTTCACATCCCTAACAAAGCTTTGGAGAAGGGCTTAAGCTAATGTAAGACAAACTAGTCGAATAAATCCATTAGATAGAATTCATATTGCAGACTATAACTTAGATTTTGATTTGGATGCATTCTACCTGGACTGACCTCTTTGGCACATTAATGGCATTTGGTGAACAAATTCTCTCTACAGGGTGGAGGAAAGGGAAAGATGGGACTCCCTACCAATCTCCTAATGATTTTAGAAACGTGAAAGTTTTAGAACGTATCGAATAGTTCTCTGAATTGAATCAGGCTCCCAAGTCCCAACGTCAAGATGTAGAAATTATGGTGGGATAAAAAGACTTGATGTTGCTGCCTCCCCCAAGCACAACCATAACAACCCAAAAACCCCCGTCTCTTTCTTGCCTACCATTACAGTTCTTATAGTGGAAGAACACAAAAAAACATGCATGAAAACGGTCAAATAAAACGGGCCTCAAAGCTTGGAATGTAAACAGCATTCCTCTTCTAATAGCAAGGGTCACTGGTGATCTGAGTGGACGCCAAGCCTTCAGTAGAATTGGATGGGAAAAAGTGAACAAGGTGGTGGTGGTGGCATCTTCTACAGGCATCATCATGCAATTTGTGAAGAACTATGTTCAACACGACTCATATGCCATTCATTATAATCTTTGCAGCACCTAACATGCAAGTAGGAATTGGGTGTTTAGCCGCCATGGGGACCCACTGGGCAAAGATATCTTGAATCGGCCAATCGGCCCCAGATCATATTCTTTTATTAGGAAAAATGTTGTGCCAACAAGTGATAGTGGGGTCAATAACTTTGCTCATATTTATTTACTCAATTTCATGTTGATTCTTCCCAACGGTGCGCCAAGTTGATCATCCATGGTCATGAGATTCAATAACTTGGTAACACAACACCAATTCAAAGACTATGGCTCTTTCTCAAGGAGACGTAAGCCCAAGAATCTACATTCTTTTGGACCAAGTCCACCCGAAGGAAAAATGTCAATCTTTTCCCCTTCAAACACGGAGGTCTAACAGCAATGACAATGATTAGCAACGCCAGTTCAGAGACAGATGTTTTTATCCATCAGAGTAGAAGCTGTCCAAGAATATGACCTCTTGACTTGCACCATTCTTTAATCCACCGTCCCATTCCAAACTCAGTGGCCGTGTTCTAAGCGAAGACTACAACCTTTATTTTCTTGTGTTTTTTTTTTGGTTGGTTAAGAGCAAACGACTCCTTCCATGTGTTCTAGGTGAGCAAGAAGTCTTAAAAAGGAGGTGGAGGAGGAGAGAGGATACTGAAGACCAATCAAACGCTGTGAGCTATGATTTCTTCAATTTTAGAATGAATGCATGATAGGGAAATATGTAGGAAGGTGGCAGACCTTATGTGCTTTAATTAATCCCAAAGCCAGCATACTATCTTATGAGCCAATATAGGAGGCAAAAAAATGTTTTTGACTTCAGTATATTGGTTTCTATTGCACAGAAAAAAACATATTCAAGGAATGTTGACCTGTATGATAATTTTAAGCTTAAATAAGTAGGAGCAGCACCAGTCCATATGACTCCCTGCTGCTTGCCATGTGCATTCTAGTGAAATATAGTATTGATAAATGGCAAGAATAATGAGCATGAGGTTCCTCCACAATGATTCATTTGCTGGAACTGGAGCATAAAAAAAAAAAAAAAATGGATGCACATGAGCCAGCTAGTTAGTTATATGTTGTCTGTTGTTGATTTTATTGTTCTGATAGAAGAGCCTCTTTGAGTCCTCAATTCTTAGAAAGGAGATCCAATCTTTTGAAAACAATTTGATTTCTTGATGAAATACAACAGCAGCAGCAAGGACAATGATAACATTGGGTGGATAAAAATCGCAACTCATCGGCTCTTGTCTGATTAGCTTGTAATTGTTAGCTGAGGATGAATTCATCAGTCCATTTGATCTATGAAGTTATTGATTTGGATGGCATAGTGTCTCCATAAGTGGTCAGTTGATATTATTAATTGATATTAAATTGGGTGTTCTGTTCCAGTCCATTTATATCTTCTATCTTATTTGTCATTTTGTTTAGTAATTCATCTCAAGGGGTGATAATTGAAAGTCTAAATGCCTTATTAGGAACCAGTATTAATCAAATAGCATAAAAATGATAATATGCAAAAGATCATTTCGAAATTTTATCAAAATAGATTGCCAAAATTTAAATCAAATTGGCATAAAAAGGTAACTAGTACTATGAAAAGCCTAAAGATTAGGAAAATCTCTAGATCATAAATAAGTCATTTTGCTGCCTTGTAATTATTTTATGTAAGGTGGATCCAACATCTTTGATTATGAAATTAGAAGCACCAGATTATCAAGTTTTGTCATGAGATGACTAGGTTATTTATGACAGTAAGATAAGGTCATGCAGAATAACAAACCAAGGGGTTGAGAATTGAGATACTTGATTCAGTGAGTTCATCCAATACTTTGTATCCAGGAGTACATTGATTGCTCCTCAATAAATGAATATTTTTTCCCTTGCAAATACTATATATTAACATCTTTCCATCCATAAATACATTTTATTATGAGTTCTAGCATCCATAAGAATTCTAGGTTTTGCCGTTCATATGACATGGTCTGGGTGCTTATTATATCTAGTGATTTGGAGGAAAGATAAAGACTTTATTGGCCTTTTAGCAGTAAAAATTGATTTTTGGAAATTATCATTTGGATTTTAATGAAGGGAAGGGAAAAATATAACTAATACATGTGTATAGAGGAAATTTTGGTAGGTGAGTGGGAAAAAAAGGTTGTGGTTTGCATCAGTGCATAATAGCATAATTCATGATAATGTTAATGAATAATATATATATATTTTTGTCATATATGAATAACATTGGAAGGTCAATTTTTCAGAGAAACTTTCTCCTCCTAAGTCAAGAAGAGACTTTTATTCCTTTACAAGCAAATATCAAATTCTTAACTGCAAAGAAACTATTGTATTCAAGCTGTCCATAAAAAAAAATAATTACTATATATATGTGCATGCATGAAAGCAAGTATATATGGATATATGCATACGTATAAGCATGCATGTATAAATGTAAAGTGACTGTTCTTTTTGTGAAAATTTATTTGAAAATTAAAGTAAAACCATTAACCATAGCTAACAAATCTTATTAAGGTTATTTCATCTTAAGACTATCCTATTGATTTTCTTATTATTTCTTGCTAGTCAAGTCAAAGTTATTTTTTATTAATTTAGTCTATGGATTTTTTTCCTTTTTTCTTATAGTCATGTAACAATCATTGTTTTCTATGACCACAATATATTTAAATATTCACCGCACACACTTAGAGGCTGATTGGCGTGTCTACATCCTTGCAATGCTTAGCTAACGTACTAATATTATTTTCTGTTGCTTAAAATATTGAACTTAAACAACATCAGAAGTTTTATTATTATTATTATTATCATGTAGCTAATTTATCAGAGATATACAAAACTATGCTTCCTCTCAATTCCATTTAATCTATCTAATGAACATATCTTTGTCCACTACATCCTTATTTCCTCTTGTACCATACCATACCTTCCACCTTCCTAAAAGTCAGCAAAACTGGCCATACTTCGCATGATGGATGCCTAACTTTCATTTAATTCTCAGAAGAATTGCTTTCCTTTTTGTAGGTACTTCCACAAACTCTTGCTCTCCGCATGCAACAAAATATCTCACAAACCGCAAAATTTAGCATCACCAATGTAGCATGAAAGGCACCGATACATGGTATGCTACACATATAGCCATGGTAATAGATAATTTTTTTTTTTGAATAAAAAAGAAAAAGTTTGAATGGTAAAAAATTTGATTCAGCTCGATTTTAGGTTAAAATTTTTAAAATCTAATTTAAAAAGATAAATAAATAAAAAATTTTATTTTTTAAAAGTTATAAAAATTATCAATATATGATCCAGTTAAGTAGAGTGATGGATTCTAACTTTCTACTAAAAACTATATATCAAAGTATTATTCAATTTTATTTATATTATTAGATTAATATAAAGATATATATATATTTTATTTTATGATAAAAAATAAATTTATTTTAATTTCAAATTGAATAATTGGTTTGACCTAACTTAGTTTTTATTGCTGGCTGCGAATTAATTTTTTTTTTTTAAAATCAGTGTTAAAATTGATTTCAATTTTTGGATTTTAAAATTAGATATAGATTTAGATGCTAAAAAAAAATCTTTTAGGGCTCGTTTGGTTTACAGAAAGTGACTTACAAATAGAAATAGAATATCTGAAAATTAGATTCCCAAGCATAAAATGTCTGAAATATTATGTTTGGTTGATCATGGGAAACACGTATTTTCTTGAGAAAGAATAGAGCTATCATGTTTGGTTGAACAGTTTCTTTCTCAGAAAAAGTATCCTTTAGTTCTTAATTTTTTTTTTTTTTGCCATCTAATTTTTTTTAACTTCTATATATGTTATAAAAAATGGTCAAGAAATTAAGATACCAAAATTTTAAATCAAGACAAAAAGTTTTCGATCAAGTTGATACCCATAAATTTGAAGCGAAGCATTTTTTTTTTTTTCCTTTTCTCGTTTGTTGATTTGAAAAAAAAGGTATACGATAGAAAAGAAGGGTATCTTGGGAAAAAAAAAGACTACGGTGAAAAAATAAATTCTACGATACTGATGAGATTTTATTTTTTATAAAATATAAAAATTTAAATTATAAAAATAAAATATTTTTATGAATCTTAAAAGAATGAATCAAATATTTTAATTTTTAAGAAATAAAATTTTACGATCTTCATGTACAAGACGAGCCTTAAGGAAGTTACGAGGCAAATCCCATTGGACCGCAGCGTATCTTCTCACTGCCCGTCATGGTCCAGCCATGCAATTCGTGGCCTTTTTTAACCTCAAGTCCCACGCCAACGAAGCCTACGTCCGACGAACCAAATCGTACGGCCATAGCTCGCCAAACCGGCGGGCCCCGGGATACATGCTGGTAGAAAAATACGCGCACCGAGGCCGACTTTCCCCACTTGAGCTGCCAAACTTGACGGACCAAACAAATAAAAGACCCAAAAAAAAAAAAAAAGAAGAAAGAAAGAAAGAAAAGGCCATGCCTTTTTCATGGCCAGCTCTTCCCAGAAGGCGCCCGCCCAAAGCCTTTCCTCGCCGAAGCCAGACCCCGTCCAACCCACCAACCAACCCTCCTTTTTAACTCCAAATCACCAACAAAAATAACACTCCAAGAAGAAGACTTAGTAATTCTAATCAGAATTAGAACATGATCACAGCCATGCACCGCCCCCCACCCCCGGACACGCATCCACCAACCCACTGGGGTCCACAGGCTCACAGCCGTTGAATCCGAGATCGAAATTCCATACCCACTACGTAGACTCGGGCTCTACCGACTAAAGAATATTCTAGCCGTTAAAGTGTGACGTATAATTAAGCTTCCGCCTCCCCCGGATGCAATCTTAGTATTATGATCATAAAATTAATGCCCGAAGATAGTAATCTCCATAACTAACCTTCATGTTAATTAATTTAGGGTACGGTGGAACGGGACAACCGACACGAGGCAATTTTGCCGTTAACGAGTGTGAAATTGTGGTCAACGGTAAAAATCCGGAACCCAGATCTCCCTTTAAATATTATTGATGCACGATCAAAGTCCGCAACCTAATGTCCCATAAAGCCCTCATGCTTGTCCAAAAGCATAGTCTCAACGGCGACCTAAACTGTAACCTTAACAAGGGCAGATTGGTCATTTCATCTAGAGCGCGCGCGGAGCAAAACGACGCCATTTGGGGTTGGTTTGGGTTTTGGAGATTCTAAGGTACACCTGGGCGGCATCTTGAGTCGGCGAACGGATCAGACGGTCATGATGGAAGGATGGGTTAAAGCTATTCTGTTCCTGCGGGACGGCGGAACGTGACCCTTTCATAAATACCTGCGAGAGTGCGGGAGCGGCACCACTCGGACGCCGGACGGCCAGCGCTGGACGAAATTTCCAGTTAGATCCCTGGGATTGGTCTCCTCTGCAAAAAGGTCCCCCTTCCCCTTCCCCTTCCCCTTCCTTCTATCATCAAGGAGGCCGCAGATCTTTTGCGAATACCCCCTCGAGATATCTCTTTCTTTACGTTTTAGTTCCTCGCCGTCTTCCTCCGCGATAGCCGACATGGGGTCGGAGCTCATCTATAGAGGCCACGAGCCCCAGCCCCAGGACGGCGCCGGTGGGTACTCGCCGAAGCCCATCAAGCGGTGGAGGTGGCTCTCGCGGCCGCTCCACTACGTCCTCCGCGAGCAAAGGCTCGTCTTTGTGCTCGTCGGAATGGCCCTTGCCTCTATCGTCTTCGCCCTCTTCCCCCGTGCGCCGCCTGCCGCGGGATCCGCCGTCGGGGCCCACCTCATGGTGGACCTCGCCCGCCGCTCCACCGCCGGCGTCGGTGGAGGGTACTACAGCCACCGGCCGGCGCTCCCGGCAAGGGGATTCGTCGGGGGGAAGGTGCCGCTGGGGCTGAAGCGGAAGGGGCTGAGGATCGTGGTGACCGGTGGCGCGGGGTTCGTCGGGAGTCATCTGGTGGACCGCCTGCTTGCTCGCGGGGATAACGTGATCGTGGTGGATAACTTCTTTACGGGGAGGAAGGAGAACGTGATGCACCACTTCGGAAACCCTAACTTCGAGCTCATCCGCCATGATGTCGTCGAGCCGCTCCTCCTTGAGGTCGACCAGATCTACCACCTCGCCTGCCCGGCTTCTCCGGTCCACTACAAGTTCAATCCCGTCAAGACTATCATATCCTTTTTCGACCGATGATTTCTCTTCCGCCTCCATTTTAAATTTCTTCTTTTCAATAGATTCGATTGGGTTTTTGGTGATAAAAGATCCCTTCTTTTAGCTCGGAATTCTTCCCTTTTTTTTTTTGTGGTAAAAATCTAGCCTTTCTTTCGATTCTTCTATGGGCTTTTTATAAAATTGCGATCTTTTGTTCCGAAAATTACAATTTTTTTAACACTATGCTTAGATTTTTTTCTCCATGATTCGATTCTTTTCATGAAGCTACAAATTTTTCTGACGAGGTTTTAAATTTTACCAATTGTTCAGATTCTTCCTCCCGATTCGTAATCTTTGGTGAAAAATCTATCTTTTCTTTTATTTTTTTTTTAAAATTTCCTTTTTAATGTTATGAAGTTACAATCTTTCCCTTCGAACTTTCCAAATTTTCCGCACTAGTTTCCCCTGTTAATTGAACACAGCATCTTAATTTGCCCCCAAAGGGCCAAAAAAATGAAATCCTTTAATGACGCAATTTACAATCTCTTTAATGCTTCTATGCGGCTTTCCTTGAGAACAAAATTGATCTTTTTGATATAGGACTGCTGGGCTTACCCTCTTTTATCGTAGGTACTTGTCCTTTGTATCTTTTGTCCGCATTTTATTGCTTAGATTTTACTCTTTCGTGGCATCTGCTACTGTCTCCAGTTTGATGGGACTTCTTAGCTTCCCTGTCTCGGAACCAAATGGGAAAAGGTGACCACTTTTTTGGCTTATTATTCTCCCTGTTAACCTTAATTCATCCATTTTTGCGCTCTCGGCACAAGACCAACGTTGTAGGAACTCTCAACATGCTCGGCCTCGCCAAGAGGGTCGGTGCCCGTTTTCTTCTCACCAGCACCAGCGAAGTCTATGGCGACCCTCTCCAGCACCCTCAGGTTGAGACCTACTGGGGCAACGTCAATCCCATTGGTATTCCTCTCTCTCTCTCTCTCTCTCTCTCTCTCTAGGTTGGGTTCGTTTCTAGCAGTGCCAAAGGGAATCGAAGCCATTCAAAGGTCCAATATTTTTCTCTGAAAAATGTTTAATAATATCATTTCAGAACACTTTCCTGAGTAATTCCTGACTGTAAAAAGAGGTTTTTTAAGGTTTTTTTATTTAAAATTTGAAATAAAAGGGTTTTTAAGAAACAAAAGCAGCGTCAAATGTATATTTTTTCTTTTTCTCAATTCTTGGGGGAGGGGGGGTGCAGCGGAGAAAGTCGGACAGAACTGGACCAGTTCCTGCCTTCCCGAGGGTCTGACTTCCCCTGTGGAGCAGGGGACCAGGACGTGTGGTCTGGTTTCCGTTCCCCTCTGCCGGGCTCCGCGGAGCATCTTACGCGTGTTTTCTGTGGGCCCGCAGGCGTTAGGAGCTGCTACGACGAGGGGAAGCGTACGGCCGAGACTCTGACCATGGACTACCATCGTGGGGCCCAAGTGGAGGTGGGCCCCCATCTCTCCTCTTCTCTAATTATTAATTAATTACAATATATTAATGGCTTAATTAGCCTCTTATAAGGTAAAATTGATTAATTAATCATTATTTTTTTTAATGTTTTTTGAAAATATAATTGGGATACAGGTCAGAATTGCTCGGATCTTTAACACATACGGCCCTCGCATGTGCATCGACGATGGCCGGGTCGTCAGCAACTTTGTGGCCCAGGTCAGCGCCCTTTATTCTCGCCTTCTTTTCTGGGCTCTCTCTTTTTTTTTTTTTTTTTTATTTTAACATAATAATATAGTATGTTTGTATGAATTTAATCATTGTAAGGTACTTTATTAGTTAAATTATGAGGTTGTTGGGTGTAATTATTTCAGGCGCTGAGGAAGGAGCCCATGACTGTTTACGGGGATGGGAAGCAAACAAGGAGTTTCCAGTACGTCTCAGATCTGGTAGGGCTTTCTCCTTGTCTCTTTCTGTAGAGGTTTGATGTGTTGGAAAAGAGAAGCATATTTAATTTTCTAAATATAAAACCCTTTTTCTTTTTTTGTCTCAATTCGATTAATTTGGAGCAGAATTTGATCTGTTGAGGAATGGTGAGTTTGTGAGAGTTTGAGGCAAGGCTTCATTTATTTATTTAATTCAAGTTTAATCAAGTGAAACATGACTCATTAGGGTGTCAATGGGCAAGGCTGCGCCCCTGCTTGATTTTTGGCCCTGGATTTGAAATCTTAGTTCCTTTTTGTTTTTTTGCTTAACAAAATCATAGGTTTCGGTCTGCTTTGCTTAAAGCTAATTGAGCCAAGTCCATGTTTTAGTTGGGACAGCAGGTTTGCTTTGGCCTGGACTTGCATGGAAACTGAATTTTAGGCTAATTGAGTCTTCCTAGTCCACTGATACCTCACAAGCCAGCCCTGTGAGTCTATTAATCCATACTTTGGGCCCTAATTTTTTGTTCGAGCACATCCTCCACATACTTAATCTCAGTTGGACAATGGCTACTTGTAATCAGTTGATATATGCTACCTTGCCTACTTAATCTTTTATCTTAATAGCTTGATCTATAAAAGAGGTTTGTGCAAAAGGAACCGGGTACATCGCAAAGAGAGAGTGCTATCATTAGTTAACTTAATGTTTTGTAATGCTTTACATGAGAAGAGGCATATGTGAAGAGATTAAAGCTTGCAGATAAGTTAGCTATAGAGAATTTGATGGCTGAGTGCCCTGAACAGGTCGAAGGGTTGATGAGGCTGATGGAAGGGGAGCACGTTGGGCCATTCAACCTTGGGAATCCCGGTGAGTTCACAATGCTGGAGCTCGCCCAGGTGGTGCAGGAGACGATCGACCCCAATGCCCGGATCGAGTTCCGTCCCAACACTGAGGATGACCCCCACAAGCGCAAGCCAGACATCACCAGGGCAAAGGAACTCCTTGGCTGGGAGCCCAAGATCCCCCTCCGCAAGGGCCTTCCCCTCATGGTCTCTGACTTCCGCAAGAGAATCTTCGGCGACCATTCCGACTCCAATGCTGCCACCACTGGAACAGGCACTGCCTAAAAGTCCTCTTTTCCTCCATTTCATCAGTCAATTCAGGACTTGATCCATCTTATACTCCAAGAAAGTAGAGAAGAAGAAGAAGAAGAAGAAGAAGAAGAAGGGATCTTTGTAGTAGAAGGAGGAGAGAGATCAGTTCCAGTTACATTTCTATTCTTGATGACTTGGCTCATTATTCCTTTATTTTTAGCCCTTTATAGCTACTACTACAACTGCAGGCTGAGGAGAACTAGCTGTAGTAACAGTAGTACCAGACCCTTTCCTTACCATCTTATTCTCTTCCATTTTTAAGTAATTTCTTCTCTTTGAATGTCGAAACAGGTGTTCCTTGTTATTTGTTATTCCATCACAAATATAAATGTTTTGTTTCTGATACTGAATTTTTCATCTCTCTGCTGCCATGCTGCTGCTGGATTGTTGTGAGGACTTCGTCTTTTCTTTTAGTCTTATCTGTAAAGACTTCTATAACAGCAAAGCTTATTTTAAAAGACGCACGGTAGATTCTAATCCTAATCATTCTATGCATGAATAGGGGAAAATATAGTATTCTATTTTAAAGTTTGGTCTTTTGTAAGGTAAAGAGACAGCACTCCTGGTGAAACTGTTCCACCCACCTGTGGCATTTTATAGAGCACAGGTCTTAAGCCAACTCATCTCCCTCATGCTTCGGTAGGATGAATGTCTTTATGCTAGGGAAACCGTCCAGTGGACAAAATAATTGAGATGAGAGGGGGCAGGTGCATCAGATTCAAAGTTATGTTATTTTATTTCCTCCATTTTTTTTCCTTTTCCTTCTTGAGTTGTGCTTGAATTGTAGCTAACAAATTAATTCACCGAGTAAATAATGTAGCCTCTCAAACCCTGAGAGGTAGTCAGAGTTCATCACTAAGCATTGCATACTAAATCAGAAACCTGGGCTCCAGAGTAGGAAAATTATTAGCAGAGGATTATCCAGGTTATCACATGACTGGAAGTTTGTTTATCAAACTTAGTCGCTGTTGCTTCCACTACCCTAATCACCATACATCCTAAATCTCATTGCTTCACTCGCAATTTCTATTCCTTCATCTTTGCACAGAGACAGCAACATCTCAACATTGCCGGGTAGAGTAATGTCCTCCAACTAGTTATCTTGTTGTCTCAGTTTTGACAACGTTGGTGTTTTGATTTAGTGTTGTCAAACAAGATAGAGCTATGGTGAACAAGAGGTCTTCTCAAAGACTAAGATAGGCCATCTCATGATGGCTTTACCTTTGAATGCAAGGGAGTCCGAAAAGAAACCTATTTGAGATTTCAAATCTTGCAATCAGCCAGAAACTTAATCTATTATTGCTTCAGGTGAAGAGGAATACTCCTATAAATTCTCAAAGCATATGAGAGAGCCAATGTCACGTGAGGCATCGAGAGAGTGCTGCCTGCCAATAGCAACAGCGGCTACTGGGTGCATTAAACCATGATGAAAGAGGTAGAGATTTAATGGTGCGCCATGCTATTTTCTATTTGGCATAAAACAACCTTTTGAAGCTTCAGATTTTATAGGGTTAGCAATTTCCTTCGAACTCACGGATATCAACTCACCTCCATTTTATTTGGGATGAATATGAAGGTTAAAAAAATAGATATGAATGTGAAAATACGTGGCAATACTCATCACTGATATGAAACGAGTATAAATGTAAAGAGATCCATGCTCCGTTCCATATCCATTACATCCGTTAGTAAATTTAGTTAATTATTCTTATTTATTAATATAATTATAAATTTTTAATGAAAAATTTTACGGGTAGTCATAAACTATAATTTTTTTGGACCTGTTCTATTTGTCCAACTCGAAATTGAAGGAAAAATAAGAAAGCAGTTTATAATTGCTTTAAGCTTGAGTTTGGAATTACAATTCAAAGGAAAATAATAAATAAATAAAACAAATAAGACAGTTCAGAACAAATGGTAGGTATGGAGCGGGCATGGAGCGAGTATGAGTATAGATATTACATAATTTCCATAGATATAGATATGGTACAAAATTTTTTTGAGTATGGGTATCAAATTCTTTTATGGGTACCTTGCTTTTATCCTCTTCGTTTCATTATCATCCCTAGGTGAGAATAGATATAGCAGGAGAAAGTATTAGCAAAGTGCAAAGTAACCATCTAATAATCTATGTGCTTGCTTGAAAACATGCTTGCTGATTCCTATAAGCATGCAGCATGCCTGGTAATGATCCAGAATTTGAACGTAAACTACTTTTCAAGGTTGCATGATTGACAAAATACCTTAACAAGAATAGGATGTTAACAACATGCTTGGATTTTACATGCTAAGTATGGATGTAATGGAAACTAGTATTCGTATCACTTGAAGGAGTTCAACTACCTAGAAGGCACTTTGCTCTATATCTAGTATTTTATTAAAGTATGCTCATTGGTCAATAGGGAGTGGTTCTGCTATAGATATTGATTCCCAGCCTTGATTCTCAGCCACCCCATTTTTCCTGAGAGCCTTGTTAATCAAATCATGGAGACTTCAGTGGGTGTGAGAAATCATTAAGATATCCTCTGTTGGAGCAACAATTATAAAGTCAGGGGGTGCTGCTTGATGGGGATGCTATAGACCCCCTATGAGCAAGCTGCAGTTGCAAAGGATTTGAAACTGAAGCGCCAACAAAGGATGTTATTTTTCTCTGAAAGTTTTGTCATAATGGGATTTCCATAGCTTCTTTGGTAGCATTGTGAATTTCTTCGGTGTTTCTCCACTATGTAGTAGATGTAAGAAAGAAGCTAGCTAAAACTTGAGATTATCTATTCTTTAGCTGTGAATGGTCTATCCCTGTATGATTTCACTTTTCATCCATACAATTTTTTCTTTATCAGACTCTTTTATAGGCATAAGGTACAGGATGCTTAAACGAAAGAGGAACACATTTTTTGTCTATATCTTGTGGTGGATTTAAAAAGTTAGAAATGAAGCTTGCTTCTAGCATTAAAATTTTGATCCTAGATGGCTAGCTCGGTAGGCTCATCCTCAGGCCTTGGAACTGATTCAGTGCTCCTCAATTTCTCCTTCTGATATGCCTGGCATTTGGAGTTCCTCTCCTTTATAATCCTTGGGATCAACCAAAACTTAGTTTCCTGGGTACTCCCTCAACTAGATTTTCTCAAGATCAATTTCGATGGCTCCATTCATTAGGTGACTACTGGCGCTGGTATTGTGATCCGAAATAATTTGGAGCAAATTCTGTTAGCTCTGAAGATTCCTTTGACTATTATAATGGTTCCTCTAGCTAAAATGTATGTTGCTTAGCATGAGATGATGGAGGCTAGAAATTATTTCCATAAATCTAACATTATGTTGGAGGGTCATTTTGTGATAATGATCAGTTGGATTCAGGGGAACTCATCTTGCATTTATCCTTGCTCGAGAGATTTGCGGTCCTTATGTGTGTCTCTTCCAAACTATACTTGTTAGCATATTTATCAGGAAGCAAATTAGGTAGATGAATTTTTGGCAAACTGGGGTGCTCTGCAACGGACTCAAAGAATTTAGGACCTTATTAAGAGGCTCTCTCATCAGAGTTAAACCAACAAGCTATGGTAAATGCTAAGAGAGTTTTTTGTACAGGAGACTCTAGTCTCCTTATATTTGTGTTAAAAAAAAAACAAAAAAAAAAACATGCTTCATGGCAGAATAAAGTAAGCATTGTTATATTATATTATTATAGGGCTGAGTGGGACTTCGTCCGCCCTCTCCAGCCAAAGCAAAATAAGCCACCAGGCCGACTCTCGATGATGCTGGGCGACGGGCTGGCCTCGTCGGTGATGTCGCTCCTGAAGGACAAAGACCTTCCCGGCCTTTCACGGGCTCGTTGGTCGACCCAAGAGATGATGTCCGAGAAGACTTGCTCCACATTTTCGTCAGGCTCGCCGGCGGTCAGCCCGTGCCACATCCCCGGGTAGAGCGTGATGGTCTTGTCGACGCTGCTGGCCCGCTCGTAAAGCGCTCGGCTCACCTCTGGGTCGGTCACTGTGTCCGCCTCCCCATGCAGCACGAGGAAGGGCAGCTTCACCTGCCAATTTGCTCGTCACCAGGCCATAACAAGCCCATGTTGTGCAGAATCCAGTGAATGTTGCAGCGTTTATTTATTTATTTATTTATTTTTGTTTTTTAAGCAATCTAGTATATTATCCTGGATCTTCTCCAAAGGACATGCTTTTTTTTTATTTTTTTATATATATATATTGTCTGGGGGAGGGGAGGAGATGCTGCCATTGCATAGCATTTCTTCCAAGAGTTCTATCAAAGAGGTCTAAACTTCATTAGCGTATCTAGGCTCAGGAAAACGAAGAAAAATACTATTGATGCTTGCATGGGATAAAATTGGATAAATGATGTTTAGGTTTAGACAAATTTTTGCAGTTCCATGCAATCGTAAGTCATTACAGAGTATTACACTGACATATTTCATTAGAAGAGCAATATCTTTGTTTGCTAAATTTTTTTTTTTTTCTCTTAATATAATGCTAACAGAAATTTCACATTCTTAATAATCTTATACTTAATAATTAGATTACCAAAAATATAAGATTACTATGTTTTATCTGCCTTGTAAATATTAGCTTGAATTTTCAAAAATTAAAACTATCGTGCTGGTTTTATAATAACCAAATACGGTAATCAAATTATCGTGTTCTTAAATTCTCTTTGTATTTTTTATAAAACTTTTTTATTATTTTTTAAGTGACTGTCTTTTTTTCGCGCTAAAATATGAAATGTTCTAATAAAAAGTAAGGATTTTTTTATAAAATCCTTCTAAAAATAACATATTTTTAAATGTTATAAATATAATATAATATTATATTATTAAATATATTATTGTATAATATAATATGTATAACATATATAATAATATATTATATTATTTAATAATATATATTTAGTAACATGTAAATAACATAAATTGTTTAATTTATATTACATATTATATTATTTAAATATTAAATAGTATTTATATAATAATATTATTTAAATATAATATTTCTATGATTAAATTATTTAAACTTCTAATACAAGCAATATTATAATATATTATAATTATTTAAATATAATAATTTAATATGCAGGAGTGCTTAAAATATCAAATGCTATATTAATATTAAAATTAATTTTATATAATATATCACATTATATATTGAATATTAAATATTTAAATATTATTAAGTGCATATCAAATATATTTTATTGAGTATTTATATGAAATTCAAGAGTGCAATCTAAGATTATAAAATATTTCAATTAGGAATCAGGTTACTATAGTTTGCGGTAATATTAGATTACTAGAAATTAAATATTATTGTTCAGATTATCATGTCTAATTATCAAATATAGTAATCTACATATAATTTTATATTACAAAGATGGATTACCAAGAGTATGTATTTGGATGGGCTTGTTAGTGCTTGTTGTTTCACAATTTCATCTTGCCTAGGAATAAAAAACATTAGATAGCCCTTCGATGGTCTCATTTCACAAAACATATTGAGTAGCTAATTTTAATTATAAACAAGCTTAGCCACTTTATAGTCTCATTCCAAAAAACCTATCTAATAGCTAATTTAATTATAAATTAGCATTGACAAATATTGTTAGGTTTTAATGTTAAAAAAATTTGGAAAGTTTAATTATCTAAACTTCATAATGTTTTTTTTTGGGGATAAATACACTTTACCTTCTAAGGTAAGGCTTGATTTTATTTTAATAACTTATAGTTTAAAAAGTATCATTTAACTCATCTAAGATTAGCTTTTATCCATGATTGTTAGCTGTCATTACTCACTTGAGAGTTTAGATATCTTATTATACTCACCATGATTTATGAAAAAGACAAAGACAAATGAATGCGGCAAAAAAAGGTGGAGAAGATGATCAAAGGATTGACTTTAGCTATATTTTCTTTCTGAAATAAACAAATTCTTGCATCCTTTGAGTCAATTTTCATCAGATTGATCAATTTTGGGTGTGAACTTCAGAAAGTTATTCTTTGATTTAAGGTAAGGTTGAATTTGAATTTTGAGGTTTGTAGGACCTTGAATTTGGGGATTTTTAATTATTCTTCATAGCAGATTTCTCTTCTGTTGCTTGTTTATTTTTCTTTCCCCTTTGATTTTTTATTCTTTTCTTTGGGTTGATCTACGATTATATGTTTGTTCTTCTAATTCTTTTGATTTCCCCTTATTACTTGGTTATTAAATTTTTTTTCTTATTTATCTAAAACTTTTCTCTTTTTTTTTTTATAGTGAAAATCTTTAGAGAAAATGTATCTTTATAAGTGATTAG
Organism: Metroxylon sagu; assembly: GCA_017589505.3. Taxonomy (NCBI): domain Eukaryota; kingdom Viridiplantae; phylum Streptophyta; class Magnoliopsida; order Arecales; family Arecaceae; genus Metroxylon; species Metroxylon sagu. Next base: position 2,131,454 of record JACVBY030000663.1, read on the forward strand.
GCCTGTATTCTAGGTACCAATAATTATTTTATATTAGATAATTTGTTTTTATGTAGGTATTCTATTTTCACTAGATTTTTAAGATTTTTTCATCTGTCAATAAGGCTTTGGATTTGGAAGAGAAGGATCAAGGTTCTTATTTCAGAGCAAGGGGTTGAATGAGATTGTTGTTCTCTCTTGCATATCTGTACCGATTGATCAGTTGAAAACATAGCATCTCCTTTAGCACTTTAGTGTCTTTAGGTTCAATATGAAAAATGAGATTATTAATCAATAGATTTATACCTGGTATCTCTTATTTTGAGAAATTAGAATGGAAGATGTTAAGAACTTAAAAATCTACCAATTTTTTAAAAAAAATTGGCAAAAATTGATCTCCAATTTTTTTTCTCCACCATCTTTCACCAGTCCTTTATAAATAATTTATTAGAATTACATGTAAATTATTGATTTAGAAAATGATTTATTAAGCGTTAGAAATATTTGCATTGGTGTTACTTTAATTTTGGAAATGGATATAAACAATCTTTTGATACTCCATATAGAGTATTGGGTTTGAAAATAGTTTTTGTATTATTATTTAGTAATATTGTATATGAAATATTGATCATAAAATTCTAATTTTGTTAATGATATTATTTGCATTATGCACTCATAATTTACTTGTAGCATTTTTTTTTATTGTACTTGCTTGTTCCCTTTACATATGGTTTTGATTGCTTACTATGCTTTCGCTCACTTTTTTTTTTAATATTTTTTTAGGATCTAAGGCATAGTAGGTTACAGGAAAAGATAAGACAACAAGCTTAAAATGAAATCTTAATTTTAGTTGAAATGATCTGACCCTTATAATTTTATAAAACCCTAATGATTATTTTAGTTTGGTAGAAAATAATGAAAAATTAACAATTTTGTAAAGTAATTATGTTGATAAAAATACATTATTATTTTGATATGAAATTTATAGTTATTTTGAAATTGGCGTATAGCTAACTCAAGTTTTGGAAAGACTTAATTAATTTTGAAAATTATATTATGTCTATGTTACTGAATTATTATTAATATGATTATATTTATTTTTTTCATCGATTAGCCTTGTATGTTTGTGTAATCCAATCCTTCATAGATGGGGCTCGTTGTTATATTTCTTAACATGTGCTCAAGGTTGGTAGTGTGGCAAAGGACATGGACATCAACAAGTGCACTGAATGAGTGCATTGAGGGTGGGCCTTGGTTTGCTTTTATTCCAATCCTATCCTCGTTACCCATGTGCTTTTAAAAAAAATCATCTTTACTTGATTTACTTATTTCTAAATTAAAAAATACTAATTGAGGACTAGCACTCTAATTAAAAACAATAATTTCAACCTATAAAACAGGGATCAACCCCACTCTACCTCATTTAAGATAAGGATTCTTCATCTTTTGTGGGAATAGAGATAGAGGTATGGATTTTTTTATCCCCGTTAGTAAGGATGAAAAAAGTATATCCCCATCCAGTCCTACTTTATTCTTATCGCATTTGCATTATAATACCTTTATATATTTTCATATGCACAAGATTATCCTCATTTATATTCTTTTTTTTTTAACCCTAAACTCGCTCTTCAATTATCTTTAATTTTTTTTTAGCTATATTATTAACTTCACATTTTTTTTTCTGAAATTCATATATGTCATTAAAGGCAGAGCAAAGATGGAGCTTTATCTTTCTCCATGGGATAGGATTGAGAATAAAAAATTTTTTGTTTACAAGATGGGGTGGAGATAGAGATTATTTTATTTGATTGGGATGAAGACGAGAGTTGGACTTCTTGGTCCTACCCTTGCTATCCCTAACCCCAGCATATTGAACGAGCACTAAAAGAGGTTTTATGTGCTACATATGGTATTTTAAACAGGGCTTCAATATTATTTTACCCCTAGTTATCAAGAAAAAACTAACCTAACTTATGCGTTGGATTATACATAGTATTCTTCAACTTTTTTACTCACTTATCTAGCTATAAAAGAAAATTATTACTGCAAACTTTTGAAGGACCTAAAAACTTTTAGAGTCCTAAAAATATTTTTAAGTGATTTTATAAAATTAGATAAAATTTTCAAAACTACTTTCTAATTCCATCAAAAGTAGTTAAAAGCTCTATTTAGAAAAGCTTTAATTTGGAGCTTTCTTTTTAAACCTTTACTTGATAAATGTTAGCAAGTTATTTTCATTAGACTTGACAGTCATAGATTCAAACCAGAAGAATAGAAATATATAATATTTTAATATAATAGTAATATAATATAATTATAATAATATATAATATAATATAATATGTTATGCTTAATAATATAATAATATTATTATAAGTAAAATATAATTAGTATAGTTGTATAAAAATATTATTACAGTTATAATATATTATGTATATTAAATAAGATAATATAATAATATTATAAAATAGTTTAATATAGTAATAAATATAATATTATTATGTTATATAATGCTAAAATTTTGTAATATTACTATAATAATATATCATAATATTGTGATATTATATTATTAGATAATAATAATCCTAATTTTAATAATATATTATAAATAATTATTTAATAATAGTAAAATAACATATTATAATTATTTTATATTATAATCATTATTATATTAGAATATTGTTGTATTTTCTCATACTATATTATAATACTATAATATGATATATTTTAATATTATTATAATATTAGAATAACTTTTAATAGGTTATTAGATAGCTAAGAATATTAGATAATATCTATTATTATTTTTATTTTAAATAAATAAATATATATAATTTGATTATCGAATAAATATTAAAATAATTTAAAAAATATAGTTATCAAATAGTAAATAATTTTTCTTACAAGTTTTATGGTCAAAAATTTTATCTTTTAAAACTTTACGACCAGCAGTTATGTGGAACGAGTCCATGCCAAGATAAGCGAAGGGGGTTTAAAAGGGCCTTATTCTGCAACCAAAACGGGTGATAACATACCTCGGACAAGCTATCCTCCAGGTCCATGCTGGTCCTAAGCAGCTCCAATGCTGTCTTGAGCCGGGGCTTATCCTGGTATATCAGCTTGTTTCGCCGGATCTGCAGAAAACCCTTTAAATCAAACAAAACCGCCGGATGGAACATCTAATAACTAAACTAATTTCGTCTAGAATTAGAGAGTTTGGGCACCATATGCCAACCTCTTCACGTTTGACGGGGTCTTTGAAGGCGGTGTCGAGGATATCCTTGGTGCGGACGACCTTCCAGTCGGGTATGATATCCTCCATCTTGCTTAGGATGTTCGCAATTATCGGATTGGGCTTCATTTCCTCCGAGATCTGCTCACCACCCCACCAAAGATGAAGCGGGCATGGAGGGCATGGGTGGACAACGCGGTGGGTGCGAGAGGTGATCCCAGAACCACAGGTGTGCTTACCTTGCACATGGGAGATACGAGGGCTGCACCGTCCCAGAAGGTGGGATCCCGCTTGTGGACCAGGAGAGCCACGGCGCCCCCCATCGACTCCCCGTAGAGGAACCGGCTCTTGTTCAGGTACTCGTCCTTCGCTGTACCCAGGATAGCAACGGTGATTATGGTATCCATCATCGTGACGATAACAATGAAGGGGGCGGAAAATACCGCAAATGGACTTGAAGAAGCGATCGCAGTCGGCGACGAGAGTGGCGAATTTCTTGATGTAGCAGCGCTTCCCCTCCGACTTCCCGTGTCCCTCGTAATCGATGCCGCACACCGCGTATCCCGCGCCTGCCAGCCTCGTCCCAACCTCTGCACTTACCGACAAAACCCTACCGTCAGATCCCCATCACACGGTCGGGTCATCCCACCACAGCCGGCGCAGACAATCCCTGCGGTGTCCCGCACCGCCGGTAATTGTTAGGGGGCACCCAGCCCTTTAGATATAACGGCGTCATCGCCATCGGACGGCCGTGATGCGGACACCGCACCTCGTTTCGTTCTCGAGTTTCGAATGTCGAGGGAAATTATATTGGAGCTATTTTTCTCAATGGGGTAAAAAAGTATTTTTCTAACAAATTCTGGGTTGGGAACGAAAGTTTTTGTTTTTTTTATAAAAATTTAATCCCCGTCAATGTCACCGTGAAGGATGAGTAGCGTACGGAAGGGTGGCATTTTTAAAAACACCCCGCGGCCCTCCGTCCCCTCCTGAGCCCCCGATCCCCAACCCCTCCCATCCTGTTCACCAGCAACACCTATAAAAACAGCTTCTTGGGCAATCCAGGCCTATGCAAGGACAAGCTTTACCCAAGACCTCGAGGTGGCATCAAGAGCCACCGTGATTTCGTTTGGTTGCTTCATGTGGTTTTCATACTCGTTGCTACTATCTCTGTGGCCGAGGTAGCATGATTTTACCAGAGGTTTTGCTCCTCTTCTATGGCCGGGGTGGCATGATTCTATCAGAGGTTTTACCCCTACCCCCGAGTCTTTCGTTCGTGTGGAACATTTTTAGTTTAAAAACGTCACACAAAGTGACGTTTTAAAAAATACCACTTTTATTCCACCATGGCATCGATGGAACCATAGCATCGATGAGAATAATTTTCAATGGGACCAGAGCATCGATGGAAATAATTTTCGATGGGACCATGGTATCAATGGGAATAATTATTAGTTTGACCTTTTTAATATCAAATGACGTTTTTCATTTTTAACAACAAAAAATTTTATTTTCACCCTGATTTTATTAAAAAAATATTTTTTTACCTCATTTATAAAAACAGCGCAAAAATATTGGGAGGGATTTGGGTTGCGTGGCTGACGGGATTCAACGACCGTTGCGTCATACGTTGAATTGGATGTTAACGGGAAGAGGCGGACGTGGGTGGCTGCGTTTCGGACGGGAGACAAGACCTAGTGATGCAATCCTGTCCACTTGCTACTAAAAGAGATAAAGACCACAATAATTATAAATTAATAAAATAATATAAACAAAAATATGCTTTTGATCCTCAAGAATAATAATGGAATAGATTAGGATCGAATTTTACCTTAGCCCACCCTGGCCTTCTATATCCATTTTGTTCTCATTCTGTGTTTCATCAGGACAACAAATATAATTTCATATCTGATCCTATAGTTGAATAAAATTATCTTTTCTACTGGCTTTGAAAACTTGAACTTAAAATTCATTTTGATCCTTAAACATTCAATTGTCATATTTTTATCCCTTACATCTTAAGGCCAATCAGTTTATATCTTCGTGTTAAAATAATACATCCGTTATTTCATCAATTTTAATAAATTCTACGTAATAAAATGTGAAGGATGTAATATTTTTAAAATATAAGAGCATAGACTGTAATAAATAAAAGTTTAAGAACTAAAATAAGTTTTCAGTGAAAGTTTAAAGATTAAAAATATATTTTAATTAAAAATTTATAATAGTATATAGATGCACATAGATTTTAAATGAAAAACCTTGCGGTAATTATTATGCTTTTGCAAAAGAAGCTTGAGAAAAATATAAATAGTTTATTTGAATTGAAAAATAATGAAAGTGCTCATATTATTCATGATATAAGGGATGAATAACTTCATAACCAGTCCCAATTTAGTTCATGAATAAGATTTGAAGCAGGCGCTACATGCAAGTGGTCAAGTAGACATATTTCTCTCTACTTATTGAAAAACTCAAATGACCTTTCTTATAATCAAACACTACTTTCAACCATTTAGGCCTTGGAAAAAACAAGATAAAGTAAAACAGGAAGGATGCAAAGGAATAACATAACTGATTTTTTTCTTGTTGGCAAACCAAACATGGTGTTAAAGTTTGGATCTCTCTTGCCTATCTTTTTATTTTTAGTGACCTACTGAAAATTAAATAACTGATTAGAAAAAGTCCTAAATCTGGTCTAACAATTTGACCTATCACTTTCCTTGAATTAATGTGGTCCACCTCAATGCTGTTGGTGATTTAAGTGGAATGATTAAAGAAAACACAAATTTTTTTTGCCCCCCTCATGACATTATGGATGGACAATGACCGAATAATAGGTACAAGTATGAATTGATATTAATTGATTGTTAGATATTATATATATATATATATATATATATATATATATATATATATAGTTATATTTGAATATAGTCAAGTTCAGAATCTGATCATATTTTTCATCTTTAAATCCACGTAAATCTCGAAGTCACATTATTTTTTTTACTTTTTTCATCTTTACGATCCGTAAATTATGGATATCCAAGAATAAAGAAAGTGAGTGGATTCAAAAATAAAGAAAGTGATCAGATATAAGTCTGATTTTATTTGACTGTAGCTAAATCTACCTCTATGTGTATGTGTGTGTGTGTTTTTTTTTTAATGCTAAATTATTGTTAAGGATTTTATACACTAAAAATATATTTCAAAATAGATGCCAAAAGATTGTTTGAATATCCAACCGCTTTTTTAACATGACATTCATATGGATCTTTTTAAGTATACATAGATCAACATCTAATGCCATCCTAATATACTATGGTTATATGTTTTTAAAGCTTTTTCTAGCATTTTTTTTTTTTTGGGGTCCAAGTTGCATCCTAAAATCCTTTCCCTTCAAAAAATATCTAGAAATTTGAAGAAGGTGGCGGTTTCCAAGTATCATTTTTCCACGATGAAAGGAAACATGGCATTGGAGATTCCTCCTAATTATTATTTCAATTTCCCTCGAAAAATAGTACAGGTGAAATAAGGGCCACAGTGAAAGGGAAACAAGGAATCACAATTTTCAATGGCTTTGGAGATTCATTTGCTGGTAGTCAAAAGGAAAACATGCCCATATATTGCTCCAGTTAATCTGTAAGCAGATCGGATGCATATGATCTTAAAAATATGAACGTAAATTAATGAGTAGTAGATAAATTTGAGTTATAAATTTTTAAACTATTTTTTTAAAATCTGATATGAGACTATTCATCCATAAATATATTATACATATTTCAAATGTAATTCTAAAATGAAACAATAGACATTTGAAAAAGGAATTGAGAAGAAAATTATTTCATGCAGACCGATCAGTTGTTACCTTTCATGAATTCGCTGCATTCCATGCCATACCCTGCATTTCATCGAAAGAAGGAAAGCATTAAACGAAAGAAAAGATCAGAAAAATATGGAAAAGAATTGGAAAGGAGTAATCTTATTTGTTGAACATAATTACCATGGCAAAGGAAGACAAGGGCTTTCGGCGATGAAGAAGCTGGCAACCATCTACATGTAAAAAGCTGCACCCCTCTCGAATTCCTAATAAACTCCTACCATCCCCACAACAAATAAACAACAGCAGCAGCAAAAATAAGGGTTGGACGTTGATCATAAGACCCAAAGCCCCATGAAAACAGAGGAAGACGTTTAGAATGGTTATAAATAATAAAAGTTTGCACGCATGAAGGCCAGGCTCACCTCTTGGTACTCCACCTCCATGTTATTCCCAAACTCCATCCAAGTATGAAGGGCTCTCCCACCACAAGGAGATGGAGAGCGAGGAGAAGGGAAGGGGGATAAAGGTCTCAATCGAAACTTAGGACGGGGGACCTCAGATCCCTTGGGATTAAAGAAGAATGGAGAGAGGAGATGGAGACAAAGGAGTTAGGCTCTTATGGGAGAAAATTTGGCCTCTTTAGGATGGTGATACACGTGCCGGGAGTACGTCCACATGAGGAGGTCAGCAACCTCCCCTTCTTCCCCATATCCACACAGCCTTTTATCTATTTACTGAAGTCATTTCTTGCATTCAAAAATTCATCACCTTATTTTGACCAATATACGATCAATTGAAATATGGGCTCCCTTCTTCGGTGAATTCTTCGTATGTGAAGGGTGGCGTTCTTTTTTTCACATTTATCTTTTAATGCAGTTTCTAGGAAAACCCCAAGACCATAATGATCGAGTGTGAAGAGTATAAATAATTGTTGCAAGGTTTTTGGAATTACGATCATGTGAGACTAAAATTCATCTCCTTCAGCTGCTGAGTTTGATGCACACACTTTGAATGCAGTGACCATATACGCGTTGAATGTAATAATCTAAACATCCAATATATATATCATCATTTTTTTTAAAAAAAAATTTGTGTTGATGGGTACAAGCACTTTGAATTTCGTAATTAGTTACACTTACCTTGATTATAACTCATACCTAAAACATTCTCTTGCCACGTGAGTTTGTCTTCACTAGAATCTTCAACGGATATGTTAGAGCAAAACAATATCTTAAATAGATCGTTTTGCCTTGTTTATTTTTGTTTTTGTTTTTGTTTTTTTTTTTTCTCTCTCTCTGTCTAATCAAAGTAGTCTTTGTAATGAAGAACATCATCCGTGGGTGGTGAGATAATATTTTGGAGGACGGTGTGGACTGGCATGGGCTTTGCATTTATTTTCTTGAGCCATAATGAGCATGCTATAGCCCAGTAAACAAGATGACACCAAGGCAAAATAGAATGAAGTAAGAACAAAGATTTCTACATTAACACCCCAAATTTTGTAGCTAAGACATAAAAAGCTTAGAATTTTAGTTATCAAACTTTTGTGAAAACAAAGAAAGAAAAGGGAACAAAAACCTTGAAACGATTTCATCAAGGATGCATATTTGGTTTTAATTTTCTTTCTTCACATGCAAGCCAAAAAAAAAATGCTCATGTGATCGCTTCGTAAACTATCTCATTAATGCTTATTAGAGGTGTCAATCAGATCGGATCAGGTCATTTTAGATTGGGTTATTTCAAGTTTGGATCATTTTTGGGTTTGAATTATTTTCGAGTATGGGTCATTGAAGCTAAACCCTAACCTTAAACAATTAGATTATGATCAATTTATGGGTCATTTCAGATTGGCTTTATTCTTTTTAGGAATTTAATATATACATTTTTATTTTTTTAAAGTAATATCAGTGATCAATTCAATCTTTTCTTTTCTTCTTTTACTTATTTGCTAGAACAGATAGATACAAAGTTATAGCATAATTAGGCACTAATAAAAATAATAATTATAAACTTATAAAATATTAAAATAATATAATTAAGCAATAGTTTATAAAAATATATTTTTAAAATTAAATAAATATTAATACCAAATTATTAATAAGACTATAAAATAAAATGAACAAATATTGGAAATATGCTTAATTCTCTAAATAAAAAGAGAGCAAAATCATGTCTAATTCTACTCTTTCATCTTCTCCTCAAAGGTATTTGAAGTTATTGATATTGATTTTTTAATAATATTTGAGTTAGAAAACTGCACTTTTAATTTCATCATTTGTTGAGTCAAATTAGCATCAATTATATTATATATCAAAGAATATAAAGTATTAAAAGTTAATCATGTAAAGAATCTAATTGGTAGTTCATAAAATTATATGATGCTATCTAAATAAAATTTTAAAATTTAAAACAAATAAAATTAAAAATATATCTTACCCTCATTTTCAAATAATCAATTATGAGTGGTAATTAAAACTTATACATTTTCTGGTAAATACTATTTTGGAGTCATTTCAGGTTACCCATGACCCAATCAGACCTAACCTTAAAATTTAGATCATTTTGGGTTTGGGTTGAAAAAAAAAACCTAATCCTATTTTTTCAAATGGGTTTGGGTCGGCTAGCGGGTTGAGTCAGGTTTCTGCCATCTCTAATGCTTATCGATGATAGAGGATTCACTCTTTTGAAGTTTATGCTCTGTTTTGGGTCAATCCTTATCTTTTCCCTTAAAATTGCATTTGATACCCAAAACAGGATAGGATAAAAAGGCAGATAGGATAAGAGAGAGAATAGGATATGATAAAAATTATATAATCTCATATTTGATGCAAGATAGGATAACAAAATGGATAGGTTAAAAATTATCCTATCCTATGTTTCGTGTTAGGTGGGATTGGATAGGATTGTAGATATATTTTTCTATTTTGATAATAATACCTTTACAAAAAATAGTAGTTAGACATTATGTGTTGTTGAGAATAACGGGAAAAGAAGGAACATAAAATAATAGCCGAATAGGATAAAAATAAAAAGAAATATTTTGATGCGATAGATCATTCTTTCTTCAATAGGATTAGCAATTTTATAGGATAAGATTTTATTCTATCTTTGCGAACAACAAACATGAAAAAAATAAAAAAAAATCTATCCTCCTAATTAGGTATTCTAAATGTATCCTAAGAAATAGGGTTCGGAGAAGATTGTCAGCATCAAAGGTCGAGGATTTAACTTGCTTTTATGGCATTTGCAGTGTAATAGGTTATTACAACTGGATGGGTAATGAGGTTGTGTTACTCGTGCCTACTTATAGTTCCGACTCTTTGCCTTAAATTATTTGCTTGTTTTTGGTTTATTGTTGAGCCCAATCCTATCTAAGCTACTTGCTTGAGATGGGAGAGTAGCCAATTGGTATGTATCTAATGGCCTTTGACATTTTAGTTATCAAGAAAAAAACTTACAAGTATGTAAGGAGTGATTTGATACCTAAATATTTTTATTCAGTTAAGAAATAATAAAATAATAAATATTTTTTATTCATCTCAATTAAAATTAATGATAATCCTAGATTACTTATTTGTTAGATAAAAAAGTCACTTCGAATGGCATACTTTCAATTTTATTCAAATGTATGGATGGTAAACTCATGAAAGAGTTTTTTTTTTTTTTCACTCTTTCTCTCTCTCTCTCATCTTTCCTAACTCCCTCTTCTCCCTCTATGCCATGTTGCTCTAACTGCTCATCGCAAACCATTGGTTCGATCGCCCTGTTGGCATCAATGACTTCCTTGACAACCTTTTAAAGGTTCTTGAGGCCATTGTTGGCCTCATCGATTCCACATTCTCCCTTTGGCTTGGATCATGGCAGTGATGACTTTCTCCTCTTCTTTCTCTATCATCTCAAGCTCTAGGCTATTATCTTTTTTTCCATCAATATATTATTATATATTGAATATGTACAAGTATTTACAAAGAAGTAAATAAGAGTAGTGGATTACTAGTAGAAGGAAAATGAAGAGAGTGAAGTCAAGGAGGAAAATTAAGAGATGAGTGGCTGGGATTAAATAGAGAATCAAGTTAGCACTACGGAAGGCCTCTCCAGAATCATTGGTAGAAATTGTAGCAAAATATGATGACTCTAAGAAACTGTTGCTGTCGAACAAAGATGAGACTAGGACCGAAATAGATGAAGGGCTTTGTGTAGAACTGAACTGTTAGAAGTTACTTTTTATAAAAAGATTCTTGAGCTTTTTTTAACTAGATTTACTAGTAAATCACACCTAAAAGTTGATCCCAAGCTTTTCTGTGATTTGCTTTAATTCTTATTTTTCTTCAATTCAGCCACATGTCCTGAAAAGGTAGATGACCGTTTTCTTATATTCAATAAGTTTTTAATAGAGAACCATACTCTCCTTGCAAAGAGGCATCTCAGAAATAAGTGGTTAATAGTTTTAGATAAAGCTCCACATAAAGGCCACCCATTACTTACTGACCAACCTTTCTTTACAAGTATCTACCCAGTATGCAACTTGTTCCTTAGAGCAAGCTATAAGAAGATCTTGATTTTTAAAAGAATAGTAGTTTTCTAAACGCTCATCAACAAGCCAAATTAAACCTCTACAATTGACGAACTTATAGAAGTTAACAGAAAAGATACTGTTGCTGGTAAGTTTCTAGATTGGTGCATCTTTAATTCTAGCTAGTTTAAAGGGACCAATCAGTTCTATAAGGAAGTTAAGTTGATCAAGATCTTTGTTTGAAATGGGGTTGAAGAGCTTAATTCTTCATGTGCTAGAGTACCAATTCCATTGAGAAGCCACTGAATAGTTATGCCTGACTATATTCTGATACAAACTATTATATAAGGATGCCAAAGGTATCAATCCAACCCATGAATCTTCCTAAAACCTGATATTTTGTCCATTACCCAATTCGGAAGATGGACAAATATAGGCCTCTTGATTTTTGCATATATCCTTCCACACTAAAGATAGATTTACTTTGAAGCAGCAAACTCTTATCACCATCTTCTTTTTAGCATAATATAATTTACTAATTTACTTTTTTTAGGTGGTTTCAGGTCTTTGAATCAATTTTCAAGCCCACTTAGAAAGAAGGGCAGAGTTGATGATCTTTATATTTTTGATTCCTAATCTTCATTCCTTTAGGTCTTGGCAAACACTTTCCTAACTGACTAAGCCACTGAATCCACTCACTTCATCTTCTCCTTTCCACAAGAATGCTCTCATTAGCCAATTAATCTTTTGAATGACACAATTTGGCAACCCGAAGATGAACATCTAATATGATGGAAGGGTTGTTATCCTTTTCGATGGATAAGAGATTTCCTTTCCAAGATGCTATCCAGGCTTTTATCTTATCAAGAGTAGCATCTAGGAGTGATTTGGTAGCTTCTTATCATTTAGAGGCAACCTCAGATAAGTGAAGGGAAAGGATCTTTTTTGTAATTCAGTAGATTAGCTATCATATTTATATTCTTTTATGCCATATTCCTACAAATCAAGCAACTTTTGTGGAAGTTGACTCTTAAACTTGCTGCATTTTCAAAGGTAAGCAAAATTGCTTTCACCACAATCAAAGATTCCTTTTTTTTGGGCACAAAAGAGTAGTGTGTCATCTACAAATTATAAAGTTTTGAGATTAAATATGTATAGTTTCGATTTGACATCTTTAATCAACCCTATACTACTGGTCTTAAAGGACACATTCATCATAAAGATGAAAAAGGCAGAGGAGAGAGGATCACCTAGCCTTAGACCCTACTTATACTGAATCCATTTGCTAGGCGAGTTAATGATCACGAGAGTTGCTATGGTTGAGGAGAGCATCAATTGGATCCGTCCTATCCATTTGTTAAGGAAACCTTTGGCTGATAGAAGATCTAAAAGGAAGTCTCAATTCACTTTATTAAAAGCTTTCTCGAAATCAAATTTACATAAAGCTTGTTAACACTTAGACCTTTTACAGTAGGCCATTACTTCATGAGTATTAGGAGCGAGCATTCACTCAATTTAGTTCAAAATTATGCAAAACTAACTAAGTCAAATTTTTTGAAATATGTAACCAAATCACATTGAATTATTTAAAATAAGGGCCTATATTTTGGGCTTTAAGCCCAAAACCTTGAAAGGGAAAGGAATGACACAGTTATGAGCCAATTGTTTGGGCTTTAAGACCAAAATCTAGCTAGTCCAAATACAGCTCTAAATGACGCCATAGCAATTAATTCCACTAGAGCAATCCAAAAATGCTTAAGATTTAATCCAACCAATTCTATTATTTGAGTTTGATGAGATCAAACTCTAACCTTGTACATATTTATGCAAGAAAAGAATAAGAAATCTTGGGAGGGGAAAAAGTAGAGTTCTCAATCATCATCAACATCAAATAAAACTCATGTGGGACTACTTTATTTCTTAAAGAAATAATTGATTGAGAATTTAACCCCCTATCACCAATAACCTACCTCTCTATAAGTAATTTTGCATAACCACATAAGTAAGAAGTACAATTCTCAAATCAAAATATCTTTCACTTGCATAAGTATTATAAGCTTAGAAAATATAGCTAACCAATTATTAAGAAAAAAGAAATGCCCATAGCAAAAAATAAACATAAGTGTGCCGAATTCTTATTTATGTTGATTAAAAAACTTAGCTAACGAATCACTATAATCACAAACATCATATGCAAACTGATTCCATCCACACTATCACAAACATCATAACTCAGATGTAATTCTTTACCAAAATCATAATCAACATCATAAACAAACATTAATACAACACACACACAATCATCATAATGACCAAACCAACTACACTTCACCATCAATATACATGCGCTCGAGCATAATTGATCATAACCAAGAATTCTCATTTTCCTCACTAGCAATCAATAGTAATCACCAAACAACCAACAAACACCATCATAATATAAGCTTGCAATTAAAAAAAAAGCACAAAATCAGCATAATTTGCAGCTTTTGTCTTTGCAAAATAAAAAAAAAAGAAGTTACAATCAAATCTCACCATACAAAATCACATTCATATATAACTTGCAGCAAGCAAATATACATAAATTCCATACTTTCCACTCAAAGTCACATAAGCATGCATACAAAACTACCACCACCAGCATCTCCCTTCACCTTCAAACATCAAATGCAAACCAATATCTAAGCTCTATAAGTACTATAGTTACTCATAACTGTTGCACATACACCTTAACTCATTTGCTTGCAAACTCAACCATTAATAAGCACCATTCAATTGCGCTTAAATACCCCACAAACTAATAAAAATGGAAACAAAAATAAATAAAATAGATAGATTGAGGCAAATAAATTAAGTAAAGTTGAGAAGAACATTAAAAGAAAAAAAAATAACATTAAAAAATAAAAATTTATATGTAAGAACACTTAACCTTAAATATGGCTCCTAACAACTTTATATATTAATGGTTGCTAGAACCAATTGAAGTTTTGATAAATATAAAATTTAGAGAAGAATAGTTAAGTCAAATAAAGGTCTCATTAAAAAAATAACATATCAAAAAATTTTAAAAGATATAAATGTTATCTTTTTCAAGTTTTTTAAGATCTTCCAAATGTTTCTCCACTGGTAGTGATGATACACGAAGCTAATCTTGAGCACATACATAAGAGCTTGTACAATCTTAGGAGTCAAAGAGCTTTTAAATTGATCAAGAATTTATCCTTCGGTACTAAATGCGGACTCTAAAGCAATTGCAGAGATAGGGATTACTGACACATCATGAGCTATTTAGGAGACGATAGAAAATCTAGGACTATTAAATTTCCATCATCCTAAAATATCAAAATCTTTATTATTCTCTTCAACATCCTCACTCAAATACCTATACAATTCTGATTTGAAATCTTCATATCCAAACTTAGATTTGAACTTCTTGGATTGAGACTTCATCATCATTATCATCTTTTGGGCTGGTTGATCAACCTCTACCTCATTTGAGTTTTAGTTTTTTTTACTTATTTCCATGCTTTAAGTTGAATTTAATTTCTTATATTCATTAAATAACTCATATGTGGCCTCTTTAATATTTTTGTCATATTTTACTTTCATTTTTTTGGCCATTAGACTTGACTCAAAGTTATCACTGTGTTGCCATTCTTACAAAAGGCAATCTACTATAGTAATATCAAGAAGAAAAATGTTGGATGTGATATATAATGAATCCAAAACATGCAATTTAAGCTCATAAAATTGCTATAAAAAACTTATCATGGTCTTAACATTAGCACAATTCCTATCAGTAGGCACATCGTTAATCCTTAGCTCATGTGCATCCTATATCTCAAGATCAATTTTAAAATGAGGATCTTGCTCCTCATAACTCCTAGCGGCGCTTTGAAGCTTTTATGCCATATAAAACAACAAATAGGTCGAACTCCACCTACTTCTAACATTTGAGCATAACAATCTTTTGTTTTAAATTTTTTTACTCTCAACACATTCTTTAAATTTTTGTAACCTCGATGGAGATTGCCTCACATCTCACCACCCCCAAACATGAGCAACTAATTCATTTATTTCTTTCAAGCCATCAATAACCACTAAATTAATTATGCATGCAATATACCTCATGTGAAGGAATTTGCCTCCTAAAATGCTAGATCCCCAATTATTCATTTTTTTTCTTTAAATATACGATGGCAACATCATTGTTACTAGCATTAGCGATCGCAATTATAAACACCTTTTCAATGCCCCATTCAAGCAAACACTTCTCAATAGCCTTACCAATGAGGGCCTCACCTCTATTATTAGAAATTGGACAAAAGTTTAATATTCTTTTATTCAATGTTTAATCATTGTCAATGAAGAGGGTCGTGAGACACATGAAATTGATTCTTTACAAAGAAGTCTACATATCTATGGTAAGATAAACCCTTTGAGACAAATTCTTCAAAAAATTTCTCAACTTCAACCTTTCATCTAAGTGTAGTTGGTAACAATCCCATGAAACCAACTATCACGATGAAATATGAACTAAGACATGCAAGTGACATAAAGTGTCTAAACCCATGACCCTCCACAAACTTGAAAGGAAGCTCATTTACAATAACCATATAAGCTAAACCCTTTCTTATGGCATCCAGATCATATTTTAATTACTTAAAGTCTCTAACTTTTCACCCTCCCCTTCTTGATCATTTAAAGGTTGTAAACTCAGCTGTGATTGATGCGTGTTTATGTTGTAGGGATATTTTTTACATGCACCCATGTGATTCTTTAGTGTACTAATACTATTTCTTTTTAGATCACAACAAAAAACCTTATTATAGTAATTGCACTCTCCTTTTGTTTCACCATCATCATTGACAAACTTGGTGAAATGATTCCACACTTTGGACCTTGACTCATCCTTTTTCTCTTAGGTTTAGAGGTTGCACTTGTAATGATTTAACTTGTGTTAAATAAAGAACCTCATGGCAGCTATCTAATGATCTACACCTAAGTTTTGTCTATTTCAAATTTCAAATATTCATGCAAAGGAGGAGAGTGTATTAGAAATGAATAATTTGAAGATTAATTATCAAGTACTTGATTGGATGGTATTATTTGCATACCTAATAACAATGACATGGGACTTCAATTTTTGTTCGACTTAAGCCCCTTGAAAATAAAGTGGTTACAAGATAGCCAAATTAAAAAAAAATAAAATATAGATTATTACCTTATGGTTTAAGCACTATCAAATTACATCCATATGATTTGAAATATTACACTTAACTACCATATATTTTAAATGCTATTAAATTAGGTACATATGGTTTGATATGTTACACTGAACTACTATATATTTTAAGTGCTATCAAATTCTTTTATGTGGTTTCAAATGTTATACTTAACTATTCATGTATTTTAAACTTACTCAAGCTTTACTTAATGTACCCAAACTTCTACATAAATAGCCTTCAAAATATATGATAGTTAAGTATAACATGTCAAATTATATGGGCTTAATTTGATGGAGCTTAAAACATATGGTAATTATGCGTAATATTTGAAACTATATGGGTGCAATTTAATAATATTTAAATCATGGAGTAGTAATTTATATTTTATTCTTGCAAAAAAAAAAAAAAAAAGCCTCTTGTGATTTCCAAAAAAAATTTAATATTAGTATAATTTTTAATATTGAAGGCAGTAATAAATCTTGGTATGAATATTAGGTAAAGAATGTTATCTAAAGCATTTGGTCAATTTGAATGAGATTAACGGTCACTTGGTCCGCATGAATGAACCGGCCAGCCCGTTGCCCGGCCGAGAACGTTTTTAATCGCTCAAAACAGGCTACCCATCGCATTGGATAAATCAAGACCGTCGGATAAAATGGAACACCGTGACAACATGAAATAGCCCCAAATAATGCCTCATCGTTCCAGCCACCAAAACCCTAACCTTGGTGATTGCTGCAGCAGAGGGGAGAGAGAGAGAGAGGATGAGCCGCGGGGGGAGCTTGATGGCGGCGAAGGGAGGGAAGAAGAAGGGAGCGACGACGTTCACGATCGACTGCGCGAAGCCGGTGGAAGACAAGATCATGGACATCGCCTCCCTCGAGAAGTTCCTCCAGGAGCGCATCAAGGTCGCCGGCGGCAAGGCCGGCGCCCTCGGCGACCAGGTCTCAGTCACCCGCGACAAGTCCAAAATCACCGTCACCTCCGAGGGCCCCTTCTCCAAGCGGTACCACTTTTCTTTCTTTTCTTCTTTCTTTTATGCTGAATTTTATTGGATCATACGTGAAACCTAATTACTTTTCTATGGAGTGCGATTTTAGCCCGATGCTAATTCATAGTTTATTTATAAATTTTTATCTGTTTGTTGGTTGATTGAATAATTGATTATAAACAATCTGAAGATGTGGGTGATTGGTACGTAGATAGTGGTTTGGTGGTCTCTTTTAGATCTTATGCTGGAGACTGGAGTTTGTTAGGGAGATTAATTGGATATTTTTACTGCAGTGATGTGGAGGGATTAAGGAATAAAGGACTAGGTAGAGTCATAAATATTGTGGATGGAATAGTGTGAGGAATTCTATTGGCACTAATCACACATCGGTGGTTTAGAGAGATTGAGGTTCAAAACTGGTAGAAATGTCAGACTTAGAACATATGAAGGATGCTTGGATTGATTAAAGTCGTCTAGATGTGTTTTATTTTCGGTGACAATTCTTTCAAATTTGATATAGAGGGCAGACAAGATATCAGGTTGAAACAGTGCAAAAAGGTTGATGAAGGAAGCTGAAGCTAGTAGCAGGGCTGGTAATGAAATGTTAATTCTGAGAAATTTGAGCCTATCTTGTGTTCACTCAGCATAAAAAGGTGCTGCTCAGTTAGTGTGAAGGCTGTTGGGACCTGTTTGGATGCTGAATGAGCTATTTGTGGGCAAATACTACCCACAGCAGAAGCTTAAGAGAAGGCACGGGCATGGCCCGAAAGAAGAGTTTGATAAAATGAGTGAGCTCTGAAGACCCACAATCCTGATAAGATTTCTGTATTCATATTTTTATTAGGATTGCCAGTTTGAAAATTTCCATAAATGAAAAAATTCAGCTTCTCCCAGTGATCACTTAGTCTCATTACCCACTTTAAATGGATATTTCCAAGGATTCATTATTGAAGCATCCAAACGGACTCCTAAATCTTATCTTAAACAATTTAGCCTGAATACTTGCTGACTTGAAGAAGCACGAGCATACATGGAGATCATACATGGACTAGTTCACTTGACCAAATGTCTGAGATTAGCTAAGACATGAACAAGCTTGAAGGCACTATTAATATGAATATATGACCAACCTGTGCTAAGATATGACATGCCTCAGTAGGGAGGACATCTGCTGCCCCGAGCAGTTGCATGATATCACCGATTTTTGGACTTGTAAGGCAAATTCTTGATATGATTCATAGGTTTTTATTCTGAATCAGTATGTTTTACTAGAAAGTGAGTGAAAACTCAAACATGCTTTTCATTTTTGCTAGAAAAGAGAAACTGTAGACAAATCCTGACTTTCCAGCTTTCTTTCAAACTTTGGCATAAGAACAAACTAGAATATCACATGTGTACTGTAAGTGGAAAACCACATGGATAGGGAAAGAGAAAGAGCTACTGGAGAGGCCAGTGAAAATTTCTTGGTTGCTCGTGAGAGAAGAAATTTGAGAGGGCCTGTTACATCTACCAAAGGGATGTGGTGATTTATTCCCTTTTTTGTAATTCTGCAGGATAAATGCTTTGCAGTAGCAAAGTATCTTAGTCAGATATTTGATGAGGCTCTCAAGTAATTTGATGACAAAGAATTGGAACAGTTGCATGCCATTTCTTTGATATAGTAATATTGTTTCTATTTTATGTGTTCCCTCCCCCCCCCCCCCCCAAATAGTGGAATGACATCACTTACAAAGAAGTATAAGCAAGAACATAAGTACAGCCAATATTTGACAGCTAATCAAGGGAGACTTTTTATTGTCAAATTTATATTCTGTCTTTTCCTTTATGTTCTTTATCTCAGTCAAATCTGATTAATGTTTTTTCTCCTCTTGTGTTGCTTAGGTATCTAAAGTATCTCACTAAAAAATACTTGAAGAAACATAACGTGCGGGATTGGCTGCGAGTGATCTCTTCCAACAAAGACCGCAGTGTTTATGAGCTCCGATACTTCAACATTGCAGAGAACGAGGGTGAGGAAGAAGATTGATGGCACTGCCATCTTTTGAGTCTAGTTCTTCTTAGATACTTGAATATTTTCCTTATTTTCAAGACCTTTTTATCTGGGTTTTTTTTTTTTTTCTCTGTAGTGGATACTTCAACATTAAGTATCATCCGCACTGGATTGGCCTTATGTGGAACTGTCGAATTTTCTGAAATGTTAAGGATGCGTCGAACTAACCAATTTTCAGATCAGATACGAGTTTGAGTTGGGTCACATACATCTTCGGTCAAAATTTTATCAACCTAAACTCCACCTAATAAGTGCGTCAAAAATTCAAATTCAAACCTAATAATTTTATTAAATTGGCAATTTGTTCTGATCTACAACAGCAGATTGAATCAAGTAGGTCAGATTTGTTCTCCTCAATTATGCCCTCCAAAATGTTTGCCAAAATGCCGGAGAGAAATGTTGTCGCTAGGAGCTGCATGATAGACGGCTTTGCCTAGTGCGGCGGCAACAGGGAAGCGCCGCAGTTATTCCGTGGCATGCAGAGGGAAGCGAGCGTCAAGCCGAATGAGTTCACGATGTCAAGCGTGCTTGCTCTTGTGCGTTGGGGACTTCTTTGATCGATATCCACGCCAAACGCAGGAAGCATTGAGAGGGCAAGGTGGGTGTTTGATAATTTGGGCCCTGACAAGGATGTCATTGGCATGGTGTGCAATGATCTTGGAGCTTGCAATGCATGGATTGGCAAATCAGTTGCGTGGTTAGGGAATCGTCCATCAAGCAACTTTTAAGAGAACAAATCGTGGAACTGCTCCTTTTCTATGTGTGAGAAGTTGGATGGGTGGGATGATGTGGGGAGAGTAAGAAATCTCTAGGGGGGATTGGGGACTAAGAAGACACCGGGATATTGTCTCGTTGAGGTGGATGACCGAGTTAATTGTGGCAGACCGAGCACATCCAGATGCAAGAGAGAAACGTCTAATGCTTGATGCGATTATGGAGAGGTTAAGATTAGCAGGGTGTGCAGGGAAAATAATTGTTGTTGGACTGTGGCACCGTCTCTTCATAGTGAGAAGCTCGGCATTGCATTCAGCTTCATAGTAATTAGACCAGGAACAGTGGTACATATTATTAAGAATCTTAAGAGTATGTGTTTATTGCCATGAAGCTTATATCCAAAATCTATGATTGAGAAGAGTAGTTCAAGATGGATTTGTAAAGCTTATTAGTGAATCACAGTGAAGATTACCTTGCACGGTTCAAGGAATGTCTATAAACTTCATTGGACAAATGGAATAAGAACATGCTCTTCCATGAGTTTGGACAAGCAATCCAAAGACATTCAGAAACCTGGAGAAGTATGAATTCTTTCTGATTCCATAACAGAGATGAGTTACAAATGTTTCCTTGTTAAAAATGTCATTTTTCTTGTTCGACATGGTTATGTTTCTAATGTTCTTTGAGTGAAATTTTTTTGCTATTAAATGGTTGATGTACAACTGATCTCTTTTCAGTTTTGTCTTCGTTGTCGAGGTTAGGTTTAGGGTTTGTCAGAAACAAATGCATAGAAATTGCTAAAAATTTAACTATAATAAATTAAAATTTAAAATAAAATTTATAGAAATAAAAGGAAAATAGATCTTGCTTAAATCGAGATGTATTAATACTGTCGTAAGGACTAGCTTTATCCTTTCAGACAGATTATAGGTGATCTATCACAAGATACAACGATCTAATTCAATTCAAACATCTTATTACGAGCATGGTCACATAGAGGTGCAACCCAACGACTCATTTAGATATCCAGAAAAAATAAATAAAATTAGAAACAAAAAAACAATAAAAAGAAATAATAGGAAAATAATAGCAAGAGGGCAAGGGGCTTTTCTCGACAGGGCCTTCAAGAACTCAGGCTTCAAGCTGTTTTTTTTTTTTCTTAACAGGCCTTGGCCTTTTTCACGAAGAACCACTATATGAACACTTCAAAATAAAATTTGAATTATTTATGACCTTTTATCTAGAGCCTATTTATAGGCTTCATTCATGTAACCTCCAACGGTTTAGTCTTTTATGACCTTAAAGGCTCAATAGTCATTATTTCTAAGTCATGCGAGAAAACAATAAAAATTTAAATTATTTGGAGTATTTGTGAATACTCATGTGCATGAAGACTACAACGCTCACAATGAGTGGAATGTTCGCATGACAGGCAGAACACTCGCGAGCACTTTCATTCTTACATGCCATTCAAGGTAACATTTTTTTTAAAATCTAAAACTTTTATTAACGTAAAATGATCAACAATCCCCACAAAAGTTTTAAATTATTTGAAAAACTAGTAAAATTAATATAATATATTTTTTTTGACATATTATACTATGCAATAAATAAGGTATCCAATAAATTGAATCCCATTTAATGTTGATTACATATGAAGGAGTCATAATGGATTAGACTTTGAATTAAGTCCTTAACTTAAACTTCTACTAATCACGCATATAATATGAATCATTTGGGTTTAAACGGTCAGCACATATTAAAAGCCTTACGCTTAGTACCTTAATTTTTTATGAAAATTTCTCAGAGTTTGATCAAACCTTTAGTCACGGTCTAATATAACAATTCTCATGTAAATTCTCCAAGGGTATTTGTGACTAATATCCTGCAAACAACCTACCTTTGATCCATTAAGAGTATAAGTTAACCTTACATAGTTTTATTTTATTATTTTATAAGAAAACTCATCATAAGGATAGAAGGAGAAATTTTTTTGAAAATTATGCTATAACATGATCACTCAATCAACTTCATTTCTATTACATTAAACCTTTTTTATGGGATCTTCAATCATAAAGGTTGGGTATCTACTACTGGTGACCAAAAAAGGGCTAAGCCCCATCCCCCTCGATGATTCTAAAACTTTATTCCTAGATAATTCCTTGGTTAATTGATCTATTAAATTCTTTTCAGACTTAATAAATTCCAAAGAGAACATTATTATTTTTTATGTTGCCTTATGGATTTATAATGAAGTTGTACATGCCAATTCATCTTTTTTATTGCTACTTTTTTGATTAGTTAGTTCGATTACGGCTTTATTATCACAATGGTGATATAGCCAGAATTGGCTTAGGTACTAAAGGTAGTTCTAATACTCGATTCTTAATCCACTCTACCTCATTATAGGTGGTATTTAGAGATATTAACTTGACCTCCATGATGCTTTTAGAGATAATAGTTTGCTTAAATGATCCCTAAGCAATAGCAGCACTGTTGAGTAGAATAAGATATCCGATGGTTGATTTAAAATTAAAAGAATCAGTGTCCCAATTAGCATCACTATAACCTTCAAACTATCTCAGGGTATCCAGAGAACAATAAAGAGAGATTAGGTGTTCCCTTTAGATATTGGAACATTCTCTCTAAGACTGTTCAATGAGAATTATCAGGATTTTAGTTATATCTACTTAGTCTTCCTATAGCATAGGCAATATCAAGTCTTTATCCTGTTTGCCACATACAAGAGGGATCTTATGATTTGAGAATATTTTAACTAATCAACTGAGTCAACTAGATTTTTCTTTAGGTGAAAGCTAAGATCATATCGAGTATATAGTGATTTAAGATTAGAATAACCAAATTTCTTGATCATTTTTTCTATAGTATGAAAAGGAAGAGAATTATCCCTTTATGAGATTTGGTAAGCTTCATACTTGGAGTCATCTCTACTTCATCCCTTCATGGGATTTGATAAGCTTCATACTTAGAATTATCTTTGCTTCACCTAAATTTTTCATATTAAATTTAGATAAAAGAACAGATTTAATTTTTAAAATAATTTCAAGAGATATTCTAAAGATTAAAATATCATCAACATATAAGCAAAGGATTACACAATCATCGTTGATGATCTTAGAATAGATACGCTTATCATGATTATTGATCTTGAATCCAAAGGATAGGATGATCAAATCAAATTTCTCATGCTATTGTTTCGAAGCCTATTTAAGATCATATAGGAACTTAATAAGTTTACAAACCTTGTTTCTTATCCCTTTACAATAAAACCTTTAGGCTGTTTCATGTAAATCTCCTTCTGGAGATCTCCATTAAAAAACGTAGTCGTCACATCCATTTGATAAATGATCAACTTATAAATAAAAGCAATCACAAGAAGAGATCTAAGGGTTGTGTCAGAGAAATCTAATCTTTTCTTTTGCTTATACCATTTGGCTACTAATTTAGCCTTATACTTTTCTATTGAACCATCAGATCTATGTTTCTTTTTAAATTCCTACTTACACCCTCAAGGTTTGTTACTAGGGGTTAGATTAAATAATATCCATTTTTGATTTTGTAAGATTGAATTATATTCAGAAAGAATGGCTTTCTTTCAAAAGGAGTGTCAGGTGAAGTTATCACCTATGGAAAAGAGGAAAGTTCACTCTTGACTAGAAAAGTAAAGAAAGTTTCACCAAGGATTCCTTCGTTATCCTTGAACTTCTTCTGATTTCAAAAGGTCTACTTTTAAAGTTAGGTCTTTTTCTTTTTTTTGACTCTTTGAAAGACCTATATTCAAGAGAATTAGGAACTAAAAGAGGATTGGAAGAGACTTGATTTGGAATTTGGTTCTTAAAAGGGAATATATTTTTGAAATAAGGGGTATCTCTTTTTCAATAATAGTATTATTTGAGATATCACTTATTTTAGAATTTATCATAAGGAACCTATTGATACTACTATCTAGGGAATAACCTATAAAGATAGCATCTGTGGTTTTATGTCCTATTTTTCTTCTCTTGAGTTCGGAAATACTTACTTTAGTTAGACACCCTCACACTTTAAGGTAATCTAGCTTAAGCATTCTATCTTTACAAAGCTCAAAGGATATTTTAAGGTTATCCTTAAAGGGTATCCTATTTAGGATATAATAGGCCGGTAAAAAGGTTTTCCTCCATAAGTTCTCGGTTGCGCCTGAACTGATTAGTATTGAGTTAACCATATCCATTAATGTATAGTTTTTCCGTTCAGCTACATCGTTGGATTGAGGAGAGTATGGTGGTGTAACCTCATGAATAGCTCCATGTTCTTGACAAAATAGGGTCATTTCATTTGAGGTATATTCACCATCTCGGTTTAACCTAAGTTTCTTAAAGCTTTTCTCAATTTGAGTTTTAACTTTTGCCTTATAAATCTTAAATTTATCTAAGACTTTATTCTTAAATTTAATCAAATATATATAACAATATCGGGAGAAGTCATCAATGAATATTATAAAGTAATGACTTCCTTCTCGAGTAGGTAACTTGGTAGAGTCGCACACATAGCTATGGATCAGATCAAGAAGGGTTAAGCTCCTATTTATTAATTTAAAAGGTTTTTTAGGGCTTTTGGCTTAAATACAGATCTCACACTTGATCTTTCTATTAATATAGGTTTTAAGAATTACATTAAGATTTGTCATATGATTAATACGATTGAAATTCATATGATCAAGTCCACTATGCCAGACATTTGAAGATTCAACATTAAAAATAGAGGGACTTTTATTAGATAAATTAAAAATTACATTTAGTTTGAATAAAGCCTTTTTCAACATACTTCGTTATTATGAGTGACTATAACTTTATTTGTTTTCAGAATAATTTTATATCCTTTAGATATAAGAAGAGATCCACTAATCAAATTTTTTCTAACACTAGGGACAAACAACATTTTATGAAGGATCAGGGTCTTCCATAAGGTCATCCTCAGGTCCACTCGTCCTCTTTCAGGTACATGTATTGAAGAATCATTCCCAAGTATTATACCTCCTTCATTTGATTTTTGAAAGATAGAGAACTAGGAGCGATTATAATAGACATAAACATCAGCTCCCAAATAAAGCCATCAATCACAAGAAGACTGGGTTAGGTTAATGGTTTTAAATTCATTGACCTGAAAGAAGGCTTGGCACCACTTTCGACCATGTTAACTTGAAGTTTCGATGCCTTCCTCAGTGGTTCGATCGTTCTGTGGTAGCAGTCCTTCACCATATGATTAGTCCTTCCATATATGAGGCAGAATATCTCTTTATTCTTCTTCGATCTCTTGTATCAGTCGATTTTTGTTTGGTTGGTTTTGAGGAGGTTTGGATGATTGGTTGGATCTAGATTGGAAATTCTTCTTCTTAAAATTCTTTTCCGCAGGTCTGAATTGATTTGGGGTTAAACTTGATTCGGTCAGGTGGATCTTAGGTCCAGAATTAGACTTCTACTTAAGTTTAAGTTGATATTTTTCCTCAATCGTAACAGAGTTAATCAGTTCTATTAGGGTCAAGTCACCTTATTTGCGGCTTAGCTCTCGCAAAAAGGTTAACCAGAAAGATGGAAGGGCATCAGCTAAGGCTTGAACCTTATAGCTTTAAAAAATCTATAACAAGTCAATTTAATCTTTCTAAGAAGATTTTGGAATTCATGAATTTAAATACTAATAGGTTTGAATTTCATCATCACATACTTTTGAAATTTTGAGATGGGAACTAGTTAAGGTCAGCATCATCCATCCCATACTTAGCTTTAAGGGCATCCCAAAGTTCCTTAGCAGTTTTAGTGGGAAGATAAACATCATAGAGGTTATCTGAAAGGGCATTTAGGATTTTATGTCTACAATGGAAATCTATCTCTTGGGGTGGGGAGTTTGATGTTGAGGAAGAAAAAGTCTCAATCGGATTGGAGGAACTTGGTTGAGAATCAGGATTTTGAAATTCTATGATAGAAAATAATTCTAAAGTAGTAAGCCACTATTTCATTTGGCTTTGCCACCTGTTAAAGAATGACCCGTCAAATTTTTTGGATTTGTTTGTATTAAGGTTACCTGAACTTATTTTATGAGAGTATTGGTTGCTTAATTGGTTCTACGCAATACAAATTTAAAAGGCTCAGCCTTATAATTTGAGTTTTTTAAATTAGTGGCTTTCCAATAATTTATAGATTTTGAATTTAAAATTTAAATGCAGTAATTTAAATCTAGAAACTACTTGTAATAAATTAAGTAACCACTAAAGAAATTGACTAAGTCAATTTAAATTCAAATTTTAATTTTCAAATTTAAAATTTTTTCAAGTTTTTTTAAAATTAGATTTTAAATTTTAAATTTAAAGTTGCATAGATATTAAAGCAGTAAATAAATTCAAAATTTGTAATTTTTTTTTGTTTTCTAATAACATTACAAAAATCAAAGCTTAAAAAATTAATTTTAACTTGAAACTTTGATTTTAAGATTTTGCATGAATTTCAAAGCAGCAGGAAAATTTAAATTTAAAATACAATCTTCTGCACAGTTTATAGGGCACTAAATTTTCAAATTTTTAGAAATATCGTGCCACAATCTAGGTAGTTTGAGCCTCATCATAACCAATAACGTATCAATTCTATTTTTTAAACTTCATGTATATTACCAATACTATTTTTTAAACTCCCTCTAGAGCCTTCTCATCTTAGTGTTGTTTTGTACCACCCACCAACCAAATTTAATCATCCAAAAAAGAAATATGAAAGATGATAATAATTTTGAAAACTCCACTCGTTTCGCGGATTTCACCTTAGCGAGTGGACTTCACAAGATGTTACCGTCCGACTGAAAACAAAGACAATGAGCCCTAGGATCCGTATTAGACGGCTCTGATTGCCTAATCACCTTCGTTAGCCCTTGATCCGAGATTAGTAGAGCCAGGCGTATTGCCAGGTTATATAATATCCATTACATAACTTCATTCTAACCAAAATCACCGTATAAATCTATCCACCGAGCGCCACATCTCCCGCTGCCCTCCCCCATCCCCTCATCTCTCTCCTTTGCTTCTTCCGCTCCATCCATGGAGCCCAAGCCCCCGTCTCAAACCCTTGAAACCCCTGACCCCCGATCGCAGTCCCCAGAAGACCAAAAGCAGCAGCCTCTAGAGCTCGCCAAACCCCTCCCGATAGCCTCCATTTCCTTCTCCCTCTCCTCCCTCCTCTCTCCCCATCTCCTCCTCTCCTCCCCCCAGACACCCTCCTTTTCCCCCTTCTCCCACATCAAAATCCCCTCACAAATCTCCTCCCTCTCCCACCTCTCCCTCTCCTCCACTTCCCACAAGCCCTCCTCCCAAGCCTCCACCCCCTCTCGCATCGCCAACTCCCCCCTCCACTCCCCCTCCCCCCTCCTCCGCCGCAGCCCCGCCGACCCCTCCCACTCCGCCGCCGGCCGCCGCTGCACTGTCGTCTGGTTCCGCGCCGACCTCCGCGTCCACGACAACGAGGCCCTCCACGCCGCCTCCAACGACTCCCTCTCCCTCCTCCCTGTCTACCTCTTCGACCCCCGCGACTACGGCAAGTCCGCCTCCGGCTTCGACAAGACCGGCCCCTACCGCGCCAACTTCCTCCTCCAGTCCGTCGCCGACCTCCGCCGCAGCCTCCGCGCCCGCGGCTCCGACCTTGTCGTCCGGATCGGCCGCCCGGAGACCGTCCTGGTGGAGCTCGCCCGCTCCGTCGGCGCCGATGCCGTATACGCCCACCGGGAGGTGTCGCGCGACGACGTGCGGGCGGAGGAGCGGGTGGCGAAGGCGATGGAGGAGGAGGGGGTGGAGGTGAAGTACTTCTGGGGGAGCACGCTGTACCACCTTGATGACTTGCCGTTCGAGGTGGAGCAGATGCCGTCCAATTACCGGGGGTTCAGGGAGAAGCTGCAGGGGGTGGCGGTGAGGAAGACGATTGAGGCGCTGGACCAGATTAAGGGGCTGCCGTCGAGAGGCGACGTCGATCCCGGGGAGATTCCGAACTTGGTAGACCTGGGGCTCAAGCCGGCGCCTACGGTGTCTCAGGTTTGCTCTATCATGTCAGATTTTTGTTTACTTTTGCTTTTCAATTGTTGGCTTGGTCTGTCATCTCAAATTTGTAATTTTTATTTTTTTAAGCACAAGGAGATGGGTTTAGATTAGAAACGGATGAGTAGAACAAAATTGAAACCTGGAACTTATGGCCAAGCCATGCCGTGAACCAAAAAATATGGAACAGGGAATAGGTAGAGTAGACTTATATTTATTGGTATCTAAAAATAAGCGTTGTTGGAATATTCTTTGATTTGATTTGGAAGTTATAATTTTTCTTTCACAGCATTTCTGATTTCATCCAGAAGCAACTTTGAGCTTAGAAGCAGCCAAATTTCCAAATTCACTTAGAAACCAGAATTTAACAACTCCAAGGAGGGATAAATGGTGTTGGTGATTGTTCAGGATTACATCGACATGAGAGTGGTGATCTTTGCAAGTGTTTGTGAGAAGTCATTACAAGTTCAGAAGAAAGTTTTCTGATGGGTTTCTTTTTTTTTAAAAAAAAAAATCAATTATTTGCTTGCCCACCTTGATGATTAGCTGCTTGCTGTGGGCCTTATTCTGAGTCCTTTTTGCATTATTGATTGACTTCCTGGATCAGAGGGACATCTTTAAAATGGTCTCTAGGGATTTCACAGGTTCTTTTAACCCTTGATAATGTGAAAAATAAATTTTAGGTTTCTAAGGATTTCTTTTGGTCCTGTTAGTAAGTGGCTAAAGCTGTCTGTGTGATACTGGCTTTTGCTAAATTGAACTTGGGAATATGATCATGTGGAGTAAGTGCAATGTCTCCTATGATGGCAGTATAGACACCTAGAATTCTCACCAACATGAGCAAGCCACCATGATAAGGTTTCATTTACACACTTTTTGCGCATATTTTCCTATAAAAAATTTACATGATAATCAGAAACGCTTGGAATTTAATCTGATTAAATTTAAGATATGGGCTTGTATCTAAGTGAACAGATGCATGAGCATAATAGGCCAGGTTTAATTTAGTCCTTCTGGAGTGGCTTTCAAAAATTCTTGTCATGCCTGCAACATGTGTACATATGCATGTTATATTATTATGTAAAAGTGTGATCCATCTATATGATCCATATGCATGAGGTCTGGTGTACTTTTTATTTTAAAATTTTTGTAACGAATTGTGCAAGGCACCTTATCTGAATTAAAAGCAAATCAGTAACTTGAATTGGACTGTTATTATCTGATCAGAATCCTGATCCTTGTGAGATCTAACTCTGATTTGTGCATGTTAGCAAACTTGTATTGTAAAAGAACATATTTACCACCCTACAAGTCCACAAGGCATGAGGGGGTTTCATTGCATTGCATGGCTATGAATAATGCATGGATTAATATAGCTACAGGCCTGAAGCATAAAGCATATGACTGCCAACTTCTACCTACATGGTTAGGTTGCTATGACTAGGTGATGTACTTGTTGATGTGTTAAGCACCTTAATTATTATCTGAATGTTGCATGCAGCTTAACATCATTGTAGTTTGATTTTGTAGGAAAAGGTTATGAATGAGTGTGCCTTTGAAGACAATACATTTGTTTCGGATATTCTATTCCTTTATAACCCAGCGTCCAAAAAAAATCCTTTATAGCCATGAAGTTTAAATGGTATTTGTGTAATATTGGGGCAGGAGCTATTGTGAGTCCACTTGATATTTTGATGTGGTGAATCATCAATGTCACTAATTCCTGTATAAAGTGTAGGTCTCTTCAGACCATAACAATTATGGTTCTTTTTCCCAAAGTATACGGACTCTAATTTTAGAATTCATTTCTTGCATGATTGGAACTGTTTCTGTTTCTACATCCATGAGGTTGGTGTCAACCCTCTACATTTTACTACTGGCTTGACACTGATTTTAACTTCGTTCAATTTGGATAGCCTTAAACAAGTTACTTATTCAGTTTCTACAAAATTGAATTATGGTTGTTTAGATGACTAATATGCATGGCTGATTGATGCAGAATGATACATGGATGTGCTGTCTGAGCCTAAAGGTTGGTAGGATGTTTATGAAACATGAACTATGAAAGGCAACTGTTTTATATCCCCTTTATCTAATCAAAACACAAACAATGAAGACTAAACTATTTTCTGTCTTACTAAGCCGTTTGACTTTTCTGTACATGAAAAAACACTTGTGATGAGCTTATATTGTTGGACTGTGAAGAAAAATAGAAAATGTGATCCTGATAACCATGCGAGCCTTGTTGTGGAATTTCAAGTCCCTTTTGAAGCAAAATGAAGTTCAAGATCATTTGGTACCTGATGTGAGTGGAGTCGATTGTGAAAATTCCCCTTACAGTTAGCTTCATGGAAACAGGTGTTAGGACAATATGTTCACATAATTAGATCATTGGAAAATATTGGTATAGTATTGTCAGATGGAACTCAGCCTTATCTTTGTTGTAGGCATTCTGATTTCAGAGATCAGAAAAATATATCCATAGAATTTATGCTACAGATCATCTGTATGGCATACTTTCTTATTGATATGCTGAAAAGTGAAACTTAAATTCGGTTTTGTACTGGTACAGATGATGTCTTTATCTTGGAACTGTTGTCATATGTTTCTTTATCATTCCTCCTTTTAGATCATGTTAATTTTATCTACGCCTGTTTTATCTGGGTTTTAGGCTTTTCTCTTCTCATAAAACATAACCAAATGCAATACCTGTCATGTAGTCATCAATGCAAATTTTTCATGACGTATATTGTAGTCTTGATGCTGACTTGGATAATATGTCATTCAGGATGGAAAACCTGCCATGAACGCTTCGCTTGTGGGTGGTGAGACTGAAGCACTAGAGAGACTGAAAAAGTTTGCAGTTGAAAGCCGTGCTCAACAAAACAAAGGGGATAGTACTCAAGATAGCATCTATGGTGCTAATTTCTCCTGCAAAATATCACCATGGCTAGCAACAGGATGCCTTTCTCCACGTTTCATGTACGAGGAGCTGAAAAAGACTGCTACAAGGTATGTTTTGTTCATTACGCCAGTCTATTTCTTTTGCTTGATTCCAGTATTTGGATGCAAGGTAAAGAGTGAAAATAGCAATTCAGTGTCTTCATTCCAGTTTTTCAAGGAGTACTTTCTTTATTCCAAATTATGGGTTAGGTTACCTGACTTTATTATGTATATAATGGAAACTTAATTTTTATTTACAGAGTGATATCTGCCAGCTCAACTCCAAAGAATGGTTCTGCTGCAGCAGATAATGGAATGAATTGGTTAATGTTTGAATTATTATGGAGGGATTTCTTCAGGTAGTTGTTGGCCATAATCCTTTCTTGCCACTCTTATTATTGTGGATCATGTGTGTGCCACTAGGTGTCTCCCTTGTCAATCCACCAACATGAAATTAGACAAGATAGGTTAGAGTTCTCTGAATCTTAAAATTTCCTGTTTAAAATCAATAGGCTGGATTGTTATGAACTTCTACCTAGAACTTCACACCCAGAAACTCTGGATTAGTGCTTGATAAATTGCCTCATGATATTTGATTTCCATACTTTTTCAGGTTCATCACTAAGAAATACAGCTCCACAAAGAAGAAGATTGGAGCTGAGCCAGCCACAGCTTGCACCGGTGCTCTTGTTTGAGTCTTCTGGAGCCTGGAGACTACTTGAAATCAAAACTGAGAACTCAATTCAACCTGGGCTAGGTACTAAAATGGAGTTTCTGAAGTACCTGAGAGTTGCGTCAATACCATCGTTCTTTCTTTCTTCTTTAAGTTGTAGCTACCTCTCACTCTTTTTCGGACATGATTGGTCGAAATTTGGCCTGTGGACATGGTTATCTGATGGTAATGAACGATGCAATTCGTTCTCCCCGGCAATTGATATATTTTTCCTGTTTCTTTTGCTTCGTCAGATGATTAGTTGGGTATTCAGGGCATCCAGCAGGCCCTTAATAAGACAATTTGGTCGATTGCTTCAATGTGAACGGCTGGTCATTGATTCAAGGTAGAGGTTTCCTTGTTCAGTGACTTTGGTCCATTGGCCACGTTCTCCAATGCTGGTCGGTGTACCTTGTAAGCTCGACATCAGGTTCTTGGTAGCCTGTCGTTTTTTTAATGCCGAATCATCTTCTTCGAGCGAAGTAGACAATTAAAGAATTCCTGCCGCGGGGTATCCAATGTGGGTCTCTTATATATTGCGTAGAAGTGTACAATTTTCCATCTCATGATTGAAGTATCTGCATCTCTAGGCTGCAGTCCTATAACTTCCTTTTCTTTTGAGGCTGTTATTCTTTCCGAGGTTTCGCTACCTAGCAAATGTTTTGAGGCTGTTATTCTATCTGAGGTCTCTACCTAGCAAATGTGGCGGTTGTGCTATCAGAATGCAATGAAAACTTGAGCTCTAGGCTTATGCTGGTATCTCGCTGCCATTAACGAACAAAATAAGAATCCTTCCCTGCTTGGTGAGAATTCTGGCGCCAGTAATTGGTGCAACTACCGAAAAACTTCTTCTATGATAGGTAGATATAGTAGCAACTTAGCATGCATCAAACCAATCGGCTGATTTGCTTGCTTGCTTCATAACATCTAGTTAAATTATATTATTTCTCAACTTATTGGAATTCAGAACATATTAAGTATATATAAAAAAATAGCTTTCTGGGCCAAATCCTCTTAATGTTGATTATTTAGAGCTGAAACCAAGTAAGATATGATACATCAAAAGCAAGCAAGCAAGCAAGCTACTACCAGAATAGTCCAATCTTTCTAAACAAAAGCGTTCAAGCGGCGCGATTCCTCTCTTCATGTCCTACGGATGCTCATCGGCTTCCTGACACAACGGCAGCAGCTTACCACCTCCTTAACGCAAGAAATACCTGCTAGCCTACGAAGATAGGCTGATCCCCTTGTAATGTTTTTTATGTTTTATTTATATCATTTCAGCCTCCGTATCTGGTGCTCTCTCTGGCCATCGTCGATTCGCATGAACCACGAACACTCGCCGCCCGTTATGCCGATTTTTAGCCCACACGTTTCAGCACCCCACCAATCCATTTAAATAAACCGACCTCCACCCTGACGTCCTCAGGGTGATACCATCCCCTACAACTTCTGTGGTCCATGCTAACCTTAGAGAAAGGATAGACATAAGAAGAAAAAGGTAGTGGCCATGAAGGTCCCTATATTTTTCCTGACCAATCTCACCCAACTCCTGATCTCTTCCATCCATGCCCAGTTCCTACCATTGACCACCTTCATGCTAGCACTTATTCTCTACATCATCCTCAAGTCTAAGAAGACTCTCCCAGTCTACCTCCTAGACTTCACCTGCTACCGTCCCCCGGCGTCGTACCGCATGCCGGCCTCGATGTTCCACGAGAATACCTACCTCGCGGGCCAATTCGACGCCGAGTCGGTCGAGTTCCAGATAAAACTCCTGGAACGCTCCGGCGTCGGCAACGACGCATGCATGCACTACAAGTTTCACGAGCTCCCCCCTGACCAATCCCTCTCCGCCGCCCACCTCGAGGCCGAGACCGTCCTCGTCACCATAGCCAACGACGTTCTCCGCTGCCTCGGCATACGTCCGGTGGACGTCGACTTCCTGGTGGTCAACTGCAGCGTCTTCTGCCCCATTCCCTCCATGTCGGCCATGGTGGTGAACAGATTGAGACTAAGAGAAGATGTGACGAGTTATAACCTGGGGGGGGTGGGGTGCAGTGCTGGGTTGCTGGCGGTGGATCTGGCGAAGGAGTTGCTGAGGGTGAACAAGGAGAGGTTGGCGCTGGTACTGAGCACGGAGACGATCGTGTCCAATGCGTATCGGGGCAAGGAGAAGTCCATGCTGCTGAGTAATTGTTTGTTCAGGGTGGGTGGGGCTGCTGTGGTGCTGTCAAATAAGAAGGCCGATAGGGGGAGGGCTAAGTATGAGCTGCAGCGTTTGATCAGGACGCACCGCGGCTTCGACGACCAGGCCTACAAGTAAGTTGGTTTTAGTCCTCTTTTCCATTGCACAAGGACCAAGCTCACGCCTGAATTCTAGACCCGGGTAGGGATGGCGAGAGAGCGGCCGAACCGGAGACCTCAGTCCTGTCCTCGCAATAATTTTCATCTCGATCCAATCCTATCCCTGTGAATAAAAGATTTTTTTTTGTTAACCCCATCTTCTTTTATGGGAGATAATAATTTCTTATCCCCCACTTTATCCTTCTCCATCCCTGCCATGCATCGTTAATAAAAATTATAATAATAATTTTATAAATATAAAAATATATAATCATATAAATACTTAAGTACAGAAGCAACAACAGAACGAGTGCATACTTATTCTCGTACTCACAAATAAGGATAAAAATAATCTTCATCTTCATTCTTATAAAATAAAGAAAATTCTATTACATACGAAATGAAGTAAAATGAGTCTTTGCTATATGTATTGAAATTGTAACCGCTAACTTAAGGTCATAATCTTATATAATTGAGCAAATTGACGTCCAACCATTTGATGGATCAAATTAGACTATAATGTTTGATTTTTATTAACCAACCATGTAATAACTGATTGATCGCACCAATTCGCTTTAATTTTTAATTTTTTTCACTGCATATAATTGGCTTGTATAGTTATTTTCTTATTGTGTGTGTATATATATATATAGACACATAATTATTGCGTGCAGCGAGGATTAAAAATTAATAAGTGTTGATACGATGGATCTAATGTTACGCGTCAATAGAAACTAAATATTATAGTCCAATCCCGGGCGGCCATAATTTAACTATTTGGGAACAGTCTTCCATCTCGCATCAAAAAATACACAAAATTTATCGATATTTTTGCTATAAGATCTTTTTTGTTGCTAGGTTTTTGAAGAATTGCAGTAAATGATGTTTTGGTAGCTTCCGTGATGCATCTAACTCTCATTCCTCTCTTTCATGTTCTTTCCCAACCGAATCGTCTCGCAAAACAAACACCATTTGTATGTATGCATGTAGGGCCGTGGTTCTCCAGGCGGACGAGGAAGGCCATGTGGGTGCATGCCTCTCGCGGAACATCATCCACGTCTCCAGAGACGCACTCGGCGCCAACCTCGCCACCCTCGGCCCCCTCGTCCTCCCTTACTCCGAGCAGCTCCGCTACGCCTTCTCCCCTCCTCCTCACCTCCCTCCGCCACCACCGCTCCACCTCCATGAAAACCTCCTCAGCCGCCGCTGCCGCCACCACCACCACCACCACCACCTCCCATCCCCTCCCAGCCCCCAACTTCAAGAAGGCCCTCGACCACTTCTGTGTCCACGCCGGGGGCCGCGCTGTCATCGACGCCATAGAAAAGAGACTTGGCCTCAAGCCTGAGGACGTGGAGCCATCCAAGATGACTCTGTACCGCTTCGGCAACACGTCGACGTCGTCGGTGTGGTACGAGCTGGCCTACCTGGAGGCTAAAGGAAGAGTGAAGAAGGGGGACCGGGTGCTCCAGATTGGACTCGGGGCCGGGTTCAAGTGCAACAGCGCCGTGTGGCGGTGCCTCGGCCGTTTCGAGGCCGGGCCGAGCAACGCCTGGTCGGACGAGATCCATCGCTACCCCGTCGAAATCCCAGAAGTGCTCGACCACTGAACGTGATCCGGCTCTTTATGGACTCGGTCTGATATATACGTGTCCAAGAACAAAATAAATTACTCGAGGGTTGACATCTAATGGCTGTTGATTTTAATTAAAGTATAGTCCCTAATGGTTAATAAAACTGTCACCTATATTTCCTGGCGTGAGAAAATGTTAATTACACATAGCATGATGTCTATTTCCAGCAAAATAAAAAAGATTGTTCTCTAATTGTGCTTAGGTTATAGTAATTTGATTAGTCGTTTTGAGCACGTGTAATGCTCAGCGAGAATCGGTGCAATCTCAATCTACAGAGTCAAAGTCTCTCTCCCACCACCTCAGCTAAGTTCAGACGTTTTACGGATTGTCGGCTATATTTCAGAAGATCTGCATTAATACTTGGTCAGCTTTAAATTTGAATGTTAGAAATTTCATATTAATATATGAGTCATTAGATATAATTTACTATATTTAAAATATTAATATAAAAAAATAATATGATTTAAAGAACCTAATCTATACATCAAGAGGTTATTCAAATTTAGATTTGATTAAATTTGAATAAAAATCTTCTCAAATATGACCGAGTTAAGATATATATATATATATATATATATATATGAAAGAGAGAGAGAGAAAGAGAGTATTTTGAGAAAAGAGAAAGGAAAACCTCATATAATTTATTGAGATGAGCAGATTACTAATCCTTCAATTTATAAGCAGTTATGCCTACCAATCTAATTTGTATGAGCTTTAGATAATGACCACATATGATTGAGATTCAAGTGATTGCACAATGCATAGATTGAAGTTGAATAAGAATGAGATTTAAAAATTTTATGATTTTGAATGTTTTGGATGTGATTATTAGTAGATCAAGCCTAACCACTTGCCACCGCACATGGCAAACCATGATCATATTCAATTTCCTCAAGCATACTAAAAAAAGAAAAAAATTTCATTACATCTACAAAGATCTTAAAATCAAAAAATCCTTCATTTGCATCTTGATAACATGTAGGCAGAGTATTGCAAACTTCTTCATTGCATGAATAATCTTTTAAAAAACTGATAATTCAATACTTTGAAATATATGATGAAAGGCATATACATTATATGCACCAAAATGTTTTAGTTCTTCTCTTTATACAGTGGACAATTTCTTTATTTTTATTAATTCATCAAAATCTTTTCGATAATATTTTCAAAAACTTGTAGTTTGAAGAAAAATTATATATGAACTTGTCACCCCTTGAAATTAGGCTTTTCATTAAATTTAAAAACTGAACAATGGATATATTATGGATTTATAGCCATGTCTCACAAAAGAGAAAAGATTTCAACAGCTTCTATAAAAGATCTTTGAGGAAATAAGAATTCCACTTATCCGAAGGCTATTACAAATTATTCTGTTCTTATTCCTAGCCTATTCCAGGCTGGAATAATTCATTCCTCCCGTTTTTTTTAAAAAAAATAAAAACTGGTAACCTTCCTCCTCTCTCTCTCTCTCTCTCTTTGGGTCATGTTCACCACAGAACCAAAACTCACGCCCACAGAGGCCGCCCGCCGCTCCTTTCTTCTCCGACGATGGTGGTTTGAACACCCTCACGGCCGTCAACCTACTGCTGGGTTTCTGCTACCTCCTCTTTCATGGTCGGATCCGGAGCCATATTCTTGTTCCTAGCCACGGATCTGCTTCGTCGGCTGAACGCCATTCGTCGGGCCCCTTATTCCGGTGATATGCAGGGGTTCCAGTTCACGCTCCTTCGCCAACTTAGTAGCTGGTGCTGCGGTCCATCGGCCTGGAATGCTTGTAACTGAGTTGCTTCGAGTCACTGCCTCTGCTTCCGTCTCACCGGATTCGTCCGGCTTCTCGTCAACGAATGGCCAGATGCACAGCCGAGATCCTTCTGCTCAACTGTCTCCCACAGTGCCTAGCTTCTTCTATCGCCCTTCGCATCTTCTCCTCTTCTGATCTTTTGTAGGTCTCTCATGCCACCACCGCTGCACCATTTCATCGGAGACCGCCCGGCTCCGAGGTGGAGCTTCTTTTTCAACCGCTGGCCTCTTCCTCAAGGGGCCGTCAGCGTCTTCCTTGGAGCCGTAACTCCTCTTCTCCGTGCATATGGGAATGAATCCCAGGCAGAGGTTCCGCACGGATCGTGGGATGCTTCAAGATTCATGTGGAGATCTACCTCTGCTGTACTGCCCCTTCTTGTGTCACGAATCAAAACCCCAGCATATCCTCGAGAATCAATGGCTCTGATAGCAAATGTGTTGGATATAATAATTTTTCAAGTTATCTAAAAATTACTAAAAATGTAAATATAAAAATTTAAATACAAAAATTTAAATCAAAAAACTTAAAGAATCATGAAATAAAACATGTTAAATACTACTTTAAAAACTAATTTTTACCTCTGCAGATTGTAGGCGATTTATTTGCAAGGTACAATGATTTGGTTCGATCTACGATTCCTTCAAATGCTCAAACATAAAATTAAAAGTAATAAAGTAATATTTAAAAATAATATTAAAAAAAAAATGAGAAAGTTTTTTTTTTTTTTCTCAGCAGAGCTTTTTTAAAACATGAACTTTTTTTTACAATAAAATATATGAGCCCTAGCAGAATCGAAAAGTGGATTCAAGTTTGGATTACCTATAATCATAAATCTTTGAGCTTATTTATAAGCTTAGTTCAAATAACCTCTAATACGTCAGTCCTTTATAGTCTTAAAAGGTTCAATAGCTATTATTTTTAAATCATGAAAACGGCTAAAAAACAAATTAATTAGAGCGTTTTTTAAATGCTCATGGGCGTTATTCTCGTAGCGCGTTTCTGCGAGTGTTCGCTAGCGGAATGCTTCCATCGCTCATGTACGCATATTAAATTTAATATATATATATATATATATATATATATTAAATTTAAAAACTTATTTTTAAAAAATTAGAAAACATAAAACTGTCAACAACATGTAGGCAACCAATTAAGCATAAATCAAGCATTATTATTAAATTGAAACTTACCAAATTGCCTTGGTAGGTCACACACAAAATTGTAGTTCTCACGTGCTCTCACACACCCATAAAATCATAACCCCACCGTATATATTTACAAACTAACAAAACTAAAACCCTAATATAAGACCAATTCTTATACCTACACTAAGAAGGAGTTTGAACAATCAATGGATACAATACTAATTAAATAAGTATTAGAATTCTATATGCTTGGTTTAGCTTCCAACTACTAGCAAGCCTTCTGTTGGGTCGGGATGTCTTTTGAGTAACCACCATCTTATCTTCTAAACCATCAGCAGCAGCTCATTATCGGATCCTTCAAGCCAGCATTTGCAACAGATTTTGAAAGGTGCAATGCCTCCAGAACCAAATCCTTCACAAACCCAACATCCAAATATTAGGAATAGAACAACAAACATAAAGCCTATCACAAACTTTAAAACAAGTTAAATAAACTGTGTCATACGAACATGATTTTTCTTTTAAGAAATTTTAAGAAGATAAAACTATAAAGAGGTTTTAGCTGGTTAAATAAACTGTGCCTACCAGCACAAATCCGCGCAGCTGCTTCTGTTGGACCTTGTGAAGCTATGGACCCAAACTCCATAGCTGAAGGGAAAGATGATGGCTGAGGCAAATGATCTCAATATTTGTACCTCGCCAATATCTTGCAGTGGATATGGGATTTGGTGCTCCGGGTCTTCAACCGCGTCCATCTCTGAACCCTGTTGCCATCTAAGGACTTGACTTAAATTCGCCATGGCAGAGATAACGAGCTCTCTTAACATGGAAGGCGAGGAAGGAACTTTGAGAAGTTTCGATGGGGACTCTGGCTGGAAATCTTGGTGGCGGTAGTGAGGCTTTTGTAGAGCATGACAACCATATTCAAGACAGTGAATTATTCTAGAGGGGTTTTGGATTTCAAATCAGGAAGATAGCGCCTGAGGTCTTAGAAGGCAAGTTCATAATTACATTTTTATTATGGTGGAGGTTTTTAAACCAGATCTTTGAAGGGTACAATTGCATTCATAATATGGTGAAGGAGGTTCATGAACCAGTTCTTTCTAGGAAAGAGTACACCTTTCATTCTTAATGTAGTAGAGGTTCATGAACCAAATTTTAAGGCAAGTTAACAATTACATTCCTCATATGATAGAGAAGGTTCCTCGGCTAGATCTTTAGAGAATTTCTTCTGTGATCTCTTCTTTTTGCTTTCTCAAACTTTTTATGATATTTTTTCTGGCATTGTGGGATTGTATCTACACTGAGTAGTGTGATATTATAAGTTTACAATAACAGTTCCAATATAGCAGAAGAAGTTCATGAATTAGATCTTTAGGATAGCAGAGCCCTGACTTGGTTTGCTGGGGTCCTAGGATCGAGATTAGATAGAGTAGGATGAATATAAGTTGAAATAGCCCTTGCAAGAAGGAGCAGCAGCAGCAGCAGCAGTGCAAGGATTGTGGATAAAATCAAGCGTATGAAGACATTTCTTGTAGGAATGAGGATGGAAAGAAAGTGTACATAAGCATTAATCCAATGATCTAAACTTTTATATATAAAAAGTTAGATTTTGGCTACACTCATGTATAGTTTATTTCAAATCCAGTCACCTTCCTAACTTTTGGATTCGCTTAGATTTGAGCTTTGTTACATGCGAGTGCAGCCAAT
Organism: Metroxylon sagu; assembly: GCA_017589505.3. Taxonomy (NCBI): domain Eukaryota; kingdom Viridiplantae; phylum Streptophyta; class Magnoliopsida; order Arecales; family Arecaceae; genus Metroxylon; species Metroxylon sagu. Next base: position 2,172,337 of record JACVBY030000663.1, read on the forward strand.
TTCAACTATATATATATATATAACCCTAAAAAATTCAATTTCATGCATTATTTACATGAGTCCATTCGATTTTGCAAATGCCTATTAAGAAAAAAAAAAAAAAAAAGCCTCTTTCAAGTCTCAAGAACTTCGTACTCCTTTTCACAACTTCAATAGAACATTGCTAGCTTTAATAATTTTTATCCTTACTTTGGATTAATGGTCAACTCTTAGAATATCTATAAATTTTTTTTATATATCCTTCAAAATAAAAGTATATATATGCCCTCTCATCCATGATATTAGAGGCGCGAATAATTAATTAGACCAAAAAAACCCAATGCAACTTTAACCTATTTGGATTAGGTGGGATCAGGATTTTTTTTCCATTTAAAGATAGATTTTACAGTACAAAATTTTAAATAGGTTAGATATGCTTGACTCGAAATAATCTATGAGTATATATTGCTTAAGAGAATGAATTAAACTGAGTTAGAAAAGTTTTTATATGTTGTTACCCGGACCTAGTTTGAACCTTATCCGAACTTATTCATTGCCATCCCTATGATAAAATATGTTTTCTCTTGTTTTAAAAATTTAAAATGAACTCCTCTCTATCACATAAGGTTACTAAACCATATATCTATGTAAAATTATTAATGAAAAATCATTTAGATGATGAATTTATATTCTTTTTCCCTCATCTTTCTACCAATTTAGTAAATCAAGATTTTAATATGCTAGTAAAATAAGTGTTTCTAAAATCATTATACGTTTATAACAACAACAACAACATAAGTTAATTATTTTTCTGGTTGAACAACATATTAAATTTTGAAAACAAAATTTATGTCATAGAATTTGTTATATAGGAAATAACAGATAAAAAATATAGCAATGCTATCTAATTATGAAAAATACTAAAGGTAACACCTACCTTGCCACGCAGATCATTGATCTGACTTGGCAACTAATTCATGGTTCTAGTCTCCCCAATGAGGTCACCAAATATAACATATAAATTAACCAAAAAAAATAAAAACCTTAACCCCTGGTAATGATGATACTCTTGCCCATACCCTTGATCAAGCAATCAAAAGAACTGCACATTACATTCAAAATTTGTGTAAAAATCTTTTTATAATTTTTTTTAAAAAAAAGTCAAAATTGACTTTCAAAACCTGTGCAGTTTGTGTAACCATCATGGCCAAATTCCCTAAGAGGAAACTCTAGCATTGCAGCTGCTTAAGTTACAGGGCACCAAAATAACATAAGCAAATCTGGAGAAATAGACAAATATTTTCATCATCAATAATAGATGCCTTCAAAGCCTCTCTGCAAATCATACAAGCGAAGTGCAGCATACCGCAGCCAGTGTTCCACATCAATATTTCTGATAGATTACATACCAAAAATTTCCCACTTTTCCCTTCTCCCTCACTCCATTACAATAAAGCATCAGAGGGCAGGATAGTGAGCTAATTCTACCATCTAACACTTGTGAGACTCATCTAGATCTTAAGTAAACAAAGTCAAAATTTACATCCACTCCTCTTCTTAGCTGGTGCCTTTTGAGTAGGTTTTCCACCAGCTGATTTTGTTTTAGGCTTCGACCCTGACTTCTGTGTAACCCGTTTGGGTTCCTCCGGCTTCTCATGGGGGTCCACCTCCTCATACTGTATTGGCTTTATAATAATACCAGCTCTCTTGACAACCTGTATCACAAGCACTTCTGGTCAGACCAATGTAAAAAATCCAACCAACTAAAAATTTTAGTATTTTCCAGAAAAATGTCGGTTGTGTGTAAATCTCCAAAAGTAACTCGTAGGAATATAATACCTCATACTTAATGATTTATATTACAAGGAAGAGTAGGCCAAGGTTACATTATTTTGCTGCATGCCGTACCAAGAGCCAAAAGTTCTTTATGTCTGAGCCTTAGATGCCTATATTTGTTTGTACCTTGGAAAAAAGTTATCATGGCAAGTTCCAAGGGAACACTCTAAACCAAGTTCAATCTTTTCCAACCACAGTGACCTCTGGCCTGATTTGACTAATAAAGGGCAGATCCTAGTCTCCTCTAAAAGTTAAGGCAGGATGGAAATTTTCTGAAAAATTTATCACTTGGTCCAGGATCTTAGAACTCTCTAGGGCCAGTTAATAGAATCATGCAGGACTGTTGGAATTTGAAACAGGAATTCTAGTATCACAAAATATAAGGTCTCACCCTGCCCGTGTCAACCAGACCTCTCCCAGCACTCTCCCACAGGGAGAAAAAGACCTGAGGTCTTTTTTACTCCCAGCAGGATTCATGCTGGCCCACTCCAAAGGTATTCCATGTTATAGAAATGGATTTATCTGTTGGAAAATAAAATTCTGCTTATTTGTTATTTCAATAATTTTAGCTGGCCCACTCCAAGGTATTCCATGCTATAGAAACGGAATTATTCCATGTTACAGAAATGGAGAAATTTTCACTTCACCGTGGATAAAGTTTTATCTGTTCGAAAATAAAATTCTGCTTATTTCAATAATTTTAGCCTGCTTTAGCCATGAAGCGCATCAAAGATTGCCAATCTATCATAAGCTATTCCAAGAAAGTCAAGGTGCACCAATGAACTCAACTTTCTTTTTCTTCTCTTTAGAATTGGCAATAGTATGAAGTTATTTTGTTTGCCCAAATATGATATGTATGTAAACCAATTGTTGATACTTACCGCAGGCCGATTAAGTGCTCTAACTGATATTGCTGGGTTGAAGTCAGGACCGATAGGCATACGGATGCTCTGCTCATAAACTTCCTTTGAAGTGTAAGGGTAAGGCAAATTCTTTGCAAGAAGTTTCTCGGCCTGTGACAATGGAAAATGATGTTATATTAACTAGACAACATGATGCGTATGCAAAATTACTTTACAGAGAAACGAAACAACTGAACTGGCTTCCAATAGACACATACACAAGCCTATCATGATCGCTTTTTAAATTAATTTTGTTGCTATAGCATTCAATGACAATTATGATCATCTCTACAAATCTCTCATGACCATGTCTTACTAGCTACATGATAGGGACAATGGAATTTATCATATATCCTAGGAAGCATGTTCTGAAAAGCATTGTCAGCATATGCTTAAAGGTTGCAAAATTTGACAAAACTGTTATAAACAGCAAAATCATTAGCATTTAGCAAACAACCAGAGATGATGATAACAGCAGCAAAAGCACTATAATTAGAACTTTTCTTTATAGTTTCTTCATGAAATGAAACTCAGTTACAGTTGTAACAATTTCCAAATGACGGAAACTAATATAGCATAGTTACCCAAATCTCAAATAGTTGTTGGGTTATTAATAAGCACTCATGTCAGGCTCGTTTAATGCATATGCCAAAAATTGTGGGGTTAGCTTCAGCGCTAGAGAAGGCAAGGAAACAGATAGGGCAAGATATTTCCCCCTCTTTTGAAGCAACATAGCAATGCATGAAAAGACATAGCAACAGAGATGACAAAGACCAGCATGCTACAGCTTCAACAGAGTTATTGATTTACATGCTAGGATTCTGCTCAGAACAACCATAGCTGCAAAAATTTAGAAGGCTTGATCAGATTGTCTATCCATACCTTCTTATCAATTTTCTCTGAAATAATAACCTGTTTGAGAGTTGCATCCTTCCTCTTCTTTAGGGCTTCTTCCCTCTTCCTCTTAGCATTGTCATGTTCTTCTAGCATCCAAGAAGGCAGGCCTTTCTTCTGTTGGACATGAGTCCATTGGCCCCATCCAGGAAGCAGAACTGGTTTTTCAGGTTCAGGGTTCTCCTCATTTAGTACCTCCATTTTGTCCTTCTCAAACTCTGCCTCCACATCATCACCAGCAAAAGCACGGTGTATAAGGTCAGCTTGAGATGGAAGTTCATAATCAGTTTTTGCATTAGATGACAGGAATCCATCCACCATCTCCTCATCAGAATCTGAATCACTGCTTTGATCTCTTTCCTGGAGTCAAACAAGCAAACTAAAACGCTGGCAACCAAATCATAACTTGGTAAGATATTCAATAATCTAGCTGGACATACCTTGATGTCCTGATTAGGCATAGGAAGATTCTCAATTGCCTTGTCTTTTGCAGTAGTGCTATTCACAGCATTTTCACTTTTCATCTGCTCAAAGCATCAACAGTCAATAAAAATGGCCATAAAAATGCACTTGAAAACAAAGCTTGGTGAAATATAAATAACCTTTTTCCAGGAATTTGAAGCAAATATCGCAACTTCAAATGTTGTCTTTGGACCAGTATTTTTGATAATGTCATCAAAACTCTGCCATGGAACCATACACAGTCATAATGACCATACAATAATCAATCCTAAGGGAAACTATTCTCAAAAGGAAGCGGTTGAAATTACCTTAAATACAGTATCCTGGCCCATCTCAGATTCATCATGGAGAGAAGATCCAACCTGGACTTCCTGTGACTCTTTATTTACTTCAAGCCCAACTTCCTCATGTTCAGTGGCTTCAATGTCATCTTCACTCTCGCTAGTCTTGCCAACACCATCTGACCTCATCCTCTTTTTAGATTCTTGAGGCTGCTTTATGGCAGCCCCAAAGACCCTTCTACCACTAACATTTGCTACCTTTGGGCTTGCTGTCTCATCATCCTCCTCAAGCTGCCTCAGAGATTTATCATACTCCTGAAGAGCAAGGCGAGCTTCTTCATAAGCTGCCTCCTGTCGCTTTTTGAGACCACGTTCCTGTACATTAATGAATAATACATGGTTAAAGAAATAAGCAAACTAGATTTTTGAGAAAGGAAAAATAATATCATGCTAGGAAGACAGAATCCAAGAAAACATTGGAAAGTGTGGCATAATCGTTGTGGTAAGAGAAATAAATTAATATGGAGATCAATGAACTGATGAAGCATTGGTTAAAGGTAACTCCTAGGGTGAACTGCAGCCCCCCTTGAAAGGTTAGACACCACAATAAACAGGAGAATCCCAACATAGCCACAACACCATCTCAGTTAGAGCATCAACACCGCTCAAGGCATCTTGGCAATTTTCTGTAAGGCATTCACCAGAAACTTCATCCCAACATTTCAAGCATCAACAATTTGAAGTTAGATTTTCCCAAATTGAATTGAAGAGATAGGTTCACTACTCAAAGGAAAACCGCCAATACCATACATCTAGAATAGTAAGCTCAGAAGAAAAACTCTAGTTACTAATGTACAGAGATAGTGCACCAGAGTTTGGTTTAAAATCCCTAAGATTAACCGTTGATATCAATACATTGTTGGTCCAACCGTAGACCTAACTTCAGCAGTTTGTGTACAACTGGTTTGAGAAGATAATCTCTTGTATGGTAGTGTCAACACTAAGAGACTTTTCCAACTCAACCAGCTGGCACTCTCAAATGCAGTAGTGTCACAATTTCTCTATTTGACGGTACCAACAGTAGATCACATTTAAATCGTCATGCAAGTGTTTAGCATGACACATTTAAGCAAATGGATGCCGACTCTTAGTTGCCAAAATTGGGAGCTGGGGCAGGAGTCGATGCAGTGAAGTAGATATTTTAGAAACACATGAAAGAAGCACTTAGAAAGCAGGTGCAGGCTTGAGATTTCAGGAAGATTCCAAAAGGAGTGAATGACATTAGGTGGAAGATTCTTGCTACTAAGCGTCAACTATCCATGTGCTCTAGTAAGTTTCAACTCCCTCAAGAAGAAGGCTAGAAAAACTCTCATTATTGAAGGGGCACATGTGTAATATCTAGATGATCGCCGTACTAATTTTTCATTAAGTGCCAATGGCAGAATCCTGAACCATCATTCAAGGAAACCTGTTAAAAGAAATCCAAAAAAAAAGCCCCATATGCAACTAATTTCAATAATGCTTAATGCTGCCTATACGCTGCCAAAGACTCATCATTGCTGTTTACAAGATGTGAATGAAGACAATGGCATGAAATGCCTATGAAAGAAAACAATGTTTTTAATTCAATGCCGAGGATCCTTGAATACAATATGCAGCAGCAAATCAAGACAATTCCCACAAACTGAAAATAGCACAGGCTGTCATCATTTTCCTGTTTTTAGGCAAAAGGAATGGTGTGAAATTTGTTGCTTCCTTCAATGTGAGATCATAAACAGATATTGGAAGGTTAGGAACCAAGTATGATAGCCCTGTATATAAATATTTGGTGCTTGATGCAATACCATGTTTTCATAATTTGTGAATTTGATGGATGCAACAACAGTTCCATGCAGATGATTCAACCTATGCATAATAAACAAAAAAAAAAAATCTTCATTAATTACCAATATATAATAACTCATACTGTTGGAACCCGAGAAGAATTTATGTTAATAGGAATTTCTTTATAACTGCATTGGTGATTTGATTTCTCTGGAGTGCACAAAAAGTAAACAGTTCATTCCTTGAGTTACAAAAGTAACCAAACATGTACTAGACTCTTTTCACTCCAGCAATATTGTTGTGCCCATTGAACCACATATTGCCCTCCTCCCAAGGGAAAAAAAAAACCCACAACCAAGCTACAAGGCCTAATATTTGTTCAAATAATATGACAAGCTGCCAAGTGGACAATGTTATAGCTATTCATATATTTATTGGTCAGTTACGTAAAGTATCATACAACTATGGTACAAGATTTTGAAAGTAGGCTAGTAGAAACGGGAAGAAAAAGAAAAAAGATATTAGAAGATGGAAAACTTAACTTATACACATTCAAAAAAATACAATTCTAAGCAAGATTTGCTCTACAACCCATCTATCACAAAGCTTCAAACAATAAAATTCTTCAATTTTTTTGTCATGAATGTTCCATCCTTAGTTTTCTGCCCAAAAAAAAACTTTTAAAATATTTGTACTTTTTCCAGAAACTGACATACTGAACCCAATGAAACTTCTACCATTCCCATCCTGTATATTGAGCTAACCATCACAATTTTTGCAAGTCAAACTACTCCTTAGCTTGAGAAAATGGTTAAGAAGATAGTAAGAATAATGTGAATTATCAGGGCGCAACTACATCTCCACTGCATAAGTATGCAATAGTGAAAAAAAAAAACACACCAACAATGGATGTGACCTTTTTCAATAATACATGAGTTCAACAAAAAAGCAAATATTACTACAATCGATGCACAATGTATTCATTCTAATAGTGTAGTATTTTGCATGTATGAGCCAATAAAATTCATGTTAAGAATCAATGAATAATAAATGAATAATCAATAAGATGTACCAATATGTGATAACAAAGGCAATTAGTGCAAGTGGGTTGTCGAGAATGGAGATATGGTTCAACAAAAGCAATAACTTTTGGTTCCCCAATTTACAGAGTTCTAATGTCTTGGAAGATTCTGGTGTCTAAGATCCTTATCCATGTCAATACAATAGTTTGACCCATCTCTCGTACGTCCTACAGGTGCCCCAATCAATGATGATGACAACTACAGAAACAGCAGCAGTAGCACCGAGGAGGAAGGTAACATTATTTCTAGATAAAAATAAAATAACACTAAGAGGCCATCAAAATCCACTGAAAAGAAAGCAAAAGGATGACTAGTGATCTACAATAGTAGGGCAATTGAAGAACCTGAAGAACAGTGAAATCACTGAACAAAGAACCTTAGGAAAAGTGAGAGAGGAGGTGAGAGGAAGCACTTTGAAGTATTCTACCACTGGAAACATTATTGAAGATGTGCTGTAATTAATATGTGGCAAAATTTTGGATTTTAACTTCATCATATTTCCCATGAAACAGGAATAAAAAATCATAACACAAGAATATTAAAGGCAAGGTAATGCTATGATTTGATAGCATTCACATATGTTCTTCAAACCTACCATGAAAGGCAATGCAAAGACTCCTGATTTTGGTATCTCATTCTCCTCTTCCATGACTTTAGCTGTCTTTTCTTTTGCTTTGTTTAGAATCTTGGAAGCTCGTTCAGTGTCTGTTGTAGGCAAGAGTTCTTCAGAATCTTCATCACTACTATCATCGCTGCTGCTAGTGTCTTTCATGGAATATGCTTTTCTAGTTAAAAGTTCATGTTTGTGAAGTTGTTCAGCTATGGCAGCTCGAGTGCCTTCATCTTGTACTTTTAATCCACGTTGTAGGATACGCCTTGCCCATTTTGAGTTGTTTTTGTGCTTCAGCGTCATGCGTTCCTGTATAAATTTTGCCAGGAAATGGGTTTACAAATGAAAACATGATGATGATAGTGACAATGATGATGGTGATCCTGATGAAGATAACGATGATTATGCTAGTGACAATGATGGTGGTGGTAATGGTGGCGGCAGTGGTGGTAATAGTGATGGTAATGCTAATGATAATGATGATGGTGGTGGTGGCACCACCATCATTGGTGGTAATAGTGATAGCGATGCCGATTATGATGGAGGTGATGGTGATGAACCATTTATCTTCTACAGAGAAAAGAATTGCATAAGATGAAGTCAACAAGCACAAAAATAGCAAAAAAGTGTTATCACCTCTGCGCGTTTGAATTCTTGCTTCATAGCATGCTCTTTAGCAGCTTCAGGATCCATTTGCAGTTCAGCTGATGATGCCTTTAGTTTCTCTTTCTTCACAATACGATGATATGCCTTGGATTTAATATTCTTAACATGCTTTGCCTTCATCTCATGATGAAAAAGAAGGCTGCGCATTTTAGCAAGACGATTCTGGCGGTCTTTTACATCTTTGATAGAGATCTGCAGAAGCATCAGTATCAGATACATTCAAATCCCATAGTATGAAGTTTGATGGTATCCACTAAAATAAATCCACAAAATCTACAAGTCTGATTAATGGAAACCATATCCTATGCATCCAATAACTATAATTAACAGTGATACTAAGCCAAGAAAGAGGCAGAGATACTCCAAATTGCATGCCAGTTCTGTGCCAAAACATGTCAGACACTTAGACTCATCAGAGACTTCTAGGATACATATCTGATACTTACATTACGCTTCTTATTTTTCAAAATTAGAAAGAGGCTTCGTATATTTTTTTGGATATGCTCAAGATACTTCCCAAATACCTCCACGAATCAGATGGAACCTTTGTTTCTTTATTTACCTTTTTTTATGAATGTTAACCTTTTAATGGTGAATAGTTGCTCTTGGAGTTTATAATGTTGACATTAGAGCATGGATTGAGATGAACGGAATTGAATGAAGATTAATGGTGGATTTATGGAAGTTGATGCAATCGTATAAAATATGTGGTATGTTATTCTCATAGCCCATTATACTTGAGGAATTCTTTTTTTCACATATGTAGGTAATATATATATATATATATATATTTACTACCCTATCGTAGCCATCTCCCATCTTATTTTTTTCAAGAATTATCATATTAGTCTTATCTACATCTCGTATCCATGTCCATGCTTCATAGATAGCTGATTATTTTAGGTGACCCAATAAAAGTCAAGTGATTCCAAAATCTAATGATTCTGCAAGCCGGCTTCAAAATGATCATAATGCATTATACAAGTTCTAGGCAGCGTATCATAAAATTACTTACCATGCACTCAACGGGCTAACTACAATATATTCAAGACTCACTAACCAAAAGCAAGGCAAAGAACAGGAAAATTATAGTACTGTGAATTTTAAGTAAAAGCTTCTCCTGAAGCATGTTTGATTCAACTTGTTATATGTGAAAACACATCTTAGATGTAGCAAGTGCTCTCCTTCAGAGAGATAAAGTAGCTCATGAACTACAAAGATCTATGTCGGCATGCATTTGCAAATGCCAAAAGCTGGTCCAATTTGGGGTTGAAATTGGCATGGGCTTCTAAGAATGTAAAGGAATGCATGAAACTGCATTTGGCATGCAATGTGTAGCATGCATCAGCTGCTATGATGCTTTCTGCTGATGACTTTTTTTCAGGATTCCCTCCAGACTTATATACAAAATCCAATCCAGTCTAACCTAAGAAATTTCTAGGGGTAGCATATAAACAGCAATAGATATTATGGATATAGAGCCTTTATTCTCTATTGCATCTCACTTGTATAGTTGGACTAGTTATACAAATAAAACCTCCTGACCATTGATAAAATCTTTGCTAGCTAAGTCACCGTGTATGAAGCTTAACAAAGCTTTCAATATGGTATTTTTATTTTATAAGATAGAAGTCACCATTATCTAACAAGAGATAAGGAGCAATGAATGACTGAAAAGGCATAAATGCTGTAAGTTCTCTAAAACAAAATTGAAATGTTAGTATTTATACAAAATAAACAAGTTCATCATGATACTCCACTTCAAGTATCACACTGAAAATTATTTGTATTTATTGTTCCATTAAGTTGTTGAAGCTGGTTAAATGTGCATACACTTTCACTTATATCAAGTCTTCTGAAGACAGTTTGTGAATGACCTCTTGTACACATCTAAACTATGATCCCTGAGCAATTCAGCAATATTTTGCAACATCTCTTGCTTAAGGGAAAGAAGCAAGAGTAGTGCGCAGCTAAAGGAGTGCATTTTACCAAACAAGAACACAACCATCAATGCTTCCTCTAACATGAGCACCATCATTCGTGTTTTTCATCACATGCAATGCACATGCCCAACACTAGTGTACAATCAATACCCAGTTCAGTCCCAAACTCGGTTCCATCAAATACATTTTGGGAATAATTTAAATCTGAGAACAAGTTCCAGATTCATTACATAATAAGATAACATCTGAGATATATTGGTTGGAGGCCTGATCAGTTGGCACTCCTACCAATAAGAAACCCAGAAGAGGAGATTCAGAGCCCTGACAGGATGGTTTGCCAAGGGGAAAAAAAGCAAAAGAATATCATAACTGTAAGTTTGTGTTTTCAGCACCCTGTAAGTTTGTCCTTTCATCCCCTTATGACTCAAAAACCACAATCTTCCTTCATGTCACTTGATTTATATTTTTGTTTTAATATATATTTCAAGTTAAGCATAGTACAATAAGATTCAAGATACTAATCCAACACCCTATGCCAAATATTCAACTACAACATCCACACTGGTACACAAGAAAAATAGGTTGTTAGACTGCAACCATAATCCATAAATATTATATTCAGCTAAATCATATCTGTGAAGACATTTTTCATCTATTAGTATCTCATATCAGCATCAGAATTTACATATTTTCTCGCAACTCTATTCCTTGTTTTCCTAGGTTTTTATACTTTTCATCTCCAAACATCCATGCAGTTTCGAATGAAAGAGCTTATTCTCTCATATGAACAAACCATCTCAATCAGTTTTCAGATTCTAACTTGTTCCTGCATCCTAATCTTTAAGGTTCCAGTGATAAACTCATTTGAGCGAGAATTAAAGTGATAGCCATGATGGTCCAAGACTCCAAGTTCTAGCACATAACACAGTTGCATGTTAATGTGTGCTATCATGCCAATGCTTGCCAATCATTTGGGCAGCAGGGAACGTAGAAACACATACCAAGCCAGCAAGCCCACAAAGCACTGGCATGCAATACTTATGTCTTGTCTCAGTCTATTACTCCTCCATGCACCACATGTCAACCTCTACAAAGAACTTATGATCCTAAGTGGCAAAACCCTTATCATCATCCAGTATTTTGCCCCATAAATGTTATCCACTTCACCATCATCACAATTGTGTTTTCACATAGTACCTTAGCCACTGTACTCCAACTATATCCAAATGTCTCCATCTAACTCCGTGTATTTTCTTATATCTACTGAACAATAGTCACATATTGTTCATTCTTGGCTCAATCGTGATTGGGCTTCATTAATTTATTCAACAAAAGTGAATTCCTGTCTTAACATAATAACTTACACTTAACAGTACCACCATTTCTTATATTAATCAACATTATGTTATCCATAAAAAGGGTCACCTCATTCATAATTCTTGGAGGAAAATGATGTCCTGTAAATTTTTGTTGCCTTCTGTGCTCATGTTACCACCTATGTTTATAACAATAGATGTTTATGACACATCTCTCAGTCCTCGAAGATTTTTGCAGTTTACATAATTTATGTCATGTAAATTTCAATGCTCAATGCTCATGAGTATAAAGTGAAACACCATCCTCTCCCAATCTATGGAAAGAACAATATAGTATAACAGCAAGCATGAACAACTAAATATATCAAGTATCATATGAAGGGTGAGATATAGAGGCGGCTACTCTTGGATCCAGAAGGCAAAGTTACACGCAAAAATATCTTTTGCCTACACTCCTAATTCACTCCTGCACTTCTCACTAACTAATATGAACAAAAACTTGCAAGTCAAAAAATTGTAGAGTGATATCCATACCTTGTTTAGCTCAAGGAGTCTTGAACCATCTTTCTGATAAGCCTCCAGAACTTCTGGATCCTGTACCAGCAAAGCCATCTTCTTCTCGAACTCTGTCCTTGGTTCAAACTCAGAAGCAATAGCTCCAACGGTTGAGAACCCCAAATCCACGTCCTCATCAAAATACAGAGTAGGGGCCTCTCTGTTCCGCTTCACCAACGGCTCCCACCTAGTGACGTCCTTCTTTGAATGCTCGTAGGCCACCTTCCTCTCCAACTTCTCCCTCTCCACCTTCGGAAGTGGAGCCTGAAGAGTCATCGGCTTCTTTTCCAGGTGATCCAATCTCCTCCTCAGCTTGCTATACCCAGGCTTATCATGAAGAGGGTCCAAAAGATCATGAATGCTGATCTGCCCATCGCCCACATCCCCTTGGAAATCCGACAAAACCACTTTCTTCTTTTCCTTGCCTATCAAAATCAGAATTTTATCTAAAAATTGATCTTTTCTACCTTTAAATTCAACGAAATCAGAATTGGAGCTGGAGTTTACCTTCAAATGCCTCGCCAGGCATGCCGGTGAGGCCCTGGAGCATCCTCAGATGCCTATCGGCTTCCTCCTCGTCCGACTGGTCCACCTCCTCATCATCCGAAGGCACCTCCTCGTCCTACGATCGGTAAAAAGATCAGAGCGGATTTTTTACGAATCGAAACAATTTTTTTCATATACTTAGGGGGCAAACCTCGAACTTTTCCGGGAGCTCATACTCATAGTTCTCCACAGAGTCGAAGCGCCGGTTCTTCTTCGATTCCTCTTGGGGGAGTGGCTCCTCGTACTCATAGACGTCCCCCCTGACATCTCCCTCTTCTCCATCGGATCCGGAATCGTGCTCACGGGACTTAGGGTTGGAGTTTAGGAGGTCGATCTCCTTTCGGAGGGAAGAAGGGAGGTGGGGGCCAGATCCCTTCCTTCTCTCCTCTCTACTGTCGTTTCGGAGGGAAGAACGGAGGCGGGGGCCAGATTCCTTCCTTCTCTCCTCTCTTCTGCCTCTCTTGGCCTTCTTGTCTAGGGTTTTGGAGAGGAAAGGCTTGCTCCTCTTCTCGGCCTTCGCCTTCCTGACCTTCCTCTCCACCATGGCGGCCGCTCGGGAGTTTTGTTTCGAGGGATTGAGTCCAAAGAAGCCTCGTTGATGTTTGCTACGGTACCCTTCAATCGTCGTTGTTGGACTCGTGTTGAAATCCAGCCGTCCAAAGTTTTCTTTTTATTTTTTTCACACCGGCCCCAGATCATGTCGACTATTATATATTAAATAACGAACAAAAGCTCTGCTTTTCTTTTTAAATCCGAGAACTGGGTTCGATTCCCCCTCAACGCACGTCCAACCAAACAAATTCGGCACAAACCCATATATAATATAAATTTCATGCAAGAACTTACGAATATTTTTTAAAAATACCATTGTAGAAAAATATATATATTTAACATAAAAATTATAAATTTAATATAACAATGTGTATTCATATAAAAATATAATTTTAATTTAAATATATGCTCATTTAAATATCTATGTATTAGTATTTATATAAATATATACATATAGAATATATTACACATTTGTATATTTATATAAGAAAATTTTCCCATTAGATGGGTCCATAAATTTAATATATAAAATTATGTTTTAGTATATAAAATATATATTTAATATATATTTACTATAAAATACATATTTATAAATAAATTAGATATTTAAAAGAATGATTATATTATATATTTATATATAATTTTTATGATATTATAAATTTGGCACAACCTATATATAATATAAATTTCATTTAAGAAATTGAGAAAATTTTTTAAAATTCCAAAAATTTGTATTTAATATAAAATTTAAAAATTTAATATAACAATATGTATTCATATAAAAAATATAAAAATATATATTTCTAATATATATCAGGATAGTTTATTGAGACAGCCATTGAGACGGGATAGAATAAGACAAGATTAGAAAGGGATGTCTCGTTTCATAGAAAAACCAAGATGCTCTTGTCTAATGGGATTTTAAACCTTGACTACTACATATAAAATAAATGGATTAAAAAGACAAACATTAAAGGAAGGCATGCTGGCTGACTTCTTTATTTTTTAACTTAAAAACCTCTAAGGGTGACTCCTCCTTAATGCGATATATAAAAAATATTATATATATATATATATATATAAAATTATAAAATATATTATATATTAATAAATTTATCTACATATATATAAATATATATTATATATTTAGATATTTATCAAAAATTTCCTAATTACATGGGCTAATAATTTAATAAAAATATAATAATATTAAAATATCAATTTAATATAAATTTATTATATATTTATGTACTAATATAAATATATGTGTGTGTAAAATATATTACATATTTTTACATTTATATATAAAAGATTTTTCATTACATGGGCAAATAAATTTAATATAAAAAATTATAACTTAAAAAAAAAGGGTTCAATTAGGTCTTTGATTGAGCCAATTGGGAACCTTGAGGTCCAATTGGGTCCTTGATCAAGCTAATTTGGATTGGATCCAGCCTTATTCTCAATTAGACACATTTCCTAATTAGATTGGATCTATTTCTAATTGACTCATTTAAGATCCAATTGGATACTAAGATTTTCAATTTGATCAGACTTATTCCGAATTGGCACAATTCAAGATTAGGCCATATGATTCGAATTAGACCTAGGATTCCCGATCACGAATGGGTCCAATGAAGGATTAGACTAGACCAGCTCCTAATTGGCTTGATTGAGGACCCAATTAGACCCCGAGATTTCTAATTAAGCGAGACTCATTCCAAATTGGCTCGATTGAGGACCCAATTAGACCCCAAGATTCCCAATTGGGTTGGACCCTTTCCCGATTGGTTTGACCACAGACCCAATTGATCTTTAGAATTTTTAATTGGGTTGAACTCATTCCCACTTGACTTAATTGGAGACTTGATTGGACTCCAAGATTCTTAATTGGACTAGATCCATTCCTAATTGGCTCGATTTGATCTAATTGGACCATAAGATTCTTAATTAGGCTAAACCCATTTTAAATTAGCTTGATTGCGAACCAATTGACCCTAAGATTCCCAATTAGGAATGGGTTCGATTAAGAATTAAGCCGAATCCATTCCCAATAGGCTTGATCGAGGATTCAATTAGACTCAAGGATTTTTAATTGGGTTGAACCCATTCTAAATTAGCTCGATCGAAGACCCAATTAAGCCAAGCACATTCCAAATTGGTTCGATCGAGGGCCCAATTTGGCCGATCAATTTGCCTGACCATATAAAGGACCTAATCTATTAAATATCGCCAAAGCTTTAATGTTTGGTGAGTGCACTTCAGATGAGTTTGAAAAAAAGTGGCAAGGGCTTCTTGATAAACATGATAGTGTGGCCAATTTGCAAGACTACATGTCCAAGTTAGGTAAAACAAGAAAATATTAGGCTAAAGCATATCTTCATAGAAAAATAATTTTTGGGTATACAAACATCCAGCGAAATGAAGGCTTGAACTCTAGCCTATAGATATTTTGATCAAAAGATGCACCTAAAGGATCTTGTTGATCATTATGATCTGTGTGTTTTACGTATCAGTTGGAATGAGGCAAAAGATGATTGTAGGGCCTAACAATCTATCCCATGTCGTCACATATATTTGCAGGAATTAGAGGTCTATGCTGCAAAAGACTTTATACTCTTACCGTATTTAAGCTCGTTCAACAGCGATTGCATTGGTGGAGTGTCATGTGATTGTCCATATTTCGATCAATGAATGTTCAGACGAATTTGTGGTTAGTGATAACAAGACAAATGACATTGTAGAAAAAGTGTACTATAGGTTTGGTGATGGAATAAAGGAGATTAAATGCATTTGTTTGAAGCTAAGAGACCGAGGGGATGCCATGTAGACATATATTTACTATGTTGAAGCAGCTACAACATTCAACAATTCCTAAACGATGCATCTAGCCTTGATGGACAAAGAATGCTAAAATTTGTATTCCTTCAAATCAGTATTCTTGCATGCAGCACATATCCAATTACTCAATTAGGTACCACTACTTAGTCAATATGGGTGCTCGGATTTTTTATGATGCAGCAAAAACAAAAGAAAAATTGGAAGAGATAATGGAACTAATGATTAGGTGGATAAAGCTTCATAAAACGGGAGATACAAATGGTCCATCCTCAACCAAGTCATTGCATTGGGATCATGTTTCATTTCTTGAAGTGCTTGACCTTCTACCAGTGACAAGCAATGGGGTATCAAAGAAGCGATTAAAATCACACTACGAAGTACGATAATATCGATGTGGACATTGTCATCAATATGGTCACACGAGACATAGCTGTCTGAACAATACAAATGAGACAATGTAAAGATATGAAACAAGGCAGCTCTTAATGCAACAGTAGAATTTGCTGGTTTTAAATGTGTTTGTATGGTACTAAACATTCTTTGTTCCAGGCAAGGCTTCTGTGCTGTGGTTTATGGGTAGTGAAGGACGGTACTGCAAGGAGATGAGTTGCATTGCTTTCTCTTCGCCATTTACTGTACAAACCTGTCTTCCTCTTGATCTGTCAAAGGAAGTTGTCTTTTTACTGCTTGGCATGTGTGGAAACAACTGCTCTTAAAGTTATCAGGTGCCTAAGAAAGCGAGGATGGTTTCTTAGTCCTTTTTGGGTGACTGGGTCTTCTTGTTACATTTAAAATACACAGCCATTTACGTACGAAGAATTGCATGAGGTAGGGATACTTCTTCTTGTTGTTACTCATGCTGCATCTGCTCTGTTCCCAATTGAAGATCGCTTCTGAGTGATCATTCTCTTATTTTATTTTGGATGTCATATCGTCTCTTTTTACAATCTAGTGACAATAAATCAAGATGTCGAATGAAACAGTGCCAATTTATATCTCTCATCTCACAACTGGTTGTTTCCTATCGATGGTGCAGGTGCAATTGGTTCAATATGGATGGTTGAATGGCACTGCCAAAGACCATGTTGTTAATGAATCTGTTACCCGAACTGTGCCTCGTGCTACGTTGTTTTGAAGAATAAGTTTTACTCCTCAGATGTTTTGTATCTATGACGTGGGTTCAATCTATTAAATATGGATTCTTGAATCATGTTGCCGAAGACAATGTTAGCTGCTTGCATTCTCATGCTGGCATGTTATCGTGACATTTATTAAATTATATTACAACATAGTTTATCTTCTGTAAATTTGTTTTCAGCTTTCTACAATTCATTAATTAGAAATCTGCCTGTGAAATCCTTCTTTTTCCAACCACTGATTCAATCACTGGATGCTGAGAAATTCCAAACTTTCAGAATTCTTTGTGCGACATACCATAAGGTAATTGGAGGGTCAAATCTGACAATATCAATATATATATATATATATTGGGGTCTGATACACCTGTAATGCCTCAACAATATAAACTGAAAAAAAAGATATGATTAGAGATCTTCCACTGCTACAATCTTGCTCTTGTCATAAACAAATAATCCATGAATCCTGTTTGATGGTAATCAAAACATGCACGCATGTATGTGTGTATGTATATATATATATATATACATTTAGATACATTCAAATGTAGTTAAGTAAAAAATTCGATCATCTTCTCCACCTTGGATCTATATAGATTCTAAAGCCATTCCACTTTTTTACTTTTGTTTCATCTTTGGGATTCATAAACTGTAAATCCCCAAATGAGAGAGGTGATCGAATCTAAACTTGATCATATTCAAAGTCAAGTCTACCTCTCTTTCTTTATATATATATAATTTATAAATAATTACTTAAATTCTTTTTTTATATCTAATTATTCAGCTCAAATAGAAACCACGAAGCATGCAAGGGAGGAACCTTGTTTGACAAAAAATTTGTTTGAAATATACAAAGATATAGGGACTTTCTAAGATTTTTTTTATTTATGACCGCTAAAAAACTAAGGCTATATAAATGAGTCAGGTCGACTTATAACCCGACTTAATTAGATCTGACCCGATTCATATCTAGGGACCCATAGGTTAGGTTAGGTTTGAAAATTGGATTCGATTTAAATTTCATATCAGATCCAGATCTTATATTTTTTGACTTGAACTGAACCCAATTTATTTCGATGTATAAACCTTAATTATATAAATATTATTATTTTTTACTCTAATTATCTTTATAAATTCATTAAATGAACTCTAATTTAAACTAATTCTTCTTTTCATCTTAATAATCAGATCTCCTCTCATATTTTTTTAATTATACCTAAATATTTATATTTTATTATATATTTTAATAGATTTTTATTTATATTATCTTTAAGTATATCAATACATATTTAAAATATCATAATTTATAAACTTAAGAATGATCATTTACTGGAATAAAATTAAAAATTTTTGAATAAAAATATAAGTTAATTTTTTAATATTATTTAAATTTTTTAATGAATTTATATTTGATTATTAATTACTAAATTTTTGTAATAAAAAATAGTTATATACTTGACTCAAATGCAATATTTTTGGTTGAATCTAAATAAATTTAAATGATCTATTGGGTCTAAAATTCTTTCTACAGATTCGACCTAGCCTGATCCAATCTATTTGATAAATAGATGGAGCTAGGGTTCAAAACTAAGATCCATTGGATCGAGATCAAGCATGATCCAATTTGTTTGCAGCCCTATGGAAAACTTGTCTAAAATTTTAGATGGCTCACATTGCTCACATTTTATTATATTTCTTCGTGTTGGGATGAATGATCGAATTTGCCGAGCAGCACAAAGCATATGTATTATATGATAAAAAAAAAAAGATCAAAGTTGTTAGCTTCCAATGTGTCACTATAACTTGCTCTACCTTTGGAATCGAAGGTTCACAAAAAATTTCTGGTAAAATCATAACATAGATCAATGAAAATATTGACAAAATCCTATACAACCGAGTTGAATCAAGCAAAAAAATCTTAGATAAAATTAAAAAATAATAATAAAAATCAAAACTCAGAGCAATAAACCTTCTTCAACAAATTCCAAGATCAAGCGATGGAGCAAGAGAGAGAGAGAGTTCGCATCAGCCCAAGGAGATCGGGAGAGCTGTCACAACACCAAGAATAAATCAATAGCGACGACAGGGAAGAGGAGAGAGAAGAAGTGTAATACTCTAAATTTAGTCTCATATTGGATGAAAAAGAAATACATTATATGCTTATAACTTAAGTCCACTTACTATTCATTAACTTCCACTCGAGTTTTTAGATCAAGTGGTTTCGATCCGTTAAGGGAGTTAATTGGGTTAGCAGATGGGTTTAGAGCGTTACAAATGGTAGGCTTGGGGCGTTATAAATGGTATTAGAGCCGGAAGTTGATCAGCATTACAAATGGTATGAGAGCCGAAAGTTGGTCGGCATAAGGAAAGGAGTTAATTGGGCCAGCTGGTAGGCTTGAGGCGTTACAAATGGTATCAGAGCCGGAAGTTGGTTGACATAAGGAAAGAAGTTAATTGGACCAGCAGGTGGGCTTGGGGCGTTACAAATGGTATCAGAGCCAAAATTTGGTCGGCATAAGGAAAGGAGTTAATTGAACCAGCAGGTAGGCTGGGGCGTTACAAATGGTATCAGAGCTGGAAGTTAAGAAGTTAATTGGATCAGCAGGTGAGCTTGAAGCGTTATAAATGGTATCAGAACCAAAAATTGGTTGGCATGAGGAAAGAGCTATCTCATGATATGAAGCCACCCTTACAGTACCAACAATCCGACTCGAGAACTCAACTTTCACAACAAGTCATCTTGCCTCCCATATGAACGGAACTCAACTTTCACAAGAAGAGTCATCTTGACGGTGAGCTTCCCCTTTGGAGATTCGGAAGAATCTGGAGCACCATGGAAGGGCATGCCAACTGGTTTAGCCAGTTTAATTGGTTAAGCCAATAAAATCAACGGCTCAGATTTTTTATCAATGGCTCGCATTTGGCTCAATTCTTAAAATTTAAAATAAAAAAGCATCCTAACTAGACGAGTTGGCCATCATGCTTCTTGAAATGAAAAATTAAAATAAATGAAAACCATAGGATTAAAATAAATAAAATTCAAATAGCATCGTTACATCTGATTTAACCAGTTAAGGCTCTATTTAAATTAACTATTAAAGTACCTTTAAATAATTGTTTGTAGCTATTGGCCAAAACTATTCAAATCGATCCTAAGTCAATTAAATGAACAGTCAAGTTTAGATTTAAAATAAAAAAAAGCAATGTAGTCTTCTCTTATTTGTAAAATTGTTTGCCTCCACACTTAGCTAGTTACGATATTCAAAGCATCGAGATTGGTTCTAAGCTAAATGACCAATTTAACCTGTAAATTCTTGTTACATGTATGTGCTAAAATTATTTCATCACCGAAAATAGGCGTCCATGTAAGCTTCAAACTCAAGATATTAACTTTAACATTTGAAACCTTATCATATAAAAGCATTTAATATAAGTCGTTTGTAGATTATCCAAGAAAGCGTGCCAATTGAATTAGCCTCGGTGGACAAGTTCAAACTTGAAACAGGCATTTTTCACTTATAAACCCCTATAATATGCAGAAATTGATCAATGGAGAGTGATTTGGAGAGAGAAATATTCTTATTATCTTCTTTTTTTCTTTCTCATCTTTTTTTTAATTTACTTTTTCTTTCTTTTTTCTCTCACTTCTTTTTTTTTTTTTTTATCTCTTTACTTTTCTTTCCCCCCTTCCCTCTGTATCCAAACATATTGTTAAGCCTAGAACTTAAATTATGTGGTCGGAAAAAAAAAAAAAGAAGAAGAAGAAGAAGAAGATGAATTCTATTGTTGCGTAGTGAAAAGGAAGCAGTCGATTTCCAACTCAGACGGTGTGAAGAGAGAGAATAGAGGGCAAAAAGCCCACTCAGATTTCATTAAAAACATAAAATCAAGATCAAGAAGATAGTAAAAGTAAGTAAAAGGTATGGAAGAGTGAAACAAAATGGATGCTGAAGTAGAAAGCGGAGATGTTGGAAACCTTGACTACGGTTAGCTAGTAAGTTGCTAGTCCAATCTTCTTGTGAACCACTTTACTTGGTGTTCAAAATAATCAGCTATTGGCCACTTCTTATTTAATTGCTCATAATACATGGACTTTTGACTTTTTATGAGAAGGCATAAGTACAGACCATGCCATTTTTTTTAACCAGTTTTCAAGTTAAGTGCTATCTTATTGAAGGAGAAATTTACCATTTTACCTTTTTTTATTATTTTTCTGACTAGATTAATGATTGCCGATCCATAAAAACCCTTGACTAGTTAGATAAATACTTAAAGACTCTTACTTTTCCTCCCCTTCTTGTTTGAAAAAAAATATGCAAACACGGCAATATGAATCATGTTTTATATTTAAGACACTTGATCTTCTTGCTTGTCGAGAAGGAAAAGGAAAACAAAGGGAAAAAAAAAAGGAATGAGAAAAAGTTGTAATGCCTATAATAGCAAAACAAGGCCAGTAATTTTTTTAGAAACATTAAATCTAAGTAGAAAGAATTATACAATTCTATGATATCTCTATCTCCTATGTTCAGTTGTAAGCTTGTAGCATTCTAAGCCCACCTCCTCCTTCCAATAAAAGGCATCCAAATATTATGCTGCTTTCCTTTTTTTTTTTTTAATTTCTTGTTTTGTATCATGTCTCTTGACTTGCAACATTATGTCTCTATCATAGATATTCAAAACATTTTTTTTTAACTTTCTCTTCTTTAATTTTGATAAGATTTGGGTATATTAAAAATAATGGACGAAGAAAATTTTGAAATTTTCATTATTGTGATCATCAACAATAGCATAACCCTATGAGGATGTTATATATATATATATATATATATATATATATATATATATATATATATATATATATGTATGCATGTATGTCCGTATGTATGTGCATACATGCATACATATATATAGAGGTAAACTTGGCTACAGTTTAATATAACCAAATTTGGATCTAGTCACTCTCTCACCCTTGGATCCACATAGTTCATGAATCTCAAAAATAAAAAAAGTAAAAAAGATGGGATGGTTCTAGAATTCGTGTAGATCCAAAGGTGAAAAAGGTGATCAAATCCTTGAATGTAGCTAAGTCTATCTCTCTCTATATATACTATGTAGCTAAGCTTGTATTAAGCATCTTTTTCATCTTTAAATTGATATAATTTACGAATCCTAAAGATAAAAAAAAAAAAGATAGGATGGCTTTAAGATCTATGTGGATTCGAGAATGGAAGAGATCATTTAATCTACACTTTGCTACATTTAGCGTGTTGTCTTTCTCTCTACCTACATATGTGTGTGTGTGTGTGTTAGGAAGTTGAACACCCACCACTTCCTTATATTGAACCACTAGACGATAGGATGCATATCCACCTAACCATCATCGTAGTAATGATAATAGCATGAATAGTTTTTTAGCATTGCCAATAGAGTTGAATGGTATGAATAGATCCAAAAAGCCTATTAAATAGTGTGATCAGCATCATAGTATGATAATAGAATGAATAGTTTTTTGGCATACTTAATAGAATCAAATGGTATGATTAGATCCAAAAAGCCTATCGAATGGTATGACAGGCTACAAAAAGTCTTTCCTACTTTTATATTATGATTCCATAGAAACTTTTTATTTGATGGTTCTTGTATAGATATAGTGTATTGCATTGTCTTTCATATACTATGCTATCATGTGCAAGAATTTCGTGGCATCACACAATGTCAAAGGGATGACAAGACATTTATTGATGTGCATTAATCTTTTCCGTGTGACTCCATGATTTGTCTTGGTGTAATTCCAAGTCAAATGCATTTGATCATCCATTATTAAAATCAAAAGACAATAATCAACCTTTAGATAAGCCTTGATTATTGGCAAAGCACTAGTTGGTTATGTGTATAGTCAACTATTCCATCAAATTATGTTTGACTAACCAATGACCTTTGTGTATTTGGATGCCTTACGTGTAAACCTACCGATAGGTGCTCTTGTCTTGCAACATTATGTTTCTATCATAGTCATTTAAAAATTTTTTCTTAAACTTTCTCTCCTTTAATTTAGATAATGATTTGGTTATATTTAAAATAATGGATGAAGAAAATTTTGAAATTTTCATTATTACTATCATCAACAATTGTATAGCCTTATGGGGGCATTGGAGGTTGTTAAGCAATTACAACTTAAGAAAATAATTGGATAATATCTAATCAATTCCTTAGGACTTAAAGGGATGGATGTGGCATGAGCTCAATTACAACAAATAATTGTTATCCTTTAACTTATACCCTTACTGGTTATTAGTATCTTTTTGTGCATGTGCGTGTGTGCAAAGTGCATCATATGCAAGAATTTTATGGTATTTCATAGTTTCAAAAGGATAACAAAACATTTCTTGATGTGCATTAATCTTTTTTACATGCCTACTTGATTTGTCTTGGTGCAATTTCAAGTCAAATGGATTTGGTCATCCACTAGCAAAACCAAAGACAATAAGTCATCCTTAAGATAAGCCCTCTATCCCATCAAATTACATTCCACTAATCAATGACTTTTGCGTATTTGCATGTCTTATATGAGCCCTAATGGTAGGCAGAATATCCATCAGTCAAAAAACAAATCAACACAGAAATGATGCCCAATCTTTACAAGTCTTCGTACCTAATAAGCAATCTCGAGAGGTGAAGAATAGTTTGTTTGACATCAAAAGCTTTTGTCCTCAAACCATTGAAATTGTATTTTATAATGCACAAATCAGTGGTTCAAGTTTGGAGGGCTTAACAGGTAGAGAAAACAACTGATATCAAATTTTTTTTGACCATGTAAGGATACAAGCCGCTATTCCTGATGTTCCATTCTTGGAGCTTCAAACTGCAGTGGACCAAACCATTTGCTTCCATTCGGAAGGTGTTCTCTTGCAGTGAGAACTCCAGAGGATCCGCTCACCACGTGGTGCTCAGATTCAGCGTTGTGCTGGCCCGACTACAGCAAAACACAGCTTGCGTGTCAAATCCAAGCTAAAAATAATTTTCCACCCATCACACGATCAAGACCAGTGGACCCATGGTGTGCCCCATCAAATTATAAATAAGAGGAGGGTCAGACTCACCCATCAGCTAGTCCAATTTTCGATCCATTTTATGGACCCCACTGCACCCTATTTTCCCTTGCCACAGTCCTCGGATTGACTCGATGAGTTCACTTCAGTGAGTACCTCTTGCCTTTTTTTTTTTTTTTTTTTGGTTTTCCTTAATTATTATTATTATTATTTTTTACCGGGGGTGACCATACCGAGATCTCATCAGATCCCCGTGAATCCCTCGCGCTCCGTTGGAAATCGTACCCCCCACTCCCCCCCCGTGAAACGCTCTCCCGCCCGCCTCGAGATCCGTGCGTTCCGTGCCCGTCGCAACCTCGCGTCACCTCCACCGATTCCTTCTTCTCTCGCTTTTAAGGTTATCACCACCTTTTGTTTAGGCCCTGGGGGTGGGGGGCCACCCTCTCACAACGCTGCACGTGTAAGCCACCAGCAACCGCACCCACACACGTCACCTTGACGCACCCTCGCACGTGTGGTGATATCTTAGACTTGTGACAGATAAAAGCTAGTGTGAAAGAGAAGGCCATGATGACACTTTCTTACTACCTTACCACTTGAAATAAAAGAGCATAAATAATTAAAAGTTAACAAGAGAGAGGCATTTTTATAGCATCGCAATGCACTTGGGGACCGTTCTGGTGCCACGCAAACGGGAGAAAAACGTTACGGTGCTCTTCCCCGTGTGGTAGAGGCCCCATGACATGGACCATGCACAATAACAAGGAGAGCTCAAGGTGCATGCATGTCCACCAGACCAGTCCTTAGAGAGAGGAGAATTTTATGGAGAAACCTGAGAAGAAGGATCACAAAGCTCTCCAATGAGGTGGTGGGGCGTAATTCACAAGAGAGCAGTGCATCTTTGAACACAATATGGGGTGGGGAATGAGAAAGAAACTTAAGAGGATCGGGAAGAGGAGATATACCTGAATGGATGCCAGTGGTAGCTAGCTCTGAGGGAGGAGAGAAGGGGAGGAGGAGGAGGAGGAGGAGGAGGTGAGAAGGCCATGTTGGAGAAGGGGAGCACGTGCAAAGATTGCTAGAGAGGCAGATATGGGGAGGCTTTGCACGTGCCCTGCTTCTCCAACAAGGGCCTCCTCACCAAAAGATTGTCTTCAGACGAGTTCATGTGGCTGCTTGGAAGCATGGGAGTGGAGGTTGGTGAAGAGGGAAGGCAGGAGGCACCTCCTTTTGTAGGGACAGTAGGGGGGAGAGTTTAAGAGGAGAGAGAGAGAGAGAGGATTGGGTGGGAGAGGTGGAGTCTTGGAGTGGGTTTGCTTACAAGAGAGGCGTGGAGCAATCGAGTGCTGGGATGGGAGAGGGGTCCTGCCTCCCATTTTAATAGAATTCAAGCCTGGCAAAGACCCCGCCCTTGTCGGGCCTCCAGTGCCATAAAAACCTTGTTCCCCCCAAAATACATACCTATATTCTCTTGGGTAAGAAAAAGGACCAAGTCAAAAAAAAAAAAAAAAAAAAAAACAATGTTCATTTTATGAAACAACGAAAAACTTTTTAATACTGTTACAATAGTAGAGTACATCATGGACGTAAGGGAAAAAAAAAATGGAAAGAAAGAAGACATGGATGTGGCAAGAAGACTCTTGGATGTTACCAAAATAATGACTTCTGAATTAATGACAGGAATTAGAATTATGTTTGATCTCCTCATGAATTGCAGCTGGTAACACCATTTGCCAGGTGATGATTTGGTTCTTGCCACTTTTACTTTTCTTTGATGATGAATATTGTCTACAGATCATCAGGAAGTATAAATGAGAGACTGAGAGTAGCATGTAAACTAAACAAGATTCCACTTTTCTCGTCATACTTCACCACCCATTGAATTGTATACAATTCAAAAGTCACATTCTTTTAGTAGCCATTAGCACTATGACATGAATGTCACGCTATTAAAAGGTCTCGCTTTTAAAAGAACTTCAACGCAGCATAAATTCTCATCCCCAAAGACGGGCAGTATAGATCCTAAAGAATGTCATAGCAGGAATAACCATGTATCAAGAAATTTTTGGGCTTTACATGCATGGAATAAGTAGGAAGGTGTTCTAATTTTTGGAAAGAAGATAAATGTTCACTCTATTTTAACTTAATGTCATCCCATCAAACATTGTTTTTAGTTTCTTAATACTTAAATATTAGGTAAATCTATAAAGACATAGAAACAACGTGTGATCAAACAAAACTTGGGCCATGTCGATTATCATAACTTCCACGACATCATGATCATTTAGATATATATCTTAGATTGGTAGCCTATTATGTGACTTAATTAAGGGGGGATACATCCAAATTAAAGACTGTATAGAACTAACGAGACTTCTTAAAATGGATAACAGCTCAAGGATATCCACGTGGGCCTAGAGTGAGAAGTATTCAGATCGTCACTGTCAACTTATTTTGTGCCATTCACTCCTGGATCCGTGATAGCAGAGCTTACACAAGGCCTTTTTTTTTTTTGGTCATGGATTTATAAGAGAACAAAGCATAAGGCACCATCAAAAAATTGTGAAGCAAAACCAGCCTTAGACAACCAAGCAACGATCTAGCTTGTTGTCAACGTCGACATCAACTACCCTCATTGTAGATACTCAAAAAATATTTTATAATCTGAGCATGAAATAGTGGAGAACAGCCACTTTTTTCATTAAAAAAAGAACCAAGTTGATAAAAACAACTCACCTTATATTATCAAAATAGGTTTGAACTAGCTAGAAGGTATTACGATCTGCAAGCAACTTCCACCACGCTAGTAGTTTCTTGCTTCATTAAGTGTCAATTTTAGTCCTTGTTATGGTGATAGTTTTAAATAGAGAAAAACTTATTCCAATTTCAAATTTGTCATGTAGAGGAGACTTGCACGTTTACAGTGGGATCACCTTAATTATATTCCTCCTGGCATTGTGAATAATGGAACCTGGACTAAGCTATAATTGCCAGTTTTTTCATGCTGGTCTTTTTGTCATGATACAATCAGAGCTTCAGTTGTCACCATTCTATTGTATTTATTCTATTGTTTTTTGGTTTGATAGGAAAGAGGAAGAAGATATGCAGGGAGAGAGTGGTGGTTACATATGAGGCTTGCACGAATCAAAGGCAACAAAAAGGAAGAGGACAACCGAGGAACCAAAAAAAAGCCTGTAGGTGGGGTACTTCTCTCCTTTCCTTACTTTAATAATGGTGCGTGGATTGGATTGTGGAGAATTTTGCAAGAGATACACACCCACGGTGAGGTTGCGTGAAGCACAAGCCGCAGGGAAAAGATGATGGATGGACAGATGGAATGATAGATGGAAAGATAAATAAAGAGAGAAGAAGAAGAAAGATATCAATAGAGGATGGAGAGGTCTTCTTTGCCACCAAAGCGCGGGGGTCCCCATGCTGATTTGATCCCCCAATTAATGGCTGTTTCCAAACCGGAGGACGACTGACATCACATCATATATCACCTTCCAATCTTTTATCTTACCACGATGGTGAAAAACACTAAAAGAAATCAACAAAATACATACAGTGGTGCGATCATATAGCAATGCGTTTGAGGAACTCTCCTCAAAAACAATGTGTTCAAGGAACTGCTGCTTGTTTCTTCTTTCATGAAACCAAATTATTTTCAGGGTGCAATCCAGGTCTGCTGCAAAATGCCACAAGCAACGCACAGCATTACGGTAGGCTTTGAGGTTTAGTTTTCTAGTGGGTTGCTAGGTATATGATTGTGAACAAGAATATTAGGTTTGTAAGGTGAATTTTTAGAAGAAACCCAATTTTCACTTCATAGCAAGCCTAAGTCTCACCTTTCTTTTTGATTCCATCTTTGTTTTCATGTATTTGTTTCCTGCATATAAAAGATTCAAAGTAGCTGGTAGGTACTTCTGTTTGGTGATGCATGCCTTTCAACAATACGTGCCACTTGGGTTGTGAGATCACAATCTAACAATCCCCATGCATTGTGATGCAACCCATGTGATGTGCACTGCCAATGATACATGGAAAAGTGGACAGGTGTCGAGTCTCACCATCTCACCACTTACCTACATAACTTTCCGTGGCAGGATTATCATGTATTGCTTGAGTTACCATGATCGAGCCATGGAGTTTGGTAAACTTGCTTCATAGCCGTGCATGCTTTTTGACAATTAACGCAGTAGAGAGAGGATCACACTTCATATATTTCGTGTTCTAATAAGACCTCGAAGGCAGTGGAGATCACGAGCACCAATCAAATGGATAAAATATACTAGCAAGTTCCATGCATAAAATAATGCATGCATAGGATGACTTTGGTGAAACTTTAGTTGCATATGAGGAGGCGAGAGCTGGGTCCCTGTAATGATAAATTGGAATAGCATAAGATCCACTTTGTAAAACTATGAAACTTGACCATCGAGGTCTGATTAGGGTTAAAAAAACAGTAAGTCTAAAATCTGCAAATGAAACAAGCAATTCATGAACCATGTGGGCTTGTTAGGTGACAAGTCTAATTTCATTTAATCAAGAGCAAGAGCTAGATTCGATTCATCTTGCCTGGTATGCATACAAACTACGTGTCATGAGAAATTGGTTTATGAATAAGACTAAGCTCAACCAAAGAATTGGTTAGCTCAATTAGCTCATCACGTGAAATTGATTAAGTATAACTAATTTGAGCTTCAACTGGGATGAAACTTCCAACATTTCTCTCATGTCAAACTAACAGGTAACACTGAAAGATTAAGCAAGCAAGGAAGACAGCCTATGTCAGGTACGTGGAAAGATAAGCAAGTAGAAAAGAATCAAAATAACAGACTAGCAAATCCAACCTTTAATACTATGTTAGCTAACGAGTTGAGTTCTAGAGCTTAAAAAGAAAAAAGAAAAAGAAAAAGAAAAAAAAAGCTAATCCCAAGACCGATCAATTGAAACTTGGTTATGTTAAGCATCATATATATTATTAATCTTTTTCCTAATGGCTTAAGTTTTTGGGACCGACTGGAAATCAAATCTGTACTCATTGGAAACCAAATCCCGAACCAACTAGGTTCTAGAGGTAACCATAGAACCAGCTGATCGAAATAGACCCCCAAAAAAGCCAGTCAAAACAGCCATTGGATTTGGATCTAGATCATTTCAGACCAAGCTTGATCTGACCTCTTAAGCGCCTTATTTCTGGTTGATATATTGGCATGAGACTGGTTGTAAGCACTTCATCTAGAACACTAGGTAACAAGACATGCCTAGTTTAGCCTGCCAATGCTAAGTCTCATTAGTCCACCAATTTCAAGATCTTTGCACGTTGGCTTGTCTCGAAGTACAGGTGTGAATAACGTATGATTCAAAGCTAGCAATACAATATACTACACAAGGGTCTGAGCTGAGATGGAAGTGTATAGGAGAAGTTGATGATGGGTACTATATATTATACTAGTGCAAGAGGATTTAGGAGAGTAGGTGGCATGCATTTACGTCTCTAGGTCTTGCAACCTTGTGAGAGAATTAAAGAGTAGACACTTTGATTTCCATTGCCTTATTTGGTCACATGAGCATGGGGAGGCCACAAAGTAAAATTATTCTTGAACCAAAAATTCCACCAGCAATTGATGTTTCTGCTGACCACTAGATTGTGGGTGGATACTTCCATGCTTCCAAACACTCAACCCCTTGGAATTGGAGTCTTCCTACTCAAGAGATCGTGAGAAGAAAGGACACCGATAGATTTACATGATGGGAGTAGGAGGACAAAAGAAGAGGACTGAACATTGACTTTTAACCTTTTGAATCCAACCGTCTGGTTCTGGGAATTCTTTTGAGGATGATACAAACAGAAAAGTGACACTGTAATCCTAACATATAAGTTGGTGGCACTGTCTTATGCTTGGATATTTTTTTAACATAGTTACTACAACAAGAAATGATCGAAGAAAAGATGGAAATGATAAGCTCGGAATGGGGATAGAAAAAGGTTTCAGAGTTGAAGCAAGATATGGTAAGTTGGCAACCCAATTAAATTTAACTTAAAAAATTAAAGAAGTGAAGTATTTTATGTGATGGTTTTGGAAAGCAGATAGGAGGAGGAGGTTATGGTGCGCGCTCGATAATTTTATTGCATAATAATCATGCATCCTTTGTAGCCCTGCCATAATGACAACAAATATGCAACCATTCTCGTCCACTAAACATGAATTAACTTTTCTGAATCTCCTCATGCCTCTTCATTGGAACTGCATGTCAGTCAAGTTAGGCAGGCCATGCGAATAATTATGCATTTTAATCTGATTTTTGTGTCCAAAGATTTACATGCAAGTTTGGCTTATTTACATGGTGGGTTGGAGAGGTGTGAATCGGTTTTTTATTTTTTTTTTGGTTTGATTTTGATTTAAAATTTTTGAAACTGAAAAAGTAAGTTTGATTTTATTTTAGATTTTTAAAAAATTAATATAAATTGAATCGAATCGTATATTATATATATTATATAGGATTTCTTTTATATTATAGTTAAAATTGAGGTGTTACAAACATATGTAAATAAATAGACTTTGCGAGACTTATATTTTTTTCATTATAAATAGATAGGTTGCCATTTGATCATATAAATTTTACTATAAAAATCAATCTCACAGTTATTTAATATAGGTTCAAGGAAATTGATAAATCGAACCGAATTTCTTGGTTCGGTTCAGTTTATTAGGACAGTCAGTTCGATTTGATTTTAATTTTAAAAAATTAATTCGAATTAGTTTTGATTC
The DNA here is from genome assembly GCA_017589505.3 of Metroxylon sagu. NCBI lineage: Eukaryota > Viridiplantae > Streptophyta > Magnoliopsida > Arecales > Arecaceae > Metroxylon > Metroxylon sagu. The sequence goes on from JACVBY030000663.1 coordinate 2,203,587, forward strand.
TAAATATATCATTAAATTGATTCGATTGGACTCATGCACACCTCTAGTGGGTTGGATTACATTTGGATGGAAAGTTTAGTTTTAATAATATAATATACTTAAAATTAAAGACTAATATTTCTGTGTTTGATTGAATATGGATTCTGATTAGGTTCAATCTTGCAAGGTTTACATTCGACCTACTTGAACATCAAGTCTCAGAGCCGGATCCAAATATGATTCATGGCTCTAAACTTTAGGTTCAGATTGTTTTGAGAAATTGGAGCATATTAAATTATAATTGGATTAATAAAAAAAATCATAGTACTCAAAAAATCATAATTCATGAACCTTTCATTGGTTAGCGAAGTCACGATCGTTCATCCATTACTTTTGCTAAACCACTGTTCATCCTGCTTGCCACGTGCTGTAAAGTAGCAAGACAGAGGTGCGTTAGATCCCTAAATATAACTACAATGGGGACAAGAAATGTTCATGAAGAGATTATTTTACATAATAATATATAACAATTATAGCTGTTATAATATTTGTTAACGTTGAAAACTAGTTTTCAAATGTCAATTAACGAGAAAAATGATAGCTCGGATGGCAAAATATTCATAGTCAATCAGTAGATAGGCTCATGTAAAAGAGAGAGAGAAAGCTGAAGTAATTAGAGGTTTTTTTCAAGAACTTTTCGACTTGCAAATCAGTTCAGATAAAAAGGAAATTTGAAGAATTAGCTTCGAGATTTTATAGGCATTCTATGGATACGCTCAATAGTAGATGATTTAGATAGGCTCAAGTTCTGAATTAGATTCTACTATTAGTAGAACTTCTAATTGAGAATCTACTTTTTTGGAAAGACACATATTGCAATCAGATTAGCCACTATGTTCTCACCTGATTGACTTGCCAGCTTATATAATGTCAATACCTTTTATTTAAGCCACAATCTTCATCATTTAATTTTAATCCTTCCAAATAAGGGTAAAAATGAGTTTTGATCCAAGTCACTGGATCTTACTACCAGAGTTATCATGAACTTGATAAATTTGCACATCCAAATACCTTATCGTTTAAACTTAAACGGAACATTCTTTGGCATGATTATCTTTGTGAATCTTACCAACCCCCCCAGCATGGTTGTATTTATATATGGTTGCAAGATTACACGTAGATGTCATACTGTATCACCGTCATGCATGGAGCCTACATAAATCTTTTTCGGTAATGGATTGACAATACAACGGATAGATAATATAGACATGAGCCATAAATATGGTCTTCATATTGATTTGATGTTTTTCACTAGTATGGTACAAATGTAATTCTCAAATCACACGCTCGACTTCTGTGATCCATTCTGACATGGAACGTACTCTACCTCACTATCTATCGTCTGAAAATAGAGTTGATATGTAAGAGGATAGATATAAAAAGCTTATTATCTATTTTACCCCAAGAAGCTCAAATAATAATAATAATTATTATTATTATTATTATTATTTGCATATGGCCTTAAACATTTGATGAAATATATAAAAATTATCTAGAAGAAATAAAAATTCAGATGGAAACGTCAAACATTGGAAAGATCATTGTTTTTCTTTATATAAACGAAAATGTTTGAAAACCCTTGTCAAGAATTTTTTTTAGTGGTTATTTTTTTTATCTTTAAAAAATAGTACTTCAAAATGACAATGTCACAGTGCACACTACTTAAAGCGTGTGCGAGAAACTTGGTTCTAGGATAGAGAAATAGTTCGCATGCACCATGGTTGGCTCGTCGGCTATTTCATTTCACCGACCCGGTTTCACTGTTCGTTTTGATCCATTCCGGGTTCGGGCCTCCTCTCCTTGCCCACTTCTAAGGTCTCTAGCTGTCTTCTCGTTCTTTAGGCATTAATCACTTCTTTGATCCAATTAGTAGATTTTCTTCGAACGGCTTGAAAAGTAGTACTTTTCCTTGAAATCTTGATTAGAATTTAGCTATGTACGATTTAGCTCAAAGCCTTTGTTTTGAAATTTAAGTAGGTAAATTTTATGATGTTTTTTATTTTTTATTTTTATGAGTGGTTCTGTATAATCTCAACTCAATTTCAAGGGCACTGTAAAAAGATATAAAGGCTTAATGGTTGTGATTAAGGCTTTGTTTATAAAAAACAAAAAAAACAAAAAAATGGTAGTTGAAGCCATACAAGAAAGAATGGATCTTTTGACGTTGCCTCAGTTTTTATGGTACTGAATAATGCGATAAAATTGAACCGATTTGTGCTTTATGTATGATGCTTAAGATGTTATTCTGAGTATTAGGATGGGATTATCATCATCTTCTATCCTAATTAATACATCTTAAATTAGTCCCTGTCCCAAGCATCATGATGGGGTGGGATGCAGGCGCAAATGTTTGGATAGGATTGCTTCATTATCATCTTATTATCTCAACCAATACGTTTCGGAACACTTCTTATCCTTAGCATCAGAATAAGGTTAAATGGTGGTATATCTTATTTTATCAAAAAATCGAGATAGCTTTATCTCATAAACTTTGAATCACGTACGAAGCTATTGTCGTATTTATAAAAAATATTCCAAAAATTAAATATGGTTTTGAAAACTTGTGGTTCCTTATTTACATTTCTATTTATAAGGAAAAGCATGGTTTTATTAACATTAAATGGGCTTGATTTTGCATTGACAGGTAAATGTGACAGATTATATAAAATCAAGGCATTGAAAAAGCATATTTAGTCAGACAAAGGCATTGAAAAAGCATATTTAGTCAGACAAAAAACAAGGGCAATAAAGTTTGATTTTTCATTATTCTAATCAATGCACTTCATCCTTCATTTTGTTTGCAGGCCTTTCGCGACCCTATAAGTGCTCACATGCATTAAGCTTTTACACATATTAACCAAAGTTTTCTCTTACATAAGCTTCTAGTTTTCTCTCATCTTCTCTTTATCACTTGTTATTCTTTCATATTGAGGAATAAATTTGAGTAGTTGTATACATCTTTGCATTACAAATATACATTTATAAAGTACAATTATTATATCTTAAAGGATAGGTCTTCATTTTTTTTGCTGCATCGAGCAATTATCTTCATGAGCCGTCGCCTATTTTTGAGCATGGGTGATCGGTTGCAGTACTCTTTTTATACTATGAACGCTAAGAAGCTTCTACCTGCCATCATCTAGTGAGATTTATTCAATTTCTTCTGACATGTTTTTGACTTGCGCCATTATTATAATCCGCGGAATGAATGTATTGATTGGTGTACTATACTATATTACTACATTATGTATGCATAATTCTGATTTTTCTTTTTTTTTTTTGTGTGTTTTTGTTTTCAAATAGTGTTTGGGATTTTAGTGATGATGCAAGATGGTTTTCAAGAAAGTTGCACTTGTGGGCATTACCCTATCAGTTGTATCTTTGACAGCATACATTTATCTTGCAAACACTTCATATATAAGCTAGGTAATTCATTACCTAATTGGCCTCTCTATAAATATGTAAACATTCAAACTGAGAAATGAATCAACTAGGGATGTTGGTTATTAATTTGATCATTGATCTAAGCCACAATAATTGCTAAATCATCTTGAAGGAGAATAAAATAGTTGAAATGACACTTCTAATATCACATGTAAATGTGTTGAACTTCCTGCATATTGTTTTAAACCTTCACCATTCATTTGCAAATAACAAGAATGCAAGTCTAAACTAGGGAGTTGTGCGGTCTCTCTTGTTTTATCAAAGACAAATTATGATTTTGGAGTTACACAACCAAGATATGGGAATCACACACAAGAGATGCATTATTAAAGTTTTCTATAACTTTGGCAGCAATTTTTTTTTTTTTTAAAAAGAATCTATCACCTTGTGAAATAGACAATGACTTATCTTGAACATATGGATATTTATATTATCTAATTCGATATTTATACATTATTCTTAACATGTGGAATTCTGAAGTCTTATCTCTAAGTTGATCTGAAATCAAAGTTTTCTTCGTAACAATGGAGCTTTATTTTAAACTTTTAAGGAAGAATCTTGTCATCATATCAGTGGAGGGTGACTTTAATGTGATTAGAACTCAAGCCGACAAAAGAGGCAATCGCTACAGTAGAAGAGACAACTTGGCCTTCTCAACATTTATTGATTCCATGAGTCGCATTGAACCATCTCAAGGGTAGGAACTTCACGTAGGGTAACGGTAGGCAAAGACTTTCTTTCATCTGGCTAGATCCATTTCTCTTTTCAATTGAGTGGGATGACATTTTCACTGCTTCCTTTCAATGGGCATTTTTTTGTGCAACTTCAAATCACATTCCTATTACCTTTTACTGCAACATCGGATTTCGAGTACCCCCATGCTCTAAAATATTTAGGTTTGAAACCTAGTGGATAAATGAGGAGGGGCTTGATTCAATTGTATGTGACTCTTGGAGAAGCCTAAAGGATTGTAAGAGCAATATGGCAGCTTGGACAACAAATTTCAGAAGAGTTAGGGCAGCTTTGTGGAGATGGTCTGTTGATAGATCAAGGGCAAACAAAGAAATTAAGCTGAACTTGACTGAAAAGATGAGACAATTGACTTAACATTGATTGAGTTTGACATCAGGAGGATTTTGAAGAATCTCTTCAGGATATTCATGAGGAGGAGGAATTCTTGTAGAAATAAAGGTTGAAGAGTGTTATGCCCCAACTTGCCGTCGAGACTGAACACATGATACGATTGCAAAACCTCTAGGTGTAACCTAAAAATTTGCAAGCCATGATTTTTTTTTTTAATGAATTACTAGTACATTAAGTTTAAAATAAACATTATTTAGCTTATAAGAATTATAAATTAAGTAAAATATCAAAAATTCGGTCATAATTTTAAGTGTCGGCCATCGTGTGTGTTGCAGTTAAAATTTAATTATTTATTACAAGCAATACTAGTATCAGATAACCTGATTTATCCTTAATTATTAATACCTCTCTCTCTAATAGGAGCTTCATATGCTTTCTTATCTCTTCCTTTCCACTTGAGGCATAATCCAATCTTGATCCTAAGCATCATAAGGCTTTGAAAACAAACAAAAATATGCAAAAGAAATATAATAAGCCTAAGCCCAGTAAAAATCCCCTCACATCTTAGTATGCAGTATAATATATCATTACAAATATATAACATGTAACAGCATGACCATGAGCATAATATGATTATATCTTGATGCAATAAGTAAATCATATCAAAATAGTAGTTAAATTATATCCAATGACGATAGTATCAGTAAGGCTATGCTTCAACCTGTGGCAAGCAACCAAGTTTAGCCACGCTTCGACTACGTTGGCAATCTAATCTAGCTGCACTCCGACCTGCAGTAACAAATAAATCAAGCCGCAATGTAGTCCGCAGTAGCAAACAAATTGAGCCAAGCTCCAGCCTATGGTGGCAAACAAAACTAGCCGTGCTCTAGCCCAGAGTAGCAACCACATCTCATGACTAGTCTAGTGTCTACCACTATCCCTTTCATTACATATTCCAGTTATTTATAAATTAAAATTTTTGTTCTAAATTACACAACATGCAATCTAATGTTCGACTTCATAATAGTCTATAAGATAAGTCATATCAGGCCCAAGGCATGCACATATAATTTATAATCGTACATAATTTTAGCATTTTCTATCATGATCATTTTACTACGTTATATTATTAACACGTGTAATATTCAACACCTATGTTCATACCATCATCATAATAAATTTACACATGATCTACATCATATCACATCAGATGCATTATCATAATATGCATGTTCCTACCATTATAATATACATCATAATAAATTTCTATATGGGATCATCACCATATCCCTCACACATGCATCATCCAATATGCACTCATACAAATATGCGTGAAATTTCTTACCTGGGTCCAGAGCAAATCTGAGCTCACTTCCAGACTTTGGTTGTTGTTTAGTTATGCTGAATATAGCTAGCATGCATGCAACATGCACAAACTCTTCTTGCTCCTTCCTTCTGCAACAAAGTTGCCGCACTAGCAATAGTTCCAGCAGTATCGACCATGTCATCCACCATTACGGCAACCTTTGCTTTCACATAATCAATTAGATTCATTAACCTTAGATGATGCATGATGTCCTTAGCATTTTTAATCTACGATGGCTGAGGGTGAATCAAATAACTCTTAGCAAAACCACGTGCCGGAGCAACACGTCCGATAAAGGAGAAACAACCACCAAGTCTTTTGAAGATGTCATCTTGCTAGCCAACCAGTCCAAAATCGAAAGCTTTCCATCGGCTCTAGCACATCCAACATATGAAATCACAGCTATAACCATCCATGCATGCAGAGGCTCTTTGACAAGCATCAATCATAAACAAAAGCTCTACAAGGTTCTCGTTAGCTGGAGGCATCCAGGTTGGATTAAGAACACCTCATAGCCCCTTTTTCTCTTGCCATTGTACATAAGTCTCCCCATCAATAAAGTGTTTAATGCTGATTTTGCCAAGCTTCAAGCCTAAGTAACAAGCAATTTCCTAGGCAAGAAAGGGGTTTACTGAGCCAGAGAAGATCCAGGTCCTTGAATTAAGCTTGCAAATGATGTCCTGCTCTGGATCAGTACCAAAGAGTCGCGGCAGTAATACGAGCTCAGAACGTTGGTGAGAGAAGCCTCCCATTAGACTATTTGCAATGATTCCCCGAATTCCCCAAACATTTGCTGAGAAAGGGAAACCGCAGGAGAAGAGAAGGCTTGCTCGGCGCCATGAGTTGATATCGAAGAGAGACAAAACAGGGCTTGAATCAAGGTAACAACATCCTTCTACAAGGGATTAGGAAGGATGAGACTAAGGTCAATGTAATACCCCAAAAATATGTTATGTGTTTATAACTCAAATCCACTTGCTATCTATTAACTTCCACTTGAGTTTTTGGACTACACGATTTCGGTCCGCTAACAGATTAATTGGGCCAGCAGATAGACTTGAGGCGTTACAAATGGTATCAGAGCCGATCCGATTATACGAAAGTTAGTGAACATGAGAAAATAGCTACCATGAAATGATGGTAAAATTTTGCCATGGCATGGAGCCACCCTTATAGCAACAACGATGCGGCTCGGGGGTAGATTCTGGCTATCTTGTGACGTGCGACGAGAACGTTGCATTATAAAGAGGAAAGATTGTAATACCCCAAAAATGCGTTATGTGCTTATAACTCAAGTCCACTTGCTATCCATTAACATTCACTTGAGTTTTTGGGCCATGTGGTTTTGACCCGCTAATGGATTAATTGGGCCAGCAAGTGGACTTGGGGTGATACAAATTGTAATATTCTAAAAATGTGTTATGTACTTATAACTCAAGTATACCTGCTACCCATTAACTTTCACTTGAGTTTTTGGGCCACATGGTTTCGGTCCGCTAATGGGTTAATTGGATCAACAAGTGAGCATAGGGCGTTACAAATGGTATTAGAGCCAAACCAAGTATGTGGAAGTTGATGGCTATAAGGAAAGGGCTACCCATGGGATGATGATAGAGTCCTGCCATAGCGTGGAGCTACCCTTGCAACACCAATGATCTAGCTCGGAATAGATTCTGGCTAGCTCGAGATAAATTCTAACTAGCTTATGGTGTGCGACGAGAATGTCGCATTATAAGGAGGAAAAATTGTAATATCCCAAAAATATGTTATGTACTTATATTTCAAATTTACCTGCTATCCATTAACTTCTGCTTGAGTTTTTGGGCCATATAGTTTCGGCCCACTAATAGATTAATTAGACCAGCAAATGGGCTTAGGGCATTACAGTTAAGGTTTGGATGAAGAAAATAAAGGAAAAAGGAGAAGAAGAATACCTAGACTTGGACAACTCTAAGAGAGATAGAATTAGAATACATCCTTATTAAAGGACAATAGGACAGAACTTGACACCTAGAAAGTATTTTCTTCTAAATTACATGCCTTCTTCAAGAATTTTTTTAGTGCCTCCTCTTTGTCGTTGGCCATTATTAATTGGAACCTTTATGGACCTACTCCTATTGACATAAACTTCCTAACAGAACCTTTCTCCTTAAAAAAAAGGTCTAAGAAGCAATATTCAAATTAGAAGCCACCAAAGCATCGAGTAGATGGATTTTCTTTTTGCTTTAATCATTCATATATATATATATAGACACTAAGAGCTACTTAAGAATGATATTATGATTTTGCTTTATAACTTTTATGGGGTGTCCCTAATATATAAAGGCTGGCCTTTGCCCATACACTTTTAATTCCCTAGAAGCTCTTTGTGCTTGCTTCGCACTACCAAATGGTTTGTACAAAATCATTTCCAAGCATTTAGATTAGTAAGATTTTTTTTACTTTCTTGATAAATGAAGCCCAATTAGTTTTCATTAAAAGGTCTATTATTAAGAATTTTCTTTCAACTCATCACGTATTATCTTATTACAGTAGGTCAAGCACTTAAGAAATTTTTTTACAACCTTAAATTTGAAAAAGTATTTGATAGAATAAATTGGAATTTCCTTGTGGAGGTGTTTGTAGCTCAAGGTTTTCCCTCTTAATGGACTGGTTGGAAAATCACCACTTTCGATATCAGCAAAAGAAGGTATGATGGTTAACGGATGTCCGAGAAGATAGATTAAGTACAAATAGGGGCTCCATCAAGGTGATCCACTCTCTCTTGACTTATTCATTCTAGTTGTAGATGTGCTTACCAAATTGTTGAAGAAGGCTAGATTTGTCAATCTAATCAAAAGAATTAGGGATCCCCCTATATCTATGATTCAAGATGTGATACCCCAAATTTAGTTTTACATTAGATAGGAAAGCGATGTGTTATATGCTTATAACTCAATTCCACTTGCTACTCATTAATTTTCACTCGAGTTTTTGAGTCACATGGTTTCAGCATGCTAACAAGGTTAATTGGGCCAACAGGTGGACTTGAGGTGTTACAAATGGTATTAGAGCCGACTTGAGTGTGCGAAAGTTGGTGGGCATGAGGAAAGAGCTACCCAAGGGATAGTAGTGGAGTTATGCCATGGCATGGAGCCCCCCTTACAGTACTAACAACACAGCTTGGGATAAATTCTGGCTAACTTGTGGCATGCGATAAAAACGTCACATTATAAGGAAGGAGATTGTGATACCCCAAATTTAGTCCCACATTTTATAGAAAAGAGATGTGTTATGTGCTTATAACTCAAGTCAACTTGCTACTCATTAACTTCCACTCTAATTTTTGAGCCATGTGGTTTTGGCTTGCTAACGAGGTTAATTGAGCCAGCAGGTAGGCTTAAGGCGTTACACAAGAAATCTCCAAATTATCGATGATTCCTTATTGTTCTGTGTTGTGAAAAGGAGGAACCTAATTGCTACCAAAGCCCTTTTTACCGTCTAAAATGTATATGGTTTCAAAATTAATTTCTACACTCCTCAACTACAAGGGAGAGGAACTCTTGTTTAAATATCTTGGCCTTCCTTTATGTGACAAAAGAATCCCTAAATAGTGTCTGCAACCACTTATTGAGAAGGTTGAGAACAGACTCAGTTTAAAAAGGTAGGATTCTCTCTATTGAAGAAAGATTGTGTCTTGAACTTAGTCCTCACAACACTTTTGTCATATTTCATATTAGTGTTCGATCTCTTTTCTTTAGTGTCAAACATGGTTAATAAATTAAGGAGAGATTTCCTCTAGAAAGGGAAAGAGTTGGTTAATGGATTTTCTTATTTAGTCAATTAGAATGTTGTTTATAAGGATAAAAAAGGAGGGAACTTGGCATCAAACATATCATGAATATAAATCTGGCTTTGCTAACCAAATGGGCTTGGAAACTAGTTCTAAGATGAAACTAGTTTCAAAGCCTATTACTCAAGGTGTTGTTTTCCTTTATAGGGAAGGAGTAGAATATGGAGTGCATCCCCAATATAAAAGGATGTCTACAAAGAACTAAACGCCTTCTAAAACTATACATCCTTCAAACTTAAGAATAGGATAAGAATTAGGTAGCTCTTGCTCTAATAGCATAACTTTTTGATGATTTGTATGGGCCAGTGACTAAGAAACTCCAATCTATGTCCTCGATTTGAAGCCATGCAATGCAACAATAAAAAATCCAATTGTTCAATCCTTTCACATTCTTACAGCATACTCACATAACTTAAAGCCTCCTTTCTACTATTCAACTACATCATCAATATATGTTCTAGAGCGAAAGCCTTCTAGAGGGCTCTATATATCTAGAAAGTTTATGTTTCAAAAAAAGTCAATTCTTTGGTTGGCCCTTCACAATAAGTTGCACATAGGAAATAACCTAGTAAAAATAGGATGGCCAACCTGCTTTGGTTGCATGCTTTATGATAGTAGCTCTATTTTCAAGATTGATTCTGAATCTTGCCAACATTATTGGATAGAGCAGAGTGCCTTTCAATGTATCTAAACTTTAGTCAGAATGAAGGAGAAAGAAAGAATCTGCTACAAGAAAAAAGAACTAGAACAAATTATCCATGTAATATCCTGAACCTGAAAGTCTTGAAATTTCATTTTAAACATGTTTTTATTGTTAGTTTAGTCTTCTAATGTGAATGATTTGATTAAAATCTTGAAAAGATATGAAAGATGAAATTTTGAAGTTAATTTGAGTTTCTCCCATGATTCTTCTAAAAAGCTAATAAAATCAGTTATTTGGACTTGTAATTGAAGTTTTTGTAATGATTTCAATGTCTACTAGTTGCTTTTGATCCTTGGGAGAGGTTGAAATGAAAATTTTGGACGTTTGAATGCATTGAAAGGACTTTTGGAAAGGATTTTATAAGAGAAAATAGTTAAAAAAAAAAAAAGGGAATTTGGATGTTAGCTGACTCTAGACATATGGAATATTGATGTTAGCTGACTCTAGAGTCAGCTAATGTGTGAATTGTTTGGAAAATTTTGGTGAGCTAATAGGGAAAGTTAGCTGACTCTAGAGTCAGTTAACTCCCTGAAGCTTACTGTTTAAGGCATGGGAAAGTTTTTATTGCCACAGTAGTCGACTGAATACTGTGAAAAAATGTACTGTAAATTACCTCGAAAGTGATTTTTAGAAAAGAAAAATAATATGTAAATCGAAAGTGATTTTTAGAAAAGAAAAATAATATGTAAAAGTAGTTTGGATGAATAGTCGGCTACTGTGGGAATTTTGTCTGTGGAGTTGGTTTGAGACCAATTTCACTTTTAATCAAAGACTTCCCAGTGTGTCACTCATCGCTCTCACCCAAGCACGCTTAACTGAAGTTTCAGGTAGATAAAAATCTTTTGTGAAGGTGGTTTGAGGATAATTTCAGTCTCATTAAATAGCATCCATGCTGTCTAATAGGTGGGTAACCCCTGTCGTTCATCTGATAATGGAAATTGATCAGGGGCATAAGTGAAATTTAATAAAAAGTTATTTGAGAGTTTGATTAAGGGCAAAATGGAAAAAAGAATTTGAAGGGCTAAAATACTTGGCAGAGAGGAAGCTATGTGGACTTTAAAAAGGGTGACTTAAGAGTGGAGAGGGGCAAAATGGGAATTTCAAAGGGTATTAAAAACATACTCTTCTTTTCTTAGCCCTTAAGCCACCGTAAGAAAAGAGAGAAAAAAAGAAGAAAAGAGAAAGAAAAAGGAGAGGTTCAGCCAGCCGTAGGAAAGAAGAGAAGAAGAAAAAAAAAAGAAAAAGAGAAAAAGAAAAGAAAAGAAGAAGAGAAGGAAAGGAGGAAGGTTTAATAGTTTAGCCGTCTTTGTTAAGGTAAGTCCAAACCTTTCTAAGATAGAGAATGATGTTAAAATCTTATGATTTAGAAGTATATGAAGTGATAGCATGAATATGTTGTAAATCTTTGAATATATTAGGGATTGAGGAATATTATGCTAAGATGTTAAGGCATAGAGCATGCATGCATATTTCATAATAACCTAGGTATAAATCACCTAAATAAATTCATATGTGGTAATATAGGTCAAAGAAATCAGGCAAGGGAGCCTTTTCAAAAAGGGTAGCAACCATGGAAAGGAGAAAATAGCAAAAAGGTGAGTGGGTTTCTCATCTAGCTTTGTGGAATATTTTATAATAGTATAGTGATATTTTGCTATAAAATAGAGTGTATCATGCTAAGTATAGTATCTTCAGTAGTCAAATACGAAAAATGAGAACTCGATATTATATTTTTAAAGCATGTTTTAAAGTAAAGCATGAGTTTAAAGAATAAACATGGATTTACAGCATGTTTCAAAGCAAAGCAAGAGTTTCAGCAAAGCATGAATTTAAGAAAAAGAAAAGGAAGCATGAGTCATAGCATGTTTCAAAGCAAAGTATAGAGTTTCATAAAAGGTATTGTTTGGATAAAAACATATATTTCAGTAAAGCTTGGAATTTATCTTTTAGAAGTTATGTTTTAAAGTGATGCATGGGCATGCATGAGTAGCAATGTTTCAAAGAAAATATAGCTGATTGTATATTGGATTATAACTTATACTGGAGTATTTTTACAGCATAAAGAGCATTGGGCCATCTATGGAGCTGATCACCCTGTAGATTGTGCCATAGCATAAGCATTTCACACACTATTATAGCCGGCACCTCCTTGTGACTCAATCGTACTATGATCCCTAGGCCAGGGGGAGTACAAGCTAAATCAACCCAGTATGGCAGATTGCAAGCAACCCAGTGGGGCAAGAATCATAGCTCGGTAATGAGCTAGGTTACTATATATAGCCCGAGGAGGCTCAGAGATATAGGCCCATGAAGGGGGCAAGCAGGAGGCCCAGGAAAAAGGGGCAAGCTCACATCTGGGGTGAACCGCACATGTAAAGGGTGCCATGTGGAGCGGAGATTCTCGGTGCTCAGTACACTCACCCACTGAGAGTACACCTGCAGGAGGGCGACTGTAGGATGTACCTTAGTTGTAGCATACCCAGCCCATCATCATGAAATTTTGTAATTATGATATTTCTTCATTTAAGTTATATTATTGGAAGTATAAGCTAACTTATACGTTAACTTATTATATTTATAAAGATTCATGTATCAATCGCAATATATTGTGTTGGTATTATTATGAGTTTTACAATGTGATTCTCAGCTTTTCTCCATTGTTAGATGGTTATCCAGTCACTGGAACTTAGGTCCCACCCCTCTATCATTGATATTTTTGGATTTCAGATCAGAGATAGCAGGTTGACCCTGAAAAGCATGAAAGTGATTTGGATTGTTAATTATTGGATTGTATATGTATTTGAAATGGATATGGATGGATTTGTATGACTATAATCCTATGATGTAATTTGGACTTGGGAGGATATGAGAAATAACTCTCATTGTAGAATAAATTTGTGAATATGATCTTGATAGTAGCATTGAGATGAGACTATATTGCCTAGAATCATGTGATGAATAGTATGAAAATCTATTTTATTTGAGCAGGGTGAAAAAAATTGTGAATGTTATATTATAAATAGTATGAATGAAATGAACAGGTCAAAGTTTTTAACAGGTACAGTATTTTAATGCATGTAATTTATGATAATTAGATAGGATCGTTGGGACTTTATGGTGCTTAGCATAAAGACTAGCATATCTTTACCTAATTTTTATAAGAAATCATGCCATCGGGAAGGGGGCCGACAATTCATGTCTTTCATATGGCATATGTGAAATGAGAGAAATTTAATGAACTTTCTAAAAAAGGGCTCCTCCCCATTACCAGTCCTTTACAACATAATAGTCAATTTCATTTTGTAGGGCAATTTCTAACCTAAAAAGAGGTTGAATTCTCATAAAAAAAATTTGTAATCGCTTTTCGGTTATCCCATCCTCATTTCTCATGTAAGTTTGATGATTTTAATACATTTTGACCGCGAAAGGCTCTCCTCTCTTATAATTCCCTCAAAAATTATATTATTTTTATCATAATTTTATAACCAGGCAAATAAATGTCTCCCTCGGTAGTGACAAATTGAATGTTTGCATTTGAGAATTTTCATGGATGACGATGAAATTGATCAGTTATTTAATTGATGGGACATTTATGTATAATATCAGATCCCTTAATAGAAAAGGCTGTACAATTTTAATAAGGATTCAAATATAATATTTTTTATAATTTCTTTCAACAACCGTATTTTAATTCTATCTGCTCAACATCTTTCATTCAATGTCTTTAATTTTTTATACCATTTTTTATATCTTTAGATTTTATTTTTTTTATCTATTATCTACGTAAGCCAAAGGCATTGCAGCAAAAGCCTTCCTATGATATTGGCAGAATTTTATGCAGGAACTCTAGATTTGCCGTCTACTTCGCGTCCTTATTCGTTCCGGTACTTGGTAATTGCCACGGAGAGGTAAATCCCCACCAAGTCCTGCAAGATCTGACCATTGGATTTCCTTCCGACGGATCGCGTCAACGCAGCCATCCCTCTTTCAGGAGGTGGCAAGAACGATATTTCCGAACTTTTCGGGGTCAATCACGTGCCCGGATGCCACCAATAGAGGCGAGCGATCGCGTTCCCGTCACGTGACGCGCTCCTCCGTCGTACAGACATTCGCCACGTGGATCCAATTCTCGCGGCCTCCAACGTCCGCTCTTATCCAAGCCTGGGGTCCACCCTCTGCCTACACGCCAAGTCACCGTCCAGATCTACATCAACGGCCCAGATCACTCCATCCGAACCCGAGCCGATCGACCTCCAACGCCCCCACCCATCTATAAATTTATCCTTCCCGACCCGGCCTCACTCTCTCTCCTCTCCTGCTTCCAAGATCCAACCCAAGCTCTAAAGATCTCCGAGCTTTTTTCCGGGCGTTTTGGTAATTAAGTCGAAGTCCATGGGCCTTCTCGACAAGCTCTGGGACGACACAGTCGCCGGGCCCCGGCCGGAGACCGGCCTCAGCAAGCTACGGAAGCACTCCTCCTTCACCTTCCGGCCGAGCTCCGGTAAAGTGCCCGCAAACTGAACTGCTCTCTTTATTTCTTTTACCTCAGATCTTCTTGGTTCATGGGGACTTATCGATGATCGGACGGTTGAGATCGAGTTTTGTTCTGTGGCAGAGGGGGGTGCGATAGAAAGAGGGAGCGGCAAACCGGACGGCGCTGAGGAGGCGCCAAGGGTGACGCGGAGTATAATGATAAAAAGACCGACTGGGTGCCCGTCGCCGTGCAACGGGACGCCGCCGTCGTCCCCGGCGGGATCGACGCCTCCGGTGTCTCCGTTTTCCGGTGAGGACCAATGTTTAATAATTGAGAAGCAGCGTTGATCGGTAATTTTCGAGAAAGCGGAGGGTATGTTTAGACCTTCGTTTACGGAAATGCCCCTGCGTGGTGGGGGTGATTTGGGTATTTTGCGGTAGTCATTGGTCTCACCGACGGTTTCCATTTCCCGTTATCGAAAGATCTGGAGGAGCTTTTCTCTGAGCCCACGGAAGGCCACTCATTTTTGGTCAACCTGCAGTATTCTATACTATCCTGTTATCGTTTTGCTGGACTCGAGCATGAACCAGATAACGTTCATGCTAAAGTTCCGTCTCCTACTCTCCTCTTCTCTTCGAGGCTTGCATGTTAATTTGATTCTCTGAAATAAGTTGGTAATCACATATATATATATATATATATATAGGGCTTAAATATGTTGTTAACGTATAAAATTAAATGGTAAAAATATGCCTGTCATACAAAAAAAAAAAAAAAAGAAAAAAAAAAAAGAATATGATTTCATCAAACTTATTTAACTTTATTTTTGTTGATTTTGTTGGTTTAGAAAGTAAAAAATAAATATGTAGCTAGACGTAATATACATGCAACTCTCTAACTTGACATTTTTTCTTGAATATAACTTGGGGTTTAACCAAGAATTATGTGGTTATGATCACTAGGAGGAGGAGGAGGAAGAGAGTGGAACAGGTTTAGGAGGAAATCATCGTCGGATGCATACGAGAGAGGAGGAACGGCTGGTGTCGGACCACGGAATCCTGCTCCTCCTTACGAGGCGTGAGCTCGACTGAGCTCCCACCTCTATCCTTTTTCGCTGTTAGACCAACATCCACTCCAAGGAAGATAGAGAGGGAGAGCAACCAATGAACGGAGAGTGAACGAGATAAGAGGGACAGTTTCTTTCTTCCGTGTTTGTGGGTATGACGTAGAAGCATGTAAATTTAGATGCTGGATGGATTTGGTTTGGTGGTGTCTCAATGTGAATGATGAGGGAGGGAGCCATGTGAGTGTTGTTTGTGTCTTGAGTGGTTCTATCTACCGTCTGTTCTTTTGTGTTTTATTAGTGGTGAGAGAGAGGTGGGTGAGGTGGGATGTGTTGTCGTCTGACACAAGTTGGAGCATGTTGTAGTTTTGTTTTGTGTATATTGAATGGCTGGAGTTGGTGTGCTTTCTATGCTGAATGATGTCACCATTGTTTCACTGGTTCGAGTTCCACTTTTTTAACAAGAAAAAATTGTCTCGTTGTGCTCTCTTTCGCGAAGATGTCTTGATGATGAGTTGTAGGATTTGCTGCTGGCAATGTAATAATGGATAGCATGGCATGGTGAGAAACCTGACACCACAAATGGAAGGCCAACTACTTACTGGTCATTGTTATTGCATAGGTGCCAATGCCATTGCCAGAAAATGAAAACGAGAAATAATACTTTGGGAGAGCAAAGTCTCCAACATAAACTAGTAAACAAAAGACGAATACCTTGGGCTTGGCTCAGCAGCAGGCTTCTTTAATTCCATTTGATCAATGCATGGCAAACAAGGCTCCAGCCTTAAATATAGCCTTGGCTGGCGAAGAAGCCAGGCAAATCATTCTCCACGAGAAAGAGTAAATGGGAATTGGGGGCTCCGTTGGACAATTGGTGAAGATGTAACAGTTTCCTCTACCTTCGGCTTCATCACATGTCCGGGCCCTCTTACCACCCGCCCAGCCCAGCCTCTTGCCTCTGTTTTTTCTTCTCCTTTTTACTCCCTTGTTGTTGAAGGAGAGGTGATGGATTTGGTCCATTTGTCCCTCTAAAAACATAGAATCTTGCACAAAATAAATGCATGCAATTCGGACGTGACCAATATAAAACATCCTTTGATCCCAATTTCATTGTTTGTGGTGAAAATCCGGTTATAAATGAATCCGCAATGGACATCATAAATGGTTGTATTCACTCAGAGCACCATGCTTACATATGAACTACTGAAAGAAGGGGTTATATAATTGGGAAGGTTCACGTTTATGATGCCAATAGAGAAGTCTGACGAGTTTCCAGTCTTTTATATGGTTTCATATCCATATAATTACCTGAGTTCTTGCAGCCATCATGACAGAAATTACTCCTTGTTGTGCCCCATTAAGCAGAGCTAAGCATAAGAACTTAGGCATAGCTCCACATATTATGTCAAGGGGAAGGTAGAGAAAGTAACTAAAATTGGAGGTGAGAAAACTAAGTAGAGAGAGAACCATCAGGAGGAAGAGACAGAAAACCAGGAGTAAAAATATGCAATATATGTTGCTGGCAGTGACCCAGCGACAAAGGCAGCGAGAACTTAACCAAACCGGGGAAGAGAGGATAGGGGGCGGTAACAACAATGAAATACTGCCGGCGAGCAAGACTGGGGACATTAGAGAAGTCAATCCTCACAAGAGATAGATGAGATAGAAAGACCGGGCCCCTGTCATCACCTTGTAGCAACTACTCTTTGAAATCTTATGCTTAAAAAAAGTGATACAAAACTAAAATATCCTGCTCAAAAACCGTGTCTTCGATGAAGGAACCAATACAGGCGCATTGTTTTACTCTACTAAGTGAGTTGGCTAGTTCAACTGCACTTCAAATTTGAGGACTATAACAAGTTGTTGTAATCCATGCAAAGTTCTTCTGAGATAATAACAACCTTTGTTGTTAGACAATTCTGTCATATTCCTACTCGTTGGCATGGGTTACCCGCGTCCTATAGAGCATAGGGCCACAGGACTTGCAGCCAATTTGTAGATAGACATCTAAAATTGGACATGCATTAGATAAAGATAAAAATTACAAGTCATGACATAACTGGCATTCTAGATAATTATAATTATAAGCCATCCATAATATTCGAGCGATGTGGAATACACATGAATATAGCTGTTAACATTGATGAATGCAGTTGCTATGATATGAGAAATGGACGTGCTAGGAGGTATTTCTTATATATTATAGAGAATTATATCAGAGTTGCTCAGTGAAAGTACAGTGAAATTTATAAATTTTAAATATGTTGATTGGAAGAGGACATGAAGCAAAGGTATGTGAATTTTAGGGATGGATTTTTTTTTTTTTTTTTTTGTTTTTAGTAGTGCGGGACATGTAACATCTAGCCCATTTGGATTGGCTTAATATGGAACGGGCCTAGTCCACTTAATTGGCCTCTAAAACCTAAAAAAAAAAAATAAGTATATATATATAAAAAATAAAACTAATTGAACCAATTGAACTCCACGAGACTTAGCCCTCGAAACGTAATTCATAAGAACTTGGAATCTTGCCAACATTTTCCTAGAAAGACTCAAAGTCCTATTCTTGATTGAGACAAAAGAAGGGGGCCTCAATTTCTTCATTTAATCGCCACCTATCTTGTCTGTCACGCCTCTAAACCGATGCCCAGTTTAGATAATCACAACACGATCGTATACCCTTAAAGTGAATTTTAAGAACAAATCGGGCTTACTAAAACTCATCATGCTCAATATAACATCAATGCAATTACATTCACAGAAACTATATATATCGTATCCATGCAAAATAAATGATCCAAACCATTGTCAAATGTAGCTAGCTATTTTAACCTTACTCTCCATCCATCCATTCCAAAGTTTGGCCCAGCATCCACATCCTTAATATCTAAAATAGACAGGGCAAGGGGGTATGAGCTAAAAAGTTTTATATAAATACTTATACATACTGTTATGGATATGTAGAAAATATAAATAATCCATTAAATATATATAATAAAATTTGTAAACACTTACATGTACTGTTATGCATATGTAGAAAATATAAATAATTCATTAAATATATATAATAAAATTTGTAAACAATGAATCTGATGAATCCTAAATTATTCGACAATATATGCCAAAAAATCATATTAGTCAAAATCATGCAACAACACAAGCCATAAATCATGCGGTAACACATGCCAAAAATCATGCGACAACTCATGCCATAACTCAAGCGGCAACACATATTTATACTAAGATGATCTAATCTTTGATAATGTAAAATCATCATACTTGATATGATATATACCAATAGTAAAAGATCCTCAATAATATAGGATCGTCATAATTGATATACCATAGGAATCTTAGATTACCGACCATAAGATACCAAAATTACTCCTAATTAGTTAACTTCTTTTTATCTCAAAAAATAACTATTCGTAATATATTTTGCAAGTATCATGATAATTTATCATTATTTTATATTATTTATTATTATGATATTTAAATTAAATTATAAAATTATTTTTATATAACATTATAATATTATATTATAATTACAATTATAACTATGTATATTTTATAATATTATAATATAATATTATAATATAATAATAATCTTGGATATTCGACCTCATAAATAGGTATGGGATCACTAGGCTAGACAATAATTTTAAATGTGGGGGTAATCTGGAATTATCACCGTGTAGAATCATTTGTAGCGATTCCATCGTCTCCATCTAAAGCACTGATGATCCTGAATAAATTACCTATGCCAAGTGCTCCCTTTTTGTACTTCATGTTAAGCACAAGACATTTTACACAAGAAAGGGGAGCTTGCAGACCATGCCCTCCATGGATAATTTTGGGGATTGACCTTGGTGAACGTGAGATTTTAATCATTGACTGTAGAGATGGGTGTGAGTACAAGAAAACACGCACGGAGAAACCTAAGCTACTTAAACCTTCCTGCATTCTTGGAATAAAGCAGTGCCTTTTGTGCGTAACTCACGCATCAGCACTCGCTACACTTCCCCCTTGACCATGGCACAAAACGAGCGACACTACCCGGAGTCCACTTCAAGGCTCGCAGAAGAAGGAAAGCAGGCGCAATAATCCTGTCGAGTGGCCCTTTCTGACCACGACCTCCTCCTCTTATCCGCTTCTCTAGAAACAAAACATAAGGATGCCAACTCTTTCTCAATATTTCTTCTTCTTCTTCTTCTTCTTCTTCTTTTTCTCTGTAAAAAAATCAAGAGTCAAAGGATAGCCGCCAGATTCTTGGAGATATAAACTACTTTTTGGTGGATAGGAGACACATACTGTGAATAACAAAGAAATCTAATAGCTTATCCAAATAACGTGGAATGATCTAGCACGCGAATTGAAGGAATATAGCTTTCCTTCCCTTCCCAACTTCCACTCCACGCTTAGCCTATACTGCGGCAAAGAGAGCGATAGAGACAATAGAGACAATCCCACCTCTGATCTTCTACCATCCTTATCTTATCCATTTTACCAACATGTACCTCTTAAACGGTTACAGTATTAATCTTAGAGTATGACCGAAAAAAAGATGCATGGATTTCTTCTTCCATTTGCAAGAGATAAAAATTTAAGTAAAATGTGTGATATATTTATCATCTGTCTTATTTCTCAAAGAATGAAGATCTGTTGTAAGTAGCGCTATTGATTTTAGTTTAGTATGTCGAGTGACAGACAATACCAATGCCCAACAATACAATGAATCCAATGTCAATGATAACTCAACTAGCCTAAAAGACCTTTTTTCCCCGGCAAACTAATTCCATAGCCTTGTGTAGATTTTTATCTGATAAGTGCATGACCCCAATAGCTTACTGCGTGCAGAAGTTGTTTGGGTATGTTCTATTGGATTTAAGTTCCAGAAAGTGGATTTGTGTACAGATACTGGAGAAAGAAAGAGCTAGTATAAATTCTATTTCAGAGAATGAGGTAGTATGAATTTTATTTCCAAAAGAATTGAAAGAATGAGGTAGTGTAACTTTAACTGATATAGTAGCAGTTATGTCTAAGTGTAATTCAAATTTGACTCCTGCGGACACAAATTTAAATATTAACAGCTAACTAAGCATAGCTTTTCCAAATTCTCTCTCTCGGTGCTCATTACTGATGTCATCAACTAATAATATCAGAAATTTGAAATGGACAAGATTTTGTCCAGCTCTTTGCTGTTTAATAAGTAATACCTACACCATTATATCACTTAAAAAAATAATTTGTGTTTGGCATCAATTTTTTTCAACGAAGACGTGTTGCTTTTTGAGTGGAACGATGGTGTGACTGCATGGCAAATACTAAGAAATCATACTATCACACACAGAACTTAAAGGCGGATCTGAGATGTAACAACCCACCGCACGCTAGATAATTATCATACTCTAAACCATAGGATGGATATGAGATGTAACAATCCTCCTTATGTTAGATAATTGTTATTCTTCAAACCATAGGATGGATATAGGATGTAACAACCTATCGCAAGCTAGACGTGGAAGGCATCCAATAATAGAAATCATCGTTCATCTAAAGAATTATGAACTAATATTTACAAAAAATGAAATAAAATTCTTATTACAACTTGAATAATATAAAGGAAATAAGTGTTCTGTCAACTATCAAGTCTGAATGACTCTTAAGATAACTAGGACAAGTTGATAGGTACTACTTTCTACTCAGATCCCTCGTCATTTCTTAGGCTCTGAAAAATAACAAAAGATAATTTAATAAGTTCGTACTCAATAAATAGGACTAATTATAAACTTATAATTCAATAGATTAATACTTCAAAAACTTTCAAGAGTAAAGCACGTCTTAACTGTAAACTTACATCTCTTAAAAAGACTTATAATTTATAAAGTATTTATAAATTATTTCTCTATAATATACTATAATTATTTTAAAATCTCATGTTATTATAATCAAGATGTACATGTCTTTATTTGTTAAAGTTTATATGTCATCATGGTTATCATATCATCTTTAATCATTATTTTAAGTTTGCATTTCATTTGTTACAAATATATCACAGTCACGAACTACGATCACATATGTCTCTGTGATGGAATCAAAGCATCATATTTAATCTTATGGATGAAGGTAAATCCTTCACATATACTTCCTATGGAAGTGGGTCTCGATATCAATCATTAAGTCATCAAGTTATATTATAGTGAACTGAGAGTGATAGATTTATCATTCTGCTTTCTTTTGCACTCAATTATATCATTATTCAATTATTCATATAATTATTTAGATAATAATAAAAATATATACTAGTTTTATATCATTATTTTATCATTCTTATATTCATAATAATATAAATTTTTGACTTTTATATTATTTAGTTATTTATTTATTATTATAATTGTTCTTATTATTATTATTACGAATAAATAATTATGCACAAATTAATCGATAAGCAATAGGCATTATAATTTAATATTCTATTATACATAATACAACAATATAATCCCATTGTGCAAAAATAAATAATAGGACAATAATTATCAATATTCAATTATCCATGTAAAATAAAGCATTAACAACACTTAGAAATTATACAAATATTCAAAATTAAATAATTTACTAAAATTACTAATTATAATTAGCCTACCATCTCTCTCGTTGATCTACAAAGGTCAAGTCAATTAAGCTGCTGGTCACCTGCATCACATTATATAAACTTTTTAATTGTTACAACTAAAATCATGACAACTAATTTTAAATTTCAAAGTAACCAGTCTAGCTTGAACTTAAACCCAACCCTTAACTCACATGAACTCGGTTTGACCAACTCTTAAGCTAAGGTCTAATTAAACCTAGATCTCAACCAGAGTGTGACCTACATCTATCACAGATCATTTGGTCTATACCTCTTGATTAGGCAGCATGAGCTAGACTCCAATTAAGTTTAACTAATTTCATAACAAAGCTAGCCGGATTGCACTAATGTCTAGGCCAAGGGTGGTCTAGGCTTAACAGTCAATTATTAATCCAAACCCAACCTACTCTTAATTAGATTAGATCTAACAAAGTCCTACAATTGTTGTGCAGAACTATGAAGACAGGAATTGAGATGCTCTCGTTGGAAGCCAAGAAACCAATTTGTGACCATCTTAACGCAGTTATGTGTAAGGCACGCCAAAGCTAAATGGTTTGAGAGCTGTTGGTTTCAATATTTACTATTTAGAAAAGTTAGTCTGGTCATTCAGAAACAAGCTTCTGTTGATGTGAAGTAGTATGCAGACTATAACATACGTTATTAGGATGGACCCTCAAGTTATCCTAATGGCCAGAATATTAATGATGTGTTTCTGAACTGAAAGTTCCAATCCAATTTGATAACCAGGCCCAAATGGTTAACCTCATTTAGATGAGACCCCATCAACCTGGTTCACTAAAGAACCGATTTCACAAACAACGGAGAAGGAATAACTTCTTCTCTTCTACTTCCCAGGTCACGGTAGTCTCGCCCATGCTCTGGGCGGCCCAAGCATCTCCCACACCGGCCTTTGTCGGGGTTCTTCTCCGGCGGAGGACCGGTCCCTTGCCGGCCACCGCACACAGCCGCAAAACTAAGAGAAAGGCCACTGAGAAACACGGCAGTCGACCCTTTTTCACTTGATTGCCGGCAGCCAAACCCAAAACCCCACTACTCTAAGCGAAGTTATAAGAAATGGAAGGAAGGGGTGGAGTTACTCGGTCCAAAAGTGCCGCCGGAGCGGAGGAGGAGCCGCCGAAGTTGCAGCCGCAAATACTCTGTTTTGAAAGACTGAAACAGAGGCATCCAAAGAGCGATTAACCTCTAAATTCTAGCTGCAATTTAACCTGAATTGAGGGCTAATGCATGCAGGTATCTAATGGGAAGAGAGAACCTAAGATCTAAAGACTTACTTAAAATACTCCGGGAAAGATATATATTATGTGCTTATAATTCAAATTCATCAAGTTCACATGCTACCGATTAGTTTTTAGGTTACGTAGTTTTGATTCGCTAATAAATTAATTAGATCAACAAATAGGCTTGAGGTGATAGAAATGGTATCAGAATTAATCCAAATGTACAGAAGTTGATGGATATAAAAAATTACCAATAAAATAATGATAAAGTTTCATTATACGGTGGAGCCACTCTTATAGCACTAACAATCCAATTTTGAAGATGATTCTATCTAGCTTGTGACTTGCGATGAGAATACCGCATTATAAAAAGGATATTGTAATATCTCGGATGAAAAAAGAAAAAAAAAATTCCTTATAACTTAAGTTCACCTTACTAATTAACTTTCATTCAAGTTCATCTGCTGTTAATTAACTTTTATTTGAGTTTTAGAGCCATATAATTTCGATTCACTAATAAGTTAATAAAGATTTAGAGCGTTATAAATTATCATGTGAATTCAAAGAAGAAGAACAACTTCTTTCCGCTTGATCCATCCGTCTTGAAATAAAGCTGAGCGAGATGGAATCCGACCAGACATTTGGCCTTGATCTACGGCTCGCTCGCGAGCTTCATCTAATAATTCCCTAACGGCTGCTTTTCTGGTTGAGCCGAACCGGCCAAATGGACCGGATCCGGTTCATCCAGGCTTCACATATACCATTCGTACCAGTAACACGAACGCCATCATAGAAAGACCCTACATATTTCATACCTCAAAAACGTTAAAGAAGTTAAAAAAATAAATAAAAATAAATAAATATAAACCACAAGCACAACTATGTGCGTACTTAATATGAAGCCACATGCTCTAAGATATTGGGATTCTGTTTGGCCTATCCTACGATCGAAGAGCATGCGCGAAGGTCCCCCCACCCACTCCGTCAGTATTCAAAAAAGTTATTATGATTTCATAACCACAAAACAAGAAGATACATGCCATCACGAGTCATAAAAGACGGCATCCATATTGCACCCTTAATGCCTATAAATACACACCAATGCAAAGAACAAGCAAGCAGACGCACTACAAGCTTGCAACTAGCTGCTTGCACTGGTGTCATCTCTACCAATGGCCATGAGGACTTTCTTCTTTGCAGTGGTCTTGTTAGCTGGAGTGCCTGCACCACTAGCACAAGCCCAACTCGGGCGAGTCCTCGTCAGTGGCATCGTTCCCTGCAGCACAAGCTCAAAGACAAGCACCGCGACTACACCTGTTTTCCCAAGTAAGGCCAACCTAATGAAATACCAAGTGCAACCACTACAGATTTCTTCTCTAATCTATGCACAAACAACACCAGAAAATTCAATCCGCCATGACTAATCCATTCTGTTTATGATATGGAGAATTAGTACTGGTGCCAAGAGTGCTCTTAGCCCATCAAATATGAATCCATGGTTCTCTCGAGTCTCAGCAAGCCATCTCTGAGACAAAACACTTGATCCTCCTAAGTTTAGCAAGCACGCTCTTAAGATTTTACCGGATGATCAATCTTTCAGCATTTAAAGCTTATGAAATCTCAGCACCATAAAATTAATGAAAAGAAACCTAGCTAGCATTCTTAAATCTCTACAGGATTTATATATATATATATATATATATATATATATATCTTTGCACAAATGGTACCACGAAAGGTTTGCACCTTCTTGTATTCCCGAGTATCGTAGGGTGGTACTAATTAAATCATCTCGATTGGAATGCGTTGCAGATGCTTTGGTGCAGCTACAGTGTGGTGGCAGCGTAGTTTCCAGTGCAACCACAAATGATGATGGAGTATTTGGCATGCCGCTCAATCTGCTGACGACGCTCTTACCAACATTCTTGAGTGGATGCAAGCTGGTGGTCGACACCCCTCTCTCCAGCTGTAATGCATCGCTCCCATCTGGTGGCATCCTTCAATCAGGCTTGCAGTCCCTCACAGGCGGTCTCATTGGTGGACTTCTCGGTGGGGTCGTCAATCTCGTTCCAGTGGGTTTCAACCTTATTTAAAACTCAACCGGGGAGGTTCCTGATGCCATTCTATATGTATGCGTGTGTGTGTGACAAATAAGGTGGGATCTTCTGTGCACCTAAAGTGTAATATATTAAATGCCTATATATATATATATATATAAATAAAGGGCCCTCTAAGGTTAATAGTGGCCTTTATTACCTGTTGTGTATTTTTCTCTACTCCAAAAACAGCTCATAAGTTGAGTCATATATGTGTTCTTCAACTCTAAACCCTAACCCTAGTTATCTACTAAGAAAAGTCGATTATTAAGAAGTTAAAAAGAAGATCGATGTCATCTTTCTCAAAAAGAAGATGGAAGGTATGGCAAATTTCAAGTTGTGGTTTTGGAAGCATTTCTTCAATGCAAGAAATAAAAAACATGGTTGTTTAGCCCAGCCTGATATCAGAGGCAATATTAAGAAGTTGAAGCACTGTTTAGCACTTTTTTGGGATAAGTCTACAATAGTGTTTGTTTTGGTGCAACACCAAAGCTAATAATTGCAAAACTTCATGATTTCAATGATATGCATCTATATGCTTTCTTTCTTTTCTTATGGATTTAAGGACTCAAAATTAAGAACATGGTAGCTTATCCTTGTTTATCATACGATTGTGTTATATATATATATATATATATATGGGGGTATACTTCCATCAAACGATATGCACTTGCTGTGATTGTATCTCTCTGCATAGCAACTAAACTTGAATGGTTCACTTTCAAGTATTTAAGTTTAAATAATTATAATGCCTCAAGTCTACTTGTTAATCCTCATCTGATATAGGATTATTCATGCTTAGGATCGTTAATGCTACAAAGGTGGCTCCACACTATGATAAGACTTTACCACTGTCTCATGGGTAGCCCTTTCCTCCTACTAACTAACTTTTGCACATTTGAATGAATTTTGATTGTATTTGTAACGTCCTAAGCCTATATGCTGACCCAATTAATTTGTTACCGAGCTGGGACTATGTGGCCTTAAAATATTCGATGCAAGTTAATTGGTAGCAAGTGAGCTTAGGTTATAAGTTCTTCAAACTTTTCTTTCCAATTCAAAGTGGGATTATTTTGAGATATTGCAATCGCTTCTCTATATTATGTGACGTAACTATTTTAGGATATTATAATCTCTTTTCTTTATTATGCGACGTTCTAAAAAC
Organism: Metroxylon sagu; assembly: GCA_017589505.3. Taxonomy (NCBI): domain Eukaryota; kingdom Viridiplantae; phylum Streptophyta; class Magnoliopsida; order Arecales; family Arecaceae; genus Metroxylon; species Metroxylon sagu. The sequence continues at coordinate 2,230,721 of JACVBY030000663.1, forward strand.
TCAAATTTAAATTAATTTATAGTAACTGAACTTGAGTTATAACTCTTCAAACTATTTTTTTTCTCATTCAATGTGGGACTTTTCATGCTTAGAGGCATTACAACAACTATAGTACAGTTCTATCTCTCTCCCTTTATCTCAAAAATTATGGTATACCTTCATTTCATTAACAATGCTCCTTAATCAATATCTTAATCTGCAAGACCTATAAAGAGAAACTACCATTACATGTTTATGCATGGTTTCATAATGAATATAAGAATATTTTCATCCCCTTTTTTTTGGTAACAAAATCGAAGGTCCAAGACCTCATAAAGACAATCCCTCGGGCAAGCAGAAACAAACTATGCAAGTAGGGGAGAAAAGAATGCGGTCTACCAAGCTCTTTCTCTTCTCAATACAATCTAATTTGCTAAAAAATCTGCTACTTGGTTAGCTTCTTTGCAGATATATGAACATTTAACTCCTAAAATAGATGAGATGATAAAATGAATATCTCTCAAGTATAAGTATTTATAGTCCAATTAATCATTAACCCAAGAGACAATAGTTATTGAGGCACCTTCCAAAGTAATTTTTAGATGCTGAAACATTTTCATAGCTGCTTTCAACCCATGTTAGGCTTTTACCAATTCTAAACTAGAGGCTGAAGAGGTTAAAAGAGGGCTAGCTAGTGCAAGTAGAATACGCTTGTAATGGTCTCTTATGATTGCTCCTGCTCTAAATGTTTTAGGATGTATTGAACTATCAAAATTCACTTTTATATGTTTTAGCTAAGGGGTGACTAGGAAAGAAGTTTTGTAAAAGGTTCATGGAGGGAAGTCCTAGATACTAGACACCCTAAATGTTCTTGAGGTGATGAAATTGGAGAATTCATTAGCTTCGACAGCAACTTTTCTTGTCGCCAAAATTGGATTAAAAACTTTATTAGAGAAATATGCTTCATTTCGTGGCTTCCACATCCACCAGAGAAATATGCTTCATTTCGAGCCTTCCACATCCACCATTTTCATCCCTTTGATATTAGACTCAATCATTTAGCTGAACAAGGGAAATTGAGCATTTGTAATCAAGCATTGATGGAATAATCTACACTACTTAGAAATCATAGAAGAAATTTTGGTCTAGAGTACTCCGACAGGAAACTTAGTAGCAATTGTCAACTATAAATGCTAAAGAAGTTGAAGAGAATGTCAGGAACATGAAAGAGTTAGATGCTGTTAGCTTTCCATGCCACTCTTTCACGCGCCTTAAGAACATTTGAGTCCTCAATAGTCTATTTCACTCAAACAAAATGTCATGCATGCACTAGTTTTTGAGTTCAAACAGGAAGCCCCTAACAGATTTTAAAAACTTGTAGGTGCTGCTTGGTTAATGAGTTTGATTAAAACAAGTTTATAAATAATTTAAAATGGATAAGTGTTACAAGAATGGTTGTGTTATAATTATGTATTTCAGAAAAACTTGGAGACAACCAACCAACCCCATCGATTATAACTTGTGAGTTTATCATTCGGTGTAAAATCATATATTTTGAAGATTCTTAATTCCAAAATCATGATTTATTTCATTTTCCTGAATTTAATATCGTTAAATCTATGAGGTGAGATTCTCTAGGATTTGTTCTTTTGAGCAAGAGGTGGGTAGCCTTTTTTTTTAAAAAAAAAAATTGTTTGATGGACAATTTGTAAGATGATAAAAAGAGTAAAACATGATTTCACTCACATATGAAAGTTTTAATTTTATGAATTTTGGAATTTTAGTAAATTGATTGCAGAACAGAACATTTGGATGACAAACTCATGACTTGTAAATTCAAAAAATATCTTGAGTCATGAAATATTACAAATTGGTTGTGCATCGAAAAATTTTCATAGTTGTTCTTGGATTTTGACTTATAATCTACTCGTGATTTTACCATGATTTTAAGAATTGAAACTTTGTTGGTTTATGATCTAGATTCAACTACAATAAAAATATAGCTATTGCTGAGCCACAAGATCCACACGATGCATACTGCCTATTTAGCACTTGTGACCAGCGCCTCTCCAGTAGAATACGTTGGTGTCTTGGTGAGTAAATTGTGACAGCTTTTCCTTGGTTTTTTAATTCAAGCCCCTCTCCACACCAAGCTTAAGATAGGTCACACCAAGCCCATAAAGAGGCTCTTTCCTTTTCAAACAGAGAGGACCAGAAGCACTTCCTTTCATGCATGATTGTGGAGCACAACGTAGTTAGTGGATTGAATTAAAGCCTTTTAGGATGGGGAACTGAGGGAGGAATGGTGCAGTCGGCATGCAAACAGGAAGGGAAAGAGACAAACCAAGGTATGATCCACCTATCATCTTCCAGCTGGTTGGATGGTGCCTCAAATTTTCTACAGCAAGATGAACTCCCCAGCATGCTCGGTGGAAACTCCTGTAAATACGCAAGTAGGCAAAGAGAAAAGCAGATGGCCATCAGATTCTGATGTGAAAAAGAAGTCTCCAAACTTCTTGCAGCCATCCAGGTTTATGATTCAAATAAAGATAAAATCGCAAACACAAATGTTTGGCATGGATAAATGATACTGTTCCAGGATTACCATCGAAAGATGTCTGATTCATTAGAGAATATAAAGAAATTTGATACTTGCTTAAAGATTTTCAAAACAACCGATTAAAGAACTGGAAATTAATCAAAGAACTGGATGTTCTATAATTCCAAGAAAGTAGTTTCTTAAACATGACAAATTATTATGCATTATTATCAGAGCCAGTAAGTTTCAGTCTTTCTTCTCAAGTTACCACGCAACCACTATCCTTCTATCTCCTTGATAGGGTAGATGTATTTAAGCAAGTAGTTTTTTGGACAGCTATTGAATGCTGATCAAGTAAAAATAATTCTATCACGTGGATAGAGTTTATTGGAAAGATCCTAACCCTTTGGAAGACAAACGCCAAGACAAAAATCAGCTGCTCATTTCGCTTAGCCTCCCTTGGGCTTCAAAGTTATTCAAAAACCTACAATTTTTTTTATATAAGTATTATTCAAGCAATACATAGATAAAAAAGTAATTAGTTTATTTTTTTATACATAAAAAAATATCTTCAATATTTATTATCTATACTTTTTTTATATTATAATTTTTCTAAATAAGTTACTAAAATTAATCATCATTTCTATATCTTGATTAGAAGTTCATATTGAGCTAGCCCAATCTAAACCCAATCTCATTATATTAGACCCAAAGGGGTCATAAGATAGTTTCCAAAATCATCTGAAACCATCCCATAAACAACTTCTCCTCTTTAGTTCCAAAAAAATAGAACGTATCCGAGAAATGTATTCATGAGATAAAATGCAGAAAAAAAAAAAAGGAAAGAAAGATGTGAAATCATTATCTTCTTCTTTCTATATCATTATCATCGATACATGGATATGGTTTTAAATTGTGGATATAATAAAACTTTTAGACTAGCGGTATCTCTTGAGATTTTTGAGCCAGTGATCTACTCATCCAGGAAATCTCTCTTTTCACTGTACATTTATCATATCCATACATACCCTTTATACTTTCAGGCCTATTTTGCATGTTAGTCATGTACTACCCCTTTATTTTTAATATATATACTGATCATAAATATTTTTTTTAAAAAAAATATATTTTAGTAATTACTATTTATAAATAAAATAATATTATATTTTTTAAAAAATATATTATTACATGATATTTTTTAATTTAAATTATAAAATCTTTCATAAATGTTATATTCTTTCTCATAGGGGGAAATGCTATATCAAAACTTATCAAAAAAAGTCGTTCATTAAGAGGCCATGCACTTCTTTAGGATAGCGTTGAAGGGTGGACAAAGGCCAAAAGGTGGGAAAAACCTGAGACCATATAACATACCTTTATACGCTTGTTGGGCATGACGTTAAAGCATAGTTGGAGGCTAAACAACGGTTGGGTAAGAAGTGGAGATCATCTTCTAGGCTTATTCTTCATTGAACACATCTAAAGGCTGCAATAAAAGAACAAAAGCATGAGACGAAAAGAAGGAAAGAGAAAAAAAATTAATAATATTTTAAAAAAAAAGAGCTAAGGCTTGGTAAGGGGCGGTCCCTGAGATAGCATGTAAAGGATAAAAATTATCTTCTCCGCTTCATTTTTAATTTAATGTGATCAAAGATTACAATGAAAGTAATTTGCTAGACTCACTAGTATTCACCGATCTTTTGATCCAAAATTAAATGACGAATATAGTGATGCTTAGATTAAGATTTAATGCAAATAAAAAGAGTAAGTAAGAATTATAAAAAAAGATAGAAATATTTTAAGAATAAAAAATAAGATATTTTATTCTTATTTTATAGGTAAGTGATGTTCATAGATATTTAATTTACTTATCTAATTTTTTTAAATGAAACAGAAGAATATTGGTAATTTAGTTAATAAAAAAGTTGATTGATTCCTCAATAAAATTTATTTATCAAAAATGTAGCCTTAAATGGAGGGTGACCCAAATTTAAAATATGGCTTAGACCCATATGATAAGTGCACTGAGTAGATGCCCACTTCATTCAAGTGGCTTAGATCATTTCTTTTTAACTTAGGTTGTTGTAAGAATTCATTTCGCCTCTATTTTAGGCGGCCGGACCAAGTTCAAACGCCCAGTTCAGGGCAATTAAACAGGTCTATAATTAATTTGGGAAGGGGGGAGTAGGTTGCAGCTTATACTTGGAAATAATATTAACACAGCTTATATTTATATTAATTTTACCTCATTAAGGAAGGAAAAAATTACAAATTAAATGTACAGAGTAAAGTCTGTAGTTCCTAAAGTTTAGTAATATGGGTGATAGCTATGAATAACCCAAGTTGAAGGGAGTTATGAATTTAAGCACATCAGATATAATTTATTTAACATTTTAAGTTTATCTATTAGTTTAATTAATCTGTTATGAAATTAAATAATATAAAAATACTTTAGCACTGCATTGGATTCGTTTGTGCCCCAAGGGATCCAGGGGCCATTAGGCCCCTTTTTAATTTTTTAACTGGTCATAGGAGGCTCAAGGCAAATATTACAATATCATGAACTATACAAGATAGTCTTCCTCTAAGGCTGACTTTGATCACGTAGAATAAGCTCATACATTCGTCATATAGCTCCGTTTATTCTTGAGCTACATTAAATAACCAATTTGCAAGTTCATTCAGATACGCCTTGTATTATCCAATGTTATCTCAGCAAGTTGGTCTTGCGAATGCTTTCTAAAAGATTTTATATATTCTTTGGTGGTTTTACTGGAGCTTTTCGAAGTTGAGTTAGTCCCACTCAGTATGCATCACATTTTTGTCCTTTGAAATTAGTAATGCCCTATGGATAGCTTTGGTGTCAGCTTCCAATGCATCTTTTGCCTATGGTTACTGCTGCTAATGCCAACGAGAATTTTACCTATTTCAGTTTGAATTTATGCCACCAATTCCACATTTAAAAGATGATAAATTGAAGGAGCCATCACATTGTATCTTAATAAAGCCATTTCTAGGTGTGCAACCGGCAATGAACCAAGGCTGGGCTGGGTTAGAGCCAGGACCCTAATCCTATCCTCATTTCCACCAAAGAAAATAATTTTTGTCCCCACCTCATTCCTATAAATAAAGATTTTTTTTATTCTCATATCCACCTTATAGGAAATGTTAAATACCCGTTCTTACCCAATCCTCATTCTATCCATATCCCTGTCCCTACCCAACCTCATCCTTTTCCTAATTGCATATATGAATTTTTAATAAAAATTATAAAATTAATAATATAATTCAAAAAAATTTCTCACTAAGCATATTAATAAAATTAATATTTATCTTGCTAAAATAATCAAAATTTTAAATTAATATATTTGAAAGTAATTTTGTATATATAAAATTATTATAATATTTAAGTGGAGCAGGGATGCATTTATTTTGGTCTCTGCTTCATCCCCATTGGCGGGGGCAAAAGATTTTTATCCCATAAAAGGTAAAGAATCCTAACTTCAAACCAAACGGAGCGGGATAGATCTATGTTTTATGGATTTAAATTGCGATCCCTAATGATAATATTCATTAGATATCATGTACTCTTATGCTAGTTTTATTGCCTATCCAATTAATTTTTGTGATGAGCCATTGGGCCTATTTGAAAGGCGATTCTTTACCGTGTGATCCTTTGATAGCCCTTTTAATGAGTAACCCATCAAAAAAACAAATATATTATTATTAAATATCAAGAACAAAAATTTAATAATACTGTTATTAAAATTGTGATCTAGCCCATTTTTAATTTAGGGAGGAAGATCAAAAAAAAAAAATACACAGAATGGAAGCAGACAAGGCCAAAAATTGGGTGAGACCTTACTGATACCAAGCCTCAATGAGATCACAGCTATACTAGCTAGCAACGAGATATAAAATGTGTCATCTTCGCTGTTTGACAAATATCCCTGTTTGTTTGAAAATGATGACAATTTGTGCAAACAGGGAAGCTTGGTTTATCCACGTGACCACTCTCCAATTTTTGTCTAGGATTTAGGTGCGGAAAATTTTCAGTATAAAAACTAGCATAGCATTTTTTAAAAAATTTAAATTAATTAAATGTTGAATTAATAAAATAAATTTATGTTGGCCTATTATGATTTGTGACTATCATTTATTGTATAGGATTATTTGATACACCTTAAAGCTATATAAGCTTCTGCTATGTATGAGATTTGTAATTATGCAATATATAGGATATGTATCAATTTAATTGTTTAGCTTTATCATATAAATATTACAGTATATTCATTGATCTCAATACTTTTGTTGCTTATAAAATAGAAGAAAGTTTTTTCTTATATCTTATACATATAAAAAAAAATTCTTATCAACTTCTGCATTGCAGAAAAATTATAAATTTTGTGATGAATTCAGATATAATTTATTTTCAAGTATAATTTACTTATATAATATGTATATATATACTCATAATATAGAAAATATTATTTTTATTTTAAATTTATTGAATCCAAATTTGTTTCATTGCGCTTTGTTGTTTCTTCTTCTTGAAACCATGACTTTGATGGATGCATAGGTTGGCCAAATGCCGACATGACAGACTTGGGGGAAAGATATCTATCAAAACTTTTAATGAGATTTTTTTTTTTAAGAGTGGTTGGTTTTCTTTTCTCATTAACATGAACCACAAAAATAGATATCGTGTCAACTCCAGATACGGCATCAAGTTAGGACTTGTGTCCTTTAGATTGTTTAATCATTCAACATATCTACCAGAACGCCAGTTGTTCCTCGAAGTTCAGAAACTACGCGTAGCCGTGCAATATTGGGCCTCAACCATGTCTCCATCTTTTTGAGTAATAATCCTATATCTACATTCACATTTTAATTTAATTTCAACGAAAAAAATATATAATATAAGGGGCAAGCTACCTCAAGCTGGAATTTCGAATGATTCGATGTTCTTAAAATATATATATATATATATATATATATATATATATATATGAGATATCGAAATATGATGAGACTAACGCACTGTCCAGCGGGTCCTACTGGAGTCTTGATCGGTCAGCGGAAAAGGATTAAAAAAAAAAAAAAAAAAAAAAAGGTCGCTGTTCCCTCACGAGTCACGGATTCGGCGTGCGCACTTCATTAATTAATAATAAATTATAGAAAGAGAGATGACTCCTTTTGCTCGACGCGTGCATGTTGACCGTAGACCAGAAGCCATTGCTCGCAGTCCGCGCACGTTTGAAGGCAAGGAAACGTGGACGGAAAGCGCACCGCCAGAGGTCGGCTTGCCAGCTACGATGACCTACCGGTGACGATAAATCTCTGGCCGGAGATATCAGACCCGCTCCTGCCAGGGCTCCCGATGGAGATATTTGCTTTGCCTTAAATAATATTTATTTTTTAATTATTTCTAAAAATAATATGAAAAAAAAAAATTATTTTTAAAAATAATATTAAGAACACCAATGAAGTATTTTATTTTTTTTAAAAAAAAATTATATCACCAGATAAATTCGTTTGTTTGTTATTTTTTTAATTATTTTTAAAAATAATATGAAAAAAAAAATATTTTTAAAAATAATATTGAGAACACCAATGAAGTATTTTATTTATCTGTTTAACAAATAATTTATGACTATAGTAAAATAAGGTTTCAAAAGATTTAGCTAAACATTGAAAATAGAGAGATTTTATGTGAAAAATTTCACCGTCCAAAACCGACTACTAAAGAGACGAGTGTAAGGCATAAAATCATTTTGATAAGTTCAGGTTTGAAATCGTCTCTTAATCATGTCCTTAAAAAAAAAAAAAATCATTTTCATTTCCTTCATCCTACAAATAGTAGGATTTTATCCAACAAATAATTTCACCCCATGATGTAATTTAAAAAAAATTCTTAGAAATAGTTAATAAATAAGCATTATTTAAAGCAAAAATCTTAGAGATGCTGAGATGTTTCAAAATTAGCCTTTAATTTCTTGTTAATCATAAATTTTATTCACTTTAAATAAATTTTTATTGACTTTTTTACTTTTATTAAAAATATATTTTAATCCTTAAAATTTTTAATTAATATAATTTAGTGTTTTTAATATTTTAAGTTAATTAAAATTAATTAAATAATTAATATATTACTGGTACAGAAGTATGAACCGATTGAATATGTTAACTATTTCGCCAGCTCTAGTTGATGCTATATAAAAAGATATGTAATATTTTTAATGCAATAGTTAAAAGGTTGAGCATTAAAATGAGTTTTGAGAAAAAGTTGGAGGATTAAAATTAGAATTTTATTTTTTAAAAAATAAAATATTTAATGCGACCCCGTCCCAAACTAGATAACAAGGTAAGCTCACAAATGGTAAACAAACCTCAACCCCAATCAAGTAAAGCCTCGATACGCGTTCCAGCTCTTGGACAACACAAACGTCGTGAAAGACGCCGCCCGGACGCCCCAGAAGGCTCGGCCCCAAATTCCACGAAACTCCGGCGCCCGGCTCTCCACTCACCTTCCCTCGCCGCACGTGAACCCTTCCTGGGCCCCACCCCTCCACCGCTATCAACGAAGCGGCCGACATCGCCCGCTCAAAACGCACTACCAACGAACGGCTCCGTTACCGCCTCACACGTGTCATCCTCTCCCATAGCCGCGCTTCGTGAGACCTCGCGTTGACCCAGTCAAACCGTTTGCTCCGTTTCGTTCCGCCGTTTCCACCTTCCCCTGGCCCCTATAAATGCTCGCTTTGCCTTCTCAAGCGAAACCACTCGACGAGAGAGAGAGAGAGAAGCGGCGAAACTTTTCCTCGCCGCTGCGAAGAGAGAGAGAGAGAGAGAGAGAGAGAAAGAAAAAAAAATTTCTCTCTTTCCCTTCGCAGCGTGAGCTTGGATTTCTCCGCCCTTCGATCGAGATCAAATGGCTCGCGCTCTCTCCAACGCCACCCTCGCCGCGGCTCTCTCCGACGGCATCGCCCTCTTTGCGAGCAGGTAGGGATCTCGCCGCCTTCCGTTCCATCGGTCTATCGGTGGATCCTTTCTTGATCTGACGGTCCTCATCTGTTTGATTCCAGGAGGGGCTATTCTAGTGCCGCGGCGGTGGCTGGGAGGAGGAGCAGGGCCGTGGTGGAGGAGAAGGCGGCGGCCGTGATGAAGAGAGACGGAGGGCTGGAGTCGGCGTCGTCGTCTTGGGTGCCGGATCCGGTCACCGGGTGCTACCGGCCGGCGAACCGGTCGGCGGAGCTGGACCCGGCGGAGCTGCGGGCGATGCTTCTGAAGCCGAAGTCCCACCACTGAACCGAAAGAAAATTTCCGGCGCCGAGGCGTTAATTAATGCTCCTTTTCCATTAATTAATTCTATGAACCTTCGACGATTAACGATAATATTATGATGCTGTAACGTGGTTTAATATATTTTTGTTAGTTAGAAATGGAGCAAGATTTTGTTCTCTATATATATTACTCGTGCGCTTGTTAATTGAGCTGTTCTTAATCCATGGTATCTGATTTTTCCCTTCACTTTAGAAAGCTTAACCGTTATTTGTTATTTTACTTTATTTAATTGGAAAAGATAGGGAGCTCATTTATTAATTCGAATCATTAACTACTAGTTGAATTTAATTCATTAAAAAATAATTAAAACCTAAAGCAGTAATTAGAGCCGGCTATCCTTGTTGGCTCCGAGGTTGACTTGCCTTCTGGCTTCGTTTACGGTTGTCTCACATCAGGTTATGTCCAACGTGTATGCTATTCTATATATTTAACATGTTGATCTTAAAAATTCAATGAACTTAATTATAAATTTCTTGAATTATTCTTCTCCATCCAATATGAAATTATCTATGAAGATATTATACTCGAAATTATGGTATTAACTTTCAAACCAGTTTTAGCATTTCTAGATTTGGATTTTTTTTGATCTGTTTGAATATCTCTAGTACTAGTGCAATAAGGTTCTCATAGTGAGATACAAAATTATTAGGGATACAAATGGATATACTTAATTTTAATTTAATTTAATTTTATATTTAAATCATGATTTTATATTCGCATTTAATCAATTTTTTTATTAAATTGAGTCCACCAAAAGAACTTTAAAACCAATGGGTTATCTGGATTGGTTTAAGTTCAAACATGGCTGAGATCATATTCAAATTCAGGATGAATTGTATTTATTATAAAATTTAAATATGACTAAAAGAGTTGATAAATTTAAATTTTTGTTCAATAACTTTTAATTTGATTCAAGTCATTAACCATTGTTCAAAAATTTTTAATTTTATCAAAGTAAATAACCATCTTTTTAAGTTTATAAATTATAATTTTTAAAATATATATCAATATACTTGAAGATAATATAAATAAGAATTTATAAAAATAAATAATTAAATATAAATATATCAAAATAATTAAATGAAAGTAGATAGGAGGAGATGTAATTGTTAACATGAAAAAAAAAAAGAATAAGTTTAAATAAAAATTTATTCAATAAATTGGTAAAGATGATTAAAATAAAAGAAAATAAGATTTATATAATAAAAATTTATAAGCCTACATCAAATAAAATTTATTTTTTTTAACTCAAATTAGATATGGATAATATGAAAATAGGATTGAAAATAAAAGAGTTAAATTAAGCCTATCAAAATTTAAATCAATCTAATTTTCAAATCCAACCCAATCTATAAAGCTTCAAATATGGAGCGGGTTGATATTAACTTAGGGTTGGGTCGTGGGTGAACTTGACTATTTGCATATTTAATTACATTTTAAGATATATTGAAATGCCAAGCTTTTAATTCTAGATTTTTTTCCACATTTTATTCTAGTTGGGACACTTTCAAAATCTTTATTTCCAGCTGAGTTTGAGCGCGGCCTTTCACATTCATATGATTGCTCGATTATGCACACGAAATCAGGCACGAAAGAACTGAACTTTTTTGATTTATCTTGGCGTCTTACAATCATCAGCATGTCTCCAGTATTCACATGTGTCTACAAAAAGCTGTCAAGTGTTTCCATATTTTGCATTAAAGGCATCCATTTCAAGCTTGCTCTCTTCTTGAGGGCACCAGCTAAAATGATATGAAAAAGCTGAAGAACTTTGAGGTAATAGAAGGAAAAAAAAAAAAGATAATGGTGCCATAGCTACATACCAAACTGCTTGTAAGTGAAATAATTATCTTTTATGCAATGATCATGCTTGCATTAGATGTATACATGAGAAAAAGTTATAACTACACCCTTTTTTTTTTTATAAAAAAAATTATTATTTCTTTTTCTTCTGCGCTCATGTCATGTAGCCTATGGCACCCTCAAGAATAAGGTGAATCAATTCTTAGTGAGCAGCTATTTTTATGCTTAAATGGGAGAGATATACCATAAAAACATGGACACCTAATATGCTTTAAAATAGGAAAAGAAATGCTATCGAACATATTAGAAAACATCAAATAGCATTGTAAAAGTGTTCGATGGCGTCATGGTCAGATATGCACCTAGTTGAATATTAATGGTTCGAGAAAACTCTTATATCCCTAAAATATTTTTTTTTCATATAAAATTAAAAATAGCAATGAAATGGTCGAAGCCGGTTTTTATCCATTCTATTTCCATTTCCAACCTTTCATACCCTACCTCATGTGTTGCTGAGGCAATAAATTTAATTCTTATCCCTAACCTATGAAAAATAGGGATCCTCAACCCTAGCCATACCTTGACTATAAAGTAAGCATAGTGAGCTTTGATTACTAGGCTGGTATACGTATGTATAGGTTTTGATTACTGCAACTACATGTCCATGTGAGGTAGCTTCATGTCCAAATTCAAGGTGGGTCGCGAGACAAAGAGAGTATATATATTAAGTCTTTATTGATCCTAGGTGAGTTTTTAGCTTTCCCAAAACCTGCTTCTAACCAACTCAACATTTGAAGATCCTGATTAGATCAAGGTAAAATTATCATTCCTACGCTGAAAATCTCATGTTCATTTTCAGTTTTCCTACTAATTATTATATTAATAAGACTCTCATGACAGTCTCTCACAGGCAAAAAAAATAGATTGGCCAACCAGATCTTGTCTAATCATGCAGGGCTCTTACCATAGTATTTGGGTAGTCCACTTTCATGCCGTCGGTTGGTCTGTTAAAAAGATGCAACAAAGACGGCAGGGTGGCCGACAGTGCAATTATTTGTTCCAAGAAATACAAGGATCACTTGTTTGCACTGTACGCAAAGCCTCCAGTAATGCTATAAAGCAATTATTCATTTGAAGTGTGATATAAAGATCACAGTCACAGGTTTGTACCTCTGTTTGAGAGTCTCTCTCTAAATCTCATCAAGCATTTCAATTATTAACTGAGGCTTTATTTTGGTGAATTAGGCTTCACATGGCCAAGTCTCCAAGCACCCTTTCGTATAATAATTTTCTCACATGTAATATAAATCATAGGTCTACTTTTCTGGGGACCTGGAGAGATTTCAATCTCTTTGTTATATATCAACTAATTTTATGAAGGAATAAAGTGATAATTGAAGGTTATGACAGCAACCATGCCACAAAAACATTATAAAAATTGATCAAGATAGCCTGAACACACTAAATTTGTTTAAAGAACCTAAAGAAAGCCAGAAGACAACCCACATATAATAGTCATCAAAAGAAGTGAAATTATTCTTTATGATGCGGGGTTGGTACTTACATATCAACCCTGTTATTATTTATAAGGGCAGGATTATCAAATCCAGTTCTCAGTAGGCTCTATGACTGATGCTGGCAAAAATTCAATACAAGAACCTAAACATCTAACAAGCAGTATTCTTCATACAGGATAAACAGTGATTCATGCATCTCAATTCTCAAATTAATGGAATGTGAAATCACTTGTTACTGCATATTATTAAGCGATCAACTCTTCGACAAGTCAAAACTTAGCAAATAAACAAGATGAACTGGTTAAAATGATTTGATTAAAATCTAGTCTGTCGCTCTATTACATGCATAGCGACATAACTGGGGAACCGCTTGACCGGTGATGAGTTTAGTCAACTAAAACTAGAAAAGTATTTGAGTTACTTCATGAGGTGATTTAAATATCGCCATAACTTTCTTCATTATACAATAGCCCAGAAGTTGCTACAGGCTGCCTAGGCTTCACCAGAGAAATAACTATACAATATTAATTTGATTCAAGTCATTAACCATTGTTCAAAAATTTTTAATTTTATCAAAGTAAATAACCATCTTTTTAAGTTTATAAATTATAATTTTTAAAATATATATCAATATACTTGAAGATAATATAAATAAGAATTTATAAAAATAAATAATAAAATATAAATATATCAAAATAATTAAATGAAAGTAGATAGGAGGAGATGTAATTGTTAACATGAAAAAAAAAAAGAATAAGTTTAAATAAAAATTTATTCAATAAATTGGTAAAGATGATTAAAATAAAAGAAAATAAGATTTATATAATAAAAATTTATAAGCCTAGATCAAATAAAATTTATTTTTTTAACTCAAATTAGATATGGATAATATGAAAATAGGATTGAAAATAAAAGAGTTAAATTAAGACTATCAAAATTTAAATCAATCTAATTTTTAAATCCAACCCAATCTATAAAGCTTCAAATATGGAGCGGGTTGATATTAACTTAGGGTTGGGTCATGGGTGAACTTGACTATTTGCATATTTAATTACATTTTAAGATATATTGAAATGCCAAGCTTTTAATTCTAGATTTTTTTCCACATTTTATTTTAGTTGGGACACTTTCAAAATCTTTATTTCCAGCTGTGTTTGAGCGCGGCCTTTCACATTCATATGATTGCTCGATTATGCACACGAAATCAGGCACGAAAGAACTGAACTTTTTTGATTTATCTTGGTGTCTTACAATCATCAGCATGTCTCCAGTATTCACATTTGTCTACAAATAGCTGTCAAGTGTTTCCATATTTTGTATTAAAGGCATCCATTTCAAGCTTGCTCTCTTCTTGAGGGCACCAGCTAAAATGATATGAAAAAGCTGAAGAACTTTGAGGTAATAGAAGGAAAAAAAAAAAAAGATAATGGTGAGATAGCTACATACCAAACTGCTTGTAAGTGAAATAATTATCTTTTATGCAATGATCATGCTTGCATTAGATGTATACATGAGAAAAAGTTATAACTACACCTTTTTTTTTTATAAAAAAAATTATTATTTCTTTTTCTCCTGCGCACATGTCATGTAGCCTATGGCACCCTCAAGAATAAGGTGAATCAATTCTTAATGAGCAACTATTTTTATGCTTACATGGGAGAGATATACCATAAAAACATGGACACCTAATATGCTTTAAAATAGGAAAACAAACGCTATCAAATATACTAGAAAACATCAAATAGCATTGTAAAAGTGTTCGATGGCATCATGGTCAGATATGCACCTAGTTGAATATTAATGGTTCGAGAAAACTCTTATATCCCTAAAATATTTTTTTTTTTCATATAAAATAAAAATAGCAATGAAATGGTCGAAGCTGGTTTTTACCCATTCTATTTCCATTTCCAACCTTTCATACCCTACCTCATGTGTTGCTGAGGCAATAAATTTAATTCTTATCCCTAACCCATGGAAAATAGGGATCCTCGACCCTAGCCATACCTTGACTATAAAGTAAGCATAGTGAGCTTTGATTACTAGGCTGGTATACGTATGTATGGGTTTTGATTACTGCAACTACATGTCCATGTGAGGTAGCTTCATGTCCAAATTCAAGGTGGGTCGCAAGACAGAGAGTATATATGTTAAGTCTTTATTGATCCTAGGTGAGTTTTTAGCTTTCCCAAAACGTGCTCTGAACCAACTCAACATTTGAAGATCCTGATTAGATCAAGGTAAAATTATCATTCCTACGCTGAAAATCTCATGTTCATTTTCAGTTTTCCTACTAATTATTATATTAATAAGACTCTCATGACAGTCTCTCACAGGCAAAAAAAATAGATTGGCCAACCAGATCTTGTCTAATCATGCAGGGCTCTTACCATAGTATTTGGGTAGTCCACTTTCATCCCGTCGGTTGGTCTGTTAAAAAGATGCAACAAAGACGGCAGGGTGGCCGACAGTGCAATTATTTGTTCCAAGAAATACAAGGATCACTTGTTTGCACTGTACGCAAAGCCTCCAGTAATGCTATAAAGCAATTATTCATTTGAAGTGTGATATAAAGATCACAGTCACAGGTTTGTACCTCTGTTTGAGAGTCTTTCTCTAAATCTCATCAAGCATTTCAATTATTAACTGAGGCTTTATTTTGGTGAATTAGGCTTCACATGGCCAAGTCTCCAAGCACCCTTTCGTATAATAATTTTCTCACATGTAATATAAATCATAGGTCTACTTTTCTGGGGACCTGGAGAGATTTCAATCTCTTTGTTATATATCAACTAATTTTATGAAGGAATAAAGTGATAATTGAAGGTTATGACAGCAACCATGCCACAAAAACATTATAAAAATTGATCAAGATAGCCTGAACACACTAAATTTGTTTAAAGAACCTAAAGAAAGCCAGAAGACAACCCACATATAATAGTCATCAAAAGAAGTGAAATTATTCTTTATGATGCGGGGTTGGTACTTACATATCAACCCTGTTATTATTTATAAGGGCAGGAATATCAAATCCAGTTCTCAGTAGTCTCTATGACTGATGCTGGCAAAAATTCAATACAAGAACCTAAACATCTAACAAGCAGTATTCTTCATACAGGATATACAGTGATTCATGCATCTCAATTCTCAAATTAATGGAATGTGAAATCACTTGTTACTGCATATTATTAAGCGATCAACTCTTCAACAAGTCAAAACTTAGCAAATAAACAAGATGAACTGGTTAAAATGATTTGACTAAAATCTAGTCTGTCGCTCTATTACATGCATAGCGACATAACTGGGGAACCGCTTGACCAGTGATGAGTTTAGTCAACTAAAACTTGAAAAGCATTTGAGTTACTTCATGAGGTGATTTAAATATCGCCATAACTTTCTTCATTATACAATAGCCCAGAAGTTGCTACAGGCTGCCTAGGCTTCACCAGAGAAATAACTATGAGCTGCAAGGAATCTGAGGAAATCCTAAATAGATATGACAACAGGAGTCCTATGCAATATGAAAAAGGATGAACATTTATCCATGCAGAATTACACAACGAAATGTGGACCATATTTTAGAGGGAACCATAGACATCACAAATGGTTAAGGAGAAATAAATGTCGAAGTACCTACTATGAGCATGGCTTTAAAATGGGAAACTAAAGATGCTCTTAAACTGTGAGAAAATTTCTGATATCCTCATTGTTTTAGAGTAAATTTGAAACTTTGCCAGATGGTGACTTTATTGGTATTGAATCTCTTAGCCACAACTTCTAACAAGCTATATCCCCTTAAGTTGGGGTGACAGTTCATGAACACTGACAATGCTAGCGTATCAGTTTTATTTGAATGGAGAATATGAGTCTTGATAGGTGAGCTATCAATACTCATAAATCCTTAAATAGATATTTCTTATCTATCAAGAAAGAGAAAAAAGAACTGAGAATCCAAAAAAAAGGGGTCCATATTCATTTAAAATTCAGTTGTCCGTATGAAGCTAGGGCTCCAAGATTTGAAAATTTTACACTAGCCAAATTGGAAGCATTCTCCGTCTTCGGACCTGATGATCTAAGGTCTCAACTCAAACAAATTACCTAAATGGAATGAAAAATGAAACAAGGACACGTTCAGGGGACCAGATTATGGCCAAAGAACTTGTGGTAGCTGTGCAAATTAAAAGTGGGATGAACAAAAGATATTGATGAGATAATGTATGCATATCATGCTAAACTCTGAAACTGTTCATCTCGAAACTACATAAATTTTCAATATAATATAAACCAAGATGGACCTCAAGTTGAAGACTTTTTTCAGTTAACTAGAATCAGTGTTCAACATGCATCATTTAGAGGAAGGTGGTGATTTCAGGCCAACTAATCACATCTAGTGTTTTGTGATGTCTATGAGGCATGGATAAATACAATTTTTAATGAAGAGGATTTGGTGTCAGAAAAGTACCACTATTCAAGCTAATGATGCTTGTTTAACTACCAAAGGTAAAGATACACGTTAACAGCGGCAAAAAAAAAGGAGATGTACATCATCAAATTTTGGTAAGTGGGACCGGCTCTCACAGCATATGTCTACTTACAAATAACAGCTAATAACGTTAAATCTGGTAGAATTGCTTGTTTCAAGACATTCAAGGAAATAATGGGTTCTCTGGTAAGAATGTAACCAAAGTTTTAAAACTCAAAGTCAGTTTTGGTTTAAGTCCGCCAGAAGAGTTTCAATATCCACAGTCTCGGTGGTTTTGGCAATTTTCCTCTAATATCAGATTTTCAGTCAAAAAAATTTAAAAATTAAAAAAATCAAGAAAAAAAATCAAGAAAAGTTATTTCACATCATTTATTGTATTGTCAGTTATCTAGGATCATAATTTGTGGAGTTTAGGTGGTAACGGATTGAAACTAAATTGTTTTCACTTCTAAGTATATTGCTCATTTTATTTTTTTTTTTATTTTTTTATTATTTCATATTTGGTCTAATTTTTGCATTTAACTAAACTTTTTCCTTAGTATTGCATTCTATTCCATTTTAATAACCCATCTAAGAACAGTAAAGGAATCCATTTAAGCATACTTCTTTCTAGTTCATTTTGTAATCCATCTAATCAAAAGAAACCTATTTAATCTTATTTCCTTCCATTTCACTTGAATGGCCCATCTAATCAGGAGAAAAGCCCATCTAAACAAAAATCCATTTTATTTCACTATTTGATTTTAATATACTATTTTATTCTTAAAAAGAGAGCTCATTTAGGTAAGAAAAAAGAAAAGTCACATGAATATGTGATTGAATAATGCTTTCTAACTAGTAAAGATAGGCATCAAGATATTATCTTACCCACTATAACAACAAAGCTTAGCCAAAAATAATTTAGATTAGATTATTAGAACCATAAATATATGTGGCAATAAATAAGATGGACAAATTTTAGAAAATATTATCAAACATTAAAGGTATATATTTGTTAATCATAAAAAAAGAAAAGAAAAGAAAAAAGTTTATCATTTTTTTTGCTGAAACTGCAGAAATCAGTGAAAACTGAAAAAACTAGAAGTTTTGGTCAGTTTCTGAAACGGCCTTGGCTGAAATGCATTGATTTTGACCGTTATTTGAAACCTTTAAAACAATTATCAGACTAATGTTTCAGTACTAATGTGATCATTGTTTCCTTTAATAATGTATTTCAAAACAATGACAAAAAATAATTACATCCAATAACATCGTTACTCTAAGCAAATACTATGACCAGAAAAGAATTCACTTGTCAGACATCCTTTCTAATATCCAAGAGCTCTTTTGACAGGATAATTGCGAAAAATCAAAACTTTTTGGCAAGGGCAAGAAGTTAAAGATGTCCCTAGTTCTGACAACCCAGAGTCCACCTCTTTTGCTGCACTATCATTCTTCTTTCAAATACTACATAATTTTATTAGAATCTTGGTATCAAAATTTTGTTTATCCATCTAGTTAGTACTAGCACACAAACTATGGTATTGATTAAAGATCAAGCTATTAGATCAAGGTCTTGACAGTAGGCTTTTTGCTGACTCAAGTGAAGTTATTTTCTAGTCAACCATCTTTCAACAACAAGACTGTCTACCCCAAAGTTTGAATCGATCCAAGATAACATCAGGAAACATGCATTGCAGTTCCAGAGGTATAGCTTGATGGCAACATTCCAAGAATTCAACATTATTCCTATTCAATTTAAATGAATAAATAATATACTCAAGTCAACAAGTTCATTCATACAGTTCTAATATCATGGATGCAAATGCAATTAACACTGACAGAGAAGGAAGCAATAGTGGAATTTTGTTCACAAAAAATTACTATTTCCACAGAGGCATCTAAGCTCTTTGGTCAACAACTTAGGCAACATTCCAGCCACAAGGACAGAAGCAACTTCTTGTAATAAACCTTGCCCTCTTCACCCTTTATCAAATTATGCAGTTTGGTCCTGGTTGCATAGCATATAATCAATAAGCATAGATTCCCTTCTTGCTGATTGGTTTCAAGACAGGACATTTGCTGCCTAAATTGCATTTGCCAGGACTTTGACACCAATGTATAGAAACATAAGTTTAACAGTTGCTTGTAACATACCCTTTAACTTTGATTAACCACATTCTGATATACACAGTGAATCCACACTGCTGGAAAGGATTGCAGCTTGAGCATATCACGCACACAAAAAAAGAAAAATGCTAGCAATGGTTGCCATCATTGGATGCCCTGGATGTTACTATCTACCATGCTCTTGGATGCTCTTGTTCAAGGCCTTGAAATGTCACAGGCACCAACTCCTGTAATCCTGGTACAGTGATCGATTACTCTCCTCTTCTCTAGTTTGATTACTTGAGTGCTACTTGATGCCTGAGTACATACCTACCATTATTGTCAACAATGAAACAAAGACAACAATCCCACTTGTCTAGTAATATACTTAAACAGTTACGTTCTTCAAACAAGTATCATCGTGGTGAAACAAATTAAATTTTAAGTATTACTAGATGAATGCTGATGTCCAAGTTTCTTTTGCTTGGCATTGTGATCAATAGGTCTGCTCAAATGCAAGTGCTGTTCGCAAGCAGCTTGTGTTCAGCTCAAAATTCAGCTCACTTGAATAATAAACAAGCCAAGCACTGGTGAGGTTTTCAAGCTCAAAATATAAACAAGGCAAACACGAGCTATGCCCAGCTTGCTCATTTCAGCTTCGATACAGCTTAAAATTATAACTAATATAATTAATAATATATAATCATATATTCTGCTGTTATTGAGCACACAATATTTAGTTTGAATGGCTGTGATCTCTGTTAGATTTAAAAATTTATTATTATTTGCTATAGTTTGATATATACACTCCCAAAAGTGGAAGGCGTACTTATTCTATTTCTTCTTAAATGCATAAGTGATGTATAACTGTTTAATATGGGAGTGGTTATAACTTACAAAGTAGGGAGTCCATGGAATAGCACTTGCATATATCCATTTATGGCCAAACAGTTGTGAAAAAAAGGGAAGCACATAAACTGTTGGATGGCATTCTAAACAGCTTAGATCCTACTATTATTTTCAAGGGTTGTCCTAGCACCCAGCAAATCCTCTCTCCAAAAGCACTGCAAGCTACAAGCCCAACTTTTCTCAATTTCCAATTTTCTCTCCACTCTAAATCTTAATCTTAAACCATCAAAACATCTACACCCTGACATTCCATAATCCCAAACTCATATGATCAGATCCCTGCTTTGCGTCCTTCCTTTACACCTCAAAGGCTGGTGGTAATGAGATGTTTTTTCTCCTTTTCGTGACAAAGGTCTGTCAATAAAAATGGCATGGGGCTTGGGTCAATGGTGAGCAGAGCTTGAGCCAGTCCATCACAACTTGAAACATTTTGAGCCGAGCTTGAGCCAGCACAAGCTCGCTCATGTTTGGCTCATTTACACCCCCAACGAACACCACGACATACCATAAGCAACAAGACTTCTTTGTCATGTGATTTTGTAAAGGATCAGATTCTCTAAAAGAAACATATTCAAACTAAAGAGGACAAACTACAGGTCCATGTGCCACTACATGGGCACTGATTTTGGTGCCAGACTAGGCATGCCTCCTATTACCCTAAACTATAAGCAACAAGCTCTTCACCATTATTACCATAAAGAGCCACATCTTCCTTCTTTCCTTGGGATAAGCAGCCACCCTCCTGTAACACCAGGACTGCAGATAAGAATCTTATTTTCATGCTCCACTTACCACATTCAGAAAATTTTCATGCAGTACAGAATAATTAATAGAAGAAAATATCTTTGGATTCCACTCCAGAGTGACAATAACACATTCTTCAAAAACTACCAACATCTCACAAATACGAGAAGACCTTGATGTAATAAAGAACAAAGGAGGTTACATGTCTCATGCTACAACCACCATTATTTTGTGCTATAGTAATGCAAAGCAAGCCTTCCATTTACAGTTTAGTGTAGTGGCAAGTCACTCATTGCAACTGAAGATGCACCTTAGAAAACCTACACTAGTGTTACCCTCAAAAAAAAAAAAAAAGAAAACCTACACTAGTGGAACTGATGTCAAAAGAGATAACTTGTTGGAACTAACATCTAACAAAGCCACTTACCTCTAAGAAGACCTTGATGCAATAAAGAACAAAGGAGATTACATGTCTCATACTACGACCACCATTATTTTCTGCTTTAGTGATGCAAAGCAAGCCTTCCATTTACAATTTAGTCTAGTGTTACCCTCAAGAAAAAAAGAAAACCTACACTAGTGGAACTGATGTCAAAAGAGAGAACTTTTTATAACTAACATCTAACAGAGCCACTTGGCTCTGAGCAAGCTACTTAGCAGTTCTTAGGTGTGGCAATCACCAAGAATCTAGTAGCCAACTCAACATACACACACATACATAAATGTACGCATGCATGCCTGTGGCTGGTTTTCAATGAAAAAATTATGGATCCCATTATAATAGAATCCACAATGATGCTCATATCAACTTGATCTTGTTTTAATTAAACAGAAATGAGAACTTTCCCTTCTCTTCTTTCCTTTTTACATATTATCTAATTTTCTTAGTGGGAACAACCTTTTTCTCCCATGCTTTACTTTCTACATATTCTTACTCAGGAACATTTTAATAATAAAACCGAAGCCATCAAACTTATCTACCCCTAATCCCTCCAAACCCATCTGAACCAATTCGATCCAAAGGAATAAGCAATTGAAATTTAAACATAAAAAAAAAAAATTAGAAAATTCTCTCAGACCGAAAAGGAATAACACAATAAACGTATCAAACCACAGAGAATTATTTATCTAAAAACTGTGCGAGCTGATTCAAATCATGCAAGATAGAAAACCGAAGAAAATGATGAGAAGGATAGCTTACAGCGTGGATCGGTAGATCAGAGAAGTGAAATACGAAGCCAGTCCGAGATCCGAGCTCAGGCTTGAAAGAGGAAATGCTCTCTAAAATTTTGAGAGGGGACTTGGCTGTTGGCTTTTCGAGTTTTACTTTTGACCGGACCGGCCGACTAAACCGGTCGAGTCCTCGACCTTGTATGGCTACGGTTCGGGAGAAAAACAATATATTCCGTCGAAAACCGGTCGAGCCGATATTTGACCGGAGCCGATATGGAGTCCAACCGGTTTAGAAAAAAGAGGCCACTTTCCGTACAATATAAAACAACCCTACGCGCTTGTCACTGTCCCCGATTCCCATCGGCCGCTAGGGTTCTCAAGAGTTATCGAGGAGACGCCGCGAGAGGCTGGTCTCAACTCAGGTATCCCTCTTTCTCTCTTGGATTATCCTAAGAAAAAAGAGAGAGCATTGCGCTGGTTAGATTAGGCATGGTATCATCCTTACGATGATTTTTTTTTTTTTTTTTTTTTTTTTGATTTGAGTGGATCGTGGCATCGGTGAGAAATTAAAGGTGGGATCTAAGGAAGAGAGTCGTCTCTAAAAAAATGTTCAATGTACAATTTTTGAATCTAGTGTAAGACGTTCACCTTATAGGTAGCATAAAAGAAGGAATGTGGAAGCTCTTGTGATTTGGTTCATTGAGTTGAGTTCTATATGTTGGAGTCCTATTAGACTTCAGAGAGTGGTTTCCTTTCATTTGTTTAGGTCTTCTGTTAAAGAAATTGGATCTGAACTTTGTTGACTGTATTCTGATTTCGAGTTTTGAAACTAGGGCTTGCTGTGTTTCCTTTGTTCCTGTCCTTTTTTTGATACGATTGTTGCTTGATGGCTGTTACCATCCTTTATGAACTTATGATGGCATGTGCTGTGATTTTATTCATGAAAATCATGATCATTTTTCTATTTTAGTAAGAATTTTCTTCCTGAAAAGTTTAAATGAAAATTTGAATGATATATGGTATGGGATCATACGTGATATTATGCATTATAGGGATGCTATGGAGTTTTTACCAATAGCATTATAGTTTATAACATTTCTAGCATGTAAAGTGATTGCTATTGTATGTATGTTATGACCAACGAACATAAATTTAGGCTTTACCAAAAATAAAATGTCAAGCACTGCTGCTAGTTCTGCTTTTATTTTTCTGTTATAATGCCTTATAATAGTTAATGGGGATGTGTATAGCCTGCAAATATTCTAAGTTTTGATTTGTTGGCTTTAGGTTAATCTTTAGATGGACCTGATGTAACCTATCTGTAACCCTCACCTATGTTCGGAAGAAAATTAGATAGCGACAAGTTTCTTTCCAAGTTTGGTTAGGTTGGATAGACTGAAGGCCAATTCGCTCAGCTTCCATGGATACGGTTGGTCCCACTGGCTTTAGATATATCAGCACGTGCGCCTGATTCTCAGGTTCTCGGAATCCAAGTCTGCATCCTCCAATCTCACATGATCTTCACGTCTTTATTTTTAGTTCTTGGAAACTTTGTTATTGAATCATGGAGATGTTTTGAACCCTATTTGGTCCCCTAGAACCCCTTCCTTTTAGTACTTCAAACCATCTTTTTGAGTCAAGGTCAGCGAGACTGCTATCAAAATCCATACCGATACATTACCGGTTTGGTATGATATGGTATGTATCTTATACCAAGGCATGGTACCATTATTATTATTATTTTACTTTTAATCACTTACTACCAAGTGGTGGTTTGGGTCAGTACCAGGTGGTATGGACTGGTTTGGACTGATTCGATTATGTGGAATCGAAATTTGGTACTGTATCGGTAACCTTACCGGTATGGTATGGTTGATATGGCAGACCCTGTTTTGAGGTATGCTATCTCTGCCAAAAACCCTTAATCCTTGTTTCCCATTGGTGATTCTTTATTTGAGTCCTTATTCATATTTTAATTTGTGATGTGGACCTGTTTCAGATCTGAATCCTCCCAATCCTCAACCATTGTAGTTTGTGGTAATCAAATTGTAACCTTTTTTTTTTTTTTTTTGGCCCGGGGGGGAGGGGGGGTGCCGTTGGTGGCGCTATTCTTGTTTCTTTTTTTCTTTTTTTTTTTTTTTTTTTGAGATTGAAGGAAATCAAAGTGTTTTAGAATTGTCAATGCATTGAAACAGAGAGGGTTGCTTCCTAGGAGGGAGTATATGTATGAAGCCGAGATACAGAATAGCCACATGTGATTAAGATTAGGTATTTTGCTTGATTACTGGTTCTGAGAAGTGCTTATAGTGATCTTCTTCTAGTTTTTGGAAATAATCATTGTACTATAGCATAAGAGAATTGGTGTGGAAAGTGGATGTAAGCATTAGGCTTAAATACTGCATAATATTTGTTTAACTGAAATTAGCTTTATTGCTCGACTTATGGGTTTAAAGGAGTGCTTTTAGTCTCCTCTGATAGTCCTTGTGATGAAGATATTCTTTAAAGAAGTTGACCGACTTTCTTCAATTGCTTGTGACGGTTATTTTGGATAGAGATTTTGGAGATAGTATGTAGGTGGGTTATTGATGGGAATATTTATATTATACTTTTATCCTGTTATGGGGAATGTGGTAGCCTTTTTACCATCTGAGTAGAGCTTTACCGTCGAAGAAGAAAGCTTTGTATATCACTTAATTTTGAAACCTTTGCATCAATTGAATTCAGGAAAGGTTTCATATGAATTTTGTTCAGAGTGTCAAGAAATGCAACAAGTGAACCATCTGGTTCGGGGAGTATGGGGATTTAGTTTACCTGTTCCTAATCTGTATTGGCATGGTTGTCATGCTGTTAAATTTTGCAGTTGTTCAAAGTCTCCTCTTGATTGGTTGATCTGGAGTCTTAGATTATAGGTTGATATTCTCTGATGCTTCATAACAATCAATGCTAAAAGAAGTTTGAGGATTCGTCATCAGGGTTGGCTCTGAAGTTTGCAATGATGGAAGAAATTTTTGCTAAACATTAATTTTGGACTCTGAATTTATATGGATAAACATTAATCTACACAGTCTTCTTGATTTTAAAAGGCTTGCTATCTGCTGGGAGTGCTATCTTTTTTTTTTGGGTCAAATTCCATTTTCATTGTGGTCCTCTGGTAATTTACCTCCCCATCTAATGTCATGGGATCATGGCATATTATCTGGCCTCTGTTTCCCTTGTTGGATTCAAATTATTATTTATTGCTTGCTGACAAATTTTATTAATGTCATAAAATTGTTAAAAAATTTGAGAGGGGTAGAGTTAGTGACAGAAAACTGGCTTTAGTTTTAAGTAGTCGGTGTCTGAAATCTTTTTCTTGGTATCCTTTTTTTCATCTTCCTTAGATAAGATAGATCCTGCTGCAAACTAGGGCAGTTGAGTCTGAGGTTTAAATTTAATAGTATTTAAATACTTTAAATACAGTTGTGTCTGTCTTGTTTTATTTGGTCATAACTTCGGTTTAAGATTAAGGATCATCTTAATTTAATAAATGGTATAGGTGAAATCTAGATTTTTTTTTTTTTTTTTAGGTTAAAATTATTATACTACCCTTTTAAATTAGAGAAGTACTCCATATTTTCCTAGTTTTCTTACTTCTTTGTTCTCCTGCCTGGTGTGTTTCTTCTTCAGATTGGGCACCACTTTAATGGTGGTTGATTAAATTTATTTTTATTGGAAATTAGATCTAGCACTTTTTGATATTTTATCATCAAAATTGCTTTTTACCATCTCCTGAACGCCATTATTTTCTGTCTTCTTTCATAAAGTTTAATCTCTCTCTCTCTCTCTCTCTCTCTCTCTCTCCCCCCCTCCCCCCCTTTTTAGTGGTGATTTGGACTTTGCAAAGTTTGTTGAATTCCTTAATTTGAGACTACCATATCTAAGCATGGGATTTGATTGACATGGTGACCTTGTTATGAACTTTTGGAAATTTTTTCAGTTTTGATGATGAAATAAGATCTGAAAGAAATCAGGTGCTCGGTATGCATACAGTATTTTTTTTCTCCCTGAAAATACAAATCATTTGTGGGTTCATGAGAACTTTTCTAGTCCTCTGTGATGATGAGTTGACTGCATTTTTTTCTTGCTTGCTATGCTTTGTTCTGAACAGAAATATTGAGGTGGATGATCAGTGGAGCATTTTATGTTTTTTTTTTTTTATGTGCCCTTCTTCATAGTGTGCTTGCTCTCAAGGGAATGGTCTCATATTTGAAGACAGAAGGTGTTGGTTGTTACTCAAGTTCTGATACAGTGACCTGCTGAATATTTGAAGCTTTCTTTAGGTTTTGGAGGGAACCCTGTTCAGAGGGTTATCAGGATTGTTTGATCCATTTGGCTGGTGGAAGTCAAGACTTTTCTTTATGTAGAATTTCAGTAACTCGCTTTGATATTGTTATGATAGTGGTGCCTTTTTTTTTTGGGTTTTTTTTGGTTCTTTTTGTTGGGGGGGGGGGGGCGGCGGGGTGGGTATTAGCTTGGAGTTATTTGATATTGTTGTACGGCAATAAAAAAATTTGAGATTCTACTACATGCAGTTGGGTGCGAAGTTTGGGCATTATGGAGAAAAGTTTGGGTATTAAGGAGACTTTCTCCCGATGGTGGAGACAATGATTCCTTTTAGTGTGATCTCATATTTTCAATTTTTTTTACTTTTTGCAACATTTTTAACTTTAGGTTTTAAATTATGTTAAAAGAATGGTTCCTTTTAGTGTGTTCTCATATTTTTTGATTTGCCAATACTTTTTGTGGCATTTTTTACTTAACATTTTATATTAGGTGAGAGGTTGAGATTTTTTGCCCTTTCTTTCTTTCTCTTTCTTTCTTTTTGATTGGTTATTTACTAGCTTTCAGACAATATTTTGTGAACACTAGGTAAGAAAGTTATTTGGATTAGGGAATCAAGAACACGAAAGGTCTGGTGGATGGAACAGTTAAAAAGCTGCATTGCATGTAGAAACATCTATTAGTTGTATATTAGGGAGTAAAACTGGATTTTTCTCTATTGTTCATCTATTCACCCATAGTGTTCATCAATTATGGCATCATTCTACCCCAGTAACAAGTGTGGTGTGCATGTTGTTTGTTTTGAAATGCTATATTATTCATGTTTTGTGTTTACACAAAAAAAAAAGAAAAAGAAAAAAGAAAAAGAAAAGATAGGTAATACACACCATATACAGGGGGAGGTGAATGATCTTTTGTGGACTACCAATAAAAGTAACATACATCGGCAAGCATTTCTCATTATTGTAATTGCTTTTTTCTTTAGAAAATAATAATGCTTGATGGTATCTGATAATTACTACATATTTGTATGTGCATTATTGGTGGTGTTATAGAGATGGCCATAAGCATGTTGGGAACCTACAAGCTGTCAAATTTGTACATTTTCAAAATAGAATGTTTCTGTGGAAAATTTTTCTTTCTTTTTTTTTTTTTTTGGCTTAATGGAGATTTATTGTATTTGTTGTGTCAGATGGATCCATATGTAGATTAAATCTACTATTGGTGCTCTTATATGAATATTTATGGGATGATTGCCTTATTTTCTGCAGGTTCATCTCGTTGCTAACCATATGATTGAGCACCAGTTCTTTTGTGTGCAAGGTTCCTTCATTATGTGAATTTGAAATCCCGTAACTGATTATTAGAGAAATGGCTGATTCAGTGGTATCAAGTTTTTGGGGCCCAGTGACATCCACTGTTGAGTTGTGCGAGAAAAATTATACCCATTCATCATATATTGCAGAATTTTACAACACAATATCCAATGTGCCTTGCATACTTTTGGCACTCATTGGACTTATAAATGCCTTGCGACAGCGTTTTGAGAAAAGATTTAGTGTTCTTCATATATCCAACATGATACTAGCGATCGGGAGCATGATATTTCATGCCACATTGCAGCATGTGTAAGTTCCTTATCCCTGTGGATCAGTAATTGGCAATATTTCTTTGTTATTGCTGTAGATCATTGTGTTCGTTTTTGCAATTTTCTTTGTTATGTATGCGGGCCTCCAATTTTACCAGCATCCTCTCAAATTCTTATAATAAGGGGAGGAATAAGATGTTTCTACACATAAATGTTCGGACATATCTAACAGAAAAGCAAAAATTAGATGTACATCTCTCTGCTTTCTGGCTGGCATAAAAGTAGAAAACTATCCTTAGCCTGCTATATATCAGTCTGCATAAAATTTGTCTATTATTTATGCATTTCATTCAGTTCACATGATGTCGGACCTTCCACAGCTATGCTGTCCCTGTGCTGGCAAAGTCATTATGGCCAATACCAAATTTGTGTTTATTGACAGAGATATCTGTTTCTTGTGTCAGTCATTGTATCTGATTTCTGGCTTGCTCTATTGATGTGCTGTGAATCTTATGTATCTGCTCAATCTAAAGATTGTTGTAATCTTAGGGAACCAATCTTATACGATTGACGTATTTAGTTAAACCACTATGATAAGTATGGATTTAGCTATGTGGTGATGGATGTATACCCAGCTTGTTGCATGCTTAATAGATAACTGTTGTACTTCTCATGTAAAAATAGATCTAATTGAAGCATCAATGTTAGCTCTAATGACATTCTGTTTGCATCTCTATGAGATTTTCAAGGAAAATACAAGTGACAAGGACAAGCACATTCTGATCTTGGTTGGTGAATAATAGATATGGCTACCAAAAATAGGGAAGGGACTATAAAGAATTTTATCATTTAATAGATATGGCAATGTATGATCCCATCAATGACCATGCCTCTCTTTCTCTCTCTAATATATTCGGCTGTAACTTGCCTTGTATATTGTTTTTCACCTTGTTGTTACATTCAATATTATTTTATCTATGCTCTCTTTGAACTTAAGTCTTCCTCTGTTATTGGGTGTGCGAGAATGCACAGTTAAGTTTTATAAATGCTCAGGACTTTGAAAATTCACTATCTGGAAATTGGTTATTTAGGAAGTGTAATTGTCAGTAGCTTTGCTGGAATGTCCGTATAAAGCAAACATGGGTAAACATAATGTGACTGACAGATTTTGTTGCCTTGAAGTGGAGTGTCGATATCCTAAAATCAATTCAGCATTTTAGGGGGGATTAGGAATATTTTATACTGGTTTTGCAGAATGATGTTTAAAGGATTCTATTGTGTCAGCCACCAAAGAAATTTTGGATGGCTTGAGGAAGGGCAATATTGCTGTTTGGCTCAGTCATAGAGGGGTTTGTGAGATCCGTGTGCTTAGAGTCATGGAAGATTTTTGTCTGTTGGACAGGAAAGTACTTACTGATCTTTGTTGTGGCTCTTAAATTTTCATTCAATGGAATATGATTTGGCCACAATTATTTAGTGGCTTGTTTTCCAGCAACAGTTATTTACTATTTGCTTGCTTGCAATATTTTTCTCCTGATGCTTTGAACTTTCCCTTATTGAAAATAGTATTATTTGATAATTCATTTTTTTCCTTTTTTAAATGTGAATTATTTTGGTGCAATCAAAATGGGCATGCAGGTGTCTTAGTTTGGAGTCCACGGTCACCTTGGCTTATACTACTTTAATGTCATAGTTATTATGTCTAGGTCAGGTTAACTTAGGTTCACTTTGCCTATGTTTAAATTTCATGAGTTTGTCATGGCACTGAATATGCTGGTCAGATTTAGTTGGCATGGATACCACTTGGTCTGAAAATGAATTTATTAAGAAATGGGGATTGATTGGTGGCATATCTTGGTTTTGAAGTAGAGGTGCTACTCAAATTTATAAATGAGTTGATTTGGCTTGTAACTTTCAGATGTGGGATTGGATTGAGTCGAACCAGTTAGGTTTGACCTAGGTTCCCCCGAAAAATGGCAGTTTAGGTGTTTCTTATGCTGAGAAATGGTTTCCGCTGGTGTCTCTTCAGGAATGGTGTTGCAGCCTAAAGTTTCAACCCATTCTTAAATTTTGATGAGTTAGCCTATTGACAAGTTAGGCTTTGTTGGCCCATTGAATACTAAGTAGTGGTTGGAGCTGGTAAAAATTCACTGATGCTTTGTATGGATCCTAGTTTTCTTGAGTTGCTTGTGTTTCTCTGCTTCAATGTTTAACTCCTTTTCTTAAAACTAATTCATGCAATTGAGAAATGGATTTGGATGTCTACAACAACAGTAGCACCTATAAATTCACCTTAGATAAAGTATATTCACTTGTCTTATATTTATAGATTGGAGTTACTTGCCATGTTGATGTAACTTAGATTTGAGTAATTCCATTTATCTTTTATTGTATTGTTAGGTTAAGCATAGGGCTCAAAAATGAGATTGTCCTTAGATAGGTTTTGTTGATCTAAAATTTCTGCAAGAGAGGCATCAAAAGTTTAGTTATTTAGTAAGGAGAATCAAGACATAGCCTTAATTAGTTTCGCTTTTTCTTATGATTTTGTGAAATAAGAGTGCGTCCAAGCAATAGGTGGGAGTAGGAAGGCATGGTTTCAAATCTTAGTGGGGCATCCTGGGATGCTAGGATGGGTTCTCATTACCAAGTGTCAGGATGGGACCATCCTGTGATCATCCCAGTGTTTGAATCAAGATGACGTAGCCTTAATTCGATAAGGAGAGTCAAGAAATAACCTTAATTAGTTTCGCTCGTAGGATTCTGTGAAATAAGAGTGTGTCCAAGCAATAGGTGGGAGTAGGAACGCATGGTTTCAAATGTCGATGGGGCATCCTGGGATTCTAGGATGGGTTCTCATTATCAGGATGGGACAATCCTGCCATCATCGCAGTGTTTGAAACAAGATGACGACACATCCCTTTTATGAAAAAAATTGAGATGGTTCTGTCCCATAAGATTTAAAACCTTGTGGAACGTTCTAGATTAATTAGAGTTATGCTTCAGTATTGTTTTGGTGTCTTTGTATGTTAGGTTGTTTGGTTGTCTTTATTATGATACTAATTTATTCAGTATCATTACCTTGCTTGTACATTTTGTATGCAATTAAGTAATATAATATTAAATTGGTAACTAGAAAGACTCCCTTTTCTATTTTTGAGAAGAAACATGATTTTTCCCATGGATTGAATCATGAGATAAGAAATGAGTTTAAAGAAAGGACCTCAAGACAAGAGGTCTATATAGAGCAAGATTTCTTGAAGTACATCAACAATTGAAATCTTGAAGAGAAAGAAGAAGAGTGCCACTTGTTCCAGAAATGGATGATTACTGGAAAGATGGCACTGAATTTTCAAATTTTGTCCAAAACTAATTCTTCTTGGCCACCAAAACTGACCCCATTTTCTAAATCCATGACCCTAAGCCTAGGCTAAACCTAATCAATATCCTCCGTCTCTATCCTTTCTGGGGCTCCATGGCCCTGATTGCCAGCTTCTCATTATACATCCACTGTTCCTTTGCCATGAGTTCCCTCCTTTTTTCTCTCATCCTCCAGGTGTCCTTTATCTTCCTTCTCCCATCAAATTGCAGAATGTTAAAATGGTGTCCAATAAGATTCCAGCATCAGCTATAAGGCCCATTTTGGTTGCTGAATATGAAATGCAGGAACAGTTAGGGACAAGTTAACCTTTTCTGTGAGGGAGTGATGAGATCTGAAGAAGCCATTAGAGGTCAGGTAAGACTCAACTTTCAAGATTGGGACTGAACCAGGGCTCACCCTAGAGGTCGTACCCACCTGCTTGGCAACTGTAGGTTCTAGGTTCAAAATTTGGGTGGTGCATCCCCAAGTACTAGAACCTAGGTAATTATTACTGTAGGAAGTTCTCCCTTCCTTTCTCTCAAAAAATAAGACAGGAAATGTTGTTCATTTTAAGATGGTTAGTTAATATTTTAAAGAAGGTTTTAAGTGTCCCTCAAAAAAAAAAAAAGAAGGTTTTAAGTGTTGTGTACCATTTCTGGTTTTGGGAAGGTCATATTATGGTACTTGGAAAGATAGAGAACTGTATTAATTGATGCTTTAAATACACAAAGATTAGCTTTAAAAGCCTTTTTGTATAGGGAACTATGAGAGCTTTATAATGATGAATTGACTTGCTTTTAATTTTCAATGCATGTTTAAGTGTAATGCATGCAACAAATATTTCCTGTCAATTAGGTTATGACTCTAATGGAAATTGTTGAACCGACATATTTCACCACAAAGATATCAGAAAGACCCCAACTAAAATCAACCCAACATTATGTAGGAAATTTGAGCTTTACCAATATATATATATATATATATATATATATATATATATATATATATATTATATGTACCACCTATGGATTCTTCTACAATTTGTCACTGTTTTTATTTGACTATCTCCATGATTGGGTTAATTATTATGATGTGGGGCGATACCAACTAATATATTTATCCCCAAGCTATGGTGGTTTGGGTCAGTGGTGCAAGTGAGGTTAGGTTGCTGGTGAAGCTTTAACACGATGCATATGGAGTGATATACTTTAGTTGGCATAGACGCTTCTAGTCCTAGTTTCAGTGTCTACTTTGTAAAACTCTTCTAAAATTCTAGTTGGTGAAAGGAAAGAAGACTACATATCCTGCTTGATGCATGTATGGGTAATGATTTATAATGATTTATATGTTTGGCATTTGCCTTTTGTAAGGACCTTCGAAAATCAAATGATGGATAATTTTGGCTGAATTTCAGGTTGGGTCCAGGTTACGAATGTTGTCTGAAATCAGGGTCCAACTTCAGACAAGCAAGCGTTACTTTAGCATTTCATTTGTTTGGACTAGACCCAACTTGGACCCTATTTTTTGCCAACACTAGAACATGGCAATGATGTTTGTTCCCACACTAGCTTTTATCTTCGTTTTTATGTGCCAAGAGCGCTCCTATTTTGCACATAGGTGGTGACAGGGAAGATTTTGTGTGCACTTTCCTTTTCTCCTATTTGTTTTCTTGACTTTCCAAATGTGGTGACTGGATTTGAATATCAGAATCTTTTTGATAACAAACAAATGAGGACATGGATTATAGTTTTGGCAATGAAAACAATCTATATTGACATATTAGCTAATTATATTGACATCAAATGATGGACCTAAAGGCCTCAACTAGAGATGGTAGGTTTATAATGAAAAAGTTAAGTGTTAGGTTACAGTGTAAAATGCTAAAACGTGTTATCTGATATCTGAGGTGTTGGAAATGAAATGCACCCTGCAATGTAGCAGCAGTCTCACTAAGAAGGCAAGATTTGTCCTTTCCACACAAGGGACACGTGGCCTTCCACATGTATAGTTGTCCATAGGCCTTGAAGAGATTCTTTCTACTGCCCTTAAAAGAAAGATTTTGATTAAATTAGTAATATGCTAATCTTTTGAATTTCAGTTCATTGACAACTTTTTGTTAAGTATGGAGACCTGCTAGACATTGAATCTAAAACTAAACGCTATACAGAGAATAAGTATATTTCCCTATACAAATAGACCCATCACAAGGACCTGATCAGATACCTATATTTCTGCTGAAACATGACAGCAAACATTTTGTTTTTATTGAAAGCAGATATTTGCTTTTTTTCCTTTCCTCCTCATGTTCCTCTCCATTGTCCTCTACTACAAATTTATTTCCTCCAGTTTCCTTGTCCTGTTTTGTAAATTTATTATCTGGCATGGCGCTCAAGTTTTGACTTGAAGTACATTTTTAACTCCTGCAGATTTTACAACATGACAAGTCCTTAGGTTGGCCACTATTTTGAGTTTTTGCTGTCATTTATGTTTATTTATACCAAGCTGTGGGATAATTTATTGGATTACTTAGCTGATCTTCTATCTTTTAAATTTACCTAAGCACCTTTTACTTAACTTTCAGACTACAACAGAGTGACGAGACACCAATGGTATGGGAGATGCTGCTTTATCTTTATGTCCTCTACTCACCAGATTGGCATTATAGGAGTACCATGCCTACTTTCCTGTTTCTCTATGGTGCTGCCTTTGCTGTAGTCCATTCACTGGTGCGTTTTCAAATAGGATTCAAGGTGCACTACATCATATTGTGTCTTCTCTGTGTTCCTCGGATGTACAAGTACTACATTCAAACTAAAGAGATAGCAGCTAAGCGGCTTGCCAAGCTCTTCGTGGCAACAATACTTTTGGGGACTCTATGCTGGTTGTTTGACCGCATCTTCTGTAAGAAACTCTCTCATTGGTACATAAACCCACAGGGTCATGCTTGGTGGCATGTGCTCATGGGATTCAACTCATATTTTGCAAACACATTTCTCATGTTTTGCCGTGCTCAGCAACTGGGATGGCAACCCCGGGTTGTCCACCTTTTTGGTTTCTTCCCTTACGTGAAGATTCAAAAGCCAAAGAAACAGGAGTGACAGCAGGGAAGAAAGGTTTTGTGAAGCATTTGATGCTGGTTTCTTTTTTGACTCTGGAAACTAATGTTTAATTTTAGCATGGGCAAGCGGAGACATTTTGTATATGGACGTCAGTGATACAGACTATTGATGTTTCGACTGGTTTTGTCAGTTTTCGACATTAACTAGCGCCTGCTATGTATCATACCTAATTCTTCAATTTGTGGAGATGGGCTGGAACTGTGCTCTTTTGTTTTTCATTTTTGATGCACAGTATGTAGTCTTTTTTGATTGCAGATTTAAATTTGAATTAAATTTTCTTCTTTTTTTTTTTCCCATCCACTGAATTTTAGGAAACAAATTTCTGCACTTTTGCAAATAATTTATTGATGGTGCTTTTGTTGTACAGCTTGTTTCCTTGTTTTAAAATAGCTTCCATCTAGCTCCTCTGATGCACACAACACTGAGCTCTCCCACGTTCGCTCTTGTTTTGGCAGCTAGATGTTGGATTCTGAGATCTGGTCCAACAGACAAAAAGGTGATGGATGGTCGGCTAGATGTTTTATGGTTGAAAAGTGTGTGCAACAAACATTCAGTCTCATGTTTTGTATCGAAGGTTTTGGCTTGTTGGCTTGGTGTTGTGATTACTCCGTTTTCTTGTTCTTCCACTTACCTGTCTGGTTGTCCACGCAACTTTGCAATCATGTTTCTTTACCTTATTAAGAGTTGCTAGGATAAGCATCAGCTACAACATTTGTTGTAGTTCTGTATTTGGGGATGCCTTGTATTCAAGGAGCTTGCAAATGTTGGTTCCTTCGATTATTTGGTACTTTGTCAAGCTAATTTAAATGGGCAAGATAGGAAAGAATAAATGTGTTTGGTAACTGTAACACCACCGGTAGACCTTGTTGGCAGTTTTACGATTATTTCAGACTTAAAAAGGTGAAAAGGTTTGATTGTTAATGCTGTGGATTGCTTTTTCTTTTTTCAGCTTGGCTTCATTTTCTGATCCTTTTAATTTTTTTTTTTTTATTTTTTTATTTTTTCCGTCAGCTTGCATAAGTTATGTTGCTGAGGTTTATACATCTGATGAGATCTCTGATTGGATTACTGGGTAGGGTAGTCAAGTTTAATGAAGACTTATTGTGCGACTTTAATCTTTTGCCTATTATGTGTGGGCCTTTGATCTTCAACACGTAGATTATACGAGTGTCCATTTTCTAAGTTCTTAAAACTTCAAAAAAAAAAAAAAAAAAGAACAGAAAAAAAAAAAAACGTTAATATCCGTTGCAGCCTGCCATATCATGTTGGTTCTTAGGGATCAGACGTTAATATCTGTGTCCATTTTCTAAACTCAGACATAATCATGAAGGGAAAAAAAAAAAAAAATGGTTTCCATCCAAACCGGGATTCTAAGGAGATAATCTTGTTGTAGGATATCAGAGGCAGCAAAGCTGGGTTAAAAAACTAGGATTCATGTTCATCTTATTTAACTTGTTTGAACAAAGTTTTCTTCCAGCTTTTCCTAAGATTTACTTGACATTTATTTAACTGCTAATCTTCCGCTCAAAAAGCAAAACTATGGGAATGAAAGATTGAGGCTCGGCACTCGGCGCTCCAGTGACATGACTACAAGTCTACTTCTTAGTCTCCCTAAGTTCGTGTAGCGAGCCAACCAGCTTTCACCCATTTATTTTGGCAATCTCAATATTTTTAGTCTCCCCACATTATGTTATGAATAGTTTTTACTAAAATAACAAGCATTACATAACAACCATTTTATGATGGGAATGTGATGGATGTCATGTGATCGATTCACTATCGATCTGACTAAAATAATAATTTTTAACTTTAAACCTCCTTGTCAGCTCAAAAAACAATACTTCATCATCTGAAAATAGGAATTCACATAATTTAGAAAGTAAGGAAAGGATCGAGCAGATCATCAAGAAAAAGAAATATTTTGAATTACACAGGATCTCATGCTATGATCACGTGACGATACCACATCACCCTATGCAATCATGCTAGTGCATGTGGTCATGGCGAGATCATAGAATTTTGCCTCAAAATCTGATAAAGAGGCAGGCACGGAGACAGCCCTTTTAAAATATTTTTTTTAAAAACAGGCATTATTTTAATTATTCATATTAAATAAATGAAAGAAAAACCAAGACGGTAAGACATGTCAAACCAAGAGAAAACAAAGATACAAAGCAAGGCAAAACTGAAAACAAGATCTATCAAGAAGTCGGCACAAACAACAGCTATCTTATCAAGAAGGGGAACAGAAGAAGGGGAACAGATGCAGAGATCTCCTGGCGCAAAAACTATTAAGGGGCCTGATTAGAGATCCCATGCAACCCCACGTAGCGTAATAGAAATTGAGGACTGAATTCACTCGAGCCATGCGGCCCTCATGGAGGATGACACAATATCTGCAACATATGAAGGAATCGAGACCTCTGCATGGAATTTGACATCTTGCTCAACTGCATTAATTAGCTCCACATGTGGAGCTAGCTAATACACGTATACTACTACTACGTCTGCCCCCGAAATTTCTTCATATCTAGAATACGACAGCAGACATTAACCATGGTTGGGGATAAGCACGTAGTCCAAAATAGAACACGCGGAAGAAAAACAGGTATCCAAAAGAGTCCGGATAGGAAGGAAGGAAGAAGGATTGAGGGAAGACGCTTACATACCTGCTCCTGGAATATCTTCTGATCTAGAATATGACAAACAGACACATCAACCTTGATAGGAATAAGCGTGTAGCCTAAGATAGAAAATATTTGAGGAATAAAAACTGGTTTCCGTATGGTCCAAGCATGATGACTCGGCAGTAAGAAAAAATAAAGTCATTTAAGATGAAGCAGATAAACCTTTCGGTTTCATGTTGTACAATTGACATGATTTCCACCCCATTCACCAATACAATACATGCAGTTATAGAAATATTTATAGTAATGAAGCTCATATTAGAGCATTTCTTTTCCTCAGACCACTCATAAATATAGGATGGTCCAGTCACGTAAATCAGTTGAGTGTTTTCTTCTCCAAATTGGTTATCTGTCAACAACAGCGCCTGGACAAGCAAATTATAGGATGGTGTTGTTAGTAATAGATACTTCATATACTTTTCTTTCACCCTGTAATCCTCAGAATATTCTCTTCTTTCCCAGGCATGCTAGACATTAAGACAAGACAAATCTTGACAATTAACTCAGAACAGGTTGTTTGACAAATTTCCAACAGACTGATCATCACTAATGATCCCTTTGTCCCAGCTACATATGATGCTTTCCTCAAGTGGTCCCTCTCTTCTAACATGGGTTGTGAAAACCGATTTTTGCTAAGCCTCGCAATGTAAACTGACTTGTCTGATACAGCAGATATATCTCATTAGTACGATACATCATCCCTGCTAAGTTAATTGTATCTTCTTGATCTACCACAAAAGTGTTGACTTTGTCAGACTCAATGCAACAAAACAGCTCTACCATCCTAAGAAGTGCTTGGTGATGACCTTGTTATTTCATTGGCAATAATTGATGGAGAGGAAAAAAAAAAAAAACCTATACACATCTTCTCTAAGGTGTTACATGTAACTTAAGGAGCAAGTCACAAATATAATGCATCTTTCCCAAGGAATAAGGCCAAGATTGGAGCTAATACTATCACAAAGAAAATACCCTATGAATAAGACAGTTGAGGTACACACATACAGGATAAACAATTTGAACTTTACAAACTCTAAGATATGCAATCCACAAGCTTCCTCAGATAAGGATAGAAGAAGGCAAGCAATCAGACAAATTAACACATATGAAGGCATGTGCAGCAAATAGGCATAGGAATGTATCGGTATCAGGTAGCAAACATGCAAGAAAAAGAATAATCAAGGAAATGCTCAAGGATGTCTCGAGAAGGAGAGGTCACAATCAGTGAAAATTACCAAGTAACTGGAGACTACGAGTCAACAGGGTGATGTTTTTGATAGGGTAGCTCTGCAGGTATGCTAATGTAGCACTAAAAAGAGCAAAAGGATCATGATTATAGAAACAAAGATAGTGACGAAAGAAACTCATTGGAAATTATGGCATCAAAGAGAACAAGATTCTTTAATATGACAAGCACATTTAAAGAAGGCAAGATAGGTAGAATTTTATCTCAGCACAATGGCTAGATCAACAATCAGTACCAAAAGACTTTTCTAAGTGTGACAATAGAGAACATGTTTTAGACTATTGAGGTCATGGGGGAAAAAGGATTGACATGATACTTATATATACTCAAAGAGCTTGACTCAAGAAGAAGATGGACAGATAGGTTCAATGATCTGTCCAAGAGAAGGTTTACATAAATTTGTTATGATACGACGCATTATAGGATTTAAAGATAAAAGCTTCATAAGAATCCATCTAGAATTTATAGATGTCTTTCAAATGTTGGGCGTCAATGTGCAAAGAGAATCCATGTATCCTTTCAGGATTCTAGATAACATCTAGAGGGCTATCTTTGGTGGATATTAGACAATGAAAACTGTAGGACTTAGTATAATGCATCGCTGACACTTGTACAATGTTAAATGGCCTCAAGCAGTGTCAACGATTGCTTGGAATCATCAGATTTGATTGAATAAAATGGCCAAAAGTTTAAAAGATTATCAGTCAAGTGATCAAGTAGGAAATCTGAATGCAAGCCTACCAACTTAGACTTTGAGATTTTATATCGCAGAGAGAGAGAGAGAGAGAGAGAGAGAGAGAGAGAGAGAGAGAGTGCCAACCCTGTTTGCATGTCTAGATGTGAAGGTGAAGATGGAAAGAGAGACAAGTTTATAGAAGATTTTGAGGTATGTTCGATTTTAACAGAATCCTTGATTTGATATAATTGAACACATCCTTTGATAATGAACATGCTAAAGAAAATTATAGGCTCTAATTTATTGTGGTCAGATGAAAATACAACCTTTAGAATGAGGTTAATTCAAAAGCAAGATACAGAGGAAACCTGATAGAATAAAACAGTCCAAGAAACAACAAACAAAATATGTTTAAGTACCAAGCTTAGGTGCTATAGAAAGCATGCATACACCAAAGGGGAGGTGAAAAGACTAATCATGTGGCCATTGATGATTTTAGGTGAAATTTCTCACCATATTATGAGCTAGTTGAGCCAAGACTGAGGACTCTCAAAGATAGCGAAAATTTCTCAAATTTTCACCTCAAAGAAATACGATTAATCCTAATAAACTCAAGGATTTCCTATTGAGTTTAACTTTTCTGACATAGTATCAAATATGGGTAATCAAGCCATCCATGAATCAACCAATCAAATATAATCTTTAGTCTCTTGACAATAAATTAGATGTCAGACATCTTGAGCTGTGTATAAATTAAGAAATCTGAATTACACATCTTACTTAAGGAAAGGGGGATCAAATTTAATAATTCTTGAAAATGGAATAAATTCAAGAAACCACATGAAGGCACAAGGTGAATGGACAATGAAGCAAAGAGTGGGCAATTTTTCAATCCTGCTAGTCATAGATATGACAAGTATCATTGAAACTCTCCTCTCAAATGAGATTTCCTTTTACAAGAACATGGCCCAAATTTGGACACCTTGCCACAGGAAGAAGCATATTTCGAATGCAGATTCAAAACCCCATATCCTATCCACCTAAACATACCAATATCTTCTTCTTCTTCTTTTTTCTTTTTTAGGGAATCGAAGGAGAGTGCCACCTCCTCCACAAGAAAATTTATTAAAACCAAGAAAGTTATAAAGAATTTGTAATGAAAGTCAGAAGATTACATATATCTGTGTGGAAGCATGACCACTTTGAGAGCAGAGGTTACCCCATAGAGTGAAGGTAGATATAATTTTGTGAATGATCAAGGAGGAAGGAAAGCACTTGTTATGGAAGAGTCTTGTATTTCTCTCATTCCACAGGTGCTACATGAACTGCACATACCAATATCACCACCCACAACTTAGTACAAGGTCTTATTTGAAAAGATCCTTTCACTTCCCATCCTTTTACTGCTCAACATCCTTTTCTTCCCCAACCTCTCCTGCCCTTCACCCATCCAGGACATGGATTTCTTGATTTTCTCCTCCT
This sequence comes from Metroxylon sagu, assembly GCA_017589505.3. NCBI lineage: Eukaryota > Viridiplantae > Streptophyta > Magnoliopsida > Arecales > Arecaceae > Metroxylon > Metroxylon sagu. Next base: position 2,271,773 of record JACVBY030000663.1, read on the forward strand.
CATGGATTTTATAATATGTAGGATCATGCATATTCTTACTCTTGCACTATCACTCAATAGACCTCTATGTTAACAGCAAGCTCAAAAGGAATCAATAAAAAATAGATACATAATCCTCTGATGGTGGTTTTTACCAAGCTGATCAGCCTCACTTCTCTTCCAACAAATACTTAATCGAAATCTGACGTCAAGAAAACCCATCTCATCCTCTCTTTGTGGGACCACAAATAAGCACAGAATTAATCAGGTTTATACAGACCATATTACATCCATATACAAAACAATGTCAACTACCATCCCATATACTAAGCCCCAAAACAATACACAAGATTACAAAACATATAAAAACAATACACAAGATTACAAAACATATAAGAAAAAACATTCCACATTTCACCCCAAAACAAACAGACGAAATGTTAGCAACGCAGTTCAGGAGCCACCAACCTACCGATAATGAAAGATAACATCACGCAAGAGCCTCTCCATCGGACTCCAAAGTCCAAAGAGTCTCCAACCACCAACAGGGAACAACATAATTTAAATTATTAACTCAACAATTACTGCATTCCGATCCAGCACCTAAGATTGCTTTGCTAACTCTGAGGACCATATAGTTCAATAATCGAATTTAAAGAGAGAGATATTAAAAGGGCCGTTTCGAAGCCCTAACTAATCCATATCCATATCCATATCCATATGGTTAAACATAATAAAAGTTTCTCCCTAACAGGTAATAACTCGAGGAACCCTACGAGCTCCGATTTAAAAGCAGTAACAGAGTAACTAGATTTACCAACGTTAACTACGGAAGGCGATCAAAAGGGCCAGGACCAGGCACCCTTCAATTTGATCCGAAGAGGGGAAGCAGAAGAGGAAGCTCCCTTGGCGGCGGTGAGGCAGTCGAGGCCGCAGCCGCACTGGGGGCACTCGTAGAAGTTGTCGATGGGGAAGTCGGCGGAGGCGATGCCGACGGAGAACTCGAGCTGTTCGCCGTGGCGGGTGACCTCGATGATGTTGATCCAGAAGAGGAGGATCTTGACGCTGACGCCGCGGAGGTCGGAGAGGCGGCTGTCGGCGATGCGGCCGGAGATGGTGGGCTGGTAGCGCAGCTGGTAGGAGCCCTCGAGGGAGAAGCTGCAGGTGCTGTTGAAGTAGGCCGAGAACTCGCCGGAGTCCGCGTCGAGGTCGTAGCCCACGCAGCCCTTGGGGAGGATCCCGATCGGAAAGTTATACGACTCGAGCACCTCGTAGGCGCTCAGCTTCGTGTCATCCGAGGCGGAGGCGAGGGAGAGGAGGAGGAGGACCGAGAGGCGGAGGAGAGACCCCATTTTTCGCTGGCACGCGTCGCCGAGATGCGGTTTGGTTCCTTTTCTTCTCTTGTTTGATGCCTTCTCTATGCGAAATTATCCACAGAGACCGGTTCCCAGTTTGGCTTTTGGCGATGGAGGCCGAGAACACGTGTTATGAAATGTTTACTGCCCAACGCTCTCCGGTACAGCGGGTAGGTAGCGGAAAATTCAAAGATCGGGGTATATTCTTGGCTAGTCACCAATAATTACCAAAAGATTTACCTTGCTCCCACGGCATAGCATATGGTATATGGTGATTGGTGGATTCGATATGATCGGGCTAGATGGCCGTCCGATCATGCTTTGGAATTCGTAATTGTATTCATAAACGCGTCTAATAATAGATATTCTATATGGCACTCATAATTTTTTTTAAAAAAATAATTTAATATGATATCAACTTAATTTAGCTTTTGTTTAGTGATATTTTGGTTTGATGGTTTTGTTTTTTTTTTTTTTTTTGACTTATAATTTTTTAATCCATAGTTCTTATATTAAATTTTTATCTATATTGATTTTAAATAAATATGAATATAAATTTATATTAACTAATATTTATATTTATATTTATCATATAAAATTATCTATAGATATTAATATCTTGATCTCTAAGATCAATATTTCTAAATATAAAATAAGACTAAATAATTACATGTATAGAACATTTAATAACATTACTTTCTTAATATTTTATGATAAAAATATACTTTTTCATACTTAAACTTTAGTTCGAAATTTATTTTAATTCTTAAACTTTTAATTATCATCATTTTCTACTTTATATTCTAAAAATTGATGAAATAATTGATGTATCATTTTAACAACTAGTCCACAAACTTATATTATGACATATTAATTATTCTACCAATTGATTTTATATAAATATTTATAAAATATGAAAAGCTAAATTAACATGGTGGAAGGTTTGGGAATTAAAAATATATTTTAACGTTTTTTAACCTATCTAATATGAAATTTAATGATGGACCGAACGATGGAGTGGTTCGATTGATATAAACCTTTCAAGCACTCCACCGGCATTCACCTGCATGTCAATTTGAGAAACGGAGCTGGCTGGCGATCGCTGCAAGTAATTTTTGAGTCAGAAATTTTTTATTGGTTTCGGAGCTGTGAACGCGAAAAGCATGGGAACGTGCCGTGGGCCGCAAACTGTGCCATTTCCGACGTTCGCCGGTCCCGAGCGCATGTTCGTCCGTTCCGAGCACAGAGACCGGCCGGCCTCTGTGCGCATCCATAGAGATTTATTAGCGCTGTAGTTCTTGTCTCCACCGTAGCAAACGATGTCTTGTGAACGGCTTTCAGGGGCGGTCGATGGGTCCAAATGCAACGCTATGTCACCTGCAGCGCCATTCGTTTGTTATATGCTATTATACTCTTCAGAGAACAGGATCGGCACATGTAACTTTAAATTGAACGGAATAAAGAATGGGAAAAATTAACCAGTAGTGGATTAGATGTCAGTGTAGCAAGATTATGTTTGATGATATTTAGATCGACACAGGTATAATTTTTTACGGTAGAACTTTTCAAAATATAATTTAAAAAAATATATATTTGATATTTACTAAATATATTTTTAAAGATTATAGAACTTTAACCCTTTTTTTTTTATATAACTAAACAAAAAAAAATATTTTTAAAATAAAAAATTGATAAAAACATTATATAATACCTTTTTACTATCTAACCATTTGTATTCTTAAAAGTATTATTATAAAATATTATATTAATACTATAGCATAATAATATTGTATTATAATAATGTTAAAATATATCATATTATAGTATATAATATATTGTAAGAAAATATTATGATATTCTAATATATTATAATTTATTATTGTAACATAATATTTAACAATGATATAATAATGTAATATAATATTTTAATTATAATGTATTATTATAGCAATATCATTAAAATTATGATGTAAACCATGCTCTCCCAACTAGAGGTTGCCTCTTTGAGGATCCGCAGCATGATGGGAAGATCATGCTCAACACTTGATCTCCGTGGCAATGACAAGCTTGAGATTATTATTTTAGAGTTCCTGATGAGAAAAGTGATAAAAATCATTATGAACTTTTTAAAAGTTTAGAATTAATTTTAATCATAACAAACTTTGTGATAAATAAATAGAAATCGACTTCTGATTCTTATGAAACATATTTTAATCTTATAAGGTAATACCGATCTCTTCTCTATATAAGCATTTGTAACCTTAGAATATCATCAAGTATTATAAATAAGAATGTATGAGAGATGAAGATTTAGAGATTTGTTCTAGTTATGTGAGCTTTGGATTTATATGAAAGAAATTAGGAGAGAAAGAAAAAGAGTTAAAGTTAGGTTTTTGGCTTGTTATTATTTATAATATATTTATTTATTTATTTATTTAATTTTTAACTTTTTGGGGCTTTTAAGTTGCTTGGAGCACAATAAGTGGAATTATAAGGCATGGAAATTTTAATAACGCTTCTTATTTGAAAAACATATGCTTGATGGTAGGGTCAACGGGCATGTAATCAGGATATGTGATAAATATTAACTTTCCAACAAGGATTTTGCTAAAGTATATTAAATACACTTTAAAAATATAAAAAATGCATTCAAAATATATTTAACATGTTTGGGTTTATGAAATTTGTTGGAATTATAATTAATTCATATAATCAGTGATATTCCTTTTGTTATAATTTCAAAAATATTCTTATATTTTAATATGTTTGAAATTTATTTTTTTAAAAATAATTTCTTAATTTTGATAAAAATATAAACTTAAATTATAATCATGATGATATCATATAATTTTATTCCATTGAGTGCCCTAAACATAATTTTTTATATATATTATGGACTATAAGTTTAAGTGTACATAAATAAAATTTGATGTGATATAGTAAAAGTGCATTATTAAGAGTAAAATGAAGATTATTTTGTTACCAAAATAAGATCCTTCACAATATAAATTTTGTATTGCAGATGGCATACTTAGATGATCATCATATAAATATAAATAATTTTAATTATATTTTAAAAATATAAAAAAATTATAAATATTTATATACACAAATAAATTCATGTCATATAAGCATAAAAGGTAGGATATGTCAGCATATCCAAGCTTCCTTAGCATTAAGCTTACAGCAATGTTATTAGGATTATGGTTGGGTTTTTTTTTTTTTTTTTTTGGACCACATAAAGCTGTGTTTGCTCCATGTTATCCGTCTCAAAAATGAAGCTTGGATTACTCTCTCTCTCTCTCTCTCTCTCTCTCTCTCTCTCTCACAGTCATCCGAAAGCTATTGCCTCTTTCCCTGTCCACAGGCTTTTTTTATTATTATTAGTTTCTATTTTATAGTAAGTCCATCGTGTGTGTACCATCAATCACGTGACAGAGACACTTAAGTTGCTTTATATATTGAAAATATTTTTTTTTTATTTCCTTTTTTATTTTTATTTTTAAAAAATAATTTTTTATAAGTAAAAAATAAAAATTATTTTTTTCTATTTTCATCATAAATAACATCTCCTAAATGTAGAGATAAAAAAAAAATTTTAAAAATAATTTGTTCCCAACTATTCTAACTTTTGTTTGAATTAAAAAAATGGTGCAAATATTCTTAAATTATTTTCAATATTCTTTATTCTAAAAAAATATTTTAATTTTCAATGACTAAACATATCTTTTATTTTATGAAAAGAAAAATAAAAAATATTATTTTTTTTCCTTTATTTCTGTCCATTAGCCCTTCTACTTTACCATCAACAATGCAGTAAGGTTGATTAATTGACGCAATGGCATAATTATTCAAGTCAACTACGTTTGCAAGTTTATTTATAAGAATAATAGACGGATATACATGCAATAATTTTGACTTCGCCTTTCGATATATAGAATTACAAGTACTATTTATTTTCACCAATCAAAAGAAATCCAAACCTGGGCACAAGTTTTGATCGAATGCATTATTGGGCTGGGCCGGGGAAGATTGGGCAGGCCTAGACCTGAGCCCATCTCGGCCCGTCAAAAACTTTCCCAGTTTTAATGATACAGCCATGATATTAATTTTTTTTTTTTGAGAAAATTACACTCGGATTGTTATTATATTAAGTGTTTGCCTAAAGTTGCGAGAGAACTCTTTATGGATCTAATGGATAATCCTATGAACTATGAAATTTGATCGCTCAGTTGTTTTCAGGAGACGTCTGATAGAAAGAAGATGATCATGTTCTTTTGATAGGTCTCTCCTGCAATGCTATGTCATACATAAAGGGAACCAAGCTCTACATGGCTTCTATCCACTGCTTCAACCGCCTCTAGAGAATGCTAACATACTACAAAACAACTCCCTTATCTATTCGCAATGGACACACTTGTTAATTGGTCATCACATACTTTACTCACAGCTGAGGGTAGGCATGGGCCGAGCAGCCCATGGGCCGGCCTAAGTCCGGTCTTAAAAATTTCAAAAATCGAACTAATGTTTTTCATCCATAACACCAAGTCGAGTCTGATTTTTTAGGCCCATTCAATTTAGACTTGAATATATTCGAATGTAGCCAAATGTAGCGCGCTCTTTCTTTTTATATTTATATATAATATTAGATTTGATGGAGTTTGTTACTTGAAATTGTGTAAAATTTAGTAGCATGTTCATTATTAAAGTAATAGAACTGCAGTCTTATTCAAAGGTTTTTTTAATTACTATTTAATATATTTTATTATTTTTTTGGTAAAAAATATGAGTTAAGTTGGATTGGATTCAGGTCTTAAAGAGATTCTTATAGGACCGAACTTAGATTGATAATGCTTAACCAGAGTTTGAGCCAAGTCTAATTTACCCGATGTCTTTAGCTATTCTTTCTATCCTAATCTCAATCCAGGCTCAAGCCCAACCCTACTCACCGCTGACTACTAAAATATGGTGGCATGACACGAACTTACCATGTCTTTTTGAGTAGACTTACCGTTTGGACGTCGTCATTTGGATGGAAACTAGGAACAATAAAATAAAAATAGTTTTAAAACTTTTATCCATGAGGACAACGACAAGAGAGAGAGAAAAAAAAAAAAAAAAAGGAAAAAAAAAAGACCACCATAGGACCACACCCACTTTATTGCAGTGATGACTGTAAGGACTATGATAATGATGATAAGATTGGCATAGATGGCGTGCCATGGATGATTTTATTATGACATCTAGATCACACATATGAACACCAACCATGGAGCAGTGTCTCCAATATTTTGCAAATTGAGCCATCGACGACCATCATGAGGCATTGTTTAAGAGTAAAGAGTGGTAAGATGCATGCAGCAATCCAAACATCCATTAGAAGCAACGCTATTAGCTTCTTCATGTAGCACCCCCATGAAAGGACTTGGACTCCACCTCAATTGAGCATATACAGTATCAATATAGTATCAAATTGATACCTCTTAATAGGATCTTTTCAGAAAGAGAGCTGCTAAACTTAAATATCTTTTCAAAAAAAAATAAACATTGTCCTCCTCTTCCTCCTCCCCTTGTTAGGTTCCATCCAAGGGGTCTTGAATTTTGGCTTTCATTATCTTATTACTTTTATTTGCTACCACTATTTTAATGAAATTCGAATCGATTAACCCTCTCTTTTTTCACAAGCATGCATGCACGCATTCACAGAAAAAAATAAAAAAAGAAAAGAAAAGAAAAGAAAATTCCAATCAGATGTGCTTGGTTTTTATCCATGTTGAATGTAATCGGAATAATAATCTTTTTTCAAAAAAAAATAAAATAAAATTATGATCGTTGCATGCTTTTTTTTGGTTTTTGAAAAAAATTGAATCATCCAACTTGAACTTGATTGATATCGTGTTCCATCTCTCAGCTAAGGCCAATGTAAACCTCATTATTAAAATATCTAATTTGAAACATATTTTATTTATTAAAAAAGAAATAAATAAGGGATGAACATAGCTATAGGCACATCTATCACACAAAAAGATTTTCATAATGATATGGCATATCATTAATCAAGCCACTCCTAAATTTTACACACAAATTTCTCATGAGTTTTTTTTACGTCATTTGATACAAAAATTTCTTATGGCTGACCAATGCTCCGTAGCATTGTACCATTGTTGAAATAAGAACAAAATTTAAACAACATAATTTTTTATGGTTTGAAAAATATCTTCATTTACTTAATGATGCAAGTGAAGTTCTTCTCCCTTTTTTTTTGTCGAAAATGAAAGAATGAATGAAAAAAAAGAAAGAAAGAAGACTTTTATATAATGCTTTTATAATATTAATGACAATGTCAATCACAGTGATCCAATATTAAATTTTTCAAAAGCAAATCCAATAATTAAATTTCCTTCCCCTCCAACCCTAACATAAAAAAGAAATATTGAGGACAAAGGGAAGCTAAAAGCCTTCTAGAGCAGGCCCTCTTCTTTCTTCTTTCTTTCTTCCTTTGTTTCTTTCTTTTTAATTTTTGATCAATTGGCCTGGCCCTCTTCTTCATCATGCCCAGATGAACCATCTGGCTCGATGAGTCTCTGGTGTTGCCATTGACCTTCAGCTCCCTCTCCCAAGTTTTTTGATGCCTTTGTATTCATGTAGATCATGTAGAGAACCAACTGAACAGTACCCAATAGGAAACCAATTCCATTTGGTATCTGCAAGCAAACATATCATTAATGAACAGCTCTGCACTGATTTTGGATTCCTTCAATCAAAGATTTACACCATTAGATCTTGATCTTGGCCATGTGGTGATACCAAATGGAAAGGAAATCTTCTGTACCTTTCAAGAAATGTCTATATTTATAATAAATATATTTTTGCTGCTCCAAGAATAAATTGAAGGATCTAAAGTGAATTATGCCAGCTCAATTCTACTGCAGGGTATAAATGCAGTACTGTAGTGTTTTAGCTTCCTCATAAAGTGCATATATATATATATATATATATAGCATTCCAATCTTACCACAAGATATATATGCAGTACCCTAACTTAAGTTACAGGAGATAAATATAGTATTTCGACTCTATTATAGAATATAAATACAATTATATTTTCACAAGCTATGAAGTTAAAATATATTTAATATTTAATATTTGTAATCAAATAATTAAGTGTAAGTAATGAAATTTAAAATGGAAGATTTTATTTTGATAAAGATCTATTATTCTATTATATGGATATATGGTGAGCTTCACTTTGGTGCTTTGTTATGTGAAATTTAATAAAAATATATTATTTCATCATTCAAAATTGTTAAATTAAATATGTTTAATACTTGCTTGATTCATAAGCATACACATACATAAATTAATTGTTACGTACTAAACTATGAGGCTTATTTTTTTCATTTATCTATCTTTCATAATTAAGGACTAAAGGCTAGCATGATAAGAGTCTCGGAATGAGCAAATAGAGGCAGGAACGGCTCCGTAGTTAGATTAGCTTTAATTTTATTGAGTTTGTATGTTAAAGTGTTGCAAGAGGATTTTTTATAAATATATCAAGTCATGAAATTTTGAAATTATACCCTCCTTGTGATTATTAATAATCTATGTGGATATATATGTGTGTAATATTTAAAATTTAAAATTTTGCCATTGTATCCTCTGATAATCATTGTGGTCTTTTTATCAATTATATTATTATGAGATCATGATGAATGCTTATGGGTATACAATGATTGCCGTGCCTAGAATCTATGATTTTGGATCGACAAAAATGCCTTGGTCACTTTGGAGGCTTGTCTCTTTACAAAATCTTTTTACAGGTTTCTCGGCAAGCATTTTGCACCAATCCTATGAAAGGTTAAAAATCAAAGTGTTTTCCTTGTTAGGTTTCTAAGATAGATATTGAATGCTAGAGATGTCTTAGTGGACACACATCAAGAGCATTGCTACTTTGTGAAGACCCTTCACAGCTTCACATCTGAAGACCCTTCGGATGTCTTCTTGAACTGCCGCTTTGCTTAAAATTATTTGGTCATCAATCCTTGATGCATTAAATATCCAGTCCTATCCTAAAGAGAGAGTTACCCAGAGATGCTTATTTTGCTTTTGAGCGGTCAGCTGCCATGATCTTCTAATTAGGGTTTAACGCTTCTATCATAATGGGATGGTGTCATAAATAAAAGAAAGTTTAGAAATATAAAAGAATGGTCTAAAAATTGAAAGCATTGAATAAAGGACTTAAGCGAGTGAAATTGAAACCTGATTATCCAAAAAAGATTTTAAAAAAATAGTCTAGGTGAACTTAAGAAATAATCGAAGTTTTTCAAATAAAAGTACCTACGAGTTTGCATTCTATGTTATCGGGTTGTCAAAATATGAAATATTATGGTTTAGAGTTAACCACATTACTCATTTAGGTTTAGTCAAATAGTCCGTTTCATTATTTTTTATTATATTTTTTTATAAATTATAAATAGAGTGCATTGCCTCCCTTTCATTAAAAAAAAAAAAAAATCTTTTAGGCTAAATTATACTTTAGGTTCTCAAACTTTCACTCAAAATTCATTTTCATCTTGAAATTTTCAATGTTTACAATTTAATTCTATATATTTTAAAAATATTGCATTCTTAATGTCTCATTATCTGGAATCAATTAAAATTGATGGAATTGTTGATGTATCATCTTAACATAAATATATGGACTAGAATCATTAAGACGGCACATCGGCTATTTTATCAACTTTAACTCAACCCTCGTAATGAGATATCAATGCAATATTCTTAAAACATAAGGAATAAAATAAATTTTGAATGAAAGTTTGAGGATTCAAAGTATATTTTTGCCTTTATTCCATATATTTAAAAACATGAACTTAAAAGTGAAGCAAACACCTTAAATTCCTAAGGAAAGATTCAAATGCTCATCGTAAATACATTTTATCTTGTTTATGAGTTATGTAAAAGAGATGAATGATACCTTAAGATTTATGAAAGATTTGCTAAAATAACGGCCTATCAAAATTTTAATCACAAGTAAAACTAAAACAATAGAGTACTTAATTACCCCTTCTTTTCAATCAAAACCAAGTCCTAATTTTTTTTTTTTTCAGTGTCTTTTTTAGATTAATGGTATATATTATCAGGAAGTTGAGAGTAAACTTAACCCCAAGGAAAATATCTCTGTCAAGCACAGCATAAGCCGCCCAAATGCCACCATTGAGCAAAAGAAAGAAGGAGAGGAGGAAAGGCATATACTCCACGCTCTTCGTGGTGATGACTGTTTTCTGTTGCATAAAGATAAAAAGGCATTAAAAGGAAAGCATATGGAAAAAACCAATGCACTAACAGTAACAGGTTCACTAATTGATTTTTTGTTAAGACATCACTAATTAATTAAGTAATTCATTTTGTATATATAAACTATATGCATAGGAGAAAATAATTGTAGTCTCTTCTTCACAAGGAATTAATGGTGCAATGAAATGTGATGCCTCAAACTTACATCACAGTAGGCATGAAATCAACTAAACAGCTATGAAAAATAGAAACTGCGAGTTTAAACAGGAGTTTATCTGCAAGCGTAATAAGGTTTGCATAGGTTGGCCCAATTTAGCCGTTTCAGCTTTCATTATGAATGATGGAAAAAATAGTTTTAAGAGATGAGGTCCATTTAGACCGCATTACTTGAGGACATACATTATGGATTAGAATATGCTTTTAGTCGTCAAACTTTCACTCAAATTTCATTTCAGTTATCAAATTTATAGTTGTTATAACTTAACCACTCATATTTTTAGAATATTGCATTTCTGACGTTTCATTATTATATGAGATCAATTAAAATTAATAAAATAATTGATGTATTATTATGATATATAGATTGATTAACAATATAATATATTGATTATTCTATTAATTTTAATTGATTCTCTATAAACAATATATTAGAAATACAATATTTTTAAAATACGGAGGGGCTAAACTGTTACAATCAAAAATTTGATAATCAGATTGAATCTTGCATGAAAGTTTGAGGATCAAAAGTAAATTTTCGCTTACATTATATGTATTACAATAATTATGCAAAGCTTTAAATTTAATTGCAAATTAGGTTCATATCTCAATTCATATAAATATTGGAATCAAACTTTGATCATTTGTTTATTTACTAGATTTAAACCTATTATGCATATTAACTCTTGAAGATTAGTACTGTTCACTAATATGCATTGAAATAATTAATTTGATGCAATATTTTAGAACAGACGCTACCAACAAGATTATGTTGACTTGCCTCAAATGATGCATTGCACAAGAAAATGATTCTTGTAAAGTACGGCATTGACATAAAACAACAACATATTTTAGAGAAAAAAATTGTTAAACAAGCAACGATTGAACCAATATTTCTACTAATTCCAACATATTTCTACTAATAAGACTAACGTCAGGATGAATCAATATTATTAAACTCAGATAACTTTTCGTCTGCACTTAACGAGGTTATAAATTTAAAACATTATCCATGATTTAAGATAGAAAAATGAGAGGCTATATTCTTAATCCATAAGGTAAGGGCCTAAACTTTCGGCTTCACAGTGCTAAAAGTCATCAGATTTGCATATTGATGAGTCTAGTTAAATGCAAAGAAGTCAACACACTTCTGTTAAAAAGAAAGGAAGAAAAAACAAACAAACAAACAAACAACTAATCTATCTCAGTCAAATGGAACTATGAAATTTATGCAAATATTTGTCCACATCCATTATCTTAATCATGGTAGACCAGAGTTGCCCTACAAAATTTTGGCTTCTTCTGATCATTGAAGGGCCATCAGTCCCATCAAGCGTGGACAAAATTATTATGTTGGTCAGAGAAGCAGAAGATTAATAATAGTTTATGTCCAACCCCCGAGTCACATGGGAAGCAAGGAAAATATTTTTATTAGCCTTCCATTCTTGGCTTTTTATTATTTTAGAATGGGCCTGCAGCAGGTCAGATGAGAACGTTCTTAACTTCTTTATTTATTTTTTTTATTTTCTTTGACCTTGTCATGCTGTCTTTAAGCGAGACTCAAATGTAGACACTAGCTAGCATGCAACATCTCTTGCACATGGCCATGATTAGAAATATTGGAATAGGTTCTTATGAGCTAAGATTAATATGTTGTCATAAGTTTCAATAGGTAATGTAAACATTCATCACGAAACATGCATGGCATTTAATTCTCCTAAAGGCTAAACGCATGCTCTTGTGGAGGGATGCGTGCAAGAAAAACCTCCCATCAAATTATCCACCTCCCATCGAATTATCCTGGACCATGATTTAAGCTTAGTTGGGATTGAATTTTTTTTTTTGCCTTTTATTTTGGTATCGATTTAAAAATTTTTGAAATCAAAAAATCGATTCATTTTGAATTTTTGAAAAGCTAATATAAACTAAAACAAACTTATGTATATTTTATAGGCTTTAATTTATATTACAATTAAAATTAAGGTATCATAAGTATGTGTGAATAATTTAGCTGTATAAAAGTTATATATTTTTTTATTATAAAAAATTAAACTGTTATTTAATTTTAAAAATTTTATTATGAAAATCAATCTATTCTAAAACAGGTATAAATAGGTTAATGAACGGATAATATTATATTATTAAAATAGATTATCATAAATCAAAGTACTCGTTGGTGCTTTTTTATATGGCAGACTAGTAGGTGTTGAGTGGCTCACAATCTCAGTACCATGGCGGATTGAGCAGGTAAGTGAAGGCAATGCACGGTTCACATGGTTCGCAGGCCTTCCAACCATTCGTGACCCGTGCTCCAAAAATTAAAATCAAGAAGATGACCCGAATGGCCTGGCGTGCTGATGGCGATGATTCATACTCGCTGTTCCCCGCTGTGGGGCAGTTGTTCTACGTCTGCCTCACCTCAACATCAGACATGCCTTCATTTGTGACAGATAATAATATAATATGGAAGGATCCGCTTTTATGTTGAATGATGGCTTCTAGCTTATTTGAATCCACATGACTTTTATGCACCATGATGTTCTCCCTATGGGAATGACAATAGATGGGATAGGGCCGGACCAGCAAATAAAATCTCATCTCCATTCATTCCACCTTCAATCCATTCTTATCCTGCCCCACTCCTACCGTATATATTTATAATATTTTAATAAAAATTATAAAATTAATAATATATTTAAAAATAATAATAATAATAATAAATAATTTTATAAATATGAAAATATATAAGAATGCTATAATATTTAAATATGAGATTGATAAAATGAGAAAGAAGCAGAGGTTATTCTGATTTTATTCCATTCTCGTTAATAAGGACAAAAATAATTGTTTCCGTCCTATTTCCATTTCTATCCTAATTGAGGTGAGACAGAACGAATCATAGCTTAATGGATTGTAATTGTCAACTTTCTGCATCTAATTAATATATGTTGTTTAATTATGAGTTAAAAAGAAAACTTTTGTTGTTATAATCTTTAATGTTTAAAAGTTTTGCATTTCTAATAGCTAAATTTGATAAAATAGCTGACGTATTACCTTTCTTTGAGTAACTTTATCAAGAATAAGTTGATTGGTTGGTAGAGTGATGGCACGATAACTATTTTGTAAACTTTAACTTATCCCATGTAACAGGATTTCAAGAAAGCAACAATTTAAAACACAGGAACTAAGCTGTAACAACGTTGAGGATCAAAACGAATTCTAGGTGAAAGTTTGGCAAACACAGCACGTTTTCGCCAAAAAATAAACGTTATCTCTTACCCACTTTTGGCCAACTTATGTCTAATAGGTCTACTGCCGACTGTTAGCAATCATGCCTTCTCAGACCAAGCCAAAAGAAAAATTGCCATCAGCAGCCAAGTTTCTAACAGGTTATAGCTAAATTATTATATCGTCAACTGCAAATTTATGAAAAGAGATCTGAAAAATCGGCTGCTTGAAACGCAACACTATGGTCCACAACCTACTCTTGTTAGGGCCAACTTGGCAAATCCCCTTCACCTCACTTTCAGATGAGCTGGAAATTTTTCCTTGAAACGTGGGAAAAGAATTGTGCAAGATATCTTGCGTACGGGGGCATTCCCAGTGCCAAGCTAAATCCCCAGCAAAGCAATTTGGCCTTTCTCCCATTTGAATGATGCCTTCACAATCGTTGTCAAGAATGGAAGGTTCCCTTAAAAGTCTCTCCCATTTGAATGGAAGATAGAGGGATTTGCCAAGCTGTGAGATTGCCATGCATGTCACGTTTCATTATTATATATGGCTGGTAGATGTAGAGCAGCTTTCACATCTATAAACCCTTGTGCTGTACATAACTATACAGCAAGCTGGCAGACGCAACCTCTTCTCGGATGCTGCCTCTTTGTGGGAAAAAACTACGTTAAAAAAGAGAGTCCAGTGCTGCTGTTGGAGTACTGGCAAATTAACTAACTGCTGTTTTATAATTAAGCAATCTTCTGGGAAGGAGAGAAGCGAAGAAGAGAGGATGTTACCATTGCGACCAGCGGCGATCCATACATGAATACGTTGAGGCAGGCACAGATGGCTCCAACGACGATAACCCTCAAGCTCTCCTCGATCGCCAGCCTTGTAGCCAAAACCACCGCTCCAAAAATTCCCACATCCAAAATTGCCACCAAAATAGCCGTCTTAGCCTAATAAAAACATAACCCCCCCTCCCCCCAAAAAAAAAAAAACAACAACTTATATTCACAAAGAAATAAAATAAACGAAAGCCAACCATAGTACTTGCATCCTTCTTCTTCATAAGAAGCATTTGAATCAGAGTTCTAAGCTATTATTTTCCATTGACTATACTTTATAAACAGATTCATCATATCAAAAATTGATATCAAATCGATATATTTACATATGTAATATAGCATACTGAATCAATGGCATATCGGTTAGATAGATCAAAAAATTTTAATTTATGAATCGTTTTGAATCAAGCTAAACCGAACGTTTCAATATATATGGTTCAAAATTGGTATGAACAACAAAGCGATTCGCTCTACCCTCTATGCCAAAACAATAGGTTGAATTATTTCAATTCTAAACTAGTTCGATTTGCTCTAAATCATTTAGTTTGGAATGATTTGTGAAACCCTACTTTGTAGCCACTCCTCTCTCTCCATGGAGGGCTTTGTGTGACTTCGTTTGCCTAGTGAGAACTGCTGCTTTCTTCTCAGAAGAGAAGGCAGATCTCTTGCTATTATTTTCACAAAAAAGGAACATAAAAAAGAAAGAGGCCATGGTTGATGCTTCTTGTTGCAAGATCTTACCCTTAGCGATGGAGTAGCATATACGAGGAACAAGGTGACATAGATAGCCTCCAAAACAACGCCCAGCCCATTAACCGTGGCAACGAGGAGGCCATCGGGCTTGGTGATCCCATAGTACACCCACAAAGAGGAGTTGAGGAGGGTGACGACGTAGAGAGCCGACTTGAAGTCCTCCGTCGATCCGTTCTCAACTATTCTCCAAAACGTCTTGCTATAAAGATGACCATGATCATCCCATTAGTATAGACCCAAATGAGTTGTAGAATATAGATAGAAAGATAGGCCATGAAGCTTTGGAATAACAATCTAAAGTAGTGATACTTGCATTGGAGAAGCAAAGACCAAGACAGAGATAACATTGCCTGCAAGAATAGAAAACAAGAGAACATCAAAGTTAAGCATAAGATGGTATCATTGGGTGGATAGCTAAAGCTCACCGAAAACTCCAATGGAGAAGAGGAGGGGTTCCATGATGGAGAAAAGAGAGTGGCAGATGAAATCTGGGCGTGGGGGTGAATAAAAAGAGGGAGGGAAGGGAAGAACGTGGTCTAATTGGTGGCCGTTCGTCAAAAAATAAAAAATAAAAAATAAAGAAGTACGTGTGGGACACAGGGATGACTCTAATAAGTGATTAGATTTCTAATTCTCCTTTCTCTTTGTCATCTTAGAAGTTCTTTTGGTGATCTTGTTATCTCACAAGTACAAGGACCACAGCTGAGCTTAGCAAGGAACCAACTCATGAAATGATAAAAGAAATGCCACACCTACTTTAAGTGCATGACGAGTGAACGATGTCAGCACCCACGTAGATTTTTTTTCTTTTTTTTTTTAAAGCAGGAGGAGCACGTTATTTATTTATTTATTTATTACTAACATTATCATCATTGTTGCATCGCTATCGATATTATTATTTTATTATAAAAAAATTTAAAATTTGATCTATGGCAAATGATACGTTTGAGGTTGCCAAGGCTTATCCGTGCATGGTGATCAATGGAATGGTTGAATTCCAACTTTTATTGTGAATGGCACATAAATTAGAACTCTATTGTAGGTGTAAAGTGTTCCTTTGTAGAAAATAAGTAATATGTAAAATGCCTAAAAAATAAGATGAAGATAAGTAAACTAAAAGATACAATAAGACTTCGCTTAGACCTTTGGCAACCAAGTAGGTCTTTTGGTTTCATTTCAGGTTAAAAAAAAAAAAGAAAGAAAGAGAGAAAAAACTTGCTCTCAATGTACGATTGTGTTTGGAAGACTTTATGGTGGGATGGTTTTGAAAATATTATTAAAAAAAGAATCTCCATAGAAATATATGATTAATAATTAGGATTAATTTAATATAAGATGATATAAAGAAAGTAACTCTCATGAAATTGGGCATGCCACACATGGGCATCAAAATTTTTTTTTTTTTTTCACATAGAAAAAGGTGTTGCCTTTTATTTTATTTTTCTTCTCTCTCTTTTCTTTTCTTTTTTTCTTTGAATTTCACATTTCACATCCAACATCTTCTCAACAGTGTATTAACACCTCTCTTTATACTTATCTGCAAATCAAACCAGGCTATCCTACCCCTATATACTCTTAACCAAGGGTTCATATGTTATTTCATCAAAATTATCAAAAACGAAACAAATGTTGATATGCTTCAATCAAAAATTGTAGATGGTGAACCTTTTGTGTTTTGTCTCAATCAATGTATATGATAAAAAACATCATAATATAAGTTCATCGTCAAATAAATGGCAATGATTAATGACTCTCACACCATTGTGATCTATTGCAATCATCCTTCAATTGCCCTTGCACCATTCACAACACCTAAAATGTGGAATTCCTCTCCCGACCTACCTCTACTTTATTTTTGAAATCCTAGCTCATCTGCTCATCATTTCTTCCTTTTTGCATTTTTGATTGACCAAATGGAGATATCATCTATGTTGGCAAGATGAGTACCACCAAGGGAAGGTGATTTCAATGATAGCAGCCTCCATTTCTCCATCAAGAATAGTCTAGAGAGAGAGATTCAATACTTGTGGCTATGGGCATATATGTTCCATATATGTGCCTTCCCATTTCTTCCTCTCCTCTAATTTATCAACTTATATAAGGATGATTTCAAACGGGAGGCAAGATTGATCAAAGAAGAGAAGAAATTGAGATCAGGGGTGGAGAAAAGATTGAGCATTTGGAGATGGATGAGAACATTGAGATCGGCATCACAAATTGAAGGGCTGAGGAGCCTATCAAGGAGAGAATTGAGGTTGATGGTAGACAACTTAAGAATATTCCTTTCCTAAATTAAATCAATCTCATTGAGTGTGAAGAAATATAACCGTATGCTAATCTCTCAAGCCGACCAAACTCGAGATGTATCTTTCAAATAAAAATAAGTTTATCTAGTTTGTTTTGCAAATAAGCAAAGGAAGATAGATGTTAGATGCGATATCAAGAAAATATTGGATGTAAAAGGGAGAAAAAAAAACTTTTTTATATTTCGGTAATCCTTCTTCTTTATGGGAAAAAAAAAATTATATTGCTGCAAAGAAATAAAGATGAGACGAACAGGCTCTTACTTTAAGCGTACGTTTAATGACCCAGGTGAATAGATAACATGATTAACGTCGACGTAGAAGTTGTTATGAGATTAATTAAACACAAGCTTGTCCAAGCTTAACAAAGCTGGTGGACCCTATACTTGAAGTCACGTACATAGATTTTTCTCATTAAAAAGGGGGAGGGCGACGCCTCCGGAGAGTTGGGAAATGGTGCGAGGCCGAAAAGGGCAGGTGTGGTTGGGGATTGCCTGTTGGGGCCCTTTGTATGTTGGAATAAATTTCAAGTGGAGAAATATCTTTATTTCAAGCTGGATAACTTCTTGAGCGTGGCTTCTTGCTGTCTGTTATCCCGGATATAATTTTTTAACCATTATCCCACGCTTTCTTGTTGGGATATCAACTTGCATGCACTAAATAATTCTTAGAAAGCATATGCAAGCTATTGCAACTCACTATGGCCATATTCTAATGGTATCCGATCTCCAAGGCAACACGTAGGGAAATTTGGAAGCACATGTTCAGATCCATAGATCGAGGGGAATCTCTTTGGAGAATGAATCACCTGATATATCTTCAAACAAGAGGTCAGTTAATTTACCATATGGTCATAGGGTTCTCTATTCTCTATTTTTATTCCGTCAAAAATATGTTTTTGGTAAGATTTTATTCAAAATTTATGTTGATCTCTAAACTTTCTGTTATTATAATTTAATTTTTTATATTTTAAGAATATTGTATTCCTAATCTTTTGATATATGAGATCAATTAAGATAGGTAAAATAGTAAACACATCACTCTATCAATCAGTCCACATGTTTATGTCAAAGTGACACTTCAACTATTTTATCAATTTGAATTAATCCTATGCAACAAAATATCAAGATTAAATAGAAGTTCAAAAATTAAAATAAATTTTAAATAAAAATTTAAAAACTAAAATGAATTAAGTTTATCGTTCCAATGACACAAGCTAGGACGTTCTTTATGTAAGAGATAGGATAGAAGGATGGATGGATGGAAGAAGGAAAGAAAAAGAAAATAAATAAATAAAAATCTTATAATTATAATAAAATTATAATAGAACTAGAGGTGAAATGAAAAACGAGCTATGGTTGGCACCTACCTATCCAAAGGATTAATGGCCGTTGAAATACTGATGGTCCAATGTTGAAATATAATTTACTTCACAAGTTCAAGCCATTAACTTATGTTTCTCATATCAATGTTACAACCTCATTTAAATGGTTCGGCTAACATTATCTCTTAGAAAATAAGTTATTTTTATAATTATGAGATTTATCTAGAATTGCCAGCAATGAACT
Source organism: Metroxylon sagu (assembly GCA_017589505.3). NCBI lineage: Eukaryota > Viridiplantae > Streptophyta > Magnoliopsida > Arecales > Arecaceae > Metroxylon > Metroxylon sagu. Next base: position 2,291,305 of record JACVBY030000663.1, read on the forward strand.
CTAATGCTGCCTGATTGAATCTAATTAAAAGAAGTCCTTGATATCCATATTAGAATCCAGTTCAATCAACTAATTTAAGCTACTTGCATTTATATTAATCTTTCTACCTTCTGCTAATTATTTTATGTACAATTAAATCTTACGTTACACCATTTTTTTTTCCTTTCAAGAATTATAATAGAAAATTCCAAATATTTTAAAACTCTAGATGCCTCTTCAAAAACTTTCAATGAGAATAAAAAACATATAAGCAAACTCTTAACAACAACAATAAGAATATCATTTATTTTCTGATGGAGTTATTAAGAAAAGTAAAACAAAACATTAGCCTTGTTCCATTAGTCTCTCGTCACTTCATAATAGTATGGTACTTGCTTCTCGTTGTGTCAAAACTTAAAGAAGGCACCCATGGTCGAGGCATGGAACAAGAAATCTAAGTGGGTCCATGGTTGAGATATTTTGCTATATTTTAATTTTATCACTATTCTGGATCTATGTTGCTCAATAATTAACTCACTATGATGCTAAATTTAATTTAACATGCACAAGACTAACGAAGAGGTGTTGCATTTGACTCCTACGTTGTATATGTGAGAGTTTAATGCAGTTGTTAACGTACGTAGTGCCATTAGGCCTTTTTAGTTGTTAAGGAAGAAAAGTAAAGGGAAAAAAATGATTCACCTAACATGTAACTACCAAAAAATCTATCTAAAATTTGAATCTAGAATCTTTATTCACTTAAGTGAACATGGTGATCACTGAGCAAGTATCAATTCTTAAATAATATATGTGGTAAAATATATCACTTTTTTTTTATCATGCTTCTAATTGTACATGAATAATACCGTAAATAATGAGAAGTTCAAGAGTATAAAAGCATTAGATAAAGATTTAAAAGTATTGAGAGGTGGTCTAGAATGGATGAGATTAAAGCTTGATTTAAATATATATATATATATTAAAAAATATGATAATCAAACCCAAGATATATAATTTGATTCTTATTTGCAAATTGTTGAGGGTCAATTAAAAGATGAGCATACGTTCATTCCACTTTTGTGCACTTTAAGACATTCAAGCATAATTTTTCTTAATTTAGAGCTTAGGAGCTATATAGTATATTATGATGTTCAAGTAGCAACCCATATGATATGGTTAACTTAGCCTTACAATATATTTTTTATTTTTAATAATTAATGTTTTTTATTTTTAAAGAAATATGCCTTGGCCCTTGTACCAAGGCATCAGTAACTAGTATGGCATGACATATATGATCTGGCAAGAAAAAAAAATGGGTGCATGTTCACTTGTCTTAGGCCTAGAGCTAGAAAACCAATCACATAATGATATATCCGTATTTATTTATTTATTTATTTGACGAAAGGGAGGAAAGGGATTCCTTCCATCTTTTGTTATAAAAAAAGAAGAAGCTATTTACAAGGTTTAGAATTTGCTAAGTTCTAGTATAAAAAAAGAAAAAAAAATTAAGTAAGAGAAAAAGATTATCTTGAGCAGAAAGAAGAGCAGGCCTCCTACAACTCAGGTTCTTCAATGACAATATATACAATTGTCTGAATGGTGCATAAATGATTGCCGAGTTGAATGTAGAGCTAAAAGAGCTTGTTCTTTAATTGCTATCACAATAAGTTGGGGACATTTTTAATTTTTGACCAAAAGAGAGAGAAGCCAAGTAAGTCTTTTTGGTTGCATAGAAGGGACCAGTCTTTAAAGAGACTAATTCCCAAAACTGATGCATATGCTGATGAAGATTTCTTATTGAAAAAAATTCTACAATTTCTTGCTTCTCAAATAGCCCATGCTATAGCTGCAATTAGCATAAATGCTACTTGTTGTTGTCCTTTGATAAATGAACTGCTTCTCCAAACTTTACAAAAAGCAAAGAAATTTTGAGAAGGTTCAAACACATTAAGTTGCTAACAAATTGCACACCAGATTGGAGAGTATAGGAACAGTTAATTGAGACAATTAATTAGGACATGGTCCGTAGATTCAGTAGCCTGTCCACAGAGCATATCCTTCCATATCTTTATGAAGTCTTCCACTGAGATAATCATGAGCGTTAAGCCTATTTTTTAAAACAGAGCCAAGAAAACATTTTATTTTTGCTGGTGCTTTGAGCTTTCATATGGATTCACCATGCTCCCATTTAACACCTCTTTGAATAAGAAATTGGTAAGAGATGAAGTAGAGAAGGTCCTCATTTTCAATTCAAGAAGTTTCAGGCGTTCTTGTGTTGCCTCATCAGAGGAAAAAGGAGGCAAACTAAGCTTCCAAGAGTTGGATCTTTTCGAAAAGAATGAGGCAATGAAGCCTGATTTTCTCTTACAAGAGTTAAAAAGAGTGGGAAATAAAATTTTAAGAGAAACTTCATAACCAGTTGTCATGCCGAAAGAGAGTGGTCAAACCATTGCCAATAATGAATCTGATTCTATTCCACAGTGGAGGCCGAGATGAGATGATGTGTACCAAAGGCTTGAACTGCCTCATTTTAGTTTCCAGTTTGCTGAAGGTCTGATTTTCTTCTGGTTAGTCTAGAGAATTTGTCTTTTCCAAGCATCAGATTCATAGTTAATGAGTCTCCAACCTCATTTTGCCAATAAGGATCGGTTCATGAGGTTGAGATCCTTCACTCCAAGTCCACCCTCCTTTTTATTCATACAAATTATTTTCTAATTGACTTTGCTAGAGATTCCATGTGTCAAGTCTGATATCTCTTCAAAGCTTATCAATTTTCTTAATTACCCAAATTGGAAGTTTGAAGAGAGATATGTAGTAAAGAGGGAGCATTGAAAGCACCGAGTTTATCAACATAAGTGTACCACCAAAAGAGAGAAATTTGCCCTTCCAAGCTGATAACTTTGATTCAACTTTGGATCCATGGCATCCAATCTACTTTTGATAATTTGCCTGCTTTTAGAGGTAAGCTTAAATAAGTGAATGGAAGAGAAGAGAGTTTGCAACTGAGCTAAGTAGCATAACTTTGCACCTCTAAATTAGAGACTCCAATTCCTACCACCATACTTCTTTGAAAAAAATGAAAGAATGTTAAAAATTTTTTATCATGCGGATTCGCATAATAATTTTTTAAAATTTGAATTAATCAAATTTCTTATTGATAAAGTATTTTATATTAATCTATTTTAGTTTTTAATTATCATTTATGTTATTGGACTATTTAGCACACCTTAAAGTAGTATGATCTTATGTCATATGGGCGTTATAAATACATGGTTTATAACGAGTAGGGCATGTATTAAGTTAATTATTACAAAAAGAGATTCCTATCCTCATCCTATAAATATTGCGATGGATCCATTGAACAGAATATTTTCACTGCCTGTAGAGTAGAGAAAAGTATTCTTCTCTATCATACATACATTCACAATTCTAATTAGGTTTTGCAATAAAAGAGAAAGTCATGAATCTTGCAATAAACTCAAGTATAATTTATTTTATATTGTACAAGCACAAATAGTCTGAGATTATTGATTGTATATTTTGGATCTATGATATCTAAATTTTCTCTCATCCCTCACATAAATATTGCGGTGGATCCATTGAACAGTAATACTTTCGCTGCCTGTAGAGTAGAGAAAAATATTCTTCTCTATCATGCATACATTCACAACTCTAATTAAGTTTTGCAATAAAAGAGAGAGTCATAAATTTTACAATAAACTCAAGTATAATTTATTTTATATTATACATGCACAAATAGCCTGAGATTATTGGTTGTATATTTTGGATCTATGATATCTAAATTTTCTCTCATCCCTCACGTAGCTAAATGCACTGCGAAAGGTTCCAAATTCTCAACTCCCCAGGCGATGATTTTGGTGCCAAAACGAGTGCAGCTCGCAAGCAGACGTTGACAAAGATCTCACAAGCTTGTCTAAGCTAGTCTGGCGGTAAATTGATGGCTTTGGTAGGCTGCCACCTTTGCTCAAGTGCCTCTGTTGAGCTCCATTAAAGCTATCTTTGCCTTCGAATCCCTTCATCTCCACAAGATGTGCCGAGCCCTCCTCTTCATCCGTCTCTGCTGCCTTCGCCGGCGGCGTCTTCCTTCTATACACAGCATAGAGGACCAGTTGAGCCAAGCCTAATGCGAAACCAATAGCATTTGGAACCTGCAAGCACATCAGTTGCAAATATCATGGCAGCGGCCGAGCTCTAAATTCATGGTTCAGCTTTTATCCGGGCCATTTGTTTACTAGACCTCACTAATATTTGAGAGAGAGGTTCAACTTTTCAGAGATCAATCTCAATGTTTGTACTGCAAGCAGGCTTAGAACTTCCAAATTTTAGCTTGTGCAAACCAAGGCTTTGTCAGAGACTAGCAAAGTAACAATATTCTCATGGACATTTTTTACTAATAATTGGGAAATACTCAAAGAAAAAAAAAAAAAAAAAGGTATCTTTTTTTATGTTTCTTTATGTTTTAGATATGCTTAGTGGTTACTGCGATCATATAGAAAGTTTATAATTGCAAACTTCAATGAAACTTTCTTGCATGATAAAATCAGCTAAAAAGAACTTACACCAATGAAGTAATCATGTACGAGCACAGAGTAGGCACTCCATGCCCCACCGTTGAGGAAGAGGAAGAAGGAGAGGAAGAAAGGCATATACTCGACGCTCTTTGTTTTCACCACCATTCTCTGCATAACAAAGGGAACATATAGTTGGTCCCACCATCAATAAATTTGTAAGTATTGTAGCAGATAATAGTTATGTATTCTTATAACATGACACACCTTTATTAAGCAACGTAAGTTTAGATACTATATTTTGATTTGTTTATTGATATGCTATACAACAATTATTATTGGCGATCAGAATTGATAAGAGAGTTGTAAGGCTACACATTTGTTATATTAGAGGAAACTAATTTATATGAATTGATCATTTCTCAAAAAAAAAAAAAAAGAATTATGAACTAGTCATGTTAATACATTATACAGTTTAGAAGTATGGATGATATAGCACAACTTTTAAGCATCAAAATTAGTTTATCTTAGATGTCACAATTTATCATCTAATCCATCAATCCAACTTGCTACCAACCTATTCTAAATATATCCAGTTTAACATAAATAAGTTCTGATCATAAATGGGTCAACCCTTGCAGACCCTAACCAATTTGATCCATTTTGACCCATTTAACAAGGGTCAAGCTATGACACGACCGATTAATATGTTTAAGGCCTATTTAGTCCATTTAAAACTTGCTTGACCTATTTCAAACCAGTTTAACCAAATCGGTTGGCTTATTTTAAACCCATTTAACCCATTAAAAACTCATTCAACCAATTTAAGTCATTTAAACTGATTTAAGTTAGGTTGGATTGTCACTTTAATAATAGATTTTTTTACCAGGTTAGATTTTTTACCAATTTAATAGATGGGCCAGATTGTGATTCAAGTTGGCAAATTTGTTTTTTACCCCATCTTGTATCAGAATTTTGTCCCTCCTAATCTATCCCATATTTATATTGGGTAATCCACTCGGATCTAAACGAAACAGAGGAACAAAAATTGGCTTTGCATACCATAGCTGCCAAGGGCGACGCATACATGCCAACGGTCAAAGCTGCACACATTAATCCTATAACAGTAAGCCGGACACTGCCATGGATTGCCAGAAGAGTTACCAGTATCACCAACCCCAAAAATCCCACATTCAAAACTGCCACCAACTTTGCCATCTTTACCTGAAATCAAATATCAGACAGTCAATCTAACCCACTCGAAGTGCACACTTACTTCCATGGACAAAGGGAAGGAACCAAAGCCATCACCCTTGTGTCCCTTGGAGCGTAGATGAGATAAAGAGTGACATAGATGGCTTGCAGCACGCTTCCAATGCCATTAACCGTGACCACGAGGAGACCTCCAGGCTTGAGGAGGCCATAGAAGGTCCACAGTGAGGTACTGAGTAAAGTGGTGACATAAGGCTGCCATTTGAAGCTCTCAGTGGATTTCTTCTTCACCACCCGCCGGAAAGTGCCTCTAAAGCATCACATCCAACACAACACCACCTCAGAATTAATAAGTGATGATGTAACAACAACCTACGATTCAGCAATAGAACTGCCTAGTGTTTGAAGAAGGGGAGCTTCATGAACTCACATGGGAGAAGCAAAGACTAGTATGGAAATCACATTCCCTGCCAAAGCCAAGCAGCTTATCATATGTCATGACCAAGCGTGTGATAGGAAGGGGAACTTTGGTGGGCTTGGGGAGGACTTACCCACAATTCCAATGATGAAGCTTGGCTCTACTGCCATGGCATGAAACTTGGAGAGGAAACAACACGAGGGAGAGGAAAGCTCAGGGAAGTATAAATGGAAGAGAAGGATGGAAGATGTGGAATGCGATAGAGGAGCAATTCATCTGCAACTCTTTTGAGGTAGAGAGGTGCGTCTACCCCTTTTGAATGAGGTCCTCTGCCTTTCCGTTGTGGATAGTGTTGGGATGTGCAATCAATGGAAGAGAGATTCATCTCGAACACTTTCAAGTAGAGCGGTGAGCCTATCTTTTAGAATGGGGTCCCCTGCTTCTATTGCGGTGCCTTTTGTCTCTTGTCCTTGTTGCTTTGCACCGACGGTTACCGAGTCGTCTTCTAAGGGCAATGGAAAGGGTTCAACCGCTCTACCATTATAAAATTTTTTTAGAACACGGAGCCTTCATCCTTGCTTCTTGTTCACTCGCTTGATGCATTTACGTAATGCCCTTATATTCTTGAATTTCTCATAATTTACGATATCAACCCACGTACAGCTAAAAGGATGATGGTAGAAGCCTAACAGAAAAGGTTAAGGCATGCACCACCCGCAACAAAAGCTACGGAGTTCCATGGTTCATACATCTGGCATCCACAACAGTGCCAAATTGTTGTTAGGCTCCGTCCTGCTTCCCTGTGGCCTTGACTCTATATATATATATATATATATATATATATATTATATAACACTTTAAAAAAAAATTTGACAGCCAACTTTTTGCTTTGATCGGAAATTCATTTAATCTTCAATTGAGATGAAATTTAAAAAACTAATTACTTATGGAGTGTTCTTCGTGGTTTGATCTTAATTTTGCTTTTCTTAAGCATTTTTTTATTAATTTTAATTTGGATGATTTTGCTTCATTGTTATGTTAAAATCTATTCGGTGAAAAAATAAGTTTTAGTAACCTAGCATTGCTAAAAAAATTATTATAACTTCATTATTTATTTAAAAAGTAAAAGATTTCTTTGGACTAGTTTTTGTGATTTTTTTTTTCTTTATATTGAAGGTTTTTTCATATTAAATATTGACGTCTTAGGTGATTTAGCTTGTGATTATTTTTTTACTTGATTATTATTATATTTGTGCTTGTTTTTCCCTGCACATACAGATTAGAGTGGCTATAGATGTCCCAACATAAGTATACTGAATGATTGATATTAGTATTGTCCGTAAAACTGATATCAATCCATGCATATTGATATATTATTAATTTAATATGATATAAATCAGTATGATATAATATGCACTTTATATTGACACAATAAATTATTCTTTTTTATTATTATTATTTCACATCTTTTGATGATAGACAATACAGATTGATTTAGACTGAACCGAATCCTACTGAATCCAAAAAAAAAAAAAAAAAAAAAAAAAAAAAAGTACCATACCTAATACTTTATACTAATATTTTGAGGATGTTGCATGATTGGTATGGCAGATTTTGATTGCTACCATCTATCTTGTTGGAACGCAACCCATGTTAGGTAGTGCAGGAGGACGATGGCAGTTTCTCACCCGCTTTGATGGGAGCACATTTTAAAGCAAGGACATACATGGATGCAACAAGAGAAGGACCAGTGACCGTTGGATGGTGAGTTGATGGTGAGATTGGAGGATGGTGCGGGCCAGGCGGTTGGTATTGCCCGCTTATCAGACTTGAAGGGACGAGAAGCTTCCTGAAGGGGCAAAGGATCCGTTGGGTCAAGCTTAGCCGCACCTCTTTTGTTCCCCGGCCCTCTCTTACAAAGAGAAGGTGGGGTGACGTCCCCAGAAGCAGCAGCAAAAGAAGAAGAAGAAGGATAAATCAATCTACTTTTGATACATTAAATCATCCTAAATATATTGTCGTAATGATATATTATAATATGTTGATTTTGAGACGATGGATGCATAACCTAGATCTCCAAAATTATGTAATTTCTTGTATATAAACATTTTATACCATCACATTTACTAGCTTATATTTCCCATTTTTCGACCACAAATATTAGATTTGATGGTGGGTGCAAGGAAAGCCGGGTGTATTATAACCCTTGCAATTATAATAGATACATTCCCAAGCATAGGCAGGCATCCCCTTTTAACCATCTTCTTCAGTTCCATCAAATTCCTTTCTTCAGAAACAATTCCATTCAATTCTTTCTCTAGAAATGATAAGAAAGCATCATTCCATCCTCTTCATCCTTTTTGAAGTCTTAAGCATATCTGTATAAATCCCAACTTAAATGCATTAAAAATCGACATACTACTTTTAAGAACAGGTAATCATGCACCCCATTTGCAGTATTTAATCAAATCTTCGCCTGAGTTCAAGATAGAAAAGAAAAACGCTAATTTAATAAGACCATTAGTATTTATGAAACACTCACAGTACTAGAATCATGACCAGAAGCAACTGAGGTAAAAGGATTTCAGTTGTGCTGAAACAGAGTTATTCAAGATAAGGTAGCAGGTGCATTCATAATTCCACAATTTATTGGGTTTCTAATAATTTATCACATAGCATGGTAGGCATACCAAATATACTTCACAAGAATCAAAGGATGAGCGAAAAACAGGCTTCAGCTACCATTTGCTAACCCTACGGAGGATTATCATAAAAACCATGGGCAAAACTATGGGCTCTTTCCCCAGATTAGCTTTAAAGCAGTACAATGTCCATGTTGTCCATCCATCACTTAGAATATATTCAAAAATAAGTTGCCATCAATTCTCTGGATGAAAGGATGAAAGATCACTGCAGTATTACCTTATAATCGGGATTTGGCATGATTAACCTGGGCACTCTGCATCAGTTAAAGATATATTAAGAAAATAAAAAGGGTAAGCTACATTGCTCGATAAACCATTAAAGATAATAAAAGAATTCAATTCTCACCAGAGATATGCCTCTTGTGGCTCTTTCTTTCAGATATGCACAAGGCTTGAAAAAATCACCATATATCTTCGACCATTCCTCCAGTCTAGAATATACATAATTTGCCCCTAAAGAGTTGGCCCAGAACATAGTGCCACCCCTGGTGTCAGGAAATGATGTCAAAGTGCAGTTTGTTAGTAGCCTACTTAGCAAGTAACCAAGAATTGCTTGCTAATGTTAATGACAAAGAATATGACCTGTAAGGGGGAAAGCCCATGCCCATGATGGAGGCAATGTCGAGGTCTGATGCCTTGGAAGCAATTCCTTCATCGAGGACACGACAAGCCTCATTTACAACAGGGAAGAACACCATCTCTGTTACATCTTTGTCTGCCAGCTCTGTCACCTGCACTCAGGCCCAAAATACATTCATGCGTCTGATACACCTTGAATTTTCCAACAAATGGGAACTCTGCTTTAATTGTGGGAGTACAGCTTAGAAAAAAAATAATTGCATCAACCATCAAATGAGTTGCGAGTAATGATATTCTTTGAATTAATAGCAATTGTGTCAATTATCACATCAAGAAAAGATGAATTTGAACAAAGAACCCCAAATAAGGAGGAAGTAACAACAAAGCCTTCATCCCGGACTAGTTAAGGTCAGCTAGATAAAGAGGAAGTAATCAAGTTCAAAATTTAGTCCTAAAATTAGAACAGGAATCAATTTTTAGAGAAAGTAAACAGACCTTGGGACATTGGGTAACACCAGATATGCTCCTTGATTTCTCAATGTACTTCTTTATATCAGGATCTGGACTAGCCTTCCGTTTTTCATCATATACATAGAACCCCTTGCCAGAAGCTTCACCTGTCATAAATGTCACAAAGATGTATAGGTACTGAAATTTTGGCTGTATTAGATGGAATGGCAAGAGAATTAAGAAAGGACCTAAAGGAGATATCAACATAATTTTCCAGTAACTCTACCGGAGTCAAATACCTGTCCTTTTATCCTCAAGCATGATGGGTATTAGCATTGACTTGTAATACCTCTCAGGGAAACTTCGGAGGTATTGGGTAGCAGTAGCCATGGCAACCCCGAAACCAACCAGATCAGCCAGTCTGTGTAGACACAGCAAAAAAGGCCTTAAGTCACACAATTCTGTGGGAAACAGCCAACAATTTTCCCGTTCTCCCCAACCGTAAACCATGATAAAATTATCAAATCCATTGCCTAACCAATATGCAATTTGGACAGTTCTAAGAAGAAAGATAAAGCCAAATTCCAGTTTCAAAGTCTGATTTATTAATACCTGAAAGGCCCCATAGGCATTCCAAATTTGGTAATTGCACGATCAATCTGATACACATCTAAGCCATGATCAACAAGTAAAGCAGCTGCCTGTGAGTAAGGAAAAAACATCCGATTGACAGCAAAACCAGTACAGTTCCCAACAACAGCAGGGGTTTTACGAATCTTCTTTGCAACATCTAGCAAGTCCACAATAACTTGTGGCGAGGTCTTTTGAGTACGAACTATCTCCAAAAGTGGCATGATATGGGCAGGACTGCAGAAGAAGAACACATCAGTTGGAGATAATAAGAACAAAGAGAAATGTAGCGATCACAATTGCATTACCTAAAGAAATGTGCACCCACAATACGATCTTGAGACATAGTCTTCTCTCCAATTGAATTTAAGTCAATTGTCGAAGTGTTACTAGCAAGTATGCAGTGAGGAGCGCAGTATTTTTCCAGGTCAGCAAATATTTGTTGCTTTAAAGACACATTCTCAATAACTGCCTGTCATGACTCACAAATGTTTAAGGCCATTCAAACAGAAAAGAAAGAGTAAAAAGGCAAATAGAAGTTTCAGGTAATCAGGATGAGAAAGCTAAAAGGAAAAGATAAACTATGAAATTACCTCAATGACCATGTCCACATCTTTGAAGCGCTCATAATCAAGAACACCTTGGAGGAGAGAGAGGGCCTTCTCGCATTTATCTGGAGTCATTTTTCCTTTCCTGAGATGACTCTGCAAATTGGCTGAAAAGAAACTTAAGAGGTTAGTGTACTAACTATTATGCATGTGAAAAAGAAAAAGGGATGGAAGTTTAAAACCACGTCCCCCCATATAATCAGAAGGTCAATTGAAGTAACAGTAACCTTTGACTCTGCCAATCCCCGACTGTAAGAAGTTCTCATTTACTTCTTTTAGGATTACTAAGTAATTGCTCAGTATCAATGCAGTTGCAATTCCAGATCCCATTAAGCCTCCTCCAACAATGGCAACTTTACTTATTCTTCTAGGCATCAAGCCCATGCCGGAAATGCCAGGAACCTATCATAAAGTTTACAAATTAACACGGTCGCTGGACAAGAAAGTCATCATAGCCCTCCTAAACATGCATGGCCTCCAAGCTAGAGCAAGATTCTTCAATGAAAACAATGAAAAACAGCCCCCTATACAATAACTATCATGAATTATATCATTTAGGAACCTTCTGGAAAAACTTCATTAGGATCCCAATGAGAAAATTTCTACCAACAATAGTTTTTCATAACTAATAACAGCAAAGCAAGTGAACTTGATTAGCTGGAATAGCACAAGATAACTAAGAAAAATTGCAGGACTGGTAGGCCATACAAACAGGTTTTCCTAAGCATGTGAATCTAGCCCGTTTCAAAAACAAAGCTATTCCAGAGGTTGTCAAAAAAACAGTTTCCAGAAATATAGAAGAATGACACACAATCTCTTTGTTGTCTCATGTATCTAGCCCTTATATCATTAAATTGCTATTCTTAAATTTGTCAGTTGGGCAGCAAACATTACCTCATGCATTCATGTAAAAGTAGTAGTTTCATTTATGTTTGACAGGGAATTGTGGCGCATCAAATTTGGAAAATAAAAGGGCATGAGTGCAGCATCCGATGACTGAGAGCAAACATTAATCCATAAACAAGGATGGTACATGGAGAAGCAAAAAATACGACCAAAGACTTCATTAACCTTTGAGGTTGCACGTTGTGCAAAGAAGACATGCACCAAGCTCTTGCTTGTCTCAGAGGATTGAAGGATCCGAGAACACTCCAATTCCTGCCGACACCAAATGTTTGACAAATGATAAAAAGTTTGATAATTGGCTCTACCAGGAGACACAACAAAATAAAAAAAATACCTTCGAAAGTCCAGCTAGGGGTCCTGAAACTATGCCCTCTTCAATGACATCAATACAAATCAGAGGATGTTGAAGATTAGCAGCTTGCTTTTGAGCCTGATTTCTTGCAAACTTGAGAATTTCCCTAGCCACCCCTAGAGGCTCTAACTTGTCAGTTCTGTAAAGACTTTTAATCCAAGGCCTTCTTAATTCAACAATGTCCAAAGCCCAAGAACGAGCAGTCTTGACCAATTCATCAGGTGAAACAACGGCATCCACAAAGCCCAATGCATGAGCTTCCTCTCCTTTTATTGACTTGGACAACTGTTCAGAGAAATAAAATATGAAAGTGATGACCCATAAAACTCGACTTAAGAACTGGAAAGGTAGATGAATTTTTCACAAAAGGAACAACCTATAGGCAAAAAAAACCAAGAGCAAATTACCAGCATCATTTCAAGAGCTTTTGAAAGACCAACAAGGCGTGGAAGTCGTTGTGTTCCTGCAACAAGTATGTTCGATGGTTAAAAAAAGGAAAGGTAAACCACACAATAAATGACCTGTTTATCCCATTAAACTGAGAGGAGAGAGATAAGTTTGTAAAGTACTTTGCCTACCTCATTACTCTGTGCTAGTCAATGGGTATGGTATTACCAAGCCATATGGCTAGTTAAATTTAAAAGAATGCAGAAAAAGTGTTCTTCATGATAAGTAATGTATGATAAACAAGAAGAATTATGACAAAATATATGCTCATATTGAGCAATCATATGAGGGCAGTTGATAACGGATATTACAACAAAATAATTAAATAAGTAAACAGACAAATAGGCTAATATAAGCAATACTATAGTGGATCAATTAAGTAAACAATGTTGTTACGATATCATCAGAAATATCATAGCATAGTAACAAAAACATGGGCTAAGTGCATTGACTGGTAATCAGACTTAAATGTTAAATATTTTCCTCCTATTTTTCTTGAATGATCAATTGGCTTTTAAGTTTAGAGTTAGCTATAATGGAGGGATTGTTGACATCCATCACTAATATGATAGTCTGTGATGTCTTTTTTCTACTACGCTAACATATCATATATATAACAGATGACTGTAGGCCTATGGCAGGAGCTGTTGCCACGCGTCCATTGAATGGAAGAAGGGGGAAAAAAACATGATGCATCTTTGGAAAGCGAAATGTCTTTATTTCACTTTACACTACTTTTTCTTTTGGTTGAGAAGAGTAGGCTCATTAAAAATTAAAATAATTAATATTTGAAGATAACCGATGCAACAAACTGGCATTTGACTGGTTTCCTATGATGTTTTCCTCTCACAGTAAAAGTTCTTTGTCCCCTCTTTTCACCAATTAAGCAAGTACAATCAGTTCTCTTTAATCTCCAACAGCTAAACCTAACCTAAGCATTCTAACCTTTTTAGCTTCTCTTCATATGCTTTCAGTATAGACGTCGGGTGTGGTGCTTTGTCTTTGTTTTGTTTATAGTCCCTTGTCTATCAAAGACAATCACGAGCAATTTATCAATGCTTCTGGAATTTTACCTGATATGGTTACGAGTCTATCTATTGATTGATGATCAGTTCCTCTGTTGTTTGGACTGTTATTTGGTTTATTAGCTGTTCTTTATGTTATGTTATATAAATCTTTGCTCATAAGAAGTTGGATTTTCATGCTATGTTCTCCAAAATCACATCAAAATTTTCCCACATTTAATTGGTGAAAAGATAATTACATTCAGTACCAAATTATTTTCAAAAAAAAAAAAAAGGAGGAACAATCATAAGAATTGGTGATAATAAGCTGCTTGACAGGGTACATAAATAGCCCTTAAAAATATGATAACCTAGAGCCTCAAAAACATTCTACAGTAAGTGTTTAATATATACAAAACCCTATTCATGGTTTCAAAATTAATCAAGCTATCAGGCATGTGCTAGATCATTTCTAACTTTAAATCTAACCAAAATATAAATGTTGAGGGATATGTCATGCATCCTTCCACTATCATCAAGCCTACATCATTGCATATGGAGAGAGTGGTTGGGCTCAGCCATTATAGAAAACTTACAGCTGGAAGCCTGGAACACAGAATTATAAAAGAAAATATGGCTTATTTTGCATTTCAATGTCTAAGGAAGATTTCCCAAATGCTTAACACCATGTTCTATCTCACTAATATATGAATTTTATTTTTTTTAGGGAACATATTTTATTATAATTCATAAATTATGTGAGAACAACTTTTCTTCGGTAAACTAGCAAGGAGAACATGTTCGCAAAAATACCTCCCATGCCTGGAATAATTCCAAGCTGAAGTTCAGGCAAACCCAGTTGAGCAGTAGAAGTAGAAATGCGACCATGACATGCCTGATTAGGGAAAATTGACCATGTCACATAAAACAGCTTAACTTCAGAAGCAAACTTAAGCTAAAGATACCAGGCCGTACCATTGCAACCTCTAGTCCACCACCAAGAGCAAGGCCATGGATAGCTGCCACTGAAGGTTTTCTAGCACCTGATAAGAGGAAACATATGGGAAAAAAGTGATATGAATTGTACTCCAATAATAGATTGAAAAAAAGCTTCAAACTCTAGCTGATACCTTCTAAAATATCATTGAGAAGATCATTTGATGTGAAATCAACCTTTGTCTGCTCCACTGAGGGCATAAAAAGTGAACTTAACAAAACAAAGAAAGCATATCATAGGAAAAATATTGAATGTCAGATGTATGTTAATCTTACTCTTTTCCTCTTTAAATGCATTGATATCAAAACCTCCTGAGAACTTCCCTCCTGCACCTGCTCAATTAACCTAGGCTGTAAGTGTGATCATGACAAAAACCTGTTCAAAATAAATAAATAAATAAATAAAACACTGTTAAACAGCCAGTTACCTGTGAGGACTATTGCTCTCACATCATCGCTTCTCAAAGCTTTTTCATAATTCTCTTTTAGGCTGACCAGTACTGCAGAAATAAACAAAACAATATATTTTAATAAATTTAATTAGAAAAAAGGGACTTCAACCATTCAAAGGAATCCATAATTTTTCAATACTGAATAAGAGTAGCTCTAACATCAGGGTATTCCAAATAGTTCCGCTATGGATAAAGTACATTAAATTCAATCTCATAGATTCTTGCCAAATCAACTTTACCAATCGAGATGCATAGTTATGCAACAACTGACGCCAAGATAATGAGGCATGCTTTATTAAAGATATTTGAATATAGATAGATTTGCTGGAAAAAATGCACAGGCGTAATTTTCAAATGAAACAAACAGAAATCAAGCTTGTAAACCACCACAGAAAGCAAAATCATAATCACCTTGAAAGAAGCAGAATTCCAAACAACATCCAACTGCAGAAATCATCATAGCTGACCATGTTTTCTTGAATAATTCCAGTCAAATTTGGAAAGACTTCCACTATATAAGCTCATGTATGAATTTATAGCATGTGCAAACATCAATAAGCATATTATAGGGTCAAGAGAGCAGTAGCACCTGATATGCTGTAGCTCACAAATTACAACATAAAAATCACAAAGCTCAAGTTAATTCCACTTGCTCCTAAGAAATCACGGCTTTCATGATAACAGATACTAGATATATTAAACCTTGTGTATTATTTAGAAAACCTTTTAACCAAGATTGAATCGACTACGCACTGGAAACTTTAAAAACCAAGCCAAGAAGGAGTTCAGTTGCCATTTGAAGGATCAAGAAACTCCTTTTTCTACTACCTTATCAAAACAGTCTTAAAATATCACCTTATCCAGATCGTAGGAGCATAATCTAAGGATTTCTATGATGTACACGAACATCAAGGATCTTAATGACTTTAGTCTCGTAATGTATTGGTCCACTAGAAAGGGTGAAAAAACTAAAAAAATTGCATCGATTCACAGATCATCTAGAGAAAATCCTTGTAGCTTCACCACAGCATTCAAATTTTCAAGCTACCATTCGTCAAAAATAAAAATAAAAAAATCAAGGCAAGAAACATGAGATTTCTTTCTTACATATCCACCGACAGAATTTAATGATACATAAAACTTCGCTAAGATTGAATTCATTCAAATCATTTAATGCAGTACGATTGAAAAAAAAAATTATATATCAAAAATCTAAGTGATCAACACCCATAAACACGATGAAATCATCATCCAAACATCCCAAAAACCAAAAAAAAATAAAAAAAATACAAGGAACCAAAAATGCAAAAGCGAGGGAAGAACCATCTTACCATCCAAGGAGAGGGCATTAACGGGAGGGTTGACAATGGTGATGACAGCGACCCCGTCAACTCCCCACTCTATCTTCGTCCTACCCCTTCCCATCTCTCTCTCTCTCTCGCTCTCGCTCGCTCGCTCGTGCTTTCTGGAGTGGGTTTATTTATAGGATTACAGTGGAAGCGTGGAATTCGTGGTCGGCCCCGCGGTGAGCGTGGTTTACGAAGAGAAAGCTTTCGGCCAGGGCCCGTTTGGAGGGGACGGATGCGGCACATGCGCCAAGGGGCCCGCATAAAAATTACCGAGAGGGAGGGTCTATCAGGCATGGAAGTATGGAACCTGTGAGTTGGAGAAGGTAATCGCACCGCGAGTGATCGTGTCACCGGTAATCAATTTTTTCTTTTTAAAGAAAATATTCTGTGGCTTTTGCCATTTACGTTACCGCCGCGTGGTTTTTCATCCAGCTTTTATCATGAGCATTATTCGGCATGGAAGTGTGGAACCCATGGGTTGGAGGAGGTAATCGCACCGCGAGTGATCGTGTCACTGGTAAATCAATTTTTTCTTTTTAAAGAAAATATTCTGCGGCTTTTGTCATTTACGTTACCGCCCGTGGTTTTTCATCCAGCTTTTATCATGAGTATTATTTGGCGTGGAAGTGTGGAGCCCATGGGGTGGAGGAGGTAATCGCACCGGGGGTCATCGTGTCGCTGGTAATCGGTTTTTTTAAAAAAAAAATGAAAATATTCTGCGGCTTTTGGCATTTAGGTCACCACGGCGAGGTTTTCCATCCAGCTTTTATCATTTACTCATAATAAATTACGTTTTATATCTGATTTAAGAAATTGACGTAATGCTCTCTTCGGAGCAGCACCAACCTTGGCCTCTTACAATTAATGGCAGAAAAATTTCAAGTCTCATTCTGATTTTTTTTTTTTCATTCTGAATTTCTACTAGATTGCTGAAAAACATTGCCATGAAAACAGGATGCAAAACTTTTTTTTTTTTTTTTTCATTCTGAATTTACTTGCCTATGCATATGCTATAAAATAAAAGTAATTTTTTTTTGGAAAAAATCAATTTTTTTTTTTTTTCATTCTGAATTTCTACTGGATTGCTGAAAAACATTGCCATGAAAACAGGATGCAAAACTTTTTTTTTTTTTTCATTCTGAATTTACTTGCCTATGCATATGTTATAAAATAAAAGTAATTTTTTTTGAAAAAAATCAAATATGTCTAATCTTAAACAGGATTAATATAATTTAAATTTTTAAAAAGGTAAAGTTAGTCAGACATAAAAGATGCTATTTGAGATTATTATTGAAACTTCATTAATATTCTCTATTGTTAATTTTTAAAATGATAAAGTTAGTCAAACATAAAAAATGCTATTTAATAGATTTGATCCAAAAAATCTCTCCTTGGCATGATCATTAGTCATTCACGATATTTAAATCGGTTAGATATAGAAGCATATGATATACTAGCATATAATTTAAATTTTAAAAAATAAAAAATATTATTTTTAAATTTATTACTTTTAAATTTAAATTAAAAAGAGTTTAACTAAGCAGCACATATTAAAATAAAAATGAAAACCTTCCTTCATCCCTCACCTAATCAAAGAAAAGTAGGAGGAAGATCTTTTTTCATCTTAGTTTTTCATATTTGATCATAAAAGAGAAAAATTTATGTGAGAGATCCACACACATTTTCTTCTCTTTCATTAAAAAATAAATATCTTAAGAGGGATGATGAGGGGGGGGGGAAGGGAGAGAAGCCATTTTATTGGAGAAAAAAAAGGAGTTGAAAAACAAAAGATTATAAATGAAACTTCATAAATATTGTCTATTGTTAATTTTGAAAAGGATAAAATTTAGTAAAATATAGAAGATGATATTTAATATATTTGGCCAAAGGAATCTCTCCTCAAGCATGATCATTAACTATTCAGAATATTTAAATAAGTTAAATGTAGATGCATGCAATGTACTGGCATATAATTTAATTTTTTTTTTAAATAAAAACCTTCCTTTATCCCTCGCCTGAGCAAAAGAAAGAGAAGAAAGAACTTTTTTTTTTAATTTTATTTTTTATATTTGGTTATAAAAGAGAGAAAATAATGAGGAGGATTCGCATATATTTTCATCTCTTTCATTAAAAAATATATACCGAGAGGGATAATATTTATTTTACAACCCTCATTTTCTCTCTTTCAAAATTTTTCAAAAAAATACTTTTTAAGAAAATACCAAATAATCACTAAATACTAGAATTTTTAAAATTCTTATGCCTTATATACTAATACCATGTTTTTATACTTACATGATATTTAAAAGCTATTTAACTTGTCTATACGTATGTTATAAAACAAAAGTAATTTTTTAAAAAATGTCACATTTGCTACTATTTTTATCTTAAATAAAATAAATCTTTTATTACGTGTTAACAGAGATATTCCCATTGCTCCTCATGCATCTCTCAATTCAAAAACTCATTTTCTTTGGAAAAATCAAATATATCTAATCCTTAATTTTTAAGTATTTGAAAGCATAACATAATGCATCTTGGGATGTATAGGTTAAATTTAACTTACTATCCATCCATTTATATAGAAATTATTACCGATGAATAATCATAGCTTCAATAGTAGATTAATGAGATAAATAAAAATATAGAATTATTATTTAATTTTATATTTTAAATTTTAGATTTTAAAATATTGATTTTAAATTACAAATGAGATAAAATAAATAAAATGTATATAGTAAAGGAAAAAATTGGTTAAGCTACCTATTATTTATGAGAAAATCAAACTACCTACCTGATAGTGGAGCTACATATCAGGAGACCTCAGTATATATGCTTGCACACAAAATAAAAAATAAAAAATAAGAAATAAAAAAGAGTTGACTTATTAGTAGATATAAAAGAAAAAACACTATAATTAATCTAAAAATAAATGCAATGGTAATTGTCAGAATTGGCCAAAATTCTATACTTTATAATTGTATGTGAATAATAAAAAGAAAAAAATCTAGTATTTTTTTAAAAAAATTGGACATAGAAAAGACCTCAATATTTAGCGTCAAAGAAGCGAAGTTAGGGTGATAAAGTTTAAATTCACAATCAGCAAAAGAAAGTGAGTTGGTGCATCCAAAAGATTGGCTAATTGGTTGATTGATGGAAAGGAGCTCCTTGAGGTAAGTATATTTATTTATTTATAATACATCGACAAATAACGTAGATGGTTTGCTTCCAAGAAAAATTAAAAAGATAAAATAAAATAAGTTGGAGTCACGAGGCTATGGTTGTTGTCCACGTAATAATTTCTATATATTTTAATCATGGACTCTATATTTGAGTCTTGTTGGCTCTACCCGCGTGTTATTTTAAAAAACCGTGACCACCCGTTGGGTAAATAAAATTAGAGAAGAGAATGTGACAGTGGGTTGTATTAAACTAAAAGCTTTTCAATGTGCCTGCTTTATATATATTAGATCTCTCTTTTCCCAACAAGCTAGAAAATAACGGCAAGGTGGCTGACAGCCACATGAAACCAAACTCACTCGTTGAGGAAATAAAATTACAGAATACTATACTTTGTTGGATATATATATATATATATATATATATGTTAGAGTTTTAGAAATATAAAACTTAAAATTTTATAGCCGATGAAATCCTTTCTTCTCTGCCATCCATTGCTTCCTGAAAGGTGGACCATTTCATCCATCATTTCCTCATCTTCAAAGGCCTAATATAAAGTATCGAACATAAAAAATCACATATTAATTAATTCCATCGTACATTAAAACTTTAAATGTGTTGTTTTTTACATAAGATTTCAAATTGCTCTAATATTTATTGTTAACATCATATTCTTTTGCTAATTATATAGTTTCCACCATCTTCTATTGTTTTTAACATTCAAATTCTTCTCAATTTTACATAATATATTTTGAGGCATGTAATCTTATAATTATTAAATATTGCATGATCTTCAATTTTAAGATCATAGTATTCAACTTACTTAATCCTAAATATTTTATCAAAAAATCTTTTTTTTACCTATATCATATTTTTTTGATCTATATATAAAATATCCCATAAATGACTTTGAAACTGCTACCATAAACTTTACCTTTTATTGTATCAAAATATTTTTATTATTTAAATACTCATCTGAATCCTTTATATTTCAATTTTACATATTTTTCAGCCAATTTCAATAAAAAAAATAGACATGAGATACATGAGACGATAGCAAATTAGAGCCTCATGAGTGTGTGACAAATGATGAACTTGGTAATAAATCTCATGATTTGACCTTGGCGGTGAGAAATTAAGAAAAAAAGTCAACATTCATAACAATAAAATGCTAAGAGTTAAAGAATAAAAAATGTGAAGGCAAATTGTTTGAACCTAAAATTTTATTATAAAAAGAGCATGACATTTAAACAAGTCTATTACTCCTCATGTGCCCTGCATGAGTATCTGCAAGTGTGTGAGAGATTAAGAACCGTATAATAAATCTCATGAATTGCCTTTGATAATAAGAAATTAAGAAAGAGAGTCTTGCAAGATATCGAGCTATGAAAAAAAAAAAAAAAAAAGCAAAAAAAGAAAAAACAACATTCATATAATTATTTCGCAATAAAATGCAGAGAGATGAAGGATAAAAGTTGTGAAGACAAGCTGAAGGCCCCTAAAATTGTCATTATAAAAAGAACATGATGCCAATGTACCCCACATATGCATCATCTATCGACATCCACCATTTTGGCGTGCAGGATAAGGCAATGTATATTTATTTAAAAATAGATTGTCATATAAAGTCTTTGGATTGTGTCCCTTTTCTAGCACTCGCATCATCTCTCAATAGCCTTCATGGCGGTAAGAAATTGGCATGGACCTGGTATACTGTTTCACCAAACAACGTGCAGAGGGGCTCCATGGAAGTAACCACGGTATATTATCTCACGAACCCACTGAGCTTACGCTTGAAGACCAGGGTCTTGTTTCCGGGCTTCCGGCCCAGACCACGGTCTTCTCCACGTCTCCGTCTTCGTTGCGTTCCGCATGATTTCCCGCGCGGGCACGCGCTCCCCGTTTCAAACTCGAGGGAGAGAGTGGCGGAGAACAGGCGAAACGAAGCGCCACGAAGCCGCGGCCGCGCCATGAGTACCGCAGCAGGAGCAGCCCATACACACCACCCACCTCCGCCGGCGCTCACCGCCGACGACGTCGTCCGCCTCGCGAGTGACCCATCCGCCGCCCTCCCCTCCTCCGCCTCCTCCTCGGCCCTCGTCTCTCTCCTTGATTCCCCCTCCGTTCCCGTCACCGCCTACCTCTCCTCCCTCCTCTCCCTCCTCTCCCGCTCCACTCCCCGCCCCTCCCTCCTCTCTTCCCTCCTCCTTTCCTCCCTCCGCCTCTTCCTCTCCCACCGCCTCCCCCGCGGCCCCGACACCACCCGCGTCTTCCAGCTCTTCTCCCCCCTCCTCCCCAACCTCGACCCCTCCCACCTCCCTTCCCTCCTCGACCTCATCGCCTCCCACCTCTGCGACATCGCCGACCCCGACGACGCCGAGCCCCTCGACCTTCTCCCCCGCCTCCTCGACCTCGCGATCGATGCCGCCGGAGAAGAATCCGTCGTCCCGATCCTCGAGGGTTTCCTTGCCGCCGATTGGTCCAAGGCCCTGTTGGTAAAGATTGTCTCCCTTCTCCGCGATTTCCCGGCGCTTTCTAGGGTTAGGGTTTTGGATTTCGTCGAGAAGGTATTCGGGGGAATGAAGGCGGTGGACATCCAGGATCTGCCGTCCCTTGTCTATCAGCTCCTTCTCCTCGCCTCAAAGGGGGTCAACAAGAGGGCGGTGATTGGAGGGATTTTAGGGTTTTTCGGGGGATACCTAAAGGGGCCGGCTTCGATCGTGCGACAGGTGGAGGGGACGGTCTTGATGCATGTGAATTTCGCCGTGAAGCAGGACCCTTCGTTGGGGCAGGAGGTGCTGGCCATTGTTCGATCTGATCTTGGTGTGCTTAACCACTTCGCGGTCGCCGTCCTGCTGTCGGTGGCCAGGGTGCGGCGATTCAATGAGAGCTCTATTGGTGTTCTGAGGTCGGCGGTGGTGACCTCCCACCGGGATTACAAGCTTTCGAGGTGAAGATTCTTGCCAAACAGCGATATTTCTCTCTTCTGTAATGTGGTTTTGATTTGTTTGTATTGCGTTTGATTAAAAGTTCAAAACTTGTAGGAATTGCAAGTGGTTGCCTGATAGTCTGAAAGAAGAATGCCTGGAGACTGCTAAATGCGTGGAGAAAGCCTTGATAAAAGCTGTAACTTTTTTCTACTTAATTTTCCTTGTGTTTAAATTATTTCACTCTCACAATACTTGAATTCGTCATTAAGCATAATCTTGCACTTAACTATTTTGTAGGTGAATGAGAGCAACTATGGACGGGAGCATGTCTTACCTAGCATTGTTCAGTTTGGCTTTGTTTTGCTGGAATCAGTAGATAGTGGGACTGGAGAAGAAGTTGGTCGCTCTGGAGGTTTGATGAATATGGAAGAGCTCAGCATTCAAATACTAAAGACACTTTTTGAGGTCCATGAGACGGCAAGAAATGAGGTTTGTTTGGTTAGAACTTGTACAACTCCATGGTTTTATAAATTGTATGCATTGGCAGAGCTAGACATTTTTTCATGAGGGGGCTAAGTTATATAATAATTTTCTTTTGAGGGAGCCAAGAATTAGTCTTACCATTTTCTTTGACTTAAGACATATATTTGTTAATATGTTACTAAGGTATTGTACAAGTAAAAAATAACCAATCACAAAATGCCATATTGAATCAAGGAATAAATTTATGTAGTATATAAATTTAGTTGAATATAAATCTACTTCTTTCTTGTAACTAGTGTAAATCTTATTTCATCATATCATTTTTATTATATATTATAGTACTCGAACTTTTCTTAGGAGGTTAGTTTTAAGAATACAAAAAGATTTTTCAGTACCTCTCATTACTACCAAGGGAACTTCTAAAATTTTGAAGGAGACTTAGGCCCCCCAATGATACACATTCCTCTGCCCATGATTGTATGGAACTGTGTGTTGCTTTTTTTGGATGGTCATTATTTAAGCCTGTTATCGCTCACTATATTATCTAATTTAAAATGAAAAGAAAAGGAACTAGAAAAGATAGAAATCAATGTGGCAGTTTATTTTTCAGAAGTTGTTATGCTTTCTCCCATTTAAGTACCATGCCTTGTTCCTTCTTTCTTGTTTATAGTGTCATTCAGTGCAGCCGCTCAATATTTTCTATTAAGGATTTCATTTTCCTGGATGTCCAGGTAATTGAGCAGTCCAAATTTCGGATTCTTTCTCTAAAGCCTCAACAAAGCATGCCAATCATCAAGTATTTGAGCAGCTGGATTAAATTGTCTATGGTTTTTTTGACACTTTTCGGACAATCTGATACATATTTAATACATTTTTTATGCAAACCTTTTTAATAGGTTACTTGGTCATCTGGTTCAAAGCTACCCGTACCCTATGCTAGAATACATTGCTCACCTGAAAGAATTACTGGACTACTTCATTTTGATGCATGAGGTAACTTCCATTGCTCTTATCGATGCCATCTTGCCGCTCATCAAGTTCAGCCGTGATCTCCAGGTGTTGGTTCTTGAACTATCTTGCTCTGCAATAATCTTCCAATATTCCAAGTGCTGTTGTAATGCTTTGATGAATATCTGTAGGATTACATTATTTTGGTTGTACGAAAGGCTATGTTCAGACGCGAAGATTCAATTCGTATAGCTGCTACTAATGCTATCATTGAATTAATTTTAATGGAAAACAAATCTAAGAAAGATGGCATAAATTCTTTACGAGAGTCATCCAGCCAAGCAAGTTGCAGCCAGCAAGCTGATATACCCTGTGGGCTGGGTAGAGGTCTTTTTCAAGAACTCAGGGGATTGCTCCAAAGATGTCTTTCGCAACAGGTGCTTTCAGGAGATTTGTAGTAATTAAAAGTTCACTTCTCAGTCAGCTTTAACAGGTCTCTTGATAACAGTTTCTTGCTTTAGACAGGCTAGAGTCAAAGAGATCGTGTACCATGGCCTATTAAAACTTGTTGTATTAGACCCATTTGTTGCTACCTCTGTCTTTGATTTTCTCTGGCCTCACTTCCTTTGCTTTTACAAAGAGGTACTTTATCTTTTCCCCCATCCATCTGATTTTTATATGTAATTTGCAAAAGTTGCATATTTTCTATTGTTTCTTATGCATTGTCTTCATCGTCATGTAAAAATTCATGAAACCATCAAAATATAATCCCTATAGAATTATATTGTGACATTATTGACATCTTTGGGACAAATCCTATTTTCAGGATGCAGACTTTCCCCTCAGACTTGATGCATGCTTTAAGTTGGAGAGCGGAAAACTTTGTCTGACAGAACCTTTGGGCTATCTTTTGTCGTGCGTCTCTTGGATTCTTCTCCTTCAGCCACATGGTAAATCTGACCATGCATCAGAGTATTCTTGGCCATGTTTTGACTTCTCCTTTTCACAGGAGAATGAGGTAAGGGTCGTAAGGCTTGCATTTATGTCAAAGGATACATCTGAAAATTGCCACTGTAAATCTTGCTGTCACAATTCTTTCTTGAATCTGTTGCAGGTTGCAAGGACATCATCTGGTGAGCTGTTCTCAAATGCATTATTAAAGATCCGGAGATTTCTAAGAAAATGCATTTTAGATGGTTTGTAATCCCTTTGCATCTCATTGTCCGACTCTTGTTGAACTAAAGTTGTTCCAATTTCAAGAACATATCTGCTTCTGACTGTGGTATGATTGTTTCTATTGTTAGATCAGATGGTCAAGGCCAGAGTGAAGATGGTTCTCTTCTATTGCAAGGGGAGAAAACTTATTGCCGTGGTTGGATTTTGCTTGGAATTATCGAGGTGTTCATTAATGTTGTTGCTTCAGACTTAGAGAAAGTAGCTGACAAGGAAAAGATAGTGCTTGAAAAAGAAATAATGGAGCTTGTTAGTTCATACAATTTTCTTGATAAAGGATCAACAATGAATAAACAGAGGAGTGGCAAACGGAAAGGATCTTCAAGATATGTCCTGGATAAGGTTAATAATGAGTCCAAAGAGAACTCACATGTTTCTCTCCAAAAATTATCTCAAGCATGGAGACCTTTCTTTGCAACCTCAAATATCCATCAGCTTCTAATGATTGCGCTTAAGTCAAGCAAGGTTGATTACTCTGACAAAAACACTGCTTCTCAGAATCATAGTCAATCATCTTCATGCAAGACATGGGACCAGTGTCTGAAGCTAATATCATTTGCTTTAAAGGCTTGTCTTCATCATTTACAATCTATCAGTTTGATGAGAACTGGATCTGGTGATCCATTGAAAACTATATTCCATGGAGATGTTAAACTGCTGGGACAACTTATAATGCAGCTGGTGTGGCTACTTAAGTCAGGCCTAAAACCAGAAAAAGATCCTAAAAAGAAAAAAGGCAAAGGGAAGACAAACATAGAAAATAAAGGGGACCAACTCTTACTGTCATTGTTATGCTTGAATGAATTGTTCAAGATAAATTCATCTGGGGTTCATTTTGCTGAATTGATTGAGGACATGCTCAACCTGGCTCCTCCAGATTTGGATTCAGAAATTACAATAGATGCTGCTCAGGGTGTCAACAATGGGCTAGGCTCAATGATGAAGGATCAATGCTTGAGAAGTCTGCATTTGTTTTTAGAGAAAATAATAAAGCCACTATATTCTGACCTTCTTGCTCTTTCACTTTTCCAAGAATCTGAGGTAGCTCTAGTCCCTTGTTTTGTAGCTGTTTATTAAGCATATTTCCTGTTTTCACACTATAATTTCTTCTTTTGGGAATGTAGATTACAAGATATGATAACCCTTGCATCTTTTTTAATTCAGTATTGTCATATTTTGGCTAATTTTCATTCTCCATGCTATCACCCGCATAGGAATGATTATATTGTTATGATCTTCACCTCCATTAGAAGACTGATAACTTCCTGCAGTAGGGAGGGGTGCCTTACCACTGAATGAGTGAACGCTTGCTCCTGACGGCTTATATGGTTATTTGAAGCAATTAGTCTGGAATATATGCTACTTAGTTGTTTGGAACAATCTGCTAGTTTGTTTGTTTTGGCTGAACCAATTGTTTTGAATGCATTGTCTGAATAAAATGAAATCAGACTAATCCATTAAATATTAGTACATCTCAATCATTGCGTTTTGCATGAAAATTTATGCCAGAAAACTGGGGTAACTTCTATTTCTGCTTAATAAGTAAGAAACTCTTCATGTGGACGGTGGTTCTTTGATGAGTGTGTGCAGCTCTGTTTGTTAGTTTATGGTGAGATGGCCTCAGCAAGGGAGGGAGGGAAAAAATCTCATCATCATCTAGTTATTTTTATTGCTTCATGTTTCCTTTTATGATTTCATCTAATGTTGAAGATTGAAGCAAACTTATTACCATTTTCTTGTTTAGGTTCTAGTTGAATTGATAATGATCATTGAGAAGAAACTGCCATGTCAACTAAGGACCTCCTATGGAACCTGGGCTTTGGGCATCTGTGGGAGCAGCAGTGTAGAGAATCCCAATACTGCACGAAGTTTAGCAGGGCTTGTCATTCATCTGATGCCGGCTCCAAATGACCTGATTGTTGCACGTGACATGGCTTCAGAGCTGTTGAAAGTAATGGGATCTGAGGACAAAGATCCAGAGGAAATATCTGAAGCATTTCCCATCATTAATCATTCCACAAAGAATGCAATTGCTGCTATGTTCATGCAAGTTGTTGAATCTTGCATGGTTGAATTGGACTGGTCTGTATTGAAACTTAAGGCAACCTCTGCCATTAATCTTGAATTCATTGGCCTCAAAATGAAGCAACAATTTGGTGAAAGGCTACCTGGATGGAAACTGGAAGAAGCACTGCACTCCAGGTCAGAAGCACTGGTGTATCTGTTGTCCTCTTTTGTGGAGATGAACCTCAAGGGTATGCTTCTTATCCAACTAGGGATAACATGCTTTTCCTTTACATCACAACCAACATTCATGTATCCTTATTTTACAGACTCTCTAGCAGAGCAGTTACTGGAAGTAACTGCAAGGTTTTACAAGCTTTTGGCTCGTATGACAAAGCTCTGCATTGCCCGCAAGGGCTGCCGGCAACTTATACCTGGTCCCAAGTTTCAGAAGCTAGCAGAAGTAACTTGCACAAGGCTCACCAGTCCGTTATACAATTTTGTTGCTCTTGTGCAAAGGGTAAATAACTCTGCAGTCTTATGTTGCTCATTTCCAATTTAAGTTAACTCTAGAGTTTCCCTCTTGTCCTTTCGTTACTTTTATTTTCATTTTCTCTATTTCACAATTCAGAACCAGCAAGAGAATGCTCAGAGGAGGGGAATCGTCAGCAAGATAAAAAGGGAGAGTAGATGTATTCCTGATTTGATATTCCAAATTGAAGACTATGAGAAATATCTAATTCAACTCAGCAAACTGACTAAAGTTAACTTGTTGAGGCATGCCAAGCGCAGCACAGCAAGGGATTTTAAGATCATAGAGACAAAGAAGATTGCCATAGAGGGAGAGCCACCTGAACATGAGCCCAGCCAGGGTAATTCTTCATCATCTGAGAATGAATCTAGTGAAGAATCTGAAGGTCCAGATAAGGAAAATGCATCTGAGAAGGTTGCATCCCCAGAATCCTGTGGTGGTACTGCTGATGAACATTCGGAAACTGATAAGGAAGATCAAGAGATGGCATTAAGAAGGAAGAGGGCTAAAATGAGTAGGGTCGTGGAGGACTCTGATGAAGAGACATAGGGATGAGATCTATTCTTAGAGGTATATTCTTTAACTTGCGAATGAAGCTATAGAATATATGACAAAATATCTGCATGGAATGTCTTTGTTCTTTTGTTATCTGTAAGTTTTTCGTTTGTTTCTTTTTTGTAGTTTAAGTAGTGCACGGTAAGAGTCGAATGCCAGTAGAAACAGGACAAGTGTAGCCATGGATATGCCAAAGTGGCTTGAGTACTAAGGGATGTGCACTGGACCAAAACTATATGTCAATTAAAATTTGCAAAGTTCTTTGATGAGTAACGGTAAGATGTTTCTTCATTTTGTAGCAAGGGAAGCAGTGATATTTGCTCCCAGGTTGTCTTCTTTTTGGTTTTTTTCCCCTGGGAACCTACTCTCAAATCTTCACCAATATATTTCACAGCCATTGTCATTTCATTTTTGTATTTCTGTTCTATTGGTTCTAATAGCTTGACAAATGACAAAGTTTACCCTGAAATGCTAGTATTACTAGAATTGGCAGCAAAACTTTGTGTTGAACACTTAGACGAGTCCTTATCCATGTTATACATACCTGAGAACTAAGGCCTATATATGAACAATTTATCTCTGATCACTGTTTGAAGGCATTTTTTGTAGATTATGGGTGAATGGTACTGTAGGTTTTCAAGCTCTTGCTTTTAGACCTCATAAATTTTGAGGAATACGCTGAAGCGTTGAAATCAATACTCAAAGCGTATTGCAGCCCCAGAACTGCACATTAACTGTGTCAGCTTATGTGCAGTTTTCTTCTGCATATTTATTATATCGTTTTGATTCTCATCAGCTGGAACCTATTTTCAAGGATATTCTTCTAATAATTTCTCACCTCAACCCCATAGGCTTTCCAAGCACCTTGCGCTTTTTATATTCACCTGCTGCTTGACAATACAGCTCCGTCCTTTTTGCATAATCAACAGGTCATCTTGAAATACAAAATAAACGGTGTCTTTTCCTCATGCTGGACACTCTTTGCTGTGAAAATGTTTTTTAAAATAACTTAAACGTTAGTTTTATGCTGTCACCTCTTCAATACAAAAAATAGTGACATTTCGTGACCCACCATTTGTTCACTGTATAATGCCTGAATATATATATATATATATATTTGGGTTTCAGTTTTCAAGCTATACAGGTATTGAGAGTTGCCATTAACTTAAAAATTATAGAGTCTTGATCACTATGTTCAGTGACTTTCATCTGAAGCGCATTAGAGTCCACTGATCACGGAGGAACCTATAAAATCTACAATAGTCATCCAAGCAGTGTTTGCAGGACCCAAATATTGGGGTAGCTCTTGGGGTTTATCTGGTGGATTAGCATATTTTTGTTTTAAAGTTTATTATGGGCAGTTAATAAAGATTTTTTAATAAAAGTTAATTTAATGAAAAATCATAACTTCAAAACCTCTTTTCTTTTTTTTTTTTTTAAAAAAAAAAGAAAGAAAAAGGAGAAAGACTTACCTGTACTATAATTATTTATATTTAAATTTGCAGAGATGCACCGATCAAGAATAAAAATCTTTGTCAAGCAGAGGTGTGGCCGTTGAATCAAGACTCAATCACTAGCTTAAAAATTTCTTATGAATCGTCCCTAGTAAAATTATATCTACGATGTGCATGCAAAATGTGAAAGAAAGTTCGATATTTATTGTACTGGCATGCAACAAAATGTGTGAAATACAGGAAATTAGCACCTGTGCTCGTGTGATGTCTTATTGCTGTGTATCTGAAACTTATTGATACATAATGCATAACAATTTCTATATTAAATTATTAAATGATTTGATGAGAGTTGGACCTAATTTGGTTTTATGCATTGTGGCTCTTTATCTTCTCGTGATTTTTTTAATTTTTTTTTCTTTTTCTTTATATATATATAATTTACCTTTACTTCCAGTTATGTATTATCGCACATTATTATTCTGAGAATGGAAGCACCATCTTAAGATTGCAAATATTTGGAACCACCTCTCAAGGTTCAAACTTGTAAGTTACAACTTCCCTCCAAAGAAATGAAGATTGCAATTATCATTGCCATTTCTTCTCTTTTCTTTCTTTTTTTTTTTTTCGGTCGGTCTCTGATTTTTTCCTGTCTGAAACACTTTACCGGTCAATGGTAAAATTCAGAACCTTTTCAAGCATTATTTTGCGTTTGGATAAGGTAAATATACTTCTTTACTTGTTGACAAATGGCAGCTTCATCTAAATTTTCTCCTAAAATGGGTAGCAGTGATAGGGAGATCAATTGGCATAAGGAACGATTCAATCTTAGATTAAAATAAGCTCAGACCATCTCATTTTAATTCTAACTAAGCCAAACAGAAACCTAGTTAAATCAATTACGAACCAAGCTTACAGTAGGGGAAAAAATAAAAAAGATCGATCAGTATATAACCAATCACTGGATCAAAATAAGATTGAATTAGTTCTGATTAGGCCCAATCAGAATAAACTAGTGGAGCTCATGTCCTGGCATGATCGTACTGATCTAAAACAAGCTCGACTTGGTCACAACGTGTCGCGGTTGGAAATATCGTCCGTTGCTCTCTTGGCTCGGTCTGCTCGAAGTCGCCGCGCTCTTAGCCTCAACCACCATTGTTTGCGTGCGTGCGGGGAGCGTAGCCTGCTCCACATAATTACATTTGCTTCTTACTCACGCGACACGGCAGCACCACCAGCCACCAGGCGCCAAAAATTGGAGTCAGCATCCATCCCTCGTACCGTCTCGCTGGCCTAATTTTCTCTCTCCCATCTGCGCTCCAGCGAGTGCAAAAACGCTTCGCTTTTTTAATCCCCCTTCTCTGTTTAAATTCGAAATTTAAAACCGTTTTAAAACTTTTCGCAAGTCAATAAGAAGGCCACCCGGATCTCCTCCCTCTCTCTCTCTCTCTCTCTCTCGAAACTTCTGTAAATCGAGAGAGCGAGCGGTCGCATTCTCTTCGGAGCCGGCGGCGGCGATCTCGGAAGGGATTCGAAGAGAAGAAGGGGGCGAAATGGCGGAGGAGAGCAGGAAGGGCGGCGCCGGATCGGCGGCCTCCGTGGCCTATCTCCGGGCCTCCTCCGAGGACCGGAAGCCGCCACCGCCACCTGCGGCGTCGCCCGCGGCGGGGACGGGGGTCGCGGCCAGGAAGATCACATTCAAGAGCGCCGACATGAAGGAGGAGATGCGGCAGGAGGTCTTTGAGTGTGCTCGCGTCGTACGCTGCTCCACCTCCTTCCCTTCCTCCATTTCCCCTTTGATTGCTTCCATGAAATTCGTTCCTGTTGCCATTTGCGAGTTTATTGATTAGGGTTTATTCTGAGCAGGCGTTCGAGAGGTATACGGTGGAGAAAGACATCGCGGAGTACATCAAGAAGGAGTTCGACAAGAACCACGGCCCCACTTGGCACTGCATTGTTGGCCGCAACTTTGGTAGCTCCATTGATCTCTTCTTTGTTCTCCTCTTTGCTTTCGTATCTATATTTTAGCCTAGTTTTTGTTTTTGTTTTTTCCTTTTTTTAATTTGTCAGCTGAAAGTACTAACTTCGGAGAACTGAGATCTATAGGCTTTTTAGCCGGATAAGGTCAAGTAGTTACCTGATTTAGAATTGTTCAATGTGCTTGTCGGGGAATAAAAGAATTACAAAGGAAATGCTGATAAGAAAGCGTGATATGGAGATGTTTCAATTTTTCTGTAAAAAAAATTAGTCAGCATGAATCTTAGAATTGGGAGAATCAATTGAAAGATGATGGTTATCGTTAATTATTAGAAGCGTTCTTAACCTCTTTTTTGTATCTTTCTTTCGTGATGAAAGTTGCTTGGCAACAACCTGCCTATACAAAGCCAGCACTCCTTCCTTGACTGTCAGTGTCTCCTCTCGAAGGCAGAAGAAAAAGGTTTTGTTCATCCATGAGGGCCTGATGATTATTTGTGGACATTGTTCACTGTGGCATCGACAGTATTGTTAAAAGCTTTTTCCAGAGCTGGTTTTTGACCTAATTTGTATGCAAGTCCATGCTGAAGATCATGTTAGCTTGGATCTTACAGGTCTGGGTCAGCTAAAATCTTGGATAAGCTACAATACAAAACCTTCAAACAAAATGAAACTTTCATCTAAGCTAGGATTTTATTTCTAGAAGTTTGCTTGAAGTAATGTTAGAGTGAAGATATTAGTGTAGCAAGTCACTCTGAAATGCTGATTCCAGGCTTCCACGAAAATTTGCATGATCATTGCAAGGTCTGAAGATTTTCATATCTAACTATATTTGGGAGTCTGATATGACTCCAAGCATCTAGCTTTCCATAGTCACTGCCTTATTTATTTAGGTCAGAAGCTGCCAAAATTTGTTTCATGCGTGTAAAATTTTCAGCTTGCTAGTTATTCATGTTGGCTATTCCAAAGTATGCTCTTCTTTTCTGCCATCATGGTGAAGAAGCTATAATAAGAACAGCTGTCATCAATAAATTTTATCCGAGGCTAAATTAATGAATTAGGCATCATCTTGTTTACCAAGCAAAGCACCTAATATTTCTGTCAGCCTAAAGTTTGCAAAATCCTTTCTCAAAACAGCAACCTCTTGTCTTTGTTGGACATGTGCCCATCATTGCAACCTGTAAACTTTATTTTAAAGCACTCAAATATTTATCCATTGGTTTGTCTCATATGCACTTTAACATCCTCATGTTCTCAAGACGTACATAATATTTAAGTGATCATTTTTCCAAGTTCATTTAACATATTTTAATCATTGTTATTGTTTTCTATAATATATTTCTTCAAGTTTTAACGGCATGTAATGATTAGGTAACCTGACTTCTCA
The DNA here is from genome assembly GCA_017589505.3 of Metroxylon sagu. Lineage (NCBI taxonomy): Eukaryota > Viridiplantae > Streptophyta > Magnoliopsida > Arecales > Arecaceae > Metroxylon > Metroxylon sagu. Next base: position 2,324,598 of record JACVBY030000663.1, read on the forward strand.
TTACTCATCTGCTTCAAATTTTCATATTTTTAAAGCTTAGTTGCTCCAAGGTTCTCTTGGTAATAGAACTCTATGTTGGATGAAGCATTTTTCAATCCATGTTTCTGTAACATTTTCCCATTAATTTCTTTTGTTGTCTCACAACATTCATAAATAGTATACACAGCCAAAATTCCATGGAATTAGCATCAGGCATTCTATTAAAGTGAAAAGATAAGGGGATGCAATCCTAACTTTGGTGCAGGCCACCACTAAATCTAGAACTTACTTACCATTCTCACCGTATGCAGACATATCACTGTATTCTGATAGATACCAAACTACTTTTAGCAGTTCCAAATGTTTTCATCAGTCCCTAAGCATGAAAATAGATTTCATCTATCAATCCGCATGAGCACAAAGCAATGGCATTTTTGGCAGTGGTTGACCTATTGCAAACTTTGCATAAGTAGATGCTGTTACATAGTGCGTCTGTATTTAGTTCGAAATATCCTTGAACATTTTCTTCTGTTTCTAAGATAATTACTTTAATTATTGGATTATGTAACATTTTTTTTGACTTAAATTAAGTTTTTTTTTTTTTTTTGATATGTTCACTATTTTATTGTTAAACTATAACCTTTATATATGCTTTCCGAGTACCAGATATATCAAGTTATACATCTAACTAGTTATTCATAAGACTTATAAGTTTGAGTTGATTTTGCTTTAGTATGGTATCATTTCAGTTCCATGTGACAGGTTATGGTTGTTGATCCCATTCTGCATTTTACTTGTTTGCAAGATAAATGAGTTTGAGAACTAAATCCTTGTGAGTTCATTCTTGTGTAGGTCCATCCGTATTTAGATGAAATTAGTCACTTCCTTGAGTTAATGCTGAATGGTGTGTAGCCAAATTATTTGAATTATATGTGGCATCACACCATATTGGAAGGATTGGTCTCGTGAGGTCAAAGCTAGCACATTCAGAAGTGATTGTGGCGTAGGCTGTGGAAATGGGATATATGTTGTTTGTGTAGAGAGGATAAGCTTGGGTCTGGTTACTGTCAGGACCCAAAACCCTCTTATACCCTAGAAGGAAAATTGTTGTTCTAAAGTGATGGTAAAATATGCAATGGATAACTAATAATATGGATATTAAAGTAAATAATTAATAAAGGAATACCGTAGTCAATAGACATACTGAGAGAATTATCTCTTATACATGGTATAAATGCTTTGGCTTGCAGAAAGGCTGCCCCATCAGCCTCCTTAAGTCAACACCAAGTTGCCTTCAAGCTCCTTTGGAATCAATTAGTCCCCTGAAAGGATAAGAGTTAGAGACTCAACCATTTAATAACCCGATTCACTATAAAAATAAAGGTCACATGCAGTGTTTATATCTTTTAGGTTCTTTTGCCATAAGTAGGACTTGTAGGTGCTCTCAAAAAAGAAATTGACTCAAGTTTGACTAAATTATTGCTAAGGCATTCTGAAGGTATTTCGACACAACTTGTCATGCAGCAGATGCAGTATCAACTAACCTCAAATAAGGACCCTGCTTCTAGGCTGGCTTTAGCAGTCAAGGGGCCATCCTAAGACCTAGATATATTTTTTACATCTGCCGAACACTTGTTTTAGATTGAAAAGGCTGGGATGGTGTTTTTTGATGCAGCAGGTGCTACTTTTCTGTTGGAGTGATAAATGAGATAACTGAATCCCTGGTTGATCTTGGCATGGAACATGAGTTGGTGGCCTTCTTGTCCCATATCTGTTTATTTCTCTTGATTTCTTCTATTGTGACTAAATGATTTGGTTGTCCTTGTCATAGCTATAACTGTCTAGATTTGTGCCTTTCTTTTCACAAGATTGATTAAATGTATGACATCCATCTTGTGGATCAGACTCATGCTTTGTAATTTCCATGCATTGTTTGAATGGACTCTTCTATTTTCCAATTTATGATAATATTTTGCTTGGACCATGATTGGATAACCTATCATGGGTCTGCTGCTGTAATTTGATGTCCAGCTAGTGATGCAGGATCTGTTGGCATTATGAAGTCTTTATAAATACCCGTATATCTGTACCTTTTAGCATTCTTGTGGAGTTTATGTTGAGGCTAGACTGGCATCAGTGCATCGATCCTAGTTAATATGGTTGGAAGTGAGGGGAAAGCTAATAATGTGCTTGTCTGTTCTGCTGTTTTTATTCTTCTCACTTTTTAAAATAATGACTTATTTGTGATATTATAAAGCAAAATCTACAACATCCTACAAAATTTGCATGATAAATGATGCAGAAGCTGACAGATGAAGACTTCCTCCAGAAATGAATTTCACTTAGGGCTCCCTCCCCCCCCCCCCCCCCCCCCCCTCCCCCTTTCCCCAAAAAAAAAAAAAATCATGTAGTCTGAATTTTTCATGAAAACTTTCTTTGACTAGTTTGCAAATTCTAAAAGATGACAAACTACATTGTCTTTTGCATAGGTTTTTCATTCTTACACCAGTCATACCTATTATTTAGAACCATATCCTTGAATAAATATCTGCTTCCTCTTTTTAAAGTTGTGAGCACAAGCTTATGTTTGAGGGGATAAATGGATTTGAAACTGCCTGCCTTAAATTGATCAGATAATGCTTGTCATTTATGTTATGTTTGTGCAATCATGTAATTGTTCTGCATGTAATGGGGTATGTTGAAATCTGATCCTCTATCATGGGGTACAGAGTTTGAAGCTAGCTGGATGACTGAGGATTCCAGTTGGCCTATTTGAATTTTGAAATCTAAATGTGTGGTGGACTATTCCATTGTCTTGCTCAAAAAGATTGTTCTACATTTGTCTACCATATATTTGCTATTACATCCAATAGACTTTTACATCTCATTAAACTGTCCCTCTCTCTTTCATAAATGTCACATTTGGAAATTCTAAAACACCAAAGCAGCTAAGTTCTTTTTTTTTTAGCTTCTAAAAATTTACGTATGCTGTTCACTTTTGGTGCCCTTGTTTATACCAGAGACCACTTTTCTTCTGGACGTTTGGCTCAGCCATCAGTTCTTTCTTGGTTATCTGAATTTTATCTCTCAAGATTTGCTTTACCACAAATGATACTGCTACGTTAGTGGTGCGGATGAGGTCTTATATTAACTTGTTTAGCTTAACCGAGTATATGACTTGCTCTAAAAAAAAGAGAGGAAAAAAGATTGAGTTATATGACTGAACTATGGATGCTTGTTAACTTTGAAGTGCTACTTGATGCACTGATTTTGCAATTATGTCCCACTTTTCTCTTTTCTCAGCATGAAGTTTTATTTTTCTTTTATTTTTGTTGCTTTATTTTGAAATTAATTGTGATGGATTGAGGTAGCTGTTCTTCATTCTGTGCTAAATATTCTTCTTTTTTTGGCTTCTGGTTGTACAGGTTCATATGTGACGCATGAGACCAACCACTTCATCTATTTCTATGTAGACCTAAAGGCAGTGCTGTTATTCAAATCTGGCTGACAAGGACAATGATGCTCCAGCCAGCCTGTGTATCCTGTTAGCTGAGAGTCTCCTCCTGGTTTGCAAATTGTGACCCTGGTTTTCCTACACTTTGCCTGTATATCTTAGTCCATCTTTGCGATAGCAATGTGCTGCAACATGGATTCTGGACTGAGTAGTCATGTTTTATAAGCTCAGAGAAGATTAACTACCATTACCTAAAAATTTTAAATGTTAGAGATGTTTATCGTTGCCAGGTGAGTGTGATGCACATGTAGTTTTTTGTCCATCAATTCAGGAATATGTCTGTGCAAACATGAGAGCTAAGAGATTTTGTGATGCATGCCTGTACAATTTGATGCCAGGTTTGACCTGCTCTTCATTGTGCTTAGATGTGATGGACCATGGTAGCATAAATGTTGAAGGATTAATGACATTTGGTGTCCTTGAATATGAAACCAGTGATAAACTGGTCTTAACTACAGCAAGCGGGAGCATTTCTTACCCCTTGGTACGTTTATTTGGGCCTGATTTGCACCTGGTCAGAGTTTGATCTGATCTTAGTCAAAGTGGTATATTTCTTTTGGTTAGAGTTTTTGAACTTGGGCAGATGCGACGATCACCAGCTGCTAGGAAATTTTTCCATAAGCCTCCTCCGTTACGCAGGACCGAGGGATTTTGTCCGTATCAGAGACTTGATGTTAGCGTGATATTCTTACTTGTAATCTTTTATCTTAACCGTGGTGGCCCACTAAGGATTAGAAAGGTTTATTAATTAAGATGTGAAGATGATGACGGCGTCCCTACGTCCACGGCGATGGTGCCGTGGTCGGTAGGGTCCCATTGCGGAGCATCGTCTCCACCGTAAAAATTTATGTGTTACATCACATTGTAATTACATCGTCATAAAAATTTTTGTGGATGTGGAGCAATACATTGTCGATCATCTTGATTGTTAGCAATATATTTATAGATGATCATCTCATTTGAAAGAATTTATAAATGATACAAATTTTAAAATAAGAATTTTGGATTCTTTAAATTCTATTTAAAATTTTATAGAATTTAAAAAAATTTTCTTGAAAGTAGTTAAAATAGAGAATTTTAATTTTAGACTTTTAAAATCACCGTTCTAAATAAAATTCATCCTGAAAATCTTCGATCCAAATGCAAAAGGGGCTGCTGCTTTTATCAAAACAAAATTGTCATTTAATTATATTTTTATTTTATTTCAAGAATAAGTTAAGAAAATACTAAAACCTAAAAGAAATCTTCTCTTCATCTCTTCTACTCCCTTTATCCATGCATAGATTACAAGATGAAGAGAAGCCTATAACTTCTCATTATCTTTAATTTTAAAAAGAAGTTCTTAATTGATGCAAGTCTAGTTTTGGTGTTAGGACGTCTAGTAAAACATAAAAAATGAAATCTCTTCCAAAATCATATATATGTCTGAATATTTAACAGGAGCTGATATACTTATATACTTATTTCTTATAAATTATATCTTTTTCTACATTCATCTTGTCTTTATAAATTCTCTATTTTTGTTATGATGCCAACCACTATTTTTATATATTGATAACAACACCACCTCTTAATATCCATCTATTTCATTTATTTTACCTGGATAACAACTCTAGATTAAATATGCTCTTTTTAAGTCGAAATCCTTTGATCTTTTTTATTGATTGGAGAGATTGTCACTAATTATATCAAGTATCTATAGTTTGTTCGTAAAATACATTCATGTAGGCTGACTTTATATGTATATAAACCAATAATCACTATAATAAACGGATCCTGAATACATCAATCAAATCGATTTTTTCTTACCTTTGTGTTATATCTTACTTTTTTTTTAATTTATTTTTAAAGTAGATGTAATATAGTTTCCATCAATCTAATCCTTGTCACCTTTTTTTCTAATTTGCAACATTGCAGCAGTAAAAGTTCTTGAACGTTAAGATATTAAAACCTTGTCTTACTTATTTACCTTAACTTTTGGATCATACCAATGGCATGCCCATGCAATATATGCTAGTCTATGGTCACTCTAGCTTTTGCCTATATGGGATCAATCTTAGCCTAACAAATCCTCTCACATGTTCGAAAGGGAAAAGATAGATAAAAAGGAGGCAACACTAGCAGATCGGATTCATCAAAGGCTAGGGTTAAAGGGTCACCTAGCTCAAGATATAGGTTGGGTCATAGATTTGAGCCTAATTCAGGCCTAATTCCAAGCTTCTTTTTAGACTTGGTTCGGACTTGACTTTGGGGCCAGGTCTAAGCCGGGCTAAGTGTGGGCTCAAGCGCAGTCCAAAAATTCTTTAGTCCTGGTTTAAGGCCCAAATCCGATCAGAAATGTCTCAGGCCTAAGTCATGGGCCGGCCCGAACCAGACCGGGTGCGGGCCTACTCGCAGGCCTGCCGGTCGGCCCATCCAACGCAGCCTTGTGGGCGGCACCTGCTCTTTCCAGCCGTGCTGGCTTAATCGCCACGCGACCCGTAACCCAGGCTCGCCCACCGCCGACTCCCCGCGGCCCAAGCAGCACCCCCCCCCCCCCCCCGGCCCCTCCTTTGTCGTCTCTCTCCCGGCTTCTTCGCCCGAAGCCCTTGCTGGTGACCCTTTGGATATTTTCGGCTCTCGATCTCTCCTTCGCTCTTCCTCGTTCCAATATGTTTAAAAAGTGAGCTCCTCCTTTCTCTCTCGTAAGATTTTTAGGGCATCTCTGTTTTAATCCTCTCAAGAACTTTGGACGAACACTTTTTTTTTTTCTTTTATTTTTTTTAAAGATCCCTTTTTTTTTCACTGTATATTGGGTAATCTCTATTAGTTCTGCTAATTATGTTTTTGTTGGTCAATTAATTTGCTTAAGGTTTTCTCTAAATTTTTAAACTCCAAACTGTGCTGTTTTAGGGTTTCAAATCCTGATTCTCTCCTCTTTTCATCATCATTATTATTATTATATTTTTGTTTAGGTTGGGGGTGGTAATGTATGCGAAGAATGCCTTGTAGGAGTTGGACATTGGTAGAACAAATTAAGAGTCTGTATCCAGTATTTAGTGGCTGATTGTTATGGCGAGTTAATTTTAAGTGTAATTTGGGTTAGAAATGCAAAATTTAGTTGTTATGCGAGATGCTGCTCGTAGGAAAGAGTTCGGATGTCATGGAATGTGAATGGAGAATAACACTGGACTGCAAGATGCCAAATGAATATTCATTATGTATTGTAGATCAGCAGGCGACGTCATGGTAGAATTTGGACAATGGTTTGGTGCACGACGCTTCCGCCATTGCAAGGTCTGTAGAAAGTTAGCTGTGTGCAGCCTTACTCCATTTATGGAGATGTTGTTTCCATGATTTGAGCCTGTTGCCTACGGGTCACAACGGAGCGACCTTGTTGTTGCACCAAAGCTCACCCCTCCCTATGAACTATGAGCTTTAATCTCAGATATTTTGAGTAGAGCCTTTCTTGCTAAATATATAAAAGAGACAAAAAGGAAAACCTTTGTAATCTGATGGTGAATTTGGAAATAGAAGAACATGCAAATATTTTGAAAATAAGTGTTGAACATTGATGAGGTCTTAAGCTAGATGAAATTGTTGTTTCTGATCAGTGAGGGATATTCTTAGCCCAATGGGTGATGTCTTTTATCAATTGACAGTTCACTTGACATCTTCTTCCTCCTTGCCTTCATCGTTCAAGTTAGGCTGATTGCTCTAGGGTGTCATCCATTAGACACATGCACGAAATTAGTAGTATAGTTGTGGCCTTTTGCTGAATATTTTTTCCTCTTTTTTCTGTTGCTAATTCTCTGAATTCTGTACCATTCATAACAAAAAATTAAGCAATACTATTATAAGTGAATATGAAAAACTTGTGACAAACTAGGATATGAAGGACTATTGTTGGATTATCTTCATAAGGGGATTGACATGAGGTTCACCTATAAAGATTTCTATCTCAATACAATGTGTTTGAATGGAGAGATGTTTTGTACTTGTGAGATTGGTCCTTGCATCTCCACCCTCTTCTTCTCTCTTGATTGAGATTCTTAAAGAGGTAATGTAGAAACCTGTTATCAAATCAGGATGTGCCAATGGAAACAGATAGCTGGAAGGTAAAGGCATTTTCTTCTTCTTCTTCTTCTTTCTTTTTCTTTTTTCTTTACAGAGGACAATGTTGTAACACCTCCTGAGAAGAAAACCTTCCAGGGCATCCTATTTTCTAATGCAACACTTGTAAAGGACAGAATGATTGTGATGGAGATACTCATATTACCTTCTTCATTATGTCGGTCTACATTAATGCTGTCAATCCTATAGAAGTTGCCTACAAGTTATGTAATAAAAGTTACTTGATTTAGGGGTCATCAGATACCTTGATTATCGCATCATCTTTGTGCCACATTCTTATGAGGAACCTTTTCTTCTGAGGGATCAGATAACCTGATATACATGTAAAGTTTTAACTGAAATTTTATTTATAGGCTTTAAGTTAACAAGTCATAACTATGTGCAGATAGAGAAAATTAAATATATAAATTAGAATAGTTGAGTCAAAAGTAATTTAGATGGAGTATTAACAGCAGCATCTAGAGGATGGTTTCTACAAACATCAAAAGCATGGAGCATCCAAGTGTAACAGCAAGGATGAGCTCTGAATTTGGATCAACCATAGTAAAAGCAACCATGCATCTGAGTTTTGCATCAGTCTTGATTCTCTTTTATGCATTTTTGGACTTCCCTCAGTCTTGTGAGAAATAATTGAAGTCTCTAGTTTGTCCACTCTTTTTCATTATTTGGTTCGGAAACTACTCTTGTAGGAAGAAGTGATCCGAAATAGAAAACACAAATAAATATGCACATTTTTTTATAATAAATGGGAGATGAACTTTTAAAATCTTTGCATCATGGGAACTATAGTTCTCTTAGCTTACAAAAGTTCCTCCTTTCTTGAAGTTTGTCAACAAACTTTCACTTTCTTTTTGAAGGTTCTCCTTTGAGGATATATCTGCGCAGAACCAACTGAAGGCATCTGTACAACGGAAGATTCGGCAAAGTATTGCTGATCAGGTTTGTGTTAAATTTGAAAAGTAACTTTTGCTTTTTACTTTGTGCTTCTGATTATATGAAGACAGCAAGCTTAACTCTTGTTTATATCTTTGATGAGATTACTTGTTTTGCAGTACCCTGGCCTTGAACCTTTGTTAGATGACATACTTCCAAAGAAATCACCCCTAATTGTTGCAAAATGGTCAGTCCAATCTTTCCTCCATGGTTTTGTGTTTTTTTTCCTCAAACCTGAGGTATACGTTCATTGTTATGATTCATTTATAGCATTAATGGTTTCTTTTTTTGTTACATGCTAGTTTAATCATATTAACAAAAGGAAATCTGAACTGAAATTTGAATTGATATAATATATTCTTTCTAGGATTTTTTTTTATACTTCCTATTTTTCATTTTATATATAGCTTGGAGCACAATAAAACCAAACAGGTTGAGAATTGGTTGGTTAGCTGTTAAAATTTTTTGATTAATATAATTAACATCTGGAGCTGCAAAACAACATATGTTCTGTTTGGATTGACTAATTTTCAAATTATCGTCCTTCAAAGTTTTCCATATTACCTAGTTCAGGATCCATCACTGCTAGCCTCATTGTCTGATGCTAGATCATCCATTTGATCTGTTATATTACCTTGTCATTAATATTTGCATGCAATTATAATAGGTTTAAAGTGGTTCAAGCATCAAGAGCACCTTTGTGGTATGCTCATTTAGTATTGCTCCTTCAACAATGCTGCTCTATGTTTTCTAAGTTGATAAATTAAAGAGGAACGCTCCTCTTTTCACATGAAAGGCTTCAATGGCTGACCTTTCTTGTCCAAAGCTATACTGGGTTCTTAAGATTTTTCTCCTGCTAATAAATCAACATACTATTCCCATTGCTTTATAGCAAGATGTATAAATTCAATATTATCAACATTTTCCATGCTAATTGGTATTATCATTCTTCCTCTCTAATTGGCTATTATTTTCCATGTGTAAAGACTAGACGGTATATCAAATCAAAAGGCTAGTTGATCAAATCATCCTGACTCCATGCTAGTTCTTCACACAATGTTAGCGTTTATTAGTCCATCTTCCTTTTTCTTCTTTCATTTGCAAAGTTGTCTTCACTTACCAAAATTGTCTAGCCATAGAGATGCAATTTATGCTACCTTCGGTGTGGGACTCCTCTTAAGCGTGTTGTAATGTCTTATTCATATCTCTCTTCATTGATGACCCTGGCCTTTCCTTTCATGGATAAGCAAATGAGTTTATAAGATTGTTTGAAACAAATTAGAACTAGAGGGTTTATTTTTGCAATCTTATTGGGATGGTGAGAGCAACGAGTGCATTTGGGAGAAACTAGCCTTGAGGAAATAACCTTCCATCTCCTTAAAGTTTATTCTAAGAGAACCTGCTAGAAATATATGATATGGAAACCCAGAAGTATGATCCAAAGTCATATGCCTCCTTGTACTCAACCTAAAGATGAATCCTATATTTCTCCTCCAAAAGGTCTCCCAAATGGCAAGTGGGAGAGCTATCTGGGCTAACCTCCCCTTCTTTGGAAAAGGAAATTATGATAATTGTTCCATCACATTAATTGATTTATGTAGGTCTTTGTGAAGCAAGGGTGTGAACTCAAAGCTTCCAAAATTTAAAAGTGACAGTGAAGGAAAGAATGATGTATCATGTTATTGTCATTGGCACTGTTGAATGTAACTTTGCTTTCAAATGTCAGCCCATGCCAGTTTGTGCATCAGCATCTGAAGCAGGTCTGCATAAAATCTATTAATCATTTCTTTATGATAATTTTGATGAAAAAGGGGGCTTCCAAATCCTTCTGGAGTGTTCTTAATTTTCACACAAGGCAGCATGCACCCTGGAACAGTATGGCATGTGCTTTGCCAGCTATGGACCGGCGACTTCAGGGCATTGCCTACTGGCACTTAAATCCTTGCATAGAACTTTTCATCACTAGTTTATCTTTGAAATCATGCCGGACTAAAGCAGGCTAAAAGAAAATTTGGCCCCAAGGAAAAAAGAGGCTAACTAAAATTTTCATGGTGGAGTGATCTGATCACCCTTTATTCTTAAGGAAAATTAAAGAAATTCTCCACTCATCAAATTTGCTGAATTTCTTCCTGAAAACAAGATGCCAAATTCTTCCATTGATCAAATTTCAGCAAAGGCTGAAATACAAGTCAGTGTCCATGCTGGTTACTGCTGAAACATGTGCACACTAATTTCTGAGCTTCTAGCAGCAGTTCATTCCTTTTATACCTCTATGACCAATTTTTGTGAGTTACCACTCTGCCCATTGTGGTTTATATTTTTTTACCTTTTTCTACCTCATTTGTCAGTCTTCTAGAGTCTCTTAAGATGAACCTTTCACACATGCATACGCACACCACCAACTTTCCCAACTTTATTCTTTTCTTTACAATTTGCTTCAATTGTCCCAATTGTATGACTGTTCATGATGTTGATTGGATTAGTCTTTTTAAAATATATGAGCAACTTAGTTTGGAGGTTTGTTTTCAATATTAGTAGAAGTCATATTCTTATCTAGATCATTGGTGCTTGCATAGAGATAAGAATAAGCATAAAGTTTTCCTTTAAGCCAGGATGTTTCACATCAGGAACAAGAACCAAAAAAAAAAAAAAAAAAAAGGAATAATAGCCAAAAAAAAAAAAAAGAAAAACAAAATGTCAACGATAGGATGTAATGATTCTTTGTCTAGTTGTGATATAAGGACTGCCCTTTTACTGTGGCTTTCTGAGTAATTTCTTTTGCAATTTAGAAGTTATTTAGAGTTTGTTTTATTATCATCCTATGAATCTTACATGCTTGTCATGTTACTGGTCAGTAATTTATGTGGTACAATTTGGTGTAAATTGGATCATTTAGGACTTTTCTGGTCACCTTGAAGAATCATGTGGTTTTTATTTAGTCATCCAAGTTTCCAGGTTATTTCATAAGGTTTCTACTTGGTGTTTGGTTTTGTAGTTGTACATGATATTAAATGCTGAAACTAATTTGCTACTTAACTGAATATTCTGATTAATATATGTTTTTCTTTATTTAGCCAAAATCATCTGAATCTTGTGGTGGTGAACAATGTACCACTATTTTTTAATGTTCGAGATGGTCCTTACATGCCAACATTGAGGCTTCTTCATCAATGTAAAGTATCTCCTTGGCCCTTCATCTTCTTATAAATTCTCTGCTTAGTATGAGGTTGAGCTCTAAGCTTTGAAATCTTTAGGTTATTTTTGGTTTTATGATTTTAGCAATCTTCCTTATTTTTTTTTGACATTGTTAGGGAAGTATGAACTTAGTAGGTGTATTTTATTTTATATTATGTAAGCAGTGTAGTTGGTCTACGGGTAGACAAATTGTGGACCCCTATGGGAGACTTGACTGTTGAAAAGTGCACCTTGTTTGGGTCTTACTGATACCTTAATATAACAGAATAATTTAACTACTAAGTTTTCAGGTTCTTATCCTTTCTCTTACTCTCTTTCAGATCCAGATATCATGAAAAAGTTTCAGGTGGATCGAGGTGCAATAAAATTTGTTCTTTCTGGTGCTAACATCATGTGCCCTGGTTTGACATCCCCGGGTGGCGCTTTGGATGATGAAGTGTTGGAGGAAACCCCTGTGGTACACATTCTCTGTTACAGCTCATTGCACTGATTTGTATCTATATTTGTAATTTTAGAATATAAAATTTAGTCCTATGACTTCTTCAAGTCAAGGTTGAACTGGTCGACCCTGATACATCGGTTGCTAGGCTACTTCATGGGGTAGCCATAGATTAAATTGCTGTCGTCAGACAAGTTCAACTGCTCAATGACCAGAAATTCTGGGTTCTTGACCTCTTAGGAGGTATTCACATGGTATATTGACCTGTGAGAGGTGGTTGAATAGTTAGTTTTATAATGTGTTTACATTCAAAAGCAGCTGTGCATTCTTTAAAAATATACTCCTTTATTATGCATTGCTTTTGTGCAAGTAATATATCTGTGTGCCTTGATGTAACTAATACCATCTGATTTATGTGACTTCATAATTTTCAGGCCATAATGGCTGAAGGAAAACAGCATGCTTTGGCAATTGGATATACAAAAATGTCGGCAAAAGATATGTAAGTTCTGTCATTTTGGTTCTTTTCTTTCTTGACTTTTTTTTTAAGCTTTAATATATTTTAAGGCACCACAATACATACATGCATGCATACATACATAGAAATAAAAGCCACAAATACATGCTCTTCTTTTAGTTTAAGCTATACCACTTGAGAGATTACTGATGCAAAGATGGATTTTTTTGGTTAAATGTGCCTAATAGAATATGTTCTATTGTAAACTTTATACTAGTTTCCTTAGATAAAGAAGGTGGTATTGGTAATTGTAATATACAGAGTGGGGAATTGATAAAATATATGCACACAAAAAGTAGGTTGCTTAGACAAGGAACCTATATCTTTTCTAAACTAGGAATGGGCACTGATACTCTTTTTTATGAATGAGATTGTGGTAGAACTTTCCATGTTTCAGTGACATGACCATTGATAAGTTGTTCTTGATTTTTATTCTTGAAACTTGCTTTTTCTTGTCCCAAATAGTTCTTTAATTTCTCTTGTTGGAAAGTTTCCATAGGATCACCAAGGTTAAACTAGCTGAACAGGTCAGTTGTAAACTGGGAGTTGTAAAGCATAGCATTCTTAATTTTTTTTCGTCCAAATAATGCAAGAAATTCACAATGAAGAAAAGGTTATTCAATTGTTTCCTCAATGATTTTGTAACACTCGTGAACCAAGAACTCCTTGAATTTCTCTTTTTTGAAACCACCTATAGTAGTAACACTGTAGGATATGCTCATGAGGGTGGTGACCGCTGAGGGTATTTCCAGTTCAAGTTATTGACTTCAATAAGTTCTGTAAACACTACATTGACAAGAAAAATTTTCTAGTTTCAGTAAAATAAGCTTTCTCTCAAATAAGGGAACTATGCTATGTTTCTAGCTTCACTTGAAATCTGCTTGAAGGCTGGAAGGCAATAATCAGAGTTAAAAGTCATCATGATAATTGCTAGTGTTTTGAAATGCAGCCACAATATGTGGGCAGTCAAGGGAGCATGGTGCATGTTCAGTCTGGAAGCATAGCACACATACAGGCAGACAACATTTTTGAAATATTTAAAAAATAAATAATATACACGAAAGTATAATAATTGCAATAAAAAAACAGTAACATTAATAAAAATAACAAATGACAATTGCTTCTTTCTGCTAATAAAAAATTAGCAATAATTATCATTTTTAACAAATTAGCATGATTGACAATACATGCATCTGGCCCAACCATTACCAGCATCCTGCCCAACTGAATTCACAACGGCTGCACAGGCTCAGGAGTGGGCTGCATATGCTGCTGCTTCATAATAATTGAGCTGCTTGTTCAGAACATATGTAGGCCATCTGCATATGGTAACTGTGGGAATGTGGTGTGGTCACGGGACCACATTTGAATATTTAATTAGTAAAATTTTAATTTAAATTCTTAACAGTCTGATTTGGAATTGTCAGCTGATATGGTGAATGGATCGGTACATATTGGCCAAGATGATCAGGCCAGGATATTGGTTATATTATATCATTAATTGCTCGATAATGATACAAACCGATATCTCAGCTAAGATGGAAAACCCTGCTTCATTCTTTCTGAAAAATTTCTTTCCCCAAGTGTAATCGTACAAGTATGTATAACCTTATATAACTTGAATTTTCCACTGGGCATTTGTTGGTGCCCTTTCGCCAAGATGATCAGGCCAAGATATCAGTTATATTATATCATTAGTTGCTCGATAATGATACAAACCGATATCTCAGCTAAGATGGAAAACCCTGCTTTATTCTCTCTGAAAAATTTCTTTCCCCAAGTGTAATCATACGAGTATGTATAACCTTATATAACTTGAATTTTCCACTCGGCACTTGTTGGTGCCCTTTCTTGTGTTTGCATGGCTTTCTCTCTTCATGAATGATATATTGGCTTCAAATAGCATCTGAAGCAGAAAAAATGTGTCGTTCTCAAATATTGTTATATTTTCTCTTTTCTATTTTCAAATACCTTGACTATATGATGTATCTTGTTGCTGCAGTAGGAGTATCAACAAAGGAATTGGAGTTGATAATATGCACTATCTAAATGATGGCCTCTGGAAGGTATGATTTTTCCTTTCCTTTTCTTGTCTGATAAGGGCTCTTATTGAGTTTCATCTTCGTGATTTGTGTTGTTCTTATCGAAATAGACTTAGGAGATCCTTATTTCTGTTATGAACAAGCCTAGAACATTGGACCAAATCACTTTAAAAAGCTAATTGCTGCAATTATCTTCACATAGTCCTTGGGGGATAAAAAGTACTTTTCAATCCATCAGATCTATGTCCAATATTTACACTTGGCTTTATGGTTCATCTGAAAGCCTTGGGGCCCTTGACCAGAAAATTATTGCATCCTTTTGTTCTTTTGACATCTGCATTCACCCAAGGAAGTGAGGCTCGAATCAATATTTATTTTTATGCTTGTGATTGTTTGCCATCTATTCAAGAAGAGTCTTTGCATTCATGTAATCTTATGTTCTTTTCTAATCATTTGAGGGATTATCTGGGACAGCTTCCATGGGAAAATCATTCTAATTTCTTGACATATGTACTATATCCATTGGTAGCATCATAGTCCTGGAATTTATTCTCATGTAATCTCCATATTTTCTGGCCAGCATCGCAGTTTTCTTTTGGCTCCATTCCACGATGTACTGATGATTTTCTTCTTGATTGCAGATGGAACGGTTAGAATGAATATGGGGACAAGTTGGAATGCTGTCAGAAGAGTTTTTCTCAGGCAAATTATTTGAAGATCAAGTTTACTGATTTTCAAGCAATAGCCAAAATAATTAATGATGTATGGATTCACATAGGTGAAGTAAGTTCCTTGAGAAAGGAAGGTTCTGATAGGAGCGAGGAACATGAAATTCGACAGCTACTTTGAAGACCCACCACCATTTCTAAAACTTCAAACTTAATGCATGAGGCATGTAGCTTGTGGACACTTTACTCTCGAGTCTTTATTATTATTATTATTATTATTATTATTATTATTATGCTTTACCTGCTATCTTATTTCTATAGTTTACTAGACCAAAGCCATTACTGTACTTATCTGCCTGGTGACTCCCTATTACTGTTATCATGGCTTCTACTTCGGTACGTGCCGAAGGGTTTCTTGGTTGCATCTAAATCATGTGCGTGGAAACCAGTTGAGAAAAATAACATGATATATGAGGATTAATTTTTTTAGAGAATCTTAATGTCTGTAAAATGCATAAATTATTAAAAGAGCATATAAAATAGTCAACAGAATGAATGAGCAGAGACATATTTATATTTATTTCTTTTTAAACTCATTTTTTATGAGATATTAAAGTTATCTGAAAATCTATATTTTTTAAAGTATTATTTAGATAAAGAAATAATTTATCTATGTTCTTTTATATTTAAGAAAGTGGTTATTGATTTGTTATTTATATTTTTTCATATTATAACTTTTTTTTGGATAAGTTGGTAAGGTATATTTATCTTTCCATAACACTTTCTATGCTACTAAGCCTACTTTGCATGCTAATTATATATTATCTTTGGTTAAATTTTAATTTTTTTTTACTAAACTATATTTTTACTCATATTTTTAATATATACATTAATCATATATAAATTTTATTTTTAAATGAAAATAATTTTTTATGATTATTATTTATTAATTAAATAATAGTATTATATTTTTTTATAAAACATAGGTGATATTATAAGAAGATATTTTTGTTTCAGTTATAAATCTTTTACAATCATTATCTTCTTACCTTTTTTTTTTTTTTAAATGCATTGAGAGATGAAAGAAAAAATCAAGAAGTATTAATGGAAGAAAGAATCATGATCATGCAATAATATTTGTGGAAGATAAAAAAAATATTTTATCTAATTTATGAAAAATTAATTTAGACATCTTGGTTAAGTGTTATCCTTAATTGAACAAGTAAATGGTAACTTAAAAATGTAACTTAGCCTTTTAATTTTTTTGATCGAAGCAAAAGAATATGGGTAAGTTGATCAATGAAAAAGTTAACCAACTTTTTCATAAAATATTTTTATTAAAAAACGGAGCCTTAAAGTACAAGGGTTATGAGTATTTTTACCTATTTTGCATGTATAAGATAAGAAATTACAAAAAATCCGAATTCTTTGATTTTCATCAATTACTCAATGATTTATCCAATCAACCTTTAATTATAATCTTCATAATTTACCTAATTAACATATGATTACAATCTCTCATGATTCATTAAATCAAAATTTAGAATCCCAACATTATTGCCTACTATATTTAAGGTAAATATAGCAAATCAAAATTCCTTGATTATTATGAATCAATTCATGATTTGCTCAATTAGCTTTTGATTGCAATCTCACTTAACCAAAATTTCTTGATTATTGCTTACATTCCTTCTCAAATTGATGCTAGGTGGAGGAAAGCATCAATTTAGAAAGAAGGTAATTATGAGGGCTGCGAGCCATGACTTTGGTGAAGAGATTGGCTAGCTGATCATGAGATGAAACTTTAGTAAGGGAAATCACACGACTCTGAAGTAAATTTCGAATGTAATGATAATCCACTTCAATATGTTTAGTACGCTTATGAAAAACTAGATTAGTAACAATTTGAATAGCATTAGAATTATTAGCATAAAGAGTATAAGGAGTAATTTGTATGTCAAGTTCGGTGAGGAGACGATGAAGCTAGACAATCTCTGAACATGCAGCTGATATGGATCTATATTCAACCTCTATGGAAGATTTAGAGATATGATTTTGCTTGTTGCATTTTCATAAGACCAATGATGTACCTTAAGAATATGCATCATCCAGTAGTGAACTAC
Source organism: Metroxylon sagu (assembly GCA_017589505.3). Classification (NCBI taxonomy): domain Eukaryota; kingdom Viridiplantae; phylum Streptophyta; class Magnoliopsida; order Arecales; family Arecaceae; genus Metroxylon; species Metroxylon sagu. The sequence continues at coordinate 2,342,121 of JACVBY030000663.1, forward strand.
TGAGAGAAGGGCAACCCACCCAATCAACATCAGCAAAATCCAATAAAGAAAGAAATGAGTTTGAGGAAAAAAATAAACTGCAATCAATAGAATCACGTAAATATCGGATAACCCGAATCTAGCGAGGAACACATACAAATTGGCTAAGGACCTAGAGAGCATAAGTGATGTCTGATGGCATCATAGTCAGATATATGAGACTCCCAATTAATCTTCGATGTGCGAGATGTTCACCCTCTTCCTTTTTATATTCTATACTGATCTCCATGGGTGTATAAGCAATTTTATCATTAGAGAGATGAGCAAGCTGAATTAGATCATCAATGTATTTTCCTCGTCAAAGATGGATGCCAGCATTGGAAGAACTGACCTCTAACCCTAGAAAATATGTCAAAGCACCAAGATCCTTCATATGAAAAGAAGAGTGAAGGAGAAGTTTGAGCTGATGAATGCCTTCAACATCATCTCCGCTAATGATCATGTCATTAATATAGAGGAGTAGCATTATGATTTTTGAGGAAGAATGCCGAAGAAATAAGAAGTAATTTGAATCACCTTGAGAAAAACCAACGCTTGTGATGATAGATCTAAATTTCTTAAATGAGGCATGGGGAGCTTACTTCAAACCATAAAGAGATTTTTTAAGGCGGTAGGAAAGATTGGGTGCAGGCTCTGAATATCGAAGAAAGGGTTTCATGTAAACAAGGTTCTTTAAGGTCACCATGAAGAAAAGTATTCTTTGCATCCATTTGATTAAGATGCCATCAACGAACAGAAGCAACTGTTAGTAGTATATGAACTATTGTCATCTTAGCTACCGAAACAAAAGTTTTTTCATAGTCCAACCCATATTCTTGCTTATATCCTTGGGCAACCAATCGAGCTCTGTATCTCTCAAGAGATCCATTTGCTTTAAGTTTAATAGAGTAAACTCATTTACTGCCAATAATAGATCCTCTTGAGGGGAGAGGTACGAGATCCTAGGTCTGATTCTCTTTAAATGTATGTAGCTCCTCTTTTATAACTTTCTACCAACATTCTTGTCTAGTTGTTTGAGTACAAGATTCAGATAAAAAAATAGAATCTAACGTAGAAAGTAAGGCAGATGATCTACCATATCATTCTGGAGAATATTTATATCTAGTGGGGATAAAAGCACAACTTGTTGAACGCCAAATGGGGGATTAGGTTTAAGAGAAACAGAAGGGTTAGAGACAGTTGTGGATGGAAGATTACTTGCAGTGGGAGTATCATCAGAAGGAGGCACTATGGAAGATGATGCCATGTTCTGATAAGGCACTGGAGAGCAGAAAAAATCTAGGAAGGTTAAAATGGATGGTTGTGATTGAGATGAGGGTTGTATATAATACACATCCTCTAAAAAGATAACATGCCGTGAGATTTTGAGGTGATGATTAGCATGATTATAACAAAGATATCCCTTTTGATGTGGTGCATAACCAATAAAGAAACATTTAGCTGATTTGGCAGACAATTTACGACGTTCATGAGATGGAATAAAGACAAAACAAATACGCCTAAAGACTCGCATATGAAAATAATCTAGAGGTTTGTGATAGAGTTGATAGAAAGGAGAGTCTTGATTAAGGATTGATGTGGATTGTCTATGGATTAGGTGCATTGTAGTTTGGGCTTTCTCTATCCAAAATGTTTGAGGTATGTTAAACTCTAAAAGAAGCATAAGAGATAACTCAATAACATGTCTATTTTTCCTCTCAACTAGACCACTTTGTTTTAAAGTATCAGGACATGATTTTTGAGCAAAAAAAATTGGCTGAGTCAGTTTTAATATATTCCCTCTTAAATTTGAATGCAAAATTTTAATTTATTTGGCATACGGGGTTTTAACCATGATTATAAAATTTTTGATTAGTTGAGGTACTTCAAATCTATCTATTATGAAAAAAATAAATCCAAGAAAATCTAGTTGCACAATCTATAAATAAAATAAAATATTTATATCCCATATGTGATATGATGGGTGATGGACCCTATACATCACTATGCACCAACTCAAAAGGAGTATCATATTGTGATTGACTATTTGAAAAAAAAAGTTTATGACTTTTAGATTAGCACAACTTTCACGATGCAATTTTTTTTGACTATGAAAACTTTTTATTCAAGGGTATATGTGACTTTAACATCAATTCTAAACATTTAATATATGGATATCCTAGTCTATGATGCCACAAAAATTATAAATTATTTGCATATGTAATATCAAAAGAAGAAGAAGAAGAAGAAGAAGAAGTAGAAAGAAAACAAAATTTTAAGTAGTCTTATCAGAATGCAACAAAAATAGTCTTCCATATTTACGCCCCTCCTTGTAATCATCTTTCCTATCTGTATGTCCTAAACAAAAGCCATGATTAGAAAAGAAAACTAAACAATTTTCTTCAACAATTTGACCAACAGATAAAAGATTTATAGATAAATGAGAAACATAAAGAACATCAGAAAAAGTTTTTGTAGTGGTTGGGAAGGAGGAAATAGAGACCATACCAACACCTGATATTGGTAATTTGGAACCATTTGCAGTGACTAAATGATCAAATGAGGAATGAGTTTGAAGAGAAGAAATGTTTTGGAGTATTTCAATCATATAATTAGAGGCAACAGAATCTATATACCAAACTGTAGAATTTATTTTGTACCTCATAATATAGTAGCAGTAAGAGCACAGGAGATAGCACTTGGAAGAATAGCTGCCATCGACTCTTGGATCATGTTTTGAATTGCTGCTGAGTCAATAAAAGAACTAGGCTGAGACTGAGAAGGTGAAGTAAGTCCAATTGCTTGGTAGGCTAAATGGGTATTAGCCTTTGCTGCTTGTTTATGATATTCGGTGATGATATGGTTAGGCTTCTTATATTAAGTACAAAAGTTTTTTTATCTTGCAATGTGAGACTATATGACCAAATTCTTTGCATTCATAACATTGAATGCGAGCAGCATATCGAGATTTAGAAGAAGATCGATTGGCAATCATGGTTACAGAGAAGTTGGATGAAGCATCAAGAGAAGTTTGTGTGTGAAGAGAGTTTCTTTGCGAAGAAGTTCGGAGAGAACACTATCCAAACTTGGAATGCTTTCTTGATTCAGAATGTTGGCTTGAACAATTTCAAATTTTGAGTGAAGCTTAATGAGGAGTTGGACAACTCTAGTTTTTTTGCATTCTTTCATTACTTCAGCAAAAGCTGCAGCAAATATAGTGGTACTAATATTTAAATCTTATTTGGATTATAATGCAACAAGGCCAGAGTAAAAGGAACGAATGTCTTTGCCTTCTTGATTGTATTTGAAAATTATATATTCCAACTAATAATCCTGAGAGCGAGTAGATTGAGTGTACATTTAGTATAAATGCTTCGATGTTTTTGATGCAGTTTTGAAGAAATTCAGGCTTAAAGTAATCTCTTGATTCACAGATGTCATTAGCCAGGATATAACCCAAGCATTGTCTTGGTGTCATCTAATGGCTCCTTTATAGATCCATCCAAAATTTTTAATAATTCTTTGTCTTTCATAAAAATTCAAAATTAAAATTTCTAAAGAGTAATTTTTTCCATCAAATTTGATCATAGAAATATCTCTTTGATCCATTCCAGAAATAGAGTAAATAGAAAAATAGAACCCGATCAATTGTTGATATACTGATGCCACTCGATGATATGGTAGAATTGAGTGCTGATGTGGCACGTTAGAGATCGACATGTAATACGTGCCGAGACTTGAAATAAGGCTAAAACTGATTTGTATTGGATCTAAATTGCTGAAATCAAACTAGATCAGCAATGCGCTTGGAGCTTTTCTGGTGACAAGGCTGAGCTGAATTGGTAGAGAATGAGCTGATCTTTTGATTGTTGATAATGATTTTTCAAGACATGATTTGAAAATATAAGAACAAAGATGAAAGAGCAACGAAGCAAGAGAGAAAGAAACTTTCTATGAAAAGAGGATTAGAAAAGGAGATGGCTTTGATACCATGTTAAAAGAGCACATGAAATAACGAACAAAATGAATGAGCAAAGAAATACTTGTATTTTCTTCTCCTTCAAAGTACAAGGATTATGAGTATTTATATTTATTTTGTATGTATACATTAGAAAATTATAAAAAATCAAAATTTCTTGATTTCTACCAATCAATCTTTCCAATTTATCTAATCATCATGCGATTATAACCTCTCATGATTCATTAAATCAGAATTTAGAATCCCTAAATTACTACCTACTATATTTAAAGATAATGTAGCAAATTAGAATCCTTGGATTATCATGAGTTAATTCATGATTTGCTTAATCAATCTTTGATAACAATTTTACTTAACCAGGATTCCTTAATTACCATCTACAACAATAACGCCTAGTTTTAATTTATACGTTGAGTTGAGGAAAGAAGGGCAGAAAGGGGCTGAGGTGCTGTTGACCATGACCTGCATGGAGACTTCCATCCAACTCTATATGACCACCCTTGTATCGGACTTCACACCGGGCCACCTTGTCACTTGATGTTGGATTGCAAACAAAGTCATACATAGATTTACTATAAGATTGACAACAAATTTAATATACACCAGATATTAAGATATTGATGTACCTACGTGTTATATTTGACGAATATGTGGCTCGTCCTCATGGCCGGCAAAATATTGGGTGAGGTATGTGAGGATAAAACATCATCATATGAGAATTCTTTTATTATGAGCTATGCTCAATCTAGTAAAACGCATATCATATTTGCCTTTGAGCAAGCCACCAATGTGGCCTTCCATTGTACTATTTTATTTTTTTACAGGATTGTTTGATTTACTGAAAGTAACTTTCAGATAAAAATAAAATGTCTAAAAATTAGATTTTCAGGCATAAAATGTCTAAATTATTACGTTTGGTTAACCATGAAAAACATGCATTTTTTTTTGATAAAGAATGAAGTTGTTAAGTTTGGTTGAACAGTTTTTTTTCGAGAAGAGTAGTGCAGAATATCAATTACATCCTTTAGTTCTTAAAACTTTTTTTTACCATCTAATTTTTTTAACTTCTATATGAGGTTATAAAAAGGGATTAAGAAATCAAAATATCAAAATTCTACATCTCTCTAAAGAAACATGCCCCAAAAAAATATAAAAAAAAATCCATCAAATTGATACAACAACAAGCATCAATTTGTAAAAAAGATTTTAGCTAATTCTTACTTCGCATTTCTTCTCTCCTTCTCTCGCTTGCTGATTTGTATAAAAAAAGTATACGATGAAAGAGAAGGATATGTTGGAAAAAAAAAAAAAGAAAATATGTTGCCATAAAAAAGTAAATTCGATGGTAATAATGGAATTTTATTTTTTATAAAATATAAAAATTTAAATCATGTAAGAATAAAATATTTCATGAATAGATATTAAAAGTATAAATTAAATATTTTAATTTATAAAAAATAAAATTTTATGATTTTTTTTTCTTGTGAACAAAGCGACTTTTGTACGGAAGATGCGTTTGGCCAGCGGCTTCCTCCAACTTTTGTTGCATGGTATATCCATGACTATTTATATTTATATTCACCGAAGTAAAAAAATTGGACAAAGCCTTCGCACATATGCATGTCAGAGTATCATGCTGCGTATAAAAAGAATAGACTGCGATGAACACCATCGATTTAATGGCATGCCTAAAGATACATACATCTTTTAGATTGAACGTGGCCTACGGTAAAACAACTCTAACGTGATGATGATTTTATCCTTGCGTTACACGGCCTCATGTACTTATCGACCACGTCAGACGATCCTTGCGTGCACGGTCTTTATCCCCACCCAGCTCTCGATATTATAAACCAATCAAGTTTTGTAGCTCCAGTTCAATCAATAACTCCTCCCGTATTTGAATCGGCTTCCGCTTCCATCGCTGCCAAGTCGGAGAAAAAGTGGGAGAGAGAGCGGCTCCAACTCGCTCTCTTCCTTCTCGATGGCGATGGCCTTTAGGCGCCTCCGCCGCTACGCGCGGAGCCCCCGCCCGCGGCCTTCCCTCCCACTTGCTGCGATCGAATACCCGCGGCCGGCCCCAGGATTGAGTCCTCCGCTCTCGAGGCTCTCGTTTCTCCTCCCCCGGATCGAATCCCTGGCTTCCTCCTCTTCGTACTCCCCAGTTAGTGAGCAATTCCATGTTCTTTGTTTTCTCGCTTCGTTAGCCCCCATTTGATGTGCGATCTTTTTGTTTCTTTGATTTTGATGCGTAGTTTGAGGGCTCGTGTACTGGAGCGAGGGTTCGGTGCTTGACGACTCAGGCGTGGGCTGATGTCTCCGCGGAGGGAGTGGTGGAGGTGCCTCTGGCACAGACTGGAGAAGGCATCGCCGAATGCGAGCTGCTCAAATGGTTCGTCAAAGAGGTGGGGTCGGTTTTCTGTTCTCATCGTGGTTTGGCTTGGATTTTTTTTTTTTTTTTTTTTTTTAAATTCCATTTGATGCAATTATAGAAGCCATTGAGTCTAGGGTAATGATGGATTCTTGTGAATTGGACTCCCGTTGTGGGTTACGGACGGAGTTAAGACCGAGATATGACAGTTTGATAGGAATTCTGATTTATGATTTGGTTAAGTAGTTGTCATGTTGATGAGAAATTTAGCTGGATAGCATTTAGATATATAAATCCCCATTTCACATTTAATTTCTCACCTACCTTTACTTGAATTCAACTTGCACTGCTAACCCTTCTAACTGGATTGCTTTTGAGGATTCAAGCATAACCAATTCGAAACTCAGATTTTTAAATTCAAAAATTTGGAGCTTTTTACGAAACTCAATCTGATATCTACTCTCTGTGTATATTGGTAAGTCCAAATGATTACCAAACTGGGAGTGTTGACCTGCAGGAATTCTGTCTCCTCGTTGCATTCCTTATAGGTTGTCTGACCAATTTGGACACTTCTTGACTTCAACTAATGTTGACACATTGTTTCTCTGTGAGAATCTACGTGAGTACTACATTATAAAGTGTCCAAATCATTATTCCCAATCATGTCTAATGAAGCATCCATCTGGACTTACTTGAATGGAAATGTATTTAGAAAAGATTTTTTTTCTGAATTTAAGAAAGTTTTGAATGTTTAATACACTTCAACCATGATATATTTTTATAATAAATAAAGATCTGAAGGGATGTGGAATTAGGTTTTGTAAAGAAGCATGAAAGGTGAGAAGAGTGTGCAAGTCTCTTTTGATAATCATTATATTAATGATGAAATGCATGTGTTATATGCTGCTATTGTGCAATTTCTTGATATTAATGGTAGTTGTGAATATTTACGTTTATTCAAAATATGTAACAACACAAAGCACTTTGTTATAATCTCTGACAAAATATTTACATGCATAATGATGTCAATGTTTTTGAAGTAGAATGTGTAATGTTAAAAATTTGGAAGTGGCTAGGTTCTTAAGGAGGTGAATTTTAGCCCTTGAGCCATAACATAACATGTAAGCTTCATAGAGCTTCCTTAACACAAAACAAAAATATAGAAAATAAGAAAAAAATCATGCAAAAATGCAAGCTAAAGGATATCAGTGGTGTATGTCAATTTACCAAATTTTGTAAGCATCTAGTACTTTGTTAGCGTATTTTCTATGTAAAGTTCGAAGGATGCAATGATATATCTTACCATAATTAAGGTTGAGATTGATAATCCACATACATATGCAAAAAATAAATAGGTGAGGATCCCTCCCCTTTTGTTGGAAGTGAAGCTACGAAGCCTAGTGGATTTGCCTCTAATAAAAAGACAAGGCACAAGGCACAGACCTCAAGATTCTCTTCTGTCTGTGTTTGCATCATTTTGCAGAACCATAACCAAGCAACTCAAAGGCATCTTTCTAGAGCCTTGGATGTGACATGACATGGACTCAAACAAATATATTCAAGCATTGGACATGCCGTTGCTATTAGCTGGTGCTTGGCTTGGGCATAAGGCAAGTATAAGGCTTGGAATAAGCCTTGTACCTGCCAAACAGCTTTTGGGAAACAAGCATCATTCAGGAATAGCTATACTGGTTAAGCTTGCTTATGACATGCTTAACTATTCCATGGGAGTGCTGTCATAAGCTATTCCTTAGTATAAAGGCATCATTTATTCTTACTTTTTACTTTTTATGGACAAAAAACCCTCATGAAAATGTTGTTCCAAACATTGCTACTGAAAAGATATAGGAGTAGCTTGTGGTATAGCTACTCCCATGGTCATACCTTTTGCTGTTCCCTTTTCTCTTATTCTAAACCTAAAGAAGCATTAAAATATACCTATATCCTTTGTTTCTTAATAAATTTTGGTTCTGACTTTTCTTGGGTAAACTGCATGTTAGATTCTTCAATTGTTGTAATTTGCTTTGGTGGTACCTTGATTAGGAAGTGGATGCCATATTTTTGATTTCAGTGATATTATCTACTTAACTATATATCTAACCATATTGATATTGTTATCATAGCTGACAATTGATTAATATTTTTCTCCTCAGGGTGATGAGGTAGAAGAATTTCAACCTCTTTGTGAAGTACAGAGCGACAAAGCAACCATGGAAATCACAAGCCGTTATAAAGGAAAAATCCTTCAGATTCTTTTTACTTCTGGTGATATAGTCAAGGTAGAGTGGCATCAGATCTTATGTCTAATGGATGTTTTTCTCATATTTCAGGTTCCTTGTCTTGAAGAACCTAAGTCTTTTTTTTTTTTTTTTTATTAAGCTTCTCATTGAGTCCCTTACATAAGACTTCTATCTTTCTGGATTCTGACTACTGACCTCTTGAATGATGTGGTGTCATTAATATGAAGATCCGTGGGCTGGTTCCTTTAGGTTCAGAATAATAGCATAAGATTTTAACACAAAACTTTTCTCTAGCTTCCACACTATCAAGGTTCTTTAGAGATCATATAAATTTACATGCAGTTGCAGCGGACCCTTTGAACCAATTCATGGCAAAAACACAGGGATTATGCTTATGAGATGACAAATCTTCTTGAATTCATAATTTGTAATTTAGTACAACGCTTTTGTCAATGGGAAGTTCTCAGTCTGTACTAATATTTGTTTTCTTCTAAGTCCACTCATTCTGTAGTAATTTTTGTTTTCTTCTGAGTTCCCTTTATGTCTAATGATATGCAATTGCTTCAAGTACTAAAAAGCCCTTTGTTCTATGCATAAGATATAGAATTCAATTTGCAGGTTGGTGAAACTTTATTGAGGATAACTACTAAAGATGCTCAGACTCCTCTTACATCTGAGAGTCACGAGGTTGCAACATCACTAAATCCTGAGCTATGTGAATCAGTTTCTCAAAGATCATCAAGTACAGAAGAGGATTTTAAGGGAGTTCTAGCTACACCTTCCATTAGGCATCTCGCAAAGGAGTATTGTCTAGACATAAATGATATTAAAGGAACAGGAAAAGATGGAAGGGTTTTGAAAGAAGATGTCTTGAACCATGCTGCTGGCAAGGTTTTTCGGGAAGGAAGATGTTCCCTTTCACAGGTCAGTTTAGGTGAAGATGGGTTGTTTGGGAAACCATTTTACAGGGACACGCTAGATGAAAAATTCTATGAAGATAAAACGATTCCTCTCAGGTAACTCCAGCTGATTTTGAGGTAATCCTCAAAGTAATGTTGACATGGAGATATATGTGATCCTGACTTTGTATCTGTTAAGCCACTATGCTACCAACAGTCTATAGATGCATATGCAATTGGTGAAAGATACATGGTGGCATCTAAATTGAAAATTCACCTTGTCAGTCATGATATATGGCAGCAAAAATGTAAAATTCACATAGTGTAGACATTTCTTACCTAACATGGTTATAAACTTGGTTTTAAATAATGCGATGGATGAGTAGTGACAGGACTAGGAGGACATTTATAACCAACAAAAATCTGGTTTATGTGTTTTAAGATGTGTAAGTCATGGTCAACAGGGTGAATGCTTAATTTCTACATCCTCACATGCCTTAAAAAGCTTTTGTTCTGTAACAACTTAATGCATAAAAATAACCCTCCTGAACATTCGACATTTTGCCATTTTGCCATTTTAATCATGATTAACTATGTGGATTCTTAGATGGTGGGCCATTTCTTTTCTGCCCTCATAGGATTTTGGCACATATCCTGCCATAGGATTGTAGTGCAACTCTCTCAATCAATGCATATATGATGGAGTCTGGACCTTATAAATTAAATCCATATAGAGGATCTGATGTTGAAGATCTGAAAGAGCTGGATCAAAGCTATGGAAATGACATACACCATGGGCTGTGGAACAGAGTTGCAAGGGGTCTGCCCAAGAGAGTAATTCCTGCTGGGGCTGAGGGATCATGCTGAAAATGGAAGGATTGCAACTTTCAATGGCTTGTGGGACAATTGATTCTCCCATTTTTAAGATGGATTTAAATAACCTAAACAAGTGAGAAAGGTTGTTCACAAAGTTGTAAATAGTGGTATACGTGATATGGTTAGGGTTATAGCACAGAGTGGATTGAGGATGCCTTGATATGGCTGTGAATGTAGAATACTCCCCTATTTGTTTTTTTGGAATTCATATACTTTACCACCAATTAAATGTCTAAAATGCTTCTGCTATTCTTCTGTCCGTGTGAATAAAATCAAAAGTTTTATTGGTTATTCTTGGCTATGTAAACTCCCTTTCTGTTCTGTGTATATTATCTATGACACAATCAAGCATTGTGTGAAATTCTACTTGTTTGTGTCAACTTTATCAATCCTTTTGAGTCAGCAACTCCTATTAGGGCTGATTACCGACAAATATGTCAAGAGTTTATAGTTATTGATTTTGTCAAGTTCCTTTCCCATCTGCTGTTATGTTTGCTTTTCTTTCTTCTCAATAGGGCAAGCTATGTCGGCACTCTTGAATTATCTTTAAGTTTTGTTTTATATCTAATCAATATTTTAACTCTATAAATAGTGGAATCTTCATCCATCAAAGTTGCTGAGGATAGCTAATTTATATTTCAGGGGATTTCAGAGGTCTATGGTTAAATCAATGACCATGTCTGCCAAAGTCCCACATTTTCATTATCTAGAAGAAATAAATTGTGATGCTCTTATAGAACTTAAAGCAGCCTTCCAGAATGAAAATACGGATCCAAATGTGAAGTACACCTTTCTTCCATTTTTCATAAAGTCTCTTTCAATGGCGTTGAATAAATATCCCCTGTTAAATAGCTCCTTCAATGAGGAAGCCACTGAAGTCATCCTGAAAGGTATGCAGACATTCTCCTATTGCAGTTAATACTGTGCTCTATAATTTGATTTTATGCTCATCTGGTGTCCATACTTCTGATGCAAACCCATCTAGGATAAACAAGAGGCACCATGCTGATGCATAGAATGATGTGTGCTACCATTTATGTGTACAGTATTTCCAGTAGTTGATAAATGTGCATACTTTGCATTTTGACATACATATGAAGCAAGTATATGTTGTTGCAGCCTATTCACATTATACATACATACATACATCAGCTATTGTGCTACTAGCACTATCTTTATGGAAATATCCTTGAAGAATGAATAGTTGATGATGTATTTTTAGATTAAGATTTAAGGGAACTAGGCCTAAGGGCTTTGTATTATCTTTTTAACAAGTAACATCATACAATTCAGTTACATCTATGTAATTTGTAATGCGACACTTATTAGATACTATTTTCTCAAAAGTTAAAAAAGACACATATTGCAATATTAGATGCTAATCATATATTACCATATGCTAAAGAATTGCCACTGGACTGTGTACCACAAAGCATTGTCACTTGACTAGGTACAACAGCCTTCATTCATGTGTGGTACTCAAAATGTATTTTCCTAGGTGGCATCATCTTCAAATTTGTGAGCTTATATCCTGTAATGTGGTCATATTATGTTCCTTTTGTCACCTTACATATAGGATAAGTTTTTCTTTGCTTTGTCAAAATATGCCTCCACAAGATTTTTGCTTGTTTTTGTTTGTAATTCCAGAGCAAGTAAGGGGACATGTTTTGTATAAGGCATCCTTCGAACCATTGTTTCTTTATTTACAATAATTTGTTTGATATGGTGTATATATAACCTTATAGATTCCACTGTACTATCAAAATCGAGCCAAAAATGAACAAAAACAAGATTCATACTCTTTCTTTTACGGCTTCTGGATCTACTCTTGAAGCAGATTTGCGACAGGTTGTCCATTAAGAGGATTTTATGCTAATTGACATCACATCCAATATTATTTTTGTCACTGTGTTATAGCTTGTTGTTGTTTCAAACTAAGCCCATTGTTTCAACTTCTTATTTTTTGTAGGGTGCCACAATATTGGTGTTGCTATGGCTACTCCCTATGGTTTAGTTGTACCAAACATAAAGAAGGTTCAATCACTTTCTATATTGGAGGTTAGCTGCATCTTCTTCGAAGTTTTCTTGCTATAAACTATTTTTCCTCTTCTAAAAGCTTGTTTTATTTTGTCCTATCTTTTAGAGTCTTCTGATCTCTACAGTATTAAATTGGTTTCGGGGCAGCAATATGTGAAAGATGGTCAGTTTCTAATGATAAGGCAACATGCTTCAATGTGTCAGTATTAGAAGCGGTCTTGTCAATCTTCAGCTGATAATGTTGTCCTTAGTAGTCAACTTACAAGAGAAAAGCCATAGCTTATTTTCAGCTTGTAGAATATGAGAATCGCTTAAGGGAAAAGGAAATGGGAAAGAGATATCAAAGGAGATGAGAAGGGGCAGAAAAGGAGAGATGTCTGGTTGACCATCTTTTCTTTATGGAAAAGACTAGGCATCATCTAGGAAATGGCAAAAAAGCAAAAATGACTCAAGGGGTCAGTTGAACGAAATGGATGTGGAAATCTTGTTGGTCATATCAATTTTCTGCTCTTATACAGTTGGCATATGTAATCAACTATGTTGTTAACCCAGTCATGATGTTCCCCACTTTCAGAAAGTTGCTTTAAAAAATAATGAAGTCTGTCACCAAAAGTTGAAAACAATTTCTTCAAGCTTTGGTCTGTATTTGGATCATATTTGGCCATGGTTGGCTATTTATCTGTCATTGACCATCTACAAGTATGGTTGATCATGTCACTTTTTTTTCACTAGAAGAAGTCCTACTATAATTATGCCAAATGCCCTTAACAACTTTTAATATTAAGAAAATCGCATTTCATACACTTGTTTTCAACACTCTTGTGCATACATGCAGCCAAATTGACTCTTAGCATAGTTGGTTACTATATATTTCATAAACTACTAGTATTAGGTCCAGAAAACTATGCAACATGAACCAATTATTCATCACAATATCATACTCAACATAAACCATGAAATACAATGAAAATATCCAACCCAACATAGTTAATGCAATAAATGCAATAACTTTTCTAGGCTACATGTGGTCAACTTTGTACTTGTTGGGGATAAGCGTGTAATTGAATAGAACGATCTTCAGAAGCTGCTTCACCATCATGATTGTGATTTGGCATTTGATCTCTTACATATGCTATTGAACTAATTCAGCTCATCATTTTGATGGTTGTTTTCACAGGGATAGTGATTACTGATGTCAAAGAAATAGCTAGTCATGCAACTTTTCATTTCCTGATTTTTTAAAAATATTTAACTCAACATAAGAATGCATTTTTTAAAAAATAATACCACGTTTCAAATATGCCATGATTAGTTGCCTATTGCTCATAAATTACTGCTGAAGGATTTTCAAAATTTATTAATTTTCCCCCATATTCTGCAGTTCACATGTTTTTACTTGGACCAGTAATATTTCTATCCTAGTTTCTAGTTTCTGGTTGTAAATTGTGAAAAGTGAGAATATGAACATGGAGGCAAATGAGAAATAAAAGTATCAGTCCTTGTTAAGCAAGGGCATCAGGTTCATCTCCTCGTTAGAAAACTTTAAGTTAGCATAGTTTCCTCCAACCATTTTAAATCAAAGCATAATCCTGTATACTCCCTGGCTGTCTCATCAATGATGTCCTTCCAAATAATGTCCAAGCAATTTAGAAGTGGATATTGTGTTAGTCGATCAAGTGATATTCCAAGATTTCATAAGGGGTGGTTATACATACACTTAACAACAATTATGGAGGACAGCAGCATATATAGGGGTGACAATGAAACAATAATAGCTAAGTCTTCATCCCAAACTGGTTGGAGTTGGCTACATGAATCCTTTTCCTCTATTTGGCTTAGTTTAGGGCTATATTTTCAGTAAGATGAAGTGTTATGGCAAGGAAATACTACTACAATAAATATATCTGCACAAAACATAGAATGATTAATGTGTATACTTAATTGCTTACTGTTACTTTTATGTGCTTATGGTCCACACATCTCTGATTCTTTGATTGAGGAAGAGGAGCTGAAGGTTTTGAAAAATGTTAAAATAACTGTAGATCATATGAGAAATAAGGTAACGAGAATTCCCTAACATTTTGATGACGATAGCAAAATTACGATTAATCTCTATATGGTTTGCTGGCACTGGAAATTTAGCAGTTATTTTGCTCGAAGTCTTCATTGAAAAAAAAAAAAAAAAGAAAGATGACATGAATGACTAGGTAGTTGGTGGTGGCATTTGATTAGCAACATTGGACATTGTTGGTGTGATCAATGTGACCAAAGCACAAAACTCAAGCTGAGAGGAGAGTGCCAAAAAACATAAATGTATGATGGGACCACAAAAGAAGTGGTGCTAGTGGCTGAGCGGATGCACATTGATAAATAATGGCTTCATTTTCTAAAATGAAGAACATTTCCCTCCAATGATAAATGAAACGATACCTCTCACTAACAATATTGAATTTTGTGAACTCATGTCATGCCTAAGAATATAATCCACACAATTAAATTAAGGGATGTGAAAAGTGTGGCATTATGGAACTGAAGTGAAAATATCTTCCAGTCTTCCTGAGTTAAACGTCTTTAAGTGAAACATGAGTACATTTCATGGCACTGTTGGTGGCCTGTCAAGATAGGAGTATTGCTTTTAAGCAGGTATATTCAGCTTGGAAACTCTTCAAAAACTAAAATTTTATTTATATTCTTCATGACAACACAAATTCTTGATTTTCCTTTGTAAAATGGCTGTGAGTAAGATAAGATATGATTGAACATTTCATACCCTTTATTTTTATTTTTTATTTCTTGTCGCCTAATATGCAAAAATCTATGCTCAAGTATGCAAATTGTGTAATCAGATTACAAAAGAACTATCACGCTTACATCTGATGGCATCAAATAATAAATTGAGTTCGGAGGATATTACTGGGGGAACAATAACCATAAGCAACATTGGAGCAATTGGTGGCAAATTTGGCTCTCCACTGCTCAACCTACCTGAAGTTGCTATAATCGCAATTGGACGGATTGAAAAACTACCCCGCTTTGATGATGATGGAACTGTTTATCCTGCTTCTGTTACCAATGTAAGTTGTTATTGCAGGACTATCATGACTATGATATAAGTAAATGTGTCTCTTCTTGTGTGCAGCATGTCTTCATTGAAGGTGCGTGAGCTATGCATGCGCATGTGGACTATGTAATATGTGTTTGTTCATGTGCCTCTGCTTTTGTATGGCATGTTTGCATGTGCCTCTCTTATGTATGGTATGTCTGCATGTGCAGGTGCATGAGCTGTTTGTGCATGTGCATGCATGAACTCTCTCTCTCTCTCTCTCTCTCTTTTTATATATATATATATATATATATATATAGAAAAAAAGAGAGATAGATTAGGCTACATTCAAATATAATCAAGTCTAAGATTTGGCCATCTTTTTCACTTTTGGATCCATACGGATCTTGGAGCCATCCCACCTTTTTCACTTTTTTCATTTTTGGGATCTATGAACTGTGTGGATCAAAGGGTGAGGGAGGTGATTGGATTTAGGCTAGGTTACATTCGAATGTAGCCAAGTCCATCTCTTTTATATATATATATATATATATATATATATATATATATATATATATATATATGCGTATGCGCACTGTGTGCGTGAGGGTGCATGCCATCCATATTTGATATGTGCTCAGGCAGCAAGATTATGGAAGTATAATAAGCTGAGACGTCCATATCTTAAAAACC
The DNA here is from genome assembly GCA_017589505.3 of Metroxylon sagu. Classification (NCBI taxonomy): domain Eukaryota; kingdom Viridiplantae; phylum Streptophyta; class Magnoliopsida; order Arecales; family Arecaceae; genus Metroxylon; species Metroxylon sagu. The sequence goes on from JACVBY030000663.1 coordinate 2,358,277, forward strand.
ATATTGAAAAACATTTGTTGTTAGCTTAGAGAGATTACAGAGACAATCAATCCATATTTGACTTGTATGCAAGCAGCAAGATAGGAGACATGCTTAATAATAGCATTCAGCCATAAACCTTTATTGTTATCCATCATCTGAGGGCATTTGTGATAGGCAAGCATTCTAGCAAAAAGTTCGGACTCCTCAACAAGCAACTTGTCTTAACATAACAGTAATCAGTATAGTGTTGTGCAATTGTTTGTAATGTTTGTCATGGACAGGGAACTGCTTGTAAGCATGGTATTTTTTACTACTATAGTTGTATATGATAATGTATTCTTCATCTGCCATCTAGTTTTCGTTCTTTGTAGCTCTCTAACCCAGGTAAGCCATCCTTCCTGTGAAAATTTAGTGAGTTTTAGGATGATAACTAACATAAACATCTATGAGATCAGGTAGAAATTTGGGTTTTAGTGAAGTTTGCTTCTGTTTCTTTGTATGAAGCTTACTAGTTCAATTGAAAGCAAATGTACATTTTAGATGCTACAATTTCATATCTTTTAATGACTTTGTGTTTGACAGGTTACAATTGGAGCTGATCATAGGGTAGTAGATGGAGCTACTGTTGCTAGATTTTGCAATGAGTGGAAACTTCTGGTGGAAAAGCCGGAGCTACTCCTGCTGCACATGAGATGATTTGGGGTCTTGACAGGATGCCCATCCTGCAATGATATATTTGATAATTATGCTCTCTAGTCAAAAAAAAAAAAAAAAAAACCAACCAAAGTGTTTTATGGGTACAGGGAGGAAAAACTTTTCAATGGGTGTAACCTATTAAGTCTCTAGCGGGCTGTATAATAAACTCTCTATGGGAATGATGTATAACGTGATCTGCAACAGCTTATAGCGATCTCCAGCTTACAGGTCCACGGCTGCGAGTCATTTATGCAGCCTTCGCCCAGACACTACGTTAGTACATGACCCACGACTATCCAATGGCTCATAATCTTTGACAACAATGTTTGAAGTCTCCTGATGATTGTTATATTTAGTTGCTTAAAATAAATAACAAAAAAAAATCCGGATAGAACGAAAAGGCATGAGCATTATAGCAAGATAGAGAAATTTTGATTTTTTATTTAAAAAATAAGTTGGAGAGTGAAGGAGGGAAAAGAGTATCTTAAATGTATATTAAATTTTTAAATGATTATATTTCATAAAAGAATAAAATCATTATTATTATTATTATTTTGCAAATTCAAGAGATTTGATAGAAAATATTGAAAAAGTAACATGGTAACTGGGCTTTATCATGTGGAATCATCTTATTTGGTCCTTTCTGTGGTTAAATTAGTTTATGATGCAAACGACGGATATCTTTCTAAGGTTTTTAAAGATGAATAACCTTATTGCATAGCTCAAAGACCGTCTGGAAGGACAAAAGAGAGAACAAAGTATTATTTTCTGATTTATTTTCTCAACCAAACATAACAACCTAAATTAGGAATAAAAAATTATATCAATTGATCATAAACAGGTTTTATCAATTTAAGAATATAATAGCAAATGTGCAGATTCAAATCTGTTCTGCCTATTTATCATGTTAAAAATTTAGATCAAGCACGTCTTGCCTACCGATTATGCAATATATTCATATAATCTATTTCATAAATTGCTTGAATAGAGGTTGGCATGAATGTAAAATCTATTTTTAATTTATGTAATTTTAAATTAAATTTTATTTCATTTAATTTGTCTTGGTATGAATGTATAATTTAATTTTAATCTATATAATCTGAAATCAGATTTTACTTCATTTAATCTAGACTTATATATTATGATTTATTTAATGAAGTACCAAAAATATTCATAACATATTGCACTTTTTTTTCTTTTTTTAATTTATTTTACTTATTTTATATATTGAATAAAAATATATAACTAATTTTTTTATATAAATTAAACAAGTTAAATTTAGGTCAGCGGTTAATTGAAGAGATGATTTGTTTAACGTGTCAACTTAATTTTGGTCCGAATTTATTTATGCTCGGGATTCATCCAAAATTTCCATCTGGCTCCAAATCAATGAGAAACGGTTTGGATCAACAGCCGTCTATCGAGCGCATGGAATGCCAAATCTAGCATCAAGAGCGGGCCGCAAACCGGACTGCACGCCTATAATAAGCACCCCTAGTGCGAAATAACGGGAGCCGGCGGGGGGCCGCGGAAACCCTAGAACGAAGCCGCCGCGGAGGGCAGAGGAGGGCGAGGACGTGGAGGAGCTCTAGCCATGGTAACATTCTTCTCGTTCCCAAAAACCCGAACCCTAATCTTTCCTTTCTCTCGCTCGCTCTCCCTCTCTCTCTCTCTTCTAATCCCTCGCTTTCTTTCTTCTTCGTTCGTCGCAGGGTATCGATCTGGTCGCCGGCGGCAGGAACAAGAAGGCCAGGCGCACGGCGCCCAAGTCCAACGATGTCTACCTCAAGCTCCTTGTCAAGGTGAGCTCAGTTCTGGTTGATACGATTTGTATGAGCTTAGTTCTGGTTGATTCGATTTGTGGTGGATCTGTTCTCTATGCCCTCTCTTAGATAGCATTTGATCCAATTATTGAGCCCATGGATCCCTTTGCGTGTTCTCTTTGGTCAGTTGTATAGGTTTCTCGTGCGAAGGACGGGGAGCAAGTTCAATGCGGTGATCCTTAAACGGCTCTGTATGAGCAAGACCAACAGACCCCCCATCTCCCTCAAAAGGCTCATAACCTTCATGCGAGGAAAGGTTTAGTCTCCACTGATTTCCTCTATATATAGTTTTTTCATCATTTTCTTTGATTTTTTTAAGAAAAGATTTGGTTTTCGAAACAAAAGTTTTGATTTTTAGATGGGTGGATGTTTACTGGTGGTGTTACCATTTTGAATCAGGAAGATAATATTGCGGTGATTGTTGGCACGGTAACTGATGATAAGAGGGTTTATGAGGTCCCAGCGATGAAGGTGACTGCTTTAAGGTTTACGGAGACGGCTAGGGCAAGGATCCTCAACGCTGGAGGAGAATGTTTGACCTTTGATCAGCTTGCCCTCCGGGCTTCTCTTGGGCAGAACACGGCATGTATTATATCACTTTTCGTGCACTCTTTTTATCTGAGTTATTGATGCATTTTTCCTTTTGATTTAATTGAAAAAACAAAGAGAAATGTTTGCCTTGTTTGATATTGAGCTTGTATGATGGGTTTAATTGTTCTATTGGCCTGAATCTATATAATGTTTTGAGTCAGATATAAGAACAACACAATTGTCTCTATTAAAAAAAAGAGGCTAGAAGAAAAACATGTAAGTACTAATGGAGGAAAGCCTTTTGACTTTGCAGAGTTCAGTGAGAACAATCATCTTCTGGTATAACTATGCATACATTAGGGGATGCATTCTCTAGTATTTCTAGTATTTACCCATTCAGCATCTTGTGGGACTGGAAGTCTTTTTTTCAGACATATAAAGTCTGCCCTTATCCAGAGCACCACAGAAACATGCAAAAGATTAAAAATTTCAGCCACATTTAGATGTGGATACGAGCAACATCAAGATTATAATTTGCAGTTCTATTACTAGCTTCAGGGATATGAGTGTCTTGCTTATTGTGGACTTGGTTCTGGCTTGTGGTCTTCTCCAATAATTTTCGATGTCTTCTTTTGAACCTATTTGTGCTTGCATGCATTACTTGAAAAAAATTGTTAATTCTTTAACTTTCTACAATCACATTTTTGCCATGTTTCAAGATTGAGTCTTAGTGGTGGTTGCTGTCTTTTTTATGTTAATTCGACACTAGCAATATTATTGAAGCAGTGAAGATATTGATCTTTAAACCCAGCTCATTGTGAGGTTTTCCATCCATTGGAAGATCAAGGAACAGTGTTCATTATCAATATCTGAGCTTAAGACAAATTCAACAGAAATTTTATCCTTTTTTCTTTATCTGATGTTTGTTTTTGTTTGATTCCCGGTGATGTTTGTCTGAACCATGCTAATGCTGATGTGCATTGATGAATAACTCATTAAACGTTATGCTGAGGGAATCACTCTATTCTTTTGCAGTTGTTTGATTTAGATCCCCAAGTTTTGTTTTTCTTTTTTTTTCTATAAGTAGTTTTTCTGGATAAATGCACATGATCCACAGTGCTGAAGATAAACACAGAAGTTGTTACGGAACTTGCTGATTTTTCTAGACTAGTTGGCAAACACTCTTCTTGTATAGGTTGGATGGTTGATTGCTATGAATGCATTACACATTTTTAGACTAAACGAATTTATATTTGATGGGCTCTTTGCTTCTCAGCATTGAGGTTGACTTAAATCCCTTGGTCCATAAAAAGATTGTGTAATCTTTTAAGGCCTTTCTAGATGTATGTTCCATGATATATAATGAATAACTTATCCTTAAAATGGGGATAATGGGTGGGTTCAATAATTAGGATTTCTGTTTCTTAGATTCTATTCCTTCACTTGATAGTATGCCTTTCAGTTTAATCTACTCTCTATATATGAACCATTGCTAATTGTTGATCTTGCTATTTTTATTTCGTTTGTCTCCTTCCAACGTTCCCCCCTAATTCGCTCCCGAATTTTGTGATAGTTTAGTCTATAATGCTTGAAGCAATGATGATATTGTTTTAATCCCAGCTCATTATGAGTCCTTCCATCTAATGGAAGATCAAGGAATGGATACCAAAACATTATCTGAGCTTATCTGAGCTAAATGCCTTAATCCTTTAGCATTTAATTTTTATTGTCATTTTCTGCTTATTTGTCTGCTAGGGATAATATTATTTAAATTAACTTAGCTCTTGGGGATTTGGATGTCTCTTCTCATGTCTTCTCATATTTTTGATCTAAAAGAATTGCACACATTTTCAGTGTGACTGGTCTTTTGAGTTATCTTCTGTTGAAGTGATTCTTCCTTTTGTGGGGAAAAGCTATCTTCTTTTTTTCCATCTTGAAGTCATTCAATGCTATTTAATATTAAACTGATTCTTGTAATTGAAATTATTTGGTTGATGTCAAAATTGTGAGTCTTCCAGTGATGTACTTTGACAACCATTATATACTTTGAAGTTACTAAGATCTGGGTCTCTTTTTATGCCAATCAAATCGGAGGATTTTTAATTTCATTCATGAGCCTCTAACTCGTTCATTTTGGTTAAAAATATACATTAGCTAACATGCAATGACCGCTGTTTCCTTATATGGTAATATTTTATCATATGAATCTTTCAAGTGGGTTTTATGCCCACTGAGAGAGTTTCTGAATTAAAATCTATACACTTTCCACAGATGCTAATAAATTGTAGTTAAAAGCTTGTAGAGGATCATGGGATCACTTAGCTGCATCTAGGCTTGCAACTATCAAATTTGACCTAGATTTGTTCTTTTGTGATTCCTTTTGACCTTGTGAAATCTGATTCTTAATTAGTTCTTTGCCTACAAGCTTAAAAATTATGGATGGAACTGTTGTTTGGTTTAGCTGATCTTCTAGGGATCAGTTTATGGTGGTTCATAAAACCATTATATGTATTGACAATTCTATATTTCTGTCTCTCTATTTTCTATTAGAAACAATGAATGGTCATGAGGTAGCACTTTCTTTTATTCAAACATGTTGAGAGGGGCTTTGCTCTTCAGCTTTTTACTTGATGCATCCAGACTTGCTTTTATTGTAATGACTATTAACTGATATTGCTGCAGTAAGGAAGACTTTTGCTGTACAGTGGCGTTTTATCAAGCTTGCATGTTTCTGATAGTTGCACTGGTCATTGTTTGTATAAGCATGTGCATCCATGTATAATAATGAGAAATAAATGGCATTTAGAATGCTACAAAAAGATTTGGCTTGTTTTCTTATTGTGTTGGTTTTTTGCATGCATAGGTTCTTCTCAGGGGTCCAAAGAATGCTAGGGAAGCTGTGAAGCACTGTGGTAAAGCTCCTGGAGTTCCACACAGCCATACCAAGCCTTATGTCCGATCCAAGGGAAGAAAATTTGAGAGGGCCAGAGGAAGAAGGAAGAGCAGGGGATTTAGGGTATAAGCCGGTGTATCTTGTTTTTGTTCCAGAGGAACTAATGGAATTGTTTTTAGCAGTGAGGATTATTATCATGAAAATTTTGGATGTGTTTCAATTTTTGATAGAATTTTATGAAGCCTGACATGTATTTTCATTTTTTCCTTCTGAATGCATATCATTATTGGAAACGTTAAGAACATGTAAATTTGGACTGTGATGCATGTTTCTACTAATGTCTGGCAAATGGTGTATATTTGGGCTGTTGGTCCTACATTCTAGGGTTAACATGTATTGGTTGTATAAACTAGCATACAAGTTTTATATCGGCAGCTTCCATTGCCGAAAGAGAGGCTATGAAATTATATTTGCTGCCTGCAAAAAGATGCACTAGTGCTCAGCTTACTGGTTTCAGGTTAAATTCAGGGCACTGTGATTGCCGTTTGAGATGCTTTGGTTAAGATACGTTGTGTTGATTCTTTTTCTTGAGAGAGTAAATGCAAAATTAGGCGAGTAGATTGGGGTGGAGTAATAACACTGATATACCAAAAAAAAAAAATTGGGGCACGGCGTCTGGCACCATTTTCTAATGCAATATCAAAATTCTCTTTTTTCCTTCTCAAAAAGGCGAGTGACATCTGATTTTAGGTAGCTATGATTGGCATCCATTTAATGGTGATTGTATATTTATATTTATTATTAAAATAAAAAAATATTAATAGAATGCACGGAGGAGGTTTGACATTATTTGTTGTGTATTATAATAACTGGTACCGAATATCTATCTTTCTCGGAAGGAAACAAGAGTCTCTCTATCTCAGAATGGACCCCTCTTATCGCTAGCTTGGATCTCGCAAAGTCTCGTGTACAGAGTTCTTGGAGTTTTTAATTATATATGGTAGACAAGATTTGAAGCATAATTATTATTAGATAATCATCTAAATTAGTCATTTAAATATTGTTAGAATCTAAATTTCTAACATGTAAAAATCTGTATTTTAAAAAAATTCTCACAAAATAGCTGTTGAAATTATTATGATTTCAAGTTCCATGGACAAGAGTTTTAGATATTAACAGCTGAATGAAGTTAAGCAATTGCTCTTGTTAACTTAAATGATATATTGTTATTTTTTAAAAATACCATTTATGGTTGTTTAGATGGTATATCACTTTTTACCTTTTTCGGTAAGAGGATGAGAGTTGTGATAGAAAATGTGGTCTAATCTCATATGCCCTTGTTATGAAATATACTATTATGAAATGAGATAACAATAACTATGGTATGGAATGATGTAAAAGGAAATTTTACATGCAAGCTAGATATCTTCATATCTTTCAATCTTTGTATAGCAGCCATTCCCTAGTTGTTTTTTCCTTTATTTTTGTGTAGCAACCAAAGTTATACATTACTTTCAATTTTATTTTCACTCAATCTCATCATTTTTGTGAGTATGATTATATAATTATGTCATTATAAATATATACATCATTAATTAACCTCTTCTTCAAGCTTGACATTCCTTATGGTGAATCTATTCTAAATAACTTTGATTCAGAAAATCAAGGTAGCACTTGCATCTTGCACATGTTGAATGCTAGCACTTGATAATAGGAAGATTCTCACATCTATATGCCTTACCCAAGACTGAATTTTATTCATGTAAGCAGAGAAACTGCAATCAGAATAGCTACCATATTATACAAAAGACACCAACTTTACTAGAGTCTACAAATATGACATACTAAATTATGCATGCATCAGTGAGTCAACCAAGCAGATCAGAATTTTTGAATGAACTCATAGATGTGATCCGTGATCTCCTGTGCCTTCTCCTGGTTGATGAAGTGCCCTGCGCCCTCAATGACAACCACATCCTCTAAGAAAGGCACATCTTTCTTGAATCCACCCTTGTGTATGTAGTCTTTGACCATGTTGTATATCAGATCCTGATCCCCCACAACAAACTTAACAGGTACTTTAATCTGCACCCTGGTCCATGGTGGTGTGAGCTCCCAGTTTCTGCAAATGTACCATCGAGTTATCTAGGATGACCTTAAGACAATGTAGTAAAAAAGAGAGATTTGAAGTCAAAATCCATTAATTGAGCTGAACAATGGAGCATCTCTTGAGGAAAAAAATTCAGACCAATCTATGTAAGAAATATCTCCTTGTCTAGAATGATTCACAATATTGCTCTAATAGAACCACAGAGCCATTGATAAATATCTGGTCTAGAATGATATGCTACATTCACTCAATTAATTAGAAACAGAGTGGATCTTGCTGCTTATTAAATGGAAGAATTTTTAAGTGATCAGAATTATCTGGATTTTCCGTAGTTCTATATGTTTTCATATATCTAGAGCATTAGAAGAGAGAAAAAAAAGGCAAAGAAACTTACTGGATCCTGTCCTTTTCTTTGTCCTTAAAAAAATAGAGAAACTTTATGACATGAGTCACCGCTTGAATATTAAAAGAACAAATCTCTTAAGGCCTGCAGAAGGCTTGGAGGAGAAAAAGAAAGAGAAAAAGAATTTTAAATGTCAAGCAATATATATATTATATATTTCCTTAATATTTGGTGATGGGGGCTGATATGTCAGCTAGGTCTTATGATAACATATAGCAGAGTTAAATCCTAATATGATAAGAAGAAACTCTAATAAGGAATCAAGACTTTCCCTCTATGATACTTACACTGTCCAAATTTAATCAAGACTCCTCCTATAGTAAACCCATTCATATAAGAAATTAGTGTATTAATTAAAGAGAAATTCATTTCTTTCTACACTAATCAGAGTTGTTGCTCATAAGAATCCAATTCAAGGATAAATTCCTTTAGATGTGTATAAAAGCAGCTCAGGATAAATTTCTTTCTACACTAATCAGAGGTAACATTTCAAACTTTCTCTCTCTCTCTCTCTTTCTTTTTTTTTTCCTGCCCTTTGCTTAAGTCTTAGGCATCTTCTCTAGAGGGCCTAGTTTTTCTTCTCCATATTACTGACTTAAGTGTCAGAGGATTTTCTTCGAAAAAAAACTTCGAGGTCTCTTAATACTCTTTTTTTTGAATGTAAGAAAGCAAGCAAAAGAGGCGAGCATTAGGTTGAAAAGATACTCTACCCATGCTTGCGAAGAAGAAATCTTGTTTATTCACGTGAAGAATAGAAAAAAAAGTTAATAGTTGGTGAAAAAAAGGAATTGATGAACTGATTTAGTGCAAAGTTACCCTCTACGATAGGAAGGAAAGATACCACCATAGCTAACCATAAAATGCACCCAAGTGATTGAAGACTAGCAAACCTACAACCATGCAGCATAATAATCATGCAGATTTTAATTAATATAAACTACAGTTTCAATTAAATCAACGGGAATGCATACAAGTCCAAAGCCCGGTAGTAGTTCAATCCTCCGGTGAAGCCTGACTTATCAAATTTGCTAGCATAATAGTTGGCATCCTCTTCTGACAACCAAGGAGGCAGGGTAATTTCCTTATCAGGTGAAGCTGCAAACCCATGCTCCTTGGGGACAATAACAGGGCTTGGATCATGATATGTTAAGAACTTCTTGATCACCAATGCAGTAGTAATGCGAGCAAATTCAGCTTCAGTTCGACCAGGTTCCTGCAATGGTTACATAGAATTGGCTACTTAGAATCATACACAGAGGAATAAGAACAATAAAGCTTTCATATTACATCTTTGTAGGAGTGACCAAAAGGCATATATATCACAATAGAGAGGAAAATAAAGGATTAGTAATGAAGTCTGGTCAAATTTCAAAGCTCATAATATTATGCTCTAGCAAAGGGAAGATGCCTCACAAGTAACAACTATTTTGGATTAATGAATTAGAAGATTCTTTTAAAAGAAAACAATTTCTGAAAAAAGTACTAACACTATGCTTTCAGACTAGCTACTAAGGATTCAATTTTTTTTTTTTTTTAAGAACCAAAATTATTCCATTGTTGGTTAGATCAGCTAGATGCTGATTAGCTGTTTGGTTACAAGCCTTAAGGAACTTGAAACACTTACCATAGCTTATAACGGGCAACGTAAATCAACATAATTTATCTTGCTACTATTTCTTCATGAGAACCCTCCACAATGTTGTAAGGGCTCTCTATGAAAATTATGCCTCAGTTGCCTCCTCCATTTAATCTGATCTCTTATATCATCATAAAACTCGATCACAACTCTAACATGCATAGGAAAATGACTAGCTTTAATATGCAATCATTTTTCTTCCCCAGAAAGCTGGCTGTGGTCAATGGACAAAGAAATGAAAAGAAATGAAAACAAACATTTAAGCTTAATTTTTCAAAAAAAATTCATTAACGATATTCTATGTATTTTATGCAGCAGTCAGGATGCCAGAATTTTCACTGTTAAGAAACAAATCATGCCTCAATACCCTGGATTTGAATCCTGGCAGAATTCTAATAACACATGGTACAGTGTTTTCTTCAGTGTTAATAAATACGCATTCAGAGGACTAATAAAAGTAAAATATCTGATTAATGCTTTGGTGACTTAGAAACATCACTCAAAAAGTCGATTAGCTAGAGTGTTAATTAATTTTTTGAATTGGCATAGTGAAGTATGCCAAATGATGAAATAACATGAAAGGTGCAAATTAGCTGAATGTTTTTTTTTTTTTTTTTTTGTTCTTTGGAGTAAGATTTGAATTACCGCAGCATTGCTTTCATCCAAGTTCCAACTTTCTTCTTCCAAAATGGTTCCATTAGAATGTGAATTGCTACCATGTGATCTTCTGGCTTTAGGGCTATAAAGTTGGTACCACTCCACCAAAAGTGGTGTTCAAAGTACTGTAAGAAGTACTGCACGTGGCTGGGTGTACTTTCTTGGAGAGATGATCCTTTCCTCTTGTCAACCACCATGCCCTCCATAACCATTATCATGGAAATGACAGCCATTGTTCGCGAAACTCAGCTCTAGACTGGATTCTAATGAAGTAACGTAATTTTAACTATCAGTAATAGGCCCTCCAAATAAAAAATGACAGCAAAATAAAAATTTCGTTTCATTATTTCTCTGTTCCAAAGGTTGATACTAGAACTCTAAGATATATAAAAAAATCATTTTAATCATAGAGTATATGCGTGATGGTTGTACATCTGTGAGACAAACATATACGAAACTGCACCTAAATTTCAACTTATAGCTCGGTTTCAGTAAGGCCTACAAAGAGAAACACGTTAACACTAGTAAGCAGTACCATTGGGATGGAAAGCATGCCATCACCATGGCTCCCTTCATAACTGCCGAGGACTCACCAACCCACTTCTCTACGTGAGAGCTATTCAAAGGCATTACTGAAGACCCAGAGCTGGATGATTGTTAAAAAGAAGGCAAGAAATGAAGACCCAGAGACCTGGAAGGTACAAATATAGTAGTCATCACCATAGGCGGCCCTCAAGGTCTCCACCGGCTTCCGGTCCGGGATCCTCGGCCGGAAGGCCACGCTCAGGTTCACCAGCGCCCGCACCATGTCGGGCCGAAACATGCACAGGCTCCACGCCACCAGCGCCCCCCAGTCATGCCCCACCACAAACACCTTCACGTTAATTCTCTCAAACGTTAAAACTTCGAAGAAGACTAGATATATATATATATATAATATAAGGGAAGTTGGCTGCGGTCATCACCTGCTCTTGGCCAAGCGTGTGGATGAGGGCGACGAGGTCACCGACGACGTGGAACATGGTGTAGGAGGAGACGTCGGGAGGGGCGTCGGAGTCGCCGAAGCCTCGGAGGTCGGGGGCGATGGCGCGGTAGCCGCGGGCGGCGAGGGCGAGGATTTGGTGGCGCCACGAGTACCAGAGCTCCGGGAAGCCGTGGAGGAGGAGGACTACGGGGCCCTCCCCCTTCTCGGCTATGTGCATGTTGATGCCATTCACTGCCACCATTCTATGGCTGATCTCTCCTAACTCTCCTGCCATTTTTTTTTTTTTTTCCCTTGAGTTCCAGACTGGTTAGCGTTGGTATCCAATCCAATAGTTCTCGGGTCTCTCTCCTATCATTAGTTATGAAGGTATGGAGTTTAAAGTGCAGTGGCATTGTGAAGGGGTGTGGGTATCACTGGCCGGAGTAACTAAGGGGTGTGGGTATCACTGGCCGGAGTAACTTTGGAGTCAGTGGGTAGGTGGGAGAGCCGGACCCGACGGCTTTGCCTCTGTTGACTCTCTCTCCTCTTTAACGTTGCTCTCTCGTGAGCTCAGAGAGTGCTCGCAGCTTTTTTTCCCACTCACGCCGTTGACTAAGTTCTGTTAATGTTCTTGTAGATGGTAGGTAGTTGGATTCTTTTTCTCTCAATCAATGCAATTTGGAAAAATTAATTGATGTGCTCATCAATTTAATGTTCTTTAGTTAAACTTGTCATGACCGAACATCTGCTCAAAAAATTTCAGAAGATGCGAGGTCGCACATCCTAGTGATAATTTATATGGAAGGAAGCTAGATGGCTGTGGGTCTGTGATAAAGACCATCTTTGTTGCTTAATTCAAGGAAGCTAGCTCATCTTACCGGGAATGAGAAATATTGTTCAACATTTTTTCTATAAATGTGTATTCAACGATCTAGTTTCACTGATGATCACTCTATAAATTAGTACATTTGTTGCAATATATGTCTAACTTTGAACACATGATAGGGCACACAATGTGCATTATGATTGTAACACGCTAAGCTCACTTACTAGTCCAATTAACTCCTTAGTGGGCCAAAACTGGCTTTAAAACTTGAGTAAAAATTAATGAGTAGCAGGTGAACTTAAGATATAAACGTATAACACATTTCTTTTCCATTCGATGCATGATTATTTTTGAAGTATTATAATCTTTCCCCTTATAATATGTCGTCCTCATCGCACGTTATAATTTAGCCAGAATTTATCCCAAAATGGGTCGTTGGTGCTATAAGGGTGGCTCTATGCCCGAAACAATGTGGCTCAAAAAGTTGAGTAGAAGTTAATGGGTAGCAGATGAACTTGAGTTATAAGCACATAATACTTTTTTTTCAATCGAATGTGAAACTATTTTTGAGGTATTATAGGGATGAACAATTCGACATGATACAAAAATCACATATTTATAATAGAAGAAGGTGCAAGTTAGTAATGCTAAACCATGGGATCAAGTATGATAAATTAAAATAGATACTTTATTACTTTATAAAGAAGACCTCTTTGGATCTAAACTTGTAGCTCATGTATATGTTTTCCATCATCTGAAATGGATTGCAGAAGTCCCGGATGACAATGATGTTGATCTCATGCTAAAATAATGCCTGAGAATATGCTCATACTGTTAGGGTTTCTTGTGCATGCCTAAGAGTATAGTGGAAGTGCATAAATTTCATAAATTTCTTAATGAGATCTATTTATATGAAATCCTTAATAGTCAAGATCTTCTTAATGATAACAATCAAATGAATAAATAGTAAATGTAGGATAAGAAGAATACCTGTAATGCTAAATCCAATATGTTAGAATATCCACAAGGTGCCCAAGTGTTCACCCTCCAACGTTGATCCACACAGAAACTGGGTTCAAGATTCTAGCTCCTTCAAAACTAGAAGAATACATGTAACACTAAATTCAATATATTGGAATATCTACAAGGTGCCCAAGTGTTCACCCTCCAACGTTGATCCATACAGGAACTGGGTTCAAGACTCTAATTCCTTCAAAACTTTGATCTTTAATGCTTAATCTTTCCAAAGGATTTGATTGGCTTGCTTTCTTTCCCTTCTAATTTTCTTTCTCTTACAAAAAAAATCCTTCAAAGCCTCTTATCCTAAAGAAGACTTCCTTATCTTGGTTTAGGTCTTGTCCTGAAGAAGTCCTCCTTATCTTGGTTTAGGTCTTGTCCTGAAGAAGACCTCCTTGTCTTGGTTTAGGACAAGACAACCTCTTGTCTTGAAGAAGACATCCTTATTCTAGTTTAGGTTTTGTCCTGAAGAAGATCTCCTTATCTTGGTTTAGAACAAGACAGCCTCTTGTCCTGAAGAAGACCTTCTTGTCTTGGTTTAAGACAAGATATATAAGAGAAATAAAAATAAAAAAGAGAAAAAATTGATTTCTCTTTGGATGGATTCCTATTATCTGAACCCCGGGATGCACTCCTATTTATAAGAGGCGAAGGAATGCATCACCAAGGGATGCATCCCATCCATACACCTTATCATGATGAGGCGTGTCCCAAAGGTAACGCCTTATCATGATGAGGTGCTAAGGGGAGGGGCACATTTAAGAGAGAGCGAACGTATCCATTTAAAACTTATTCGATACGTCTTATCCATGTGCTATCAGTCTATGATGACCTCACCTCACACTTATTTCATGATAATTCAATGGTTCAGATTAAGGCATCATCCAATGGTTCAAAAGCAAGGCGCCGTCACCAATGGTCCAGATTCAGGCGCTGACCAATAGTCCAAATTCAGGCAACAGCTAATGGTCTAGATCCTTCATCCAAGGAGCCATCCAATGGTTCAGATCGAGTCGCTGACCAATGGTCCAGATCCATTATTCAAAGAGCCATCCAATGGTCCAAATAAAGCCAATTGGGTTCTAACTATTGGCCAACCTACATTAGGTCATGTTTTAATCATATTAGATTAACCTAATACAAGAATCATATTTGAATCCAAATCGAATCAGGAGCTAGGGTTTGCAACACGTGCTAGCATGTCTATCCTGCAAACATAATCTAATCCAATAAGACCCTTGATCAGTTCCTTTTGTGTATGACTCATTGGGTTTCACATCTAGCCAGCAGTAGGTGTGGGTGCAAATTGATTTATCATGATTAAAATATTTCTGATCCATATAGGTCCAATCAGTGCGATTCTGAACTTGATAATTAGAACCCTTTCTAATTGTTGATAAAATTAAACTCTTTAATTCAATCAAACCTATAAGACAAGATTGACGTCTAGCAACGTATCATGTCTATCCGGAAGATATGGAATTTGGTGGATGTACCAAAGATACCCTTCAGTGGCAAGTTACTGTGCAATTCAATCCTTCAATCATATTGCATCCCGAATAAGTATATGAGTATGGATCAATGTCAAACTCAATTACTTATTCATGTCTCTCTTAATCTTCTAATGATAATTCAATTAACGAAACATTAGAAACTCTTTTTAATTTTTCATTCTGCTTTGAACAAAGACTTCCTGAATCATCATAAGATTAGAGCAAATAGGATGTGATCTTCTTTTACTAGAAGTGATTGATTCCTTATTGATCTACTCATAATCTTCGTACACAATCCACCATATCCAGAGTACCTTGTACACAACTTAATATTATGAATGAGTGTAAACCAAAATATGGATTCATGTGCACAAGATACTATAGTGATCTCAAGTTTAAAGATCACTTGCATAACTCCTACTTAGAGAATCATCTTTTGACAAATAAGTAAGCATCCATAAGATGTTCTCTTGGTAGATCAATTCAGTGAACTTATTCCTTTAATGAGCACCCACATCTTTGTATTAGTGTCTCACAGAAGTGATTGTGAGATCAATTATCCTCTACATCGAGCATACATAAGATGTGCCAGTCTTTCTGATAATATTAATCCTCGACTCAATATACCAATGACTGGGAATGTTTTAGATTAGGATTTTTGGGTTTTAGGTCTTACTGGTATGATCTCATCGTAGCCCTAAAATCATTGTCTTAATTTATAGGGTTCATCATAATTATAAGAAGCAGCAAATGATGAAACATAATGCCTTTTATTTATAACCAAAATATCATGTACATAATTTAGAAGAACAAAAGAAACTTTATCGTAATACAGATTGCGATTGATTTTTAGGGCACAACTCTTTCACATATGTTAGCCTTGACGTCTCAGCGGATCAAGAATATGTTGTTGCAACATCTATTGCAAGGTATATACGCTATGTTCATGCAATGAGAATGAGCTTTTAAGTAATCAAATCTAGTACCTTGTTCATGCCTGCCTATTACTTTGGACGCCTCAAAATTATGTCTTTGCTTTTTGTTTCCTTTTTTTTTCACATTATAGATATGTAGATGCTGAATATACCTCTATGACTAATATCTCTTAACATCTCACCCATAGATCACAATGAGCACGGGCATGGTGTGGTTTATTTTGAACCCTATTGTTCATGCATGAGTTTGTTTTCCAACAATGTCTTCTGTTTCTATGGTATCCTCCAAAATCTATGAATTGCCTATCGGTGCTCTTGCGCTCGGTGCGTTAATAATTGATCGTTTCGTTGCAGAAGGGAAGATGACAAGGTAGCCCACTAATTGCAACCTGTGGAATATATTGATGTACATTATTTAAATAAGTCATACACATATATATGTTTGTATGCCTTAGTTTTTTATACGTACGTACGTACGTCCATATGTTTATTGGTGTACATTCTTTATTACATGGAAGTGCAGGTCTTATCATCCAACTATAACACATGTTGGTGCGAATTTCTATAATAATCAAATCAGACTTTTTGAACTAGTCCACTTACATTTATAAAGTATTCAAAGCACATGTTTGAAAGTTGACAAGATTTTGTGGATGACAAGTGTAATGCACAACAATTTAGATTCCGGCGCATACTTATCACTGCATGCTTGTTTAGCTCGTGCACATTTATGTTTAAAGCTATGTGTGTGTGTGTATATATATATATATATATATATATATATATATATATATATATATATATATATATATATATATATATATATATATATATATATATATATATATATATATATATATATATATATATATATATATATATAATATAGACACGCATATATAGAGTTGAATTTATCTATACTTACATGTAATCAAGTGATTCAATTATTCTTTTCATCCTTAAATCTATAAGAATCATAGATTTTAAAGATAAAAAAATAAAAAAAATAGAATAGTTTCGAGATTCGTTTGAATCTAAGGATGAAAAGAATGATTAGATCTAAAGTTTAATTGTATGCGAGTGTAATTAAATTTAATTTTTTATATATATATAATAGTTTATCAGTCATGTATTTTCTTTTTACAGGAACAATATACTTGAATCTCCTTTTACAGTGAGCTACTTAGATGTTGAATTGGATGGCCATACGGGGGATACTTGAACTCCAATCAAACTCAAATGGATGGACCATTAAGGGTTTGGGAAGAGAAGGATGATACTACTTGACATGAGTAGGAAGTTGAAATAGAACCTATGATATACTATTATAATACTTAAAATAGTTTCATATCAGATGAAAAAAAAAAAGTTTGAGAAACTTATAATTTAATTTCATCTATTATCAATTAATTTGTACTCAAGCTTTTAAAATTATATAAATCTGGCTCGTTATGAAATTTGGGCATTACAACTAGAGAGCCTATTTATTTGTGATGTCTGCCAATGTGTGCATTTGTCATTGCAAATGCTCTTCCGTGTGTCAAGTCAGTCTTCGCAACTATGTCCAAAGATAGGCTATGCAGTGAGAGCCCTTGTCCAGGAAGTGGGCAATGTAACTGATACCCCCATTAATTAAACGATGTCCTACAACTACCTCCTCCCATAGTCTGGCATCATTACATGGTGCAAGGGACATACCAACATCGAAGAACTAGCCTAATTGGAGGAATAGCGAAAGGACCAGGACGTGAAGAATTGCATTGAGGTATTGGATGAATATATCGTAAATTTTGTTATCCCAGATGCAGTGATGGGAAATTTTACAGCTCAAACCTTTGTATCCGTCAAACTCTTCAGAGAGGTCTACACCAGAAGAAGTCTAGTCGAGATCATATTCGCATGAGCGATTCCAAGTGCTCCTGCATCTAAGATCAGGAGATTTTAAGCTAAGAACACATCCAATTGACTCATTGGTGCTTTCGAACATGAGCAGTACATGAACTCATTTATACATGTTAAAAGATAAAATCTAAATAGCACAACATATAAGATATAAATAAATTCAAAAAAATTAAGAAAATAAAAGTGAAAAAAATATAAAACATTAAGAATTAACATAATTCAGTTACCGGCCTCTATTGACAAGCAAAAAAGAGAAAAATTTTACCATCAAGAGGTGATAGTAATTTTGCTGAAAACCTGAACTCAAATGTTTCAAATCTCTTGATAATTACATAGACTTTTTTTTTAAAAAAATAATTGAGCAATAATAATACAATGAGGTCAGTGATGAGCTTGATCCGTACTGCACCAAGCTCTATGCCACTACCATAGATCTTACAAGCAAATAGAAAAAATTCTCAAAAATAAAATACCGAGTCGGATGAGTTGGGTACAAAAATTTAAGATGACATGCAACCGGACAAGAGAGCCCGTGCTGGCAGACAAGTGGTTGGGTCCTCGGAGAGAGTTTGCACTTTTATGAGACGGAGCATGGTATTAGTACGTCTTACTGGAAAGCTTACAGGGTGAAATGGACATCCATTTAGTAGTTTCAAGGCAATTTCGAGGAATCACTTGAGTGGCTGCCTTCTTACACGAGAGAGCTTGAAAGAAGTGACCTAGTGGTTATCACTGGAGCCATTTCCATCGTTCAGAGCATTGTTCGTTTTCCCCCGGGTCTCACCTTCGCCCTTTGTGTATGCTAATAGAAACAGCCATGGACGATGATAACCACGACCAGCCCATTGGATTTGTAGTCAAAGTGGAACGCAATACTACATGGATTTGGCTTTGGATCCTGATACCCTTAGGCTTTTGTTTTGCCTATCTGTATGACAGAGACAAGAGAGTAGTCCAAAGCCATCCCCAGTAGTAGTAGGTCTACCTAAAAATTTAGGCCAGGATCATAAATGGGCAAACCATTACCTCTGCGGCTTCAGGTCGGTGCACCTTCTTTTTTATTTGTTTGTTTGTTTATTTGTTTTGTTATTAGAGCATATTGAAAAGAATGGCCCATTATTAGAATCAGAAATATTTACATAGAACAAGGAGATCAAAAATTTTTATGAGCTTCCAATCATTTCTTGGAGCAAAGGTTGCCCCACCTGTTGAAGCTATAGATGATCTCGTGTAGGATCCTTGCGGAGATGACTCCTTGTTGCAGAATATTGTTGAGGGGCTATTTGGAGTGAACATTTACATGCAAATTTTTGAAAAAATTGATCGTCATCAAAGATTCTCACATTTGAAGTGCTACAAATTATTCTCAAAAATCTTATTTATCCTTAATTTTGAGAATCAAAGATTTAAAAGATTATCACGAGAATCTGACATCTCTTACTTCAAACAACCTGTGAGTTTCTTTTCACATATATCACATAAAAGGTGTAACCAACAGGTCTCAGCTCTTTTTATAGCTAGCTAGCACTTTCTTCTATCACACCAATTAAAGCTTTGAGGCAAAATTAGGTAGTTTATTTAACTTAATGTAATTGGAAAGGGATTCGAATATTAATCTTGAGAATAGGTATCACATGAATAAATGATCTAATGACTTCTGCACTACCTTGCATAGCGAACATTCCAAGTTTACTAATCATTCTTTCTTCACAAAGTTATCTCCTATGTGTAATCTGTTTTGAAGGACCAACTAGAGGAATATTTTAATTTTTTGTAGATTGAAAGCTTTCTATATTGATTTGTACAAGAGGTAACAGACTTCACACTTGCTGATGAATCTATAAAAAGTCCACCATATACCTACGATCATTGCTAGCCTTTTAATTTGGAATATCAATTGCCATGGATGGGTGAACAATAGAGAGGAGACTTAAAGCTACTGGAGATATAACTATTTCGATAATGAGAGAGGCCCATGAGTTCTTACCCTACTCTTACCTCTACATCAAAGCTATAGAATTATTTTTACTAGTAGCTCTACTGTACAACTCCTTAAATAGGTACTTAGAGAAATCAGTTATCCTTCCAAAATCTGATACATTTTTCATTACCAAGTTTGAAGATAATGCAGTTTCAAAAGGCATCAAGATCTTTGTTGATGCCCTTCTAGATTGGAGATGTCGTAATTTGGTTCTACCTTACATGACAAATAAGCTTTTTGAATAATATGCTTTAGTGATTAGTTTTGTTCAAAAATTATTGTCTTCACTATGTCTACTTAGATACTTCCATGCCCATTTGGATAGCAAAGCTTAGTTTATACTTGCGATTTTTAATACGAAGTTCACCTTTCTATTTGTCTTTGCATATGGTTTCCTAGTTGATAAGGCAATGGAATCCACTAACTAATTCTCTCTCTTTTTATAGAAAAGTTCTTCTTAATTTATCAATTCTAAAATTCATTCAAGTGATTTGAGCACTGACATATACTAAGATAGAAGGCTTGTAAATATCGTATTAATCAAACACAATTATTCCTTGATAGCTAAGTAATCTATCCTTTCAAGTCGTAAGCCTCCTTTCAATCTTTTCTCAATGTGATTGCTAGCACTATTTAAAAAGTCTTTCATCATATAATGGTAGTCCAAGATATGTGAAACTGAAATTCCTTCGCTTACAATTAAGTATTACGGCATAGGCGATCCTCTCCACGATATTCAAATAAATTATTAAGATTTTGAAGCCTAAAATGTTTTCAAAAGTTAGATGAAGTATTTTTATAGCCATAAGATTTTTTCTATCTATAGCACTAAACAAATAAGGAATCATCCATAGTCTCATTATATTATAATAGCACCGAAAATCTCTAATACCTTTGACCTAGCCTAGGTGCACGTTTTCGGCACTTTTAAAAAGTATGAAAAATTTATATTATTATTTTCAGCACCAGCCAAACAAGCCTTTTAAATGGATTAGGACAGCTGAAGAATTTTTGGTGACATAAGTTAATCCGGATCGAGTCCAAAGTGGATATTTCATCTAGATTTCAAGTCCCAACCAAGAATACTTTTAAATGGTTTAGCTTAGCTGAAGAAACTCAATCTTCGATGTCCTTGTCTCTCATGTGCATTGCACATGGGCATGGCATGTTAACAATGAGCAATCTAATGGTAGGACTGGCCACCTCAAGCGGACAAGCTCAAAACATCCATGCCTATCAACTCTCAAAAAGTCACTGCCCTATTTGAGTTCAAAAATCTTAGGCAAAGCGCAGGCAACGCTCGGAAATGCAGCAGTCCTTTGGGACAACATCATTGAAGTACTTCTGTGGAAGCAAATGCTTTGTGCGAAGCCGATGCTCTGGGAAATGGGGCCTGCTTGAATAGCACCATTACAACTGCATTCAATGCCACGGACCGAAACTACAACGGCTGCACTAGAAAAAGTCACGGTACAAAATGATATATTGTTAATATATTATTTAAGAAAATATCCTTTTTAATATGGCCTTTATTAATTTTAGACTGTTTTCACCTACTGATCACCCTCCCAAATCACCCTCGGATCGCTGGCTCGCACCCGCGGATTGGTGCGCTAAGCTAGCAATTGGTGGTGGCTGTGAAAATGATTTAGATTGCTAGCTACGTGTTACGGTCGCATTATGTGACACATAGTGAGATGAGATTTTGAATCATATACTCCGGACTCTATCCAACATAGCCATCTAGCAATTGGCACTAATTCTATTTTAAATTTAAATCTAACTATATATATGTATATAAAAGAGTAAAATTAAATAAAAAGAAAAATAATAAAAATTTATATGGTTTGGTCTCCTCATTTATATTCATAGGTAAAAGAAAGCAGAAAATTTTACTATCAAAATATTTGAATATTATAAGAACTATTTCTCACCAAATTCAATTATTAGGATCTCTTTTTCACTAAAGTCATTCTCATAAATTCTTACACTCGCATACATTCAATAGGGCCTTCTTTTAAACTCTCATAATAATTCTCTGAGTTACTCGAAATGCCTCAAGCTAAGGCTTCTGCAGTTTGGGCCTAAGCTAGAGTCAAAGCCAAAGTCACAGAACTATTTTAAAAACCTGAGCTATTTATGCTTATATAAAAGGGAGATATTTTGTACTACAAGAACTATGACTAGAGCTCTATACATATATAGAAATATATCCTGCTTTGTCTTTTTAATTTCAAGATTGTATGGATTATGATTGAAGTTCTATTTGAATTTAGAAAATTTTTTCTTCTTGAGCTTATGAATTATAAGACAAACTCTAACAAAAAAAAAGATTGTAGTCATTATAAGTTGTGATTAAGGTCTTATTAGGATTAGCTATTAAAATATCTTTAAGTGGCTGTTGATCAACAGAAACAACCATTGATTAATACTTAGGGCTAATTGTTAATCCAAATAGATCCTAACTAAATGCCATCTAACAAATTAACGACTTTTCTATATAATAATTTAGTACATAGATTTTTTTTAATATAAAAAAATGGTTCAACCTAGGTTGATAAATTTTTTTGTTACCTCTACGTGGGTTTAAAAACTAAAGTTTTCAATAAAATTGATGAAGCCGCAATTAATACCGAAAAGAAATAATCAAAAGGTAACGATTCCTTTTGTCATCCTCTAGTTACGGATGGATGAACCATACGGACCTTCGCATGATTAAAACTATAGTAAAATGTTATTTGATATGAATCTATTGATTCAGTAAAATTCATAATCACTTAGGCATAGGGCAAGAAAGTTTAGTATTTTCTTTACAAAGGACATGCCAGATCTGTCTCAGGAAAAAAAAAAAAAAAAAAAAAAAAAACTTTTACTTTAGTTAAGTTTCTCTCTCTCTCTCTCTAACATTCCACATACAACTCGGCGAGCTGCATCCTCGGACTCTGATGTCTCAATGTACATCAAGAGCTCGGGTCCATGTAGTACAGTGCTAGAGGTGTCAATCTGATCTAAACTTGATACGATCCGACGCTATGGCCTGTGGCCCATATATGATAAAAATAATCCTAAGTTATCTTAATCTCTTTTTTATTTTTAGTTAGCAGTCCTAATCTTTTTCTAATCTCTATTATTGTTCTTTATCTTTTACAATTAATAATATCTCGTACTGATAGCTCTTACCCACCACATGGCCAATAGTTTGAATTTGATATCAATATGGCAGAGCATGGAGCACACTAGTCATACTTTGAACCCAATGTCTCAAGCTCACTATTGCTATCGATGTCACATCAACCACCAAGTCTAGCTGTCCAAGGCTAAACCTAAGACTTGGGAGTCTAGCTGCATTTCAACATTGATGAAATCGTCGATAAAGAGCTTTGTGTAATCTGTATGGATTGGTACATGGACTAGCATGCTGCTAGCTCGCAGGCTGGTACGTGAGCGGCCTGTGTGGCATGTGGGCCGGCATGGCCCAACATGATTCATTCGGGACTAGGCTTGTGGGCCATGCTGGGCCGACATTCGGCCCACTATAAGGTTCATGCCAGAGCTAGCCGGATCATGTCGGATGGGTCCATTTGACACCTCTGCATGCTGATTGCAGGTCTCCAGAATTCGTCACATGTTTGATGGCTGTGGCCTTGATTTATTGTCACTTGTTACTCCACTCCAGCTCCTCCAAGCAGCTCGCATGCCTTCTAGATGCCTGAAGTTACTGCTCAGGAAATAAATGCTCTTTAGAGAGGGCACCAAGTTTGAAGAATGGATTCAGCTATATATATATATATATATATATATTAATATCAACATCGTACAATAGGATCCGTGACCAGAGGGACAGGAACGCTAAGCCTGGGCCTTTCTCCATACGACTACAAGACTAACCCCAAGGTAGGAACACCAGGACAAAACAATGAAAATTGCGTTTAAGTTTTGCATCCATAAAGCTTTCAAATATTTATTTTTTTTCATTTGGTTTACTCTTCAGAATTCAGAAATAGAAAGAGGTTATGCATTCGGCCAAACATGGCCACAGTTCAAGACTTGCACGCTTTTTCTGCGTTCACTTATATCACGTCAATAATTATTTGGCTAGTTCAATATTTAACCAAACATACCTATCATTGACTATTTTACTCCAAATTAGGTTCTAAATTTCACCCTCAAGAACTTGGAGGAGCGTGCACCTCATATTCCACTTATTAAGGGATATTCAAGGACTAGTCAATTTTTTCCGCAAGCAAAACAAGGAATTAAATATTTCTTAAAGGTCTTTTACGCACACAGGGACGCAAAACCTTCCTCACAAAAAGATGGTATAGGAGGTGAGATGGCCCTTGTTATTATGGAGATGTCCATCAATGTTACTTAATGTATCCTATATGGACCAGGAAATTTTGCCTGAAAAATTTTGTTATGTATTCAATTAAGATGGATTGAATAAAACAAAGAAGTATAATTAAAATATTATATAATTATAGATACTTGCCAAGTTGAAAACATATTATAAGATAGATACAAGATCAACTATTTTTAATAGTACAAAATATTGGACAATCAGAAAACAATATGTGCATAAGATGAGTATGATCAAAATGAGAATATTAAGATACATTTGTAATAATAGAAAAAAAATAAAAATAAGAAATAAAGTCATTCATAAAAAGGTAGAGAGATGATAAATTGAATGGACAATTTTGATGGTTTAAAAATGTACAATGTAGACTGAGGGATGCACTAAGACAAAGAAATAATTTGATATTTATTAAATAAAAAAGAGGTAAAATGGATCAAAAATCACATAAGATAAAGCAGTAACGAAGGACCCAATATCTTACAAAAAATATAGTCCTAAGATAAGTAGGATGAAAGAAAATGATCCATATAGATAATCCTAACTATATCTAGATTGCTGGGAATTTATGAAAGTTCTAGCATCTCTTGCCTTTACTACGAAATCTATATCTAAATTGAAGATTATTACCACTAAATCCTTGCTCAAGAAAAAGTAAAATAAAATCCCACTACCCATGTAACATGTTCTGCGAGTTATATTTAATGATCAATTGCAACACTTCGCACCTCAGCTACATCTTTTGCCAATCTGTTGTGATAAATGAGAGGGAATCCTCCAAGACCAAAACAAATGCACACTAGTTAAACAGATATTCAATAGCACAGCAGCTTCCTCCAAGCTGCTTAACAGAGTTGCTTTATTTTTATGCAACGTAGATGACTGCACCAGAATTGAACTTAAAAGAAATATAATTGCAAATTAGAATTTCTTGATGAATTCGTAAATATGCTCGATGATTTGATGTGGTTCTTCCTCATTGATGAAGTGACCTACTCCTTTCATTACAACTACTTCCTCAAGTAATGGAACATAATTCTTGAAACCACCCTTCTGTATGTAGTCTTGTATTCCAGGGGTATGGTAAGTCAAGTCTACATCTCCCACAATGAACTTTGTTGGTACCTTTATCCGTGCCCCAGTCCATGGCGCTGTAAGCTCCCAGTTTCTGTACAGAGTTTACATCATTGTGATGTTTCATTCAGATACTGATATGGAAGCATGAGGATGAATAGATACCAGATCTCACTTACTCAGGAGGACTGACATCAAAACTCATATCAAGAAAAGTTCTAGATAAAATAAAAAATTACACATATTTTTCTTTTGTGATTTATAACAAAATGCTAGCCATCAATTGTTGATTTGTATTGCTTACACATTCCAAAAGAGGTTGGTGTGCTCTCTCTCTCTCTCTCACAATACTCTACATGAAAAAAAAAAAAAAACCTAGGATAATGGATCATTTTTGGTCTACTTTCAACCCTATCTATATACGCATTTGGACTTTGACCCCTAGCGAAAAAAACATAGGACAATCAACCATTTTAGTTCTACTTTTTAACTCTATCTAGCTTTGAATTTGGGCTTGAAGCCAGACCAGAATAATTTACCTCTTGGCATTATATTTTGTTTAGGTCTAATTTGACTAAAGTGATTTTTTTTTTTTTTCAGAATTTGATATTGCAAATAAGAGAAAATTCAATATGCATCAAGGTCAAGATTATAATATCCATTATTTGTTTCATAATTTCAATCATGATAGCAATAACAAATTTGAGAATGTATTTACTTAAGAGTATCTTCTTAAATGCTAAAGGATAACAACAGGGGTACCTTACATCCATATGCAATTGTATGTATACCATTTTGATTCCCCCCCATAAGTACAAAACAAAAACACACTAAATGAAATGCAAGGAATCTGTTATGGATCTGCATGCCTCACAGTTGCACGCTGTTCTTAACTATAAATAAAATGCCTAATCCTCACAAAAATCTTGTAGCACCACTTAATGGCTCATGAGGCCAAATATTTGAATATCAGGGAAAAAAATTTACTCCAATCCCATTTTCATTACTTCGCCAGGTCTTTTAAATCTAGACCCTATTACCCAGCACTAACTTCATCATTTGTTGAAAAAGTAACAACATAATCCTAGTTGCTAAAAAAAAATTTATAATTCTAGTTTTCCTCTTCCAACTCTTCCTATGTAATGTTGTTGTTGTACATCCATTTAAACTCCCTTGTTTCTACTTTCACACGCATTAATTTGAGGCTCTATATTGCCCAGTCATCAAGTCATTACAAAGCATGCAAGCTAATAATTTTTAATAAACATCATAAAAATAAATGATTGGTATTAAAACTATTTGAATTGGAAGGACGAACTTGGTTCATCTGAAGTTCAAAGAGACTGAAACTTTTCCTGGAAAAAATATTGAAACGTCTTCTTCATATGCCACATAATGCAGTCAAACTATTAGTTTGGATAGGCAAAAGGATTCAGTAAACTTACAGGTCTAAACACCGATAGTAATTCAGTCCTCCTGTAAAACCGGTCTTCTCGAATTTGCTAGCATAATATTTGATGTCATCTTCCGAGAGCCAAGAAGGCAATGAGATTTTGGTGCCAGGTGAGCCCCACCCTTCCTTGGGGATGAAAAGGGGATCTGGAGAGTGATATGTATAGATCTTTTTGAGCACCAACTCTGTACCAAGACGAGCAAATTCTGCCTCCGCTGCTCCAGGTTCCTTCCGCATTCAAAAAGTGTTAACTATGAGAAAGTTGGAAACACTGTTGGTGCCTTGAGCCAATTGATGTCATCTATTATAGCGAGGTAGGCATGCAAAAGAATATTAACACTACCACTTTCTTTGGTTAGAGAAAAATGAGCATGAAAAATTAGAGATTTTCAGGAGAAATAGTAAAATGGCTCTTATTTGGTTGGTGGTTTGATCAATGGAATAGAATACTTCCCATGAAAAACTATTTCCCATGGTCCTACAGGGAGTGGTTAGCCATGGAGACATAGGAGAGCTACATGGTCCATGGATTTGAAAGTTGTTTAAAATTGTTTCTCCCAAAATAACGATAGACAAAAAAAAAAAAAAAAAAAAAAAAAAATTCAATTCAAGAATTTTTCATATATAAATAATTATATTATAATATATATTATAATAATTTTATTATAATACTACAGTTATAAGATTATAATATAATAATATTATATAATTATCGTATAATTTATAATATTAAATTATATTATATTAATTTGAAAATAATATTAGGAGTTTTTAAAAATTGTTGGATGGTATATGAATGTTTAATATAGAAGTGTGTGCGTTTGTTCTAAATATTTTATTATTTCTATTGCCTTGTAATGCGACAGGATTAGTAGGTTTCTATTTTGGGTTAATTTTTGAATTGGTGTTTACTTTAGCTAGTATGTTATACTGTGGTTATTTTGTAGGTTTAATATTGAATTAATTTTTACTTGAGTTAACATGCCAAATTTCTATTGAAAAATAAACATTATTAACTTGACTCATATTTCATTACCTTTCTACAAATATATGGTGATTTATAAATATCCTCATTTTTTAGTGAAAAAGTTATAATTAAAATGCAAGGATAATGGTCCATATATATTCCATCATCTTTATACAAGCATGTGGTTATTTATAAATATCATATTATTTAATAAAAAGTTATAATTAAAGTATAAAGATAATGGTCCATATCTCAGTATCTTTATATAAATATACTGTTATTTATAAATATTTACATTTTTTTTGTAAAAAAATTATAATTAAAATATAAGGATAATAGTTTATATTTCATTATATTTATATGCATATAGTGTTATTTATAAACATTTTTTTTCTTCGGTAAAGATGTTATAATAAAACATAAAGATTATAGTCCATATTTTTTTAACTTTATGTAAATATATAGTTGTTTATAAATATTTTTATTTTTTTCGAAGAAGTTATAATCAAAATATTAGGTTCATGGCTTATATCTCATATTATATTAGGGATATTGTTGTCATTCTTGCCTTTCTTTTTGAGGAAGTAGGTGGTCAATCAAATTCAGAAAATGTATTTTTAAAAATTTTTTTTTTCCATTTTCTCAAAAATAAAATATTTATATTTCTTGTTGCCAAGCGAGGGCTACAACCGCACGGAACGATCAGCAAATTCAAGCACTAGAGTAGTTTAGTGCACGAAACAACATACCTGGAATCGGCAGACGTAGTAGTCGTCTCCATAGAGAGACCTTAAATACTCCACCGACTTCCTGGCCGGGTTCCGAGGCGTGAATGCTACGCTCAAGTTCACCAAAGCTCTCACCTTCTCCGGCCGAAACATACACAAACTCCACGCCACCATCGCGCCCCAGTCGTGCCCCACCACAAACACCTTCACGGCAGTCCTAAACATCAGACGCTAAGAAGCAACACCTCAAAAGAACCCGTTGATTACAGTGATCACCTGGGCTTGGCCGAGGGAGTCGATGAGGGCGACGAGGTCGCCGACGAGTTGGAACATGGAGTAGGAGGAGACTTCGGACGGGGCGTCCGTGTCGCCGAAGCCGCGGAGGTCGGGGGCGACGGCGCGGAAGCCGCGGGCGGCGAGGCCGTGGATCTGGTGGCGCCACGTGTACCAGAGCTCCGGGAAGCCGTGAACCAGGAGCACCACAGGCCCCTCCCCCTTCTCCGCCACGTGCATGTTGATTCCGTTCACCGTCACCAACCGATGGGTGATCCCTTCTCCCTCTCCGCCACCGCCGGCTTCCATCTCTCCGCCGGTCGCGGGGTTATGTGTTTCAGGCTCTGAGGTGGCGCGGCAGCAGCAGCAGCAGATACGAGAACAGAGACTGCGGACGGAGTCCACCATTTTAACTAATAGACGCATTTATTTATAGATGATGTGATCTTTTTTATTTGACTAACAGTCTTTCTCAATAATTTTGAGATAAGAGAGAGCACTGAGGTAATAGTGCTGTTTCTGTTCTTCAGTCTCTGTCGCCTTTTGCTTTAAGGCGCATATAGGGGATGATATAGAGTGGATTGCTTGGGAGGTTCCATGACAACGGCAAGAGCCAAGCTTCTTGAGTGGCTGAGGGCATTTGTAGTGGCGTGTATATGTCTCATCTGGGAGCTCAAAGAATAGTTTTCATGGAAGCGGGCACGCTACGTACGGCTTCAGAGTTGAAGGCTGTGGGGGTGCTGTCGTCCGCGTCCTTCTTGCTTTTCTGGACAAGCAAGGCACGCAAGGAATAATTCGGGGGCCTTGGGAGAGATGCTGGATGGCATGGTTTCTTTTGTGGAGAGTTTAATCGGTTCAGCGTGGTTGGTTATAACGCTAGACGACAAAGGCGGTTTGATGGGATTACGTCGTAACAACAAGCGGTTCCCAAATTGCTCAACTCTTCTCTTTGAAAGGAAAAGGGAAAAACCTCAAACAACTCTTGTCCAAGGAGTTAAAAATAATTAAAAAAATCATCTTGTGCTTCCATCTTTCTCTTCCTTGCATAATTATCAACCTCTTTAATTAGTTTCTCGACTTTAGTCATTTAGTAATGATTATATATAATTTTAGTGCAAAAAGATAGATTTTGGAGCAATGATAATGGTGCAGGAGATAAATCCCGTTCAATAACTAAGGATTGAGGCAATTACAATTTGCTTGATTGATAAACCAAGACTAGCGGCGTTGGACTCTCTCTTCCAATGCAATTTTTTTTTTTTTTTTTTTTCCATCTTTCTTCTCTTTTTATGAGGCCTTAATGACTCAATTACTATTTCTACAGCTCATATATTGGACATGCCAAGACCTAAAAATAGATGTTTGCAGATAAGAATAATGTAGAATTTATAAATACTCATGTTTCATTAGAGATCTCTTTGATAATTATTCAATATTCAACATTCTTCTTAGAAAAATATTTGAGCAGGGGGTGATCTAGATACTTGCAATTGTCCATGATGCACACCATATGGGTTATTGAGCAAATCCAGCAATCTTATGAACTGCAAAGTGCATGACAATGCTTACAAGCTAAACCTTGTCAACTTTTTCTCTTTCCTCCCTAGGGCCCATGCATGAAAACATGCCAACCTGGGTACGCCATGCACCTGGTGTTGCTTGGAACAAGGATAAAATGAACTTTTATAGAGACCCATGCTGATAGATATACCCTTGAATAGTTCTCTCTCTACTTTCTTTTTAGAAGCTCTAAAAAAAGCCACCCATGTGCAAGGAAATAATTCCGATTGTGTACAATTTGTGCAGTATATTTTTTTTGTATACAAGATTGAATTATGCACTCTTACCTTTTGAGTTATGCACTCAAGTACATATCATCCCTAAATATTTTATAGCATGAACAAAAGAGAGTATATTTATATCCTTTATTTTAGAAAAGGAGTAATAGAAATTCTATATGCTTCATTAAAGCTATGAACAACAACATATAAAAATACTTAGAATAAAAAAAAATCATAAAACCATCTCAAAAAAAAAATCATCACCTTAGAGAACCCATCCTATGTTCAAGGCTCCCTCTAAGATCAAGACTTTGATTTGGACTCGCCGCCTAGTTAATACATTAAAAATCTAATTAATGGATAAGACTATAGGTAATGATCAAGTTTAATAATAGGAAAATGCTATAAGTGCACTCCTACTATACCTCCTATAAGGAGGTCCTTAAAAAAAGATTAGTTTTCTAAAAAAAGATTAGTTTTCTAATTCATTCTTAAGATTTTTGCATGTATGATAAGATGAAAAAAAAAAGGAAGACAAAGAAAGGAAGACAAAGAGAGGAAGAAGAGAAAAAGATATAGATATTCGATGCTCCTTTAAATTTTTTTTTTCTTCTTTATTAAATGACTACTAGGCGAATAAGGGTTAAAATTTTAGTAGGAAGAAGAGAAGGAAGGTGGTGAGTAAGATGGCTCTAAGTTTGAATAAGATTCTAGAAAGATAGAATTTCTTTAGGATTTTTTAAATTATAGCCTAATACTAAAAGATTTCTTCTATAGCTTCTTTCTTAGATTTTTGAAGAGAGGAGAAACTATAACAAGATGTAAAGAATCTTCGCATTAGAATTAAATAAGAGCTAAAGTTATCCTAAATCTTAAGGCTAAAAGAGGGGGATTGAGTGGCTTGCTTATATTGGTTGAAGGGTTGATGAGAGATTAATGAAGTAGTACAAATAGAAGGTTGAAATAATAAGAGGATATGTTTTTTTATATTGCAATTCTTTAGATGCTAGAATTATATAGAAGGTTGAAAGATTATATATTGTAAAAGAGGGGGATTGAGTGGCTTGCTTTTGTTGGTTGAAGGGTTGATGAGAGATTGATAAAGTAATATAAATAAAAGGTTGAAATAATAAGAGGATATGTGTTTTTATATTGTAATTCTTTAGAGGCTAGAATTATATAGAGATGAGAGATTAGTTGGAGGACTATTGTTAAACTCTAGGAGATCTAAAATTTATGATGAATTTGAGATGATATGAATTCATTAGTTAAGGAGAGTATGAAGAGAGAATTGAAGAACTAGATGATGGAGACTTAAGGAAGGTGTATTTATGTACTTATATTTATTTAGAAGGCTAGAATTAGATGAGAGAGGAGAAGGCTATGATTAGCAAAGAGGGTTTACTTGAAAGTAAATTAGATGGAGGAATTTAGCTGGATCTTTTTCCCCTCACAAAAATAGGTGATGTGGAGGGTTAATAGATGATTAAAACGTTGCAGGAGAAGAAAAAATGATCCAATAGTATAAGCTGATGGTGTTATTAATGTAAATTTTATCAAATTTAGTGGAAGGATTTAGAGTTACTTAGTTCTTTAGGGTGGATAGGAGGACCAAATAAGGGACACCAAAATTAAGTAAATACATGTCAAGAATTTTGCATCTAAATAGAGAGGTTTACTTATGAGAGAAAATCTTAGATTTGTCATCTACTAAAAAAAGGATTAGAAAGGAATATGAGTGAAGATCTACAAATTGTAAGAAAAGATTGCAAAGGAATTGAATTAGTTAGAAGAAATAATGAGCAATCCTCTTGAAATGCTATTGACAAGTGATCCCAAGGAGAGAGAAGGATAGTTAAGATAGGTATAATTTTATTATAGTGTGCCTCCATAAGTAATAAAGATATTTCTTAGGATGCATTTATGATAAAGAGACATTGTGTGAATTTTAAGGAATTCGATGATATTTAGGCTTAGCTTAATTCTACATTTGATTCATGAAGTATTCCATTTGTAATGCAAGTTTACATTTTCAAGGCTAATTGGACTCATATGCCATGTTTGGCCTTTAAATTAGGATTAATTATATTAGAGATGATGAGATATGTTTAAGGAGTGTTTAGATTTGCTGGGCAAAGATTTGATTGAGTATGATTGAATATGATTGGGTTTGATTAGGTATAATTGAATGTATTTAAAAAAGATTGATTTGATTAGATTTGGATAAAGATCGGATTGATTTGGTCAACTAAAATTAAGATTGAATTGGATTGAATAGCCTACTATTTGAATAGGATAAGATAGCCTTCCGATTAGATAGATTGGGATTCTTTTGCAGCTAAGAGGTATCTACATTCCAATAAATTAGATAATATAAGGAGTATATATTTATCAACTACCTCTCCCTTGTATGGCTACATTTGAGGGTGCCTAACCCAAGTTCACTCACTTGGTTGCCTAGGTTCATTCTATGTGTGCATTCCTTTTGTTGATATCATTACTATAATAATTTTCTATTCTCTTAAAGATACATATTTACTTAATTTACACTGTTTTAATGGCAGTTATAAACCGAAAATTGGAGGATTAACCTAATCAACACTAGCCACATTCCTTATCCCAATGAAATTGCTGCAATTTTGAACTGAGAGGATCCAACATCCTTTGCTAAGCATACAGAGGATTTTATTACACGACAGGCTCATCACCAGAACATCTCAATGAAAAAGAGTCAAGCCAATGCTGATTGAGCCATTTGATGGTCTGATGCAATGTGTATTCCTAGATCGCATGATGAGGTGAGCACAACTCCTGATGACATGCTTATATGTATCGCAGCTGGTCCTTGCACTTTCTTGCATGGTAAATGTGATCCAAGGACCCATATTGCATTGAACCATTAGATGCTTCGAGGAACATTGGACCCAACCAGCTTCCCATCATAATGGATACATAACTGGTGCCAAGCATTAACTTGAATTTGTCCTCTATATTGCGGACCTTCTACCCAAATATTCATTGATTGCGTATTTCTATCGTTCATCCATTCATGAATTTGATATGCCGACCTTTCCTTCTTCCCATTTTGCAATTTCCAGTTTAAAGAGTGATCTTGTACTTGGATTCATTTTCTTAATAAATTTAATAGATCCCTATCTTCTCTGGGCCATAAAAAAAAATGCTTAGATGTAATTGACACGGAACTACGCTACCCATGCAAAGTACCTTCTTATCGTCCGACGCTCAGCTCGCATTAGATTTATTTATTTTTTTTCAAGGATAAAAATAAACTTGCACCAACCGCAGGAAAGCATTAGCTTTTAACTTTTATATCCCTTATTGGAGGCCTCGCCGCGATTTACCTTCAAAGCAACTTGAGTCTTTATTCTTGCTTCTTTTGTAAGAAAATTTCAATACCTAATGCTCCGTAATGCCTGGTAAACACTTCTACTACTGCATTCATACAACCAGAGACCATCAACTATTTCAAGCCAATCTTTGATAGAGCACCGAGCAGCAAGTTTGTGTTTGAGAGAGTAGTGGACAATTTCCCTTAAAAAAAAAAAGGAGTAGCAGACAGCAAACTGGATTACATGGAGATTCTGCAATTTTTATCATCAGCTTCAATGATGTTTATATAAAGACAACTTAAACAAGAACCAGCATCAAGAACCAATCTTTGAAAAATACTCCATTCGCTTGGTCAAAGATCGATGAGTTTTTCTTGAGAGGTTAGGTTCTCCCAGTTG
This sequence comes from Metroxylon sagu, assembly GCA_017589505.3. NCBI lineage: Eukaryota > Viridiplantae > Streptophyta > Magnoliopsida > Arecales > Arecaceae > Metroxylon > Metroxylon sagu. The sequence goes on from JACVBY030000663.1 coordinate 2,392,508, forward strand.
CTGGAAGGGTATGGAAGAGGTTCAAATGATTCATGGAAGGAATTCTCGACGATCAAAAGAAAATATTATCAATGTTATCATGGTGTCGCACAAATTGAACAAGGGTTTTAGGTTTGAACAGCTCTGCTTCAGCCTAAACTGAAATTTTCCCAGCTTTGGAGCACACATGAAGCTATAATATCATGTCTCACAAGACTTGCACCACTGGTAAGCGGCCATTTTCCCATCCATTTTGTTCCCAGTGCCATGAAACAAAAGAATCCCCATCTAGAACTATAGAATATATATGAAGAACTCGAATCACAGAACAAGCTTTAGTGAAACAGAGGATGAGATGAACCACTCACTGCAACAAAGCATATCTTAATTCCTTATTTCGGAAAACTAAATCTTACAAAGCAAATATTCAGAGTCCTAAACAACAAACATCGAACGAGTCTTTTCTTGTAGCAAAGAGAGAACAGTAGGAAAAAAAGAAAAATCAAATATATACAAGCACTTAGACTTGAGAAGCAGAGAGGCAGAGCAAGAAGGCTGCCAAATTAAAGGGCCATGGAAGTGGGCATCACGTCATCGAAATTCCACAGCGTCCCCATACTCGTAGGCACGGCCACTTGCTGATTACAAGGATTTGTCCCCGCCTCCGGAACCGCCGCCGCTGGCTGCGTCACTACTCCGCACTCCATGTACGGGATCTCGAAGAAGTTCATGTACGTCTCGTACGCCATCAGCTCCTCGGACAGCCTCTTCACCTCGCCGCCGGCATCGCCACCGTTCGCAACTGCCGGAGCCGGGGAGGGCTCCACCGTTTCCAATTTCGGAGCAGCGAATGGATGGCCCTGATAGACGGGAGGGGGATAAGAGGGGATGGGGCCACGCGGGTAGTAGCGTGGGCGCTGGGGTTGGGGTTTAGGTGACTCGAGAGGGGGGTCTTCGTTGGGGAAGTTGACCTTGGCCTTCTTGCCGCGGATGCGGCGGGCCTCGCGGTCGTAGGCACGGGCGGCCTCCTCGGCGGTGCTGAAGGTGCCGAGCCACACGCGCACGCCCTTCATGGGGTCCCGGATCTCGGCCGCCCACTTCCCCCACGGCCGCTGCCGGATCCCTCTGTAAAGATTCTTCCTTTCTCTCTTCCTCTTCCCTGCACGCAACAAATTACTCTTCATTTTTCAAGAAGAAACCAAACGAAACCAAACCAAGAGATGGCAACAGAAGAAGAGAAGAATAATACCTTTCTCGGGGGGAGCAGAGGCGGGCTCAGGCGTCTTAGGGAAAAAGGAGGAGGCATCGGGCCAGAGATCGGAGGCAGAGAGAACGTGGTTCGAGTTGCTGCTTTTCCGGGAAGGGATGAATTCGGAGATGATGGCGCCTCCACACATGGCTGCGCTGCTGCGATTTCCCTCCGACAGCTTTCTCTTATTAGGTGAGCAAAGAAGGGGAACAGAGGAGACGAGATATCAAAGTCGAAGGGGAGGGGGAGCAGGGGTTTTGTATCTGATTCTTGGGAGGGTTTAGGGAGCCAGGAGGAATGGCGGTGATGGGGGCGTTGGAGGCGGCAAGAGCGGTTTATATAGAGTTCGTGCTTTTGCTCGGTGGAAAGATTTTAGCGGTTTTTTCCTCGGATTCGGTTGTCCCGCGCTGGTCGCAATGCCTAGAAGATGCGCGTGGGCCAGAGGAGCCTCAAATCGGGTTTATCCACAAGGGCTCCGGTCGCAACCGGCCCTGGTTTCTTGCCAAAATTACAATGTCAAGCAAAAGCGCCGCCGTTGCCAGAATGTGGGCGGATCTAACCGTGTTACGTTGGTGCTAGAATGACCATTTCAATCTGTAAAGCATGCATCCATCTTGTCCCATTCCATTCAACACGAAGATTATTTTTTTGTACTTAAGTTTAAAATATAATTTAAATTTTTAATTAATCTAATAATAAATACAAGTGTAAGAAAAAAAAAAAAAGTTAAATTGATTAATATAGTTAGTAAGAATTTTTTAGCTATATTATTAATTATATAATTTTTATTAAAATATTTTTATATACATTTAGGAATCGTAGGAATGTAATGAGAAGAGAAATTTATCATTTTTCATATTGAGAGACGAGGATGAAAAAAATCTTTCATAAGAGTAGGGATTTGTTCTTGTCTATTCTATCGCCATTCCTAATTTGTACATTTTTTTGCTTTAATTGAATTTTAAAATAGAGATGGATTAAATTGGATTATTTAACTGCTTAGAATTCTAAGTTTAATCTAATGTATATACCATGGTGCGTACCTCATCCAACACTTTTTTTTTTTTTTGACTATGCAAGGATTGCATGGATATATCATCAATAATAATGTTACAACAAAATAAAAATAATAATAACATCCTATCAATGTTGTCCTATAATGACAATTCAAGATCATTAAATCAATGCATTCCCTAAAATTTCAACAAAGACTAGGAATTTAAGCAATAATAAAACCTTAAATACTCTCATTACTAATTAACTATAGATACAAATAAAAGGTTCATTAGCTCAATCCAAAGTATAAGTTATCCTGGTTTTCCTCACCAGTAATTACTAAAAGCATCTCACCTACCTCTACTTTGATCTACTTCACAAGCAGGAGGCTACCAATTGACTGGATTACTTGAGCCTCCACCGCTACTCTGCAGTGTTATAATCCGGTTACTAAGTTAATAAAACGAAGATTCTATGTAGTGCCCAACGGATGGGTAAGTAGCAAATATGAGAAAAGCCATGGGCAATTTCACTGGGGGATTTCATAAAGAGGGGATGGGCTTCCGCCAGCCATCTCCAGGCTGTCTTCACGGCTTTTGTCGGCCGTCCGTGTACCGATTTTCGGGTCTTCTTTGGTTGACGGACGTTATAAGATCCATCACTCGACGCGCTCACAGATAACCACGTAGAGGTCGAGCTTCCTGTTATCGTGCACTGGGGTTCACCGCATGCTAGGCACGTTACCTAACTGCGCCGGTCAGCCCGTGAAAGCCGCGCATCCGTCGCGAAATTAATTAATGTTCAAGACCGAGGGTGCACGTGGTATTCCCCGCCGCAGATTTAAACATGGGAAGAAGAGGACCAAAAAAGATAGGCTTCCAGAATAACGTTCTCATTTTTTTTAATACTAAAGCATGGGTGTGGTTTGCCTCCCACCGCAATGCAACCCATCACCGGTACGACTCGAGTTCTATATCTTAAATCGATGACTTTTATCGTTCAGTTTGATCACTTTTTTATTTAGTAGTCTTTTTTTTTTTTTCCCCCGTTGGTGTCGCCTTCTGTCTTTTATCATTAGGATTCAAAATATATAAGAAATATTGCATTTCAACCATCAATCTCCACGACTAAATCTTATCGTATCTAATTATAGTTTTATGTTTTCTTCCTGTTTATATATAACTATTATTTCACTTTGAATTCTTGTCTTTACATGAATCTTTTTCAAAGCAAAAAAAAAAAGAAAAAAAAAAGAAAAAAAAAAGAAAAAAAGAAAAAGCCCAACGTCAAGGTAAGCAAGTGGCCCATGAGATGGCATCTTGAAGCGAATTTATCAAATAGAAAACGAGATGATGTTGAAGACTCTGTTGGCCGCGTTTAACTTCCCAAGCAACACGAGGGTTGGTCCCTATCATGATGGTTCATGCTCATGAATTTAGGACCATTTTATTGGGATCACTTCCCCATGTTACCACCATTATCATTGGGCATTGGATATCAAGGAAAGTTCTAAGAAGAAATTAGTGTTAGCATAATGGCATTAGAAGGTTGGCTTGGATTGCTCTGAAGAGGAAGAAAGGACAATCCATGAAAGAAAACTCTTGAATTTGATTTCAAGACACGGTATTTCCATTGTTTTCAGAAAAATGTATTAAGATCTTATCCGATCCGTCGTTTCCTGCCTATTGGTGATCTAAATTTAGATCAAGAACGATAGAGATATGTTACTCAGCCCACTAAAGTGAAGATCAAATTTTAATCTGAAATCGGAGCCTGAGTCTTAATCCCGGTTATAGTATTATGGATGAGTGCACAAACCATTGGATCTGGTTTAATTTGGCCTACCTGGACGCATAGACCAAATCCCAAAGACATAATTTATTATCACATACTATCAATAGTGAGAGAACGCGTCACAATTCTCCAACAACTTCCTCTCCTTCTTCTTCTTCCTTCCTTCTTTCTTTCTTTTTTTTTCTTTTCTTTTTATTAAATTCGTGTTGTTGGAGAACAGGTTGCTTCCACTTTAATTTAATAGTGAGAATTTTAGATTCTATTAAAATAATCCTTTTTCAAAGTTGAAAGCAAGCATTTATATGGAACGGAGGAACGGAGCTGAGTGAAGCGCTTACGACTTCAAAATGCGTCATAAACGAAGTCGAAGACAAACTATGACATGCAACGGCGTTGTCTCGTACGAGTGGTTGGGTGAATTTGGTCTTGTAGGTACTGCCTTTTGAGTGCATTCCTCAACGTTTGACTACATTCGTTTCCTGGAAAGAGAGGTAGGTTAGGCAACATGAACTTTGTCTCTCCTTATCTACGTCATAGATGTGTTTTTTTTTTTTTTCCCTTATCGCTTTCAAGTTTATACTTTTGGTACGCATGCTCCGTAAGTCATCCAATTTGGGCCGCCTTGAGTCTAAATGGGGCCAAAGTCAGATTGTGACAGCTCTCCGCCGTGCTAACTTTGACTCACCAAATTAAGAACCTTGTTGACCAGTTTGGGAATCAAAATATCCCTGTTAAATCCTATAACCAGCACCACATAATTGTACTAAATATTTTATTCGGTTGAATAAAATCAATGCTGGAATGGAATAATGATTCTAGCCTTAATTCCATTCCATCGTTTGATTGCCTGAAATAAAGCTAGAATTATCATTTCAAAAGAATAACAATTCTTTTGCTCGAAGGATGAACATTTCACTATCGTCTCCCTAGTCATATTTTTTATTATTTCAATTTTGTTCTTATTTACACCTAGAGGAGCAAATTACTCCTAATATTAAATTTAATAAAATAATATAATATAATTATAATATTAAATATAATTTAATATTATGACATTATATAACATTAATAATACGATATAAATGTAATAACATAATGTTATAATATTATAAAACTTAAAATATTACAATAGTTATACTTATGTTATTATTTTATATTTAATGTTATAATGATAATATTATAATATTATAATATGAAGTTATTATATTTTCATGTCATAATATTATAAAACATTACATAAAAACTTTCATTAAAATTTTATAACAATTATAATAATATTGAAATTGTAATATATTATGATAATATTATAATATTAAAATAATATTAAATTTAATGATATATTTATCATCATCAAAAAATTAATATAACAACTTTCATTATAATTTTCTAATAGTTGTTATAGTATTAAATTTGTTATAATATTAAATTTAATGTTATATTCATCAGTATTATATTATAATATATAATATAACATTATAATTAATATAATATTAAATTTAGTGCTATAATATTAAAAAATTAATATTAAAATGTGACTATTTATATTAATACAACTGTGATATAAGTTCTATTAATATCGCATGAGTTATATTAGATTTATAATTCATTGATGCCAAGATTTTATGTTATAAAATTTGAAAAATAGAATTTATTAATTTTTTAAATCACTTTGTAGAGTTAGAATAGCAAATTTACAATAAATCTGAATTCATTTTTCTAGTTCTACTGCATATAACAAATATGAAATAAAATTAGCATTTAATTCTGTGCTTAATATCCTATTCTAGACAATAATGGAATTACTATGCTCATTCCATACCATTTCTATGTTGATTCCATTTCTTCCTCAATTTCATTCCTCTTTTGATTCCATTCCTGCAATCAAATGAGATATAAGGGTTTGGCTAAAGTACTTCTTTATTTTTTTTAAAAAAACTGAATAAATAAAAACCATTAATATGGTAAAGGATTTTTGAACCATTAACTCTTATGACCATCTAAATTAATAGTAGCATAGATTCTTTCTCTGCTATCTTTCATTGGAACTATCGTATCCTCACCACGGTCGTCTCTTCCATTTCCCCATGGAATTGCCTCTCTTCCATTTCCCTACAAACACTACCGCCTCTTTGCAAAAGCACTGGCAAAAGCATTATTGTCTCTTTTGCAAAAGCACCGGCAACCCTATCATGGTAATGAAGTATAAATCCTTCGCAAAAACACTAACAGTCCCATCATGGTAATGGAGTATAGATCCTTCGCTCTGAGTGCTCCATCAGAGACGTTGTCTCTCTCACCTTCACGTACTATGGTCTCATTGTAGAGAAGCATCGGAGCATTTTTTTAACACATTATCCTATCAAGTTAAAATTTTTTTAACGCACCAGCCATGTATGGCTGGCTGGAATCGGTTAACAATAAAATATTTGCATTACTTAAAATAAAATTGAATGATTGATATTTAAAAAAATAAAGAAGTGTTGTAGCAAAAACTTTGTACTAAGGTTAGCGATACCTGAAAAAAAGCACTCAAACTATATTGAATTTGTATAATTCTATATGGAGAGACACATTATGGGCTATTTAGTTTAAATCATGAGGAATTCTCTATTCCCCCTCAAAAAAAAAAAAGAAAAAAGGATCAATATACCATTTTCATTAATTTATGATATGATATATCATATTACATTATAGTATATCATTATTACTACATGCTAAATCAACCAAACATTTTAATAAATTTAATATAATATATTGTTTTTACTTTAGTACAAGATAACAAAAATTCCAAAAAAATTATCTATTACATGAAAAAAAATAATATCTATCTTTTATATCAACATGTAGTTTTTAGGCAACACAATAAAACTATAATCATCATTCGAAATAACAATTTTTATCATAACAAAAAAATAAGACCCTACATCAACCAAACCCGTCCTTGGTTAGATCAACATAATTTAAAGCCTACTTATATCCAAAAACCACGTCTTATTATGGAACTGGGCCATAGTTGTGAAGTAGGGCATCAACCTCAAGGCTATGCTTGCTCGTAATTTATGATGGATTCCTTAACTCGATCCCCATTTAGGCTTGCAAATAGGTTAGATCAGGTTGGGTCATGCTTAAGCCCAATCCAACTCTATTTTATATTTGGATCAAGATTTTGGATCCAGATCTAACACATTTGCTCATCGAGTCATATCAGATTTGGTTTATGAAAAAAATTTTAGAACCAATGGATCATTCGAGTCTATTTGCGATCAAGTATGATCTGACTCCAACTCATAATATTGAGGTTCGAGATAGGATTGGATTGAGTTATATTTGCATCTAAGAATCTAACTATTATTTTATAACTAAAATATAGTAATTAATAATCAAATAAAAATCCATTAATCAATTTAAATGAGATTAAAAAAGTCAATTTCAACTAAAATTTTTATTCAAAAACTCTTAATTCTATCTAGGTAAATATTTGTTCCTAGTCCCTATAGGAGACTTATTTTATCTTCTTTTAGAAGCTTTATTTTTATCAATGTCGATTCAGTCACTAATTCTATTCTTTTATTTTTAAAAGTGTTTTGGTTTTAGTTAAATTAAGAGTTTTAATTCTAGTTGAAATTCTATTAGGTTAGTTTTGCTTTATAAATAAGCCCCTGTTATACCCCATAAAATCAATGATTGATTTGAGTAATAAAATTATGAGAGATTATTTTTTTCTCTTTACTTAGAACTGTTTCTAGCTTGAGTAGTGTGAGAGCATAATTTTTTTTAAGGTAGTCGAAGATGCTGAATTAAAGACCTTCAAAAAATTGGTGCGAAACCAGTAGTTATCCCCTTCTGCCCACCTACATCAAATTTGGTGTCAAGATCAAATCTACCTGCATCAGTAACTCTCCTTTGGAACCCCCAACTTCGGTGAAGCCCCAATGTTGGTGAGCTACTGGGAAGGGAGCCAAGATACCTCATCCATCCAATTACACATGAAACTAGAAACAAAGCAACGATCCCAAGCCGATCACCTTACTCAGTCCAACAATTGGTGGCAGCAATCGATGGTAGAAAGGAGCAATGATCCTTTAGTGCCTCCTTCCCCCAACACCAATTTAACTTGATTAGAGCCCTTACCACCACTAATTAGGGAAACAAGATCAAAATGAGGCAAAGATAGATTGAACAGAAGAAAATGTTACAAGTCTTACCTGGCCCCAATCCCCCTTGCTGCCTAGCCCCGGAGCTAATCCCTCAATTTTGCAGGGCTTCGCCAAGGCCAAGATTAGGAGAAGGAAGAGGGGGAGGGAGAGAGAATAACCAAATGAAAGATGAGATCAAGGGCTCATATGTAGGGATTTCCTCTCCTCTACCTACTTCGCACGGTCAAATCGGAACCTCCTTGACATCCTACCACTACTGTCAGTGGTTAGCCATGTGATTGCAACACCATCACTGAGGTTAGCAAGCTGCCATGGTGGTGGCTAATTGTACGAGAAGGTCCAACTTGGGACCATCAATGGAGGAAGAAAAATAGTCTTAGGTTACAGGGCTTACTTAAAGAGTTAGGCCAGACTTAATAATGGGTCAAAGAGATTTTAGGGTATTACAATTCTACCCTCATTAAAATAATTTCCTCCTTGAAATTTACACACCTGAATGGTCCAACAACTTAATGAGCTTGATCTTCTTCTATGCTCAAGCTCCCAAATGGCTTCCCTCTCAGTGCAGTGGCTCCACTGCACTTTGACATATGGAATAGTACGATGCTGCAAAACCTACTCCCCTTGGTCCATTATCCGAAAAGGATGCCCCTCGCATGCAAGATACTGACTAAGCTATATAGTCTCCCACTTGATCACATGGCTGGGGTCTGGAATATATCTTCTTAGCATGGAGAGATGGAATATATCATGGACTCCAAAAAGAGCTAGAGATAAGACTAATATATAAGCCACCTCTCCAACTTGATCTAACACCTTAAAGGTTCCACAAATCTAGGGTTGAGTTTTGCCTTGAATGCTAATCCTCACAACATCCTTGGCTATCGAACAAGGGATCCATAAAGTCTATAAAAGCTATGATATAATTACTCTCTTAAGAGTATCACTAGAGATTCTTAGCATCCATACTCTTAAGATTAATTTTTGAAAGATTCAAAACCATCACTCGAGACTAACAAAATTTACCCCTCCCTTAAAAAGAGCTTTGATTATTAACATTACCTGTTGCCATAGTCTTTGATATATTAGCATCATGCTGGGTGGGGTCATAAACTCATGCTTGAGTCCTAGGTCTTGGGTCCTAAGTTGCTTGTACTGTAGGTATTTGATGGCTTTCCTGCTTTTTCGAACAATGAGCTGCGATATGGCCTGGCTATCTACAGATGCAGTAATTTTTTTGGTGCTAATTGCATGCACTTTGAAACTGAAGTCTACCACAAATGAAACATTGAATAGCATCTTTTTGGTTTTTGGTGGTTAGAGAAGCCGTTTCTTTCACTCCAGAATCTGTACCTCGACTGCTCTGGCCTGATGCTTCACTCAGCCTACTCTTCTTCATCATTTGATTTTGCTCCTTGCTTTTTTATTCAGCTAATCTTCTATAATTAGAACTTTATCCATCATTGCATTGTAGGTGGATGACTCAAAGCTAAACGCCCCTTATCGAATCTGTTATTGCGATCCACTCTCAAACCTTCCTGCTTGGTTGGTACCATCACGAGCGAGGTTGAAGCATGCCTTGATAATTCTTTAATCTTAATAAGGTATCGAGACACTGATAAACTGTCTTATCCTAACCTATTGAATTTGGTGAGCTGCTAGCAATGGACACCGAAAGAGAAAATACTTGCTATAGAAGACAAATTTGAATTCCTCCCAAGAGCTAGGTGAAAGATCCTAACTCTCTTGGTGGACTTAACTTTCCACCAATCATCTGCCTTACCTTCAAGTATAAATGATGCAAATGCAACTTATCTTCAATAAGGCATTTCAGGGCATCAAAAAAAAAAAAAAAAAATCTTCTCTAACCTCTTTACACTGCACTTGGCTCCCAAAGGCTTGTCTCTGCATTTGAAATGAGATGGAGCAAATTGCTTGAACTCTGATTAGCTCATCTGGCGCTCTCTCCTAAGCTCTGAATTAAGGAGTTGCTGGCTAAGGAATAGCTACCGTAATCACAATTGCCCCTTTAAGAATTGTTGATGCATCTCCCTTATTGCTGCATCTCCATCATCTATCGCTGCTATTGCAATTTCACCATTCGCTGTTGTTACTGCATTTTTATCATTCGCTGCATCAAGTACATAAATATCTTTATTATCTATGAGAAAACAAAGTCATTTCATCTCTCTAGTAAATTTATCAACTAGATGAATGCGCCACATCTCCTAAGCTCTCAAGTTGCTAATTTGTTGGCAAACCTGATTAGTCATCTGACACGATCTCTTCTTCTGATGGCCATCTACCTCTATCATTATAAAATATTCTATGAGCACAACCTTTCAAGTCAATTAAATTAATATTTCCAGTCACTTGGGACAACCTCAAAATCACAACATAATCAACTAGGATAACATTTCCATGCTTTTGGAGGCTAATCTACCCACACTCCCTAAGAACTTGAAGCCTAAGTTCTGATACCATATTTGTCACGACCTTGAATCGGTATCCGGCTTAGGCAAATGCAACACAACTACATACTCTCAAGGTGAAATCTTAAGAGCATATAAGGCTTACTACGCTTTCATTATGCTACTCTGATAATCAAATATAATGACAAACATACAAAGAGATTTACATCCAAATATAAAATCCCAACATGCCACAAAAGCCTCCAAAAAGGCAACATCATATCGTGATAAAATGTCAACTCATGAATATCCACAGCCAAAATCTCCATCAACAAAGTCTCATAACTAACAAGGTAAAATAGATATATCATGAAAGGAAATGCAACTACCCTCTCTCTCTCTCTCTCTCGCTAAATCCACCCCTAAAAACTTGCTTCACAATATAATCCTCATCCTCTGAAAAAATTGCAGTTAGAATGAGCATATAGCCCAATACAAATTTTTACATTACAGATATTGATATGCATATAATATATGAAATTGAAAGTAAATATTATATGAAAACGAGGATATATAAAAGCATTATTAAATCATCTTGTTTCACATGCTATAAATCTATACTAAGTCCAATAATAAAATATTTTGTAATCTTATCCTATCTTATTTTTTCTTATCTCCTTTTGACGCAACACTGGACTACATCACTGAATGCTGATTACCTCTGAAACACTGGACTACGTCACTGAATGCTGATTACCTCTGAAACAGAATAGTACAACCGACATATTCGGCCTTACCAGTGAAGCCATATAAGTCAATAACTATATACTAGCTATTTGGCCTAATCAATATATTGACACACTGAAGATACATATTAACGATTTGACCTTACTAGTATTCTTTGTATATATACCTAACCTAGTAATCTCTATACGTACAGGTTGGTTCTCATACCAGTGCCATGTGTCATAATCTGATCAATTCAGACTGATTCTACATTGGGTCTCCACAACTACACTCCTTGCCCCCAATGCCATGTGTTTAAGCAAGACTCAGCCTAGGTTTACTCAAAACTAGTATCATGTATCATCAACTATCCATTCCTAGGTGTTATAAACTAAGTCAGTTTAAACCGATTCTATATCGGGATTCTATGGCCACATGCCTTGCCCTTGAAACCACCTTTACAACACCATAGTGAATGCCCATATCAAGCCATCTCATTATATTTTTTACATTAGGTATCACATTTATAAAATAAACTCATGATGCCATAATATATGCCATACCACATTATAAAACCATGATTGCATCATCTATGATATTACAAAATCATATGTCAATCTAAAACATAATACCATAACGAAACATAGCATGCATGAGTAGAGTCAAAATACACTGATGATGCCAATATGTGCAATGCATACTATGTAATGTATGCAAGAATGTCACATCTCATAAAAGTAAGTATAAGATTCTTATCTCAATGCTAATCCAAACTCCACTACTCATAAACCACTACAAATCTCTAGCATAAATCTCGAAGCACCAATCTTTGCTAACAATCCTGCTCAATATTAATCAATCACTAATGCGTTCATCTACAATTATTGCCGTAATTAATTTAGTCCCCGTTTCCATTTATTAAACTGTTAAAATTACATTAGCACCCCTCTTAGCCCACTTACATGGTATTTAGGCTTAATGGCCTAATTAAGGCTTGAAATAAATCTAACCTTCTACGGTTAAATTTCCTGAATAACCAAACCAGCTTAATGGGTTAAATGCTGACTCAATAATAAATTTCTTTTGGTCTATGCTTTTAATAATTAAATAGGTTGAACTTGACTACAATAGGCTTAACTAAGTTCCAATTAAATTGAAGTAGGTCCACAACACTTGGACCTACCCGAGGGTGTCCTGATTCAACCTAGCCTACGACCAGAAGGGCTTGGCAGAGAGCCCATGCCTTGAGGCTAGCATCAGGTGCGACAAGAGAGTCAAGTGGATTGGGCTGAGTCAAGGTTTAGTGACTTGGTTTCTTGGACTTAGGCTCGCTGGCCTCATGACCCCACAAATGACCTTGGAGCAAAGGCCCGCACCAACTTTAAGGCCCACAACATTGACCCATGAGATTGAGTCCAGTCTCCGAACCACCTCCCCCAAATGCGTTTGAGCCAATCCATTGGCTCGATGCACCGGAACCACGGAGAAGGCCGAAACCTTCGACTCCTCGCAACCCCGAGCACGGAGGCCCCCAAGGCCGGCCGACACCGACCACGGCCGAGCTCCCATACAGCCCTCGGTCACCGTGGCGGAGGCTGCCCTCCGGCGGTTCCGAGCCGGCGGCCGCACCACGAGATGCGGTGGTGAGGTCCCGTGCCTCATCCCATGCCATGGCCGGAGTTCGGCTACTTCTTCCAAGCTTCGCCGCTTTGGGCGCCCCAAGGAGTAACCCCCCAACTCCGGTGAAGATCCGATGCCGGTGAGATGCCAGGAAGGGAGCCAAGCTACCTCATCCACCCGGTTACACACGAAAACAGAAACAGGGCAACGGCCCCAAGCCGCTCGCCTCGCTCCGTCCAGCGGTCGGCGGCGGCAATCGCCGGCGGAAAGGAGCAAGGATCCTCTGGTACCTCCATCCCCCGACACCAATTAACTTGATTAGAGCTCTTGCCGCCATTAATTAGAAAAACAAGATCAAAACAGGGCAAAGATAGATAAAAAGAGGAAAATGTCACGGGTCTCACCTGTCCCCAACCTCCCCCCCGCGCTACCTGGCTCCGGAGCTATTCCCCCAGTTCCGCAGGGCTTCGCCAATGCCAAGACCAGGAGGAGGAAGGAAGAGGGGGAGGGAGAGAGAATAACCAAAGGAAAGATGCGATCGGGGCCCTAAATGCAGTTGTTTCCCCTCCTCTACCCGCTTCGCACGGTCAACCGGAACCTCCCTGGCATCCTGTCACCGTTGCCGATGGCCGGCCAGGCGGTTGCAGCACTGCCACTGAGGCTGGCAGGCTTCCATGGTGGGTGCAGACGGCTGCGTTAGAGTTGGGCCGGGTTCAACAATGGGCTAAAGAGGTTTTAGGATGCTTGCTAGTTCCCTTGGCTCGTCCCTGGCGTTGCTGTCAAATGAAGGAGAGAGATTAATGGACTCGGTGTTGGGGGTGGAGTCCCAATAACTCGATACCATGGCCTGTCCTCCAGCTAGGAAGAAGTTGAAGAAGAGGGATGAGATAGTGACGTCCCACATGTAATGCCGGAAGAGGATATTTGAGCCTCTGCCAAGAGAGAACTTGATGCTAATCTTGAAAGGGTGTAAGCTAACATTCTATTTAGCCCCTGGCTTTTCAAAGAACCATCTCTTTGGAGGTATTCCCATCTAGATTTGATCTTTTCTTGACTCTTGCCTTTGCACTGGAGCAAGAACAATTATCTGGAGCGTTCCTCTCTCTCTCTCTCTCTCTGAAGAGTTCTGAACAGCTGAGTTCAGTGGACGCATACTAAGTTGGATAGGAGAAACCCTACCAAGTTCAAAGATTCTTAACTTTAGATTGAATATTTTTGTGGGTGAAATTCCATTGCAATTATCTCATCTTACTGCTCTGTAGCCATGCCAAGAAGTAATGCGAATTTTATAGCAATGAAGGTTATTCATTTTATGCAATATATATTAAATTGTTTGGCTGGTTACTAACCTAATATTAGGCACCAGGGGAAGATAATGCTAGTATGGAACCCGCTTCTTTCATTAGTTATAACCAGAGAATGGCTTCTTTCTTGAAGAGCTGATAGATCTTATGTTTGTCTGACGGGGTGAATCCTGTTTGTCCCTTGTTCCACCTTACTGGCAACCAGAGAGAATAGAGAGGAAAGGAGAGAGAGAGGGAAAGAGTGAAATGAAGAGGGAGCGCACTTAATTTTGAAACAATGCTCTATTTAGATATACTTGATTTGAGAATGCTTTATTTATATTGAATTTAATTTTGAAACAATGTTCCATTGTTTGAATTTGATTTTTAAAATTATACTCCATATGAATGTACTTAATTTTGAAACAATGCTACATCTAAATACACTTGATTTTAAAGCAATGTTTCATATGAGTGCACTTAATTTTAAAACAATCTCTATTTAAGCTGAATTTAATTATGAAGCAATGGTCACTGAATTTATTTTTTTTAACACTGTTTCATATGGGTGTACCTGATTTTGAAGCAATGCTCTATTTAGGTATATTTGATTATGGAGTAATGCTTCATTTATATATGCTTGGTTTTGAAGCAATGCTTCATTTAAGCTAAAATCTGAGCCTGATCTAAGATCCTCTTATGAGTAATTCTCCTTTTTTAACTAAATCGCTACTTAATCTAGGCTTGGATCGAGGACTTGATCAGGCTTGGATTGCTTCTATCAAACCATTGTAGGTCAGGATCAGCTTGAAAAACCATATGAACCACATGCCAACTCAACCCCAAAGATTATTAGCCCCTGCGCATGAGCGCTTCTCGAATTCAACATCATCCATAGGTAATCTGTCTGTGGAGAACGGGCGTGGTCCGGCATCAGCACCCGATCTGATAGTGAAAGGCAAGGTGTTGGATTCACTCCAATAGACACTTCCTCAACATCAGTGCTGGTCCATGACTGCTTCTTTCCCTTTGCTGCTAAATGGATAGTGACATTAGAAATGCAAATGCTGGTAAATGGCGCATTCACAATCCCCTCCAACCTTGCTGTCTGTGTTACGTTCATGGCAACGCCATCACTCTAACTGGTCTCGTGGACCACTGGAATGGTATTGGGATCATACTCGTTATCAGGGCGGGACTTGTAGTTTCCAGTCATCCAGAACACCCACTTCATGGTGTTGAGATTCATTCCCCTGGCACAGATATCCTTCACATATGCTCCCCTCCCAACAGCAGTCTTGATTCGAACCCCGGACTCTGAATTGATGGCGGTCATATCTCGGTCCTCGCAGGTTAGCCTTCGGATATGCCGGCTCGGCATTCCGAAAGCAATGCCATGCCCGTCCCAGCCACTCTTAATGGCGACACAATCATCGCCGGAGACAATGTAGCAGTCCTCAATTCAAACATGGGAGATGTTGCTGCTGTAGAGCGTGTATCTAAGCTTGCCTCCATGGAACTTCTGCTACCAAAAAGCCCCCCTGCCCATCAATCGTTCCATTGTTCGCAGTTACAATTACATCAGTGAGGTTCGATCCTCCAATTATGCTGCTATATCTTCCGCCTGGACCATCTCTTGCTCTCCCATACGAGGGCAGGGAATCGATAACTGGCCATTCACCGATATCCTGGGTGGCGAGGATGACGGCGTCGCGGTGGAGGAAGAGGGTGAGGGAAGGTGAGATTTTTGGAGCGGAGGGTCAAAAGGGGATCGGAGGATCATCACGGGAAAGGTGAGGAGGGCAAGAAGAGAAATCATGATAAGAGAGAGAGAGAGAGAAGGGGAGCGAAATAGAATGCAGTGAGGTGGAGAGAGCACGGTAGTTTAGGGAGGAAGAAAGGAGCGTAGGTTGGGGCGTTACCGTTCGTGCGTTCTTTCTTCTGCGTCAAATTTTCTCCGTCCCGTAGGTACTCTTAGATGGTGGGTTTCTCCGTCCTCTCCGATTAAGATAGACGATATTTTTTTATTTGGTTCTTTC
The DNA here is from genome assembly GCA_017589505.3 of Metroxylon sagu. NCBI lineage: Eukaryota > Viridiplantae > Streptophyta > Magnoliopsida > Arecales > Arecaceae > Metroxylon > Metroxylon sagu. Next base: position 2,408,762 of record JACVBY030000663.1, read on the forward strand.
GCTCTGAACGTGAGGTGAGCATCGTATGGGAGAGGGCGGTATACCAGGGTCGTCAACATGAGAGACTGGATCGGAGGAGAGATGTGGTCGTGATGCCGGAGAGCGTGAACGTCGTGGGACGGTGGGAGGACCTCGTGTCGCGCGCGGAGGCGTTGTGATTTTTTTTTTTTTTTTTTTTCGCACCGTCGGCGCGCTCTCGGCGCCTCTTTATTTTCTTTTTCTTCTCTTCCTATTGTGCTTGTTTGGTTCACGATTAAAATATATATATATATATATATATATATTTATCATGAATTAGAATATTTAATCCGTTCTTTTAGAATCCATCCATAAAAATACTATATTTCTATATAATTTGAATTCCTATATTTTATCGAAAATAAAATTTCACCGCTACCATGAGATTTAATACAGCGTACTTCTTTTTTCTTTCCAACATACCTTTCTTTCTCATCGTATATCTTTTTTTTCCAAATCAGCGAGCCAATTGAGAGAAAAAAACGCTTTGCTTCATATTTACGGGGTGTCAACTTGATCTAAAACTTTTTATCTTGATTTAAAATTTTAGTATTTTAATTTCTTAACCATTTTTTATAATCCATATAGAAATTAAAAAAATTAGATGACAAAAAAAAAAAATTAAGAACTAAAGGATATAATTAGTATTCTGCACTATTTTTCTGATAAAGAAACTGTTCAACTAAACGTGACAGAAAAATGCCTGTTTCCATAATCAACCAAACGTGATAGTTCAGATATTTTATGCCTGGGAATCTAATTTTCATATATCTTATTTCTATTTATATTTTATGCCTGGGAATCTAATTTTCATATATCTTATTTCTATTTGTAAGTCACTTTCTGTGAACCAAATGACACTGCGCACCTACTTTTTATGCACTCAGCTGCCTTTTTGTATTTTTTCTTTTTTTGCACTTTTTTTTGTGGAGGACTTTTTTTTTTGTGCGCGACCCCTCTTTTTTGCATGGCTTTTTTTTTCTTTTTTTATTGTACACCCCTTTTTTTTCTTCTTTTTATGTATGATTTTTTTCTTTCTTTTTTTATTCTTTTTTATGCTTTTTTTTCCTTATTTTTTTCCTTTTTTTTTTTCCTCTCTTTTTTTCTTTCTTTTTTATACTCTCCTTTTTTTAAAAAAATAAAAATAAAAATAAATCACATCTCAGATAAGGCAAGATTCTACGGCTTATTTTTATTCTATTTCTAGCACTAATTTTCAATGGTAGAGGCTTGCTAAAAAATTTAAACTAAAGTAAATTTTAAATACCTAAATAATTTGTGGAGAATAACCTTTAAGACCAAAGCCCTAATTAAGCACTTTAGACCAACTCAACTACTTAAATTTGATATTATAATTATCTCTTTATTTCTTATTGATGATATGTCATTACTTAAATTGGGTATTCAAGATTTCAAATCAGATATCATTCGGACCTATCCATATCAAATTAGGCTAGATGCCTTAATCTGAACCTAAGTTAATTAACTCACTGTATGATGAAGGGCTAGGAATCAAACCAAGTGATGGAGTACAATTATTGTAGTTGACCCAATTTGCTAATTGGATTTTAATTGATGCTAAAGATTTCATAGATTAGACTAGCGAATTGAGCCCATATGCTAACCTTAACTTAATGTGTAGCTAGATGGGCTAAATGACTAAATTTGGATGCCGGATTAAGCTCGGTGCTAGACTGCAGGCCTTAATTGATACTTTTATCATGAATTTTTTTTTGGATTGGAGCCCAAGTCAACCCATTTGATAAGTGATATGCCTTTCATTAATATGATTTGCTGATATGTTTAGGATGGTGATTAAAATCATTTTAAATAATGTTTGCCAGGCTTCCATTGTCCACTTGCATTCTCTTTACTCAGTAGTTTATCATGATCGCTAAGACCATCAAAGTATCATTGTAAGGGACTCAAACTCCTTGAAGGTCTCCATCCAAAAAAGTAATGCTAGGCTCTTCAATTTTCAACCTTTTGATAAAAGGTTTCTTGGCTTGCACCTATTGAGCATAAGCCTTCTTAGCTAAAGAGATTGTTTCTTCCTAGATTGCCACTCATCCTCTTTTTAAACTGAGAGTTTCTTTAATATTAATATATTTCTCAACTTGATTGAATAGTTTGTTGAGGTCCTTTGGGAGTTGTTTGATTAGGGAGAAACGAAACCTAAAGTTCCTCAAGCCATCCATTAAGGCTGTGATGGCTACCAAGGTATCCAAATCTCAAACTTCCAATGCCTCTAAATTAAAGTATTGAAGGTAGTTCTTTAATGGCTCATCCTTCATCTATTTAATGGTCAGTACAGTTGTTTCCAGTGCTTTCTGTTGCCGATGAAGTGGCTGATGAACTGTTAGCTCAGTTATCTTGCTTTCTTCAGCATTGTAGAAAAAGCTTAGCATATAATAGTGTCAGATGCATCGTGCAATAGCATGAGAGCTATGAAACTTCTAGATAGCTGATAAGATCTAAAGTCTTATCATACAGCTTTAATTGCGACATCTTGAATTTAGAAGGTAGTGGTTCAACCATCACCTCTTTGGTGAATGACAGTTTGGTGGAGAGCTTAAGATCATCTAGAAGACTTACCCTCTCGCTTTAGATGTGGTGCATGACTATTTCGATTTTCTGGTTCATCTCTTCAAGCTATTGATCTATTTATCATCAACTCTTTGCAAACACCTTTGGATTGATGCGCTTTTCCGAATTAGATAGCGAGACTCCTATTTAGGTCGACTAGGATGATGCCTTCTATTCTTGGATTCTTAAGACTCTATTGATGATCACTAAGCTTGTATTGAGGTTAGTTAGGGCCGATAGCTTAGTGAGCTCTTTGGTTAGCTTTAGTAGTCTTTAGAATTGAACCCTTGGAGGATCAGGTTCTGGACTAAGTTCATCAGTAGTTCAATGCGTTGAGGTAGTGTGTTGCACTATTCTTGAATAACAAGCAGTGCGAAGGTCGAAGACGATGTTGGAGTGGGATTAATAGAATATCTCATAGAATCCTAGAAGCCAACCTAAGCATGGCTCATACCTCCTTAGATGTTGCTTGTTGCTTGACCTTGACATTTTTGTTAGAATAGTTAGATGCTTCTATTCATCCCTTCCTACATACACTGTCAATTTATTGGTATCCAAATCTGATTTTTACATGCCAATATATGGATTATCTTCATTTAGATGGTAGATTAACTTCCAACCAAGCTTTCTACTTTCCTATGAGTGAAAAGGGGAGCGTAAGAGAGACTGGAGGAAAACTCTAGGAAAGTCCTTCGGTGCTCGTCGAGTTAGTCAAAGTGGATTAGGAAACAATCTCAGGATTTTAGGATAAGCTATTTAGAACCTAAGTGAAGGATGAGAATCCATTTACCGATAAAGTATGAAGCTGTATTTATAAGCATTTTGAAGAATTATTATTAGAGCCGAACTCTTACATTGAATGGATCTGAAAATCATAATCCTAATAGACAGATCGATAATTTCGAAGAAGAAAACTTTTTTCAATATGACTTCTTTTGTGTTGGTTTCTTACTATGCTATATATCACTATAGGATTGATCAGTCAAATTAGACCAAATGGTTTCAATAAACGATGGGTGCACGTTAATTTGGAGTACAGGGATCAGTGAGTTTTATGAGAAGAAACTAGGTCGATATATACATATGATGCAATATATCAAAACAATACACATCAGTTGTTCTTGGACTGCGGTATGACCGTTAAGTTCGGTGGGTGGTAGGCTGAACTGAAGCAGATCAAGATTGCAACAACACAACTAAATCTTCAGTCACCTTTGACGAAATTCACCATACCAATATGCAACTCCTAATCCACAAAAAAAAATTAAGAGCCAATTCTCACGTCAGTCAGTTATGCTTCCATCCGTGCACCATATCAATAACTTGAAAAATGAATCAAACTTATAATGATTGCCATATACGATAACTGTGATTCCTAAGCCATCAATTTTGGCACATGCAATGCATGTGCAAGACATTAAAGCTCAAGCCATACCTTCCCACATGTAATGCATGTGCAAGACATTAAAGCTCAATCCATACCTTCCCTATTTTAAGTAGGTTGACCCACTCCTATTAAAGATTAGAAACGTAAGATTATACTCCCTCTACTCAGTAAAAAATTATCTACATACAAAAAGGAATATGGTGACGAAATTATAGTTGGAAAGTAGTGGATATTTAGATAAAGTAATGCGATGGGACCCGTATTATGTGTACATAAACCATCCTACTAGCATGTGGCAAATATTAGTGCGGGTCAATTCAGCGCACATGGTTTTATTTAAAGGAAGGATTCATTATAATATAATAAGCAAAATTTAGTATATAATGTTTTCACCATCAAACTTATATATATATATATATATATATATATATATATTGTCTAAGTAATTTACTGAAATAAAATATAAAACAAATATACTAAATAAAAGAAGAGTCTACTTGAACAAGAACTTTGATAGGTTTAGATTCCTTCTTTCATGTTCCAATTCAAAGCTGTCGGTAGGAGTTTCTGCCAATCAAATTGGCGGATCTGACATCGTTATGCTCTCCACACTGTGCGTAGTGGCAGATTAGTAGGCTACAATCACGTATTCACGTTCCAAATGTCAAAATTTAAAACTCTAAGGTCTTTCTTGGAAAAGGATGACTTTAAAAAAAAAAAAAAAAAAAAAAAAATTAAGATAAAGTTAGGAGACTGAAGTCAGTGCATTGGGTCCATCGAACTATTCGTGGTGCATTGAACCTTTTGATGTTGGACGACCTTATCATGACAATGTTCAAAGGAAAGCACCTCTGCTTGGCCTCCATTTGTCGTTGGAAAGACTTCATTGCTTTGCCATCGCTTTCTAACGCAACCTTTGGTCATTTCCCCACGGTTAAATTCCTCGAACCAAGTAATGGAACCTTTATCAAATGGGTTGGTGTGAGGCCGGTCTCTCCCATTTACCATTTAATCATCGAAAAGTATCATTAGTAAAATATTTTTTTTTTCCTTTTGTATCTATTGAAGAATGGATTGCCACGTGGTTTCTCTCCAACGCAGCATCGGAATATTAAGAAAACTTTATATATAGAACCTTATGAATGATTAAACTAATTGAAAAACTTATATATTGATGGTGTTTTTTTTTTTTTTTTTAAATTTTTGCATTAAGATTTGTTTAGAAGAAAATCCGGTAAAGTACAAACTCTCAGCTTAAGATCCACCTTTTACTTCCTTTCGAGGAAACCCTTCAACGTTCAAATCAATAATAAGAATAAAAAAATACAAGAAGCTAGAAAAAAGAGAAAATAAACAAAAAAATAAGAGAAATAAGAATAAAAAAATATAAGAAGAGAAAAAAAAGAGAAAATAAAAAAAAACAAGAGAAATAGGAGAGACAATGGGCCTTACGTACAGCTTTAGTTCTCTGTTTATAGATGTATAGAGTGGATTAACCATATTAACCTTAGGTTGGACCTCTTGGCAATGATTTCTTGATAATGAATGGTTCAAGATTATTTATTGATCTTGATGGATTAGATCAATTCTTAAAGATTGTTAAGGACTAATTTAAACTATTTTATTTCAGCCAATCAGAAGTTAGCATATGGACTTTGGATCTTTTTTATCTATTTAATTATTTTTACCATGTACCATCATCAAATTTACTTAACAAATAACCTCATATTATCATCAAATACATCCATGTTGAGGCTAAGCATATCTGAGTGATTTCCTGCCTCACAACGTTTCTATATAAGCGACCTTGTTTCCCAAATTCTCTCAATTATCATATCAAAACACCAACCAAATCTTTCTTTTAGACGACATTAGAAGTCACGAGGACAGGGGGCTTGGAGCTTATGGTCAAGTGGGTAGGTGGATTCATTGCCAAGGAAACTTGCGTCTGAAAATAAGGAGGTTGGTCCGGGGTGGTAACCTTCTGAGATCATGAAGGGAAATAGGAGCTTGACATGATTACAGCCTATAAGTGCTCGAAAGTCAAAAAAAATGAAGAATAAAGTCATGAAGTAGGTTAAGATTCTAGTCCTAAAACTAATGAGATTAATTTTGGGAGATCGCCCAAGTAAAAGATTTTAATGATGGAGATTGATTAATTTTTTTTAAAAATAATTAATGTTACGGCAAGATCACGTGTTGGATTCTCTAAGAAGTGGTCTGAAGAATTTTTGAACACCTTTATAAAGCGAGGGATGCCACCAATGAAGTCATGACCATGAATTTCCACATTGAAGAGCACAGAAGGGTCTTATAAGTGTCTTTTGAGGAGTAATCATTTTGTTTTGAGCAGCTCAACGTGAATAACACAAGGTATATTGACCTGCTTTCTTTTCTTATGCCAATCATCCATCCTTATATGCATGAGATATTGGTTGATTTAAGGGAAGGCAAGAAGATAGATCATCCTTCCTTAATTTGCTAGTCTTTCAGCCATCATAATCTTTTAATCTCTGGTGGCATAATTGTTATCAATAATTTATTAAAGGCATGCATGTGGATGGTATTATCTAACTTTCAGATCTTCTTTCACATGGAGGAGTGTGTCCAACCATAAGGAGAATACTCTCATTTGCTGATGGATATTAAACATCAATGCCTTGAATACTGATCACATAAAATTCAAGACATTTTACTTGGAAAGGGAAAATCCATATGGATTACCCATGTACCCTCCCCTCCCATATTTTTATCAAGGGCTCAAAGTAGTGGATCAGCTGCTTCAATGAAAGAAACACTTGGAGGTTGTTCAAATTGTATGAGATCAGCACCTCGTATCTGTGTAACCTTCAATCAACCTGAAGATAGAATTCAACAGGCACTCCTTGAGCTATGCTAAGATTTTTTCTGAGATATCCAAGAAGGCTCAAGAGTCGACAGCAAACAACAGAAACCTGACATCTCCTCATGGGGGTGTTAACTGCGAACACATGCATGCATCTTCGCGTGCGCATATGCTTACGTCTCCACGCATTGAAAATGAGCTAAGATTTGAAGAGGTTTGAATAATTTGAACACAGTCAAGATAGGTGTACATGATCAACTTGGATTCGAACATAGCTCTTTTTTTTTTTTATTGTTAAAAAAAAATAATGATTATTTGCCATCATTCAAGTTCAATCTAAATCCTCTTATTAGGTGAGGGAAGTACCAATTAGCTAAGATGACAGCTGTTGGTCAAAATTTTAAGATAGGACCTCTTATATGAATTTGTAGCTAGGTAGCTATTAGATTTGCTTCAAAGCTACCCAAATCAATTGTCTCTTAAGCTATATTAAACCCTCAACCATATGAGTTTGATCTACATTTTTTTAATCTAGGCAAAGTTAAGTTGTGCTTGGCTACTGAATGACTCACAAGAAGATGGATAAATTTAAACACCGGCAATCACCTCTGAGTTAACTAACCACCGACTAAAGTTATTTGGTGTTAGATCGACAAATCAGGAATTTCTAGATATATTCTTGGGAAAAAAAAATAAAAAAATAAAGAAAGAGTAAATAAACTTTCAACAATTAACCTTATTTTACGCTCTCCCAAAAATAAAAGTAATTAAATTAAATTATTTTTAAAAAGTTTTGATTGAATATATTTAATCTGTATCTTTTATGAAGTAATTAGCTAATTAAACCAGTAATGCATTCTTACTTGCAGCTAAACATATTTCTTAAGAGCTATCTTAAAATTAAGGTTAAAATATATATTTAATTTTGATCATCAAACTTTCTAGAATTCTTATATTTTTAAAATATTATATTTTTGATGTTCTATTATATGAGATCAATAAAAATTGATGAAATAATCGATGTGTTAGTTAAAAATATAATTTTTTTTAAATATAAAAAAATTAAACTATCAAATCAAAATAAATTTTAAGGTAAAAATATATTTTTAATCTAAAATTAATCTCCTAAGCTTCTCTGACTCCTGTTGTAACGAAACGTGTCTCCTTCGTGCAGCGTTTTCTTTTTGCTTGCGATAAGACTCTTTGACCTCCACGTCTCGTTTACTGATGTTTGGCCTTTTTTCTCCGGTTTGATTAAAAAGCACTACAATGAAAGAAACTGGACATGAAAGAGAACACAACTTCTTTTTTTTAATCAGCAAATGCTACAGTGGTGTGATGGTGATAACGTTGAAAAATCACTCTGTACGCCTCCAATACTTATCCCACCACAACATGTGCTGCGAGCCACAGCCTCCAAAGACGATGCTGTTTCCTATGCTTCCGCCAAGGAAGAGAGGTAAGGAGGACAGACGTCTCTAGCCACGAGCTCCGGCAAAAATGAGGCCAAGGGAGGCTGTCCTCCTCCATTGCGAGCAATCACCGGTTTAATGGGTACGGCTGCAGCCACCTACCTACCACCAACTCTCTCGTGTTAACGCTTGCTTTGTTCTTCCCCAGTAACTAAAAATTTTCAAATACAATGACATATTCACGTGATATCAAAGCTGACATTTCTGGTAGTGGTAGGTTTAAATTTTGTTTAAATTAATTTTTAATTATAAAAATGAAATCAAGCATCAAATTAAGAATATATTTGGATTAACTATTTCCTTAACTGTCACTTAAAAATATTCCAACAGATAATCAAAACAAGGCTTAAAGCTTTTAAAGTATGGTATTGACCTTCTAAACTTATCTTTCATGTTTATGCATAAAGACAAAGTTTATCTCGAATTTCAAATCAATTAAAGTTGGTTTATAAGACAATCAACAATCCTTAGTCATGTCACTTAATGGATAATGTTATTTTCCACGTGCTTGCATGAAATGTTTTATGCAAGTACTGGATTTATAACGCATCTATGATCATTGGAGTGCAGTTTTTTCTTTTTACCTCTTATGATAGATCTTTTGACATGGTCCTTTCCTAGTTCTAGACCGTTATATATTCAGATAGTTAACGCCACATAGTTAATTCATTTATTCAAGTACATCTATAGGATCAAAACAATAAATATTTGCCACTTGCGAATTTTGCTATATATATATTTTTTTCTAATTTTTCTAGGTACTCACACCTGGGGCCCTTAACTCATCAATTGATTGTTGGATTGTTCGAAGTTTGTTTGCTTCAAAGGAATGTTAAAAGCTTTGGTCTAAATTAAACACTGTTTAATGATAGATCTTCAAGCTAGACTTTTGACCAGACACACAAAAGTTGATTTTACGGGCAATCCCATTTTATTATGCTAACTGTTTCTGGAACTTTAATTTCTTGCTAATAATTTAAGATGCTACATACTTTTTCGAAACAAATTGTTTTGGGATGGACAAAGCCATACCCATATGAAGGACCTATAATTTCTACAAATACCTACTTCATATGCATAACCCTACCTTAATGGGAGTCTATCATATGGGTGCAAATAAATTGAATTGATTATTGGCTACTCATGCTTATCATATGAAGGAGTTTTTTATTAGGTTGATGATGAACATCCAAGCTTAGTTCTTTTATTGGTTAATGACACTTAAAAGAGTTTGTTAAACTTGATAATGGACATCCAAGTTTAACTTTTTTATTAATTAATGTTCACTTCATTTGGAATCAATTCTACAGCAAAATTTAATTAAGTTCTATTAATCAAATTGAATTGAAATGAATTTATGATAGAATTCATGCATTTGAAATAAATCTTAAACAGTGAGAATTAAGTTGAATTTTATTGCTTAGAATAAGTTAAAATAAATTGAATCCATATCAAATTTCAATATTATCCCTCTAAATAGTTTTCTCTTTTTTTAACTCGTATCAAATTGATACTTTATGATCATTAAAAAAACTATTAATATGATATCTTCTCTAATGTAATTAAGTTGATCTCAAAGCGATCGAGAGTTAATAATAGGTTAATATTATGTATATTTTTAATAGCCTAGAATAGGAAGAGCAAGTATTTAAAAAGGAATATTTTAGTCTTTCTATAAATATATCCTGCAAAATGAATTCTAGCTCTTCAAGCAACATCAATTTTGATATGAATTTTAATTGCGCGAAAATCTGTTTATTATGCTTCAATTTAATTGAATTTTTTGGGCTTAAAACTATTTCAAACAAATAAATCACTTAAAAATAGAGGAATAAATTCTTTGTTTTTAAGTGACTCCAAACGTTATGACTGTTTTTAGCTATTAATATTGTGTTTGGATGTTATAGAATTGCTTATCGATATTGTTAGCGAAAGAAGTGAGAGGATGATGATAGTTAAAAGCATACAAACCTTAAAAAAAATTAAAAAAAAGAAGAAGAAGGGAACCACCTTTTAAATTACTCAAGTATGCTACGTTTTTTTTTAATATCATGTGCTCCATGAAAAGTAAACTAACATCAGCTCCATCTCATGTTCTCTCTCCATAGCTGCTTTCTCTTCTCTCTTTCTTTCAGCCAAGTGAAGAGAACTTATCCTTATCCTGAAATATTGTACGCCTTCATTCAAACAAACTTTTACGAATCCATTGATCCTTAATTTTAGAAGAATAGTCTTCATTCTTAGGACGGTGGAACTTGCTATCTAGTAGTTGAAGTGGTTGAAGGCCGAAGTCGGGTAAAAAAGCTTGCAACGTAAAAGAGCACAGTATATAGTTTACATGATTAAAAAAACAGAAGCCCGCACGTACACCGAGGTTCATCTAATTTACCCAGGCAAGCGCGAGCCTATCTATGCCTTGCAAAATATTTACATCGATACTATTATTTCTATTTTTCTAACTTCCAAACAAAACAACGATAAAATCGCCATGTGAAATCTAAGCCGTCCATCGCGATCAGTAACTGAAGCGGACGTCATCCCACAGCCCCAGATCGTACGCCCCACCGCCCTCCACCGCCTCGTCCTCCTGCCCCAAGAACGTCTCCAGCTTCGAGATCCGCTCCATCAACGCCTTATCCAACGGCGGACTACTAGCGATCGAACACGAGGACGACGACGTAGCGGAGCCCTTCCCCGTCGCCGCCGTCGTCGTCGTCACCCGCCGCTGCTTCTTCCCCTCCGGGGGCTTCGGAGCCGCGTCGGAGTCAGGGAAGTTGAGCTTGGCCTTGCTCCCCCGGATCTCGCGCGCGGCCGCGTCGTACGCCCGTGCCGCCTCCTCCGGGGTGCTGTAGGTCCCGAGCCACACCCTCATCCCCTTCCTCGGGTCGCGGATCTCCGCTGCCCACTTCCCCCACGGCCGCCTCCGTATCCCCCTGTAGACGTTCTTCCTCGCCTTCTCCCTGCCCTTCTCCTCAACTCCCGATGAGGTTTTCGTCTTCTCACCCTCCCCTCCTGCATGGTAGAAAAATCGCGTCTCTGAGCATCAAGCTAACCAAAAAGTCAAAGAAAACTCCGAAAAAAAATTATCGAAGAAAACCTAGAATCGATCGTTGGGTTTGTCACCTTGGGGGATGAGGGGTTTAGTCTCGACGGTGTCGAAGAGGGCGTCGCAGTCCGCCGCCCAAAGCTCCTGGGGCGGCGGCGGCGGCAGCGGCGGAGCTGTATTCTCGCCGCCCTTGAATTCCAGGAAACCGGAGATGATCGCTCCTCCGCACATCTCTCCGGCCTCCTCTCCCGCACGCTCTTCTCTATACCGACGAGAAAGCCGAAACCCCTGACGCGCTCTCACCCCTTCCCCACCCCCACACCCACCCTCCCCATTTATAGAGTTTAGTAATAATTCTTGGAAAGCGACGAAAGCTGGGCGTTTTAATACTTTTTATATACAATACTCTTCCTCTAAACTTTAAATTGGCGAAAAAAAGAAAAAAAACAGAGGAGACGTGACGTGAATCCTGGCCTCGTTCAAACAGTTCGCTCGGGCGTGTGGATACCACGTGCCGAGTTCTTCGTCGTCGTGGTGACGCCGGCTGCCGTAACGCAACCCCTCCCGTTTCCGTCCAAGCTTTTAACGGGCGAGTTGCGGGTACGTGTGAATACCCTATAAAGCTGAACAAATTACGGGGCGTGCCATGGAAGCATACAAAAGAGCCCAAATGCGGCTGGGCCATGGAGTGTGGTCCACCGAAAGGTAGCAGGCACGATCGGGACCACGGGAGGCGTGGATCGGACGGCTCTGATGGCGTGGGGGGGGGTTTGGCGTTACGGGAAAGCGCTGGAACGGGACGCTTCTGTACGCGTTGCGGCAATGAGGTGGGGCCCGGGATGGGGTCTCGCGGAAGGGGCCAAAATAGGAGGCGGCGGGGGCCATCGACGAGTCGCGAGATCGGAGGGGGAACTCGGCCTCAGCGGAGTCGGTGTGATTAGCGGGTGGATTTATCTGGGTGAACGGGAGATCAGTGGCACGTTTGTGTGTGTGGCCCCGTGATCTCCGTTGGCCTCGGAGGAGGAGGAGTAATGGGCGGTGGATGTTGTCGGCCATCGGGGGATAAAGGTTGGTGGACGGCAGACCTGTGTGAGTTTAGAACCATGGAGGGTCTGGCCAGTTGCTTCTTAACCGTCTACGGTGGCATTATCAAGACTCATGAGTGTAAATATATAGCTAATAGTCTAATGAGTAACTTGATTTTTACTTAAAACTATTTTACTTATGTTATCAGATAAAAAGGGTGCAATTATGATACCAGTTAAATAGGGTGCCGAAGTTGGTCCAGACAGGTAATAGATGTACCCAGGTCACGTAAAGCAAGACGGTACTTGTATGCGTGAATTCTAGGGCTAATATTAGATTCTGGAGTAAATATCTGCTCTTGGAGGTTATGGTCCACAAATAAAATATATAGAGAGCGCATCTGCCCAAAATTCAGCAACTGCTGCTTTGGATTGCTCTGCCAATGTCTAGTGGGCGTTAATTTATGGCATGGTGACCATTGCTAAAGCGAAGTGCAGGATGCATGCACCGAGCCGATGTTAGGGACGGACCACACTTGGCCCGGTAGCGGGCCCATGTGTGAGGAGGAGATGCCGATACAGATTGCTTACACTGCATTGGGACTTTTTCCGAGTCTTATCATGTCATAAAATTGAATCAGCGTACGTGAGACAAATTTAAGAAAATCTTCCCTCTAGTACGGAGAGGCACGAATGTCCGCGGCCATTGGAGGATATTAATTTCTGACAATGAAATGGCTGGTCCGAGCTGCACTCAGCTGTAAGTTATAATAACCATAAAAGTTTGTCCTTTGGTTCGTTGTTGCCAACGAGAGTCCAGCAAGAATCGTGTAACTTCGAGCTTACCATCCCAGAATGCTCATCAGACCCCGGATTCGTGTGTTAACCAAAGACTACCAGGCACGATAGGACAAGTCCTAGCCCTAAACACAATTTTAGCAGCCAAACATCAAATCCCTCGCAAGACAAGTCACAATTTACCTCAGTTTTTTTTTTTCCCCATAATTAGAACCTTAACAAATTTCAGTGAATAAAACCTTCAATAAACAACACAAACAAGGAACTAGAAACAAGAAACAATCTCGCATGCACTTAAATATTGATATAAATGGGTCCAGTCCCTCAAATGCGAAAATCAGCAAGGTAAACCAATGTCTAATCAACAACTTGTACATCTCCATTTTCGCACCAATCCTAATCCTGAGACGTTCTAACCTTCTGGGATTGTTTTTTAAGTAGATAAACATGCAACTTGCGCGATACTGAGCCTCTTTGTCGTAATCTAGAAGAAGAAGAAGACAAAAAAAAAAAAACAAAAGATTTTTTTCAGCAATTTGCTCAGGAGATCCAAAACCTGCCAGTTCCTATATAGAACCCTATAATGCACAAATCAACCATAAACAGGGAAACTGGTGGTAGAATGATTGTGTTAACTCTGGTTAAACATCAACATGAATAGTCTTTTGTCACCCTATTTGCCAAAAAAAGAAGCCTTTACAACCATATAACGGAGGCTTGTATATGGACAGAAGTTCCTGACCACTCTTTTAACTATTTACTTTGCCCTCACTCCATGGACTAGCTTAACTAGCTGGTGACGATTTATTTTTATGAATATGAATGAATTAAACTGAAAACCCCCATGCTACAAAACCATGTTATACCCCCTCAGATTACAAAACTTGGTATTTACATCTGTTCTTGTCACGACCAAGGTAGCCCTGCTCCGTTTAAGGTTTGCTTCCATCTACTAGCATTCCAGAAAGGTGTGGTCATCCAACGGACTGGACCAGCTACAGCCAGCAGACCAGCCTAGAACACCAAGGATCACATCTACACCCGAGCAAGCATTGACCTGCAAGTGCTCCACGGATCAGAAACACCACCTACTACTGGAACAACACTTAATTTGTTTGAAAATTACCAGGTTGTCATAGGTTCCTTCATAGTGAAACAACATGACAGCAATTCCTTTTCTTCTGTCAATCTCTGCCTGCTTGATCAAAATATCATAGTCAAGGTCAATGATGCATCATATACTATAAAAATTAATGTTAAAGTCCACTTGTTACCCACCACACAAGAGCATATAGTTATCCCACTGGCGGTCAATGCTGACGTAGCTTCAGCCATCATACCTGTAATTGAGAATTATTGAATGCAATAACTGGAAATTAAATGGAGCTTACACCTAGGTACACAACATAAATGGGCTGCTCAAAGGCAATCTAATGAAGCACAGAAAACCACAGTTAAGTACAGAAACATATTTAAGACGACCAACTATATTCAAGAACATAAACCGCCCAACAGATGGCTCACAGCAGAATCCTCATTAAGGTCAGGAACTAGGAGTGAGAGTGGGAGAGCAATGAGTTTTCAATTAGAAAACACAAGTAAATATTACTTAAGATATGAAGTCAAAAAGAGAGAGAGGGAACCAGAAGGTTCATTGTCAGGATTCCAGTGTTTATGGTCAAATGGTTCAAATTGCCACCGGGAGCTATTGTGATGTCAAAAACTGGCAGATATAAGCATGTGAGAATCTCAACCCCACAGAACTCGTACACTAGATAATACACAACTTACATAATATTATACAAAATGTCTATGGAAAGGGGAGCTTACCTTTTCGATCAATACATACTACACAAAACCATTGAATTGTATGACCTTCCACACTGTGCCAAGAGGCAATTTTGCTATCTTTCCAGCTTTCTAAACCAGGCAAAACTTCCTTGTACGTAGCTGTGTTAGCATGTAAGAACTCAGCAAATCCATCTCCTCGAATCACTGAATTGCCATTAACCTTAAGATTCATTTTCTGCATAGTTTTGTTGTGCTTCCCATTGATCTTAGAGATGCCAACAATATTTTGAACAGGTAAGAGATCTTCTTGATTTTGCTTTGTGGAAGATGATTCTTCAACATTCATAAGTATTTTCTCCCATTTGGATTTTCCTTCTCTAGTGGGAAAGCTGGAAAAAGTCTGTTCGTAATCACTCTCATCCTCGAGATCAGCAACAAAACTCTTTACCGTATCTTCAGTTATTTCAGATGCAGAGAGTGCAGCTTGCTCTCTCAAGAACTAGATAAATAACAAATATTGTCAATAAGATAATTAGATTACATAAGAAAAAATAAAGCCAATCAAAATTCTTTGCTTTCTCCAGTGTACTGCATAGAAATATGTACCTTCATAATTTTGTGTCTGGCACTACGAGTTTTTGCATGCTGCAACCATTGCTGATGCCTCTGGAAAGCAGATTTGCTTGATAATGCCTAAGAAAGATTATAGTGAATCAATGAAAATATAGCCAAACAATAATTCTTATAATATTTCTGCTAGAGACACATAAGAGAGTATGATAAAGAGTATACAACACAAGCAAAGCAGCTGTCATGGTTTTGACACAGGTCATCAATGTGGATGACTGAGACTGAGAAGAACCAAGATATTGGTTTATCACAGCAAAGATGGAAGGCAGAGAAATTTTTAAAAGATCTGAGATTTTTCAAGATTTGGACAGATTGGACTGACATATCAAAATCTTGGCTTATATGGTAAAATTGAATAGCAACCATTTTTAAACATTGATTTTGAGACCAAAAGGTGATTGGAAAGTTTTGGCCAATATGTTAACATCGAGCCTCCTAGTCTCAGGACCAAACCCCGTAGCAGTAACTCATTCATACGGGTAAGGTCAGTACGGTACATCCCCATACTAACACACAGTGTGCTGCTGTAAGTGAAGCAGCAGTTGTGTTATGATTTAGTAAAATATCATGTCGAGCCCTTGTACCATATTGATGCATTATTGAGTTGATACAGTACGCCCAATGCTAAGCATTACAAAAAACCTTCATTGATATCATATGAGCTGATGTCCACGACATATTAGTTTATAATGGTATACATAAAAACAACAGGTGCAGTCAGCAAAAAAATGGCAACATCAATTTCAACTGTGCAACCTCAAGAGTGATGCAGCTGTTTTTATCCATACATATTAAGATTGAAGTGCCAAACGATGTTCAAAACATGGTTCACCATATTGGACTGTACCACCCAAACTGGATGTACCATGCCATATCAGTAATAATCTGATACTCAATATAGAGTTGTACTAAGTGTTGGTGCCATGAACTGACCTGTACCAATACTACACTGGCATGAGACTGGTAATAGGTATCGAAATTGGTACTGTGAACCATGGTTGGATACAAATTTCAGAAATAAGGTAGCCTTAAGAAACCAAATTCTAAGAAGCATGTCAAAAGTAAATTAGATTACCCACACTAGGAAAAACAATCAATCAATGAAACCCTAGTTTATCGGGAGCTCTATCTATTCATCAGGTATCTCTTTCCCCTCCATTCAGACAACAGCTCTTATTTCTATACATTATATTCCTCTCTCTCATCTACTACTATCTTAGGAAAACACCACTAATCAGGAAACTCCATAAGTTCAACATGTTGGTTGACATGGTTTACATGTGACCATGCATGTAAGTATCAAGATAAATAGGACAACTGGTCAAAAGAATGCAGACTACAAAGAGGTTGTATGGTATAATCTTGTACATTCACTACAGTATACATGCTTAACATATCATTCACATGTTTCTTTTTCCCAATCTTAGTATGAGTTTTGACATAAATTATACATCATTGAGTATATTCTTATTTCTCAGTATGCATCTCTTGCTTTTAAAAGGTATAAATCCTTCTTAACGTTAGGGCCTCTAAAGACCTAATATGCATGACGTACCACCCGTTTCCAGTTACCATAATTTCAGCAAAATTGTTCAACCTTCTCAATTTACGTACAACTGAAAACAATCGTAGCAGACCCTTGATTGAACCGATCATTCTTAGCTACCATAAAGGTTGTACGTGTTCTGCAGGTTACTTAAGGCAATTCTATTTGATGAATTCCAGCCTTTCATGACCCTGTAAAATGGCAGGATTCATGATCAGCAGAAAAGTGGTAGAAATTTTCAATGTAAAGTGGATGAAGCTCTGGGTGGATGGTGGTGTCTTTTCCGCGGGAGAAAAAGCCAAGGCTTTGGTTTTGGGCATCTAGTCGCAGTCCTACCCATTGCCCAAAACCAAAGCCTTGCATACCTACCCATCGTCAAGCCATGAAGGCCTGTTTATTTAGGGCATGTTTGGATTAGCTGCTGAGGCACCTTTAAGTGACTGTTGGCAGCTGTTGGCGCTCTCTCTTTCTACCTTGTGGCGCTCCGTATGAAAAGAAAATATCGAATTAGTTGAATAATGATTCGTATGAAAATCTTGATAAAATTTTGAGTGTGTTTAAGTATGCTATGAAATGGAAAGTAAGTTTGCACTTCAAGCCTTTCTACCATACATGACAGACTTTGGGATTTGGATGCATCATCATGTAAATCACAAAGCACATCCGGGGACCAAAATCTACTATGTATGGTAGGTAGAGCTGAAGTGGAACCAAAATCTAGACCACACTCTAAGATTTGAATATGAATTCTTATTTATTGTAAACTCGGTAGGATTTTTTTTCTAATAGCACTCATACAATTTTGGACTTAAATCATATAAGGAAAGTTATAATAAAGAAATCCTGGTGAAAGACTATTCTTAGTGCCCCTAACATCACAATATCCTTTCAAGTATCCACTTTCATCCAATCTCTTTTTCTGCAGTTATCACCATTCGCGTAACTCATGTTTCTACACATGACCATATAGCAATGCGCAAATGAAGTTCTAAGGAGATCAATCCCTGTAAAAGCACTTGCTGATTCTTAAATCTAATTTACATAACTCTAATGTTTTAGAATGTAGCTGCAGTACATAGGTGATCAATAAAATAAAGAAAATGTATTAAATACATTTCTTAACCAGGTGGAAAGCCTAGGAGCCGAGAATTAAACTAAATCCAAATCAAGAGATACATTAACGACCTCAGATAGATTAAATCAGATTGGGCTGTCCCTATCCCTATCTGTCGAGTGCGAATGCCCTCAGCCAGTACGGAGCCAACCTAGCTCCCATCCTCGCAAGTGAGTTCTGCTGGTCATAAAGAGACGGAAAGAAGGAAATAAATTAACATTTCATTACTTTATGATTGTTTCGGAGGTGATAGTAAGATCAAAGGAAAAACTCCCCTTTTTGAAGGAATCCTTAAGCCAAGTCTGGTTGCCAGAAGGGATGTCCGGTAGATGAAAGGCAAAGGAGTTGCCTATTCTGCACCTCTAGTCTAAATAAAGCCGATTCTATCTTAGCCTAAGTCAAGAAAGTTTGATGATGACTTTGTCTTCAAAAAAGAGAGTTGCTATTATCTTTGCTCATGCCTTAAGAGCTGGGCTGAAACTTCCCTCTATCACCGTCCCTCAATAGGCAAACATAAGGGACAATGAGGGGCATAGAATGTCTTTAGCTGCTCGACCACTGAAACTTCCACCTTAGCTAAGGGTTTAGTGAGTCCCTAGGGTAGCCTGTTGATCTTTAATGGCTTTTTAGAGACAATCGGATCCTTAGGCTTCTCCTCTTTATCAGAAGGATCTGCTGGTATTTTCCTTTCATCTTTCTTCCCCATCTTCTTCATACTAATGGTAATGTTTTTCCATAAATAGTATTAAATATTAATAATAAAAATATTTAGAAATTAGTATTAATTGTTAGCAGTAATCAAGGTACATTGAACTATCCCAAACCACTCGAATTGGAGCATACTAAATCGAACCAGCGGGTAACCAGGACAATTCATCATTTTCAAATGATACAAAACACATGCCACCTCGTATTGCCCTATACCACTCTGTACCACTCCGAAACAATACCAAAGCGGTACAGTGCACCTCATACCATACTGTACAGGACTGGTACCGAAATGATATTGGTTTTTAGTACGATGAACCTTAATAGTCATAATAATATCATAATTAACAAACTGACATTAATGATATACATGTATCTAGCTTGCTTGAAACCCGTATTCAACCTAACATTAGCTTAAACCTACATTGTCCACATGGGCTTGCAAAAAAGGGGCTACATATCACACAATGATAAGTAGACTGCATATGAACCACATAACGTTAATTTTGTTGTACATGTGTCTGCAAAGTGAAGCAAACTATCATTTTGGCCCATACACAATCCAACCACATATGGTAGCTACATAAAGGGTATATAATGCAGTTAGGGATTATGTGCGCATATGAAACTTCATATATAACCTCATGCACCACATTTTAAAACACTGCTTATATTGTTGAAGAATTGAACTAAATGGGCACCAAAGAAGCATAAATAAAGATATGTAAAGAAGAAAGCAATGATTTTAACAAGGTTTGTTATTGTTTCATCTTTCATTGGTTTTATTATGGCACTTGACATGCCTCTGAGGTATATAAGATCCTTTACTCCAAGCTTTCTGCTTGTTAGCCTTACATTCATGGGACTAAGTGAGAATTTGAAATTGATTTGTGCCACAAAGCAGGACCTCACCCAAAAAGGCAAATCAAAAAGTTTTATTTGGGCTCCTTAATCCTATATATACCCTGGATATTTTCAGTACATAACTAATGTGAGACTAAACACTCGCTAGTATGGGCTCTCACATAGTCTCACATCGGTTATATACTGGAAAGATCCTGACTATTTATATAACATCAAGGAGCCCAAATAATAACTTCTTGATCAGTCTTTTTGGGCTCCTTAATCCTATATATACCCAGGATATTCCCAATACATAACTAATGTGAGACTAAACACTCGCTAGTATGGGCTCTCACATAGTCTCACATTGGTTATATACTGAAAAGATCCTGACTATTTATATAACATCAAGGAGCCCAAATAATAACTTCTTGACCAGTCTTTTTGGATGAGACCCTAGGATTTTATAATTCGCATATTAGGTTTTAATGCAAACCTGTTAGTTCTTTCTTTTGTGGATGCATTATATAAATTCAACAAGTTAGATGTAATCTATATACTCATAGTGCAATGGATCAGGCTATCTTATATAAGAAAAGATCAAAAAACATGTTTTATGAATAATACACAAGTTGTTAGTCATGGCATTTATTTGTTATTAATACTCATCCTCTTACACTAGGTTTCACTTATGATCACACTGGATTGGCACATATCCTTTTTTCTTCCAAAAACATATTCATGGTTTACTAGAATCTAGTTAATACAGTTGCACCTCCTAGATCAAATTTATGGTTCTGCCACTAGGTTTAAACAAATCAAAAAACCATGTCCATCTTACAGTTTTTAACAATTTTGCTTGATTGTTCCTTACCACAGTCATCAAAGCTGTTATATTTGTTGCATGGCTATTCTCTCATTTCACTCTTCTCTAAATTACCAAATGTCAACATTAAAGAGCTATGCTTCTCTAAACTCCCCATATCTCTTCTAATCAAGGTTAGAAATGCCAATTAATATAATATGTACCCATCAATATGTACCAGCCGCTCAATGATACAACAAAGCACTGGTGTGAACAAACATTGCCTAACTCGTACCAAAAGTGTTCAAAACAATCCTAGACCAAGTGATTTGAGACATAGTTAAGGTTTGTTCATGTCAAACCGAGTGGTATTGCCTAAAATGGTTCGAGATGACTAAGATAACCTCTTCCGCATTCTTCACCATTTGAAGGTAAAAAGAAATCGAGGAAGAAGGGACAAGTACCTAGAGAGATTGGCTTGTTGGACTGAAACTTGCTTTTTGATTTTTTCAGGCCAGTAAATAATTATAAATAGGTAATCTTCTCCCTCCCCCTTTTCCTTTATGTCTTCCAAAATTCAAATGGAATTTTGTGTCTAAATCAAAGGTGGAAAAAAAATGTTATATTGGGATTAAATGTTGTTCGATAATCGGATTCGCGCATCAGAGTATGCATTCAAGATCAAAATCAAATATATTTTTTTTGACGTTTTAGATTAACCCGCAAAACCTGCACTTGAGAATTGAGCAAATTCAAAACTAACTCCAAGAAGCCCGTACGATGGGTGTATCAGCTTCATCCATGCATACCCATCAATTGGTACAACCCTATAATTCGATATTTCACATCTATTAATCTAGCCAATCCAGTGTTTAGCTTCTCAGCAAGTCTACCTATAAATCAATTAATGTAAACATTTATGCCTCATTGATAAATATTAGTCTTCTTATTTTTACCAATTTAGCAACATTTTTCTTTGCTAAATTGCCGTTGTTGGCATGTAATTTATACTCGAAAAGGTAACTTCTTATAATCCACAACATGTGGAGCCTCATCGCATGACACATATTAAGGTGAATTACAGGGAAAATTGAGGTCAGCTCCCTGGACTGGCTTCCATTTTATTATGCTCAATCCCTCTTAACCAAAAATCCTATATCTAGGTCTTGATCTCATTAGCCATGTTATGTTTAATCTCTAGACCGTACACAAGTGTTATAGGAAGAACACAAACAATTCTACATGCACCAAGCTTACGTGCGAAAAACAATGCAAACCGGGAACGGGAACTAAATGCAAAATGCTAACCATATAAAGGACTAATTTCTCATGGCAGTCAAACAACGGAACAGATGCTAAGCTCCCCAAGTGACAAACCTTGTTCTCCTCTACCCAAGTTACCTCTAGCTTCACTCGATGGCTCAATCCTGTCTTCGTTTAATCCATTTAAAAAATAAAACTCAATGACTTTATGGTAGTAGAATAAAAGATTGATTTATCCATGCTATCTTGTGGATGTCTTAATTTAAATCAGCTCAGATGATCACTATTTTAATTTATTAAAGGCATCTAGGGCATATTTAGAGAACTCCAGATATCCACCAATAACAAAAGCAGTGGCATGGGATTTGTTGTAGCTGTATTTGAATGTTGCATGCATACAAAGATATTGGAAACAAAATGTTCAGGAACAAAAAATAACATTTGTTAGATAAACATTGGTAAATACTAACATTGTATGTGATTATCTCAACAACTTCAGCATTAGCAAGTATGTGCATGGGAGAAACAAGATTTCCATTGACCTGCAAAGGAAAAGGATTAGAAACAAAATCTGATTGTAACAGCTCAAATTTCTACCACCAAGTCTAGAAATGTACCTTTGCAGCCACCATTTTGTTGCCAATTTCGGTGTGAATCAGATAAGCATAATCAATAACAGTAGCTCCTTTTGGTAGGTTTTTTATCTGCATGAAATAAGATAATAAATATTGCAAAAATGACATGTATTTTACAATATTCCTTAGGTGCAGTTACCTCTCCTTTTGGTGTAAATACAAAGATCCGGCTCCCTAACAGGTCTCGCATGATAGTATCAACAAACTCTCTAGAACTCATGTTACCAACAAACTCCTCTTGCCACTCTCTTATTGCATTGATCCAGCCAATCTAACAAAAAAACTATCAATAATTGGAATGTTCACAATATTTTCAAAAGATTATCAGAGGACTCCCATAAATAAGGTTACCAACTACAAAAGATTGACTTCTGATTATAAGAGCTTGTATACCCTGAGAGCAATATCTGTACTGTTCAAGCACATCGACCTTCCTCTGGAATTCCTGCCATTGGGCATTCCATGTCTCACCATACCAGAAACCGTACCTGTCCCACTGTAGTGAGCAGCAATACCTCTTTCAGCTATTAAATCCATATCTTCTGTTCTTATCTGCCAAATTTCAATTGTTATTGGAACAAACAACAGCAATTATTCTTTGGGAACAAATGAAAACAAGAATACCAAATATATTTTTGGTAAAATCAACAGAAGAATACTAGTATGGTGACATAATAAATCAAACTTCCAGCAGTCCTGAAGAGCATGTATCATGAAGGTCACCTGAACTTCCAAATGGAACATGCTCTCATACAGAAATGGTATCACGGTGGTATGGAGACTTTGATAGCCATTAGGTTTTGGAGTTGCAATGTAATCCTTCATCTATTATATAAGAGCTAATGTATTAGACAATGGCAACCACATAAGAAAATAGATAGAAGATGCACATAGAGACAACTCACAGCTTGAGGTATAGGAGTCCAGATTCCATGAACAAGGCCGAGAACATGGTAACAGATCTAAACAAAGCACAAAAACTAATGAGGTGCTGTAAAATATTGGAGCAAATAACATTAAGAAGATTGGCAGAAGAGTGAACTACCTGCTGTGCACTACATAAAGGCCCAACTCCAATGCAGGTTTTTGGCCTTATAATGATCCGAAGCTGGATATAAAGAAAAATATTATATATATATATATATATATATATATAAGGCGGCTTTAAATTAAGGAAAACCAGAAAACTAAGAATTCATAATTTCTGGCAATCTGGATGCTGAGACAAACCTGTGCAATTTGGTTAACCTCATTTATCGAACTCTTAGATTTCAATGCAGCTTTATATATACTGCAATGTAACCGCCAAAAAAAAAAAAAAAAAAAAAAAAATCCTTAAATAAACAATGAAAAAACGTTCATTACTTAATAGTCATTGTAGTAAATAATGAGCAGTGGTCCACATGAACTGATTTCCTTTTTGTGTAGAACACATGATTGAAGAATGTAAACAATAAAAGCTGATCAGAAAATTAAAAGAAAAAAGCAATCTGATCAAGTTCATTTTTCAAAATTCATATAACAAATGATAATCCACCATTATTGATATTATTCTAACTGAAGTTTGACATTTTGTATGCACAGTTTAGACTGTTGCAACATCAATACATATCACTCATGTCATCGGAATTGTGCCTCCAGTTCACGCATAATTGCAATTTTGGTGAGTATCAGCCCAACCAGAATCATTTAAGGACCTAAATGGTAAGCATTGGCTTATTTTCTAAGAAGATGGAAAGCTCAGTGGTACAGATCAATCAAAAAGTTGTTGGCCAAATAAGCATTGCCAAAGGCCTATAGATCCAAGAAGAGATTGAGATAACCCGAGAGATAGCTCTCCAGAGGCACCAAGGAAAACTAGATGCATGGTTAAAGAGGTTAAAGGAGTCAAAGGAGTTAGTAGTACCGGCAAACTAGCTCACTAAGCATATCATTTGTGATAATAGAAAGAACAACAGCAACAACAATAACAATCAAGCCTGAATCCCAAACAAGTTGGGGTCATTATGTAGAGATACCAGGTCCTGATAACAGAAAGAACAGATTCTGTAAAAGGTACCTTAGGTGTCATTGACTTGGCTATGTGGGAAGTGAGGCTGGGCGTCTTAATGTCAAAACCTGCTTAATCAGCTTGGATGCATACCACTACCACAACAAAACCTTAAGGAGAGAAAGCAGTGAGAAACCATGTGCAACACAATTGGTAAGCAAAGCAACGACTCAATACCATGAAGAGGGGACAGAAAGAACGAGGAACCAAACTAGATGAGTTATATAATATGTTTTAATAGATTTCAATAAGAAACCAAGTATCTGGAAGCTAAAATGCACCAAAAGAAGAAAAAACCATGAAAATTACGAACAAAAACAAAAATAAGCAAAGATTCTCAGGGATGTGTAAAAGTAATTTAAGTAAAAAGTTGAGACTCAATTGACAAATGAAAAAAGTTGAAAGTGGAAGTGACAAAACACAAACAAATTAATCATAAAAATAAGGGTAAAATATAAATTACTACTCTGTGGTTTAAGCACTATCAAATTACACCCATATGGTTTGAAAAGTTATACTGAACTACCATGTATTTTAAGCATTATTAAATTGCGCTCATGTGGTTTGATATATTACACTTGATTACAATATATTTTAAACGATACCAAATTGCACCCATGTGAAAATTTGGGCATAACAAGTAAAGCTTGAGCAGGTTTAAAATACATGGATGGTTAAGTGTAACATTTCAAACCACATAAATGCAATTTGATAGCATTTAAAATACATGATAATTAAGTGTAACATATCGAACCATATGCGCACAATTTGATAGTGCTTAAAACACATAGTAGTTAAGTGTAACATTTTCAAGCATATGAGTACAATTTGATAGTGCTCAAACCACAGGGTAGTAATATATATTTTACCCTAAAAATAAATTTAAAGAAATTGACAAATAGTAATTTAGATCCTTTGGGTGACTATGACTAACTAAAGTGTGCCAAAAGAAAATTGTATGGGATTTAAGATTTGAACCCACTGGGTGGACCTATGAGTTGGTCAACCAATGGTTTATTAATAGAGTCCATACGGTCAAAGAAGGGATACAACAACACTTGAAATTGTCAAAAGTTCAAGGCAAGCATTTTGATATCAGTTGTGCCCGAACAGGATGGAAAGACGATTAGAAACATTACTTTGATGGGACATCCTATGTGATTGTCAGTTCTCAGGTAAACTGACCAAAGTCATGGAACTCCATTCAAGAACTATCAAAAGATGCCAATCAATTTCAAAATGCAGCTTCAACAAACGGTCAAGTCAAATTATGTTAACTGTCAGGCAAACTAGACTAGAGACCATGCTGCTATTTAGGTCATGATATAGTCGCCTATTGGATATCAACAGGAAGTAGGACTTTTAGAAAATAAAAAAATGTTCAAAACTTTTATAATGGCATTGAAAGATAATTTTGGAGCTTTAATAACATGAAACCTAAGATACAGTTGTTGGAAAAATTACTGGTAATGAAATTTTTCACAGTGTCTACATGCAGAATACAACACAACAGAATGCTAGCACTAACAACAAAGGATCAGGCAATTGCAACAGCTCCTGACCCACCCAACCATCTCTCTTTGAAACCAAACCACCTCCAGCTTTATCAGAATCAAGTTCCAAAATGATTCCTTTCTGTCTCCCAACTGAAAACACATTTGCAAGCCAAAACAAGAACACTTTAAAATGCTTTTACCTCAAATGCTTTTAAAATTAATCTCTGTCATCATCACCATCATCCAGACCCAATCCCATTAATATGCGATTTTCAGATAAAATAACACGTGGCAAATAAAAAATGGCATGAACAGAGGCACTGCCAAATCATACCAGGTTCCGATCTTGTTAGAAACATGTCAAACTGTCATGGAGAACTAGCATGCAGATTGGAATTTTGAGACATATATCAAGGTAATGAGCTAATACATTATGAAAAATTGCAAATCCACCTACCATCAACTTTATCTCATGTAAGAGAGATAATGCATGTGTTCCGGTTCATGCATATTCTTGTACATGCAAACTTGCACAACAGTAAGTGTTTATGCATGAATAAATGTGCCCAAAAAAAACCATATCGTATGTAAAATAAAATGAAATTCATGTCTGGGCTAGATTATGATAGCCAAAGCTCCTCATTTTAAAACCAAAATTAGGGTATTTAAGTTCATGACCTGACCTGTACAGTTCCTTGCATGCAGACCGAACTTCAGTTTTCACTGTCACAAGATCTAAAAACTGATCCTCCCTAATTCTCTGCCTCAGAATCGACTTTGCCTGGACAGGAAAAGGAATATAAAAACAAAAATTATATTCCAAACATGTACGTGTAATTGCAAACATCAGGCATCAGCAAACTTGTTTTGTCATACAATATAAAAAGTAGTACCTCTTCTAATTCTCTCTCATGATTTTTATAAAGTGCTTCAACTCTTTTTTTGAGCTCAGCAAAATCACAGGGGTTTGTATACATGAAGGACAGATATTCCAGTTCTGACTGCAAAGGATGACTACAATCATCAGGTGGAAGAATCAAGATTAAGTATTAATACAGATGTTTCAAACACAGAAAGAATGCATTTACTGGATCATAAAATTTCTCCACACTATCTGGGCAAATTCATGAAAGCAGCATTAACCTGATTTGATTGCCTACAGTCTAGGTAAAGCAATAGCATACCAATTTCTTGCACTCAAATCTGATGTTAGCCAAAGTCACACCATCAAGAGATAGAAAAAACACCAACCGAAGATAGCGGAACCTAAGCTCAACCACATAGCTGATAGAAAAGGAAAATATTCTTGGCTATATTGAAATTTTTAGCATGGATCTTCAAGCAGCAAATGAAAAACATGCTAGCTTTGAAAAAATATATCTCCTGACATCTAAGAATGAAAGGAAGTTAAATAAATAATAACACACTAAATATCATAGAAGAAGGTGCAAGGAAATGCGAATGGACTTTGATAGGAAAACAGAAATAAACATTAAACCAAATAATTATCTGTCAGAACAGAGTGAGGGAAGGAAACAAGTTCATCCCTTGAAGTGACGTTTTACTATTGACTAGAATCCACTGGCAGGTTTTTACTCTGCTAAGTTCTTTTTTAATAAATATAAGACTGATAGCTTCAAGTGCCTGTGGGGTTATACAACTTCTTGCTTAACACATGGTGCATGTTACCATATAATCGCCGCTAACATTTTAACTAGATGAAACCAGATAATACAAGAGCATGTTTTCCAATGAACTGTATTGGCCTCCAGATCTACCACAACAGTTAGGTTAATCACTGCTTACCATCAACCTAAAAAGGAAAAAAGGAAAAGATAAGAAAATTCAAAAGCATCAAGAAAATCCACTCGGTCATTCCTAAAGCATACTAAGAGTTCATTTGGAGCAACTTCATGCAACCAAAAGTATTGCATTCTAGCATATACTTGTTTATTACTAAAATAAGCATATGATTCCAGCAGACGAGTAAACTTTAGGTCTGAACATTTTAATTACAATTTGAGAGATATGAGACCACCCAACAATAACATATACATAATTTTCAGCACTATTTCAACCTTTTGTTATTGTCCTTCTAGTCAAAGTGTTATTTTGTAAAAGATCTAGCCATAAATTTAATAATCATATTTTTGGAAATTTGAAACTACAATAGGCTAATTTTGTTTTGTTTGAGGATTTGTTACAGTTATTTTGATCACCTAGAGCACCAGATTGATTGAATTCACAAAATTTTTCCACCTATAAATAATTAAATCCAGCAAAAACTTGAAAACATAATAGCAAGGTTTTGAAAACTAACCAAACCGCAATAGGATGCTACTCATACCAAGACGTATTGAGGCACAGTAAGGTTGTACCATACCATACTGTACTGCGGACTTTCCAACCTGGGACAAACCATGTAAATAAGGGAGCACACCACAGTATGTAACATACCAAGACATGACCGATATGCCCCCATACTATGGTACTTCTAACCTTGCTTGAAAGTCTGTCACATCACTGATCAAGTTCCAGCGAAGGGTAACAGATGATTGGACAATTACTTTAAACAGGCAATATTCCTGACAAGCACAAAATTTTAGATAGGACAGATGCTCATATAGTGCAGCAAATGCTGGTGATGTGGGAATGAAGTTGTATCTCATAGTGTACTGAAAAGGCATGGCCTATGCAAGAGTATATAGCCACTGCTTATCTTAATAAACTTTTAGCATTTTTTGTGACTCAAACCCTATCCTTCCTGGTTATTTTAGAGTCTATTTAGCACCTACCAATATGAAACCTAAACCACAACATATGACATCAAACGATTTCCATGCAGCAAAACAATTTTTCTCCTCAAGTAATAACTTTATTTGTTGATCACAAACACTCCAGTAGGTACCAATACACTTTGTCCAGATTTCACATGTATCAATAAGACTCACCCACCTCTCCATTCTGAAATATAATATATCCAGATAACCAAAAAGGATAACCTTAGAGTCTCAGCTGCCAGATATCTTAACTTGATCAAGCCTAAATTTCTTTTTTTAGAAAAAAAAATATTTCACATAAATATGTTTGCACTTTATATTTCTTAAAGCATTCATCTGCAACTATCAAACTCAGATTATCTATTCCATAACATGCAAAAGTAATATGAGCTCTAAACCAATCCTCCCTGTTTGCCCTTTCTGATTGGAAGTTTACTTGTCTCACAACTATTTCCAATGATATTCAGCACAAAATCATTTCTTGTGTCAATAACTGCTTCATCTAATTGGATAGAAGTCATTTGTTCTTTCGAATGATGACTTACCGTCTAAATGTTAAGAAAACTACATATAGATGACATTATAATTTATAAATATGAAAATGGCTATAAATTCAAAGTTTAGAAAAAAAAGAGAGAAATGTGCATGTACAATAATGTGCAAGTTTTACATGATAATTCTGTCAAGGCATACCTTTATTTGGTACATTCCTAGAAGCTTTGCTAAAGGGGCAAACACCTGCAATGTCTCCAATGCAATGCTAGACTGCAAAGGTAATGACGCTTAAAACAAAAGTAACTAAATATCTCACAAGGCCTGAACAAAAAATTGGATAAAAAAACACCTGCTTGTGCGGAGGCATGTGTGAAAGAGTACGCATATTATGTAACCGATCAGCCAATTTGACTATAATGACGCGAACCTAAAAGGAATATTCTTTGATTAAATTCTAGCTAAGAAGATAAAATGTTACATATGATTCAGGCAATGCAAAAAATACCTCTTCTGTCATGGCAAGAAACATTTGCCTTAGATCGTCAGCTTTTACATCTTGTCCTGGACTGTTTGTGTTTTTGCACTGTAGTTTTCCCAGCTTGGATACCTAATTAAGTAAATAATAGAACCTAATATATATTTGGATTATTCTAAAGGATTAGCAAATGGGATCTCTAATATGATGAATAAAGTTGCATTCAACCTTAGTCTCTCCCTCGACAATGTGGCGCACAGTAGCACCAAACTCCTTTTCTATCCTTTCAAATGTAACTATATTTGTATCTTCAACAGTGTCATGTAATAAACCAGCAGCAACTGATTCCCAGTCCAGCTCCTAATCAACAAAAGAAACATTAATCCACTAAATAATATCTGGCAAAAACATAGTGCCGTATGAATTATAAGATGCCCTCCAGACAATAAAATACGTACACAACAAGTTCTTGAGATCACAACTTACAAGTTCCCCAAGAATCCGTGCAACTTCAACTGGATGGATAATAAAGGGTTCTCCACTTCGCCGTTTTTGACCATTGTGAGCTTCAAAAGCTAGCTGCACTGACATAATCACTTTTCATATCCTAATTAAATGCAGTAACACTGAAAGATTCAAAAAGCACCACAATAATATGAATGCAATTTATGCCATGTATCCGAATAATACGCACCTTCAAAGCATCATTTACTAACTTCAACTCCTCCGGTGCAAGATATGAAATGGCTGGTTTCAGATCCTGGTGCATGCGTTAAAAAACACAAAATGTCATAAACTACAAAACAACACAAAATGTCATAGACTACTAAACTAGTACATCAAAAGAAGAACAATATTAGTGAATCACCAATAGCCAAAATCATCCAAATATCTAGCTTACAAAGACTTTTTTAAAAAAAAAAAGAGAAGAAGAAGAAACAAAAATCAGAAAACATACATGCAAAGATCGGAATACAACATACAAAAGCAAGATCCAGAAAAGTGAAGAAAGAAAGATAATTTTCTTTTTTCTTTTTGACATCTTGCAGCAAGATAAAGCCACTAGAACAAAATTTCAACAGATGTAGCTGGGAAAACACAATCTGGTCATCACAAGAAGGACTGCAACATGCCTATTAAAGCTTAAATGCTTGAGTGCTAAACTACCAAACATGCACAGACAGAAAGCAACCAAAGCAGCTCTTCCACAATGGACAATTAAGCTACACTATATATTCACATTTGAGTGTCTTTAATGAAATTAGAGCCACTTTGAGATAGAGATAGTGGTGAATTATAATAAAGTAATAAAGACACTAAGGAAGAAAACAAAGGCAAAAGAGTGGGAAAACCTCATGATGTCAGTTATATTTCACTTCACTCTTTAGCATGGGTGCACAGTGGAGGGGGATTTTTTTTCCCTAGACTATGTATTATTTTTTTTTAGATTTTAAATAATACTTTAATAGACTAAACAAGTTAACATGATTGATATATTGGCACCTATTCCAAGTTGTCGGGACTGTATTTGTAAAAACAAGAAAACAAACTGATTAGGGAATACAGTCCCACTAATTGATGCCCTAACCGATGCTAAAACAAAGATGTGTAGCAAACTTAATAGTATATTGCAGTTCGCAATTCAATCATTGGTGCATAACTCAAAGGTAGGGTCAAGTAAGTTTGTTCTTCACCGTTGCTGTAAATTTTCTAGAATATACAGATAAAGACACAAAATCCTTTCCCAATTGCTCTTTTCTAAGTATTGTTGAGTTCCATGATGCAGGAATCATCAGAAAACATTTTAGGCAAAAGGGAGATCTATATTCTAATGACCCTAATGACTAGAAGAAATCAATTGCAGAACCAATGTCTGCCTAGTCTAGTTTAAAAGGTGCATCCTCCTATATTCTATTGTCATTTTTACTATTTAATACCACCTTGATGTTAGAGTTTTTCCTAATAGTGCTTTGCTTCTACTTTCCACTACTCTGTAATGTCTGGTGGGTTTAAATGACATTCTTTATTGTACATTTTAATATTTTATAATGTGCCCATCTATACAAGCCAAAAGAACAAATCTAATAAGATACTTTGTGTGCACCAGTGAACTTTTACTTTATACATTGCCTGCTATACATTCAAACTTGCAATAAACTAACAAATACAAGCGCAATTCCTACTACCTGTTAGGCTGTCATTTTATCCTTTCCTTAATACGCATGTATATTAATTTAACTTATTAGGTCACCTAGAGGATGAATACATACTGCAACCCAGTACAACTGTTGGTTCCTAGGTGCTAAAATTTGTCTACCCCACACATGGCCACCAAAAATTTTCAGTGGAAATCAATCCAATGAAGAATTAAAACCTCATTACTTTGTCAACATGCTGAGATAGCACAAAAGCAAAGATCTCCAGCACAGAAAAAAAAATGATTAATCAATATAAGAGAGAAAGGAACAGAATCAGATGAGCACATCATACCAAGATCAGAACAAGAGGTTTCAAAGTAATTTGTATTATGAGGGGAAAAGAAAAAAAAAAATTTATAAATACCTGCCACAATGACTCAGGAGAAATGGCATCAAAAGGTTCTGAAGATGAGGAAGAACAACTCAGCTTCCATGTCTTGTCAGAGAAAAAAGTGATACATGAACTAATAAACCTTCCAGAGGGCACAAGATCAACAGTTCGTCTATAACCTAAGTTTCTATAATTAAGGTCTTCAAATCTCCTGATGGCCTGTGAAAAACAAATAAAAAACAAAATTATAGTACAAATCCTACTATTAGTATTTCTTAACAAGTTAGAAGATACAATTGAAACATATTTACTAGGTAAAGAAATGTGTGACCTCATTTATAACATTACAGCACATATAAGATACAAATATCAGAACAGAAGTGTCTTGTCAAGTTGCACTTACCTAACAATCAGATAACACGACTTCAGTGAAAGATTTAGCAGAAGGTGGTACAAATTTTTCATGAATACCATGCATACATGATATTCTTCACTTTAGCAAAGTCGGGCACATTGATTTTTATGGAGGAGATTGTTGAGCTGATATTATGTTCAAAATCTCTGGAAGTCCAAGCATTCTTAAAAAGAAAAACATTCTGCGGGTTTTTTATGACCAAAAGAATTTTCAATTCCTCTCACTCCAACCATACCAAATGGAGGCATTGACAGAAATACAGACCAACAATGTTTTCTGGGATTTGTAGTGAAACGCACCCAGTAAGAACATGAACTACTGGATTAAATCATCAACACGTTCTATTTAGACCAAGTTTAAGCCAACAGACTTTCCAAGTCACTGAGGAAAGGCACATTTTAAGAAAATATGATCCATATCCTTTCCTGCTCTCCTGCACCCTCTAGCTGGGCCCAGAAGTGGGTTGGACTTGAATTCTATGCCAACAATAGCTTTTTCCTTGTCTAGGCTTTCCAAAAGATGGCTTTGCAATAGTTAGAATCTACATACTTTTCAGACTATCCAACAGACTCGATCTTCCTTCCAAGCAAAATAAAGGCAAAGTTGAACTGGCTTACCTAGTTTCAGAAGCATGACTAAATGCCTCATTCACTCAACGTCTATCCACAATTACTTCCATATAATCGAACAATCTCGTAAGTTTCCAGGGCTGATTGTTGAATAAAACATCCAAAATTCAATCTGTTTTCTATTCAATCCATACATCCACCATTACAAAACTAATGCAATTAAATTAATTACCAATTCTACAGAACCCAATAAATCAACAACTTTTTTAAAGCAAAAAGAAAGAAAACCAGTAGAAATTCTCCAAGAACCAACAGGCCTACGAACTAAAAGTTGGAAGAGGACAACGAACTGACCAGGGGGTTCACATAGCGCGACGAGCTCCTCCACCTGCCCTGCCCCTCCTGGAGTAGCGCCGAGCACTGGGGCAGCGGCGTGCTGGCGAGCGAGCCGGTCAGATCCCTCGGCACCTTCCAAGCACACGAGAGCACACTGCATTCATACCGCCCACTCCCACTCCCTTCTCCCTTAGAACGCTTAGAACGATTCACGCACTCCACAGAAACTGCACCATTCCATCACATTCCCAATTCGATCAAACCCAGCACCCTACTCACCAAATCCAAAACCAAAAAAAAAAAAAAGAAAAACAACAACAAGAACAGAATCCGAACAACCCTACCAGACATAGACGGCGCAGAAGCCATCGCTCGCCCCGAATTCCGGATCAAGAAATCTCATCGACTCCAAAGGAGTGTTAGTTCTCCAATCACTCGCAAACAGACCAAGAAACGGAGGAGAATCTTCGGCGACGGAGACGAAGAAGCCACCACTCCTTCGATTGAAACTAAAACCTCTCCGATTAATTTCGAGAAAAACCAAATCTCGGGAGCCGATCGAAGATAAATCCAAAGCAGAATTAGGATTTGAAACGGAGAATCGTAGAGGGATTGGAAGTAGAGAGAGGGGGAGGCGAGTGAGGGAAAGAGATAACGAGAAACGCGAGGCCACACAAAGGCCGCAGCCGAGTAGATTTTATTCTTCCCCTTGGATCTCTCTCTCTCTCTCTCTCTCTCTCTCTCTCTCTCTCGCCCTTGCTTCTTGAACCGCACTCGAGTTTCGGGCACGAGTCGCGAGCCAACGCCAAATCCCAACTCCCCTCGTTTACCCAGGTTGACGAAAATACCCTTTCCTATTTTATTAAGGACCCGCGGAGCATATTCCCGAACTGGTGAGCCGCTTGAAAGGGACCGGTGTGATCTTGATCCAACGGCAAATGTCGTTCGACTCGGGTTGGGTACACGGTGATTTGAGACTACGGTGATGGACGTGGAAGGACGGAATGCGTGCGATGGTGGCTGTAGGGGATCGGTATGCCTTCATACTTGTTCGGCTTTTTGTGGCCGTGGGCGGAGCCGAGGGAAGCTCCATGGTTTGGTGATGACGTGTATATCTTTCTCGGGACACGTGGCAGGGGGAACGGCTAGCTAATATGGAATACTTTTCTCGCGGCTGACGCGCCTCCTGGCTACGTGCCAGCCAGTGGGTCTCGCATTTTGTTGGTCGTTTTGGTCCCCCACCGTGCCTGAGTTTGATTGTTTGCGCGAAGACGGTGGGCGTTTGGGTGGGCTTGCTTCCGTGACGTTATCTGCCTCTTCTTTTAAACTAGGCCAGGGGAGGGGGCCCCGGTTCGAGGACAAGCCATCCTCTGGACGCGGAGTACGTGGCCCAATATGTTACCAAATTGTCCTAAGCAACGTATGAAAGGACTGGAATTGCTTTAATAATTTTATTTTAAAAGCAACGAACTCCTTGGGTTCAGTTGAAAAAATAATGACAAACATGTACGCATCTTAAGTAAATGAAAAACTGCATTACAAGCATTTAAAAACTTGGCTTAAGTTCTATCCTTGTTTTCATGACCCATGACTATCTCTTCCCTTGAAAGAGTGCTGCTGGTCTTAATGAGCATTTTCCCATAAAAGTAGGCTTTGCAAGCAAAACGTTGATGATAGTCCGCAAGGAAACTTCTCAGCAAACACCTTAAGATGGTGTGGTGTTATTTACATGTCAAACTCTTTGCATATGTTCTGATTTGGTGCTATAACAGCTAGATATCTTATGTCAGGAAATGTCATGACATATGGTATCTGGAGACGCCTCCAACCCCGGAGCTGATGATCATGTCAGATCCACGGATTATCGTCACTTATCTGTCCATCGTGGCAGTTGATCAGAGCGATAAACAGGGTAGGTTTCTTCCAGTTAGTGATTGTCGTATAAGACCAGTGATCCGGAGGGGGTGGTATGATAGGTGACTATCATTTTTCTCCTGTTGAAAACAGCGTTCTCACACCCTCTCAGCATGACACATGGGCGCAGACATAGCGTTATCCTTTTCTTTCCCAACGGCTGCAATTAATTTGCGCAAGCAACAGCCTGGGTGGCAAAATCGGATGTGACACTTGAAAATATGTAGGTTTAGATTGGTGTTAAGTAAAGCTTTGCCATGCCGGTATAATTATAATATAAAAACATCATGTCTTATGTATTGATTTCTCAACTTAAAAAAATTGACAGAATTACAATCTGGTTATGTAAAATTGATTATGTTTTTATTTATTTATTTATTTATTTATGCAGTTGCATTTTTTATATAATATAAAACTTAGTTTGTTTAGTTTAAATGATTTATTATTGCAATATGTTTTTGGTATAATTAAGCATTATATTGAAAAATATATATTTTTATGTTTTAAAAAATAATATAATGTTAGAATTAAGTGAATTATATTTATTAAGTAAGTTATTAAGTAAATTATGCCATTTTAATCCAATATGATTCATCTCTTAAATAAATTATGTATAACATGTAATATTATTTATTTAATAATTAAACTGTATTCATATTGAAATTTTTGATATGATTAAGATTTTGTTTGTATTAGCTAACAGAGCATTTTTTTAAGTACCTCGATCAAAAGCTATGTGAAATAATTACTGATAAGCAATTGAACCAACATCGATCCAAACAAACTCTAAATAATTATGTTGCAGCATTATGCTCCACCTTCACGAGGATCGTTGGCGTCACTATGTTTTGGTAAGCGAGAAACGCGAAGATTCAAGGATCCATAGTTTGCTCCATGAATCCACATAGCGAGATGGATAAAGCGATGCTCTACTTTACATGATAGAATATTATTTCTGCTGGGCATTTTAGAGCAAGATTAGCGTCGCTGTCGACATCAAAGAATCTCGCATGATTTAGTATGAAATGAAACCAAGTCAAAGCCAACCACCGTGGTGGTTGCGACGCTATCATGACACATAACACCAGCCCACATACAAGATCAAGTTTTTCTCCGCTCAACTTTGAAAGTAATCACAGTCCACTCAAATTATCTCCACAAATCCGTGGATGTCAAGAATATTTTTCAAGTTGGGAACCCCCCCACCCCCCCACCACGAAAAAAAAAAAAAAAAAAAAAAAGCCATCGTAGCCTTTTCTAGATGAGGAGAGAGAGGTCATTAGCAATGGGACAACCGAACGTGCTGCGTACCAGATTTGATGTGCTGCGCTCGATACTATTGAGAGGAATGTCTCAGAAAACAGTAGTTCATATGGTGGAAGGCATAACCCTATAACAGTAGTATAGCTCGCAAAAATGGTATATGTAATGAGGGTCCACAGAGCAATTGTTTGAATAGCTAAATGGATCAACCATCGCTGCACCAGGCACAATCTACAGCATCACTGTAGATGGTGATAAGGAGAATTAATGGCCCCCAGTATACTGCCAGATCGGCAGCTCTCAAATGGCCTAAACCACACACATCTGACAAGATTTTTTTTTTTTTTTTTTTTTTTTTTTAAATTTGTTGTTCTCCCACCACGAGACTGGTGATGAGAATGATTCACTAGACTAGTAATTTTCCTTCTTAATAAACCAAAAAATAAACAAGATTATTAAAGATATGCACCTTCTGAATGACTGAAACAGAAGGTTCTTAAACACAGATATCAGCAGTCCAAGGATCCACCTCAAATCTCTGCCTATAGGAAGCACAAAAGGCATAAACAAAAGAGACATCTAATCCAAGCACCAGATGGCAAACACTAAAGCAACACCTTTGCAATCATCCAAGGTGATTCATCTGGATATGGAAATCCATTAAGAAAGAAAAGCTGATGCAGCGTATCTGAACTGAATACAGTAACTTAGAACCTGCAATTTCTTCCTTCAAAATTTAGCATAACCAAAAGTTCTGCCTCGTTGGATTCCACCACTCACAAAAGTGAAAAAGCTACATGGTCTTAGGTCTCAATTGCTTCAGTTGTCAACCTTGCATTATTCACCCAATTAAGAATCCACAATAAAGTTACCAGCATAACCATCCATTCGTGGACAAGTACTCACAATCATCAATTTTTTTCACAGCTCCAAAATATACCTTGGATGATATGAGCCAACAATCTTCAAATCCCAAAACTGATATATTGCCATCTTTCTTTACAGCCCAATACCTGAAGTGCAGTATCCTACTAGCTCTGGGATGAAGGCACAGAGCTAAAGGCTCCCTTCAACTTTTTGGATGCTCATCTCAGGAGAATCTCATTCTCAAATTTTTTTTTTTTGGGGACTGACTCATAATAAGACTTCCTGTGATCCCGAAGAAGGGAACAAGGTTTGTAACTGACGATAAAAAAGAGATTCCACCTCCAAGGATGCATTCCAGAACCACATATCTTACACCATTGACTGACATAAGCTCAGGCCGAAAAACCAACTCTTCTACACCTAACCATAGTGAACAACAACAACAACGGATAAAAAATAAGGAAGCATAATGAAGAAAGAATTGGTGAAGAGGTCACATATACAGTGTAGAACCCCACCAACTAGAATGCATTCAACAATTAAAAAAAAATAAAAAAAGGTACACCAACATAAATTGGCACTTGTGCTCCAAGGAAGAAGACCAAAGATCAACTTTTTACTACACTTAAATACAGATACCATGTAACTAATAATGCTGGAACAAAATGACAAAAACACCACTGAACATTAGTAAACTATCAATAAGTGCTCTAACACTAATATTCTCTGCAAATAAGTCACTTCAAAAGTTTCTTTACTATTTTTACCAAATTCAAGCTAAACACTTACAATTATCATACTCATTATGGTTGTCATGATCGAAATAAAAGGTGAGCCATTTTGGAAATTGTAATATATAAATTAGCAGTACAAAGGTACTCCAAAACGGCACCTAGAAATATCAATTTACTATTTTGAAAAGGAAAACAGAGAACTTGAAAGAAACCATTGAAAACATGTTTCTGTAACAGGATGTGATATTTTTGTGCACATTCCACATTCTATGTGCATCTGAAAATTTCAGGTATACACATGCCCAAAAGGAAAAGGGCTCTGAACATGGGGCCAACCATAAATTGAATTGGGACAGCTTTTCTTGTGTATGGAAGATTCATGGTTTCAGAATCCACAATTCTAATAAGATTTGGATGCAGCCCTATATAGAATCTGACCTAATATGCACCCCTGAGCATAACCTCCTTTTTTGGGGGACTTAGGAAGAAATGAACCTCAAAAAAAACTGCACAGCTGTCCACTTCACCCAACTACATAAACAACACCATCTATATGTAATTTCTTCTATGTTAGAACCAACATACAGAATAAAATGACAGGAAAGAACCTAGTGACCCATATACAATTGTTGTAGTTTGGCCAACATTTCCACATTACCATCATGGCAATGTTTCCAGTGATGATGATTGAGCTATAAACTTTCCAGTTTTCAGAAGTTTAAAACTAACATGCAGCAACAAAATGAAAGAACTCCCACTAGATAATAATATTAAAACAAGGAGGAAAATGCAAATTTTGTTGCATTTCAAATACAAGATGATTAAAGAGATAATTAAGGGCAGCAAACTCCTCTTCAAAAAGTAAATGTCTCGCCTTATTCTTAAGCAAGGCCTCAACTGAGTTCTCACTAATATTTGGGCTCTTCGAATGCAGACAGTTTCTTCGAATGCAGAAAAAGAATTAAAAGTAGCATTCATATTGTTTGTTACTTTATTGTAGAAAACACAAAGGCAGAAAATCTTTAAAAATGACGCGAAACGTTGACCAGATTAGAGCTGATCAGATGCCACGCCAAGTTAGGCTCGGATTAGGCTACATATTAGCATTTAGGCTCAATGCTCATGCCCAGGACTAGCTTGGCCATCAGGCCTAAATTTTTGACTAGGCTTGGCCCATCTCAAAGAGCCACCTTCAGACCCACCCTCCCCGTCATTTAGAATCTAATTGGTTTTATTTTCTTTCACAGCTCAATCCCACAGAATTTCAAGGTTAGGTTTGGTGGCCACCTAACATGCGAGCAACTCTAATACACTCACACAGGCTTAGCATGCCCCCATACTAACAAATGGTATTATATCCTGTTTTGAGTCCAGCATACTATGTCTTGACATAAAGGCATTGCAATACTATACCATACTAATACCAATACAGAGAATACATATATATTCTATAGCCAGGTCAAGTTGTGCTGTCCTTTTTAATGTTCTTAAGTCTGGCCTGATTTTTAGATCTAGCTTATTTTTTTGCCCAGGCCTGTCCTACAGGCCTCCTTTTGGTGCCTAAGCCCACAATTTTTTGAGCTAGGCTGAGGGGGCCAGTTAGTCTGTGATCAACTCTAGACCAGATGTATAGCATCAACCATGACAACTAAGGCCTCATCATACCTAGATATAAATAGCAAATAGAGAGACTTCCTGGCAAATTTGACAAACCATATGTGAAGAATGAGAAAAAACCTATTAATTACCAAATGTGGCTTTCATCATGAATTAATCAAATTTGACTTGTAGAGAAAGAGACCTTCTCTCAGCTTATTCCATGAAAAAGCATTGCCCAGCTTAAGAAATCCTCAATGCTCTCACTTAAGAAATGCATTAATGAAAGCACTATAGTAGCAGCAAGACATCTACTCTCACACCCAACCATGAGAGAGAGAGAGAGAGAGAGAGAGAGAGAGAGAGAGAGAGTACATACTTCTTTGATTAACAGAACCATTCACGATTCAGATTTGCATGGTCTCATCAACTTTTGCCAAAATATGACCATGCTGATCTTAATACAAACCTCCAGTTATTCACCTTTTCTCATTATTATATAGGAAGGTACCTTTCTAACTCCCTATCAAGCCAAATCATTCAGATTACAAATCACATACTTATGCTTATACACTATGAATTCATCTTAACATCTTTAATCTTTCAGTCTGATATTTTTGTACATTTGACTCCCTTGGACAGGCTCACTTTCCACCCACATGCTTTTCAAGCACTTCACTAACAGCTTCGTGCTCCAATTAATAACATTTTATCATTATTTTGATAAAGGAATCAGGCTTTACTCCATTTAATAGAATTTTAAAAAAATCTACTTCAGTCAACAAATTAAATTTCTATCTTCTAATGGAGAATGATACTATGGTCCATTAATTTACCATCAATGCTGAAGCAAAATTCTTAGAGTTGAACATATACTAGCTTTTGATGTGTATGATATACATAATAAATTTAAGATAGAGCTAAAGATGATTGTTGTGATATATCAATCAGTGATTCCTTTTAAATTATAGCCATCTGTATAGAATAAAATATACAAGATCTAATATTTAACAGTATTCTGATCCCATAAATCATTTAAATTCCACCTCCTGTGACAACTTTTCTCTCCTTGGAATGTCCAGATTATTCAAGAAGAAAAGAACAGTTGATTGATGTAATTCTATCAACCATGTAGGAGTGGTGTTTTGATGGCTAAACCATCCATACCATATGACTCGAGATGGTACTACTACCGATATAGGGGCTCAATATGATCCCCATACTAATATACATAGTACTATATGCTATTTTGACTCCAATATACAATGTCTTGACACAAAGGCATTACCTTACCATACCATACTGATACCAGTACAAAGACCAGTAGCAAGACTTAAATACTAGAAATGAGAATAAATAAAGGGGATCAGTTTTTCTGAGAATAACTTTATTCACATCCTCTAGGTAAAAATAAGGAAGATTGCTTCTATTCATAGGTTTCTTATTTTCTAGAATTCAAACAAGGACTATTTTGCCAGGTTCCCTTTTCTATTAACAGGAAAGCAAATAAGGTCCACAAGGAAGACACTATAATTAAAAGACAATCTTGCCTTTTCTATCAAAATTAGTGATCACACAGCATGCTACACATGATTAAGCCCACATATTTTCACAAATATTTATACTAAAGAGAAATAAGTTGAATTTTAAAATATTCTACCAAAATTTCTATCTCGTACTTATCCCCCAAATTACCTTTGACCAAAGAAATTGAAAAGAAAATGCACAATCTCCTTGCTCATATCTCTTTAAATACTCATTCTCTCCTTTTATCCTGGGCGTTCCCATTCAGAAGAACAACGAAGATACGGTGCCTAAATATTTCATATTACCAATGGATGCTTCTCCTCTATTCTAATCAAGGCCTCATCTTACCAGAAATATAAATTCCTCTCTTTTATGAGTACAGCTAGGGTTCCTATTGGTGGACAAGAAAAGATCTACAACTTGGCTTAGAGAATTGGCATAAATCACGGGAAGTAGTGTGGCACAAGTGGTGTAGTTCAATGTTTAGTTGCTAAGTGAGCATTAGTGGTCTCGAGGATCTTTTAGTGTGCAAATAACAAGGCCCCATATTGTTCCATCTCTATCCCTATCAAAATGAGTTAATATCTCATCTTACCAGAAGTATAAACAAATTTCCCTATTCCAAACAAAGGAGCAAAATATCCAATCCTCTCATAAATACATATGCCTCTCCTCTATTTTGATCCAATTTTATAGATACCTCTCCCCTATTCCATGCAAATTGGGATCATTAAGGTCACATAAAAAGCACAACTGTTTCTTGTTTAGTACAATATATGCACACCCTTTTTTATATATATTCTCCTTCTTGATTTTCTTCCATAGAAAAAGACAAATAAGTAAACTGTTATTAATTTCTATTTTCTAGATTTGATTTTATATTTTCTAACCCTTTTGCTTACATCTAGTGCACATGCCATGTTGCTACTATGTGTGTGTGCGCGTGTGTATTCAAATAGGGGAAAAATAAAATCAACATTTAAGATCTTTTCGAACATCACTTCCCCGACTTAGTTCATAATGGAGGACAAATATCACCATCTGAAAGCTTCTTGACTTCCTGCAAACTATACCAGAATAGCTTCAAAAGCTAGAATTTCCTGAGTATCCTTGCTGTTTATCAGGTAGCAATATATCAATTGTAATCAATATTATAACCGATGTTGTATCTTTGGAGAACTCTATTAGTGTTTACTGGAAAGATAAAGGCTTAAAGCTAATGCTCTGCGCTACCAACACTATATTGGAAAGAAAAGGGCGTAAAGCTAATGCCATGCGCTACCCTACAAGTGTTGGATGCTTGAAGGCAATCTTCTCCCCTTGACAGTATTTTTGATATCTACAGCTAGGTACATTGATACAGAGTGTTTTCAATCCATTTTACTAGCTTAATCTATGTTCTTTGACCACCTTTACTCCAACATTGCAAATAATATCGAAGAATACTTCCCTGTACTTGTTGACAAGATCTTCTTCACACCTGTCTTGATTCTTCAGTGGCAGAACTTTTATAACATCAACTTTGTGATTCTTAGTCAGATCCCCTATTTATCCAT
Source organism: Metroxylon sagu (assembly GCA_017589505.3). Classification (NCBI taxonomy): domain Eukaryota; kingdom Viridiplantae; phylum Streptophyta; class Magnoliopsida; order Arecales; family Arecaceae; genus Metroxylon; species Metroxylon sagu. The sequence goes on from JACVBY030000663.1 coordinate 2,451,876, forward strand.
TCCCTTCTTATAAAACATAAAGTCAGATTTCTTCAATTTATCATAAGGAAGACATTCTTGCCCTTTTATATTTTATGGGTAACGTGCTTCAGGGAAAAATTTCAAGAATTTCTAGGGAAAATGGAAGTGGATGTAACAAACATGACATGAAAAGTCTAAAGTTATAACTTGTCTTTCAATAGCAATAGCCTTTGTGGGTTAGACATATTATGACATGGGCAAGAAATAAAGCTGCCACACTAGATGTGTCTTTTCCCTATTCTTTCTTCTTTAGTATCATCTTGAATTTCATTCCACATATGTTCATTTTTCTTAATAGCAAGGATCGCAGTCATAGAAACTTCTATGGGCTAAGAGAGAATGTAATTGCATGTATACCCACATACCATGATGTAACAATATGGTTCCTTTAAGTTTGAAACTTATGATATTGTTATCAAACAAAAAGTCATTGTTGCTAAAGGAGGAGAACAAACAACATGGAGAGAACAGAAATGAGAATAGTATCATCAAAGGGTTGAATTTCATGAGATAGCAGTGTCCCAATTTCTCTATGGGGCAGATTGTATCACTGCCCCACTTCCCAATCTAGCATCCGAGAGGGTACCCTTTTTCTCTCTCCTTTTCTTCTTCCATTTTTTTCTTTCTTTATTTCCTTCTCTCCTTCCTATACTTTTTTCCCTCTATCCTTTCTCTTTTTTTTCCTTTCATTTTACTTCTTTTTCTTTCCCTTCTCTCTTCTTTCCTCCCTTTTTTTTTTGCCTTCTCCCTCCCATTCTTTCTTTTTTTTTCCTTTTCCTTCTTCTTTCCATCCTTGTTTTTCTTTCCTTTTCTTCTTCTTTCATTCCTTCCTTTTTAACATCTTTTCTCTTCTTTCCCTGCATGGATGGGTCTCAGAATCCCACCCCCATGTCGATCTTATTTTCTCATAAAAATGGGATAGGATCACTTGGATGCCCCTTGTCCCAACTAGATTTAAAACATTGAGTAGCATGTCATCATGCAACATTGTCATGGTCCCCATTAAATATTTGGTATACTGTCTTTGACCAAATCAAGTGAATAATTTCATAAAAAAATATAAAATTTAACGCACACAAGCAAGAGGAAACAATCAAAGCATAAAAAAGTAAGGGTTTTTTTACATATATACTCTTATAAACATCTGAAATTGCATGCGTACCATCTCATATTTACTATTTACATATATATAGTCCAATAACTTTTTTTTTTTTTGCATATATCCTTATAAATATTTAAAATTATGTGTATACTCTTGTAAATTTACTATTTACGTTATATACATATAAATTATTTTTTATCATGTATACCATCATAAATTTACTATTTATATGTATAGTCTTATAAATTATTTCTTTTTGCACCTTTTGATTAAGTTCAATATATGCACGCAAAAAATTAATTTATTAGGGTATACATGCAAAAAAAGAAATAATTTATCAGAAATGTATATGCAAATAATAAATTTGAGAGATATACATATAATTTCAGATATTTAGAAGGATATATAAGTATATAAGTAAAAAAAGTAATTATAAGGATATATCCAAATACTAAATTCAAAAGGTTACACATACAATTTCAGATATTATAAGATTGTGCACACAAAAAACCCAAAAAAGAAAGCCGGACATCTATTGCAATTGAAGAGATTTATAATGTCAAATATCACCACTCATATCTAAAGAGTGCCAGAAAACTTATATTCTAGGGAAAAAAAGGGGTGGGGTTGTTGCTTCAGCTTGAAACCTACAATATGCATTGCCATGACAAATGGGAAAATCTGCACAAGAAGTACAAACAACATTCAGCTGGGTGGTTCCCTAATGAGGGAAAACAGAAAAGCCCTCCAACAGCCCTCCAACATTTCATGAGCATGTTAGAATGAATATCAAGGTAGTATTAGCAACATGCACAACAGTTTATGCACATAATGCAAACCAATAATGATGAAATCTGAGGCCACGAGCATGATTTTTAAACTGTCAAAATTAAAAAGTTTGATACAACAGCATAAACATACAGGTAAAAGCATCCTTAACTTCAAAATAAATTTAGTACATAAGCCCATACTTTAAGACACCAAGAATTATAATTATTTCCCCACACATGTGACCAATATAAAAGCAAATATAAGAGCTACACCTTGATTTTTATGCCTAAAAAACAAAAACAATGAGCCGAGGCAAGAATGCCAAAAGGATCTCTAATCAGCCAACTTATTCAAGCGGTGAATGGTACTCCTAGCAAGTCGATTACCAGGATCAATCTTCAGAACCATCCTCAAATCTTCAGCACCGAGCCTATACTTCTCGCTGCTCTCGTACAAAAGTGCACGTTGCAGTAGCACAGAAACATTCTTGCCATCATGCTCCAATACCTGCAAACCAATAGCCATTTGAATTTTGTTAAACAAAATAATACCATAAAAGGAAAGAATAGAACACACTTCTTAGCATCCTACTACCTTTGAACAATCAGCAATGGCTTTCTTATACTCGCCAACTTCCTTATAACAAGAAGCCCTGCAGCACAAGACCTCAGTGGCAGCATCAATTTCCCCAGATTTTTCTACAAGCACAGCTGCCCAAGAAAGCCACTTGATAGCATCAGCAAACTGCCCTTGCTTGTAATTTTCCAATCCTTTAGTTTTGGCTGCCAAAAGTGTGACCCCGGCCGGAGGTGGCGGGAGCCCCTCAAGCTCTGTTGTCGTTCCACCATCATCATGCCCCCCAAACTCCGCACCCAAGTCCCAATCATTCGCCTCCGAGAATGGCTGGCTTCCCGCTGCCTCCGACGCAGCTCCTGCAGCAGGGGCCGACGAGGCCGACGAGGAGAAGAACATATCCATCGGATCCGGCCCACCTTTGGCCGGAGAAGGCTGTTGTGACGGCGGGGGAGACGAAAAGCTCGGAGCTGGGATTCCAAAATCATCCATTTTCGTTGAATTGGCATTCTGGAATGTCCCGAAAGAGTAATCATCACCACGACTGCTGGTTGTATTGGAGGATTTGGCCGACGACATCGGTTGGTTTGCAGAAGTCTTCGATCCAAAGTCCATTAGCGATCCAAAGGGGTCATTTTTAGCATTCATCGGCGGCCCCCCAGCCGATGATTTCATCGGCTGCCCGCCGCCCAATGGATTCCCGATCTTACCACCGGATTGATTCAAAGATGAGAAATTTCCGAGATTATCCGCCGATCCCCAGCTGGAGGGTCTCATCGGGGTGTTATTGGAGGCGGCGGATGATTTGGCGGCGGTGGCGGTGGATTTGGGGAGGGAATCGGATAAATTACCCATGGAGAAGGCGTTCCTGGGGGCAGTTGCCTTGAGGGGGACGTTGCCGGCGGCAGAGCGGCCCTGGCCGAGGGCGGATCCGACGAGATCACCGAAGAGATTGGGGCTTTTGTCGGGGGTCCCAAGACGGGAGGACGTGGGGGCGGCGGAGGTCCAGCTTTTGCCAAAGATGTCACCAACCATGGAGGGCGGGGGGTTGGCGAGGCCGGATCTGGGGGCGGCGAAGGCGGAGGCGGCAGCGGCGGGCTGGTGGGTCCACGAGGGCCTGGCGGGTTGGTGGGTCCATGAGGCAGCCGGGCGGGGGGCGGCGGTGGCGGCTGGGGCGGAGGAGGGATTGGGCTTCTGGTCACGAAGGGGGCGGGAGGCGGAGCTCCGGCCGGCGGCGAGGCCGAAGTCGAACTGGTAGGAGTCGAAGGAGACGCCGGAGGACGGGCCGCGGTTGGAGCTGTCTCCGGTGAAAGAGTTCATGGCGGCGATAGGATCAGGTCACCGCCGGTCTGCGTCGGTGACGGGTGTCTCGGCGATCGGTCAAGAGACGAACGAGAGGAAAAGGAAAGGGACAGCGGGGCGGCTAATAAGTAATAATCAGGGCCAGTGAAGGGGTGTTTATTTGGGCATGGGTTTTGATTAATTCAATATATAATTGATAATTCGTGCGTCATTGAGGATTCGAAGATGCTAGCTATTATGGGTGGAACGTCGCGGGTTTTCTCTAATGCTGGGTAGTTGTTGCGTCAAGCTTAGGGGTAGGCCTGACACGGAAAGCTGGGCGGTTATTTCGGAATTGGTGGTATGTGAGACAACGTCCCACGACAGCCTGGGTGTTGTGTAATGATATCTTGTGTTGATTTCTAATTTACGGATGTCCCGCAAGAGACATGTTTAATTTATTTTTAATTTTTGGTGTTATTTTCTTGCAAATAAGTTGTATATCTGTCCAGTTTAATTCAATTCTCTTCTTCATCTGATTTAGATTTTCTTTCAACCAAAAAAAATTTAACATATTTTAGAAATTATGACCTAGAATCACGTGACTCGCGTGTTAAGCAGGATTCGGACCTAAAATCCATAATATTAATACGAGGAACAAATTTTTTCTTAGCATTCTTGCGAACAAATTTTTTTCTTAGCATTCTTGCGTTGGTGATGAAACACAGCTACCATATGTCTGGTGACTCGTAGAGACCGTGACTTTATAGCATCGTGAATAAGCGAAGAACATGAAGGATGCTGATCATACGATGAAAAGTTATTTCCTCCCACAAATATCATTGATTTTAACTTAAACCTTAGCCCTCAAATATTCTATTAACATTATTTGTGACATGATATAAAGCAAATTGGCTTTCAAATTCCCAACTGCATAGCTATCTGGGAAACCAAAGTTTCCCCAAAGTCATCAATGCTTTCACTGATATGAAAGACAATCCTAGTATCAACGTTTATTAAATGATCAAATTATAACTACTACAACTTGTTTCCTGCTACAACACTAGTATCAACCTTTACACAGGATGTTACCAATTCCCATTATGATTCTAACCTCAATATTAATCCTCAGTTTTAACCTAAACAACATCTCAATATCATCAACCTTCTTAACTTAGCAATCCATGACGCCATGCACAGTAAAAATCTCGCATCCTCTTAAATCCAAAATGTATAATAATTTATTAGTTATAACAATTAGGCTGATCTATATTGAAAATTTATACATCAAATAAAGATTAAATAAGAATTTAACTTAGTCACACTCAAGTTAGTCTTCACTTAAATTCAATTAGATATACATTGGATGATAAAAGTCCTACATTAATGATCCAAGTTATTGAATATCATTCATTATCTCTAAAATACTTAAATCACTAAAAACTATATGTTTGGATACTCTTAATATATGCATAAGTAATAAAAAAAAATAAAATAGTTTAAATAATATGAATAACCTATATTATTTTATTACTTAAATCCTATAAGATTTATATTAGATGTTAGAGATTCGACATTGATGATTCAAACCATTAAATATAATCTACTATTTTTAAAATATTTAAACATAAAAAATTATGCCTTTTGAAGTTTTAATTCGTGCATTAAGTGATTAAAAAATTGAATAATTTAAATAACACAAAGCAATATATATTTTTTATCAATTTATGCATGAGTTAGATATCTTTAATTCACACGATTCTTAATGTTAGAGATGGTAGGTCAAACCTAATAACTAGGATTACCATGTATCATCTCATCTAAAACCAACCATATCTAAGTGGAGATTTATAAATACATATATTCAAAAACCTTTTAAATTTTATCATGCACAAAATATTTTCAGCAGCCATCCACATTATAATAACTAATTGATTATAAGGGGAGCAAGTGACGAAGAATCCATAAAGATGAGAAGATTATAATGAATATCGGACACCTTTGGTCCGAGAAAAAGAGATACTAGACATTTCAGATAAGCACACTAGCAAAAGTAAATTAATCATTTAGATAGCATTATATTTTTATTTTGCTGTAAAGCATAAAAAAAAAAAAAGAAGAAGAAGAAGAAGAAACTGCCAATAACTCTCATATTAGAATTCTTAGAAGGCCAGAACACTATTTCTCTGCCACAGAAACCACTGAAAGTGTCAGTTTCAAACTTCTGCATTCATCTTTGTTCAAACTCGCTACCCAACCTTAAGTTCTCTCTCTTATGACCAACAATAATCAGCATGTGTTGGATCCATAGATCACAATGATCGTCCCACCGAAGTATGGGAAGTCTCCATCACCTACTTTGCCGGTTAAACATCATAACTGGATTTTTATGGAAAGTCTCCACCATCTATTTTGCAGATTAAACATCATGATTGGATTTTTTTTTTTTTTTCTTCTTTTTTCATTCGGTAAGGAAATATCATAATCAATTTATAGACAATCTAAATCTAAAATTTCAGGCGCATCACTTAAATATAATACTAAAGCTTAACAAAAGTTAATCATTGTAGTCATCTCCAAATATTGGCATCATACGCACTTTCTACGACTTAAATTTTTCATAGTTTTACAAAATAAAAATAATAACAACAACGGCAACATAGATAACGCATTGGGCATCCAAGAAAACTCCATTTGAACTTTGACAGACTCGTAACTCTATGCCACCACGAGCATCTTAGTAACTTAGGAATCAGAAAAGGACATCATGAAATGAAACATTTTCACAACAGCCATCAGTCAAAAACATGAAGTTTAGGCACCTCTCACCATGTACTTCCTGTGCCCCACACAAAATGATACAGCAGTTTTCTAACTCCTTTGTGCGGAAGCCAGTTTTGTGTTGGGAATAGCATCTTAAATTCTTGAATTTCTGTATCAAAGTTCTGCTTTATCTGCCAAATCTAAATAACCTTTCCCTGGGCAGCAGAGCATTGGTATCCTTCACTCTTTAAGGGCAACTAGCTCCAAACTACAGTCTAGATTCCCAGATTGTCCCCATCAAATTATCCTCTTCTCAGTTCCAATCAAATGCTTGTGGTCTTTGAAGGCACTTTACAGTAAAACAAAAGGATAACCTGCATCAAGTTGACTAATTCACAGCTGCATATCAAGCTCAACCAAAAGACCTCAATCAACCACCCATAAGCAGTGTTTCTGTGCATCAGTGCGAGAACTTGCTTGACAATAACAAACAAAAGCAACACCATTAAAAAAATTTTGTCTAAGCAAACCCTTAAGCCATCCCTGTTCCCATTTGCTAACACCGCATGAAAACAATCCTGCAGTTGTCTGTGTTATGCTCCACCTTATAGCAAACATGAGATCGATGAACCTACCAAGTTTGATCAAGGGAAAACTGCATTCAAGTTGATAACATGTAAACAGACCAAGAAGGAATGTAATTTATCTAGATATAAGACGAGGGAAAGATTGCTAATGTAGTAGGATGAAGATCCACAAAATCGGTGCATTATTAGATTCAGTACAGTACAAATTGATACTACATGGTACACACCTCGTACAAAGATAGATCATTAATTCTTTTCTCACACTTAACCATGGTACCACTCGATACCAAACGATACATGCCGGTATCAAATGGTACAGGATGGTTTTACTTAGTTCAAACCATTTTGGTTCATATCAAATCAAAACTCACCACCACATCAGCACCTTGCCAGTACGGTATGATACGGTCTATACAGGTCTGAGTAGGATGGTTAAATATGATTGTCTTGGCCTAAGGATGATATCTTGTTGCTTATGCAATGCACCGTACACTAGGTCCTGAAGGCTGTTGGACTAACATCTAGTCATTGAAGCCACAACATGATCATCATTATTTTTGCGCATCTGTGTGTCTATATTCCTGTTGATGTTTTCAACCAAGAGCACATTTCCAGAAAGTGCTGTGAAATTCATGAAGGATATTCATAGAAAAAAAATGAGTTGCATAACCAGCAGACCAATGCCACAGGACTAAGGAGCCACTGGACAGGGATTATGTGATAAATGCAGCCCAATCACATGAGAATGCACCAACTTTGGCTTAATTTAAAGCCACAACCAACACAACCAAGTCTAGGGAGCTGAAAAGAGGATGAGAATGTTGAGAGTGTCCTGCTTCTTATAATCCATATCAGACAGCGTATAGAAACTGGAACCACTATAAGTTAACAATTGGCCTCAAGCTTCCAATCGATATGAAAAATAGTGTTATGCTTCTTACTTTAAAGGTTTTCTATCATCATTTTTTTTCCTGAAAAAGGAAAGAAAGCTAAATAAGTGATACTAAACAAAGACATATTGCTATAATGTGAGCATAGAAACAGGTATTATAACAGCATAGCTAAGTCTTGAGTGCTTTATAAGATGTTTTTAGAGATGTGATAGAGATGTGAACGCATATATTATGTTGCACATCCGCTGCAAGTAAATAGCAATATCAAAGAACTAAGTCCATAACTAAAATGCCAAGAAATCAATCTCAAACAGTTTTTACCATGTACACGTAAACACTGCTCCATTAGTACCTCAGAAAGTTACAGCAAGATCAACAAAGAGGAAATACTTATATCGGACTAGACACTCAGAATATCTACTAAAATGGAGTCCTATTACGTGATATGTTCATAAGAACCACAATGATGACCATGTCACTTAAAGAAATTCAAAACCCAAGTTTCACAAACTCAATACCCTTCCGGTGGTAGCTCAATCTGGTAATGTTACTGTGAATTCTGTGGCATTTGCTCGGACATGGGTTGTTGTCCACTTTGATATCCTTGCTGTGGATTCTCAGACACTTGCTGTGCAATGGGCTGTCTTTGATCTTGTGCCCACCCATCTCTCTGCATTGGTTCTCTTCTTTCGACCTGCATAGTTTCCCTCCGCCTATCATATCGAGGGCGTGGCCTGCTCCTCGTCTGCTGCCTCTCATTGAACCGAAACTGTGGTCTATGTATGACCTTACCATCAATAAAAAGATCCCCTATCGCATTTTAAACAAGATAAATATTATTATCAGCAAAACAAATGCCACAATCCAACTTACGACAAAAACCAACAATTCAACATGACTGAATGCCCAAAAAAAACAAAAGAATCAACCAACCAATTCAAATATACTCTATTTTCCAAAAATAAAATGTCCATTAATCCGTTTTTAATTGTTGTACCAACCTCCATAGTCCTTGTTGGGCACATCTAAATAGGAATCCGGCAATACCCAAAGAACTCCCGGCAGTCCTGACACATAAAGAATCATGTCACTTTCATTTCACCAAAAGAAAAAGATAAAAAGGCCAATTTTCTTTTTCATCAAGAAATCATTTTTACAATCAAAACGATGCAAGCTCATCCACCCGATACCTTTAACTTTGTAAGAAAGCTCTTCGGAGATCAAAGCCCCAAATCCCGTGTAAGTTGTGGTGCACACCGAGTAAATCTTCTTCTTTGCCTCCTCCTCACTGAGTCCCAAAGCACAAAGCTCACAAATTTAAGCCGAAATCCAAACAGCGAGACATAGAATTCTCTGAGTTTAAGGGATTCACAAAGCGATTCTTACCTCCCAACTACGGTCGCAAGGGTCTTGACGTAGGCGGCGATCATCTCGTCCTCGGAGGGTTTAGGGTTTTCTGGGAACTCCATGACGATAAGCCAGTGCTCGTAGTCGCAGCCGTCGAGGAGGATGGTCTCCTTAGGGGGGCGGTTGCTCCAGTTGGGAGAAGAGTCATTGAGGGGTGAGTATCCCGACCCAGAGGTCGTCTTCGGCCTCGCTGGAACGACCCACGGCGCCGGCGAACGCCCGAGACTGTCGAGGACGGCGATGGAGAGGCGGGAGGCGGGAAGAGAAGAAGGCCGGGGACGATGAGAGAAGGCGAGAGCTCGGGAGAGGAAAGAGGATACGCTGCGTCGGGCCACCGCCGCCATGAGGTTTCGATGCATCGAGCTCTCTCGGAAGCGCAGGCAGCGTCATTTTTAAAGGGACTCGTCGTAGAAGTAGGGAAAGACCATGGGCTTGGACTCAAGGCCCATGAGGCCATTGATGGTAACCATGCCATCAATAGGTATAGCTGTGAGAAGGTCATCAAACTATTTATTTAAGAGAAATGCTAAAGCTTTGTTGGAATGAGATTAACCAAAAAAAAAAAAAGAAAAAAAAAGAAAAAAAAGAAAAAAAAAAAAAAACTTAAGTACAATATGCTATACGTATATTATATAGTTGTATTTTTTTTTCTTTTTTTTTTTTGTAGCGCTATCTCAGCTTGCATTTAAATACCAAGTGATGATAAAAAGAAAAAAAAATAAAAAAATAAAAATAAAATTATACAATATGCATATAGCATACTGTACCTAAATTTTATTCTAAAAATTACATGCAAAACTTAGCATTGAGAATGAAAAAGAATTAAAAGAGTTGGCGCCTATACTAGTTTTAAAATATTCTTCTGCCTAGCATTGTTTCTCCCAGATCAAGCCATTTCAAGTGGTGGGTGCCACTAAAAAAAACCATCCCTCTTGGAGCCTAGAAGAGCTTTGACCTTGGCCTGCTCCCAAGCCTGAGGTTGAACTATTCTAGAGGCTGTTTGTAAATCTAAAAGAGAAGGGAGCCTTGGTTTCAAAAACATGTACTCTTTTAATAAGGCTATGTTGGCAAAATGGTAGCGGAGACTAATATCTCCATCATCTTTTGGAACGTGGAAGAACTCATATATAAAACTTATTACTCCAAAAGAAAATTTGGGATTAGATCAAGGAATCACTTCTTTCTCTCCTGTTTGGAAAGGTATTGAATAGGATCTTAGTGATTTTTAAAATTATATCTCCTTTAAGTTTGACAATGGCTTTGATATTGAATTTTGAAAAGATCCATGGCTTAGGAAAGGCCTACTAATTAAGTATCCACTTTCTTAATCTTTATTTATGTAGCTTCAAACTAAATTCTCTTATGTCCTTCTTCTAGAACCGAAGGATGAACAAATGGTCCATCAAGCTATTTTGGACTCTATTTCGAACTTAGTATACCTATTTCAAAGATTTAGAAGAACTCCTTGTTTCTATTAAACCCTTAAGTTGTGTAGATTATCCTATTTGGAAGCCCAATAGCTATGGATCTTATTAGGTGAGATCTTTCTACATATTTTTAAATCAGAGTAGCATGTTGTGGCTTTGCTATAAAATCATTTGGAAAGCGACTAGTCCTGAGAAAATCAAAATATTTACTTGGTTGACCCTTCATAATAGGCTCCAAATGGGGGAAGATTGATTTGAAAAGATTGGAGTATTGGATCACGATGCCCTCTGTGCGGTGCATCATCCGAGACAATCTCTCATATCTTTCTTTCTTGTCTAATCTCATCGTGCCTATAGTCTCTCATCATACCTATGATCTCTCATCTTCGATCATCTCCAAATCTTTTCAAGGCTACAGAACCTTTGCCATATATGGCCATCTTGGAGAAAGATGTTTATTTCTAGATTGTAGAAACTCGCTTGGGATTAGCTAGTCCTAGCAACCATTGCAAGGAGATCTCTTTTCTCCTTTGAGTCTTGGGATTGTATTTCAAGCGGCAAGGGTGCAGAAGCCCATGCTTTCCTCAAAGCATAGCTAAATCCTCCTTGATATCTACTCTTTGTATATTCTTGTTCTCTTGTAATTGTTATCACTAACAAAATTTGAGGGAACTTATCTCCCATGTTCTAGTAAAAAAAAAAAAAAGAGAGAATGGAAAAGAATTTGAGAAATGCTCTTTTTAATTTTCCTTGATCAAGAAGTACTATTTCAGTCCATTGCATGGTGATGCATCATGTGATTTGGTTTGGTTAACTTATGCAATATAATTGAAAACTTGGTCTGATCTAATATATAATCAAGAAAAAAGACATGGTGCATTAGTTCCATAATCAAGTAGGTAGTCAAAATGTGAAAAATATGATGCATGTAGAAATGTGGATCATGGTCTTTCTTCTTGTCAAAAAGTAGCCCCTAATAAAACCAAAAAAAGGAAAAAGTTGATGCCTCTAGTTGATTCTAGGACCTAGAAAGGCTCTTATTACTATCATGAGGAATATGAAGGACGGTGATATTATTGTCGCAAATGCTTATTCAATGTGTTGCTTAGCTTTTTGATTGAATGTCTCCTTGAAAAACTACTGCAGATCATAAGACCTAGTAATGCAATTACTTTAAGCTTGCCAATTCAACTTCCAATTACCATGATATGTTAACCTAGCAGAGGATCATTTTAATATTTAATTTAGAAGTTTGTCATCTTATGGTGATCACATGGTAGGTCAGCTCCTAATATTAAATTCAAAAAGAGTAGGTGAAAATGCAAAATCAACCCGACCAATGAGAAATATCTGTACTTTTTTTTTAAAAGAAAAATCAGTTACAAAATAACTTGATCTGAAATCAACTTTTTTACATGTCATTACAAAAGTAATCTCATAGCTACAATGGGAAGAACCATATGAATTCCCTCTTATATCGGAGTTTTTTAGTTTCTAAAGTTGATGCTTGATGTCGGGGATGTTAGCATGTTGCACAGACACTCTCCTTTGAGTATTGAAATTACCTGTTAAAAAAAAAAAAAAAAAACAATGACACATTTTTTCATGACTACCATCAGTATGAAAATGGAGTTAGCTTCTTGGTAATTTCATATATTTTGATATGGAACACTAGAGGTCTACAATGATATCATATGTTGTAGTTTTATAGCTACTAAAATTATTTTTATACATTATTTTTGCACTTCTCCTGGAAATTTTCACCTTTTAAGCTCTTAATATTTCAGTTCAGTAGATTTCCAAATCACTCAGCTATTAACCTTGTACAGTCACTGTTAGGAAATTTTGCTACTCCAAACTCTATTTCCCTATACACTTGTATGTGTTCTTATCAATTCTGTTTACTACTTTTTTTAACTCTATTTTATCTGCTGTCATCTCAAATACATCCCAATTATACACTTTTCTCTTAGCCATATTAACCCTTTTTTACTTCTTTTTACTTAACTAGTTTATTCATGCTACTTTCTCACTCTCGGAAAATTTTTATAATAAATAATATCAAAATTTCTTGTTCTTTGATTCTCTCTCGTTACAATGTCTCGGTACCTATCTCCTCTCTTCTCTTATCTCTCTGCTCTATTTTTCTTTCCTTTTTTTTTTCTTTTCCTCAGCATTTTTCCTTCTGAAAGTGAATGCTAAGTTGATAACAGCATACTAGAAAAGCTTACTTTGATCATACTTGGTCGGCTGAGTGGCTTTGCATTTGTGCAATGAAATGCAGCAGACATTGCCTTGTACATTTCATACATGTCTAAATCTTCCATGTCTTGATCCACCAACTCATCATATGCACCTTGATATAAGAAGGGTCGAGCCTGAAGCAAGATTTGATATAATACATAAGATTGTATTTATCAATCACAATGTCACACACACACACACACACACACAAAAAGCATGAAGGCTGAAGCAAGAAGGGAAAATGCAATAAACTCTCCTTGTTCTAAGAGAAAGATGTACTAACCCAATTGATTAATTGTATGTCATTTTCTGGCAAGGGTTTTCGACAAAACAACCTCAAAAGCAACAAACCAAATGAAAAAATGTCTGATTTCACAGCCATAGCAGCCGAGCAGTTGTCCAGGTTGTCTCCATAGCAACACCTTTCAAGAAATGAACAGAAGGCAAAACTATTAGTTTCAGTTCAAGAGCTGCCAATGTAATCTACTCCTCGATGATGGAAGACAACTAGATATTTTACCAAAGATTCCGCAAAGAACCAACTAAATCATTGGCAACCCAAAACCAGATCTTAATAACAATTCACGGTTAGTTATATCAGAGAATTTTGGTGACGGTAACATTCAGCAAAATCAACAGTACTTAAAAATTGTAGTTTAGATGTCTGAGGCCATTAAATTATTACTGATCAAATGGTTATTCTATCTTCTCTGGAGCAAATAAATGGTTATTTTAACAGCAGCAATCTTTTTGTGAGAATGACCGTCTTATATGTGAAAACACACCTCTCATGAGACTCCGCTAACCCCATCTCTTCATCTTGGAGCCATTTTGCTTGGCAAAATCCAGTTATCTACATGAAAAAGGGCAATAAAAACAAGTCCAAACTTGGAACTGATGTCACTGTGTAACTAAACTTCAATTACAGTTGAGGAAAGATGATAGGAGTCTAGTTACCAATGGTTGGAAACCATGCTGGAAAACTATGTTGGATGGTCTCAAATCTCCATGGGCAACAGGTCCCCCAGGACACTCTTCATGCATGTATCTTAAGCCCTGGCCGATCCCAATGGCTATCCTCATCCTCTCCAGGCATGGCAAACTTGGCAACTTCCCTGTTGCATGTAGTGACAGAAACTTAAAAAAAGATTGACTTTCTGGAATCATATACACTTCAAGATAAAAAGGATTTAATTACCATCAAATAGACGCTGGTCTAGCGTCCATCTAGCTAGAGGAGGATAAACAAAGGCACAAAAATTGGAGCCCTCGTAGAAATAGCCAAGTATGCCCAAAATGTTCTTATGAAAAAGAGACATGGCTACTCTCTTCTCATTTTCCACAGCACCACCTACATCACCTGACATCCGTGTCACGGACACTGGATTGCCACTGAAGCACCCATCATACACTTCAATTTCTCCATGCCTCCACCCACAATTTTCTGATCGAAATCCATCCGTTGCGTCCACGATTTCATCCCAACCTATCCTCACTGGTTGCCTCAGCACATTGGTAGGCTCTAAATCTCCAGCACTGAGGGAATTAGTGTAGCCATCAGCGGCCTCTATTGCTTGTTCATCCTCCGAGAGAACGTGTTCGTGTGCGATTGCTGGTAGAGCGAAGGGAAATGATGCGTGCCGGATCCAATTTTCCAACATCAGCATTTCATATGCAGGCATTGGAGCTTCTTGTTCCGGATTGCCATCAGTTATTGGGGGATCTGCCTCCGTGCCGCTTGAAGAGGGGTCATAGATCTCGGCCGTCTCCTCGTTGTCGACAAAAGCCACCTTAGGGTTCTTGTAACAAGTAAGAAGATTCCACTGGGCTGCCAAACACCTGTGTTGCCATGGGAAAACTCAAAGGTTTCATTTCAAAACTAAGAGAACAGGAAACAGAGAGGGAAGGAGAGAGAGAGAGAGAGAGAGGAGTACTTGTCCATCACCATCCAAGTCATGTCGCAATTGTTGGCCTCCTTGATTGCAATCTCTAATGGCTGATCACCGGCAATCACCTTGGCCTGAAACTTGACCTGCCATTAAGATGACAGCATTCGTAAAGAGGGAAAAGAACAAATTTGCATTGGTTTACGAAACATTGGTTTCTAAGCCTTCAGCAATTCCATTCGTCTGTTTTTTCAGATGAGGACCCATGTCCATTTTCCTTGATGCAATGATCTTTTACTCCAAAAATAGCACAACTTCCATTTCAGTCCAATGATTTTTATCTATCGTATGCTTCGGAAAACACTCAGCAACCTATAAAATTTTTAGCTTTGTATTTTATGGATCAATTAGAGATAGCTTAGACAGTCAAAAATCACCACCACATCAGTAGCTTGCTTGTAAGAATTCCATATTTCACCATACAATATTTAGCTACTCTATGTTGCGAGCTTTTACTAACTGCAAGTGGGTAACTTCCATACTGAATAAAGTTGTGATTTCTTGGCAACCAAGGGAGGCAGAATTGTACCAAACCAAATCCATCAAAATCTGATTCAAAAATTAGTTTTGGTTCGGTTCTACTCTTGAACCAGTGTGAATCGGTCTGAACTTTACCAAACCACTCAGTTTGATCCTATTTAAGTGTGGAATGGGTTGGAGATCGGCTAGGCTTTTGTAAGCCCACATTCTCTTTTCTTTCTTCTATTTTCATTCAAAATTATTTAAGTAATTGTCATCCTCTTTCTCTCCTCTTTTTTTTTTTCTCTTTTCATTTACTTAAAATTTCTCATGAAATATAGAAAATATCCCATATGAGTTTAATAAAAATACAAAAAATTAAATTTTTTAAGAATAAAAAGTTAACTATCCCTCTCAAGAATAAATTCAAAAAATTTTAGAAAATCTCAATCTAGCAAATATCAGGTACTTCTACTTCAGATAAAAATCCTAGAAATTTAATTTAACTTAGAAATAATGAGAAAATAAAATATTAAGAAAAAAATATTTTAAAATACAGTATCTAAGGTTTTGGTCAATATTTGGTCAAACTTATAAAATTTTTAAACTTAATAGGATCACAGTAATAGTGAACCTCATATTAACCTATATCGGCTTGATCCATATTTTATCAAAATAATAAAATTAATTTTTTCATAAAATCTTAAGTTTCAAATGTACTTAAAGTCTAATATTAGGATTTTATGATAAATTTAATTTTATTATTTCAATGAGTTGCATAAGTCATCATAAGTCGGTATAAGTTCATTGCTACTATGATCCTATCTAAGACTGAAAATCCTATAACTTTAATCAAGTATTTATCAAAAACTTGCAAATTATATTTCAAGATAATTTTTTTTTAATATTTTATTTTTGCATCAATTGTAGGTTAAATTGATTTTTTAGGATTTATATCAAAAGTAAAAGTATCCTAACTTTATATTTGCTAAACTAGAATTTTCTAATTTTTTTGAATTTATTATTAAGAGAAAAAATTGACTTTTTATTTTTTAAGAAATTTAATTTTTTAAATATTTTTATTGAATTCATATGAGATATTTTTCATATTTTATGAAAAATTTTAAGTAAATAAAAAGGAATGAGGAGAGAGAATTATATCAAATAAGAGATATGAGAGAGGATGAGAGCTCATGAGAGGCTGTCATCTTCGCATATCATATAAAAAGAGAAGTTTGAAAAACTATAAAAAATAATTTTAAAAAAAATGACAAATTAGTAGAAACCATTAGTACATTGTCGATTTAGTTCGATACGCTTCCTGTTTGATTTGATTTATGGTTCCAAAAACCTTGTTAGCAGCTAATATTTTGCAGCTTGCCAAGGCAACAAACTCATGTTAAATAAGGGAGAATCTGATTTCGATTCAATTTTTTTTGACGTTATGTCCAAGGATAAAAGAAGCTAGCCAAGATATTTTGAAATCGTCATTTTCAGAGACAAATAAAACAATAAGGGACCAAAATCAAAGCAACAAGAAATTTGTACCAACAAGGCCATTCTCCCAAATGGATTGCATGTGTTTTCTTAAAGTTGCGCATCCTGTGAATTCATATTTGTCTAGTGCTACCCAAATTTCAATTGAAATGGCGTCGATCTTCAAGAAAACGCATGAAATACCACTAATTTTTCTTCGCATCAAGAATGAAAGCTAGGAAAGGAAATCAACATAGGTCCTGTTTGTCTCTCCCCTTGATATTTTGCGCAGGTTTCAACTAATTAATGAACCAAAGTACAGCTCCTTTCTCAGACACATCAGAGACAACTCTTGTTAACAGCTTATGATCACTCGTATATATCATCAAACATTGGCTTGCTTTTTTTAAATACCGAGCCATCAGTATTTAGTATAGCTTTTCAACTTGCTTTGTCTCAATGAATCAAATTGCGATACTGATAGTAAGAGTCTAAATTCACAAGCATGCATACTTACTCTAATAATTTTGCATGCGTTGTAGAAGGGCCTACGAGTACTCGTATGTATGTTTGCCTTCGTTCGTTGAGCTGCCGTTGGAGCCGATTGTGATAATCCTCCGCACCACCACCACCTGTTGATCTCCTATGCATATGGAAGCATTCACCAAGGATTCTAAGCGACGAACACGCTAAATGATGGAAGTGACTTACGAGAGGAGGGCAGCTCGAAAGGGAGGCAGTTGGAACCGCATGTGGCAGCACCGTCTGATGAGCAGCGGAGAATAGTGAGGACTAGAAGCTTGTCATCAGTGCGAACGATGTGGCGCATGGCCCAATGAAGTGGCGCAACGCCTCTCTCGGATTTGAAGGTCTTGAATCCGTCTAGGACGACGATGACTCTCTCTTCCTCTCCCCTTTCTGGTTCCATTGTTGTCACCTCCATAGAAACAAGCTGTATCCAGTTCTTTCCTTCTATTGGTGGGATGGCTGCAGGCAAAAAGTTCCGTGCTTCTATTACATTGCATAAATTTTTCTTTTGCTGGTGGGTAGGACAATTTCTAGCGTCGAGATGTTCGTCGATTTGGTATCTTTGCCACCAATTCGCCACTTCACAGCCTGAGTACTGTTCTAGTGGAAGGGGCAGCTGGGGGTATGCATCCGAGCTAATATAATTTTCCTTCATTGTTTGGTTTCATTACATTTCCTAGGAAATAGTTTATTAGGTCAGACCTGACATATGATGACATTTGGCAACTGCCAAAAGGTGTAAATATCGGCCGAAGTTGTCCGTTATTGCTTGAGATGCTAAGATCTTAAAAATGAGCATGTTATTGCTCAATTCATAGTATAAATATTAGTTAGATTGAACAATATAGGAAACAAGCTTAATGTAAGGATAAAATAGATCGAAAAATATCCATTTGAATCTATTTTATATTTAAATTTATCTCAATATGAATATAAATTTGAGTATCTGACTAATATTTATTATACATTCAGGTCTATCGAAGAAAAATAAATATAAATATGGATAGAAAATTATTTCATCAATTAAAAAGTCGAAGTGACTTCGATCTCTTAATCGAAAGTTTTTTGGTCCCTAAGATATAAATAATTAATAGTAAAGTCTTGCGCCCATTGAAAATTCAGACTCCTCATCATCTAAAATAAAGTTGTCATTAAGAAGATGTAAAAGATTAAACGAACATACTCTTGTACCCCATATTATCCTAATCGAGATAGTCCCACTGAGGTAGAGGATGGTACTGAGGTTGATACCCACCCCCCTCTGATTTATGTATTTATAAAAAGAGTTTATTAAATATGTACCTTTACTGGCAATCTTTCAAACCGAAGTATTTGCACTCTTGGAAGGTCTAAAAGAAGAGGTCTTTGAGCTCCAAAACAACTTTATGCACCGTTTCTTAGTCCTCTAGCTCCAAAGATCTAAAACAAGAATGTTTCTCTTAAGGATACTACCATAAATCAGGGAAAATAAGCAAAGAGGGTATTACACAACCAAGAGTCTTCTTAAAATCTAATTTCTTTTTCGTTACCAAGTATAAAAAGAGTGCAGTTTCAAAATCTATTTAGATCCTAATTAATGCCCTCTTATATCAAAGAAAAGGAGGTAGAGACCTTTCTAATTTTAATGTCGAACCTTCTTCTGGAGTAATAAGCTTGCTGCACCAGTCTTTTCTAAGGAGAGGAAGAATTAAAGGATAGAAATTTTCACACCCATTTCTGAGGTAATTCTTTATTAAATGTATAAATATCTTTGATTCTCAATCCATCCTCTCTATTGGATTTACATACAGAATCTTATTTTATTAAGCAATTGAACCCATATATGTTATCTTTATTTTTCTAAAGAAATGCTCTCATCAGTTTATCAATTCTCAAGCACACCCATCTAAGCAATTTGAATTGCCACATGTAGTAAGTTGGCAAAACAAAAAAAATAGAATTAATAAGGGTTAGTCTTTTTCCCATGAAAAGAAATTGTCCTTTCAAGTAGTAACCTTGACTACATTCTCTCCAATAGGGAGCCAAGCTTGCATGGGTAACTTTTGAGTACAAAGAAATACTAAGATAAGAGAATGGTAATGTACCCCTTCTGCAACTTAACATGGAGGCAAACTTCTCTTCCTCATGAAAACTAGAATTAAGGCCAACAATAAAGCTCATGTAGAAATTCACCTTAAGCCCCACTACTCCCTCAAAGCCTAGCAAAATAGCCTTAAGAGCTATCAAATATCATTAGCAAAATAGAGGCTTGAAATATATTTAAACTTGGCAGATACCTAATTCCTTTAATAATACCATGGGCACTAGCTCTTTTCAACAGCCTAGCAAGGATATGGGTAACCAAGATGAAGAAGGAATGCAATAGAGGATCACCCTATTGAGGCCTTTTTTATATCTAATTGCCAGCTTTGCCATTAATCAAGGTAACGATGGAAGAAGAAGACAGGAGGACCCAAACCCAGCTAATCCACCTACTAAAAAAACCTCTTACCTAAAGAAGAGAGAATAAAAAGTCTCAATTGACCAAATCAAAAGTCTTCTTAAAATCAATTTTGTATACCATAACTTTTTCTTAGGCTTTTCTATAATGGACCAAAATTTTACGAGCAGATAAAAAGTTCTGCACAATCAATCTTGTCTTTAATGAAAGTCAACTAAGAGTCTTCAATTAAGTGAAGAGGAAAGACAGCAAATCTGAAGGCCAACACTTTGAAATGATTTTGTAGTGGCTGTTGAAGATACTAATAGGACTGAAGCCCTTAGCGGAATGTGATCTGAGGCAGAGCTCACTAGAGCATACTGGAGGAGACAGAGAAAGGGTAATCCCACTTAGTAGAAATAAGGAATTTGTGCGATATGTCCAACCTGAAGTCATGTCCCCTGAGTTCTAGGTCCAAGAGTTGGAGACTCGAAATAAAATCACACGAAGTAAGACGGTGAGTGGATGCTTGAGGATTGCCCTTCCTATCAGAAGAAAATTTTGTGAAATTTAAATCTCCACCAATAGCCTAAGGATCAAGAAAGGCAAGCTGGGCCTCCTGATTCTCCTGATAGGAGTGACAAAGAGCTCTATCATTTGGACTATACACCGCTGTGAGAGAAATTTCGTTTTTAGAGATATAGTAAAACAACCTGATGGAAAGAGAGAAGACACTGACCCTTTTACATGTGAGCTCAAACAACCTGGAATTCTAATCCACTAGGATACCACCTGTACAGCCTACCGTATTTAAAATAAAATTGCTCATTCATCAACTATGGATCCACCCATCGACTTGAGGTGAGGATCGAAGGTGCAGATGCTCTCAACTTGGACTCTTGAAGCAATACAATATCACATTTAGAAGAAAGGATAAGGTCTCTTGTTGCTCGTCCAATGACAATATTTACCACCAGCAATGGCTTGACTACATCAGTTTCCCGTCCCCTCTTTTAGGACATAGAAAGGTGCTTTCTTTATAATTTGACATGAGTAAAAACTATTGCATCATTTATATGAAATGTTTGCTGTCATCACAGAAGTGGCATCCATCAAACGTGGATAGAAGCAAGATTCTTCGTCATGGTCCTATGCTGTTATAACTCAAATTCTCATGTTGCCTCTTCATTTATTTAAAACCTAAAACAACGCAAGACAAAACCACAGCGTTCCAGCCTTGTCCTAGTATTGCAACAGTATCAAAACAGCATATTAATCCATGTCCTAATAGAAAATCCACCAGGCTCTTGTCGGTCTTCCCATCAGCATTTGCTCCACATAAGGTCACATCGAGAAGACAGACAGACCTTCTGCCCTCAACTGTGTCCGGCCATGAGCAGAACCAAACAACCCCAACGAGCTAGCTTTGGAGGCCATTTCCAAGGCCATGTCTCTGTCAAAATTCTTTTCTTTGG
Organism: Metroxylon sagu; assembly: GCA_017589505.3. NCBI lineage: Eukaryota > Viridiplantae > Streptophyta > Magnoliopsida > Arecales > Arecaceae > Metroxylon > Metroxylon sagu. The sequence goes on from JACVBY030000663.1 coordinate 2,473,248, forward strand.
CAAGCTTTGCATTGTATCCTTTTCGCTTGGACCCAACACAAGCCACTTTCTTTGGTCCAAGGAAAGACAGTAAAAAGAGGATCTTTGAAGGAGAAAGGTGAGCATTTATACCTCTCTTAGCCACCTCACCACCAAGTGAATGCTTTAGGATCACAGGACTGAAGTGGTCGTCGATTCGATCTCCATTCATAGCACGGGATCTTTTCTAGATGTGAATGGAAAAATAAATAGATTTGGCTCTTTTTCCTTTACCCGCCGTTTCCTACCGAAATCTACCTGTTCACAAACCCAATCAGATTTTGAAACCATTATATGATGCAAAGGTCTCGAGCATCTCCACCTTCGCATACCATAAATAAATATAGAGAAAGTTGATACCCGATCCCTTGATTGATTGTCATTCAACGTTTAGTCTCCGTTGACATGCATAACAATATATATAAAAGTAAATTTAGCTACATTCAAAAATAGTCAAATCTTCTACTCTTAAATTTACACAGTTTATAAATTTCAAAAATAAAAAAGTGAAAAAATAGGATGGCTTTGAAATTCATATGGATTAAAGGGTAAAAGGATGATCAAATCTTAAACTTGGCTACATTCAAATGTAGCCAAGTTATTCAAATCTAGCCAAGTTTAACTTAGCTACATTCGAATATAACTAAGTTCAAGATCTAATTACCTCCTCATCCTTATATTCATATAGATTTCGAAGCCATCCTATCTTTTCTACTATTTTCATTTTTGGGATCTATGAACTATGTGAATTTAAAGTTGAAAAAGATGACCAAACCTTAAACTTGACTACATCCGAACGTAGCCTACCTCTCTTTCTCTCTCTATATATATAAAGCTAAAAGGATTTGGATCAGCTACTTCTTTTTATATCATGAGTTTGCGTAAGTTAAATGATTTTTAGATATTATGATTGATAACTTTTAAATATGCAAAAATCACAAAATATTAGCATGTGAAGTGTTAGAAACTCAATATATAACTTTTTTTTTAAAGAGTTTTATTTCGCTTAGAGTTTACCTTTTTTAAAAAAAAAAAATCATTCATTTTTTAATCTCTAATTTCAAGTCACTTGAATTTTTTAAAAAATTTAGTAATACTTTTATCTAATATACATATATTACTTATTTTATGTCTCTTTGAGTTTCACATATTGTGAGTGGTATATAAAAAATATATTATAATGTTACAATTTAAATTTAAAAATATATAATTGAAAAAAAAATTATAATATATTTATAAAAATATACTACCGAAAAATAGTTAACCACACCCATTTGCACGTGCATGGCATGTTCATATGCCTAGTACTAATATAAATACGTGCAAAATGGATTAAGTGTATGCAATACCTGTTCAAATTAATGGATTTAAGTGTTTATACAATTGATAATTGAAATTAAATTCTAAGGGTCAATTGATCAAAGGACTGGGCGTATAATTGTGGCCACGTTTAACATATTAAGTTCCCCTAAAGAATGTTTACCAAATTTACTCCGGACAACCTTGAGGAAAAAAAAAAAAAAAGGGACAACGGCCATACTATTGACCGTTTCCATGTTTAAAAAACAACAAAAGTATTTTATTTTATTTTTTTCAAAAAGGGAGAGCGCTCGATGGGGGAGGGCTTTCGCTCGTCTCACTCGCGAGCGCGCGAGTGCTTCGCTGTGCGAACGATGCGCTTGTCGCAAGTGGAAGTGCTCCACCTGCGCGAAAGTTTCGCTCGCTTAAGCATTCGTATAGAAACGCTCAAAATAATTTAATTTTTTTTTAGGTATTTTCTTGCGTGACTCAGAAATAAGGGAGTCATAAAGAATTAATTTGTTAAGGGTTATTTGGACCGATTTTATGAATAAGCTCAAGATCTAAAGATGTGAACAATCAAAAAAAAATTCTATATTAGAGTGCCCAAATTCTGATTCTCTCTTAAAAATATGTAGCCCTATTAAGAAAAAGCTTAAAGCTTCTAGATTCTTGGAGGCCCGATTGAGAAGAACATCGATCCCTTTTCTATTTTTTAATTTTTTATTATTAATTTTATTTATTTTTCTAAACATCTGAATTGAGTCGTTATATTGCACATTTATGCAATCGTGCTCAAGATAGGAGGTTCAGATTGAACTGAATCATTATACCTTGAAAATAATTGCCTACAACTTGCACGAAAGAGCAAAAATTAGTTCTCAGAATAGTATCTAATATACTTTTGTCCAGACACGATTCTCAAACTTTATTTTATTTTTATTTCTTGTTTAAATTTTAGATTATAGTAATTAAAATCTCTAGCAATTTTTAGGCTCTTGTTCCAACAGCTAAAGACTAGTTTTCTTTACTAAAATTTTTTTATAATTTTAATTATGATTATAAATTAATTGATAGAAATAAAAAAATTGCTTTGAAAATAAAGGGTTCTGTTTTCTTAAAAAAACAAATCTTTAAAAAAAAACTATTTTTAGTTAAAATAGCTTTTTACTATTCTAAAATTTGTGCAGATGTCTTGAAAATAGTTTTTAGGGGCAAAAAAAAGAAGAAAGAAAAAGCTTTTAGTATTACAAGAAATTTTTTAAAAAATATAAAATCTGAAAATTTAGTGCTTTGAAAACTATGCAAAAAATTGTGTTTTTCTTTGAAATTTAAAACTACTTTAAAATCTATAAATTCTTAAAATTAAAGTGTAGGCTTAAAATTAATTTTCCAAGGATCCTATATATGTGTTGTTATTAAAAAAATTGAAAATTAAAATTTTGAATTGCTACTTTAATATCCATGCAAAGTTAAATTTTCAATTTGAAATTTAAAATTCAAATTTTAAAAAACTTGAAAATTTAAAATTTAAAATTCAAATTTAAATTTAAATTAACTAAGTTAATTTTACTTAGTGGTTGCTTTATTTATTGCAAGTAGTTTCTAGATTTAAATTATTAAATTTAAATTTTTATATTTAAATTTTAAATTTAAAATCTAGAAATTATTTGAAACCCACTAACTTAAAAACTCAAACTATGAAGTCAAATCCTTTAAACTTGTGTTGTGTATAACTAATTAAGCAACCCATACTCTAATAAAATGGATTCATATGATCTTAGTGCAATCAAACCTAAAAAATTTAGTCGGTCATTCTTTAAGAGGTGATAAAGCTAAGTAAAATACTGGCTTACCACTTTAAAATTATTTTCTACCATAGAATTACAAAATCTTGAATTCAATTCTCAATCGAGTTCCTCGAGTTCAATTGGGACTTCTTCCTCCTCAACATCAAAAACCTCCCAGAAAATAAATTTTCATTGTAAACATAAAATCCTAAGTGCCCATTTAGGTAACATATATGATGTTTATCTTTCTACTAAAACTTCTAAGAAACTATGAGATGCCCTTGAGGCTGAGTATGGGGGGATAATGCCAATCTAAACTGATTCATCATCTCAAAATTTCAAAAATATGTAATAGATTTAGTATTTAAATTCATGAATTTCAAGATCTCCTTAAAAAAGCTGAGTGGATCAGCTATAAATTTTTTGAAAGCTATGAGCTCCAAGCTTTAGTTGATGCTCTTTCATCTTCTTGGTCAACCTTTTCGTGAGAGCCAAGACACAAACAAGGTGACTTGACCCTAATAAAAATGATTGATTATGTTAGATTTAAAAAAGAACATCGGCTTAAGCTCAAACAAAAGCTTGATTTTAGTCGTAAGATCCACCTAATTGAATCAAGTTCAACCCTAAATCAATTCACACTTAGCAGAAAGAATTTCAAGAAGAAAAATTTCTAATATAGACCTAACCAATCATCTAAACCTCCTCAAAATTAATCAAATCAAAATCAACTAAATCAAAAGTTAAAGAAGAAAAAGATATTCTACTTCATATGCAGAAGGACTAATCATATAGCAAAGGGTTGTTACCATAGGAGACCAAATTGTTGAGGAAAGGAGCAATCAAACATCAAGTTCATATGGTCGAAAATGGTACCAAGCCTTCTTTCATGTCAGTGAATCTAAAATCCTTAATTAACCTAACCCAATCTTCTTAGGATTGATGGCTTGATTCAGGAGCTAATGTTCATGTCTGTTCTGATCATTCCTAGTTCTCCACCTTTTAAGAAGCAAATGGAAGAGGTGTAACACTTGGAAACGATTCTTTAGCATATATACTTGGAAGAGGATAAGTGGACCTAAGGATGACCTTTGGAAAGACCCTGATCCTTCATGAAGTATTGTTCATCCCTAGTATTAGAAGAAATTTAATCAATCGATCTCTTCTTATATTTAGAGAATATAAAATTATTTTAGAATCAAATAAAGTTGTAATCACTCGTAATAATGAACTTGTTGGAAAAGGCTTTATTTCTGAAGGTCTTTTTAGACTACATGTAATTTCTAATTTATCTAATAAAAGTCTTTTTGTTTTCAATGTTGAATATTTAAATGTCTAACATAACAGTCTTGGTCATATAAATTTCAATCATATTCATCACATGATAAATCTCAATCTAATCCCTAAAACCTATATTGATAGAAAGATCAAGTGTGAGATATATATTCAAGCCAAGAGCCTTAGAAAACCTTTCAAATCAGTAAATAGAAGCTTAACTCTTCTTGATTTGGTTCATAGTGATGTGTGTGGCTTTACTAAGTTATCTACTTGGGTAGAAAGTCATTACTTTATAAGGTTCATTGATGACTTCTTCTAGTATTATCACACATATTTAATTAAATCTAAAAACAAAGTTTTAGATAAGTTTAAGATCTATAAGGCAGAAGCTGAAATCCAAATTGAAAAAAGTCTTAAGAGACTTAGATCATACTGGGATAGTGAATATATTTCAACTGAAATGACTTTGTCTATCTCAGTATGATCTAAGTCTCCTAAGACTTAGATCATACTGAGATAGTGAATATATTTCAACTGAAATGACTCTGTTCTGCCAAGAACATGGAATTATTTATTAGGTTACACCACCATACTCTTTTTAGTCCAATAGTGTAGCTAAATAAAAAACCATACCTTAATGAATATAGTTAATTCAATGTTAATCAAATCAACTGCATCTGAGAACTTATAAAGGAAAGCCCTTTTAACTGACTACTATATCCTAAATGAGATACCCTTTAAAGATAATCCTATAACCCCTTTTAAGCTTTGCAAAGGGAGAACACATAAGCTAAATTAACTTAAAGTGTGGGGATACCTTATTAAGGTAGATATACCTTAATCCAAGAAAAGAAAGATAGGACCTAAAATCGTAAATGCTATCTTTATAAGTTATTCTCTGAATAGCAGTACCAATAGGTTTTTTATGATAAATTATAAAATAAGTAATACCTCAAATAATTCTCTTATCAAATCAAGAGATGCGACTTATTTTGAAAATATATTTCCTTTTAAGAACTAAGTTCCAAATCAAGTCACTTCTAATCCTCTTTTAATTCCTAATTCTCTTGAATTTGGGTCCTTTTAATGAGTCAAGAAAAAAAATGATCTAACTCTAAAAGTAAACCTTCTGAACTCAGAAAAAGTTTAAGGATAAGAAAGAAAAAAGACTTTAGTAAATGTTTCTTTATTTTCCTAGTCGACAATAAGACCTTCCTCTTTTTTAGAGGCGATGTCTTTTCCTAATTCCTATTTTTGGAAGAAAACTATTTTTTCTGAATATAATTCAATCCTTTAAAATTAAACCTAGATTTTATCTAATCTACTCCTTGATAGAAAACATTTAAGGTGTAAGTGAATATTTAAGAAGAAACTTAGATCTGATAGTCAATAAAAAAGTATAAGGCTAAATTAGTAGCTAAAGGATATAACCAAAGAAAGAGTTAGATTTCTTTGATACCTATTCTCTTATAACTATAATAACAACCCTTAGATTTCTTCTTGCCATTATTTTCATCCATAAGTTGATCATTCATCAAATGGATGTGAGATTGCATTTCTTAATGGAGGTCTCAAGGACTCTATATGAAACAGCCTAAAGGTTTTATTGTAAAGGGATAAGAAAACAAAATTTGTAAACTTATTAAGTCCCTATATAATCTTAAACATGCTTCAAAATAATGACATGAGAAATTTGATTAGGTTATTCCATCCTTTGAATTCAAAATTAATAATTATGATAAGTGTGTCTATTCTAAGATCCTCGACGATGATTGTATAATTCTTTACTTATATGTCGATGATATCCTAATATTTAGAACATTTCTAAAAATTATTTCAAAAATTAGATCTTTTTTTATCTAAATTTGATATGAAAGATTTAGGTGAAGCAGATGTGATTCTAAGGATGAAGCTTATCAAATCACAAAAAGGGATAGCTCTCTCCCTTTCTCACTCTATAGAAAATATGATTAAGAAATTTAGTTATTCTGATCTTAAATCAGTATCTACTTTATATGATCCTAATTTTCATCTAAAGAAAAATCTAAGTAACCTAGTTGATCAATTAGAATATTCTCAAATCATAGAATCCCTCTTATATTTAGCAATAGGATAATACCTAATATTACTTATGCTGTAGAGAGACTAAGTAGATATAACTAAAATCTTGATCAATCTTATTAGACAGTCTTAGAAAGAATATTCCAATATCTAAAGGGAATACTTAATCTATCTTTGTTGTTCACTAGATACCCTAAGGTGATTGGGGATTATAGTGATGCTAATTGGGTCACTAATTCTCTTGATCTTAAATTGACCATCGGATATCTCTTTCCTGATGATAATACTGCTATTGTCTAGGGATTATCTAGCAAACTATCATCTTTATAAGCACCATGAAGGCCGAATTGATAGCTTTGAACACCATCTATAATGAGGCAGAGTGCATTAAGAATCTACGATCAAAACTATGTTTGACATCTAAGCTAGTTTCGGTCATATCAATCCATTGTAATAATAAGGTTGTAATCGAACTAACTAATCAGAAGAGTACCAATAAAAAGTTAAAATGACATATATGACTTCATCATAAATCTATAAGATAACATGAGAAAAATAATATGATCTTCTTGGAATTTGTCAAGTCTGAAAAGAATTTAGCGGATCAATTAACCAAAGAACTGTCTAGGAGTGGAGTTCTAGAATTATTGAGGAGGATGGGGTTTAAGCCCATTATTTGATCACCAGCAGTGGATACCCAACTTTTATGATTGAAGACCCAATGAAAGAAGTTCAATGTAGTAGAAACAAAGTTGATTGAGTGATTTTATTAGAGCATAAAGTTTGGAGAAATATCTCCTTTCATCCCTATATGAGTGCTCTTATAAAGTCATAAAGAAAATTATGTAAAATTGAGTTATACTCTTAATAGATTCAAAGTAGGCTATCTACAGGGTATTAGTCATAATATCCTTGGAGAATTCACTTATGTGAGAATTGCCATATTAAGTTTGGGCTAACCCTAAGAATTTTTTATGAAAAATTAAGGTACTAAGTGCAAAGCCTTTAATATGCGCTGACCACTTAAACCTAATTGATCTGTATTGTGTGTGTAATTAATAAAAGTTTGAGTCAAAGACCTATTTCAAGGTCTAATCCACTATGGTTTTTTTAGATGGATACAATTGATACTAAGTGGGGTTCGAATCCATTAGGCATCTTACCTATTACATAGTATAAAATACCCTAAAATTTATATTATTTGATTGTACTAGCTTTCAAAAATTTAAAACTTTTATGGGGGAATTATTGACTATTTTCATATTTAAAAAAAAAGTTTTCAATTTAAAAAAAAGGGGAAGTGCTCGATGGATGAGCAATTTTGCTCGTCTCGCTCGCGAGCGCTAGCACTTCACTGGTGCGAACGTTTCGCTTGTTGCGAACACGAATGCTTTACTTGTACGAATGTTTCACTCGTTACAAGTGTGAGCATTCATTTAGAAATGCTTCAAACGATTTGATTTTTTACTATTTTCTTGCATAACTTGGGGATAATTGTTATTGAGCCTGTAAGGGCGTAAAGGACTGAGTTGTTGGGGGTTACTTGGACCGAGCCTATAAATACGTTCAAGGTCCAAAGACATGGACAATCAAAAAATTCTGTCTTGGAGTGCCCAAATTCATATTCTTCCTCAAAAGTCTATGGCCATACTAAGAAAGAGCTTGAAAGCCCTGACTTCCTTGAGGCCTTACTGAAAAGAACTTCAATTTCTTTTCTATTATTTTTTATTTTGTTTTATTGTTCTTTTATTGCTAACTTTTTTTTAGCATCTGAAGAAGTCGTTGCATTGCACCTCCACGCGATTATGCTCGTGATAGGAGGTTAGGATCGAGCTGGATCGTTGTATCTCAGGAACAGATCATTTACAACCTACATGAAAGATGCAAACTATTTCTTAAAACAGTGTCTAACATGCTTTGCAATATTGCCTTGGTTTAAGCATAATTCTCAAACTTTATTCTATTTTTATTTTTTATTTAAATTACAGATTATTGTAGTTAAAATCTGTAACAATTTTTAGGCTCTTATTCCAACACATACATGAAATGACAGCTGATTTTGAAGAAATGCTTCACAAAATTCATTAAAAAAGAAGAAGAAGAAGAAGAAGAAGAAGAAGAAGAAGTCAAGTCATATCTTTTTGCATGAGAACGCATGGAGAAAAGAAGAGATTAGAAGACTATTTCAAGCATCATGCCACATGGATTACCTCTGACACATCAAGCTACATGGACAAGCCCCAATACAGAAACTTAATAACACACTGCCTATTTTTAAGCTTTTACACTGGTAGCTGGTGGACCATATCTCCTGCGTACATAGCAAACTAAACCGTAGATCAAGCTACACTATAGTAAGTCCTTTCTCCTCAGGCACTCGTTCCTCTGTAGATATCCATGCTATAATATTTGACGTAATAGAAGGCTTTTAGAATATCCAACGATTTGGTTTCCGAGGGCGGTAACTTACGGACAAAACTCCACCATAAGCCTGGGCAGCTTGAGAGCTATCAAGCACCGCTTCTTTCTTTGGGGGAGTGTTCTGGACTGGCTTGTAGTGGTAGTAGTAGGAATAAGATGGCTGTGGCCTTCCCTTCGGAGCCAAGTACTCCTCCACCATTTCAAAGCCTTCCATCCCCACTTTGCCGAGGTCAGTATTCCGTGGTGCCATGCAAGAGAACTCAGCGGTAATCAAGAAACAAGGAATATGGGTCGGACTGCAAAGAGGTTGTGGATGGCCATGCCCTCTTATAGAGGCTTCTTCAGTGGATTCTAGCTATGTATCAACTTTCCCAGGTTCCTACCTACCTTTCTTTTTGTTAATAATGAACATACTTTAGTCCATGTTTCTGTTCCGGATCTATGCATATCTCCTGATAATATTTGTGACCAGAAACAGAACTAATGATTATTACGCAGCATCTGCTAAATGGAATCTCATGATTAAAGGGCATCTTTTACTTAAGTTATTATTATAAAGAATCCATGAGTGCGTGTTGGCCTGTGGAACCTCTTAAGCTAAATGGTTTTCTGCAAGAAAGTATATATAGAGAGAGCTTCTGATGCGAACTAATTAAGAATTGGCCTGGCGGCGAAGATATGCTTTAGGTGAGCAGGTAATGATCTATCTAACCCCAGTCCTGGTTATAAAACTGACACACCTTTTTGGATAAACCAAGCTTTTCCATTCAAACAAATCCCTACTAATTAAAGCTGCTAATGAGCATTATAGTGTTTATGACTGACTGTTATTTGTATTTTGGAACATCTAACAGCAGAGTATGTTTTAACCGCGTTGTAAAGGAAAATAACAGACAATAATAGGTTATAATTCAAATCACTGTTCACTCTATTAAAAAAAATGGAAATAAACGTTTTTTTGGATGGAAAATAATGTTTTACGTGAAAACCATGCAAATGCTAAATGGCAATCATTATATTCATTATATAACTGTCATTATAATAAGATCAGTCAAATAGTGACGTTATTTAAATGCCCATTATTAATATGTATAAAGGATATTCTCCAAAGGTATTATAACGGCTACAGCTCTATATCATGGACTAAACACAATCCAATAATTTTGAGAGGAGTCCAACTTCATTCTTGAAGTTGTGTCGTCCTACCTTAAGTCTGTTACTGTGATTGACCTAGAATATTGGTAAGACATTTGTTGATGTCAAATATTAGTCTTCATGCTAATGAATTAAATTTATTCTTTATGGGCATAGTAGGGCACCTTTCTTCCTGCACCCAAAGAAAGGAGCACTAGAGGCTTTCAGAGTTTTTCTTCAGAGAAAATCCTTCAATGCTTAAGTCAACTATAAATGAAAAAGAGCCTTAGGTCTTAGAAGAGCAGCATAAAACTTAAGCAAAGAGAGAGAAGAGAGACAATTAGATTTATGTCTGAAGTGATTAGGGCTACTTATATAAACATTTGAAGAAGTTTTACCTTGAGCTGGACTCTTGTATTAGACAGCTCTTATTAAATCCTAATATGTGCTTAAGTCATGAAAGTAGCTCTGCTGATAATATAGCTTATTTGTATTAAACCTATTGGCTTTTTATTGTGTGACTGTGCTATTGTATAGCACAACTTTTTTCGAGCCATCTGGTGACTCTTTTGTACTGAGCAATCTATTAACTCATCTTCTGATTTGCCTTTTAGTCTTACTAAGACTAGTCGATCTTGATGACCCAAGTGTAGCTAAGCTCAAATCCCTAAGGGGATTGGTCAATTATATTCTGATTCATGAATTGCGTATATGTATTCATCAGATTAGTACCAAGCTAAGAAGGACTCATCACCGATCTGATTTCAATTTTAAATCAAACCAAACTAAAGTGGCCAGCTAACTTTCTAAATCATAAGCAATTCGAATTGGCTTGTCAAAGTCGATCATTAGAACTAAACTAAATGACATGAGGTGCTTAGATCGAGCTATCTGGACCAAGGTAGCTCGCACCTCAGCTTGATGATACTTCGATCTTTAGGTACTGAGATTGGCTCGTTACTTTCTATGCTATCTCAGAGTAGTTGACCTCTTGCGTAGAGTGTAGATTCTTTATAATTATTTTCACTTAAGTCTTTTAAGTCAATGTTGGAATCCCACACCTTAGCCAATCTAGGACAGTTTTGGGAAGGTTTGCCTCCCACTGTGGACATAGTAAGCTGGCTTTTTATTATCTGACCTTAGATTCCTTCAAAGTTTTGCCTAATTCTTGTAGATCGATTTTGGGATTTAGCTCTTATCAACTAAGGTTGGCTTCTTGTATGACTTTTGGTCACTCGATATATCTCTCAAGTCAGTGTTTGAGACATATGCCTTATAGGGAGATGTTGATCCAGATTAGCGTCCGAACTTAAAAAAGGTTTATTGATCAAGGTCAGCGTCCGGGCTTTAGAATGCTCTATCGATCAAGCTTAATCTACTGATCAAGGTTAGCACTTAGACTTAAGAAAGTGTCTGAGGTAATCTTAGTCATCACCCTAAGACATCAACAAGTCATATTAATGAAGAACACATCACTTACCAATTAGATTGATTTGGGCATTAACTCAAAAATTTTTATATTTAGATCACGACAAAAGTGTCAATTAGGGTTTGCAATCTATATAGCGAATTTAACCCAGCATCCTAATTTGAATCAAAATCAATATATGGATTTGATTAGCTGGTCTAATCCATAAAACCTATAGCATTAATTAAGACTCAATCAATGCAAATAGGGTCAAATGTAATTATTGGACTCAGTCATGTGAATTAATTCTTAGCCTTCTATCATTCATTGGGTTCAAGCTCATATATAAGCCAAATTTGATTTGGAATAAGGTTGAACCATATCCAAATTGGGATCTTGAATACCTAACTTAGGCTATGACATGTCATCAAAAGAAAATAAAAAAAATAATTTTAACATCAAATTTAAATGGTTTAGTTGGTTTAAGATGTTAAATTAAGATTTTGGTCCAAAAGCTTGCAGATTCAAGTCCCACTTTTAAGAAATTGTTTTAGCATTTAAATCTTATGAAGCTTCTATATCTTTTAAGAGATTATGAAAAGGTATCGTTTAAAAGAAGAGTCTTGATGCTTTGAGCTCATCAACCACATCAAAAGTGGTGCCAGATCAACTGCTCTTCAACCACATTGAAAGTGATGCCAGCACCTTATTTTAAAGCCACTAAGAGATCCAGCACCTTCTTTTAGAACCACTAAGAGATAAATCCTCTCTCATGGTTATTCCATGCTTCCACGCTCCCCTAGTTCAGCACGGCTTTGGAAGATTTCATGGATCATGGAGATCGCATACAATGATAGATGGTTATGGCACGCACTTAGAAAGATAAGCTCGCATTCATTCAAAAAGATAAGATGCTAGAAGAGATAAAGATGATCGCGCTCGTACGTGAATAAATTCAATTTTAGATTAAAAAAAGTTGCTCTTCCTTATCCTTATATCCACATCTCACGTGGCAACAAAGAGATTGATACACAACAATGTGATTTTCCACCGAAATAAGAATTAACGCCAAGGAAGAGATCGGGTATCCTTATCTCCACAAATCACGTAGAAGAGATTGATCCATGAAACGCTGAATCCATAAGATTTTTTTTTTTTGTTTTTTTTTTTTTTTCTTTCTCTTTCTTTGAAAGTAACGTAGCTCGTACGTCACATTCTAATACCGTGTCCTTCTATATATATGCGTCCTCTTAAGAAACAATCGTCCAGAGAGAAAAAAATTCCCTGAAAACTGAAACTGATACCTTAATCTCAACAACCCTGAAATCGATCCACTAATCCCAATTACCATCCCCTAATCTTAATTACCCCACATACCTCACTTCCCCTATCCCCTAAGAAACATTTGCTGATTCCCTCAAGCCTCACTACACTAGAACCCTATTTTAACATCCTAAAGCCCCTCTGCCTCAAACCCTATTCTAACATCCTGAAACCCATCTACCCTATTCTGATATCCTAAAACCCTTTTACCCAAAAAAAAAAAAAAAAAATCTCCTAAAGAAACCCCCAAAGCTTTCCAATAAGTAAATCAATAGAACCTCCAAAGTATGTTCCCCGAAATTTCTATGGAGCCTCGGTAGGAAAAAGAAATTCCTCAACATCCAATCGCTACCAGAGCCAGAAGCAATACGCAGATCGAGCAATGATAAAATGAACAAGCTGAGTTAAGCAAGATCAAATCAGATTGAACCAAATCAAATTAGATCCGGCTAGACGGAGCTCAAATTAGAATAAATAAAACTCAAATTAAGTTCAAAAGGGCATCCTACTTTTAAATCAAGCCCGATTGAGCTTAAAGAGGAGTCTTGCTTCTAGATTGAAATAGATTGAGCGGTAATTGAGCCCAAATAAATTATATCGAGTCTGATCAAGTGGTAATTGAGCCACATCAAACCTAATCAAGTAGTGATTGAGCCATATCGATCCTGATCAAGCAATAATCGAGTTACACCTAGTTAAATTAAGCCTAAATTGAGCTTGAAGGAGAGTTTTACTCTCAAATCAAGTCCAATCGAGTTTAATAAAAGGTCTACTTTCCTATTAAAGATTAAGCCATGTCAAACCTAATCAGTCCAACCTGATTATTCAAATTAAATCAAACCATATCAAATTAGATGGAACCCGAGTCCAAAAAAACTTATCTTTAAATAGGTTTTTGAGTTTTTTTTTATAATTTTGGTTTTTTAATATGTTCTCTAGGTTTTTTTTTATTATTATATTTTTTTTATTATTTTTCCAAGATGCCCATTTAAAGATCCCAACCAACCAGCTTGTTTCCTCATCTGATTATCCATTTGAGATTGCGATTCCTTCCATCATCACGGGATGAGACAGGAGAAGACGAAGGGAAGCTCACGCCGTGGGAGATCTTATCGCCATTGCTAAGCGACTTGCTCCCCAAGACGACGGCCAGCTTAAGAGGAGGTCTAATGGAGCCAAGGAATGGTAGGAGGTTCAGAAGATTTCCCGGCAAACTTCCACAGGGGAGGACACCGCTAACCGGAGCAAATGCCACCCCCTTGGGAGGGAGGCAAGACAATGGCATGACTGAACCAGCTTGAAGAGTTAAGAACCTATCCAGATCTGCTGGACAGAGGTCATCCTTTGTTCCTCTTCATGCTGTTAATGAAAATTTAAAGCCTTCTGCCGCCAGCGCTAGCCTCTGGAGAAACCTCTTCGGGAGAGTTAATGTCCCAAATATTGTCCCAAATATTGTGGGGTGGAATGGTAAGAATGGTGTTAATGCCACTTCCACTCAAGTCTCTATTAAGACCCTAAGGCCTCCATCTCATAATAGAGCATTCCATCTCCCCTCTCCATTTAAATCAGAAGCCTGTTTCTACTATGGAGAGACGGGCTATATTTCAAGAGTGTCAGCAGAAACGGTCGGGTCCATTGTTTATGCAAAGGCAAGGGGCATTCTGCCAGGAGGTGCAAGAGGGGCAGTAGGAAACTAGATTCACAGGAGGCTTTGTTTATTCCTGGCCATCCTAAGAGCTTGTCGATGTTCCTTCCGAGTGGAGACTTCTCATGTCCGTCTGCATCATGACCTAGAACGAGTTGCTGTCCTCCAAATCTCTATGACTCAGAGTGGGATCCCTCCTCCAAATGCCGATCAAGTTAGAAGCGGCTTTCGTCATTTATATTGGAGCTCCGACCAAGATCCTGCAGTGTATGAATGCAATGCTTTCCTGGTGTTCTTTCCCTCGAGAGGGAGGTGCTCTTCGCTCAAAGGCGAGGGCCATCAAACATGCCAAAAATACTTCTTAAAAATATAAAATAATAGATAATTAGGTAATCACATGTATACTTTACAATTAGTAGAGGCAACAAAAGTAGAAATAGCAATACAAGCAATAGAAGAGCAAGAGCAATATTGATACTACTAGCGATGGTAGGAATATAGCAACTAGTAGCAATGGTGATGATAAAAAAAGGTTATAGATTAAAAAAAAGTTGTGTTAACTAAATTTATTAAGAAAAATTACTCTTGACCAAAGGAATCCTCACAATCCATCAAATGCTTCTTAACTTAAGTACCAGATAATAATTTAATACGAATATAATCAAAAAAATTCTGAGCCCAAAATGACTCTCTCGCTCTCTCTCTCTCTCTCTCAAAAAAGTAATAACCAGGATTTGAATGATCTCCTCAAGGGCAAGCATTTAGGGAAGAGGTGCCAACTTGCTAAGCAGTAATCAGAGTAACAAAATCAGTTACAAAAGTGATAAATTTTTTTTGTTTTTAAATTATTGGTAGTGAAATCTATGCCTCCTCAAGTCCCCCAATCTTTTTTTATCTTTTTCATGAGAGGACGTTTTCTCCAGGAAGGAAAAATTTTACGGAGAACTAGTTTTTCGATAAATTTTCTCTGCAACCAAAACTGCCATGGACAACGAAAGCTAGTAAGCTACCATGTAAACATTGCTCACGTATATGCCGGTAAAGAGGCTTCTCACTTCTCAGGAGGAGATAAGGCCCCAAGACGAAGTGGCCATCTGGCTCAAGATAACCATGGCTAAGGCAACATTCAATTCCCCTCTATTTTTGCATCATCAGGCCTTTTCCACCACTTCATCCTCTCTGGTCCTGGAGACATAGAGGTCACTCCTTTGCAGAAGCCCCAGTGCAGAGCTGTTCCGGGATAATATAAAGACTAGACGCCCATCAAAAGAAATCATAAACTAGATTTTGTCAAACAGCTAATAGTATTATACTGCTTCTGAACTCTAATACAGCATGATACATACTATGATACATGGAAGGTACACCACGTACGGTAACTGAGACTCTACCCTCTCTATCACAGTACTAAGCACTTCAGCAACTTGATGGTTTGTACATAGAAGCAAGCCGAAAAAAAGAAAGAAAGCAAAGCTATAGAGCATACGAGCAAATCTTAAACGAAGACCCGGCGACGGTGCCAGTGCGACACAAACAAAACCCCTCCGAGTTCCGCGGCGGCTTGGGTGCTATCGAGTGGCTCTTTCTTTGGAGTAACGTTTTGGACTGGCTTGGGGTAGTAGTTAGCATAACGTGGTGGTAGTGGTGGTGGCCTTTTTTTCCGTCCCATGCACTCATCCAGAAGTTCAAAGGCCTCCGTCCCTATCTTAGCAAGGCGCTCGCTCCGAGACTGAGGTGCCATGCACAAGAGCCAAGAGCTTCCTTGCGTTGGGTTGCCAAGGCCTTGTAGGTGGCCATGCCTTATTTATAAACTGGAGTCTTCTTGGTTGACTCCAGTCAAGATTC
Source organism: Metroxylon sagu (assembly GCA_017589505.3). Classification (NCBI taxonomy): domain Eukaryota; kingdom Viridiplantae; phylum Streptophyta; class Magnoliopsida; order Arecales; family Arecaceae; genus Metroxylon; species Metroxylon sagu. Next base: position 2,489,470 of record JACVBY030000663.1, read on the forward strand.
TGCGGCCCCCTCTCCCACTCTCTAAGGGTCACTCTCGAAGTTAACTCCTCAGTTGCTCGAACTTGGGACAGGTGGACTGGATAGGAGGGCATTTTTGTGGCATCTAATGCTTCCCTAACCTATGAAGCCTAAGATAACAGGGGAATATTTTCCTTTACAAAGGAAATAGACAAGAGACAATAGGAGGCGAAGAGAATTGCTCAACTGAATGAGTGTTGATAACGGTAAAACTATCAAAAGCATATGATAAAAGTATATGACAGTATAAGATGATGGCAACCATCAGAGATATTAAATAAATCTTAAAACTATGTGCTAAAATTTGATTAGTTGAAATAAAATGACCCATACTACTCTTTAATTATCTTTTTCAATGCAAGAATTGATCTAACCCACTAAAATTAATAAATAATCCTGAGCCGTTCATTGTTAAGAGACCCAATTCGTAGTTAACATAATAAACTCATTCCAAACACCTATAAATAAAGAATCATTACCTTATTCAAGAGGTATGTAAGGCCCATTATTTTCTCATCTTTTCTATTATTCTCTTATTTAGCTATGTTTTTTTGAGTTTGAGGGCTAACTTAGGCGTTGAAAGATTTTTTCAAAGAAAATTTTAGGTTCATTCACTTTTCTTTTTGTGTAGGTATTGCGAAGCTCTATATTTTTTATTCTTGATCATCACTAATTAGTTTCTTGATTCTGAACTGAGTTCTTTCTGTAAAAATTCTGCATGCTGACGTACTATACTAATTCTCCATCAAAAAGCCTTACCGTTGGTGTTCAGAGCTAAAAAAGAACATCAATTACAATTGTAACAAGTATAATTGGCCAGGTGCAAACCATGATCATACCAATATTAGAGATCTAATAGGCTTGATTTGATTTGACTGGCCATGGTTAAAAAATCTAGTGTCCATTGATGAGGCTTAGCTTGAGTGAAGGTTCACTCATGCCTATTGATACTCTGCTTTGGGTTAACTTGAATCTAGAAAGATATTCCATGACATAGCTTAAAGAAGAGGTTGGGTTGGGCCTAACCCAACCCTAGGCCAGCATTAAAAATGACTTGCACTCACGTGTGATGGTAACCTTCCCATGATTTTTCTGGATTTTTTGGGCGTCGGAAATGCTGGAATCCCAAGAGTTTTTTTTTTTTTTTAACGTGGTGTTGAGCGTCTGACAACATTATGAAGTTAATTTCCTACACACACCGAATAGATTCAGTGTAATAAAAAGAATTTGATATAAGCATCTGATACTAGAATCATATCCAAACCATTTGGGATCAGATTTACTTTACTTTCCAGACAAGGAGCACATCTAGGAAATAAGTTATTAGATAATATTTGCCAAGATTAAGATACGTTCATCATCATTGGAAAAGGCAAGAAGATCAACAAAGAAGCGAAAGAAGCATTAAGTACAATTAAAGTTGAGATGATCCGGCATTATCTCTTTGCATGCAAGGCCAAACGTAAAGTATTTTTTTAGCTTCAAGGCAATGGATGCGCTTTAGATCCTCTTGTTTCCACTCGCGCAGAACCTGTTGCCGAACGAGCTATGGGAATCCCAACAAAAAGTTTCCAATGAACCTCAAATATGCCTTCAGGACGCTTGTGCTGCTTTTCTATTGGTTCCCTTACTGTACCAGCGAATTTATTAGTTGTCACCGGTGAGATGACGAAAGAATAAATATCTATCTTATAACTCTTGCCAGGGTGGTTAACGTCATCACCGGTGGCATATAATGACTTGGAGCAGTAACCGGCCGATGGAGAAGCGGAGCACCCATGGACCTAGGCCAGAGAAGCTGAAGATGTTAAAAGCTGTAGAGAATATTTCCCTCTTCCATGAAAATTTGCAAGGGTCCATGCCCCTTAATACTAATGCCCTTATAGTCTCCATGATAATCTTCAACTACCAAATAAAAAAAAAATCCTAACCGATAATAAAAGCTCAACAAACTTTCTCTATGAAAAAACTCTGAAGATACAAATCAGCAAGAATCACTTAAAGTCCTTCCATGTTCCTTATCGACTTTTCTAGAAAATCAACCTCAGTGGAAGAGATCCTTACTCTTTCTGTGATAGTCAATCAGGAGCCTTACCAAGTTATGATGAAGCTGGATTTCTTGGTGGAAAAAGATTAATTCTAAGGTGACCAGGCCTCAATACTTTGAAGGCCATTATATGAAACTATCATTCTTTATGAAATTCTCTATGGATCATGGGATCAAGGAACTCAAGAGAAACTAGTTAATAACTAAGCAATGCTACCCCATGATCCTAGGAGAGCAAACTGGAGTTAATAAGGTACTCATGGTGGAGAGCCTCAATTAAAGCAATGAATACTTTAAACTTCAACAAGGGAAGCTGGTGAAAGATCTCCTCTCGATCCCTTTGGTGGAGGGAGATTTGAAGAAGTTGACTTACATTAAGTCCACCCTGCTTGACAAAAACAAAGATTAGTTGGTGTGCTTCTTGCGAGCAAATATGAATGTTTTTGCCTAAAGCCCAATTGACATGCCTAGGATTGACTGAGACATCATTTTTTAGAAGCTTAGTGTCAACTCAGCCCACTGACCTGTGAGGCGAAAGAAGAGGAGTTTCGCCCTCTAAACGACTGGATGCAATCCAAAAAAAAGTAGGTAAATTTCTCGATGCCAAATTCATCAGAAAGGTGAGTTACCCAGAGCAGCTAGCCAACATGGTCTTAGGAAAGAAGGCTAATGGTAGATGGCAGATATATGTAAACTTTACCAACCTTAATAAGACCTATCCGAGGGACAGTTTTTCCTTACCCTAGATAGATAAGCTCATGAACACCAAAATACTCTTCATCTATTAAAAAAAATATATTATTATTATTTTCTTATCAATGTAATATAATTTCATTTTATAAGATTATATTATATTTATATAGTATAATATTATTATGTAACAATATAGTTATAATATTATAATTATCATAATACAATACTATAAATGTAATATTATAATATTATATTTTAATCTAAATATTATAATAATAAATAGTATGAAATAATAATAAAGTACCATAGTAGTGTAAAATATATTAAAGGTAGTTTTAGTATTATATGGTTCATGATTTTAGTTTTCTATACCATATCAAATAGGTTAATTGTAAATATCTAGAGATCTTTAACTACTAGGACTTACATGATGAATGTAGATCGCTAAAGATAAGATCATGATGGAATAAGAATCACTAATGATCTAAAATCACAATGATGATACCATTTGGGTTAACAAATGCTCCAGTATTCTTCCATGGAATGACTATTATACTAGAAAATAGGATAAATCAATAAAAATCTAGAATGTATAATTTTTTTGATGACCAACCAAACTCATAAGTTGGGTAGGATGTCCCATTAGAGAACTTCAAATAGAGTGCAAAATCCTTTCAATACTCATTGCCAAGCAAAGCACATATATAAAAGCCTTATCCAATGGCAAGACAATCAAATATTCTCGTATCTAGATCCTTTTTATAATGCAAATTTTTTAGTTATATCCAATAATATTGACCTTCTTTAGTAGTTCTTTATCATGATAACTTGCTTCTTGGTGGTTACCTCCATAAATAACTTGGTCTTATCTTAATAACTTTTTTTAGAAAGTTAATTTAGCTAATTAACAATCCAAGTATGGCCTATTGTATAAGTGGCAAGTAACCCAACACGGTTCTTCGAATTGACATTCATCAATGATAAACTAAAATCTTGAATGATCTTATATTTTTAACAATTTATTGTAGTTAATCAATGATCAATGAAATTTTAGGCATAAATGCTACCTCACAGAGCTTAATGAAAATAGATATTTTTGTTAAAATAAGTAAACATAAATTGAAATATAAAAAGAAAGCTAGTTTGGTCATAATAATAGGCTAATGAATTATTAATTATCTTGATTGTAATATATCATTACAACATCTAACATTTTGACCATGCATATTAACCATATTAAAGGCTATAATTTTAAAAATAAGTAGACATGACATTGACTATGATATGTGCCATAAGTTCAAATAAACTAATCATGCTTGTTAATCATGATGATGGTCATAATTTTGAATGAGCTAATCTTATTTATTGATTAAAATAGTGACCCTAAATTTGAATTGAAGGATTATAGTCATAATAATAATGATAGCTTTAAACCGGTCTATCATTCTTATGGATGATGATGATAGCCGTATTGTCGACTAAGTCATTCATACTTATTAATCATTATAATAGTCATAGTTTTAATTAGGTTGATCACACCCATCGAACATTACAGTAGCTATAGTTTTGAATATATCCATTGTCCTTATTGGTGATAATAACAACCATAATTTTAAGAATCAACTATAATGGTGACTGCATTGTTGAATGAATCAACATGCTTATAGATCAATAGGCCATAATTATTGCATGTTTTTGAATGGGCCAATTACACTTATTGGTCATGATTATAATTATGATTTTGAAAAGATTGATCATGTTTATCAACCATGATCATATTTACTATGTCTATTAATCATTTAAACTTTTCACTTTTTAATCCATAATAATTAACTTTTCTTAGCTTTTTCTAAGTAATCCAAATATTGCCTTGAGTATTTTATTATTTTTCTTTAAATTTTAAAGTTACCTTGCTAAGATTGATTTGTACACTCTTTGATTGTGATGTCAATATTTTTATATGATTATTCCCTTCAGGCGATCCACATTGAATTATCATCTCAGAGCTTTTTATTGGCATTATATCCTACTAGACTTCACCAAACATGCCAAAAATATTTCTTAAAAAAATAAAATGATAGATAATTAGGTAACTACTTGCATACTTTAAAACTAATAGCAATGGCAAAAGTAAGAATGGTAATGGTAGTAATACTAATAGCAATAGCAAGAATATAGCAATTAGTAGCAATGGTAATGATAAAAGAGATTGTACATCAAAAAAAAAGTTATATTGACTAAATTTATTAAGAAAATTACTCTTGATCAAGAGAATCCTAATAATCATGACACGCTTCTTCTCTTAAACACCAACAAATAATTTAATAGGAATATAATCAAAGAAAATCTGAGCCCAAAATGATTTATCCTTTCACTCACACACACATAGCAATACCCGGGATTGGAATGATCTCCCCAAGGCCAAGCATACAGGGAAGAGGTGCCAACTTACTAAACAATAATTGTTTACTTGAGTGGCAAAATCAGTTAAAAACATGATAGAATTTCCTTGCTCCCAAAATATTAGTATAGTGGAATTCATGCCTCCCCAAGGTCTCTGAACTTATTCCCCTTTTCGTGAGAGAACGTTTGAAAACGAAAAGTCTAACGGAGAACTAGATATATATTTTCTAAATTTATTAATTCTCCATACCAAAATAAATAATTAAAAAATCAAACATTCTCAAAAAAAAATATAAAAAGTAATTTTTTAATAAATTTTCTTTCCAGACGAACGTACTTTAGAATATGAACTCATCATATTGAAGGAACAAGTGCTACCATGCAAACATCAATGCCAAACTGTAGTTTGCTCGATGGCTCAAGCATATGCAGGCCTGGTCCCCTATCTCAACGTCCATTCAGCTTATTGGTGAAGATGAGGAAGGAGGGAAGGTGTTATAATAAAAGCATGCAAGAAAGCTTTGGTACGACTCATTATGACAAGAGATGTTCAAAGGAGGAGAGATAAATGAGAAATCAAAAGAGGATGAAACAAAATACAAGAGAAAATATAGGGATTTATGTGGTTCAACCTTCTAGTCTATGTCCACAAGTGTAAGAGAACAAAGAATTCTGAGAAATTACAAGAAGCATTTTTCATCAAACTCTAAAATTAGTAGGATCTCTTCCTTACCAAAAACTCTCTTATCAATCCTTAGACCCATGCACACTCAGCAGAGCTCTCTCTTGAACTCTTACAATTACTTTCTGAATTCTTTGAGATATCTCAAAGTCAAAGCTCCAGGGTTTGAATCTGAGCCAAAGCTACAATGAAAGTTAGGACAACCTATACTTATATAGAATAGGGATATGCAGTGTACTATAAAGACTAGAATTAGGTTCGACACATATATGAAAACATGTTAAGATTTGTCTTTTAAATTCTAAGGTAACACGTAATAGGACTAAGTCATATATGAATATGAAAATATATTTTTCTTCGGTTTATGAATTCTAAGACAAACTCCAATAGAAAGGATCGAAAACAACTTTATATCTAAACCCCTTAAAAGGCCCGAAGATGAAGTGGCTATTTGTTTCAAGATAATCATGGTTATACTTTTTCAGTTTGTTACTTTCAAAATAAACTCCAATAAAAAAAGATTGGAAATGGTTTTATAGCTTGGAGGCCCCAAGATGAAGTGGCCATTTGGTTCAAAATAACCATGGCTAAGGCAACCCTTAATTCCCTCCCTCTATTTTCACATCATCAGCCCTCTTCCACCACTTCATCCTCTCTGGGCCTAGAGAGATAAAGGCTCACTCCTTTGCAGAAGCCCCGGTGCAGAGCTGTTCCGAGATAATATAAAGACTAGACGCCCATCAAAACAAATCATAAACTATATTTTGTCAAACAGCTAATAGTATTATACTGCTTCTGAACTCTAATACAGCATGATACATACTATGATACATGGAAGGTGCACCACCTATAGTAACTGAGACTCTACCCCCTCCATCACGGTACTAAGTACTTCACCAACTTGATGGTTTGTACATAGAAGCAAGCCAAAAAAAAAAAAAAGGCTAAGCTATAGAGCATTGAAGCAAATCTTAACCGAAGACCGGGCGACGTTTCCAGAAAGACACAGCCAAAACCCCTCCGAGTTCTGTGGCGACTTGGGTGCTATCGAGTGGTTTCGTTGGAGGAATCTTTTGGACTGGCCTGGGGTAATAGCTAGTATAAGAAGGTGGTTGTGGTGGTGGTGGTGGTGGTGGTCGTGGCCCTTTTTTCCGGCCCATGTACTCATCCAGCATATCAAAGGCCTCTGCCCCTATCCTAGCAAGGCGTTCACTCTGAGGATGAGGAGGTGCCATGCACAAGAGGCAAGAGCTTCTTTGTGTTAGGTTGCCAAGGCCTTGTGGGTGGCCATGCCTTATTTATAGACTGGAGTCTTCTTGCTTGACTCCGGTCAAGATTCTGTGGCCCCCTCTCCCACTCTCTAAGGGTCACTTCCTAAGTTAACTCTCAGTTGCTCGAACTTGCCTTCCACTCTCTAGGGAATGGGCCAAGTGGAGTGGATGGGAGGGCATTTTTGTGGCATCTAATGCTTCCCTAAATTATGAAACCTCAGGTAACATGGGAATATTTTCCGTTACAAAGGAAATAGACAAGAGCCAATAGGAGGCGAAGAGAATTGCTCGACTGGATGAGTGTAACAGGTATAACTGGTTGGCTGCAAATCGGGAACATACCAATATTAGAGCCAGTTCTAATGGAGTTGATTTGATTTGGCTAACCATGATGAAGAAATTTAGAACGTGTTTAGTTTACCACATTGGATTGGAGTGATATGAGATTGCCAATCCAACCCTATGAGTATTGGAAAATATAAGGAGAGAAGTCGATTTGTCAATCTCATATCTATAGTTTTGGGATAATGTTGAAATGATAAAACTCATGCTGTTCGAATCCAATTTTTACTTTTTCAAACATAGGATTGAATTCTCAATCTAATCCTATCGATGCCACCATACCAAATGTGCCCTTAATGTCCAATGATGAAGCTTAGCATGAGTCAAAGTTTGCTCATGCCTATTGATACTCTGCTTTGGGCTAACCTGATCCTAGAAAGATTTTTCATGGCATAACTTGGTGAAGAGGTTGGGCCTAACCCATCCTTGGCCCAGCATTAAATTGAGTAAAGATGGACAGCATTAAGTGTGAAAATTTATTTCACCTTTCCATGATTTTTTGGGAGTCGGAAATCCTGGCAACACAAGAGTTTTCTTTTCTTTTCTTTTCTTTTCTTTTTTCGGAGTAAAATCTGAAGGTTTCATAATTATTTATTCTCTTTTTGCACATTTTCCTTCTCATGTGACCCCATGTTACCATTGCGTTGAATGTCTGACAAATGTATGAAGTTAATTTCCTTCATACGCAATATAGATTCGGTGTAATAAAAAGAATTTGATACAATATCTGATATTAGAATCACATCCAAACCATCTGGGATCAGATTTACTTTAGTTTCCAGAGAAGGAGCACATCTAGGAATGAAGTTGTTATTAGATAATATTTGCCAAGATTAAGATGCCTTCATCATAATTGGAAAAGGCAAGCAGATTAACAAAGGAGAAAAGGAAGCATTAGGTACAATAAAAGTTGAGAGGATCCGGCATTATCTCTTTGCATACAAGGCCAAACGCAAGAAATTTTTAACTTCAAGACAATAGATGCGCTTTAGATCCACTTGTTTCCACTCACACAGAAACTGTTGCAGAACGAGCTGTAAGGATCTCAACAAAAGGTTATTTTCATTGCACAGAGAACCTAAAAAATGCCTTCAAGACGCCTGTGTAGCTTTTCTATTGGTTCTCTTGCCGCACCAACGAATGAATTCGTTGTCATCAAAGCTGTCGAAAGAATAAGTATCAATTATATAACTCTTTTTGCGTGAGAGATTCTGTGCGTCTGAAGCATCATTTTTTGAGAAGGATGACTCATTTCTGAAGGCATCAAATTTAACAGAGGGATCTGATGGCGTCTGCCTGCTTGCGTCTCTTAATTCTTACCCTAATAACCTTCTTCCTCCACAAGCCGTTGGGAAGCGTGTAGACTGGGTAGAATAAAAAGTCATCAATAATGGATGCTAACAGGCTTGTGCTTATCCGACTGAGTGCTTCCAGAAGGGAAGGAAAAGGGCATCCCCAGATGAAGAGAATCCCACACTTTTCCATCCCTTTCTGTTGCTACTTTGAAAGTGGGGATGGAGGAGAATGAGTCAAAAGGTGGGTTTGGTCCGGCCGGGCTTTGGACATTCCTGTGGGCTGAGCACCAGGGTTCTCACTTGTCGGTGCCACATGTCCAATAGCTCTTGGTGGCATAGAACCTCATCCATAATAGGCGGACCGCAGGGTGATTGATTGCCATTAGAAAATTGACGTGCTCCAACAATGTCATACGTCTTTTGGCCCACAGAGGCTCCCACCGGGATTATTCTGGGAGGAATATGCTTAAGAACACACAAAAAAAAAAAAAAAAGCGGATGACCGCAACTTAACTTAACTCGACCCCAGTGTATTCTTCACACATCCTACTGCCAAAGAGATATTGAATAGATAAATCAATGGGCCTCAAAATAGAAGGCGCTCTCTTAAGCACTCACTAGCTGAAGAAGGTTTATCAATAGCTTCAGGAGTATCTGAAAGGATTCCTTCTGTTCAACCTACATGCAACAGATGCAATCTTAAGAAGGAGACTGAAGAATATTTATTCTTCTCTTGTTCTCAATGTAAACATTTATGAGAGATGATGCAATCTTAAGAAGGAGACTGATTCTTCTCTTGTTCTCAATGTAAACATTTATAAGAGTTGATGGAAGAACCATGCTTCAATTGATGTCGATCCATCCATTACGATAGACGTTCACATTGGCAATTCTGTAATTATTTATATAGGATAATTATGAAGTAATAAAAATCTTTATCTAAATTAATCATTGAAAGAATAAGAGTTCTTATTTGATTATAAGGGGATAATAATGAAGTAATCGAAGAGACTTTATTTTATGGGATTAGTACTCTTATCTAATCCTTATAAATAGTTATAAATGATGAGGCCAATTATTTCTGATTATAGAAAAAATACATTAGTTCTCTTTACATGAGGAAGAGATCTAGGATGCCACCTTTAGCCTCCGCAATTTTGGATGTAAAAAGCTTGTGACTGTGGTAGCCATTGCACAAGGTTTGCACAAGATAAGAAAGACATAATGAAATTCGTAACACAAGCCAAGAATTTTGATCCTTTTATTTAGTCCCTATATTTTTTTATATTTTCACCAACAGTGGTATTAAAGCATAAAAGTTCTTCACACTGATAGAGGCTAAGAGTATTTGCCTAATCAATTTTAGAAATTGTTTGAGAAAAAGAAAATACGTAGGCAATTAATGATTTCTAGTACTCCATAAAAAAGGACGTTATAAAAAAGAGAAATCGTATGCTCTTCGATATTGTTAGGTTAATGATGGCGCATACCAACCTCCCAATAAGCTTTTGGGAAATACACTTTTAACTGCTGCTTACATTCTTAACAAAGCCTGATTTGAAAGGTTTACGTCCATGGGGATCAGTGGGATATATTTACAATCCTTCTCATAAATATGAGAAATCGGGTCCTAGAGCCTATAGGTATATCTTTATAAGATATCTATATCACTTTAAGATTTATGTGATGCATGGTGAACATCCTGAAGGAGCAATAACTAAGCTAGAGTCTCATGATGTGGATTTTCCAAGCATTGGTGAAGTAAAGGGGAGTCTTAAATTATGAGTTATAAAAACCTCATGGAGACACACCTTTGTCTCAAGAGCATAATGAGGAATAATGTCTTCATCCAATGATTAAGGAAAACGGTGGGAGTGATCTTATAGCTAATAGGAGTATTCCAATCGATGGGAGTATATCATTAGAGGACTTTTAGAATTTGTGGCCTCGTAGAAGCAAATAAGAAACAGTTCCCTACCATCAATTTGAGATTGAAAGGAAATCCTTCCTCTGTGCTACATTGGATGTTTATGAACTAGCTTCTTATGAGAAAGCTATTAATTCACCTGCTTCTAAGAAATGGATGGATGCCATGAGGAATGAGATTAGTTCGATAGCTGAGAATAATATATAGGAATTAGTTGACATTCCCTCTGAGCGCAAGACTATTAGAAATAAGTGGGTCTTGAAAATTAAATGTAAGGCAGATGATTCAATCGACAAGTATAAGACCTGTCGCCTTATGGCAAAAAGATATACTCAAAAAGAGGATATAGATTATGGAGAGACATTCTCCCCAGTAGTGAGGTTTGCCTCTATTCACCTAATTATGGCTATTGTCACACGTTTAGAACTAGAGTTATTCCAAATGAACATAAAGACAATATTTTTCAATGGAGAAATAAATAAGAAGATTTATATGGATTAACCAATGGGTTTTGTGGTTAAAGGATAGGAGCACAAAGTGTGACACTTAAAACATTCTATTTATGGCCTAAAACAATCATTTAGGCAATAATATCAACAATTCCATCGAGCTATCACTTCGATAGGCTTTACAATGATCGATGAAGATCATTGCGTGTATGTCAAAAGGATTAAAAAAAGAATATTTATCTTTTTACTATATGTGGATGGCATTCTATTAGCCGGATATGATATGGAGTTAATCATTACCACTCAATAGCAGTTATCCTTCACATTTGAGATGAAGGATATGGATCATGCAAATTATGTATTAGGAGTTAAGATCTATACAGAGCACTCTAAAAGACTCCTAAGTTTATCTTAAGAGATTTACAGAAGAAGAATTTTAGAATATTTTCGAATGTACAATGCCAAGCTTGTTGATACTTCAATAGAAAAGGGTCATATTCTTAGCGCCAAACAATACCCAAAATCAAAAGAAGAGAAAAGGTAGATGGCCAAAGTTCCTTATGCTAGTGCAGTTGGGAGTCTAATATATGTGATGATATGTACTCGACTTGATATTCCTTTGCTATTAGAATAGTGAGTAGATATCAGAGTAATCCTGGTACTACTCATTGATAAGCAGCTAAGATGATTTTTCGATATCTGCAACATACAAAGAACCTTGCCCTATGCTATCATGGTGGTGATCTGAGGTTGATTGGATATAGTGATGCTAATGGATCTGCTGATCGAGATGAGCACAAATCTATATCAAGATATGCATTCATATTAAGTAGTGGAGCCATTTTATGTGCAGCAAGAAATAATCCTATGTCGCCTTATCCATGATGGAGTCAGAGTACATTACTTATATAGCTGCAATTCAAAAGGCCATCTAGTTGAGAAAATTCTTGTAAAGCTTGAGAATGACGGTGCATACAAATGATGCTGTTATGATTTATTGTAATAACACAGCTGCAATGTCTTATACAAGGGATCCTAAGTATCATGGAAGGTGGAAATATATCAACACCAAATATCACTTCATTCTAGACATAGTTGTATAGGGATAGGTGATCCTTAAGTATATCTCGACTAGTGATATGGTTGCAAATCTTTTTACCAAACCTCTTCCTACAAATATTTTTCATAAAAATATTAAAGGTTTGGGTTTGCATAGGATTTGATATTTTGTGGACAAGATAAACTTTATATAATATGGATATACTCTTCTTTTTATATTTTGATGCTTAAATTAATATACTATATCTTTACAAAGTATAATGTCACCAGGCTTTAATCAGCCTACACATACAGATGATCGCTCTGGCTTTGAGAGAGTGAGCAGGATAAGACATTTTGATCATCTTGGTGCTAGTTAACGAGCAAAATTTAGAATATATGTCACCTTAGTAAAGTTAAGATGAGACTATATAAGTCGAAATGGAAATAATCTATATTTTTATTTAGCCTGTAAATAATCAAATGTAAGCTTTCAAAGAAGACATAATGTGAGTGGTTGTCTTGAGATGCTTAGGTTAGACGCTTGAGGAGCGATTGAACCAACATTTATATGGTATTATAGGGTGACATATCCTAAAAAGAAGCTCCATTATAGCATACATATCATACTATATGTGCTATAAATTGACCATTTAAGGAATGACCGAATGGATTCCTGCTTCATCATTGTGTAAGCCTTGTGGACTTAAGAGTCCTTGCTTGTATCCTTTGAGACTTAGAACTATATCCTAAAATAGATACTTAATGATACTACTTTAGCATATTATTCAAGGGTCATAAATCATACAGTCTAGCAAAGCATGTTTAGAAAAACGGTCAAGGATAAATGGATTAACATAAGGGGCTAAGAAAAAACTGGTATCACACTTATGATTTGTGACTCATTGCTCGAGCAATTAAGTCGGATAAGAAATTCGATTAATTATAAGCACAAATGTATTAAGTGAGAGGTCAAACATAGCTTTATATTATTTTGAGGAATCAAAGATGCTTGATCTGGTATGACCAAATAGTTTGGGGTACATAATGAGATATTGAGTGGTAATGTTATGTTAGTATGATGGTGACTTAATATAATACTCCTCAACTTTATCTTTTTCGTTTGAATGCATGTTTCATTTCTTGTATGAAGATAATAAATGGATGAGAGTTCATTTGAGAATCCACTTTAATGCTAAATATGTATGAGTGAGAGATGTTGCAATAAACATCCACATTGGCATTTTATAATTATCCATATGGGATAATTATGAAGCAATAAGAGTCCCTATCTAAATTAATCATGAAAAAAGTAAGAGTCTTTATTTGATTATGAGGGGACAATAATGAAGTAATCAAAGAAACCATGTTTTGTAGGACTAATACTCTTATCTAGTAATCCTTATAAATAGAGGATAAGGCCGATTACTTTTGATAACAGAAAATACATTCATTCTCTCCATGTAAAAAAGAGATCTCTCTCTATTAGTTTTCCTTGGCTATCACCTTTGGCCTGAGATTTGGAGTGTAAAAAGCTTGTGGGTGACTTTGGTAGCTGTGGCACGAGGCAAAAAAGACACAACGAGATTCGTAATACAAGCCAATGATCCTGATTCTTTTTATTCAATCTAAAAAAGGTATTCCACTTGCGCCGTGATCTTTTATTTTTTCACGAACACATCCAATAATCATTAGACTTTATGCTATCTTCTCCAAAGGATTTTAGTATAAGCTTTAGGGTCTATTTGGGATAGTTAGCGGCCCCAACTATTGGCCAACAACAACTGGGGCTAATAGTATCTTACATAACTGTTGTAAAACAGCTACTTGAAAGTATCTCAGCAATCAATCCGAATAAGACTTTACTTAACCTATACTAGATTATATATTATAGCTAATTTAGAATGTTAAGAAGGGTTATATTTTCCAATATATAAATTTCAATTCAAAACCTATTCTACACTAAGCAGTTTGCCAAGCACAAAAGTTTTTTTTGATTCATCAAAAGTCATCATTTACTTATGATCTCTAAGATTGTTTTCCACAGTCTTTAGTGGATATATGCCATACAACTTCTATCTCTTGGCAAGCCCTTCAATCAAGTTTCTTAGAAGTTAATTTTGATAGTTCAATGAGATCCAATAGTTCAGGTACCAAATTCTTAATTAGGAATTCTTCTGGAAGAATTTTACTAGCTAGATCTATTCCTATTCAAGTGCCTTAGTTTTAATTACAAAATAAATAATAGCTTGGTAGGGTTCTAGTAAAGTTTTTTTTATTTTTAGAGAATCGAAGGGGAGTGCTACCTCCCCCATAAGAAAATTTATTAAAATCAAGAAGGTTACAAAGAATTAGCAATGGAGGTTAGAAGCTTACATATATCTTTGTGGAAGTATGATCACTTTCAGAAGTAGAGGTTGTCCCATAAAGTGAAGGTAGAGATAATTCTGTAAATGATCGAAGTGGAGGGAGAGCATTTATTATGGAAGAGTCTTATATTTTTCTCATTCCATAGGTGCCACATGAAGGACAAAACCAGTTGATCCCAATATTTCCTTCATTTGCCTTATACTTTCTTCCTCCTTCATTCTGTCCAATGCTTAGAGAGAGAGAGATAGGAGGTCTACCCAATCTAAAATAGTTGGTGAAGGAGCTAATATCGAATTGGAGGAGCAGCCAACAATAAGTGATCACCTGAGAAGAAGCAACTAATAATAAATGATCACCTAAATCCTGATTAGCTTCACAAAAGATGCAACCAATGCTCACTGACTATCCTTTTCTTACTAAGTTATCCTTCATGTGAAGCTTGTTGTGGAGGGCCAACCAAAGGAATATCTTTACTTTCTCCAGCACAAAATCTTTTCATACAATATTGTAGAAAGGGAAGAAGACATCGCAATGATCCACGAATTTATAGAAAAAAATCAACAGTATATCTGCCATCATCACAAGGCTTTCAACTCAATATATCTGAAGTCTTAGATGAGTAAATAGCAAATACCAATCTCTGAAGTTACTATGCTTACAGATATTCTAAGGATGAGAGAGGACCATAAAAAGAAACTTTCCAGTATAGCACTCTGTGACCACATCAATGCCATAGACTTATTCCTCTTAGTAGTTCGATCATATAGCTTCTCCAAAAGTAGGGCCAACAGGATGGGAGCTATCTATCTTCTCGAAACCTGATATTCTCTCCATTACCAAGTTTGAAGACCATATAATTCCAAAAGGGATCCAACTCCTTGTAAATATCCTTCCAAATTGGGGAGGATTTCCATAGTCTCTTCCTTATCCTCGAGTTGAAGCAACATTTCAAGTAGTAAGCTTTGGAGATTAATTTTACCTAAGCACTGCTATCTCCAGTTTGCTTGTTCAGATACTTCCAAACCCATTTAACAAGTAATACCGGGTTCATAATTTTTAGGTCTTTAATATTTAGACCACCCTCCTTGTTATCTTTGCAAATAGTCTCTCAATTGACTAAATAGTAAAATCCACTAATTACTTCTTTATCTTTTCAAAGGAAAGCTTTTTTGATTTTATTAATCTTATAGGTCCATCTAGGAAGCTTGAGAACTGACATGTAATATGATGGAATTTTAAGGAGTATTAGTAAAGTTGTTCATTCATTTGTAACCACTAGTTATATGATAGAGGTAACTAAACAATAGTTATAACTTATCTAAATGATGGGTGATTCCTAATACATCCACTTATTGCTGCAAAATCTCTAAATTTTATTGTCAAATTCAGAAAGCATTGCTTATCTATATGTACTTAAGAGTGAAACCAACCTACAGACTTCATAATAAGTTCAGTCCATAATTTTGAAGTGCCAATAGCATAAAGTGCAAATTATTCACCTTAACTTAAATGAGATTATAATGATCTCCTTATAACCCTAAAACAAAAACAAAAAAAAAAAGGCTTTATAACAAGGCCAAGATCACACAGGTAACACAATTTGATTTCGAGTGAATTCATTCTTCTCTGTTCCAGACTAGCCTAACCCGGGCTTGACATAAATTATATTAAACACAGGCTAAAATATTTTACCATCAAAAACATTGAAGCCAGCTTGAGTAAATAAGGGATATGCATTGGCAAAGCGAGCTTGGACTGGCTGTTAAGACTTAATCTAACCTGTCAAAGTTGCAGCTTGATTTGACATGAAATTTGAATTATAAAAACAAATCTAATACCACCAACTAGACCTAAAGTAGTGGACCCAACCAAGCCTGTCCCAAATCAATAGGCCTAACCAAATTTTGAGAATTTGAAGCAAACAACTAAAATAGCTAGACGTTAACCTTTTGTTAACTTGCAATAAGAAAAGTCTTAGATGTGGACTTGCAAGATGCAAGGCTTTAATTTCTTAAAAACCATCAACTTATGGTGAGAGATTGAGAGTATGAGATAACACCTGAAATATCATTATGAAAGCTTTAAGTGTACTTCATTAGGTATTTTTTATTTAACAAGTGATATATATATAAATTTTATACTTATTAATTACTTAAATTTTGTTAAAAAATAATAATAAATATATGTTTTTGTTAAGTATAATGATTATATATATGTATCATTTAATAAATAAAAAATATAATGATAAATATATAACAGACTGCATCTAATTTTTATTCACATTACTAGCTGATGATTAAAAAAATATTAACTGATAATAAAAGTCATGGACAATGCCATTTTTCAAACCCACAGAAAAATCTCCATCCAAGAGGCT
Organism: Metroxylon sagu; assembly: GCA_017589505.3. NCBI lineage: Eukaryota > Viridiplantae > Streptophyta > Magnoliopsida > Arecales > Arecaceae > Metroxylon > Metroxylon sagu. The sequence goes on from JACVBY030000663.1 coordinate 2,506,382, forward strand.
ATGGCTGGCGCTATCCTAGAAATAGCGAAACCCATCCACACCGAGTGCAATGCAATGCGTTTCGAGGCAAAATAAATTTTAGCGACGGTGCGCGTCAGGAGGAATCGCCGTCCTAAACGTCCCAGTGCCATCCCATGCTCCTGGTTGGTAAACGATCATTGAATAGAGATTGGGTCCCATCCCATCCCATGAAACCATTCGCGTTGAAAGAGACTCCTCAGTGAAAGGACGTCAAAGTTTATCCGCTAGCCATTATTCATCAAGGCTAGCACGTGGCCTGTCTTTTTTTTTAATACACGGCCCCCGTCCTGAATAATTAACCTATTCTATCACCTTTTTTTTAGGCCTAACTAAACATTACAGGACTGGTGACACCGGGATTAATTTGTGTTAAGAGTTCCTGAACACCTGGCAAAGTAAAGCAATGCTGTTGTTTTAATTTAAAATGTTATCTTCTGGGAGCAAGTGGAATGTGGACCCAAGGATGCGCCTCGTGATGGCAGGCTTTTGTCAGCCCGCCCACCGGGTTTGAAACCTCCGCCTTTGAGAAGGGCCCTGGTTTTGTGTTCTAGAAGGGCCTTTAATCTCCTGAATTGAGGCAGTGATGCTTTTCTTAAGAGCTAATCTTATCTATAGTTTATATGTTTAATAAAATAAGCATCTCACGGAAAGTCTTGTTGAAGAGCTGGCTTATGGCCTCTCTTGTATAACAAAGGCCACATACAATGGATTGATCCTATCATGCCGTATGGGCGCTGATGCACGAGTCAAGTCGGATGAGAGAAAAAAAAAAAAAAAAAAAGAAAGAAAGAAAGAAAACAAACAAAATACACGCGGAAGACTCCTGTTATCGATGTGCTGTCTCCTTCTTTTTTTCTTTTTTTTTTTTTTTCAAACAAAAAAAAAGACAAAAGGAGAGCTTTTAACTATTTTAATTGAGCTGGGTTATATGTGGTGTAAATGGACTTGCCTGATCGTTGATGGGTTGTACGGTATCCTGAGACAAACAAAGTGGAGGAGAAAAAGTTGAAGTGGTTGGAACGCATGTTAAAGCTTGATCAATTCGATGGCATGGGAAGCAAAATCTTTTGATGGGACCTAACATGTTTTCGTATGTGCGAAATTAATTTTCATCAAATCATATGCGGATAAATGTTATTTATACGTCGGATATAAAAGCTATATTAGAAGCGAGAGAAAAAAACTGACAAACGGATCCGCACTTAATAGGAATTAATTATAAATTAGAACTATAAATAAATATATAAAATTAAATAAAAAAATATAATATATAGAATATAATTTTATTTTAATTAAAATAAAAAATAAATAAAAAATAAAAATTAAAGATTATGAAGTTTTAAAAGTGATTATTTTTTAATATTTAGGATCGTTTATTTATAAGGAAAAAATTGAGAATGAGATTATTTATAAGATTAAAGTAGGTTATATGAAATGGAGACATACAATAAGAATATTACGTAGTCATGAAATATCTTTCCAGTTGAATGAAAAATTTTATGAACTTTATATTATGACATGATGAACAATTAAAAATTTATATATATATAAAAGATGAATGAGATTAAAATTAGAATATTAAAAATAATATATATGGTAATATAAGAAAAAAATGAAATAAGAAATGAAGTATAAAAATAACATTAATTAAAGATAAATTAAGGAAAGAATGACTTTGGATATTTCGTAACATAAGTATTAGTATGAATGAGTGCTTTGATTTTGATTCATGTATAAGAGCAAATCAAAAATTATATGAAAGAAAATGATAAATAAAAATTTAAAATTTTTATATTTTATAAAAAATAATTTAAAATCAAACAGAACAAATAAAAAGGATTCATATAGTTAACCATCATAAATTTAAAATTAAGACTTTATGATAGTTATTGTTGTTATAGTAACCTTTAGATAGGTGAATGAAAAAACGTTCTCCTAAAAACTTATTTTCATGGAATTGGGTATGTTTTTTTTTTTTTTTTTTTTGTCTGTTATTAGACATTAGTACGGCATAATCAAATATTTATTTAAAATTCAGGTAACTTTCTACTGCAATAGATGGCTCTAGTGATCTTATTGCAGCAATAATAATTTTTTTTTATTTTAAATAGCATCATTTGCCGCACATAAATTTATGGCGTTTGCTACCTTTTTTTACTCACTATTTTTTAACCGATTGGAAGGAGTACTATCAAAAAATACTAACACCTTACCTATTACAACTGGTTGCGTTTCAATTGTCTTGTTTTTTAAACTCCACCTGCATCCCCAAACATCCTTCCTGTTCCTTCTCCTGCATGCCTCCCCGGCCGGACCATCCATGCCGCTGACAACGTCAGCGATGGCACGGCTTGATTCATCCCCCCCGCACGGCGCCGAGCCCACAATCTTCACGGCGGCGGAGGAGGACCGTACTGCGCGGGCAAAGGCCGTGTCGAGTCCCATCCCTCAGGCCTCGAGCGCATCGACGTCGGTGCGGAGGGGCCTGCGTTCGGCCAGAGGATCGCCATGCTTGGGCTCGCCCTGGCACGACCACGTGATTCCACTACTCGCTAATGACCCGCTCCATCTTCCCATGTTACTCTGCCCCAGCCAGCGTAAAAATCAGCCCCTTTGGCCCTTTGCCACCGCCGCTGTCGTCATTCGTAGGACAGCACGAAATAAATAAATTTAAGTTCATCTCAAGTAGATTCGTAGCATCATCATATCGTGTCATGTGTCAATTTTTCGATTTAAAAATAGCATGATTGTAATTTAATTAATTTAAAATTAATTTATTTTTATTTTATTTATATAATTAATTTTTATAAAAAAAATTAAATTTAAATTATTTACTTTAAATAATTTAATATTATAATTTTTTTTATGCAGTTAAATATTATATTAAAAATATATGTGTTTTATATTAAAAATTAAGATAGCTAGTCTTACCAAACAAATTGTATCCATTAGCATTAAATGAATCATTAAGTTTAAACATATTACATGCATCATTTTGTGTTATCTATTAATATTAAAATTTTTTCCATATAGTGCTGCGCCTCAAACAAATGAATTACCACCTCTAATCATGCACTTAGGTTGAGCGAAGCAGACGAGAGGTGTGAGGGGGCGACGCGAGGAGAAGCGGTAGCCCCAAGGGCTGTGCCACCATGTTCAGCGACTCCTTTTGTCACGTCCATCCACGGACATGAGCGCCGTTGAGGAGCTCTTATTAGGAGGGAAGGGGGGAAGAATAGCAGGAAAGGGCCAATGAAAAAGACAGCTAGAAGACATTTTTTAATAAAAAGAAAGACTAATTCTCGTGCCTGGTAGTTATCCAATCATTCATTTAACATTTTTCATTTTTGTATGCATAACCAACATTTTTCATTTTTGTATATATAACCAACATTATGTATGATATCTCAAATTTAATTTCATATTAGATAAAAAAAAAAAAGTATGTTATATACTTATAATTCAAATTTATTTACTATCAATTAATTTTTACTTAAATTTTTAAACTATATGATTTTAACCAGCAGATGAACTTAAAGGGTTACAAATAGTATTAGACCATATGATTTCAGTTAGTAGATGGACTTAAAGGGTTACAAATGGTATTAGAACCGATTCTTTGAAACACGTGGTTAATAATTTGGACATGATATAGCTAATTTGGACATGATACAACTAGGTTTTAAAAATAAAAAAAATATCTTTTATTAAATAATATATACTTAAAAATTATAATTATTTGAAATAATTTTGCTTGCATAGGGTGGTAGTTCCAATTAAATGAACTTACTACTTTTGTGAAGGGCCAGTGGATCCTTCTGTATGTACCAGTGATTGTATATAGATTTTTAATATTCTTTTTTGCACCATTTTATACAAATTAATTTATTTGTCAAATTGTAGAGAACAACTTAAGTGTTGAAGGTCCGGAAGAAATGAGTTGATGTTGTTGACACAAAAATGAAGGGAGAATTCAATTCGCGTACGTTGAAGTATAGGGCTAAATGATTTTGAAGAGGACTAAAATATTTTAACATTCTGATTAGATGTAGTTTTGAGGATCAACAAAGCAAATAATATGATAAAATCATAAAGCCATCATTTCACAGCATTAATTTATGTTTTTTAAATAAAAAGTATTTATAAATAAAAAAACAAAAGGTTAACAAATGAACATGTATCAATAAAATATTATATAAAAAGATTTTTAATAAAAAAAATAAGATATGATTTAATTGAAAAATACTTTGGGTCACCGGTTGTGCACAGATAAACAATCCATCAATCCATAATCGCTGACCTGATAATTATTTAAATAATTAATTCACCGAGCTTGATGATAAATTTGGAAGTTGCAGCAGGTGATAAATTTGGAAGTTGCTCCAATCCTTTCTTGCGATTACTTATTTTGATTTAGATAAATAAAACGGAGTAAAAAGAGAGAGATAAATAAAACGGAGTAAAAAGAAAGAGCTAAGGTCACCCATTGCCAGCTCCCGGCTTAATTCACCTATCGTCCATGAAAAAATCGGCGATTGACTGAATAATATCTAAAAAGTTGAGAGACGTCATCTATTTTTCATCTTTCGGGCACCACACCAATCAGGAAACGGCGTTACAGGACATGTGAACAGAGTGGCCCTGAAAACGGGCGATCCATGCGTAGCACTGAAAATGCTCTCACACCGGAAGTGGTCCCGTGATCCCGGGGGGAGCCAATTCCGAACCAGAATTCATACAGGAGCCCTCTTGGTTGGTTCGCTGTTGGTTCGTCGATTGGGTGGCAGCACCAGGCTTTGCCCCTCGAAATCCAGCGCGCCGCATCCGATGCCTCTCCCAACGCCTCCCCCTCTTTAAACATCGCCCCCCCTCCATCGTCTACCCCAAATCCCGCGACCCCCCTCGGGGAACTTTCCTCTTCTTTTGCTTCTCCTTTTCTCCCTCCATCCCCTGTTCTCAGTCCGAGACTGTGAGCTCCAGCCATGGCGACCCCCAAACTCGGCCGCATCCCCAGCATCCGCGAGCGGGTCGAGGACACCCTCTCCGCCCACCGCAACGACCTCGTCTTCCTCCTTTCGAGGTCCCCCTCCTTCCTTCTCTCGATCGTTCACCTCGTCGACCGAATTCGACCTCTAACCCAACCCTAATCATAACCCTAGCCATGGAGTCGCCGTTGCCTATGGATGATCGCTGACTATAACTCTTCGATCTTCACAGGTACATGGGCAAGGGGAAGGGAATCCTCCAGCCCCACCACCTCCTCGACGCCCTCGCCACCATCGATGACCACGGCCGCAACCATCTCTCCGAGGGTCCCTTCTTCGAGGTTCTCAAATCCGCCCAGGTTCAGATCCCCGTCCCCTTTCTTCTGTACTCTGTACGTCCAAAAAGGGTATTTCTTTCTTTAGTATTGATCCTACCTTGTTTGGCGGGGAATTAGGAAGCCATAGTTCTGCCCCCTTTTGTGGCCATAGCCGTGCGGCCGAGGCCTGGCGTGTGGGAATACGTGCGGGTTAATGTCTACGAGCTTAGCGTCGAGCAGCTTTCTGTGTCTGAGTACCTCCGTTTCAAGGAAGAGCTCGTCGATGAGCAGTAATGATCCATATAGCCCTCGAGGTTCTTTATTTGTATTTCCGTACTCTCCCATTTTTATCGTAACTTCGCGTGGGTTAATTGTTTCAGTAGCCATGACGATCACTTTGTGCTGGAGCTCGACTTCGAGCCTTTTAATGCTTCATTCCCACGGCCGAACCGGTCGTCGTCCATCGGGAATGGGGTTCAGTTCCTTAATCGGCACCTCTCCTCTATTATGTTTCGGAACAAGGACTGCTTGGAACCCCTGCTTGATTTCCTCCGGGCCCACAGGTTCAAGGGTCATGTAAGTGTAGCGTGGAGTGAAACTGAGAATTTTTCATTGTAATATATAGTATCACTGGATTGAGTCGGATATATGTGGTGGGACAGGCGATGATGCTGAATGATAGGATACAGAGTGTGTCTAGGCTTCAATCTGTGCTTGCAAAGGCCGACGAGCATCTGTCTAAGCTCCCACCTGCAACGCCATTTTCTGAATTTGCCCATGTGTAAGAAAATAGCTTCCTTTACACATATAATGTTAACACAGTAGAGATATCATGGTTTATTAAACTTTTTATATGGAACAATTATGGTTAATTACCAGCTCGACTTAATAATCTGATGGTAGATGAAAACTGTACCTTTTTTTTATAGAGTTAACGTATTTAACTTTGAAATGGGTATGCAGCACACCTTGGTTCGGTACCATATAAAATGATTTGACCAATTTTTACTTCTTAGCCAGAGGTGTGTGAATTACAACAGCCATACGTGATCATCCAGAAGCTATAAAACCGGTTTATTAGTTATTTATCTCCTTTATTGAGGAGAAAGCCTTATTTTTCTCTGTACATAATTTGCCAATCATTACCATTATGGCAGGTGTTGCAAAACTGGACCTTTGTAATTACCTATATTTTAGCCAAAATTTCATAGCTGTGCTTAATCAGGTATACTAGCTATCTCGAGTCAATCCTAGATCATGACTTTGCAGTATTGATTATCTCTAAGATTTTCTTGTCAGGAACAGCTTATCCAGCATGGGGTTTTATAGAAAAAGACCTTCAAGATCTATATTTTAAGTACATTAAAGCCAGTTCGAGCCTGTTGACAACCTTGTTAAAAATTAATTTTCAGGTTTCAAGAGATGGGTTTGGAGAAAGGTTGGGGTGATACAGCTGAACGAGTGTTGGAGATGATTCATCTTCTGCTGGATGTTCTTCAAGCTCCTGATCCCTCCACTTTGGAGACATTTCTGGGGAGGATTCCCATGGTGTTCAATGTTGTAATTGTTTCTCCCCATGGGTACTTTGGCCAGGCTAATGTATTAGGTTTGCCAGACACTGGAGGGCAGGTACTGTTTTGTTTAATATAATCCAATCCTGCTTTTCCTTTTCTACTCTACTGCATATGAGATGCTTTTTTATCTCGCTGTTTGAAAATTTTTGGGTTTAACTAGAAGAAGTCTTCTTAGCTTATGCACATGATGCACAGATTGTCTATATATTGGATCAAGTTCGTGCACTAGAGAATGAAATGATTCTGAGAATGAAAAAGCAGGGGCTGGATATTGATCCCAAAATTCTTATTGTAAGTGTATTTTGATATTCCTTTCATATTTCATTTTCATATTGTAGATGTTTCCATTTGCTAACCATTAAATTTACTTGCGTGCTCTTTTTTCATTTATATGATATTGTGTGTCAACCTGCCTTCACTAATAATACCATGTGTGTTCACCTCATTGCGCTCATATCACTAGCTTGCATTTATTTCCTTTTTTGTTCTCTTTTTATTTTTTAAATTAAGTTCTTATGTGGTTTCCTGTTAACTGAAGGTGACTAGGTTAATACCTGATGCAAAAGGGACAACATGCAATCAACGGCTTGAAAGAATTACTGGAACACAACATACTCACATCCTGCGGGTGCCTTTTAGAACTCAAAAGGGAATTCTTCGGAAATGGATTTCGAGGTTTGATGTATGGCCTTACTTGGAAACCTTTACAGAGGTAACTTTCCATATACTAAGTTTTAATTTCCTCAAGTGCAATGTCATGATTTTAGTTCGAGATTCTCAGTGAAGAACAACCTATTTGATAGAATCTTCTTCCTGAAAGTTTTCTGGTTTGGTTGTTTACTATGTTAAATATCTGTGATTTGATTTGCACAAGCAGTTCATTAGAGTGGCCTTCGGGAAATTTCTTGAGGTGGGGTGGTCGGTGCCCAAATCACACTGCATTTGCAAAGAGTACTTATTTGTAATTATATAAATGCATATGCATGGATCAAAAATTTCTTTTGGAGGTTTATGAGGGGAAATAATATTTCACAGGAAGTGTCTCAGTGAATTCTTGTAATTGGAAAAATGAGACTATAGGTTTTTATTTTTTTAATAAATATATTTCTGTTTTCTTGTTGTAATCTGTTAACATATTATTTTACAATCTGCCTGAATGAGTCATAACTGGATTAATGGAGTAGAAACTCACCTCTTCCCATTTTTCACTGGAGGTACACAAATTCTTTGCAAGAAATCTAGAATGCATGTTGTCTTGAGTATTGCATCCCTGTGACATTAAGTAGAAATCATTGCTAAAATGATATGCAGAGAAGAAAAAGAAGGGACATCTGAGGCTTCTTAGGCTGCCATCTTTTTGAAGCATGATTCTTACCCTTTATAGCATGCGGCCATTTTATTTAGGAAGTTAACTTACCGTCTTATAGCTGTCCAATCATAAATTTTTTGTTAAGGTTACGTTTGAATGGAACATTTTAAAAATTTCTAAATTTTAAAATATAGCATTTTAAAATTTCAGAATTTTATAAATTTTTTGGTTGAATTGTTGTTCTTGAAAATAAAATTTTGTCCAAAAATTATAAAGTTTTATATAAATTTTATTTTATAATATTTATATAAATTTATGTAATTTTACATAAATATTATAATATTTTTATGTAAATATTAAATATATATGTAATAGATATTTAATATTTATTTTAATAAAACTCATCAATATTTATTGTTTTACTATTAAAATTTTATTATTAATATTATTGTGCATATTAATAATATTTATGAAATAGTAATATTTTTATATATTTAATACTATATTTATTAAATATTTAAATTTATTTTTTATTTAAAAATACTTATTTAATAATAAAATAAAAATATTTATAAATAATATTAGAAATTCCTTTAATTAAATTTACATTTTTATTTTATTTTTTATCATTGAAAAATAAAATTATTTTATAAAAATATTTGTACAAATATATAAATTAATCATAAAATATTTATAAATATTTATTATTATAAAATAAAAATAATTGAAAATTAAATATGAATTTAATTAAGTAAATATTTTAATTTAATAATATTTATATTAGCAGGATATATTATTAATAATATATTTAATAAATTGTTATTAATAAAATTATTATTTTTAATAAATTTTATTTTGTTTATGTAATATTTATTTATCAATAAATAAATGATATTTATGTAACATTAACAATTATTATTATTATTTATGTAAATATTAATAATAAAAATATTAATATTTTAAATACAATAAATATTAATGTAATAAATATTTAATAAAAAATAATAAATATATAAAATAAATAAAATGAAATAAAATTATAAAATTATTAAAAATAAATATTTACATGTGAAATAAAATAAATATTAAAATAAATATTAAAATAAATATTAATCTAAATAAAATTTTTATAACATTTATGTAAATATTTTGGCATGTAAACAAAACTAAATATTTTGTCAACTTTCAGGTGGATTTTTCAGGAGGGATTTGTAAATGATACCTCTAGAATTGAAATTTATAAATAACCACTTTGAAGGATTTATAAATTCCAAGGAATTTTAGAAATTTCTTTCTAAGAGCAGCAAAATAATAAATTTTAGTTTTGGAATTTTAAAATCCCTACTTCAAATGAAATTCGTTATAAAAATCCTTCATCCAAACACACCCTAAGTCGTGATGAGTCTTGAAGGTTAAAGTCTAAGCAATCACTTATGTGAAGATGCGGTCCATATAAAAGAAATATATGTTGCTGTTGTGCTGATAAAATTTGAGGGTTGTCTACTTCATCCGCTTGGATCAATTTCTCACTTTTGTGGTTAAAAAAAATGTGGGCTATATTTTGCAATTGGCCAGTCTGTGATTAAGTTAGAATTTATGAATCAATAAACTTGGCATACTTTATGTTTGTTTTCTTCTATGGAAACTCCAGCTCATATTGTTTTTCCTGTTTGTTAGCTCCTTACACTTCTTTCTTATCTGTTGCTGGTATTTCACCCTATGTTGGAGGTGAATTGCCTTAAGTGATATTTAAGCAAAGTGGTCCATCTCATTTCTCTTAAGGAGAATACGATGGTTCGTTCAAAGAGAACTCCTAGAACACTACTATTCATGAACAGGATGTCCTGTCAGAATGCATTGATAAAATAGCCTCTTGATGGAGATGTTACATATTAATACGTGTTCATGCTTTAATGCAAGATCTCCCCTAGTTCAACGTACTTCTCCTCATTCTTTGTTTGGCTATTTGGGCACCAATCTTGAAGATGTGACGCCGTTTACTTTGGTTTCCTCATAATCATCCCTTCTGTCTAACATCTCCACCCAAAACTCCATGCGCGCGCGTGCGCACACACAGAAAGAGAGAGATGATACTAACCTTAGAGAGAGAGAGATAGAGAAAGAGAGAGAGATATATGATACTAACCTTCTTATTTTCTCGAGGAGACAATTATCCAAAACTTTGATGTATGTATTGGAATGTCCATCTCTACACACATCCTCTCATCTCAGGATTAAAGTTCTTGTTACTTGGCTTTTATCATGATTCTTATTTCAATAGGGATCTTACAAGCCACATTAGTGATGCTCACTAATGATTTAATGTTTGTTGGAGTTCAATGATCAAGCAGCCTAACCATGAAAATGAACATTGATAGATCTATGTGTCTTATGAGTTACATTAATGTCAACATTCTGCTCAGCTCATAATCACTGTTAGTGATTTGTCAAAGAAAACAAGAAAAGCTTACAAGAAAGAAAAAGGGGGGATAAATGACAAAAAGCGCATGAAAGTGGATTTCTTGGTATGTAGTTGTTTTCTGAATGATTTTTTAGCATGTGAATGAAATGAAACAATTTTAAACAAGTTTGTTGCATGCAGGCTTGCATGAGCTGCCTTAGAAATGATTTATGCATGCCAAGGTTTTAAATAATGGCATTATAACCATTATAATGGCCGTGATAACAGTTTTAGTGCCTTCCTATTATGTTATGTTTATAGTAGCAGAGGAATATAGTGGCCATTATGCTGCATTATTTAGCCTTGTAACAACCTTTTATTACATTGGGAACCATGAAATTACTAAAAATGATCATTTTTTGTATTTAGGATCGATTATTTATAAGAAAGGAGAGATTGGGGATGATGTTGTTCATAGGATTAAAGTAGGTTGGATAAAATGGAGAAGTGCAATTGAAATATTACGTGATTGTAAAGAACCTGCCAAATTGAAGAGAGGGATTTATAGGATAGCCATAATAAGATCATCTATGCTTTATGATAAAAAATGTTGGGCAGTTAGAAAAATACACATAAAATAAATGTGGCAAAAATGAGAATATACGATGGATGTGTGGTAATGCAAGAAAAGATATAATAAGAAATGAAATCAATTATAAAAAGGTAGAGGTAGCTCCAATCGAGGATAAATTAAGGGGAGGACGACTTAGATGGTTTGAATATGTGCAACGTAAATCTGAAGATGCACCTCTGCAGAAGAGTAACTTGATACATGTAGAAGAAAAAAGAGATAAAAATAGACTAAAAATCACATGAAAGGAAGTGATTAAAAAAAGACTTAGAATTTTTGTATCTTACAAAAAAAAAAAAAAAAAAAAAGACTCCGAACAAAGCTGAATGAAAAAAAAGGATACATGTAACCGATCCCAACTATTTTGGGATTAAGGTTTTGTTGTTGTGGTTATTGTACTTTTCTCTAAGTAAAATATTATTTTCAAAATTCATTTTCTTGTTGTATCAAGATCTATGCAAAAGTGATTGTATCGTTCAAAAATAATATTTTTCTATCCAATAAAAAATGAAGGGAAAGATAACACTGTTATTTTCCTGTTATTGCCCATTATTTTCTGTTGTATTTTCAATATAATAGTTGCTATAACAGTGTTTAATTTAATATAAAACAATTCCAAGTGCTACTTTTTGAGACAAATTACAGCCATTATCACCATTATAACTATCAATAAAGGTTTCAGTGTGGTTTTGTCATGATGGCTTAACATGTTACTTAAAACCTTGATACAAACAAATTTTCTGATTAAACTGCCTTTTCTATGTAATATTTACCACTACTATGGTTCTCAATTTAATCAAGGTCTTTCCTCTTTATTGATATGCGGTTGTATATTTATACTGGGCACTGCATACATATTATATACCTTGATATTGTGGTTCAAATTCAACCGTTAATAGATTTCTTTCTTATCTTTTTGCCTTGGCTCATTTATTTGGGCACTTGATAATGGCATGTTTTATCAACAGGATGCAGCTAATGAAATTGCTGCGGAGTTACATGGCAGTCCAGATCTAATTATTGGCAACTACAGTGATGGAAATCTTGTTGCTTCTTTGTTATCTTACAAACTAGGAATTACCCAGGTACTGGACTGAGATCATTCTACATGTTTCTCATGATTTGTATTTGATACCAGTCTGATTGATAAACTTTGTGCAGTGCAACATTGCTCATGCACTAGAGAAAACAAAATATCCAGATTCAGATATATATTGGAAAAAGTATGAGAACAAATACCATTTCTCATGCCAGTTCACTGCTGATCTGATTGCTATGAACAATGCAGATTTTATAATCACTAGCACCTATCAGGAGATTGCAGGAAGGTACTTGTCCTGCCTTGTTTGCTATTCAACTTATTCCTAACTTAAATGCTCAAAGGTCCTGTTAGAAAGTTTGGATCGACAAAAGATCTACATAGTTGCCAAGCAAGTATCCATGTTCTTTGGTTTCTTGCATTAATAAAGTTATTGCCTTGTATATGCTCTGGTTACCCTTCAGTCTCCAGGACTGAACTAAGTTTCCTCTGTACTGAAAAGTTATTTAGGCAATTGTCACATGTTCTAAGCCAGGACTCTTCTCTTCGTTTGTTAAAAAGTCTGGTGTGTGGTATTTATTCAAAAATATATGTTTCCATCTCATATTCTACAAATGAGGTATCAAATTTCTTCAAAACATTATCATTAGGAATGCTTGCCATCAAAAGATTAGAAAAGCTGAAGAACACAAAAAAAAGACATGAGTGTCTCTTTCATGTTTCATGATTTCTTCTTCTTCTTTGGCCCTTGGAAGGATGCAGTTTCGTGCTATATCTACACGTGGTGTGCTAGCATACCGGTTCCAAACCAATATGCCAGAAATCAATTTTTTATTTTTTTTTAATTTTTAATTTTTAATGCTTTTAATTTTTTTTAAATATAAACTTACAAAAAATATGGAATTTGTATCCATATATTTATACTATTTTCAATTTTTGTAGAGTATAATCTTTCATTAACTCAATGAAATGAAGATTAAAATCTATATGATATAGAATTTGTATTACAAATACAAAAATAGAAAATTAAGAATAATTGAAAATTAATATACAAGAGGTTGTTTACCTAATAGAATGCCTATGTGGTGGAATGCCTATGGTGCTCATAGACATCCAGATCTCGATCGTAATCTGAGTTTGAAATTTGACTCAAACCTAGATAATTCTTCTATCCTTGCATTTGTTAATCGGCTCGTCTTTGATAGCCTTCCTGATACTGGTCTAATACTCCATATTGGGATGTCCATGTAGTCTAGGAAAAATTAAAGCAGCTAAATTTGGCCCAAAATCAAGTGGAGCTGGTGGAACATGGTAGCCACTCAAAAAGGATACCTCAAATGAATGAGAGCCCATGGGAGGCTCCAAGCCTCTCTCTCTCTCTCTCTCTCTCTCTTATTCCCCCCTCCCCCACTGCCCTTACATGAGCTTACAGGAACTGACGATGGACCGGGATGGTTCGCTGGTTCATGTCAGTAAGTTCGGTGCAATTCGGCAAACTTTCGTTATATGTGTCCTTGACTTAATATTGGTGAAGATCATTCATCTTTGTTGCATGCAATTTAGTATCTTACAATACATCATTTATTGAGTGTTTGAAACATTTTGTTTTGTGTCATGATCAAGATTTTTGAAATTTGATTGGATCTTCCTTCCATCAAAGTGCTTTATGGTTGTTAGGTTATGAATTTGAATTCTCTACATGGTGTAGTGTGGATGTTTCAGTAATTTAAACATGTATATCTGGAAGCTTGTATAAACTGTTATCAACTGCTAATAATCTTTTGATATTCAAAGGTGCTATACTATGCACAGTTTAGGTGAATAGCCCCTTCACTGTGTACTGCACCTGTCCTGTATTTGTGGCTGTGTTTTTTCATTTTTAGACCTCCACAGCTATGGATCTAGCATCCATCATATAAAAGGATGGCATGTCTTGTTTAAAATGAGATCAAGTATGGTCTATGTTAGGGAATACTTGTCCTGTAGTTGTGGCTGTGTTTTATCATTTTCAGACCTTCACAGCTATGGATCTAGCATCCATCATATAAAAGGATGGCATTTCTTGTTTAAAATGAGATCAAGTATGGTTTATGTTAGGGAATACTTTTCAAAAAAAAAAAAAAAAAAAAAAAGAAAACTACTTTAAATTCTATTTACATTTCAAAACTCTGTTATAATTGTCTGATGCTCGATGCTTGTGTTAGTTCTTCTTGCATGGTAGATGAGAATTGTTATATTTTCTATTTCAGCAAGGATACGGTTGGACAGTATGAGAGCCATACTGCTTTCACTCTTCCTGGTCTGTACCGTGTTGTCCATGGAATTGATGTATTCGATCCCAAGTTCAATATTGTCTCCCCAGGAGCTGATATGACTATTTACTTTCCATACACTGAAAAGGAAAGAAGGCTTACTTCTCTTCATAGTTCAATTGAAAAGCTGCTGTATGATCCAGAGCAAAATGATGAGCACATGTGAGTACTTAATTATAATCCTATTGATGTGCTGCTTGTTTGTTGTTGATTACTGAAAACTTGTTGCTTATGCAGTTTAACTTGTGGATACATTTCATTGATATTAATCCATTCCATGAGTTGTTGTTTCCCAGATTCGTGCCTTATTTGCATCCTGGAATAACTTAAGCATTACTTATTTTGAGAAATAATTATGCATTTAAATATTAGGTCTGGGGTTCTCATATGTAGCAATGAGCTTAATACAAAATGGTTACAGAACAGTTTTTTATGTCAACTTGAAATTGTCTTCTGAATAGTTTATTTGTGCAACAATTGTAGACAGTCAAACAGATGATACCTTTTGTGAGATAATTGAGAGATTTTTATCGGGTATCTAATAGAGAAATTACTCTCTAACAGGTTTCCTCTGTAATGACCACTTTTGTCAGTATCAAATAGTGCAATCTGCTTGGCCTGTTCTTTGTTGTTCTTTTTGCTCTTTTCTTCTGTAATGCATCTTTGGTGCAAAATGACTCTCCTAAAGTGTTATGGCATTGAATTAATTGGTTGCACATGAACAAAAAGCTTAACCCACACTTTTTTGTTAAAAGAAAAAAAAAAAAAAACACTCCTTTCAAATCAACAAGCATAAGCATGACCACTGACTACTATCATTAAATCCTAGTGACAATGTCTTCTCTCAAAAGAAAAAGAAGGGTTAGTGGGGATGTCATTGTTCAAAAGCATTATGCTTGAGCTGTAACTAAAATAGGCAGGTCGTGATGATGAGTCTTATAAGGAAATGAACATACATTAACATAATTCTTTGAGTTTTTATATACCTGCAATTATCTCCAAGTGGGATGCCTGATCCCAACTATGGTTGCATGTGTTCTATAAGGAAATGAATGTACACTAAGTTAACTCTTTGAGTTTTTGTAATCATACGATTATCGTTAACTGGCATGCCTAATCCCAACCATTTGGCCAGCTTTGTGAGTTTCTGATTCCATTTTTAAATATAAAAAAGAAAAACCTTAAATCCTTTGGACTCCTTTATGAAGTCTGGTTTGTCAACTTTCTCACCTTTCTCCTCCTGGGTAGAAAAAAGCACCCAGGTGTTAATTAAAACATGCGAAGATATAAGAAATCTGTATTAGGTATTCATGTTCATGAGTAAACAACACATCATGTTTTATCCTTGTTATTTGTAGGAGAGATGAACCTCCTTTTCCCATGTCTTCATGCTTATGAATTTAGGCTACTTACCATGGAAGGTATATTTGAGAATCTGATAACAAAATTTGATGGTGCTTCATGCTTAGATTTATTGTGCTTGCTCCAAGCGCAAGTGTTTTTTGTCACCTTATTACAGCAATGTTGATCATTGGAGGTATGATCAACCAAGGTTCACCATATCAACTTGTATTACCTTATACCCAGTATACCATAAGTATTAGTAAGGTACTTGTACAATATTGAGGTTTAGTACGGCACAGGAGTTAAATCAATCCGATCAAAGTGGAACCATCTAGTTCCATGTTGTACCAGCCCATGCTGCCTTGTTTTTGGTAGTATCATGGCTGGGTGGTAGAAAAGGGTCACTTGACCTTGTATTGGTATGATGTGTGTGTTGTACCATACCACGTAGTGTACGAATATGGTAGAAAGTACCGTTACAATGAACCTCATGATTAACTATTTCTATGTTTCAATATATAAGCTGCAGTGATCACTGGACTTTTTATCTCTGGGATCTTTAACATAAAATTAAGAGAGTAATGAACTTCTATATTTTGTAACAAACATGGGAGCCTGTTATTGCAACTCACTCTTGTCTAACACAAGCTATGAGTTGATTGGTTGAATTTTGCTTGTCAAATGGATCTTTCCATTGTTATCCCTTAAAAATGTGAATCTAAGTTGTAGATATTTTTTTGACCGTTCTGCTATTCTGGGCATTTGCTAATATTGAATGTTGGGGGACTTGTTTTATGAAGGGTACTGTCTCTTTTTTTCTACCATGCCATGATAACTATTAGCTTTATCCTACTCATGATCAGTTTGTTCCTTTTGCATAATTTATGCTGATGATTAAAGGTTGCTTCCTTCTTTTTCTTTCTGATCGTTAAACAAATACCAGATCTGAGTCCTTTTTTTTTTCTTCGCTCTCCTTTTCTTTTGTTTTTCTTCTTCTTTTTTTTTTTCCTGCATCCATATCTTCATCCACATGTTTTATCATGCATCCTTCTTTGCATTAACATTACTGCATTCATCATATGCAGTCATTCTCTTCTCTCTTTTGTGCCTGGAGATCCAAATTTCCATGTTAGCAGTGCCAAGTTTTTCTCAAGTCTCACTGCATGTGACAGTCACCTACCATTGTAGAAGCAAATGTCCACTTCATCCACCTGGATTTTTACTATTTTGCTAACTGTGTATGCATCACCTATCAACTTGATCTGGGCTCAGCCAAAAACCTTATTTTCCTTTTTCTTATCCAAAGATTTATATTATCAGATCAAGCATTTGAAAGAAGGTGAATATGTACCCATTGTATGATATTTACATTTGATGCACCCTGCCTGCCTCATGAATAAAAAAACTAAATAGGAGGGGGGCCTGATGCCACACTCACCACCATGTACGTGTAAGTGCTATATTGATTAAATCTTGAAGAAACATATGGTAAGTTATTAATCTATTGTTTCGCCATTGGTTTACAGTCTCATACATGTATGCAAGTTATATATATGAAATAAAGTTGCAAGTTTTGAAGAGAGAAAATTACACAGCATTAGTAATGGAGAAATATTGCCATGCCAGGTTGTTTGCTATTGAGTAGCTCACTTCTTACGAGGTGGAGTTGGCTTTAAAATCTTCTTCTTGCTCTTTCATCCCGTTTGAAAGCTTTTCCCTCTCTTTCATTGTATCATCTTCTCTTGCTATTTAACGTAGTTAATGCTGCAGAGTTCCTCGATTTTTGAATATAGAAGTGAGTACCTATAACCACTTTCAAATTGCTTTGGTTGATGTGCACAACTATTGATGAAAAGAACCACAAGCATGTGACATGCATGGGTGGATATTGGATTAAGATAAAATATCTTCTGAGAAAGTGGATCACTACCCATTTTAGGCATCTAGTTGGGATTTGAGATGCAAGAGGGATAGCTAAACATGGATCTGACTGAGACCTATAATGTGGGTCTGTTGGTTGGGTTCAAGTCTCTCAAATAGATCCAATTGTCCATTCCACCAGCGTTTCATCTGGCTGAAGAGGATTGAACTTAGACCTGTTCTCGATTTAATGCAAACTCTTATTCAGCTCATCTTCATGACTATTGAGGAGTCATGACTCACTGTTATGTTTCCAAAATTTCTGTCCTTTCTCCTGCTCCCATACTTGAGTTTGATCATTTTGGACCTCTTTATTTTCCACAATTGCCCTTCCAGATATCTAACACCTGTTCTCAAGACAAAACTATCATTTGCAGTTCTACATGATAATTTTTAGTTTATACAAGGGGCCTATTGCACAATTCTGGTTCAAGCTCAAAACCAACCTGACATGAATCAGTTGGCTAAATTGGTTAGTTCTGCATTTGTTCCTATTCAGAGATTAATTTCGGTTGCATCTCACTCATGAAGAATCTGGACCTGATCCCATCCATATGCATGCTGTATACTTGGAGTATGTTGGAATAAATCAACTTAATGTTAAGTACTTTTGATTTTATTTGAGGGTCAAAACTATGTGATGTTTATGGTAAATTCATATTGTGCATTTTGATGTGTTGTACGGCATGTTGAACTTTTCTAAATTACTGAATAACTGAATTGTTATGTTTTGTTTTGTCTCATACGAGCATGATAAATTTAGTTGTTTATTCTAGAAAAGAAAAATAAAGCATGTGACCCACAGCAGCATAATACTTAATCTTAAAGAACTTGTGGACCATCATCACATGTGCATTGTGGAAAGTTCCATCTGGTACAAATATATCTGTGGTTGTTTCAAACCAAATGGTAGGTCTTTAAATCATCCAGTACCAGTTGATCAACTATTATTATTGCTGTCTTTATTTGTGAATGATCCTGTGTCAGAAAGGGTCCGCTATGAAATGTAGCTGATGCCTGCAAAACTTCACTTTTTGTGAGAATTTTTTTTGTGACCATATGAATATTTTTGTATCACAATTTTAAACCATTTTTTTAAACAATGGGTCAGGCAACTAATTCCTGCTCTTTGCTGATGAGTAGTTACCGTGCTTGTAGCTGATGAGTTGCTTCTGTTTCTCCTTATACAGTGGTTTGTTGGATGACCGGTCCAAGCCCATTATCTTCTCGATGGCAAGGCTTGACCGTGTAAAAAACATAACAGGACTGGTTGAATGCTTTGCTAAAAACACTAAACTGAGAGAATTGGTAAACCTTGTTGTAGTTGCTGGTTACAATGATGTGAAGAAATCCAGCGACAGAGAAGAAATTCAAGAGATCGAGAAGATGCACCAACTCATAAAGACCTATAACTTATTTGGCCAGTTCCGCTGGATTTCTGCCCAGATGAACAGGGCACGAAATGGTGAGCTGTACCGCTACATTGCCGATACTGGAGGTGTTTTTGTTCAGGTATAGTTTATTATCATTTTTTTTTTCTGATACTTCATATATGTTTTATCATAACTCCTTGGTCCATTTTGCTGTAGCCTGCTTTTTATGAAGCATTTGGACTCACTGTTGTGGAGTCTATGACTTGTGGGCTTCCAACATTTGCCACTTGTCATGGAGGTCCTGCAGAAATTATCGAGCATGGAGTGTCAGGTTTCCACATAGACCCCTACCATCCTGACCAGGCTGGTGAACTGATGGCTGCGTTCTTTGAGAAGTGCAAAGAAGACCCTGGTTACTGGAAGAAGATATCTGAAGGAGGGCTCCGTCGAATCCATGAAAGGTATTTCATCTGCATTTGAGTTCTAGTTGTGGCATCATCTTTCATGAATCAGTTTATCATGGATAAAAGCAACAATTTCATTTGAAAACTGTAGGTATACATGGAAAATATATTCTGAAAGGCTAATGACTCTGGCTGGGGTTTATGGGTTCTGGAAGTATGTTTCGAAGCTTGAAAGGCGCGAGACACGTCGTTATCTTGAGATGTTCTACATATTGAAGTTCAGGGACTTGGTAAGTCCAATTTTCATGCAGTATTCTCCTAAAATGCTTTCTTTGATAGAAAGAATGCACAGCGTAAGCAAGTCAATTTTCGAAAATATCAACTTAGTGTGTACCATAAAATATATTATCTTTCATCTGGGTTCATGCCTCCCTTTTTACGGTTCAAAGTTCTGATCTCCCTTGCTGTTTCTTTTATTGTCAGGCCAAATCTGTTCCCCTTGCGGTTGATGATGCAAATTAAAGTCATGCCCTGGATGTTACAAATAAAACGTTTTTCGGATTTGTAGCTGCAATTCTGGTTGTACATAGACAGTCCTGATGGCGGCTAATCACCCATGGATTTTAGAAATGGTTCAACGTATCCCAATGCTGGCATATAAGCCAGCTGTTTGCTTTAAACTTTTCCTCCTTTAAACGATGCTTTCAATAATATCTGGTAAGTGTATCCTTCACCAGATACCTTCTTTTTCCAAACTTGAGTCAGCAGTTCAGCTTTTGCTGCCCTTCATGATGCTTCTTTCCAATAAGATCTGTCAAGTGTATAGCCTTGAGCAGATGCCGTCTCAGGCAAGTTGTGTTTGCATATGGGAAAACCTTATTCCAGCAGGAACAATGAAACTTTCACGGCACGAATGTACTACTGTGTATATATCGCAAAATAAGATCAACGGAACAGCGAATTGAGCAAGATGGCAGCTACTTTGGATAAATTTGTCAGATGTGAGCCGGTCGTTAGAGCTTTGCTGGGCATTGATCAACTATGTGACTCTTGACTCTGGATTGGGATGCCCATGGTTCTATTGACACGAGATAATCCAGACTGGCCTTTTATTCTCGGATAAGATGATGCAGAGGCCTGACAGATATGTTCGTAGACCTGTTAGCTTTCAACTTCCAACTCCTGAACCAACGTGGACCCATTTATGTCGTATGGTTCGCATTTTGAGCCTCGCTAAATCTACTACCAACGGTTTGACAGCCTGTTTCCCATTGTTTTTATTATAATTAGTTTTATGTCCGTGTGATGCACTAATTTAAAAATTAAAAATAAAATAGAAAGTTTTAAAATTTAGAAATATTTTTATAGGTTAAATTTATAAATTGATGTATTATTTATAAAAATAAAATATATAATTTTTTAATCATAAGGTGATGATTTTATTTAAATTTAAAAAATAGAAATAAGGTATAAAGTTTTAAAATTTATTTTTTTTGGCATTGATTTGATTTAAAATTCATAAATAAAAATAAGATAAAATGTTTTAGAATTAAGAAGTATTTTTTATATATTAATTTTATAAATTGAATTATTATTTTATAAAATAATATGAAATATATAGTTTTTATAATTGCACGGGTGGATTTGATTTAAATTTAAAAAAATATATGAGATAAAAATTTAAAAATTTTTATATTGATATAGTATTCTATAAAATAATATGAAATATATCAATTTTTAATCATCGCACATGCGCTCGTTTGATTGAATTTTAAAAAATAAAAATAAGATAAAACTTTTAAATTTTAGTTTTTTTGTTTTTTGCGCCGATTTGATTTAGACTTAAAAATTAAAAATAAAATAAAAGGTTTAAAATTTTAGAAACTTTTTAGGTCAATTTATAATATATAATTTTTATTAAAAATTTTATATTTTTATATTATAAATTTTTTTTTAGAATTCTAACATTAGCTCAATCGTCTCATAATCATGTATTAAATAAATGTCAGGAATTAGGAGGCTACAGAAATTTTCACCACCTAAGATGGAAAGGTTGTTTATTCGTGTGAGTCTTCCATTGGACAAAATTTTATATAATGCAGCTTGTAACGAAAAGAAAGCAATTTTTTTTGGGTTTATGTAATAAGCAAATACTTCAAATATATATATATATATATATATATAAATGGGATCTGATAAATGATATCAATATACTAAATCTTCTCAGGTTTCCCGCATTATATTAAATAAAGTGAGAGCTATACGATAGCCATATTTTGAAACCGTTGTTAGCCGTTTTTGCTAGGAGATTTAAATTCTTAATGATGCTTCTTGGCAACTATTTTGTTGCTGTTATAATGGTTGTTGGCAGCTATTTAAATGAGACAAAGTTGATGTTAGAAGCAAAATATTAACATTTCAAAATTTATATATATATATATATATATATATATGTGTGTGTATGCATGTATGTATAATAACAAAATGCAAAAACAGAAAGTAATGGTTATGTAGTTTTAAGAATTTTTTTAATGATATTTTTTAAAAAATAATTTCATAAAATAGGGTACTTCTCAAATTATTGGTTAGAATGGGGTGGTGTAGACATGTTAACTAGCAGTGTCAGGCCAATGAAAATCATCAGTTGGATTTTTACATGATTAAATCGAAGAAATGACTTCACTTAAGTAGAAATCATCTATTTAATCGATGATTTTATTTTATTTTTTTATTTTCATTGGTTTCAAATTAAAGTTGGTAATGAGTGCCGACTTTGCTTTGAAATTAGCCAAAAAAAAAAAAAAATCTATTGAACAGACGATTTTATTTAAGTAAAAATCATCAATTCAATAAATGATTTTATATTTTTCTGGATTTCAAATTGGAGTTAGTAATGGATGTTGATAAAGAAAGCCATTAGTTTAATTGATAATTTTCATTTGTATAACCTATCATCACATTCGTTTATATGGCACATCATGCCCTCTTTTTGGTCCCCCTACCATTGATATCAGTTAGTAGTAGATTTGGGCATGGTTGCTGTTGCTCCTACTTCTCAAGTTGCAGTCTCCCCCTAAGCATCAATCATAGTGATTGCCTATTTCTAACTTGGCATCAGAGAAGAGGTTAATTGATCCTTTAGTTTCTCATTTTTTTTGTGTTTCTGTTTCTGTCTCTGTTTTAGTTTTCATTGGTGGAGAAAATGTAACTTACCTTCAATCTGGTGACATGCTGTTGTTTTGCTTTATAAAAGTAATTGTAACTTTAAAATATCATAGCAATTTTAATTATATTATAAAAATAAATTTTAAATCAAATCAATATAATTTCATATAAAATTTGCTATCATTGTAAAGATAAAAATCCTAAAAATTTGAACAACTATTTATCAAGATCTTATAAATTATATTTTAAATAATTTTTCATATATATTTTTTTAATTCTTTTATAATAAATTAATCTTTTAAAATTTTTATTTTAAATAAAAATATCTTGAACTTGATATTGGACAGACCACTATTTTCCAAAGTTCTCTGTTTTTGTTCTTTCAACGATGCGAATTATAAAATTAAAAACACTATCACCGCGCAAAATCTGCTTTAGATCATCCGTAATCTCGAACTCAGCCCCGCTTCGACAATGAGTATTAGAGCAGCAATCTAAATAATCAACGTCATTACCGATACTTCATCGTTGACAACGCATCTGCCAATCAGCTTCGAAGCCAGCCACCTAATCTTATCCTAACCCATCGTATTTGCCTACCACACTGGCCCAAGCCTTACGGAAGAGAGTTGCCCAAGGAACCGAAGCATGAGGTCAAATTTCGGCACAAGCCACCAGATTTTTATTAGTAACGTTTATATATATATATATAATTTGTTTAATAATGGCCAAATCAATGCATCCCTTTTTGTTTTTTTTTTTTGTTTTTTGCCGACCAAGGTTGCGAATGATTTTGGTCCGACCCAAACCCAACGCCATTACCGAACAAGGAGGCATCGGTGTTTTGTACGCCACGTCCCCATAAACACGCCAATGGTCTCGTGACACCTGGCAAATAAACGTTGAATTCTCGTTTGGGACCCATAGCAATCTCCCGGCGTGGGTCCGAACCGGCGGAAAAATTACCGTCGGCGGGACCCACAGGCCGGATATCCCGTCGATTAGCCCTCAGGTCGGCCATATGCTACCCCTCGTGGTTTCCCGTCATTCGTCCCGTACTCTTTCTTCTCGTCGACCCCCGTTAAGATCCCTCTTCCGATCGAGGTAGGGTTTTTCCGATGGCGATGCTCACCTCCGATCTGCTTAAGCCGGTGAACCCGGCGCACCGGTTCGACGAGGCGGCGCTTCTCCGCTACGCCGCCGCCAACGTGGAGGGTTTCCCGCCGCCACCGGTGGAGCTCACCGTCTCGCAGTTCGGCCACGGCCAGTCCAACCCCACCTTCTGCCTCGAAGCCGCTTCCCGAGTCTCCCCTGGGGTCATCAAACGCTACGTCTTAAGAAAGAAGCCCCCCGGGGCTCTCCTCCAGTCCGCCCATGCAGTTGAGAGGGAGTTCCAGGTTTCCCTCCTCTCCTCTTCTTTTATATCCAAATTGCCTCGGATTGTGAGCTATGTATGCGATGATTGCCTAGGAAAAGAAAAAAGAAGACCAACTTTTGGGTTAACCGTGGAGTGGAATTATGGATATTTATGCTCCTTTGAAGTAAAAATTGTTATAAAGGGTGGATTTTGTTCTGGTAGCACAAAATCGGATTTTTTTTTTTTTTTTGGGGTGTTGGTTGAGTACATTGCCAGTTTTGAAGAGGTGACTATCACTCGTGCATATGGGCTTCACCTTTCAGTTGAAAGGAGAAAATTAATAATTGAGTGTATTATCACATAGATTTATGAGACTCTTGATGCTTCAATTTTGATAGTCTGAACAAGAAAAGTACTTTGTTCTGCTAGCCAATTGAACCTATATCGGTCATTTAGTGTAACTTCTGATGTGCTGTAATGAACTAAATGTGTGTTGGAAGTTTGGGTATGCTGAGCTCTATGCCTTGTTTCATGTTTGCAACTAAACATTTTTTCCCTAGCACGTGTGATTCTTTAGAACCTTTTCCAATTCAGTCACTATGCAAAAAACTCGTTTTTACCACATGTTGGCTGACTACAAACCAGAATTGTTTTTCTTCATTTCACCCCATCTAGCTATTTCCTATAGCTCTCTAGTAAGTTATATCAAGATTAAACGATAAGTTTATTCTTATCAAATTGAATTTGAAAGGCTGGGTTCTTGGTGGTTTTTGATTTGCTCAGCAGTTTATCTCTAGTTTTCATGACTTAATACTTGTCAACTTGTCATGCATTCTGACATATTGGCTTGCCTAAATTCCGATTTTCACTTTTAATTTATGTTTATCTAAGTTCAAATGTGTTTAACTAACAGTATTTTTATTATTTTCTTTAAAATGTAAATGCAAGCATTTTAGTCGATGTTCAATCTGCCATTTATAGATAGATCTTCGTTGCAATGTAACAGCTGTCATTCACTGCCCTTATTTTCTTCCATCTGTGTTTGTTTTATTATTAAACATTTGTTCAAGGTTCTTTTACCAAAGAGGGTAAACAAGAGCTGTATAATGATGTTTCATAGGCTAATTTGCAATATAAATGGTTCTTGCATTTAATTTAGTAACTGTAATGCAGTTGCATATGTTATTGTAGTTATTTTTCTCTGCCTTTCCTGTGGTAGCCATTTAATTTTTTGATGATTGAACAGGTTCTCAAGGCATTAGGTGTTCATACAGATGTTCCTGTTCCAAAGGTTTTTTCTCTGTGCACTGATACGAGCATAATTGGCACATCTTTCTATATTATGGAGTATTTGGAGGGACGGATATATCTAGATAGTAAGCTACCGGTAAGATATATCTTTTGAACTTTCCTTGGTGTTGGTTGTTGGGTGCATGATCCTGTATTTTCCTGTATTCTCTCTAATTGGTAACACTTTAGCTTATGTTATTTACAATATCTGAAGTGAATACTTGGGTTAGGAAGGTCTGAGCATGCTAATCTGTAACTATTTTTTTTCCTAAGAGGAGCATTTTAACTAATTCTTCATTTCTTTGTGTCAGGGAATTTACCCTGAAAGGAGGAAGGCAATATATGAAGCAACTGCGAAAGCTCTAGCTTCTCTACACAATGTTAACGTGGATTTCATTGGTCTACAAAAATTTGGCAGGAGGGACAACTACTGCAAGAGACAGGTGAGTTCATTTGGTTACTTCCTCCTGTCCATGTATAAGGATGCTTCCAGATTCTCTGGTGGGCATCTTACTAATAAAAACCTTTTTATTGATAGAGTCATGCATTCTGTGGAAACAGTAGCCATTCCCTGAAGAGATTGTGAAATCTAGATGATTTGTTCTCATGACTAATGTTTACTTTCTCCTGTATTCTTGTGATTTTACCATTACATAGCGAACCTTTTTGTTGCATGAAGGGAAAAAGTGCAGAAAATATGACAATAATGGCATAGAGATGAGATTGTTGAGATGGATGTTTGTTAATATGGGTGGGACAGAGTAAACATGACTACATCAGAGGAAGTTGGGAAGCTGAGCTGCTTGAGGATAAAGTAGTGAAGCAAATGGGACGGCTCGGTCATTTTCAGCAGTTTCTTATCAATTATGCTAAACTTCTACCTGCTTATTTATGCATTCACATTTGAGGACCAAGTGTGAAGACTGGCTAATTGGGGTGTAAACAGCGTATTTGCATTTGTCTGGCTTTTGTACCTCAATGTGTGTCTGTTAACCCATGCAAGCTGGTGTGCTTTTGATATTAGCATGCTGCTTGATGAGTGTGTCTTCAGAAGTATATATTAGATTAACCAAATAAAGGAAAAATTAGAAAAGTTATATCTTGAACTAGTAATAATGAACCAGAATACCTTGCATCAATCAAATAAGCTTTGCAAATTGATGGAGATTACTTTAGGCACATTGTTAATTTTGCTTATAATATTGGATTCTGTAAATATGCCACTTCCTCTCTGTCTAGCGCTATATCAAAACCTGATGCTCTTGTAAACTTTTAGATGAGCATGAAAAATTAATATTGATACGCTGCAATGAAAATGTTTTTATGCCTGTGATAGGTAGAAAGGTGGGAGAGACAATATCTTGCTTCAACTGGTGAAGGAAAACCTGATCGGAATCCTAAGATGCTAGATCTGGCTGGTTGGCTGAAACAGCATATTCCACATGAAGATTCTTCAGGAGCATCAGGCACCGGTCTTGTTCATGGGGACTTTCGAATTGATAACCTTGTCTTTCATCCTGTCAAGGTTGGTAATTTGCATATTGGCTCAACTGTTGGAATTGCATTTAGCTTTCAGACTCGCAAATATTCAAACAAATAGCTGCATTATACCTGAGAGAGAGAGAGAGAGGTCTACCAAACCGAAACGGTTCCTCATACCGGTTGATGATTGGTTCGGTATGGTACATACTCCATACCAGCTGATGATTAGTTCGATATGGTACCAGTACATAATATACTGAATCATGGTGAACCGAAGAAGGCTGATGATGGCGAGTAGGCCAAAGAGAGGAGAGAAAGGAAGAAAGAGAGAGAAAGAGTGGAGAGAAGATGCATATCTTTGTTGCGATTGGCGAGCAAAGACAACGATTGGTGAGCGAAGACTTCGACAAGGGTTGCAATGGACAACAAAGAAGATGAGCGAGCACCGGAAAATAGGATTAGGGCTTCAATTGCATGGAAGAAATGCAGGGGCGAACGACAGGCTAGGGTTCTGATCACAGAATTGAGGAAGGGGGGAATCGGCAGGCTTTTGTATTTAATAAATGGGTCCATTCGATGGATCCAAACCCGCAACCCATAGCACCTTAACCTAGAACCCATGTATCAAATTGACTTGCTGAACCGATTCGATTCCCAGCTGGTTCGTTTTGCCTTAAACAAACCAGTTTGAGTTAGTTCAGCCAACCATGAGAGAGAGAGGATATAAATATTGTTTTCCAAGCTTATGTCATAGATAACTCGACCATTTCGGATTGCTTTATAATGAAAATAGATATCTCTATTTTTTACATTCTAAATAATGATTTTTTACACTCTGAATTATGATTTTGGATTTGAAATAATAGTTCCTTATTTTTTTTTGAAGAAAAACCAAAATATGTTGTTACAACTTAACAAACTCCATATTACAAACTAATGAAAAGAAAATTATTAAGGTCAGTACATCTTACAGAATGGTACATTTGAATTAGTTGATGTTTTTATATGTACATATGTGTAATTGCATATACATATGAGTGATCCCCAATGGTGCAAGTTCATATTTTTTTGTCGAGGCCAGTTTATGGTTCTTTTTTGCTTAATAAAACATGAGTTACCTGGAGCTGTAGAAAGGGGAAGGAACATATGACATATTGGTTGGCTCTTGTGCACTGAAAACTTGTCATATTATTGGAGTTTGAACCATTTCCTCCTTTTGGACTACGATAATGAAAAAATGTTGGAGAGTGGGATAGTCCCACATTAGATAAGGATGGCTGGCTTTGATACCATGTTAGCAATCCAACCCAGAAGCCTCAGCGATAGATGGATGGGTCCGTGTATTCAAGGCCACCTCATGTCCCTTGCCTGTCCAATGTAGGTTATCCCATTCTCCAACACCCTCTTGCACATGGAGAACCTGTAGGATGAAACCTAAAGAAGGGTGGTAGCATGTGGAAAGCAAGGGGGATGATGGAGCAAAATGGAGATGGTTAAGGCTCTTGTTAGCAATCCAGCCCAAAAGGTTAAGATAATAGGAGGATGGGCTTGTGTATTCAAGGCCACCTAAAGTTTCTTGCCTATCCGATGTGAGACTATCCTGCTCTCCAACAAAACTTACTAGAATTGAAAGATGCTACTTTCGACCATGGCTGTTTTGAAGGTTCTATAGCATGTTGTAATTGGCTTTTGCTTTTGAACTATCTAAAGATGAGCAATGGTTATATCATCTAATACTTAACACCATTTTCTTTTGATTTGCCTTTTAATGTTTTTATTGGCCCTCAAACATCTACGCTAGGCAGCAATCAGTTTGATGTCCAGAAAAGTGATGAAAGCCTCTGGGACCATTCTGATATTTATATGAAAAGGCCAACAATTTTCTTTATTTTCTTCTACAGGATCAAGTTATTGGTATTCTTGATTGGGAGCTATCAACTTTGGGGAACCAGATGTGTGATGTCGCATACAGCAGCTTGGTACTCTCTCCTTTCTTTTGTTCTTTATATTATAAGGATACTGCTTTATTTGTATTGCATCTATACTACATTCTGTAATTTATATTATTATTGCTTGTATAACATAGACACAGTTTTCTTTGTACCCATTGCCTTGTCCTTTTTTCCTGTGTTAAAAGGATTTCATGTCATCATTGAACTTATAATTTGTTTTTTCATTCTGGTAGGCTATTGATTGTCTCTAAGTGTTTAATAGACCATGATCTTTTGATATTACTTCCAGGTGGTGAAATTTTGTTGTGTCAGGATTCGAGGTGCTTTACTTTGTTTGGATCAGTTTGTCACTTTGAAAATTTATTTTTAGCTACTTTGAGAATTTGCAATAATGTAATGAATCAGTGATGGAAAAACTTATGCTTAAATTATGCCAAAACTGTCCACATGATAGTAACATGCTTTACATGTGCCTCTGATCTTATGCGCTTCTTAAATGATTCAATCCATATACTGTTGCTCCTCTTTCTTTTGCTGGATGGATGCTTTTGGGAGGATGGATTTCTCATCCAGGTTGTGCTAAAATATTATTGCATTTAGTTTAATGTAATGGATCTCATTAGCTGGAGTTGTTCTGACCAGGGTGTGATGCCTGATTCAAATGCTTGTTCTCTCTTTCACATTCACTTTTGAATGGTGCCACCCCCTTTCAATTCAAGCATCGTTTGTTGCTGACATAATTTTTTTTTTTTTCTTTTTTCTTTACTGCTTCTTAGCTGCTTCAGATACTGAATTATTTCACTCTGCCTCACTGCCTCTTAATGTGCTGCCAATCCAGGCAACTAAGATGTGGACTAATCATTTTCAAGTGTATTGTGCACTCATGGATGAGAAATGTTGTGGTGGATACACTACGGAACTTCGTTACATCCATCTGTATTCTCTGGCAACATTGAGAGAAATCACAAAATTACTTACACCCCATTTTGGAACAAACAAATTTCATAATTTTTATTGAATTCATTTACAAATTCATGATTTATTATGTTTGGCAACATAAGAAATCATATATTTGAAATTCCTACTACTAAATCATAAAATTGCTTCTTATTAAATCCTTTCATTTTTTATAGGATTTGCAAATGAATTCTATGGAATGGGGAAAACAAATTCTTTGGACAAAATTGCCTCTCATGACCGTTAATAGTTTTTGAATAAAAATAATGTTGTTTATGATATATTATTAGGATAAATTATTATTATATTAATTGTAATATTATTATAATATATAATTTATATTGTAATATATTAATGATATTATAATATATTATGATATTAAAATATTATGATAAATTATATAACATAATAATTAATGCATTATTATTATACTCATATAATATTAATATTATTTAATATCATATTAAATATTAAAAATCATAATATTAATAATATTATATTATAAAGTAATAAATTGCAATATATAACATAATATTATAATATAACATTATACTATATTATAATCATAGTATATAATACAATGTTATGATTATATTATTAGATGCTAAATAATATAATAATGTATTATTATAATACAATATAATATGAGGTAGACTTGCTACGTTTAAATGTAGCCAAGTTCAGGATTCGATCATCTTCCCCACTCTTGGATCCATATGGATTCCGAAGCCACCTTATCTTTTTCACTTTTTTCATTTTTAGGATTCGTGAACTATGTGAATTTAAGAGTGGAAGAGGTGACTGGATCTAGGCTTCCTACATTCAAATGTAGCTAAATCTGCTTCGTATAATATTGAATAATATGTATTATATACTATTATAATGTATTGTTATATTAAGTAATATAATATAATAAAATACTATCATAATACTATTTAATATTTAATATATTATAATATTAATTTATATTTATAATATTAAATTTTGTAATAATATAATTATTTATATTAAATTATTATGATAAGATTATTAATTATTTTAATAATATAATTGAATGTAATCATAAGATTATGGATTAATAATTTATTATGTTATTATAATGATTATTACTATAATAATAATTTTAATAATTAGTATAATTGTCATGTTATAATTATAATTATATTTAATTATAGAGGTAGACTTGGCTACATTCGAATGTAGCCAAGCTTATATCTGGTCATCTTTTTCACCCTTGAATCCAATTAGTTTACGAATCGCAAAGATGAAAAAAGTAAAAAAGGTGGGATGACTCCAAAATCCATGTGGATCCAAGGGTGGGAAATGTAATTGGATTTTGGACTTGGTTACATTCGAATGTAGCCAAGTCAATCTCTTAATTATATGTTAATTAAATGTTTAATAATTTATCATTATTAATTATAAGTTAATATAATTATATTAAATTATAATTAAATATATTTAAATATAATTATAATTAGTGTAATTAAATGTGATTTGAGAGCATAATTAACGTAACAATTCTCAAATCAGCATTTCCAACTAATTGTTAAATAAGGGCAATTTAGGAAAATGAAACATTGAATTCAGTTTCATTTGTTTTAAACATGATAATTCATTTTAATTCCACAATTTTATGCATAGTGGGCAAACATGAGAATTCATTTACAAATGAATCCTACAATGGAATTCATTTAGAAATATAGTGACTTGTGTTCTAAATGGAGCCTTAAAGAACTGGCATTCTCTTACATGGTGCATGTCTGGTGTAATGTCATTCTCTCCATATATGTGCTGTCATGAATTTGCTCTAAATATATGGTTTATTTTTTGTAATTATCATCAATAGAGGTATTTTAAGCTACAGCTTGCAAGGCGTGAAATAATTATCTCAAAAGCTTGTTAAATACAGTAGTATCGAGTCACATTTGACTTATTACATTTTGCAGCCTTATATTGTGGATGTGACACTACTTGATAGAGAATCTTATGGAGGATTTGAATTTAATGGTGCTCCAGAGGGCATTCCTTCCCTAGCTGAATACCTGGCTGTATATTGCTCTGCATCAGTAAGCACAAACTTGATGGTTCTGTTTTTAGCAATCTTCCAGTTGCAACTTCATTGGTCACATTGGCCCCTGCTCCCCTAGATTCGTGCCATTGCTTAACCTTTTATCTGATTTTTTTTTTTTAAATCTCAGGGAAAACCTTGGCCAGCTGCAAGCTGGAAATTCTATGTTGCCTTTTCTTTGTTCCGTGGGGCATCTATTTATGCAGGAGTATATCACAGATGGATTTCGGTATGGACGCTCCCTAATGCAAAATATCAACATTTTGTTTATTTGTATTTAGGTGCTGAACACATGCAGGGTAATGCTTCTGGTGGTGAGCGTGCTCGGTATGCTGGAAAACTAGCTAATGTTTTGATTGATTATGCCTGGGCATTTGCTAATAAAAAATCTGTGCTTCCTAGTCGGCCTCCACAAGGTACTTATGTTATTAAATTTATTTCAGATCTTGATGAGTGGTTAGGCAACTCTTTTTTCATGCCTACTACTTCTGTGAGCATTCTTGTGTACATTAGATGTTCTGGTTTTGTTCTTATTGTAAAGAACTTTTGTCAAGTAGAGTTTCAGATCATGTGTTGTTGCTGAGCATGGTCTTGGTTATTGATTCCAATCCAAATTTTCAAAATTCTTTTACAACCTAAAGAGAAAAATAAAAATATGGAACATGAGGAACTCTGAGATTAACCAAAAACATCTGGAAGATAGAAGTAAAGAATGAAATAGAGGCTATATATTTTATGTTTTTTTCTCCTGGAACAGAAATGGAGAAGATACATGATGGAATGTTTTGCATAATTCATGTAGATGATAATAATCATATAATATGATATTTTGGTTTTTTTCTCATCAAAAAATATAATATTTCGAGACTGCAAATGACTACTAGGTAGTATATCTTAAAGACTATTTACATTAACCATGGGACTAACATTGTTCTGTAGATGCATATTAGATATTAGAGATAGTCTGCTTATTAAATATTAATATGTAGAGGGTTTAATGTACTACTAGAGGCATTATGTGGAACTTAGGTATTTTCCAGGGGTGTCAGCTATACTTTTTTTTTTTTGGTCATTTTTCATCAGGAAAAATTTCCCAAGCGACAAACAGTGATGTTTTCATAAGCATGAGGACAGACTTGAAGTGGACTGAACCACCTCATTGAACGAAACCTGATTGAATGTTTCCTGATGGCTTAGCTGTATTTTTAACTGAGATATTTCAAAGCATTAAATGTTGGACCATCATAACCATGTGATTTAGGTGATTTTGCCCAAACTGGATCATCTTCCTAAAAAGTTATCATGGTACCCCATTCTTGAACTACTCAAAAAGAGACTAGTAATTGAAGGTATTTAAAGCTCATTTAGATAAACCTATGCTTTCAAGGCATCAAATATATTCACGCAGTTTGCTCACTGGATAAAACTCACTTCACATTGCCAGCAGACTTTTTTAAGATCATGACTGAGTGCTGACAACTCCATCTAACAATGCTCTTGATGAGCACTATATTGTAAAAGATGCTGTAAACTGTTGTTACAACTGGGAGTGGCCGTATCCTAGAGAAATATATGGTGTAAAAGATTCATTTAAAATATCCTCATAATTTGTGGTTGATTTCGTTATGATAGTAATTTGTCTGGGTGAATTCTGTTCTTTTATGCTCATTTTATGACAGAATGGTAGCAAATTAATTCTAATGTTTAATTGTCATTTTTCAATGCAGAAGTTTACATTGTTAGAATAGGACCTTAATGACTTGAACCAAAAACTGATCTCTTTTGTTTTTGCATTATTGCCATTCAGATATCAAGATAAGAAAACAATTTTTTGTTCATGGTCTGCATTCTTGGTTTATAAATACTATTATCAGGATCCTTTCTACGTTAAGATTTTATTTGTTTCAGAGATCTACAAATGTTTCACTCTTGGGATATGATGTGTTCAGGTATTCTGGATTCAGAAGTTTCTCTGAAAAAGCTGGACAAAGAGAAAGAAGACTCACACCCTGCAAAGGAGCAGGGGAGATTTGTACCCAGCCAAAAGGTTTTGGAACTCCGCAATAAATTATTGAAGTTCATGGAAAATCATATTTACCCAATGGAAAACGAGTTTTACAAACTTGCACAATCAACTGAACGCTGGACAGTTCATCCAGAAGAAGAGAGATTAAAAGAATTAGCAAAGAAAGAAGGCCTATGGAACTTGTGGATTCCTGTATGCATTTTATTCACATCCTCTTTATTTTCATTAATTTTTGTGAACCTCTTAAAGCTGGAACCATGGTATGCTGAACCAGCTCAAACTGGATGGTTTCAGCCGAACTGAATTGAACCAGTTCGAAACCAGAATGATTCGGCCTCTCATTTCAGTAGGAGGGCGAACCGACTAAATTGACTCCAAATCAACATGCTAAACCGAACCGCTCGGTTCGACCTGATTTGGAATGGTTCATGGGTTGAAGCCCCTTGGTGCATCTAACTAGTACGCTATCGGTTTGGTATAGTATACTTCATACCAAACCATACTGGTCTGGTACTGAAATGATACTAATTCCCGATATGATGAACCTTGGAACAAATTTTGTTAGTTTTGATCTATTGCTTTCTACAGTTATATTTCTATTTAGTTTATCTTCAAGCTGTTGCTGCTTGGTTATGAAATGATGCATGTTTTATTGATAATTAGTTGCGTATGATTGTGGTTCCTTTGCAGTTGGACAGTGCTGCTAGAGCAAGGGAACTGCTTTTTGGTGGAGTAGATCATTTATCACCAGGATATGAGAATGGTCTTCTGCTGGGTGCAGGGCTTTCGAACCTTGAGTATGCATACTTGTGTGAGATTATGGGCCGTTCAGTTTGGGCACCACAAATTTTTAATTGTAATGCTCCAGACACTGGCAATATGGAGGTAAATGAAGCATCCATCAAAGTTGTGACCATTTTGTCCTACATGCTTTTATGACCATTTTTTAATCTGGTGAAGCTCACATAGCATTTGCCATAGTTTCAGCCAATAATGTCTTTTATTAGCAGTGGCAGTGATTCATATTTACAATTTCTTTTGCTTTTGTGACTGCTTTATGATTACTACATCGATGAATTATATCATTATACATTCACTGGATTGCTTTGTGATATCTTTTTAATTTGATAAACAACTAGTGAATTTCTTTTACTCACTTTATGGTGACCTGGCCAGGAGTAGACTCAAAAAGAATATGGAAATTCTTTAGTTTAAATATGACATTTAGCTTCAGTATCAAGAAACTCAAGTTCGGGGCTGAATTTGGGCCTATTCCTCGTTTTGAAGTAGAAAGTAATGAGTATTTTTTTATGAAAGGAACATGACCAGTGATATTTGTTTATGTTTGCTGCTGTAACACAGGTATTGTTTTATACTGGTATTTCACATGCACCATAAGTATATTTTTTGCATCTGGATTCTTAGATGGAAAATGTCCTTGAGAATCTTTGTTAGAGTCAAATGATTATTTGATGCAAGGCAACTTCAGGAGATTTTCTTTTTCTTAAAAATGACCATAAAATTTTCCATAGATTTTTTAGCATCAATGCTTCAGCCATCCATATACTTAAATGATAAACCAAAGCACTACTTTTTCTTTTTCCTTGCTAATAAAGCAAGAAAGTCAGCTTTCACATTTGAATGTAAAGGGATCCTTAACTATTGAAGTTTAATGAAAAAGCAATACTGGGAACTTTTTAAATGAGATAAGAGCTACTCAGCACTTAATCAACTTAAATAATCTCTATTATGGCTTATAAAGAGCCTAACCATGGTTGGGCCGGCCCTAGTGGTCCAAGAATCCCTAGCCATACAAAAAATCCTTTAGGTTCAATTTTTCAGCTCTGAAGCCCTATTGTTCCTGAACAGGATAAAGACTACCTTTTTGGGCCATTTGAGAATATGTTGGAAAAGAACTGTGGCCCAATTGAGCTTGGCTGTGCCTGGAAATAGTATCCAAACTCTGGTTTGTTTGGGCCTGTCCAGCTTTGAGCATGGTTAGCCTCGGGCCAGAGGTTTAAATCTCAGGCTCTATTCTGGCTTGGGTCTGGCCTAGCCCATTGGCATCCTTGATGCCAAGGATTGTTAGAGAAATCTGTAACATAAACAGCTTATATGGTAGGCCCTGTTTTTGGACATTACAAACTGTTTGGCATCTTCACCGCAAGGTTAATGATTTCATCACGGTACATCTGCCATGCTTTTGGTTGAAGCTCCGGACTATGCTACATGGGGTAAATCAAAAAAGGATCTTTCAAATTTTTGGGTGTGAGTGTTGGATTGTGGGCTTGTCTAAGTGTAGATCCTTCAAATTTTTGTGACTTTGGGGTAAATCAAAAAAGGATCCAGGTTATGGCATTTTGCCGAGCTATCATTGGCATGTCGAGTCTGTTGATGCACTTGTTGGCAGGGATTCTTCAGCTGGAAAAGGAGTAAGGTCTGAAGGAATACATTTTTGTTAAGCATGGCTGCTTGTCATTTGGATGCTAGACATTATTTTTATAGATAGCCTCTTAATAAGCTTGTAGTTCCTGTTTGTTATGAATAACTACAAGAAAGCTCTAAGTTTTGAGATACAGATTCAACTTCTAGATATAATGATTGATTGCAATGTGTGCATTATGCTCTTTGGATGATGATGCAACGATGCTGCCATCTATGTCAAACAGGGCAGCTAGGAGGGGCAATGCATTACAAGAAATTTGACTTAAGAATTAACTGTTGCTCCTAGGGTATGGCAAGAAATTAGGAACTAGATGATCAGGAGAGCATGTAGGCTTGGAAGAAGGTATAGGGGCAATCTGGGATG
This sequence comes from Metroxylon sagu, assembly GCA_017589505.3. Classification (NCBI taxonomy): domain Eukaryota; kingdom Viridiplantae; phylum Streptophyta; class Magnoliopsida; order Arecales; family Arecaceae; genus Metroxylon; species Metroxylon sagu. The sequence continues at coordinate 2,543,121 of JACVBY030000663.1, forward strand.
CTCCTATTTGACAGTTTAATGGTTTATCCTCATTCAAGTAGTTGGGAATTATTAACTGACAATAAAATTTACTTGTAGTCACCACAGTTGACGTCATGTTTAAGAGACTTACCAACATTGAGCAAACTGGTACTAGATAATGTTTTTAGTGTGGGTTTTGGGTTATTTTTGTCACTGAGTGCGTCTGTGTTTGTTGGTATGAACTCACTCCTGTATGATGGAATTATTGTTTAAAGGAAAAAAGGATTAGTTGATGAAAGCTTGACAAGAGAGGAATGTAATAGAGTGCCCCAGAGACTGACGTGTATTTAGGTTGTAGACACTACTGTGACCTTTGTACTCTGTGAGAAGTTCATTTGAGGTTGTAGACCATGATTTGAAAATGTAGATTCTAAAAGTACATATGAAATATATAGCAAAGTCTGGAAATGATGATCAATTTTAGCACTATAATATGGTGATGGTTGCCATTTCCTCCACACCTCCTTTTCACCATGTCAGTAACACAATTAAGTATATTTGTGATCCATGATTTGATATAAAAGGTTATAAGTACTTTTCAACATTTAACATGTTATACATAATAAATATGCTGCCATTGAGGAAAGTTGATAATCTTCACAATTCCTCTTGGGTATCAATCTCTCTCCTCACTTTTGGCTATTTTAAAGAAGTGTTCTTTAAGGGCAAGTAGTTGGGTATCAACCCCCCCCCACCCCCCCAAAAGAGAGAGAGAGAGAGAGAGAGAGAGAGAGAGAGTTTAAACCATGGTCTCATTTCTGCTGTTCTACCTGCTTCATGCAGTGCCTGTAGAAGTATCCTGGTTGCCTTTGTTTGATAATGCAAGCCATTGTAAGCAGATTGTAGAAGAAAGAATATTCAAATTCAATGATAAGTCATTGGGTCTTGGTGCTTTGTCAAATTCAATGAATCCATAATGTATTGATTCTGACTATGATTTTCTATTTTAGGTATTGTTGAGATATGGAACCAAGGAACAACTTAAGGAGTGGCTTATTCCCTTACTAGAAGGAAAAATCCGTTCTGGATTTGCAATGACTGAACCACGAGTTGCATCTTCTGATGCAACCAATATTGAATGTTCAATTAGAAGGTAAGGTCGTATGGCAAGTTTAAAAAATGTTTGGTTTTAAGCTGCAAATTCATTGCAAAATACTACAGGGCCGTTTGGTTCATAGTAATCTATTTTGGTAATATGAGATTACCATGCAGATTACTATGTTTGGCAATTAGAGATGGTAATTTGAGCAGTAATATTTGATTTCTAGTAGCGTAAGATTACTATAAATCATGGTAATCCGATTTTCATTTGAAAGGTGGGTATCTAATATTACTAAAATCTGTTAATCTTAAATTATGCTCTTAACTTTCATATAAATATTTAATACTACTTAATCAGATTATATATTTAATTTGCACTAGACAATATATAAATATTTAACATTATATTTATATTTAATATTAAACATATAATATAATATTTATATTTATATTAAATTTAATATTAATGTAATATTTAATATTTTAAACATTACTATATATTTATACAACAATATGTTGATATTAAATTTTAAATTATTAATATTTATGACCTTGCATATTAAATTATTATATAAGATATTTTTAAATATTTATATATTATATATTAATATATATTATATAAGGGGATATTTAGTAATATTATAATAATATATTATATATAATATTTAATAATATTATATATATAATCTATAATATTTAAATATATAATATTTCTAAAATCAGTTTACAAAGAATCTTGATTTTTATCACAACATTTCATATTCTAGCAGAAAGAAGAGAGGGTCACTTAAAAGATAAAAAAAGGTTTATAACAAAATTTAAATAAAATTCAAAAATATGATGAATTGATTATCATATTTTGTTATTATAAACCAAATGTGGTAAGCTTCCATTCTTAAGAATTTGATTGCCAAGTGTAGGATTATCAGAAATGTAAGATTTTTGATAATATTACATTAACACGAACCAAACGCTACTTATGTTATCTTCCCATGAAGATCACATGCAAAATTGTTAAATTTTCATCATTTGCCTTATGTTTATGCTGCAAGCATTTTGTTTCATCACTGTTTTTTGGGTTTATGGAATTTCTGTATGCTTGCTTATTTTCCTGTCATACAAAGTTTAAAAGAGAGGAATTATGATATTGGTTCTAAGTTAGTGTGTATATCTTCTCAAATGTCTGTAAGATACTCTTTAAGAAAGACACTTTTTTTGTAAGAGTAAGCATCCTAAGTACTAAAAACACTCTAAGAATAGAGAAGCTCACATTTCTAATGATCACTTGTTAACTTCTATTTTAGGTACAGAAATCAACTTTCTGATCCTTCTGTCCTCTCTGATCCTTCAAGGTTGTTTCTCATCATTTTTTACATCAGTTATAGGTTATTTCCCATCACAACAATCAGTACCATGTGTTATTTGTTGACGATGTGATTGGCTAAAGTTGGGCAAGGTGAATCATAGATTGGAAGATGGAAAAAATGTACAAAACCATAATGATGTTAAGATATTCAGGAAAAAAATGAAAATGAGACAATGTAATATGAATACTTGTCAAACAAAGATTTCCTTTTGACCCCTGTGAAAACTCAATTTTGGATGAAATTTTAAAATAGTATTTGGAAATAAAAAGAGGTGCAATGCTTTCTTGAGTGTTTTTACAAAGTTATTATGGGTGCAATTGCAAGTGCTAGTTTAGAGTATGTATCAGGTTGTAATGACCCAAAACCTTTAAAGCGCTAGTCAAAAGCTATTAGTTGGGTTCCTTGGCACTATATATTTATGTTTCCCTCCATTTAAGTCTTAGTGATTTTGCAAGTCTAAGGATCCAAATCCAATCACAAGCACCACAATCGGCCCATTATTAGCTTCAATAGGGCTTGTGTGCAATGTCCTCTAATCCATATAGGCTCGGGCTGAGTTTGCTTTGATGCTATTTGTAACATAGGATCTCACCCAAAAAAGCTAGCCAAAAGATTTTATTTGAATTCTTTGGGCCTATATTAGCATCCATGATCTATTCGATGTACAACCAATGTGGGACTAAACACACACAAGCACTGGCTCACACTTGCTCCCCTCGTTTTAGGTTATGGTATCCTTGCCAAAGCAAGAGTTTAAATCTAAATCCAATTACAAACATCACAAGTCCATTTGCAATGTCGCCTAGTTTATATGTGCTGTGGGCCAAGTTTGCTTTGATATCATTTGTAATAATTAAGAACCTCATCCAGACAGACTAGCTTGAAGGTAATATTTGGGTTCCTTGATTCTGTATAAGTATTTAAGATTTATCCAATGCACAACTGACATGGGACTATACTCGTACTAGTACGAGCTCTCACATACTCTCTCCATTTAAGCCCGACATTCTTGCTAGGCTAAGGGTTTAAATTCAACCAAATCTAATCACAAACATCATGATCTGCTAATGGTTTGTTGCAAAAGTGCCGGTTTGCAGCATCCTTTAATCCACGTGAGTCATGAGTTAGGTTCGCTATGCTATTATTCGCAGCAACTTTGGATCTCATTTAAAAAAGGCTAGTTAAAAGACATTATTAAGATTTATTGGCTCTATATAAGCACCTAAGATCCTCTCAGTGCACAACTAATGTGGGACCAAATACACGTCATGGTCTCTCACATAGGCACCGGCCAGTAAAAAATTGCATCCCAGCATTAAGTTTGGACTTTTTTAGGGGAAAAAAAGAAATAAAAGAAAAGAAAACGTATCACCTGGATCTAATAATTTAACAGTGTGGTTTGAGTCTAAAAATGGGCGAAATGAAGAAAGAAGAAACTAAATCGATTGTTTAACATGCTTGCTTGTCTTTGTACGAATTAGTTAACTGAAAAGAAGAGCAAACTTCTTAGGGAAAAAAGGAAAGAAAGAAGAGAAATTTGGCTATGGCAATGAAGCATTTTAACAATAAAAACCTGATGATCGGTAATGATGGGAGGCCAGTTCCTTTTAGTTGCACCTGTGTGTTTTTTTGGGGAGCGGGGGACTGCAGTTGACTTGAATGGTCACAGACTAAAGGTCGCTTATTTTTGTTTAGAGATTGTTCAGATCATCTATGAATTGGATCACATTCTTGTATACTATTTTATTTCATTTTTTTAATAAATACTTATTTTTGCTCTTCAAATGTTATTATTCATGAGGTGGAAACATTTACCGATTCTGTTGTCTCGTTGATTGGCAACTGCCTTAAGATGTGCCCAAAATAGATTTTTTCCTTGAGCTGTTGCTGCAATGATGTTTGATGCAGACAAGGAGATTTTTATGTCATAAATGGAAGGAAGTGGTGGACAAGTGGAGCAATGGACCCTAGATGCAAAATTCTTATAGTTATGGTGAGTTAAACTGTTGTCATTGCATGTGGCGCTGAGACACTGGAATGATATTATCTCGCTTTTTTTTCTCCTCAGGAAACTAAATATATGAATTATGCAGGGAAAAACAGATTTTACTGCTGCCAAACATAAGCAGCAGTCAATGATTTTAGTAGATATCAGTACTCCTGGTGTGCAGATAAAGAGACCATTATTGGTCTTTGGTTTCGATGATGCACCTCATGGGCATGCAGAAATAACTTTTGATAATGTGCATGTGCCAGTAAAAAATATCCTGCTTGGAGAAGGACGGGGGTTTGAGATAGCTCAAGTAAGGATGAGTTCATATGTTCTTAAAGAGCTCCTGAACACTTAAAATACCTGACCATCTTCATCTTTGCAGGGCAGGTTGGGTCCTGGAAGATTACATCATTGTATGAGACTGATAGGAGCAGCAGAACGTGGCATGCAAATGATGATTGAAAGGGCTTTTAGAAGGAAAGTCTTTGGAAAGCTGATTGCACAGCAAGGTTCCTTTTTGTCTGACGTTGCAAAGGTAATGTTTTTGCTGACACGTCCACTATAAATATAGGTTTTGAGGACTTAGGTTAACCACCTTAATCCAGAATGCAGAAAACCTGAGAACTAATGCTAGGTGGTGATAGGTCTTAAAGTTGATCGTCTTGGAACGAATGGACTGTCATCATTTTTTAAGATAATACCTATTAGTAGTGCTTCTGTGTGATTCCTTGCAAAGAATATTTGTAGTGGTGAATGGATGCATGAGATTGATGCATGATATAAATCATAGGTACTCTGAAAATTGATATAAACCACTCATTCTGGCATATTGATATTTGCGTGAAATTAGTCACAACCTATGAGCCTCTTATTACAAGCATTTAAATCTATCATCCATTATTATTAAGGACTACCTTCTCAGTTAGGGTCTGTTTGGTAGCAGAGACGGAAAGAAAATTTCCTTGGAAAACCTAGGCTGCGTTTGGTTTTTGAAAACATTTTCTGTTTCAATTTTTAATTTTTATTTTCTACTGTCTTGGTTATTTTCTAATCCTTGAAGTATTTTCTATGGAAAAATTTTATTTCCCTTTTTCTATTTTGATAAATTTCCTTGCAACCAACCATATATTTGAGTGCGAGTTGTTCAAGATCTTTCCCTAAATATTTGTCCAGTTTACCTATGGTTTTCGCTCATTTCAAACTGAGATTCGTGCTGTATCAGCTGGCTATCAGTTTGGCATAGTATTGGTGCATATCTTATTGACTTGAGGCATACTGAAATCAGGGGGAGGGAGAGACGTACCTCCCTCCGACATCATTGTTGATATTGTTGGCAGTGGTGGCAGTGATGGAAGCCTAACCCTAGCAACAAAGTCATCATCCTGAAACCCTAACTATTAGCATAGGCGGTGGCGGCACTGATGTCATCATGGGAGAGAAGACATCGAGGATTGGGAGAGAGAGGAGAGAGAAGAGGAGGATCAAGAGAGAGGGGAGGCGAGGGCAATCAGGAGAGGGGGGAGGATCGAGAGAGAGAGAGAGAGAGAGAGAGAGAGAGAGAGGAGAGTTTTTTTATAAAAATCCTGGTTGTTCAGTTTTGGCACCTAGATTGACTGGCCGAACCATCTCAATTAGTAGTCGGTCTGCTTTAGGGTGCCTGGAACTGCGTAAGTTAGGATGGTTCAGCAGCCCTTGAACCCTTCCATGAGTAGCCTTTCCTTCCTAGGGCTGCAGATTGTCTCTGCACGTATTTGCACCATCTCATTGAGTAATCTCATAATATGCAGGTCCTATGTTTATTTTATCGTTTTCAGTCCTTCCTTGACCATCCAGCATTTTCATGCATGCATCAAGTACGTACGCCCATCATGTGAACTCTTCTGCAGTCTCAAGGACATGCAGTAAACAAACTGCATAAGTTCATGTTCTCTTCCATCCACCCTTTTTAGTAATGTTAGGATCCAACCTGCTGACTCGGAATCATTTAAATGATAGAAATTGACAAAGTGGAACTGATTGCCACACTATTTTGTCATAATCCATATAATAGATGGAAAGAGAGAAAATTGATGATTGCTCTTTTTCTGTTTGTAGGATATCCTTTTGCATGTGTTCAAGCTCCTGCAATTTTATCCTCTTATTTTTGGCCATTTTCTAGCATTTTGTTATCTTAATCTATGGTGTGTTTGTTGGAGAGCAGTGCTGACATCATGGTTTGGCATTCGGGATTTGCAGTGTCGAGTAGAGCTGGAGCAGGCAAGACTCTTAGTTCTGGAAGCAGCTGACCAGCTCGACCGGTTTGGGAACAAGAAAGCCCGAGGGATCATCGCCATGGCTAAGGTAAAATCAAGAAGGTTACCTGAATAGATCTCATTCTTCCTACTGGCTTGAGAAATAAAACCAATCACCTCTGGCAGGTAGCAGCACCAAACATGGCCCTGAAGGTGCTCGACTTCGCAATGCAAGTTCATGGTGCTGCTGGTTTATCATCGGACACTGTTTTATCCCACTTATGGGCAACCGCACGGACTTTAAGAATTGCAGATGGCCCCGATGAAGTCCATCTAGGAACCATAGCTAAGCTAGAACTGCAAAGAGCCAGGCTATAAGACTCATGCTGCGAAGACCTTGAACAGGGTATACAATACAATAAAATAAAATAAAACCAAAATAAGATGGCCCTGGGGCAACAAGCTGTCAGGATTGAAAGTTTTGGTGAACACCTAGGACGACTGGTGACTCACTATATTTATGATTGTTATGGTGGATTTTTCAAACAAGTAAATTTTTGGAATATTTCTTCATGCTGGTATGGATTTGATGTGTAAACATGGATTCATTGCTCGAAATGAATTGGAATTCTGTGTGTTGGGAAAATAGGTACCGAATTTCGTCGGTGGAGACTTTTTCGTCTTTAGTTGGCATTCTTGAATTATTTCCAGGGCTGAATTTATGTTGACCAGAAGAAGATTTGGAGAGAACGAGGAAGTTTAGCCAACTTTGTTTGATGCTGCTTGAGTTCATTGCCTTTGTACTAAATGCCATTGTAATGGTCGTGTCGGGTCTCGAACTGGTCGGTAACTTTGATACAAAGCATTTAAGCTGTGTCAGATATTTATATGGTTGTCATAACCATCGCAATTGTGGCACCTCGTAAACTCCCAGGCCACCTCTTGGGAAAGGAAGCAGGGCACCCTTTGATCCGGCCGTGAGCCATTGAAAACGGGAAGGACGATCTCGACTTCCTTGGCTAGACCTCATCTCCGGTCATCAGCAATTGGCCAACCGCCCAGCAGGGGTCAATCAGCCCGAGGCAGCGGCCAATCGGCCTCCAAAACGGTGGTCAATAGGCGCCCAAATATAGGGTACCAAAAAGAAAACGACGGGAATAAGGCTCTAGAATAACAAGAACAGGATTGGAAATAATTAGAAACAAGCTGGAATGGCCAAGGATAATGGGAATAGCCAGGTAGTAGAGTTCAGAAAAAGTAGATTTATAGGGTTCCAGAGGGAAAATAGGCTTATTTTCTCTTTCCAAAACATAAACTAACATACGTACGCAAAATCCATCAAATTAAGGATTAATAATTCTTAATATAATAAACAAAAAACAAAGATTAAACTTAATCTTTCACAGAAAAACTAAAAATAAAATAATATTTAATTCTCATATGTACCCTTAACTCACGTATGAGATTAATTAAGGCTCTGATATCAATAATATGAAAAGTAGATTTTGATCATCTCAATATCATGAGTATATTTGTTGTAGGACTTGATAAGATTTTTTTACTAGTAGAAAAAAGTTTACAGTAAATTAATTGTAATATTTATAGGATGAGGATAAGAATCTCTTTTTTTGATAATCAACTTCATGCGGGATCTATCCACTAAGGACCGTGTATTATATCGCTCACATTTAACGTAAGCTTATACTGTTATAAGATGCATCAAATAGTCTAATAATATAAATAATAATCATTAATTATTATAAATTTATATAAATTACTTTATTAATCTAATATTTATTTAATTATAATTAGTGTTTGAATTCAAGAATGACTATATTAGGCCATATAATGCTAAAATTCTAATAAGCTACGGCTAGAGTGCCAGTTTTGCTTGTTATATTATTGGCGGACCAATTAATTCATTATAGAAGCACTCCACGTATGTTATCTATCAAAACCTTTTGTTTTTTTTATTTTTTTTTGGTGTTGTTTTGGAGTTGAAGGTACTGGATTATTTTTGGCTTCGGTTTGGAGAAGGGGCAAGCTGGAATTGCTTTCTTCGGCTTCCTTCAAATTTTATACCAGTGCCCTCATGCTTAAATGTCAATCCATACTGCGATGCAAAATTTATACATAAATTCCTTTAAACTTTTTCATCCAAAGCTTTTTTAATATGCATCAGTCCGTATACGTTCTCATTGGTTTCAATGGAAAGTAATGAGGACCAACAACTGATTTTGGTATCCATAAATGCTGCTTGGCAGCCAGCAGGACCCTGCATCTGCTGAGGACGCCACTCTCTCTCCCCCACCCGCGTTCCAAAGGCTTCGAGTCAATTTTTTATGCTGTTAACATGGACCTTGCCTATGGACCTCGGTTGTGTTGGGTTACGCTTAAGTTAAAAGATGCCAACATGTTGATACTACTTTTTTTTTTTTTTTTCCCGGAAACCATCTACACCAAATAAAACGAGGTGGTGTTCATTTTTCTTCCCCAACTCTCGAAAATGGAAACAAGGAGGAAAAAAAAAAAAGAGTTCTTAACATCTTAAATGTCAATTTTAGTCACTGATGAAATCTCAAAATGCCCTCAAATTATACAAAAGAGGCTTTTTTCTTTTTCCATCAAGTATTTCGGGCATGTGTGTACGGGCTTGCCGAGGGAAATGTGCATCCATTCTTGCTCTTATTGTTGTTTGTTGTTGAGTTTCTTGTCCTTTCTTTTTGTCTTGATACAAGAGAGGAGCGATTCCCGGGTACAAATGAACAAAAACAGAGACTATAGAGTTTCTTTTCCTTTTGGTTCCCATTCTTCAACAATATCTTTTGTTTTTCTTCATTGAAGTTTTATCTTCCTCCTAATTCTAAAATTAATGGGGATACTCCTTTGGTTTAATTTGTTCCAAATCTGTTAATGACGCGTAATCCATCATCCTCCGACTAGCCACCGACTAGCCTTTAAATGGCTTTTAACAAAACTTTAGCACAACATCGAAAGTTTGCACATTCAGCAGTAACCATTAACCACTCAAGGCAGAAGCTCGTATTTAATAGGTTGGCAAGTAGTATATAACTGACCAGTAAGGATGCTTATGCCCTTCCATTAACTGGCAGAGTTAATCATCCTCTATAAGAAAAGCAACCCATGACATCGAGTACGCAGCACCAAAGACAAGCCCATCATGACCAAGTACGGGGTGTATGATTCGAATTTATTGTCTAGTCTTATCATTGGATACAAAAGCTAACTAAGGACGAAAAGAATATCCTAAGATTGGAAGTAGCCTCTCTCCCATCATATTAGACCATCAAGTTTCATCATTCTGAATCATTAGGTTTAAATAAGGTCAGACGCCCTTTCACAGGAACACCTTCTTGAACCCTCTCTCCTCTCAATTCTTCGCTCTCACTCTCTATGCTTTCTATTAGTGAGAGCACAACTTCAAGGTCTGTGCTTAGCCATCTTCTCTTTTCTACATTGACTTGAGTGTTGTAGAGTCTTTGCTGGGACACCCTTGGTACTTGTCATGCTTTTTCTTTATCCTTAATAAGTCCTTGACATTGAGGCTGCACTGTCTAACTGATCTACCTTACCACCAACTCTCCATGACTCTCCCCTTACTAGTGCATAGGACTTGCTATGGTTAGATCCCATCGATACCATCAGGATGTCATTGTTCATGGGAACAAGAGAAAGCTCAATTGCTCAAACCCAACAAGGATGCCTTTGCTCGTAATAATAGAGTTGCTTAGGTTTGGTCTAGGACCTGATCCCCTTCTTTAGTCCCTTAGAAGCCAAAATGAAAAAAAGGATACGTAAGGAGCGCTAGTATACACTCAAAAAGTTTTATAAAATATATAATATATTGTAAGGCCATAAAGTGGTATGAAGGCTGTTACATCACTTGGTTGAAGCTACATTCATCCCAAAAGAAAGAGAGAGAGAGAGAAAGAGAAGAGAAAAAAAGAGAAAGAAAAGCAGATATTATATTTTGGAGGGACTACACAGAAGTCAGGAACCCCAACAACTCAGTTTATTGGTTTCCACCATGACTATAGCCTTAAGCTTAAACCCTGATGTGTCCTCTTGATAGAAGTAAGCTTATACTCCAAAGGTAATCAGGTCAATCATGTACTTAGGAGATGACCAAAACTACTCCGTTACATGGGTTGGTGCCTCAGACAACTCCTTTCTCATAGTCTCCAGCTCCTAGTTCATCCTTTGTAGCTCTTATTGCTTTTGATCATCTGACCTTTAGAGCTTATAGTTCTTGGATGGCCGTTTGACTAGCCCATCATTCTCAAGGTTTTACAAAAAGGAGAAGGGCTCAGCGATGAGGTATTGAAGTCCCTTCCCCGCCCCTCCTCCCCTTTCCAAATAAAGCCCTAAGGCTGTAGGAGATGAGGTGTTCTACGGATTCTCAAAGCTAATGAATGCAGTGGTGTCTTGAGGCCTACAGAAACGGTGTATGACAATTTCTGAAGTACCATGAGGAAGTTGAAAGGTCGTTATATGGTGGCCACTGGATAAGTTAATGATGGTGCACCATGAGGTCAGGTTATTATAGCTTAAAGTCATCTTTAGAAAGATGCACCTTAATTGCCCCACCTTGAAGCTAGCTTGGCACCCCAAATTAGCTAGAGCATGTCATGCTAGGGAACCCTGACGTCAGCCCTATTTGAAAGAACTCTTTTTACTGAGTAGGAAAAAGAGGTTCGCTTCGCTAAAAAGCTAATCTATTTGGAAGAATTCTACTTGAAAAAAAGAGAGTAGATCCTTAAAAAACTACTCGAAAGAACTCTTCTTGTTGAGTAAGAGAAAGGATCTATTCTACTAGAGAGCCAACCTACTTGAAAGAACTCTACTTGAGAGAAAGAGAAAGAAGATCCCTAGAAAATTGCTTGGAATAACTCTCTTTGCCAAGCAAAAGAAAAAGATGTACTTTACCAAAGAGCTGATTTGTCCAAAAAAAATTTATTTGAGAGAAAAAGAGAGATTCCCAAAAGACCGCTTGGAAGAGATCTCTTTGTTGAGCAAGAAAAGGAGATTCACTCTCTTAGAGAGGCAAACTATTTGAAAGAACTCTACTCAGAAGAAAGAGAAAGCAGATTCTTAAAAGACTATTCAAAAGAACTCTCCTTACCGAATAAGAGGAGGTCCGCTTTAACAAAGAGCCAAAATAATTCTACTCAGAAAAAAGAAAGCAGATTTCTAAAAGCTCACTTGAAAGAATTCTCTAAAAAAGGGCTCCTCTTACCTAACAAAACAAAGGCTTGCCCTTCTAAGGGCAGTAGCCCCTTATGAGAAAAGCTTTCTTTAAAAGGATAAAGAATCTTCCTATGAAGGTTTATGTGAGGCCAAGTGTTGAAGACTAAACTTTAAAAAAGTAGTAGCTGGTAGAAGAATGTGTCGTCGTTAGATCCAAAAAGTATAGGAGTCAAAATGCAAGCAAATCTCAGTAAAGAACAAGCATTCACAGAACAAAGGTGGTCTCCACCAACTAACAAACAAGATGCCACAATATGAGGAAAAAAGGTATTATTTCATTAACTTAAAAGTAAATTTCTTTAAAAAAGAAAAAAAAAGAGAAGAGGGAAGAAGAAATAAGTATAATATTAAAAAAGAAAAGACTCGATGGGAGCTAGCACTGGAAGGCATTATCAGCCTTCAAGACAACTATGGAGCCTCCTCTTCCTCCTCATCATTGTTATCAGCCATGCTGATCATTGGAGAAGGAGCTTCCTTAGCTGATCCTAATCCTGTAATTGGGACTGCAGTTGATGACTCCACTAGATGACTCCTCAACCTCCTTAGCCAAGTGCATGAAGGAAAGATCAAAGTTAGGATACATAGCCAAGATCTTCACCATTGCATCCTTCTTGTTATCAAAGTAGGCCTTAGTAGAAAAGTTCAATAAGATCGATCCAAACTTGACCGATGCCTTGAGTTCCTCCATCACCTTCTCCACACTTCGGTCAGTGAAGGACCATTGCTCCTTTACTAGGGCCCCACTGCTACCTTGGCCTTAGCCATCTGAACTCTCACCTTCAGCTCAACAACTCAGGCCATTGATTGCTGCTCCACCTCCTTCTTCTCCACCTCAACTAGCTTCATCTTAGTTTCAGCTCTAGGTGCATCAGCCTCACCTAATTGTACCAAGGCCCATTTAACCCTAGCTTCCAACCCCTTCACTCGAAAATTAGACTTTGCTTTCACCTTCTCTGCAGCAGCAGCATGAGAGGACTCTATACTCTTCTTCCACTACTCTGCCTCGTGCAAGGCCTCAATGAAGTGGGAGTTAGCCTAAAGGAGCCTCTTTAAGAAAACTACATGTGTTGCATGTACTAGATGCAGGTTGAGAAGGCAAACTTCATCAAGTCCTATTCTTCAATAACCTCAAGAGACCTCCAGTCCAACAATAGCATAACTCAGTGGGCAAATCAATAGGCCATCATTCCTTGGTGTGCAAAATCCTCTTCAGGTCCCGATAGTGCAAGTGGGTCCAAGGAGGAAATTGCCAAGCCTGGAATAAGAGTGGGGGAAAAGCTTTAGGCAAGGCCTTGGCCACTAAAGCTAGAGAAGGAGAGCTTGGTCCTACCAAGGGCCTTGGGTTATAAAAGTCTGAGCAGATAAAGCCAACCAACCTAGAATTGAGGCAGGAGAACTTGGACCTCCAGCAAGACTTGAGCTTATTGTTGGAGATGAGACTAGTTTAAGAGGGAAGATTGCTCTAGAAGCCTTGGAGATGCCTTCTTGTAGAGTGGTGCTCTTTTCAATACCATAAACACTAAGTTTGACCATCCCTCGATCTCCTTCAATAGCTCCTTTTCAGCAAGTCCTCTTCTTTACTGCTTCCTCACCGTGGCATACTCCCTGATCTCTATTGTGTAAAACTAGGGATGTTCCATCTTTGCGAGAAGAAGCTTGGTGGTTAGTGCTACATTGATACAATAATCAAAAACTAAGAATCAAAGCCATGGACTCATGCCTTAAGTGTTCCCAGCCTTTGAAGATCCCTTAAACAAAGGGGAGCTAAGTCCACCGATACCAAACTCGACTCTTCAAAGAGATCAAGAATCTTAAAATGACTGAATCCGTGTAAGGCCGAGACTACCTCCCTCTCCTCGGTGTTGAGGCAGAATGGCTTAGCTTAACTCTCCAATAATTCTAGCCAACCCTGATGGATGTAGTGTAGCACAGGTCAGGAGATTGAGAAAAACTTATTCTTCCATCCATGAATGGAAGATTGAAGGTTAAAAGAAAAAGAAAAATCCTTCCTAAAGCTAAGATAATACCATCCTCAATCGCTTGGATGGCACTTTAGAAATAAAAAAGAATAAAGATTTGTAGAGTGAAGTCACTTATATCCTTAACCCCTCAATAAAGCCATATGCCCCACTCAAGGTGCCAAGTGTTCGAAAATAACTAAGATAGAAAAATTTCAAACTTCTGAAAAGCATCCAAAAGAAGCCTATGAATTCAAAGTCCAAAGCTAATAGCCATACGTCTACATAGACACTCAAGAAATCAATGAGAGGCTCACAAGCTAAAATTTATCCTAAAGGGGCTGTGAGGATTATCTCTCATGAGATCTTAAATTAATCTCGAAGCTTTCTAAGGTGATCCTAAAAATTTAAGGATGCTTACCAAAAGCACGGCCACCACACAGGCCGTAAGTTTTTAATTCGCATTAGCCCATATACTCCCAATGTACGACCTCTTCGTAATGTTACAGTGGCCACTGGTGCTACTGGGTGTGATTCAATGATGAGCCGGTCAGGGGGATGATGGGTACCAATTGGATGGTTGATTCAGGTATCTGCGGAAGCCGCATCTTGATGCTTAGGATTTTCATCTTTTGGCACCAAACGGTCAGGGATTTGTTCTACATTTAGGGCCTTTTGGCCGCAAACTTTTCACTCCTTGGTGCTTTGGATTCTCACGCAACTTGTTAAAGTCTCAGATGTCCAGAGGTCGCAGGCAGTGGCCAGCAATTTTGGCTTTCACTGCAGAACTCTATTCTCTCTCCCATGCTTGTCTGACTTTGGGAGTGCCTGCTAGTCTAAAGTTTCACTAACAAAATGAAAAGATAAAGTTGCACAAGATGCACCCTTCTTCTATCCCATGATGCTCTTTAATCCTTACATCCTGCCCCTTACTCCTCTAGGTTGCAGGCAAGAATCTTGGTCTGTGACTGAGTTTTTTTTTTTTTATTGGTTTCCCCTCCCTTCCTCCTAATGTATTTATTGTTTTTAGTGCTCCATAAAATTGGCTCTTGATGGAAATTTCAAACTATTGGTCTCTTCCATTTATGTTAGGAGGGGTAATGTGGGCAATTCCTTGAAATTTAAACTGGATAGAATGTTTTGTGGTCTGCCATGATGGGGGATGCATCTAAAGTCCTGCCCCATGTTCTAGGGAATACTGCACCCATGTTCTTAATGTTCAGCTCCACATGGATTCATGCACATTCTCTGCTGACAGATGATTGGAAGGCCCGCATCACATGCCTTAATATGCTATGGTTCAGTCTTATCAGAACATTTGGTCAATTATGTACTCAATGCACATGTCCTTCAACTTTTTCTGGCTATCTTGCTTTATATTAGTACCACTGGATGCATAGATGGATAAGTTCCTGATATTTCTTTGACCCTTTTTTTCTTTAAAAAAAAAGGGAAGAAGGCTTTTATCCAATCAATCAATCTCCACCATTTGCATTTAGCCCTTGGAGTTCTAGACTAAATTCTAACTAGCTGCTTGAGTTTAGTCTCCACATACAGAACTTTGCCCCATACCAATTGGGATCCCGCCAACCAAGCACATGACTTGTCCTCCATAATGACTCCAGAAATATGGTCCCCTATTACGAATGGGATATGTCAATTTGTTTCTCCCTTTTTAATTAAAGAATGGGGTTTCCCACCAGTTCATGATGAAATAAGAAAATATATATATAGAACTTAGGAACAAAGCTTTGAACAGAACAAGCGATTTTTTCAAATTTCTTAGTCAAATTGTGCAGTGCTATCATTGTTTTCAGCTATAAAAACAAAATTTCATACATGAATGATGAGTTTTAGTAGTTTTTTCAACGAAGGCATGTGAACTTGTCTGAGATATAAACCCTAGCCACCGAATAAAGTTGTTCATCTTCTTTTTTTTCTTGTTCGGAAAGCTGTTCATTTTACTTGTGCTTCACAAGGTTGTAGAGTAGAGACAGGTAGTCTTCCATGTACCATAACGCTTTTCAGTTGTCAGAGGAGGATGGGTCAACATATTCCTCTGACTAGGAGAGTGGTGCAAATCTTTGCCCCCTTTCGATGCCTTAAGGCCCGGTATCCCATGAAGCCTGTGTCAAGGGTCGTATCTCATATGGATGCAGACATAAAATATTGTGAATGCCTCTCCTTTTCTTTCCGATCTATATGGGATTTTTGCTCGAACCGCGAAGACTGAAACAACGTCAGCACGCAAAGCAGACGCATGTTCCAAGATTAATATTAGCCCTCTTTCAGTGCCTGGATTTTTTTTATTTTTGATTTTGATTTTGATTTTTTGTTATGGGGGCGGGGGCAGAAGCACAATGCATGAACACTATCACACATGGACTGTTAAAGATGGGTTTGCAGTATGTCCATGAGCTGTAAGCATCTTATGTCGATCAATAACATATATATATTTTCGGCAAGTCTGTCAAGATTGCTAATTGGACATGAATTGGAGGAATTTTTTTTTTTTTTCAAAGGAAGATGTTTCGCTGTGTTATGGATTCAGTCAATCCTGACAGAATCTATGTTGGCAGGTGTATGACCTATCACATCTTAAATGCTTAAATTTTATTTTGTTAAAATTTGTTTTAAAACTTACGGACCGAAGAAAAAATTATTTTTGATATAAAACTTTAGTTTAAATTCATAAAATTTTAAAATTTAAAAAATAAAAAATATATATTATATATTTTTATAAAATTCTATTATTATTCTATATAATATACTCTGTGTTTCATCTCTATATAAACATAGATAATTTTAACTTTCAAGATAGCTTTGGCTCCGCTCTGAAATCCTAATCTTAGGACATTCCGAATAACTCAAAAAGTTATTGTGAAACTTTAAGAGGATCGTATTGATTTATGAAAAAGAGTTGGAAGAGATCCTAATAATTTTAAAGTTTGATGATGATAATTCTTGTAATCTTTAAATATTTTGATACTGAAATTTTCTGTTCTTTTTTATTTGTGGATGTAGGCTAGTGGATCAAACCACATAAATCTCTACATATTTTTCTTTTGTATTTGACTATATTCTTTTATTCTTCTTATTATTATTATTTTTAATACATATCTTTACCGTAACTAATGGTATCAAAGCTTTTGCTAGCATAACAAATAGTATCAAAATTTAGTTCCAGCACATGCAGGAGAACGATAACAGAAACATCAATTTTTTTAGTTTTTGATAGATAGCCCCAGCACGGATCTTGAAGGAGTGCTACTGATCTACGTAAATCTTGAGGCTGCACTAAGCTTAGAGCAGCGCATATCTGAGAACAGCACTAAACTTGGAGTACCTCTGCCTCTGATCTCATATTGGTTCCAGCATGAATCTCTGGGGGCAGCACGCATCTTACATAAAGGCAGAGCGCTAGAGAAGGCAGTGGTGGTCGTAGCCAAACAAGAAGAGGCTAACGGCAGACATGGACGCTCGTTGAGGAAGGGCATGATCGCAATGGAGAGACGAAGCGGTGAGACGTCGAGCTTGATCGGGAGTTTCAGGATGGCTGGATAAAGGCCAACCATTTTCCAAACCCCCGTTCCATGATGATCCCGTATTTCTAAGGTAGGGCTTTCGTGTTCTTTGGGTGATCTGGAGTGCTGGATCTGGTGGAGTTCGAAGAGGAGATGATCCGATAGAGCATCCGATAGAGCCAAGCTCAGGTTTTGGTGTGGATGATTGCATGGCCAAGCTGTGGCCATAGGCCGCGTCATGGGCGCCTGTGCTCGGGCAAGAGAGGAAGGGCGCCAATGATCGCGTGGTCGGGCTATGCCAGCGGGCCGCATTGTGGGCGACTGCGCCTAGCCAGGAGTGGAAGAGCACTGGCATGAGACCGTCAAGCATCGATGAGATGCAGTGACTGGTAGGGATGGCGACCGGCTTACATACAGGGTGAGGAAGAAGAAAGAAAAGAATATATATATATATATATATTGTTTTAAAAAGAAAAAAAAGAAGTATGCCACTCTAGTTGGAATAAGTTTGGAATAAATTCAGAGTAGAGTTGGAATAACTTTAAAATAGGTGGAGTAAATATTTTAGAAAGGTCGTTTGGTAAGCTCAGTTGATTGATAAGCCTGTTTGGCAGTTGAAAAGCTTATTCGGTAAGTCTAATTAGTTAGAATCTATTTTGATAAACCTACCTGATTGAAAAATCTATTTGGTAAAACTTAATTAATTGTGAGATCTATTTAATGAGTTTAATTGGTTGAAAGGTTTATTTGGTGGCTCAATCAGTTAAGAAATCTATTTGATGAGTTTAGTTGCAAATAGGCATATTTGGTGACCTCAGTCGATTAAGAAGCTGATTTTGATGAGCTTAATTAGCGAACAACCTTATTTGGTGAGCTTAATTGATTAGAACGCTTATTTGGTAGAGCTCAGTTGGTTGAAAACCTTATTTAGTAAGCATAGGTGGATGAGAAGCTTATTTGATGAGCTCAATTGGTCAAGAGGCTCATTTGGTGAAGCTCGGTTGATTGAGAGCCGCATTTAGTGAGCTCAGTCAAGAAGCTGCCGTTATTTAAGAATTAGATGCATTTCTTGGACTTAAATGATACATGCAGTACTTGAGTTGTATCCTTCAGAATACGTGAAGAAGATGGAGAATGATGTAGTTAGAAGAATTGATGTAGCTAGAGATTCACATATCTTCCAATGGATTAAACTAAAGATGATAATTCTTGAAAAAAAAGCTTATTAGGAAAACTCGAAGGATCATCAAGGAAAAAATATAATAGAGTACCATTGAAGCATTGAAAGAAAGTATAATTAAATCACAAGATATATTTGAATAAGCATAAAGGTTGATCCTATGGAATTCCTATTAAGTTGCAATGACGGGATAGAACATGCTCTAAGAGATTATTAGATTATTGCACTCACAAAAATAATATTTAGTTTGAGCTTCAATTCATCAGGAGCTAAATTCTTTAAGCAGGAAAGAGTTGATACAGCCCAAAAAGATAAGAATAATAGAAGTTTTGAGTTTTAAGGAAGCTTCATTGTGAGTCTCTTTAAAAGTTTTATTTTTATCCTAATCTCTTTAGAGAACTTGTCTTATTTTCCTCAGAAATCCTATTTTAATCTTTTTAGAAGTTTAATTTTTGTCAATATTGAATCAATTTATGATTTTAATCTTTTATTTTTGAAAGTATTTTAATTTTAGTTTAATTTCTTTTAAGCCTCCAATGCATCCCATTGAATCAATGAATAATAAATTGAGTTATGAGATTTTTTTTTTCTATCTTTGAATAATTCGTTGCTTGAGTGATGTTTTTTTTTAATTTAATTTAAATTTTTTATTTTTTTTATTAATCTTTTATTTTTTATATATCTTTGTTGTAACAAATGGTGCCAGAGCTTTTGCTGTTATAATATATATTTTTACTTTGTCACCCCAACAGTAATGGCTTTGATTCCGCTCCCTCCAACGGTAATGGGCTTTGATTCCACGGTAAGTTGATGAGGTGGGCCATGGGATGCATCTTTTATCCATTCCGTGTGTCCCACAGTTCGCTCTTCTGAATGAATTCCTATGCCACAGGTTATCCTTTCCACCCAAGTGCAGGGTGGATTTAACATGAGGGTGGCGAGCTCTATCGTCAAAAGCGGTCTTCTTCTAACAAAAACACTCACCATAAATTAATTCTGATGCTCCATTTGATAGAGAGCCAATATGATACTCTCGGTGGAGAGAATGTAAACTTTTTTTAGCAGACAGCAAGATTAACTCATTCAACATCTCCACTCTTATACGAAGAGTTAGCCATCCTTGGTAAATCCAATTTGAGGAAATGGTGAAATCGGGACCATATAATATATTTATTGATGTTAGGATAAATGACAAAAACAAGAAGAAAATTAAATTGCCCACTGGTTGGCCAGGGATGGTAAGGTACCAAGAATCTATGTTCCTTGAGAAGAAGGATTCTATTGCTGAGCTCAATGACTAAACTAGATAAATTAATGAGGCAGACATCATCCAAAAAACAGTTAGTTTATCCAATCACAGTACTGATACTAATAAAGAAACACATCCAAAGGCATGACACAGAGGGACAAACACTGCTTCTTGTCAAATTGATGTGGACAAGAAATTACAAGGGTCAATGCCCCACCATCTCTTCTCCCGTACAAACGCCGTTCAAAGCTCACGTCCCCAAACACTCCCAACTGACCCTCTCAACTCCTGTGCCCTAAAATACTACACAAAATCACACCACACTAGAACCAAACTAAAGGGAGATTCATACTTCTCACTCATACACCACCAAGGTACCAGTCTCCTGGATTAAACTTAAAAAGAAAACACTTAAATAACAGACCCTCCCGTGCCCTCCTTAGCTGCACTGGGGTCCTCGACTCCATACTAAAACATCTTAATTAAGCTTGCACTTAAACCTAAGTCTATAGATAATAATGGGACTAATACGTGCGATTAGTTATATAAGTGGTGGTTGGTTTTAGAGCTGGCCAAAGGAGTGGGCGAGGTAGGCGAGGGCGCCCACGAGGGGCGCGTTGATGTAGGTGGCCGGTTCGGACTGCTCGTAGTCGGACCGCTCGTCCGGGAACCGGTCCTGGGCGTCCGGTCCGCCAACGACGGCCCCGACCAGGACGTTCGGGTTGGCGCCGGGCGAGCTCAGCGCGGAGAACCCGGCCGAGCACGGGATCCGGGCCGGGTGGGCCGCCACGGACGGCAGCGACGAGCCCCGGTGGTGGATCCGCCGCGGGTATCTTGCTCCATAGCCCACCATGTACGACATCCTCTCCGGGTTGTCTCCCAGCAGATAGTCCACCTGGAGCCCACATCGAAAGCCACACAGAGAAGACAGACGGTCAGTAAAAACTTACTCCGCGGGACAAGTTATCGCATCGCGTTTCTCTTGTCCGGTCTCCATGACGTTTCCGCTGCTCTGCTCACCATGTGACCTCATGCCTTTTACGGCTCTTATCAGTACATGGGCTGCAGCCCCACCGCATTTAGCATACGGTCACGTGATCACCAGAAAATATTTGATAAAAAAAAAAAAAAAAGTTCAGGGGAAACGGCTCCCAGCGAACCCTAGGAGCCCAAGAGAAACGCGTTTCCCTATAGGGATTTCAGGTGGTCTCACCTGGCGCTTGGCAATGGTGCGGAGCTTCCTAGGGGTGACAGTGACTCCACCACAGGCGACCACCTTCGAAGAGTAGGTTAAGTATTTGGCGTAGGTAAGCAGCAAGAATGAGGTGGAGGTCACATATTGCATGTTGCTATCACTCATCTTAAATAGAAGCCCTCCTGCTCTCCACCGTTCCCACAACAAAACTACTTTTAGTTAGACTCCAAACCACTAGTACATTAATTTTACCGAGATTGCTTTGAGATGGAGGAGAGACCTGGAGTGTATTGGGCCTGAGAGAAAGGAGTCCCTGGGATTAAGGAGCAAATAAAGTTATCAGCATGCCCCTTGTAGTCGTGAAGGGACTTCACATTTTGGACCAAGAAAGCCTGCAAACCCGACAAAAGGAAACTTACTTAGAACTTGGGAAGTTGAAACCAAAACCTGTTGTTATATAACCTGGTAATGATAGCAAAATGGAGAAGAGGGTAGAAGGAGAGGGACAATGCCTTGGAGAGGAGGATCCTGGCTCCCACATGCTTGTTGTCCCAGCCAAAAGTGTTGTCAGACTCATCAGCTCCGAGAGTTTGACCGTTGACCTGAATGTAGCTGAGGAAGGTTGGGTTCCTGGTGGCCTTGTGAAGCCAAGCGGCTCCCCACAATAGCTCATCCTTCGCCAGAGAAAACAGAGCGCCAGTTCAGAAACAGGGGAGTTGGAGGGGGGAGGAGGGGTCCATATTTTTAAGGGGAGAGAGCTTAGAAACCTGGTAACCAGAGTAGGAGCAGTAGAACGGGCAGACAGCGTTCTTCAACCCATTGCTATAGGCGCCTCTGTGCTCGTCTGCAAACTTAAACACCTACACAAGCCATTTGGCGAAGAAAGGTGGCTTCAGAAAAAGTTAGGGGGTGTTAACAGAAGCCTCTGCGTTGATTTGTCGGGTGGTGGTTGTTTTACCCTGATAGCTCTATCGAGGAGGAGCCTGGAGTAGGATGGATCAGACTTTTTGAAGACCAGTGAGGCCGAGGCAAGGGCTGCGGCGGTCTCGGCGGCGACATCGGAGCCCGGGTTGCTGCTGTCTATCTTGTAGACTGTTCTTGGGGTGTCCATGTCTTCTGGCCTCTCCCAACAAGCATGGTCCTTGTTTGGATCTCCCACCTGAAAGATAAAATAATTCAAAAGCTCTGCACAAGTTCAAAAGAAAAAGATCCAATCCTCTAAAGTACCATTTTTCTTAGAAGAAATTAGTGTTATTTAAACAAATGTCTTAGTGAATGTGGAACATTTCCTTGCATCTTTGCACTCCGGAAAGAAACTACATTTGAGTTGTTCGGCATAGGACCAACAGAGGAACCACATTGCTCTCACGAAGAGAGAAGACACAGGAAATCCAAAAAAGGATGGGGAATGGGAGAAGGGAAGGGAAACCTGGACGTAGATGGTGTTGGGGTGGGCAGTGGCTTTGAGGAGGTAGTCAGTGGCCCAACGGATGGCCTCCTTTGCGTTCTGGAGCTCCCCCTTCATCAGCCCACCGAACTCTATTACACTCCAAGAGAGCATGGTAGCGGTGAAAGCCATGGGGAACCCAAACTTCACATTGTCCCCTGCATCATAGTACCCACCCACCAAGTCCACCTACAGTATCCCCACAAGACCACATTAGTTTTCCCCATCAAATGGGCTGAAAAGAAAAGAATGAGACAAAGAATGGCTTTGAGTTAGAGCTCTTGCATGCATTGTCGAGCCATCAGAGAGGCCAGAGTTCCTTCTCCAAGACATCCTCTGGTTGGATGGAAGCCTCCCTGACCTCTGCCCCTCAAAGAAGAGTATGGACTTAGAGAGGGCATCTCTATAGTTTTGTTTTACGGGGCCATGGTGTGGGTGGTGGTTGTGCTGTTGGGCTGGGAAAGCCAAGGCGTTGGATAGGAAGAGAGAGAGGAGGAAACAGAGGAGCAGAGGGGAGGCAGGGAAGAGAGCCATTTTGATCTTTAACCAACCCAACTGAACCCTAACCGAAATGAGAGCCACAACCAGCGCAAAGTGCTCTAAGAAATAAGCTCTATTTATAGAGCCAAAAGCAACCCACTGCCACTCCCCTCGTCCCCTGTTCTGCCATTATTGTTTCCAGTGGAAAACACACTAAAAAGCTTCGCCCCTCATTTATTAGGGCTTTTACTGTGTGCCATAGGTCACATGAGAGGACCGGGCTTAAATTAATTCCCTGTGGCTTATCTTTTTTGAACATTATGCCCTTATTGAATATATTTATGCCAAGTTAGAATAAGTCTATTCACACACAACTTTGTTGGGATATCGGTTGGATTTTAAGGGAAACGGACGGTATGGTTTATCACTCTTATCCGTTGGTGGATTAGGATCTCCTTTCCTCTATTTGGGACAGGTGACGCGTTAACAGTGATTGAGACCAGGCTGTCTTTATTAAAGCTTTTGCTTTCTAACGGTCGCCCTTAATGTGGGGTATCCTACCAGACCAAGTGATGGGTGCTGCTGCCTTGGATTTGCTCCCAGCGCTGCATTCTTGCAAGTATAAACTACCATGTTAGTTTATTACGTTACAGTTATTGTTGGTTAGAATTCCAGAAGTCAGGTTATTATGGGGCCTCTCCACTTAGTGTTTATTAGAACCATGAACATTCTTGGACCCAACCATTTTTAAAATGTACCGTGTGAATTTCCCTATTTTAAACCTACCTTGGAGTAACTGCTAGCTTTTAGCAGGTCTAGCTCCGGATGGTTCTCGGGCAAGGGAGAGTAATTCTAATGCTGATTGTTAGGACAGCCTGGATGCATATTATCTGTGGGAATGATTATGACTTGGAATTTTCTTCGCCTTCGGAAGAGGATCGCCATAGAGATTAAATGAAGTCAACTTTAAATTTGACGCTTGTAATATTGCTTAATTCTTTTTATATTACGTGTAACGATGAATTGGATTCAACGTTACTTGACCATGCTCCAGTTTGTGCTAGGGTGCTAGTTTTAACTCAAATCTAATCTATAAATTTGAGCAAGTAAAATCTATATTTAAAGATTCCAAGTAGATTTTATTCTCGATAATTATAGCTTCATGGAATCATGCCATGTGAGAGCATAGTGCATCAATTTTTGTATCATTTGTCTGCATATATATATATATATATATATAACCAAAGCCCTAATGAATTGTGCCGAATTGGATTCTAGTTGCTTGCCATGATATTTAATAGGAGTTTGCCAAATTTGGGTAGTAACGTTTCAAGGATTAACCATGTCTAGTTTTATTAATAAGGTTTTACATTATTATGGATGTTATAAATTATCTTATTTTAATTATTCTATCAATGATATCTTAATAAGCTAGGACTTTACTCAAAAAAAATAAAAACATTATTTAGATATTTTATATAGTTGATGCACAACTTATGTAGAACAACACATGTTATTAAGGACTCTCATAGCTTTTTTGTAATAAACAATAAATGCTTCACTTTTTATTCATACGGAGTTAGAAAAGATCATATGCAGTGCCTCCTATTTTACATATACTATAAGTTTGGTTTCATTCAAATACTATTTATAATAATTTAAAATCTCATCAAAACAAGTTATCTAAAAGATTTTTTTTTATATACTTTAATCCTATATAAGCACTTAAAATCTATTGAATGGATAATTAACATATAATTAATTGCATGATAAAATAAATTCATATTTATTAATTTTTATATATTTTTTGCTCTAAGTTCCGTATAGTGGCTTATGAATACATATTTTTTTAAAGTAAACCTAAACATGCGTACCAGGAGCAAGGAGGGAATGAAAGAGTTCAAAATATAAATTATAAAGAAATTTATTTGTACAACTTATTTTGAAGGTAACCATTAGCAATCCAACTTTTGGAAGAGTGATGTCTCCATTGCACTGACAATTCATGGCATGAGACTTATCAAGCAGAAACAAAATATTATACTATTAATAATTATTAAATTCTAAAGATTGGAGAAAAAGATAGATGAAAATGTAATTTGGATACGTAAATTATGCAAGTGAGCCTATTATGATGGTTGAACTTAATTATATTCAAATGTAGTCGAGTTCATGTCTAATCATTCTTCTTACTTTTAGATTTTTATAGATTATAAATTCTAAGGAAGAAAAAGATGAAAAAGATGAGGTGGTTTCGAAATCTATGTAAAGTTAAAAGATGAAAAAGATGACCCGATCCGATATTTGGCTATATTCAAACATAGCTAAGTTTAACTTGATATAAAAATATCTAATTAAAACTTATGCAATATATTTTTAAAATTTTAATAAAATAATAATTATTAATCATGCTAATTGTGATTTGTATAAAAGTGCTGCTAACAAAAGAGATTCCCATTAATTATACATCACCTCATATGAAAATTAGCTTCTAGCAGATGTGGTTGAACATGAGCTGGGACTCAAATTAGTCTCCATGATGGCACTAATGGTAGATCACTCATTTTAGCTCAAAAGAAAACAAGTATAAATATTTTCCAATCTTGCATCTGCATGTTGACATTTCAAAAAACATTGTGATCTTTGCTAAAAATAAATAAATAAATGATGTTTTATATTTATTTAGCTATTGATGGTGCTAAAATCCAACTAAAACCGTAAGAACCAATAGAAATAATGAGATAGATAATAAACTGAAAATTAAGATGGAGCTTGATCTACTCAATTCTACGACTCCATAACTGGATTGATACTGTTACAAGGATAAAAAAAGAGCATGAGGAATGCTAGAGGCTCCACGACTAAGCTCTTTGTACACTCAAGTTAGCGAAGAAGAAAAGTTAAAAAGGTCAAAGATGGACTTTAAAGCCTCTCTATTCTGAAAAGAAGGAAATAGTGTAAGGTTCTGGAGCTTATAGACAAGCGAGGTCTAAAGGAGAGAGAGAGAGAGAGAGAGAGAGAAGTAAGAGAAATGGAGAGAAAGAATCTCCTCACCCTTAGATAATGTTTCTCCTTGGTTAGTGATAAAGCACTGGAGTGTTTTGTTGCAGTGGTAAAGTTAGTCAGTGATAAAGCAGTAATAATTTTACTAGATGGAATGGTCAAAGGTTAGAGGTTCTACTGGTTATACCTTTCTAACATTGTTCGATCATCACAGGTAGTAATCAATGATCTAAGGACTATGTGCTCTTATAACAAAATGCCGACTTGGTGCTCGAGCTTGGTCCTGAAATTTTTTAGGCTTAGGCTTATATTTTTTGCCCACAGAACTAGACCGGGCTTGACATTTTAGATCCATTCAAATTTTAAATCAGAGCTGGACTTAGGAAAAATAGGACTGATCCTACCTAACCCCCTATATATATATATATATATAAGGTAAACTTAACAGCATTCGAATGTAATTAATTTCAGAATTTGATCACCTTCCCCATCATTTAGATCCATATGAATTCTGAATCCATCCCATCCTTTTCATTTTTTTCATCTTTCGAATATGTGAACTTTATGATCCAAAGATGGAAGAAGTAACTATAAAAAGACTTGGCTACATTCGAATGTAACAATGTCTATCTATATAAAGAGAGAGAGAAAGAGAAAGAAAACTAGACTTGGCTACATTTGAATAAGTTCATGTCACCTCCTTCATCCTTCCATCCATACGGATTTTGTCATCCCATCTTTTTTATTTTTTTTATCTTTGGGATCCATAAACTTTATAAATCTAAAAGTGAGGAAGATGATCGAATATAGATTTAGCTACCTTTGGATATAACGAAGTTTAGCTCTACATATATTGCGTAAATCGAATTGAGCTTGAATAGGTCATACTCGACTTAACTTTGAGCTTGATCCGATCTAATACCTTGGGCTATCATTTTTATTCTCATTCGGTTCAAGTCCAAACCGGTCCAACTCATGCCCTCTGCTTGCAATCTACAATGCTTTCACATTATTCATTGGCTTTATTTATTTAAAGCCTTCTAATACAAGAACCTAAGTCTCGACGTTGCTAATGTCCCCAAAAACCGATGGAACGGGCGTTCAGTAGGACTTTGATGCTAGTTCAACGGTCTTTTTAATCTCCCGTTGTTGTGTGAACAAAGGGGCAGGAACATAACCGACACAACGCTCCGAAGGGCACAGGAGGACCGTGACCCGATACCAACGACTCTCTTCTAGCTAGCTGCCCTGGCCTAAGCTAAGCCTACTCGGACCCGGTTCTCAAAAAACACCTGTCTACTACCCTATTGGCCAGTCTTTAGAATTAAGCAGACAAATTGAACGAAAACAAGCAAGCGTAGTTTTTCGTAGAGAATCTCTGTGAACGAGGAGGAGAAAAGGAAGAGGCAACTGAGTTGATGGAGGACCCTTTGCCATCATCCCATTGTTTAACATTGCGAAAAGAGTTAACAAGCCAGCAGTACCCTGTTTACATATATTTCGCACTACCTTTACGAAATCGAAGAAGAAATTCAGGTCTTTTCCTTTTGTTTTTTTTAAAAAAAAAAGGAAAATGAGAGAAACAGAGAGGGTCTATAATTAAGAAAAATATACTTATGATGCAGGAATCCTAAAGATATTGATAAATCAAAAAGGAGAGAAGCATATAATATTTTTTATAATTCCTCTTAGAATCCGTTTCTCAATATAAACCTTGCTATGTTAATTCAAATGATAAATGCTTTTGAATTTACATAACTTTCTTATGTAATTAAATTGTACTAGTACCAAACCGGTTCCTAGTCATAAGAGCTTGTCATTTTTGGGCTACCTCACCATTGTTTTCGATGATTGAATGATGTCGAAAGGGCATAACTAGCGAAAACCTTAATCATTCCACCTATCATATCAATGGACGAGATCAAACGGTAACTACTCTCAGACATGTCTTTACATTAAGAGAACCATTTATGACATGTAAAGCAGTCTTGCAATTGATCTCACTAATAAAGTCAGACACGTCATTGTCATTAGGATAGTCTCGAGCATTGAGATCAGTGTTTGCCTATAAAAAGAAAACTCATTCGAAAGAAAAAGAACTTTTTTACCCTTCATTATCGAACATTCTCTTCTTTTATTTTCATTATTCTCAACACCTTCCATGACTGTAAGTCCTTGCCACATACCTTATTCTTTATTCTCAAAAAATAAAATAGCTACAACATCAATCCTTAATCTCTCACTTATTCTTATTCATTTATTTGAGTATCAAAAAATTTTAATCAGGCAACTTTAAGTACCCTCACATTCTTTCTCTATCCTCATAGGAGCATCGGCTCGGACATGAAGCTTTTCTTTTCATTTTAGTTTTCAGCTCATGATCTATTTTATTATTTCTATTGATGTGCAGAATTTTTTAACTAGGTTATGATGCTATCAAAATTAAACAAAATAGAGTTGATCGGTAATCTAAGTACTGGTAAACAATGCAAGCAATCTTTGGCGTGGTGATGATTATACATACCTAAATAGCAAGGAGCTTTGTAATGGATAAGAATATCGAAAGACAATATATTTATTTCTCAATTTCTCTGTGGTCTTAGTTATTAGCATGCTGGCTAAAGAGAGAACTTAGAGAACATGAAAAAGAATAGAAGGACAGATTTGACCCGATTGGGGGCCCTTTTTGCATGAGGCACTGATTAGGGTCATGTGCTGCCTGAAATCTCTCGCACATGCTCCTCCCATCCCACATCCCACGCTGGAATCGGTTGCAATTTATGACCGCGCCCTCGCCACCTTGGGAGTCTCGCAGAGAAAAAGGGAAGGATGCCGCCGCGGAACGCGGCCTCCTTTTCCTCTGGGCTCCTGCTTTGTCCCCGTCGCGGGGTTCTCGGCAGATTTCGGCCGTGAAGGAAAAGCGAGGAGAGGTGGAGGCAGGCCGACCCCACTCCCCACCCCAAACGGGACGGAATGCCGTTGGAGTGATTACGGCTTACGGCTACTAGCCGTTGAGCTGTGGACGCATCCAAGGTTCAATTAATGTCCCGCGTACCAGTCCACTGGGGCGGGGGGGTCCAGTCCTGCTGCAGAAGCTTTATCATCCACTGCTTGCATTCCATGTGGCTTCGGGTTGGTGTCATGCCATTCACGGGCGACCATAGGTCTCCCCATGTGCCACATGGAATGTCAGCCGTGCATAAAAATTATTGCAAAAAAAAGTTATTTCACCCCACCACTCTATTTCCCACTTGAATCACCGTCGCGCAGTGATTGGTGGTATCATCATCAGTTAAGTTGGCTTTTAAGGACTGAATAGATTTAAAATAGATTAAACAGATCAAATTAAATAAATTAAATTGATTTTAAATAAATTTGATTTGTTGAATCATGAATAAAGCAATCATTAAACAAGTTGGCTAGATCTAAATTTAATTGGACTGATATTGTAGCAAATTAGGTATCATGCATTTTTTTTTTTTTTTGCTTCTTTATTTTATTCAATCTATTATAGTATCAGTTTTTAAAGTATTCTTTATCTTACAGTGAAGGAGGCCTCACTATGGCTAAAATCGCATTCATGCATCATATATTTTTATGACATCTTAATTGATCTGTTAATTTTTTTTGATAAAAAGAGTCTGAGACCTGCACGTACCATATCACCCAAATTAGTGCCTGTCCTGTCTTGGCAAGTAAATTGATATGCCATGGACTTTGCTTCTTACCAGACGAAGGAGATACAATTCATTGAGAAGATAAGAAGGGCCAGCTACCTCATTAAGTTCACATCAACAGGATTGGCAAAGCTTTGCAAACAGAAAATTGTGTCCGAGATCAAGAATGACAAAACCCATCCTGACACACTTCTATCAGGTCAGGATCTTTAAGTTTTGACCGAGTTCAGAATATATTTTATGAAAAACTGAAACCTTAGTGATCCGGATCAAAATAGATCAGGTATATATATTCTACCCCGAAACCTGCTTTAAATTTATATTTAAATTATATTTTTATTATAGTTGCATAGCATGGCTAATACACATTTTTATCTCAATCAAAAAAAAAAAAAAAAAAGAAAAAGAAAAAGAGTTAGAGTAGGGCAACAAGATGGGATCAAGAATGAGAACTAAACTTATTGTCTTGATGAGTTATGAGAGAGGAACAAGTGGGGTATCAGACATCGGGGTTGGTTAGAGGATGGGGTAGATAAAAACTGATTCTTGACCTACCTTGTTGCCATTTCTATTTGTGATAACCTATGCGAGGAATCACAAAAAAGTATAGTGGTATTTGAACATTGGATGTTTTGTTAAGACGCATGAAGCAAGCTAGCAACGGACCAAGTTTATACAAGGGATATTGGCAAGATAGTTTAGGAACTGGTTTGATTTTGGTTCAACCTGTTCAAGAAGTGACTGTCAAGGTCTTATCTGATCCAACGTCTAATTGGGCTAACAAGCTCATATTGGACTGCATGGGCCTACTATGGGCACCACAACTAGGCAATGGTGCAAGAAAAAGGGTGCAAAATGTGCCTTATTATAAAAGGTTTTAGACTCTACTCATTGATTTAATTCAACACTAGAGATGAACTGACAATATCAATGAATTCGTTTTCCTTATTCGATCTCATACCACATTCTAAACTAAATTTCTAAATCAAAATGACCAATTTCACACATCTTTCTGAGCAAATCAGTCGTATATAGCCTACAGTGGAAGGTGGCCATCTAATTAATATATTATTTCGTAAAGCGTTAATATTACAACAATCGATCAATTAACTCTAGAGTAGGAACCCCTTTATTCCGAAAGATCAGAAGCATTGACAACTAAATTAGACCAATCCCGCTCACAAGCCTGCAGTAAATGGAATTGAAGTCGCACCCAACCACTGATCACCTTGTATGAATAATGCCACGGTGAAGTTATTAGCTTCTGCGGCGCTGGTGATGACCCTGTATCCTGGCCATGTCACCCTTCCAGAGGTGTTGGAACCTGGCCCTCGGTTCATGTACTCTCCATAGTATAGAGTGTTCAATGCGAAGGTACCATTCCATTCCAACCACCCTGCAGGATCTATTAAACTTTCAAGCAATGACTCCATGAACACCGTCCTCGAATATTGTTTCCATGGCCTACCGAGGTACGTCGAGAAGTTGGATTGCACCGGGATGAGATCGGAAGCTGCAGCAACCTTGCACTTCTGGATGCAAATGCCGGTGTTCTGATTTGGATCTTCTCTCCCTTGGGCTGTAAAGATGTTCTTCTGGTTGGGGTCGGGCTTTCGAGCGTAGAGGTTGCAGCTTTGGAGCACCACCGCTGCATCCCCGAATATGAAATCTACGGTGCCATAAACGTCGCATTCTCTGTAGAATTGGCGAAGAGAGTGGACGTATAGAGTGTCTTGGTAGCCCACAAAGCTGCAACGATAGAAGACACAGAGGTCGCCGCCAACCCTCAGGGCAACGGCTTGGTGCTTGCTAGGTCCCGCTGAGTTCTCGATGGTGATGCCTCGCGCAAGGAATCCATAGCCGACCACAGCTGCAACCAGATGATGATCAAATTTTAAATCAATTACAAGAGTTTGATTGTGCGTCAACTCCAACAAATTCTCCGTGTACGTATAATTCACTAGAGTTAAAAGCCTTGGGTTCTCAGAAATGTAATAACCTCTCTCCTACATGGATACTTCTAACCAATTTCAGTGAGTGAGAGATGGGTTAACTAACACAACCAGCAAGACCAAGCTTTGATAACACGTAAAAAAAAAAGGACCCCTTGCAAAGCCTGCGTCACTAGTTTAATTACTCCTGTTTCAATAAACTTTTTCTCTTCTTAGCGCTGTCCATTTTGCTCGAAAATGAGTTGCTTGGTTTGCATACTTGTAGGTATGTGAGCACTCTATCCTCTAGGTTAAAGAACGGTGCTAGTGTAATTTTCGATGGGAAAACAAATATATTTACATGTAGTTTAGATGATAGCCACTGGATCTTAGATCCAATGGTCCACAATATTAGGATTATTTCAAGCTTGGATGTCTCTAAATAATTCTTGAATTCATTAAGTGTTAATTTAAATTTAAATTAAGCCTGAATCAAGCTTGAGCCGAATTTGACACAAGCTTGAATTGATTTCTAACACCATTTAAGATTTTCAAGATAATCAATTAGGTCTGTATTTGAGTCAACTTGAAATTAAAATCAAATTAAGCTTGAAATGGTGGTGAAGAAATCAGGCTTGATCTCAACTTTCAAGCTCGAAATTAGTTCCAAAGAAACTTGATTCGGCCCTGGCTCAATCATGCTCTGCTTGCCTACTCCTCTGCATTAAAAGGTAGACATGGGCCAAATAAGCAAAATCTAAGATAACTAGGTCTGGAACAACCAAGTTATGAAATAAAGATGTTATCGGGCCAACCCATGGGCCTTAATATCAGGTTATTAATTACTTTCAAAAAAATCATATTATAATTTGGTAATTTAAACTTCTTGAAAGCAAGATTCGCAATCAATAAAGCAACATGCTACTTGCATCCAAGAGAAAATAGTAAGAGAAACACCATCAATTATTTCGATAGGGTGATGTTTGTATACCTAGGACAGATGGGCAAATTGGTCAAGCTAACATACCTGATAATGTAAAGTGTTGTATGGAAATAATTTCCATGTCAAACTGGAGTTCCAATACTTGTATGCACCTTCGGACTTATTACTTGTACGAGATTGTACTCTAAAATAAATTTGGCGAGGGTTTTGCATAGCGCAAAAAAAAAAAAGTACTTTTGAAAAGATAAAAATATTTTTTAATATTTTAGATAAAAAATTTAAAAGCATTTTTAAGGCTTTGCTTTAATTCCAAAAACTCAAATTTAAATTTTTTTTGAAAAATTCTATTTGAAAAAGTCATAAATTTGAATAACAAAAACAACCACATTATAATAACAATATCATACGAATACAATAATATAATGTAATATAATATATTGCTTAAATATTATTGTAATTGTATTATAAGATAATATAAATTTTATATTGTAACATAATATAATATGTATTATATGAAAATATAGTTATAATTATAATATAATAATATTATACTAGCATATTATTATTATATTATATTATGCTATAAATTTATAATATTACTATAATAATATATATAATATTAAATTAATAGATAATAAATATTATAATATTATTTTTAAATAACAATAAATATATACTATAATAATATCATAATAATATTATATTATAATCATTCTTATATTGAAATATTATTATTTTTCACTTATGCTATATTAAAAACACTATAACATGACATTTTTTACTATTATTATAATATGATATTATCATATTATAATGTTGTTATAATAGTTTGTAAATTAAGAATAATTTATAATAATGGTTTTTCATAATATAATTGGTTAGATAGTTGAAAGAACTTTATTTTTTTATTATTTTTTATTTTAAAAGTACTTTCTTAATTTGCTTACTCAATATAAATTAAATTTTGATAACACTTTAAAACTGTTGTTAGTAAACAAGTAATTTTTTATAAAAGCTCCATTTCTTATAGTTTCATGCTAAAAGCTCTACTATTAAAAGTTCTACCACTAACAGCTATTCATTAGCTTAAAAAAAGATGGATCATTTTTTTTCTCTTGACAAATAAACGAGGAGGAACCTTGAAACATATGTGAAGGTGGGATCCCTTCTCACCTTGCATTTCCTTGGGCCAAGCCCAGTCATGCCTCAATCAGTTCAATGTCAAACAAAAATCATATATAGGTTAGAGGACTTTGTAGATTAGGGCTAGTGAAAGGGTTCTGATCCAAAATTAAGTTTTACTCTATGTTGGATTCATGGTTGTCATAGACAAGCAGAACATCTAGCTCTATGAAGCTCCTACGACCAGCCTGCAACAGCCCAATGTGATAAGCTCGCCAATAAAATTTAGAATGAAAGTTAGGTGTTCTTACTCACGTATCTATTTTGTGGTCCTCCACTTAACAAATCTTAACAAATAAGATGTGTGCGATTGTTTCACCTGAAAAGTGACATGCATCTTCTATGCTTAATTGAAAAAAATATAGCAAATTAATAGATGCCACTTTTTAATAAGATAATGGTACAAATGCCACTTGTACTTAAAGAAAAATTTGATGATAAATATATAAGGAATCATCTAAGTTTTGTCCTAAATTATATAGATAGACCAGCCACAGCTCCATCTACTCATTGAAAACTTTAAACTGGGACGGCAACAGAGTCTTCAGGAAGAGTTAGTATCGCAGCAGGTAGTAATATTTTATGAGTTGCTGTCCACCCCAACTAACAATTATGTCCAGTTACTAACCGCATGTGCAAGCAGATCAAATTTTAATCTTTAACTGTGATTAGGTTTCGAACTTGAAACTAGTCCTTTCTGTTTGAATCAAGCATCAATCTCACAATCACATGTACTAAAAATGCTTCAAATTAGCTTGCCTTATGCTTATAAAGATATTAAGACGGCATTTGATTTGATATAATATTATTAAAAATCTTACATTCTTTATAATCTTACACTTATTAATTAAATTCTTATGAATAAAAAATTATCATATTTAGTTTATAATAACAAAATATGGTAATTAGTTTACCATATTTATGAATTTTATTTCAATTTTGTTATAAATCTTTTTTACCTTTTAAATGGTCCTCTCTTCTTTTGCTAAAATATAAAATATTCTAATAAAAATTAAGATTCTTTGCAAATTAATTTTAAAAATATTATATATTTAAATATTAAAAATATTTAATATATTATATATAATATATATTATAATATTATTAAATATAATATTATACAATATATATTAATATATAATATATAGATATTTAGTAATGTATTATATAATAATTTAATATGCAAGAAGGTCATAAATATAATAATTTAATATTTAATATTTACATATTATTATATAAATATATAATAGTGTTTCAAATATTATATATTATACTAATATATAAATTTAATATTAATATAAAATATTATATTATATATTCAATATTAAATATAAATATAATATTGAATATTTAAATATTATTATGTGCAAATTAAATATATAATCAGATAAAGTATTATAAAATATTTATATTTAAGTAGTAATTTAAGATTGCCAGACTTTGGTTATCTTATATACCTAAATTTTAAATAGATATCAGATTACCATAATTTGTGATAATTTTAAATTATTAGATTACTATGTCTAATTACCAAATATGCTAATTTATATGGTAAACGTGGATTATCAAGGTAGATTATCTGAACCAAACGGCCCATTTGCTTGGATCTGTGGAGGGAAAGAGAAGGGAAGGGAGGGGAGAGTGAAGGGAAGGAAAGAGAAGGAAGGGTTATTACTCGTCCCTTATTTGGAAAAGAGGAAAGGAGAAAAGAAGGTAATTTGAACATAAGAAAGAAGAAAGGAAGGGAAAGTTATGTTTATAAAATTAAAAATATATATTTTAGTACATAAGAATTCAAAGTAATATGTAAGAATATAATTAAAAAGATAATATGACGGAAGGAATAGCCCTCACTCCCCCCTCCTTTCATCTTCTCTTTCTTTCCACCCGTTTCTCTCTCTCTCTCTCTCTCTCTCTCTCTCTCTCTCTCTAAATAGTCATTTGCAAGACCTCTTCATTTCTTATCTACCCATTTTGAGGAATTACATCTTGGATTAAAAATCTCTAATGTAAGGCCAACTTGACCTCACAAAATTTATCTTAATCCAAAATTGTTTATTTCATTACCTTGTAACAGTACCCTATGTTATTGTTTCACTTTGGCATTAGAAGTGGCAAAATTGAACACGATCTGAACCCGACATGAAATAAGTGGGTTTGGATTGTCCTTAAGTGAGTTCCTATCGTAAACGTATCAACGCAATTATGATACAAAATAATCATATCGTATTGCAGGTTGACCCATCAACTGAAAGCAACCATTTATGATTCATCCAGTTAATGGCATATTAAATGGGTCATGTTAAACCAATCGAGATATGTCTACTCATAGTATGCAAGTCGTATCTATTTCTGTTGAGAAAATCATGTCTTATCAATCCAATATGATTTATTTATTAAATAGATTATGCGTGTCATGTCATGTTA
The DNA here is from genome assembly GCA_017589505.3 of Metroxylon sagu. NCBI lineage: Eukaryota > Viridiplantae > Streptophyta > Magnoliopsida > Arecales > Arecaceae > Metroxylon > Metroxylon sagu. The sequence goes on from JACVBY030000663.1 coordinate 2,579,238, forward strand.
CTTGCTTGATAATTATATTATTTTTTATTTAAATTTTAACATAACTAATTAATCATACCATATTTGTATCGATTTATATATTACTATACCTTAACTTTAATACAATACAAATACGATACAGAAATACAAACTACCACCATACAAGCAACCTAAGAATGAAACCTATCTCATATAAGCTAGGCTGGTAGACATGCCAGCCGTAATTCTTGACTGGAATTATAAAGAAAAATTTGTAGTATAGCCCTAAAATCTTTTCTATATTGTTTCCTTCACCACTATTAGCTGTGCTTATTCTAAGCAATATTCACTATTTTAATACTAGAGCATGATCAAAAGCAAGCTTTCAGGAGAGAAGCGTCGCTCAACTGAACTAAAATTTTTGAGGGGACGGAGTTGTATTCTTCCTGTGAAAAAAAAAAAAAAAAAAAGGATACCGCTCTTTCACGCCCATGCAAAGTTTGGATCATTCTTCGCTTTGCTTTCAAATGAGTGCAGTAAATGATTGAGTGAGTTTGATATTTTGTGCAGTGGATGATCATCACATAGAAAGCGAAGGAACGTGCATCCCATCCTTCCTTGCACGATGGATGCAAAATTCCAACTGGATTTTGACAATTTTTTAAAGAACAACAACGACACTAATCCTGCTGTCGGTCGCATCACGCACTTCAACAACTGCCCGCTACAATTACTACTATAATATCACTGCTACCGATCTGCTATTATAATTTATATTAGGATGGATACGCTAATCTATGAGGACAAAATCCTTTTAGTACAAAAAGCATCTGCAACTTTCTTGGTTTAGGGAAGGAGGCACGTTGCCCTCGCATCCCGGTCTTTAATGTTGTTAGAAATAAAACATAAGTATGTCCTACGTAACAGTGCATAAAAATAAAAAAAAAATAAAAAAAAATGCTTGGGACCCAATCATGATATTAAAATAAATAAAAAATTACGTAAAGTTAATTGCAACTTTAATACAAATGCTCTTAATAACCTATCATATCGTATAGGATAAATAATAATCTATATATTTACATCAAAATAATGCATCAAATATTTTAATAATTTTAATTAATTTTATATAAATAAAAATATTTCTAAAAATATAAAAATTAAACTATAATAACTAAAAATTTGAAGATTAAACTAAATTTTAAGTAAAAATTTTTAAGGGGTTCAATTATGATAATTTTTTATATTATTCTTAAAATCGAATTTGAATTTCATCAACTCCATTCAATAACTTTAACCTTTTATACCACTTCTTATATCCTTCATTTTTTTTTTATTTATTACACCAATTATATATATACTCAGAAGTATTACAAAATTTATTAAATTAGATGACGAAAATAAGATATATAGTAATTTTTTTTTTTTTTTTTTTTTGTTGGTTTCCTTAGCAGCATGGCTCATAATCTATGACACAAAAACAAATCCTAAACAAATCTTTACTCGTGGCGTGGCTCCATTTAAGGAGTCCACATGCGTATGTCACATTAACGGACACCAAAGGGTCCACACAGCTGTGGCCATCGAGCAGGGTCTTCGCCGTCCCCATCCAAACAAAGAAACGGCTGGTGAAAGGTTCAACGTGACAGCTTGGTCCATTGTACAAAGAGCTAGCAGGGCGAAGAAGACATGTCGCTTAGCTAGGACAAGGACGGCGATCACGTCGTGCACTTGCATTCATGTGAGCTCGTTGTATCATCGTTATTTTTTAAATATTTTATTTAACCTACTCATTGATTACGTATCATCCGCTTGACAAAATAATTAGTACTTGAGTTATCTTTACTGCCTCTCTGCATGCTTCCTCATCTCCCAAGGAAATAAGTTGTCATCCAAAGAAAAATTTTCTTATACATCATTTAAAGTTGAGTGACACATTGAAGGACGCTAAGACGTAGATTATGCGCTTTATATAGCTCGTACTTTAATTACATTACGTGGTTAAACATGTTATATGTTAGATATTTGAATTCATATTTGGCACAGAACGTAGTACATGAGGCATTGAGTATTGGTGCCTAACGGAAGTCTCAGAATTTGCCTTATATTGAATGTTTGGACCTAAGTTGGACCCCTCTATATTATGAGTTTATTAAAAGAGCCTATAAATTCATTCAAAATATTCACGGACTCTAAATCTCACAGAGTTTTGTAGGATAGGTTAAAATACGTAAGTTGGTGACAGCTAGCTCTTAAACTTTTAAAATCATTGTGTACTCGGCTAGCTATTAATGTCAACCAATCGGTATCATGCTACGCATGCCAGGAGAAACATTTTACAAAGTTCTCAAGGCCACGTGGCATTCTCTTCTGGTGAAAACAAAACATTTATGCTAGCTGCTAAAGCCAACCAATTGTCATGGGGTTCGGTTCGTTCGAATCAGTCAGAATGGAGCCACTTTGTTAAGTAGAATTTATTGAACATATATTGGTCCATAAGCTACATGGTAAGCCGAAACTATATAAGAATGAATGGATCTTAGAAATAAAGGTAAGATTTTGGTGCATTTCAACATGAAAATAAAATTTTCTACCAGATAAATCTAGCATTCAATTGTTCTGAAATTCAAACACAACAAATGTCAGTGATTTCAGTGATCTTTTTTTATAATCAAAATTTTTGGGGTTCTCATGAGGTAGAGTCCAATGAATCATAGGGGTTGGTCTCCCCGAAAAGGTTCGTTTCTAGTACAGCAAAGTGGATCTAAACTGCATTTCACGGGTTATCCGATTATTGTTGGACGTAACGTATGCTAGTAAAAAAATATTACGATAGACTTACGGCAGTGAATGGATATTAGAAAAAATGCTTCTCAAACTAAAATAAATATTTATATTTCGGCCAACGGATAAATATGGTTTATATATATATATATATATATATATATATATATATATGATAAATAATATATATTTATCTGATGCAAGTCAGCAGTGACGTAAATGCATGCTATGGAGAACTGGAGACAATTTAATGCTAGATCTTTAAATGAGGAACGAGCGACTCACCTACAGTAGCCGACCTGAAGGTAGTCCAGCCGTCCACTACATTCCGGTTAGCTTTCACGACCGTCTTCCCGATCCCGTCGCCGATGAACATCAAGTTCTGCTTGTTCTTCGCCACGTCCACGTTCTCGAAGTACGCCCCGGCCTTTATGTAGATCACGAACCTCGTCGCCGAGTTGTTCGGCGCCGCCGCCACCGCCGCCCCGATGGTCGTGAAGTTCCCGCTCCCGTCCTTCGCGACCACCAGGTTCGGCGACGTCATGTTCGCCGCCGCCTGCAGCAGCCGCCGGTCCTTCCGCGTCAGCCACTTCGGAAATCGCTCCGCCATCTCGCCGTACCCCTCGAACGCCTCTCTGCCCCGCCGCCGGCGAGGGATCTTTTTCACCATGGCGAGGGAGTTGCTGATGAGGTGGGAGACGTGGTAGAACCGGTTCTCGATGGACGGCCGGACGCCGCCGCCGTCGACATAGGCAAAGCCGTCCAGGCAGGTGTACTGGTTGGTGAGGGCGGCGGAGAGCACCGTCTGGAGGTCGCTCAAGTGGGCGGAGCAGTCGCGGCCGGTGAGGTCGGCGGTGGCGGCGTGGAGGTCGTCGAGGGTCTGGTCGAGGAGCTCAAGGCAGTCATTGAGTGCGAGGCGCTGGCGGAAGTCCATGTAGCTGTGGCGGTGGAGGTAGGAGGAGCAGTTGGAGATGGAGGAGCGGACGGCTTTGGTGGTGCGGTTGATGACGGCGGCGATCACGTCGGGGAGGGATTTGGAGGTGAGATTGGGGATGTCGGCGAGTGTCGAGACGCAGAGGTCCGTGTAGAGCGTGCCGTCACAATGCTGGGCGGCGGCTTGAAGGTGGGACTGGACGTGGAGATGGTGGTGGTAGCCATTGGCTGAGGGTTTTCGTTCTATGGGAAGTGCTAGCAGCAGTAGAAAGAGAGAAAACAGGGGAAGTATGGTGAACAAGAGCTTGGTTTTTCTACCAAGTGTTGACATGGTGATAGGAACAGAGCAAGGGTTGGAGAGCGATGGAAGTGTAGAGAACTCTTAGCTCTTAGCTAGCTCTTGGGTCTATATATTCTTGTGAGAAGGGATGGGAGAGGGATTGGGCGGATGGGAGAGGGATTGCGAGAACAATGACATTGTCGGGTGGTGAGATTCGTGCTGTTTTGAGGGGAAGTCGATCCGTGAAGCAGGGGAGGGCATGGGACCGCGTTCACGTGAGTGATCAGAGGTTGTTGTATTCGAGTGTTGGAGGAAAAAAAAAAAAAAAGAATAAGAAAAGAAAACAAGAGGGATTTTGGGTTTGACTGAGGGTGGGGATGGATGGGGCTCACCATGTGCTGGTCCGTGGAATCGTGAATAGCCTCGGCGAGGGGTTTACGAGTTTTATGGATTTTGAAATTTTGGAATATAAGCCCCTTTTATAAAACTAAATCAAATTTACTTATAGTTCATTTGCTCGTATTGCAAAAATATTATATTTGAATATCTTATTATATAAAATTATTAAAAATTAATCAAATAATTAATATATTATTTTAATGTAAATATATGAATTAATTGATAGTATACAATATACAAATTATTTTATTAATTTTAGTGAACCTTATGTAATAAAATATTAAAAATATAATATTTTTTAAATTAAAAATATTATATTTTGAGCGAAAGTTTGAGGAACCGATTAAAAAGTAGATTTTCGGTGTTAACATCTGAGGTCGGTGGAAAAGAAGGCCTTTCGTCCCTGGGAGGAAAGGCACCTTGGGATGTAAAATGGCGGAAAGCTGATATCTGGAGTCCAGTCCGGTAAAAGCGAGCATCGCTGGTTGACAGCGCTGCTAGAGGTGAATTGAGCGCAGATCGCCCAACCATAATGATGGAAAACTTGCACAGCTGACGACTTTTCATAGGCCATCGGACCATGCTAACATTGCCTTTTGGATTCTGGAACCCACGGAGTAGGTCCGAAATAGGTCAAGAAATGCTCCACTTAATTAACTCGTTTTGATTAATTTAACCGAGTCTCTTGGCTAGCGATCATGAGCTGTTTCTCATAGCTCCCTTCGAATTGACATGTCAAGTACGTCGTGCAACAAAGCAAAGTTGATGGTGCGAGACAGCTGAGTGCGAGACAGCTGAGTGCGTGCTTGGGTGGTTGTTTTTAGCAATAGCATTACTCGGAAAGAACGTTATCTTGTGAAATCTTTTCACCAGCTTACGATAGAGAATTTTCTATGCTTTGACTCGCAGAGGATTTCCTCCAGTAGGGGGGGAGAAAAGGCTTGTGAAGAATCTTCTGACCAAATCATTGAGGTATCACAAAAACGCTGCACCCCAAATCAGATGCAAGGTCAACTCTGGGTTTTGCACAAAATGCGGAACTTGCTTGCTTAATTCACGCATAAAATCTATAGATTTGATGAAGCAAATACTGGCCAATTGTGTTAACCTGCTTGCATCTTATTACATTAAGGGTTCTTTTGGCATGGAACCAAATGAAAAATTATATTAGTAGCGTTTGGTATGAAATTAATTTTTTTCATGAAGTTTTTTTTTTTTTTTATCCTTTAAATTATTATCTTTTATGGTCATACTCATTACCGCCATCCTTGTTTGGGATTTGCAGGTTTTGATCTCTTCCATCCCATTATTTGATTGCATCCATATCTGTCAAGAAGTCTATTAGATCGCTAATTTTTTATCAAATTAGGTAGCGGTCAAGGAGGAACAAAGGTGTTGGAGGGCATTTTTTCGAGCTTGCTACACGAATACTCCTGATGAGTTGTTCTTGAGGCTAGGCCCTTTTTTATCATCGAAAAAAAGTAAAAGTTATTTAGAAGATGAAAAAAAGTTGAAATATTAAAATTAATAAAATACTAAATAATTCTATCATTTCCTTTCATCCCACTTTTTTTTATGTTAAAGACATTAATAATATATTAATAATAATTTTATCTTTTTTATATTAATCTTATTCTAAATATAGCTAACAATTATATTTGTAATATTTTACTTTTCATTCACATGATCAATCATAGTTAATAGAAATATTTTTATTTTCTTAGAATTTATATCAAAAAATATTATTTTTATATATATATTTTTTATCCCATACCAAAGGCACTTTAAGGGAGGGAATGAATGTAATGGAACTAAATAACTTCCTCACTGCTCAAACAAGAAAAGGCCATGTTTATAACAAAATGCTTGAGACTTATATAATGTGTTATTATTGGAATATGCATAGTTGGGAAATTATATAAATAACTAATTAACATCCAAAGCAAATTGAATGACATACAGGACCTAAATTGGACGTGAACTAGGCACTACTTGACCCAACTAATGAGTGATATTGAACTTAATTATATTGAAGTTTCCTTTTCATAAAGGAAGAAATAAGATAATAACAAAAAGTGCAGTGTGGTGATTGAAAAACATCATCATGGTAAGATTTGATAAGACATCCTGATTTGGCATGATGGAACCTACAAAAGGTGGCCAGGTCCTCAAGCCATCTTCAAACAAATGAATGATTTAGATCTATTACAAAACAAAAACTTAACATCTACGAGATTTGTATTCCATTCATTTTTAGCTTGTACTTGAGCTTTTTAAGGCTAGATTATCTTAACTCATTAACAGATTAATTGGTTTAACAGATGACTTAGGGCACTACAAATGATATTAAAGCTAACCTGAGTATGCAAAAGTTAGTAGGTAAAAAGAAAGAATTACCCATGGGATAGTAGTAGAGTTCTACCCTGACATAGAGCCATCCTTGCAGCACCAATGATCCGGTTTGAGATAAATTCTGGTTAGCTTATGGCATGTGATGAAGCTATTGCTTGATAAGGGTAGAGATTATAATATTTCAAAAATAGTCTCACATTGGATGGAAAAATTTTTTTGAAGAGCTTATAACTCAAGTTTATTTGCTACTAATTAACTTGCACTTAAATTTTTGAGATCATACGGACTTGATCTATTAATAAGTTAATTGGGTCAATTGGTGGGCTTTACATGTTACAAATGGTATCAAAGTCAATCTAGATGTGCAATCTGAATGTATAGAAGTTGGTGGATAGAAGGAAAAAGTTACCCATGAAATGATGGTAGAGTTTTGTCATGACGTGAAGCTGCTTCACTTAAAATAGATTTTGGTTAACTTGTAGCTGCAATGAGAATGTGGCTTAATTAAAAGAAAAGATTGTAACACTCCATGCATGAATAGTCTCACATCGGATGAAAAATAATGACTTGAAGAGTTATAACTCAAGTTCATCTGCTGCCAACTAACTTTCACTAGAGTTTTTAAGACTATGTAAATCCGATCTATTGATAGATTAATTGGATCAGAAGGTAAGTTTAAAGTGTTATAAACTTAAATTGGATGTCAATGTTAACTACGTACCGCTTGACCAAACTAATGAAGAACAACGATATTGCACTTAATTATATTAAAGTTTCCTTTTCATCAAGGAAGAAGCAAGAAAATGCCAAAGAGGAAAGTGCATTGTGGTATTTCAAAAAACATCAACATAATAAGATTTCGCAAGACATCCTAATTTGACATGATGGAACCTATAAAAGGTAGTTAGGTCTTCGAGCCATCTTCAAACAAAAGAGTGATTTAGGTCTATTACAAAATAGAAACTTAATACCTACGAGATTTGTATTTCATTTATGGTCTCTTTCTAATACGTCAACAATTCCTCCATCCTATCCAAATCATTTTGCATCATTTTTTCTTTTCCTTTTTAGATATGCAATGATAATACCAACAAATTAAAGTATTCGAACCTGAACATTAAATTAAATGGAGAGATGCTAATTAGCTTAGCCAAAATCATTTGGTACCTTTTATCATATTTATCTTTGAATTACAATTAAAGTTTTTGTCAGATAATCTCTATCATCCTAACAAGAACTCTCAGGGATATAAAAGTTGACTTCCAATTAACTTTTTTTTTTATAATTTTATATTTATTTTTTATTATTCTAGTAAAAAAAATATTAGTTATTTTCTTAATTTTAACTGATTTTATATAAATAAATGGTACGAAAGCAAAATTCTTAAAGTATAAGAAACTAAACTACAACAACTAAAGTTTAAAAATTAAAATGAAGCCGAAGTTTCGAGAACTAAAAATATAATTTAGCCTTAAAATAGTTCATACCTAACCACGTCTCACCTAATCTTGTACACATAATCGGCGTCCTTGCAACTAGCCACATGCAAAAATAAACTGGGCATCGCATCACCAGCTGACATGGCCCACAGGGGCGGAAACGTTCAATTGCTAGGGCATCATTTTATCACCAAAGAGATGATTTGAGGAATTTCGGTCAATCTCTTTCGTTGGGCAACCTTTCCGGTTCAAATAAGACAGCACGAAACGAGCCTCTACGGATGAGGAAGATCTGTTGTATTCGAGGGTCATGGTGTCAAAAAGCAGAGCATGCTCAAACGCGTACTCCGACGGAAAAGCCGAGCCCATGGCACTATTAAATGATACGGGTGTTTGCATTATTGCCTCAAAGAGTACCGAGCGTACGCCCTTTGCTTTGGCAGAACTCGAATGAGGTACAACTGGCAGCCACGCGCTCACCGACAGATTGATTCGACGAAAAAAGCTGGTAAAGTTTGAGCCTTTAACGTCGCAACCGACAAAATCCTTCCAGTAAAATATTCTTCGGTTTCTTTTTAGATCGATTGCTACTGTTACCCTGTTCTTGAGAACGCCCCGATGCCCCCCCCTTGGAACGTCGCGCCAGAGCACCTCTGCTCGCAATCGCCTCTAACTTTTGTTTGCTTTGCTTTTTCAAATTTTATTAAAATCTATATCATCTCTCCTCCTTTAACAAAGGATATGCCAGAGAAAATTCAGTCAGAAGGTTTTGATATAATAGTCCCGGAATCTAGTTTAACTTAGGAGTTTAAGTCATTAAGTCGTAGGCTTTCATGTGATACTTAAGTTTAGTGGTCCTCAACAATCTCTTTTTTCACATGTGAGCTGAATTTAACTTTCCTCAAATCCAAATCTTCTTGTAAGATCCAACATTTTGGGCTGGTTGGATGAGTAGTGGAGTCTAATTTCATTTGACTTGCTTGTTTGAATAAAAAAAATATGAAGAGAATTAGTTGAGCTGATCTAATAGAGTCAACTTGGCATGGCACCTTGAATCAATTTGGGTGAAGCCAAGTCCCAGTTGGAGGAGGAGAACAAAATGTAGATTGCTGGACTTTGGTAAGAGTCCAATCCTCACGAAGAATTCGAGGGAGTGGAGGCCTCATCCACTCTATTTAATCCCTCCCATCCTCTATAGATCACTTCATCACCCATCATCGTTTTCATCAGCGAGTCCCTCAACTTATGCTGCCTCAAAGCCTCACCGAAGATGCGGTACAATCCTCTATACCCTTTCCCCTGATTTCCTTTCTTGATTTACTATCTTCTCAAATCGAATTCTCTTGGGTAATTGACTCAAGTGAGCGTAGATTTAGATCTCCCTTGTCTCTCTCTTCAACCCTTTATTTCACTGGAATCAACCCATCGCCTCTTTCATCACCTCTTCCATCAGGATGCCAGAGGTTGCACTAACACCCAAATAGATGAGCTAGGGGCTATAGTTATGGCCCCGTTTATCATTTTTTCGTCCATGATATCGTTTCCTGTTGAGGTCCACTCCCATATATATATTTGCTTCATTTTTTTGTGGTCTGATCATGGCCAAGGCTGCCATAGCCTTACCTTGACAAATTGCGAAGGCCCCAACACGACACATTTTAGATGGATTCTAGCACTCTCTCTCTCTCTCTCTCTTTCTCTTTGTTCTCCCTTAAATCTGCTGTCGAGCCCTGCTTGGCTGTTCTCTTTACTAGCTAGCTTCACCGCCGACCGCTCCTGCTCACCACCCTATCATACCATCGGCCACTAGCTCAATGCGTTGCACCCGGTCACTAGGGGTGACAATTTCGGACATGATCCATAAAATTGATTTAAATTCAATATAAAGTTAGCGGATTCAAGTTGAGCATAAACGAATTTGGATTAAAAACAAGTCGAATCATGAATTGACCTACTAATTTCAAATTGATCCATAATTAATTTAATTATTAATTAAATTAATTCATGTAACCTGACCTGCCAACCCAGATATGATCTGTCATATCTATTTATTTAGTTAATATCAATCTTTAATTAATTACTATTTTATGATGATAATTATATGCTTATGTAAGGATTTTATGCTTATCTCTCTTTTTTTTTTCTTGAATAAAAAATTTTTTATTTATGCTTTAATTATGATTTCTAATATATAATTACTTTATAAGTAAACTGGTATTAAATATGTTATATAGGTTATGCAAATTACCTAGATTTTATATAGATTATATGGGTTACATAGGTTATATAGATCACACGGGTTATACAACTTATATGGGTTACACAGGTTGTATCATGTAACCCGTGTAATGCAAAGGTCGGGTTTAGATTTAGATTTCTGACCCGATTAATAAATGGGTCGAGTTTGGGTTGATAAATTTGTCATTATACTTTGAAATTGATCTGACCCATTTACGATCCGTTGATATGATTTGCCACTTCTATTCACCACTATAACACCTGTCACTCCTCCCTCTTCTCCTATTGGATTGGAGAGCGATTCAAAAAAGGAGCTTCCCTTATGTCCTTCTATCTCTCGTCTCTTTTTCTCTTTTATTTTATTTCAATATTTTCTCTTCCTAAGTAGAGTATGGTTGACCCCAATCAAGGGTTCCTTTTTGCAATGTTGCCCTTTGCATGTTAGTTATGAGTCCTAGACCATTATCAACCCCTTATTATGTTGATATCTATCTTGACCTCCAAAGGGCGTCATTAGACCTCATCATAAGTGATTACTATTGTACTATTATCTTTGACTGATCCTCTATTTCTTGATTTAGCAAGTTGGTATCCTATTTATCCTCGTTGTATTTTTTTTAATCCTTGACCATATCTACTTTATAATCTACTCTAATTATTGGATTAAGATTTGTAGGAAGTACAATCGTCTAAATAAGGAGCCACTGTGTAAGGAATTTTACATTTTGATTCTTAAATCGAGGAAAAATCTTCGTTTTTTTAATTTTAAATTAGGATTGGAATTGAAAAATTTAGTGTTAAAGGCCGTTCGAATATTAGAGCCCCAAATTAAGAAGTTGGTGGTAATTAGTTAATAGTTGATTAAGTATGAGCTAACATTATATTGATTTAAAATTGAAAATATCTGGTATGGATGAGTGACATTGTTTTTGAGTTTACATATGTTGAGTCAAGGATTTTTATGCACTATCACCTCTATTAATGTGGATATTTTATGTGTGTATATATGTACATACATATGTATGTGTATGCATATATATATATATATATATATATATATATATATATATGTGTATGTGTGTATATATATATATATATATTATGTGCTTATATTTAGATAAATGATTTATAAGAATCCTTATAAATGAGTGCCATATGATTGTATCTATTTTTTCAATACCAATATCGCATGTTGATGATTTTGGATTGCATGATATATATGCTATTTGCATCAGATTTTGTATAAAATATGTTATCAAATTATTTTTTAGTTTGATAAGCATAAAAATTAAAATTTAATAAAACTAATTAGTTAAATGAGAAGTATTTAGAGTAGCCTTAAATTATAGATCGCTATCATAAGCTAATATGTTAAATTATTGATTACTACCATTAGTAGGCATGTGGATTATGTATTGTCGTCATGAACAAGTACGTGAAAACTATGGATTACTGCTACGAGTTAGGATATAGAATTGTGCATTGCTTTGTTATGAGTCAATATATAGTACTATGGATAGCTGCCATAGTAGGTACATGGAGTGTGGATTGCCATCATAGGTAAGTACATGAAGTATAAATATCCTTACCACTAAGATATATTGAGGTTTATTAAGGATAGAGGTAAGCAAGGGTTGGGTTGGGTCCTAAAATCAATCCTATTAGGATTGATTTTAAGATTTTAGACTCAAAACTAAATTGACTTTATCTTGGACCTAGCTTGGAACCAAATTAATCTAATCAATTTGGTTCTAGATTGATTATGAGATAGAACTAATTTTTTTATTAGTTTGAGACTTTTTGCTAAAAATTTATATATTATATTACTTAATTTAACACTTAAGCTCTCTTAGTACAGATAGAAGATTACTTAGGAAGTGTCTTTGATCACTTGGGTTCAATTCTTGCGAGCAAATAGTCGAAATGAAGAGGATCAACTCTGGAGTTCTAGACTTAGAACTGATCAAGCCAACTCAATATTATCAAATTGGGTTGGCACCAATTTTCAGATTATCCTAATCCATTGTCACCTCTAATTAAGGATTATTTAGCTTTGCTTATCATAGGCTTAAGCATGGCCTTAGTTAGTCCAAAACCAATAAAATAATTATTGTCAAATTCGAACATGTTAATCAAAAAGGAAGAATAAGTACTATGAAACCGTTAATGATCATAAAGATTATTATATGTGATATATGTTATATCATTTGAATAGGACAATTTATTGATTGTTTGTGAGGTGTATATGAGTATATTAGTTTATTGAGTATTAATTAGTAATTGTTGTGTGACTTTTTGATATTTTCATTAAGGTCAACATTGCTTTTATGCTATTTTCTTTATTATATTAATTATGTTAGTATGTGGTTTTGTGAATTCTTACCGAGCTATTAGCTACATTATATCTACTTACCTTTTCAAAGCCATAGGATGAGTAGAGTTATGTAGCAGTGGGATTCGAATAGAGTACTTTAGAGTATTTAACTTATTTCAATACCAAATGAACAAATAAAATAATAGTCAAAAAGAAAAATAAATGAGCAAATAAAGTTACAAATTATTATATAATTAAAATTAATATTGATATATTATATTATTATGAAAATTATTAAAATAGATCTTGTGTGTTCTCATCTTAGAGACTGTGCAGCTATGCCACGTGTCTAACTAAGAATTGGATCTGGAATTAGTCTTATGAGTGCATAGCATATTTCCATTGTAGCCCAAGTGTCTGCTCTCCAAGAGTCAAACCATGTGTTTTTGTCCGACCCAAGACCACAATGTGTTTCTAATGTGGTTGGAGGGTCCACCCTCCCAGAGTTTCTAAGAACCACACAAAATATTTTAACTCTAGTATACAAGTCTCTCTCCAAGAGCCACACCACTTAAACCCAAGAAACCAAAGAATACTCTTGACTACATGACTTGGAAACCCAACTTGAATGTTTACCCTCCATAAGCCTTGCCAATTAGACTATCTTTCGTAGATTCAAGACCATGTAGGATTATCGACCATCAGCTCTGAAATAACTTATGGAGAGAAGCAAGAAGTTCGAATTCAACAAGAAAAAGTTTTAAGGTAGAACTCAAAACTCAATTCAACTTACAAGCTTAAGGCATTTAGTTATAAGCTCCATCATTCATATTAATCCATCTGCTTCTCAATAATTATTTTATATGAAACTAAACCTCTTATATGATCCTCAAACAATGAGCTACTAGTTAAAGAGCTACTAACCGTAGAGTCTTTATAATTTAGAGAGAATACCTAGATTTATTAGCCATTGCCTCTGATACAACTTGTAGGGAAGTAATGAGGTGTACAAATTAAATCAGGAGATGGTATTGATAGGAAAGAAACTAATTCAACTTAAAATCTTAAGCCGTGAACCAATTATTTATATCAATCTCAAACATGATCCTTAATAGCATAAGGGTATATATGTGGATTTATTTTATAATCTTCCTATTTTTTTCAATTTTACATGATGATACATATGGTGCTCACGTTGATATAACCCTTGTGGTTGAGCTGCACTAGAACCTCCCTTGGCACCTGCCTACCATTGTCTCAATGTGCTGCATTAAATCTTGACTACAAAAAAGGTTGGGATTACAAACTATAGCAATATTGTTATTGCACCAAGTCTAATTTGCCACCAAGGATGGAAAATTACGCGGAAAGGAGATGCAATATCCTTTAATATTTTATCACTAACAAAAAGATTAGCTGAAGAGTGGTTTCTTTACGGCAATGATTTTCATCTCCACCAAGACATAGCAGGCAGATACGTTTCAATCAACATCTTCTCTACCCTGACATAAATTAATATAATTCAATAACCATTTAATATAATAGGAATATATATTGATGAGTTTTTTAAATTATTTATGATATTTTAAAATTAATTTTAGTCATCAAATATTTAAATTAATGCCATGAAATTGCCAGCGTTCAAAACTTTGCTTCGCGGGGTGGTATATATTAATAATGCTTTTTATGACCTCGAAGGAGGTGACGGCGTTTCTCGGTTCATACTTTTCTTTCCAACCTTGTGACTTGAGTTTAAACTGGATAGACTGAGATCGGCATCGGCCTCCGACCAACTTGCCAAGGTCTCCGATATAAGAATTGTACTCTGTCACGTATAAAACGTGCCTCTCGCTATGATTGGATTTTAAGCATGTGGTGAGGGCTTTTACTAGATGTTGTCACGTGCACTTTGGAGGCATGATAATATCACAAAGAATTTGACAGTTCAGTGATTGATAACTACATGTATATTAATTCCAATTTTATACATGGCAACTAATTAATAATTATTATACATCATTTTTTTTTTTTTTTTGTGTGGAAGAATCATGATATCTAATGTCTAATTTTATACATGCATGCTATGCCACATATGTTTAATTAATGATCATTGTCTACTTATTGATATGTTATGGAGACTATTATAGGCTGTGATTATCATTTATAGTTTTACCGTTCTCCAACTTAGAATAATATTGAGAATTTGATGTCACCTAAAAAATCAATATCTATAACTATGTCACCAACTATTACGATTATTTCTATTATCTTCTAATTAATTGTGTTGAAGTTTTTGAAGCCAGGCCTACTAGACAACCAATACGCAAGTAAGGAGACTAACCCATTTGATAAGATATACCAATACCAAGTAGGTCAGAGTGTTGCTAGGCAGCTTGTCTGCACATATACATGATTTGTTTAAAGGAAATTAAGAAATGCTGATAAATAGGTTTTTAAAAGGGTAAACATCTCCTAATTAAGTGGATGACAAATTAATTATATCTATTTTTACATATATAAATAGAGAGAAAGTGTACATTTAAAAAGATTTTTTTGATTTGATAAGAGTTTAGATTTGAATAATGGAGATCCTACGTCAATGATTTGAGTTGTTGGATATAATTTATAATTTTTAAAATGTTTGATCATTAAAAAATATATAGTTTAATCTATTCATTAAGTAATTAAAAATGTATATATTATTTTATATTATTTAAATCAATAGATAATATCAAGACTTAGATGTTGATGTGAGACCTTTATACATTGTATGTGCATAGGCAGATAACTTTTCTCTAATACTTATCTTTAGCAATATAGAAAAAATAAAATCCAGTAAATAAGCAATTTAAAATTTCTCCTTTAAAATTAAGAAATATGGCATATTTTTCTAGAAGCCTTCTCAAACTAATTTTGGTTACTTGGGTACCACTTCCAGTTAAGACAGAACTGGTTTTATCTTCCCAAAAACATATATAGAAGTGCCACCATACATAGTTGAATTTGGTTTCCCTAGAGGAGTGCTAACTAGTTAAGATAAATGCATTTAGCAGGCCAAGAGTATACTTGAATGCCTAATGGGAGCATTTGTATTTGTCTAGCTTGGTGAATTAATTGTAATTTGCTTAAAGTGTTAACTTATATGAATTTGTATCTCTTATTACATGAATTGCAAATATCTTAAACAAGATCACCTTATTTGCTGAAGTATCATCATGGGCTGGTTAGGTGGTGATGTCGCCGGGACCATGAATGCTAATAGAACGATGATGAAGGTGATGAGTTGGAAGCGAGGGGGATAATAAACTCAGCGAAAAAAGCTTGGGCATCTCAGTTAAGCTTATATAGAGATAAAGGAAGAGCGTGAGGGGAGTCGATGCTAGTTGACAGAGGTCCTTTTATGCTCAAGTCAGACTACTCGACAGAAGCCCTCTGATGCTCAAGTCAGTAAGGGACAATAGAGATGGTGACCATAGGCAAGCCTTATAACTTTATTCTTGCCGAGGAGAGAGAATGAAAAAAAAAAAAAAAAGAATGAAGAGGAAGGGTGCTTAGCTTTACCTAAGCTTGAGGGTCAAGAATGATTAGAAAAAAAAGCCTTCTTTCAAACTTTTGAATAAGCTTTTTCCTTACAGCTAACTTTCATATTTGGCGACAAAACTAGGTAGCCTATTTAGATCACAAGTCACATACTTCATTATGATCGGTCTATCTCTTGTGCTTATACCATTTATTTCCATGAGTTACATTCTCTACGGAAAGTGCTTGGCTCTACCAACCTACTATAGGGTGTGTACATATTTGTTGGTCACTCACATACTGCTGTCGATCTACTAATTACCTACTTCTGTGTTGAGGCATCAGTGCCTATTATTGAGTTTGTAGCTTTATGATGTCTCACTAGAGCCTCATTGGGACTCAACTGGAGGCTGATAAATTATGCCTTATTAGATAAAGCATTGCTTTGTCTACCTTTTAGCATTCTCTGAATGAGTACCAAATTAGATTTATTGATGCTATGCATGAAGATAATTGGTTTATGGAGGGTTTTAATGTTTATTTTATTTATGGTGACTTACAAAAAACCAAGCGTACACTAAGGGCATATTTGGTATAGTGGTATGGCGGGGATTGAGTTGGATTGACAATTTAATCCCATATTTGGAAGACCAAAAATTGGATTCGAATTTCATAGAGCCCACAATGTTCATTAATGGTGCTGCCAGCCAACGTACGAATGGGAAATGATAAATGCCCTTGTGTTTTTGAATCCTATAGGATAAGATTGAGAGTGGATTTACTAAATTGTACTGATCGTTTGATAATATTTCAAACACATCCTCGTATAAAGCTCTCTTTGAATCCTTCCCTCATTGTCTCTAATTGATTGATGGCAAGCCTTTCATTGTCTCTCTCGACATCCAATCCACCACCACTGAGCCTTTGTCACTCGCCGCATGGCTGATCCGGGCCTTTGCCACCCATTGCGACCCCTCTCTCTCCACCTACAGTGAGTCCACCGTTGCCTCCTACATCGCTGATCGGGATTTTGGGAGAAGTCTTCCAGGTGGGAAGGAGGCTCAACACATGATGGGCAGGTGCTTAGAGATGCTTTGGCCAGAGAGAATAGGTTGAAAATGCTGAATGGTAACTTTCCATTACTCTTGATAGTTGTGATTTAATTATTAGTTTATAAAACCATAAATTAAACCTTTAGATAAACCAATGTAAAATGTAGGTATATACTACTTGGTTGATGTTGGTTACACAAATGGAAACGGTTTGCTTGCTCCATGCAGAGGCCAATGACACATCTCTATAAATGGAGGGATGTCCATCAACCTACAACTTAAGAACTTTTAACACTTAAAGGTAATCTAGTACATGTAATGTAATAGAGAAGTGATTTTGACTTCTAAAGATTCATTCGGCTATTTTTAAAGGTCCATTCTTTTATGATATACAGGCCCAGGACTGCATGGTTATTCTGTGTTGCCTCCTCCACAATTGGATTAGATGAGGGACGTCAAATGATTCTGAAGAGTATGATTTAGAGTAACATATACAAAAAAGCAACTTAGTTGATAATGATAATGATTCAATCCAAACTTTAGTCTTTGACAAAATGGGACCATTAGAAGGATAACTTGACTCTCCAAATGTTGCATACATGGCATGTACGTTATTGGTGATGTTTTTTTGATATTCTGGACTTGTATTAAATAAAATATATTTATATTTTGGTGATGTTTATAATGTTGTAACATATTTCACTTTCCATTATTAAGTGTTAAAAAGTGAGTTATGGCTTTTTAGTGTTAATATCTATATTGTATGAAAATTGCTGCAGACTATTTTAGGATGGAATTTAAACAAATAATTTAGTGAGAGGCAAGAGGGTGGACAAGAGCATTTAGAGTACATTGGAGGATGCTTCATTAATAGAATGTCTTCAAGACTTGGTAGGTTCTGGTTATTGAAAAGGTGATAGTAGCTTTAAGACTCGCCACCTTGGGGAGACTGAAAGCAAGTTGAAAGATACGGTTGTTGGGTATGATAAAGAGACTAAACCTCGTATTGAATCACAAGTTAGGTGGTATAAAAGAAAGAACTATGCACTTGTAGAGATAGCGCATAAGAGTGAGTTTGCATAGGATTCACTAATAGAAGATGTTGGTGTGCCAAAGGTGATTGGATCAAGGTATTAGTTTTTTTCTTTTTTATGATATGAGCATACAAAAAGATTTAAGGTTTGTTAAGAAAATATGCGATGTTATTGCAGACACATGAATAACCAAAGAGGTTATACAAAAATTATTTATCTACTTTAATGTTTTAAAAGAAATATTTAATAGAGAAAGAGTAAATATAAGTAATGCTAGGCATGCTAAAGATAAGGATACTGAATATAACCTAAAGGATAAACAAAAGCAAGACCAATATATGGGCGATGAATACATGCCCCAAATAATTTTGGAAGACTTAAGAATTAATATTAGTAACTATGACATGATAAATAGCTAACAGTCCCATTGATCATCTCCCACTGATGCTCAATGTCTCCCATCTGATTCTATGCCTCATAGGAACACCACTACTGGCTCCACAAGTACAAATATAGCTACACCAAAAAAAAAAAAAGAAAGAAAATAAACCATGATGGAGATAGCTTGAAGAACTTATCTATCATGTGTTTGGATGTGCTATCAATGGCTAAGACTGTCCCTTCTTGCATGGATTCTATGGTTGAAGCTTTATTAGTTGACAAGATCTTGGCAAAATAATAAGATGATTTTGCAAATGAATTATTGAAGTTACAGGATCTTATCATAGTTGAGGTGTACAATGCTACAAACATCATATCCAACCATCCAAACATGTTAATAATTTTTCTTAAATTGCAGGATGAATATAAATTAGGATATATTAAGAATATCCTTTATCCTAGGAGTGGACAGTGATAATACTTTATCTAATAGTAAGAGTTACGATAGTTAAGATTAACTAAACTTTTACGGACTTGTGACTCTATGCGGCATTTTTGAGCTATTATTGAATATTTTCCAAGGTTTACTTGCTACTTATAAACCTTGATATGCTTGCATGTGGTATATTTTGAATCATCTAATACTTGCTACCTTAATGTCTTTATGAACTTGGCACTAGTAATGTGATTAATTATATCTAATTATGCAATTGTGATGTATGCATTTAGGAAAAAAAGGCAGGAAAAAAATGTATGTTGCGTTTGAGGGCAGGCAAAGGGAGGTGTTTCATACATGGGAGGAGTATATTGCACAGGTCCTTGGTGCGCATGAAGCTGTTTACAAATCACCTTGGGGAGATGAGAAAGAAATAATTTATTTGGAGTGCGTTGAGAAGTGTAAATGCCTTAAACTTTTAACAAAAAGGAATGAGAGTGAGGTTCATGTATATACTCACTCACCAAGCAAAATGCGTACACTTATGTTCATATTAGGATGTATTTGTGTTTTTATTGTGTGCTTAATGAATGGGGCAAAATGAATTTATGTATTAGATCCATATGTTTTGGAGGCAAACTAACTAAATGTGTTTATGTATGGCTTAAATTATGTTAATTTCAATGTTTTACTGGACTTTATTCTGATGGATAATGAGTGAGAGTTAAAAATCATTTAATTATTGGGTAAAATTACAACATTTAATTTGTCATTTTCATTATAGTTTAAGCAAATAATGGATCATAGAAGAATTTAATAGTGACTCCTACATGTTTTTTATCATATTTTCTTTTTAAAAAATAGTGCCAGTCCAGCAAAATTTTAAAAAAAATCAGGAAATATGAAATAGTTTCAATCAAAAAATAAGGAAAAGATTATCAAAAAAATAAGAAGAAGAAATACTCTTGTTGATATTAGTGAAATAAATTATCAAAAAAAATTATTGAGAGCAGCAAAAGGGATTTTCGAAAAAATCTTAAATTATCAAAATAAATTAAAGTTGGGTTCCAGCACTAATAATAATGAATTCATTATGTTTATTTATATTTAAAGTGAAAAAAAGATATTTTAAAAAAATTAAAGCTAATCCAATTCAATTCTACCCTATCCTATAATACGTACATGTGTCTCAAACACTATGAATTGTATTACATAGAAATCATTCTCATTTCCAATCGTGCATCTCAAATATTTTAATCCAATTCAATTTCATATGTATGAAATATTATCGGTTTGATAATTCTATACTATTTCAATCCTATACGGTGAATCAAACTGGTCTGAGAGATAAAAAGGCATTTCTTTAAATATAAAGATAATAATAATGGTTTTTCAAAAAAAAACATTTTAAAAGTATATGGCTTCACTGTAGTGGCTACGTTTTAGCAATAATATAGCATATAAAAAATTTTCCATGGGTACCTATAATATATTCTGAATGCTTTTCACGTACAGATGGATCGGTGAAAAGAATAAATAATGCGTGAAGCGTGCCTCAGCCCTTTCCTGGACGTAACGCAAGGAATGTCCATCTTGTGGCCCCTTTAACGTTAGAAGCTCCGGGGCTCAAGTTATTCTCTCACCTTCTCTTTATCTTTTATTCAAGCCTAATTTCTGAGAGCCCATTTGATTCTCCCTCTGTCAATGGTCAAACCATAACTATCTATAACATCTTCATTTAATCTGACGTAAAAAATCTCAACCATCATGATATGCCCTGGAACGGGATGTCATCTGTTAAGCCCATTGTGGCACCTTTGGAGCCCCCGGTGGTTTGGCACAAAATGATCAATGGTTCGCAAAACCTAACGATTTCAAAGAAGAGTTGGCCTTTGCCGTAACATAAGCGGAAAGGAAGTACTGAATCGAAACATATTTCCTTGGTTTTACTTCTGGGCACTTAAGATGGGTGGAAGCTTAAAACATTCAATGAAAATGAATCTACACCAGATGCCTTTTTCCAAAATATATTTATTTCCACACGTACTATCATCCAAACAAACTACATTTAAGTACTTTTTCTAATCCAATACATAGTTTTAAGATGTCCACGTACGTTACCGGCGAGAGAATCCGCAAGTTAACCATCTGAAGCAAAATAAGGAACAACCCACCCACCAACACTAGTCCAAGGCATAGCCTTCCAGTCTTAGTTGTTACGCCTTGTAATATCCGAAGGCTCGAAGGGATTATTACATCCTGAAGTTGTGGTAACCTGTTGTTGATTAAAGCCGCAAAACTTGGGCCCACAGAATAAGTTGGCTTTAATATTAGAGAGCATGGAAAGGAAAGTATAAAGGGGAAAAGACACCTTTCTTCGAACGCAAACTATACCCTCCTTATGATCGGAAAAAGGAACCTCTATAAAAGAACGCAGGCGATCGTTTCAATGCCATATTTTTCCAATGGCATTGCTGAACGACATTCTCTTTCTCCTCATCCTCTTCCTTCCCACCCTTGATGCACTCTCAAACCATACCTCTTCCGAAGAAGCAAATGCCTTTGAACAATCCTTGATACACCAAGCTTGCTTCAACACCATAAATCATGAGGCTTGCGCCTCGCGCATCCAAAACGCATGCCAGCGGGAGGGGCTCAATGGCCCCTTCTCAATCCTCCATGGTGCTCTCAAGGGGACGATCGATGAGGTGGTGCGCGCAATCGACACCATATCCGGGCTGGCCGCGCTTTCGGACAGCCTTCGCGAGGAGATGGCCATCCACGACTGCATGGAACTCCTCGGCTACTCAGTGGATGAGCTTGGCTGGACCTTAGCTGAAATGAGTTGGATCGAGACGGGGACCAGCAACATGCACCATGAAGGGAATCTACGTGCATGGCTCAGCGCCGCGCTGAGCAACCAGGACACTTGCTTGGAGGGCTTTGAGGGCACCGATGGTCGGCTCAAGCATTACATCGAGGAGAGCTTGGCAGAGGTGTCACAGCTTGCGAGCAATTTGCTTGCCATGTACAAGAGAATGCGAAGTATAATACCCCATGTACCAATTAAAAATGATACTGATAATGGTAGTCGGAATTTAGAATTGCCACCATGGATCGAAGTTGGAGAAGAGCTGACGCATGCAGATCCAAAGACGATTCATGTGGATGCAGTGGTGGCCTCGGATGGCAGCGGTAGGTTCCGATCAATCAATGAGGCAGTAAACCAAGCACCAAGTCATAGCTCAAAAAGGTACGTTATTTATGTGAAGAAGGGGGAGTATAAAGAGAACGTGCAGTTGAAGAAAAAGAAGACCAATATTATGCTCGTGGGGGATGGAATGGGCCAGACGGTGATCACGGGAGGTAGGAATTTCATGCAAGGCTGGACCACTTTCAGAACTGCTACGTTTGGTAAGTGGCTCGTTCCATTCTTCTTTAGCTTGATAGAATTCTGCCTCATAATAAAATAGGCCTACCGTCTTGCTTGACGCATTGGAAAATTGCGGGCTTAGGCTAATCGGGGATTGGGCTGCAAATAGATGGGCTTCCTTAAATCCTTCAAGAACCGCACTAAATATGACCCGCCAAATGTCTGGACCCAATTAATTGTCTCGGTCAAATATAGATCTAATTAAATTTCAATATTGAGTGTGGATGCCCCATTATTTTATGTTTCCATTCAATACGCCCTGCTATTCTTTTCCTCTTGCTATATACATAGAGCAAAAACATAATATCATTTTTTTTTTTTTTAATGCAATTAATTCTCTTCTCCATGTAGTCCATTCTAATTATATTTAGATCGCCAGGCATTAATGGATTTTATCAGCTGGTTTTCAGCATGTTGCAAATGAGAAAATTAGTTTTGGGCCTAGCAATTTGAAAACCAATACATGATTATTAATAAATACGACTCACAGCAATGAATCTATCCACATTTCACTCATAGTTTGTAAAGTTTTACGGAATGAATAGGATAATGACAAATCCTGATGCCATCCCTTATTATGGCAATTTTTGATCGCCTTTTGGCTACGTTTACCTTATCTTCATCATCTTCAATGGGTCTTATAGTTTACATCTCTTTGGAAAGAAACCCATCCCATTAACTAAAACCCAGCCCATTAACGTAGGTATCTTTATCCATCTTATTTTGTGCACAGCTGTTTCCAGCCCGGGGTTTGTCGCGAGGGACATAACCTTCCGCAACACCGCCGGCCCACAGAACCATCAGGCCGTCGCCCTCCGGGTGGACTCAGACCGCTCGGCCTTCTTCCGATGCAGCATCGAGGGCTACCAGGACACGCTCTACGCCCACTCCCTCCGCCAATTCTACCGCGACTGCGACATCTACGGCACCATTGACTTCATCTTCGGCAATGGCCTCGTCGTGCTCCAACGCTGCAACATCTACGCCAGAAAGCCATTGCCCTACCAGAAGGTCACCATCACCGCCCAAGGCCGCAAGGATCCGAACCAGAACACCGGCTTCTCGATCCACAACAGCTTTGTCCACGCTACCTACCCGACGTACCTGGGCCGACCTTGGAAGCCATACTCAAGGACCGTTTTCATGCAGTCGTTTCTGAGCTCCCAGGTGCAACCCGCCGGCTGGCTGGAATGGGCTGGGAATTTTGGGCTCAAGACTTTGTGGTACGGGGAGTACATGAACTATGGGCCTGGTGCTTCCCTTAAGGGGCGAGTCCGGTGGCCTGGCTATCATGTGATGCGTGACGCCTCGCTGGCCAGCTTCTTTACGGTGCGCCGGTTCATCGATGGGCTGTCATGGCTGCCGTCAACTGGTGTAACTTTCACGGCCGATTTGGTCAAGTAGACGGTGTTTTTTTTTCCCCTCCTTATATTAAGCATGCGTTGCAGATTATTTGAAGCTGTTTGTAGTTTATAACCCTCCTTTTGCCATGTGTTAATGGGCCCTATGTCATTTATGTTTAAAGGTTATATGGTCAGTCAAATGTGGATGGCTTCTTTCAGAATCTCATCTAACACTCGTGATACATAAACCACTCCACTCTGTCCTATTCGATATTTTTAATTATATGTACAGTATCATGAT
This sequence comes from Metroxylon sagu, assembly GCA_017589505.3. Classification (NCBI taxonomy): domain Eukaryota; kingdom Viridiplantae; phylum Streptophyta; class Magnoliopsida; order Arecales; family Arecaceae; genus Metroxylon; species Metroxylon sagu. The sequence goes on from JACVBY030000663.1 coordinate 2,603,434, forward strand.
ATCATTGCCATTGGCTTCAGGCATAGAATATGGCCATCGTCAAAAAAGCCGTTTTGTTTGGTGAAGGTTGGGCTGAATCCACTTTAGTGTCAAAATATTCTGCGCCAAACGTTCAACCGTTATGAGAACATTAATCAGAAACTTGTACCATAAAAAATGGCTTTTGGGGCTGGGTCTACTTTGTCCGAATTAGGCAAGGCCAATGTGGTCTGCATAAAATTAATTGGATATTTGTTAAGACCGGGGTGGTAGACGAGCGCCGGGAAGTAATCTCGAAGTGTGGTAGCTAAAAACCATTCCATAGAAATTAAGATCATAGATATAAAATTTTAAATAAAGTATGCATCTATTATTTTCTTTAATTTTTTTGTTTATCACAAATGAATCAAAATTTATATTCTACGATTTTCTCCTACCATCATTTGTTTTTTTGCTGAAAAAGTTTTTGATTTTAAAGCCTAAGATCAAAATTTTATTGAAGTTTCCAAACAAACACCGAAAACAAAAGTAAAAAAATAAGAAAATCATGAAGAAAGCATGGCCTTGACTTAACAATAATAATAATAATAAATAAATAAATAAAATCTTAATGTTGATATGAACAAACTATTCTCACATCTTTCAGTTAAATTATTTTTTTTTTACGAGAGAGAAAGTAGAATCAATAGTCTTTTTTTGAAAAAAATCCTATAGTGCCTCGAGGTGGAAAAAATAATTTCAGAGCTTTTGACTGAGCTACCAACTAGAGGAAGGAAAAAAAAAAAAAAAAAGTTTAGCTTAGAAGACTAGATTATTTTTATAAACGATCACGTTAAACTCTTGTATTGAACTGTTCGCAACCATGTAAAAATCTTCGGTCTCTAATTTAGCTGATAAAATCGGTTCACATTATTAAAGTTCTATTTTGACGTTGTACAAAAATTTCTTCAGGTATGTTATTTTCACCTGCCTCTGGTATCTTTGCAAGGCCGTGGCTACCATCCGCTATTTTAACGACGCGATTTACAACGGCAGGATTTACTTCGCATGCGTCGAACGTTTCCCAAAAACGATGCATATATATATATACACACACACCACGCTCCAAATCCCGAGTAGCTCAACTGTTCTCGGCCTCTTCCCTCTGTCGCCTCTGGCTCCTCCCGGGCCTTCAATATTCTTTAATGCCTTTCTCGTAGATTCCTCACTTGTTCGTGGAAGTAAGGTTTGATGATTAGAATAATCCCAGTAGTTCTTCCCCAATTTTGCCTGCATGGAAGCCTTGAAAGTTTTGATTTTTAATCATAATGATTGATCTTCTGTTGTCATTCGAATTACTCCTGGATTACGAGCAGATCTATTAGGGCTAGTTTGGATTTTTTTTTATTTTTATTATCTTTATTTTGTTTCCATTGTTACATATGTGATCTCCTTATTGGAATTCGAATTCATGAGAAAATTAGGGATATCTGCATTACGCCTTTTAATATTATCATTTAGAGAGGAAAAAAGCTATCATTTTTAAATTTCAGTAGTTTATAAACTGCATGGAATACAAAGATTTGTTTAAGCTTTGATACACATAAAAAGATTTAAAGGAAAAAAGAACCGTTTGATTTGGTTCTTCCTTTTTATGTTTAATAAACAGCATTCATTAAGAGTCACTCATCTTATGGTCCGTTTAATCTAAATTTTGATTTATTTGGACATATAAGTAACTTTTTGTTGGATGCGGTCGATTGTCGATTGTAGATGGTAAAATCCATCATTGGACGTTGATTTAGACAGCAAGATTTCATTTGATGGGCGGCTGCCCGAATGCATTGGCTTTTGGGTAGTTCAGACCCTGGGATGCGTTGGATTCTTAATTGTTAACGCCACCTTTTCACTGCTTTATTTAAGTCTTGATGCATAGAAGTGAGAACGGAGGAGCCTCAATAGTGAGGATTAGTTTGTGAGTATAAATTTTATTGAGATATTTGATGGTGCTTGAAGCTTTCACCCTTCAGGACTTCTCTGTGCGTTTGTCTCGCTATTGGATTCCAGAAATAATCATGATTATTATTATTTTTTTAAATGCTGATTATATGTTGTTCTTTACTAAATTTATAAATTAGTATTCATGATTACTAATAATCTTTTCCAACGTCTTGCTTTATTGGTTGCAATGGCTGAGCGTGCTCAGATATCAGATGATATCTTAGAGATTAGTGAGGGAGAAAATACCCTTAAGATTAAGATCTAAAGTATGGGATGGATTTGAGAGAAATGCTTGATCAAGAAAGAAGTTTAAAAGATTTGGCAAGAATGAGCATTAAACATAATTATTCTTTTGATGCAAAGGCTCTTTTTTAATTAATCCTTCAGCTTGTATTAGAATGGAATAAAGATAAGAAAGCGCTTGTCATTATTTTGTGGACGATCCAACAATGATGCCATGACAAGGAATTTGGGAAATTGTCAGACAAGTAAATACTTGTTACCTTTGCATGGAAGTTATCCCATGCGTGTTTCAGTGCATATGTTTAATTGAAATAATTACAATTTAAATTCCATAATTTTAAAAAGTTGCAACTAAAATTTTATGATTAATAAAATATTAAAAGCAACTCTACAATCTATAATCATGGTCATTCTAAACTTTTCGTCATCCTGTACTAGTGACACTATTACTAAGGAAGCACGTGTATTACATATGGTATCAATCACCATAAAATATTATTTAATTATTAAATTAAAAAAAATTATGCATTAATAAATCATTTAAAATATATCAAATCATTTATTAATAAATAATAAATCTCTCATGTGGTCGGTTTTATTATCCAATGGTTAACTTGCACATGCACCCATAGCAATGATGTCACTGATATAAGTAGATGAATATGGTTGATCGAGAGTTTAGAATTGCATAGATTATGAATTATAAGGTTTCTTTTAATATCTCGATGAGTATAAGATTTAATTTGTAATTTCTTTAAAACTATGAGATTTAAATTGTACTTATTTCTTTTTAATTTGATAGTGCAAGATGACCTAAATTAGATAAGAAAGATAGTGTAAGATTTTTGAACAGATTTAGGGTTGAAAATAGATTGGACATCAGGTCTATATTTGTACTTATTTTTATTCAATAAATATAGATGCAAATATGGATGTCAATTGGACAAAGAAATTCATACCCACCCTTATGATATGGATAGTTTCAAATATAAATATGAATATATGCAAGGGCCTTGAGCTAAGTGGCTTTCATAGACAATGAATAGATTAAGGCTCAGTTTAGTAGAGGTGTTAGTTAATAATAGAGCTTTCAACAATAAAGTTCTTGAAAATAACTTTTAAAAAAAATTATTTGTTATTTGGTAACTACATTTTTAAAGTACTGTGAGACTTTAACATTTGTCTGATAACCAAATTAAGAAAATGTCTTTAGAATAAAAATAATAAAAAATATTACATTATACTTTCAATAAATTAACATATTAAAAATTATTATTATAAATTATTCTAATAATATTTTAATATAATAATATCATATTATAATAAATATTCTAATATAATAATGATTATAATGTAAAATTATGATATTATATTATTTTACTATTATTTAATAATTATATTATAATAAATTATTAAAATTATAGTTATTATCATTTAATAATATAATATCACATTATCGTAACATATAACTATAGTAATATTATAAAATTATAACATTACATAGTATAATAATATTATAGTGTTTTATAATATTGTTTTTATTTGGTGAATATAGATATGAATTAAATGTTAAAATTTGTATCCATATTTGTTTTAAATAACTATAAATAAAAATCAGATATTAAATGTGCAAATATAAATATAGATATAAATAGTTAAAATTCAAGACCATTAAAGCAAAGTTATTGAGGGTAAATTAATTTAATGTCATACTAATACAACCAATTATTTTTCTTAAAAATTCATTCATGCCATATAAGATTTAAAAAGAACTTAAAGCATAATTGAATATTCAACTATATATAAAATAATTGTCTATCTATATTTATATCTATCTTTGATGAATATAAATACAAATATGAAAATTAATTAGATGTTTAAATTTATATTTTTATTAGATATAAAAATGATTGCACATAGATATCATCACGTTCTCTTCCATCCGTAATGCAAAGGGATGAGATGCTTTCGAAATATTTTAACGCAAACATGGTAATTGCATGATTGATACTAATTCGAGGTATGATCTCAATCTCCAAAAAAACGAAATCATGTTTTATGTATTGCATCCTTCCTTCGCTAAACAATTTCGCTCAATATGTTAGATATTTTAAAGCTTTAAAATAATAATAATAATAATAATAAGGGAAAGAAAGGATAGTTGGCCAGTGCTAATCCTTTCTTTCGTGAGTTCGAGGGGTCTTGCGAACAAGCTCCAAATTGTACTTCAAAAATTACTATGGCAAGTAACTTACACGAGGATAATCCATAGTTTTAAAGGTAGTACTTTGCTGCATGTCTCTCATATTTGATTTTCTATTTCTTTTTTATATTTTATTATTTTAATCATAAATAAAAATTTATTTATTATTCTTTTAATACTGCTTAGTATAATTTAATTCTATACTTTGTTCTTTCATTTTATCGCTTTAATCAGTGTTTAAAATTGATTCTATTTTCTTTTAATCTTTTATTTAGCATACCTTCATTTAATATTATCAACATGCCATTGGTTGGGCTGCTTGCTTTACTGGAAATTGGAATGCTGCCGTCCCCAAGCTTCGTTGCATCACGCATGGCCTACTAATATCATATCAAGAAATGGCACAGTGAAGAAACCTATAGCATAAAAGTTAACGCAAAAAAATCGCTGCTTGAAGTTTCTCATTTGAACCAAAGTGCTACAGGAAATTATCTTCATATGATGTCAAGAGGCCAAAATGAATCAGACTACTTGTCAGAAAGTCATCGCCACCATCCCAAGGTTAGGCGAAGGGATCGAGCAGTCTCGGTCAAATTCCGGCAGCGGGCTCGACTTTGTCTCGGAGCACATTAAAACGCCATGAATGCCACCGACAGCCCGCTTGCTGCCAAAACGCCGTCGCCTCCTTTCTCGACGGAGCTATTCTTTTTCCTGCAACCGCGTTCAGCGTTCAATGATTTCCAGTAGGCATTTCATTTCCTCTCTGTTCTGACTCCACTTGTCTCCAATCCAAATCCGTGGAATTTGGATCCGTTAACGTCCCACCGAAACTTTAATATTGTCATTGGATGGTTGGGGGCGGTGGTGCTGTAGCTTTATCTAATATTAAATCTCATAAATCTTTTTAATAATTATATTTCTTACTAAATTAATATGTTAATAATAATTTCATTGTGATTTAGATTAACCAATAACTTTCAAAATTATCTTTCTTAGCAATAGCAAAAAAAAAAAAAAGAAAAAGATTATATATATTTTTTAAATTAATCTAAAGTTACTGAATCAATAAAAAAAAAATATAACTAATATATAAATTATAAAATTATAAAATATATATATATATATATATATATATATATATATATATTTATGTCATGATTTAATATCATATAAAGTCCAATGACAGTCTTTGAGCTTTGTTGGAACACGTTAACAGATTCCACTGAATAATGCCCATTAAATGCCCCGGGGGCAGCTCGTTTGGCCTAAGCTCGTCATTTGGTACCCGGAAACGGAATGATTTGTTGCCTGGTTGGAAGGACTTGAACCTACTTCTATTCCTCCCAGTTCTCACGACCAATGCGTGCCTTCTTTTCTTTGAATTTTTTTTTTTTTTTTTTTTTTTTTTATGTTTTTGCTTGATAACTGGCAAGGAGGGATCAAAGGAACCCCTCCCACCTCACGGTCAAAGATTTCTGGAAAACAAGCAAGCAGAACGCTAGAGAGGATCTCCAATGAAGTATTTTCCACAATTGGATTCATTAACAGAGAGAAACCGCGTTTTTTGGTGCTCGCCACCAGCTGCAATGCCTGGAGATGATGCCAATTGACAGGCTGTTCGTGCGCACCTCCGTCAAAACGAAGCATATAATCAAACGATTTTTTTTGCTGCTTTTTCTCTGCAGTTGCTTTAGAAGATAGCGCAGGTTTGAAGTCAAGTGTCGTTTCGATTTGAGATTGCGCTTTGACTTTCTAGGCCGTAATTTAAGACAGGACGCGATCCTCGTAAAATTGTCGGTGGCCATTCCGGCATTTAAGACCAGATTTCTATTTTAAATTCATTCCCAGTCCTCAGGATTTAAATTAACTATTTGAATTTGAACTAAGCTTAAAACGATTGTTAATGAAGATATTTTAGGAAAAAACAAATAATAAATTATTCATCCATAACTTGCGTCCTCTCAGCAATTAATGGAGGAGGAATAATTAAAGGTTTGAGGGATGGACAGAGACTAGTATGGACTGCATTAATAAAAATTAATTGAAGAAAAATTAGATCTAATCTTTCAAATTATATCAAGGTAATTGGAACGAGGATGATTAGGTGTTCGTGAATCCTAAAATCAAATTTGAGTTGAGTCAAATTTGTGATCCAATAAAGTGCACATGCAAACCTGGACAGAATGCCTTCACCCCTAGTTTGTTGCATATTCACTGCACATGCAAAGAAAGTTCTTTAATTTGAGAAAAATCTACTAAATAGAAGCATAAAAATCAGCAGCAAACCCAAATGGTAAATACTAATTTGAGAAAATTACATGACCCTTTCCCTAAGTTAATTTTTGATAATTTTTATTGTTTTTCAAGAAAAAAAAGAGAAGATAGAGAATTGCCTTTATCAAATGCTTAAGGAAACACCAACCACAATTTTAATAAGTAACTTCATCCAATTGGAGGAGGGATTGGTGGGCTGTGGCCTAGCTTGCCCTTCTCTAATATACTTGTGGAAGGCATGAAGGGGAACTTCATCTCTCCTAAAGTATCTACCATTTGAACAGATATCTTCCTCAACTGATAAAGGCCCCTCCCACATACTCATCTAAATCATAACTAACTTATCATGTTATATCATGTTAATTGACTCTTGTTCCCAGGTTTGGTCCAATCCCAGATCCCCTGCCAAACAACTGGCTAGTTGAATCCACAGGAGGGTCCATATTCATTTGAGGATGGCAGTTGTCCATTTAGATTTTAGAAAGTTCTTTGAGTTGTGTTTGGATGAGATATTTTAATAATTTTTTAAATTTTAAAAATATAGCATTTTAAAATGAAGCATTTCAGAATTTTACAAATTTTTTGTTTGAATTGTTATTCTTAAAAATAAAATTTTGTGTAATGATTCTAAAGTTTTCTATAAATATTATTTTTTAACATTTATATAAATTCATGTAATTTTATATAAATATTCCAATATTTTTATATAAATAGTGAATATTTATACAACAAATATTTAGTATCTATTTCAATAATACTCATCAATATTTATTATTTTAATATTAATATTGCATTGTTAATATTAAAATATTTCTTATTAATTTTATTATACATATTAATAATATTTATGAAATATTAATATATATATATATTTAATACTATATCTGTTAAATATTTATATTTTTTATTTTTTATTTAAAATATTTATTTAATAAAAAATAAAAATATTTATAAATAATATTACAAAAGTTTCTATAATTTTATTATAAAATATTTTATGAATAAAAAATAAATTTATTTATAAAATATTTATAAAAGTATATAAAGTAATCATAAAATATTTATTATTGTAGAATACAAAATAATATTTAATTGTATAAATACATAAATATTAATTTAATTACGTACATATTTTAATTTAATAATATTTATAATTTACTTCATAAATATATTATTAATAATATTACTAATTTTAATAAATGATATTTTACATATGTAATAATTATTTATTAATAAATAAATGATATTTATGTAATGTGAATAATAAAATATAATATTTTAAATAAAACAAATATTTATGTATTAGATATTTAATAAATAAATAAAATAAAATAACCAAATTATTTAAAATAAATTTTTAATATAAAATAAAAGAAATAGCAAAATAAATATTTATGTAAATAAAAATTTTATAATAATTATGTAAATATTTTGGCATGTAAATAAAATTAAATATTTTGATTGTTTTCAAGTGGATTTTTAGGTGAGATTTGTAAATGACACATTTAGAGGTGGAATTTATAAATGGTTCCTTTGAGGGGTTTGTAAATTTCATAGAATTTTAGAAATTCTTTCTTGAGAGTAGTAAAATAAGAAATTTTGATTTTAAAATTTTAAAATCCTTAATTTAAATGAAATCATTTTAAATAACCTTCATCCAAACACATCCTTAGATATCCTTATAAATAAAAAAAATTTATCAAAGTTTCTTATGAAAACTATCCTTTCAAATATAAATTTTAAAAATAATTATAAAATTAAGCAACTATCCTCAACCAAAAATCCTGGGTCCACTTCTCTTCATGAACAAAAACAAATATATATATATATATATATATATATCTCGCGACACTTCAACTTTCCTACCGATCAAATAAATAATACTAACTTGCCAAACTTCATCTTTCAAAACTTTATTTTGCTCTCCAAATTATGGTGCCGTCGCATAGGAAGCCTTGCCCCAAATAAAAATAAAAGTACTTCCTCTTGACAACCCCTTCCAAATCTCCAGCACCCGAACCCACCCTAATTAAACACTGTACCAGGAACAGCGCCCCCAGTCCCTTCCCCGTTGGTCACACGTCAGTAAATCAGCGCCAGCTTTGTAGGCCCTGCCGTCGCCGCTCCAACGATTCCACAACATGGTCTTTCTTCCACGCGGTTTTTGATCTCTCAAGTCAACACATTGACCATAACATTCTTTAGCTGAGATAAAAACTGAAGAGTTACTTCATAGAAAGTCGGTGAAGCACTGTAAAACCTCTCCTTATAAAAGAGCCCCTGACCCTCACGACCTTCATTCCAAACAAAAGCCTTTAGCTTCCAATCCATCTAGACGCCATGACTTCCAACACCATCGCTTTTCTCCTCCTTTTATCCTTCCTCTTCTTCACCCCCTCCCTCTCCGACACCCCACCATCGGCCCCCGTCGCCCCAACAACAGCCTGCAACTCCACGCCTGATCCCAAGTTCTGCAAGTCGGTCCTCCCGCCGCGAGGCGACCAAAACCTTTACACTTACGGCCGCTTCTCCCTCGCCAAATCGCTCTTGAACGCCCAGAAGTTCTTAAATTTGATCAACCACTATCTCGCTCGCCGCTCCACCCTCTCCCTGACCGCCATCCGAGCTCTCGAAGACTGCCAACTTCTATCTGAGCTCAACATCGACTTTTTGACCTCAGCCGGAGATACATTGAACTCCACTAATAATCTGCTCGACCCTCAGGCCGACAAGCTTCAAACTCTCCTCTCAGCCCTCCTCACCAACCAGCAGACCTGTCTCGATGGCATCCAGGTCGCAGCCTCGGCATGGTCCATCAAAAAAGGCCTCACCGTTCCCCTCTCCAATGGCACCAAGCTATATAGTCTCTCTTTAGCCCTCTTCACCAGGGCTTGGGTCCCAAAACACCAGAACTCCAAAACCCACCATTCCTTCATCCCCTCAAGAGTCCCCAAGTCCCGGCGCCTCCGAGGGAGGAGCTTATTGTTCCATGAAGCCGAGATCGGCCGGGACGGGAGCTTGCCGTTGAAAATGTCCGGTCCCAGCCGAGAGCTCTTTGAGAGGAAGACCGGCCGGAGGCTTCTCCAGGCGACGGACGCTGTCCCGGTTAATGACATTGTGGTGGTAAGCCAGGATGGGAGTGGGAACTTCACCACCATTGGGGACGCCGTGAATTCGGCTCCTGATAACCTGGATGGAAGCAGTGGTTACTACTTGATATACGTGGACGCTGGAGTCTATGAGGAGTACGTGGTGATTTCCAAGAAGAAGAAGTATTTGATGATGATCGGAGATGGGATTAACCAGACGGTGGTCACCGGCAACCATAGCTTTGTTGATGGGTGGACGACCTTCAACTCGTCGACTTTTGGTAAGTTTGTCCTTATGACAACGGACACCATGACTCCAAACTTTACACTGAATTTTTGGCTTTAGCTTGTAGGTTCCGGCTGATTTTTGAAAGGCTTTTCGCTCTCTACTTTCAGTCCAAACTAAGCGTTATGGTTGACCAAAGTATAGGCCAATAGGTGCTAAATCGACGTGGCAGTGTTGAGACATCGCCTTTAGCCTGATGCACTTATTTCTTTACACAAAATTATATATTTGAAGCCACTATAACTTGGTAATCAAGTTCTTGCATCTTACTGCACGTCTGGACTGGTAATTTTTGCCCTAACTTCGTATGGTTGCTAGATATACTTATGGTCGCTTTTTGACCCATAAACCGACCACATGCGCGACGTACGTCCGCCCCGCAACTTCACGTGCTGACATTTGTTTAAGGGGGAAAAAGAGAAGTAGTGGGCGTTTAACAACTCCGCACCTTGACTAGTTTAATGTGCTAGCATGTGTTTTCCAGATAAACCTTTAGCACTGGTCACGAGTCAAAACACTCCAAAGGTTAAGCCAATAGTGGTTTCTTGATGGAAATAATAAATGGACTTCACCGTAGCATCAGTCTGATAGAACTCCTTTTGATATTTTGATGTCCCCACTTGTGATGCAAGACCTGATCTATTCGATTAATTTTTGCGCTGCAGCTGTTGTTGGGCAAGGATTTGTGGCAATAAACATGACCTTCCAAAACACTGCCGGTGCTGTCAAACACCAAGCAGTCGCTGTCCGGAACGGCGCCGACCTCTCCACCTTTTACAGCTGCAGCTTCGAAGGCTACCAAGACACCCTCTACACCCATTCCATGAGGCAATTCTACAGAGAATGTGACATCTATGGCACAGTAGACTACATATTTGGCAATGCAGCAGTTGTGTTCCAGAACTGCAACATATACTCTAGGCTGCCCATGCAAGGCCAGAGCAACACCATCACAGCCCAGGGCCGGACCGACCCGAACCAGAACACCGGCACGGCCATCCAGGACTGCAGCATCGTTGCAGCGCCCGACCTGGCCGCGGATAGCGGGTCGACGATCACGTACCTTGGTAGGCCATGGAAGAATTACTCGAGGACGGTGATCATGGAGTCATTCATCGATAGCTCAATTGATCCCCAAGGGTGGATGCCATGGGATGGAGACTTTGCTTTGAGTACACTGTACTACGGGGAGTTCAGCAATACTGGCCCTGGCTCAAACACCAGTAATCGTGTTGCATGGCCGGGATTCCATGTGATCAATAGCACTGATGCGAGCAATTTCACGGTGAGCAACTTTGTTCTAGGGGATGTCTGGTTGCCTCTGACTGGAGTGCCATATTCCAGTGGATTGCTTTGATGGACACCCGAAGGGTGGCTTCTTCGTTTTTTCTTTTTTCCTTCTTAAACAGTGCAGCAGCAGCTAGAATAACTTGTATCAGTAATAACAATTTCATCCATTTATGTATATTGTATCAGTCGAAATAAAAAAGAATTCATATTTAAGCGATAACTTTTGGTGCAGAACAGTGATAAGAGACCCTGAGAGGTACATAATCCTTACTTTACTAATATTTTTACCAACTTCATTAGTTCCTTTTGTAGAATTGGCAAGGGATTTAGTTCGGATTGAAAACAGTTAGAAAATTAAATTAAAATTATATTTTTATTTTAGAGGGTGATTCATCCATTGTTGTGGCCTAGGTTCAGGTTATGAATACTCCTCCTTAAAGAATAACCAGTTTATTAGGTGATTTCTTAACAAATTGGACAGCATCAAGAGGAGCAAAAGTTTGTAGGATAGGATCCTTTCCTTTGCAATTTATAGAGATCATCTCTACTAATGCACCAAAAGTAGTTTTCATAAGGTCTTAGATTCTTCTTTGTTATTAAAAAATAAATAATAAAAAAAAAACCCTATCGTGACTGCTATGAGAAGGTGGGAACATTAACAAGTGTAATATCACAATAAATGACTTTGTTCATATTCAACAGTGCAACCAATGAGGAATTCATGAGTTAGTCTATAGATCATGAAACTTACTAGTAAACATATAGTTTGGATGAGCCGAATTATGCAGCAATAAAAATAATGACCTACTTTTGAGGTGCTATGAAAGCACATATACTCGTCAATTACTGATTAATCTGCAAATTGCATGCAACTTCTTATTTAGTCTATTCTAGTTTAGTCTATATTAATCCTTCAGGTTTAATCTATTTAGAAGTTTCCGAGATTGTTCATGCACGTGGAGAAGCTCTGAAGTCAAATTTGTCCACTCTATGCTTTTGTCGACTTGATCTAAGAGAGTTCCAAGTTGCCTTTATAATAACTTACAATAAGAGGTGCCACTGGTGCAGTCCTTACTTATGAGAGAACTGAGTAGGATCCTTAAGCTAGTTAAAAGTTCAAATTACTTATTAAAAACTATAAGCTGACGGTGGAATATGGGTTTGATGATCTATCCTTGAGAAAAAATGTCGATAGGAATTAGAGGAGGTTAGAAGAAATTGCTCTCTTGGTGATGTCAATGTCCCTGGACTGAGATCATAGAGACATGGTAATGCACAGTGTAACAAGATATAATGGACTTGGTCAATTGGGTGTCAAGTCGCAACTGATGGTTCTAGATTTGAAAGATAGAGATTTTACATAAAGTAATCAGAGAGGTGATCCCTCAATGGCAAGATTAGATAGATTCTTGATTTCCTTAGGACAAGAAGCACTCCTTCAGCTTCAATATAAAAAGCTTTGATAACGGTTGTTCCAATCATTTTCCCTTGATTCACTTCACTCCTTTCTGAAAATCTGGTTGCTTCTGCTTCAAACACCGGTGGACCTTAGAGGCTGACCCTGAAGACAACGTACTTCATAATTGGTGAGCAGTAAATGGCAGCATTAACATTATTGGAGCTTGGGTCTCTTACCTATACATCCTAAGGTTCATGCTTAAGAAACGGGCAACCTCAAATACCATATTTCAGAAGGAATGAAAAAAGAAACTTCCTGATGAAATTTCAAGGCTAGACAAGAAGGAAGATTGTATGGTTTGTCACTGAATGAGCCGAAAGCAAGGAAAATCCTCAAAGACAACCTTCATGATATTTAGTGCAAAGAGGAATTTTATTGGAAGGGGCAAATGGCTTAAAGAAGGAAATCGAAACACTGGTTATCTTCATTGAGCAGCCCCTACATGGTAAAGGCATAACCTCTATTTCTGTCTCTAGGATTGCTTTCCACAGTCTTCATTGGAGAGTCACCACATAGCTTTTATTTCTTGGTAACCCCCTCAATAAGATTTCTTAAAAATTAATTTTGATGGTTTGATAAGTGCTCAAAGTGCAAGTACTAGTTTCCTGATTAAAGATTATTCTGTAAGAATTTTATAGGCTGAATCAATTCTTATTCAAAAATTTTATTGGCTGCTTGGTGGGGTATTAATGAAGCTATCCATAATTTTCTAACCTCTAGTTATATTGTAGAGGGTAACTTAGTAGTAGTAATGGCATGATTGATTGATGATTCTAAATACATTCATTCCTTACTAAGAAATGTCAAAGTTATATTTTTAACTTTAAAAAATATTATTTGTCAATATATATTTAGAGAAGATAACCAAGTTGCAGACTTCTTGGTAGGTAGAGTCTACAATCTTAAGGAGCTAAAGTTATGGAGTACAAATTATCCATCTCAGCTTAATCTCAAGTAGATTCTCGAGGTACACACTTTATGAGATTGTAAGGGTTTCCTTATAACTAAAAAAAACAAAAAAAAGGCATAACATCCTTACATCCCTTTTTTTATTTTTTATTTTCTATGTTTTGTGGGTGTGAGGCACTCTCTCCTAATTTATAAAAGAAGAAGAATCAAGTTACAAAGTTATCGAAGTAAGGAAGAACAATAAAGGAGTCAATAAGGATTCACGGATACACTTGGAGAGCAAAGGTTCTCTCAAAGTTAAAAAGAATAGAGCACATTTGGAGAACTGCATAAATGGAGAAAAATTCTAACATTCCTCTCCTTTCAAATATGCCAACAATAGGGAACACTAATTAATTGATGTCAAGTTCTTTATAGAGAATGTCAAAAATTGTTCTATTACCATGAAGCATCCAAGAAGTGAAGATTAGAAGGCCACCTATTCATATTTGTGATAAATCTTGATAGTCTATCAGATACTCTTGGAGGAAGGGCATCGAAGATGAAAGATGAGAGATTATTTTTGAATTACTTCCACATAGAGGGCAACAAGAGCTTAATTGATAAACCTTTTTTTTCCACCAACACCTCTACTATATGAAGCCTGTTCTTGAAGGCTAACCAAAGGAAGACCTTGAACCACTTTGTGAGAGCTTGTAAACAAGTACATCAGTTATTCTTGAAGGTTGGATGGTGAGGTGGAGGTCTTGCAAACAATTGAGTCATCTTGTTTCATGCGCGGTAAGCGGTCCAAACGCTCTGAATGACCAGCTAAGGGATCTCCAGCTCTAATGAGATGCCACTGGAGAATTTGGCGTAACAACTCTACTGTAAAGATCATTAAATAGAGTGAAAAGCAAGGACAAACCAAGCCATGTGTCCTCGTACAAGCGAATGTTTGATCCATTGCCTAAGCTAAATGCGGTGCAATTCCAAATGGATTCCAAGTTGGAGCAAGTATCTCATCACATCGTTGATGGACAGTGAAATCCTATTCGACTACTTATTTAGACACTATCATAATCTCTTTGCTTTGGTTGGCTACAACCCAATTTCAATCGATTGGATCTCTTTTTATGGAGAGAATAATCTCAACATCAAGGACCTTTACGAACCTTTAACACCTGAGGACATCCACGAGGCAGTTTTTTCTATGGGCAACTCCTAAAGCACCTAGATTGGATGGTTTCACCATCTTTTCCTCTAGGGATTATGGGAACGATTGAAGTTGGTTCTTTTAGCTCTCTTCGACAAATCCTATGAGGGCGCCTTAAAAATGGATCGGCTGAACTTTGTATATCTCACTTCAATATTTAGGAAAGATTGTTTGATGACATGCACCAAAAGTTTTTAGATCTATTTGCTCATTATATGGTCCAAATAAAATCACAGCAAAGATGCTTGCTATGAGACTTTCTGCCTTTCTTGGTAGACGACCGTCAGCCTGAGTTTATACAAGGCAGGCTCATACCTAAAAACTTTAAATGCTACAACCTTTTTGAGATGTGCATAATATCCTTTCATGCAGTAGAGAACCCTCCCAAGAGTTTTGAGCAGCATCAGAAGTGGCGTTCTTTTTGTCTTCTCTTTTACCTTCCTGCAACTAAGTCAATGTAATCTCTCTGCTACATAAATTTTATTTTACATTTCAATTTTTTTTAGAGGAGGGGTTAATTTTTCACCAACCACCTTTATCTCAAAAAAATATAAATACTGTATAAGATGTCAGGAATCTTACCCGGTTTAAAAAGCACCAGACACATGGTGAGTATGAACCTAACCTAATGTTGCTGACTTCTACATCTTCTTTCAAAATTACAATTTGTCTGGCACACAACCACTCCAGAAGAATCTCGTTTTTCTGATCAAAATTATTTTGCCCTTCGACCAAACATATATCACTATCAGGTAATCCGGAAGTCGCCTTTTCTTGATCCTAGATTACATGTGCAGGCCTGAGAGTTGTTTTGGGCTCAGTTGGGCTGGTCCAAATTTTGACTAAGTTTGACAGATGTAACACTTTGTGATGTTTTGTGACTGGGATTCGCACCGGTTCATGCCCTGGTAGGTCAAAGCCCTCTAGTAAGAAATCATAGAAGCTTTTTTTTTTCAAGGAAAGAAAAAAAGAAATTGAAACCATAGGAACTATCATGTCCAGATGCTGCCAAGAATATTTGACCAAGGGAAAATTCTTGATCACTGGTAAAAAAAAAAAAACGTAGCTATTAATGGCTGAAAAAGTTTCAGATAACACAACGATACAAGAGTTTATAACAAGAGTCCATATTTCCGACTGTCATGCATGGGCCTAGAGACGCAGTTTGTGCCAGGTTCGCTCGAACCCAACTAAGCTAATTGAGCTTGGGAGTCACGGAGTGTTCTTTCTCAAAGATCCAATCCCATTTTCACAGAGCCCTACCTATTTGGTTATCAAATCCTTTCATCCCTGCACAGAATCAAACAAACACTTGGGAACAATCCAAACGCGTGATACCATTGAAAACCAACACACGGTCTCCTTTCTTCAGCTCATCATATATGATGGCTCCATCTCTTGACATCAAAAAAAAAAAAAAAAAATGATACGGTGTAGGAGAGGTATGGTCCTTTGAGGCTGGAGGATCTTCTTGAGGTGCACTACAATAGAGCTAATTAGTTATCAGAAGTTGTTGAGCGTCGGAACAAAGTCCATAGGTCAAAAATGCATTCTCGAGAGATTATCAGAATGGCTCTTTTTGGAGTGCCATATGTTATAGGAAAAAAGTATAAGCTATTAAAAATAATACAAAAGTTATAGTAAATAAGTTTGACCAAAATTTCATTTATACAAGTAATATTCCATCGAGACAAAATCGATGATCGTTGGAAATATATTTTCATTGAGGGTAGTTCTTCATCAGAACAAAATTGATGATCATCAAAAATATATTTTTATTAAAAGCAATACTCCATAGGAACAAAATCAATAATCACTAAAAATATCATAATAACATTAATGATCATCAAAAATATATTGTTATCGAGGATAGTACTCTGTAAAATAAAATTAATGATCATCAAAACTATATTTTTACCGAGGACAGTACTTCGTTAGAACAAAATCGATGATCATTGAAAATATATTTTTACTAAGAGCAGTATTTTGTTAGAAGAAGATTGATGATCATTAGAAATATATTTTTTTGATAATAATTAGAAATATATTTCTACCAAGATAAAGATGTCATCAGAAATAAACTAGTAACTCTTTTGGTATTGCAATATTTTGGAAAGATTAAATCATCGAAACTAGCTGGTTATTTACAAGAAAAATTTATTATCAAAAATATTCAAAATTCTTGAAAAATTATTTTAGCAAGAGAAGTCTACCGTTGAAAATTATTATTTACATTAGTCTCAACGTCATTTTCAAGAGATATTGCCATTGAAAATAATCAAAAGTACCATTGATATTATATATATATTTTTTGCTAATTCCATTTTCCACCTACTATTTTTAAAAAATAATTTCTCTTATCATAATAAATGAGATATTTTTCAACAATATAATTGTGGACTTGCTTAATACATAATTGAATCATATGATAAGAAAAATAGCACATTATAATGTCGAAAAGAATACTACACACTCCATAAAACTTAAGTTCTCAAAATCAAACGTACATAATTATTAAGTTTCCTGACCATTTTTACCACACATTATTCTTGATAAAAGACTATATAGATAATATTAAAAAAACATATCAATAGTTTGATTGCATAATATAAGTTCCCTTGCACTTAGGAGCTTCATGGTTCTATCTTCAATTTGATTCTTTAACATCATCTTCAGATTCATTAGAATTCGAATGACTCTCTCTATCTATAGCTTGTGCATATTCATTCTGCAAAATTAAAATAAATATAAAGAAATTAGAATCTAATTATTTACTATGAGACAATCATTTTTTAGCATAAATAGAACACAGACACACACGTACACACACATTAGAAATGTTGAAGTTAAAATAGCTAAAACAACTCTTAACATTAAAAATAGTTAAATAACCTATACATTTAAGAATTAAAAATTAAGATTGGAAATAAAATAATTTATAAATAAAATATACCAAGACATGCGAATATGTGGTAGGAGCTTAGAGATTGACTTGCATAATACCCAAGGATTGCAGCATGTCAGCCACCATTTGAGGCATATGATTTTTCAACTCTACTGATTGATTTTGCATATCATTGATTATTGCAAGCAACCCCTTTCTTTTCTTAGAGTGATCTTCAATATAATACTTACTACATCCTTATGTCGAATTGAAGGAGCCATAACATCTGCAGCTTTGAGATCTCCGCTAATACAAATATCACAATATATTCGCCAATTATTCATTGCATTTGCATAATTGAAATATTTGTCTATTTTAATGTTTACTATGTAAAAGTTATTATTATTATCATTTTAATATGCAAAATAGAAATAGTATTGAATAATGTCCTATGTAAATAATTATAATTTTGCATAATCTAAATAATGCAAATTTACAAGATAAATTAAAAACCTCATTATATTGGTTATCATGAAAAATCTTACTATATTTATACCTTAATTTATATTATAATAAAGAAGAAATAATGAAATTACATGATCACATGAATAAGCAATTACTAATAAATAAAAAATTATTAAGTAAAGACATAACTAAGACATAAACTTTTGGTCTGTTATATAATGATATGATGACATGATGATAGATATTGAGATCCATCTTTGTAAAGAATATATGTAGAGATTTAACTCCATTAATAGGGTTTAAATATGGTGCACTGTCTCTATCATAGGAATATATATGACTATAATTCATGACCATAGAGAATTAATTAAATAATGATATGAACACTATTAACATTGATGACATGAAAATTATACCTTAATGACATGAACACTATTAATATCGATGACATGAAAATTATATCATAATGATATCAACACTATTAACATTAATGATATGAATATTTTATAATGAAGACATGAACTATTCATAAAAGGTTGTTTATTGACTTAATTATTTTAAGATTTATATAACATGTAACAATGTACACAATAAAATATTAGTTTTCTAATGTTTTGCACTCTTATTATATTTATCATATAATTGATTTACTAATTTATAATTAGTTTTATTTATTGAATGTGAGCTCATAAAATATTTATTATTATTATTATTTTTTAATTCCAAGAATTGAAATAAGGGCCTTGGATAAAAGTAGCATCTGCTAGATTACTTTCTTATTTACCTTAAAGAAAACCGTTGTGTTAGATGTTTTATTTATTTTCTAACTGCATGGATATTCTTTGATGAAATAATATGAAATATTAGTTTCATTCTTTAATTAATTACTCTTGTTATAGATATCTTGCATGTTTTATCTGTGGCGAATTGTTATAATTTAAATTCACCTCGGAGGGTGACAAAAAAAGGAGGATGAGGATGAGGTGGCCGGCGGTGGCGGCCATTTTCTGATGTTTCTCGACGATCAAATGGCTGGATTGTAGAGGGGAAAAGCAGGGTATTATTAAACAATGGTTCGGTTTTGCATTTGTTGGCCAAGTGCCACAAGCGTTCGAACGCACGCTGCAGCGCGATGAGGTGGTAGTCTGGAAGAGCGTAGGGGTGGAGTTTTCCCGGTTTGGAATGGAGGGAACGTAGTCCCACCGGAATTGAGGGGTGGTGGGTTGATTCTGGGCTCGGTACCGGAGATATCTTCTTCCGGTTGCGGTAGGCTTCGCAATCTTGGAGTTAAAAGCTTCAAATATGACCTGCACGTGTGTACGCTAAGAAAAGAAGATCGTGAGCTTGACCTGACTTCACTGGAGTGATTCAAATTATTTGATATAATTTATTACACTTAAAATTTTTAGGCATAAAAATTATATAATTTCGAAATTCAGATCCTGCATTGATGCTTTGCGTTGGCAACTGTTTAATATTTTGGCCATACAGATGCATGCATAAAGAAATCTACAAATTATATAATTTTTTTTTATATTACAATATTTTTTTAAAAAAATATATTATATTTAATGGTTCGAATCAATGGTGCGGAACCTCCTGTCATCCATTGTAGACCACACCACAAGCTTTGTGCGGTTCATTATCAGTGATATTATTCATAGATCGCCATGATCTTAAGATCTAACCTCTTCAATTAAATCTTGAGCTGCCTCCGGATGGCTCCACCCTGGTACGGTGCTCGCCTTTGTCGTCCACGTCGAGTATGGCACAGCCGCATTTGGACAGCGACGAAGCGACTCGACCGGCCGGTGGCGTCTCCGCTGCCGGATCGCGGCATTCCGATGCCAGTGGTAACAACACCAGGTTTACGATTGGCAGGCCGGAGTTTTCAAAAGAGAGGCTAAACGATGGGCTACGGACAAGATACCGAACGATCATGGAGTCGCTGGTTTAAAAGGATGAAAAAATAAAAAGAAGCGCTGCCACCGTACGTAACCGAGAAAATATTTTGTTGAAAAGGAGAGGATAAGAAATAAAGAAAATAGTTATATCTTACAGACATGCCTCGTTTTCTTCTAGGATCGAATGTGATCGTATTCATACAAAAAGTAAATCAAGTAATAAATTTTTTAGCTAATTATACTGTGCAGAAAGATTAAAGTCAAAGTTAGACTACTGGACTGACAGCATATCTTTATCAATTAGCATAACATAAGCCAATGCTTCAGGAGTGCTATTTTTGAGGTGTTAATTAAAAAAAAAAGAAGAAAGATATAGATATAGACTAAAAGCTTATTTAAACATTCGAGAGAGACCTGGATTCCGAACCCACTGAAGCGCCATGATATCATGCTGGTGTGTTCTAGCTAGTGCTAGAAGCCACACGCGTCCCTTCTACTACTCTCTGGAGTGTTCGAAGCTAAGCCGAGGCCCCCACCTCATCTCCCTCTTTTTTATCCATAAGCCGTCCGGGGGCAACACGGCAAGTCCAAAGCACCAACGAGAAAAGAAAAGATGAAGTCGGTCGCAACCATTCGATCTCTCCACCGTCGCACGTGTCTTCTTCCCGTCGCACGTGTCTCAACAACCCCCGCCGGATCCGCCGTCCGCCCGCAAGACCCCAAGGGAGACGACGCCGTCAGCAAAGAGAAACAGCGACGAGAAGAACAAAGCATCAGAACCCCGCCAGCCACTGATAACGTCGCCGACAACATCCCGCCCTTCGCTCCTTCCGCAAAGCTCAAGAGCCACGAGGTGAGCCGACCCGGTGACCCCTCCTTCCAGCAAAAACGCCGGTGGTCCAACGCGGCGGCGCCCGGCCGCGCCCTCCTCGTGGACGTCTCCTGCCTGGGGGCCGACGGCAGCCCGCTTGCCGGCGGCGAGAGCGACAGCGCTTTCGGAGCTGAGGTAGACGAGGACGAAGAGTATAGGGCGTACTACAAGCAGCACAAGCCGTCGCCTCTCTCGGAGATCAAGTTCGTGGACACGAGGAAACCGATAAGCCGGGCGTGGGACGCCGGAAAGAGCGGCGACGTGGAGGGGATGGGTTTGATTGTGGAGGACACGGTGGACGAGGCGCTAGAAAGAGCGGAGGCCCTGTTCCGGGCGGCCAAGGAGAGAGGGGATCCCGACTTGCCGCATTCCCGGGCTCTCGCGAGGATGCTTCGCGAGAGGGCGCGCCAGGGTTTGGAAGCGATGCCCTGAAGCTTTTCGGTTTTTGTTGGCTTCATAGACTTGCAATAAATTGTAGCTACAAGTAAAAATAAGTTTGATTGTAAGTATGTAACGGGTTCCATCTTGTTCAAAAAAGTCTCGCAACTTGTTCAAAAGAAGTCTTGCAAGGGCTGCCGACGATTGCTCGAAGACTTAGGGTCGTAATGGATCGTCTTAATGTAGTTGTGTCACGAACCCGAATCTCGGACATAATTTTAAATCTCAATAGAGGAACAAATACAATATAACGATAATGCAGGGGAAGAAAGTAACGAGCTAAAAAGTAATTTTATACATAGAAAAAAATCAAAAATAAAAATAAATATCAAAATAAATTTTTATTAAAAATAATATATATATGTAAAAATAATATACATATATTATTATAAATATGTTAAAAAAATTTAAAATAAAAATATATATCAAAATAATTTTTTATTAAAAGTGATATATACCTATTCATGAAGTTTATTGCGAAAATCATAAAATTAAGCATAATCAAATATCAACATAATAAAAATTATTATAACCAAATATCAACATAAATTATATATTCATATCATAATTATTTGTATACTTACGTTATAAATCGATAACTTTGATAAATTTTATGTTAGTAATTCATATTTAACAATCTAATCTAACGATATATGCATGCACAGATTGATTTTCATACTAATGCCTAGCATTATCTCGTTCTAGTACTCCGCGCTATTTCATAGTGATTGCGTAAAATTTACTCATCCAACGTGACCAAGCCCTACCTAAGTGAATGATTTGATGGGCCTTTTCTGTTAGAACTTAAATGCGCCATCCAGTAAGTAAAGCAATCATTCCTTCATTATTCCAAGAAACATCAATGAGGAAACCTGTCAAATGATTGCGACTTCTTTTGGGTTGGGCTGACACTGCCGCCACGGTTGATCTTCAGCACCTCCAGAGCCTTTTGTATCTGCATGGTCATGGCACTGTCTACGCTCCCTGAGGAGAGCTTCTTGTGTGTCTTCTGGAGATGGATTTTGAGTGAGCTGGTGCTCAACCCTGCATTCTTCCCACAAATGGGGCAGACCTTCATCACTGGTTTCTTCTGCTGCCAATCCATAGAAGTTTTACCATGGAGTCTTCTGTCAAGTTCCAACAGAATCTTGGCAAAGCCATCATTAGGCTGGGCTCGCCGGTGAACCCTCTTCAGCATGTTCCATGCCTCGGATAGAGTGTAGCCCCTGGGGAAAAAATTGAGTCCATGATTCAGATGCATCAGATATTTGGAACAATAATTGAGACCCTACATGCTTCATACACTTCTTTACCTTCTTAGCATTAAGTAGGCAAGTACAACAGTAGCACTTCGACTTTTCCCTTCAAAACAATGAACCAGAACTTTTCCACCAGAGTGCTCGACATAATCAATGAAATCTGAAGCCTCTTCAAAGAGATCACTAATGTTGGCATCCTCATCATCACTTATCTGTAGATATGCCATGTTGATTAGCATAAATGCAGCAAAAAACAGCCAACAATGGATAATGACAGAATCAAGAGAAAATTATTGATCTCTCCGGGAACTAACATAAAGAGGACATAGAAGAGTATAATCAGAGAAACAAGCACTAAATTGGAAAACAAGTGAGGAATATCTATCAGTTTAAAATGAATGAGTACTTCATGATTTTATCTCTGCCATTCGTCAAAAGGTAAGCATGTATTCTTCTTTCTCAGATCCTTATAACCATAACCAAGTTATGGAGTATATTTTCAGAGCTGAGCAGACAACACGTAGCATTTTCTCGATTTAATTTGCTCTAAGTGTGATAACGAATCAAAGAATACAATTATGTAAACATTAGATTAACAAATGGGCTTGAGGTCAATAAAGTTGATTTGATAGGAACCCTATTTAGTGCACCAGCAACAAACTTCCACCACATTCTTTGAAATTGAAACATTATTCATTAAGAAACAGAGAAACTAGGTAATGCACATAACAGCGCCACATTATTTTATGTACTTCAGTTACTCTTTCTTCTTATCATCATTCCAGTTAGAAAAGATAAGATTCACTGCAAAGAAAGGAAAATGCACTTGCCGAGAAGTTCCTATACTTGAAAAGGTCAGGATACTGAGAATCTGATTGTCCAATTTCATTTGAGCAGAGGCACAATATATGTGTGATGCCCAAGCGCTGAAGGGTGTGCACAGACCTTGCAGCCAAAGCTCCACCAATAAACAGGCTACCTGTAACATGAGATGGCCGCTCTGTATTTGCAGCATCAGAGATGAGTCCTATCCTTTCAAGGATATGTTCAAGTCGAACCTGCAAAAAACTAATGGTTAAAAAATTTCTCCACATGACCTGGTGGTACGAACCGCTGAAAGCTACCTTGAACTCATAAGCATCCACGACAATGTTGTGATCACTCCCCTCAAAAAATCCTGTATTAAAGTTGTTTTCCTGGCACAGTTTAACAACATCTTCTCTAAGCATTTCATTCCACTGTTCCACCTCCTGGTTCAATTCAGCGTCTACCTATAACCAGAAAAGTATATCAGGAAACAGTAGCATGTAGTCAGCCAAAAAAAAATTATAGATATGGGATGTCAAAAGTTATAAATAGTTGTCCATAACCAAAAAAAGAATCACTGTAAAACAAAATAAAAACTTAAGTTAGGAACAAACTGTCAGAAGACAAAATCTGGGTGTAGAACGTTCAAATAATTAAAGTTGTTCAAGGTACAACTTCTAGATGTACTAAAAGGATATCAGGAATCAGCCAAAGCACAATGTTGGATTAGCCAGTAATTCCATAGGCCCAGAAAGACTGCAAACACCTACCATGCATATAATGATGCAGAGAAGGGGAAAGAAATCCATGATAGTGGTGCAAATTGTTCAAATAGGAAAATAAGAAAAAAGTGACCGGAGCAACGAAACTAATCTTACCAATGTATAATTTATTGAGGGGTAAAATTAAAATGTTAAGCAGCCACAACAAATCAATTTTGAGTTCCTAATTGTGGCCAAAATATAATAACAAAAGAATCTAACTTACGCTAAAGAATCCTCTGTAGGTTAACATACTATTATTTCAGACATTACTTATCCATGCTTGTAAAATATGTTGCCAAGTCATTTCTAACCTTCGCAAATTTGTTGAAGTCACGAAGCTTCATTGTCAACCGCAAACTACGAGAAGTATCTCCACTACCTTTAAAATGCCTACCACTCCAATTCTCCCGTGAAATGGGAGAAAAGGAATCAGGACTTCCTTGACCTCCCAGAGATGAAGATTTTGAAGTCCATTTCTGCATATCAGAATCATTTGAATCCACATGTGTTTCCCTGGAAACATGTTGCTTACATGTAGAGAGAGGAGTATTAAAACTGAATCCAGATGTTTGTGATGGTGAGTCAAAATCCTCCTTTTCAAAGTCTCCAGAGCTCTTGCTGATTATTGACAGAAAGACTCGCAAGAGACCATCCAGCTTCTGGTAAAGAGAAAGGAGAAATACATGGAAGCCCTGCAGATCCCTGAAAGCTGCACGAAACCCTCCTCGAAACTCATGCACAACTGCTGCCATGTCAGTATCAGATAGAGGAGGAGGAGAAGGAGAAGGAGAAGGAGAAGAAGAATCAGTTGTTGCAACAGACTCTTCAGGGCCAGGGAACCCTAGTTTGCCGCAAGTGATTTCATACAATAGGTTGGCAGAGAAATCTGAATTATTAAGCATGAGCTCAACAACCTTTGGATATCGTTCTTGATCTTTTGCTCGTTTTCCTGCAGGTGGTCGGCGGGGAACCCCAGAGTCAATTGCCACAATATGAAAATCACCATATTTGCTCTCATCGGCTGCTTGTTTCTTCGTGGATTTGTGGGATAAAAGATCAGGGTTTTGGGGACCCAATCTTCCATTTGCAGAGTTTGATCTTCTCTCTTTCTGGAGAACCTTAAGGATCAGTGGCTGGTAACTTCTTGCAGCAGAACCATCAGGTTCCTCCAACATATCCATGTACACAGAGGTCACCTTATCTGTAATTAATAGATTTGCAGGATTGCCACGCCATCCAAGCTGGCGGCAAGGGAGTCTATCCTCATTCCTGAGAATAAGGTCCAGCACTAAAATTCTACCAAGGGCTGCAGCAGTATTTCCAGCAGCTTCCCTTGAATCAAATGCATTTGGACTCTCAAGCAGAGGTGACCCATGAACATAACTGAAACCACCACCAAAACCAAAAAAGAACAAGACAAGGGATGAAGAAGATATCATATAAAGCACAAACTAACTACGGCAGCAGATGGTCTTCTTACTTCATTAGGAAAAGGCATCGACTCAGTTCAAGAGCTTCCAACAACTCTGAACATGTCATTTCTCCTACTTCATCTCCTGCTGAAACTGCTGCATCACGTGCTTTTTCAGCAGCATCCTTGATCCATTGCCATTCAGGGCTAGAATTATGGATTACTCTAGCCTACAGCCATTAGACAGCCATCCAGCTACAATCTACAGTTCATTGAAACAACAGAGAGATTATAATTGATGGACAAAGCACTCACTTGAGGTGTTTGCACTCCAAGCCAATTTGCAAATTCATAGCCCAAGCGTTCTGATTGTGTAGCCATCCTTGAAGATGCAAACTTGATTACTGCTGCTGCTTCCTTTGGTGATGGATCATCATTACCTGAAGTGTTAAATAAAGCAAAGAATACAACACCCCCAGAATTGACAGTCACCTGTATCAGGCAGATTAGGAAACGAATTACTAGAAAACCTATAGCTCATGACCCAGTAACATTCAAATGAGAAAAAAAGAAAAGGATAACCTCCAAGGTGAAAATATGTTATACCCAACTGGACAGAAATTTCATCACTAATTTTTTTTCAGCAATATTTCCACCGAGTGCTAAATGAAATACACTAGCATTTGGAAAACAATGCATGTAAGTCTTTCATCTGCTAATTGTTAGGAATTTAAGCTTCAAGAAAATAAATCAAAACTACAGTAGTTAAATCATGAAAACGTAACAGAGTCCTTGCATCTAATGTAAATCTAACCGATCCAAGCACATGGATATTGGTAACCGATTAATGTCAATTTGAACTTCCCAGCAAACAATAGTATATTTTCGATGATGTTGGATCATTTAAACATATTATTCAAAAGAAATTGAACAAAGTGAGAACATGTGTAAAATATAATGTTAAAGAATTATATGCATAGGATACTTGCCCATATTAGATTATGATCAACAAATTCATCCCACGAATATTTTTATTGACTTTATAACCATCTCATCACTTATTTCTTTTGAATGTCATGACTCCGACAAAGATCAACCACTAAAACTTGACTCTAAAAATTGACTAAAAGATAGTGGCTGTATAAATTGAATTGAATTTCATTTTTTTTTTTTTTATAAAACTTTCTAGATAGTGCTTATTGATTATTGGCAAAATACTGCTAATTAGACTAACAATGGTCTTATATGGACGAAGGCAACAATAAAATACCTCCAGAGCTTTGCTCATTTCATCCTCCGAATGCTCGGTGCTGCTAGTATGTTCTGTGTGGTGCAGCGACGAGAGATCATTCCATGAGAAGTCACTTGATTCAATGTCTAACATGGCAGCATTTCCAAGTCTCTCCCACAAACTCATCTCGGGAGTCTGGTCATCTGCTAGTGTATTGACTATATCACCATCTTGCTCTTGCACGTCTGGTCCTCTAGCACTGCCAAATGTAACATTGCCACAACAAGAAATAAATTTATGCTATAATTTTCTTATAGAAAAATATTGACAAATGCTTACACTACAATTCAATTTATGTTACATGCATATAGTGTAGAGTTAGTTGCTTACTCTGAAACAACAGCATCACACACACCCCACATCTCTAGGGCAATGAATATCTTCTCTTTGATTAAGTCATGAAGTTTCCTCAGAAGAATAGAAAGTAAAATGGATACCAAAACAATTGCAATATTCCTATGGATTAAGGCAGTGTGTAAACCCATTTTTACACGAGCAATATAATGTCTTTAGCTTGATGTTATGCATAGTCGCAAGGAAATTAATGCATCTTTCAATTGATAAGTGAGATCATTCTTGGTCCACTAAAATGTAACATTCAGAGTCAAATTCAGGTCCATAGAATTGCAAAACAATTTTTTTTAAAAAAAAAGAATCAAGTAATAGAAATAACAAATGTGTATAGCCCTATAAATAGAATAGCGTTGAAAGGTGAAGTCTAAAAACAACAGAGGGAGAAGAAATAAGAAGGAAATAAAAGTAGGAAGTAGTCTACGATCAGCAAGAAATCAATTAAAATGGAACAAGAAAGTGTGATATAGATTCTTAGTGACACACCCCAAACCCATTACTCGAGCTAGGTACAAGACACAGCCACACATTCCATAGGGAATGACCCCAAGGAATATGTAAGGCCCATAGACTTGTACAAGAATCTCTACAAGACTGGATAAATATGAAATATAATTTTCATTCCAAAAATAAGATAAACTCCATTGTAACCATTCAAAGTGGTATCAAAGACATTTTAATTGCTCCACGTCTCCCTAGTAACCCCAAACCTTAAATTTTTGTGACCATGAAGGATCTTACACAGGCTGGCTGAATCATATGATCTGGGTTTTTTGGCCCTCTACAAATATGCAAGATCTTCCCAATGCACAATGATATGGGACTAACATAAGCTCTCATGTACTCTTTATGTTTAAACCCTAGTTGTTTACACTTAGAATAGCCTCACTCTAGGCTGTTCAATTTAGTCACACACACACACACACACATTCCCAACTAACTAATTAATTTTTCTTTCAGAGACAAGAAAATGAAAGCTATTTAAGTATCACATAATTTTCTAGCTAATCCTATGCTACAAGCATTAGCTAATTTTTGCAGCTCAAAGTTGGGCTTTCAAAGACTAGTTGCATGCCTTAAAACAAGAAAAATATGCATTGCATTATGCCAAGAGAGGCAACTGCTTTTGATTCCAATTCCTTGAAAAATGAAAAATATTCATCACATTATGCCAAGTGAGAAGACAACCTTAGATTCCAATGCTATACAACCTTTATCTTGCATCATGAATTCAACATAGAGGTTGTCCTTGAACTTTTTATAGGCATTCCAAAGATATTATGCAATAGTAAACTCAAAAGGTTGAGATTTTTGAAAATAATATAGATCATAGTATTTTGTTTCAGTATGTACCGCTTCATACTGAGTATATCATATCATACTGGTACCAAACTAGGACTTGGTACTAGTGCGTACTGAGTCTTGGTATGCTGAACCGACCTACATATTAGGCGTACTGATACTATACTAATGTGGTACTAATACAGAGTCTAGTGATAAGACGACAAACTTTGATAGAGATTTTTCAAAAACAATTTTCTTCTTCCTCCTCCCCCTGAAAACCTATCTACCACACAACATTACTACTAGATGAGTAGCAAGCCACTACATCATCACCAAGCCAGCACCACCCCACATTAGCACCAAACATGCACAACTTACTAGGAGATAGTTAGCTAGGGGAAGTGGGAGCTAAGGGTGTCAAAATGCATGGTCTTGGGTCCTCTTGGGCTTTGGCAAGCCTTAGCCTAACAATTTGAACTAGCATCTAGCACCACCATATCAGCACCAAGCCAGCATAGCTAATTGAGTGGGAGCTTAGGGTGTCAAAACTCATGATTTTGGGACCTCTTGGACTTTGGCAAGACTTAGCTTGACAATTTAAATTAGCATCCAGCACCAAGCCAGCATACTTAATCGTGTGAAAGTTAGATGGGGGAATTGGAAGCTTGGGGTGTCAAAATATGTGGTTTTAGGACCTCTTGGACTCTGGCAACACTTAGCTCGATGATTCAACCTAGCATCTAAGACAAGAATTCTGCAACTTTACAGGCACCCAATACACCTTCAAAAAGAATTGCTAAATGCTATTCCTTGATCTCTCTAACAACAAGATAATGGTTGAGATTGAATCGTGAACAATTCGTGCCTTTGTGGGCAACATCTCCCATCCTTTGAACAGAATTCCAGTGCCAACACAAGTAGCTAGCATCAAAACACTTTCCTTGGTGAGCATTCCTGGAAAATCTTTCTTGTAACTGAAAGATCAGTGCCCAAGCCAATACACAAAAGAAACAAAAAGTTTCTTTTTCTTTTTCCCCTAAAGTGTGGGGCAGTAAAGAAACATAGGAGGGCAGGACATCAATGAATCATGTTCCATTTCTTTTTTTTTGAAATAAAAAAGTACTGCTGCCATTAATTTTGGAGATCTTGGGGAAGGTTATATGAATATTTTCTGATATTGGTCTTTGAAACTATAGATGACCACCTCCTATTGGCACATCCAACAACTTAGTGGGCCAAACTTCAACTTAGAGTGGCATGTCTAATTCCAAAACTCATCTTGGCACCCATTTCCTAAGCATTTCTTTGGTCTAAAATTCTAAAGGATTTTGAGAGATATGCTTCCTCAAACTTGCACCTGGACCTACTCCCACAGTTGCTATGCCATCCATTAGCATCAAACTATTTAGCATGCAATCTTAGCATTAAAAAGCTTGAGCATTGCAAGTATATATTTCTTCATGAAACAAGCTTCCAAAATTATAAGACTATTAAATATTTTATGGGATATAGATTATCAAATTGTAGTTCTCATGTTAAGATGACGTCATGAATAAATCTTTGAGTTGCAATATTTATCTCTCAATTCCTTCTCCATACAGACCTATTATTGCCTGATTCATTGGTTCATTCAATATGAATTCAGCTTCATGATTCAAAATTTGCTACTTGTTGAAAACACGCTACACTAGGGGTAGGATTAGAAAATAATTTTTTTTTTTAAAAATATATAACTTTATTTAGGATAGGTAGCTCTTAGAATTTACAAAATACAAAATATATCAATGATCATTGAGAAAAGAAAATAGTACACATGATTAGAATTAAATTTTATGTATTATCCAATTTTAAATAGTATTTATATATTTAATTTCCAAATAAGTTCAATTAAGAGATAATAGGAACTCCCTTTCTTTTGTTCCCCACCACCTCTCATTGACTTCTTACCTTCCCTATTTCTCAACTTAATCCAAAAATCTTATCCACTTGTATAAAGAATCCTAAGCATGGAGGTCCCAGATTGTTTAAAGTCTTAATAATCAAACACCCCCATATTAAAATTTGACAATCAAAGATTAAACTTTGAATCACACAAAATATATTGTGGATTTATACATATCATACTTGTTTGTAAATTGATATAAACTTCTAGATAACCAATGAATCAGATAGCTGATACAAACCTAGATAACTTTTATATCCATTACTCATGAAACTCAATGAACTATCATTGGGCCATATCTCTATAACATGTATTTATCAAGACTCCTCATACCGGTACACACCATCTCATCTCAGTAATGAACCAATAATTAGTACAGGGGACATACTAAGTATCGATATGTCAAACTGAACACCATACCAAATGCACTAACACTATACCTACATGGTATTGGCAACAAGATTGTGAACCTTAGTATTTATAACTTTAAACACAAGATTTTGATTGATTCATCATTATAAATTGATATTCTATAATCTGGTACCTAACACAGAAAAAGAAAATTGACTCAAACCGATGCTGATTTTTTTAACTTGTATAAAAAGAACTAAGAAAATGATCAATCTGGCCTCTAAATGATAAAATAGTAATTCTAAATTGACATTTTTTGATATGAAATACACATCTTATTCTCTCCATTCAAGTATCTAAGTTAATTATGGGATCCTTGAAGCAGTTCCAAAGAACAAAAAACCAGATACTATGATCTAACAGTGGCTGAGGATGAAAAAAGCCTAGGATGAAGGACATGGATGTCAAAGACACCATGAAGAAGATGGGCTGTGACTCCCGAACAGCTGTTCATGATTGGAACATCTCTAAGATAGGTAAGGGAAGTGCAATGGCTCTACACTCACAATCATGGAACACCAACATACAGGTCAATGACGTATGCTCATCGCTAGAAAGAAATCTGTTTCCACTGGATTCCAATATGCAGCATGTATAAAGAAGGAAAAAAACAAAATCTTGATTCTAACATGGTGTTGGAAAGTTTGTTTTGCTAAATAAATTTAAAATAAGATCATTTACTTAAATATTTTTACAAATAATAATATTCTGAAAAAGACCTTGTGACAACAATGACAACAACAGGAAGAATAAAAATAACATTCATCTTTCAAAATTGATAGAACAAAAAAGGTAAAATAACCACATCTTTTATCTAAATGATTTCATTTTCAATATGTGCAAGTGATAAACCACATGTTTACTTTTGTCCATTTCTAACTTTCCTTTGACATCACTAGCATACAAGCATGAAGATGTATCGCAACATCTCTTGGCCTTGGTACCACCAAAGTTTGGTGGAATACAACTATTTCAAGGTGATCAATATGTTCATCATGAATGTCTTCCAGCTTAGAAGGCTCATCAAGAACCAAACGACCAGTGAAATCTCCATTATCAATGGGAAACTTTCTTAACAACCTTAATGGAAAACTTGAAGAAAAAGAAGGTGATACCATGTCTCTTACAGGGTCTCAACCAAAGAGGATGGAGGCTGAACTGGAGATTCTCTCAAGAATGGGAAGAAGATGAAGCAAATGAAGCTAGAAATTTATCCCATTCGTGCATTTAAACAGTTTACCAATTCCAGTGACTTAGCTAGGTAATATTTTTCATTTAATTGAAGAATTCTATCCACAAAGGTTTTTAGGAATGTCACATGTATATTACTTTGCTGTCAAGGATATTATTTCTAACGAGAAACCATATCAAGGCTTAGAGTTGGATGCCAACTAAAACAAGCCTAAGACATCTAGACTAGATTTTACACTAAGAAGATGGAAATTCCCGACCATCAGATTTGGGTCATTAACAACCTCGCTGTAGTGTCCCCGCAAGTAGGCAGGAGCATAAACAAAGTGTAGATGGGAGAGAAAGCTGAAGAAGGAGAAGGGAAAAGAAGAAAGAACATAACCTTAAAAGACACACACACACAGACACACACACACAAACTCCTGCAAGCAATACAAGTACAATATATCCATAGCCTCTATATATTCAATACAAAGAAAGATGAACATATAGAATCATGACCAAAACTCCTAGTCTAAACTTATACTCAGATTTCTTATGCTAGATATTGACAGCTTTAACAACATTCTCTCAAATTGGGTCAGGGACATGTACATATACACTAGGATAGTCAAGCATCCCCTGATTATGCGACAAATTCTGGACTCGAGCATATGGAACATTCTATGCTGCATCAAGAGAGAACTGATAGTCCATTGGCTTAAAGTCAATAAGGCAACAATGTCAGACAGTTCATTTTGTGTGTAAATAACTGATGAGCCTAATGGTAGAAGTTATTTGATTTGTTGATGAGGAGACCCAATGCCTAAGTGCTGAAAAAACTAGTTAGACTACCACTCAGAAAATAACGACAAAACATTATCCAAATTGCAGCTACCATGACTTGATTTATATCCAGTAGTCTTTGGTCTTATTTTCACATAACTGTGTTAAGTGGACCAGCAATATAATTTATTTTGTAATTTATTTTGCAGCATCATCTGCTGGCCAGGGAAGTTTAATTTGTCCATGAACTAAGACATGAGTTCATATAATTGAGTTACTTATAGATCAATACTGTAGTATCAAAATATAATTTGTATAGATTCAAAATAATGCTGAACCAAAAACTTAGAAGTGAGATCTATTTTGACATCCATACGTATCGAACCAACATTAGCATTTCACAGCACCTCTCGTGGTGAAGAGTAAAGGAATGCAGCGAATCCCTAGGCATGGCTTCTATCTTTGGCCCCCGATGGGGGAAACCGGAAGGCCGATACTTGCCACTGCGCTTACGGACCAGCGCCAACCATTTCTCCAATGTCTGCCCTGGCCCGCTCAGATCTCCCAAAAGCAACGAAACGACCTACAAAACCCCAAAACCAAAAAAAAAAAAAAAACAGAAAAAGCGAAATTATGTCACCACAAACCCAATTGAAGTGATTTGTAACAAAAACAAAAAGGCCCGAAGAAGAAAAACAACGCAAGAACAAAGAAATTCATCCGAGAAGAGAGTGTGGGCTCTCTCTCTCTCTCCCTCACTTGCCTCAAAATAAGCGGATAGCTTGGGATTAACAAGAGAAATTTAGATTAAAAAGGAAAAAAAAAAAAAAAAAACCCTCCAGGCTTGGAGTTGTGATCGAAAACTAAGCAGTGTAGAGAAATAATTGGGAAAGAGAGGGAGCACCTTGGGAGCTATGATGGAGGGGGAGGGCTGCTTCTCCTTTTGCTCCTGCCGTGCCATGAGAAGAGGGGTTCGGTTGGGGGAGTTTTCTGGGCTATCTTTTTCCTCTATTATGTGCCTTTTGATTCGAAAAAAGTAGCCGTTAAAGGTAACGGCAGGGGCCTATCCCCAACTTTTTCTTCTCCCAACCCTGGAGGCCGGCGATGAGATGAGACCTCTCTCGCTCGCCACCTCCATCCCCTCCACGGCTTTTCTTAATTCTCACTCATTGCCACTGGTCCTGATTTGACGGGAGGGAGTTTAGTAATAAACTAATCTGATACAAATCCAATTTAATATAATAAAAAATAATTATTTTATTCTTATGCCGCGTAAACAGATGAACTAAAATGCTAAATTAAATTATTAAACTTTTGATTATAGATCTTTTATTATATTTTTATTATTATTATTTAAATATAAAATTAAATGTGAAAAATGAGATACCCATAAATTAAGGTGACACAAGCTTACGTTGTCTACTGCACTTATTTTCAAGAAGTGATGAATTAAAATATCAAGCATCCATACCATTTTTATCAATAATATATATAGGTTGAAATAGCTCAGGTGAAAACAAAATGAGCGCTTTACTTCTATGCACACGCGACTTAATTATTATTTATGTCATTAAAATTTTAGTTATAAATCTTTTATTATGCTATTAAATGTTATTTAGGTGCGCAATTGAGTTTAAAAACAAGGTATAAGTAAATTCACACCTCAAAAGCTCCATGTGTTTCTAACACTTTTTTTCCAGGTGGGATTAATTCGAAATATTATGAATCTATATCATCTTTATCATGTAATATCTAATCAAATCATATATATATATATATGTGTATGTAAAATTTTAAATTTTAATGATGAAAATAAAAATATATATATATAATTTATTTTATTTTAAATATAATATAAAATTCAATTGTTCAATGTCAATTCTACGTGACCTAATAGTTAAGATTTTTATCTTATGGAACATGTATACTTTAAAAACATGGTGTTAAAAAATTATCAAAGATATTAGTTTTCATGCATTGTGCGGCCATGTATCTAGTTATAAATACCTAAAATTATATTTATTTTGTCTCATATTTATTATTTATACAAATCTCCATAATTATATATATACACACACACTTGAAATTATGTGTTTATTCTTACAAATTAACTAGATGTGTGTCTTAATAAATTATTATTTTAATGTATACTTTATAAATTTTTTATTTATGTATATATTCTATTTTTTTTGCATGCCTCCTTTTATTCAATTAAGGACATACATGTAAAATAAAACAATTTATTAGAAGACAAATAAAATAATTATAAAAATATGTAAATAATAAATTTAGAAGGATATATATAATTTCAGATATAAATATATTATTTTAATATTATGATTAATACTAAAAGATTTTGGGCCTTAGGAATATGAAGAGGACAGCATGATCTTTTGGTTAATGATCTGCCTTTATTAATTGAATCTAAATAATTTTGATTATAATATGATATAGAAATGATAATGGAGTTAGAAACATTCGATCCATATAAAGAACTATTTTGGTGAGAATGAGTTTAAAAAGATTAAATAATAATGAAAAAATAAATACACAAATAAATAAAACTTCTAACGCGCCCAGCAAACTCAACATTTAGTACCATGATAGAGAGGGCAGTCACTTTTGCCCAGTCTAGCTTCTTTCTTTCTTTTTTTTTTATTTTTTTTTAATAATTTTTTTTATTTTCGAGCATGGGAGAAAGATGAGATAAAATAGATACTTAAACAAAAGGCTAGATTAATTTGTAATTTTAAATATTGATGTTTCAACCAGTATTTGTAGGTTCATTGAAAGGCTTATTGTTGACATATCATTATCAAAAATTGAAGTGCCGGAGAAGATTTTACTGTTTAAACATGTAATTGCATTTAAAGTTTGACAAAGATATATATCTACCATATGTTTGTCAAAGAAATTTGATAATAATGCTTTATCTTTTTATTAACAAAATATGCTTTAATAAATATTATAATTTTGCATGGTCTCTCTTATCCTACTCTTTTATTATTATTTTAAAAAAATGTTCATATAGAGAGCAATAAAGCTTTCTATGAGGAAGATATGCTTGAAATATTATTTCTTAAATTGTTGTGCTACTCATAATATAACTTTATAATCGACTATCATATAGATGCTTAAAGTTAGCCATAGTTTATATCAATCAAAAGCTTGTGACTTATCGATATTTAATTTTCCTTCGTTCCATCCTAACAAGAGGATTATAAATAAATAGAATTGGTTTAGTTTTAGTTCAAAATCCTAGAATTGATCCTGATTGGATTGGTTTTTGGTTTTGATATGGAACCAATCCAATCCTACCCATGCTCACCCCTAGATCTAAGGTTGCAGTATCACTCTTTCATGATTTAATTTTAATGTTACATATGTATCTTCCTTCGTGTCTTCCTTTTGACTTCATGTTTGTCCCTCTTTTCAGTTGCAACACTAACTAAAGGTTAGTGACATTTTTATCATAATCTAAATATAAAAATTTTTAAGTTGGTATCGGAATTAACTAACTTCATAATTTTTTTTCAAAGATGATGCATTCAGTGTTCACACTACAGCTTTACTTGCTCGATTTATTATAATTCAAGTATGGAAACTTTTGAGTCTAATGCCTGAAACAATCCATTTTGTAGTCATTTTAAAGACAACCATCTAGAGCCCCAACTATAAACCCTATTTGCCTTTTCTGTTGAAGTCTAAATATGAAGAGATTTAGATTATTTCTTGAGTCAACCTACTTAAAACTTTCTTCAAAGATAATGTACCTAAGGTTCAGATTATAGGCTTTACATGCCTGTTTTGTTGTAATCTAAATATAAAAACTTTTAAGTTGATGCATGAATCAATCTATTTTGTAGTTTCTTTAAAAATAATGCATCAAAAATCCCAACTATAGGCCCTTCTTACCTTTTCTATTGTAGGCCAAATATGAAAAGTTTTAAGTTTTGATTTGAGGATGTGCCTTTTATCAACATAGCTTGCTGATGTTTTGAGGTGATGACTAAAATCATTTCAAATAAAAGCCTCTAACAAAGGTATTAACCTAAGTAAATCAATATTGTGATTCAATCCTAAGATTAGTTCAAGGGTAAGACATCAGATAATAGGCCATCGAGCATTGTGGAGGTTAGTGAGGCTTGGCAATATTTAGGAATACTAATCACTAGGAGGAGGAGGCCTTCTATTTCTAATTTCAATATGATAGTGCAAAAATTTCTTAGCAGACTAAAGGCCTGGAGCGGAAAGACTATCTACGAAGACTTAATCTTATCAGGCCAGTTTTATCTACATTACCCATTCATCCACTGACTAATTCTATTATCCCCAAGGACATCTTTTAGAAGCTAGATCGCATCATACAGGATTTTCTTCGGGCTTCTTTGATAGTAGTAGGAGAATGCACTCGTTTGCTAGGGATCAAATCATCAGCTTACTAATCTCAGCGGTACGGGCATTTCCTTACTGGTTACAAGTAACGGTGAGCATAGACTGAGCCGAAGATCAAAAAGATAGCCTGAGGCATTGGGCCAGATTAGGCTCAGACTTTGGCTAATAATAGCTGACTTAGGCCTGATCCAACGACGATTTCTTAAGGCCTAATCCCGACTGAATTGATCCACACTTATATAAAATAAATTTATATGCATCATGGAACAGATTCAACCGGTAGTTGGGATGGTCAAAATTTGAGCCCATTTAAAATTTATTTTCCTGCCCCTTTTTTCCCACCGAATCTCACTTGCTTTATTTTCCTACCCACATGAATCCCACGCTCACTTTATTTTCCCACTCATGTGGCGTTCGAATCTGCTTAAACTGATTAATAAATGAATAAAAATATATTTATAAATATGTATGGATGTATAAAAAATATATATAAACATAATTTATTGAGTCGAGTGAGGCTGAGTTAGCTCTATTTTCTCTTAGCTCAGACCCAATCTAAAATTTGAATAGGCCTGATAAATTAAGCCTTGGCTTGGCCCTATAGGCTAAAAAATTGGGTTTGGGCCCTATAATTTTTTAAGGCCGACCCATGGGCTACCTGACCCATGCCCACCCCTAGTTGTAAGGTATGAGGCTTTAATAGCCAAGTAGTTAACAAGATTTAAGCTAGATACTAATAATTTTTAGTGCTCATTCATGAGAGTAGAATCTAAGTTCTGGGGCATTGCCCCAAATCATTGTAGTTCTCTTCTAACCTTGGGTGAAGAATTGATGATGATAAATCTATCAATGTCTTTCATGACTGTCAGGCATTCTTTGGTTGACGATAATATAATATTACTAGAAATCTTACATTATGATAATCTTACACTTGATAATCAGATTCTTAGGAATAAAAGATTACTATATTTTAAAATGCAGTAATTAATTTATCGTGCTTTTATTTTTTTTTTGAATTTTGTTAAAAATCTTTTTTATCTTTTAAGTGGCCCTCTCTTTTTTTTGCTATAATATAAAATATTCTGATAAAAATCAAGAATCTTTATAAATTTATTTTAGAAATATTATATTTTTAAATATTATAAATATATAATATATATTATATATAATAAAATATATATTATATTATTACAAAATATCTTATTTTATAATATATATTAATATATAATATATAAATATTTAGTAATATATTATATAATAAATTAATATGTAAGAAGGTCATAAATAATAATTTAAAATTTAAAATTTATATATTATTATATAAATATATAATATTATTTAAAATATTAAATATTTAAATAATGTTTAGTATAAATTTAATATATAATTAAACTAAATATTATCAGATATTTATATAGAAATTAAGAGTGTAATTTAAGATTACTAAACTTTGGTAATTTCAAATACCTATCTTTCAAATGGAAATTAGATTATTAAGATTTATGGTAATCTTAAATTATCAGAAATCAAATATTTCTACTTAGATTACCATATCTAGCTATCATGTATGGTAATTTATATGGTAATCTCAAATTACTATAGTAGATTATTAGGAACCAAACTGCCTCACAAATTTCTTCTACTCTATTTCTCCTTTAGCTTGTAATGTCTACCTTGATGCTCTAAGTGGCTTACCGGTCCATGACCTTTGATGCCTAGAGAGGGGAAGTGGAGCTCTTGCTGAGTTTGTGAGACATATAGTGAAGATTTGGCAGCCAAAAGTCCTAACCTAGGCATTCTTTACTTTTGAAAACTATGGCAAGATTGGGTAGGCTTCCTCGTTAAGATCTAAAGGCAAAGCATGAGACTTTTATAGGCTCTTTTTGCCTAAGCAGCCTTCCTCTAGATGTACCTCATGGTTATGGAAGACTAGAATCCATCCAAAAATCATGTAGCTCCTCTAAAAAGTTGCCTCGAACCATCTTTCTTGTCTTGAAGTATTGCGTCGACATGGCCTTACTTAGGCATGCAAGAGATAATTGCTATTGATAATATTTTTTACTACTATGATTTTGGTTGTATATGAATGATGCCGTATTTTATATAAAGTTCAAGAGCACAAAAAAGCCTTTATATGAGATACACGGTTAGCCTCTATCACTCTCTTAATCTCATTGCTTGGTGAGCTTAAAAACCTCTTACCAATTCATCTAGGCCTTTCATACTGTACGATAAAATTCTATGCATATAGCTTAATGCTCTCTATCTAGCCAACTCTTCATACAAATAGTGACTTCAATCCAAAACTCTTTCCAAATAAACCCCATATACATGATGAGAGGATCGAGCAAAAAGGCTTCAAAGTTTTAGTACTGGTTCCTTTCTCTCCTCTAACCTTCATCTGCTCTCTTTTAATATTCTTAGAATTCTATCTCTCAGATCACCACTTCTTAGTTTAAATTTAAGGAGGAAGTACCCACCGAGGAGATGAGACGAACTTGGGGGGAGTCCCTTAGCTTTTGAAGCTTGGGCTTCCTTCTAAGTCTCCAAAGATATTTGGCTTCTTTAAGGTTTGATACATCTCTTCTTCCTCTGGTCTGCCCTTCTTTTCTTCTAATTTCCTTTTTTTTTTTTTTCTATTTTTTTCATTTATTGCGTACTTGCTCTAGTAACTTTTTAACTTTCTAACTAAGCTAGCTAACTCGCTAACTTGTTAATTTAGAAAGAGACCAACAACATAATAGAAAGTTCATTGGCAAATTTTAGAATATCAGCATCCAATCATAATAGAAAAATATCAACATCCAATATCAACAATTCACGGTACAAAAATATAAAATCATAATGGAAAGCAACAAAATAATCCTTCGAGAGCCAGAAAAACATTCTAGCTATCAAAT
The DNA here is from genome assembly GCA_017589505.3 of Metroxylon sagu. Lineage (NCBI taxonomy): Eukaryota > Viridiplantae > Streptophyta > Magnoliopsida > Arecales > Arecaceae > Metroxylon > Metroxylon sagu. The sequence continues at coordinate 2,643,674 of JACVBY030000663.1, forward strand.
CAGAGAAATGACATAATGTTTGACACCTCCAAAATCAAAGGCGTTTGTGAGATTGGTCAGTGTGGATAACACCCAATAATTAATTGTAAATCCTCAAAAAACAAAAAAACAAAAAAAAGGGTGCTGAAGCACCCAAAAAGTAGAAGGTTTATATAAAGATATTCAAATTTTGAACTTCATTATATATATGAGTAGATTCGGTTGTTTTTTTCATTTTTGGATCCATACAGTTCACATATTTTAAAAATAAAAAAAGTAAAATGTGGGATAGTTTTGGGATCCGTATCAATCCAAAGATGAGAAAGTTGATCGGATTTTAAATTTAGTTATATTCGAATGTATTTAGGTCCATCACTATATATATATATAGAGAGATGGGTTTGGCTATATTCAGTCACCTTTTTTACCTTTAAATTTACATAAATTTTAAAATTATTTTAATTTTTTCATCTCTGCAATCGATGAATTGTGAAGATTCAAAAATATACATTCAAATATAATTAAGTATAATTCACTGTTTATGTAGATAGCAAAAATCTTTTACGCAACTAATCTATTCATGCTCCTCAAGAAAACATATCCATAGTTAAAACAAGAAGCCATCAGATCAATGAGTCATGGCACACATTCCTCAAAAGAATTTTATTCCTCAAAATGTCAAATTGGTGAATATAAGCCATGGCAACATTGTTCATAGACACTGGACCATTGTTATTGTTGGATTGAATCACTACAGCTATTCCTAACCATTCAGCTTCAGAAGTTGGAGTCTTCCATCAATGTAACCAAAAGTAGCTGTTATCCACAGCACCAAGGCACATGCTCGGAAGAACTGAAAGTACTGAACAAATTTTGATTCACGAAAACCCAAATAAGAAATTTCTCATTACCATAAAAATAAATGAAAACCCATCGCTAATAAAATCAGGCAAAGAGGACTACGGTATTATTTTTAAAATAGATCTCTTTAGCCATGTTCTCAAACACAACCCGGTCTTTCAAAATTACCACACCACAAATGCACTCCGTTCGATTCCAAACTACTAAACACCACATTGTGATGCCAGAAGTTCAAGATCAAACAACCAAGCCAATATGTGTCTCCAGAAGATTTTAGATAATGCAAAGCATTTTCTTATCATCAAATATGATAATTATAATATTGAATGTTGATGTATTAACCAAAAAAATGGATTAGGTAGAATGGTTGTTCCAAGAAAAAGCTAGATGAAATTATAATATTGAATGTTGATGTATTAACCAAAAAATGGTGGTTGGTTGGAAGACTTGTGCTTAGCAATTCTCTTATTAGAGGACATTGTAGTTAGCTACTAAATTTTCTAACACGCGCTAATGAAAAATTAGTATACTTACAGTTAACATAACAATTTTACTACTTAAACAAGTGATTGATTGCATGCGACACGATGATGACACACATATATATATATATAAAATCCATCATTCAATTTTGCATAAGAAATCTGATAATGCCCTGGCAACCTTGCATCGTCACTAATTGCATTATTATCCTCAAAAATTCAAATCCTTCAACTATTCTACCTTTTTATTAACAAAATATGCTTCCAATAAATATTGTAAGTCTACTGGGTTGTTGTCTTTTTTTTTTTTTTTTTTGGCCATATGTTTAATAAGGAGAAGAATCAGGTGTTTTATGACAAATATTTTCAGGCAAATGAAATTGTCTAAAACATCGTTTCTTATGAAAATAAAAGAGAGTTACTCATGGTTGAAGCTTGCATCTTATTATTGACTTGCATTAGACGCAATTCAAATAGGTACGTGTTGTTGATCTGACCTTTCCTCAACCAGCTTATTAGTAGGGCCTGTTTGCTGAACCCACCTGGACGGAGCTAACCTCTGATAAAACTGAAGCAGGATGGATACTCTGAGAACAGGGGAATGGGCAATTCATGCTCAGACTGTCGGTCCTTTAGAAAACCACTCCCATCATATCAAACAATGATTTTTTTTTTTTAAAAAAAAAAATTAATGTCAGGATGGGAAAAGCCCAACCTTTCAAACAATGCCTTCATGTACTTTTTTTTCTTAAAAAAAATAAAAAAAAAAAATACAAATTCCATTACAAGCTGTAAAAAGGAAGACCATTAAAGAAGATTAGAATCCATCAAATAATGCAAGGCAGAGGAAGAATTCTTCAGCTCCGGCATATGAACAACAAACCTCCCATGGCCTAACCGGGAGTTTCTGATACAACGGCGGCACGGCAGAGCGGGCAGGTTGACTGAGAGCCGAGCCACATGTCAACACACTCAACATGGAAGCTATGGTAGCATCTCGGGAGGAGACGACCCTCGTCCCCTTCTTCGAACTCCGTTAGGCACACGGCGCACTCCAGATTCTCCTCATGAGCCATCGACGAGTACACAAAAATCGGCAGCGATGAGAGGATTTCGGGGTCCAGCCTACGATCGTTTGGGGAGGTGGTAGCCGTCGAGGAGGTGGCGGCCCTTGATCGCCGGACCGGTCGTTCATGGCACAAAAAAAGGCAGCGATAGCAGCAGCAGAGGAGCAATAACAATGCCAAGAAGGTTGTACAGCTCGAGACTAGGATCATTTCTCCGAAAGTGAGTTGGCTCATGGCTTCCTTTTGGTTAAGATGGTATTCGCTATGGAGGTGGAATGGGTTAGGGTTGAAGGAAGAGATCGTTAGTTGAAGGGTATTGAAGAATAGAGAAGGAAAGAGGAAAACGACATGCTGCTTGGAAATTTCTTCTTGTTATTGTTGGCTTGCTTATTTATTTATTTAATTTGGTGGAGATATACGAAAACGACCTGCAAACTGCTCAGATATCGTCTTGTTCATAATTATTAGTACGATGTCATTCTCCAGTCCAATATTATTAACAACGGCTAATAAACAGAAGCAAAAGGCACCGCTATGGTAGGTATTGTAACCTATATCATCTCAATTTTATTGTCCATTTTATTTCTTCCATATTAAATTCATTCTGTTGGTAGTGGTAGCACAAATTCTCTTGACCGGCCATCAATTAGTTCATTCTTTTCCTCGAGAATAGAATCAGGAGAGATACCTTAATGAAGAGAGTTGCATATCAGTTCCTATCAAACTATCCATTGAAATTCAGCTACAGGTAGGTTTTGAGTTGGATGGTCAAAGCTTGAGTTTTTTCTGCCCGTGCTTGATCTGGGAAAAACATTTCTGGCTTTGAGCTAAGTTTGGTCTAAAAATTTTATCTATTTCGGCTTTATTCCCAAACCCAAACTCAAGTATGGTTCAAAATCTAAATGAATTCAATTTGACTAATCCTAGCCCAACTCAAATGCCAAACCCTAACTCCTAGCGCGCACACATAAAAATAAAAATAAAAATAAAAATAAACTTTGCACTTACCATTGCACCATTATCCTTCACTGCATAAGTTGTGAAAACCAAGAGGAAAGGTGTGTTTGTGTGTGTGTGAGAGAGAGAGAGAAAGAAAAAAAGCTGTAATATTTCATAAAAATAATCTCAAATCGAATAAAAAATAATGGATTAAGAAGAATATAACTCAAATTCATATGCTCCCAATTAATTAGGACTTGATTTTTTAAGGAATATAGATTTTCTATGTAGGCTTAGGATGTTAATAGAGATTGAGAAGAAGAGAGAGAAGATTGAGATAGAAAAATCGAGAAAAAGGAAAGGGTGCTAGAGAGATGAGAGATGCGATTAGAAAAGACATATAAGAGAAAGAATAAATAGTGCTTCGATTTAAGCTCTAAATCGAGCATGAGTTAGGCTATACTTTTATTTGGGCTTTATAACTTGAACAGAAGCTATCTTGGTTTTAAGGTTGGAACGTTATTTGAAATCAGCTCAATTCAAGCTCAAACCCATTTTAACCCTACCATAAGCATCATACGTGTTAATTGACAGCTCTCTTGATACGGACCAGCAAGAGAGTAAGAGAGGAGTGGACATATCTTCTTACACTTGATGGAGTCCATGTTTCTACCTCATTTGCAGTCTAAATATGGTCTATTATATGTCATGTCTTGGCATAAATTATAAAAGCATCTAAGTTTTAAGATTTGTAATATTTTTAGCAACCAAACTTATAATCTTATTCTTGATAATCACAGAAGTTTTACTTTGGTTAAGTTCTCCACCAACCTTATTCTTATACTTTTTAGTGAACATTCTTATGATTATTTTTTAAATGCAATTACATTCTAATCATCATATAATTTACAATCTTACTTCTAAATCTAATGTTAAGGGTACTAATTAGTACAATCGATAAGGTTACCATGGATTGATATCAATAGCCTAGGTTGCACTCACTCATTTTTAGATAGATTTCCCATCTTAGTTCTAAAAATAAAAATACAAATATAATACAATTAAAAAATTAAAATAGAGCAAATGTGTAATCACTTACAATGGTTTGCATAATATCATCGCACCCCTCACCCCTAAAAAAAAAAAAAAATCCTTAAATAAAAATAAAAAATTACGAGAATCCCTGGCATCAATCTTGCCTCAATGCATCCCTACGGTTTTGCCCAAAAAAAACTCAAATAAGCTCTATGATAGATCTCTATTCAAGCCCTAATATTGTATCTAAAGATAGGGCATTGGTCGTAGGCACTATAAATTTATTTTTCATTGCTGATAAACCTAGTGTCACGTCCAACTTGCGCAGCTTTAAAAAAGAAAAAAGAAAAAAAAAAAAGAAAAAAGCAAACCTTATCTATGCAATACTGCATTAAATTTGAGATTTTGGATGGATCCACATAAGTTCAGGTGGGCTTGACCAGGAACTCAATCAAACTGGCCCAAGCCATTTTCCAGCACTCTTTTGCTCCCTCCGCGCAGCAAGGCTAACCCCGCAGCTGCATGAAGCACCACCCACGCGCTCCAACCAAGTCACACGCGGCGACTTCTCTCTTCCACTCTTCCTTGGGCAGCAAAACATACAACCCTACACCCCCAATTGAGCACAAAAATTCCAACCCGATCTCAATCTCAAGTAGGATTGGGTTAAGTTGGCCTTCAACCCTACCTAAGTCCAACGTGACTTAACCCAACTAGAGCTTATAATAAAATAGATAAACAAGTAATATTTATTTCATGTATGGGTTACTTTAGAGACGCCAAATAGGCCAGGTAACCTATGGCACAGCGATGCTATAATAGTCATGTTGAACCTGGCACGACCCTCCATGCCATACTGGACTGTAGGGCTGCGACGGCACAATATGAGCGGGCCAAAAACATGGCATCACATTAGCAGGTTAAGCAGATGGATCAATCATGGCACAACCTATGGTGGGTGTTGGCCCACAACATAGCCCATATTGGGCTTTCGCCCCGGCACAGCGCACGACAAGCTGCTTATGGCCGACCGCACATTTTTACGATTTTGCCGGCCAAATACAACTAGTTTGATGGGGATTTTCTTAGAAAAAAGTCTTTCTAACAATTAAAAAAAAGCTAGTTTTTTTAAATATATTCTCATTTATTACTTAAAAAAAAAAAAGAAGACCTATTTTACCTTTTGTAACAATAAAAAAAACTAATTTATAAAGTTATTTTAGACATTTAGAGGCCTTCTAACCCTCTATAAATATCTTCTAAATCCTCTTCCTTGCTTTGACACCCATCCTAAGCTCAAATTTGATTCGAATGAGATCGAACATGTTGGGACAAAACTTTACACATCACAATATTATATTAGAACCAATATCCTTGACTTCAATCGTATTGCCTCGAGCTTCAGGTCTAAAGCTAAAACTAGGACCTTTAATATTTGGAAGCACTTTAGCATCGAGGATATAATGAGCAAAGGATTTTAAGCTACATGTTATATTTACAAAAAAAACTATAGTTACAATACTCAGTCACTTAGCCTGGTATCGAAAGAAAATGATAAGTAATATAGTGGTAGAATAGCGTGATTGTGACGATAAACCACTTGCCCACCATAAACAAAGGTACGTATATTTAATTTATTAAATTTAATTTTTATAAAAATTAATTTAAAAAAATCAAAAAATTGCTTGGCCAATCAGGTTGATATTAAAAAATATTTTTTAAAAATAAAAAAATAGTTAGGTCATGGTTGTGGGTTGGCACACTGGCTAGCATAACGAGTTCTCTCGTCAGCTATGCCAAGCACGGCATGCGAGCTGACACGATATAATCTAACCCCATTAAGCCGTGGGCCTGTGGGTTATAATGGGTTAATGGGCCGTGCCTAGCTGGCCCCTGTTGATATGGTTCGCAGGCCTTCTTAATATAGTTTGGTTCGACTGGGTCGCAAGTCCGTGAGCCACGTTAGGCAACCTCCGAAAGCTGCGAGCCATGTCAGCATGGCCTGTAATAGTAGCATAACACAATGGCTCATGGGCAGTCTTGTTTCATGGCCCATGCTAATCCGGTCCGGCATATTTTACAGTCACTTATATGGTTATATAATTGTATCTTTAATTTTATTAAATTATATGTAAATGTATCTTTGAAATTTATAAATGGTTGAAAACTTAATTCAACAAATATTGATTCAATAAAAGCATTTCAAATTGTTCTGTTATCTTAAAACTCTTATTCAACCTAATTTAATCCAATTAACATGTGGCACAACTCCGCTAACCTAACCAATTCTAGCTGACCCAATCAAACCAGGTGAAGCTTGTAATGGGATTTGGTGGGGTTGGGTTAGAGAAATTCCAATCTAAAACCGGTCAAGTGGGGCCAAGGTTGAAGGATCCAGTGATCGGTTTCAATTGGTGTTCACCCTCAATTTAGCCCAACCCATCCCAAGTTAGAATGCTATCTCTATTCTCATATAGCAAAGATTCTTGCAGGGAATAGGATAATAAAATCATACAAAATGTCACTCAACATCAGGGCAACCATCCTTTTCTTTTAGAATTGTGGCAGGACCGGACCATTTCAAACACCTTTATTTTCTGGTGGGATCATCCGGTCCATGTTTGGACATCGTTTATGGCCATCCATGTATGGCAGTCATGATTGAGTGGGCCGAATATGGCATGACATACATGTCGCATCTTACATGGACGGCCATGTGTTGAGTTTACAGTAGAATTAATAAACAAATATAGATAAATACTATGACGACCCATTCTTTTTTTTATGCCATGACAGAGATGACAGGTGATTGAAATGCTTTTTACCGTCTCTTCCGGTGCCCATCTGCTGATAAGGACCAAATTTAACAAGTGATGTACGTCCAATTTTGATTTCATTAGTTCATTAGATTTTAATCAAAAATAATAATAATAATAATAATAATGAATGTTATGATTGTACCTATATGGTGAAAAATCTGATAACAAATTGCATCTAGATCTCCTCCAAAATGTAATGGACTTACAAAAAAATGAACTGAATCATCCACCTACAATATATAACATAGCATCTCACAAGACTGATAGCCTAAAGAAAATTTTCCTCTATTGGGCAAGCATGACCTTAATTCCCCAATTTGCATCCTTTTTTTATCACCGAAGCTCCTTTTATATTGTGATGTGTAATGTAAACTATTTTCTAAATTATGAAAATTCATAATTGATGCCCGATCTTATCCCTCTTCGAAAAAAAAAAAAAAAAAAAAGTTTACCATCTATTTTTTTTATTTAATAAATAATATATTTATAGATATTATATTTAATAAGCAATACTTTTTTATCATCATTTTTCTAATGATGCCTAATAGAGTATAAAATTATTTAGATGCCTAAGTTTTGTCCTCAAGAATGACATCTTGTACATTTCTCTCATTATGTGGTCCATTACAACCTAGAGAGATTAGATTATAGATAAAGAACAAACAATTTGACAGAGTAGTTTACAAGCGCATGCGTTAGATATGCAGAGCATAATCCAAAGATAAAACTGATAAAATATCCACCCTTAGACCGCCAAGAGGGAAGAAGATTCAGGCTCCACAAGAGCTCGGCAAAGCGGGCAGGTGGAATGGGAACCGAACCACACGTCAACACACTCGGTGTGGAAGCTATGGCGACATTTGGGGAGAAGCCGTATCTCTTCACCCTCTTTGAACTCCGTCAAGCACACGGAGCACTCGAGCTTGGCCTCCTCGGCGACGAAAGAGTAGACAAAGATCGGCAAGGATGAAAGAAGTTTCGGGTCAAGCCTACCATCACAAAGGGAGTTGGTGGCGGTGGAGGTGGAGACAGCTCTCGCCCGGTGGTGGTGGTGGCGTCGCCAGCTCTGATGGGAAAGAATACAGACATACCAGCAAAAGAGGACCAGTCCTACTGCAGTGAAGCTCATTAACAGGACGAAGAAAATCTTCTCCTGCTCTGTTAAAATGTTGCCGGAGGGGCCTCCAGGGCTCGGATTTGGGCTATATTTGTTCTCTGCCATGGCTCTCTTTTGCTAGGATCTCATCAGAGTTTGGAGGGGCGGTAGTTTGAAGGAAAGTTATAGTTGGTCCAAGGAGTCATAAGAAGAGAGGAGATGACCTTGCTTTAATTGTTTCTTCGCAGGGTCCTCCTCTTCAGGGTCTTCTTCCTGGTTGTCTTTCTGTCTTGTAGTTAGGTTTGGTAAATGAAGGTCACTACAAAATTAATTACCGACGACTGGAAGTCAACAAGTCTTGTTTTAACAAATAAAGAAGAGGGAACCTACAAACCACTGACTTTTTTTTTTTTTTGTCTGCTGGAGTGCTAACTGATGACGAAATCAGGGTTAATCCGCAAAGTGATGATAGGATGGCCAACATAATGTCCAGCAAGTTACAACACGCGCAGTGTCTTCTTTGGGACAGAGAGCATCGAAGAGATGGTTGCCTTCCTGTGGTGCACCATTGCGTGTGGGTCGCTTTTCAGGTGATTTACTGTAGCACTGCTCTATCATTAAAGATCAGTACAATTTCTGAAGCTTTAAGCTCACAGCTACGTATGTAGGGTCTAAATACACCAGCTCCGTAAGTCATGTCCAAATTCCAGCACTTAGTCGAGCTGACTTTGAGTCAACACGTTAAGCCGTATCAAAGAGCGGTGGAAGAAATGGCCAAAGCCGCCGGTGATCCGATGCCAAAGGAAGGCCAATTTCGAATAGGATTCTGAGAGGAGATCGGAATCGGATCAAGAGCCTCCGTCCCCTTACAACTCCTCTCCTATCAGGTAGTAATTATTGACAAGTTCTCGATTGAGATTACCGGCGACCCTTTTTTTGCTTCTTCCTCTCCGATCAACAGCAATCCATCACAGATGAGCTTCTCCTCTCCCTCTCTTTTGCTCTAATGATTGTCGTTTGGCCAACGATGGGCGCTAGCGGCTGTGGAATTGGATCAAAGCCTGTTGTTTCCCCTCGATTTCCCCATTTTGCGACGGAATCGTGTTCGACGTTTTGCTACAGTTCACAGATTCGTTGGCTGATGGGATCGCCGCTACCAGCCATCGAAGGGCCTCCAAACCTTGAGCCTTTTCTTCCCTGTTCGTGACTTTGGGAGCTAGTGGAGGATGACATGGTCGTCTCACTGCCAGTCCTCCTTCAGGCTTGCCTGACTGGCCAGACCGTGTCTCAAAGCCTCTTCCTCTCTCTATCCTCCTTCCTTTTCTCGGAGTGGGCCAAAGCCAGCCACCACCCAGCTTTATTTATGGATGGTAGGCTAACCGCGACAAGAGACCTTTTAAGAACCCTGTAAGATACCATCCATATCACCAACGCTCGCTCTTTTCTTAGATCAGTTTTTCTAATTAAAATTAATTAATCTTACGTAAGTAGATGGTAATCAGGATCCCGAGGGAGCTAGCGTAGGGTCTCTGGCCACAGCTTAGTCTGAGATGACACTATTGATAGATGGTGCTAAAAATCTCTTATGGATGTGGATACGGGTGATCGTATGGACGAGCATGACTACACATGACTTATGATGGCATTTAATACTTAAAAACATTATTATATTACTTGATAATTTAAAAGGCCAATTCTCAAGTACAGACTCTCAAGGTCAAATCTGTCATTTTGCAAGTGCATAATGATATTATCTCATATATTCAATATTGGATTAGCTAAAGTTGGGCTTCAGCTCATGATTAAAAATCCAAATATAAGGGCATGATTTAGCCCACGATTGGCATTGCTCGCTTTTGCCAATGGTGACAAATCATAATGATCATGATTTAATCCATGATGGTAAACTATGTATGGGTTCATGTTTGAATCTACGATTGACATTTCATATTTTAGCCCAGGTGGCAATTCATATATAGAGTTAAATTTTAGTCCGTGACTAGCATTTACACTTCAATATATGGTGGCAATCATACATGAGAATCATACTTTAGCTCATAATTGGTAATCTAAGAAAGAATTTAGCTACTCCAAACTTCTCACCATCAATACCATTTTCTGATTTTAAAATTTTTAATTTAATATGCCACATACTTATAAAATTAAAAGTAGTCCATTCTATACATATCCACAATCACACTTATAATCTTTTTTATAACATTAAAGTCCAATTTCACATTCTATAGCCAACCTTATGTTATTAAAATCATACATTATGAAGGCTATGCAACCAAAACATGTAATTTTAAATCATATATAGCAATCAAAAATCCAAACTCAAAGGCATACAAGTTTCAGGTATATTTAACATATTATTAAATCATATAACACAATATTATCAAATCATCCATCATCAAGTCAAATGTAAATAATGCACATGGCATGCCAAAATACACACTCAAAAGCATGTCAGGAGATCATTACCTCAACTAGAAGCTAAATCCTATCCAAATAAATCAACTCCATTTGAATTTACTCTAACAAATCAAGTTATTTATAATAATAAATTTGTAAATAACACCCTCATTTAGCCTATATTATGATTTGTCACCCTAACCCTAGATCAACTCTAGTCCAACTCTATTCCAAACTATGTATATTTAAGTTAAAAGGAAAAAAAAGCTATGATCTTACCTTAATCAAATGAGAATGGAAACTAAGCTTAGGCTAGTCTTCTCTTTAGTTTGATTACTGTCCACCCACACAGATTAAACTAATGCCACATTAAAATAATAAAACTAGTAGAATAAAGATTAGAGGCATGAGTCCAAGGTTGCTAATCTTACTTTAGGCTAGGATATGTGTAGTAGAGAGAGAAAGTTAGCGTGACCCTAAGCTAAATCAACTCTCAAAGAGAGAAAAAGGAAGGAGAGAGGGTGGGTGAACAAAGAGAGAAAAGATAAAAGAAAATGAAAGAGTGAATAATGGGGAACTCAATAGGGAAGAGAGAGAGGGATTTCTCCCTAGTGATGGTTAGCTACAAAGCTTTCTATTGGCAACAAGCCACAACATCGACAGCCAGTTGGTTAGATACATAGTGGAGAAGCTGATGATAGTGATGAAGACGCACCATCTATCCTCCCATCACAACAAAATAGAGAAGAAGATAAAATCAAAGAGAGGGAGAGAGATACCCTTTGTTATATAGTAGCTAGTTCACTAGCATTCAGCTATGAAAATTAAGCACTCCTTAACACTGGGTGGTGTAGTGACTATGGTTGTGCCACTAAAGCTACATAATAATGAAACAGAGAAGAACAAATTTATAATCAATGTAGATACATCAATGATATGATAGGTCAGAGCAGAGGAGAAAGAGAAAAGGGGAAAAGATTCTCCTAAAGCCAAAATGAGGTCTAGTTATGGCAGAACATGCGAACAATGGAAGAGAAAGGGATCCTCTCCTGTTTCAGCAACAAGAGAGGCTTTTAGTTATTGAAGGATGAAGAGAGCAAGAGAGATAGAGATAGAGATAGGAGGGGTGAGGAGTTGAGCCTTGATCTCAATCCTCATCAACTCCTCCTTAGTCATTCGGCCTCACTCTCTAGTTGATTGTTATTTAGTGGCAATAGTATAAAGAAAATGGAAATAGAAAATAAAACAGAGAATTGAGTTGATTTTACCTTCTGACGATCTACTTTGGTCAACAGTGGCTCTATGTGTGTGACGATGGTATTTGATGGAGGAGTCATGATGGCTAGTAGCTTAGCTATAGAAGAGAAAAACTAGAAATTGTAGCTCGAGAAATAGGAGATATGGTGGTGGTTCTCAAAGGTAGTAGCTTTAGAATAGATTTATAGGTTATAGCTACCAAGGATAAAAATCTGCAGCTAAAAGTGTTTGCTCATACAAGAAACTTGTCATTCGAAAAGACACCAAGGCTCAGGTGGATATATATTTTCTTAGACATGGCTTTGTATGAGGAGTGTTTAGTTTGGAGGTGATGGAAGAACCCATGAAACATGTAAAGCCTCAAAATTTACACAAAAATTTGTATTATTAGATACAACATAAGTATTATTTTAAGCTATTAAAATATATTATGATTTTAATTTAAACTTCTAAGCCCTCAAACATAAATGTAATATTCCTACCATAGATTTAAGTTAACAACATCTACTACCAACATCCATATCCAAAAAATATAATTACTAAGTTGAATCATCATAATTTCAAAATCTTGATAATATAAATGAAATCTAAATATTCTACAAGAATTCAATTCTATCAATCTCTTTATATCTCTTGCAATGAGCAATTCCAAGTAGTTCAACATATTTTGCCCCAAAATCATTAATTGAGAGTGTGAGATTGATGGCTTAGTAAATATCCCACCATGCATGTATACATTATATCCATGTAGTAGATTATAGGAATGTAATTTATAATATAGGATTAGGAAAAAAAAATTAGATTATCATAAAACATTCATATCATATATATAATTAATTAAATACTTTTCTCAAAGTTTAAATATAATCATAATTATCTTTCTAAAATTTTCTTGCAAAAATTATAATTTCAGTTGTAAGAATTATATGCTATTTTATAATTATGTGGCATGATTCTCCATCGATAAAATAATAAATTATACCTAATAAAATCACAAGCCTATGATATAGCATTGATATTGCCATGTTTCTAGCTCATGATGGGCACTAATATTGCCACATTTTTGGTCCATAATAAGATATGGATAAGATCATATTTTCAACCCATGATAAATCAACTATAATACATGGCTAGTCATAACACATTTAATAGTATGTTTCAATTGAGGTGCTAAAAATAATACAAATAAAAAGATCATAATTTTATTTAGAAATAGTCCTATATATACATATTAAATAGATTTATTATTGACTGTTATTTATTCATGTAAAAAAGAAATGTAATGAAAAGTAAAGTTCATATTGTTAATTATTACTTAATGGTCCTACTTGGAGAGAATAGTGAAAGTAATATAAAAGCTATGATATTGATATAAAGAGAAATTAAAATGAGATGGCATGGGATTTTGTGATGAACACCATGAATTATGTTTAATTTGGGTGCAAAGATGGAGTTTAATGTGCTATCACCTAAAGATGGAGTTTTATGTACTATGTTATAGTTGATATAGCACACACACCTCTAAATCCGTGTAGAGGCATGACTCATCTCCAAATACAAATTTTTAGTTCTTTTTCTTGTACTTCTTCCTTCCCTTATCCTACTTCCTTGTTTTGGAGTGGGGCATTCCGTGTAAATTCTGATTTTGTCATTTTAGGGCCAAGCATGTCACATGTAACATGCTTTTATTAGCTTTAATAAAAAATAATAAATTTAAATATATGTCTACATTCATTACATAAATACTTCACGCCAAAATTAGTTCGTGTAAAGGTACTTGTATTTGTTTTTATGTCAAGCCTTTTAATAGTGTGAAAGCATGTTTATCCTTATTTCTGCCCTTCTTAAATGCACTTTACTTTCATGAAATATTAACTGAGAGATGTTAAGTAGGAGAATAAAAGGAAGAAATAAAATTGCTATTAAATGCTCATGTGTGAGGGCATTTTGGTCTTTCTACAATAAGATGCAAATATAATCAACCAATCTATTGGTAAACAAAATTAGAGGGACATAATTGCAACTCTAATATTGCATAATTGTGGTCCTCCAACACAAATAAAATCTCTCAAAAATACTAAATACTTTTACATAAGGGTTAAGCATAGACTTTAATAATTACTAAACCATGAAACAATCCTAGGCCATCATTTTATTAATTAACTTTTCCCTCATTTAGTAATACATCTCTAGGTAACCCTTCATTGTTTATTTCATATGCATATATCTATCTTATTATTACTGATAATGCACTTGATGGATGGTAAATACGTTAAACTATGAAATATAAGTGGGAAATGAATAAAAGAAATGAACAATAAAAGAATAACAAGCATTAAAAAAATAAATTATAAGAAATATGTCTCAAAAGAACTTAATAATTTAGCTTTTTGGGATAGAAGATTGCAAAAAAAAGTACATTATTTTTTATTTACACATGCTATTACTTGTGATCAATGAAAGTTAGAAATACATGATTTGTATTAGCTTTTAATATATAATAATTAATGTTTTGCTCAAAAAAGACTGGCCACTAACATCTTGTATAGGTGATATCAAACTTTTGCATATTAAAATGCAAGTAGCTAAGGATTCATACAAGCAATCTGTATTTGAATTTAGCCCTAATGTTAGTATTGGTTTGACCTTCTCCCTGCCTAGTTCCAAAAAAAAAAAGAAAAAATCGATAGGACGACAAAAACTTACAACACGACACAAATTAACTAGCTTTGTCGTATCCATCAAAATTTCATAATGGTAAAAAGATAATTTCATCTTTTCCCCTTTATTTGGAGAAAATCATCCAATGGATATGGGGTTTAGTTAATTTAACGGTGTTCTCGAACTTTCAACAAGCGACAAAAGAAACCTCTAAATCTAAGAGTTCTGACAATTATATCTTTGAAAATATAGATTATCAATATTATCATAATTTTGCTTAATCTACAAATAAATCAGAAATTTGATAAAATAAAGAGTATACATGAAGCGAGCTTCTACTAGTGTCACTTACTCTAGTTCAAAAATATATTTGTTCTTAATAATTTTTAGGAATTACTTTTTCTTTAGCTAATAAATTTTTTAGAAATTGTTTGAAATCTTCTTTTTAAATTTTTTTAGTAATTTGTAGTTATTTATTTCTAGGTAGTATAAAAGATAGTACCAATTGCTTTTATTTTTCAAAATCAAATACGCTCTCCTTTCCTTTTTAAGGAATAGAAAATCATTATTTAAGTAAAAATTTAATTAAAAAATTTATAAAAGTAGATTTATATTTATGACATCATCATATGACATTATTTTTATGTGATAGATTATTTTAATAAATGATGAATATGCCCTACTATTAAATAAATGTTCTAATATGTAAAATCTAGATCACAAGCATGTGAGGAAAATAATCAAGGCTGCACACCATAATGACCTCAATTGCAACCTTTTTTACAACAATACCCTTCAGATTTTTTTTTTGGTATTCTTTGGGCAGCATAATAGGCGCCCTTTATTAGATTTTTTGGAACTCTAAAATTCTATATACTGAACAAAAAAGTTATTGCTTTTGTTTTTATCTATCAGCTTTTTCCATCTGTTATCATTTCTATCCCTTCTCTTGTCTATAAAAAAGCTATGCCAGCTCTGTTGCCTCACCTTGAAGCCGTCTCTTTTCTCACTCTTCTTGCTCATTTTAGCCCCTTATGGAAACTACCTTCGAAAACCATGGCCCATCTGAAAGGTTTCAAATTATGGTGGTCGATGATGAGCCTGAAAGCCTCAAGATCATTGTGAGGATACTTTCTACTTTTCAGTGTGAAGGTACATTCTATTTCTTAAGAGATGTTATTTTCTTTGGGTTGGTATGAGGTTCGATGTTATAGGGCTTTCTATAAAATCATTGATCTAATCTGTAATAGCTTATGGAAAGTGTTTATTCTTTTCATCATGTTTATTGTTATTCCATTTCATCCTTCTTCCTTCTTCTCCCTGATGTTTATTACCTTTTACTCTCTTACTTGGTTTAGATTATATGCCTTTTCTTTTCTTTCCTTTTCTTTCCTTAATTTGGGAGCAGGGGGTTTGGGGATAATGATGGAGGAATTAAACTGCACAAAAATTTGGGAAATATCTCTCAATGCTTGAGGTAACATGCAACTTATGAGATTTTGCCCTTTTGGATTTCTTTCCCGTAAAAACACAAACATTCTCTGTTTCTATTTTGTTCTCCTACTTTTTCTTTCTTTTTAATGGGACCTTGTTCTGAAGTAGGGAAGCCTTTTTTATGTAAAATTTCATGGTGAACCAATACTAGAGCTATCTCCTTTGCTCTTTTTGCATTTCCTTTCTCTTTAAAACATAAACATTTTCTGTTTCTATTTTGTTCTTCTACTTTTTGTTTCTTCTTAATGGGACCTTGTTCTGAAGTAGCGAAGCCTTTTTTATGTAAAATTTCAGGATGAACCAATACTAGATCTATCTCTTTTTTTACCTTTAAAGCTTTTTTTGTTCTTTTAAAAGCATGGCTTGATTTGCCTTCAGGCCAAACTTGAGCTCAAACAGGGATGGGATGGGTTTAGAGTAGATGGACGGGGAATAGCTACTCCTAGCCTAAAAAAGATTCTTTGATTGCAAAATTCAAGATTTTAGAATTTATTCTTTGTGCTATTTGGCTATAAGTCTACAAAAATTTGAATCAGTATTTTTTGAAAAGGATTTTCTTGGTATATTGTTTATATGATACTCAATAAATTTTGCTGTAAGGGAACTCATAACCATAGTCATAAGGCTTGTTTGGATTAACTGTAGCTAATCCAACCAGGGCCATAATCACTTCACACTTTTCATATGGATAAAGTATTAATTTTGTGTTATATGTTACTCAAATTTTTATCATTGAACTTGTGTTAATAGAGTTTCTCTCTCACACATTTTTTGAAGAATTGGAGATATAGCATAATAATGACATTTCATACACCTTTCTAAATTTGTGACCTGAATTAGTTTGAATATAATGATGGGCCCAAGCAAATTTACTGTGCAATTAATTTTCTTTCAGTTCTATCCTTTAACAATGTATTTAAAGTTTCATGCACATTATGAGAATAAAGGGGAAGATTTAGTCTACTTCTAACAGAAATATGTTTGATTGGCTCAAAATATTTTAATGTACTCAAGCATCTTGTGAACAAATTAGTCCTCATCATCATTATACTGGTGTGCTTTTGTGCAATGTTAATAAAGTTTCTCTCTCATATTTTTTAAGAATTTATCTTGTAGCACAATAATGATGTTTCATACACCTTTCTAACTTCTTGACCTGAATTAGTTCAAGTGTAATGGTTGACCTGACAACATTTATTTTGTTTTTAATTTTCTATTAGTTCTATCCTTTGATAATGTATTTGAAGCCTTACACACACTGCGAGAACAAAGGGGAAATTTTGATCTCCTTCTAATAGAAATTTCCTTGATTGGCTCAAAAAATTTCGACATGATCAAGCATCTCGTGAAAGAATTAGACCTTCCCATCATCAGTAAGTAGCATCATCTCGTTTAGCCATGTCATTTCTTTCTTTCTTTTATTTATTATTTTCAATGACTAATCCTCTTGTAAACCTTGTTATGTAGCAATGTGTGCTTATGATGATGAGAAAATTCAACATGAACTGCTTCACCAAGGTGTTTGCTTGCACTTGAAAAAGCCCATAACTATCGCCGATCTTAAGGTTGTTTCTCAGAAGGCATCGGAAAAGAAACATGAGGAAGAGGAATCTAATAAAACTATTATCTCTTCTGAAGAGAAAAGAATTCTCACAAAGCAGAGCAAAAGTTATGCAATCCGTTCCTCCTTAGACCATTCAAAGAGAGAGATTGACCAAGCTAAAGAGGGAAGCTCTAAGAAAAATAAATCTGTTTGTAGGCAACAAGGGGTTGGTAGTTCTGATGAGCTCAATAAGACATGTATAGAATGGGATTTTGACATCCAACAAAGGTTTCTATTAGCTACTGCGCTAGTAGGAGAGGGTAAGATTATTTGAACTCATCCATGATTGAATGTGTTTTGTGGGTTCACCTTATCATCCTTTTTGCATCATCTAACACTCTTTTTCATTGGTAGGTGTTCCTCCTCGCAGGATACATGAGGTGATGGGTGTTAAAGATCTTACTGTGCAAAAAGTTTCAAGACACCTTCAGGTATGATGTTCTATCTATTTAATTTCATGAATTATTTTTGGTCTATTTAATTTTGCATATTATTATGTTGATCAATCATGCATTAATGCAGCATTAAGATTGCCAAGGAATATGAAAAATAGATTGTCTATGGATAAGAAAGTGTTGAGGGCAAGCAGAAGCAAGATGGGTAAAAAATAAAGCAATCAAGATTCAAGTAAATTGATTTTTTGCAGAACTATTTTCTGTTTTTCTTTCATTCAAATTGGGGCTAATTACATAAGTTACAAAGCTACTACTCTTCTCTTTTTGAAGCTATTTTCTAGAATAGGTATATTATAATTAATAAGAGAATACTATAGGAAATAACATGTGTTGGTTCGTTTTGCAAGTTCCCATTGTCTGGAAAACACAATAAGTCATTCAAAATAGAGAAGACTTAGACAAAAATAACTTCTAGAAAATTGCAAATTACTTTTCCAACATTCCTCCTCTTAACTTGTAATTTTCAACTGCATGTTGAATCTCTTAAACTTTTCAATAGTGACTGCTTTAGTAAGAAAATCTCCTGGCTGCTCATCTGTGTTGATGAACTCTAAGCAAATTTCTCCTTTGTTCACTAAATCTCTAATGAAATGATGTCGAAATTCAATATGCTTTGATTTTGCATGAAATATTGGACTTTTTGTCATTGCAATTGTGGGCATGTTATCATAGTAAATTAGGGGTAGACTGCCATTGTTCTTGTTATAAATCTAAGAGGATCTTTCCAAACCAAACAACTTCACAACTACATCTATTGCTGCAATTTACTCAGCTTCGCTTGAGGATAATGCTATTGATCTTTGCTTTTTTGAACTCCATGAAATTACTTTCGTGCCTTGGAGAAACAAATAACTTGAAGTGCTCTTTCAATCATCTAAAGAATCAGCTCAATCAGTATCAGAAAATCCAACTAGCTTGTTACTATCTTCTTTCAAATACTTGATGCCTTGCTTCTTTGTACCTTGAAGATATCTTGGTACTCCTTAGCTGCAACATAATGAAGTTTACTTGGCTCATTTATAAATCTAGAAATCAATCTCACAAAATGCATAATATCCATCCTTGGATTTGTAAGATAGATCAAAAAACCAACAAATCTTCTGAAAGATTTTGTGTCTACTTTTTCTACACAATCATTCAGCTGCAGTTTTTCATTTAGAGCCATAGGTGTAGAAGTTGGTTTGCACTTATCTAGTTGAAATTTCTTCAATAGGTCTTAATGAACTTTTCTTGAGAGATAAAAAAATATTTTCTTTGAATCAATTTACTTGAATTCCAAGAAATTCATAAGACTCAAGTCTATCATGTTAAATCCTTTCATCATCTTTCTTTTGAAATCTTTTACCATCTTTTATCTTTTGCCTAGATAAATTAAATCATCAACATATAAGCATACAATAAGAAAGTCTTTCATACCTTCTTTCTTCAGATAGAAAGATAGTTCACTTGGACTTCTTTGGAAATCATTTTAATAAAAATATCTGTTAATCTTGCTATTCTAATCTCTAGGTGCTTGTTTCAAATCATAAAGAGCCTTTTAGAGTTGATACACTTTGTCTTCTTTTCTTTCATCTTATAACCTTGAGGCTGCTTCACATACACTTCTTTTTTGAGGTCTCCATTAAGAAAAGTTAATTTAGATTTAGTTGATAAACTTTTAACTCTAATTGTATTGCTAGTGTAGGAACAATCCATATCATTTCCATACGGGCAACCAAGGTGAAAGTTTCATTCAAATCAATTTTGCGCTGCTGAGAATATCCTTTTGCTATCAATTTTGCTTTGCATTTTTGAATAGAATCATCTTCCTTAAATTTTATCTTGTAAATCCACTTCAAACCGATTACTTCTTTATCTTTTGGCAAATCCACAAGCATCCAAGTCTTTCTCTTGTCTATGGTAGCAATCTCCTCATCCATTGCTTTCCTCCACACCTTTTCTCTAGTAGCTTCTTCAAAATTCTTTGGTTCACAACAAAATAAAGTAACTTCACATGATTCATAAATCTCTCTTCGAGAATGCACTTTCCTAGGAGATGATTCCAAATCTGAATTTTCTTGATTTAAGGAGCTTGAGACAGATGATCTTGATGGACTTGCATTTGGATTTAGACTAAAGTGGGGTGAGGTTGATCTTCTTGACATGTCGAAGGCTCCAAGAATTCATACATAGTTGGTTCTTGAGAGGTGCTTTCTTTCCAGCTCCAAGCTACTATCTAATCAAAATTTGAATCTCTTGAAATAACCAACTTGTTTGTCTTTGGATTAAATAGCCGATAACCTTTCTTATCAAATAAAATGTGTTTTTCACCTTTCTTATCAAATTTCTCTCTATCTTAAGAAGGAATAAGAGAATATACAGTGCAACAAAAATCTTTCAAATGATGAATAACTAGCTTCCTTTTGTTCTATGCTTCAAATGGAGTCATGTTTTGAACTATCTTTGTAGGAGAGCTATTATGAATATCAATTGTTGCATTAACAACTTCAACCCAAATTTGTTAGGTAGCCCTTTGTCTTTAAGCATACTTTGAGCCATATCCATAATAGTATGATTCTTCTTTTTTCAACCACTTTATTTTGTTGTGGGCTTCTTATAATGATGAGCTATCTTTGAATTTCTTTCTTTGCAATATCCATGAATAGGGTGTAGATAAATTCTCCTCCTTAATTAGTCCTTAGTGTTTTTATTTTGTGACCAATTTGATTTTCTGCAAGAGCTTTGAAGTGAAAAAAAAGTTCAAAATGCCTCTGATTTTTTAGTTAAGAAATATAATTACATCATTTTAATATAATCATCATAAAGAGAATGAAATCTTTTGTTACTAAGAGATGAAGTCTTTGTACGACTACAAATATTGGCATGCAGTAGCTCTAAAGGAATCTTTGCTCTCCAAGTTTTAGGAAATAAAAGTCTATGCATCTTGCCATAAATGAGACCTTCACAAACTTGATTATTCTATTTAATTGATGGGAGTTTGATCACCGTATTCCTTTGCTTCCTTTTGTTGTTTAAGTGACGATATCTTAGAACCACAAGTAAGACTTTTGAATGTTTTTCCCCTTGAAAGCTGCTTTCTTTTTTGATGACATGAGAAGGGGGAAAACTGTGTTTGAACTCATCTAAATTATTGAAATTTGATAATTATTTTTCTTATAAAAAATCCTCATTTTCCTTCATCAAATGTGACTGAATACCCCTTTTGCAAGAGTTGTCCAACGCTTCAGAGGTTATAAGTCAAATTTGGCACATGAAGAGCATCATTAATAAATTTCTGTTACCTTCTTTTGTGTGGATAGTAATGATTCCTTTTCCTTTAGCACTTTGTAGCTTTCCATCTCCAAGTTTCACTTAAGACGAGAAGTTTTGACCAAGCCCCACAAAGATCTTTTGATTTCTAGTCACATGATTGCTGCACCCACTAAATACCAAACATGTTGACCTTCTTGTTGAATATTCATGCAAGAGAATAGTTAATTACCTTCATCTTTTGTAGAGGTAACTTTATCCTTCTCCTTTTTCTCTTGATACCAGCAATCTCTTTGAAAATGGTTATGATTTTTGCATTTTTTTGCACTTAGAATAACAACCCTTTATCCCATGATTAGATTTTTTGCAAATCGACAATAAGGATTAAAGTTACCAGTTTGTTGATTTTTTTTCTTCTTTCATTACTCTTATTTTCATTTTGGATGCCTTGGACTCTCCCTTTCTTGTAGAATGAGACTCCCATATTTTCTTATTGTGTTTTGAAGTTTCTCTTCTCTAACATGTTGAGCTTGGATTGGAAGGCTTGTTATATGTGCTAGTTTCATGACTAGTTCAATCTTTGTTCATGCACTTGAAGAGAATTCATTAGTTCATGAACGGTGTAAGTTAAAAGATCTTTAGTTTCTTCAATAGATACAACAACATGGTCAAATTTTGTAGTAAGGCTTCTAAGTTTTTTTTGAACAACCTTTCTTTCTTTGATGACATCTCCATGTTTCTAATTTGATTGCTAAGTTCTGCAACTTTGGTGTGAAAATCTTGCAACTTTCACCTTCATTACAATGTCATCAAATTCTCTGCAAAGAGATTGTAGCTTTAAAGAAATAACCTTTTTATTTCCTTAAAAACTCTTTTGGAAAATATCCCAGGCCTCTTTGGCATTAGTGGCACCAAAAATTCTAGGATATATAGATTTGCTTACCCCTTACTAGGTATATTTGAGTGCACTTGTATCTTTCTTGACATTTTCTTTATATTGCAACTATTTTGCTTCTGTCCAATTTATAGTATTTCTAGCCGAAGGTGGCTTTGGATAAGCATTTTCAATCACTTCCCAAAGATCTTGAGAGATGAAAATGGTCTTCATTTGGTTGCTCCAATAGTAATAGTGTTCTCTTTCAAAGATGGGAGCTTGGTTTGGAGAATAAGCAGATATCGTTGGAATAGAATTGGCTGCCATTGGGATTGATAAGTGTTCAGAATGAAGGGAAAAAGGAAGGTGATGGCTTAAAAACAATATTTTTATGAAAAATTGGAGGAACTGGATTCCCCCATATTTTTAGCTGAGTAAAATCATATAATGAATTACAAGAGAAGAGAAAGAAAGAGGAAAGTGGAGATACAAAGAGAGTAAGACTAAGAGGAATAGAGAAAGGCTATTGTGTATTGGCCTGGCATCCTGATTGCAGTGAGCCTTTCCATCTACAGCTGAACTGATTGGTTTCCAGTAGAAATGTGTACATACTATTTACCACCTCCAAAGATCATCCAGTTAGGATATCAAGAACTAATGTGGCCATATAATAAATTACAAGAGAAGAGAAAGTAAGAGGAAAGTGGAGATACAAAGAGAGTAAGATTGAGAGGAATAGAGAAAGGCTATTGTGTACTGGCCTTACATCCTAATTGTAGTGAGCCTTTCTATCTGTAGCTGAATTGACTGGTTTTCAATAGAACCGTGTACATACTATTTACCACCTCCAGAGATCATCCCGTTAGGATATCAAGAACTAATCTGGCCATATAATGAATTACAAGAGAAGAGAAAGGAAGAGGAAAGTAGAGATACAAAGAGAGCAAGACTGAGAGGAATAAAGAAAGGCTATTATGTACTGGCCTGACATCCTGATTGCAGTGAACCTTTCCATCTACAATTAAACTGATTGGTTTCTGATAGAATTGTGTACATACTATTTACCACCTCCAGGGATCATTCAGTTAGGTTATCAAGAACTAATCTGGCCATATAATGAATTATAAAAGAAGAGAAAGTAAGAGGAAAGTGGAGATACAAAGACAGTAAGACTGAGAGGAATAAAGAAAGGCTATTGTGTACTGGCCTGATATCCTGATTGCAGTGAGCCTTTCCATCTGCAGCTGAACTGATTGGTTTCCAATAGAATTGTGTACATACTATTTACCATCTCCAGGGATCATCCAGTTAGGATATCAAGAACTAATCTGGCCATATAATGAATTACAAGAGAAGAGAAATCAAGAGCAAAGTAGAGATACAAAGAGAGTAAGACTGAGAGGAAGAGAGAAAGGCTATTGTGCACTGGCCTGGTATCCTGATTGCAGTGAGTCTTTCCATCTGCAGTTGAACTGATTGGTTTCCAATAGAATTGTGTACATACTATTTACCACCTCTAGGGATCATCCAGTTAGGATATCAAGAACTAATCTGGCCATATAATGAATTACAAGAGAAGAGAAAGCAAGAGGAAAGTGGAGATACAAGGAGAGTAAGACTGAGAGGAATAGACAAAGGCTATTGTGTACTGACCTAGTATCCTGATTGCAGTGAGCCTTTTCATCTGTAGCTGAAGTGATTGGTTTCCAATAGAATTATATACATATTATTTACCACCTCTAGGGATCATCCAATTAGGATATCAAGAACTAATCTGGCCATATAATGAATTATAAGAGAAGAGAAAGAAAGAGCAAAGTGGAGATACAAAGAGAGTAAGACTGAGAGGAATAGAGAAAGGCTATTGTGTACTGGCCAGGCATCCTGATTGCAGTGAGCATTTCTATCTGCATCTGAACTGATTGATTTTCAATATAACTGTGTACATACTATTTACCACTTTCAGGAATCATCCAATTAGAATATCAAGAACTAATCTGGCCATACCAGATCTGATTAGCAAATCCTCCTGAACATCTCTCAACACCACCCAGCTTTAGCTTGCAACTTAAACATCAACCAGTACATTTCATCCACCGGGCACATAGCATTAGCCTGAACATCCTTTTTGTCTATTTCTAGATAGACCTCCTATCTAATGGTTCTAACACTTCCACTCTAGGAGCTGATTCATGACATCCTAGCCTTCCCTGCTGAAACATAAGGCCCTAGTTCAGAGTGCCATTCTAGTGTCTGGCTCTAGTCCAAGGAGTGCCAAATAGGGCAAAGATGATCAGATTCATGGACACAAATTCTTCAATTCCCATGGTCTCATCAGATTCACAGACACAAATTCTTCTATTCCTAGTCTCAACTGAGACTTGAAATCCATACTCCATAAGTGAGATCAAGGTAGAGGGAAGCACCTATATTATGCCCAGATAGCACCTTCCAGGATTGGGGACAAGGCTGATGCCAAAGGTTGGTGGCTCTGCAAAGATTGATTAGACGAACAGAGGTTAGACCACAATAGCAATGAATGAATTGCCTTGAGCAGCACAAAGTTTGCAGAAGAGCTATTGTTTAGAAGTAGTTGGGCATTCTTTTCCATCTAGATTTGGTGGCTTATCACCCCGGTAGTTGGTCCCATCCTCTTCTGAATTTTGTTGTTGTATAATTTTCCCTCCAAGATTTCCAAAGATCCTAGAAGTTAGGAGGCAACTTCTAATGTTTAGACAAGTTTTGATTGAGAGCCACACCTTCTTTGAGAAGGGACATCTTGTGAACAAGTGGTTCACCATTTCCGAAGATGAACCACATAGGGAGCAGCCATGGCTTACCGCCCAACATTTTTTTGCCAAAATCTTCCCGGCATGCAATCTATTTCTCAAAGCAAGCCATAAGAAGACCTTATATTAGCTTGCCAAACTTCCTTGTGAAATGCCCAAATCAAACCTCCATTATTTAAGAATTTATAGAAAGGTTAACCGAGAAAATACCGGTGTTAATAAGCTTCCATACAAGAGTATCGACAATTCTAGAGAGTCTCACTGAAGCCACCAAACTTGTGAGAGATTCCAATTGTTCTGATTCATCTGTTGTAAGAGGCCCTTGGATCTTGAAGCACCATCTAGAAGAACACCAACTCCATTGAGAAGCCACTAAATGGTTGCATTTGCTGCACCTTTCATACATTTCTATAAAGATGAGCAAAGCGTATCAGCCCAATCCAAGATTCTTCCCAGTGCTTGATGTTTTGATGATTTTCTAACCTGAAAGATGGCTGAAAAACAATAGCTCTGATAGAAGAATTTATTGGGGCAAACAGAAGCAAGATGGGTAAAAAATAGAGCAATCAAGATTCAAGTAAATTGATTTTCTGCAGAACTATTTTCTTTTTTCTTTCATTCAAAATGGGGGCTAATTACTTGAGTTATAGAGGTACTGCTTTTCTTTTTTTAAAGCTATTTTCTAGACTTGGTACATTGTCATTAATAAAAAAATACTCTGGAAAATAACACCTGCTGGTTTGTTTTGCAAGTTCCCATTGTCTAGGAAACACAACAACTCATTCAAAATAGAGAAGACTTGGTCAAAAGTAACTTCTAGAAAACCACAAATTACTCTTCCAACAGAAACCACTAGAATCTGAAGTTGAGATCCATAAATTAAAATTCTAAATTGATGTGAGATTTAGTATGCTTCCAATTATTGACTTCTTCCAAAGCTTGATTCTTAAATCTTGTGCTATGTTCTATACTCAATTTACTTTCCTTGGCTAATTCAACTAATAGCCAATGCAGGTTTATGTTCATTATCTTTTGGGAAAATTTATGTTCAAAGTCTAGTTTAATGTGTATTTCATTGGAAACAAGTCAGTGATACATGTTTAAAAGGTGAAATCATGATGATACCAATACCCTTAGATTGCAATACCCAATATTAGTATCTAAGAAAAACTAATGCACTCATCTCCCATAAAATAAACACTGAGATATTAAAAATCCGTCAGCATTAGAGAATTCTCTCAATTATTGCATAGTTCCATTGAAAATGGAAAAAAGAAATCTTAAATACTACAAGTTTACAGAGTTCATTCCTATTTTTCTTGTTTAGTATTCAAGTTAACATAGTGTATTCATGTGCACCAATTTCTACTTTTCTTGCTAAAGAATAACCATATCCTATTTATAATTGTAGAGGTATCGAAAAAACTCGCGAAGAGCGAAGAGATCAACGGAGATTCAACCACTGCGAGAGATAAGACCTAAGCCATCTTTCAGCCAGCCAATCTTTCCTGTCCTCAACAGCGCTCCATATCCTCCTATGGACGGGAGTGGATGGATTCATCCAGCAAGTCATTTGGGACCCTCTTTAGGAGGAAGCATAGGTGCATTCCCAAATTATTACCAAATGACACCAGGCCAGTGGAGTGGAACAGGGATGGCTAGCACCAATCAACTGAGCCATCCAAATTTTTACATGGGGATGAATAGTTATAATCAAGGATCTACTTGGGTTACAAGTCAACAGACTATAATGGCTAATGACCCTTCAAGAAATCAACTTTCAGATGGCTCCCATCATGCAAAGCCAGTATGGACTTCATCAACAAGAACAACTCCCCATCAATATATTGCTGACAGACAGGCCTCTGATATTGCTAAGTCAACTGGGCCTTATGGGGCTTCATCTACAGGTACTAATTTATCAGGCTTGGACAATTTGACACAAGAGCAGCCCTTCTCCACTGCCAATGAGCTTGTTGTTCCCGAAGCATCATTGGACAATCAGCTACTTGAGAGTTCATTAGCAGACAATCAATTTAATAAGAATTTTGGGTTATCAATTGGAGATGATGCAAACTTAGAGGGGGAGAATGACATTGATGATGTTTTGGCTTTCCTCCTGGATGAACCACGAAGTACTGCAGATATTGCAGAAGGAAGTTCACTGGCAGCGGATGATGATGATATATTGGATGTGGGAAACTTTACTTTTGATGAAGCTGCTATAGCTAAAATGTTGGAAGACGTTACCAAAGAAAATGATGGCTAGCCATGACAATGAACTCATCATGCATTCTAGGTAAGGTTGTTCTTAATGAAGTTATAAATGTAACTGCGACATATTTTCTATTTAATATTCTGCAGTGAATGTCAGCTCTTTTATCTGAACTTCTGTTTTCTATCTTCAATGTATTAAAGGTTTCATGCATTCTAGGTAAGGTTGTTCTTAATGAAGTTATAAATGTAACTGCGACATATTTTCTATTTAATATTCTGCAGTGAATGTCAGCTCTTTTATCTGAACTTCTGTTTTCTATCTTCAATGTATTAAAGGTTTATCAATTAGTAGCTTTTTTTGCACTTGGTGGGCAAATGCTCTAATTAGTAGCTGTTGTTTCATGTATTGAGGTTGATGGGTTCTGCACTTGGAAACTTACTGAATCCAAAAAAAAAAAAAAAAAAAAAAAAGGGAGGATAGATGTATTTGGGGTTGTTTTGCTACTGAAGGTAACTGAAAAATGGCCAAAAAGGTGAAGGGAAGTCATCTGCCGAGGAATGCAACTCACTACAACTGTTTGTATGTAGAAAAATTTACTCCTCTAAGCTTTTTCGTTTGTTTTGATAAAAGTGAGAAGAGGGCGGCCGTAGCTAAAGTAAAGGAGGAAGTGGAGTGATATGTGGCGCTGTTAAAACAACATTAATCAAATGCCACTAGTTTGGAAGCGCAACTATCGTGTCATTCTACAAAAACATAATATTATATGGGCCTGGATATTTAAATTTCTGAGTTCCATAAATCAAGCACTGAAATTGCCCTATTTCCCTTAAATTAGACTTCTCCTTGGTTCACTTTGCTTCAGCCGAACGGTCCCCGTATCACACGATTCCATCCAAGATTCGCAAGCCAGGTAGCATGGATGAAGGATGATATAGATCTTTCTTCAAAAGTTCAAATATATTTTGAAGCAGGTCCAACATTCAATATCCAAATTCAGCACCACACAAGGAATCACTTTTCTTGCGGCTCCAATTCCAAATAAAGTATGAAGCAGCTGGGCTAAAGTACACTCGAAGAGTGGTATCAAACGAGGTCAGCAATTTGGATTGATCTGATCTAATTTGAAGTTGGTGAATTCTCTGAGTATGACCGGACCCATAGGCCTAGAATTTGTTTGACTGCCAATCACACAGGCCCATGCACGATTCACTTTGTGAATTGGAGTCCACTCTAAATTAAAAATATTTTCCATGGTATTTCTAGGTTGAGGTTTATCATATCACATTTATCATGATTGAATTTGGGTGCACTTACTTGGTATGATCAAGAAACTTGGCTTATGCTTTTTTTGGATCCATTTTTTAATAGGCTTTCTTCTTCTATAAATTTAGCTTGACTTTATCCCCTGAAATAGGGTCTAAGTTCATTTATGTTTGCTTGTCTTTTGTTCAATCAAGAGTTTTCTAACGCTGGGATTGAACCATCTCGTGCATTGGAATATACAAGTGATAACCTTCATTTTGAAATATATAGGAGAAAAAAAAAGGATGACACATGTTTTCTTTGTTAACCAAGAGCGACAACATAGTCTAAACTTTTTCTTTGTCAAAATATATTCTATATTTCAACGCCTTTCCCTCATATTGGCCATTTGATTCATTTATATAATATTTTTCTTTCCTCCAAAAGCATGACGAACAGAAAAACAATCAATCATGATGTGTTTATATTATAAAAGAAGAAGAGACACAATGAGCCAATTGAAGGAAAAAGCTTCAAACTACTCCTCTATGTATTTGAATAATTTATTTTTTTATATACAAATTCATATAGAATGACTGCATTGTAAAGGTACATGAACCGATCGAATTTGACATGAGCAATCATTCCCCAATGACAATGAATTTGTTGCTCCTAAAGCATTCATGGATGATCAAAAATTACATGCCTATTGAAGGAATAAGCTTCAAACGACATCTCTATATATTTGAATAATTTATTGCGTAGCTAACTATGCATCCTTTTTTTTAATATTCTAATTGGTATAGAATTTTAGTATCGTAAAGGCACATGAACAAATTGTATTTGACACGAGTGATCCTTCCACAATGCCAATGAATTTGTTGCTCCTGAAGCATTCCTGGATGAACAAATATTAGATGAAAGTTCATAGCCAAATGGTTCCTTTAGTGAAAATATTGGCTAATCAATTAGGGATAATCCATATCAAGCGTAGGACTACAACACTTGTGATGATTTTACTGCCTTCCAAGCATAAATTGACCACAAAGTGCTGAAGAGGTTGCAAACAAGGGTTCATTCTTGTTACATGACAATGATATCTTTCATGTAAAAAAAACTTTATTTTTGAGAAAGCTGCTATGTTTGAAATGATGGGTCACATTAATAGGCAACGCAATAATATGCCTAAGTTTGATTTCAATGGGCCTTGTAAGGGGCCAATTAAGGATATAGTTAAAATTTTGACCAAGTTTACATAACCAATACGGGAGCTACTTTCAATCAAAATGGTAGTTTGAGAGAATAAATTAAAGTTTTTTGGCGGGATCATCTTCAGGGAGTAGGTCTGTTTATACTATAGCTTGAGATAGCATTTACAATTCAAAGAATATGGGTGGATTGAGTATTCCTAATATTCCTTTGGATGTCATTGAAAAGCAAAGTTGCAGGCAGAATAACTTTAAATCAGCATTGCCTCCTTGCCCAAATTATTTGCTCAAAATATCGCTCTCAAGGAGAATGGCAATCCTACAACCCTCCTCGGCATTGCTCCCCCATATGAAAATCTATATGCCAAGCCTCTAAAAGCATAGCTGATGGACTTCTATGATCTATTAGGAAGGAGAGATCCATTGATATTGCAATCCAACCATAGTTTTCTACCGCTCCTTTGAATAGGTGCCACGTTGAATTTAATACTTTCTTAGTGGCTGACCTTTCCACTGTGAATAATTTTATAACGTTGAATGGAGAATGGAATTAGAAATTTCTCAACCATTGTTTCCTCCCTATTTAGTTAATGAAATTATTCAAACCTCAATTGCTAGGCCACATCATTAAAATATTCTATGCTAGGTTTCAAACTAGCGTCACAGAATTATAGTAAAGCAAGTATATTAGTAACCATCCACCAACACTGGAGATGAGCTTATTACCACTCACTTTACCAAACTTTGGAAGCTTCTAGTTCATGAGTTCTGCATTTCATTTGAAAGCTCTTTAGAAGAGGTGTCGAACGCTATCTTTACTTATTAGTAGGCTTACCTCATGCAGTCCAATTTGTGGATATTGTGCTATAAATCCATAGAGCCTCAACCATCTGTTCTTCCAATGTGCAAAGTCCTATGAGTTATAAAATACCCTACCTAATCTGTAGTTTATTAGATCAATTTCTCAAATATATGATTTTCTTATAGAGAAGCCTGCAAGTGCTAGCTTTTTCTTTCTTCAAAGCTTCCTTATCTATATTCTTTGGTTCAAATGAAAGGGTAGGAAGGTAAAAGTATTCCGGAAGAAATTATTTCATCCATCTCATATTACTAGACAAGCTTTTCATATGACAACAAAATTTATCGAATCCATCAAGTAGCTACCATCTAATTCCTCAAGCATCTAGGATAATGCTAATATCCCATCTCTAGGACCACACCTTCAACAAATTCTCTTCGCTACCCTCACAAGCAGGGTATCTTAAGATTAATTTTGATGTATTAATTCATTCCAACTCTGCAAGAGCTAAATTCATCATCTATAATCATCTAGGCCACCCTCTTATTACTGTTATGATCCCTCTGTCTAAAAAAATTGTCCCATTAATAGAGATCATTGTTGTTTGGCATGGACTGCGGTCAGCTCTATCTTATTGAGTATAAATTCTGAATTCTTCAGTAGACAACTTGATTCTAGAAGGAGATTGCCGTAGAAATTTCTTAAATTAACGGAAGCTCCAATGCCTACCATCCTTGACTCCGGTATCTTCATTCCATCATCCCTACATTATAAATTTCTTTTACAAGTATATATGCCGAGAAGCCAACCAAGTTGTTGTTAACTTAGCAAGCTTCTACAACATAAGCTATATTTGGTTTTCTCATTTTTCTACATATCTTTGTAGGCTTGTGGAAGTTAGTGCTAGAGAAACATGTTTTGTTAGGTGGTGAAAGCCTTCTCCTTCCAACCCAAAAAAAAAAAAAAAGAAACAATTTGATTTTATCAATGTTTACAAGCTCAAGTTCGCAAAGTCAAATAATCACGACTTGGGCTGACAGATTAGGTTTGATCCAAGATATGCATTTGACCATAATTGGCTCGTTTGGCCCCTGTGCAAGTCCAACAATAATCTTTCCTTTGGAAATACATGCAGGTAAAGAATTGACTAACGGTTTTTCTATGAACCTTTCTATTGTCTTTTTGGGGGAATATGAACCTTTCTATTGGCAACACATAGCCAGACACCTCTCCAACAGAACTATAGGCGGGAGGAAGCAACCCACCTCCCGTGTATGAAATCAGGCAGGCACAGCGAGCACTCTAGCCTCGCTTCCTGAGCACTCTATCATTATCAGTGTTGGTGGTGGAGAAGGCGGTGGACGTGGCGGATAGATTTCGTTTGTCCTGACTGGAATGTTGGTAGCCGTAGCAATAGTAGAAGGGTATGAAGAAGGCGTGGCTAAGTAAGATGGCTACATATATTCCAGCTCCATCGCTGGAAGAGCCATAGCACTCGTCTGGTAGTGCTTGTCCACTGCCATGGCTTTGTGGATTTCGATTATAGATTGATTAGCAGAAGATATTTTGAGAATTTAAAAGGAGAGGAGAATGGCTTTCCTCGGCCATTTCGCTCTAGTTTCCTCGCCCATTGTTTTGTGTATCTGAAGAAGATTCAGAGACGTAGACCACCAAATAAAGTTTGACATTGTTGGCTGAAATGGGACAAAATCCAGCTGGCCTTCCTTAGAGTGCGGTTTAACCTAGGTGCCTAGAGATGCAGTTCAGGAGCTGTGGATTGGATTCAATGGCTTCCTCAGTGACACTGCTTCTCAAAATGAAGTAATTTATAGGGATTGTTGGACATGACTGACTGAGGGCCCCTAAATGGATTAAGTTCAAGTTGAGTCAAAGTCAACTCCAATGTGATCTGAATGTTCAAGAGCATGACCCAATCCAACCTGCGAATTTAATAGGCTGGCAAAAGACTGCTCCAAAGTTGGAAAGTTTGTTTGCAATCATCTTGATAGAAGGAAGCGCTTTCCTTTTGGAATACGACACCCATTCATTTATGCTAATGTGTTCAACCTGATATCTTTATCCTTTTTATCGATTTTGCAATCTGCATTAAAAAAATAAAAAAATGAAAGTGCCTTATATACTTCTAGCATATGGGTTTTTCTATAGGGAGTAAAATTACGGAAGAAACAACAATGGGCTAAACTTAAAAATTTAATCTTGTTCAGTGGATCTAAGGTTTCATTAGAGTCATCCATGTCTTATACCGCAACCGAAAATGGAGCAAGCAGCACACTTATAAGTTTCTTTATACTCTCTTTGGATTGCTTCTCATTTCAGAATTCTTTGAAGTGTCAATATAGAGATCTAATTTTCCAGGGATGACCACTGTTGGATGGACCTTATATGGGTGAGCCCTATCCAATCAGTATTGTTTTTGTCAATGACAAATGACCATGCTTAGAAGATTGGACATTTCGCTCCTAGGATAATTTGTCAATCTAGCATATTCTTAAAAGCCTTCTCCTCCATCATTCTATAGGAAATAGTCTGCATAACCAAAGACTTTATCTGTCTAATAAAATCCTCTTGGTGGCCATTCCATTTTAAGAGTATATATTTAGAAACACTAGTAGCTCATGTTCATTTTCCGAGAGTGTTATTTTTTCAATCTTTTTAGGAATAATACGAAGCGCTAAAAAGTCTATAACTATATCTCTCAAAATAGAATGATGCACTCTTAGGTCCCCAAATCCATATATATATTCCATTGGAAAGACTTCTTACTTCCACCAATCTTTCCCCATATTAAAAAAAAAAAAAAAAAAAAAAAAAAAAAGGCGGGAGAGAATCTTGCCCCACAATTATTCTCGAGAGAAAGGGAAAAAACTTACATCACAATATCTCTCTAATATAAAAGACGGGAAATTTCCATGCATATATCCTATTCAGTAACCCAGATTTTATCAAGCATACGAAAACGATTGTATGCCTGATAAAAATATAAAATTGTACGACTGGATAGATCAATGGGAAGTTTGTAAGCCTTCTTTTTCGTTTTGAATCAATGGGAAGGAATAGCCCGCCCAGTTATTAAGAATATGAAATAGATTATATGCCTAATAAAGAAGGTGGAGTCAGTTCCCTCCTTTTTCTTGAGAACGGAACAGCCAGAATTGGGAAGCTACTTGGATTCCAATATTCCAACTTGAAAACTTAGACGGCCAAGTCGGGAGTTTCAAATTCAACACTGCTTCGACAAAGCGGGCAGGTTGAGTGAGACTTGAGCCACACATCGACACAATCTTTGTGGAAGCCATGGCAACATCTCGGGAGGAAACGACCCACCTCGCCGTCTTTGAACTCCGTTAGGCAAACCGAGCACTCCAGCTTTCCTTCATGAGCAGTGGAGTAGACGAACACCGGCAGCGATGAAGGGACTGCTGAATCAAGCCTATCACCGCCAGTAGCGGTGGGGGCGGAGTTGGTGCTGGACTCTACTCGTCGATCTTGTTCATCCTCATCGGAATGTTGTTGGTCGGAGCAAGAGCACAAAGATAGGAACAAGATCGCACAGACGAATAATACGACTGCAATAACATAAGATTCAGAGTCTATCATGGCTTCTTTTTACTGATTTTAGGCAGCGATTGTTTCAGTGGAAGAGCCCTTGAGAGTATAAGGGGAAAAGGAAAATGATCTTCCTCGGCCATTTCGCTCTAGTTTACTTGCCCACTGTTTTATAGAGAGGCGATTGAAGCTGGACAAAAACCTCCAAACTGTGACATTGGTGGCTCCAATCGAACAAACTCTCAAGCGTGCAAAGGAAAACAGGCATTCCTTGTAGGCGCGGTTTAGCCTAGCTCTTGGAGTTGCAGGTGAGATGAGCTTTGGGTTGGATTGAGTGGCTACATGAACCACACTAAATTAAGGGGTGTAAAAGAGACCAGCTTGATCCAGCCTGGGTCTGATCAAACTCGGCTGGAAATTAAATATAAGCTTAAAATATTAGTTCAATTTTGATTTGTCTACTATTATTTTAATCTTTTTTAATCCATTTTTGAATCAAGTTAAACACGACTCTAAGCCAGCAGTCCGTAATTCAAATTGATTTCAAGCTTGTTTAATCTGAATAAATGGTTTAAAGATTCAAACATTGAAGCATATGACGTGTAAATTTACTAGATTAATTTCCATGATTAGATCGTAATAAAATTAATTGTCATAGTAGTAAACCATTTATTTTGATAGATGCTTAATGCCTAAGTTAAAAATCATCAAAACATATGGATTTTGGTTTATACATATTTTTTAAATAGAAATTATAGTCGATGTTTGGATTTTAATTATCATTGATTTTAAAGGCGAGAGAACAACATTGGCAGGCAGCATAACTCTAGTCCTTGTAAGTAGTAATATATTTTAAAAAAATGTGTATAAATACCCTTTCTCTATTAATGGGTTTGGCAGTCTTGACTCAAACCAGGACTGGACCCACTCCTTCTTGGATGTTGGAAGTGGGCATTTGAGGTCTCTCACATATAACCATGGAACATTAGTTACAGAACCAAGAAATCCTGGATAAGAAAATCTATTAGTACCGTAAAGAGGGTATAAAGTCCCAGCTCGGAAATTTGTTGATACTGGATCAGTGGCTGTTTACAGAGACTTAAAAATACGCCTATTATTATTCCATGAGCAATCCTAAGACCTGGACTGCTTTTTCCTTCGTGGTAGAACACTCATTCTTTCAAACATACAAGGGAACATAACGTCCACACATCTAACCTGATGACATGACGAGGGCGGAGGAGTGCTAAGGCAATCGTCTCTAGCGTTGTCCCACCAAAGGGCCGGCTTTCGCCATCACAAATGAAAGTGCCTTATGGGTTATTAGCAACTGGGCAAGAAGAAAGTAGGGAAAGCAAGATAGTGAGCCAAGGAAGCAAATGGAGCTTGTTCAGCTTGTTGATGTCGTTATACCTCATGCTTTGGTAATTAAATCCAAAAGTATCTATTTATAAAATGGGTCCATTAATCTACCCAATTTATAAACCAATTTCGTCTTAACTGGTTGACACCATGCTTCAAAGGACTTGTTTTTGGAAGATCTATGGTTTAAATCATAATCGTCATGCACAATACATTTTTCTAAAGGGCCTAGCCCAATTTCAATCTAGATATGCAACTCCTCCCTTCTTACAGGTTAGATACCAGGAGCATGGTTTAGATGAGCAGTTTTATTTCAGAATGATAGCAATGGACTCCTTGTGTATTGATTCATGTCAATTTTGATAGTCCCAGAATTTCTGATTCCTAATGGCGGGAACTATCTGAATTTCTAGTGGTAGAAGGGTGTCGTTACACTGAATATCACACGCAGAGAGAATGAGGGAAAAAAGAGTTTTTAGTTCTCAAAACAATTGTCATCCTTCAATATTTAAAGAGTTTCTATGGACACCAATAACATTCCTTCAATAGGATACGTCTTATGTCTCATGCAAGAAACACAACTCCTCGTATTAAACTTGAATTCTCTCAACTCTCAATGTGGGAAACTTCAACCATAATAATTATTATTTTATATGGTGTGGCGCATACATTAAAAGTATGATCATAGCACATACACTAATAGCTCCTACTTGAGCATACTTTTAATGTTGTGGTATAAGTTTTCGTAGCTGATGTCTCTTTTGATACCAAATTATTGTGCCTCTTATATCAACCTTCATCTGTGAAGACTATGGATTAACACTGTCAAATAATGGCATCAAGCTACGTGCGCATATTTTGAACCATTATTTTTGGTCGTGCCCTTCTCTATATATTGCTCGAATTGATATCGTATACTCTAAGCGTTTTCACATCACTATGTTTCAAGTGAGGGGCATCAATGTTTCATACCGAAAAAATTTATTTAAATCTAGTCCACACTCTCAGTACCATAGATAATTTCTACTAGACATGTTTGTAAACCAACATGTGTGATCTGCACATGAAAGTTTCAATCAAATATTTCCTTTTAGGCCCAATTCAGAGGTTTTTCTTGGTACACCTTATTAGCAACTTTACATCACACACCTAAGTAATTATCTGACTTCTCCCAAGAAGCCTCAAAGTAAACTTATTAGCGTCGATGTAATCCTTGTTGCCTTATTAGTATCCTCTATTTTTTCTCTTAACAATAATTTCATCTAATCAGATAGATGACATTTAACATTCAATGCCTCTTACCATGTAATATTTTATCATTTAGGTGCACCTCATTTTCATAGCCACTACATGCTTTCTGAATTTGTTTAAAGATAATTCCATAGTCATAAGGTCATCCACCATCTCTTCCAAAGAGACAAAGTTGACTTTATTTCACCCATGGCCACCATATCCTGGATACAGTAGCAACTTATGTCAATGTATTTTAATTTAAAGTTATTTGCTCTAGCTTTTTATTAAAGAAATAGTGAACTTATTATTACAAAAGACATTGACTAGCTTGCTAGGTAGTCCTAATTCCAAACCATCAATGAACAGTCTAATCCAAAGAGCATTACTTACTATCGTACTACATGCTATATATTTTGCTTGTATGATATATTTTGCTACACAACTCTACTTCTTGCTTAACCAAAAAACTATCGTTCTATCATATAAGAAAATATATCTACTTATAGATATTCTATCATCTACATTTTCTGTAAAATCTACATCAATATACCTCATGATTTTTAGATCATTAATTTCAAAATATAATTTTAAGTTTAGCAAGCCCTTTAAGTATCTGAGCATTCTTCTTACTGCCTACCAATGTGTTCTATCAGGATTAAACTAATATGATTTACCAATCCTACTTTACGATAAATGTCAGGCTTTATGCTTATCATCGTATACAGACTACAAGCAGCAACTTGGGCGCAGGAGACTCTTCCCATTTCTTTTGTTTGTTTATTTGCATGTAGGCATATTATTTTACTCAAGGTTAAACTGGTTCAGTATTGTTGTTCTCCCCAGAGATTGTTTAGGTAATCCTATGTAATTCAGCAATAGTCATCAAATTAGCAATCTTAGAGAAAGAGAAGGCGAGAGAGAAAGGAGAGAAAGGCAGAGAGCGAGGGTGAGATCAAAAAGAAAAGAAAAAGAAAAAACTCTAAATTTTTTCCCCCTCCTTGCCTCGGCTCACATCCGCAACGGTTACTACGGTAATTCACAAAAATCACTCAACTGCTCCGCGCTGTTCCGTTTGCTTCATCAC
This sequence comes from Metroxylon sagu, assembly GCA_017589505.3. NCBI lineage: Eukaryota > Viridiplantae > Streptophyta > Magnoliopsida > Arecales > Arecaceae > Metroxylon > Metroxylon sagu. The sequence goes on from JACVBY030000663.1 coordinate 2,681,462, forward strand.
ATGATGCAGTCCATGATGCGAAATACACCAGCTCAGTGGCTTTCCAGTTATGCATATAAGTTATAAAAGCAAGTTTGTCATCCCATATTCCCACGGTTTACAAATTACTTGCAAAAAATGACCGCGTGAAGGCTAGCTACCTAGATGCACGGTTAAACATCGGTCCAGAAACTTCGTTAGCATCAACCTCAAGCAGTGGATTCATCGGCTAATCTTGTTGGAGTTCCATTGCAATCTCCACAAATATGCGGTAGAAAAATAAAGAACCATGCCCACCTCCACCCGCCGGAAAACAATTAGATTCAGACGACTGAATAAGGAAAATCTGGATTGACGGCGGCTCGGCAGAGCGGGCAGGTGGAATGAGAGTGGAGCCACATGTCGACGCATTCCATGTGGAAGCTATGAAAGCATCTCGGGAGGAGCCTCCCCTTCTCGCCGTCTTTGAACTCTGTTAGGCATACGGCGCACTCGAGCTTCTTGTCGTGATCGGCGGCGGAGTAGACAAAGAACGGTAGCAATTTGTCGAGCGCAGCGGCGGTGGCGGAGACGACGGTGGTGGTGATGATGCTTGTGGTATGGACTGTGGTGGCTCGAACACGCCGGCTCCGGCGGAACCGGTGGGCCGGACGCCGAAAGAAGTACGTCATGAGTAGAAATAGGAGTGCAAAATAGGCAATCAAGCCAGCTAAGAAGATCTTCTTCCGCGAGCTGAATGAGTCGCTGAAAGAGACGCTAGGAGTACGGGGTGCTGCAGCTGGCGGCACGGCTTCCATTTTTGGTTTTTTTTTTTTTTTTTGTGTGTTTTTTCTTTTGAATGGGGAGTGGATGAGAGATTGAAACCTTGAACCATACAGCAGGTTATATGGTTGGTGCAGAGACTTTTACTCGACAGAGGGGAGGAGACACCGGTACTTGCGATGCTGGTTGATAATTGATTTTTAAAATTTTCAAGTTATGTATTTATTTATTTTTTTAATATTGATTGGAATATGACTCATTAATTCATATAACGTGGATGTAAAGCAACCACTTGAAATATATATTTTAAATTTTGGATAGAAAAGAACTCAATTCAGCAAGAATGATCAGGCTACCAGCGTATACCCTACTGTACTGTATCGATCTCATCGAAAAGCCAAAGGTCCCTGCTATAATAAACTCCTAAAGTCAAAGTGGCTCTTGCTCCAAGGCGCTAAGCATTATGATTTTTAATGCAACTTATGGCCCCCTGCTATAATTTTAGTCCTTGCTTATTTTTCCAGTCATCTAATTTATATTTAGCTCTTTGCAATGCTGGATCTTATTTATTTTTCTAATTATCCAATTTTGCGAAAATAAAAGTATAGTGATTTTTTTTTTTTTTTTTCTCCTGAAAATCAATGATTTTTGAACAACCACTTGTGATTTTATTGGTGAACCTTGGACCCCATTTAAAGAATATCCGTTCTCAATATTCGTGACGCATGCACCTCTGGAAGTTTACAGCTCAATCTCCTCTGTTGTTTTTATTCATTGCACTGGTCTCACGTTAGATGTATCTCCCGTTTCAGTCCCAATCCACGCTGAGTCATTAGTTCCGTTTTAGCCTTAATTTAATCTCCATATGGACCAAAATATTATGATGCCAGCTAATTACGATAATCCACAAGTAACATCAACTACATTTTATGTTTTAACTCGTTTTCCTTCGACGATACAAACTGGTGTGCATTGCAAAATAAAGAAAGATCACCAATACCTGCATAAAAATGGCATACATTGCCGATTAACATTACAATAGATTTAAGAGATAAGCCAAGGAAGATAAGAATTTGAGATGACCTTCTATAAGTGAAAAATTATACCAACGGATCGTATCAACTTTAAAATATGATGACAAATGGATCAACCCAAGTCCAATCCATTTATTAATAGGGTTAGAAATTTTAATTCGAATCTGATCCGTATATTACATGATTTACATTATTTACATGATATGAATCGTGTAATTTTTTTAATCTATATATATAACCTGTGTAATCCGTATGACGTATATGACTCATAAAATTTGTATGACTCGTATGACGCATATAACCCGTATAACTTATATTACATGTTTAATATCAATTCACTTATAAAATAATTATATATTAAAAATTATAATTAAAATATAAACAAAAATTTTCATTCACAGAATAAAAAGAAGAGATAAACATAAAATTCTTAAATAAACATATAATCATCATCATAAAATAATAATTAATTAAAAAATAATATTAATTTAGATAAAATAGATTTGATAGGTCATATCTGAGTTGGCAGGTTGATCATACGAATTAACTTGTTTAATAATTAGATTAATTGTAGATCAATTTTGAATCAATGGATCAATTTATGATCCGATATATTTATTAAATATATCTAATAGATCAATTCAAATTTAATCTGAACTTATTTATGTTTAACATGAATATACTAACTTTGTATTGGATTCAGAATATATTTCGTCCACCGTTTTGCCCATAAAATAACTCTAATAAATTTGATACTAGGTTTGAGAGTGATTTTTGACAAACGGTAAAGCTATTATATTGTGACCGATAGGTGATGGGGTTGAAGTATGAAAACAATCTCTTTGCAACGTGGGTACAAAGTTGTGGATATTTGACTGTCTCTGGATTCCGCAATGGCGCCATCATAAAAGTCTTGTACGCTTGTGCCAGGTTACGTATAAACCAATTCATCCCTCCAGTTTGAGCTTATCACTAGCTACATTATCCACTTCTAATATAACGCGTTAGGTTGCAAAGTACTAGCGGAATTGCAAACCAGACTAGACGTTAACCTAACTAGTCTTTGACCCACCTCCCGATTATGTTAGCGTATCTTTTATATAGTTATTTATTTATTTACTTTGAACCTCACTCTCCTGAAGTCTAGTTTCTAGTCTTAAAGGTAGATAAGCAACCCTAGGGTAGGTGCTAAAATATGTTCACCCCTGGGTTTCTAGCTCATCACTTGCTACAAATTAGAGTTGAGGACAGGCATATAGGACAGGCCTCATCCAAAACTCAGACCGGGCTTAGAAAAATTAGAAAAACATCTCATCCCTAGAGTATAATACATATAATTATATATTAACCATATAATATACCTCTATGGTCTTATAAACATAATTTATATAATATTAATCAAAATTATAGCCTAAAAGACAAGGGGAAAAAAGAAGAATTCAAGTCTCATGGGCGAGCTTGGAATTGGCTATTTGAGATTAGATTAGGCCTAACTAAAAGTATAAGCTCAAAGGTCAAGTTGATCAAGGCTGAGTGCCAGCATCGAACTTAGCCATCAGCATGTAGCCTGGCTCTACCTACGGCATTCGATCAACCCTACCACAAATTTTCTTTCAATGTAAAGTGTTTGATTTCCCAGTACCACAAGAATTGCAGTCTCCACTTGACTTTGGCCAACCTCCAACCGAAGTTAGTTTATCTTTTACATTATTTATTTATTATTTTAAATCTCACTGCTGTCTAGTTTATATCCTAGAAGCAAGATAAGCGATTTGGGAGTAAGTCTTCTTTGGTTGCCCTTTTGCTAAGCTGGGGACTGCTTCTAATGGTTACCTTTTGGTAAGTTCAAATGCAAACGAACTGCGAGCTTCTCTTAAGCAACAATGTTAGTCTGAAGATTTTTTTTTTTTTTTTTTTGGATAAATATCGACAACATCACATTACTCTAGTGTAGATATTGGAACGGCTTAAAAACTGTCAACTCGTTCTACTCGTGAGAAGAGATCGTCTACAACAAACATTTGCAGCACTCTGGCTAATTGTCTGAAGTGCAACCGTCTCCACATCCTTAAGAGTGAGATTATTTTTGGCTTTTATTTGCAACCTCTCCTATTCTAGGATAGAATAAGGTTCTTGGAATATGCCTTCATTTGCTGAATAAAGTCCAGTGGAGGCCCTTTTTTTTTTTTTTTTTGTGACAAAAGCCTACCTGAGCAATGCGAGTCCCCCATGGAAAACCTTTTAGCCGTGGAAGAGGAGAATTGCCATATTTGCCAAATATTAGAATCCACGTACTCACTTTGATATGCGCATGGCATTAACATAACATAAATGTAGGAAGAACTAATCTCAACATGACCAATATGAACTCCATTCACAATATACTAAAATTTATAACCCATTCTAGATGATGGAGCTAATCATCTACAAATTTGTGTACGTAGTTAACATTGGACAAGATGTTAAATACCTACATTCCACCAAAGATAAACTAGTAATTTATGGTTGACTATTTGTAAACCTATCTTGAAGCTCCACAAGCCTGCACCAAAAATACAAGCCCTATAAGAGCCACCATGAGCACATTGCACTAAAAATCCTATGGTATAGCTATTTTATAACACTTATTTTATAATAATTTATGAAAAATCTAAAAGTACTCAGTATTTGCCAATTCACATGAATTTCTTGGACTATGTCCATTCTGATAACATTCGAATCTCACAAAAAAAAAAAAAAAAGCTTGTCAGAAAATATTATTTCAATTTTTTAACCTTGTGTAAGTACCAATACACAATCAATGTAGTATTAAATATATGGTAATATAGACTCACATATTTGAACTTCGAGAGCATGCATATGCATGTCCAAATAATGTATGAGAACTTTAAAAGGAATTTGAGTTGGATTTGCTTGCAATGAGATACTTAATTTTCATGAGCTGCAAATAGGATGCAACCAATGACACAATTTTGAGTTGATTAAATGCCATTCGAATTATCATTGGATTGACTAGGGTGACCACTTTCAAAGCCTCCGAGTTTAAGAGGAGGTAAATAATAATTTAATTCTCAAGTCTTGATGTTAGACTATACAAGTAATTCATTAGAATTACAAGAGACCATATATTAGCATTTATTTAACCCCACATCAAATGTGCATGTGGCAGATCTTAGATACTTATATAATACCAATGAATCTAAATATTACCTTCTACCTAGTATTTTTGGATAAAGTCTCGAGTTATGATAAATGATATTAGAGCAAATCTAAACCATAGATTTGCATTTGGATTTGAAACTTTAGCCTAGCAAAAATGCTCAGACCTAAATGAGGAGAGTATCTAATAGTATATGCTAGTGTGTAAATATTCCTACATTGATTATGATATATGCTGGTTTATATATATTCCCACATTGATTATGTTGTGGATAAATCATATTTATTCAAGGCCAATAGATTCAAATATTACTTTTCAACAAGTCTTTTTGCATTGAAATCTTTGTTTGTTACAAGAATTATTTGAATTCAAATTAAACGAGAAACCAAAAGAAGTCACTTTTTCCTCAAAAGTATCTATGTTAGTATTTAAGCTATTTAGTTTAGTGCACCTTTCAAAACTGCTAATCACATCATCCAATAGAGGTGCGCTCAAGCTCAAACCATATAAATTACATATATTAAAAGTAAGCTCATCCTACTTCCATCATTGAATCAAATTTGTTCAACTAGTTTTCTAAATGCAAAATCACTAACGATTAATGATAGCTTACACATGAAAAATTTTCAACATTCTCCCAATTAGACAACATTAATTTTAGTTCATTAAGTTTTAAAAATATTTATTTATTTGAAAATAACACTTAAGCTGAACAACTAAATTTTAATATACTCACAATTTTGAAAACATTTTGGTCCTCTAATACAACACTTCAGAATAAATTTGATCCCATGAAAGCTATCAATACTGAATCATGATAGTTGTCATGCCCCTTATTGACATAGGATCAATTCATAGTTACAAGTGTTAAAAACCTCTACTAATATGAATCATGATATGGTAGTATGACAAGAAAATAGCACAATATATATGATTGTATAAGTGCTATTCTTACTGTCAGTCATTCAAATGATTCCTTATCAATCCATACACTTCAACCAAAAGCTAGAGAAATCCAATTCATAATATGCTTAATATGTCTCTAATAAAATATCTCAAGATTTTCTTGTAGTGTCACCAATGAGATACATAACTGATCCTCAAGATTTTAAGGCTATGTGGAACTGGCCTGTTTACAGATTATTTGGGTCAATAGGTAGGCTTGGGGTGTTATAAGTGGTATTAGTCGCATACGATGAAGATGTCCCCTGATAAAAAGGGAAAGCTTATAGTATTTTGTAGCATTACAAAAAGTATTAGTAGCGCCTTGTAGCGTTACAAATGATATTAGTAGCGTACGATAAAGATGTCCCTTGATAAAAGGGAAAGCTTGTAGCATCTTGTAGTGTGCCAATAGGTAATTGGACTAGTAGGTACGCTTAAAGCATTATAAATGGTATTAGTAGTGTACGATGAAAATATCCCTTGATCAAAGGGAGAAGCTTATAGCATCTTGTAGCGTGCTAGAAGGGAGGCTTGGGTCGTTACAAATGGTGCCAATAGCATAGCTTGTAGCATCTTGTAGCATATGAGGAGGACATTGCATAAGAAAAAGAATAGATTTCGATGGTCTGTATGGATTATAAAATGATGGCTAATCAAATAATGCTACCATTTGTTGATTACATGTAAAATTGTCATTATTTCTTTTTCATAATTTGAGAGCCCCAAATGTCTTGCAGGTAATGCCTTGTTAGTGAAAGCTGAACAACTGCCCTTCTTGTATAAGGACTGCTCTAATTACAATATTGAAATATTCGCACTCAATTTTGAATAGCTTAGAAAAATCTAGCAAGGCTAAAACTAAGGAAGTCATCGCAGTTTGTTTTAGGAAACTAAACACCACCTCAACTTGGACATTCCACACAAAGGAGTCCTTCAGCAATGCCATTAAAGGTACAAAGTTCTTGCCATAATCCTTGACAAAATTTTTTTGTAATCCTATTGACCAAAGAAAACCTTTTAGGGCTCATAAAGTCGTTAATGTAGGCCATTTTAACATAGAGAACACCTTCTGTGGTTCTATAGTAATGCCCTCTTTAAATATAATATGCCCCGAATATTCTATCTAAACCTAGCCAAAAGAACACTTCGACCACTTGAGAAAAATGATTATTCATGAAGAGCTTTGAATATTACCTTCAAATGAGTGAGATGAAATTTCTATGATGAGCTGTATATTAGAATGTCATCAAAGAAAACTAGAATAAACTACTGCAAATATTGATGAAAGATGCAATTCATGAGGCTTTAAAAAATGGAAGAGGGCATTGGTTAAGATGAAAGGCATAACTAGAAATTCAAAGTATCCTTCCATGAGTATGGAAAATAATTTTTAGAAGACCTTCCTCTTGTATATTAACTGAAGATAGCATGATCTAAGATCCAATTTTGAGAAATAAGTAACCCCATGTAGTTCATCCAACAACTTGGAAATGATGCACATGTTTATCTGATATATTGCATTGATCATACTAGTATTATATTATCTTGGTCATGTTACTATTATGTTGCTTTATTATGTTGGCTTGTATTTTGGGATTTTTACCATGCAGTTTTTACTCACCATATTATTTTTTTCACAGAGCCCATGGACAATTAGCATAGGATAAAATTTAGGTAGCATAAGAAAAAAAAAAAAAAAAAAAGGAAGAATAAGCTAACTCTAATACTAGTGAAGAAAAAATATGTAGTTAAAATTTAATTCATTATTGAAAATATTTATTAATTTTTATTTAAAAAATAATAATATTATTGTTATTATTTTGAACTTCGCTGGTAGGCCTTACAGCATACTCCAACGAACATGCAACTATGTTATGCACTAGCTTTTATGCTAAACTTGAAATAAAAATATTAGCATTAAGGTAAGGATTGAGTTGGATAAAAAGTAGATTTATCCGATTCCAAGGTATAAATAGGAAAGCTTATCTGGCTTTTTTATAGTTTTTATCAGAAACAGATATCAATCTATCTGTTTTAAAGCATCATTCAAATGCCTTTACCCCTTTACACCATTCTATTATATCCTTAAATTTTTATTTATTTACGATACCACTCATATATATTCAGAAGCATCATAAAAAAAAAGATGAATAGCAAGAAAACTAGTGCATTTATAAAAAAAAGAAACAATTTGATCAAAATTTTTAAAATGATCAAAATTTAAAAAATTAATTATTCAGAATCAATTGAACAACCATTTAATATAGGCATATCCAAATGCAACCGACTAAGAGTTAACCGTTTAACGTAGGTACGCTCAAATGCAACTGAATAGGAGTTAGCTGATAGCGCCCAAATGTCCTTCCATGATCAAAGCAGAGATTGCGATTTTTTTTCAAACCCACGGGTATCCATCAATCTTCACTTCGTTTAGAACGAATATCAAAAATTGAGTACGAATAGAGACGAATATCAAAAAATGAGTACGAATACAGATATAGAGACACTTGGTAATACTTATCACTGATACAAAAAAAAATATAGACCTAAAGATATCTTTGGCTCGTTCCATTCCATTCAATCCTACTCCACTTCATATTCATTAGATTTATTTAATTATTTTTATTTATTAATATAATTATAAATTTTTTATAAAAAAATTTATAAGCAATTACAGGGCATAATTTTTTTGAGCATCTTCCATTTGTTTGATCTGAAATTGAAAAAAAAAAAATCACAATTTCTTTAAATCTAAGCTTGAAATTGAAATTCAAAGCAAAAAAAATTTTTTAAAAAAAACGATGGCTGGTATGAATCGAGTAGGTATGGATGATGGCACCTATTACATAGTCCCATGAATATATATATATATATATAATGGTATGAATATGAAAGTACGTTTCCGTACCTGCTCCGCCCATTGCCATCGCATCCGGACCCTTTGCAAATAAAGGCAACCAGTCAAAAGAGTCCATTGTCCTTATAAACCAGCGGCCGCGTCTCCAACCCCTTCTCATTCTAAACCGCCGCCGCCGGAGGTGGCAGTGGCGTATATGGTGGTGGAGGAGACAGCTCCGCCCCTTCCCCCCGCTCCAGATCTGGTTCGGCCTCCAAACTTCCGCTGCGATGAAGCCTCGTATCCCTACCCAGAAACCTTTTCAACAATAAAATCGGGCTCCCAGACGCCTCGATACTCTGTCCCATCGGCGATCCCAACCCTTGCTCTTCCTCCGAAACCGTGAACCCCTCTCGTATTACTATATTAGCAGACGAAGACCCGATCCCCTCTCCTCCTCGGTACCTGAAGCACAGGTTGCGGGGGGAACCATCCTGTTCCGCCACCGATGCGGCCGAAGGATACGACATCGGTATCCGCTCTGGAACGGTGATATTGACCTGCGGCGGCGGCGCGGCGGCGGCGGCGGCGCGGCAGAGTGGGCAGTTGGCGTGAGAGTAGAACCACATGTCGATGCACTCGATATGAAAGCGGTGACCGCACCGCGGGAGGGAGCGCACCTTCTCCCCCTCCTCAAACTCATTCAGGCACACCGCGCATTCCACAACCTCCTCCCCATCTCCGGTGTCGGCGTTGGAGAAGACGAAGATGGGAAGGGACTTGAGGATGTCAGGAACTAACCCACGATCAGCGGGGCTCGGGCCGTTCTGGATCTCGCCGGCAAAGACGAGGCGGCTGCGGCTGCGGCGAAGGGCGGAGATGCGGCGGAGGTAGCGCCACTGGAGATAGAGGTGGAGAAAGAGGATGAGGAGGGCGGCGGCGAAGAGCAGGATGATGGCAATGAGCATGATCTTGCAGCTTAGCTCGAAGTCTCTCTCGTAGGCCGTCATCAGGTTTATATATATCTCCTCTCCTTTCCTCACTATTTCCGTGCGAGGTGAGGGATGCCGCGCATCGGCTCTTTATAAAGGTTTGTGCTGTAAAAAGCCTTCTCACCGCAGTGCATGGGATCAGGATAAGACGGGTACGAGGAAGCTTCGTGCTGGCGGAAACCTTTCGAGAAACTTTGCGCCGCTGTCGCCGCGTTGCTGGATTGCCTCTTTTGCGTGATCCCACGTCAATTTACGTCCGCCTTTTTTTCGTTTGCTATTTTTCTGAAAACAAAAAATCTGAGATCTATTTTTTCTGAAAAAAAAATACAGAAAAAAAATAAATTTTATCATTATTAATTAATAAAAAATTTATGTGAAAAAAATAGCTCTCAAAATTATTTTTTTTTTTTATGTTTGATTGAAAATAATTTTGCATAAAAAAATGATAATTTGACTATAACAACCTTAGAATAAAAGTTACATAGAAATTAATATAATATAATATATTATTATATTATATTATATTAGTCATATTTAATTTATAATATAGTATATAAGATATATTATATAATATTGTTATATTATTATATTACACTATATTACTATATTATATCATAATTTATTTATTATAAAATATAATGTAATGTAATATGTCATAATATATTAAATTATAATCTCATAATATAAGATAATACTATATTAGTTTATATATTATAATATATAATAAAATTTAATATATTATATTATATGATATTATACTATATATGTTATAGCAATATAATATAAATATAATAAAGAACAAATTAAAACAAAATTAGAAAGACAATTTGAACTTTGAATGCTAGCAAGTTTCCTATGAGATCAGAAAAATTAAAATACCATCTTCTTTATGGAGAAAAATTTTTCGATGGAAGAGAGGAAAATATATATGGGCCTCATCATCCTTTTTTTTTTTTTCACTTTTTCTAACCAAACGAACGCAATTTTAACATGTAAAATAGAGACTCATCCCATTCCATACTATTTAAGGATAGGAATTTCTTACATTTTATAGGAATGAAAATGACGATAAAGATTATTTTATCTTTATTGACGGGATAGGTCAATGATGGAAATAAATATATCCTTATTCCTTCGCTTCCCATCTTATCCTTATGTTCGTTAATATCATACTTAAGTACGATAATATCCTTATATATTTTCATATATATATAAAATTACCCTCATATATATTAATATTTTTCTTTAACTTTAATCTCCATCTTTTATCATTTTAATTTTCTTAGTTATATTATTAGTTTTATATTTTTTACTAAAAATTCATATATGTTATTAGAAGGAACAGAAATTTATCACTTCACATGAGACAAAGAGTTTATCTTATCACTGACTACCTCTTTCCAAAAGGTTACATATTGAGATTTTATCACCTCCTCATATGACTGGTCCAATTCTATGTTCAAGATGATAAGGATAGAGTTACATATTTTAACTCGAGAACTTTCTACCAGTTACATATAAAAATCTTGTCTAAAGGTCCTAGGTATTTTCAGTATCTTACTCTACGTTCGGAATGATCATTTTTTTCACATCCAATATTTCTAGGAATGGAATTAGATCTACCCTCATCAAAAATAGTATCCCTAAATTCTATCTTAATATGTTGTGCAAAAGAAGAAAAAAAATCTCATGACCCTAATTTATAGTAGAAGATCGGGCATCTTATGTCTGGTCTTAGGCATCGCAATCCTTTTTGAGAAAGTTCACCCATTAGCCCCATGTGCATGCATACCATCTAGCCATGGTCCAATCCATCCTAGCTTAGTTTGTTCCATAGGAATATGGCCACGTGGTTTGGGTTATCATATAAGCATCCTTCTTTTTCTTTATCTTTTCAACGTGGAACTAAACTTTCAAATCTCTTCTTCTCCTTCTCAAAGAATCAAAAAAAAATGCATATAAAAAGAAAGAATCTTTTTATCATTTTAAAAAATCTTTAACATGATTAACTGAACAACAAACATGAAGGAGATTGCACCCAAGTTTTATTCATTCTCCAGTCATTTCCTAGCATTGGATTTAGAGGCACGTGCATTATAACGGTTGCTAGGAGTCAAGAAGAATTCCTTCCAACAAACTTAATATTTGACATAACTAAAATAAAAGTAGTAGTGCTTACGTTGGAAACAATTGGAGGTCGAAATTTGCCTGGAGTTGTCATGTTGAAAGCATTAGGGTTAGTGCTCATTTGACAGTTAATTAAGAAGAGCATGTCTGCGTGCAGAATAGTTCAACGAGACGAAACTTACGCCTCTCCGTTTCTATTCATTAAGATGGAGTTAGCAATGGAGGAACGAGGGTAGCATTCATTATCCCTCTGACCGGACTAAACAAGTTCATCTAAGGGAGAAGCTGCAATTCTTATCAAACCTATCCATCTAGTAAGCGGACGGTAACTTCAGGAGGGAAGTTAAATTATGCCACTAACAATTACCCAATATAATCTTTCTTTATTAAAATAATAATAACATCGATCACATCAGGTCATCCGGATTATTTATCCCATGTCAACGAAAAGAAAGGAATCGAGGTTAAGTACAACAGAACATAGCTTATAGTTTAAAAGGTGGCCTAAACTGGCAAAGGAATGGAAACCATATCACGGGATTTCAGAGTCTTGTGGGAGGAAACGAAAGTGGCCACTGAGTTCCTGTTGCTATAAAGATCTATCACGGCTCTCAATTCGGCATTTTGTTAGACGACGAACTCATCTTGCTTTCTTGATGTCTTCATGTCTCTCTTCTTCCACCATTTAGCCAACAGCAAGTAGTCCAGCATCCCAGCTACCAGTGATTGGTCCGAATCAAGATACCATATTACACGTTTCAAGTATCTCAAACAGCGAAGAACATACGCTATTGGTCATCGTAATACCACATCCTTGATCATAAGGCAGACAAATTCAAACTCTGAGGTGATCCAGCTCTTAAGATCTGGAATCGTTCGTAAGGACTCATGAAATCAGTATGGCTCGGCCTAGTGAAAAAGGCCCCTTAACGCTCTTTGTTTTGTTGGGGATCTCTACAGAACAATGCAAGCATGAAATCTTACGGAGCTTGTGAGGCTTGGGCTCGTGGGTAGTGCCAACTGATGGTATTAGCATTCAGCACTGGCATCAACGAAGGCGATAGAAACAACGTCACGCGCCGTGCAATGCCTTACGTTCTCGTCGCAAAGCCTGGTGACAGGAGAGACGTTTCGTTTGCCTTCCCACCAAAATCTTCAACGTAAAATGGTGAGCCAGCCTTGCTGTATTCCATCCAATTTTACCATGCCAAGCTACAAAAAAAACCTGGATGTTTTTATGAATACATTAGAATTGCCTTTAGAACCGCATCATTCAAAGATTGGAGAAAGGCACGGTGTGATTATACGGATAAGATTTGCCAACCGGTGAACAGCTAAATGGATATAGATCTTATAGTGAGTTGTGTCCACTATTTTATTTGTTTTCTTTGCTATTAATCTTTGTAGGCCCGGGTTACGCCCAAGGACTTGGATTTTGTGCCTTTAGGTTTAACTAGGCCGAAAAAAAAAAAAGAAAGAAAGAAACAAAGAAAGTTTTTGGAGAAGGAAGCTGGAGATTCTAGATAGAATCTGAGACTAGATTTGATACCAAATTTGAAATACAATGCATGAGAATGTAAAATGGCATGTTCATCCTTACATAACCTAAAATGGTGGAGCGAGACCCTGATTTTTAGGATTTCATTTCTGCAAATGAAATCTTTTAGGATTTGGTATGACTCACTCGATATTTTGTCAGTAGACAAAAATGTCAGGTTCGTGACATTATCACTTTCCAAGAACATTTGATGGAGTATAAGTTAGTACGTAAATATATAAATTCATGTTCATGAACCAAATCTTTTAAGGATCTCCTGCTTTGATCAAAGTTGTTTCATGATAAGAGATAAAATCTCCATCTAATAGCTTATACTTGCAATCCCGGAAGAGTATGGACTCTTTGTAGTTGGAAAATACACAGGACCAACGCTGGACCCGGCTCTCCCACGACCTTGTTCTCAATCGAAACAACCAATCAGAACAGCTAAAGTGGCTCCTGTGCCACGCCATTGCTGAAATTTTTAGCCTGTTAAATAAAAAATTGGTCCTTGGACTGACAAACAATGGGAATTAATGCTAGAGGACCACGCTCAGGTGAGGTAAATTTTGAAAAATTTCAACTGTCCTAGTGTAATGACGGCCACGAAAATATATAATGACGTATACGATTAACCCGTTATTAAACCTCATGAGCTATCATGGCCCATTGTCCTCTGACAAGCTTCTCTCCTCTCCAAATATTTCTGAGAAATATATATTAACAGAGTGGACATAAAAATTTCACCAAGCAGAGGTAATGAAGAGATCCTCTGATCTTTTTTTTTTTTTTTTTTTTTACACTTGAAATACGTCCACTTCCTTTGGGGCCGTCTGATTTACCTAAATGGCCCACTCAAATCAGAAGCCAAAATCATTAATCCCAGCTCCTATTATAATTTTGATTTCTAGCATTTGTTTGAACGGAACCATAAATCAATTCTAATTTCACTTGAATCTGAAACATGTATGAGATAGGATTTAAAATCTCAACTCTTCATCCAAAATTATAAATTTATTTTAATTAATAATTACTCAGCACACTCTTCTTTTACCCTCCTCATCTATGACCCCTTTCTTCCTTTTCTTAACCCATGCCCCCCAAACTCTTCAATTACATACCCAATCAATTCTTATATTAGTATTTTTCATCATTTTTTACTATATTTTGTAGATATTCTTTATAATTTTTAATGTATTTTTTTATATATTTATTTAAAAATCTAACCTACTCAAGCTTCTGTCTCTGATTCTAATTTCTATATGAAGCAAATGGACAGAAGAAATGAACGGTTTCGATTTCAATTTCAGTGAAACTCAATTTTAATTCTAATTTAAATTATGATGTTAAATTGAATAGGCCCTTAATAAATAAATGATAATTGTTGCGATTTGAATTGCTAAATGATCGAGAGAAGTTAGGCTGGCCCCATTTGAATTTATTTTTATCTTCAGATATATCCAAATATAGTTACAAATTTAATCAGCTAACTATGCATATCCGTAAAAAAAAATCAAATATGAATATGAATACTTAATTATCCAATTCATTTCAAAGTATTCTATTTGTAATCGTGTTTAATATGTTATAGTACTCAAAAAATTTTAAAGAAAATAAATAACCGTACTAATAAGGCATTAGCTTAATTTTATTTCATAGAGTGATATATTTGATTTAGTGCCTTTACGATTGATATCGCCTACATCTCCATACTTTGAATATATATTGATATTTGTTTAAAACAAATATGAGTATAAATTATTGCATTTGATTTTATATTTATATTTATATTTATCAAAAAAAAAAATATAGACCTATATTTATAACAATTTCAGAAACCTTTTGTTATGCAACATAATGAAACGGGCTTTAAAATACACTTCTTTCTTATCTAGACATTATAGTAACCATTGCATAATAAAATAGTTCCATAATTTTGCGTTTCTATTGTTCACCTAAAAAAAAAATGAACTTTAAATTTAAATCTAAATGCCAACTTTGAAAATAATTTTTCATATTTGGTGAACGGTATCTAGTGAAAAATGCTGTTGTTTTTCTACAATAGCCTTCTCTTTTACTTTATTAGAGCTAACAGTGGAAGCCGCGACACCTAATAATTTTGAAATATATGCAGTCCTATTCGAGCTAGCCCCAGCTAACAGCCCTCCTTACCCAGCGCACGAGGGAACAGCCATGGAGGGGTCACCATTTGGGGGCACCGACAATTTTTTTTTTTTTTAGCAGGAAGGAGGTGAATCCACCACCCAAGGGACGCCGACAATATTGAAAGCAGAATGTTGTGGAGCTGCCAACCTTAGTACCGTGTAATAAAGGAATTGTTGTCTTAATATAACCCCACCTGATTCCCAACGCAAATTGGATGTCTGTGCATCATGCGATCCCTTGGCTTCGGCTTCATTGGCCTCGTCCGTTGTAGGGCTAGAAGTTGGCCGAACTAGATCCTATCCGAACCGAACCCAACTTTTTTTTTTTATTTTTAGATTTCAGATTGAATTAGGATCGAAAAGTTATTTCAAAACTCAAAACTAAACCCAACTCAAAATTTATTAGGCCAATCTAAGTTAGTCCATTTCAATCAAAATAATGGGTTAACCTAAGTTGGCCTAATTTTGATCTGATTTGTTGTTGCATGCCAAGCTTGGTTTAGTGGAATGGATATTTAGATGATAAGCTATGCAAACGATTTGGACTGAGATTGGTAAAATAATTGGCTAGATATCTTAGCATAAGCTATGCAAACAATTTGGACACCATCAACCAATAAACCAAGCCAAAACAAGAAGCTTCCAACTAGGGCATAGGATCGACTTCTTCCAACCCTATTGACCTCAAGATAGTGAGATGATGAGGGCAAAAGGGAGCTAACTAATCAATTGATTAATGTTGCGAGGGAAGAAAATCAATCATGGAACTTCTCGATAAGAAGATGAGTAAGGAAAGCACAAATTTTATTACTTTAGGAATCATACTAGCAGATAATGGCAAATTCGGTCTCCCTCAACGGTAGCAAATGAGCCGAGAGTAAAAACAATCCTTTGTCTTCAACTTATGGATTGATGCCTTAAAACCTTTGATCTTTTTCATCAATCCTTTGTCTTCAACTTATGGATTGATGCCTTAAAACCTTTGATCTTTTTCATCACTTTAAAACTTAGATATAATGAGAAAAGGATATCCAAGTCCACCAAGACAACTATCCCACTAGCACAACTTAACGCCACTCATCCCTTTTGCCTACAATCGAATGATAATGAATGGGCAAGTAAACTCATGCATCAAGATGTTTGAATTTGAGAAAATTTTTTTTTTATGCTTTAAAACTTTTTATCACTAAAGGGCTATTACTTTTTTCTACAACAAGCCATTGCTATTCCTTCTGATACAACAAAAATGCATGGAAACCCAAGCTCGAGTTCTTTTATTGGATCTAGTTCAAGCTCGGAACCACGTTGAGCTCAGGTTAGACCAATGTTTTATCGGAGCTCAAATCAAAATTGATATGAGTCTTAGTTTTAAAATTAAGCTCAATTTGAATGCATGAAAACCCAACTGGCTTAGAGTCATACCCTATGTCATGTTTGGATTGACTGTTAGGTATTGATTAGTGATCATGCAAGGTAATTCTTCGCATAACTATTAGACGCAGCTGTTGGTTAACAGTCAATCCAAACGGAGTCCTCCGCATTTGGAGTCCTCCGCATGCGACGACTCCATTTTATCACAATCAATCGGCTGGGGAACGATTGACCGGTCCGCGCTCAACGGGGCGATCCCACATGGAATGCTGGACCCTTCAATCGGGACGACACGGCCCCCGTATAACGTGGTGGTCCCCTGACCAATGCTCCGCGTTCGCACCTCGCCGAGAGGGGATAAGAGAAAGTACAGCCAAGTGCGCGCCACCTCTCACATGCCTGCGATCTGGACATGGAATGGGCCGGAGAGTGGCAACAAAATCATATCGGCCGAAAGGGAAGAGCGCCAGCGGCGCCCGGGTCTCATGTCCGGTCATGCGTCCCGCCAATAACTTTATATCTCAGAGGCGGACCCGGACCTTTTTTCACCAACGAGAATTAGGCACGTCATCCAACACATTTTCGTTTTGGAGAGATGAGGTGGGACAGAAGCACGAGGATCTGCGACATCGTCCCACGTTCTCGGCCTCTAAAAGCCCGTTCGTTGGGTACGCGAAGAAAAGGTGGTGCTGGCGTCCTTTCTACCATTTTTTTAAAAAAGGGACCATTCAAAAGCGACCCAGCCCACCGTTCAGTCTAGTTTTAGGTCCATCTTTGGATGCTGCTGCGATTTATATAGGATTCTTTTATTGTTTTTTTTGGGTTGGGTTGGGTTGGGTTGGGTGACATAAGTTTTTTTATTCGGACACGAGAGAAGGACCGTCACCTCACCTCCTCTCCTCGAAAGCGGAGGCGGTCGGTTGTTCCCATGTGCGCTTGCGGACGAGAGCATTAAATACAAAACAAGAGAATTAAAAGGAGTGTGCATGGATCGCCGTGGAGGAGCGCCGTGTTCGGTACCCGCCAAAACCCCCACTGCGCTCCCCGGTAAACACGCTTGTCCGAGATGGCATGCTTGCTTCGTTACCGAATTTACACCGCTGCCCTCTTTGTCGATTCGGTCAATTACATACCATAGCTCCCCCTCGGTAGGTGCTCTATTTAAAGTGCCAACAGTTACCAACCACCACTTAATTCCTTGTTTTATATGGCGGGAGAAATGCACACATGCGATGGGGCCTGGACTCCTCATCACGGGGTGCTATAATAGCGCCAGCGCCAGGAACGGAGCATGAATGGAGTGGTGATCCATTTTTTTATTTTTTTATTTTTTTAAACTTGAAATGTTTCTTTTCTTGCTGTAGACAGAGTTGGCTTAACAATGACTGCTCCTTGCTTGCATGCATAGGTTAAAATTTTGTATTCTACGTTGCTTCTTCTTTACCTACTTTTTTTTCTTTAAGAATTCACGTACCGATTTTTTCACAAATTTCCTCCCATAAATTATTGAATTAGCCGGTCAGTCATCACATGCTTACATATTTCGACCTATGTAGAGCAAATTTTTTCTAATAACAAAAATTCAATATTTTCAGAAACCTTTTGTTTCAAAAGTAGCTGGTGGAATGGTGTTTAGCAATTCCTACCATCAACCGTTCTCGAGTGACGAAAGCTATTCCAGACGTTAATTTTAGCATCATAAGGCTATAGATCTTAACATTCATCCTTGATACTATTTTGGATGCTTCTTTTCTCCTGCAGATATATGTACTAAATAGCACGAGTTACTAATTTTGAAAATAAATGGGCAAAGAAATTAATCAAGACCCTAATTTTGGTTTCTTTCGAGTATTTCTAAAGTAGATATAGCATCTTTGGATAAATTCACCATTGTAAATAATAACAATTAAAGGTTTATTTTGGGACAAAATTTACTCTTGCTATGTATGTTCTACTTGAAATTTTAATATTGCCATACACCTGGCTGCCTACCTTCCGATTTGGACGGATTCGTACCAATTCATGTGGACTCGGAGGCGGGTACAGGAGGCAGTTGCCCAATAAGTAAGTTAAGTAACGCCGGTAGGGTTCGACGCGGTCCAATCCCGAGAGCTCGGCCCAACTGGACCCGAACCATCCAAATAGGCTTCAGAAGGCGCTGGACTTCGGGTCGGGTCGGGTCAGCTCGACCAAATCGGCGCCGCGGTTATCGTCGAGAATGCCGGGCCTGGACCCACGCAACCGGGCCCTACCACGTCCATCACCGTCCATCGTCGTTCCGATCGACCGCACCATCCATCGGGGGACCACCAAAACAAACGAGAAAACGGTCGCTTACTGTGGCATTTCTGCAATTATGCTCAGCGACCGTGGACATTTTCGGAATCCCATTGGCCATTTCCCATAACGCTGGACTCCTCGCATTGCCCCAGAAATAGACGTTAAGAGGAGCTGAAGACCCATCCCGCTTCCTCCACTCCTCTCTCTCTCTAGAGATATATATATATAAACAAAGAAAGGAAGAGTAGTAGTAGTAGAAGAAGAAGAAAAGATGAGCAAATCCCCAATATTCCCGATGCCGGAGCCCCAGCACTTCAGCGACTACGGCTTCGATCCCCAGATCGACTACTTCCAGGTTCATTCCCCAAATGCCCCCGAAATATTCTCTCCTTCCCATTCTAGCTCTTACTTTTGTTTATCTGGATTGAAGGTGTTAGAGGAGGCGCGGAGGCACAGCAAGAGGAGCGAGGCGCGGTCGCTGGACGCGCTCCACTTCAAGCTCCAGAAGCCCATCTCCAAGGACGAGGCCAAGGCCCGCAAGAAGCGCCGCTGGTGGTGGAAGTCCGCCCTCCTCTTCTGGAAGCGCGCCAAGGCCGGCGGCGACGACGACGTCGGAACCGGTTACCGCCCCGCAAAGAGCTACTCCAATACTTACCGGGCGGTGTCCGGACCGATGTACGCGACGGAGAGCGGACCGTCGAACGCACCGTGCCGCACCAGCCGGCCCAGCTCCGGGCCGCTGGCTGCGGCGGAGTTCGGGGTGGCGGGGATCCCATATCTCAGTCTCCGGGATCTCAACCTCGTCGACGGCCACCGGATCTCCGGCTCCGCCGCCGCCCCGACGCCGATGCCCATCTACCTCGTTACCTGAGTCTGGCACCGCCTGCTCTCTCTCTCTCTCTCTGGTCCTCTCCCTCTCTTTCCGTCTCTCGCATTGTTTCGGTGGGTCATGCTCGACCTCCTCGTAATTGGGGTTTGGTTTTTGTCTAAAAGGGTGAAGGACTTGAAGCGAAAAGGTTAACTTTTTTTTTTTTATTTTTATTTTTACCCTCGTCCATCTGAGCTGCCGAGCTGCGTCTCTTCTCTTTAAAATCTCTGGGTATTGATCTGTTTCAGTTTTGGTAATGGCCATGCGAACTCGGGTTGGGTTGGAATCTCGACTGGATCGGGTTTTGGGACTGCAATTAAAATAAAAATTGCTGTGGAGTGGACGGTGCAGGCTTTGGAATGGTGACTTTTGTAAAGGTTGTCAGATTTGAGTCTTTTTTTTACGCGCGTGACATGTGATACTCGGAACTCAGAAGCCGTGTCGTCTCGTTGCTGGAGCGTGATTATAACCAACAATTAGTATCATTTTATTAAGTTACGAAAAGGCCTTGAGAGATTATTTTATTATTTGATCTGACTATGGGCTACGGGTTTCTCTTGGACCCTTGTGTGCAGCAGGGTGGTAACGCCTACACGTATAACTTAACATATATCCGACCGATTGCCACCCAACAGCCAGTACGACACCGTATGGATCCAACTTGATATCCTAATATTCATAAGAAATCTTTTTAAATTGATCAGGAATGACATATTCATGTTTACTCTAGTTGGTTGAAGGAAACCAGGAAAGGAATTTTTAGACTTAAAAAAGGACATTTGTCACGGGATTCATTTTTAGAATCATCGGTGACCTGGATCTGAATAGGGTTGATTGTATCATCCATTTAGAATTAACGATGAACTGCATCAAAATGGCTAGACCATATTTGATATATTATGTAGCAGAGATTTCAAAGCATTTTTACCTTTGTAATCATTGTTTATGTAGCGATCTCATGCCCATTCTTAAGGTAAGATTGGGAATCTACAGTAAACTTAATTTGCAATATAGAAACCAAAATGCCTCACATTCATACAAAAATACTTTATATTACTTTCATATTAATATAATATATTTTTATATTATAAAATTACATTTTAATAATATAACATAATATTATTATAGCATAATTTTATAATTATAATATTATATTATATGATATAACATTATAATATTATAATATAATATTATAAAAATAATATTATAATGTAATTTAAATATTATAATAATAAATAATATAAATAATGATAAATTATCATGATAGTAGCAAAGTATAGCAACGATGGCTTTGTTATTACATAATTAGTGACCTTATATTTTTATATCATAATAAACATCTTAATCATGAATAATTATAGAACTTTAACCATTAGAATAGCATATTTATCTTAATAATTTTATATCATCAGAAATAACGTCATACGAAGGCATGGATCATGGATAGACTAAAATAATCTACAGATCTTATTTTTGGTTACCAAACTCCTCTTAAAAGGGCTTGGCTCCAACAGAGATTTGCCACTGGCAAGCATGGTTTGAATACATTAAACCAACAGCAGAAAGTAGGCATGCGTTCACACCTCACAGATTTGAACGATTAGTCTGAACTTGATTTTACCGCAACCTTCGGAGAACCAAAAAAAATCTGTATATAATGTAAGGCAGCATGATGAAAACCAATTGCATCTTACCGGGATATTCATTAAAAAAAAAAAAAAAAAAGCCATTTTCCCTTTTTTTTTTATTTGGAAAGTTCAATTGGTTATAAAGATACATTACGCCTCTCATCAAATGAATTCATCTGTCCCCCATCCTTCTCTCTTTAAAAAAATAAAATAAAATAAAATATGGTACATAACCAGAGTTGTGATTACTATTTGAATAATCAGCCTCAGCACTTTAGTACTGAAGCCAAAGAAACCAGCTGCATGACATCTTAAATTCATCAGTTCAATAGTACTGAAGCCAAAGAAACCAGCTGCATGACATCTTAAATTCATCAGTGATCATTGAACGGAACAATGTTTCTCAAGAGTATGCCCTTCCTTTGCTGGCTATCAAGCAGGCTGGACCGAACACTGGTGGGTTTCAGAATGACAGTTGCTTCATCTACAAATGCAAGAACAGTTGCTTTGAAATATGCAGGATATTATAGCACGATGCACTGCATCGAACTCTGATATCTGCACTGAACTTCTCTCCCTTGGTGTGCCATAACTTACATTAGCTGCAAAGTGTTCATGCTGCATGCCAGCTTCAATAATTTCTTATTACTTAGCAATTGGCTGCAATACACAGGACCTTCCACACAGGAACCAACATTTTCAGAGGAGGTTTCAAGTCCTGCAGGTTTTGTTCAACCTCTTTAAAAATTATAAGAACTGCCGAGAATGCTCGACAAGGTGAAGTCATTATGAATAGTGAGACAGAGAACAACCATTTACCTGGAAAACTAACATAAATAAGTTCTTCATTACATAGAATCAAAGCCAAACTGCAGTTAGAAGTTACAGAAGTCATACATTCATTTAATACCCTCCTCAGAATCTCCTCGACCAGGACAAAGCAGTCATAATTCTCCCACTTAATTAGAAAAAAGGAAAGATTGGTGCTAGAAAATCAATGTAATAAGAGAAGCAAGTCTTCCGAGTACAGGATGGTGGCTGATCAAAAAATAAAATAAAATAAAATAGAAGAACTGCATTAAGTAACGGTTCAAAAGTATGGCTATGGCCACATAAAATTGTCAATGGAATAAAAGTGGCATCATCACCATAATTCACGGTTTAGTAGTCTACCAATGGAAGATAATGATAAGCATATATGTTTTCAAACTATGACATGTGGTATTGCTGTTTTGTCCTTAATAATGTCAAGGGAAGCAATGGAAATAGGAAACATGTCCTATGTCAGATGGAACTCAAAAAATTTAAGGATTCAATGCAATATTAGGCATGATCCAAAGAAAGTTAATACTCATGCCTAACGTTACCATTTGCACATGATATGTAGATCGCATTCAACCACTTACTCCCAAATTCACAATGTTCACATATAGAGACTATTGCTTGGGAAGCTAATTCAGTATGATATTTGATAATAAAATCAGCTAAGCGCAGCAACATAATAAAGTAGGAGAAATGAGAGTCACATGACGTAATGATAGGGGACAAAGTTGCAGTTGATCTCAATAAGCTTCGTCAGTTTAAATTAAACTCATTTTTATATCAATGTTTTATCATACCAAGGGGATGTTAGATGTTAACATGAAGATGCACTTTCTATATAAAAAGAAGTAGAGCTGGAGAGTTCAACAAAAGTCAACATTGTTTAATTAATTCAATAAGTCCAGCGAACAATAGTACGGATACAGCTCTATAGTGTTCAAATTAACCTAGTTGTCCCTTTTTTTGTGAGAAAAGAAGTAGAAATCATTTAAGCACAGAAAAATATGTATTTAGTTTTAGGCACAGACCAAATCAGTATGGAATGTATAATCTAGATGAAAGTATAAAACAATTCCGATGGAGACAATTTGATTTCCTAGAATTTGTCTTAAATGGGTGGAAGAAAAGCCTTAGGGTGTGCTTAGTGGCTATTTTGGGATCACTTCAATGATCTTGGATCATTGGTGATCCTAATGTTGAAGTGATATGATCCCCAGTGATTAACAAATACCGTGTTTCGTATGGTATAATACAGAAATCAAGGATCATTGGTGATCTAGCATCTCCATGCTTGGTATACCATGAGAATCCAAAATTACTAACCATAAAATACAAAAATTACCCCTATTATATTTATATTATATTACTATAGCATATATAATATAATATAATATATTAAATTATGTCATATATTATAATATATAAACTAATATTATATTATATTATATTATAATAGATAAATTATAACATAATATAGTATAGTATAATATAATATATTATATTATATCTTATATAGTATATTATAAATAAAAAATTACTGCTATAATATAATTTAATATTATTATATTGATATTATATTATAATGTAATATTTTAATTTTATATATCAAATGAGGTGATCCATGAGTGGACCATCCCATACCAAACGCCCTCCAAATGCAATTGTAGGACTCCAATTTATCTGTTACATGAAACAAACAGTTCCTATACTTTCTGTACTCTCTTAACAGCCACAGAAACAACTGCTATAATCAGACAGTACTACTTAAAACCCAAGCTGTCTAGAAGTAAGAAGACTCAGAGTTGTTTGCTGCTGGTTACCATGCACTTTTGGATCATAGAATTGACTTTGACAAACAAAATTGATCTAATAATTTTAATAATGAAAAGAACGAAAAGCGAGGACAGCAAGACAGCTCAGACCTCCAGACGCATCAAAACTCACCACGAAAAGTGAGCTTCAAGTTGCACTCCAAATGTTGGCACAATCACCCAGACTCTGCATGATTCAAAAAAAATCTTAAAATCAATAAACAAGATCAAAAGTGGAAAAGGCTTGCGTCATTTCTATCTATATAACATAAAGGAGAATAAAGCTAAGAACAGACTTCTATTGATGCAAACCTAATACATAGGCAAGTACAACAAACTGAGAACATTTCAAAAGTGTCGTTTCATAGCATGTATAAGATGTATTCAATCGCACTGCGCATCTCGCTTAAGGCATCTTGGCTACGGTTCACCATAATACCAGATATTATAACAAAAGAATATATTACGCATAACTTATTTTGGCTTCTGCAATATGCTTAGCTAATTTTTAGAAGAGGAGTGATACAAAGAATGGAGCAACACAGGCTTGTTCGGCAAAACAACCATCACAAGTTTTCAACATTTCATTTTTTAAAACTGGCTTGTACTGCATACAGTTGGCAAGGAGAATACCCACAAGAGTTACTCCAAAAAATGCTGATAGAGAAATTTTCCTGTTAAAGTCATACTGTACATCAATATCACAGCAATGACAGCAATATTATACTAGCACAAGTGGGGAAGACTATGCCTATGAAATTCTAAAACTGATTTGGGCTTCAATTGTGACAGTGCAGTCATAGATCTCATTCCACAAAATGCAGTGATAATGCAAATATCAGAGTACAGGAATGCAGCAGAGTAATAACAAGGTATGAGGATGACAACATAAAATAAATGAACTCATGTTCTGCTCCTCTTGATGAAGATATCATGAACATCAATTGCTTAATAAGGCTATTTCTGGTCGTAATGATTACAACTGTATTTGTTATAAGAAACTGAAAGCTGAGGCATGCTATACTGGTCAATATGGATCCAGATTAGACTACCTCTAATTTGTACAGGTACCAACTGTGTATCACTGCAAAAACTTGAATTAAAACTTATAATCCAATATGTCATTATTCATAGCTTCTATCAGAATAGCTTCCTGTCCAAAGAAGGCAATGATAAGAGACGATTTGCTTAAGAAAAGCACTTAGTATTTCAGAACTAATAAAATTATTTATAGATGTAATGCACACATGCGTAAAAGACATCAGTGTAATAAAAAAAATCTTATTATGAAATGGTAAATAAATAAAAATAACATGTCAAGCACCACCAAACTAGTTTTGTCAGAATTCAAATATTATAGAAATAATTGCAAGCCGGCAAATGACAACATCAGCAAAAAATAATAGAGGAAATGATATAGAACCAAATTTGCTGTGAGAGAGTGTTGCAATGGTAGGATATATAATTTAGAAAGAACAATTTTCACATTATCAGTGTACATCAGTGATCAAATAAAAAATAATACTTACTCATGATCGCATTAAAAAAAAGGGTTTCTTAAATATGACATTCACATTTCACAATACCGGTCAACCACTGCCAACAAAACAGGCACAATCATAACATCTATAATGTATGTATTGCATTGATATAATAATACTCATTGCACAATTTTATCATTTAAAATGCCATGCATAAGACTTGTATTGAACCCAGCAAATTAAGCAGATAACCTGTAACAAATTTCAAGACTTAACTAAGGATCTGTTTGGATTAGCTGTTGGTCCTAGCTGTTGGCCAACTGCTATCTCGCATAGCTATTGGCAAACAGCCTCTTAAAGGTACCCTAACAGTCAATCCAAACAAGACCTAAGCCCTTATATGGAATGCCCTACTGGGCAAGTTAGAGTTAGAGAGAGAGAGAGAGAGAGAGAGAGAGAGAGAGAGAGAGTTTCAAGAAGCAAGATAATATACTAGATTGAGCATTTTCTAGGTAGAATATATAATATGCAAAACAACAGTGTAATATATAACATTTATGTTGTGCAAAGGAGAAAGACATCACCAAGTCAATATTACAAGTTTCAGTAGGCTAATCCATATGAAATGCAAGCAGTACCAGAACCCAACATAAGAGAAAAAAAAACAAGAGCTGACGAAAAAA
This sequence comes from Metroxylon sagu, assembly GCA_017589505.3. Lineage (NCBI taxonomy): Eukaryota > Viridiplantae > Streptophyta > Magnoliopsida > Arecales > Arecaceae > Metroxylon > Metroxylon sagu. The sequence goes on from JACVBY030000663.1 coordinate 2,707,943, forward strand.
AATATTGTACAGCAAGCTGAAACTTTATTGATCTCCAGGTTATGAGTAAATCACTCTTGCTACAACCACCACCTTAACTCACAGAAGTCCTTTCCTTGCTTACAAAGGAGAGGGTGGCCAAACCTGGTCATTTGAGTTCCCGACTTATACAAGCTTACAAATTTTGGATTACCTTGAAGACCTCTTAGGAAGACAGTTTGCTCTATAACACAATTATGGTGATCGTAGCAAGATTTCCATAACCTATAATTCCTTCCTTGCTCACAAAGGAGAGCCCTCATAGGAAGACAGTTAATTTGCTCTATAAACTATGATGGCAGAAATAAGATTTCCATAACCTAAAACCGATAAAGATTTAATACCATTCCTAGTCAGAATGGGACAAAAGGGTTTCCCAAATAGCCCACAAAGGCTTTCTGCAATGGCCAGCCTATAGTCCCTCTTAATCAAACCTAATCCCCATAGAACACCTACGAAGTTGCCAACATTGCAAAAACTGCCCCTACAGTCTTTGGCATCAATACCAAACTAAAACCTGCCTAAATCAAAAGGAAAATGAAAGAAAGAATGGAAGGAAGAGGAATATACATTAGAAGTCTGAGAAGTTCGACCTGAAAATGAAAAAACTCCTAACAAGGCAGAGTTCGCTATGGAACTGAACACAGAGTACCCACCTTGATGCCTCATTTGAAAACCTGGGAGTCAGATCACTTTAAAGATATAGCAACAGATATAAAAAACATGTCATGACAGAGATATATCAATCAATGTCAAATAAACCAGCAAACGCCAAGCTCATGATTAAATGTAATTACAGATGTAGTAACTGATAAAAGCCATGAGAATTATTATCTTATGATGGCAGTGCAAGGTCATTTCAAGAGAAAATAAACACACACAGTTCTCATTCAAGCAGATAACAACTGACAAGCTTTCCTTGTATAGTATCAAGAATTTAGCACTATGATGACATAGAATTGTTGGATATCTCCTCAAAGGAAGTAGACATATGAAAAGTAAAAATGAAAAATAAAGAGAGATTAGAAAATCAAGCTCTCTCTTGGCTGCTTAGATTTTGGATTGCGATTAAGATAATGTCCAAATTCAACACTCTCAGGACATGCTTCCTTTTTTTTTTAATCACAAAGTAAATTCCAATAAAAGAAGCTTGCCCTTCATATATTTCTCTTTTTCATTTTCCTACTTGAATGTAGCTACAACTGAACCTTCCATTATCAATAAATCAATCAAAATTTGGGGCATGTATTAAATCTGATTATAACTAGAATTGCTAGCTAAGTTTAAAATATGACTCAAATAATTCTAGAATTCAGTGACACTGACATATTTAATAAGACTTGTATTTAAGATTCCTGCACACATTCTCAGCTCACTTCTAGAACATACACCAAAAGATATAATGAGAGGATTATGAATATAGAAACACAGAGCATGCACAGATGAACCTCTTAACATAATGCACAAAGCTAAACTGCTAAAATTGTCCCAATAAATTCTGAACTATCTCTTGGTTATTGATTAGTCAACCGTATTCGAAACTAGAAAAAAATATTATAACTTCATTTCATAAACTAATTCCCTGCTGAAATACTATATGACCATCAAATAACAAAAGAAGAATTCTGTGAACTGATTTCGTTCTGCATTTTAACATGTCTGAGGCAGGTATCTTTAAAGAAACATGACTATCATACCCAATATAAGCAGCTAAAATTTTAGAGGAAAATAAAACAGTACTTTACATCTAGCGGGGATACTGATCACTTACTGCTGCAGAAGAACAAGCAGAGCTGAATCCCAAGATCAAAAATGCCAACCATTAGCACGCCAAAAACTCTGTGCATTTGCATTAACCCGTGCATCTTTGACCTTCAGAAAGAGCTTGTATGCAGTCTCAACTTTATTCATCTCCAGCAACTTGCTGTTCAGTTTGCTATAAATAACCTTTCCAAGACAAAAGCCTTTTTGCAGTGACTCCTCCACCACAAGCACAGCATTGTCCACCTGCCCTATATTGCAAAGTCCATTGACAATATACTCATAAACCTCCTTATCAGAAGCAAAACCACTTTCTTGCATCTCCTCCCAGATCTTCAGCACCATCCCACATTTACCAAACCTTGAAAGCCTCATCAGCAAAAGCTTATAAGCTTTCATTGACAATTTACAACCTACTTTTTTACTCTTTTTATAAATCATCACAGCAGCATGAGGAGGTCCAAAACTACACAAAGGCTCGATGAAATCAGTTATCATCCCAGTACTAGGCAGAATTCCTTGGTTCAACATCTCATCAAACATTTCAAGAGCATCTGCCACCCTTCTAACTTTCAGGAGAGCACTAATCAATTTGTTATACGTATGAATATCTGGCAGACAATTCTTTTTAGACATTTCTTTGTAGTATTGAATACACTTATCCAAATCTCCAACTGAAATAAAATTAGAAATCATCGCATTATAAGCCATGGTCTCTGGAACACAACCTTTCTCCTCCATCTTCTCAAAGACATCAACAGCATCACCAATCCGGCCAGCTCTTCCTAATGCCTCGATAAGGTGACAAAATGTAACGTTATCAGGGTCCAATCCTTCAGCCATCATCGCCATCCAATAACTCTCTATTTTGTCAACTCTGCCAAACTTGGCCCACCCACCGATAATTTCATTATATAACATGTTATCACAAGGTAATTTTTCTTTCATTTTGTTAAATAAAGAGCTAGCAACCTTGACATGAGACCGACGACATAGACACTTCACCAGTGCATTGAAGGACTCCGAATCAGATTTAGCTCCAATCTCCTCCAATCTATCGAAAAATTGAACTGCTTTAAAAACTTGACGAGCCCTTACAAAGCTATCCATTACGATCTCTATAGTTTCTGAATTGGGTTCTATCCCATTGTTCTTCATCTGAAGCAATACTTCTTCCACAAAATCGAAAAATTTCCTTCTTCCCAACGCCTTCAGCAGTACATTACAGGTTTCAACACAAGATGACATTTCTGGCTGCTCTACTGCCCAATTAAAGAACAAAACCATCGCCGCACCTCCCAAATTTCCCCTGTTCAATACATCTGCGAAGATATCCGCCGTGACATCAACACCGGTCGATGACAGGGCGGATTCGATGGCTGATTTCCCTCTGAGCTTCTGAAGGAAAACCCCTCTGAGCTTCTCATCGGCCGAGAGGAGGCGATCCCCAACGCGTGCCAGGGTGGATTCCCGAGCTGGATTCGTCAAAAAAGGGCGAGGATTCGAGGATTTAGGGTTGATCGGGAGGAGATCGGAGAGCTCTTCGAGGACGAATCGCTCGGAGACCCTGGGATGCGATGGTTCGAGGGCACTCGAAGCCTCCTCGAGGAGACCTATGGAGAGAAATCGAGGGGAGAAGGAGGGAAAGAGAGGGTACCGGGTTCCATTGAGGGGACGGAGGAACCCTAGAAATCTGAGGGTTCGAAGAGCCATCGGGCGAGAAGAGAGATCGGTCGGGGTCCCTTACATAATGGCCGATCGCGCCCCTTCACCAGAACCAGCGAGCGTCCGACTATCGAATAAGTCCAGACAAACCCTTAATTAGAAATGTTTATAATATGTGGGTTTTATATGAGGGGGAAGTGGTAAAAAAAAGTGCTCAAACTAAATTACAACCAACCTCTCATCTAGAGTTATCAGAATTAGAGTAGATATCAACTCCATTGAAGGACTGAATCAATGGTTGAATAATTCAATCAATAAATCAACATTTAAATCATATAAACAGTTAAATTATAATTAAAATTAAAAAAAATAATTTATAATGTTAAATAAAGATAATTTTTACATAAAATATAACTAATTTGATCACTTTAAAATTAAAATTTTTAAAATTAAATTATTTAAATTATAATAGATATAATAACTATTCTAATACTTGGAATTAAATTTATATTTAAAAAATATAATAATATATAAAATTTTCTAAAACGGTTAGAGAGAGAAAGAGAAAAAAAAGAGCCAAATTGCTTAGAAAAAAAGGATTAAGTATAAAAGATAAAAAATTCTTAAAAAATAATATTGAGCATGAAAAAATCAATCCAATTTTGATAGTTCACACTATGTTTAATTTTAACATATAAAATTAATTTTAACGCAGAACAATATGCTTCCACCATCGCAGCTCTAAGGCTATAAAGAGATCCATCTACCATCCAGGCGTGCAGAATAAATCAAGATCAGGAACTGAAAGATCGACAAAATTCGACAAGGGATTCACCAGTAAAATTGCAGTCATGCCGATTGCTGGGACAAGTCCCCAGAGACCCGATTGCTGGGACGCGTCCCCAAAGACGCTGAACATGAATCTAGAAGAACTAACAAAATATTCAGGCCGTAGGGCCTTCTAATACCGCACGAGGCCATAATCTAATGATTACTCAGCGGCCACGGCACACAGCGCGCACAGATTTCTCAGCGACCACAATATGATGAATTTTCAAGCAACATACTAATTTGGTATCTTCAAATGCCGCTGCTCCATCCAGATACCAGGAAAAAAAATAAAAAATAAAAAATGCAAATACCGTGAAATAGCAGTGCTGAGAAGGTACATTGCCAGATAGAAACTCACAGCAATTTGAATATCAAGGCAAATAAAATACTCTGATATGATATTTTAAACCAAAATTAACATCAACATATATTTAATCAAACAAGCAAGCAAATCACTAATAACCAAATACTAAATATACCAGCTAAACACAAAAACTTGCAATAAAATACAATTGAGTCTTGCAGTATCTTTATGCGTCTGAAGACACTTGATTTCTCATGAAACATTGAAGATAAATAAAATTAAGATCAGCTCAGACTTCTAAAAACTACACTCCAGATGATGCTACATATGAGACCAAATGGCCTGTTGAAGTTGAGTTTCACTTCTTTGCTTTCTTAGGTGCCCTGCAAGAGACATATAATGCCAGCACTCAATTCTTCCGTGATATAATTCGAAGCGGCTGAAACAAATTTAAAAAAAAAAAAAAAAAAAAAAAATCCATATAAAATTCCTTACTCTGCAGGTTGAGAAACTGGCGCTGCTACTGGTGCTCGCTCGCCTGGACCCTGGTTACATTATGTGCATATAAAGGGGAGAAGTCACAATTGAGTTGAGAAAAATAATTGGTCAAAATGTTGACTTCGTATACGGGCACATGCAAATCTTCTTTGAAAGAAACCCAAATCAGCTTACAAATAGCCCAACATATCACACTATGGATCCTATGGATCAAATGATATCCAGTTATAAAATAAATAACTTATGTATCCAATAACCGACTGAGAAAATTCCAAAAATAGAAAATAGCATTCTTACATTAAATGGCCAACCAAGGGTGATTGGTAGGTGAGAAAATAAGTAGTGAATCACGCACCAACAATTCAAAAGTAGGTATTAGTTCAATATGATTCCTTTTGGGGGGGAGGGGAAACACTTCTATGATGAAACTTATTCACCTAAGACAGATACGGAAAATATTCCTTATCATCACCTTTATAGCCTTCACTCCTTTCAGTATCAAATACAAAGTAAATAAAAACTTTCGGTTTAGCACAATATAATGATGGCCACATGAACAAAAGAGAACCCTGAATTTCGGCCCTCTTACAAAACAAACTGCTATTGGTTCTTAAACAAGCCAATAAATTCTGATCCCTTCAGCCGGTAAGAACCATTTGCTATAAATAAAAAAAACAGGTTACAGGTTCCAGAAACAAGAAGCCAAAAAAAAAGGGAAACCACAACAAATTAGTGTATCCAGTTGTTTGCTGCTAAAGAATTAGAGCAGCTAGTTATTGTTCATTGGCATCTCATCCCTAAGGGCTTTTACCCTTCATGATGTCCAGGGTTCAATTTCTGGGTACTGCTCGCACAAAAACAATTTTTTTAGAAAAGCAGGAACCCCTTTTCTGAAGAAAAGAAGTAGCACATGTGCTGATTAATTTCAATATCCAGAACTGTAGACTTCATAAAGACATGAATCAACATGATTAAGTTCATCTTAATCATGTTCGGAATTAAGGATTTGTTGTTGTATAAAGACATGAATCAACATGATTAAGTTTGTCTCACCTGAGCTAAGCGCTCCTCTCTCCTAGCAATCTTCCTTTCTCTGCTTGCCTTGCTCTTAGCCCGCTTGGCTTCAAACTGGTCAGACAAAGTCTTCTCTCTTGCCTTCTCAGCCTTAGACTTGTGAATGCTCTCCATAAGCACCCTCTTGTTCTTGAAGACATTACCTTTCACCTTCATATACATGTCATGATACATGTGCTTGTCAATTTTCTTTGATTCCCGGTACTTCCGCAGCAATCGCCTCAAAACTCGCATTCTCCTCATCCACAGAATCTTAGTAGGAAGCCTAGCCTCCCTAGTGCCCCGGCGCTTACCTGAAGAATTCACAAAATATTAAATAAAGAAACATTAATTAAAATAGACTAGTGCTTGCATCTTTTAAACACTTGCATACCATATCCAGAATGGCGTCCCTTCCTCTTGGCCTCCAATGCTCGCCGTGCACGAGATCGTGAGTGGATCTTCATGGGCTTCCTGATAATGAATCCATCTTTGACCAACTTTCTAATATTTTGGCCTGTATTTCCAAGCAAACAGGCAACATTTTAAACAGTGAATAATGAATTACATGTTATCGATATGAACATTATTTTATTCCACAAATCTTGTCAAGAGTAACCAGAGATTTAGGAAAACTATAAGGTCAGAAAGAGGAAATTTGACAAAAAACTGAACAAGTGGATGGAGTTTCCTTTCAGCTTGCAGGGCCAATTTGTGGGGCTGTGACAAAGGAACAACCTTAACAAAGACCGTACTCTTTAATTCCATGTCTCTCTTACATTCAATTCACTGCATCAGCTAGGTGGCAATGGAAGATGAAAATTGCTTAATATTTGCTAACTTGCTTTACTAAGTTTTCCCTAAAGAGGGGTAAGCTACCACTGCAAAACATGAATATTATCTCACAATTTCTTGTTGCATCAATATGTATTTTGATATATGAACTAGCCACTTGACAGCATTATTAAGCATGTAAGTGGAAAATAATATGTAGGGGAAAAAACAAAGATCATGATGAGTGATGTAACGTAGATCAAGGGCACTATCACAGATGAGCTTAAACATTACGGAACCTTAAAAAATAAAGAAAAAAAATTTGACAATTTAGCCCTCTGGCATAAAAACATTGAGCTAAAAATAGGTGACTAAATGGTACGAGCCATCTAATGTTTGAATCAAACATGACAATTTAGTCCCTTTGGGAAACAAGAAGTCAGTAATCCTCTGAACAGATGAAGTTCATATCAACTAAAGAGCAGTAAGAAGGGAACATATTATTGTTTATTAAATTAAACGAGTATGGGAGGCAGAACTATGCTAACTCATGCCCCAGATCATTTCTGCTAAAAATCTAAGCCTTTCCATTTCCACCCGTCGTTTAACTGAAACAACGATAATATTATTTAATTTTTAACTATTCAATCATCTAGCAGTGATAAACACGTACATGCAACGTCCCGTAGCGCCCACCTCAGCCTTAACCGAGTAAAAGATAACAGTATTACACTTCTTTTATTCCGCGCTACATATAATCATATAATCTAATTGTATCAAAGTAATCACATTACAAACAGTCTGAACCAAACGGACTTAAGCCTTCAACAATGAAAACCATATCAGAACACTTGTTTCTTACCCTATAACTAAATCTAGAAATCAAAGTCCACAACCACATCAAAAACAAAGCAATCAGTAAACAACCCTCAAAACCCTAATCCCCTAGCCGGCATCGGAACCAAAAGGAACTTAAGCCCCAGCATCAGATTTACTCCTTTTAGCCTACAGCTACATCTAGAAACCAAAAAAAAATCACGCATATCCATACATCACAAGCGAAAATTTAACAACGAAGACAACAAACAGATCCTGATCAACCATCCGGACTCATCTCAGATCGAGGGTTCCTAAGCCTTACGCTAACACAAGAAGAGGGCGAAGAACTTACGAGAATTGGCCATGGAGATCTCATTGACTTCATTGGGATCCAACCAAACCTTTCCTCGCCCGCACTTAAGCACGCTGGCAGCGAGCCGTTTTTGAAGTTTGAGCGACACCATCGCTCGCTCCTCTCTCTTGCTTCCGCTCTCGGTCTGACCTCGGCGGAGGGATTGGGGAAATGCGGCGACGGGGAGGGGGTTTTAAACGCGGGGACGGTGCGTTGCGTTAGGGTTTGCGTCCTCTGCGGCTCCGCCCTGGGTTACTTGGGCCCAAAGTTTGGTGGGCTGATCAATTGACTTAAAAACTTTAGTTTGATTCCGGATTGCTCAAAGTTCCATTCGTCACGCTACCGCAGGACCAGCCCCGTTTAGTCTTCTTGGAGAAACTTTAGACTGGGTCTTTATTTTATTTTATTTTATTTTATTTTATTTATTATGATATGGTGGTACCCATAAATAGGTTGCACTTCAAATATCAAGGTTCTAAAATGACGATATAAGCTATTGATGTTTAAAAATCAAGAGTGGGCTAAGCTTTCTTATACATGGAAGAAATTTAATTAAATTTTAAAAGGTTTGGATCAACATTATGATTAACTTTCAAATCATGTTAGAAGAATATATTTCTACCAATAAAAAATTTCCTATACAATGCCAAGCAAACTATAAGTCTATTATAGTGTGAATTTTTTTTTTATTTTCTGAATAAATCCAAATATAATATCAAGTCGTTTTTGATATTTATGCTAGCTAATATTATCATCTCCTGCATGCACTGTAGAATGATTTTTAATCCATGTTGACCGGAGAATAATGTGCTTGTCCACCAAGAAAGATTGGATGATGTTTATTTATATCAACATCATTGCTTTTTTGATAGAATATATGCACGAAAGAGAGGAGTGGATGGATCAAAATATCTCAATGATGAGGTTCTTTCTTTTTGGCATATCCAATACAAAGGAGGACGTTCCTTCTTTGAGATTCCTTCAAAGTAATTTTGATATATATTTATATTAAAACATTCATATATATGATCAATCAAGTACAATAAATGCTTAAAAATATTAGATTGATCAAGATTTAATTAATTACTTATGCAAAATACTTCAAGAAACTATATTTGGTTACTTAACCAATTATACAAGAGGTCTTGTTTAGATGATTGATTATTGAAATTAATTTTTTTAAGAAATTCATGCAAAGAGAAGTTCTTTCTTTAAAAAATAATAAATAACTATTAAAAAAAAAGTTATTAAAAAGAAGTCATCTTTCAAAAGTTATTACTTAAAATAACTTCCGATCTATATGGTTGATTAAAGAAAGCAAAAAAATATTTGCTCTTAAGGTATTAGATACAATAATGGTAATATTATCGAATGCTAGTTTTTTTATTTTAGATGACAATCCAATGAAATGTCTAGTCTTACCGTACTCACATAAATTTAGAATCCAAGGTTTTTTTTTAATGAAATTGGTTCTTTCAATATGACTCTAATTCTATCTAATGAGATTTTTGCTACTATAGTTCCCACTACATCTGGATGGTGCTGTAAATTGTAAAAAGTTTAAGTGTATAGGGTATCGACTAAAGAGATGAAAGGATTAAATAATGATCTTAAATAGATGGAATTGAAAGATAGTTTTTTTAAAAAATATTAGAAAAATATAATAGCTAAACTCAAACCCACTATGAATGAAGAATCTATATCCACATCCAAGTTAGGTGACTTATCAAATGAAGGTTCATCATGCTTGCATACGAAGGTTAATGGACTTGTAAAGTGGGGATTCAACCTCCTCACGCTTCGATGCCATGGAACGTATGAAGTAGGGGATCAACCTACTCATGGGTGGAGTCCAGTGATTTGAATTTTTTTTTTTTTTTGTTTAATTTTTTGGGTAGCATCAGGGAAGTGCCTCGAGTCCCGTCTCACGTAAAATAGTCAAATTACTTCTTTGTGGGATTCAAGAGTTGTGATGAGAGTAGTAGAGTTGATATATTCTTTTTCTTCTTGTCATAATTAATTAATTTTTTTTATTGACTTACATACACATTATATCACAATTTTAATCAATTATATCTATTAATTCTTTCTCCAATCTCTCTTTTAATATATATATATAGATGAATTTAGCTACATTTGCATGTAGCCAAAGCCAAATCCGATCATCTCTCCCGCCAATAGATTTGCACGAATCTTGAAGCAAAAAAATTACGTGTTAACCATTATTTTCTACCTAAAAATTTTCAATGAAATAAATAAAACATATGAAAAATAAATATAAACACTAATTATTTTAGAGATAATAGTAAACACTTATCTTATATAATAAATATCAGTATGTCTAGAATAAATAGCTAGATTGAACTGATAAACACCTAATCTATCTGAAATAAATAGAAATTATAGGACTGGAGATATGATATTTTACGTGTGATTTTTACGTGCCTCATGCCATGAGGCACGTAGAGGTTGAACACATTACACATAGGCATTGGCTACACGTTATATTCATCTCCATAAACGAGCCTTACTTTTCGCAATTCACTATGTGTAAAATAATTTCTACTTATTCTTCAATATTTTTATTCACCATTTAGATTAGGTGTTTATCAGTTTATGTTAACTATTTATTTTGAATATGTTGTTGTTTATTACATGGGATGAGAATTTATTATTGTGCTCGAAATGGTTAATGTTTTACTTTCATCATATTTGTGTTTATTATTTCCCTCTTTTTTATTTTCCACATGCTTCTATTTATTTCATCATTTTTTTTAAGTAAAAAATAATGGTTAATTGATAGCTTTTTAACTGAGCTCTAATGGTGATCTAATGGTAGGGTAGGCAACTGAATTTGGGCTTCGCTATATGCAAATGTAGCCAAGTTTAAGTTCAGCTCTCTCTCTCTATATAGAGTTGCACTTAACTATACTTGTTAATAAATAAATTCAGATACAGTCGCTCTTTTCGTCTTTAAATCTATATGGAACATAAATCCCAAAGATAGAAAAGATGGGATGACTTCGAAATCCATATGGATTCAAGAATAGAAGGAATTACTGAATTCAAAACTTAATTACATGCGAGTGCAACCATTCGTACTTGGCTCAAAGTTGCCAATAAATCTCGATCTAATATCTTTTACTTTATTTTTAAGGATCGGAATACAATATCATGCAACCTTGAATCCAAAAGATGAATTCCATTGAGTAGATGTCCCAATAACCAAAACTGAGAAAGTTGGTGACCGGATGCAACCTTGAATCCAAAAGATGAAATTTTGACCGAAGCCAAAATGGGGAAGAATAGCAAACAAATACAGCTGCTGCACCTTATCATAAGCATATTCCATATCAACTTCGATCATCATTAAGGTTCTAGATTTTGGTGCTTTCTCCAACAGATGCATAATCTCCTGTGCTAGGGACGCATTGTCCACAATATCACTGCCATGAACAAAGGCCTCTTCTTCTTCAAAAATCATTTAAAGCATTACACCTTTTAATATATCTATTAGGATCTTAGCCACCATTTTATATCAAGTATTACATAGACTGATTGGCTTGTAACCCTTTGGCTCCCTAGGGCTTGCCTTTTTTTGGTGATAAAAGTTTGACTTCGAAATAATAGGCATCTCACCTGTTTGAAAGAACTTTTTAACTGCTTTAAAGACATCACGGTGAACAACGTTCTTGAATAGAGGTTGGAAACCATCTGAGCCAGGTGCCTGATTGGATGACATCTGTAAAAACTTCCTCATCTTGCACGATGGCACCATGGATCAGATGATCGGCATTTGTTACATGTATGGAAATTGAAGGGAGATCTAGAATGGGGCATTGGAATTATGAATCTTCCAAGAGTGAGCCTTGGTGCAACCGTAAGATTGCTCCCTTGTAATTTAGAGGTCAAGTTTAAAAATATGGAAACCATCTCACTGCATGCGAAAGCAAGGCTGTGCAGATCCAATTTTACAATGGGAAGAGCCAAGTGCACTGGACTCTGTTTTTAAATTAAGTAGTCTCTGAAAACCGTCCTAATGTTGCCCTCAGATTCCACCATATAACCATCCAGACTGGCTAAAATAGTGATTCTATTCCCGTTCCTTCTTAAGGTACTAGACCTATGGAAGTTCTCCGACCTTCGAGCCATCCGCGATCTTTAGGGAGCTCATGGGAGGAGAGGAGCCGAAAGACGGTTACTCCAATAACATTATGTTCCAGGTAATAAGGACATCTTGGCTCCTCCCCTACAATTTTTTTTTTTTTTTTTGGTCCCTATGATCCGTGACATTCTGTCAATTAAAAAGTTTCGGAGGATAAACAAAAATGTCTTTTTATACATTACTAGGTGCAGTTATAATATATGCACAAAGCGTCAATAAAAAAACCTTCGTACCTATCAAAAATCTTATATGGGCAATTGAAAAATGAACATATAAACCAGATATATAATTACAACGGAATGATATATTTTTGTTGATTCTAAGAGGACGATGCATAAGCTATGGGCTTAGAAAACATAAGATTCTGGGTAAATGGACATTCTTCTCCCTCATTTTTAACGGTTCCAATTCTCATTTTCCAACAGCCAGAATTTGGTAGTGAATGTAAAATCATTTAATTACACGCTATATATGACCACACTTATCTATTCATCAAAACATTATAAATGTGGAACCGTTGATAAGAGGCATGTGATAATCATTATGTACAAAGGATTAGTTATAAAATGATTCAATATAGTGCAAAACAGGCACCCACCATTATCCTAACCAACAATATTTCACCAGGATGTCACTTAATTTGGCAAAACAGATTTACAAGTAGCTCACCAAGCTATCATAAACATAATAAGATTGCATAAAGAGGGCAGGATGGAATACTTTGCTTATATAAAGAATCAATGAATCATGAAGCTATCCCAACATATGCATTCCCTTCCCTTTTGGGCTACAAGTTATTCATGTAAGGCCCTGAACTTCTTTTATAATTTCTTCAATCTCAAATACATGTACAAGCCGCCAAGCCACCGCAATTATAGAAGAATAAAACCTCAGATGTTACAGAGCAATACATTCAATGAATCAGATGAAGCCTAATGAAAAACTTGAGGAGATGCATAGAACTCACTTTCATTGAAAACTGGCCTCAAATCCTCATCGCACATGAAATCAAGGGGAAAAGAAACAAGATGGCCCCTCACTGACTGTAGCCTCTCCACCGGATCTGTATATTTGATATCACCATTCTGATAGGACTCAAGCTTCTCAGGAGCAATACCTAAATCAATAGTAGCATGCTCAAGTTTCTCCTTCCAGTAGGCAGTGCTTTGTCGGAAGGCAGCTCTGCACATATTTGAAATTCTTTAAGAAGCTGGTATGATACTATGGCCAATTAACCAGACAAAAATGGTGTTAACCGTGAATATATTTACCTGGAATGGATGAGGTCATTGGGCACACATGAAAAGACGTCCTGGTAGATCATAGTATTGGTCTGCCAAAGAAACACAATTACCTCAGAGAGTGATGGATAGTAAGAAGAACTGAGTAACAAACCTGATAATGATGCATAAGAATTCATAATCTCAGATAACACACTGGAATGGATACTAGCAAACAATGCTTGGCTGGATATAATTAACATCAAAATGAAGCAAGCAAATGGGATGAAAATGAAACACAAAACAATACATACAAGTAACATCAAGCTTTGACAGACTATACAGCTGTCAGTTTGAAAAGTTTGTCCCATTCCAAAACTGTGATCAAGCGCAGCAAGAGCTAATTAATATGCTGGATGGTCCTCTATGATGACAAAGTTGGTCACTAAGTTTTAGGGAAAAATAATATGACATAATCATAAGAATATGAGTTCCTCAGATGGGTCCTAAACAAGTTTTTTTTCCATTTGTTGACAAGACAAGAGACAATACATAAGCCAACCAAATCTCCATGCAAGAGAACTCCCAAATGATAAAACTAAGATAATCAAGGTTTTCAAGCAAGAAGTTGAAAATAACTACCCTGTTTTTTTTTTTCTGGTTATAAAATAAATAATTGTCAATTTTTTTCACCTTTGCAGTGGCCATCCAGATGTCTCTGTATGTTGCATCATCCACGGGATCACGAATCAGACTGATCTGCAAGAACTCAAAAAGAAATTTATTAAATAAGAGACTTTGAATGAGCTTACAAGCATTCACAACTTGCATTTTTGAAAAAGGTGCAGTGGAATTCATGTTGCCACGCAGGCACCTCGATAACTGCAGAAGAAAAGTCATTCTACTATTAACAAAAGAGAGACATCACTAGCTTCACCCGCCTTGTTCTCAAAGAATTGAACAGAGGCAGACAAGGTGACAGACGAAGGAAAGGTAGGGATTCTGTCAAGAAAATGCTACAGAAAAGAAATCTGATCCTGAAGAGATGATGCAAAAGAAAAGAAGAGTATCAGCAACAACAACACAGGGAAGATAAAAAGGAGGGGGAAAAGAATAGATGTATGACAGCTAATGATATCTCTAGTAAAGTAAAATGAGTAGGCTTTTAGTGATGGAAAGAATAGCAAAAACTTGACAAAGAATTCCCCGGTGCACACCCTCCCCACACACACAAACAAAAAAAGAAAAAAAATCTGAAAGTGAAATAAGAAATCTCAAAGAAAAAACCCAGTAATACACAACATGGAAATCATAATGCTACAGTGAAAATTAAGGATGGAACTGGTTTCAAGGGGAATGTTCATACTTTTCATCTATCACTTCACATGGCAAAAACAAAGGAGGTCAAAATAGGATATTGAAGAATCCTTAATCATAACCATAAGCATTTAGCATTTTCCCAACTATTTGGGACTGGCTTCATAGATTCACATCTACCAAATATTCCTGTTTACGATCACCTATGATGTTACTCCATATACTTGATAGGAATTCAACCCATAATCTCAAGGAAGATGCATCGACGTGCATTTAGGGCCACCTAACGTCCCTTGCCTATCCGATGTGGAACTATCCCACTCTCCAAAATTCCTTCCTTACAACCTCCAACCATGTTATTTTAGGTCTTCTCTTCTTCTTATAACCTTCAACATAAATGAAAAACTCTCTCCTTACTAAAGCCTCCTCAAATCTTCCTTGTGCATGCCTATATCATCTCAATCAATTCTCCATAATTTATCTTCAATTGATGCAACTCCTACATCTTTAATACATTTGTTCTTTTTACTTTATCTTTTTTATTCTCATAACATATCCATCGTAATACTCTCATTTCTGCCATATTCAACTTGTTTTCATCTACTTGCTTTATTACCTAACACTCATCCATACAACATGGCAAGCCTTACTGTTGTTCTATAATTTTTTTAAAAAAATTTTCAAGCTATGCATTTATCACATAGTTTTCAAGAAGCACCTACCCACTTATCCAATCAGCTCTGACTCTATTACATATCTCCATCTATATCCCTATCATTTTGTATAATGGAATCTAAATAAAAAATTGGTTATTTTATGATATTTTTGATCATTGGTCTTAATTCGTATCACATCTTTGTTTCCATTCTCACTAAAGTAACATTCCATATACTCTGTCTCTATTCAACTAATATTTAAGCCTTTGTCCTCTAAAATTTTCCTTTATAAGTCCATTAATATTTAATCTAGTTCTCTTTTGATCAATCAATATTGCATCATCTGCAAATAACATACTCCACAGTGCACCTCAAGTATTAATAAGTTCATTTGTAATTAGTGCAAAAAATATGGACCTAGTGTTGATCCTAGATGTAAGTTTATAGTAATTGGAAATACATTTGTTGTACTAACGACTCCTAATATTTGTCAAAAATCAAAATAATTCAAGTTTGGAAGAAGCCATTATTATGTAATATATATGTATGTGCATGCGCGTGCACAAGAGGGGGAGGGAGGGAGGGAGGGAGGGAGAGAGAGAGAGAGAGAGAGAGAGAGAGGAGTGTGATAGGGGGTCGAGAATGTAGACATATTTAAATTTAGAAACTAACCTCTCCAGCACGAAGACCAAGGTGTTCTGACCATAGAGATAGGCGCAAGCTAAGAGAGAATTTTCCAGCTTTCCTTGGCTTTCCATTCATATAAGAATCAACAAATTCTTTATCTTCAATAAGTACACCAATCTGAGCAAACAAAAAATGGGATCAGACAAATTTAAGTGATGCAAAAAAATTAATGAAATAAATACATAGAACAGAAAGCTGATAGTATCACTGAATAAATTGATCCACTTAAAGCAGATTGTACAGAAAAGGGTAATTGAAAGTTACCAAAGGAATGAACTTCTAGCAACACTTGTGGGAAAACATCTTGGAATTAGTCTTATTTTTGGCATATGAGACACTCAATAGCAAAGCAAACATAAACACAAACTTTCTTCGATACAATGGAAATATGAAAGGCTAAGATACGATCTGTGAGGTGTTACCCATTGATTAAACCAAAAACAATATAGTCGGAGCACAAAAGAAAACAGAAGGCCTAGCAGTACACAGATATCAAACCCATACTAATTTATGTCTTTGAGCATGCATGCCTAAAAACACCCATCCATCCATCCATGAACATGTTTGTATAAATAAATGGATTTTGACTTGCAAATTATAATAATAGAACCATACCTCAGAGTCCCTTGATCCTAGCAAACTTCTGTCATTTATATTAGCTGAACCAATCAAAGTTATACGATCATCAACAATCATCAATTTGCTGTGAACATATACCTGAAAGGAAAACAAAATCCTTTACCAAAAACCTAGTCACATGGTATTAACTCAAAATTGAGAATATAAGAAACACAAATCAAAACAAGCCATTGAAACTCTGATTTAGCCATTTATTATGGCCATAATATTTCATAGCAAATAGCTAAAAAATAGCATTGGTAAACATTATCAAGGATGCCTATATAAAGAGTTTCATAAAAGAGAGATGAATATAAACAAAATGATACAACACCAACTACTCCCAATCTTAACTGAATGCCCATGATTGAAAGGGCAGCCTTTTCCAATAATTCATGCACATACACACCCATATAAGCATGTTTGTTCATGTCCACCACACCAGCAGGCACATGTACAGTAGGACGGATATTCTCACAGATAAGCCATGTAGAATATAATAATATATCAGTGGTGCTAAAAGTACAAGCATAGATGAAAACCACCTGGATGCACTGGAAAGACACAAACCAATACCTTTCCAACCCCACTTTGACCCCACCCAACATCCTTTGCAGGACTCAAAAAGCATGCATGGAAGTAAATATTTCACAAAGCAGATGAAAATCACCTAAATGTGCATGTATGCAAAGCATCTCTGAAAACTTCATGATTATTTATTAGGTTTTTATGCACTTTCTAAAATTAGCTTCTATAGGAAGTTCAAAATGATATCGTAAGGAAAATATATGCATTACAGGAGGCTTTGATACAACGAGATTGGATATGTTAAGTCTAGGTGAGAAGTCAATTGATGTTTTATCACTCACTTCGGACGTTAAGACTAGATTTAAAATTATATATAAAAAAATAAACATTGTAAGGGCAAGGGGACTCACCTGATTAGTAACCAGAGGGCCTCCATCATAAAGTCTACCATGAGCTCGAAGACCATAGAAAGATATATAATCATGTGCTTTAGGACCCATTATATCATAAAGATTCTGCAATATTGAATTTGGCCCCCTGCAAATAGTTCGGTATTGCCAGTGCATTATTGCCCTTACAGATGCAGCACCACCATCATCAATGCCACCCTGTCGCAAAAATGTTCAGAAAAAAAACTAATAAAAAGAAAACGAAAAAAAAAAAAAATCAAATATGAGCTGTTCCAGCCATAGTACCTGGAATCCAGGTAAGAGCGGTATGATTATGATGACCCGGAAACACTTCTTTTCTTTCTCTGCCCGCATAATTCGCCTGTACAATGCTTCTAAAACACGGTTCCTTATAGTATCATCTCCTGAAAGACCTGATATGAAAAATTGATTCTGGCAAAGGTGCCAGCGGAAATAACAGATAGTCAGACTTAAACACAACTAAAAGGAAGATCCTTATGTGTGTGTGAAGTAGGGGGATAGATAGCTAGATAGATAGATAGATAGATAGATAGAGAGAGAGAGAGAGAGAGAGAGAGAGAGAGAGAACATAACAAAATCTGCAAAACATTACAGGATTGTTTAAATGTGTCAAGATCATCTGAGAAACTATCCTAAACAAATTCATTTTAATAATCAAACAAATGCTTCTAACATATAAGAAATATTTATATGCTACTAACATTTTGAGGCATGTGAGGTTCATGTTGTCGGAAGACTTGTATCAAAAATTAGTCTGCATTCTGCAAGGTTCTAACCCCAAAGAGTAGCTAATAGAACATGAAATGTGTCAAGATCATCCGAGAAACTATCTTAAACAAATTCATTTTAATGATCAAACAAATGCTTCTAAAATAAGAAGTATTTTTTAAAATTCAAAAATTAACCAAATAATATTTATGCCACAAATACTACTGCTTGGTTCATACCATTCTTATTCTAATGAGAATGACAATTAGTTCCATTTTTAGAGTGCAAATGCAATTCATCCATTTAAGAGAATGGTGATTCCAAAGCAATAATGATCAGGGGCGGAGCCCTGTTTATTGTTGGGGGGCCCTTGGGGCCAAAATTTTTGAAGTATGGTAAGGTAATTTTATTAGAAGGGGAGGTAAGGTAGTGAAATAAAATTGATGGCAAGGGTAGTGAGCAAGAGTTTTTTTATTTCCTTAAAGCTGACCTCCCCAGAAAAAGTTCAAGTGCTATAATATATAATAAAAATGGTACGATAAAGTGAGGCTTACACTAGTTATAAGAAAGAAGTAGTTTCATGTTCTATCAAAATTTATACACTATATAAATTTATTATTTGATTCAATATGACATTTTATGATTGGTTATCTTTTACTTTTGCTTGTTAGTAAGATGTTGACAAAAACATGGCTTATATAAAAGAAAATGGTAGGACCAATTCTTGATTTTCCATTATCAAAACTTCAAAAAGTGATCTTCTAGCATTTTTAGAAGAGGCACACCATACATGCAACAAGAGATTGAATCTTGGGTAGAGTCCAATTGTTAACTTATGCTATTTCTTGAGCCCCCAAGATCCTCGTGGACGAGGAGGAAATTTTCAGGTTTAGTTTTCTCAGAGTCCATCTGTACAAAAAGTTTTTTTGAGGTATTTTACCATTTCTTTTATAATTTTTTATACTTGCATTATTACATATGCCAAAAATATTATAATATAACTCAGGCCCTCCAAAGAGAGAATTTCTGGCTCCATCACTGATATGTTTGGTCTAAACTGCAATTTCCATGGTTCGGTCCAGCATGTGGGACCAAATGTAGCATCATTGTTAGGGACATTCATCATTGATAACTATGCCTCACATCAAACATTTCAAGGCTACATAAAACATAATTTTGTCATGAATCATCAGTGTCCAGGTTCAAGATAAATAATTCAAAGTGCATCAAATCAGAATTTATTTGAGCCCAAAAGTATTTAGCAATCAAATCTCCATGATAGGTTGCCAGAATATACAATTGCACGTGGCATGAATTATCAATATTATAATCAGTTTTATGCCTATATTAGATTTAATTGTCATCCTCATCTACTAACTGAATTGGCCTTATATCACAAAAGAGGGACAGTGCAAATTGAATTTGCTCAGAAAGAACACATTTTTTAGTATTTCTATATTTCACTGTATTAACATAGCAGGCTTTTTTTTCTTTCTTTCCTTTCTTTCTTTCTTTTTTTTTTTTTTTTTCCAAACAGAAATCCTCTTTTAATGCAAAGGTAGGTTGCTCAATGTCCTTTGAGAAATTGCAAACACTGACTCAAGACTTGGCCTGACTTTTGTTTTTGTGGTCCCATCACCCCTCCAGCCTTCACCTAGGCTGAAGACAAAATATGATTTGTTTGGTATTACATTTCTTAGTTCCCCATGTCTTTATTTTAGCTTTCTTTGTCCTCTTTGGGAGATTTCCTCTACCTTCTCTGATTGGCCTGCACACACACTGACTGGACCGTCCACAACCAGCAGCTATTCACCCAACATCGGATGCTATCTAACCATTTACTGCAACTGGTATCTCTTATTTCATTTTTACTCTCTCAATTTTAAGCCCCTGATCTCCCACTCTCTTTTTCATTGCCTCTATTGAATACCAACATCACTGTCTGCTGTTTTATCTTTTTGCCTTCCATTTGTTGTTCATTTCTATTTTTCTTTCATACTGAGAGATTTTGGTTTTAGGTCTCTGTTCCATGCCACAATCTTGAGCAACTATGGCAATCAGCTATAACTTTTTAGCTGGCATTCAAGTAAGCCTTGATTAGACTAGTTGCATGTGATAGATTTTGCCACATAAATTCATTTTAATGGGACAGATCATTCTCCTGCTAAAGGTGATGATAAACATGAAAAAGTAATTTGTTAGCTGCTAATTTGTCATGGAACATTTGCACGCCAGTGTATTATCCTACCTAGTGAACATAGCTTGTTTGTCTTGTTGCAAAGGTAATAAGTGGTGATCAATAAGGCTCGTATGACCAAACTATAAGTGCTTGCAGGTATAGACTTACCCAAGTTTGCTTTTCTACTTGTCAAGGTCATCACAAAGTTACAAGTTTGTTCCCCTTATAATCAACCATTATGAGCAGTCAGCAACCCTCTAACTTGTAGCATGTTCCTTGTGTGTTCTAGCATTGAATGCACAATAGCCTAGACAAGGTATCAAAATTACCAAATGCTCATCCAATATCTGAAGCATTTACTCAAGGATTTAGGGACTTGTGGCTTACATAAGAATGTGTTACTAGATTATGACTTGGGTGGGCAATTTCAAACCCAACCTAGACTTGACCTGTCCAAACCAACCTATCAGGTTCACAGGTCAAGCATGGGTCAACTAATCTCGACCCACTAGCGGCTCAGTTGGGCATATGAGACAGGGCCGCTCAAGCTGACAGGTCATAGAGTGGTTTATGATATTTATATTTATATTGTATTCAAATATTTATTGTAATATATGAACCATTAAACCATTGCTTCTATGGCATAGAACTGAAAAGGAGAGATGAGTTGTAACACAAATGATCCAACAACTTAAAAAGTAGCCTATCCATTTAATTTAAAGCCAAAAACTAAATGGGCTTGGACCTCAAACAGGTCAGCAGGTTGATTGCAGTTTGGCCATTTCACTGCAGGTCGGGTTCTGGTCAAGCATTACTTACTCACTAGCATGTTAGGTTGGGTTGACCTCATATATCAACCACACCTAATTATGAGGAAACCTTTGCCCATGTGGCTAAGATGAACAATATTCAACAATTTTAGGACAGCAGTTCAAGCAGTTTGAGTCGGTAGGGTAAGAAAAAAAAAAAAGCCCAGTCCGGATATGATCTAGATTTGATGGGTTGAATGTAAATCGGGACAAGTTTTAGTTAGCCTGAATAAACTCAACTCAGCTCAACTCAACTAAGGTTTAATCTCAAACTAATTAGAGTTGGCTATATCAATCTTTTTCTTCTATTCTACTCAATTTAGGACTTCACTTTTTAAACGATGTTGAGATATCAAGTTCTTCCTTATTATTTCATCACACTTAATTTTCTACCTACGTCTATAACTCTTTCCTTCTACATCTGTTAAATCACTTCTTTGTACTCTTGCATCCCTTGATCTACTCTGTATATGTCATTCTTCACTCAATTTATTCTCGATTGGTACTACCTTAATCTTTTTATGAATATACCATTTCTTTTTTGTTTCTTATACATCACATATCCATCTTAGTAATCTTATTTCAGCCACACTTATCTTATGCACATGTTGTTTTTCAACCACTCAATATTCTATACCATAAAGCATAACTAGTCGCATGGCTATCTGATAAAATTTTTCTTTCATCTTAACATGTATCATATAATCACATAATATCTCACTTATACTCATCTTTTTTATTTAACCTGCTTTAATTCTATAGATAACATTCTTCTCAATATCTCTTTATGAATCATCAATCTTAAATACCAAAACAATCACTCTTACGAACTTCATTTTCCTTCATTTGCATACCATCTTCAACTTTTTTTAATTTTACTAAAAATACATTCCATGTATTCCATCTTGGTCCTACTTAGTCTAAAACCTTTAGATTCTAATGCATCCTACCATAATTCCAATTTATGGTTAGCCTCAATATTAATTTATCCACTAAGACTATATCATCTGCAGATAGTATGTATTAAGGAATACCATCCTGAATAGATTTAGCAAACTTATTTATAACTAAAACAAAAGGTGAAAGCTTAAAGCAAATCTCGATGTAAACCTATTATGATTAGAAATTCATTAGTATTACTATCGAAATTCTTATAATAGTAACTGTTTCATCAAACATGTCCTTAATTATATTAATATATGTAATACAAACTACTTTCTTTTCTAACACGTACTGCAAGACTTTTCTAGAGACTCTATCAAATGCTTTTTTTAAATCAATAAAAATCATATGAAAATCTTGTCTCTCTTCTCCATACTTCTTCATTGACTTTTGAAGAAGAAAAATAACTTCCATAATCAATCTTCCGAAAATAAAATCAAATTAGTTCTCCAACATTTTTGCATCACACTTCAATTTGTGCTTAATTACCTACACTCAAAAGTTTCATAGCATGGCTGATGAGTTTGATACCATGATTTTTAGAATAATTTTGAATACATTTTTATTCCTATAAATCAATACTATAATGCTATTTCTCTATTCATTAGGCATCTTCTTGGTCTTTAAAATCTCATTAAACAAATTAATTAGCTAAGTTACTCCCATGCCACCTAAACAAATTGATTGGCCTAGATAGCTTTTTTTGAAAAAAAAATCTACTAAAAAAGATAATGTTTATAATATTATAATTTTTCTTTATTAAAAAAGAAGGTACCAATAATTAGAAAATAGCTAAATAACAAACAAAAAATTATCCTCCAATATTAGAAGTCTTATCTTAATAATATAATCATCAAAATTAAGTGGCTCGATCTTGGACTTCGGGGGCTTGGAAGTTGGACCTTGGCCCCTATTTTTCCTTCAAATTGATTAAACTTGTCAATTCATTGGGTTCAAATGCCCAAGTCAAACAAGGCCCATATCTTGGGTATGTCAGGTTTGAATTAATCCGGAATTTCAAGAAATGAGAGAGCCTACCTTAGCCAAGCTTCTTGAAGGTGGGTTGGCAAATTTGGGTCAAGTATTGCCACCTAGATGGACATGAAGAATGTGTTTCTCAATGAAATTTTTTGGGAGCTAAACTAAGCCAGCCTTAGGCCTTCACCATGCTTCCCAATATGTTCATGTTCAGCAAGTACTCTGTAGTGGAAGTCTTGCTTCATGTCCTTTAGTTTGTCATTGTATATCACACTTTTGGCCAGATTCTGACCAGGAATTTTGATGCCATACAATGTTCAATTACATGGAGGACAACATTCATAATAATGGATTATTTTGCTCATGTATGTACATACAAACCATAAAAGACATCATCATCCATCTTATCCCAAGTCATATATTAACCTAGTTTAGCTAAAAATAGAATATGATATGATACATCCTATATGTGTGGATGCACGTTTAAGTACGTATATGTATGTAAGTGTGATGTGTGTGTACATAACAGAAGCATTGAAAAAGCAATGACTTGTCACTCCATACTTCATAATAATATAACATCAAGATCCAGTTGCTTCAAACAATACCAACATCACAAACTCTCAACATAATCATCTATTTTCAATTAGGCAACATTCAACAAGACCTCCCCCCCCCCACTCCTTCTCTAGATGTAATGGGAAGCATCTCAGACAAATCCAAAGTGCCTAGAGGCATTTTTTATCGAGATTTGTTCACTTATAACCCCTTTCTTTATAGATTAATTGCATATAAAGATTTTTTTTAAACACATTTGCAGATTAATATCATCTCGATCCCTCGAAATTTCATAAGAAGACCCCAAGTTAACACTCCATTGGCCATTATAGAATATTTAAATATGTTTTTTTCTCACGACTCTCCTTAATTTGTCTTTTGAAGCTTTTACCTAGTGAGTTATTCATGCTCCTGAATCTCATTGTTACCATGTTTGATTATAATCAAGACCTTAAGCATAGCAACAGCAATAGCGAGGAGCTCAACCAGATGTTGGTTGCATGGGTAGCTCACCACCTGGAAGCTCCAACGGGTCAACCGAGGAGAAGCACAGAAGGGAATCTGACAAAGGGAGGAATTGATCTAGACATATGTAAGAAAGAAGTCTTTATATGCCACAAACGTATGAATGGAGGAGTTATACGCAAAAAACCCTTTTACATCATAAAAAGATACAGACATACATCCTGGCCATATCCAAAAGTCCTCGTTTATCTGATACGCATATGGTGTGCAAGTATCTTTGATTCCCAGGTTGCGAGACACTACCATAACAAAAGAACCTTCGTTTTATTTCTTATGGAAACTCATTTTGCTTGGAGCTTCAAAACAAACTTGATCAGGATTTACACTAGCAGTTCAAACTTATTATTTTACCAAGGGTGCTTAAGCATGCAGTTCTTAATCAAGGATAGTTGAGCAATTAGAGTGAGAATTGAAAGCCAATAGCTATATAGAAATGAAAAGTCCTCACCTCAATATATACAAAGTGCTCCGCCTTTTCAATAACAGAAAAGTAGGCATTATGAATGCTTTCTTCAGTTTGGCTTGTTCCAGCAGACCATTGGCCAACACTTCTAATGATCTATACTCAAAAGTTGATTACAAAAATCTTAGTTTGTAGATAATGTACATATCAAACTCTAAGAGAATGGATCAATTTTTTTCTTGCAGATATGGAAAGGTGAAGAATTAGAAATCCTCAGAATTAGAATAAAGAATCAGAAAAATTGAGTAAAGTTTATAAATTTATGAGCACAATTCCAAAAAAGATCCCTCAATACAAGCATTGTGTATCTCTGTCAATAACTAATAATGTTATGAAAAGTGGCAAGATAAATGACTAGCCAGATAAATGTCTAGTCAGTGCAGAACAGTTTTGGTGATAAAAGTTTACACATCAAGCAGTAGTTTAGTCCACTTATTTATTCAGTTGTCTACATTATATATATATATATATATATATATATATATATATATATATGTATGTATGTATGTATGTATGTATGTATGTATGTATGTATGTATGTATGTATATGTATATGTATATGGTAAAACTTGAATCTATCAAAGAGGGGAAGGTTGAAGTTTAAGCCTAGATCACCTCTGACATTAGAAACTAGATTTATACCAACCTGACACCGACATTCAGTGCATGGACCAACTTGCCCAGCTTCATCAGCAGAGACAACTTGATCGCCTCGCTCCTGTGTTTCCCACCACTCCTTGCCCATATTCTGAAAAGGTGGCTGGGCCATCACATCAAAATGTGTTTCCTTCTGAAGCTGTGGGGAACCAACATCATCCACAAAAACTTTCATCTGCATGTCTTGAACTGAATGTTCAACTTTGGTCTTCCTAAAAGAAAAAGGCTGGCTCTGACTTGTTCTGTTTGGACTGTCTGAAAGGCTGTGATTTATGTCTAACCCATTAACCTCAATATTACCATTAGACATTGATGAGCCATCAGGCTCTTGAGGTAAAAGCAATGGGATGTCTTGACATGATGAATGAGAGGAAAAGGAACCCTGCCTTTTTATGTCTTTATGGTCGATATCTTCTTGCTTATTTTGGGTATCTGTTTCTCTGCCTTTTCCCATGTAATGTGGAATGACCATATGGTGTTGAGGCATCAGTAATGGAATTGCTTCTTCATTTGGAGCTTTATTTCTCTGGGTATGAAAACAGAGTACCAAAAAAAAATGAGAAAGGTCTTAAAGAAGTATAACACTGAAGAAATAGAACCACCACAGGATAGACCAACCTTTGCATAATTCCAGCGTTGAACAAAGTGTCTTGCTACATCATGACAAGGTGGTCCCCAAAGTGCGCAGTGAGCATCATGCCAAGGCATGCGAGGATATTTTCCACGATCCAATTCATCTTTCATTGTATCTTCCCAAGAATTTGGTTCAGATTCCCTTACATTTAGTAAAAAGACATTACATAATAAATAGGCAAAAAGTTGATTTATAATCTACATTTTCTTAGAATTCTTTAGACAAATGTCAACTGCATGTCTTAAACCTATGAGCTTATTTGAAGGATTCACATTAAAATACCTGGGATTATAGTAGTCCTTTCCAGGCCAAATCAGAGGGGGGAAATCACCAACTTTGTGCTCGAAGTTGTCATAACGACCAAAGCACAAATCAAGTCCTCCAATGAAGCATATCCGATTATCAACAATCACAATTTTCTCATGATGGGACCTAAAAATAACCATAAATTATCAAAGCATTATAAAATTGAAGCTATCAAAATAAATATTGATCAAGCACATAAGACAATTTTAACATATCTTAGAGTATAATTTCATACCATAGATAGACACCAGTTGAGAAATGATCTGGATAACGCAGGACTTTCACATTCTCATGAATATTAAGTAGTTTTCGCTTGCTATATACACTGTTGATTTTTAAAGCAAGAGCAACTTCTTTGTAAAGAAGGATGTAGATCTGCAAATTGTCACAATTAAAAATCCCAACTAAAAGATATTAGAATGTAATTCTATAACCCTCTAAATTTACAAATAGATGTTGAATTTACAAATTGGTGCTGCATGACATTTACGCCAGACAAAAACATTCCTAATTAAAACACAAAAACAAAAAAGAACGGTGAAATGAACCCCAAGATCATAATCAATGAAGCGGACACATCAACCACAATAGTGCGTAAATATTGTTGATATCAAGCTGTAAATACTAAATTTGAATTTCTAAAAGAGTACAAACGTTACATTAAAATAATTATTTAAAAAGGCACAGAGCATACTGAATGAAGATTCCAAATATGAGTAGTCATGGAATTCCTTTGATAAGAAATCCAGCAGTGTACATACATAGATAATAAAATTCTGGTGGAAACAAAATCAGGAGAGGGGGGGTGCGGGATTCATATAGCCCTACAGGACCCCCTAACAAGACTGCAATCCCCAGAAGGCAAAATGGAGCAACAAGAAACTAGCAGGACAAGTGATAGGACATGAAAAGAGAAAGAAAAACACAAAAGAAGAATCCAGCCCCCAGAACCATCCTACAATCCAAATTCAATGCTAGAACGGGATAATACGAATGCCACCCAAAGTCTCAGGATTGTGTTTCTCAAGAGAAGGCATAAAACAAAGATGGGTTAGAGCTACCTACAGATCTACACATTCTTAATATAAAAGCTCAAAAAGTTAACCAAGTTTTCCTCCATCACCAAACTTCAGGTCACCATCGATCTCACGCATCTTTAACAGCCTAGTGGATGCAAATGGCTGACAATACAAAGCTTTATATTATTCTAGAAAGATGGAAACAAGAATATCCTAATCAGCAAATATTTTGCCAATGGACATGAAGAAGCCAATCCCACATAATTAAGATACAATGCTGCCACTGAACAAAGACAATACCCATGATGGAGAGAAGAAAAAACTCTCTCTAAAGGTTGAGTTTCATAAGGTGGGTATGAAGGTGAAGTCATTTTTTTTTTAAGAAAAAGAAAACAGGGTAGAAGTGATTGGTTAAAAGTTGCAAAAAACAGAACTGAACAATTGCAATGATCAATAGTTCTAAGAAAACTGTCCAAACGCCTGAGCTTGATATTAGCTTCTTTCACCAACCAGTCAGCTAGCCAAGACTCAATAAACAAATAATGGAATTCTCTTTTTGGGAGAGAGAGTAGATTTCATATAAGATAGTGTCAGAGGCCACTGGATCACCAATTTCTATTTTCAGTCAGAAAATAACCATAGTGGAGTAGCCTTCTAATATCCTTGGAGTCCTTCAACATGATCAACATCTCAATGCACTCACATACCTCACTTCCCTAATTCAGTGGTTGTAGTAGATTAGTTCAAAAAGTGTACTAAACGAACTACCAAAGTGATCCCACAATAATTTCTGATTGTATATATCCTTGCTGAAGTGCCATGCACAGTCTGAAACAAAGAACCAAAGATTTATCACAATTGATCAAGCCTTCAGATAGGATTGGAGGGAGAATGCATTCAACCAAAGATGATGATTTCAGTTCTGAAATGACCAAACTTATGATCCATGTTGATAAACAGAGGAGGTCAAAGATTCCGCTTTGTTAAATTGAAGTGTGTCTTCACCTTTGAAAGTGTCATCCTACCATCCTAACAACACTCGAAAGGCTTGTCCATAATATTAAAGAATAATTTTGAATCCTCTTCCATAAAAGCAAGGGAGTGTGAGTAATTAAAAAACTACAATATTTCCCATTAAATTTTATGGGAAGATTTGTGACCCCAAAGATCTCTGTTCCTCAATAACCACCATGTCAAATTAGGAATATTAACACAAAAGCATATACACACAAAATGGAAGACAAGAATTATGGTTAAGAGTGGGACTAGTTTAGACTATGGCCTTTTAGGTTGGGTCTTTGTCAAGCAACGTTTATGCCAAGCAAATTTATGCATCAAGCCAAAGTTTTAAATCCTGTGAGACAGGAATGTCCCAGTTCCTCCACGGAACGAGACGGCCCACCATCCCACCTTATTCCGATGGCCGTCCCAATAAAGCATCCCAATGCCTTTGTTTCTCTTTCGTTCTTTTTTCCTTTATTTATTTATTTTTTCTTTCTTTCTTTTCTTTCCTTCCTTTTCTTCTTCTTTATTTGCCTTCTTTCCTTCATTTCCTTCTTTCCTTCTCTTCTCCCTTCCTTTCTATCCTTTTTCTTCTTCCTTCCTTCCTTTCCTCTTTTTGTTATTTCCTTCCTTTTTTCCTTTCCTCTTTCTTCTTTCCTTACATAGTAGGGTTTCGGCGTCCTGCTTATGTCGCAATCCCCTTTTTTCCATAGGAATAAGACTGGATGGCTCGGACGTCCCCCATCCCAATGGGACTTGAAACCTTGCTTCAAGCTGTGTTAGACTGAAACAATCTGCCCAAACCCCAAAATTGTTAAATCCATAATATATTATCAAATATGAATCTTACTCCAATGTTTTAACCCCTTCCTCACTACCCTATAGCAAATTCATGTCCTGTAATCTTCTTACCTCCTCTTATTTATCCTCTTTTCATTCCTTGTCATCCTCTTCTGTCTTATCCTCTTCCTTACTCTTGCCTCCATCTACATGGTGAATCAACTACCCCTTAAACATTGTAGAGCCAAAACACCCTTTGCCTTCAAACCCCAACTAACTTCTACCCTTCAATTTGCCCCCAATTGATTATGATTGTGCCACTAAACCTTTCCTTGCTAGTCAAAAGGACCTACAGCGCAAAACCAACCTCACACCAACCACTCCATTTAGGATCTGATAGCACCAAGTTTGGCTCCAACCTAGATATTTTAGTTTATGTGCAGGGCACCCAGAGCAAGAATTCCTTTCCAAGTTAAGGTGGACTCTGGGCACTGTATGGGCACTTGGGACTTTGCTCAACCTATTATTAGCCCTAAGAAAACTAATGAAGACCTGAAACTATCTAATAAGGTCATACTACTTGAACAAACTACCATGGAATATTAGAAGTATGGAATATTAGAAGTTGTCCTTATGATTCAGCTCAGTTATTTCATAATGATGTCCTCTTTATTTCTTTTGCAACATGTTTGTGGTTGATAAGTCTATATCATCCTTCAAATTTTCTATTTTGCATTATATATTGATATGAATGACATTAAAATTTCTAGGTTCTACTTGACATCAAGACAAGGGGGAAGGATGAAGACTTGGAATTATTATTTCTACAGACAAAATCAGTTTTCATTACATACAGAGGCATTCTCTTCCATTTAATTCTAGTCCTCTCTTAGAAAAGTCAAAGGAAAAAAGAAATTTGACAGTGCAACTAACTGTTAGGATTACAAAAACTTAATTATATGGTATCCTGCACAATATACTCTAAGCAAGAGCACCTTTAATGAAAATCCAAGGCATTATTCATAAATAAACAGAAATTATGGGGTTATATACAAAAAGAACCTTGTAACTATGTGAAGCAACTAATTTCCTTACTAAATATTAGTAAAAGAGGGCACATAAATGACAAGGATGATAAAATTTTGACTATGAAATCATCCAACAATTAAGAGAATAAGCAAAGATCTAGCTTGCACACACTAGATCTTGTGGTGAAGATGTTAAATTGCTACGTAATGCTTTCTTGAAATGGGAACCCAAATAAGTGCAGCTTGATACCATTCTAAAAGTACCATAAGAATTTCTACCAATAAGTCGTGATGGACATAAATGATATGTAATTATCTCATGTTCTTCAACCATTATAAACTGCAGTTTATCTTTAGCATAAATATGATGAGACATTATCTTAAAGCATAAGCTTGAAGTCAATTCAAGAAAGTTGTCACATCTATTATCAATATAATCATGCACACATGCATATTAATAAAAAAGGGAAAACATGATAGCTCATAAACACCAAACTTAGGGTTTTTCTTAAACATGAAACTTATAGTTGCCAAGGTCTATCGTGTAAATCCATACTAACTGTACCATACCGCGCAGCTAAGATAACAATACGATACTGAGGTTCCATTTGATATGAATTGATCTTAAATTAAGTAGAACCACCCCATAATGCCTGATGCTGACCCGTACTGCCTAGTCTCAAGCAGTACCGTAGCTAGGAGTAAGAAAAAAAATATTAGCATCATGTCTCAATACAGAATATGTACCGTATCATACTGACCGTACTGTACCGAACTAATAATATATTGATACAGTTCTTGGTAACAATTTTTGTGGAACTTGATTGTCGCCATACATATCCATATTGGGACATTTGCTAGAAACTTGACCACTAGAAATCTATAAGAATGACAGCATGTCTCTCATAAATAAATTCCCCAAAATCAACGAAATATTGCACAACCAAAGTGTAATGACTTATAAATCTTGGTATGAGGCATAATACAGATTAAAAGTTAAATAATAATAACACAATGACATAGTATAGATAATACCTGAACACCTTGCTTAGCTTTTGCCTCTAGCAAAGCATCAACTCGGGAAGGTCCATGAACACTAAAAGGACGTCGCAGATACAATTCTGGGCACAGCCACCAATCAGTAATGAATATCTGCATTAAACTTCCAATCATCTTAGACTTTTGTGAACCAAGTTAACAAACGGCTAATTGTAGATTGATATTTTGCAAACAAACAAGAAAACATACCTCCGATTTAGCTTCTTCGATGGAAGAAGCAATTGCTTCAAATGCAGCTTGCCCATCAATGAACCATTGAACCCGACAAACATCTTCAGTCAAACCCCTTGGTGGTGCAAAAGAACCAAACCGATGAGGATAGCACCAGCCTTCTGGAGGTCGTAATCCAGCATCATTTATTGCAGCAACCCAATCCTTTACCTTGGCATTAGTTCTCACTCTTAATCGTATAGTTCGGCTCCCACATGACACCTATTGAAATGAATGTTGACTAGATATCAAACTTGAATCATGAAATCTTAATCAGAATAAGAAAATATGACCTAGTAATTTCTTACAAAAATTTACAGAAAAATAAGTGCTAAGTTAATTAAAGTACATTGCAACTCAAAATAATCAAATGTATATGTTTCCAAAATATAATACTAGAGTATACTGATCTGTGCAAGTCATACTTTCTATACTGCACCATATCAATAAGGTATCTGTGCCTTTGTACCATACCAACACATGATGCGACATCTCAGTTCTGCGGGACTAGCACCAGCAGCCATACCGTGTGTACATACAATACTGCACTACACCAAAAAAGCACTGTTACTAATACTAGGACTCTAAGCCTTGATGTAAGCTAGTCAGGTCAGCTGTGGATTTTAAAGTAGACAATTAGAAATTTTGACAGAGACTTAAAATAGATGATGAACTATGTACGGGATAGTAAAAGATCGTGTTAAATTATTTTGAATTTTGTCCTATCAAAACAAAAAGAAGGCGCCTTTCTAGATTGTAACAATTTATTTTTGCCCAAAAAATAATTTTAAGAGAGGATTTCATCTGAATATAATACCAAATAGTTATTTTAGGTATGATTTAAGATCCTAATGGAACATCCTGTGGGACATCAGGATTGGATACCAATAGCAATTGTCAAGATAGAGCCATCTCTCCATTGTCCCAGCATCCCAATTAGCGCATTCTAAAGCCCAGTGCACATAGCTCCAACATTGCAGGGCTTAAAAAGGATCAGATGTATGCTTGTCCTCACATATTCGAACCTTGACACTCAGATCATAACAAAGCAACCTTACCATTACACTAAGATCCATATTCTAAAAGTTGTAGTAGTCTTTCAAAAAAATTAATTTACATTGAAAGACGCCTTCTTTTGATTTTTTTTGCACTTATATGATAAATTTGAGGCAAACAATTAAGTCTCGTAGCTTTCTTCCATATGTTGCATATGTTTGTCTAATTTTGCAAAACTAAACTATCACTTTTCTTATTTAATCCATTTCTTGAAGCGGCCCCATATAGAAGTACCAGGACATCATAATCAGTACTTGTATTAAAAAATGGTTGGAGGACAAACTTTTGACCCTGACTACTTCTCACTCAAAATCTTCAATATCAACAAATAATATGAGTCCATATGTCACAAGTTTCTGGATCAGAGGCTGGATTTTGGGGGACTCCATACATCAACATACAAAACAAAAATGCTTAGCAACCCACAAATTAGAGGCATCTTGATTTTCGGTGGAGTAACTTTTCTACATCAGGTATCCTAGCCTCTTGCAGAATCAATCCTAGTTTATGCATCTCTGTGCATGCACGCGCATCTCTAGTGCCCTCAATGCCAGCAGTCATTATCATGAAGCAACCCAAATCGCTTTTAACTTGTCAAAATTGTGCTCCTTTTTCATGATTGTCTCAACTGAATTAAGATAACAATGTTTCTATCAAAAATATTACTAGGAAATTATAAAAGGATCTATGATATGATGCTAGAATGTTGATGTCAAAAATTAGAAATATATAGTTGCTGTCTTCAACTTAACCATAGATTCTTGCCATATAGAGGTTCAACTTGAAGTTACAGAATGCAAGAAAGCATCCTGCATAACCCCACACAAGCTTTCATATGGATTGCTTTACTGGAAATCCATTTTGTGAATACCTTAAAAATAGAGCATTGTTGTCAGAAAATCTTATATGATACAACAACGACAAACCCTTATTCCCAAATTAGTTGAGATTGGCTACATGAATCATTTTTCTCTATTTAGCTCTATTTTAAGTCATATTTTTTTGTAAGATACAAAGATTCTAAGGCTTTCTTTATCACTTCCTTCCATATGATTTTCGATCTACCTCTACCTTTTTTTTCCTTCTGCATGTATCAAGTCACTCCTTCACACAGAAAATCTTATATGATGCAGGAGTAAAATGATGCCACTGAGCATCTTATCCATCAATGTGACTTCAGAATGTCTATGTCCTTAATTTGCTTCTCATTATTAACCAAGTGCCATTCATGAAGATGTAGCATCTTCATTGGTGGTGTTGTATCATTGGGCATCAAATTATTAATTTCAAATGAACAGGGAATTTTCTTGTTTCTAAAGAACAAAGAGAACAGATCTGTTCCAATAGTCATTAGACAAACATAATGGCAAGATCTGGTGCACTCAATTTCTTCTTATTGCCTAGATTATTAAAACAAATAAAGGCATCTGAATTGATGGAGGTTTCATGTGGATCTAATGATAAGCAGATTTGGATCATAGGCCTCTCTAAGGATTAATATGGTTTGAAGATGCATCATATGGTGAAGGTCTGGTCTTCTAGTTCTTCAGAGCTAACATGTTAATATCATAGATTTAGATAGATTAGTTTATGAAAAATAAGAATCCACATTAGATGAATAATGAAATTGAACACTAATAGCAGATTTTGCCAAAGGGGAATATATCAATCATATCTAAAGCAACTTACTTGAAATCCAAAACGCAAAGGATTACGTTCCTTTGTTGCTTTTGCTAGAAGAACCCTGCCTTCACCATTTCCATCAGAAGTTGGCAACACATCGAAAACAATAATATCTAATAGTTTTGTATCAAAAGGATCTTTCAGCAAGGTCAGGAACCCCGGTTTCAATACAGCCCAGACCTATGAAATAGTATTCAATCAACTTATCAGCTCACATGTGACACTAATATAGGCAAACACAAAATAAGAGATGACAACCATATAACATATAAAACTGTAGGGTCCTAACTGAAAATTGTTTCACCATAGCATAAGTGCGAATGATACACACATCTATGTATTGTTACATGCAGAATTGATCACCTCAAATTATATAAATAACATTAACTTTAGTAAAGGAGGTATTTAGACTATGTATTCATCCCTTCAAGGGAAAAAGTTGCAGTGATTTCATCCATGACTATAATACAGGACATGACAACATAAATATACCAGTAGTGTTACATCTATGTATTGTTACATGCAGAATTGATCATCTCAAGTTATATAAATAACATTAAGTTTAATAAAGGAGGTATTTAGACCATGTATTCATCCCTTCAAGGAAAAAAAGTTGCAGTGATTTCATCCATGACTATAATACAGGACATGGTAACATAAATAGGAATGACCACTAGTATTTTGCTTTTCTTTTTTCAATTAATATTGAATATGTAAATAATAAATGCCCGCAAAATCTCAAAGTTATGATCGATTGCAACCAATGCTGAAATAGTTTTCTACTGTTTCTATATCCTACAGGTTATATGTGGCACTGTCTTGGGCTCTGACCAAGTATTCTAAAATCATACATAGCCATTTGCCAACTTGACCCAGCAAACTAGAAAACTTACAGATAAGATAATGAATCTGGTTTATTATGATCACTGAACAGGTCCAAACTGAGAAAGAAGCAAACCACTTACACATGCTCTGGATCCAAGATATTATGGAGAATGAAATTGTTCAAGATCCGACATCAGAAATGTCATGTAGCATTAGTCATTTTTTTAATTATTTTCATTAGGTCCCTTTTTGATTAATTCCTTCATTACCATGAAAGGTAATCTGAATTGTAAAACTAGGATCAACTCAAAAGGAGATTATAACAGATGTACTACATGAAATTAATGGAGCCATCTTATAAAGGATACTTCAGTTAAGATAGGGGACCAAACTTAAATTACGATTGGGGAAGAGGAAGCTTATAAGGTTAAAGATGCAAAACAAGTAGTGCATGATGCACATACTATGCAAGATTATAAGGTCATAAAGTAACATATAGGAATTTTTTGTAATAAATGTGATCCTAAGTTTGGTTGTGAGGATCTTTGATTTAGGGTGCCGCATGCACTACAATTTTCAATACTGCTTCTGTACCAGCTTCCTGGTGTGGCAAATCATCTTTGGCTCAAGCATCTTTAGTTGCTACTTACTAGTATATCCAATTGCCGGCCAAACTTTGTCTGGAAGTGGAGTTACTTATCCTTCTCCACCACTTTTGAAGTCCACATATCTCATTGTTTTGACATTACTTTGTATAGATGCTTTAAAACCACTTTTGCTTCCCAAAATTTTTAAGAGTGCTAATTCCTCACTTCCAGAGTCATTCCTGTTCAGACTGTTAACAGGTGCAGTCTGCATCACAGAAGGCTGCTACCGTGGCTGGCCAAGATGAGCCCAGCCAAAACATTTCTCAAATGCAAGCATGTTGCATCCTGCTCATTGGACCTGTGAAAAGCACATTTCCAGGCATAGCCATGTGATCACCGGCTGGTACCCATTCAGGTCAGCAGCAATTGCAGCTTACAACAATGCAATTTATCAAACAAAGTAAATTCAGAAGGGCCAATCAGTCCTATCAAATCATGTAACACATCAGAGATGCTAGGACTGCATAAGGCAGCTGCCTCTATAAGCCTCCAAGTCTGGTTCCATCTAGGATGGCCTTGGATGAGGAGTTAAAAGGAAAATATTGGTTCCGACAAGATTCAGCACAATACGAAAATGGGACAAAAAATGGTTTTTATACATTTAAGTTTTGTACTGTTATAGTTCGTATTTACATACACCATGCAGTATATAAGCTTTTCTATAACTTAAATTTGAGAATAAAGTCATGCATATGAAAATTTAAAACAATAAGCAAACTAATTAGCCAAACTGAGAGGTTGTAACCTGCAAAATATATAATGAGATACCTTTTGCCAGTTGCCATTACAACAATTAAACCAATGGCATGCACAACATCTATTATCATCGTCTTCCTTCTGAATTTTTGGCAAATGTTTCACTGTAACGTAATCTTCCTTTAGCTTAGGTCCATACTCTGGTAAAAATGATAACCTTGAGACCTCCAAAAACTTGCAGACCTGAAATTTATATAAGCTTATAAAATCCCTAACAATGACCATGAACCAATATTGGGTCAGCTTTATTTTAATGCTTAATGCTTTTTGCTTTTTTCTTTTTCTAAAAAAAAAAGGAAAGAAAAGAAAACTACCAAAAACACCAATAGAATATTCATCATAACTAAGTATAAATTAGTCTCTAACAAGAAATGGAAGATGTGTCCAACATATTACATTGTATTTATAACTACAGCATCAAAAAAAAGGAAAGTGAATTATGGAAAAATTTATTATTCAAAGGAATTCTAAGAAACAAGTAGTATGAATCAGTAATGAATCAAACAATACACATACATGCAAAGGGTGTGCATATAAGTTGTAACAGTATACAGAATATAAATCATATTTTGTAGGTTTATCCAACCTCTCAACAAAGGCTCATGCTTTTTTTCACCATTTGAAATTACACGTCGACACCAAATTGCCAAACATATATCATGTCAAACAGAGGCCAAACTTACCTCATGAGAGTTCACGATATCCAAGTTCCCCAAAAAGTGATTTAGATACGCTTGCATTGCCACCTTTGCCCTGTCTGATATAGAGTGTTGCCTTCCTAGTTGTGGCCGAATGATTGGCAATGCAGCACTAGAAGGCACATTTCTGCACAAAGAGTGAATGTCCCTAGTATATAAAAACCGAATATAATGCCTAACTATATTTTTTGAATATATAAAATGTCACGGTAAACCGTAAGTTGTGTATAATTCAACTTAATAATCTTCTCTACATAGATGATTCATATCAGACAATGAGTTTGATTTAATTGGGGATTGTCTTCGCCCTTACAAAAGTAGATAAATCAACAATCCTTTAGTAAAACCACTAACATATATTTGAGATGTCTCAAAGTGATAAGTGATATTGAGATACCAGAATTATATTCCCAAAAAAAAAAAAAATCGGAGGTGTAGGATATGTTGGCACCCAATATAGTTGGTTCACCAAAGTTCAAGAATAAGAGTGCAGGTTGACACGTTAATTGATTTCCAATTGATGGGATAAAGCCTGCATAAGTTAAATCAACTCTGACAGATGGAAACTGAAAACTGGAAAGGACACAACTTCCGCCAAATGAAATTCTACTGGACTTCTCGTTATTCCTGACATAGCTGTATCATTAGAGACGTGGACTGACAAATTCACTTTCAGTAAACCAAATCCTCTAGAGCATCCATTGTGCTTAACAATTATAAGAGATTCAATGAGTCCGGCAGTGCAAAGTGATCAGTTTAAATTTTTATTTTAACTCAAATGAGAAAAATGTAAGGAAGAAGTTCTAGTTTTCTATTTGGTTCATAATAATGTTAATTAATATATCGAACCTCTATAATGTGAATGCGATTGCCATTATGTGACTAAATAGTGCAGAGGTTACTAGAAAGGCATTTTAAAATGCACTTCGTAAGATCAGATTTTGCATTTTCCATGTAAGCAGTGAATAGAAACAGAACCATCATTAAAAGAGCCCTACTACAATATCATGGGATGCCATGCATTGTCAAGAGTGTTTAACAAGGTAGAGAGTTACATTTCTGTGCTTCTGTTGTCAGTGCAAGTACATTATTTGATTTTTATGAGGGGACATTATGAATTACCTATTTTTAGATGCATAGCTTTCCTCATGATGCATAGGAACATGCTCATCATCAGCTTCATCATCGTCCTGTACAACTGGTGTATGCTCCCCTATACCAAGATTTTGAAGCCATTCTTTAACCTTCAATGAAAATTTTACAGAAAAAGCACATTAAAACTACATACATGTGATGCACATGAAATAGATTTAAAAGGTCTTTCTCAGTGTTTTCTATATACACAAGTCTATGTTCGGCTACAAATAGCCATTGAGATGGGTTTGGGGGCAGGAAGTGATATCAAAAATGTAAACAGATAGAACAGGTGGAAAAATGTGTCTAATACTTGAGAGTACATAGCATACTTCTATGAAATTAGGAAGTGAAATGGAAAATTCAAATTTGTAGGCATAGGCAACATGTCTGTGGTACAGTCATGAAGTCAGAATTTAGGGATGATGAGGTAGGAACACCAATTCACAATTTGACAAAAGAACCAGAAAAACTGGAAGAAAATATTTGGATACCAAAAGGAATCAAGAGAAATAAATTAAAGAATACTGGACAACCATTCCATAAAAAGACAAAGTTTAACAACCCTCTCAGGAGTTTCAAGGGAAACTCAATGATCCAAAATTGCAAATTACTTGAACAGCTAGAAGAAAAGGTATTCTTTTAATCCTTATTAAATTAGATAAAATAGAGAAAACTTTGATGATTATTTGAGAATTAGTTTCAGAATTTCCTATCATCGAAGACAACCAACGGCTGGACCAACAGCTCCACATGGAAGAACCAGCCTAAAAATCACATTCAGCAGCCGTAGTCAAATAATACAGGAAAACAAATCATAAAAATGAAAAATACTCTAATGGAAGAAATGATATTAAAAAAAAAAATCTTGTAAAGGGAGATTTTCAACAGGAAGCTGCAGACAGACCTGCTCTTGCTTCTCATGGAATTCCTCAATAAATGCTCGTTTCTTCAAAGCAAAATGTAGATAGAAAACTTGAGAGGCTTTCTTCAGTAAGCGCCATTTAAACTGATGAATAGAATTACACAAGTTAATCAAATGCATAAACCAAATAGTAATATTATGCAAGCTGAAAAAAGCAAATAGAAACCTACAAATCATCCTTTAACAATAAGAGAACCAGATAATTATTGTGACACCAAAGCAGTTGGTTCGGCACAGGCATCTGATGTTGTATTAGCATAAAACCATTTTTTTAAAAAAGTGATTTTTTACTAAAAAAATGATTTCTTGTTCAGATCAAAGTTAATGTAAGTCAACAACTCGAAAATTTTAAGTTATAGTTCCAAACCAACCTAAATGCATTATGCATGGCACAAGCAACTCAACTGCCAAACTCTTATCAATCAAGAAAATAAAGAAGGCAGCCAACAGAAAAGAATTAGTACTCATGAAACAAAACTAACCAGAAGAAGGCAGACGATGCATCAAGTCAGAAGTCCATTTTATTTGTGTCAATAATGCAAAACAGAAATCTTAAGTAAAATATATTTCTTCTTATTGATAGGTTGAGAACTTAGGTTACAAGACATATTAATTGCATTTCAGATATATACTTTCTATTGAAAAAAACTCAAAATTTCAGCTAGTTTTTCCCCTTCTCATCCAAATGCATTTTAATGCCTTATGCATCGCTGTTGAGCAGTAATTTTAGATGTGAAACATCCCTTCTCTTGTGCTAGAATAGCAATTACAGATCACAGACTCTATCACTAGGGCAAAATTTCTGTTGCACAGGTCTATCTTTTCTATGACCAATCTAATATATGCTATATAGGT
Source organism: Metroxylon sagu (assembly GCA_017589505.3). Lineage (NCBI taxonomy): Eukaryota > Viridiplantae > Streptophyta > Magnoliopsida > Arecales > Arecaceae > Metroxylon > Metroxylon sagu. The sequence continues at coordinate 2,748,076 of JACVBY030000663.1, forward strand.
TTTAAAGTTTCAAAATGTAGCATTTCTATCTTGTAGTTTTTGATACCTTTCTGAGAGGGAGAAAGAAAAGGATATCTTTTTTTACCTTAAATGCATGTTTTCTCAATACTCCTTCAAGTAACTTCTTCGCAAACATCGTTCTTCATGATATATCATTATCCAAAACCAGTGTAGAAGAGATCACCCCAAGATTATATAGCTAGGAACCTAGAATGGAAAAGGTTTATATCAACCTTTCAGCTTTGAAACCTAGTGTACACTGACGTGTAAAAGAGCATTGGCAGTCGGACATGAACTCCACATCCAAAGGTTTCCCTCTACGGTCTAAATTTTATGTCCTTATTACATCAAGGCCACAATAATTTGTCCTTCCAGAATGATTCACTAGAGCAACACAACTATGACTAAGAACATGGGCAAATGGAGTTACGTGATAATAATGAAGAATAAGAAGACATGCAACTCGAGGTGCTCCTGGCACAAATTATCATGTTTTTTCATGTCACACGTGGCAAAACCAAAGTGGGCAAGAATCAAAATCGGCAAAACAGTTAATGATTCGTGGAATGCATAGACTGCAAATTGAGAAACATTCTAGTGTCATATGGGGCCTACTTGGCAACGACTTGCCATTGGACGGACTCATCAACAAGTTTGCATATAATTGGCATTGCTCGATGCAAGTGTCTCCTACACATAACATAATACACAGCACCTGCTAAACCAATAAGCTTCTCACTCTACCAACATAAAATTTAAGCCTCAATAACCTAAGGAACAAAATTACCTCGCCTCAGGTGTAATAGAGCAAAAAGAAGGAATCAAAAATAACTACCATAATAAATAAAAAGGCAATCTTGATTTTTTTTTTTTATTATTTTTAAAAAAAAGTCACACTGGCATCAGACCTAGCCCTAATTCTCTAGCATAAGCAATAAAGAAGCAATCTTGATGAGAATTCTCACCAAAAATCACAAAAATTCACCCAACCGGCATCAAACTGAGCCCTAATTCCCATCTTTGGAAACAAACATCGGATCAAGAATAAAGAAACCACCGAATTTCATCGAAAAAAACACATAAAACTCAGGACTACTCGAAAAGGAGAAAGGGGAAAGAACGAGAACCTGTTTGTACCGGACTTCGATGGTGTAGGAGAGGAGCATGGGGCTGATGTCGCTGGCGTCGGGGCGCGACACGGAGACGATGGTGGCCTTGGGCAATTCATCGAAGATCCTGGGTTGCTCCGACTGCCGGAAGGAGTGGGAGGAGGAGAGGGTCGGCTCCGATTGCATCCTGACGTAGCGATGGCCCCCCTCGGACGTGAATGGATCGGAAGACATGGGAGGAGCGGGAGGATTGTTCCGGTCCGATAAGAAGGCTCTTCTTGGGAAGAACTGGCAGGAAAAAAGGAAGTCGCCTTCGGTTTCCTCTTTCTATTTCTCTTTTTCTTTGGTTTTCCCTTCCTCGAAATGAGACCGGGGACTTCTGGAAGCCGCAGCCATGATCGAAATGGTTGAGTTTATATAGGGTAGAGAGAGGGACCGGCGGAGACCGGAAGGAGTTGTTTCGAGTTTACGCGATTAAATATGAATTTTAGAGTTGAACTGGTATTAAGGGTTCAGACCAGAATGATGGGATCTTCGAAGGTATTGGTAGAAGATTTCTCTCTTTGTTATTTTATTGTTATTTTACCAGATTGCCTTCCAAGATGTGGTGCCAACGTTCTTGCGACGGATGTGTCGAACGGACCGTACGTAATCATATTATTAATTTCTATTCCTTCAAACTTAGAAAATAATTCATATATATTCGAGATGCTAGCTGGGCAAAACAATAAAAACCTACAAACAATAATGGCACAAAAAGACAGAGGCAAGCCTAGCTTTTTCATAATTTGAGAAGTTTTATATGCACGAGGATATATTTTTTTAAAGCCAAATAATAAAAACTTTAAATTAATAATTCAAGATATTAAATAGTATCTATTATTTTTAAAAATTTTTATACATAAAAAATTATATGATTGAAAGATCTTTAGTTTATATATCAAATGGTCATGATAGATGTGTTATTTAAATCATTCAATTTTTGACCCCATGATGTCTTTTCTATATATTTCTAAGTTACATAATTTTTATTATGTAAGTGAATTAAGGATAATAAATCATATTTAATGGCTCATATCATTAACATGAACTCCTATCATTCAATTCAGAAATAATATAATTATTTTAGACTTGCATTAGGTGTAACTTGAATCTAACATGCATACGTACGTACGTGTATATATATATATATATACATATATATATATATACATATATATATATATATATATATATATATCATAATGTATGTTTGCATACATATATCTATACATGTATAGATGTATGTATGTATATATACATTATACATATATAAATACATACATACATACATACATACATACATACATACATATATATATATATATATGCATGCATATATATTTGTATATATATATGTGTGCGCACACGCGCGCGCATATATTTATATATTTATTTATATATATATATATACATACATATATATATATATATACATATATACACACACTCTTCCATTATATAGCTCCTTATCTAAAAACATTTGACTTAGGATGCCAATATATATATATATATATAAAAGAAATTGAAACTAAGAAAGAAGATGAAAATGAAAGCTAATATAAATAGCAATGTTAAAGTAATGAGGATGAGCATGATTTTTATTTAGCTACAGGAATTGAACATCAAAACATTAAAAAGTCCAATGGATAATAAAAATACAAAGCATTAATGCTGAAGTATGTTTACATGGTGTTAAGTATGATAGAAGGTATATTAAACATGGTAATCAAGAGTTTTATTCTATCATCAATCATTGTATGCAAGCAAATGCATATTCATCATATGTTTTAAATGTTTGGAATATCATAGACAAGTTTGATAGAGTTTTGATTAGGTTAAGACTCTTAACTTCATTAGTTTTTCTATTGCCTCTTGCCATGGCATGTGTACACTATAAAAAGAACATTGTTGTTGACTAACTTTGGAATACAATATGAACATTGAATATTGATAAACTAGAGGAAGCTAACTCAAAAAGGATGGTTCACCTCATTTTATTTCATAGTGCTATTGGACTTATCCCACCATTTTAAAATTTTGCAACTCAGGCTCAATGTGGGGTGCAGCATAGGTCCAATCCAATGATAAATACGATGGTTATTATGCACAGAATGATAAGAGAGAATGACTTCAATCCATTTGCTCCAACATAAATGAGGCAACCTTCAGTATTTTATCTTGTGTCACAAAAATATGCATGAAGGTTTTATCATATAAAACAGCTAATCATGCTATCTTGTAAGAAATTTAATATATAAACTAATTAAACATGATATGAAAGTCATTATCTACTCACAGATAACGATCGAAAGCCCCAAAAGAACTTAAGTCACGTCAGGCAATCTGAAACTCAAGTGAAGGTGGATGGTAGAACCTCCAAGACACCTAGAACAAAAATTAATCATGTATAAAAGAAAAGATTTTAGTACTATTTGTGTATGAGAGTAAATATCTTACACTATCATATAAAACCCCTGGACTAAACTCAAAGCCTAGCTTGAATACTATCACAAAACAATAAAAATCATAAGATCTTATTAAAATCAAAGGGATTTAGTAAATTAGAAGTAAAAGCCCCTTAAAAATTTTACCTTGGTAGCCCTAAATCTAGAAAAAAATTCAACAAACAATAGACCTAGGGGTATAGATCTAATATGTAAAAGAGAAATACTAGGAGAGAATAGTTGGAAAAGAGGAAAAAGTAAAGAATTTAAGAAGAGAAATGGTCGGGGACATGCGGAACCAAAGTTTGAATGAAAGGGAGAAGTGAAAGATAAGAACAAAAAAAATTATAGTATTTGGTCTTCTTAAGGCAGGCTATGGTGGTTCAGGCTATTGGCCAGTCGGCGGTTGACTACTGAGGCAATTATTCGAACCATCTTAAAGTGATGGGAAAAGTGGTTTCGACAATTGATTAGCCATAGGCAAGCGGTCAATCAGACCATTAGGCTAGAACACAGATGGCTTATTTCCTTTTTGCCATAACATAAACAGCTTATTCCCTTCCTCATTTCTTTTTTTTTTTCCTTTTTTTCTTTTCATTTACTTAAGATTCCTCATGGAAATAAGGGAATACCCACCATTTGAATTCAACAAAAATGTTAAAACAATCAATTTCCTTATAGATAAAAAGTCAACTCTCTCTCTTAAGAATAAAATCAAAAATTTTTAGAAAATAATGCTTTAACGAATAACGAGTTAAGGTACTTCTACTCAGGATAAAAATCTTAAAAAACTAATACAGCTTAAGAATGACAAGACAACAAAATTTCAAGAAAAATTTTCTTGAAATATAGTTTCTAAGGTCTCGATTAATGCTTGGTCAAACTTTCAGGATTTTTGGACCTAGAAAAAATCACAATAATGATCAACTTCACATGAACTTATACTAACTTGAACCAAAGTTTACTTTTGTAGTACAATTAAGCTTACTGCAATATTTTAAGGTTAAAATGATATTTATAGATTCAAATTATGATACATCACTAGACTGAAGGTCAAGTTTTGATCAGGATGTTACACGGACAAGGCACTTGACTCTAATGGTTTCACTCATTTTTTTTAAAACACTACTAGAGGATCATTGGCTTATATATGTGTAGGGCTATCCAAAATTTCTTCAGTGAAGGAGAGATGCCAATTTCTTGAAAGGCTACATTTGTTGCTTTAATTCCTAAGAGGAGCAACCCTACCATGGCCTCTCATTATTTGGAATTAGATTAGTGATTCATAAATTGATCTATGAGTAGGCTACTTTCATATTTGGAAGAGGTATCATAGATAATATCATTATTGGTTAAAAAGTTCTGCATTTTCTTCATCAAGCATCTCCAACAAAACCACTAATGGCCATTAAACTTGATTTGATAGGGTGGACTAAGAGTATTTATTAAATATTCAAGTTTTTAGGTTTCCATATTAAATTATTTAATGGATCAAGGAATGTATTTGGTCCTCCAAATTTGCTATCATAGTAAATGGTTCCCCTATTGGGTTCTTTCACTCAAAGATAGGCCTTTATTGAAGGTGTTCGCTATCTTCCTACCTTTTTATTTTTTATGCTGATATGTTTATTCAAGCCTTGAAGGTAAATATTCTTCTAGAAACTTATATGGCTTTCAGACTAGTAAAGATAGTCCAAATACTATTCATTTACCTTTTGTAAATTATTGTCCGTTGATTTCTAGTTTCACCCTCAAAGACTGTATGACCATAAAGTAGATAATTAGAAGTTTCTATGGTCAATTCAATCAAAGTGTCAATCTTAAAAAATCTATGGCTCTTTTCAGTCCAAGGATTAGACTTGAGCTGGCAAAGCTTTTGGTGACTATTTTGGGGGTAAGAAGAATTAAAGAGCTTGGTTCTTATCTAGGACTTCCTATAAAATTGGAGCGGATAAAAGCTAAGGGCCTTCAGCCCATTAAGGACAAGATTATGGCTAGGTTAGACTCCTGGAAGTAGAATTTACTCTCTTTTGCTCGTATATGCACCTTAATTAGATCTATTTTATACTCCATGCCTATTCACATTGTTTCTAATACTACCACCCTATCCTCTTTCTTAACCTGGTTTAATCGAATTATTAGAAATTTCCTTTGTGGTAATGATATAGCAGTAGATCTAGCTATTCTTACAATATTTAGGCATGACATTTGTCAACCAAAGCAAAGGACTGAACAACCCCCTTATCAAATCATGATGGCCTTCTCTTTTAAGTAAAGTTACTGATGAAGTTGTTTTGCTAGCATTCTCTTTTCTTTAACAAGTGCTTAGCGCTAAGTACAAGTTTGGAGGTTCTTGGAAAGACTATAGACCTATGAAAAACTCTTCTTTATGGAATTAAATTTTTAAAGCTTCTTCTTTGATCTTTCTTGACCTCATTTGATCTATGGGTGGTAAGTCAATCAAATGGGATTTAGATTCTTAGTTACGTAGTGAGCTCCTAATTTATATTATAGCTATTTTCAACTCAAATTCCCTGATTTCAGTTTGACTGTGGATGTCTTTCTAAATCAACATGGGGATTGGGATATGAACTTGTCTATCTCACATTTCCTCTTTTCTCTAACTTGTTTTCTTGGATTTCCACAAGTGGTATCGATCAAGATGATATTCTAACGTGAGGAAAAGGATACTACAGAATAGTGATCATTAAAGAGGTGCACTGTTCTAGATTTTGCCGCCCCCTTAACCAATTTACTAAAAAGATAGCAAAAGCTTGGAAGTTAGATTACAAAAAGAGTACTATTTCCTATAGAGGTTATTATGGGGTGCGCTACATGCAGCCTCTCTTCTTATGGGTTGAAAATCCCAACTATCTCTCCTTTGTAGTTGGTGCCATCATGAAAATGAAAGAGTTGAGCACCTTTTCTTATCATGTCTTAAACCAAAAGTGGTATGGAAGTGCATTGGTAACAAATTCTCAGCTTATTTGAATTCTATGGAAGAAGTATTTAACTTTATGATCCATATCTTATGATGTATCTATTAGAGTTAGAATGATGAGGTATTCCAATAGAAGGCAAGGTATGCCAAAAGTATTTTGATCCAAGTTGAATGTTTATTTCATGATTTTTTCAAATCCAAAACTATGAGTCTACATCAAAATCCTAGCATCTAGGGATGCTCTACTCTTGTTTCTCCAGGAGTCACAAATGATATTCATGTTTCTTTGTATCGCCTACCACTTGGATGGATTAAATTGAACTTTAATAGCTCTATTCAAGCCTCTTCTACAAAAGCTGATGATATACTATGTGTTAAGTTTGGATGATCCATTGCCGCTGAAGCTATTCCTCTTATAATCTCTTCTATTCCTCAAGAAGAACTAATAGCTGCCTAGTATGGGATAAAAAAAGTTATCTTTCTATTTCTCTAACTAAAAGATTTGTTATTAAAGGAGATTCTACCACTGTCATTCCATGGTTGAAGAATACATCAAAGTATCTTCATCCGCTACTTCCTAGTATAAAGAAAATGCTCTCTCCTTACAACTTAGCTATTTTGATCCATCATATTTTCAGAGAGGCAAATCAAGCTACAGATTTTCATGCTAGTAGAGTGACGATACTTTCTCACAATATGTTTTGGGGTAAGATTTATTCCTTTGTTATTTTATAATAATATATTGGTTTTACTAAATTGCCCTCAGAGGAATGGTGGGCTTATGTTACTGCAGTACATGTGTTGGATGGATTGTATTCCATCATGTTATTTATTTTCATTCCTTTTAAAACAAAAATCCATATATTCATGGAGCTAGCTAGCCAAATCAATAAAACCTTCACTATTTATAAAAGGACAGAGTGCAAGTCTACCTTCTTATATTTTGAAAAGTTTTACATGTATATAATTATACATTTTTTGAATTAAAGGATGAGAATTCTGAATCGATGATTCAAGGTACTAAATGTGATATACTATCTCTAAAACTCTTTTGTATGAAAAATCATATGATTTAAAGACCCTTAGTTTATATATCAAGTAGTCATAAAATATGTGTTCTTTAAACCATTCAATTTCTAACCATATAATGCCTCAACTATAAATTTCTAAATCACATATAATTTTTACTACACAGGTCAATTGAAGATTGTAGATTATATCTAATGGCTTGGATTATTAACATAAAACTCCCATTATTCAATACAAAAATAATGTAATTATCTTAGAGTTAAACTAGGCTTCTTTGTACTTATGATGTAATTATCTTAGAGGAAATTCCTCACATTTCCTCCCATTCTTGTACCTTTTTAGCAAACACAGACCATATTTTGAGTAGAACAAAAGACATCTACGTGCACACATCATGCAATAATGTTTTTGAGCAAAACCACATCATACCATATAACTAATGCGCAACTCACAAGAAGTTGCAAAGATTTTATTCAATAACTTGTCATACCACATCCTGGCAAGTGAATATTAACCTATAATGTATATCATTAGAACTTGCGCATGGATAGGAAGCCTTCATTCAACTCAAGTCTGCAATCCTTGCAGCGGTGAGAGCCAATATCTTCACATGGTAGTTTTGCTCCTGAAAAGGAGAATTTCGGGTCTGACCAAAGCCAAAAGGAGAACCTGGTAGGTTGTTGAAGTGGTCTTGACACTCATGTGCGAGGAAACCGATGGTCTTCATATCTTTGTTAATCTTCTTGTAATTTTTCTGGCCTATTTGAGCGATGATACCCTCAACATATTCCTGTACCTTCATGTACTCTACATGACATGCTTGAAGGCAATTCTTTGACCAATGATCGATTTCTTTTGGGAGCAGCTTTTCTGTGATGTAGTTGATCTCCTTTGCCTTAGACTGCAATATTTCGGATAGGACTTTCAAGAAGTCACAGCGATCCTTCTCGATCATTCTAGTATCATTCTTGACAACATCAATGCAATCTTCAAATATGGTGAAGTTGACACATACATGCTCAATTTGGTCAATTACTTTCGTTAATTTCTCATTATTTTGAACCAAACTAGATGCTGGGATGGCAGAGACAAATGAGAGGGTTAGTGGAGAGGAATGACATGATATGAGAATAAGAGATAGAAGAATTCTGAAACCGAAAGCCAGGATGGATTTTGTTGTCATTCTTTGCCTCTTGCTCTTTCTTCTTTTGTCCCTCTGCACTGCCCACTCCCACAGTAAATTCTTCAATGCCATACTCTTTATATAGAGTAAATTTGGCTTCTAATTAGTGGTTGGATCATGATTGTAGGAAGAATCCTTAACTAAGAATATATTCTTTGGTCCTTAACAAGTAGTTATTCTCTTGTTATGCACTTCTTAACCATTTTTCATAATTTTATGCGCCCAAAATCCTCTCCGCCACCCTTCTCTAACTACAATAACCTTTCACTCATGATCCCTCTGTTTCATCTTCTTTCTTTGATTGCTGGCCCTCAAAACTCTATTAGCCGTGCATCCCTTTCAAATAAGACTCATTTAAAAAAATTAAGGACAAACCACAAATCAGTCTTCTAACTTTATACTTTATTTTTAAATAGTCCCCTATTTTTCAATTGCTTCAAACAAGTGCGAAAACTCTATAAACTAATACAATGTTATACTTTTGTTAGTAAGCCTTAATAGTGTTAAAGGATTTTATTAAATATCAGATAGTGGACACCCAAATAACTCCCATATCAGGGTATTCTCAAAAGATAATACGTTTCCCACCATTTCCAATGCTGGATAATTATCAAGGAAATAAAAATTTTAAAGAAAAGAAGAAAGTTAGTTATTGGTCATTTCACAGATCGCGTGCTAAGCACATGACATACAATTAGGATTTTTTTTTTCCAAATCAAGCCATTTGATCCCTGATATATTTTTCAATTCAAAAAGTCCTCTCAATAATCTATAGTAATCTTGCAAAGGCTGCAAAGCAAATTTTGTCTTCAAGGTATATTGGCATCATAATGAGGGATTTCTTGCTTAAGATTAAATGATTATGGCAATGGGTTTGAGTAACTTGTTTCGAGTTACATTTTTTAGTTTGTTTATACTTGAATTTCTTGTTTGTGCTAGGGTTTATCTGTATAATGAGATGTTTGTGTTAGGGTTTATGTATATAATCAGTTGTCTATGTTAAGGTTTTGTTCATTGGAAGTAATACAAATTTATATGCGCATGTGAGTGTAAAAGAGATCTAATATGTAAAAGAGAAATACTAGGAGAGAATAGTTGGAAAAGAGGAAAAAGTAAAGAATTTAAGAAGAGAAATGGTCGGGGACATGCGGAACCAAAGTTTGAATGAAAGGGAGAAGTGAAAGATAAGAACAAAAAAAATTATAGTATTTGGTCTTCTTAAGGCAGGCTATGGTGGTTCAGGCTATTGGCCAGTCGGCGGTTGACTACTGAGGCAATTATTCGAACCATCTTAAAGTGATGGGAAAAGTGGTTTCAACAATTGATTAGCCATAGGCAAGCGGTCAATCAGACCATTAGGCTAGAGCACAGATGGCTTATTTCCTTTTTGCCATAACATAAACAGCTTATTCCCTTCCTCATTTCTTTTTTTTTTTCCTTTTTTTCTTTTCATTTACTTAAGATTCCTCATGGAAATAAGGGAATACCCACCATTTGAATTCAACAAAAATGTTAAAACAATCAATTTCCTTATAGATAAAAAGTCAACTCTCTCTCTTAAGAATAAAATCAAAAATTTTTAGAAAATAATGCTTTAACGAATAACGAGTTAAGGTACTTCTACTCAGGATAAAAATCTTAAAAAACTAATACAGCTTAAGAATGACAAGACAACAAAATTTCAAGAAAAATTTTCTTGAAATATAGTTTCTAAGGTCTCGATTAATGCTTGGTCAAACTTTCAGGATTTTTGGACCTAGAAAAAATCACAATAATGATCAACTTCACATGAACTTATACTAACTTGAACCAAAGTTTACTTTTGTAGTACAATTAAGCTTACTGCAATATTTTAAGGTTAAAATGATATTTATAGATTCAAATTATGATACATCACTAGTCAAGGTCAAGTTTTGATCAGGATGTTACACGGACAAGGCACTTGACTCTAATGGTTTCACTCATTTTTTTTAAAACACTACTAGAGGATCATTGGCTTATATATGTGTAGGGCTATCCAAAATTTCTTCAGTGAAGGAGAGATGCCAATTTCTTGAAAGGCTACATTTGTTGCTTTAATTCCTAAGAGGAGCAACCCTACCATGGCCTCTCATTATTTGGAATTAGATTAGTGATTCATAAATTGATCTATGAGTAGGCTACTTTCATATTTGGAAGAGGTATCATAGATAATATCATTATTGGTTAAAAAGTTCTGCATTTTCTTCATCAAGCATCTCCAACAAAACCACTAATGGCCATTAAACTTGATTTGATAGGGTGGACTAAGAGTATTTATTAAATATTCAAGTTTTTAGGTTTCCATATTAAATTATTTAATGGATCAAGGAATGTATTTGGTCCTCCAAATTTGCTATCATAGTAAATGGTTCCCCTATTGGGTTCTTTCACTCAAAGATAGGCCTTTATTGAAGGTGTTCGCTATCTTCCTACCTTTTTATTTTTTATGCTGATATGTTTATTCAAGCCTTGAAGGTAAATATTCTTCTAGAAACTTATATGGCTTTCAGACTAGTAAAGATAGTCCAAATACTATTCATTTACCTTTTGTAAATTATTGTCCGTTGATTTCTAGTTTCACCCTCAAAGACTGTATGACCATAAAGTAGATAATTAGAAGTTTCTATGGTCAATTCAATCAAAGTGTCAATCTTAAAAAATCTATGGCTCTTTTCAGTCCAAGGATTAGACTTGAGCTGGCAAAGCTTTTGGTGACTATTTTGGGGGTAAGAAGAATTAAAGAGCTTGGTTCTTATCTAGGACTTCCTATAAAATTGGAGCGGATAAAAGCTAAGGGCCTTCAGCCCATTAAGGACAAGATTATGGCTAGGTTAGACTCCTGGAAGTAGAATTTACTCTCTTTTGCTCGTATATGCACCTTAATTAGATCTATTTTATACTCCATGCCTATTCACATTGTTTCTAATACTACCACCCTATCCTCTTTCTTAACCTGGTTTAATCGAATTATTAGAAATTTCCTTTGTGGTAATGATATAGCAGTAGATCTAGCTATTCTTACAATATTTAGGCATGACATTTGTCAACCAAAGCAAAGGACTGAACAACCCCCTTATCAAATCATGATGGCCTTCTCTTTTAAGTAAAGTTACTGATGAAGTTGTTTTGCTAGCATTCTCTTTTCTTTAACAGGTGCTTAGCGCTAAGTACAAGTTTGGAGGTTCTTGGAAAGACTATAGACCTATGAAAAACTCTTCTTTATGGAATTAAATTTTTAAAGCTTCTTCTTTGATCTTTCTTGACCTCATTTGATCTATGGGTGGTAAGTCATTCAAATGGGATTTAGATTCTTAGTTCTGTAGTGAGCTCCTAATTTATATTATAGCTATTTTCAACTCAAATTCCCTGATTTCAGTTTGACTGTGGATGTCTTTCTAAATCAACATGGGGATTGGGATATGAACTTGTCTATCTCACATTTCCTCTTTTCTCTAACTTGTTTTCCTGGATTTCCACAAGTGGTATCGATCAAGATGATATTCTAACGTGAGGAAAAGGATACTACAGAATAGTGATCATTAAAGAGGTGCCTTGTTCTAGATTTTGCCGCCCCCTTAACCAATTTACTAAAAAGATAGTAAAAGCTTGGAAGTTAGATTACAAAAAGAGTACTATTTCCTATAGAGGTTATTATGGGGTGCGCTACATGCAGCCTCTCTTCTTATGGGTTGAAAATCCCAACTATCTCTCCTTTGTAGTTGGTGCCATCATGAAAATGAAAGAGTTGAGCACCTTTTCTTATCATGTCTTAAACCAAAAGTGGTATGGAAGTGCATTGGTAACAAATTCTCAGCTTATTTGAATTCTATGGAAGAAGTATTTAACTTTATGATCCATATCTTATGATGTATCTATTAGAGTTAGAATGATGAGGTATTCCAATAGAAGGCAAGGTATGCCAAAAGTATTTTGATCCAAGTTGAATGTTTATTTCATGATTTTTTCAAATCCAAAACTATGAGTCTACATCAAAATCCTAGCATCTAGGGATGCTCTACTCTTGTTTCTCCAGGAGTCACAAATGATATTCATGTTTCTTTGTATCGCCTACCACTTGGATGGATTAAATTGAACTTTAATAGCTCTATTCAAGCCTCTTCTACAAAAGCTGATGATATACTATGTGTTAAGTTTGGATGATCCATTGCCGCTGAAGCTATTCCTCTTATAATCTCTTCTATTCCTCAAGAAGAACTAATAGCTGCCTAGTATGGGATAAAAAAAGTTATCTTTCTATTTCTCTAACTAAAAGATTTGTTATTAAAGGAGATTCTACCACTGTCATTCCATGGTTGAAGAATACATCAAAGTATCTTCATCCGCTACTTCCTAGTATAAAGAAAATGCTCTCTCCTTACAACTTAGCTATTTTGATCCATCATATTTTCAGAGAGGCAAATCAAGCTACAGATTTTCATGCTAGTAGAGTGACGATACTTTCTCACAATATGTTTTGGGGTAAGATTTATTCCTTTGTTATTTTATAATAATAAATTGGTTTTACTAAATTGCCCTCAGAGGAATGGTGGGCTTATGTTCTTTGCAGTACATGTGTTGGATGGATTGTATTCCATCATGTTATTTATTTTCATTCCTTTTAAAACAAAAATCCATATATTCATGGAGCTAGCTAGCCAAATCAATAAAACCTTCACTATTTATAAAAGGACAGAGTGCAAGTCTACCTTCTTATATTTTGAAAAGTTTTACATGTATATAATTATACCTTTTTTGAATTAAAGGATGAGAATTCTGAATCGATGATTCAAGGTACTAAATGTGATATACTATCTCTAAAACTCTTTTGTATGAAAAATCATATGATTTAAAGACCCTTAGTTTATATATCAAGTAGTCATAAAATATGTGTTCTTTAAACCATTCAATTTCTAACCATATAATGCCTCAACTATAAATTTCTAAATCACATATAATTTTTACTACACAGGTCAATTGAAGATTGTAGATTATATCTAATGGCTTGGATTATTAACATAAAACTCCCATTATTCAATACAAAAATAATGTAATTATCTTAGAGTTAAACTAGGCTTCTTTGTACTTATGATGTAATTATCTTAGAGGAAATTCCTCACATTTCCTCCCATTCTTGTACCTTTTTAGCAAACACAGACCATATTTTGAGTAGAACAAAAGACATCTACGTGCACACATCATGCAATAATGTTTTTGAGCAAAACCACATCATACCATATAACTAATGCGCAACTCACAAGAAGTTGCAAAGATTTTATTCAATAACTTGTCATACCACATCCTGGCAAGTGAATATTAACCTATAATGTATATCATTAGAACTTGCGCATGGATAGGAAGCCTTCATTCAACTCAAGTCTGCAATCCTTGCAGCGGTGAGAGCCAATATCTTCACATGGTAGTTTTGCTCCTGAAAAGGAGAATTTCGGGTCTGACCAAAGCCAAAAGGAGAACCTGGTAGGTTGTTGAAGTGGTCTTGACACTCATGTGCGAGGAAACCGATGGTCTTCATATCTTTGTTAATCTTCTTGTAATTTTTCTGGCCTATTTCAGCGATGATACCCTCAACATATTTCTGTACCATCATGTACTCTACATGACATGCTTGAAGGCAATATTTTGACCAATGATCGATTTCTTTTGGGAGCAGCTTTTCTGTGATGTAGTTGATCTCCTTTGCCTTAGACTGCAATATTTCGGATAGGACTTTCAAGAAGTCACAGCGATCCTTCTCGATCATTCTAGTATCATTCTTGACAACATCAATGCAATCTTCAAATATGGTGAAGTTGACACATACATGCTCAATTTGGTCAATTACTTTCGTTAATTTCTCATTATTTTGAACCAAACTAGATGCTGGGATGGCAGAGACAAATGAGAGGGTTAGTGGAGAGGAATGACATGATATGAGAATAAGAGATAGAAGAATTCTGAAACCGAAAGCCAGGATGGATTTTGTTGCCATTCTTTGCCTCTTGCTCTTTCTTCTTTTGTCCCTCTGCACTGCCCACTCCCACAGTAAATTCTTCAATGCCATACTCTTTATATAGAGTAAATTTGGCTTCTAATTAGTGGTTGGATCATGATTGTAGGAAGAATCCTTAACTAAGAATATATTCTTTGGTCCTTAACAAGTAGTTATTCTCTTGTTATGCACTTCTTAACCATTTTTCATAATTTTATGCGCCCAAAATCCTCTCCGCCACCCTTCTCTAACTACAATAACCTTTCACTCATGATCCCTCTATTTCATCTTCTTTCTTTGATTGCTGGCCCTCAAAACTCTATTAGTCGTGCATCCCTTTCAAATAAGACTCATTTAAAAAAATTAAGGACAAACCACAAATCAGTCTTCTAACTTTATACTTTATTTTTAAATAGTCCCCTATTTTTCAATTGCTTCAAACAAGTGCGAAAACTCTATAAACTAATACAATGTTATACTTTTGTTAGTAAGCCTTAATAGTGTTAAAGGATTTTATTAAATATCAGATAGTGGACACCCAAATAACTCCCATATCAGGGTATTCTCAAAAGATAATACGTTTCCCACCATTTCCAATGCTGGATAATTATCAAGGAAATAAAAATTTTAAAGAAAAGAAGAAAGTTAGTTATTGGTCATTTCACAGATCGCGTGCTAAGCACATGACATACAATTAGGATTCTTTTTTTCCAAATCAAGCCACTTGATCCCCGATATATTTTTCAATTCAAAAAGTCCTCTCAATAATCTATAGTAATCTTGCAAAGGCTGCAAAGCAAATTTTGTCTTCAAGGTATATTGGCATCATAATGAGGGATTTCTTGCTTAAGATTAAATGATTATGGCAATGGGTTTGAGTAACTTGTTTCGAGTTACATTTTTTAGTTTGTTTATACTTGAATTTCTTGTTTGTGCTAGGGTTTATCTGTATAATGAGATGTTTGTGTTAGGGTTTATGTATATAATCAGTTGTCTATGTTAAGGTTTTGTTCATTGGAAGTAATACAAATTTATATGCACATGTGAGTGTAAAAGAGATCTAATATGTAAAAGAGAAATACTAGGAGAGAATAGTTGGAAAAGAGGAAAAAGTAAAGAATTTAAGAAGAGAAATGGTCGGGGACATGCGGAACCAAAGTTTGAATGAAAGGGAGAAGTGAAAGATAAGAACAAAAAAAATTATAGTATTTGGTCTTCTTAAGGCAGGCTATGGTGGTTCAGGCTATTGGCCGGTCGGCGGTTGACTACCGAGGCAATTATTCGAACCATCTTAAAGTGATGGGAAAAGTGGTTTCAACAATTGATTAGCCATAGGCAAGCGGTCAATCGGACCATTAGGCTAGAAACACGTATGGATTATTTCCTTTTTGCCATAACATAAACAAATTTATTCCCTTCCTCATTTCTTTTTTTTTTTTCCTTTTTTTCTTTTCATTTACTTAAGATTTCTCATGGAAATAAGGGAATACCCACCATTTGAATTCAACAAAAATGTTAAAACAATCAATTTCCTTATAGATAAAAAGTCAACTCTCTCTCTTAAGAATAAAATCAAAAATTTTTAGAAAATAATGCTTTAACGAATAACGAGTTAAGGTACTTCTACTCAGGATAAAAATCTTAAAAAACTAATACAGCTTAAGAATGACAAGACAACAAAATTTCAAGAAAAATTTTCTTGAAATATAGTTTCTAAGGTCTCGATTAATGCTTGGTCAAACTTTCGTGATTTTTGGACCTAGAAAAAATCACAATAATGATCAACTTCATATGAACTTATACTAACTTGAACCAAAGTTTACTTTTGTAGTACAATTAAGCTTACTGCAATATTTTAAGGTTAAAATGATATTTATAGATTCAAATTATGATACATCACTAGACTGAAGGTCAAGTTTTGATCAGCAACTTACACGGACAAGGCACTTGACTCTAATGGTTTCACTCATTTTTTTTAAAACACTACTAGAGGATCGTTGGCTTATATATGTGTAGGGCTATCCAAAATTTCTTCAGTGAAGGAGAGATGCCAATTTCTTGAAAGGCTACATTTGTTGCTTTAATTCCTAAGAGGAGCAACCCTACCATGGCCTCTCATTATTTGGAATTAGATTAGTGATTCATAAATTGATCTATGAGTAGGCTACTTTCATATTTGGAAGAGGTATCATAGATAATATCATTATTGGTTAAAAAGTTCTGCATTTTCTTCATCAAGCATCTCCAACAAAACCACTAATGGCCATTAAACTTGATTTGATAGGGTGGACTAAGAGTATTTATTAAATATTCAAGTTTTTAGGTTTCCATATTAAATTATTTAATGGATCAAGGAATGTATTTGGTCCTCCAAATTTGCTATCATAGTAAATGGTTCCCCTATTGGGTTCTTTCACTCAAAGATAGGCCTTTATTGAAGGTGTTCGCTATCTTCCTACCTTTTTATTTTTTATGCTGATATGTTTATACAAGCCTTGAAGGTAAATATTCTTCTAGAAACTTATATGGCTTTCAGACTAGTAAAGATAGTCCAAATACTATTCATTTACCTTTTGTAAATTATTGTCCGTTGTTTTCTAGTTTCACCCTCAAAGACTGTATGACCATAAAGTAGATAATTAGAAGTTTCTATGGTCAATTCAATCAAAGTGTCAATCTTAAAAAATCTATGGCTCTTTTCAGTCCAAGGATTAGACTTGAGCTGGCAAAGCTTTTGGTGACTATTTTGGGGGTAAGAAGAATTAAAGAGCTTGGTTCTTATCTAGGACTTCCTATAAAATTGGAGCGGATAAAAGCTAAGGGCCTTCAGCCCATTAAGGACAAGATTATGGCTAGGTTAGACTCCTGGAAGTAGAATTTACTCTCTTTTGCTCGTATATGCACCTTAATTAGATCTATTTTATACTCCATGCCTATTCACATTGTTTCTAATACTACCACCCTATCCTCTTTCTTAACCTGGTTTAATCGAATTATTAGAAATTTCCTTTGTGGTAATGATATAGCAGTAGATCTAGCTATTCTTACAATATTTAGGCATGACATTTGTCAACCAAAGCAAAGGACTGAACAACCCCCTTATCAAATCATGATGGCCTTCTCTTTTAAGTAAAGTTACTGATGAAGTTGTTTTGCTAGCATTCTCTTTTCTTTAACAAGTGCTTAGCCCTAAGTACAAGTTTGGAGGTTCTTGGAAAGACTATAGACCTATGAAAAACTCTTCTTTATGGAATTAAATTTTTAAAGCTTCTTCTTTGATCTTTCTTGACCTCATTTGATCTATGGGTGGTAAGTCAATCAAATGGGATTTAGATTCTTAGTTCTGTAGTGAGCTCCTAATTTATATTATAGCTATTTTCAACTCAAATTCCCTGATTTCAGTTTGACTGTGGATGTCTTTCTAAATCAACATGGGGATTGGGATATGAACTTGTCTATCTCACATTTCCTCTTTTCTCTAACTTGTTTTCCTGGATTTCCACAAGTGGTATCGATCAAGATGATATTCTAACGTGAGGAAAAGGATACTACAGAATAGTGATCATTAAAGAGGTGCACTGTTCTAGATTTTGCCGCCCCTTAACCAATTTACTAAAAAGATAGTAAAAGCTTGGAAGTTAGATTACAAAAAGAGTACTATTTCCTATAGAGGTTATTATGGGGCGCGCTACATGCAGCCTCTCTTCTTATGGGTTGAAAATCCCAACTATCTCTCCTTTGTAGTTGGTGCCATCATGAAAATGAAAGAGTTGAGCACCTTTTCTTATCATGTCTTAAATCAAAAGTGGCATGGAAGTGCAATGGTAACAAATTCTCAGCTTATTTGAATTCTATGGAAGAAGTATTTAACTTTATGATCCATATCTTATGATGTATCTATTAGAGTTAGAATGATGAGGTATTCCAATAGAAGGCAAGGTATGCCAAAAGTATTTTGATCCAAGTTGAATGTTTATTTCATGATTTTTTCAAATCCAAAACTATGAGTCTACATCAAAATCCTAGCATCTAGGGATGCTCTACTCTTGTTTCTCCAGGAGTCACAAATGATATTCATGTTTCTTTGTATCGCCTACCACTTGGATGGATTAAATTGAACTTTAATAGCTCTATTCAAGCCTCTTCTACAAAAGCTGACGATATACTATGTGTTAAGTTTGGATGATCCATTGCCGCTGAAGCTATTCCTCTTATAATCTCTTCTATTCCTCAAGAAGAACTAATAGCTGCCTAGTATGGGATAAAAAAAGTTATCTTTCTATTTCTCTAACTAAAAGATTTGTTATTAAAGGAGATTCTACCACTGTCATTCCATGGTTGAAGAATACATCAAAGTATCTTCATCCGCTACTTCCTAGTATAAAGAAAATGCTCTCTCCTTACAACTTAGCTATTTTGATCCATCATATTTTCAGAGAGGCAAACCAAGCTACAGATTTTCATGCTAGTAGAGTGACGATACTTTCTCACAATATGTTTTGGGGTAAGATTTATTCCTTTGTTATTTTATAATAATATATTGGTTTTACTAAATTGCCCTCAGAGGAATGGTGGGCTTATGTTACTGCAGTACATGTGTTGGATGGATTGTATTCCATCATGTTATTTATTTTCATTCCTTTTAAAACAAAAATCCATATATTCATGGAGCTAGCTAGCCAAATCAATAAAACCTTCACTATTTATAAAAGGACAGAGTGCAAGTCTACCTTCTTATATTTTGAAAAGTTTTACATGTATATAATTATACCTTTTTTGAATTAAAGGATGAGAATTCTGAATCGATGATTCAAGGTACTAAATGTGATATACTATCTCTAAAACTCTTTTGTATGAAAAATCATATGATTTAAAGACCCTTAGTTTATATATCAAGTAGTCATAAAATATGTGTTCTTTAAACCATTCAATTTCTAACCATATAATGCCTCAACTATAAATTTCTAAATCACATATAATTTTTACTACACAGGTCAATTGAAGATTGTAGATTATATCTAATGGCTTGGATTATTAACATAAAACTCCCATTATTCAATACAAAAATAATGTAATTATCTTAGAGTTAAACTAGGCTTCTTTGTACTTATGATGTAATTATCTTAGAGGAAATTCCTCACATTTCCTCCCATTATTGTACCTTTTTAGCAAACACAGACCATATTTTGAGTAGAACAAAAGACATCTACGTGCACACATCATGCAATAATGTTTTTGAGCAAAACCACATCATACCATATAACTAATGCGCAACTCACAAGAAGTTGCAAAGATTTTATTCAATAACTTGTCATACCACATCTTGGCAAGTGAATATTAACCTATAATGTATATCATTAGAACTTGCGCATGGATAGGAAGCCTTCATTCAACTCAAGTCTGCAATCCTTGCAGCGGTGAGAGCCAATATCTTCACATGGTAGTTTTGCTCCTGAAAAGGAGAATTTCGGGTCTGACCAAAGCCAAAAGGAGAACCTGGTAGGTTGTTGAAGTGGTCTTGACACTCATGTGCGAGGAAACCGATGGTCTTCATATCTTTGTTAATCTTCTTGTAATTTTTCTGGCCTATTTCAGCGATGATACCCTCAACATATTTCTGTACCATCATGTACTCTACATGACATGCTTGAAGGCAATATTTTGACCAATGATCGATTTCTTTTGGGAGCAAAACTTTTCTCGTGATGTAGTTGATCTCCTTTGCCTTAGACTGCAATATTTCGGATAGGACTTTCAAGAAGTCACAGCGATCCTTCTCGATCATTCTAGTATCATTCTTGACAACATCAATGCAATCTTCAAATATGGTGAAGTTGACACATACATGCTCAATTTGGTCAATTACTTTCGTTAATTTCTCATTATTTTGAACCAGACTAGATGCCGGGATGGCGAGAGACAAATGTGAGGGTTAGTGGAGAGGAATGACATGATATGAGAATAAGAGATAGAAGAATTCTGAAACCGAAAGCCAGGATGGATTTTGTTGCCATTCTTTGCCTCTTGCTCTTTCTTCTTTTGTCCCTCTGCACTGCCCACTCCCACGTAAATTCTTCAATGCCATACTCTTTATATAGAGTAAATTTGGCTTCTAATTAGTGGTTGGATCATGATTGTAGGAAGAATCCTTAACTAAGAATATATTCTTTGGTCCTTAACAAGTAGTTATTCTCTTGTTATGCACTTCTTAACCATTTTTCATAATTTTATGCGCCCAAAATCCTCTCCGCCACCCTTCTCTAACTACAATAACCTTTCACTCATGATCCCTCTATTTCATCTTCTTTCTTTGATTGTCGGCCCTCAAAACTCTATTAGTCGTGCATCCCTTTCAAATAAGACTCATTTAAAAAAATTAAGGACAAACCACAAATCAGTCTTCTAACTTTATACTTTATTTTTAAATAGTCCCCTATTTTTCAATTGCTTCAAACAAGTGCGAAAACTCTATAAACTAATACAATGTTATACTTTTGTTAGTAAGCCTTAATAGTGTTAAAGGATTTTATTAAATATCAGATAGTGGACACCCAAATAACTCCCATATCAGGGTATTCTCAAAAGATAATACGTTTCCCACCATTTCCAATGCTGGATAATTATCAAGGAAATAAAAATTTTAAAGAAAAGAAGAAAGTTAGTTATTGGTCATTTCACAGATCGCGTGCTAAGCACATGACATACAATTAGGATTTTTTTTTTCCAAATCAAGCCATTTGATCCCTGATATATTTTTCAATTCAAAAAGTCCTCTCAATAATCTATAGTAATCTTGCAAAGGCTGCAAAGCAAATTTTGTCTTCAAGGTATATTGGCATCATAATGAGGGATTTCTTGCTTAAGATTAAATGATTATGGCAATGGGTTTGAGTAACTTGTTTCGAGTTACATTTTTTAGTTTGTTTATACTTGAATTTCTTGTTTGTGCTAGGGTTTATCTGTATAATGAGATGTTTGTGTTAGGGTTTATGTATATAATCAGTTGTCTATGTTAAGGTTTTGTTCATTGGAAGTAATACAAATTTATATGCACATGTGAGTGTAAAAGAGATCTAATATGTAAAAGAGAAATACTAGGAGAGAATAGTTGGAAAAGAGGAAAAAGTAAAGAATTTAAGAAGAGAAATGGTCGGGGACATGCGGAACCAAAGTTTGAATGAAAGGGAGAAGTGAAAGATAAGAACAAAAAAAATTATAGTATTTGGTCTTCTTAAGGCAGGCTATGGTGGTTCAGGCTATTGGCCAGTCGGCGGTTGACTACTGAGGCAATTATTCGAACCATCTTAAAGTGATGGGAAAAGTGGTTTCAACAATTGATTAGCCATAGGCAAGCGGTCAATCAGACCATTAGGCTAGAACACAGATGGATTATTTCCTTTTTGCCATAACATAAACAGCTTATTCCCTTCCTCATTTCTTTTTTTTTTTTCCTTTTTTTCTTTTCATTTACTTAAGATTTCTCATGGAAATAAGGGAATACCCACCATTTGAATTCAACAAAAATGTTAAAACAATCAATTTCCTTATAGATAAAAAGTCAACTCTCTCTCTTAAGAATAAAATCAAAAATTTTTAGAAAATAATGCTTTAACGAATAACGAGTTAAGGTACTTCTACTCAGGATAAAAATCTTAAAAAACTAATACAGCTTAAGAATGACAAGACAACAAAATTTCAAGAAAAATTTTCTTGAAATATAGTTTCTAAGGTCTCGATTAATGCTTGGTCAAACTTTCAGGATTTTTGGACCTAGAAAAAATCACAATAATGATCAACTTCATATGAACTTATACTAACTTGAACCAAAGTTTACTTTTGTAGTACAATTAAGCTTACTGCAATATTTTAAGGTTAAAATGATATTTATAGATTCAAATTATGATACATCACTAGACTGAAGGTCAAGTTTTGATCAGGATGTTACACGGACAAGGCACTTGACTCTAATGGTTTCACTCATTTTTTTTAAAACACTACTAGAGGATCATTGGCTTATATATGTGTAGGGCTATCCAAAATTTCTTCAGTGAAGGAGAGATGCCAATTTCTTGAAAGGCTACATTTGTTGCTTTAATTCCTAAGAGGAGCAACCCTGCCATGGCCTCTCATTATTTGGAATTAGATTAGTGATTCATAAATTGATCTATGAGTAGGCTACTTTCATATTTGGAAGAGGTATCATAGATAATATCATTATTGGTTAAAAAGTTCTGCATTTTCTTCATCAAGCATCTCCAACAAAACCACTAATGGCCATTAAACTTGATTTGATAGGGTGGACTAAGAGTATTTATTAAATATTCAAGTTTTTAGGTTTCCATATTAAATTATTTAATGGATCAAGGAATGTATTTGGTCCTCCAAATTTGCTATCATAGTAAATGGTTCCCCTATTGGGTTCTTTCACTCAAAGATAGGCCTTTATTGAAGGTGTTCGCTATCTTCCTACCTTTCTATTTTTTATGCTGATATGTTTATACAAGCCTTGAAGGTAAATATTCTTCTAGAAACTTATATGGCTTTCAGACTAGTAAAGATAGTCCAAATACTATTCATTTACCTTTTGTAAATTATTGTCCGTTGTTTTCTAGTTTCACCCTCAAAGACTGTATGACCATAAAGTAGATAATTAGAAGTTTCTATGGTCAATTCAATCAAAGTGTCAATCTTAAAAAATCTATGGCTCTTTTCAGTCCAAGGATTAGACTTGAGCTGGCAAAGCTTTTGGTGACTATTTTGGGGGTAAGAAGAATTAAAGAGCTTGGTTCTTATCTAGGACTTCCTATAAAATTGGAGCGGATAAAAGCTAAGGGCCTTCAGCCCATTAAGGACAAGATTATGGCTAGGTTAGACTCCTGGAAGTAGAATTTACTCTCTTTTGCTCGTATATGCACCTTAATTAGATCTATTTTATACTCCATGCCTATTCACATTGTTTCTAATACTACCACCCTATCCTCTTTCTTAACCTGGTTTAATCGAATTATTAGAAATTTCCTTTGTGGTAATGATATAGCAGTAGATCTAGCTATTCTTACAATATTTAGGCATGACATTTGTCAACCAAAGCAAAGGACTGAACAACCCCCTTATCAAATCATGATGGCCTTCTCTTTTAAGTAAAGTTACTGATGAAGTTGTTTTGCTAGCATTCTCTTTTCTTTAACAAGTGCTTAGCCCTAAGTACAAGTTTGGAGGTTCTTGGAAAGACTATAGACCTATGAAAAACTCTTCTTTATGGAATTAAATTTTTAAAGCTTCTTCTTTGATCTTTCTTGACCTCATTTGATCTATGGGTGGTAAGTCAATCAAATGGGATTTAGATTCTTAGTTCTGTAGTGAGCTCCTAATTTATATTATAGCTATTTTCAACTCAAATTCCCTGATTTCAGTTTGACTGTGGATGTCTTTCTAAATCAACATGGGGATTGGGATATGAACTTGTCTATCTCACATTTCCTCTTTTCTCTAACTTGTTTTCCTGGATTTCCACAAGTGGTATCGATCAAGATGATATTCTAACGTGAGGAAAAGGATACTACAGAATAGTGATCATTAAAGAGGTGCACTGTTCTAGATTTTGCCGCCCCCTTAACCAATTTACTAAAAAGATAGTAAAAGCTTGGAAGTTAGATTACAAAAAGAGTACTATTTCCTATAGAGGTTATTATGGGGCGCGCTACATGCAGCCTCTCTTCTTATGGGTTGAAAATCCCAACTATCTCTCCTTTGTAGTTGGTGCCATCATGAAAATGAAAGAGTTGAGCACCTTTTCTTATCATGTCTTAAATCAAAAGTGGCATGGAAGTGCAATGGTAACAAATTCTCAGCTTATTTGAATTCTATGGAAGAAGTATTTAACTTTATGATCCATATCTTATGATGTATCTATTAGAGTTAGAATGATGAGGTATTCCAATAGAAGGCAAGGTATGCCAAAAGTATTTTGATCCAAGTTGAATGTTTATTTCATGATTTTTTCAAATCCAAAACTATGAGTCTACATCAAAATCCTAGCATCTAGGGATGCTCTACTCTTGTTTCTCCAGGAGTCACAAATGATATTCATGTTTCTTTGTATCGCCTACCACTTGGATGGATTAAATTGAACTTTAATAGCTCTATTCAAGCCTCTTCTACAAAAGCTGACGATATACTATGTGTTAAGTTTGGATGATCCATTGCCGCTGAAGCTATTCCTCTTATAATCTCTTCTATTCCTCAAGAAGAACTAATAGCTGCCTAGTATGGGATAAAAAAAGTTATCTTTCTATTTCTCTAACTAAAAGATTTGTTATTAAAGGAGATTCTACCACTGTCATTCCATGGTTGAAGAATACATCAAAGTATCTTCATCCGCTACTTCCTAGTATAAAGAAAATGCTCTCTCCTTACAACTTAGCTATTTTGATCCATCATATTTTCAGAGAGGCAAACCAAGCTACAGATTTTCATGCTAGTAGAGTGACGATACTTTCTCACAATATGTTTTGGGGTAAGATTTATTCCTTTGTTATTTTATAATAATATATTGGTTTTACTAAATTGCCCTCAGAGGAATGGTGGGCTTATGTTATCGCTAGACATGTGTTGGATGGATTGTATTCCATCATGTTATTTATTTTCATTCCTTTTAAAACAAAAATCCATATATTCATGGAGCTAGCTAGCCAAATCAATAAAACCTTCACTATTTATAAAAGGACAGTGCAAGTCTACCTTCTTATATTTTGAAAAGTTTTACATGTATATAATTATACCTTTTTTGAATTAAAGGATGAGAATTCTGAATCGATGATTCAAGGTACTAAATGTGATATACTATCTCTAAAACTCTTTTGTATGAAAAATCATATGATTTAAAGACCCTTAGTTTATATATCAAGTAGTCATAAAATATGTGTTCTTTAAACCATTCAATTTCTAACCATATAATGCCTCAACTATAAATTTCTAAATCACATATAATTTTTACTACACAGGTCAATTGAAGATTGTAGATTATATCTAATGGCTTGGATTATTAACATAAAACTCCCATTATTCAATACAAAAATAATGTAATTATCTTAGAGTTAAACTAGGCTTCTTTGTACTTATGATGTAATTATCTTAGAGGAAATTCCTCACATTTCCTCCCATTATTGTACCTTTTTAGCAAACACAGACCATATTTTGAGTAGAACAAAAGACATCTACGTGCACACATCATGCAATAATGTTTTTGAGCAAAACCACATCATACCATATAACTAATGCGCAACTCACAAGAAGTTGCAAAGATTTTATTCAATAACTTGTCATACCACATCTTGGCAAGTGAATATTAACCTATAATGTATATCATTAGAACTTGCGCATGGATAGGAAGCCTTCATTCAACTCAAGTCTGCAATCCTTGCAGCGGTGAGAGCCAATATCTTCACATGGTAGTTTTGCTCCTGAAAAGGAGAATTTCGGGTCTGACCAAAGCCAAAAGGAGAACCTGGTAGGTTGTTGAAGTGGTCTTGACACTCATGTGCGAGGAAACCGATGGTCTTCATATCTTTGTTAATCTTCTTGTAATTTTTCTGGCCTATTTCAGCGATGATACCCTCAACATATTTCTGTACCATCATGTACTCTACATGACATGCTTGAAGGCAATATTTTGACCAATGATCGATTTCTTTTGGGAGCAGCTTTTCTGTGATGTAGTTGATCTCCTTTGCCTTAGACTGCAATATTTCGGATAGGACTTTCAAGAAGTCACAGCGATCCTTCTCGATCATTCTAGTATCATTCTTGACAACATCAATGCAATCTTCAAATATGGTGAAGTTGACACATACATGCTCAATTTGGTCAATTACTTTCGTTAATTTCTCATTATTTTGAACCAAACTAGATGCTGGGATGGCAGAGACAAATGAGAGGGTTAGTGGAGAGGAATGACATGATATGAGAATAAGAGATAGAAGAATTCTGAAACCGAAAGCCAGGATGGATTTTGTTGCCATTCTTTGCCTCTTGCTCTTTCTTCTTTTGTCCCTCTGCACTGCCCACTCCCACAGTAAATTCTTCAATGCCATACTCTTTATATAGAGTAAATTTGGCTTCTAATTAGTGGTTGGATCATGATTGTAGGAAGAATCCTTAACTAAGAATATATTCTTTGGTCCTTAACAAGTAGTTATTCTCTTGTTATGCACTTCTTAACCATTTTTCATAATTTTATGCGCCCAAAATCCTCTCCGCCACCCTTCTCTAACTACAATAACCTTTCACTCATGATCCCTCTATTTCATCTTCTTTCTTTGATTGCTGGCCCTCAAAACTCTATTAGTCGTGCATCCCTTTCAAATAAGACTCATTTAAAAAAATTAAGGACAAACCACAAATCAGTCTTCTAACTTTATACTTTATTTTTAAATAGTCCCCTATTTTTCAATTGCTTCAAACAAGTGCGAAAACTCTATAAACTAATACAATGTTATACTTTTGTTAGTAAGCCTTAATAGTGTTAAAGGATTTTATTAAATATCAGATAGTGGACACCCAAATAACTCCCATATCAGGGTATTCTCAAAAGATAATACGTTTCCCACCATTTCCAATGCTTTGGATAATTATCAAGGAAATAAAAATTTTAAAGAAAAGAAGAAAGTTAGTTATTGGTCATTTCACAGATCGCGTGCTAAGCACATGACATACAATTAGGATTTTTTTTTTCCAAATCAAGCCATTTGATCCCTGATATATTTTTCAATTCAAAAAGTCCTCTCAATAATCTATAGTAATCTTGCAAAGGCTGCAAAGCAAATTTTGTCTTCAAGGTATATTGGCATCATAATGAGGGATTTCTTGCTTAAGATTAAATGATTATGGCAATGGGTTTGAGTAACTTGTTTCGAGTTACATTTTTTAGTTTGTTTATACTTGAATTTCTTGTTTGTGCTAGGGTTTATCTGTATAATGAGATGTTTGTGTTAGGGTTTATGTATATAATCAGTTGTCTATGTTAAGGTTTTGTTCATTGGAAGTAATACAAATTTATATGCACATGTGAGTGTAAAAGCGATCTAATATGTAAAAGAGAAATACTAGGAGAGAATAGTTGGAAAAGAGGAAAAAGTAAAGAATTTAAGAAGAGAAATGGTCGGGGACATGCGGAACCAAAGTTTGAATGAAAGGGAGAAGTGAAAGATAAGAACAAAAAAAATTATAGTATTTGGTCTTCTTAAGGCAGGCTATGGTGGTTCAGGCTATTGGCCAGTCGGCGGTTGACTACTGAGGCAATTATTCGAACCATCTTAAAGTGATGGGAAAAGTGGTTTCAACAATTGATTAGCCATAGGCAAGCGGTCAATCAGACCATTAGGCTAGAACACAGATGGATTATTTCCTTTTTGCCATAACATAAACAGCTTATTCCCTTCCTCATTTCTTTTTTTTTTTTCCATTTTTTCTTTTCATTTACTTAAGATTTCTCATGGAAATAAGGGAATACCCACCATTTGAATTCAACAAAAATGTTAAAACAATCAATTTCCTTATAGATAAAAAGTCAACTCTCTCTCTTAAGAATAAAATCAAAAATTTTTAGAAAATAATGCTTTAACGAATAACGAGTTAAGGTACTTCTACTCAGGATAAAAATCTTAAAAAACTAATACAGCTTAAGAATGACAAGACAACAAAATTTCAAGAAAAATTTTCTTGAAATATAGTTTCTAAGGTCTCGATTAATGCTTGGTCAAACTTTCAGGATTTTTGGACCTAGAAAAAATCACAATAATGATCAACTTCATATGAACTTATACTAACTTGAACCAAAGTTTACTTTTGTAGTACAATTAAGCTTACTGCAATATTTTAAGGTTAAAATGATATTTATAGATTCAAATTATGATACATCACTAGACTGAAGGTCAAGTTTTGATCAGGATGTTACACGGACAAGGCACTTGACTCTAATGGTTTCACTCATTTTTTTTAAAACACTACTAGAGGATCATTGGCTTATATATGTGTAGGGCTATCCAAAATTTCTTCAGTGAAGGAGAGATGCCAATTTCTTGAAAGGCTACATTTGTTGCTTTAATTCCTAAGAGGAGCAACCCTGCCATGGCCTCTCATTATTTGGAATTAGATTAGTGATTCATAAATTGATCTATGAGTAGGCTACTTTCATATTTGGAAGAGGTATCATAGATAATATCATTATTGGTTAAAAAGTTCTGCATTTTCTTCATCAAGCATCTCCAACAAAACCACTAATGGCCATTAAACTTGATTTGATAGGGTGGACTAAGAGTATTTATTAAATATTCAAGTTTTTAGGTTTCCATATTAAATTATTTAATGGATCAAGGAATGTATTTGGTCCTCCAAATTTGCTATCATAGTAAATGGTTCCCCTATTGGGTTCTTTCACTCAAAGATAGGCCTTTATTGAAGGTGTTCGCTATCTTCCTACCTTTCTATTTTTTATGCTGATATGTTTATACAAGCCTTGAAGGTAAATATTCTTCTAGAAACTTATATGGCTTTCAGACTAGTAAAGATAGTCCAAATACTATTCATTTACCTTTTGTAAATTATTGTCTGTTGTTTTCTAGTTTCACCCTCAAAGACTGTATGACCATAAAGTAGATAATTAGAAGTTTCTATGGTCAATTCAATCAAAGTGTCAATCTTAAAAAATCTATGGCTCTTTTCAGTCCAAGGATTAGACTTGAGCTGGCAAAGCTTTTGGTGACTATTTTGGGGGTAAGAAGAATTAAAGAGCTTGGTTCTTATCTAGGACTTCCTATAAAATTGGAGCGGATAAAAGCTAAGGGCCTTCAGCCCATTAAGGACAAGATTATGGCTAGGTTAGACTCCTGGAAGTAGAATTTACTCTCTTTTGCTCGTATATGCACCTTAATTAGATCTATTTTATACTCCATGCCTATTCACATTGTTTCTAATACTACCACCCTATCCTCTTTCTTAACCTGGTTTAATCGAATTATTAGAAATTTCCTTTGTGGTAATGATATAGCAGTAGATCTAGCTATTCTTACAATATTTAGGCATGACATTTGTCAACCAAAGCAAAGGACTGAACAACCCCCTTATCAAATCATGATGGCCTTCTCTTTTAAGTAAAGTTACTGATGAAGTTGTTTTGCTAGCATTCTCTTTTCTTTAACAAGTGCTTAGCCCTAAGTACAAGTTTGGAGGTTCTTGGAAAGACTATAGACCTATGAAAAACTCTTCTTTATGGAATTAAACTTTTAAAGCTTCTTCTTTGATCTTTCTTGACCTCATTTGATCTATGGGTGGTAAGTCAATCAAATGGGATTTAGATTCTTAGTTCTGTAGTGAGCTCCTAATTTATATTATAGCTATTTTCAACTCAAATTCCCTGATTTCAGTTTGACTGTGGATGTCTTTCTAAATCAACATGGG
This sequence comes from Metroxylon sagu, assembly GCA_017589505.3. Taxonomy (NCBI): domain Eukaryota; kingdom Viridiplantae; phylum Streptophyta; class Magnoliopsida; order Arecales; family Arecaceae; genus Metroxylon; species Metroxylon sagu. The sequence continues at coordinate 2,778,287 of JACVBY030000663.1, forward strand.
GATTGGGATATGAACTTGTCTATCTCACATTTCCTCTTTTCTCTAACTTGTTTTCCTGGATTTCCACAAGTGGTATCGATCAAGATGATATTCTAACGTGAGGAAAAGGATACTACAGAATAGTGATCATTAAAGAGGTGCACTGTTCTAGATTTTGCCGCCCCCTTAACCAATTTACTAAAAAGATAGTAAAAGCTTGGAAGTTAGATTACAAAAAGAGTACTATTTCCTATAGAGGTTATTATGGGGCGCGCTACATGCAGCCTCTCTTCTTATGGGTTGAAAATCCCAACTATCTCTCCTTTGTAGTTGGTGCCATCATGAAAATGAAAGAGTTGAGCACCTTTTCTTATCATGTCTTAAATCAAAAGTGGCATGGAAGTGCAATGGTAACAAATTCTCAGCTTATTTGAATTCTATGGAAGAAGTATTTAACTTTATGATCCATATCTTATGATGTATCTATTAGAGTTAGAATGATGAGGTATTCCAATAGAAGGCAAGGTATGCCAAAAGTATTTTGATCCAAGTTGAATGTTTATTTCATGATTTTTTCAAATCCAAAACTATGAGTCTACATCAAAATCCTAGCATCTAGGGATGCTCTACTCTTGTTTCTCCAGGAGTCACAAATGATATTCATGTTTCTTTGTATCGCCTACCACTTGGATGGATTAAATTGAACTTTAATAGCTCTATTCAAGCCTCTTCTACAAAAGCTGACGATATACTATGTGTTAAGTTTGGATGATCCATTGCCGCTGAAGCTATTCCTCTTATAATCTCTTCTATTCCTCAAGAAGAACTAATAGCTGCCTAGTATGGGATAAAAAAAGTTATCTTTCTATTTCTCTAACTAAAAGATTTGTTATTAAAGGAGATTCTACCACTGTCATTGCATGGTTGAAGAATACATCAAAGTATCTTCATCCGCTACTTCCTAGTATAAAGAAAATGCTCTCTCCTTACAACTTAGCTATTTTGATCCATCATATTTTCAGAGAGGCAAACCAAGCTACAGATTTTCATGCTAGTAGAGTGACGATACTTTCTCACAATATGTTTTGGGGTAAGATTTATTCCTTTGTTATTTTATAATAATATATTGGTTTTACTAAATTGCCCTCAGAGGAATGGTGGGCTTATGTTACTGCAGTACATGTGTTGGATGGATTGTATTCCATCATGTTATTTATTTTCATTCCTTTTAAAACAAAAATCCATATATTCATGGAGCTAGCTAGCCAAATCAATAAAACCTTCACTATTTATAAAAGGACAGAGTGCAAGTCTACCTTCTTATATTTTGAAAAGTTTTACATGTATATAATTATACCTTTTTTGAATTAAAGGATGAGAATTCTGAATCGATGATTCAAGGTACTAAATGTGATATACTATCTCTAAAACTCTTTTGTATGAAAAATCATATGATTTAAAGACCCTTAGTTTATATATCAAGTAGTCATAAAATATGTGTTCTTTAAACCATTCAATTTCTAACCATATAATGCCTCAACTATAAATTTCTAAATCACATATAATTTTTACTACACGGAGTCAATTGAAGATTGTAGATTATATCTAATGGCTTGGATTATTAACATAAAACTCCCATTATTGAATACAAAAATAATGTAATTATCTTAGAGTTAAACTAGGCTTCTTTGTACTTATGATGTAATTATCTTAGAGGAAATTCCTCACATTTCCTCCCATTATTGTACCTTTTTAGCAAACACAGACCATATTTTGAGTAGAACAAAAGACATCTACGTGCACACATCATGCAATAATGTTTTTGAGCAAAACCACATCATACCATATAACTAATGCGCAACTCACAAGAAGTTGCAAAGATTTTATTCAATAACTTGTCATACCACATCTTGGCAAGTGAATATTAACCTATAATGTATATCATTAGAACTTGCGCATGGATAGGAAGCCTTCATTCAACTCAAGTCTGCAATCCTTGCAGCGGTGAGAGCCAATATCTTCACATGGTAATTTTGCTCTGAAAAGGAGAATTTCGGCTCTGACCAAAGCCAAAAGGAGAACCTGCTAGGTTGTTGAAGTGGTCTTGACACTCATGTGCGAGGAAACCGATGGTCTTCATATCTTTGTTAATCTTCTTGTAATTTTTCTGGCCTATTTCAGCGATGATACCCTCAACATATTTCTGTACCATCATGTACTCTACATGACATGCTTGAAGGCAATATTTTGACCAATGATCGATTTCTTTTGGGAGCAGCTTTTCTGTGATGTAGTTGATCTCCTTTGCCTTAGACTGCAATATTTCGGATAGGACTTTCAAGAAGTCACAGCGATCCTTCTCGATCATTCTAGTATCATTCTTGACAACATCAATGCAATCTTCAAATATGGTGAAGTTGACACATACATGCTCAATTTGGTCAATTACTTTCGTTAATTTCTCATTATTTTGAACCAAACTAGATGCTGGGATGGCAGAGACAAATGAGAGGGTTAGTGGAGAGGAATGACATGATATGAGAATAAGAGATAGAAGAATTCTGAAACCGAAAGCCAGGATGGATTTTGTTGCCATTCTTTGCCTCTTGCTCTTTCTTCTTTTGTCCCTCTGCACTGCCCACTCCCACAGTAAATTCTTCAATGCCATACTCTTTATATAGAGTAAATTTGGCTTCTAATTAGTGGTTGGATCATGATTGTAGGAAGAATCCTTAACTAAGAATATATTCTTTGGTCCTTAACAAGTAGTTATTCTCTTGTTATGCACTTCTTAACCATTTTTCATAATTTTATGCGCCCAAAATCCTCTCCGCCACCCTTCTCTAACTACAATAACCTTTCACTCATGATCCCTCTATTTCATCTTCTTTCTTTGATTGCCGGCCCTCAAAACTCTATTAGTCGTGCATCCCTTTCAAATAAGACTCATTTAAAAAAATTAAGGACAAACCACAAATCAGTCTTCTAACTTTATACTTTATTTTTAAATAGTCCCCTATTTTTCAATTGCTTCAAACAAGTGCGAAAACTCTATAAACTAATACAATGTTATACTTTTGTTAGTAAGCCTTAATAGTGTTAAAGGATTTTATTAAATATCAGATAGTGGACACCCAAATAACTCCCATATCAGGGTATTCTCAAAAGATAATACGTTTCCCACCATTTCCAATCTTTGGATAATTATCAAGGAAATAAAAATTTTAAAGAAAAGAAGAAAGTTAGTTATTGGTCATTTCACGGATCGCGTGCTAAGCACATGACATACAATTAGGATTTTTTTTTCCAAATCAAGCCATTTGATCCCTGATATATTTTTCAATTCAAAAAGTCCTCTCAATAATCTATAGTAATCTTGCAAAGGCTGCAAAGCAAATTTTGTCTTCAAGGTATATTGGCATCATAATGAGGGATTTCTTGCTTAAGATTAAATGATTATGGCAATGGGTTTGAGTAACTTGTTTCGAGTTACATTTTTTAGTTTGTTTATACTTGAATTTCTTGTTTGTGCTAAGGTTTATCTGTATAATGAGATGTTTGTGTTAGGGTTTAAGTATATAATCAGTTGTCTATGTTAAGGTTTTGTTCATTGGAAGTAATACAAATTTATATGCACATGTGAGTGTTCATTTTGTGACTCACAAATTTGAATGCATAAGAATGATCTCTTTTTGGCCGAATTATTTGGAGCCTAACCCTTTTTTTTTTTTGAAAAAGTAAAAAGGTACTAGCCACTATTTTTGTCAAGAACATCGAGTCATCACGTTTCTCTCTTTTAACGAGCTGCTTGAAAACTATGGCTTATAGATTCATAGAACAAAGAACTTATCGATGATGGAGTAGATTTTCATCATCTTAGAGTGCAATATTTCAAACAAGATTTTCAAGTAGTCATGGCAATCCTTGTTGGTCATACCAGTGTTATTTTTGACAACATCAACGTAGTCTTCAGAGATAGTGAAATTGACACATACATGCTCAATTTAGTCAATTACCTTCATCAATTTCACATTCCTTTGAGCAAGATTGGATGCTAGGGTGACAAGGGCACATTAGGAGGCTGGTGGGAAGGGATGACATGATATGAGAATAAGAGACAAAAGAATTGTGAAGCTAAAGGCTAGGATGGATTTTGTTGCCATTCTTTGTCTCTCTCTCTCTTCTTTTATCCCTCTTCACTGCCCACTCCCACATTGAATTCTTTAATGCCAATCCCTTTACATAGAATGAATTTGACTCACCTTATCTAGACACATATAAGTACATGTGTGCTATGCATGCGGAGTATGCTTCATTTTACGTAATAATTATCATTTTAGAGTAAGATGTAGGCTAAAATGATGGTATATTAAATATGCAAATATTAAGAATGAAAGAAATACAAGGTTATTTTTGATTCATCTTAAAATAAAATTCTAAACTTTTGAATTGCCATTGTATTTGTTTGAAATTATTCTAGAAATTTTAATAAATATAACAAATTGCTATTAATAAACTAATATAGACTAACCTTTGCAGTTTTTAAATTAGTTAAATAAATCAAATTATTATTTCAATAATAATATGATAAATAGATGCATGAGAAAAAGTGTCAAAGCAATTTCATGTTAAAGAAAAGTTTAGTTTAGTTACTTTTTTTCCTCTATAATGTATATCTTACCATTCATTAGAATTTATATTAAAGAAGAAGAGGTTGAAAAATCAATATCAATGATATATAACAACTTAGCCATCATCTATGAGCACCATTGCACTAACCCAATGTAGAATCTTTTATGAGCTTGATTAGCTATCCTATTCCTTCTAGCAAACTCATCAAATTAGGATGCCTTAAAATCAGTAAGTCTACCTTCTCCCTTAGGTTATGTCCACAAATTTAGATTTAGCTCCCTTTTTTATAGGATTCAACTGATTTGTCAAGATGAATGCAACTAACAACCTCATATTACTTGACTATCTTTTGTTACATCATTTGTATATATTTGATTGTAATTAGAAACACAAAACATTAACAATTTGCAAAATTGTGCAATATAACCTAATAATAGAGAAAGCAAGGCATAGTTCTCCTACAATGGAAATCTTAGCTCTTAATACAATCAAGCTAGTATTTCCATACGATTCTATATGAAAACAAAATAATAAAATTGTAAGATCAAATCTTTGATCAAATTAAAATACTTTAAAAGTGATATCTCAAGATAGTTGTGTTGGGTAATCCCTTACAAACATGGACCAAACAGACTCTATTTGTTCCAAATTTCTATGAGCAATTGTATGATAGTGCATTAGCAACAAATTTTTATTGAGGAAATAACTCCTTGTTAATTATAAGCAAGATGTTAGTCCAAAATATCAACATTGTATATATGTAAGGCAAGGTCATCATCAATGAGCATTTGTTATACACAACCATCAACTATGAAATAAAGAGAAAGTTTGGACCTCTTTTCTTTTGCTCTTTGTCCAATGGTAATGGACATATGGCCTCTCTTAAGAGCTCATCGAGTAGTCATATTTGTAGTTATTTACTCATCTAGCCCACGTCCAAGGCCATTCACTTGCAATTCCTTTACTTGAAATTGCGTAATGGACAAACACATTGTAAAGTTTGTAAGATATGGTGGTACCTACTATAAAGTGTAAGAAAATTATTCAACAAGTATCAAATAGGCTCTATTGTACACTGCATTATATCAAAAAAGAAATGATAGTTGCCGCAAAAATTTATAAGTACTCTATGTTAGATTGACTAAATTGATTAGTTAATGCTATGATGAAGAAGTATATCACAACAAGATGTTATCAATAATCTCTTTATATAAAAATATAACATAGTGTGGAGGCAATGCCTTTCCTAACATGTTGGTGACTTGCACAAGAATCAAATCTAGCAAAGGTGGACTGTAAACACAACTGGTAAATGACATTGTTTGGATTGTTTATTTGAAACAATGACCATTATGCACATGCTAAAGGAGTTGTGGATTAGATCAAGTGGGCATGATTCACGAAGCCATCTTGATATGGTCTAAAGCCCCATTGCCTAATCGCAAACTAGTGAACCATATCTTTCTTGGCTTGAAACCATATCTTCAGTGAACTAGACTATAATGTTTAGTTCTTATTGACCAACCACATAATATTCAATCCACCATATCGATTCTCTTTAATTTTCAATCATTTTTATTGCACATAGTTATCTTCATATTATACATAGTTACTTTTAGCTGCACACAATTATCTTCATATTACACACAATTATTTTCTTACTTTTACTATACAGAATAAACATAAATGTGTACATAGTTATTATGCAATAACAAGGAACAAAAATTAAATAAAGTTGATGTGATGGACCAGGTATTACTTGGTTGGTCAATAAGAACTAAATATTTTAGTCTAATCCATTGAGGGATCATATGTCAATTTATTATTAAAAAAAATATGTCTCTTAAATTTAATTAAAAAATAATATTTAACATATATCACTTTTTTAAATGAAATGACAGCACATGTACAGCTAGTTAAGTATAGAACCATATGAATAATATCTAAAGAAATATACCTAAATATTATCCTTTCTATAAAGGACATCTTCAATGCTTAACTTGTTTTTGCATCGAAACTGTAGAAATAATTTAATTCAAGGGGAAACACTTGCAGCTTCCATAGTATAGCTGCCGAGAGCCACAATTCTTTAATGGAGTTTCAAGAAATTGGAGATCTCGGGATTGGACAGAGGCCAAGATATTGCGTCAAAAGAGCCGAAAACCAAGAGGGTACCATATAGAAAATTTTGAATGTTTATGGCATTTTGCTAAATTAATATACAGACTAGATTGTAATCATTGTCTATTAGCCACATGTACTTTATATTGAGAGAATGATGCCTTCCCCCTCCATTCCTTTATCCTTTTTTAAAAAATAAATATATTTCTTTTGAAAAATAATATAATTAAGTAATTTAAAACTACAAAGAAAAAATCTTTGAATGCTAACTCTGGTACTAAAGAATCCTTCCATCCATGCAAGCATAAGGCCTACCCTAAACCACATTGACCCCACAAATTACACCATTTCCTTATGCCATGTGGATGGCCCATAGCATCACTCTTCTAATCAAGGATAAAGAAAGCTTTAAGACTAGATGCAACACATGCTTTCTTTAAAAAAAAAAAAGAAAGGCTAATCCTTCGTGTCCATCCATTCCACTTCTTAGGCCTTAGACTTTGTTTTCACTCACCTCATCCCCAAAAATACACATTGTTCTTACTCATTATTGATTTATGTTATGTGGATGATCTAAAAAGGAAGAAATGAGATTATATTCCAAGATGGTTCTTTTAATCCTTTGAAGATCTCCGAGCATGCAATGTCTCAAGTAATGATTTCATCTCCTCTTTGGACTTAAAATGTCTTGAGGGAACTGGTTTTTGGAACTTGTCCCTATCCGATCCGAGAGGTCCATTAAATTCTTCCTTTATTTCTTAGTTGCCTCCATGACCAAACTTCCTCAAAATTAATTTTGATTGTTCTGTTCATCTAAATAGTATAGGCATTAGCTTTGTTATTCGTGATCACTTCGATAGGTCACTTTTAGCAATAAGTTTTTCTCTTGGTCATATATTTATACCATCAGTTGAACTTATGGCAGCTTGAAAGGGCATCCAAATCGTTTGTAAATTATTTCCATGCAATGGCTACATTATTAGAGGAGATTCAACAATAATGACAGTCTACCTATCAAATAGATCAAATTGATCTCATTCTACTCTTCAAAAACTGATCACCCTTCTATTCTCTTTACCTTTAGTTCATTGTTACCACATGCTTTGTAAGGCTAATTAGGTAGCATGCTTCATGGCAAACATAACAACACCGAAGATCATCATATATTCTAGAAGGATAGATCTGCCTCCCCTCTCCTTTGATGTATACTTTGAGGCTAATGTTTGAGATGTTGCTTTTTTTAGGCCTTAATGGCCTCATTGTTATTAAAAAAATAAAAAAAGAAATATAAGACATCTAAACAAATTAACCATTCCTCGCAAACAATGATCACAGATTTTATTCAGCTATTCATCACCATATAGTGAGAAAATAAATTCATCATTGTACACTGATAATATAAATATGTAAATATAAATCTCATTCAAACCCATCATGCTGAAATAAAAATCATACATCGATCGGTGATCTTGCAGCTCAGACCATTGATAAGGTCTTGATTCATTGATAAGGTCTTGATTCATTTGCACTATACTAATAAACCTGTGGCAATCTGAGCTATTTGTTGGATGCTTTTGTTCTGCAGGGAAAGAGGACATGGTTTGGGAGGCTTGTAGTTGACTGCACTTTGTGATTCTTTTCTCTCAAAGACCTTTTGGCAATCAGTGGCATGGGTGGCGATCTCCTTGAAGAGTTCAAGCACCGTTTTGAAATCTTGACCGCTTGCTAAGGTGTGTTTGATCTTCTGGAGTTTTTGTTCGGCTTTTGCATACTCATCAAGGCATAACGCAACGTATTCCCTAACCACCATATCTTCTTGGTAGTAAATTGTGTTCTCAATTTTAGTTGTGCCTTCATTGACCTTAGAGAGAGCACTCTAGATAAGGATTCGCATGAAGATTTTGGGATCCGAAGCAATGCTATATCGATTGGACTTGAGAGTAGAGACAGAAGTTATAGTCATTAGTTTTCTTACATGCCCTATGAATCCTCTTTTCGGTGGCGTCAACTAACCGAGAGGAGCGATAAGAGACTAGAACAAGAGATAAGAGAAGTGTGAGAACAGAGATAGATCTTGATACCATCTTTGCCTCCATCTCACACACACACCTTCTCTCTCTCTTTGTACCTCCTTACCATGCCAATACTATGCTTCAACAAAATTCCTTTAAATGGAGAAAGTTATCTTTCATTTCATGGTATGATCGCAATTGTAGGAATAATCCTTGTTGACCAGGAATCATTCTTCAGCTCTTGCTAAGCCCTCAAATCTCTCTTTTCCACTCCTTTCCATGACTATCCATGAAAGGAAATTTCTCCCCATCACCTTTTACCAACACATGCAGTTATAAATCCACAAAATTTTGTCATCCTTTTCTTGACCAGCTATCCCAAAATTCTCTCCATAATCCCTCTCCAAGTGGAAATAGAAGAGTGCAAATTTGAGCTCTCATAAGAAGGCCTAGGTTTAGAGATAAGGTTATTTAGAAATGTATATTGCATGCATAAGATCTATAGGGACAAAATATTGATGGCAAGTAGGACTGCATGTAGAGGGTTGCATGATCCTCTTGTCAAACTTTATCTTGGACTGTAATATGTGAATTTGGTTTATGGGAGATTCTTCGACATGTTAAGCATTAGGGTACCTTTGCCACCCTGCTGGTCTATTTAGAAAGTCTTTTCATAGCTTTTTTTCAGACTTTATATGAAAAGTAACTGATGGACTTACCCATCATTCTGCCCAAAAAATTAGAGAACATACTTGATACAATTATGTATGACACATAGCTTGATCATTAATTTAAAATACAGCTTGTTCAGTTATTTCATGCATTATCATTTTTAGTACCCTAAGGTAAAAGGGCTCCAAGCTCTCAGAGACTCAATCTGCATGTTTATGTGACCAGGTATGGTATAGGACTGCTAAAACAGATGTTTAAGTTTTCAGAACTTTGAATCCAACAAAACACTCCTACTAGAGATTGTGCTAAAAGACCTTGTTGAGTCCAACAAATATTTGCTCTATGAGCTTAAGCTCTTGGGATCAAGCATCAGATCCAAGATTTGCTGGAGATCATGAGTTTGAACACCTTCCATATTAGTTTCTTATTTAATTAAAGTTTAATCTTTTGGAATTAACTAGATAATCAATATGTTTTAACTTGGCTCATTTCAGTTATTGTTGTCCCTCCACGTGCATGCTTCAAACTACGCATAAAGGGAGGGAGAGAGAAGCTATTGAGCATTGTTGATCCTTTCTCTAGGAGTTTTTAAGTTCTTGAGGTCAATTGGTTAATCAACTTAATACCAGTCGTTGGACTTTTGGTGTCAGTTAGTTAATCAACATGATCAACATGGCATCAGAGCAAAACTTTGCTAGAGGTGATGAGTTTAAATCTCTTCCCAATAAATTATATATTTAATATCTCCGTTTCAACATGATATTGGAGCAAAAATTTGCTAAAGGTCCTGAGAGCAAGTTCTCTCTATGCTATTTATTTATTTAATTAGAGCTTAAGCTTTTGGAACCAATAGGTTAATCAACAGATCTTGCTCAACAAAGTTGAGAGGAAAGGGTGCTAAAAGCTCAAGGTATCCATACAAGAGACCCTAACTGATGAAGTCTGGTCCTCAACCCAATTTCTGTCATCTTATTAAGTTATTGGTTGGCAATGCCAATTAAGGCTTTACTTTAGTCATCAAGGGTAACTGGCTAAATATGTTGATGATACCACTCTCGTGTTTTGTAGCGTTTACCATTATTTCCACCGTCTTAATACGAAGATAGCCTGCCCAACTTCAGCAGATACTTGATGCAGTGAATATATGGAGGCCTACTCATGCATGGGTGCCATCAGACTCACACACCATTTACGTCGACTTTCAACCAGTGCATGAAAAAAATGTGGAGCCCTCCAAAATCCAGATATCTCATCAGAGTTAATTAGTGGCAACATTACCCATCCATATGATGACAAGAAAAACATCTTGTTCGCTCACAATGAGTATATAATCTAACCCTTTTTTTTCAATTTGGCGAAATATATCTTCTCATGTATTATCACATGCTATTTTTTTTTAATATATAATTATAACCATATATTCATGCCTTATAAGGTACTGTTAGTCATGCAGATTTAGTCCAATTCTCAATCCACAATTTATCCATCCAACAACCGTAGCCATTCTTTTTTTTCCTACTTTTTCTTTTCTTTACTAAGAGAAACACAGCAACAGCAATTAACGTTTATCTTGTCCACAGCACACCATGGATGAATGGAACGCGATGCATTGGACCGGCAGAATTTTCAGTGAATATTAAGTCCAACCAATTAGTATCATTTGCTGAGAATTGTTCCTTATCTCTTGTAAGTAAAAGGTTAAACTATATTTTTGATCCATCAACTTTCTCTCAAAATTTATTTTCATCCTCAAACTTTATATTCATTTTATTTCTTAAATTTTTAATTATTATAACATAGTCCTTCATATTCCAACAATATTGCATTCCTAATGTTATATATAGTTAAAATTAACAAAATATTTGATATGCCACCCTAACATGAATACATGAATTGATTAATAAGATTTAGTTATTTCATAAATTAAACATTAATTGACTTCATATAATAAAATATTAAAAATATAATATTTAGATTAAATTGTAATAATTGTAAGTTTGAGGATCAAAATAGATTTTAAATGAAAATTTCAAGACCAAAAGTATGTTTCCACCTGGATAAAATTACTTGAGTGTGCAATTTAGTGTCATCTTAGGATGAGCAGGCCTAGTTAGCAAGAAGAATGCTGTGAACAAATCCCACAAAGATTTGAAGGAGAGGAAACTTTTTTTTCTAGCGAGAATGTATGGGTTCCTACAATTAATCATAGAATTGATGAGGGACGAAAAAAATAATTAGGCTAACTTGGATTACGCCTTTTAGTTCTGGGAAGCACATGCAAATTGATTTGCTGAAAGGGGGTTTAATTTTTTATTATTATTATTATTATTTTTGCTTTTTTTTTTTTTTAAGACCATTCGACTTCTGAACCCAGAAATTCGATGGTGTTCCAATTTTTTTTTTTTTCTTTTTTTTTTTTTCAACGCTTGCTGTGGTTCCAGAGGCGAGGCACAAAACCGCCGCTAAGGCGATTGGTGAATTGAACAAATATATGGATCTTCCTCAATCCAAATCAATCCAATATTATTTCTGTTCTAATTTCGAGATTCAAATCCAATCCAATAATTTATTAATTTTATTTTATATATATCTAAATTCTAAATTTCAGGTTAGTTTCTATCATCTAATTGCCAAACCCAAAACGATATCGAATACTTAAGACGGCAGATCATGCGCCGAAGAACGGGTTCCATTTTCCTTTTTTTTTTTTTTTTTTTTTTGCCGGTGAAAGAACGGACAACTCTCTCTCGCCAACGGACGGCCCATCGGATCTTGTCCCTTTTTTTTTTTCTCTGCTACACGGGAGGATGGGCGTGTGAGCTCCCACTTGCCGACGAATGCGACGCCATCTTCACTAGAGTCTTCTTCTTCCTCGTCCTTCCCTCTTTCCTCTCTCCACCGCGGCAACGAAACTAGCAGCCGAGCTGCGTGCCCTGCGATCAAAATGGTCGGGCCGGTCTCGGCCCGGAATGCCGGGATTCCGTCTTCGGTTCACGCCCGGATTGAACCCGACCCGGCCCGGTCGATGCAAAAGATCTAAATTTGGTTGGAAGACGAGGTTTCCGCACCGCCCCAAACAAAAATTAGACATGGTATGCTACCATCATCTGATTTAAAAAAAATAACACGTCCCTGTTAAACTTTCTCAAAAATAATGACGGATTCGTTGAAAACAATGAAAGAGATGTGTTACATTTTTCAAATAAGATGATGTTGCTTGTGAGATGGAGAACCACACGAACTGCACCTAACAAACCGAACCTAAGATTCGTCCTTATCATGTGTAATGTTTGATGTATACTGAATTGGTATTAAATTGTCGCATGTTTTAGGGGACTCAAGGACACTTCTTTCATATATTTTTCATTTTTTCAAGCATTAACTTACAAGGCAGTCGAATCGAGGATACCATGATCTTCCATTCGATTTGGGGTAAGATTGTGTTTACAAACACATGAGACTACAAGAACATGGATATCCAATGTAAAGTTTTATGATAGATTGTGAGAGGAAGGCATATTATATTGTTTGCCAGCACTTCGGTGTGGCACATTGTTCCTGTTCACCATGATTTGCTAGCTTATACAAATTTACTCTTTAGTTTTGCATGTCAACGAATCATTATGGCATGCGGAAGTATATCTGAAGTTTTGCAATGAATTTTCTTGGACTGTCTTAGATCAGTCTGGTGGCAAGTCGAGTGGTTTGCCACCTTTGTTTTGTTATTTCTGTATTAATGGCTTCCTTAGTGAATGTTATTTAGTAGCCAAGGAGATCGGCTCTAAGGTGGATAAATTTGGCTAATTGATTCATAGGGCGAGATTTTGTGTGGTTGAGTTGTTAAGCCATAAGGGAAAAAAAAAAAAAAAAACCAGATATCATGCTTCTTGTCTAGACAAATTTATCAAGCAGACAAAATATTTATGAGCAGTCTAAGCTTGTTTGTGGCTTTTGTCCTGTTTTTGGATGTGCAAGGCATTGCATAACTAAATTAAGATATTTTAAGCTACTTAGAGTTCGAGTCAAGGTAAATCCTACCAATTACTATTCACCAAAGCGCTCTAAAAACCCTCTTACCTTCTGACCCTATAAATATATGGTCCATGACACAAAGACTAAACCTTCTGTATATTGAATTTTGTCACGAAGTGGAAAGATCATCAATGAGTAGGAAGCAGAGGATGAAGAAGGCAAGGGAGGCTACTGCAGACACTTGCATCACCAAAGGCCCCAATTCTAGATGATCAACTTGTCAGCAAATAAAGAAAATAATGTTGATCATAGTTCCATTTCTATGCATAACAATCTGAGTACTTATATCAATGGTCGCTTTTTCTTGATTTTATTCTAAATATAATTACTTAGGCTCGTGGTTAATGACCCCTGGAACTCATGATAAATTTTGGATTGGAAAAGCATTCTTTAAGATGAGCTGATTTATTACCTCTACAGGGTTAGTGACCTGTAAGTAGCAACATAAGGAGAGTATTTAGGAGGTGTTAGATATATATTGAAAGAGTCTGCATTTATCAATTCAGTGGGCACTTACTAGTCTTGCATGGCTTTTGGAATATGAGGGCCATTTATTTCATTTATTTAGGCAATCATTTTAAGGTGATCAGGATTAGCTTAGGGGACAATGATGTTTATTGCATTTATAATGAGTCCTTGTGGACCTAAAAAATGTATAAGTGTTATCATGAAGTAGCATCAATTAAGTGATGGTCTTCATCTTTTCAAGAAAGATTGTTGCATAACTAAAAGCTTTCTACTAAATATTCCATCTAAATCAAGCTTGTCAATGTGTCAAGGCATTTTATTTTTGCTTCTCCTGAGTCAGAAAATATGGGGCATTTCACAATTGAATGACATTTAATATCATGCAGGTGGTGCAACCAGGACTAGTTAGAAGTCATGTTCATAGTATGTAAGAGGAATAGGTAAAATATGACACAACTGGATCTAACTCTTCATTAATGAAGCAATGTGGAATCTAAAGTTACTCCTTCTATCTTTTCATCTTCTAACGTTTAAATAAAATAAAGAGAGAACAAAAAACATAAACAAATGTCATGACGGCATTCCAAAATCTCACTCCTGAAGGAAGAAACATACATTGGAAGAAAGTTCCTACTGATGATGAGAAGAAGATCTGGTTTGTTAAAAGGTCTTCAACTCGAGGAAATCGAAGATGATGATTTAGTTTTTTATTTAAAAACATGTTCTTTTTCCCTGAAAAAAGGGACAGAAGAAATATTCAACATACTGAATATTCAGAATATTAAATACTTGAATCCATAACATTCAGGTTTGCAGAAATTATATGCAAAAGGGATGGATCAGATTGCCAAATCTTGTCGAACCAAAGAATATTAAAGCACTTAGGTTATTGAGATAACTTCTTACAATCAATTAGTAGAGGATAATGAAGTGTAGATAGAACTTGTAGGGTTATGTTTAGAGGGGGAAAATTGTTTTTCCCTGCATTTCATTTGATCTTAAGGTTATATTAAGTTTAAATTTATGATGTTTCTAGATATCTGATCAGTTATTTATGGAAGAAAAAAAAACACTAGATGGACATTTGTTGTTTATGATTTATTTAAGGGTTTCTTAGGTCTTACTCGGACAGGCATTTGAATATTGTGCCAACAGACATTGTTCCATGAATAAACTATCTGATTCACTTGGTACCTAAATGAGGTTATCATGCTAGCATTTGTTATTGATGTTTCAGCATTCTTTCCATATTCCATTGACCAGTTATCATGAAATGAATGGAGAAGAAAGGTTTTAAAATTCCTGTTTTGATAAAATCTCATTATTTGCACCAAAAGTGAGGCACATACCTGTACCAGTCATCAGCCGGTACAGTGTGCATGTATTGTAGAACAAGGTTGTATGGAGTTGGAACAATCCAATACAAGAACACTCTGAATGAGGAAAAAAAAGGGTGGTATGGGATAATAAAAGGGTTGGTCTGAGATTGATGCAGTTTATTTCAGGACTGTACAGGGACAGTTCACCTACAGCACTATCATGACGTGGGGTGTATGAGTGGTGGGATATTTACCTAGTGGCATGTTTCTTGTATGGATGGTAGTTTAGTCCTTGGTTTGTCAGTGATTGCATATTACCAATTTTATGTTGATCACTAGTGATTATGAATGCCCAACATTTGAGAGTGCCAAAACAACTGAAACCTAGTTGAAATGTCTCAATCTGTTACAACAAGCATGCAAGGCGCTTTTACTGGTAAACATTATGATCATTTAGGAAATGATTATTTGTCTTCTTATGTATGTCATGGTCATATAGTCATCTTATTCAACAGAACACATTATCTTTAAAAGATTTGCTTGCAATCTAATTCACCTAGTTCTGCCTGCAAGTGGCAGTGACAGCATGTTTCAAGCTATCAATATACTATGAATGTTGATAAGAAATTGTCAAAATGTTTCAAGCAATAAGGTTCATAGCAATGCTGACTGATTGAGAACTTTTAGAACCAGAACCAGATACATATATTTTAACTTTGGAATGGATTTATCCTTCCATCCTCACTGACAGTTTTTTCATGGCTACAACTATCATCATCTTAAATTGTTCTGGATTCTTTTGTAAAATTCCACTCATTTATGGCCTAAAATACTAATCAATACTTTCACACTAGGATCTTCTAACATATCCATTGCAGTTGCATGTACCATTTGAGTAGTTTCTCCACTATCATGGACTCATGGTATTATATCTTGAATTGGGGCAATTCTTATATCTCCTCTAATGTACTGGTTCCATTAAAGGCAATCATTGAAAAAAGTGAACTGCATACACTTGCTAGGCACATAAATTACAACCTGAGTTGCTTGCCTTACTTGCTATCACTGCTTTCCTGCTACCCATTTTCTTTTATTCTTTTCTGCATCTTGCCCAGGGGCAACTTGAGGAGAATCTTTACTTTGTTACTGGTTTTGTGAAAATATTCCAGATGAGCTTAGCATGCTTTAAAACTTAAAATGATAGAGATTGAGATAAGTAAATTAGAGGGAGCTTAGTTGTTGCACCAATCATAGCAGACGCTGAACTGAGTGGTAATGATCAATCAAGATGGGAAAGTTCATGTTGTCCAACTATAAGGCTCTTTACCTTGTTTTATGTTTCCATTTTTGTAAGGAAAATTATTTAAATATTTAAACTGGTATCTGGTAAAAAAGACTAAAAAGCATCAGAATGGTTAACTGGCCATTTAAATTAAAATGATGTGATCGACTATGTAGTATTTTGGCAATTATGTTTTATTTTAGAACTGAATTTTTGCATGGCTTCTCCAGCTGTTTTATTTTCATGTTCTGAGATAGAGCATTAGTTTTCAGTCACATATATATGTCCTATAGCCTTCCATGACATCTTTAATCAGGTTTTCCATTTGCCATTGGTTATGCTTGTGAGCTTGGTCGATTAATGGCATAATCTGTAAAAATAAAACCTGGTATACCAGTTTTTCTGCAGGAGCTAGTAGGGCACTCTTCACCACTCCTTAAGCAAGTTGCATCTCTTCAGGTTACTGGAAAGTAAACAGTAGTAACCTCTTTTATTAGGAGTATGCATTGCATCTTCCCAATCATTATTTTTACTGCATTTCTAAAATTCTATTGATATTACCTTAGAGAAGACAAAAAATCTACTTAGTCCCAAGGGATATCAATCAGGACAGTCTGAACCTTTGTAGTAAACATTTGTATTCAGTTCTTATTGACTGACTTGTAAGGTCAGTGGCTCTCATTATCTTGACAAATCTTGTGTGGGACCCCTTCCTTTTCTCCCAAAAAATAGAAAAAGAAAGAAAGAAAGAAAGAAAGAAAAGAAGATGGTGGTGGGGGGTGGGGTTCTGGGGCTTGCTTTTTGTTGGTTGACGAGGATGTATAAGAATCTAGGACTTGAAATTGGACCCGTTTCCCTCAAATAAAGAATTGTAGTTCATACATTCAAACATGTCTTTTTTAATCTATACCCTAGACTTCTCATCTTTCACAACAGAAAGTTGTGATGTTCAACAATGTTATTCATGCATAGCTCATGTTGTTTATTGAGAATTATGGACATACTGATGAATTATCTGTTATATATGCTAGCCAGCTTCTAAAATTCTGATATTTCTTGTTTCCCTATAAGATGATATCCAGTGCGATCTTGAACAGTAAAAGCACATGCTAAATGATTCATAACTGTGCTAGAAAGTCCCTTGTTGATCCATTTTTGCTTAGTTACATTCCTCCCAATATATTAATAAACTCTACCAAACTTTTATCTCCTGTTCACTCGTTGGTAGCACTCTCAGAATAAAACTGCTACTTTAATATCTTTCAGATTAAGTGTTCCCGCAATTTTGTTTCTCAAAACAATTCCTGGATTTTGTCTTTCAATCTGGTCATTGTGACTGAGCTTATTCAGAATCATTAAACAATCTGCAGTCATATATTTGTTCTCATTTCCTGCAGAACCATGCTGCTTATTAACCAACTGGTAATTGCTTCAAACTAGGCGTTTTTACTACCTTTATGAGCTGAAAGCTGCACTTCTTTTCAGTCCTGCAAATTAGTTCCTAGTTTCTCATATACATGGAAATGAAACTCTTGAAAGTGGTGCATTAGAAACCTAATCATTTACCTGATCCTCAGGCTTTAAGAATACAGTGTGGAAACAGTTATTGCAGTTGATTGTGGTATAAAACTCTGCCTGTGTATAAAGTTTTATATAAAACCGGTCCTAAGTCCAGATAGAGGAGGAAGGTTACGATAGGTTGACAATTAGTGTAAAGCTATGTCGGCCTTAAGATTTCTATGTTAGCTCCATCTACCAGTTCATTGGCGAACTCCTCATTCAACCAGATAATGATGTATGGTTACAAATTTTCCATCTATTTTACTACATAACCTACATTTTTTCTATGCTTTCTGCAAGCTTTTGCCCTTTTCAAACTTTGTTATCAGACACCTTGTTTGCTTTCATTTTCAGGCAATTTTGCAGGCAAGTGTTGTAAGGAACGTGGACGGCATTGACTTCAATCTATACCACCAGTCTGTGCAATTTGAATCTGAACTCATTAACTCAGTGGCAAACTAACTCAAGATTTGGTCATGAGGATGACACGTGGTATGATTCTGGAAACTGAGAGTCATAGAACAAGCTTCACATCAAGCTGTGTTTGTAGAACAACTATCATGGATATGAATTTTCTTGTTGAAGTCTTCATTGTTTACTGACTTAATGAACAAGCTTATCAATGTGACCATTATCAATGCTGCCTTCTGAGACCTTTGTTTCAATGCAGTGCATTTATTAGTTCCACATCTCTCTTTTTCACAGCTAATAGCTAACAACTTAAGGATGGATCTAATAGGCAAGTCAGTTGTCATTCTTCGTAAGGCAAAGGCAATTGTGATTGTACCTCAACCATTATTAGGTCACAGCATGCAGACAAAAATTCAACTACTTCTTCAAGCATTTTCTTGGATTCCACCTAAAAGAACTGGAACAGAGTGATATCCCTCCCTGCTTTGCCAGCCATTGAGGTAAGACATGCATCAGCCTTCGTCGGCGGTATTTGGCTCGTGAGTGTCCCTTTCTCTTTGGCAGATCAGTCATGTGAATCTTTGTCCTTCCAACATTCAAATCCCATACTCTTCCATGTCCATTGCCTATGGTGGTTTGTTTGTCCACTTGGTCCCCCATCCATTTGTTAATGCATGGATCTGACTCTACAAAGCAGTGCCAGAATACTTTATGAATGTAGATGGATGTGGTGGGATCTGTTGCAAGACCACTAAGCTAACTTTTATGATGGCCAATTCATGATGTGGAGTTACCATGCCCCACCCATTCAACTCTAGTTCTTGGTAGCTTTTGGTAATGGGTCTGAAAGGCTCTTGGACTTTCTGAGTCACTCTGTCCTGCGCGTGCTCTCGTCTACCACATGCCTTGGAATAATTCCAATGGGTGTTCAAACTTTGAGTCAGAAAACGGCCTCTTTTTTCCAACCCTGTTTGGTTTTTGCTATGGGAGATGCATCTAATTTTCTGTTCAATGGGTGGCTCATTGAGAAGGACTCGTGACAAGGACATGCGTCCGAAAAGTCTGTACAGATAAGTTGGCCAGCCGTTTGGTAGACCCCCAGCTTAAAAATATCTGGTAAACAATAAAAATTGAAACAAATAAACAATAGAATAAGCCTATGTGATGCACCTGATAAAGATGGCAAAGTGAAGGTGATGTCCCTTAAACCATGGTCTCCTACCCTAAAAATATTTGATACGTAAGTGGTCGCATAAATATGTGTGGATGAGCTGGTGTGGTGCACCTGATAAAGATGGTATTCTTGTATACCTAAAAAATGAGAATTTAAAACCACTTATGATTTGATGCTCCTGGTGATGAATGACAGATATCAAATTTTTTGTTGGTATCTTTTGGCAGGCATGACACTTCAAACTTTACCTGCCATGCGTTCGAGTACAATGATTTTTTTTTTTTTTTTTTGTTTCCTCCCAATGATACTTTTTTTTGGGGGGGCTTTTTGGGTCTCATGTTATTTTTTTTTAATATTATATATAAAACTTTTTCTTAGAGCTATTGTAAATTAAGCCAGATAAATTGATTTTTATTTTTATAAAATAGATCCTGAGTTAGGTTGACTCTTATAGATTACGTCATGGAAATAAGTTAGGAGCAAAAAAAAAAAAAAAATTCTATTATTGCTTAAGAATAATTTAAATAGTAATAATAATAAATTAAGGAGAGGAAATCTATCTCTCTCCATTTTCTTTCTCTCTGTCTTTATTTTTGCCTTCTTGAAACATGGATCTTAGAATATTTTTTTTAAGAAAGGCTAGACTAAAAATGATAAATTTTATTTTGAAATTAGATATCATAAATTTTGTTTTAAACTTATATGCATACTATGAATTTTGTATGGAGTAAAAATTTTAAAATTTTTAAAATTTTGTATGGAGTAAAATGATAAATTTTCTCTTAAGATCCACCTGTGACAAGGATCATGCAAGGACTTCAGTAAGTCATCAAGTTGGCCTGGGTAATGGCCTAAGTATGATTGAACCATACACTCTCTTTTCCAACAATGGGATAAAAGATTTGTGGTGCTCCACTACAATATCTAATCAGGTTGAAGCACTTAGAGGATCCACTGATCCTTGGTAGAGACCACCTGCTCTCACTTTTGGCTGAGATAGCCAAGTGACTTGACTCCTCACCAAATACTGCTCCTCGCTCACTCTCATCCCCTTGCCCAGTTTGCCTTTCTTGCCACCCTCTCCACCTCTATTGCCCTCCTCTCATTGGTATCCTCACCACACTCATCACTTTCATCCCTCGATGCTCAAGTCAATATGATCAACTCCGTTGTGGCCACTCACTCCATCCCTCCCCTGTAATGCTCAGCGATACTGCAAAGCTAAGGAGGGCCTTTGTCAACACCTTCGACGCCACTGAGTTGATGACAAGGTGCCACGCCGCAAATCTATTCAAAAAAAAAAAAAAAGGGCATGTGAGACGGTTGCATATTCCTCAAGGAGTTAGTCTCTTGAAATAGGCCTTCAAAAGATAAATTTTTAAGAAATATGCAGCCATTTCACATACTTGATATTTTTTGATGAATAAATTTACGGCATGTAAATTGTTCCATCTCTCTTCATATTGTTCCATCAAAAGGTCTCTCTTTAAGTTCTTTATACATCTTTGTAACATCAGGACATACTGTATAATTAGTGTTATGAGTCTCTTCCAACATTTCTTTTTTCAAATTTGATTTATTAAGAATACATAATCTATTCCTGAAACTCAATGATTCATCCTTATAAATCCTGAATTCTAGGTGCTTGTTAGAGTCAACTTTACCTCTAATTTTCTGCAACTCTAGCTCACTGTCTTAAGCAACTTAATTTTTTTCAATCAGATTAGCTTGTACTCTAAGATTTGCCAGTTGTACTCTAAGTTCATGTATTTGAACCTCAATTTTTAGCTTCATAAAATCATCTAAAATATATTTTTAACTAGTGATCATAGCTACTAAATTATCTAAAGACTTTCTACTTAAAGCATTTACCATCAAGTTTGTCTTCCCTAGATGATAATCAATGATCAAGCCATATTCTTTTAATAATTCTATCAATCTCCTTTACCTCACTACCAAAGAATAATAAATCTTTTAGGCTAAAAGAAACCTCAAGATCTAGTTTCCCTAACTTTCAGTGTAGATAAAAGTACAATAAGTCTACTCCAACAATGGCCACCTATTATTCGCTATATGGCGACCACATCATTGGTGACCTCATTTTATAGAAGAATGAAAGAAAAATGTAGGTACGAAGATGATGAACGTGTTCTTGACAAGGAGCCAAACTCTACGGAAGCTTTTGCTTTAAGGATTAGAAGATTTCATTCTATCATTATATTATCAAGAATGAGATTCCTAGATTTTAAATACTTCGATATATAGGATACCCATGTTTGATTCGAGCAATAATCTAACTATATAATGCTGGGTATCTGACATTAATATGTTTGGTTGACAAATCAGATTATCAAAAAATTTGGCTAGAAAATATGTTAAAATTTCAAAAATACCTTTATTTTACAAATTGAAAAGAAACCAAAGCAAAGTACTATTTTTAAATATAATAATTATATATTATATAAAATATAATAATTAATTATATTATTTTTATATAATATGATATAAATTATTATTAATAATATTATATAAAATATGTAATTAACACATAGCAATAGAATATAGTATATATATATATATGATATATTTATTATAATTATATATTATATAAAAAGTATATAATATTATATTTTAATATAAAATAATTATTTAAAAATATATTATTATACGTAAATGTTTAAAAATAATATATATAATATTATTACAATTAAAAATTATTATGACTATTTAACATAATAAATATTATAAAATATTATTATTAATATTAATAATATATATAATATATTAATTAATATAACATATTATATTATAAAAACTTATAACATTAATTATATATATGCTTCACAACAACCTTTATATATAATTAATTTATAATAATATAACATATGAGTTACTTAAGGAATCTTTTTGTTCAAAAATTTTAGTTTACATTCCCAATAGATGGCAATTTCACATTACCATTCCCTTAGGCTCCCTTTTTTTAATGGAAAGATTTTATAGAAAATTTGGCCAACTTTTCTATTAACGAACTTACCCATATTCTTTTACTTCAATCAAAAACGGGTAAGTTATATTCTCAAGTTATCATTTATCTATCAAATTAAGAGAAAGACTTATCTATTCAGGAGATGGCTAAGTTGATTTTTCACCGATTAGGTAAAATATTTTTTTTCTTTTCCTTAAACATTCCTACATGATTATGATTCTTTCTTCCATTATTATTCCTTGATTCTTCTTTTATCTTTTCCTCTTTCAATCATTGCTGATCAAATGTTCATTTGCCTTATACTCTTAATGCATTTTAGGGCTCGTTTGATTCACAGGAAGTGACTTACAGATAGGAATAGAATATCTAAAAATTAGATTCCCAGGCATAGAATGTCTGAACTATCACGTTTGGTTAATCATGGGAAACAGGTATTTTCATTTTTCTGAGAAAGATTGAAGCTGTCACGTTTGGTTGAACAGTTAGTAATGCAGAATACCAATTATATCCTTTATTTCTTAAAAAAAAAATTTTACCATCTAATTTTTTTAACTTTTATATGGGTTATAAAAAATGATCAAGAAATTAAAATATCAAAATTCTAAATCAAGATAAAAAGTTTTAGATCAAGTTAATACCTCATAGATTTGAAGTGAAGCGTTTGTTTTCTAACTTCTCGCCCGCTGATTTGGGAAAAAAAAGGGTGTACAACGGAAAAGAAGGGTATGTTGGGAAGAAAAAGAAAACACGCTGCGGTGGAAAAGCGGTACTGATAGGATTTACTTTCCCATAAAATGTAGGAATTCAAATCACGTGGGATTCCCACGGACGGACTCTAAAAAGGGCGAACCAAATATTCTAATTCATAGGAAACAAAATTTCGTGATCTCTTTTACCGTAAACCAAACGAGCCCTTAGAAAGAAAAGGAAAATCAAAAATTTATCTTTAGATAACAATTTTTATAAAAATAATAATTTTTAAAGAAAAATTTTGCTATAGCATTTCAACTAATATTGAAAGATTTTATGATTGAAATAAAAATATCTTCATGTGATATAATCGATATTTTATAAAGGGATATAATTTTATTATTTAATCAATAAATAGTAGTTATAAAAATTTATTTTTAGCTAAAAAACAAAATTTATGTATAATTAATGTATATATCGAAAGTATGACCAAAAATATAATTTGGTAAGAAAAAATTGAATTTAAATCATAAAGGAATAGCATATGATTAGTATACAAAGTAGGTCTCATAATATAAAAGATATTATTAGAAAGACGAATAGATCTTAGCAACTAATTCGAAAAAAGTATATTATAAAAGAATATAGATAACAAATATCATGGTTATTTTTTAATCTATCAAAAAAATGGATAATTTTTTTTTTTCATCCAAGCGTTGCTTGGGTAATATTTATCTATAAAAATATAGATTTTTAAATAACTTTAATACTCCTAAAGAACAAGCCCTTAGTTGTAATCTTTCAAATAAGAAGAATCCTTAGTTGTAAGAACAAGCGCTTAGTTGTAATCTTTCAAATAAGAAGAATCCTTAGTTGTAAGAACAAGACCTTAGTTGTAATCTTTCAAATAAGAAGAATCCTTAGTTGTAAGAACAAGCCCTTAGTTGTCTTGATTTACTGAACCAAATGTGGAAATCCTAAAATATTCCCACATAATACCTAAAAATCTTTCAAATAAGCAGAAAGCATAGCATGATTTAAGCAAGCCCTTGGTTGAGAATATTGTAGTTAAGGTAGGATAGTCAGTTTCTATCTATGATTAGCTTATCCAAGATTCAAAGTCAACCTGAGCAATGGAAGGGTAACAAAAAGTATCATTTCACAAATGAAAATTGCTTGACCTAGATATAGAAAATATTCTATACAAATATTGAGAAAATATTGAATACGAAGCACAATTTTTTATTTCTTATATTTTGAATTAATAAAATGTTTTCTCTTTTGCATAGGTCATTCTTTCATTTTTCTATTTGGCAATTGTTTTTGCTTTTATTTTTATTTTTATTTTTTCCATTCTCTTCCCTTGAAGGAGATTGGGTTCTTGGCGGCAAATGACCATGGTATTGATTCACTGGAAAAGAAAAAAAAGTTTCTGGAGAAAATATCTAGAGGTCAAGCACATGCAAATCGTTGTGAAAAAAAGGTGCCGTGTCCAAGGGCTCCTCTCTCGTCTCCATTTCAATTTCTTCCTAACCCTTACCATAAGCAGCAGTTTTTTTTTTTTTTCCTTTCTTTACTTTTCCTTGTACTTTATTTTTATGTTTTTTTTTAATTTTGCATGACGTTTATATGCAAGACAAGCATGATAAGATACCCCATCTACCCCGCATGATTCAAATCATGATGAAAACGTAGCAACTTCTCAACGGACAAAAGGAGTTTTTTGAAAGGTCAAAGTCTAACAACACATAAAAGGTGAATCAAATCACTATCAAGTTCAGCACTAACACGCTTTCGGTAGTTTGGTGGGCCATCTGGCTAATAAACACATATTCTGCATGCCCAATTGTGTGTGATATCAACCAATCAATAACTCAAACCATCAGAAATATCAAAAAATAAAAATAAAAATGATCATGTCCAAATTAAGAACTAAAATAATAACAAAACAAAGGCAACAAAATATGCTTTAGATTTGTAAACTTTCACTAAAAATTCATTTAGATCCCCTAAACTTTTTATTGGGACCATTTAGTCCCTCGTCCTTCTAAAATATTGCATTCGAAGCACCAAGCTATACTAACTATTTTATGAAATATAAAGATTTAAATTGCAATGGTCGAAGCTTTGAGGGTCAACGTAAATTTTAAGTGGATGTTTGAAGGCCAACAGTCAATGCCAGCCTCAATCAAATCGCTAGACAAGACGAGCACCAACTCTTGAGATGCTATCAGAAATTATTGGCCCAACACGTGTGACAAGCGAGGCCAGACGCATTACCCAATACCATGAAGGACACGTGTCTAACGCTGTCCTCCTCCTATATGGATCCCGTCCAATGAGGCAGTTCGTTTCGGACCGCTCGATATTCTGATATTTTCTTGCTTCCGTACGATATGGGACGATTTATTCTCCAAAATGCCCTCGATTATTCCGCCTCTCCTCTCTCGCCCGGGTCGTAACGGTAATTGCGAAAGATCCTGCCACCGGCAAGGTTATAAATCCCGCTAGGTTTGCCAACGTAGTCACGGCACCACCGGTGGTAATAAGAAAGCGAACGGAGATGGGAGTCTATAGAGCATTAAATGGAGTGGAAGCAATTCATGCTGCCATGGGGAGCACGGCGGAAGCCCTCTAGAGATAGCCATGATCCTCGGCGTTGGATTGGACCGAGAAAACCAAGTTTCTCTCCAGAATTTAGCCTTTCTTCAAGCTTCTCCACCACAATTCCTTCAATCCAAATTCCAAAAGCTGCTTCTTTTCCCTTCCAAAATTCTTGCATAGGGAGGGAGATGCAGTTTAGATTGTGAAGTTTCGTTAGCTTAGCAAGTTGGGTTGTGGTTGGATTCTGGATTGGAATAATGCGGCACTTCTCGTCCTTGTTTAATGGATGGGCGAAGTCTCTGTATTCAGGAAGGGGGAAGCTTTCGGGGATCGATTGCGGGAGGGAGGCGGCGGATGAGCTTGCGAGGGAGGCGAAGAAGAATGACATGATTCTGAAGTCGTCGGGAACGGTGAGGGGTGAGGGATCGAACAGCTTCGTCTCGGTGTTCTCGCAGAGAGGGGACAAGGGAGTAAACCAGGATTGTTCTATTGTGTGGGAGGTACTATTTTTATTTTTTCCATTCTCTCCCCTGTTTAGGATTGGTGAAGTCCTGAATTGGGCTCAAGCGTTACGATTTTTTTTTTTTTTTAAGTATCTTAATTGTTATTTTTATTTAGTTTTGTTTTTCCTTGATTTCATTAAACAGGAATCTTCATCTCAACCTCCAATTGGTCTTTGATCTTCTGCAGGAATCTATAAAATATATTTTTAGAAACGATGGAGGAGTAAATTTAACCAAACTTTCATGAACAATTTCATCTCTTTTTTTTTTTTTTTTTTTTTTTTTTTGAAACATAAATTTCATGAATGTCTCTCAGATAGTAAATCGATTCTGATGGTTGACTGTTGTGACTAGAATAATAAACTAGACAGAATTGAGAAGACCAGGGAGTTTTAGATCTGAAAACAGAGAATTTGTGATGAGTTCTGCTTTTTGGCCTACTTCATTGGTTAAAATAAAAATGCATTCTTTGCTTGGACAACTCCGCTTGTCATCTTATTCTTTTTATTGATTTTATATCTGTTTGGATTTCCCTGTTAAAATTTTGGTTTTAATCTTGTTTGAAGGAATTTGGATGCCAAGAAGACGCGATCTTTTGTGGCATATTTGATGGTCATGGTCCCTGGGGGCATTATGTGGCAAAAGCTGTTCGAAAATCCCTTCCTCCATCTCTACTTTGTAACTGGCAGGAGGCTCTTGCTCTGGCTGCTCTGGTAGCTGACAAAAAGCTTTGTCAGTTTGACATTTGGAAGCAATCCTATCTAAGAACTTGTGCTACTGTGGACAAGGAACTCGAGCATAATCGCAAGCTGGATTCCTTCCATAGCGGAACCACTGCATTGACAATTGTCAAACAAGTAATCACCAATTTTCCTTGTATGTGGCATACTTAGATGATTCCTATGATGAAGCAATTTATTGTTCTTTTTTGTCCTATGTCTTATAACTCAGTAATTTTTTTGGATACTGTATGACAGCACTGGATTTCTTTGTGCAGGCAATATGTAACTGAGCAGCTGTATCATTGGGTTACTTGTGGTATTAATATTTCCCAATTACACAGGCAGTGGTGCATGTAGAAAACCATATAGAAAACAGATTAGAACATAAATTCAAACTTTGTTCATCCACCATTGATGATATTGATTGGCTTTTATGGTTAGAGAAATCTGCAGGTCTTGTAAAATGCCAAATCTGAGTGGACAAGTTAATGGCACAACTCTAGGATATTTCTTGCTATCTTGAGCAATATTTTCTTCTCTCTGCACTGTAGGTCCAGATTTCAGTAGGCTGGGACTGATGGTCTGCCTCAGGCCCTTGTCTTGTTAACCATTTTTGTTGATGAACTAACTAGAGTTAGGGCTATCTCCTGAGGAATTATTGAGCTTGAATAGTGTACATGATGAAGTATTCACCACTAACCTATGCATTCCCACCGACATGCTGAAGCTATCTGTAAAACACCTTGTGCCAATGTATAATGGCCACCACATCCCTCTTTCAACGTCAAGCACCTTCCTTCTAGGAGAAGGCTATCATAACTAAACTACTGATAATTAGAGGGTCTACAGTTCATGATATTTGCAAATGATATGTTTAAACATATGAAGGAAATAATTGGTCCGAATGCTATTTGATATTGTTTTCTTGTTAAGGGTCTAAATTTAGAAGAACTAGAAAAGGGATATTGAGAATGTAGTTTTTAATGGGAAATGAAGCCCAGACAAAATTGATGGCCAAAACATCCTCATGTATAATTTTTTCTCTCATCTTGGATAGATTGCAGAGCAGAGAAAAGAGCAGAGCTAATACCTAAAAGAGGTAGGATGAATTGGAGAGGTGCCTTTAGGATGTTTACTTAAAGGATGAAGAGCTTTTATAAGACAGCAGTAAAGCCCAGAATATATCACGGATTAAAGTATCAGGTACAAGGTGGTTCTCAGACGAGAGCTGCGAAGACGAATGCTCAAAACATTTCTCAGTACTGGTATAACAGCGTCATCACTAAACCATGCGGCAATGCTAGAGCTTTCTGAACACTTAGTCGAACAGATATTCTTTCCCCTTTCAGTTCTTCTCTTGTTGTCTGTTTGTCATGTTACCTTTCATAAATTCACTGCTCTTCCTATTCTTCTCATTCTACCTTATCAACGCTTC
The DNA here is from genome assembly GCA_017589505.3 of Metroxylon sagu. Classification (NCBI taxonomy): domain Eukaryota; kingdom Viridiplantae; phylum Streptophyta; class Magnoliopsida; order Arecales; family Arecaceae; genus Metroxylon; species Metroxylon sagu. Next base: position 2,806,889 of record JACVBY030000663.1, read on the forward strand.
CAAGTTGAGAAATTTCTTGGCCATTGCATAAACTAAAGGTTCCATCTTTAAAGCTTGCTTCCATAAATACGTGTAAAATGACTCATGAGGTTTCTCTTTTGATCTTTTTTATTGACTTGAAAATGTAAATGACTTATTATTTCTTGACTAGAAATGAAACAATTAAATGTAAAGGAACTCTACTATTGTGTTGGCTATATGTTCGAGGAAATCTTAGCCCTTACTTTTATGCAATAAAGATAGTCAGCTTTCTACTTCGGCATATATCTTGAGCTCATTCAAGTTCAATAAGCACTGACTTGAAACTTCTGCCTAATGATTCTTTGTTAGGGTGAATTCATGGTAATTGCAAATGTTGGTGATTCTCGTGCTGTGTTGGCGACAACTGCGGAAGATGGCAGCTTGGTTCCTGTACAGCTCACTGTGGATCTTAAACCGAATTTGCCGCGTAAGTTTCTAGATCGTTTTACACTGACAATGAACACAAATGGCTCCATCTTATTTTTCCTGATCTCAACAGAATGTACACAACATTCAAACTGATCGTTAGCTCTAAAACTATTGCATTGTATCCACAATGCATTCAAATTGATCATTAGCACTATCTTGCTGATCACAGAAGAGGCTGAGCGCATAACTCAGTGCAATGGCCGTGTATTCTGTTTGCATGATGAACCAGGCGTACATAGGGTATGGTTGCCAAATGATGAAACACCAGGACTGGCAATGTCAAGAGCATTTGGAGACTACTGTGTTAAAGATTATGGGCTGATTTCTGTGCCTGAAGTGACTCAAAGGAGAATAACCAGTCGAGATCAGTTTATTGTGCTTGCAACAGATGGGGTATGTGTGGCCAGTCTGACAATTTCATATGAAGAAAGTCTGCTGTTTCTTTACTTAATCGTCTTTTACAGGAGTTGGAATTTTACTTAGTATACCTCAAAATTACTGATGATTCAATATAAGACACAAGTTATGGACTACTTAATCCTGCCTTCTCAATGTCTAGAAGAACTTGCAATACAGTTTTCAAACTAAGAAACACTTATAAAATATTAATGCTGGGTGTTCCTCTCAAAAAAAACATCAATAGTGAGGTGTGTGCTTGTTTTTCATTGCTTTGCTTTCTATCTTCTAGATGACTCTCTAGCTTCTGTAGCTAGAGATTTGAATGCTTTATTTCACCGTTCAAAGTGAAGTAGTAGAACGGCCACCTTTCGATTTTTTTTAACCAAAAAAAAAAAAAAAGCCTGCTTTTGGTCAATTGCATGAAGTTGTAGCTTAGAAGCCTTCTCTTCAGTTATATAATTTTGAAGATTTCAGCAAATATTAGCATTACATATTGTAATTCATCAATATACAACTTTTCTTATGAGAGGTCTAACCTTATCTTGGAATATCTTATACAATCATTACAGCCGCTTTGAGGTCTAACCTTATCTTGGAATATCTTATCCAGTCATTATTGCTGCTTTGCATCAGCATGTTTCTAACCAAAATATGGCCATTTTGTTGGCTTCATGAGAAAGGATCTCCTGTCCAAGTTCCATTGAAATGAAACTAGGATTTATTTTTCTCTCACATGTCAACCCTTTTGTTTCAGGTTTGGGATGTTGTTTCCAACCAAGAAGCTGTGCAGATTGTGTCCTCGACAAAGGAAAGAGAAAAATCAGCAAAAAGGCTTGTGGAGTGTGCTGTTCGAGCATGGAAACGCAAAAGGAGAGGAATAGCAGTTGATGACTGTTCAGCTATATGTCTCTTCTTTGATTCTTCGCCACCCTTAGTATGCTGACCCTCTGTTAGCATCTGGTACAAAGCATTACAAAGATCAATTCCATGGGTTGCTATTTTTCATTCTAATCACTCTAAACTTCTGCTTCTACAAGCCATGTTACTCTGTATATAATTGGGACGAAGCCTATGATGAATTTCTTCCGTCATCCATGATGTTAAAGCATCATAGGGTTTCATCCTCTATTCTTGTGGCTCAAGTACCACTCTCTGTAACGGCAATCCTGTATGGATCAAGTAGTATAAATAGAGTCAATTTTAGGTGCTTGAGGTCAGCTTGTGTTCAACTTATAATCTGGTTTAAAATAAGAGTATTTTAAGAAGAATGCAATTGAGAACCTTTGGGGCTTCAATGGCAGTATTATTCTCTTATTCTTCATTTTGTTTTTCCTTGTTTGTAATGTCGAAGCTTGATCAATGCCTATAGCACACTCAATACCAAGTTATGCAAAACTAATATCGAGACTCATTGCAGTATCAGTACATACTGGTACCAATTTTGTACAATATAAGCCAGTATGGGATGGTATGTATGTCATATCAAGGCAAAATATCTATTCTTTTCTTTCTCACTCTCAACTATAATACTATCCCGTATCAAATGATACAGATATGTATCGGATGGCAGAAAATGGTTTAATTCAAGTTAGATTGGTTTGATTCATAGTAAATCGAAACTCGATATCATACCGATATGATTAATATGGATTAGCACGACAAACATTCCCTGACACATGCATTAGTTGATTTAACTCCTCTTTGATTACATAGAAGATGCAAGGATGTGAAATAAGTTCTGCTTGCCCTACTTTGTTAATCACCGGTGTACAATTGCCTATTACTTAAAAGAAAATATGTTAGCAGGCTTCAATAAAGCAAATAGATGGGATGTACGCTAGAAATATAGATACCATTAAGCAAGTCAGTGATCGAACCAGCACTTCTACAGTACTTGCCTTACCACTGCAAGAGCTACTCAATTTTCTCATTTGTACAGCAGAATGTGCTAGCTGAAAGTATAAGACTCCTCGATTCCACAACCATTTTTCACACATTTTGCATTATATCAAAATTGGTATTACCAACGAGGCATGATAAGCATCTACACACTTCTTTGGTATCGAGAATTGAACGGAGCCAATCCCTTCTCATCTTGTGGTGCTCTTGTGCTCAAAAGATCTGCCTCTCTGTAATTTGGCCTTGCCTTAGGCACAACTTGCTGCTGATATCCAACCGGATTTTTGCACATCCCAAGTTTCACAATGAAGGTGGCTGTGCAACCCTTTCCGACACCTTCACTTTCAAGCCAGATGTGTCCTTCCATGAGGCTGACAAATCTGAGGGAATCATTTGGACAAGCAATCACAGGACTTAGATACATGAAGACTCCTGAAGTCTAGGCTTTCACACTAGTTATAGGTATTATCGCTATCTATGAACCTACACAAAATTAAACCACAAAAAAAAAAATGCATGCATCAACTGCAATTTAATTTCTAGAAAGAAAAGGAAGCTAGATTTTATATGGCTATACCTCTTACAAATGGCAAGCCCAAGTCCAGTGCCAATATAACCTTGGTCTTCCCCATTTTGAGTCTGCACAAATTTGGTAAATAAATGTGCTTTGTCTTGAGGGCTGATTCCACAACCAGTATCCTTAACCTGCAGCAGTAAAAGATCACCATTTGATTTGTGAATTGTTATTGCAAGTAGCTCACCCACCAAAAAATGTCTATCAAGATGAAGATAAAGTGTAAGCGTGTGTGTGTGAGGTGGGTAGTTAATCCATGCAAGATGTGTGATAGCTTGTAATATCCATAATACTTTATAAGCCATAAAAGAGTTTTAATTCTATCTCAGTATGTTACATACTGCAATGGAAATTTTTGACCTCTAGAGGTTCATGGAGTAAGGGATGAATATATTAACCTGAACTTTCAGGTAAAAATGCCCATCACTGGGAGCTGGACAGAAGTCAGGAACGTCCCTCAAATATTCAAGCTTGGCAACTGAAGCTGTCAGTGAAATGTGGCCCTCCTTTGTAAATTTAACAGCATTACCAGCAACATTTAAAATAGTCTGCATGAGCCGTTTTTCATCACCAATGGCACACAATGGCAAGTCTGGTGCCAACATCACTAACACTGATAATTTCTTCACAGCTGCAATTGGCTTTATCAAATTCACGACCTACAATTTAATTAATCCAGTAAGATACTGGAGAGACAAGCATACCCTACAAGACAACACAGCAAAACTGACAATTACCTCTCTAAAAACTGCATGAAGATTGAAAGCTCCAATCTCTAACTCAAGGCTTCCATCCTCAAGTTTAGACAAATCTAAAACATCATTGATAAGCGTAGCTAGAAGGTTGCTGCTCTTCAATATGGTTTCTACCATCAATCGTTGCTCAGGAGTCAGTTCAGTTTCGAGAAGCAGGGAAGAAAGAGCAATAATTGCATGCATTGGAGTCCGCATTTCATGGTTCATGACAGCAAGAAAATCATTGCGAGCACGTATGGCCATTTCTGCCTCCTGCCGAGCCAAATCTAGGGCAATATTTTGCTTAATGAGTAAATCACGTGCCCGCATAGATTCTTCTAGAATAGCAGCATGCGAAAGTGCTACTGCTACCTGCATAAAGAAAAATATACTTAAGATTTTTTCCTCATGAAAGGAATCAAAACTTAGAGGCAGTCATGATTATATTAAACATAAATTGTTAATAAGTGAAGTAAGAAGGAAAACAAATATTTTCTATTACATGAAAGTTGGTCGAAACTCTTTGCAATGGTAAAGGTCTTGTTCATTATAGCTTTACATTTCACTGAGTTTGCTTGGCCCACACGATAAATTTCAAGTTTCAATCAGATCATTTGGACCATCCAAGCAAACAATTTTATGATAATGGTACTCCACACCTCAATACTGCCAGGCAATATTTAAAAGGGCTTCCACAAAGAAGATATGAAGGAGATGGCATTGATTGCATTAAATTTAGTTTGTTTCGAAAAGGAGCAGAGGGATACCTAAGATATTACCATTTCTTGATGTCTGCCCTTAAGAGGAGGGTCCCTTCCCAAGAAACCACAGAAATTTTGATATGTTTTTACGCTCTTTGAGCATATGGAATATTACACACATCCATGCAAGGTGCAAGGATTTGAAAAATTAAGAAAGGTGGCTAAGGATCTCTCTTCTTTAAAGGGGAAAAATAAAATAACTAAGAAGGAACTTAAAATAACTACATCTAACTCCATCATGTATTTCCTAAGGACAGCATATATGAGTGTACGTATTCATATCTATGGGACATTTCTTACATAATTGAGCCAGGTTGATAATTTCCAAAAAAGAAGTTCTGAATATTCTTGTTTTCACTAATTCAACTACCAAGGCATCATGCAACAGGCTTCAGTCCAGACGCAATTAAAATTCTAGTTGATAGGGTAAAATTAAAAGAAACTCTGCATACTTTTCAAGATCCTGATGAACTAGAAGCAAACTATTATGTACCAATCACATGCTATGCAGGTGTGGTGAAGAGGCAGGCAAAGATGTTATAAAGGTAGAAATGCAACCTAAGGATTCAAGCCATAATTATTGTGACTAGAGACAGCAGTATTTACTAGCCTGGACATCTCTAATATCAAACCAAGCTGCATAAAATTTCAAAGGTAATCATTGCACAAGGAGAAGACTAGACCACATCTGACTAGCCACATATGACTAAGTGGATGCATAATTGCTTTTACTTGAGTCGTAAAAGGTGGACACAAATCATAACAGCCTACAGTAACTAGTATGAAAATCTACCCAGAAAATCAACAATGATACATAAAAGAATGTCAAAACTAGAAAGTAGAACACATACCTGATCAGCAACCACTTCAACAAGCTCCAGTTCATGAACGTGCCATTTTCTTGCACTGTCTGATGGGAGCATCAAAACCATCACTGCATAACTTTTTGCAGAAAGCTCTGGCCAATCATGAATTTGGAAATTTGAAAGATGCAGCAGAGGAACTCTCACTGCAGCCACCTCTGGTGGTGCATATCTTCCTGAAAGAGGCCGAATCCTTGCCAATGGAGATGTGTATGGAATTATTATTGCATGACTGCTACTAAAAACTTGATTGACCACGGGAAGATTAATCAGCACAGAGGAGCCAACTGTAATATGGTGCCGCAAGGTATGAGAAAGCTGAAGACTTGAACCACTACGTGATGGCATCCAAAGTGCACATTCCTCCAAACCCAAAGTCCTCCCCAGCTCCACAAGGGTAGTCTTCAATATAGTATGTCTATCGAGCGTGCTTCTGATTTCATGTGTAAGCATTCTAACATGTCTTCCTGTTTCTTCCTGCGTCCGTATCAAGCCCATCTCTCTATCCAGTTGTTCAGCTTTATTCTTTAAAAATAACTCCCTTGTCTTTACACTCAGCAAGTCAGGAATGATATGAACAAGCATTAGAGCTGTTGCACAGGACACAACAGCAGTCGAAATTTTTGCAATAGTCATGACAATGGCAACAGTTTTTGAGTGTATTGTGAAAGTCCACAAGTTTATGAGATGGGTTGCACCACAAAGAATAATAAATGCACCAAACTGAATCAGAACCCATCTATATGGAAAGAAGGAAGATTTCTTCACAAAATAAATGAGCTCAAGTGGAATAGAGAAATAAGCAAGGGCTATGAAGAAATCTGATATGTACTGATATTTAATTAGAAGCTCATCAGCAGGCCATTGTGGCTCAAAGCAGTCGCAACCCTCCATCTTCCAGCAAGCACTGAAACTAATACCTTCTTCCTACATTCCTTAAGAGACAAATATAGTTCAAGACTTCAAGTCAATATGGAGCATACGGATGAAGTCTAGTTACTGAATAGGATAGAATATTTCTCAAATTCAACAGGCAAAGGCCAAACAGTAAAACAAATGCACTTCCAGCTATCTAACCAGGCACTAGCATGAAGACAGAAATAGAATCCCTTAAAAAAGGTTAAATATATAGTTTGCATATCAATATGTAATGGTAAGAGGGAAAGCAAGGTTGGGGGAATAGTATAGGGGTAGACTTCCACTCCATTATAAAGGCAGTAGCAAGATGGCAGGTGCACTGAAGAGTGGTCAATTTAAACATATTTTAGACAAAAGGAGACCATAATGATTAAATTAGAGTCTATTTATAAATTAATAGACATATATTTACATTCTGTAAGGTTATATTCTATAGTCAGCACTCATGAGGAATACAAGTGTAGCATGCTCAAAGCAGCAGCCTAAGCACTATGCATACTTGAGATGCTCAAATTCTCAAAAGTAGGCCATTTTATTATAATTCATTTTATTATGTCTGCATTATGATAAAATGGCCTACTTTTGAGAGTGTACTCAAATGCCCACCTAGGTGGCCTCTTGAGAGTTGAGACAACTATGTAAATCTTTATCTCCTTGCAACACCCACTTAACAGCAATTTTAAACCCCTCCCCACCCCCAAAATTAGACTAAGAAAACAAAACACACACACACACACACACACATGTAAGCTAAGTATGTCATAATAACATGGCATTCATGCCCTTAATAATCATTTTATTAATGTAGGCTAAGTATGTCATAATAACATGGCATTCATGCCCTTAATAATCATTTTATTAATCGAGGCCAGACTGAACAGGACCTCCCGACCAACTCAAATTGGTCAGATTCAAGCAGGATTTTTGCTGACATTTTATTTTTTTCAAGACATTTTATTTTTTTCAAATTACCTTAAAAGAATGTGTGGCAATTGGCTGCCTTTGGGTCTACTTATTGGACTTGTTGGGTTATTAGGGACAATTCCCAAAAACTAAAACCCATTTATACAGGAAAGGAAGGACTGAAGCAGCAAAATGTAGCTTTATGCAATTGGAAGAATATTTACAATCCCCTCACCTAAAAAAAGAGAGGAAAAAAAATCCTGACTCCGCCCGTCTCTGTCAAGTTAAATTAAAAGGGAAAATCAACCAGTGCATTCACAATTTCTTAACCTATGGAGGTATTGAGCCCACTCATACCTCTTCAGTCTCTATCCCACCCTCTGAAACCACCATGTCTCTTGAGTTGCACTGCTTGACTTGTTGGTTTCAAGTCCATACAAGATAATATGGATTAGGATCTGCTTGTTTCAATCCAATTATAATTAGGTTTGGTGTAGTTTGAGGGTTTTTCAACCAATCCAATAATCTAACCCAACCAGAACCAACTTAAACCAGCCATTAATAGGCATAATCTTCCAAACTACAAAGGACGAGCAGCTCTTAAACTCTGACTTCCGTCTACCACCCTACAAGTACAATTATTAGACTGACAATATAATATTATGCAAAGTACATTGTCATACATATGTTTCTGCTGTTCAAATTTAACGAACATTCATATCTTCTTTTTTTGACATTCATATAGTCCTAAAATCAAATATTTTGCATCAACTAAAGAATGTAGGAACATGCTTGAAGTACCTGAGAGACTGGTACAGCATACACTCATTCACATGTGCATATTTATAACTAAACAGTATAATTTAGTGACCCTTAATCAAGTTTAGCCATGTAAGAATCACACATATAGTTTGCATACAACACTTAACTTTATATAAATGTCTTCTCTCAAACATTTATATAAATGTCGGCAAGTATATCTATTATACACTCTAATGGAAAAAATCTCCTCCATCTAGGCAGTCATAATGCCATCAACTTTGATCCATGCCATTTTACATCTTATCCCTCTTTCCAGAAGCCCTTCATTCACTAGAATTCTGTTAAATTTGTCAATCATAAGCAGTGCTAAAATATTTTCAATGCATATAGCTTACTGACTCAGTCATCAGTTTTTTTTTTTTGGGGGGGACAGAACTTAGTCAACATTTCAACTACATATGCATCAATGGAAACAACTTCCAGCTGAGTGCCAGACCTCACCATCACTACAGACAAGCTCCCTCAGCTTGTGATCTCAAAGTTTCATTTTTTTTCAAGGCATGATGCACTAGAGAATGTTAATTTCTAATTCAAATTGCAACACAAACCACTCCAATCAATCTCATATGCTTCACTTCTAAAACCAATAGCACCGTAGCAAACTTCACATCCACTCCATTCATGGTTCCCCTACAGCATAAAACCCTAGAACATTGTGATAGTTGCATGACCCACAACTACAGAAGTTTTCTACTCTTCCCTAGTTGGGATAACAAGCATCAACTCACCTCTTTGGGGTACTTTTATCTTAGTATCACTTTATACCAATCTGCATTATTCTTAGCTCTGTTGGACTCTATCTTCACTCCTACATATTGGGATAACAATCTTTCATGCACTAGAAGAAGTGACGGGCCCTGAACCACAAGGGGTGCGTAGTATCCTTTTCTTGTGTGGTATATGAGTTGCCAAATGAAAGTAGTGCTTGTTCTTCCTCCTCACCTATAGCAAACAACAATACGTGACAGTAATCTCCAGGTCCCTTCTGCTCCCTATCTCTTAGATTGGTATCAAAGCCCAAGAAAATCGCCATTTGTATCATAGATTTGTAAGGAAAGGTTCTTCCCACTAAGGTATGCTACAGAACTATAGTCTTGGATTAAATAAATAAATAAATAAAATTAAAGACATACATAGCCAGTGTTTGATCACTGGGTTTGCTGATTTCTTGCCAACAATGGCAGATAAGAAGGCTTATAACTTCCCATTCCTCTCCTTTTCTTCCTTTCCAACTTTTTTTTTGGATCCAAGCAAGTGATCAAAGCCTTTCCAGTGATCCTGGACTTGTAGATCAGAAGCTAAAGAAATCCCATGGATCCATGGGGGTCTGTGGATGGGATTTTACTGCACTGTTGCTACAGTGCCACTTGAGAGGAGGTAGGGAGGAAAAGACAGGAGCAGTGCTTGCTGGATATTATTATATAAAAGACACTATTAAGTAGCACTTCAAACCTTCTTCTTATGTTTTTTATGCAAACCGTTGGTGTAAGCTTTTGGCAAAAGCAATACCCAGCATTTGTTTTCAATATTTTAATATATGTTATATGAATTTTCAATTAAAGAATAGAACTATGAGTCCAATGTTAACTGGTTGGTGGTCTCTGTTGGCTTAAAACTGAATACCTAGTGGCCAGTACTGTTACAGATCCAAATAAATCTGTTCCAATTCTACATATGGATTGAGCTCCACCTATCATGCTAATCTAACATAATTTTCTTAGATTGATTAGATCTCTTCTAGCTTCTATATTTATGGTGGCAGAGAATTAGTAGCCTACTTAAATGCTGAAATGGTTATCAAGTTTCATAATGTATTATTATTTATTAAGCATGAAGCAGGTTTGTATTGTTTAATTGTACATATTTAATTACCATTGCAAGCATATATCAGTGAAGTATGTCAATTAATTATGTCTAGTTTGTTTTATTGTCCCATTCATTGTACATGATATTTCTATATGTCATTAGTGAATTTTGGTTCAATGCATGATCTCAATATTAATAAAATAAATCATGATTCATATAGCATAAGTTAGGTTGGTGATCACATTAATTTTCATGATAACCACATACATCAAAAATTTACACAAGATATACCTTGTCACTCGTAGAGAGATATGACCTCTAAGAACATTACTGCTGATTTGGTCAAGGGAGAGAAAATGCCAAAAATATCGAAGAATGAAAGAGGAAAATGGCATTTCTGCTTCATGAGCAGAAAGTGTCATATACTCTGAATCTAGTTCAGACTAGACCTCTTGATGGCAATTCTACTGCTGTTAAAAAAGAACTTGAAAATTTCAAGAAATGGTTAGAAGATGATACCACTACCCATTACACCTTGCTTAGTAGTATGCATGATGAGTACATTAGCGTATACAAAAAGTTTAGTGCCACTAAGGACTTGTGGTTAACCTTAGAATCTAACTCTGCTGGAACCTTTGGTACTCGATTGCATGTGATGACCATCCAATTTGCAAATTATAGAATGCCCAATGAAACATCTTTATCTGACCATCACAGAAAAATGAATTATATGATCTCTGATCTTGCAACAGCTGGGAATCAGTTGATGGAAGAGCACAATGCTTTGGCTATAATTAGGTCTCTCTTATCCTGGAATACAATAAAAGTTTGGATGACCCATAATAAGAGTATCAAAACCATGAAGGACCTCAATCATCATTTAGAATTAGAGACTGAGGAGACTATATGAAACTAGTGATGTAGCCTAGGAATCATACCTCTAAAAACTAGCAACCTAGGCTCCAACATAACCCTAGGAAGAGAAAAGGACAACCCAATGTTAGGGGGCAGAAATCAAACACCAACGTTAATACCAAGCCAAAGTTTTTCCCAAAGCAGAAATTCAGAGGTGGAAAAAAGAAAATTGATGGATCCAATGTGATTTGCTTCGTTTGGACAAAGAAGGGTCATTTTGCTAGATTTTTGTGCTGATAAGAAAACTATAAGTCCTGAAATTTACGAGTTGTTTGATTCATGCATCTGCACTGAGGCCCTTGTTGCTAATGGATCATGTCCTAATTGGTTTTTAGGCTCAAGAGGCAACAATATGACTCAAGATTGAGAGGGCTTTACTTATTTCGAACTTGCCGCTAAGGAAAGCCATAAGATTTACATGGGAAAGTCCCAAGATTGCCGAATCAAACCAAGCCGATCGGACCGATTTGGTCCAGGATTGCCAGACCAAACCGAACTAGTTCGATACAACCCAAACCGATTAAGATGATGTGTCACCAATTTGCTAATGAAAAAGATAAGGTGGAAAGGGTTCCCCATTCCAATGTTATAAGTGGTCTAACGTATGCAAAAAGATAAGGTGGAAAGGGTTCCCTATTCCAATGTTGTAAGTGGTCTAACGTATGCAATGGTTTGCACCTAACCCAATATCTCTTTTACTAATAGTTTGGTCAGTTGATACCCGTGTAAACCTAGCCAAGGTCATTGATAAGCTATCAAGCACATTCTTCGATACCTAAAAGGCACAAGAAACTATGTACTTTGTTACCAGGTTTCTGATCTTAAAGTACAAGGATATGTTGATGTTGGTTGGTGTGCTGATTTGGATAACCACAAATCAACATCAAGATTTTTTTGTATATTCGGCAATGATGTAGTATCTTGGTCTAGCCAACTATTGCCCTTTCCAGCAAGGAAGCTGAGTAGGATGCCAGATTTGTTGATATTTATGTGAGCTTAGAGTAATCACTAGTGTCACACATCCTAAACGTATTTTTTGTGATGACTCTTCTATAATCGAACTCATAAAGAATCAAAAATTTCATAACAGATCCAGATATGTCAAGCCCACATATCATTTTGTGCATGACATGGTTGAGCAGAAAGAAGTCATTGTCTCTTATTACCCATCTAAAGAAATCTTGGCAGACCCTAAACCATTACCTTGTGAAATATTTATGGTTCATGTTAAGGACATGGGGATTAGATACATTAGATTGTAATCCTTTTTTTTTAGTGGGATAATTTAAATTTTCTTTTTATTCATGTTAGTTTGAATGATCATATATGTACAAATACTTGGTTATTCATTAACATTCATATTTTGCTTTGACGGTTATACATTTAGTATTTGTGGTACATTTTGAGATTAATGTTTTGCTTTTATGGTTATACATTTAGTATTTGTGATACATGTTAAGATTAATGTGATCATCATAACACTCATTTATTAACAGGCCATGTCCCCTTTTTCGCACAAGTGAGACAACCCACAAATCTAAAGGATACATAGGATGATACAATTGTTATGAGGTGATGTAGTCCTAGTCTTTTATATAATCAGAATTCTTTTACATATGTGTGGCTTATTTAATTGTAATAACATTTACCAACATGTGATGATCCCTATTCCTATAATTGTGCAAGATGTGCCAGTCTTGTAGGTGACTCTTTATTCCCTTTATTACTCTTCACTATCTCGCAAAACTAAGATTTGGTGACACTACTTTGGTATGTAAAGTCAAAGCCATGTGAGATGCAGCTAGGTCGCATATTGGCAATTAGTATCAAGGTGAAATAAGGCTAGCGCAAGGGGAAGATCCCTTGGCCTTGACACCATAACGATGAGGTCATATGTGTACCATATTGCTTATCACCCCAGGGTACGTGTTTGATCATGCTTTACAAATTCTTTGCTGAAAAAGGAATTTTTTGTTAAACTTTTTGTTTTTCCCCTTATAGTATAATTCCAAACTACCTGTTATCCAATAAAGACCTAAGATTCCTAATAATAAACCAAAATCTCCTATATGATCAATTACAAAAAAATTTTGATAAGCACTTGCGGCAATCAGCCGTGTGAACCAAAACCCTTTTAATAAGTGTGAACACATTCCCACTAGTGCCCCAAAAAAATATGAATATGTATCGAATTAAAACTAGTAACTAAACCCAGCATGGAAGTATTGGAAAAACTAATATAAACAAAAAAATCTCAAATATCCTTGGTCGTGACGCATATAAACAAATATTTGTTTTACAATAAGCATGTTAGTGCATATGTGGATTTGGTGCTACAACTCTAAGCATAACGCTCATGTGGGATTGGAGCTGACCCAGTTGTATGTACAGAACATGTGGGCCTAGGGCAGACTTGGTAAGGACGGATATGGCATACTGGTCAGAGATTTTCCATTCTTCTCTTTTTTGGAGAAGAGCAACTTCCATTGGCCTCACCCCTCCCTCAGTCCATCGATATAAAACTCGACTCTTGTGATTGAATAGCCTAATAAAATGGTTTATGTCAAATAAATTTTGTTGTAAATCGAGTGGGCGATGTCCCAATCAACTGTTTTGCATGCTCTTATCCTAGTATAACTTTTATCACAATCTAATTTATTTCTCATCTCCCATAGCACTCTATTCTCGCATCTATATATCGAGATAACAATATTGGGCATTCACACACTAGAACGAGTAACAGGCTCCCATCTCCAGATTGAGGGGTGTATAGCATTCTTTTCCTGCGTCCTAGAAAAGGCAAAGAGAGTAACCCCAAATTCCCAAAGCTGTTCCCAATCCCCATCCCCACCCATGCAACAAAGCTAGCAGCACAAAAACAACAAAAATAAACAAATAAACAACAAAAAGATCCAAATTTTTGACCAAAAGGAGACGAGAAAGCCATGTTTTCACCTCCCAACCTCATAGAGGAAGAATCGAAGGTCAAATCAGCCGCCAAAATGAGGACGAAATGAGCTCCACAAAGTACTAATCCCAGCAAAATCAAGAATCAGTAAGTGGGGGGCTTACCTAAACTCGACAAAGAAGAGAAACGGACGACGCGAAGAGAGAGCGATCGGAGGCGACGGTGGAGGGATCCCAACCATGGCGGTGGCGTGAGCGGAGAGCGTTAGAACCCTTTTCGGATCTTCTGGCTAACGAGGTCCGAAAGCGAGAGAGATCCGCTCCGCTTTATTGGCTGAGCGCGGCGGAGAAAGGAGCGAATAATTCGAAACAGCGAACGTAGACGGTGGCGAGCTCGGCGCGTGACGCACGCACTGACGTAAGAAGCGAACAAAAGCAAGGGCCACGTGGAGACTTGAGATTTTATATCGATGACGAGGCATCCTGTGATTTGCTCTACTGCGTGTGTGAGTTTGCGGCGCAACAGCTTGAGTTTTCCCGGGTTCTTCGGAGCGGTCGGAAAGGGGTGCCATCTTCGCGAGCTTTTTTAACTCCCCACTTTAATGAGCCAGTGGTTTAGAGTCCTTAAGTTGGATCCAAGTTGCTTTAGAATTTTGACTTAAAAAATGTTGCTTTAGAAGTTTTTATACGGATGTCCGAGTTTTATGATGGGGTTTTCCGTGTGGTCCAGACTAAATTTGGTTGATGATTGATTGAAATATGTTTAACTGAAAAAAAAAAAAAAAAAAGTTTAATGCAGCGATGTTTTGACGTTAATTGTTTTAACTTCTTTGGTGGCACGTAGACTTTGTCGTAAGCTCACATCATTGAATAATGCTTTGCACGCTAACGTAGAGACATTGTTATGGCAACGAGCGTGAGCAAATCCAGCTGGAGAGCAATGTGATTGCTGTGAGGGGATATTGCAAGGTATTTAAAAATATTATTGAACTGTTTACTTAATTCAGCGTTTGTACGGACTTGAGAGTGATAGATCATGTGTTGTAGTTAACTAGAGATAAATACAATAAAGCGTTGGTTTCATCCAACCTCCTTAAATTATGATGTGTTTGCATTCCTTCTATGTTAAAAAAAAATTACAATTATTCATTGATTCCGATTTAATTTCAACCTTATAACTTTCATTTAAATAAGTGTTAAAGTTAATAAAAAATGATCACATAAATTTCATGTGGCCACTAAAAAGAGTGAATTAACATATATTAAAAATAATTATAAACCTATATATATTAATTTAATCAAAATTAATTTAATTAAAGATCTATTTAGAATTACTAAAGAGAGGTCGCATAACAGTTTTATAACCATTTTTTTATTAACTTTAACTATTACTTAAATAACAGTAATGGAATATAAATTAAATCGCAATTAAGAAGTTTACTATATTTTTTTAATTTGGAAAGGAAACTAAGAATACACCCATAATCCAAAAGGCTAGGTGGAATTAATTATAAAAGAAATGTAGTTAAAAATTATAAAAATAGTTCTTTTCATATTGTTTTATTAATGCTATGATCATTTAATACTTTAGTTATAAGGTGAAAAATAATATTGGTTCACCATAATAACCATAAATTTCAACTTTTTTTTAAGGATGGCAATAAGCGAGAATAAGGCCAGGAACTCCAATCTTCATCTTTGATTCCTTCTTTACCAAAGAAAATAAGCTTTATTTCCATTCCATCCCTATAAACAAGGATTTTTTTCATCCCCATCTTTATCCCATAAGAAATGATAATTTTTCATCCTCACCTTGCTTCCATTCTATCCATGTCTCCACCCCACCCCTTCCATGATAATAATATATAAATTTTTAGAACAAATTATAAATTAGTAAGATAGTTGAGAAGAAAAATAAAGATAATAAGAGAAGAGGATTAGGGTTAAAAAAATTAATATATACGAGGATAAATATATATATATATATATATATATATATATGTGTGTGTATACTTAGGTCAGTAGATAAGTTATGGATATATTTAATTCTATTCCTATCAATGGAGCTAAAGATAATTTTCGTTTCTATCTCTATCTTCATAAAAGACAAAGAATCTCTAACTTAAATGAAATGAGGTGAGAAAGATTCCTATTTAGTAAGTTAAAATTATCAATCCTAAAGTTTTTTCAGCTGCTTTCTATTGTATAAAATGTAAATTAAAATAATACATCTGATAACATAATTTACATCTCCTGCTTAACTCGTGAAAGTCCATTCTCACCAATAGCTTATCCTAATGAAAAGACAAAATTATTGGGTAAGTAAGCCAAATGTCAACGAACATTTAGAACAATTAAAATATTTTTTTAATAGTCTTCTTGTTCATGACCTACCTTAGACTCTATTTCATCAAGAGATGAAAAATATTTTCTGTCGGATATTTCATCATCAGCGAGAATATAGAATATATATATATATATATATATATATATATATATATTTTGTAGTCTTTCTGTATGGGGGCCAAGCCCTATTTCATCAACACCGAGAATATTTTTTTTTGTAGGCTTTCTCTGTGGTGGCCCAACTCATTGCTCTCACTTGCCGTTAGCAAGAGCCAAACGGGACTCGATGCATGCTAACGCTGCTCTCGGATCTTACAATACCCGAATCTCCATCGTTCGATCAAGATCCAACGGCCACCTGACGGCACCCTTTCCTCCCCTCCCCTCCCGCTCCAATCGGCCGTCCCCGTTCACAACCATCCGATCGCCGCCGGTGCCCAGACCACCTTCTCTCATCCATCGATCTCTCCCCATGGCCTCGCCGGACCCCGCCACGCCCCCTGGTAACCCCACCGAGCTGAACGATGCCTCCGACTTCGACGCCATCGTCTCCCCCGATGGCTACCTCTCCGTCTGCGGCTTCGGCTCTCTCCTCTCCGGTAACCTCACCCCCGTTCTCTTCCCACCCTTTAGTCGCCTTCTAAAACCCTAGCTCCATGGATGGATTCCAGAGAAGAGCGCGAGGAGTACCTTCCCTGATCTCAAGAACTTCAGACTCGCGGTACTGCGTGGATTCCGGCGCGTCTTCGCCCACGTCGCCCCAATTTTCTTCGAGCGTGGGATCGCTAACGAGAAAACCGGGGTTAGAATCGGATCAATTCTCATCAGATCTTTGATTTCTTGGTATTGGGAGGCTATAAACTGCGGATTTTTTTTATTATCTTCTAATTGGCGGTGTTGGAAGGTTTCAGGAGGTGTCGAGCTTGAGCGTGGAGCCCTGTGAAGGGGAGTTTCTTATAGTTACTGTGTTTGAGATTAGAAAGGAGGGGGTATGGCTGTTCTATTGTTTGATTTTTGAGATTTGGATTCAAATATTTGAGCTTTTATTGGTTAAATGTTATAAAGTTTCGATCTTGCTGACTGTTTGATGGATCTCTGTAGGTTCCATCCTTTATTCAGAGGGAGAATGAGTTTAGGTTCTTGGCTGTGAGTTGCTGACTTGCTTACTCTGCTTTAATTCGGTGTTACATTTTATTGCTGCTGCTAATGAGGAGGCTTTCTTCTTTTTATTTTGTAGGTGGTTCCTGAAAGTTTGGATGGAATTCCTTTTGCCAATCCAGCTGTGAGTGCTCACGAAGCAATTCACTCGGGGTTGCACTTATCTATCATCAGTTCTATTAGCCTTTTTTTTTTTTAGTGTAACAAGTTGTCTCTTTTGGGATCATTATTGATACTTGATACAGGTGGTATGTGCAAGATACAGTGATGATGAATATTTTAACATTAGATGCAAAGGTATTTATTTTTTGCTTGATCACTTGTAATGCATATCTTTCTCATATGCACCATGAAAAGATAGTGCAGTCGTTCTAAATTAAGACCATGGGCCTCTGGGGACCTATTCTAATATGAACTAATGCTGTATCATGTCTTTTTCTATTGTCTTCTCAACTTATATATCAGTATATCAGTTATATCTAATCTTATCAGCACCTAGTAGACAAATTTTATCATTTTGTTAGTTATTTTCATATGAATGCTTCCTAGGCTTGTTCATTATTTTTTTTCTCCAAGGCCACCTATCCAACATCCTTACCTGAAACTTCTTCCAAGGACTTGGATTGTTCATTTCCTTGGCCAATGTGACAAGAAATAGGTGATAAAATTTAAAATTTCTGATTCTATTTGATCCTTGAAAGTCGAACATTTTGTTATCATTAAACCTCTCTCCATTTGCCGATTTGCACATAGGAACCATATAGCTGTTTCTTTTGTAGGAAATCATGTGAGTTTAACTGTTGGAATGAGATCATAGAACTGTTTGCAGATAATCTGTTGCATTTCTTAACCTTCATTACTTGCACCTTTCCACCTTTTTCTTTCAAAAATAATGCATGCTTTATCATTATCAAGTATCGCAATACGTTTGAAGACGTATTAACTTTCATAATAATGTCATGCATTATGGATTTTTTGGAAGATAGATTTTTCTATCAAACCACAATACATAAAGTGGCATTAGAAGCAAAGAAAGATCTATTAGCCCATCCTGAATTGGTGATCATCATCATTATCCAAATGTCAGCCCCATTAAAATAGGGTTGGCTATGGAGCATGACTCTTAAGTTGAGAATATGATCATCTATTAACCTATACTTAGCCTTGTAAGAATTGATGCCAATTTCCTGGTTAACATTAATCTGGAGAGGGGCCTGCCATGAAAACTAGAAGGCTAGTTGAGATTATAGAGATCTACTTTACGGATCAAACTTCCTCTTATTCAACCGAGGAGAAATCCCTGATCATTCCATTGCACTCAGAAAGAGCCTAGACAAAAGGGAGCTGGCAAAGTTTGATTTGAGAAATCATCTTCTGTTCCATGACATCAAGTACCTTTGTCACCAGTTCTGAACCAATGACTGTCAGAAGAGGTTACTGTAAGGTTATTTCAAGAAAATTTATTCTTCCCCATCTCATGGTAGCTTATCGTAATGTTCAATCAAGAGGATCTTGTGGATTATCTTTCTTGAATTATGCTAGATTACATCTTGCTGTGTTCCAATACCAATCAAGTTTTTTGGTTCATTTTGTTTTATCTGTGATTTGTCAACTCTAAAACACAAAATATTTTTTCTTCTTTTTTTTATGTTAGATTTCATGGTTCTATTTATACTGTTCCTTAACAATAATATTTCTTGATGTTAATTCCTCCTGTTCTACAGGCAGCAAGGAGACTTTTTTCCAGCATTATGGACGATATAACATCCATAAGATATGGCGGGATGATATTTTGCCTTGTCGTGTATATCTTAGACACTGGTAAATATTAATATCTTTATACTTTTCTCTTTATCATACATATCTGTGGTCAAGCTTGCATGTTCCACTGCATAAATGACTTGTTAGGCAAACTCGTTATCACATTAAACCAACACTGATAGTTGTTGCAAGTTCTAGCATTCAAGATTTTCCCATTGCACACCAGGGTCTTCCATGAATTATAGTGAGCTATATGATGTCATGCAACTTTATTCTGAAAATGGGCTTAAGGCTCTCATGACCTGAGGAGCAAATGTCAGACATAAAAGCTTCAATCATGTCATGATGTGTTGACAGAGGATAATAGCCTAGCATAAGCAAAGGCCATAAATCTCCATTGAGACTCCTGATACAGAGGAAAATAGTGTATTTGCATAAAGAAATTAAATATATAGAAACTAGGCTGTAGATTATAAGCAATCCAGACCTCAATTGGATCAGGACTGAGAACTTATATATATTTGTTGAAAATGTGTGATTTCCTGAGACTATCTATGTTTATAAATCCACCAGCTGGTTAGTATATTAGATATGGCATGACAGAATGTGTGAACAATTGCTCATGAAAACTTTAGTTTCTCTACTATTTGAAAAATGAAAAAGAGTGTGATGCCCAAAGTGGAGGTGTCTGAGTTAGAAATAATCTGTTTCTTTAAGAAAAAAAAGCAAATCATCATGGAAAACAGAGAAGCAAAGCTTTTAAAAAAGTAAGAAGCTAATGGCTCCAATTAATTTCATACAAGTTTGATGCTCCAACATTCAGGCAGAAGAGGGGATGCTGGTTCGTGTGGTTGTCTTTATTTATTTATTTATTTATTGGTTGGGGGGTGTTGTCAGATGGGGATGGTGGTTTGTGCTTTATAGTCATCAAAGATGTAGGCAGGCAGGAGTGATGTAATGGGAGCAGAAAGGAATGCCGGTATATTGGCTCCCCACACTCCACATGGAGGGTCATACCACGGCATGCCAAGCAGATAATAGCCCTCATCCACTCATCAATATTGCATAGTATCCTAGAAATCTTGGTTATTAACTAAAGGCTGGGGGATGGCAACAAACTATACAAGGAGAGTGCGAAAGGCTGCGACCTTCTTGATGTGGTTCACTATGAAAAAGTGAAAAATAAACTTTCATGTTTACTTTGAGTTGTTGCAACAATAATGATAATTCAAGCAATATTTGTTTTCACAATTTAGTGGGGCACAGAAGCTGAAATAAGGAGCATTCTGGCAAGTAGGTACCCGGTAATATGATGATGCTCACATCTCAGCAAACCTTTTCTCTTGATTTGCCTGGGCATCAATACTGAGATATAGTGCAGCAAGGATTATAAGATTGTGAATCTTAAACAATAGTTATGTACGCTATTTGGTTGGAAACCTTGATGAGTTTAAATTAGGTGTGAAACTTAGCAGGAAATTCCCCCCTTGATGCAACTTACACTGGATTAGCGACACAAAATAGTAGATGGACTCGGGTAAAATAGTAGAAATCAATAATCAAATAAACATTACAATAAAACCACTGACATATAGCAAGGACCACCAACTCTCATTCCTTCTTTCTTGCTGCCTCATGAGTTAATTATTATAGAGAAATTTCCTCACAAAAATATATTACAGAGGAATGCAAGACTGTTGATGAATCAATCAATTTAATCATTCAAAAACATCATAAGAAACGGAAAAATAGTGGTTTGAGACATCAAAAGGAAAGATCTAATGAACATATCATGAAGAAACAGACAATGTCAGTGCTAGTGCAATAAAGCTAGATCTTACAAGCTTGCTAACAGATTCAGTTCATGAGATACTAGAGACATGAAATATGTCATTTACCAACTATTGAATTATAGAAGAAGGTAAAGGACTTGCACAAACAGACTAAAAGATGCAGAGACTATATTTTGACATTGTAAGCCAACATTTGACATGCTTTGGACATTTTCATTGACATCTCAAACCAATGGTTGGAGTGAGATCTTTTGATGAGCTATTATCATTTTAAGTTTCCTAATGGAGACAAAAACATCTTTAGATGGGAAGCATGATTTGCAAGTTTTCACTTAATGGGTTGTCAATTATCTTCTGTTTGTTAATTGATACTATTAAAGCCTCTTTGTACTCAAAAAATGGTTTGTGCATCTAGTTTTTACCATTTTTAGGCTTCTACATAAAATTTGACTTTAAGCCATCTGGTTTCTGGCTCATCCAATGATGTTACAGGTTGAGATAGATGACCAAGTGCAGGCCGAGCATGTACTATTAGTAGTCTACATGATCAACAAAGACACAACAACATAAGTAGTTTGCAGACTCATCATGTCATGCATGTATTAGCTTTTAAAAAACAAGTTGGGAAGCATGTTAAGCAAGATTGATGTAAAAGGTTCACCTCTGTAGTTCCTAATATTCTATATGTTTTCAAGTTTGTTAAAAAATGCGTTCTAGCATTGTCAAAGTCATGGTCCATCCCAAGATTCTCAGAAGGGTTAATTAACCTAATTCTGATCAAGCTCCACCTGACTTTCAACTGGTATTAAATCTTAACTTGGTCATTTGCAACATTATGTAGGTAAATCACTTACATTCGTGGAAAGGGCATGCTTTTGTAGCTCAAGATACTCGATATGAAGTGAAGCCAATTACTTTTCAATTTCAGAGATTGCCAGCCAACTTTCTCAGAACTTAATGTAGAAATATGATTCTCATATAGCTCTTGATCATTCTTTACTTTAAAAACCCTATTATGTTTTGCCTCTAGCCCGATCTCTCAGCTTGTAGGCAGAATCTTATGGGTTCAGACTTACAGCGAAGCCTATTTTCTTCATTTATAGCTGCATAAGGGCCGATTCATTCAGGATGTAATCTAGCAGCAGTAGTAATAATAAGCTAGCATTCTGACAACAATTTGAACTTGGTGTTCGAAGAATGTTGTTGTGCAACATCCTTCTTTTACTATATTATGCAAGCCAGATTCGCATGCGTGCACCACATCATTTGGATGCCTTGCTGTATTATATTATTTAATTCATTTGCTATCACAGAAAATCATTGTTGATGTGCTAGTTTCGTACCTGTGGATTGTTTTTTGATTTGGTATGATATGTCTGCAGTGTTTTGGCAGCAAAAAATCTTGGGGAAGCAGCTTATGATAATTTCTTAGATCACACATTCATCAGTGACCGTAAAACAACCATCCGCCAATATTTGGCCTCAGCTGGCTCAGGAATCATGGAAGAAGAACCTCCAGAATCACTCAGAAGTCGTTATGGAGGATAAAGCCTGCAGCTGGAGGCGTGTCAGCACAGCTGAGCATGTACTCTCTTTTTGAAAAATGCATGCTTGGTCCACTAGTTCCAATTGCAGCTTTGCAATTCTTTACTGCTAAAAAATTTAGAACTTTATGATTTGAGAACTTTATTCATGAAAGGTAATGAAGGAAGCACATGAAGATTGAAAGTGTATTAGCAAATTCACCAAAAAAATAATTTATCGGTGAGCCGGACATGGAAGGCGGAGAATCATAATTCTGGATTTTATAAGAGATGGACATGTAATAATGCAAAACATGCTCAAGGGATTGTAAGACTTCCTACCTGTCAGCTTTGATACTTCAAAGTCTTTTTAAGTCCATGGTTCCACGGTATTGGATTTTGATGTGAAATCTTGCTTATGGACAGTTGAAGATTGGCATTGTACTTTTTTGTTTGATGTTATTCAGCACATCTACTCTCTAGAAATTCAGCAACTTATGAGATACTTGGCATTTTGGCTTGTCTCACCGCCGGGAGACCAATTATGTACAACATACAGGCGTGCATGCATTACAATCACTAAGAAAGATGGTAAACCCCGTATGTGTTAATGGATACACTATGCTATAAAAATTAAAAAAGAAAAAAAAAAAAAATTGAAACATACCTTTCAATATGTATTATTGGATAAACTAGGAAGGCTATGTAAAAAGCCGGGTTAGGGACATTTAAAACGCTCTGAGTGTCTAGTTCAGGAAGAAAGCAAGCATCAGGCTTTTTCCTTAAAAAGCTGGTATAAAGCTAGGCAAATTTTAAGTCTTAGAAGTTTCTGAAAAACAAAGTACAAACAAGGAATGGTTATGCCAGCTTAACCATTCAAAGGGAAAGCTGCTATAAACCATACCTGAAATGAAGCCTCCATTTGTGCTTCACTCTTTTTAATGGGAAAAAAAATAAAGCATAAGAGGGCTAAAGGTTTTTGAGAAAAAACTAGGTGCTGCAGTAATTTCAAAAATTGTAGCCAACCAAGAACTGGAAAAGCGTTTACGTTCCTATTTCACCTTTTCCATGCATACGACCAAAAACAAGGAGCCAACTAAAATGTAACACACTCAAACCCCCCATGCATGGGATGAAAGCGTTCGTTCTTCAAGCACAGTAAAGTTCTTACAACCCCCAAAAAAACCAGAAACAGTGATCAGTTCAAAATTGGCTGGCGTATGAAATACAATACTTCGAACTAAATTTTAGAGATGCGTGACCCAAGAAGCGAGCCTGTTGCTAAGCAAGGGATGTGACTGCGAGGCTACCTCCATTCAACAGCGGCCTTGTACGCTAGCTTAGAAAGGACGTAGGAGACCTGTGTCTTCTGGCAACCATTTCGCCCCAAAAATACTTTCTGCCACTGTAGGGAGAAAATAACTAGTCCCAATTCATTGCTTCGTCACTTAAAAATCGAGTCCAAGCATATGTAATAGCATGGCATGGTCCACTTTCTGTGATTACTTTAAAAAGAAAGCTCACAAATGTAATGTATAGAAATGAAAATAAATAAATAAATGAGTGCCCATTTCCTCTACCGCAGTGATGTCCGCTGCTCCAAATGGATTCAGCTTCCTCTTCTATTATACATTTTGCCATCTGGCTGCAATTACATCAAGAACCCACTCTTGTAAAGGAAACACAAAAATAATGCCTCTAGAGGCCAGGTCACTATACATTATTTGAGTAAGAAAAAAAAAAAAGCATAAATAAAACAATTGTTATTTAGTACTCATAAACATTTCAGCACACAAACTCCATAAAAAGGCAAATATAAGTTGATTACCGCCAATATTTGCCTAGCCAACCCAAACAGATCAGAGAACTCAAATAGATTGCAGCCAATGGGTCCTCACCTGTTTGTGGTACCAACATAATATAGGTAAATTAAGAGATTGGTGCATGGGCAGAGCAAAACCGGGAACTGCATGCAAGATGACCCCTCAGTAAGCTGCAGTTTGGGAAGGAATGGAAGTGTTTTAAGAGAATGCGCATATTTGATTGATCCTAATAGTAATCCTTAACTAGAGGCAGAGTATCTGTTATTCGATCAATACCATATTTGACCTGCCAACAGAGTTGTACAAATTAATGGCAGAATCTGCATGACTGTTAAATGATCGAGATAACAACATTTTGCCATGAACACTGGAAATGAAAAGGCGGTAGAGTAACAAATTATAGAGATACCTGTGTCTCATACCCACTGAACTCTTGACCTAGAGTTAAAGGAGTAGCATCCTGAGTATGTGTACGCCCAATCTTGATAATATCTTTGAACTCAATAGACTGGAAAAAAAGAGATAAAGAATAAATCAGGATAGGCTAATATGTCAGAATCAGAGAGAGAGAGAGAGACAGAGAGAAGAATACACGTCCTCAAGAAAAATGCAACAGCCTCCACAATTTTTTTCCCCCTACCTGATCATTTAATTTGCCTGCCTCTTAAAGCACATATGTATCATTTAGGAATTCATTTTAATCATATCTATATAAAAATGAAAACAACATAAGGGGGCAATGACTTGTCTGAAGTATGGAACCATGGGTAGAGTGATAGCCATAAGACTTCAAGACTTACTATCTGTTAGAATTTTGGGCATCAAAAAAGACTGAGCTATGTACTTTAAGTGTAACAGAGATGATAATGATGAGGCGAAAACATAGCAAATGAATGCTAGGTTAGACATACGTAAATTCAGTTCTAGACGAGAAAGTATTGGCACAAAGAATTCATTATGCATAAAACTTATGATAATTTTTGAAGTTACGGGATCAACTATTTATGTTTAAAAATAATTAATTAAACATCACCCAGATGTTCAAGAATCAAGTACAAATGACAGAGTTTATGTTATGCAACTTGCAACTACCCCTAACAGAAATAAAAGAGATTTTGCAATTTAAAGATTTGAATAATATTATCTGGAGAAGGTAACAGAAAAAAATCTCAACCTTGGAGTGAAGTGAACTGTGCAACTGTTTCAAGCTAGGTACAAACTTTGAGTTGATTTCTACAGCTGCAGCTATGTGCATAACCTGAAAAGAGCAAGCACACCTCTAGTTAGCATGTAGCCACAAAATAGTCTAGCAGAACAAGGTATGCATTAAAAATGGGTATCGCCTTTTGAGACATTTCGCCAGATATAAACTACTCAAGTCACAAAAAGTAATAGGATATGTTGGTATGATATATACTGTGAGACATCGCAAGAGGTCTAAAACCCTATATAATCCACTTAATTTTAATAACCATTTGCAAAAATCAAACAAAGCATCTTTAGAATTTCAGGAAAGCCTCCCACAGGCAAAATGAACACAAACGGGTCATGTTACATGGTCTCTTGGTAATAGTCAACCATATCATAGTATTAAAACATGGAACTACTGGAATTTATAAATCATGTATAGTGTATAGTTCACAAAAGCACAGTAAATTTTTGTTTAGCAAATATATGCTTACAGTAGGAAATGTATCATTTGAAGATTGGGCCCTGTTGACATGGTCATTTGGATGTACAAACTTTTCTCCACGTTTATGGCCAAGGATCTCAGCTGCTCTATTTGCAATCACCAGTATATTGAAAACAAGTCCATAATCAATCAGAAATACAGGGAAAACAAAGTGATGACTGTCAAAAAAATGCATCAATTTACAGAAGAAGACCATGGAATTGTTGTGCTTCTCATGGCCTTAAGTAAATTACTGACCATGCCTAATAAATTACCGATCATGTACAATAATACACATGGACAAACATCATTGAGGCATATAGACACTATAACAGCTTTAACATGATGGAATTGAATATGATACCACTTGTTTGTTAGTAATGGCAAAATAGAAATGCATGGTACACATAAACGTCTTGACACCAAACATGTGCACACATGCAGCACCAAGGTCAAAGCGGCATGTAGAGAAGATAGCATTAATCTGCAAGCCAGGTGTGTGAATACTTCCCCATCTGCACCACTACTCAGCGGCAATTTAAGAAAATGTCCTCTTTTGCAGTCAATACGGATGGATTCTAATAAGACTCAAGTTCTGCTTTGACTGAGTTATTTGTCGACTAGAATAAAACATCACTGTTATTCCCTTCCAAATAGTTTGCAAGGTCACCAAGCCCATTAAGACATCAAAATCATTTTTCTGTTTTAACATAAGATTTTCTTGTACTATAGCTACAATCTTTTGTTCGCTTGTACAATCATGCATTTATATTATGTCTACGTAAGTTATTCAAGAAGTTAGATTTAATATGTAAACAAAACTAATTCATAGAGAAAGCTATAGGAATTTGAGCCTTTCCATACAAACCTCATTGGCATTCATATTGCTTTGAGTGCCACTGCCAGTTTGCCAAATGACAAGTGGGAAATGGTCATTCAATTTTCCCTCAGCAACCTCTTGGGCAGCTTGCATAATTGCTTCCCCAATAGATGGATCGAGACCATATTCCATGTTTACCTGCAGTAGAATATTCTGTGTCATACACCTCATTTAAAAGCCACAAAGTCAAGCTCTATCAACAAAAACAGCTTAAGTGTGGACAAAGAAAACATCTACCACTGGAATGTTAGATGAACTTTAGACACTAAATTAAATGCAGGAAAAAATGATTATTTCCATGCATTATGGATGTAAATTTTGGTTATACCTTGACAATAGGGGGAAAAAAGAGAGACACTATAGTAGTGAGTTTACATGATGTGTATATTTTACAAGATGACAGAAAAGAACAACTAGCTGAATTTTCTATTCATATGTCATACAGAAACAGATATGCTCTCGTATAAAGATGAATTGGTTTGTGTCTTAAAATTCGGAAGAAGTGCAGATATTTTTTTTTTAAAAAAAAAAGCGCTCAGCAAATAATAATCCAGGGCTTTTAAGTCCCAAGGGGGCAAGGAGCATCCCAGCCATCTCATTCCATTCTTATGGAAAACAGGATCGAGATAGTGGCGGGACTCCAAAACCTAATTATGCAAGAAAAGAAGAAGAAAGAAAAGGAAAATGAAGGAAGGAAAGAAAGGAAAGAAAGAAATGAAACAAGAAAAGAAGGAAAGAAGAAGATGAAAAAGGAAAAAAAAAAAGGAAAAGAGAAGAAAAGAAATAACGAAAGAAAAGGAAGAAGTAAATGAATAAAAGAAGGGAGAAGAAAAAGAAGGAAAGGAAAAAAAGAAGGAAAAAAAAAAAAAGAAAAGTAAGAAAAAAGAATATTTAGAGTAAAAAGAGGGAGAAGACATTTTTTAATGCAATATTGCACATATAATATTAATTAGAAATAAAGCAAAAGATGAAAATACCAATCTAAGATTGGTTCTGTGCTATAATCTTGGGCAAGTAAGATTCATGGGAAGGGACCAATATACATTCCACAAGGCAATAGTATTCCACATATTTTCATATCCATTCTTAAAAAAAAAAAAACAAAGGAAAAAAAAACATTAACATGCACCAGTTGACAGTCTGAAGCTCTTCCATAAATATATATATATATATATAAAACAGTCTGAATCTCACATCTACCAGCGAAAGAATAAAACATAAGAATGTTGACTTACCTTATGGTGTTTGGTGGTTGACTTCAGCATATCAAAGGTAAGGTTAAAAATAAAAAAGATGGCACGTTTCCCTTGCAATGATCTATCTTCTACGACTTAGCTCATGTGTTGTGAAAACCAAATTTATGCTAAATGTTTGTCCATATACAATAGTTGATCTAGTAGTCAACCAAGGCTTCTATGCTATGTCACTGAAAGACTTAGATTTTACCAATCCCCTACAAGCTACAACAAGAATTTAACACCAAGATTCTTCCTCATTATACAATGAATTGCCTGTACTATTTTGCTTCCATTTTGATTGAGCAAACTTAACGAACAAATGCACATTAAGTCAATGACATACTAAGAACAGATCAAACTGAGCAACCAAGTCTTGACAACTGAAATTGGAAGTTACATTTCAAAAAAAAAAAAAAAACTTGAGCGATATATCTTGATAATTAACCAAAAATATCAACCTTGGCGGCGCATTTCTTAAGGATGCCAAACGCCCGAATGATCGGCTCTGGCATTTGCTCCCTTACACCTCCAATATCAAAATTCTGCAGAGATCTCTGCGTCTGAGCCCCCCACAACCTGAAGATTAAAAAAAAAAAAAAAAAAATCATACAAAGAGGAGAAATTATTCGAAGCACCAAACCGAACTTCTAAAATCCAGTATATACTCAAAAAACGTCAACAAAACCACTCCAAAGACAATGAAGCAAACCAAGAACCGAGAACAACTGGGGATCAGAGGCTCGTACTTGTCGGCGGGGACATTGATGGGCCCGAAGGTGTCCCTCTCCTCCCTGAACGCCGTCCATAGCGACCGGGAAAACTCCGAGCGAACCATCCCTGCGACCAACGCTGATGCTATGTTCGATCTGCCCCCGAGACGCCGCGATGCACTGACCATCATCGCCATCGCTGCCAAGCTTTAATATCTAATTCTAAGAGAGAGATAAGGACAACCCGCTCTGAGAGAATTCCGACAACGAGCTCGGAAGGCAAGGGCGGCAGCGGAGAGGAAAAGAGCAGGGGTTTACGAGGCCGTCCTCCGTTATTCCTAAAGCCAATCTTGACCGACCATAGTCATTTATAGTTTTCTTTGACAAGTGATGAGATTACCCGGTTGGGCTTTTTTTTTTTTTTTTTATTCCTCGATGAATTCTTTTCGCTTTGCACATGTCGTCCTCTCCTCCAACTTCTCTTGTGCCGAATCCGTTCTCATCCCTCAAGGTCTAAACAAATTCATTTACCAGATTCGAACCTTCATCCGCTCCTTGTAGCTTTGGATGTTCTCAAGGTCTTGAAAGCAAAAGAATATATATTTTGAGTCGCCACAAGGATTTCTGCTCTTCATCGAGGGCTCGTTTCAGAAAATAACTTTAAGATAAAAATAAAATGTTATGAAAACAAATATTTTTTTTAAGAAAGAATGAAACTGTCACATTTATTTGAATAATTTTTTTATAGAAAAGTCGCACAAAATATTAATTATACCTTTTAATTCTTAAAACAATTTTTTATCATTTAATTTTTTTAACTTCTATACATG
Organism: Metroxylon sagu; assembly: GCA_017589505.3. NCBI lineage: Eukaryota > Viridiplantae > Streptophyta > Magnoliopsida > Arecales > Arecaceae > Metroxylon > Metroxylon sagu. Next base: position 2,836,574 of record JACVBY030000663.1, read on the forward strand.
AGGTTATAAAAAATAGTTTAAAAAATTAAGATACCAAAATTCTATAACTCTCTAAAAAAATATGCCTCAAAAAAAATATAACAGTAAAAAAAAAAATTTAGAATCAAAAACCAAATTAACAAAACAACAAGCATCAATTTATAGAAAAGATCTCAACTAATTCTTACCTCGCATTTTTTCTATTCTTCTTTCGCCCGCTAATTTGGAAAAAAAAATATATGATAGAAAAAAAAGATACGTTGGGAAGAAAAAAGAAATATATTGCAGTGGAAAAATAAATGTTATGGTACCGATGAGTTTTTATTTCCTATAAAATGTAGGAATTTAAATCATGTGGGAAGAGAGTATTTTCATGGACCCTAAAAGCATGAACCATGTATTCTAATTTGCGGGAAAACAAAATTCAGTAAGAACTAAATGAGCCCTTAAGTATCACGATTAATACGGCATAATTAATTATATTATATTAAAATTTAAAAAATATAATATAATTATCAAATAAATAATATAGTAAGCCATGAATATCAAATAAGTAGCATGCATAATATATTTAATACATAGATTGTATTAAAGTAATGTGATAAATTTATTTTAACATAAGTAAATATGATTAATTCAATACGAATAGATACGATTTGATTCGCTTAACACGATTTACTTAATATGTCATCAATTAAATGAATTATAAACAAATAACTTTCATATTGAAAGATCAATCCATAAGGCAACAAAATTATTTCACATCATAATCATGTCGTATCAATATGTTTACAATACGGACCCATTTAAGATCAATGTAAAATTATTTTTTTTATGTTAGATTTGAACCATGCTCAATTTTATTATCTCTAACCTTTATTTTGATTCTATTTTAGGTTTTTAAGCACCACAATAAAAGATTTTATTTTCATGTTTTAAAGGTGGTCCTTGATATCGCTTCTCCTTCCTGTATCCCCCTAGTCATATTGAATAGCAAAAACTCCTTCACCCTAACTTGTTTATACGCAGCAACCATACATGCCACTGGTGCAATCAGTTATCTTTTCATTGAATCCGATGCGTTACAAGTAAATTAAACAGCAAAAAAAAAAAAAAAAAAAAAAGGTTATAGAGCACCCTAGCAAAAACTATGAAAATAATGGAGCAACGTGCGTACGGTCACCTCCAGTGATCTCCAGATAAAGAAAGAAGAATAAGACCACTGCTTACTGCCAGCAAGACAATAGCTGGGGATGTTCGATTGGGTGCTTTTAGGGCTTGTTTCTCAATTCGTCTTTCAGTCACTACCTTCAATATGAGATTGAATGGTCTCGAGCTTTCTACTAGAAGTCAGGCGACAGCATGTGGATCGAGGTAATGCGAGCCAATAAAATCGGAGACTTGGAAGCCGTCCAACAGCTAATTTGGACCGACTTGGAACCCTAGCATGGATTGTATCGAGAGCGAGACGCAGCCGGAATTCCCTGGTCTCCTTTCATTTCAACTGCGCCACGTTGAACCTAAGGTTTGAATATTTCTATGGAAGGCTAATTGAAGACTTACAAGCCTAGATGATCTGAATATTACTCCTTGTTGGAAGAACACCGCATAGAAACTCCTTTGATGCTGCTATATATGCTTGATGGTTCCTACTAAAAAAAAATCTTGTGATCCAGAAAGATAAGTCTATTAGTGGTTTCAGCTCACAAAATGCTCACTTAGAGGATGATTATTTCCTTTTATTTTAGAAGAACTAAAAGCATGGGCCAAGCACCACTTGCTGAGATGATATCATCTGTGGCCCTCTTTTGAAGAGGGAAGGGTCCCCTACACTAGATGTATGGCATTTAAACTTTGTAACTTATAGCTTCTACTAGCTTGCATTTTGAGTTTAACATGCGAACAACCAAATGATAGGGGATAGTAATGATCATGGCCATGGGATTGGACTAAAAAAAATTTTACCATGCTTTCAAAATAAAATAATAGAAATTAATCATAGCTGTCCAATTGAAAATGGATGGCTTAGATCAAAATCAAGCTACCGATAGTAGCCAGTTTTGTATGAACATAGTGCTAAAATTTTATATACTAAAATATAATTTTATATATTAAATTTATGGGCTCATGTAATGAAAAATTTTTACTAAAAAAATGAGTTCAAGCTACAACAAGGAAAATTAGTTGAAGACTAGCTCTCGATTTTCCTGATCGATGAAGACTCCAAGAAGGTATTCCACATCAAGAACACCCTTATTAAAGGAAGAAAGAAACAAGCTGGTGGCCTTTCTATGAGCGAACACTTATATCTTCACTTGGAACCCTATAAATATGTTGGGATCAACCGCAAAGTCATCTCTCACAAGTATAGTGTGGATGTAAGTTACAAACCAAACATGAAATAAGCTAAAGCCGGCTAAGGGATCACCTCAAAAACTTCAAAGGGTGCCCCTATTTGAAGTGCTCGCCTCTTCGGCACCAAGGTTGTGGGACTGAACCGCACTTAAGCCCTTTCGATCGCTTTCTCTTTAATCAACCCTTTCTTTTACCACTTTCGTTGTATAGCTTGCTCCTTAGATTTTGCCAACTTGACCCAAGGATGATTCATTTCTAAAAAATGGAACCAAGTAGTTAGCATAATTCAAGAGAAAAAGAAATGGCTAAGAGTAAGCTACAAGCCTCTACCCTATATCTCCTCAAGTTGTGAAGATTCTCCAAAGATAGGAGGAGGCAAACCAAGCTCAGCCAGAGTTGACTCTTCAAAAAGCTAATGGATCTCGAACTAGGTGAACTTCATCAAAATAGAAACCATGGTCCTCTTCTTAGCATCAAGACGAGAAAGTTTGATCTAGCCCTCTACTAGCTCCTTCCATACCATAACGGTGGGATTCAACCCAACCCATGAAGCAAAAAAAAAAAAAAAAGAAAAAGAAAAAACATATTCTTCTAGCCATAGATAGAAGATAGATGATCAAAAGAAAATAAAAAGCCCTTCCTTAGGTAGAGATGGTATGACCCTCAACTTGGGTAGCACACTTTAAAAGAAAAAAAGATCACAAAAACAGACGAAAAGTATGACTTAAATTTTTAGCACATGAGCAAAGCAATGTACCCTACCATGAAGCATCAAGAATTCAAGACCAACTTGGATGGGCAAATCACCAAGTCTTAACATGTACCATATTGCTTATCACCCTATGGTACGTGTTTGATCATGCTTTACAAATTCTTTACTGAAAAAGGAATTTTTTGTTAAACTTTTTGTTTTTCCCCTTATAGTATAATTCCAAACTACCTGTTATCCAATAAAGACCTAAGATTCCTAATAATAAACCAAAATCTCCTATATAATTAATTACAAAAAGTTTTTGATAAGCACTTGCGGCAATCAGCCGTGTGAACCAAAATCCTTTTAATAAGTGTGAACACATTCCCACTAGCGCCCAAAAAAATATGAATTTGTATCAAATTAGAACCAGTAACTAAACCCAGCATGGAAGTATTGGAAAAACTAATATAAACAAAAAAATCTCAAATATTCTTGGTCGTGACGCATATAAACAAATATTTGTTTTACAATAAGCATGTTAGTGCATATGTGGATTTGGTGCTACAACTCTAAGCATAACGCTCATGTGGGATCGGAGCTGACCAAGCTGTGTGTACAGAACATGTGGGCCTAGGGCAGACTTGGTAAGGACGGATATGGCATACCGGTCAGAGATTTTTCATGCTTCTCTTTTTTTGGAGAAGAGCAACTTCCATTGGCCTCACCCCTCCCTCAGTCCATTGATATAAAACTCGACTCTTGTGATTGAATAGCCTAAGAAAATGGTTTATGTCAAATAAATTTTGTTGTAAATCGAGTGGGCGATGTTGGGACAACGTTCATCTAAATCAACTGTTTTGCATGCTCTTATCCTAGTATAACTTTTATCACAATCTAATTTATTTCTCATCTCCCATAGCACTCTATTCTCGCATCTATATATCGAGATAACAATATTGGGCTTTCACACACTAGAACGAGTAACAGGCTCCCATCTCCAGATTGAGGGGTGTATAGCATTCTTTTCCTGCGTCCTAGAAAAGGCAAAGAGAGTAATCCCAAATTCCCAAAGCTGTTCCCAATCCCCATCCCCACCCATGCAACAAAGCTAGCAGCACAAAAACAACAAAAATAAACAAATAAACAACAAAAAGATCCAAATTTTTGACCAAAAGGAGACGAGAAAGCCATGTTTTCACCTCCCAACCTCATAGAGGAAGATTCGAAGGTCAAATCAGCCGCCAAAATGAGGACGAAATGAGCTCCATAAAGTACTTGTAAACCTCCCTCCCACGTAAAATGTTATAAAACTGTACGCGGCATGGGTGCACGACACGCGGCACGTTGCATGCGCGCTAGCGCGCGCCCACACACGCGCGCATATGGGTGCAGGGGAAGGGCTGAGCCCTCCCCTCGCTGGACCCTCCATCTCCTTTGCCTCTCCGTCTTCTTTGCCCACGCTGCCGTCGCCACTGTCGCCCTCCACTCGTGCTCGATGCCTCGCCGTCGACAGGTAACCCCCTCACCGGCGAGGAGAATGGAGAGAGAGAGTGAGAGTGGTAGAGAGAGAGGGAGAGGGCCGCAGGAGGGCTCCGGTCGTGGCGGCGTCCAATGGGGTCTGGTCGACCAGCGGTGGCCGGCCGTACCGCTGGCACGATGAAGAGAGGAAGAAGAAAAGGAAGAAGAAGAAGAAGAAAGAGAGGGAAAGAGAGAGAGAAGGGGGTGGCCATCGGCGGCGACCGGCCTGGGGTCGGTCGTCGGCGGCCAGTTGACCCCTGGGGAGGGCCGGCAGTGGCCTAGGCCGCCGGCCATCCTCAACCACCCCTAGTAAAGGTGAACCAGGGTGAAACAGAGAGAGGCAACAGGATTGGGCCGGCTTTGGCCCAATCCAGTTAGCCTGTTTGGGCCAAATTTTTGGGCCCCAAAATGGGCCCAACCCAATAAAAGAAAAATAGGGCTTGGATCAGCTCTGATTCTAGGTTGTTGGAGAATTTTTATTTCCCCATTTGGGCTTCTATATTTGGAGATATTCAAGCCCCAAGTTGGGCTCAGGATTAGATTGGGTTAAGTGTAGGAGTCAGTTTGACATCCTAAAATTGAAATTTAAAAATCTGAAAAATTATGTTGTAGGTACTCAGAGGTCTATACAGCTGATTTACACCTTGGGATTAGCATTGTGAGGTAAGTAAGCCAGTTATAATGATTTTTATAAATCATTATTAAATTATGCCATTATTGAAATAATGAAATTCATTTATAGTATTATTTGAAAAATGATATTTGTGGTACCACATTTATGTAAATGATTATTTGACTTAATTATTGTGAATTTCTGTAAATTAAATTGGCATTTTATACATGCAACTGATTATTACATGATTATGTGAAATTATCAAATTTGGTAAAATATGAAAAGTAAATTGATATATGTTTGCAGTAATGCATATAAATGTTATTTGTGATTGTGTTATTATATGTCATCACAGTCCACATTATATGTTACATGACTCCGGGACCCACCTCCACAGAGGGAATATGTGGAGAACATACATCCTAGTGATGTGCTGTGACATGATATGACATTATATGCTAATTGACTCCGGCACCCTTCCTCCACTAGGGGCATACAGGGAGGTTACATCCTCGAGATATTTATTACGTGGATGTGGGACATTAGTATAAAATGAGATTTACAGTGATTTGGAATTGAAATGGTATTTTGAAATATTATTTCATAATATTTGCTTCCAATTTATTTAAACATGAGATTTGCATAATTCTATAATATGATGAAATGTTTTTAAATTTGGAAGCATGACATGTATTTGACTCGGTAAAATTCTGATTTGGCTATATTATGTAATAGTAGGCTTACTTACTGAGTGTAAACTCATTAAATCTTACAATATTTTTTTTCAGAGCTACAAAATTATCAGGGGCAACAACAGGGGTAATTGGGAGTTTCATGATGTAAATAGTTTATATGTTGTTATATGTAACCCCATTTGGATTTATTTTGAAATTTTGGTTTGTTGCCCAACATTACATAACTGATATTATGGAGAATTTAAATTTTGTATCACACGTAGTTATTATTCCTCCTTATTTGTAATATTATTGTACTGGATGCCTTGCATGCCTGGCATGCGGCGGGTTGTCACCCCTGGGCCACCACCACTGGATCTGGGGCGTGACAGCTTGTAGTGGTATCAGAGCAAGGTTTGACATTAGGGCCTAACACATGATTAACTCTAGGCCAAATATTGACATTAGGAGGGTAATAACTCTAGGAAAAATTCAAGTGACTTGTTTAAAAATGCTTGAGATTTGGAGGTTTATAATGATAGAGGAAAAATATATGATACTGCATGACATCTAAGTTAAGTTAATCTTTATGACAGGTATGTTTAAAGTAGGCAACACTTATGCTCAAACTTTAATTGATCCGGGTGCTATGCATTCATTTATATCTGATAGTTATCTTGCCAAGAATGCATCATTGACACCCGTTCCTCTATAGCAAGAGTTGCATATTGCCTTTCCAAATGGAGATATTATGATGGTAGACTCAGTATGATTGATATGGAAGATAGGAGGTTGAATGCTAACTTGATAGTCCTCCCACTGAAGTTCTTTGATGTAATCCTGGGGATAGACTGGTTGGCCTCCTATCATGCTTCCATAGACTGTTTCAAGAAAAGGGTGATTTTTAAAATTCTTAATCTTCCTGAATTCAGTTTTAGTGAGGTTAGGAACATCTGGCTTCGGTATTAGTGTCAGCTCTGCAAACTGCGAAATACTTAAGAAAAGGTGGTCAGGGGTTTCTTGCTGTGGTCAGAGATCTTCAGCAGGAAGAACACCAGTTGGAAGATATTCCAGTGGCTCGAGAGTTTCCTGATGTCTTCCTGTAGGAATTGACTGAATTACCCCCAGATCGAGAAGTCGAGTTCACTGTTGATTTAGCCCCTGACATTGGACCTATATCTAAGGCTCCTTATTGCATGGCCCCAGCTGAGCTAAAGGAGTTAAAATGTCAGTTACAGGAGCTTTTGGATCGGGGATTTATCAGACCTAGTGTCTCTCCTTGGGGTGCTCCAGTATTATTTGTCAAAAAGAAGGATGACAGCCTTCGGCTCTACATTGATTACCGAGAAATTAATAAGGTAACAGTGCGGAATAAGTACCCCTTGCCGAGGATTGATGATCTATTTGATCAACTCCAAGGAGCCCAGGTATTTTCAAAGATTAATCTTCGATCAGGGTACCATCAGCTTAAGGTAAAGGCTGACGATGTTTCTAAGACTGCATTCAGAACCAGGTATGACCATTATGAGTTCTTGGTGATGCCGTTTGGATTGACTAATGCCCTAGCAATATTCATGGACTTGATGCACAGGATCTTTAAACCATACTTGGATCAGTTTATAGTGGTCTTTATTGATGATATCTTGATATATTCTAAAAGTCATTTGGAGCATGAAGACCACTTAAGGATTGTTCTGCAAACTCTTCGGGAGAAGAAACTTTATGCCAAGCTGCAGATATGTGACTTCTGGATGAGCCAAATATCCTTCTTGGGTCATATTGTATCCAAAGACGGTATATCTATAGACCCTAAGAAGATTGAGGCTGTCGTGAACTGGTGTCGGCCTTCCAATATATCAGAAGTCAGAAGCTTCTTGGGGCTGGCTGGTTATTATCGCAGATTTGTGGAAGGCTTCTCTCACATTGCTTTGCCTCTGACTCGCTTAACTCAAAAGCGAGCAAAGTTTGTTTGGTCAGAGGAATGTTAGGGAAGCTTCCAGGAGCTCAAGCAGCGCCTGGTGTCAGCCCCTATCCTTACCCTTCCATCTACATCTGGAGGATATACTTTATTCATTAACGCCTCTCAAAAGGGATTGGGAGGTGTTCTGATGCAGGAAGGGAAGGTGATAGCCTATGCCTCTAGGCAGCTGAAGCCTTATGAGCAGAACTATCCTACTCATGACCTGGAGTTGGCCACCGTGATCTTTGCACTGAAAATTTGGTGGCATTATCTATATGGGGAGACTTGTAATGTGTATACAGACTATCAAAGTCTGAAATACATTTTCACCCAGAAGGAGCTAAACTTGAGGCAGAGGAGATGGCTGGAGCTACTAAAGGATTATGACCTGAACCTGCATGATCATCCAGGGAAGGCTAATGTGGTAGCTGATGCCTTAAGCAGAAAGTCCTCCTCAGAGCTAGCTTCCATAATTACTTCTCAGCCTCACATTCATAGAGACCTTGAAAAGTTGGAGGTTGGTTTGCGAGTACAGCGATTTGATGGGCTTCTTGCAATACTTGTACTGCAGCCAACCCTGATTAATAGGATTAAGTCTTCTCAGAAAGAAGACTTGGAACTGCAAAAGATTAAAGAAGCTGTGCAGTCAGAGGTTCAGAATGAATTCAAAATAATGGAGGATGGATCCCTGATATTTAATAGTAGGCTCTGTGTGCCAAATATAGAGGATCTAAGGGCCAAAATTTTGAGGGAGGCTCACTACTCTCCCTATACTGTACACCCAGGAGGCACCAAAATGTACAGAGACCTACGAAAAAATTTCTGGTGGAAAGGGATGAAAAGAGAAATTGCTCAATATGTGGCCAAGTGCTTAGTATGCCAACAAGTGAAGGCCGAACATCAAAGGCCTGCGGGACCTCTTCAGTCTCTGATGATTCTCCAGTGGAAATGGGAAAAGATCACTATGGATTTTGTGATAGGTTTGCCCAAAACTCTCAAAAGCAATGATGCTGTCTGGGTCATTGTTGATAGATTGACAAAGTCAGCCCACTTCCTACCTTTCAGAGTTGGGGTCTCTAGTGAGAGATTGGCCAGCATGTACATTGAGCAGATCGTGAGGCTTTATGGTGTCTCTGAGTCGATTGTATCAGATCGGGATACCAGGTTTGTGTCTTCATAGGGCTCTGGGGACCAAGCTGAATTTCAGCACAGCTTTCCACCCCCAAACAGATGGACAGTCTGAGAGGACCATACAGATCTTAGAGGACATGTTACGAGCCTGTGTGATGGACTTAGGTGGTGCTTGGGACAACCACCTACCTTTGGTGGAGTTTGCTTACAATAACAGTTACCAAGCTAGCATCAAAATGGCTCCATTTGAAGCTCTATTGGTAGAAAATGCAGATCTCCCTTGTGTTGGAATGATATGGGGGAAAGAAAATTGTTGGGCCCTGAGCTAATTCAGTAGACGATAGAAAAAGTGTAGCTGATTAAGGAAAGACTCCGAGTAGCTCAGAGCCGACAGAAAAGTTATATTGATGTTAGAAGAAGGGAGCTGGAATTTCAGGTTGGGGACCATGTCTTCTTAAGGGTTTTACCAACCAAAGATGTGATGAGGTTTGGGCTTAGAGGAAAATTGAGTCCACGATACGTTGGGCCATTTGAGATCTTGAGCAGAGTGGGGGAAGTGGCTTATAGCCTGGCATTACCTCCTGCACTCTCTGGGGTGCATAATGTATTCCATGTCTCTATGTTGAGGAAGTATATTTCTGACCCCAGTCATGTGATAGAAGCGGAGCCCATTTTGCTAAAGAAGAATTTGACATATGAAGAGCATCCTATACGTATTGTGGACCATAAAGATCAAGTTCTGAGACGGCATAGCATTTCCTATGTTAAGGTTCAGTGGAGTAATCACTCTGAACAGGAGGCTACGTGAGAACTTGAAGAGGAGGTGAAAAGGAAATATCCTCATCTATTTGTATCTGACTAGATATTTGTATATATGAGCAAAAGTGTATTTACCGTTGTATTTTGATTAGAAGATAGATAAATATAGCTAGTAATTTTCATTTTGGGCCTCAAAAATTTTATTCGTGTTGTGCATTAATTTCGAGACAGAAATTTTTTTTATAAGGAGGGGAGGATGTAAACTCCCCTCCCACGTAAAATGTTATAAAACTGTACGCGGCGTGGGTGTGCAACACGCGGCGCGCTGCATGCGCGCCAGCGCGCTGCATGCGCGCCAGCGCGCACGCACATGGGCGCAGGGGGAGGGCTGAGCCCTCCCCTCGCTGGAGAAAAGAGGGAGGAGGGGACTGCCAGTCCCCTCCGTCTCCTTCTCCTTTGCCCACGCTGCCGTCGCCGCTGTCGCCCTCCGCTCGTCCCCGACGTCTCGCCGCCGACAGGTAACCCCCCTCACCGGCGAGGAGAGTGGAGAGAGAGAGTGAGAGTGGTAGAGAGAGAGGGAGAGGGCCGCAGGAGGGCCCTCCCCTGACGCGGGAGCCAAACCGGCTCCCGTGCTTGGTTCGGGCCCGGCGGCGTGCCCGCAGGCTCGCCGGGCCCGATCTCTGGGCGATAGCCCCCACCGGCGCCGGGGCGGCGTCCGGTAGGGTCCGGCCAGCCGTACCGACGGCAAGGGAAGAGGGGGAAGGGCCGCGGGATGGCCCTCCCCTTGTTGTGGGTTTAGGCCTGGCGGCGTGCCCGCCGGCTCGCCGGGCCTGGGCTCCGGCTGGCGACCCCCGTTGGTGCCGGGGCAATGTCCGACGGGTCCGGCCGGCCGGTGGTGGCCGACTGTGCCACCAGCAGGGGAGACGAGCGAGGGGAGGGCCGGTGGTGGCCGACTGTGCCACCAGCAGGGGAGACGAGCGAGGGAGAGGGCCGAACGGCCCTCCCCTGTCGCGGGAGCCAAACCGGCTCCCGCATTGGTCCGAGCTCGGCGGCGTGCTCGCCGGCTCGCCGGGCCCGTGCTCGGCCGGCGGCCCCCACCGCGCCGAGGCGACGTTCGGTGGGGTCCGGCTCGGCCGGCCGGTGGCCGGCCGTGCCACCGGCACGGTGAAGAGAGGAAGAAGAAAAGGAAGAAGAAGTAGAAAGAGAAGGAAAGAGAGAGAGAAGGGGGTGGCCGCGCCGCCGGCTCGGGGCCGGTCGTCGGCGGCCGGCCGACCCCCGGGAGGGCCGGTCGGCCCTAGGCCGCTGGTCATCCTCAGCCACCCCTAGTTCAGGTGAACCAGGGGTGAAACAGAGAGAGGCAACAGGACTGGGCCGGCTTCGGCCCAGTCCAGTTAGACTGTTTGGGCCAAATTTTTGGGCCTCAAAATAGGCCCAGCCCAATAAAAGAAAAATAAGGCTTGGATCAGCTCTGATTCTAGGTTATCGGAGAATTTTTATTTCCCCATTTGGGCTTCTATATTTAGAGATATTCAAGCCTCAGTTAGGCCTAAGATTAGATTGGGTTAAGTGTAAAAGTCAGTTTGACATCCTAAAATTGAAATTTAAAAATCTGAAAAATTATGTTGTAGGTACGCAGAGGTCTATACAGCTGATTTATACCTTGGGATTAGCGTTGTGAGGTAAGTAAGCCAGTTATAATGATTTTTATAAATCATTATTAAATTATGTCATTATTAAAATAATAAAATTCATTTATAGTATTATTTGAAAAATGATATTTGTGGTACCACATTTATGTAAATGATTATTTGACTTGATTATTATGAATTTCTGTAAATTAAATTGGTATTTTATACATGCAACTGATTATTACATGATTATATGAAATTACCAAATTTGATAAAATATGAAAAGTAAATTGATATATGTTTGCAGTAATGCATATAAATGTTATTTGTGATTGTGTTATTATATGTCATCACGGTCCACATTATATGTTACATGACTCCGGGACCCACCTCCACAGAAGGAATATATGGAAAACACACATCCTAGTGATATGCTATGACAGGATATGACATTATATGCTAATTGACTCCGGCACCCTTCCTTCACTAGGGGCGTACAGGGAGGTTACATCCTCGAGATATTTATTACGTGGACATGGGACATTAGTATAAAATGAGATTTACAGTGATTTGGAATTGAAATGGTATTTTGAAATATTATTTTATAATATTTGCTTCCAATTTATTTAAACATGAGATTTGCATAATTTCATAATATGATGAAATGTTTTTAAATTTGGAAGCATGACATGTATTTGATTCGGTAAAATTCTGATTTGGCTATATTATGTAATAACAGGCTTACTTACTGAGTGTAAACTCATTAAATATTACAATATTTTTTCCATAGCCACAAAATTATCAGGGGCAACAACAGGGATAATTGGGAGTTTCATAATGTAAATAGTTTATATTTTGTTATATGTAATCCTATTTGGATTTATTTTGAAATTTTGGTTTGTTGCTTAAAATTATGAAGAATTTAAATTTTGTATCAAACGTAGTTATTATTCCTTGTAATATTATTATACTGGATGCATGCAGGTGATTGTCACCCCTGGATCTGGGGCGTGACAGTACTAATCCAGCAAAATCAAGAATCAGTAAGTGGGGGGATTACCTAAACTCGACAAAGAAGAGAAACGGACGACGCGAAGAGAGCGATCGGAGGCGACGGTGGAGGGATCCCAATCATGGCGGTGGCGTGAGCGGAGAGCGTTAGAAACCTTTTCGGATCTTCTGGCTAACGAGGTCCGAAAGCGAGAGAGATCCGCTCCGCTTTATTGGCTGAGCGCGGCGGAGAAAGGAGCGAATAATTCGAAACAGCGAACGTAGACGGTGGCGAGCTCGGCGCGTGACGCACGCACTGACGTAAGAAGCGAACAAAAGCAAGGGCCACGTGGAGACTTGAGATTTTATATCGATGACGAGGCATCCTGTGATTTGCTCTACTGCGTGTGTGAGTTTGCGGCGCAACAGCTTGAGTTTTCCCGGGTTCTTCGGAGCGGTCGGAAAGGGGTGCCATCTTCGCGAGCTTTTTTAACTCCCCACTTTAATGAGCCAGTGGTTTAAAGTCCTTAGGTTGGATCCAAGTTGCTTTAGAATTTTGACTTAAAAAATGTTGCTTTAGAAGTTTTTATACCGATGTCCGAGTTTTATGATGGGGTTTTCCGTGTGGTCCAGACTAAATTTGGTTGATGATTGATTGAAATATGTTTAACTGAAAAAAAAAAAAAAAAAAGTTTAATGCAGCGATGTTTTGACGTTAATTGTTTTAACTTCTTTGGTGGCACGTAGACTTTGTCGTAAGCTCACATCATTGAATAATGGTTTGCACGCTAACGTAGAGACATTGTTATGGCAACGAGCGTGAGCAAATCCAGCTGGAGAGCAATGTGATTGCTGTGAGGGGATATTGCAAGGTATTTAAAAATATTATTGAACTGTTTACTTAATTCAGCGTTTGTACGGACTTGAGAGTGATGGATCATGTGTTGTAGTTAACTAGAGATAAATACAATAAAGCCTTGGTTTCATCCAACCTCCTTAAATTATGATGTGTTTGCATTCCTTCTATGTTAAAAAAAAAAATTTACAATCATTCATTGATTCCGATTTAATTTCAACCTTATAACTTTCATTTAAATAAGTGTTAAAGTTAATAAAAAAATGATCGCATAAATTTCATGTGATCATTAAAAAGAATGGATTAACATATACTAAAAATAATTATAAACCTACATATATTGATTTAATTAAAATTAATTTAATTAAAAATCTATTTAGAATTACTAAAGAATGGCCGCATGATAGTTCTGTAATCATTTTTTTCATTAGCTCTAATTGTTATTTAAACAACAGTAATGAAATATAAATTAAATTATAATTAGGAAGTCTATTATATTTTTTTAATTTGGAAAGCAAACTAAGAATACACCCATAATCCAGAAGACTAGGTAGAATTAATTATAAAAGAAATGTAGTTAAAAATTATAGAAATAGTTCTTTTCATATTGTTTTATTAATGCTATGATCATTTAATTCTTTATTTATAAGGTAAAAAATAATATTGGTTCACCATAATAACCATAATTTTTCAACTTTTTTTAAGGATGGCAATAAACGAGAACAAGGCCAAGAACTTCAATCTTCATCTCTGATTCCTTCCTTACTAAAGAAAATAATCTTTATTCTCATCTCATCCCTATAAATAGGAATTTTTTTCATCCCCATCTCTACCCCATAAGAAATAATAATTTTTCATCCTCACCTTGCTTCCATTCTATCCCTGTCTCCACCCCGCCCCTTCCATGATAATAATATATAAATTTTTAGAACAAATTATAAATTAGTAAGATAGTTGAGAAGAAAAATAAAGATAATAAGAGAAGAGGATTAGGGTTAAAAAAATTAATATATACGAGGATAAATAAATAAATAAATAAATAAATAAATAAATAAATAAATAAATATATATATATATATATGTGTATACTTAGGTCAGTAGATAAGTTATGGATATATTTAATTCTATTCCTATCAATGGAGCTAAAAATAATTTTCGTTTCTATCTCTATCTTCATAAAAGACAAAGAATCTCTAACTCAAATGAAATGAGGTGAGAAAGATTCCTATTTAGTAAGTTAAAATTACCAACCCTAAAGTTTTTTCAACTGCTTTCTATTGTATAAAATGTAAATTAAAATAATACATCTGATAACATAATTTACATCTCCTACTTAACTCGTGAAAGTCCATTCTCACCAATAGCTTATCCTAACGAAAAGGCAAAATCATTGGGTAAGTAAGCCAAATGCCAACGAACATTTAGAACAATTAAAATATTTTTTTAATAGTCTTCTTGTTCATGACCTACCTTGGACTCTATTTCATCAAGAGATGAAGAATATTTTCTGTGGGATATTTCATCGTCAGAGAGAATATAGAATATATATATATATATATATATATATATATATTGTAGGCTTTCTGTATGGGGGCCAAGCCCTATTTCATCAACACCGAGAATATTTTTTTTTGTAGGCTTCCTCTGTGGTGGCCCGACTCGTTGCCCTCACTTCCCGTTAGCAAGAGCCAAACGGGACTCGATGCATGCTAACGCTGCTCTCGGATCTTACAATACCCGAATCTCCATCGTTCGATCAAGATCCAACGGCCACCTGACGGCACCCTTCCCTCCCCTCCCCTCCCCTCCCGCTCCAGCTCCAATCGGCCGTCCCCATTCCCAACCATCCGATCGCCGCCGGTGCCCAGACCACCTTCTCTCCTCCATCGATCTCTCCCCATGGCCTCGCCGGACCCCGCCACGCCCCCCGGTAACCCCACCGGGCTGAAGGATGGCTCCGACTTCGACGCCATTGTCTCCCCCGATGGCTACCTCTCCGTCTGCGGCTTCGGCTCTCTCCTCTCCTGTAACGTCACCCCCGTTCTCTTCCCACCCTTTAGTCGCCTTCTAAAACCCTAGCTCCATGGATGGATTCCAGAGAAGAGCGCGAGGAGTACCTTCCCTGATCTCAAGAACTTCAGACTCGCGGTACTGCGTCGATTCCGGCGCGTCTTCGACCACGTCGCCCCAATTTTCTTCGAGCGCGGGATCGCTAACGAGAAAACCGGGGTTAGAATCGGATCAATTCTCATCAGATCTTTGATTTCTTGGTATTGGGCGGCTATAAACTGCGGATTTTTTTTTTGTTATCTTCTAATTGGCGGTGTTGGAAGGTTTCAGGAGGTGTCGAGCTTGAGCGTGGAGCCCTGTGAAGGGGAGTTTCTTATAGTTACCGTGTTTGAGATTAGAAAGGAGGAGGTATGGCTGTTCTATTGTTTGATTTTTGAGATTTGGATTCAAATATTTGAGCTTTTATTGGTTAAATGTTATAAAGTTTCGATCTTGCTGACTGTTTGATGGATCTCTGTAGGTTCCATCCTTTATTCAGAGGGAGAATGAGTTTAGGTTCTTGGCTGTGAGTTGCTGACTTGCCTACTCTGCTTTAATTCGGTGTTACATTTTATTGCTGCTGCTAATGAGGAGTCTTTCTTCTTTTTATTTTGTAGGTGGTTCCTGAAAGTTTGGATGGAATTCCTTTTGCCAATCCAGCTGTGAGTGCTCACGAAGCAATTCACTCGGGGTTGCACTTATCTATCATCAGTTCTATTAGCCTTTTTTTTTTTTATAGTGTAACAAGTTGTCTCTTTTGGGATCATTATTGATACTTGATACAGGTGGTATGTGCAAGATACAGTGATGATGAATATTTTATCATTAGATGCAAAGGTATTTATTTTTTACTTGATCACTTGTAATGTATATCTTTCTCATATGCACCATGAAAAGATAGTGCAGTCGTTCTAAATTAAGACCATGGGCCTCTGGGGACCTATTCTAATATGAACTAATGCTGTATCATGTCTTTTTCTATTGTCTTCTCAACTTATATATCAGTATATCAGTTATATCTAATCTTATCAGCATCTAGTAGACAAATTTTATCATTTTGTCAGTTATTTTCATATGAATGCTTCCTAGGCTTGTTCATTATTTTTTTTCTCCAAGGCCACCTATCCAACATCCTTACCTGAAACTTCTTCCAAGGACTTGGATTGTTCATTTCCTTGGCCAATGTGACAAGAAATAGATGATAAAATTCAAAATTCCTGATTCTCTTTGATCCTTGAAAGTTGAACATTTTGTTATCATTAAACCTCTCTCCATTTGCCGATTTGCACATAGGAACCATATAGCTGTTTCTTTTGTAGGAAATCATGTGAGTTTAACTGTTGGAATGAGATCATAGAACTGTTTGCAGATCATCTGCTGCATTTCTTAACCTTCATTACTTGCACCTTTCCACCTTTTTCTTTCAAAAATAATGCATGCTTTATCATTATCAAGTATCGCAATACGTTTGAAGACGTATTAACTTTCATAATAATGTCATGCATTATGGATTTTTTGGAAGATAGATTTTTCTATCAAACCACAATACATAAAGTGGCATTAGAAGCAAAGAAAGATCTATTAGCCCATCCTGAATTGGTGATCATCATCATTATCCAAATGTCAGCCCCATTAAAATAGGGTTGGCTATGGAGCATGACTCTTAAGTTGAGAATATGATCATCTATTAACCTATACTTAGCCTTGTAAGAATTGATGCCAATTTCCTGGTTAACATTAATCTGGAGAGGGGCCTGCCATGAAAACTAGAAGGCTAGTTGAGTTTATAGAGATCTACTTTATGGATCAAACTTCCTCTTATTCAACCGAGGAGAAATCCCTGATCATTCCATTGCACTCAGAAAGAGCCTAGACAAAAGGGAGCTGGCAAAGTTTGATATGAGAAATCATCTTCTGTTCCATGACATCAAGTACCTTTGTCACCAATTCTGAACCAATGACTGTCAGAAGAGGTTACCGTAAGGTTATTTCAAGAAAATTTATTCTTCCCCATCTCATGGTAGCTTATCGTAAGGTTCAATCAAGAGGATCTTGTGGATTATCTTTCTTGAATTATGCTAGATTACATCTTGTTGTGTTCCAATACCAATCAAGTTTTTTGGTTCATTTTGTTTTATCTGTGATTTGTCAACTCTAAAACACAAAATACTTTTTCTTCTTTTTTTTGTGTTAGATTTCATGGTTCTATTTATACTGTTCCTTAACAATAATATTTCTTGATGTTAATTCCTCCTGTTCTACAGGCAGCAAGGAGACTTTTTTCCAGCATGATGGACGATATAACATCCATAAGATATGGCGGGATGATATTTTGCCTTGACGTGTATATCTTAGACACTGGTAAATATTAATATCTTTATACTTTTCTCTTTATCATACATATCTGTGGTCAAGCTTGCATGTTCCACTGCATAAATGACTTGTTAGGCAAACTCGTTATCACATTAAACCAACACTGATAGTTGTTGCAAGTTCTAGCATTCAAGATTTTCCCATTGCACACCAGGGTCTTCCATGAATTATAGTGAGCTATATGATGTCATGCAACTTTATTCTGAAAATGGGCTTAAGGCTCTCATGACCTGAGGAGCAAATGTCAGACATAAAAGCTTCAATCATGTCATGATGTGTTGACAGAGGATAATAGCCTAGCATAAGCAAAGGCCATAAATCTCCATTGAGACTCCTGATACAGAGGAAAATGGTGTATTTGCATAAAGAAATTAAATATATAGAAACTAGGCTGTAGATTATAAGCAATCCAGACCTCAATTGGATCAGGACTGAGAACTTATATATATTTGTTGAAAATGTGTGATTTCCTGAGACTATCTATGTTTATAAATCCACCAGCTGGTTAGTATATTAGATATGGCATGACAGAATGTGTGAACAATTGCTCATGAAAACTTTAGTTTCTCTACTATTTGAAAAATGAAAAAGAGTGTGATGCCCAAAGTGGAGGTGTCTGAGTTAGAAATAATCTGTTTCTTTAAGAAAAAAAAAGCAAATCATCATGGAAAACAGAGAAGCAAAGCTTTTAAAAAAGTAAGAAGCTAATGGCTCCAATTAATTTCATACAAGTTTGATGCTCCAACATTCAGGCAGAAGAGGGGATGCTGGTTCGTGTGGTTGTCTTTATTTATTTATTTATTTATTGGTTGGGGGGGTGTTGTCGGATGGGGATGGTGGTTTGTGCTTTATAGTCATCAAAGATGTAGGCAGGCAGGAGTGATGTAATGGGAGCAGAAAGGAATGCCGGTATATTGGCTCCCCACACTCCACATGGAGGGTCATACCACGGCATGCCAAGCAGATAATAGCCCTCATCCACTCATCAATATTGCATAGTATCCTAGAAATCTTGGTTATTAACTAAAGGCTGGGGGATGGCAACAAACTATACAAGGAGAGTGCGAAAGGCTGCGACCTTCTTGATGTGGTTCACTATGAAAAAGTGAAAAATAAACTTTCATGTTTACTTTGAGTTGTTGCAACAATAATGATAATTCAAGCAATATTTGTTTTCACAATTTAGTGGGGCACAGAAGCTGAAATAAGGAGCATTCTGGCAAGTAGGTACCCGGTAATATGATGATGCTCACATCTCAGCAAACCTTTTCTCTTGATTTGCCTGGGCATCAATACTGAGATATAGTGCAGCAAGGATTATAAGATTGTGAATCTTAAACAATAGTTATGTACGCTATTTGGTTGGAAACCTTGATGAGTTTAAATTAGGTGTGAAACTTAGCAGGAAATTCCCCCCTTGATGCAACTTACACTGGATTAGCGACACAAAATAGTAGATGGACTCGGGTAAAATAGTAGAAATCAATAATCAAATAAACATTACAATAAAACCACTGACATATAGCAAGGACCACCAACTCTCATTCCTTCTTTCTTGCTGCCTCATGAGTTAATTATTATAGAGAAATTTCCTCACAAAAATATATTACAGAGGAATGCAAGACTGTTGATGAATCAATCAATTTAATCATTCAAAAACATCATAAGAAATGGAAAAATAGTGGTTTGAGACATCAAAAGGAAAGATCTAATGAACATATCATGAAGAAACAGACAATGTCAGTGCTAGTGCAATAAAGCTAGATCTTACAAGCTTGCTAACAGATTCAGTTCATGAGATACTAGAGACATGAAATATGTCATTTACCAACTATTGAATTATAGAAGAAGGTAAAGGGCTTGCACAAACAGACTAAAAGATGCAGAGACTATATTTTGACATTGTAAGCCAACATTTGACATGCTTTGGACATTTTCATTGACATCTCAAACCAATGGTTGGAGTGAGATCTTTTGATGAGCTATTATCATTTTAAGTTTCCTAATGGAGACAAAAACATCTTTAGATGGGAAGCATGATTTGCAAGTTTTCACTTAATGGGTTGTCAATTATCTTCTGTTTGTTAATTGATACTATTAAAGCCTCTTTGTACTCAAAAAATGGTTTGTGCATCTAGTTTTTACCATTTTTAGGCTTCTATATAAAATTTGACTTTAAGCCATCTGGTTTCTGGCTCATCCAATGATGTTACAGGGTGAGATAGATGACCAAGTGCAGGCCGAACATGTACTATTAGTAGTCTACATGATCAACAAAGACACAACATAAGTAGTTTGCAGACTCATCATGTCATGCATGTATTAGCTTTTAAAAAACAAGTTGGGAAGCATGTTAAGCAAGATTGATGTAAAAGGTTCACCTCTGTAGTTTCTAATATTCTATATCTTTTCAAGTTTGTTAAAAAATGTGTTCTAGCATTGTCAAAGTCATGGTCCATCCCAAGACTCTCAGAAGGGTTAATTAACCTAATTCTGATCAAGCTCCACCTTACTTTCAACTGGTATTAAATCTTAACTTGGTCATTTGCAACATTAAGTAGGTAAATCACTTACATTCGTGGAAAGGGCATGTTTTTGTAGCTCAAGATACTCGATATGAAGTGAAGCCAATTACTTTTCAATTTCAGAGATTGCCAGCCAACTTTCTCAGAACTTAATGTAGAAATATGATTCTCATATAGCTCTTGATCATTCTTTACTTTAAAAACCCTATTATGTTTTGCCTCTAGCCCGATCTCTCAGCTTGTAGCCAGAATCTTATGGGTTCAGACTTACAGCGAAGCCTATTTTCTTCATTTATAGCTGCATAAGGGCCGATTCATTCAGGATGTAATCTAGCAGCAGTAGTAATAATAAGCTAGCATTCTGGCAACAATTTGAACTTAGTGTTCGAAGAATGTTGTTGTGCAACATACTTCTTTTACTATATTATGCAAGCCAGATTCACATGCGTGCACCACATCATTTGGATGCCTTGCTGTATTATATTATTTAATTCATTTTCTATCACAGAAAATCATTGTTGATGTGCTAGTTTCGTACCTGTGGATTGTTTTTTGATTTGGTATGATATGTCTGCAGTGTTTTGGCAGCAAAAAATCTTGGGGAAGCAGCTTATGATAATTTCTTAGATCACACATTCATCAGTGACCGTAAAACAACCATACGCCAATATTTGGCCTCAGCTGGTTCAGGAATCATGGAAGAAGAACCTCCAGAATCACTCAGAAGTCGTTATGGAGGATAAAGCCTGCAGCTGGAGGCATGTCAGCACAGCTGAGCATGTACTCTCTTTTTGAAAAATGCATGCTTGGCCCACTAGTTCCAATTGCAGCTTTGCAATTCTTTACTACTAAAAAATTTAGAACTTTATGATTTGAGGGACTCATAGCATTAAGGATACTCTGACTGCTGCAACCGGTGCTGTGGTCCCTTTTCACCACTCGGTTTTAGATGAGGGTGGTGTTAGCAAACTAATCTTAGGTTATGCACACTGTGGAATGGTTGCTGCAGCTCGTTGGATTGCCAAATGTACTACTTCATGCCTCCTTAAAGCAGTTAGGCAGAATCCAGATTACAAAGTCAAGGTATAACCATTTTGACTTCCTTATGACTTCAAATTCTAGATTTTTTTTTTTTTAATTCATAATTGCATCCATATCAATGATTAGATTCAGAATCACAATTTGGCTTAATGACTCTTTAGAAGTAGAAACTTGAGATAGATGGGTAGCCTAGAAGGCAAACATGCCAGGCTATTGTTGCAAATTTCCAATTAGGGTATTAATTATGGTTCCTGATAAAAAATGAATGGGAGTGAGAGCAGGATTGGTTGCAAAAAGAGAGGAGGAGAGCTCTAGGGATGACCACAACCACCTTTTTTGTTGAATAGAATGGAGGGAAACCCGCCTAGAACTTGAGAATGAAAAGGAAGTGCACAAACAGAAGCAAAATACAAAGAAGGAAGAGGATGAAGAAGTATCGGGTCACATAAGGGAAGGGAAACAGAATAGGGGTGGTAAGGGAGACATGATGATTACTTTTAACCACTATTTTCCATGAAGCAAACTTATAGACCTAGGTATTGTGAGTTCAAAACATGAAAACAGCGTCTTTGCAAGAGGAGATAAGGCTGCTAATATTTGAGCCTTCTCAGACTCTGCAATGACATGAGCCTCGTGCGCTAGGACGTTCCTTTTTATGTAATAAACTTATGAACTACTGCAATGGATGGGGTTGAGGTTACCTTGATGATATAATTTACGGAAACTACAGGTGATGAAAAGTTCAGCCATATGACCATCTATAGCTATATATAGATGTAAACTGATGATAATAAGAGCACATCACAAATTTGGAAAATGAAAGTAAACAATTTCAGGTATAATAATTTCAAGCAGCTAGTGTTACTGTTATCTCATTTATTCAGGTCCTCTTATATATTACACAAATTCTTCACCAGATCATCCATCTTTACATCTTTTACCATTGCATTTTGATTTGCATCTCTATTTTTGGGACCCTTAAACTGGTTGATGTAATTTTAGTTACCAAGCCCATAACTCAGTGTTCTCAATGACATGATCTCTTATTGGGGGGATATATCTGAGACTCCAAGATAGCGTTTATTTGAGCTCTGGCCTTCCCAGACATGACAAACATCTGCTGAATATACTCAATTTAGTCATTCTTTTTACATGTCCTTGTAGCTTCTTACTGCAGCAGACTGATTCATGCAAAGTAGCTGTTCTTATTACCATTTTTAAAATGCCTAATAATTTTCATTGTGAGGACTGTCACTTTGGTGTGCCACCTAGTTAGCACTATTATCTGAATCAAGATAAGAGAAATATATTCCATTTTTATTTTGCTTTAACTGCTATGAACTTTGAACCCTATCAGAGGAACAACCTTTTTGTATAGTCAATGCGTTGAAATATGAGGATGGCATGAAGTATCTTTTGTTCCTTTATTTATAACTAATATGTGCTTTTATTTAAAGAACTCTGATTTTTACCATAGAACTCTATAAGTTCTATGTTTTTATTTGCAGAATATCAAGTGATCTTACACTTTGTTTAAAATGCCAGATTGTCGGGCATTCATTGGGTGGTGGCACTGCTGCACTTTTAACATATATTCTTCGGGAACAAAAAGAATTGTCTACAAGTACTTGCATTGCATTTGCTCCAGGCATGTGTCCTCTGTGTGCTGTCATTGCATTTTGATCCATTACATATGTATATTGATGCATCTGTTTTTTTATGTAAATGCATGTAGATATGCATTTGTTCTTCTTCAACATTGTGTATAATCATTCATTCAATTGGAAACTTAAAGAAACCATCCGATGTCACTTTCATTGTCTTAGCTTCAGAAAACCTTATAATAAGAACCTTTTAAACTCTAGAACATGCCAAAAGAATTCAAAAGCTTTCTATTGGTTTAGCAAAGTTTAGCTAAGTTCTTTAAGGAATTATTGCCATTACCTTTTCATGTGTTCTTCCTTTTTCCTCTTTTCTGTTATGCCTTGTGGACTCGTTTGCCCAATAACAACCGGAAGCAGTAGCTTGTTTCCCTTTTACACCTGTTTATGATTTTTAATGATATCATAGTGAGTTAATCTTGTTAGTCTGGAATACATTTCCAAAGATGCTGCTACGTAGGAAGCACCTGAGATGTTGTTGTCTAGCTTCTGTTTTTCTTAGCTGAAGTTTTCTTCTCAATGCTTGGTTATATTTTGTAGCCGTTAGCTCTTTTTTATTATAAAAAATCGAATGAGTTAGTTATTGGGTTTGCAAACATATAGTTCTATACACGGTCAAGATTAATTTAGTATCATTTGGTGTTTGTCAGCTGCATGCATGACATGGGACTTGGCAGAATCAGGCAAGCACTTCATTACTACTGTTATTAATGGCTCTGACCTGGTTCCCACATTTTCAACTGCTTCAGTGGATGATCTTCGATCTGAGGTACCTCCATATCTTTCACTTTGCCATGAGTTATCATTCGTTGACTTTCTACATATTGCATGACATAGGTGCATTAATAGTTTATAGTCTGATTCATTTCTTGTATGTTCTATTGAATCATTAAGTTTAATGAGAATTACCATACATATTTGGAACTTGAACCTTGATCTATCACTTTTTAACTTCATTCTATTGACTTTAATGATGAGATGATCATTGCACATTACTGTATGATCATTTAATCCCCAAGTGCTACCCATACTATTATCACTGGTTTTCATGTTGTGGGTAACTGGTGCCCTCTGTTTCTGGATTTAAGAAATCTATAGTAAGGTTCATCTTGCTTGATGAGGTTGCTTTTACATGCTTATGATTTGAATTTCACAGATAATTTAAAAATTTCACAGCAATTATAGATGGATGGGTTCTGTGTCAGTGAAAGCTGCCATTATATTTTTGGTAGCATTAATATCAATGGTAATTTTAGTCTAAACTATGTTATGGAAGCTAGCAGATGAAAATTATGTGGAGTGACGTTAACAGGTGTCATTGGGCTGGTTGCCTTGTAGCATGAGCTTAGGGTGAGATTTTGGCCTGAGATACATATGACTTGGCCTGGACCATCTGATTCTTCCACACAAGCTGAAGCTTGAGTAGAAAATAGGCCCAAATTAAAGTTGTACATCTTTTCATATAAAAACATCCACCCATTCACAAATACATGTATTCATGCATGGTTGTGTATATTTCCAATGTATGTTGGATTTTAGCTTTCCTGAGGTGGTTATTTCATGCCATATGAAATAAAGGAGGACCTAAGTTTGGTGCAAGACTCATCCGATTTCTGAACTCCTTAAATTTAGACCCAGAGTGGAAGCCAAATACTATAGGTTTGGGTTGGATGAAGCTCTGCAACATCCCTGGTTTTTGGATTTGCATTGTGTAAATAATATTAAACCTAGTGAGATCTGCTTTTAGTTTTGATCAATATTCAAATTGTGTTTTTGTTTTGATATGAAATATTTGATATAGGATTAAAAATGATGATGCACATAATGGCACACAATAATTGTTGCACAAACCTTGAAAGGATGCTGATTTGTGCTCGAAATATGTCAGTGATGTGGTTAAAGGAAAAAGAAAAAGATATTGATGCATGAAGCTCATCCATACTATGTTATTTATGCTGATTCTAATATATTTTGCATGACAGAACCTTGATACTGTATGCCATTTCATTAAGCACACCTAGACATCAACTTTTATGCGGTGATTTCAGGAGTCTCTCTCACACATTATAATTCGACATCCATTCTTGTTTTTTATATTTTATTCAGGTGACAGCATCATCATGGTTAAATGATCTGAGGGATCAAGTGCAGCGCACAAGATTTTTGAATGTTGTTTACCGTTCTGCATCTGCTTTAGGATCTCGTCTGTCATCTATATCAGGTGCAAGAGCTAGGGTTGCAGGTGCTGGTGCGTTTCTACGCCCCGTGTCTAGCAAAACTCAGGTAAAAGGATTTTTCTCACTATTAGTGAAATCATAGTCTACATTGAATAATTATGTCAATTAAGCAGATAATTGACATTGAAACTTAAGTCCTGAGAGTTGGCCCTCTGCTAGGTTAGTGCTAATTGCGTTATTTAGTTCATCATAAATATGATTTATATGTTACAGGTTGGAAGAAGAAGAAGAAGAAATTTTCTTTGCAATTATTAATTACTATATGTTAAATAATTATTTATGTTTTGAGAATATATATATATATATGTTTGTGGGAATTTATTAGGTAGGATTGCTTCAGGTCTGATGCAAATCAATGGTTATGGTTGCTAACCATGGCTATTCTTTTGTTGTTTAACTGTGGTACTCTTTTGCTTCCCTATTTCATGCCTTGTTTTTAGGATGCAGAAATCAATGCATTCGGTCCGCTTTGGATACCATGTTTTTTCAAAAATTTCTGATGTTGTTAGTTATATTTACTTTATGTGGATGCAGCGATAATAACTCTTCTCTGGCAGTTGTATTTATCATCAAAATATATGTTTTCTATATATCTTCTGGCCTGAACTTTCTTGGATAGCACCATGAAAGAATTTTTTGTGATTCTCCTTTTTTATTTTCATTTGCTAAGAATGTGTCATCATCTTACTCCATTGCAGTTAAACTTCTGAACGGTCCTGCACCAATTCCACTTAACTTATCGAAGTCTTTAAGAGTTCTTTTCGATAATAAATTGGCCTGGCATTAGATAACATTTGAATCTTTAGCTGGATCTTCTATTATTTGAAGTTGTTGTTCAGCTTTTTACTCTCATGAATTCACAGGTGGTGATGAAACAAGCACAGAATGTTGCACAGGCTGTTGCTAGGAGCCGGTCCACACTCTCTTCCTGGTCATGCATGGGTGCACGTCGTCGTACCATTGGTACTTTTGCAAGCCCTAAAGAGGAAACTTCACTCGAAACTCACACCTTGTCTCGAAGGAACTCGGAGTCTCTTTTGATTGACCATGGCAATGGTGAAACATTGGTGGATGAACTGCACTACAGTGGTTCCAGGGGTTCAGACCATGAGGAAATAGAGGAAGAGCTAATACGGGCAGATCAAGTGACCAATGTTTCTGCTGCAGAAGAAATGACTGAAAGTGAGTTGTGGTCTGACCTGGAAAAGGAACTCGACAGGCAGGATGAAGATGCTGATGCTCAGGCTCAGGAGGAAGAAGCTGCTGCTGTAAAAGAACTAACTGAGGAGGAAAGTGCAGTGCTGAAAACAGTACATGACAAGCGATCCATGTCATTGGATGCCTTGGAGAGACACCAGTTCTATCCACCAGGCAGGATCATGCACATGGTTGCAGTGCCAACTACGGATGCTGAACCGGTTGCTGTCATCCCTGATGAATTCAATGTTGGTATCTATGAAACCCCAAGAGAATTATACAGTAAGATCCGGCTTTCAAAAACTATGATAAATGATCATTATATGCCTATGTACAAGAAGACGATGGAGCTATTGATTGACAAGCTTGCCAAGGAGGATGTTTGTACAGATCCACTATTGTAAAAAAATGACAAACTAATGCTTTGTTATTACAAAGCGGTTTGTTGTTCCAATGATGTAAAAAGACACTCCATGCATGAAGCTCTCACCATTTCAAAGTCCGGGAAGTACTAGATACACGCATCCGTTTCACATGCGAAGAGACTACTTTCAATTCAAATTATATTTGAGAGGTCTCGATCATCACTATAATTGTTGCGACCGAGCTTGGATGGATATCACACATGATAACTGGGCTTATCCATTCATTATTTTTATATCAATAGCAGATGGGTGTAATTGCAAAGCTCGACCTCTCCTGTTCTTGTCCAGACAATTATGTATATAAGTGGCCAGTGTAAGATTGCCATTTGGATTTATAACAAATCCCACTTTTCTTCAAATCCTATCATGTTTCCTTGAATCTTTTCATTATTAATCATGTGCTATTATCAATGGTTAACAATACGCAAAAAAAAAGACTAACAGAATGAATAAATTATGGAATTCATTTGCAAATACTAGGTTTATTATGTTCGGAAACAAAACAGGATGGATTTGAAATCACAATTATGAAAACATACAATTGCTTTAGTCTTATTAAATTTTATCAATTTTGATAGGATTTAAAAATAAATTCACAAAATGAAGGAATTAATTTTTTTAAGACAAAATTATTCTTATTAATAATCAATAATTTTTAACCAAAAATAATATTTGTTTATTATATTATTATTTATGATAAATTATTATTTTTATAATATATAATTCATACTATATTTATTATGATTATATTATTACATATTAAATAATATAATAATATACTATATTTTATAAAATAAAAAATAATATAATTATAAAAAAAGATTAAGAAAGAATTAAAATAAAAATAAATAAAGATATATTAAATAAAAATGTATAAAACATCATAACAACTATAAAACATAGGTCCATTACAAAGGAGCCATCACATAAACGCATAAAAACATATTTTTACCTTTGACTATTTTCAATTTTACCTTTAAATTTTTTATTTTTATCATTCATTAATTATAACTAATATAATTAATTGTCATTTAAGAAAATAATTAATACAATAAATCTTAAATCATTATTTCTAATTAATTATTAAATAAAAATATATTAAAAATATGGAATACTTAATTTAATTTTTATTTGTTAGATATATGATAATTTAACCACGTACGGCACATTATTTTTAATACAACATCCAAGTTAATATCAAATTTGTAATGCAACAATAAACGCTACAGAAGACAAATCCCTGACCATTTCCTATCGCATTGAAGGTAGAACCCCTACCGAGAGGGGCCCTTCCAAAAATTGGCGGGCGACGCACCACCTAAAGTAGGGTGGGAGTCGCTCGCCCCAAAAGGGTGCGTTCGTTTCGTAGGGTGTCGGCACGACCCGCCGTCTCTAAACGATCATTGACGTGTCGCCTTTCACCCCCCGACAGGACGGGTTATATATGAAGGTATTCAGCCCTCTCTACTTATACCCGCCCCGGTCCCCTGTAAATTCTTCGCAGCCGATGTGGGACTAATCCAACGCCACCTCTTCTCCTTTTTTTTTTTTCCGGTTTCCTCCCCTCCTTCCCCGGTTGTCCCGCTTCCAAAACCTAGGGTTTAGGGCTTTAGGAACCTGCCGTCCCAACGAGCGGAATACGAGCAAAAGCCCGGGGAAATAGGCAAAGAAATCGTTGTGTGAGTTGCTCTTGCTGTCCTTTTGCGGCATAAAAGCCCTATTTTTTTCTGTAAATTAATGGATTCAGCTCATCTTGTTTGCACGACGTAGATTTTTTTTTTTTTTTTTTTTTTTGAGGTTAAATTAAGGATTGCTGGACGGTTAGTTTTTGGTGCAGATTTTGGAATTACGCGGGAGAGAATGAAGTCGGATTCTGGTGACCATGATCAGTCTTTGAGTGAGACTGCTGAATTGCTCGGGGTGGAAGTAACTCAAGATGGTTTGAAGTAAGTTTTGTTCTTTGAGGACTTTGAATTGTGGTTTATACCGGTAACGAGAGGTTGTTCGAATTATGAATTTCTGAAGCTTATTCAGATTGCTAAGGTTTTCGTTGATGCGGCTTGTGTGTTCTTCTCTATCATAGTTCCAGTGCAGATGGAAGCAATGCGATTCTTTTGCCTGGAAAGAAAAAGGGCAAATCGAAAGACAAAGACAAGGTACGCAACAAGCTAGTGGAGTGTTTAAGAAGAATTATGAATATTTTTGTGGAAATTTTTCTTGTTGGATGGTCGCAGTATTGCCTCTAAAAGCTCTTCCATCTCTTGTTAAGGTTTCTAAGAAGAATGTGAACAAGCAAGTTCCAGTTTTGAGCAAAAGCAAACAAAGGAAATTACAGAAGTTGGAGGTATTTTTTGGTTGTGTTATGACTTTTTTTCCTTTCCTTTCTTGTTGGTTTGCTATGTTCCTTGATTCTTTTGATATATGTCCAGGAAGAGAAGCAGAACAAGTTATTGCAAGCCAGAAGTATTAAGATTCTAGAGTATGTTCATTACCTTATAGTGAAACGGTTGATGAAACTTTCAAACGAATGAAGAGTTTTCATCCTTTTCTTTTTCTGAAAAATGCTATTGTTGTTTTTATTATATTTGCTGAGATAACTTGTTTCTGGTACTTTTCAATGATCCTCTGCCTTGCTGCAGGAAATGCAAGGTATGGGATGGTGCATATTCTCTTCTACATTCTTCAGGGACTATTGGTCAAGTATGTAATATTCAGTTAATAATGAGGTCTTGACATTGGAAATAATTTTATGTAATCAGGTTATGAACTTGGCTTAATTGTGATGTAGGCGGAGACTATGAAGGAAAAACGCAGACGAGTTGTACAGCTTTCTAAAGCTGGTATAGATGTGCCTGAGGACATTTCGCCATTTAAAAAGAAGAACAATCAGGATGTTTCTGAAGAGAATGAAGTCACTGGGATGCCTGATCATCACCAAAGCCACCCAGAAAAGGATTGTTGTGATAATAGTGTTCTGCCAACAAAAATTAAGGAAAGAGATGATGGCAGACATAGCAAGTCAGTTGGAGTCCATTCAATTACAAGTAGCAAGGTCCAAGCGGTTGTGGATGTTGGAACAGATGTGGTGCCACCAACTACAGTAGTTACAAGTAAGGGGATCAGTACATGCAGTCTGGAAGATCAGAAACACTTGCCATTCATTTTGAGCAGTTCTGATAAAGGACATGAGACCAATTCAAAGGTGTGTTTCTATAAGTATCAAACAACTAATGATATCTTATTGTTCTTTTGCATTTGATCTGTTTAAGTTAAATCTACCATCTTGCTAACCCTACCTTGTGTGTGTTTTATTTTTATTTTGTCACATTATAAGTGTCTATCATTTAATGGTATTTCTTGTGCCTTTTTGGGTAAGTTTTATTGCTTCTCCAAGCTCTGTGTTTATCATTATCTTTCCTTTCAATACAAGATTTTCTGTCTAAATCGGTTTTTGTTTTCAATCTTCATCTTTGAATGACAATTCTTTTATTCCTGCCATTGACGAATCTTTGACTTGCTCATTTGTGTCAAAATCTGAATACCATGTCCATGCTTCATTGATCTGTGGCTTATGTTGTATAATTCTAGACCATCTTTTGCCTTGTTCCTTATTTTATCTGTGTTCTTCGTTGCATCTCTCATGTTGTTTTCCTTTCTACCTGCTTTTGTCCTCTTAAAGCCAGATTACTGCGACAACTTCAATAGACAACATTTTCCTTATACCCATTCCTATTTCTCAGCCTGATGCTCTTCATATAACAGAGTCTATCTTAAAGTTCCTTAATATTTTCTGGGTGATATAATACTATTGAATGATCATATCGCATTCCAGAGGTGCATTTCTACTTCACACACCAACTTTTATTCATTTATTCATTATATTCTTTGTTTAGATACATAATGGATCTTTTATATGTTTCAACTAAGTTGAATATGATTTTTTTTTTCTGTATAAAATGTTCTAATAACTTATGATCTCCATAGAACATTGCGTTTTGTGCACATTGTTGTGCTTTGACTAATATAATCCTCTAGAACATCCTTCTAAAACTTTAAGCATCCATAACCTCATCAAACGTCAATATATTATTCATGGGCCATGCATCAAGGGTAAACTTTCTTCGTTATAAATGCTTCAAGCATGCATAAGGGTTGTAATAGGTAAGGCTTTGAAATTGATCTTTGACAGAGTCCTGTTGCATTTGAGAAAAATGTATTGCATACTGATTATTCTTGCATATATGTCATAGGGGCATTTATACCAAATTTATTTGAATCTTGAAGGAAGCTCTTGATGTGGAATACCAACTTGATGTGAATTCTGACCAAGACCAAACATTTCCTGAGCACCAGATTTGCTTTGTTAAGTAAATTCAGATGAATTTTCTCTGTTGGGAATATTATCATAAATGACATAACAATCTATTTCTGAAGCCAGACTACTTGCGAGAGGATATTGCTTCTGCAGATAATGCCTGTCATGATTTTTAGCTGATGAGTTAGCTTCTTTCCATCCTTCCAGGACAAAGGGGCAGATGGTTCAAAAATAATTAATCAAAACATGAAGGTTCCTCCAAATCTCATGGTCCAGAAACATGTGAACGCACCTATTGTAGTGCATGTATCCAGGCCAGTGGAAGTTGAGGAAAAAAGGAAAGATCTTCCCATAATTATGATGGAGCAGGAGATAATGGAAGCTATCAATGAGAATTCTATTGTAATTTTATGTGGAGAAACAGGATGTGGAAAAACTACACAGGTTCCGCAGGTATGCTCCCTCTAGTTGCTCCTTTGACTTAGTTACAAGTAAAATTCTGGCAATGTCACTTCACGAATTTCTGCAGCGATATCATTTCACTAAACTCTGCTTTTAGCAGCAATATCATTTCACTAAACTCTGCTTTTATTTATTGATCTCTGTTTTAATGATGTACTGCAGTTCTTATATGAAGCTGGCTTTGGTTCTAGTAATCGTAGTGACAGGAAAGGAATCATTGGTGTTACCCAACCACGGCGTGTTGCTGTTCTTGCCACTGCCAAGAGAGTGTCCTTTGAATTAGGACTCCGTCTTGGAAAAGAGGTTGGTTTTCAAGTTAGGCATGACAAAATGATAGGAGACAACTGCTCCATCAAGTTTATGACTGATGGCATTTTGCTTCGAGAAGTCCAGGTTCCTTACTGAAACTCCAACTTATGCGTATTTGATTTTTTATGAAATTAAGTTGTTGGTCAGCAGTGTCATCCTTGACTGATGTTATAGCGTCTCCAACTGTAATACTAAAATATATAAATCCTTTAGGATGAAATTGAAAATGCAATTGACACATATACTTGCTATCCTGCAGCAGCCAGATATACTTATTTTTGTTTTAAGGGAAGAAAACATTGTAGAAAAAGAAAAACAATTATTTGTTATGAAGTATGCTGTAGAAGTGTGTGTGTGTGTGTGTGTGTGTGTGTGTGTGTGTGTGAGAGAGAGAGAGAGAGAGAGAGAGAGAGAGAGAGATGATGTTTGCATACAAACATGCGCTCCTATTATATTTTGAATATTAGGGCAGCCAACACAGGGTATATCAGTCAAACAAGATGTCCCTAGAGTGGATGTTGCTATGATTTTGTTATATTGATAGGGACCATATTTTAAGGGCCAAAAACATTATCATTACCTGATAACATATTCAGCCAGAAATATGCTTCAGTAAACACAAATTACATCTATTCCTTGGATTTAGGAGCCACTTATGCCAATCCTTGCTGGCTATTTGTGCCATACTGACAGTGGACCAGCACCCTGCACTTTCTGAGCTTAACAATGTGAAATAACCTCTTTTTTTTATTTTTTAATGTGCGTGTGAATCATCATGACATTTGTCTGTCAGCATGGAAGGTGTGAAAACACCCCTTTTTTATGTAAATCAGCATGGCAGTTGTCTGCGAGCTTGTTGTGTGCCACCACACATGCCATTCCTGCCAGTGATCGGCACCGTATGGGCACCAATTTGAAAAATTCTTGATCTATTCAAAAATCACATGTTAATAGGTGTAACATGTTAGTAGTAATTATTTTGAATTTTTGATATTCCATCGTTTAGCGATCTCCTAACTTGAAATGCCTTTTCGGAAAGTTGATGTGCACTCCACATCATTGTTGATTCTTAATTTCCACTTGCTTTAGCATATATTTCTATATATTTAATACAAGACAAATGTGTTCATTACAACGTACTGCTGCCATAGTATATAAGTTCTTGCAATCAATAATAGTATTGCTATATATTGAACATCTCATTCAACGCTATCGTTTATATATGACTTAGCAAGGATTTTTTCCATCCATTCCTCGGTGGGAACACCAAAAATTTGGGTTGTTTTGAACCTGTTTTTAAAATTGGCTTGGGCTCATTGTCACTAGAGTTGGCTTGTGTTTTTAGGTTTTTTTCTAGACATTGATAATTTGATCTGAGAAACTTGTCCTGTAGCTGAAATTCATTTCTCCCATTTCTGGTTTAATGAGACCAGGACTTAACCTTGCTCAACTTGGCTCAATTGAATAGAGGAATGGCTTGACCACAGAGCTATAGAAGTCAACTCAAATGACCATGGCCTCCTTATTAGAAAAATGTCCAAAAAAAAAAAAAAATCAGTATCAGGAATGTACCTTTCATGGAAACATAAACACAAGATATTATTTATGCTAAATTAATTTATTTGCATATGCACATATACTTGCATGTAAATATGTCTTTATGTAGTTATGCTAGAGTTGTACTGGGTTGTCTTGAATCCTGTTAGTGCAAATTATATGACAAGTCATTGAAATTCAGAATTCATGCCATTCACCATGATTTATAACATTAGGAATGGCATCAAATCAAAATCAAATGTTTTGGAGGTTTCTTACCTAGGCAGATAGAAATGAAAGCTGCCTATTGATCTTGGAAAAGAAGGAAAAGAACTTTTTGGGCCATAACAATTTAAAGAAGTGTTTGACATGATCAACACATCTTAAAACAAATTAGAACCAGAGTAAAGTGTATCCAAACCAAAGATGAAGTATCACGTGCTGTGGAGTGCTGGCCTGGCATTAGGATCGTACACATTATGTCATTCCATGCTAATGCTTGGCACACATTGGTACGGTGATATGTCAAGTATAAGCACGTAGTTCATACTGTGCCAATAGCACATGTCAAGTATAAGCACGTAGTTCATACTGTGCCAATAGCACATGCCAATGAGGCACTGACACAATATATATCTTGTGGTGCTACGCCATGCCAATCACACTTGAATCCATTACTAAAACATATATAGTACTCTGGTATCCTTTTGTCTAATGCTGCAGTCCTACAAAAATTCA
Source organism: Metroxylon sagu (assembly GCA_017589505.3). Taxonomy (NCBI): domain Eukaryota; kingdom Viridiplantae; phylum Streptophyta; class Magnoliopsida; order Arecales; family Arecaceae; genus Metroxylon; species Metroxylon sagu. Next base: position 2,870,599 of record JACVBY030000663.1, read on the forward strand.
ATCAATAGAGGGTCTTTAAAGATGTTTATCATTACTAATAATATTAAGACTATAATATTTAAATATGTCAAAACAGTTCTGTTTTGGAGCTCTTTCCTATGCATCAAGTTGTCACAAAATGGATGATGTCAATGATGTAGTGAAACTCTACAATATTTCAGGCCATTTGGACTAAGAGTCAAAATCATGGATCATCATCTACACATCTTAAAACACATAGATACCAAAAATAAATTGATCTGGATGCTTGTAAATGAAAGACCGAATGAAAACATTATATCATCTCATTAAAGTTATTCTATTTTGGGACCACTTGATGTATGAGTAAGAAATTACCAAAGCATTTGATTTTGTGGTTTCTAGGCATTTTAGATGCTGCACGTTATCTTTAATGATATGAATTTTGCTTCAATTTGCAAATATGTGTAAACAAGTTATAGGGCTGTTGGAGAACGATTTTTTAAAAAAATGTTGGATCACTACGGTGCATATGGTCATGCATGCTTCAGGTTAATGCAGAAGTTAAGGATTCTTGAGGTGGAAGAAGATTGCATTCACCTATTGTTGTGAACCATAGAAATTCACTTTTGCAGTGTGGTGGAGTCTTTGGTGATTTAGTGGTGACCAGAAGGTCCCAAGTTGAATAAATTGCCTATAAGTGGAGATTTCAATGTTATGTAGATGTTTTGGGTGAGATGATGTATCAGAGGGTGACCAAGTTACTTTTCTTCTCATATAGTATACTACAACAGGTAGTATTTTGTAAGGGTAAGAGTAGGTTTAACAATAAAGATGACAGTAGAGGGCGACCAAGTTACTTTTCTTCTCATATAGTATACTACAACAGGTAGTATTTTGTAAGGATAAGAGTAGGTTTAACAATAAAGATGACAGTAGAATTGGTATCGATATGATTTGGTATTCTAGATATAATACATGGAGTCTAGCTAGGGTTGCTTATAGATACGTTGTTTTGCCTTAGGGAACCAGATAGACTTGGAGAAAAAGATGTGAAATTTAGGAAGGTTGCTATTGAGGTGGGAAGTGCCAATTATATTTCTGCAAGCATGCAAAATGCTACTATATAGATTGTATCACCATGGAAGGGGCAAAGGTGTGAACTGATTATCAGCCTACTATTTTAATTATTTGTATTTGTTGTGTTTGGGTTGGCCTGTTGACCCCCCCCCCTCTAGCTTGAAAAAAAGTACTTGTTGTATTGATGAATTTTTAGCTAAGATGTTGAATTTGATTTTAAATAGTAACATGTGCTTACAGTCTCTGGTAACCATACAAGTTTTCTGTGTGCTTCTCTCTCTCTCTCTCTCTCTCTCTCTCAGACACACGCCCGCGCACGCACACACACACAGTCACTTAGACAACACTAGATAGTGCTGGAGATTGTGTATTTGTAATATTCATTCAAGCAGGAAAAGGTGCTTTGAATTAGCTACGAGTGCATGATTTCTTGCTAATTAGTTACCAGCATCTTTGAATTAGAATGCCCAATTTTTTTGAGCATCAGCACTTCAGATATTTTTTAGAATGCCTTGACTAATGCCATGTTTTAGATGCTGGAGTTGGTCGCATGACTTGATTGTAATATTTAGTTATACATGCTAAATTTTTCCATCTCATTATCAATTCATCCCTATGAACTGTCTAGTGAGGTTTCATTTTCCATTTACCAGTTGGTTGGCTTACTATGCAGAGTGATTTTTTACTAAAGCGGTACTCTGTAATTATTCTGGATGAGGCTCATGAGAGGAGCTTGAACACAGATATACTCATTGGAATGCTTTCTCGAATTATAAAGCTTCGCCAGGTTAGAATATTTAAACTTCCTCATATCTGTTCATTCATACCAAATAATGAAGTGTTAATTTTTATGAATGCACTGGCAGAAATTATATGCAGAGCAGCAGGAGAAAATACTTTCAGGAGTAAAAATCAGTCCTGAAAATATTATAACTGAATTAAAGCTGGTACTTATGAGTGCTACCTTGCGAGTCGAGGACTTCATCTCAAACAAGAAATTATTTCATGAAACCCCACCTGTTTTAGAGGTCCCAGTCAGACAATTCCCTGTGACAGTTCACTTCTCAAAGAGGACTCAACAAGATTATTTAGGACAAGCTTATAAAAAGGTCATGTCCATTCACAAGAGACTTCCACCAGGTGGCATACTTGTATTTGTCACTGGACAAAGGGAAGTGGAGTTCTTGTGTAAAAAGTTGCAAAGGGCATCAGAACAATTAAATAAAAAAAATTCTAAGAAGAAGGCAGACAATGAAATCACCACAAGCTCAGATGTGGATATGAAGGAAATTAATGAAGCATTCGAGATGGGAAGCAATTCATTAGACCAACAAACTGACAGGTTTAGCTCCTATGAGGAGGATGAAAACAATCCAGATACGGATTGTGATTTATCTGTTGCAGAATCTGAAAGTGAGCTGGAAGTTGATAGTGAAGATGAAGATTCTGTCAAATATGAAGCTCAAGAGAACACTGGTTTGGTGTTAGATTTTCTGAATGATGTTGAAAGCCTTTCTTCTTTGAAGGCTTCATTTGAGGCTCTAGCTGGAAATTTATCCAACCAAGATTGCAAAGAGAAACCAAGTCTTCCTGATGCTCCTAGTTTAGAAAATGGCTTGGAAGTTGCAGCTAATTCTGCTGGTGCACTATATGTTTTGCCCCTGTATGCGATGCTTCCTGCTTCTGCACAGCTTCGTATATTTGAAGAGGTACCTGAAGGAGATCGGCTGGTTGTTGTTGCTACTAATGTGGCCGAGACTTCTTTGACCATCCCAGGCATAAAATATGTGGTTGACACTGGCAAAGAAAAGGTCAAGAACTATAATTACACCAACGGGATGGCAACATTTGAAGTCCAGTGGATAAGCAAGGCATCAGCTGCTCAGCGTGCAGGAAGAGCTGGAAGAACTGGACCTGGCCACTGTTACCGTCTCTACTCATCTGCTGCCTTCAGTAAAGATGATATATTTCCTGATTTTTCCTGTCCTGAGATATCCAAGATTCCTGTAGATGGTGTTGTCCTCCTCATGAAGTTCATGGGTATCGATAAGGTTTCAAAAGCAAAACACTTTGCCACTATTTTTTTTTCCCCTTATTCCTTGGTTTTTTTTGAATACTTGTTTTTCAATCTAAATTGTTATGGTTCTTTATGTGTTCTAAGGTTGCAAATTTTCCATTTCCAACACCCCCTGAAACCAAAGCTTTGGTGGAAGCTGAACTTTGCTTAAAGGCTCTTGAGGCACTAGATAGCCAAGGAAGACTTACACCAATGGGGAGTGCAATGGCACAGTACCCTATGAGTCCTCATCATTCCCGCATGCTTCTGACAGTTATCCAAATCATGAGGAATCAGCAAGGCTATGCCAGAGCAAATTTTGTGTTAGGATATGCTGTTGCTGCTGCATCAGCTTTAAGCTTTCAAAATCCTTTCGTGATGCAGTTTGGGGAAAACCATGGAGACAACGATGACATGGATCAAGAAAAGTCTGATACTGAGAAAATGAAGGACCAGCAGGAGAGGCTAAGGCAGAAGAAGGCAAAAGCCATGGCGAGAGAGGCTCGTGCCAGACTTTGTAATCCAAGCAGTGATGCTTTGACTATTGCATATGCTTTGCAATTGTTTGAGCTTGCAGAAAACTCGGTGCAATTCTGCAAAGAAAACTCACTTCACTTGAAAACAATGGATGAGATGTCCAAGTTGAGGAAACAGCTGCTACAGCTGATATTTTATCAGAGCAAGTTTTGTGAGGAATTTGCATGGAACCATGGAACTGCCGATGATGTGGAGCTTTCATGGAGGATCCGTTCTGATAAGCATCCCTTGCTAATGAATGAAGAGGAGCTTTTAGGGCAGTCCTTATGTGCTGGTTGGGCAGATAGAATTGCAAAGCGTGTTCGTACTGTTTCAGAATCATCAGAAAACAATGGAAAGGTCCGTGCTGTTCGCTATCAATCTTGTGCTTTGAAAGATACAGTATATCTCCACCGCTGGTCTTCTGTTTCTCGGTCAGCACCAGAGTTTCTAGTTTACACCGAACTTCTGCACACGAAGAGGCCATATATGCATGGAGTGACCAGTGTAAAGTCAGATTGGCTTGTCAAGTATGCTAGTTCTCTTTGCACCTTCTCTGCACCACTGACAGACCCCAAACCTTATTATGAGCCTCTGAGTGACCAAGTCTTTTGTTGGGTCAGCCCTACTTTTGGCCAACATAATTGGCAACTCCCATTGCATAGTTTACCTATCAAGAATGATATACTTCGTGTGTCTGTATTTGCTTGTGCTTTGCTTGAAGGACAAGTGTTGCCATGCCTAAGATCCATTCAGAAGTTCTTGGCTGCACCACCGTCTAGCTTACTGAAGCCTGAAGCATTGGGACAAAGAAGGGTTGGGGATCTTCTCAACAGGTTAAAGATTGGCTCCAGAACAATTGATAGCCGAGCAATGCTGAGAGATGCTTGGAGTCAAGATCCTCTGTTTTTGCATTCAGAGATTAAACACTGGTTCCAGGAGAGATTTCATGATCGGTTTGGAGAGGTCTGGGAAGAAATGCACCATGAGGTTCATCTTGAGAGCCGTGAACTTTTTCCTAAAAGGGCAAAGAAAGAAAAGAAGAAGGTAAAATTATATGGAATTCCATGATACATGGTATATATGCCACATTTTTTTGGTGCAGCTATTAATATTTCACAATCTCATGGGCTGTTGGGTCAGTCGGTGGCTTTCACAGGCCAAGGCAGAAATACCTGTCACAAAGGTATGAGGTAGATGCCTCTAGTTAAGGATTACTATTAGGATCAATCAAATATGCGCATTCTCTTAAAACACTTCCATTCCTTCCCAAACTGCAGCTTACTGAGGGGTCATCTTGCATGCAGTTCCCGGTTTTGCTCTGCCCATGCACCAATCTCTTAATTTACCTATATTATGTTGGTACCACAAACAGGTGAGGACCCATTGGCTGCAATCTATTTGAGTTCTCTGATCTGTTTGGGTTGGCTAGGCAAATATTGGCGGTAATCAACTTATATTTGCCTTTTTATGGAGTTTGTGTGCTGAAATGTTTATGAGTACTAAATAACAATTGTTTTATTTATGCTTTTTTTTTTTCTTACTCAAATAATGTATAGTGACCTGGCCTCTAGAGGCATTATTTTTGTGTTTCCTTTACAAGAGTGGGTTCTTGATGTAATTGCATCCAGATGGCAAAATGTATAATAGAAGAGGAAGCTGAATCCATTTGGAGCAGCGGACATCACTGCGGTAGAGGAAATGGGCACTCATTTATTTATTTATTTTCATTTCTATACATTACATTTGTGAGCTTTCTTTTTAAAGTAATCACAGAAAGTGGACCATGCCATGCTATTACATATGCTTGGACTCGATTTTTAAGTGACGAAGCAATGAATTGGGACTAGTTATTTTCTCCCTACAGTGGCAGAAAGTATTTTTGGGGCGAAATGGCTGCCAGAAGACACAGGTCTCCTACGTCCTTTCTAAGCTAGCGTACAAGGCCGCTGTTGAATGGAGGTAGCCTCGCAGTCACATCCCTTGCTTAGCAACAGGCTCGCTTCTTGGGTCACGCATCTCTAAAATTTAGTTCGAAGTATTGTATTTCATACGCCAGCCAATTTTGAACTGATCACTGTTTCTGGTTTTTTTGGGGGGTTGTAAGAACTTTACTGTGCTTGAAGAACGAACGCTTTCATCCCATGCATGGGGGGTTTGAGTGTGTTACATTTTAGTTGGCTCCTTGTTTTTGGTCGTATGCATGGAAAAGGTGAAATAGGAACGTAAACGCTTTTCAGGATTCCAAAATTCATTCCAGTTCTTGGTTGGCTACAATTTTTGAAATTACTGCAGCACCTAGTTTTTTCTCAAAAACCTTTAGCCCTCTTATGCTTTATTTTTTTTCCCATTAAAAAGAGTGAAGCACAAATGGAGGCTTCATTTCAGGTATGGTTTATAGCAGCTTTCCCTTTGAATGGTTAAGCTGGCGTAACCATTCCTTGTTTGTACTTTGTTTTTCAGAAACTTCTAAGACTTAAAATTTGCCTAGCTTTATACCAGCTTTTTAAGGAAAAAGCCTGATGCTTGCTTTCTTCCTGAACTAGACACTCAGAGCGTTTTAAATGTCCCTAACCCGGCTTTTTACATAGCCTTCCTAGTTTATCCAATAATACATATTGAAAGGTATGTTTCAATTTTTTTTTTCTTCTTTTTAAATTTTTAGAGCATGGTGTATCCATTAACACATACGGGGTTTACCATCTTTCTTAGTGATTGTAATGCATGCACGCCTGTATGTTGTACATAATTGGTCTCCGGGCGGTGAGACAAGCCAAAATGCCAAGTATCTCATAAGTTGCTGAATTTCTAGAGAGTAGATGTGCTGAATAACATCAAACAAAAAAGTACAATGCCAATCTTCAACTGTCCACAAGCAAGATTTCACATCAAAATCCAATACCGTGGAACCATGGACTTAAAAAGACTTTGAAGTATCAAAGTTGACAGGTAGGAAGTCTTACAATCCCTTGAGCATGTTTTGCATTATTACATATCCATCTCTTATAAAATCCAGAATTATGATTCTCCGCCTTCCATGTCCAGCTCACCGATAAATTATTTTTTTGGTGAATTTGCTAATACACTTTCAATCTTCATGTGCTTCCTTCATTACCTTTCATGAATAAAGTTCTCAAATCATAAAGTTCTAAATTTTTTAGCAGTAAAGAATTGCAAAGCTGCAATTGGAACTAGTGGACCAAGCATGCATTTTTCAAAAAGAGAGTACATGCTCAGCTGTGCTGACACGCCTCCAGCTGCAGGCTTTATCCTCCATAACGACTTCTGAGTTATTCTGGAGGTTCTTCTTCCATGATTCCTGAACCAGCTGAGGCCAAATATTGGCGGATGGTTGTTTTACGGTCACTGATGAATGTGTGATCTAAGAAATTATCATAAGCTGCTTCCCCAAGATTTTTTGCTGCCAAAACACTGCAGACATATCATACCAAATCAAAAAACAATCCACAGGTACGAAACTAGCACATCAACAATGATTTTCTGTGATAGCAAATGAATTAAATAATATAATACAGCAAGGCATCCAAATGATGTGGTGCACGCATGCGAATCTGGCTTGCATAATATAGTAAAAGAAGGATGTTGCACAACAACATTCTTCGAACACCAAGTTCAAATTGTTGTCAGAATGCTAGCTTATTATTACTACTGCTGCTAGATTACATCCTGAATGAATCGGCCCTTATGCAGCTATAAATGAAGAAAATAGGCTTCGCTGTAAGTCTGAACCCATAAGATTCTGCCTACAAGCTGAGAGATCGGGCTAGAGGCAAAACATAATAGGGTTTTTAAAGTAAAGAATGATCAAGTGCTATATGAGAATCATATTTCTACATTAAGTTCTGAGAAAGTTGGCTGGCAATCTCTGAAATTGAAAAGTAATTGGCTTCACTTCATATCGAGTATCTTGAGCTACAAAAGCATGCCCTTTCCACGAATGTAAGTGATTTACCTACATAATGTTGCAAATGACCAAGTTAAGATTTAATACCAGTTGAAAGTCAGGTGGAGCTTGATCAGAATTAGGTTAATTAACCCTTCTGAGAATCTTGGGATGGACCATGACTTTGACAATGCTAGAACGCATTTTTTAACAAACTTGAAAACATATAGAATATTAGGAACTACAGAGGTGAACCTTTTACATCAATCTTGCTTAACATGCTTCCCAACTTGTTTTTTAAAAGCTAATACATGCATGACATGATGAGTCTGCAAACTACTTATGTTGTTGTGTCTTTGTTGATCATGTAGACTACTAATAGTACATGCTCGGCCTGCACTTGGTCATCTATCTCAACCTGTAACATCATTGGATGAGCCAGAAACCAGATGGCTTAAAGTCAAATTTTATGTAGAAGCCTAAAAATGGTAAAAACTAGATGCACAAACCATTTTTTGAGTACAAAGAGGCTTTAATAGTATCAATTAACAAACAGAAGATAATTGACAACCCATTAAGTGAAAACTTGCTAATCATGCTTCCCATCTAAAGATGTTTTTGTCTCCATTAGGAAACTTAAAATGATAATAGCTCATCAAAAGATCTCACTCCAACCATTGGTTTGAGATATCAATGAAAATGTCCAAAGCATGTCAAATGTTTGGCTTACAATGTCAAAATATAGTCTCTGCATCTTTTAGTCTGTTTGTGCAAGTCCTTTACCTTCTTCTATAATTCAATTGTTGGCAAATGACATATTTCATGTCTCTAGTATCTCATGAACTGAATCTGTTAGCAAGCTTGTAAGATCTAGCTTTATTGCACTAGCACTGACATTGTCTGTTTCTTCATGATATGTTCATTAGATCTTTCCTTTTGATGTCTCAAACCACTATTTCTCCATTTCTTATGATGTTTTTGAATGATTAAATTGATTGATTCATCAACAGTCTTGCATTCCTCTTTAATATATTTTTGTGAGGAAATTTCTATATAATAATTAACTCATGAGGCAGCAAGAAAGAAGGAATGAGAGTTGGTGGTCCTTGCTATATGTCAGTGGTTTTATTGTAATGTTTATTTGATTATTGATTTCTACTATTTTACCTGAATCCATCTACTATTTTGAGTCGCTAATCCAGTGTAAGTTGCATCAAGGGGGGAATTTCCTGCTCAGTTTCACACCTAGTTTAAACTCATCAAGGTTTCCAACCAAATAGCGTACATAACTATTGTTTAAGATTCACAATCTTATAATCCTTGCTGCACTATATCTCAGTATTGATGCCCAGGCAAATCAAGAGAAAGGTTTGCTGAGATGTGAGCATCATCACATTACCGGGTACCTACTTGCCAGAATGCTCCTTATTTCAGCTTCTGTGCCCCACTAAATTGTGAAAACAAATATTGCTTGGATTATCATTATTTTTGCAACAACTCAAAGTAAATATGAAAGTTTATTTTTCACTTTTTCATAGTGAACCACATCAAGAAGGTCGCAGCCTTTCGCACTCTCCTTGTATAGTTTGTTGCCATCCCCTAGCCTTTAGTTAATAACCGAGATTTCTAGGATACTATGCAATATTGATGCGTGGATGAGGGCTATTATCTGCTTGGCATGCCGTGGTATGACCCTCCATATGGAGTGTGGTGAGCCAATATACCGGCATTGCTTTCTGCTCCCATTACATCACTCCTGCCTGCCTACATCTTTGATGACTATAAAGCACAAACCACCATCCCCATCTGACAACACCCCCCAACCAATAAATAAATAAATAAAGACAGCCACACGAACCAGCATCCCCTCTTCTGCCTGAATGTTGGAGCATCAAACTTGTATGAAATTAATTGGAGCCATTAGCTTCTTACTTTTTTAAAAGCTTTGCTTCTCTGTTTTCCATGATGATTTGCTTTTTTTTCTTAAAGAAACAGATTATTTCTAACTCAGACACCTCCACTTTGGGCATCACACTCTTTTTCATTTTTCAAATAGTAGAGAAACTAAAGTTTTCATGAGCAATGTTCACACATTCTGTCATGCCATATCTAATATACTAACCAGCTGGTGGATTTATAAACATAGATAGTCTCAGGAAATCACACATTTTCAACAAATATATATAAGTTCTCAGTCCTGATCCAATTGAGGTCTGGATTGCTTATAATCTACAGCCTAGTTTCTATATATTTAATTTCTTTATGCAAATACACCATTTTCCTCTGTATCAGGAGTCTCAATGGAGATTTATGGCCTTTGCTTATGCTAGGCTATTATCCTCTGTCAACACATCATGACATGATTGAAGCTTTTATGTCTGACATTTGCTCCTCAGGTCATGAGAGCCTTAAGCCCATTTTCAGAATAAAGTTGCATGACAACATATAGCTCACTATAATTCATGGAAGACCCTGGTGTGCAATGGGAAAATCTTGAATGCTAGAACTTGCAACAACTATCAGTGTTGGTTTAATGTGATAACGAGTTTGCCTAACAAGTCATTTATGCAGTGGAACATGCAAGCTTGACCACAGATATGTATGATAAAGAGAAAAGTATAAAGATATTAATATTTACCAGTATCTAAGATATACACGACAAGGCAAAATATCATCCCGCCATATCTTATGGATGTTATATCGTCCATAATGCTGGAAAAAAGTCTCCTTGCTGCCTGTAGAACAGGAGGAATTAACATCAAGAAATATTATTGTTAAGGAACAGTATAAATAGAACCATGAAATCTAACATAAAAAAAAGAAGAAAAAATATTTTGTGTTTTAGAGTTGACAAATCACAGATAAAACAAAATGAACCAAAAAACTTGATTGGTATTGGAACACAACAAGATGTAATCTAGCATAATTCAAGAAAGATAATCCACAAGATCCTCTTGATTGAACATTACGATAAGCTACCATGAGATGGGGAAGAATAAATTTTCTTGAAATAACCTTACAGTAACCTCTTCTGACAGTCATTGGTTCAGAACTGGTGACAAAGGTACTTGATGTCATGGAACAGAAGATGATTTCTCAAATCAAACTTTGCCAGCTCCCTTTTGTCTAGGCTCTTTCTGAGTGCAATGGAATGATCAGGGATTTCTCCTCGGTTGAATAAGAGGAAGTTTGATCCATAAAGTAGATCTCTATAATCTCAACTAGCCTTCTAGTTTTCATGGCAGGCCCCTCTCCAGATTAATGTTAACCAGGAAATTGGCATCAATTCTTACAAGGCTAAGTATAGGTTAATAGATGATCATATTCTCAACTTAAGAGTCATGCTCCATAGCCAACCCTATTTTAATGGGGCTGACATTTGGATAATGATGATGATCACCAATTCAGGATGGGCTAATAGATCTTTCTTTGCTTCTAATGCCACTTTATGTATTGTGGTTTGATAGAAAAATCTATCTTCCAAAAAATCCATAATGCATGACATTATTATGAAAGTTAATACGTCTTCAAACGTATTGCGATACTTGATAATGATAAAGCATGCATTATTTTTGAAAGAAAAAGGTGGAAAGGTGCAAGTAATGAAGGTTAAGAAATGCAACAGATTATCTGCAAACAGTTCTATGATCTCATTCCAACAGTTAAACTCACATGATTTCCTACAAAAGAAACAGCTATATGGTTCCTATGTGCAAATCAGCAAATGGAGAGAGGTTTAATGATAACAAAATGTTCGACTTTCAAGGATCAAAGAGAATCAGAAATTTTAAATTTTATCACCTATTTCTTGTCACATTGGCCAAGGAAATGAACAATCCAAGTCCTTGGAAGAAGTTTCAGGTAAGGATGTTGGATAGGTGGCCTTGGAGAAAAAAAATAATGAACAAGCCTAGGAAGCATTCATATGAAAATAACTGACAAAATGATAAAATTTGTCTACTAGGTGCTGATAAGATTAGATATAACTGATATACTGATATATAAGTTGAGAAGACAATAGAAAAAGACATGATACAGCATTAGTTCATATTAGAATAGGTCCCCAGAGGCCCATGGTCTTAATTTATAACGACTGCACTATCTTTTCATGGTGCATATGAGAAAGATATGCATTACAAGTGATCAAGCAAAAAATAAATACCTTTGCATCTAATGTTAAAATATTCATCATCACTGTATCTTGCACATACCACCTGTATCAAGTATCAATAATGATCCCAAAAGAGACAACTTGTTACACTAAAAAAAAAAAAGGCTAATAGAACTGATGATAGATAAGTGCAACCCCGAGTGAATTGCTTCGTGAGCACTCACAGCTGGATTGGCAAAAGGAATTCCATCCAAACTTTCAGGAACCACCTACAAAATAAAAAGAAGAAAGCCTCCTCATTAGCAGCAGCAATAAAATGTAACACCGAATTAAAGCAGAGTAAGCAAGTCAGCAACTCACAGCCAAGAACCTATACTCATTCTCCCTCTGAATAAAGGATGGAACCTACAGAGATCCATCAAACAGTCAGCAAGATCGAAACTTTATAACATTTAACCAATAAAAGCTCAAATATTTGAATCCAAATCTCAAAAATCAAACAATAGAACAGCCATACCTCCTCCTTTCTAATCTCAAACACGGTAACTATAAGAAACTCCCCTTCACAGGGCTCCACGCTCAAGCTCGACACCTCCTGAAACCTTCCAACACCGCCAATTAGAAGATAACAAAAAAAAAATCCGCAGTTTATAGCCGCCCAATACCAAGAAATCAAAGATCTGATGAGAATTGATCCGATTCTAACCCCGTTTTTCTCGTTAGCGATCCCACCCTCGAAGAAAATTGGGGCGACGTGGGCGAAGACGCGCCGGAATCCACGCAGTACCGCGAGTCTGAAGTTCTTGAGATCAGGGAAGGTACTCCTCGCGCTCTTCTCTGGAATCCATCCATGGAGCTAGGGTTTTAGAAGGCGACTAAAGGGTGGGAAGAGAACGGGGGTGAGGTTACCGGAGAGGAGAGAGCCGAAGCCGCAGACGGAGAGGTAGCCATCGGGGAAGACGATGGCGTCGAAGTCGGAGGCATCGTTCAGCTCGGTGGGGTTACCAGGGGGCGTGGCGGGGACCGGCGAGGCCATGGGGAGAGATCGATGGAGGAGAGAAGGTGGTCTGGGCACTGGCGGCGATCGGATGGTTGTGAACGGGGACGGCCGATTGGAGCGGGAGGGGAGGGGAGGAAAGGAAAAGGTGCCGTCAGGTGGCCGTTGGATCTTGATCGAACGATGGAGATTCGGGTATTGTAAGATCCGAGAGCAGCGTTAGCATGCATCGAGTCCCGTTTGGCTCTTGCTAACGGGAAGTGAGAGCAATGAGTCGGGCCACCACAGAGAAAGCCTACAAAAAAAAATATCCTCGGTGTTGATGAAATAGGGCTTGGCCCCATACAGAAAGCCTACAATATATATATATATATTCTATATTCTCTGTGATGATGAAATATCCCACAGAAAATATTCTTCATCTCTTGATGAAACAGAGTCAAGGTAGGTCATGAACAAGAAGACTATTAAAAAAATATTTTAATTGTTCTAGATGTTCGTTGGCATTTGGCTTACTTAACCGATGATTTTGTCTTTTCATTAGGATAAGCTATTGATGAGAATGGACTTTCACGAGTTAAGCAGGAGATGTAAATTATGTTATCAGATGTATTATTTTAATTTACATTTTATACAATAAAAAGCAGCTGAAAAAACTTTAGGGTTAGTAATTTTAACTTACTAAGTAGGAATTTTTTTCACCTCATTTCATTTGAGTTAGAAATTCTTTGTCTTTTATGAAGATAGAGATTGGAATGAAAATTATTTTTAACTCCATTGATAGGAATAGAATTAAATATATCCATGACTTACCTACTGACCTAAGTATACACACACACATATATATATATATATATTTATCCTCGTATATATTAATTTTTTTAACCCTAATCCTCTTCTCTTATTATCTTTATTTTTCTTCTCAACTATCTTACTAATTTATAATTTGTTCTAAAAATTTATATATTATTATCATGGAAGGGGCGGGGTGGAGACAGGGATAGAATGGAAGCAAGGTGAGGATGAAAAATTATTATTTCTTATGGGGTAGAGATGGGGATGAAAAAAATTCCTATTTATAGGGATGAGATGAGAATAAAGATTATTTTCTTTAGTAAGGAAGGAATTAGAGATGAAGATTGGAGTTCTTGGCCTTGTTCTCATTTATTGCCATCCTTAAAAAAAGTTGAAAAATTATGGTTATTATGGTGAACCAATATTATTTTTCACCTTATAAATAAAGAATTAAATGATCATAGCATTAATAAAACAATGTGAAAAGAACTATTTCTATAATTTTTAACTACATTTCTTTTATAATTAATTCCACCTAGTCTTCTGGATTATGGGTGTATTCTTAGTTTGCTTTCCAAATTAAAAAAATATAATAGACTTCCTAATTATAATTTAATTTATATTTCATTACTGTTGTTTAAATAACAATTAGAGCTAATGAAAAAAATGATTACAGAACTATCATGCGGCCATTCTTTAGTAATTCTAAATAGATTTTTAATTAAATTAATTTTAATTAAATCAATATATGTAGGTTTATAATTATTTTTAGTATATGTTAATCCATTCTTTTTAATGACCACATGAAATTTATGCGATCATTTTTTTATTAACTTTAACACTTATTTAAATGAAAATTATAAGGTTGAAATTAAATCGGAATCAATGAATGATTATAATTTTTTTTTTTTAACATAGAAGGAATGCAAACACATCATAATTTAAGGTGGTTGGATGAAACCAACGCTTTATTGTATTTATCTCTAGTTAACTGCAACACATGATCCATCACTCTCAAGTCCGTACAAACGCTGAATTAAGTAAACAGTTCAATAATATTTTTAAATACCTTGCAATATCCCCTCACAGCAATCACATTGCTCTCCAGCTGGATTTGCTCACGCTCGTTGCCATAACAATGTCTCTACGTTAGCGTGCAAAGCATTATTCAATGATGTGAGCTTACGACAAAGTCTACGTGCCACCAAAGAAGTTAAAACAATTAACGTCAAAACATCGCTGCATTAAACTTTTTTTTTTTTTTTTTTCAGTTAAACATATTTCAATCAATCATCAACCAAATTTAGTCTGGACCACACGGAAAACCCCATCATAAAACTCGGACATCGGTATAAAAACTTCTAAAGCAACATTTTTTAAGTCAAAATTCTAAAGCAACTTGGATCCAACCTAAGGACTTTAAACCACTGGCTCATTAAAGTGGGGAGTTAAAAAAGCTCGCGAAGATGGCACCCCTTTCCGACCGCTCCGAAGAACCCGGGAAAACTCAAGCTGTTGCGCCGCAAACTCACACACGCAGTAGAGCAAATCACAGGATACCTCGTCATCGATATAAAATCTCAAGTCTCCACGTGGCCCTTGCTTTTGTTCGCTTCTTACGTCAGTGCGTGCGTCACGCGCCGAGCTCGCCACCGTCTACGTTCGCTGTTTCGAATTATTCGCTCCTTTCTCCGCCGCGCTCAGCCAATAAAGCGGAGCGGATCTCTCTCGCTTTCGGACCTCGTTAGCCAGAAGATCCGAATCTCTCTCGCTTTCGGACCTCGTTAGCCAGAAGATCCGAAAAGGTTTCTAACGCTCTCCGCTCACGCCACCGCCATGGTTGGGATCCCTCCACCGTCGCCTCCGATCGCTCTCTTCGCGTCGTCCGTTTCTCTTCTTTGTCGAGTTTAGGTAATCCCCCCCTCTACTTACTGATTCTTGATTTTGCTGGGATTAGTACTGTCACGCCTCAGATCCAGGGGTAATGGCTCAGGGTGACAATCACCCCGAGGCATCCAGTATAATAATATTACAAATAACGAGGAATAATAACTACGTTTGATACAAAATCTAAATTCTTCATAATATCAGTTATTTAATGTTGAGCAAGAAACCAAAATTTCAAAATAAATCCAAATAGGATTACATATAATAAAATATAAACTATTTACATTATAAAACTCCCAATTATTCCTGTTGTTGCCCCTTATGAAAAAAATATTGTAAGATTTAATGAGTTTACACTCAGTAAGTAAGCATGCTATTACATAATATAGTCAAATCAGAATTTTACTAAGTCAAATACATGTCATGCTTCTAAATTTAAAAACATTTCATCATATTATAGAATTATGCAAATATCATGTTTAAATAAATTGGAAGCAAATATTATGAAATAATATTTCAAAATACCATTTCAATTCCAAATCACTATAAATCTCATTTTATACTAATATCCCACGTCCACTTAATAAATATTTCGAGGATGTAACCTCCCTATACACTCCTAGTGGAGGAAGGGTGCTGAATTCAATTAGCATATAATGTCATATCCTGTCACAGCACATCACTAGGATGTGTGTTCTCCATATATTCCCCCTGTGGAGGTGGGTTCCGAAGTCATGTAACATATAATGTGGACCGTGATGACATATAATAACACAATCACAAATAACATTTATATGCATTACTGCAAACATATATCAATTTACTTTTCATATTTTACTAAATTTGGTAATTTCACATAATCATGTAATAATCAGTTGCATGTATAAAATACCAATTTAATTTACAGAAATTCACAATAATCAAGTCAAATAATCATTTACATAAATGTAGTACCACAAATATCATTTTTCAAATAATAATATAAATGAATTTCATTATTTCAATAATGGCATAATTTAATAATGATTTATAAAAATCATTATAACTGGCTTACTTCCCTCACAACGCTAATTCCAAGGTGTAAATCAGCTGTATGGACCTCTGGGTACCTACAACATAATTTTTCCGATTTTTAAATTTCAATTTTAGGATGCCAAACTGACTCCTATACTTAACACAATTTAATCTTGGGCCCAACTTGGGGCTTGAATATCTCCAAATATAGAAGCCCAAATAGGGAAATAAAAATCTTCGACAACCTATAATCAGAGCTGATCCAAGCCCTAATTTTCTTTTATTGGGCCGGGCCCATTTTGGGGCCCAAAAATTTGGACCAAACAGGCTAACTGGACTGGGCCGAAGTCGGCCCAGTCCTGTTGCCTCTCTCTATTTCACCCCTGGTTCACCTGAACGAGGGGTGGCTGAGGATGGCCGGCGGCCTAGGGCCGCCGCCGGCCCTCCCTCGGGTCGGCCGGCCGCCGACGACCGGCCCCGGCGCCGCCGGCGCCGGCCGCCCCCTTCTCTCTCTCTCTTTCCTTCTCTTTCTTCTTCTTCTTCTTCCTTTTGTTCTTCCTCTCTTCACCATGTGCCGGTGGCACCCGCCGCCACCGCCGGGCCGGCCCGGCCGGGACGCCGCCCTCGGCGCGGGGGCCGCCACGGAGCCCCGGGTTTGAGCCGACGGGCATGCCGCCGGGGACCAACGCGGGAGCCGGGCTCCCCCGCAACGGGGAGGGCCTCTCCCTCGCTCCTCGCTCGTCTCCCCGCCGGCACGGCACGGCCACCACCGGCCGGGCCGACCCCCGTCGGACGCCGCCCCGGCACCGACGGGGGTCGCCGCCGAAGCCCGAGGCCCGGGCCGAGCCGGCGGCACGCCGCCAGGCCAAAACCCACAACAAGGGGAGGGCCATCCCGCGGCCCTTCCCCCTCTTCCCTTGCCGTCGGTACGGCTGGCCGGACCCTACCGGACGCCGCCCCGGCGCCGGTGGGGGCTGCCACCCGAGATCGGGCCCGCGAGCTCGCGGGCACGCCGCCGGGCCCGAACCAAGCGGGGAGCCGCTTGGCTCCGCGTCAGGGGAGGGCCTTCCTGCGGCCCTCTCCCTCTCTCTTTACCACTCTCACTCTCTCTCTCCACTCTCCTCGCCAGTGAGGGGGGATACCTGTTGGCGGCGAGACGTCGAGGATGAGCGGAGGGCGACAGCGGCGACGGCAGCGTGGGTAAAGGAGACGGGGAGGCGAAGGAGACGGAGGGGACTGGCAGTCCCCTCCTCCCTCTTTTCTCCAGCGAGGGGAGGGCTGAGCCCTCCCCCTGCGCCCATGTGCGTGCGCGTGGGAGCGCGCGCTAGCACGCCGCGTACAGTTTTATAACATTTTACGTGGGAGGGGGGTTTACATCCTCCCCTCCTTATAAAAAAAATTTTGGCCTCGAAATTAATGCACAACACGAATAAAATTTTTGAGGCCCAAAATGAAAATTACTAGCTGTATTTATCTATCTTTCTGATCAAAATACGATGGTAAATACACTTTTGCGCATATATACAAATATCTAGTCATATACAAATAAATGAGGATATTTCCTTTTCACCTCCTCTTCAAGTTCTTACGTAGCCTCCCGTTCAGAGTGATTACTCCACTGAACCTTAACATAGGGAATGCTACGTCGTCTCAGAACTTGATCTTTATGGTCCACAATACGTATAGGATGCTCTTCATATGTCAAATTCTTTTTTAGCAAAATGGGCTCCGCTTCTATCACATGACTGGGGTCAAAAATGTACTTCCTCAATATAGAGACATGGAATACATTATGCACCCCAGAGAGTGCAGGAGGCAATGCCAGGCTATAAGCTACTTCCCCCACTCTGCTCAAGATCTCAAATGGCCCAATGTATCGTGGACTCAATTTTCCTTTAAACCCAAACCTCATCACATCTTTCGTTGTTGAAACCCTTAAAAAGACATGGTCCCCAACATGAAATTCTAGCTTCCTTCTTCTAACATCAGCATAACTTTTTTGTCGGCTCTGAGCTACTCGGAGTCTTTCCTTAATCAGCTGCACTTTTTCTACCGTCTGCTGAATTAACTCAGGGCCCAACAATTTTCTTTCCCCCACATCATTCCAACACAAGGGAGATCTGCATTTTCTACCATATAGAGCTTCAAATGGAGCCATTTTGATGCTGGCTTGGTAACTGCTATTGTAAGCAAACTCCACCAAAGGTAGGTGGTTGTCCCAAGCACCACCCAAGTCCATCACACAGGCTCGTAACATGTCCTCTAAGATCTGTATGGTCCTCTCAGACTGTCCATCTGTTTGGGGGTGGAAAGCTGTGCTGAAATTCAGTTTGGTCCCCAGAGCCCTATGAAGACTCTTCCAAAACTGGGACACAAACCTGGTATCCCGATCTGATACAATCGACTCAGGGATACCATGAAGCCTCACGATCTGCTCAATGTACATGCTGGCCAATCTCTCACTAGAGACCCCAACTCTAAAAGGTAGGAAGTGGGCTGACTTTGTCAATCTATCAACAATGACCCAGACAGCATCATTGCTTTTGGGAGTTTTGGGCAAACCTATCACAAAATCCATAATGATCTTTTTCCATTTCCACTGGGGAATCATCAGAGACTGAAGAGGTCCCGCAGGCCTTTGATGCTCGGCCTTCACTTGTTGGCACACTAAGCACTTGGCCATATATTGAGCAATTTCTCTTTTCATCCATTTTCACCAAAAATTTTTCCGTAGGTCTCTATACATTTTGGTGCCTCCTGCGTGTACAGTATAGGAAGAGTAGTGAGCCTCTCTCAAAATTTCGGCCCTTAGATCCTTTATATTTGGCACACAGAGCCTACTATTAAATCTTAGGGATCCATCCTCCATTATTTTGAATTCATTCTGAACCTCTGACTGCACAGCTTCTTTAATCTTTTGCAGTTCCAAGTCTTCTTTCTGGGAAGACTTAATCCTGTCAATCAGGGTTGGCTGCAGTACAAGTGTTGCAAGAAGTCCATCAGATCGCTGTACTCGCAAACCAACCTCCAACTTTTCAAGGTCTCTATGAATGTGAGGCTAAGAAGTAATTATGGAAGCTAGCTCTGAGGAGGACTTTCTGCTTAAGGCATCAGCTACCACATTGGCCTTCCCTGGGTGATAATGCAGGTTCAGGTCATAATCCTTTAGTAGCTCCAGCCATCTCCTCTGCCTCAAGTTTAGCTCCTTCTGGGTGAAAATGTATTTCAGACTTTGATAGTCTGTATATACATCACAAGTCTCCCCATATAGATAATGCCGCCAAATTTTCAGTGCAAAGATAACGGCGGCCAACTCCAGGTCATGAGTAGGATAGTTCTGCTTATAAGGCTTCAGCTGCTTGGAGGCATAGGCTATCACCTTCCCTTCCTGCATCAGAACACCTCCCAATCCCTTTCGAGAGGCGTCAGTGAATAAAGTATATCCTCCAGATGTAGATGGAAGGGTAAAGATAGGGGCTGACACCAGGCGCTGCTTGAGCTCCTTCCCTCACATTTCTCTGACCAAACAAACTTTGCTAGCTTTTGAGTTAAGCAAGTCAGAGGCAAACTTTGCTCACTTTTGAGTTAAGCGAGTCAGAGGCAAAGCAATGCGAGAGAAGCCTTCCACAAATCTGCAATAATAACCAGCCAGCCCCAAGAAGCATCTGACTTCTGATACATTGGAAGGCCGACATCAGTTCACGACAGCCTCAATCTTCTTAGGGTTTACAGATATACCGTCTTTGGATACAATATGACCCAAGAAGGATATTTGGCTCATCCAGAAGTCACATTTTCGCAGCTTGGCATAAAGTTTCTTCTCCCGAAGAGTCTGCAGAACAATCTTTAAGTGGTCTTCATGCTCCAAATGACTTTTAGAATATATCAAGATATCATCAATAAAGACCACTATAAACTGATCCAAGTATGGTTTAAAGATCCTGTGCATCAAGTCCATGAATACTACCGGGATAATAGTCAATCCAAACGGTATCACCAAGAACTCATAATGGCCGTACCTGGTTCTGAATGCAGTCTTAGAAACATCTTCAGCCTTTATCTTAAGCTGATGGTACCCTGATCGAAGATCAATCTTTGGAATACCTGGGCTCCTTGGAGTTGATCAAATAGATCATCAATCCTCGGCAAGGGGTATTTATTCCGTACTATTACCTTATTAATTTCTTGGTAATCAATGCAGAGCCGAAGACTGCCATCCTTCTTTTTGACAAATAATACTAGAGCACCCCAAGGAGAGACACTAGGTCTGATAAATCCCCGATCCAAAAGCTCCTGTAACTGACATTTTAACTCCTTTAGCTCAGTTGGGGCCATGCGGTAAGGAGCCTTAGATATAGGTCCAATGCCAGGAGCTAAATCAATAGTGAACTCAACTTCTCGATCCGGGGGTAATTCAGTCAATTCCTCTGGGAAGACATCAGGAAACTCTCGAGCCACTGTAATATCTTCCAACTAGTGTTCTTCCTGCTGAAGATCTCTGACTATAGCAAGAAACCCCTGACTACCTTTTCTTAAGTATTTCCCAGTTTGTAGAGCTGACACTAATATCGAAGCCAGATGTTCCTAACTCTCACTAAAACTGTATTCAGGAAGATTAGGAATTTTAAAAATCACCCTTTTCTTGAAACAGTCTATGGAAGCATGATAGGAGGCCAACCAGTCCATCCCCAAGATTACATCAAAGAACTTCAGTGCAAGGACTATCAAATCAGCATTCAACCTCTTATCTTCCATGTCAATCAGGCAGGATTTACATACTGAGTCTACCATCATAACATCTCCATTTGGGAAGGCAATATGCAACTCTTGCTCTAGAGGAACGGATGTCAATGATGCATTCTTGGCAAGATAACTATCAGATATAAATGAATGCGTAGCACCCGGATCAATTAAAGTTTAAGCATAAGTGTTGCCTACTTTAAATATACCTGTCATAAATATTAACTTAACTTAAATGTCATGCAGTATCATATATTTTTCCTCTATCATTATAAACTTCCAAATCTCAAGCATTTTTAAACAAGTCACTTGAATTTTTCCTAAAGTTATTACCCTCCTAATGTCAATATTTGGCCTAGAGTTAATCATGTGTTAGGCTCTAATATCAAACCTTACTCTGATACCACTACAAGCTATCACGCCCCAGATCCAGTAGTGGTGACCCAGGGGTAACAACCCGCCATATGCCAGGCATGCAAGGCATCCAGTACAATAATATTACAAATAATGAGGAATAATAACTGCGTGTGATACAAAATTTAAATTCTCCATAATATCAGTTATGTAATGTTGGGCAACAAACCAAAATTTAAAAATAAATCCAAATGGGGTTACATATAACAAAATATAAACTATTTACATCATGAAACTCCCAATTACCCCTGTTGTTGCCCCTGATAATTTTGTAGCTCTGAAAAAAAACATTGTAAGATTTAATGAGTTTACACTCAGTAAGTAAGCCTACTATTACATAATATAGCCAAATCAGAATTTTACCGAGTCAAATACATGTCATGCTTCCAAATTTAAAAATATTTCATCATATTATAGAATTATGCAAATCTCATGTTTAAATAAATTGGAAGCAAATATTATGAAATAATATTTCAAAATACCATTTCAATTCCAAATCACTGTAAATCTCATTTTATACTAATGTCCCACATCCACGTAATAAACATCTCGAGGATGTAACCTCCCTGTACGCCCCTAGTGAAGGAAGGGTGCCGGAGTCAATTAGCATATAATGTCATATCCTGTCACAGTACATCACTAGGATGTGTATTCTCCACATATTCCCTCTGTGGAGGTGGGTTCCGGAGTCATGTAACATATAATATGGACTGTGATGACATATAATAACACAATCATAAATAACATTTATATGCATTACTGCAAACATATATCAATTTACTTTAATGTTTTACCAAATTTGATAATTTTACATAATCATGTAATAATCAATTGCATGTATAAAATGCCAATTTAATTTACAGAAATTCACAATAATCAAGCCAAATAATTATTTATATAAATGTGGTACCACAAATATCATTTTTTAAATAATACTATAAATGAATTTCATTATTTTAATAATGGCATAATTTAATAATGATTTATAAAAATCATTATAACTGGCTTACTTACCTCACAATGCTAATCCCAAGGTGTAAATCAGCTGTATAGACCTCTGGGTACCTACAACATAATTTTTCAGATTTTTAAATTTTAATTTTAGGATGTCAAACTGACTCCTACACTTAACCCAATTTAATCCTGGGCCCAACTTGAGGCTTGAATATCTCTAAATATAAAAGCCCAAATGGGGAAATAAAAATTCTCCAATAACCTAGAATCAGAGCTGATCCAACCCTATTTTTCTTTTATTGGGTTGGGCCCATTTTGGGGCCCAAAAATTTGGCCCAAACAGGCTAACTGGACTGAGCCTCGGTCCAGTCCTGTTGCCTCTCTCTGTTTCACCCCTGGTTCACCTGAACTAGGGGTGGCTGAGGATGGCCGGCGGCCTAAGGCCACCGCCGGCCCTCCCCAGGGGTCAGCTGGCCGCCGACGACCGATCCCAGGCCGGTTGCCGCCGATGGCCACCCCCTTCTCTCTCTCTTTCCTTCTCTTTCTTCTTCTTCTTCTTCCTTTTCTTCTTCCTCTCTTCACCGTGCCGGCGGCACAGCTGGCCACCACTGGTCGGCCGGACCCCACCGGACGCCGCCCTGGTCGGAGCCCTCCTGTGGCCCTCTCCCTCTCTCTCTACCACTCTCACTCTCTCTCTCCATTCTCCTCGCCGGTGAGGGGGGTTACCTGTCGACGGCGAGGTGTCGAGGACGAGCGGAGGGTGACAGCGGCGACGACAGCATGGGCAAAGGAGACGGAGAGGCAAAGGAGACGGAGGGAACTGGCAGTCCCCTCCTCCCTCTGTTCTCCAGCGAGGGGAGAGCTCAGCCCTCCCCCTGTGCCCATATGCGTGCGCGTGTGTGCGCGCGCGTGGGCGCGCATGCAGCGTGTCGTGTGTCGCGCATCCATGCCGCGTACGGTTTTATAACATTTTACGTAGGAGAGAGGTTTACAAGTACTTTATGAAGCTCATTTCGTCCTCATTTTGGCGGCTGATTTGACCTTCGAATCTTCCTCTATGAGGTTGGGAGGTGAAAACATGGCTTTCTCGTCTCCTTTTGGTCAAAAATTTGGATCTTTTTGTTGTTTATTTGTTTATTTTTGTTGTTTTTGTGCTGCTAGCTTTGTTGCATGGGTGGGGATGGGGATTGGGAACAGCTTTGGGAATTTGGGATTACTCTCTTTGCCTTTTCTAGGACGCAGGAAAAGAATGCTATACACCCCTCAATCTGGAGATGGGAGCCTGTTACTCGTTCTAGTGTGTGAAAGCCCAATATTGTTATCTCGATATATAGATGCGAGAATAGAGTGCTATGGGAGATGAGAAATAAATTAGATTGTGATAAAAGTTATACTAGGATAAGAGCATGCAAAACAGTTGATTTAGATGAACGTTGTCCCAACATCGCCCACTCGATTTACAACAAAATTTATTTGACATAAACCATTTTCTTAGGCTATTCAATCACAAGAGTCGAGTTTTATATCAATGGACTGAGGGAGGGGTGAGACCAATGGAAGTTGCTCTTCTCCAAAAAAGAGAAGCATGAAAAATCTCTGACCGGTATGCCATATCCGTCCTTACCAAGTCTGCCCTAGGCCCACATGTTCTGTACACACAGCTTGGTCAGCTCCGATCCCACATGAGCGTTATGCTTAGAGTTGTAGCACCAAATCCACATATGCACTAACATGCTTATTGTAAAACAAATATTTGTTTATATGCGTCACGACCAAGGATATTTGAGATTTTTTTGTTTATATTAGTTTTTCCAATACTTCCATGCTGGGTTTAGTTACTGGTTCTAATTTGATACAAATTCATATTTTTTTGGGCACTAGTGGGAATGTGTTCACACTTATTAAAAGGGTTTTGGTTCACACGGCTGATTGCCGCAAGTGCTTATCAAAAAATTTTTGTAATTAATTATACAGGAGATTTTGGTTTATTATTAGGAATCTTAGGTCTTTATTGGATAACAGGTAGTTTGGAATTATACTATAAGGGGAAAAACAAAAAGTTTAACAAAAAATTCCTTTTTCAGCAAAGAATTTGTAAAGCATGATCAAACACGTACCCTAGGGTGATAAGCAATATGGTACATGTTAAGACTTGGGGATTTGCCCATCCAAGTTGGTCTTGAATTCTTGATGCTTCATGGTAGGGTACACTGCTTTGCTCATGTGCTAAAAATTTAAGTCATACTTTTCGTCTGTTTTTGTGATCTTTTTTTCTTTTAAAGTGTGCTACCCAAGTTGAGGGTCATACCATCTCTACCTAAGGAAGGGCTTTTTATTTTCTTTTGATCATCTATCTTCTATCTATGGCTAGAAGAATATGTTTTTTCTTTTTCTTTTTTTTTTTTTTTGCTTCATGGGTTGGGTTGAATCCCACCGTTATGGTATGGAAGGAGCTAGTAGAGGGCTAGATCAAACTTTCTCGTCTTGATGCTAAGAAGAGGACCATGGTTTCTATTTTGATGAAGTTCACCTAGTTCGAGATCCATTAGCTTTTTGAAGAGTCAACTCTGGCTGAGCTTGGTTTGCCTCCTCCTATCTTTGGAGAATCTTCACAACTTGAGGAGATATAGGGTAGAGGCTTGTAGCTTACTCTTAGCCATTTCTTTTTCTCTTGAATTATGCTAACTACTTGGTTCCATTTTTTAGAAATGAATCATCCTTGGGTCAAGTTGGCAAAATCTAAGGAGCAAGCTATACAACGAAAGTGGTAAAAGAAAGGGTTGATTAAAGAGAAAGCGATCGAAAGGGCTTAAGTGCGGTTCAGTCCCACAACCTTGGTGCCGAAGAGGCGAGCACTTCAAATAGGGGCACCCTTTGAAGTTTTTGAGGTGATCCCTTAGCCGGCTTTAGCTTATTTCATGTTTGGTTTGTAACTTACATCCACACTATACTTGTGAGAGATGACTTTGCGGTTGATCCCAACATATTTATAGGGTTCCAAGTGAAGATATAAGTGTTCGCTCATAGAAAGGTCACCAAATTGTTTCTTTCTTCCTTTAATAAGGGTGTTCTTGATGTGGAATACCTTCTTGGAGTCTTCATCGATCGTGAAAATCGAGAGCTAGTCTTCAACTAATTTTCCTTGTTGTAGCTTGAACTCATTTTTTAGTAAAAATTTTTCATTACATGAGCTCATAAATTTAATATATAAAATTATATTTTAGTATATAAAATTTTAGCACTACGTTCATACAAAACTGGCTACTATCGGTAGCTTGATTTTGATCTAAGCCATCCATTTTCAATTGGACAGCTATGATTAATTTCTATTATTTTATTTTGAAAGCATGATAAATTTTTTTTTAGTCCAATCCTATGGCCATGATCATTACTATCCCCTATCATTTGGTTGTTCGCATGTTAAACTCAAAATGCAAGCTAGTAGATGCTATAAGTTACAAAGTTTAAATGCCATACATCTAGTGTAGGGGACCGGGACCCTTCCCTCTTCAAAAGAGGGCCACAGATGATATCATTTCAGCAAGTGGTGCTTGGCCCATGCTTTTAGTTCTTTTAAAATAAAAGAAAAGGAAATAATCATCCTCTAAGTGAGCATTTTGTGAGCTGAAACCACTAATAGACTTATCTTTCTGGATCACAAGATTTTTTTTTAGTAGGAACCATCAAGCATATATAGCAGCATCAAAGGAGTTTCTATGCGGTGTTCTTCCAACAAGGAGTAATATTCAGATCATCTAGGCTTGTAAGTCTTCAATTAGCCTTCCATAGAAATATTCAAACCTTAGGTTCAATGTGGCGCAGTTGAAATGAAAGGAGACCAGGGAATTCCGGCTGCGTCTCGCTCTCGATACGATCCATGCTAGGGTTCCAAGTCGGTCCAAATTAGCTGTTGGACGGCTTCCAAGTCTCCGATTTTATTGGCTCGCATTACCTCGATCCACATGCTGTCGCCTGACTTCCAGTAGAAAGCTCGAGACCATTCAATCTCATATTGAAGGTAGTGACTGAAAGACGAATTGAGAAACAAGCCCTAAAAGCACCCAATCGAACATCCCCAGCTATTGTCTTGCTGGCAGTAAGCAGTGGTCTTATTCTTCTTTCTTTATCTGGAGATCATTGGAGGTGACCGTACGCACGTTGCTCCATTATTTTCATAGTTTTTGCTAGGGTGCTCTATAACTTTTTTTTTTTTTTTTTTTTTGCTGTTTAATTTACTTGTAACGCATCGGATTCAATGAAAAGATAACTGATTGCACCAGTGGCATGTATGGTTGCTGCGTATAAACAAGTTAGGGTGAAGGAGTTTTTGCTATTCAATATGACTAGGGGATACAGGAAGGAGAAGCGATATCAAGGACCACCTTTAAAACATGAAAATAAAATCTTTTATTGTGGTGCTTAAAAACCTAAAATAGAATCAAAATAAAGGTTAGAGATAATAAAATTGAGCATGGTTCAAATCTAACATAAAAAAATAATTTTACATTGATCTTAAATGGGTCCGTATTGTAAACATATTGATACGATATAATTATGATGTGAAATAATTTTGTTGCCTTATGGATTGATCTTTCAATATGAATGTGATTTGTTTATAATTCATTTAATTGATGACATATTAAGTAAATCATGTTAAGCGAATCAAATCGTATCTATTCGTATTGAATTAATCATATTTACTTATGTTAAAATAAATTTATCACATTACTTTAATACAATCTATTTATTAAATATATTATGCATGCTACTTATTTGATATTCATGGCTTACTATATTATTTATTTGATAATTATATTATATTTTTTAAATTTTAATATAATTAATTAATTATACCGTATTAATCGTGATACTTAAGGGCTCATTTAGTTCTTACTGAATTTTGTTTTCCCGCAAATTAGAATACATGGTTCATGCTTTTAGGATCCATGAAAATACTCTGTTCCCACATGATTTAAATTCCTACATTTTATAGGAAATAAAAACTCATCGGTACCATAACATTTATTTTTCCACTGCAATATGTTTCTTTTTTCTTCCCAACGTATCTTTTTTTTCTATCATATATCTTTTTTTTCCAAATTAGCGGGCGAAAGAAGAATAGAAAAAATGCGAGGTAAGAATTAGTTGAGATCTTTTCTATAAATTGATGCTTGTTGTTTTGTTAATTTGATTTTTGATTCTAAATTTTTTTTTTTACTGTTATATTTTTTTTGAGGCATGTTTTTTTAGAGAGTTATAGAATTTTGGTATCTTAATTTTTTAAACTATTTTTTATAACCTCATGTATAGAAGTTAAAAAAATTAAATGGTAAAAAAATATTTTAAGAATTAAAAGGTATAATTAATATTTTGTGCTACTTTTCCATAAAAAAATTATTCAAATAAATGTGACAGTTTCATTCTTTCTTTAAAAAAATATTTATTTTTATAACATTTTATTTTTATCTTAAAGTTATTTTCTGAAACGAGCCCTTGATGAAGAGCAGAAATCCTTGTGGCGACTCAAAATATATATTCTTTTGCTTTCAAGACCTTGAGAACATCCAAAGCTACAAGGAGCGGATGAAGGTTCGAATCTGGTAAATGAATTTGTTTAGACCTTGAGGGATGAGAACGGATTCGGCACAAGAGAAGTTGGAGGAGAGGACGACATGTGCAAAGCGAAAAGAATTCATCGAGGAATAAAAAAAAAAAAAAAAAAAGCCCAACCGGGTAATCTCATCACTTGTCAAAGAAAACTATAAATGACTATGGTCGGTCAAGATTGGTTTTAGGAATAACGGAGGACGGCCTCGTAAACCCCTGCTCTCTTTCCTCTCCGCTGCCGCCCTTGCCTTCCGAGCTCGTTGTCGGAATTCTCTCAGAGCGGGTTGTCCTTATCTCTCTCTTAGAATTAGATATTAAAGCTTGGCAGCGATGGCGATGATGGTCAGTGCATCGCGGCGTCTCGGGGGCAGATCGAACATAGCATCAGCGTTGGTCGCAGGGATGGTTCGCTCGGAGTTTTCCCGGTCGCTATGGACGGCGTTCAGGGAGGAGAGGGACACCTTCGGGCCCATCAATGTCCCCGCCGACAAGTACGAGCCTCTGATCCCCAGTTGTTCTCGGTTCTTGGTTTGCTTCATTGTCTTTGGAGTGGTTTTGTTGACGTTTTTTGAGTATATACTGGGTTTTAGAAAAACTGGGTTTTAGAAGTTCGGTTTGGTGCTTCGAATAATTTCTCCTCTTTGTATGATTTTTTTTTTTTTTTTTTAATCTTCAGGTTGTGGGGGGCTCAGACGCAGAGATCTCTGCAGAATTTTGATATTGGAGGTGTAAGGGAGCAAATGCCAGAGCCGATCATTCGGGCGTTTGGCATCCTTAAGAAATGCGCCGCTAAGGTTGATATTTTTGGTTAATTATCAAGATATATCGCTCAAGTTTTTTTTTTTTTTTGAAATGTAACTTCCAATTTCAGTTGTCAAGACTTGGTTGCTCAGTTTGATCTGTTCTTAGTATGTCATTGACTTAATGTGCATTTGTTCGTTAAGTTTGCTCAATCAAAATGGAAGCAAAATAGTACAGGCAATTCATTGTATAATGAGGAAGAATCTTGGTGTTAAAATCTTGTTGTAGCTTGTAGGGGATTGGTAAAATCTAAGTCTTTCAGTGACATAGCATAGAAGCCTTGGTTGACTACTAGATCAACTATTGTATATGGACAAACATTTAGCATAAATTTGGTTTTCACAACACATGAGCTAAGTCGTAGAAGATAGATCATTGCAAGGGAAACGTGGCATCTTTTTTATTTTTAACCTTACCTTTGATATGCTGAAGTCAACCACCAAACACCATAAGGTAAGTCAACATTCTTATGTTTTATTCTTTCGCTGGTAGATGTGAGGTTCAGACTGTTTTTTTTTTTTTTTAATTTATTTATTTATTTATTTTATGGAAGAGCTTCAGACTGTCAACTGGTACATGTTAATGTTTTTTTTTCCTTTTTTTTTTTTTTAAGAATGGATATGAAAATATGTGGAATACTATTGCCTTGTGGAATGTATATTGGTCCCTTCCCATGAATCTTACTTGCCCAAGATTATAGCACAGAAACAATCTTAGATTGGTATTTTCATCTTTTGCTTTATTTCTAGTTAATATTATATGTGCAATATTGCATTAAAAAATGTCTTCTCCCTCTTTTTACTCTAAATATTCTTTTTTCTTACTTTTCTTTCTTTTTTTTTTCCTTCTTTTTTTCCTTTCCTTCTTTTTCTTCTCCCTTCTTTTATTCATTTACTTCTTCCTTTTCTTTCGTTATTTCTTTTCTTCTCTCTTCCTTTCTTTTTTCCTTTTTCATCTTCTTCTTTCCTTCTTTTCTTGTTTCATTTCTTTCTTTCCTTCCTTTCCTTCTTTCATTCTCCTTTTCTTTCTTCTTCTTTTCTTGCATAATTAGGTTTTGGAGTCCCACCACTATCTCGATCCTGTTTTCCATAAGAATGGAATGAGATGGCTGGGATACTCCTTATCCCCTTGGGACTTAAAAGCCCTGGATTATTATTTGCTGAGCGCTTTTTTTTTAAAAAAAAAAATCTGCACTTCTTTCGAATTTTAAGACACAAACCAATTCATCTTTATACGAGAGCATATCTGTTTCTGTATGACATATGAATAGAAAATTCAGCTAGTTGTTCTTTTCTGTCATCTTGTAAAATATACACATCATGTAAACTCACTACTATAGTGTCTCTCTTTTTTCCCCCTATTGTCAAGGTATAACCAAAATTTACATCCATAATGCATGGAAATAATCATTTTTTCCTGCATTTAATTTAGTGTCTAAAGTTCATCTAACATTCCAGTGGTAGATGTTTTCTTTGTCCACACTTAAGCTGTTTTTGTTGATAGAGCTTGACTTTGTGGCTTTTAAATGAGGTGTATGACACAGAATATTCTACTGCAGGTAAACATGGAATATGGTCTCGATCCATCTATTGGGGAAGCAATTATGCAAGCTGCCCAAGAGGTTGCTGAGGGAAAATTGAATGACCATTTCCCACTTGTCATTTGGCAAACTGGCAGTGGCACTCAAAGCAATATGAATGCCAATGAGGTTTGTATGGAAAGGCTCAAATTCCTATAGCTTTCTCTATGAATTAGTTTTGTTTACATATTAAATCTAACTTCTTGAATAACTTACGTAGACATAATATAAATGCATGATTGTACAAGCGAACAAAAGATTGTAGCTATAGTACAAGAAAATCTTATGTTAAAACAGAAAAATGATTTTGATGTCTTAATGGGCTTGGTGACCTTGCAAACTATTTGGAAGGGAATAACAGTGATGTTTTATTCTAGTCGACAAATAACTCAGTCGAAGCAGAACTTGAGTCTTATTAGAATCCATCCGTATTGACTACAAAAGAGGACATTTTCTTAAATTGCCGCTGAGTAGTGGTGCAGATGGGGAAGTATTCACACACCTGGCTTGCAGATTAATGCTATCTTCTCTACATGCCGCTTTGACCTTGGTGCTGCATGTGTGCACATGTTTGGTGTCAAGACGTTTATGTGTACCATGCATTTCTATTTTGCCATTACTAACAAACAAGTGGTATCATATTCAATTCCATCATGTTAAAGCTGTTATAGTGTCTATATGCCTCAATGATGTTTGTCCATGTGTATTATTGTACATGATCGGTAATTTATTAGGCATGGTCAGTAATTTACTTAAGGCCATGAGAAGCACGACAATCCCATGGTCTTCTTCTGTAAATTGATGCATTTTTTTGACAGTCATCACTTTGTTTTCCCTGTATTTCTGATTGATTATGGACTTGTTTTCAATATACAGGTGATTGCAAATAGAGCAGCTGAGATCCTTGGCCATAAACGTGGAGAAAAGTTTGTACATCCAAATGACCATGTCAACAGGGCCCAATCTTCAAATGATACATTTCCTACTGTAAGCATATATTTGCTAAACAAAAATTTACTGTGCTTTTGTGAACTATACACTATACATGATTTATAAATTCCAGTAGTTCCATGTTTTAATACTATGATATGGTTGACTATTACCAAGAGACCATGTAACATGACCCGTTTGTGTTCATTTTGCCTGTGGGAGGCTTTCCTGAAATTCTAAAGATGCTTTGTTTGATTTTTGCAAATGGTTATTAAAATTAAGTGGATTATATAGGGTTTTAGACCTCTTGCGATGTCTCACAGTATATATCATACCAACATATCCTATTACTTTTTGTGACTTGAGTAATTTATATCTGGCGAAATGTCTCAAAAGGCGATACCCATTTTTAATGCATACCTTGTTCTGCTAGACTATTTTGTGGCTACATGCTAACTAGAGGTGTGCTTTCTCTTTTCAGGTTATGCACATAGCTGCAGCTGTAGAAATCAACTCAAAGTTTGTACCTAGCTTGAAACAGTTGCACAGTTCACTTCACTCCAAGGTTGAGATTTTTTTCTGTTACCTTCTCCAGATAATATTATTCAAATCTTTAAATTGCAAAATCTCTTTCATTTCTGTTAGGGGTAGTTGCAAGTTGCATAACATAAACTCTGTCATTTGTACTTGATTCTTGAACATCTGGGTGATGTTTAATTAATTATTTTTAAACATAAATAGTTGATCCCGTAACTTCAAAAATTATCATAAGTTTTATGCATAATGAATTCTTTGTGCCAATACTTTCTCATCTAGAACTGAATTTACGTATGTCTAACCTAGCATTCATTTGCTATGTTTTTGCCTCATCATTATCATCTCTGTTACACTTAAAGTACATAGCTCAGTCTTTTTTGATGCCCAAAATTCTAACAGATAGTAAGTCTTGAAGTCTTATGGCTATCACTCTACCCATGGTTCCATACTTCAGACAAGTCATTGCCCCCTTATGTTGTTTTCATTTTTATATAGATATGATTAAAATGAATTCCTAAATGATACATATGTGCTTTAAGAGGCAGGCAAATTAAATGATCAGGTAGGGGGGAAAAAATTGTGGAGGCTGTTGCATTTTTCTTGGGACTTGTATTCTTCTCTCTCTCTCTCTCTCTCTCTCTCTCTGATTCTGACATATTAGCCTATCCTGATTTATTCTTTATCTCTTTTTTTCCAGTCTATTGAGTTCAAAGATATTATCAAGATTGGGCGTACACATACTCAGGATGCTACTCCTTTAACTCTAGGTCAAGAGTTCAGTGGGTATGAGACACAGGTATCTCTATAATTTGTTACTCTACTGCCTTTTCATTTCCAGTGTTTATGGCAAAATGTCGTTATCTCGATCATTTAACAGTCATGCAGATTCTGCCATTAATTTGTACAACTCTGTTGGCAGGTCAAATATGGTATTGATCGAATAACAGATACTCTGCCTCGCATGTATCAGGTAAGCTACTTGATTTTTTGTCTGTACAAAAAAAGATTCTTTGCTTGACTGCACTTTCTCATTGAACTCTCATTTTGAGCTTCGAGCAGCTTGCACAAGGTGGCACTGCTGTTGGAACTGGATTAAACTCAAAAAAAGGGTATGTTTTATTAAAGAGCATCCTTTTTTCGTGCTTATGATTCATGTGATTTCACAATTTGGTGATCTTTTGATGTGATGTATCAGTTAGGTTGTTGTCTCCTACCCATGATTATGTCTTGTCATGTGATTCTGGTGATTTTGCCAATTTGATGACCTTATGACCCAAAGCATCATTTATGTTGTTTTCCTCTACACATTATCATATCTTGTCATGTGTCAATTGAGCTGTTGTTACTCAAGTCTTGATACTGAAAAGATTTTGAGGGAAGTACAGAATTTTCTCAAGTACCCACACATCTATGCCAACATACCTTGTGTGCATTCTACTAGAATAAATCTTCTTATAAGATTTGGGTATTGTGTTGGCTAATATAGTCTATTGAGTATATTCTCTTCTGTCTTTCCTCTTCAGAACCCTTCTTTCCTCTCCCTGTTACAACAATTTGTCATTTTAGTTGGTGTACTTACTAATGTTTTAGGTTTTACTTCAACTAACTTGTTTCACTTATTACATTGTGCTACTTTCTTAAGGCAGATATGATCTAATGCTGTTTTATATTTGCATATCATTTCAGATTTGATGTTAAAATTGCTGCTGCAGTAGCTGAGGAAACCAATCTTCCATTTGTCCCGGCAGAGAACAAGTTTGAAGCGTTAGTTAGTATTCATACTTTTTCTAAATATGTGTGTGTGTGTGTGTGTAAGAGGGAGGCTCCTTTTTCTTTGTGTCAGCGAACCTTGAGTGCCATCTATCTAGCATCTACTGAATAAACTAGATAGCATGTTATCATGCGAATGCATGTGTTATTGATGGAATTTAAAATACAAGTAATTTGTTAGATTATGAAATAATATTTTAAATTAAACAACTTGTTGAGTTCTGAATAGTTATTCCTTTGCCATAGCTCCAAGAAATCTCTGATTGATTTCTGGGATAAACTGCCAATTTATGGCAGAATAATTTTACACAGATTTGTAGATCGGAGAAGAATCATTTTCACTGTGGTTTGCAATTTGCATTCACTACACACATCTTTTATCTGCTTTCAAAAGGTGCATTTTATTAGCAGCTAAAATTTTTGGTTCATATTTCTTGCAAATCTATTCATCTATTTCTGAAACTCATTGGTGATTTGAATTTATTCGTTGTTCTATTCATATCGTGGTTCATGCCATTGTTTGTTTCTTTTCCAACAAAGCTGACCGCTTTATCATTTCATGTATTACTACAAAGAAAATGTGAAAGCAATTCAATGTCAGACTCCTAAGTGCAGATCCAATTGCTTTTGTATATTTTTTAAGCTGTAGTATTTGTGTTCTTTTATCATTATCTCATAGATGCTATTGATTCTCTGCCACTTATTCTGTGCCAGGCAGCACATGATGCTTTTGTTGAATCTAGTGGAGCCTTAAACACAATTGCTGCTTCTCTTATGAAGATTGGAAATGACATACGACTTTTGGGAAGGTAATGACTTTCTGTAATTTTATATATGCATATTCATATGCGCCTCTGTTTTGTTTTGGGCTACTGGTTTTTTTCAGGAACTGACAGTCTTTTGGTTTTTTTTCCCCTTCTCAGTGGTCCACGCTGTGGACTGGGTGAACTTATCCTACCTGAAAATGAACCAGGAAGCAGTATTATGCCTGTATGTACCTTTCCTGGAAAATCTCTTTCTCTCTCCCTCTCTCTCTCTCTCTCTCTCTCTCTCTCACGCACGCGCACGCCCGCACACACACACAGCTAGACCTAGTAGGTTGGGAAGAAAGCCACATGTTGAGTTTAAGGCTCTGTCCGAGTTAGTTCTGCCAAAAGATCTCTTTAGTAATTTCTCCCCTTTCTTGGGTGCTAAAATTCAGTAGTAGGTGACATGTTCTGAAGGTCTTTCTGTATGAATCTTTGATCTTATATCTTTTGCATGCATTGTACCTTTCATGTTGTGACTGGCAAGTTATCTTTTTGTTACAGGGGAAGGTTAACCCTACTCAATGTGAGGCGCTCACCATGGTCTGTGCTCAGGTGAGCTCTCTTTATTTCTCTTGTTATTAAAATATGATTAGTTGGATCGATCCTCCAAAGCAGTTGTTTATCAAATTCTTACTAGTCACATTAAATTAATTGTTAAAAATATTTATAAAGCACTAGAATTGATAAATGCATCCCGACAAATTAAGTCATATGCGGAATTATGTGCCATACCCATGGTTAGTGCAGTATCATACCTCCTGTGCTTTCTAAAACCTTGATTCATAACCCATGGGAAATCACAGTTTGTCAAGAATTGACCCATAATTTAATTTAGGTCGGGCCAAAACTGATCATTTTCATCTGAACCACTGAAATTTCCCAATGATGGACTGAAACTTGTCAGTTTTAGCTGAAACTGACCAAACCCACTGAAAGAAAACTTGGTTGTGGATCCCTTATGAAGTTTCAGCGTGAGCAAAGATGCTTCGGCTGAATGGATTAATTTAGGCCAAACTTGATCTATGTCAGCTCAAACATATTGGTTTAGGTGAAAACTTCAAAGTTCAGACCTTGGTTATTGTTTGGATAAGTTCATCAGCATATCGTCGTAAAACTTACTTTTATTTGAGCATAATTAAACTAGTTCCTTTTTTTGGTGCAGGTGATGGGTAATCATGTTGCCATTACAGTGGGTGGATCCAATGGTCATTTTGAACTCAATGTTTACAAGCCCTTGATTGCTAGTGCTCTTCTTCGAGTATGTTCTTTTAATCATAATTTTTATTTGAATCATCAAAACTTTGATGGACTTAATGAATTTGTTGCACTTTAGTCAATCTTGACTGGATATATCTAAAAAGGTTAAAAAGAAAAAGAGAATTTGACTGTGTTTTCCAAAATTTATATGAAGCAAAGGGTGATTTTATTTTTCTTTGCAGTCTCTGAGGTTGCTGGGGGACGCAGCCTTATCTTTTGAAAAGAACTGTGTCAGTGGAATTAAAGCAAACCGTGGAAGGATTTCCAAGTTGTTGCATGAGGTAAATTTTGGTGCATCAAATCTTCATCATAATGAATCTCTCCATGGTTTTAGATATCTAACTGATAATTTCCTTCTTTGTTCATGGATCTCAAACAGTCCCTGATGCTTGTTACATCTTTGAACCCTGTAAGTTTGCTTGGTACAATCGCTGTTTGTGGCTTTCTTGCCTGGCAACTGTAACACTCAATGGTGTCATGACTTACATATGGTCATCATTTTTTTTAATGCAGAAAATTGGCTATGATAAAGCTGCTGCTGTTGCCAAGAAAGCTCACAAAGAAGGGACTACACTGAAGGTGTGATGATAATATACTGTCATCTTATTACTTTTACACATTCAGCAATGCGTTTTTGTTAGAGTTCCAAAATTTGCATGTGAACTATATAACTGCTTATGTAAGGACCTCTGTTCATTTCTATATTGGTAATTATGTGTACAAACTTATAATCAATGCATAACATAAATTTATTTTCATCACATGTGAACTATATAACTGCTTATGTAAGGACCTCTGTTCATTTCTAAATTGGTAATTATGTGTACAAACTTATTATCAGTGCATAACATAAATTTATTTTCATCACATAGGTGGTGAGTGTTGCCTTATTATTGTTTAGTCGATTGCTTCATTTACACGTGTTTCTTGTTGTTGAGGCATCCTATAATGT
The DNA here is from genome assembly GCA_017589505.3 of Metroxylon sagu. Lineage (NCBI taxonomy): Eukaryota > Viridiplantae > Streptophyta > Magnoliopsida > Arecales > Arecaceae > Metroxylon > Metroxylon sagu. Next base: position 2,907,267 of record JACVBY030000663.1, read on the forward strand.
ATTTTCTTGCATGGCAAATGTTCCATGTACCCTTCGTATTCAGGCTCAACTATATGCAATACCATAATGAGTTTTTGACGGAATCCATCTTCAGAAACATAAACTCATGTCTTAAAAAAATAAAAATTAGGTCCATGGCACCTATTTGATCCATAATCACTTGAAAGTGGAACCATGATCACAATTATTATTGAACTAGGTCTTTTTCAAACTACTACACAAGGTTTGTATTAACATGTATCAACCATATCGTACCGTAAGGTATCAGTACGATACTGGATTTCAATCGGTATGAATGGAATTGCTCTGAATCGAGTTAAACCAACTGCACCGCCTAGTGCCGACCCATAACGTCTAGCATCGAGTGGTATTATAGTTAAGAGAGAAAAAAATAGGCACCCTATCTCGGTACAGGATGCATACCATACCATACGGACCGATACCGTACCGAACTAGTAATATACCCTTATGAGTTTCAGTATAGGTTTTGCGGACCTTGCTACCACATAATCAAACTAGATCTCCCTTGATATATAATTTTCCTATAGTGAAACTCGCAACTCATTGCTTCTTTGAGAAGAGTGCCTTACTAATCCTGTTACTAGACTTTGAGGAATGTCATGAGTCCATGGTGATGAAGTTTAATGAAGTATTCATAATCAGATGCTGTTCATCAAGTATTAAAGTAGTGGTTCCAGTAAGTTAGCTGGCTCATTTCACCAAAAGTTTTCCTTTTAGACATCAGATACAGATCCCTTGATTTCCAAACTGATGTTGACTCGATAGATTATCAGTCCACACCATTTGTGATCATTCGATAAGATGCTTTGACAGCCAATTAGTGTACTAATAGATACTGAAGGGTATGCTGGTCTTCAGTTGAGGTGAGAAAAGAAGGGGTATATGTTGTATGAAAATTTTTGTACATGTTCTGTTGATCCACTCTGGACAGATGATGATGTTGCTTTCTCCCTATGTGCTTAATGGTAAGTTCTAAGCACGTATCATCCTTTTAAGTTAAAAGTTTGTATTTAACAAATTTCCAGCATAGCGTTTGGATTATGATAGCTGCCTTTTAACAAGAGCTTGACTGCTAAAGTTGTAGCTCTTTTAGAACTTTTTCCGCATGAGTAAAACATTTTATTGGTAGCTTGTTTTGTTAAAATGTTTTCATTGGGCTGAGAAGAGAACAGAGAGGCCTACTTGGTGGTGGATTTGGCAATGGTTGAGATGTTTTGTTGTCCAGAGGGTCAGGTGGGTGTGGGAGAGATGGAGAATGGGAGGGTTGACAGAGGGGGTGGTCTGGTAGGGGAGAGAGGAAGAGGGGATCAGGGTGGTTATTATGTAAATGAGTAATATCATATATAGTATATAGGTTTTATTACCAGGTGTATGGGTTCTGCTGGGCATGCACGTATGTCTCAAGTACGTGTTTGCCTTGTGTGACTGCATGCAGTGCATCACGATCATAGAGCAGCGTGGTTAATCCTGGGTGGACGCTATCAATGTTACACTCCGGTAATATGTAATGAAAAATGAAGTGGAAGCTATCTAAATTCTTGCTGAATCCTGAGTCTAGTCTTATGTAATCGCCTGTTACTTTTCGTTTATTCATGTTTTTTTTAGTGTATTATCTGAAAACCTTTTTCTTTTCTACAGGAAGCTGCATTGAACCTGGGAGTCCTCACAGAAGAAGAATTTAATGAAATTGTGGTGCCAGAGAAAATGATTGGCCCTTCTGATTAACAATATATAAAGAGTTTTCCAGCTAATGATGCTCCTAACCTATTAGGTTGGAAGTACCATTGTTGCACTCATTCTTTGCCTTTGCTCTGGGTTGCAGCCAGGTGTGAGAATTATTTCAGCTCATATGAGCTATGCATTACAGCTTCTCAAATGCTTATGAGGGAGCTCATTTACATTTGTATCAGTCATGAAAGCAGTATGAACTGCTTTGGATGACAATCATCAGCTAGGGAATAATATATCATCCACAGAAGTGGAATGAATGGATATTTTCCTGTTATGTTTTTTTTTTTTTTTTTAATTGGTTTTTCTGGGTCTTCCACCGAAGTAAAACGAAGCATAAATTTAACTCGCCTACTAGGCAACAGATCGTGTTCGGTGAATCATGTTGAAGATCTTAAGCAGCATCCCAGGTCACTGTTCCAACTCAAGATTTTACTGTGAGTTATTTGCTTATTTACTGGAGGAAATGCTGAGAAAATAAAAATCAATTTCACAGCAGGAATAATTTTTGATTGTCAAACATCTTCATTTCCATCTTCATTTCATATTCTTTCATATATCAAAAGACGACAAATTCTTTTGGTCATCTGTAGAAAAACTTTATTAATTAGATGGCTCAAATTTTTGGATTTTGCTGGAAAAATAAAAGGGGACCCTATTATCGATTTGAGGGAAGGGCATGGTTGTAAATCTCAGATCGGATTGGCTGGTCCGATAGGTGGATCAGTAAACTGGATTTCTAATTAGTCTGATATTACTTGTACAGCTAATACGATCATTGAACTAATAAAATTGGATCCTTTTTTATATCTTTCAAAATTATTTTTTAATCAGTATAATTTAAACATCGATGCTACTCTTATAATGTTTTTTTTAATCTTTTAGATTTAAATCTTTCTTTCTTCGATCTAGCTTTCTCTCATCTCTCTATTTTTGTTTTTTCCTCTCCTAACTGTTTTTGGAAGGTTTGGCAGGTTTCAAGTGTTTTTTCTAAAAAAAATTAATTTGAAGTATTGGTATAGATATTATATTTATTATAGTTTAAATAACTTAATTTTAAAGATTTAAATTTTAAAGTTATCAAATTAGTTATCTTTATTTATCATTATGGATTATATTATTAATTTTAATTATGTTTTAATATTCATATGGTCTAACTATTAATCTACTAGCTGGATCATTGGTCTAGCCCAATGCCTAAACCCGTTCTAATGGTTATGAAAAGAGACTATATTTGCTTATTATTTAACTATTTATTAGAGAAATTTATCTTGGGCTCTTTTGGTGGAGGTTCCCGCTGCTATAGATATTATTTCCTCTTAAGAACTAGGTTAGCGGGGACAAAATTGGGTGAGGACGGGATCGATGGGAATATTTTTATTTGCAATTGAATTTTATTATATTCATCCATTGCCTTGGACATTTCTGTCAACAATTTAATTAGACTTTATTCATTCATTTTCACTAAGTGGACAGTCGATGCCTGATTTAAATCAAGGATAGAGGCATAATAATCTAATTAATATTATAATAACTTTAAAAAAAGAGAGTAAACGTAAAAAGAAAAGCGTATTAATTTTATATTTTTATATTTTATTTATTAATTTATATATTTTTAGTAAAAAAATATTATTTTAAATGTGTTTGAATGTTACAAACTGAAGCTGCAACGAGTACTTTATTTTCTCGAATTCTTTACCGAGGAGCGGGACGTCCTCCAATCAAGCTGAGTGGTCGTCACAAGGGGTCCCAAAAATTTAAAAAAAAAACGGATTATAGCAAGAATTTTGTTATTAAGTAATTTTTTGGTGAGAGACGGTAAGTCCAGTTTCATGATGGCTATTGATTCTTGTTAAATGATCTTATATATATATATATATATTTATATATTTGGCTTTGTTATGATTACTAAGGCCTTATTATTTGATAAAAATGTTGTTAAAGCTTTTGATGGTAAAATATTTGAAGATAAAACTTTTGTAAAAAGTTATTTAGTATTTGATCACTATATTTTTTAAATATTATAAAACATTAAATTTGTTAATAATAAAATTAAGAAAGTACTTTCAAAATGAAAAATGATAAAAAACATTGTATAGGACTTTTAATTATCTAATCATTTGCATTATCAAAAGTTATTATTATAAATTATTCTTGATTTATTATTATACATATTGTAATAATATTAAAATATATTATATTATAGTATAAAAATATAATAATATTTTAATATAATAATAATTATGATATATTATTAAAAATATAATTATTATTTAATAATATAATATTAAAAATATTTTAATATATTGTATATTATAAAAGTTATAACAAAATAAGAAGTAGACTTGGCTACATTTGAATTCATCCATTTTCTTCATTCTTTAATTCACATAGTTTATCAATTCAAACGATAGAAAAAATAAAAAAAATAAAGTAGATCTGTTTGGATTTAAAAATGAAAAAGATGTCTAAATTTTGAATTTAATCACATTCGAATATAACTAAGTTTATCTTAATAAAATATAATACAATGATATTATAATAACACTTAATTAATCATAATATATTATATTATTTTAATTATATTATTTTATTAAATTTAGCTATTTTAGTGGTCCAAATCCATGGCCTTCAAATTTATTGAAAATAGGTTATCCAACTAGATTTTTTTTGAAAAAGTTTTCAAGTTGAGTTTTTATTATTATTATTATTATTATAAGTAGAGCCTCTAAAAATTTTTGTGCTAAAAGTATTTATTTAGTTCTTAGTAAACATTCTAAAATAACTGAAAGTACTTTCACCCCTTCGATGGAAGCCTAAATTTTCTTGCAGTAAAATTTAATAGCAACATTGTTAACTGCTTCAAGGCAATTAATGATCCCCTAATTGCCACTACCTACGTTCTCATCCTCCATACCTCAATGTTTTGCTCCAAAAAGTTAGTGATCCAATCTTTGATGTTGCCATGATTTGTAAATGCCCAAATTTCTTTCACCCCTCACTTGTCCGCGTCAAGAACGAGTAAAAAGAAGGCATGTTGATAGAATATCCACAGGAATATTTCATGATCCAACTCGCCGTCTCCTCCTATTTGCAATTAATTTTAAAATTTTAGCTAATAGCCAGCATCAGCCATCAAAACAAGCACGTCAAGTTCTTGATTAGACTGGATATCGGTGGACAAGCGTGGTCCATCCACCCGGAAATCCACCACTTCATCAAGAATATAAATAATAAAAGAAGCTTGATGAATACTTCCTCCTTTTTTTTTTTTTTTCAAATCAGATGCATGCACTCTATCCAATTCAAGGGGCGTGCATCCGCTAAAAAAATGCATGAAATTATCCAAATCATAAGATCAAATGGATCAATTAACTCAATGTAAGTTCAATTGGCCACTTCATCCTAATCCACCCAAAAAAATAAAAAAAAAAACTTGGCAGGGCCCACCAAACGTGTGGTGCACGATGTTCACAAAAAAATATGTTGCCGTCCGAGACCGAAACCTAAAATCGAGATAAAGAGGGAGAACGGAGGCGCATTAGATAGATCCCGACGCGTCACGGCGTCATGGACTTCTCTTCCACGCCGCAGTTCAGCGGGCCCCGCCTTGGAGCGTAAAACCATATCCCTTGTGATGATGCTCGTCGTGCGTCATCTTGTCGGCGCGGTGCGTATATTTTTCACCCTCAAATTATTGCTCATTATCCGCTATCTTTTCGAAACGCTGCATTTCTAATGCCGGATTATATCGAGTGATTAGAATTGACTAAATAGATTGGAGGTGATACGTTAGCCTATAATAAAATATTAAAATGATTCGCTAACTATTTTATTAATTTTAATTTATATAATAAATAATTAAAAAAATATAATATATTTTTTTTAATTAAAAATTTTAAGAGAAAAAATAAATTTTGAACAGATGTTTTGAAGATCAAAAGTACATTATTTTTTTCTTTTTTATGATCAGTAATTAATTAGTTCACCTTAAGAAAAGCTAGCTGTGATAAATTATTTAAATTTATTAATTATATATAAATACCAATTTGTTACACACACTACACATTTTAGTATCAATTTTTACATAAATTTTAATATATAGGTTGATTTTTTTTTAATTTTAATTGAAATCTATCTAATGAAGATTTTAACAACTATTAGTTTTCATCGTTAGAAAATAACTATCAAAATGATTGATGGAGAACAAGCATTCTGGACTTTTTTTTTTTTTTTTTTAATCTCTTTAATAGTTATTTTGAAGGGAACTTAAGAGCTTGCTTAAAAGTAGCTGTTGGCTTCAGAGCTATATCATATAACTAACTGCTAACGACCAAAATATTATGTGGTGCTGGTAAAACTTTATATAAGAATTTATCAAAATATTTTTTTAGAAAGATATATAAAGGTTAAAAATGCAACAATAATAATAATAATAATAATACGGAAGGTGGAATCTTTATGGCCGCGCAAAAAGCCCGTGGCCAGCGAGGCACGGCGCCGGTGATCCAAAAGGACGGATTAGGAATTCTCCAAGTAGTATTATTACAGGCGCCTTCTTCACCAGTGTCCGCATGCTAGGTTCCAATACCCGCCGCTTCCAGAACTTGGATCCGCAGTTCCCTCGATCGATCGCCCCCCGTCCCGCTCCTAAATCCGGGATCCAAACTCCAAGAAATGGAGCTTCTTTCGTGATTTGATCGCCGTCTCGGAAGGGGAATTCGTGGGGGGAAATCCGATGGCGACGGCGACGATGGCAACGGCGGCCGGGATGGCGATGCTGCTCTACTTCGTTCTCAGCCGGCGGCTGGCGGCGAAGGAGACGGAGGAGGACCGCGGGGACGTGTCGAGGACGGGGAGGGCGGGGAGGAGGAGGGTCGCACGGCGACTGGGACCCGCCCAGCCACCGGCCACGTGGCGGGAGGCGGTGGCGACGCTGGCGGAGACGCTCCGGTTCACGTACTCGGAGACGCTCGGGAAGTGGCCGATCGGGGACTTGGCCTTCGGGATCAAGTATCTCATGAGGCGGCAGGTGAGTGGGCTTTTGGATCTGCCTGTTTGGACTCTGGCATCAGTCTAATTTCCTTTTTATCTTTTTTTTTTTTTGTAATTTAACGCCACGGATCTGATTCTTTTGTCTGGAGTTCCATTATAAATAATTTCAAGTTTTTAACAGAATTAGATGTTGGAAGGGACCATTTTGACTATTATTTTGAACCTACTATGAAGGAAATGAAATTTTCATCCGTCAGTATGTAAATTTCTTAATTTTATAAACGTTTGAAAGATTTATGTTTTCCGGCTATAGATTGTTCGTGTCCTCAATATGAGGTATGCTAAGGAGAACAAGGAAATGCTAAATTGGTTTAGATAATGTGTTGGTTTGACAGCCCAAGTTTGTGATGGAAAATATTTATATATATATTTATTTATTTATTATGGGCTGTTGACTGTAATGATATAATTGGCAATGTATATGAGCTTTTTTACTTGTTCTTAGTTGCTTTTGAGTTGTCATGGGATAATTCACCTTATTTTGTTTTGTGTGAATTCATAAATGTTGGTAGTACAAAATTCATGGCTGATACATATTCATAAATAGATAATTCACCTTATCATTTTTTTTAAAGAAAATTTAATTGATGTTTGAACCTAAAAGACAGGAAAACCAAGAAAAACTTTTATTATTGACAAGTGCCCTCTTGGTGGCGTCTTGTTTAAAGAATCTAATTGCTGCATGGCATACAAACAGTTAATTGCTCAGTTGGCCTTTTAATGAACTTCATGGATCTTGAACATCATTCTATTTTGCTAGACTGGTGACCTTATTATAGCATAACATTTATTGCAGCAGTGGATGTTGCTTCCATTGAATGATGTTACTTATGTGAAATTTCATCATATTGTAACCTATTACATACAATTTCAGGGCAATCTGCATGTTGCAAGTATATATGCTGGCAGTAATTGTGTACAGCTCAAGGGCCCTGAGATTATGGCTGAGCTGATTCATCTCCAAAGGTTATTGAACCTGTGCATGCTTTTCTCGAAGAAATCATTCCCAGTCTTTTTGGAATCTGCAGGCTATGCCCTAGAAGATGTTCTCCTTCAAGAGCCTAAGGCGGGGGTGCGTAAGTATTAAATAGCTTTGCTACATATCTTTCCTTTTGCAGAAAATTGATTGCTTAGATGTCGCAGGACATTAACTTACTTGGAACTTCTAGCTATCCCCATTGGAGTTATGGTCATTTTCCCTAAATAACTTTTCCATTCTATGCAGCTTTTGAAGCCTGCCTTCACGATTCTTTGCGATAAAAGTTCAAAATGCTTTCTTCTTTTAATACGAGGGACTCATAGCATTAAGGATACTCTGACTGCTGCAACCGGTGCTGTGGTCCCTTTTCACCACTCGGTTTTAGATGAGGGTGGTGTTAGCAAGCTAATCTTAGGTTATGCACACTGTGGAATGGTTGCTGCAGCTCGTTGGATTGCCAAATGTACTACTTCATGCCTCCTTAAAGCAGTTAGGCAGAATCCAGATTACAAAGTCAAGGTATAACCATTTTGACTTCCTTATGACTTCAAATTCTAGATTTATTTTTTTTTTTAATTCATAATTGCATCTTAGATGGGAAATTTCTGAATCCTGATCATTTGTGTTCTAAGCTGAGCAAATGACTATATATTTATTTAGTAATTCTTTTTTATAATTAGATAATACATCTTGTTAGCATTTTAAATGATGATTATAGATTGACAAAATTTACTATACTTACATCAGGATTGTTTGTTGTTTAATATAATGTTCCATACGGTTGGTTGGGTTGAACATAGAATGAGAAGGATATCCATAGAGTAGATAATATGAGGGAGAAAAAAGCCTATTTGATTAGGTGCACAAGAGTAGAGTAATGGAACTTTTTTTTTTTTTTGGGTGGGTGGGCGGGGGAGGTCCATATCAATGATTAGATTCAGAATCACTATTTGGCTTAGTGATATTTCAGAAGTAGAAACTTGAGATAGACATGTTCTAAAAGGCAAACATGTTAGGCTGTTGTTGCAATTGCAAATTTCTGCTGAGGGTATTAATTATAATTCCTTCATCCTCATCCTAATAGAAAATAAGTGGGAGTGAGAGCCTGATTTCCTGCAAAGAGAGAACAAGGAGAGCTCTAAGGATGATTACAAACACTTTTTTGTTCTATAGAAGGGAGAGAAACCCGCCCAAAACTTGGGAATGAGAAAGAAGTGGCCATTAAGCTTGGGGGGGGCACGGTGTGGGTGGGTTTGGAGCGGTCGGGAGGTCGAGTTGAATGGGTGGGGTTGGGGGTGGGTGGGTAGGCTTGTAGCATCCATATCAATTATTAGATTCAGAATCACAATTTGGCTTAATGACTCTTTAGAAGTAGAAACTTGAGATAGACGGGTAGCCTAGAAGGCAAACATGCCAGGCTGTTGTTGCAAATTTCCAATTAGGGTATTAATTATGGTTCCTGATAAAAAATGAATGGGAGTGAGAGCAGGACTGGTTGCAAAAAGAGAGGAGGAGAGCTCTAGGGATGACCACAACCACCTTTTTTGTTGAATAGAATGGAGGGAAACCCACCTAGAACTTGAGAATGAAAAGGAAGTGCACAAACAGAAGCAAAATACAAAGAAGGAAGAGGATGAAGAAGTATGGGGTCACATAAGGGAAGGGAAACAGAATAGGGGTGGTAAGGGAGACATGATGATTACTTTTAACCACTATTTTCCATGAAGCAAACTTATAGACCTAGGTATTGTGAGTTCAAAACATGAAAACAGCCTCTTTGCAAGAGGAGATAAGGCTGCTAATATTTGAGCCTTCTCAGACTCTGCAATGACATGAGCCTCGTGCGCTAGGACGTTCCTTTTTATGTAATAAACTTATGAACTACTGCAATGGATGGGGTTGAGCTTACCTTGATGATATAATTTCCGGAAACTACAGGTGATGAAAAGTTCAGCCATATGACCATCTATAGCTATATATAGATGTAAATTGATGATAATAAGAGCACAACACAAATTTGGCAAATGAAAGTAAACAATTTCAGGTATAATAATTTCAAGCAGCTAGTGTTACTGTTATCTCATTTATTCAGGTCCTCTTATATATTACACAAATTCTTCACCAGATCATCCATCTTTACATCTTTTACCATTGCATTTTGATTTGCATCTCTATTTTTGGGACTCTTAAACTTGTTGATGTAATTTTAGTTACCAAGCCCATAATTCAGTGTTCTCAATGACATGATCTCTTATTGGGGGGATATATCTGAGACTCCAAGATAGCGTTTATTTGAGCTCTGGCCTTCCCAGACATGACAGACATCTGCTGAACATACTCAATTTAGTCATTCTTTTTACATGCCCTTGTAGCTTCTTACTGCAGCAGACTGATTCATGCAAAGTAGCTGTTCTTATTACCATTTTTAAAATGCCTAATAATTTTCATTATGAGGACTGTCACTTTGGGGTACCACCTAGTTAGCACTATTATCTGAATCAAGATAAGAGAAATATATTCCATTTTTATTTTGCTTTAACTGCTATGAACTTTGAACCCTATCAGAGGAGCAACCTTTTTGTAAAGTCAATGCGTTGAAATATGAGGATGGCATGAAGTATCTTTTGTTCCTTTATTTATAACTAATATGTGCTTTTATTTAAAGAACTCTGATTTTTACCATAGAACTCTATAAGTTCTATGTTTTTATTTGCAGAATATCAAGTGATCTTACACTTTGTTTAAAATGCCAGATTGTCGGGCATTCATTGGGTGGTGGCACTGCTGCACTTTTAACATATATTCTTCGGGAACAAAAAGAATTTTCTACAAGTACTTGCATTGCATTTGCTCCAGGCATGTGTCCTCTGTGTGCTGTCATTGCATTTTGATCCGTTACATATGTATATTGATGCATCTGTTTTTTTATGTAAATGCATGTAGATATGCATTTGTTTCTTCTTCAACATTGTGTATAATCATTCATTCATTCAATTGGAAACTTAAAGAAACCATCCGATGTCACTTTCATTGTCTTAGCTTCAGAAAACCTTATAATGAGAACCTTTTAAACTCTAGAACATGCCAAAAGAATTCAAAAGCTTTCTACTGGTTTAGTAAAGTTTAGCTAAGTTCTTTAAGGAATTATTGCCATTACCTTTTCATGTGTTCTTCCTTTTTCCCCTTTTCTGTTATGCCTTGTGGACTCGTTTTCCCAATAACAACCGGAAGCAGTAGCTTGTTTCCCTTTTACACCTGTTTATGATTTTTAATGATATCATAGTGAGTTAATGTTGTTAGTCTGGAATACATTTCCAAAGATGCTGCTATGTAGGAAGCACCTGAGATGTTGTCTAGCTTCTATTTTTCTTAGCTGAAGTTTTCTTCTCAATGCTTGGTTATATTTTGTAGCCGTTAGCTCTTTTTTATTATAAAAAATCGAATGAGTTAGTTATTGGGTTTGCAAACATATAGTTCTATACACGGTCAAGATTAATTTAGTATCATTTGGTGTTTGTCAGCTGCATGCATGACATGGGACTTAGCAGAATCAGGCAAGCACTTCATTACTACTGTTATTAATGGCTCTGACCTGGTTCCCACATTTTCAACTGCTTCAGTGGATGATCTTCGATCTGAGGTACCTCCATATCTTTCACTTTGCCATGAGTTATCATTTGTTGATTTTCTACATATTGCATGACATAGGTGCATTAATAGTTTATAGTCTGATTCATTTCTTGTATGTTCTCTTGAATCTAAGTTTAATGAGAATTACCATACATATTTGGAACTTGAACCTTGATCTATCGCTTTTTAACTTCATTCTATTGACTTGAATGATGAGATGATCATTGCACATTACTGTATGATCATTTAATCCCCAAGTGCTACCCATACTATTATCACTGGTTTTTCATGTTGTGGGTAACTGGTGCCCTCTGTTTCTGGATTTAAGAAATCTATAGTAAGGTTCATCTTGCTTGATGAGGTTGCTTTTTACATGCTTATGATTTGAATTTCACAGATAATTTAAAAATTTCACAGCAATTATAGATGGATGGGTTCTGTGTTAGTGAAAGCTGCCATTATATTTTTGGTAGCATTAATATCCATGGTAATTTTAGTCTAAACTATGTTATGGAAGCTAGCAGATGAAAATTATGTGGAGTGACGTTAACAGGTGTCATTGGGCTGGTTGCCTTGTAGCATGAGCTTAGGGTAAGATTTTGGCCTGAGATACATACGACTTAGCCTGGACCATCTGATTCTTCCACACAAGCTGAAGCTTGAGTAGAAAATAGGCCCAAATTAAAGTTGTACATCTTTTCATATAAAAACATTCACCCATTCACAATACATGTATTCATGCATGGTTGTGTATATTTCCAATGTATGTTGGATTTTAGCTATCCTGAGGTGGTTATTTCATGCCATATGAAATAAAGGAGGACCTAAGTTTGGTGCAAGACTCATCCGATTTCTGAACTCCTTAAATTTAGACCCAGAGTGGAAGCCAAATACTATAGCTTTGGGTTGGATGAATCTCTGCAACATCCCTGGTTTTTGGATTTGCATTGTGTAAATAATATTAAACCTAGTGAGATCTGCTTTTAGTTTTGATCAATATTCAAATTGTGTTTTTGTTTTGATATGAAATATTTGATATAGGATTAAAAATGATGATGCACATAATGGCAGACAATAATTGTTGCACAAACCTTGGAAGGATGCTGATTTGTGCTTGAAGTATGTCAGTGATGTGGTTAAAGGAAAAAGAAAAACATATTGATGCATGAAGCTCATCCATACTATGTTATTTTTGCTGATTCTAATATATTTTGTATGACAGAACCTTTATACTGTATGCCATTTCATTAAGCACACCTAGACATCAACTCTTATGTGGTGATTTCAGGAGTCTCTCTCACACATTATAATTCGACATCCATTCTTGTTTTTTATATTTTATTCAGGTGACAGCATCATCATGGTTAAATGATCTGAGGGATCAAGTGCAGCGCACAAGATTTTTGAATGTTGTTTACCGTTCTGCATCTGCTTTAGGATCTCGTCTGTCATCTATATCAGGTGCAAGAGCTAGGGTTGCAGGTGCTGGTGCGTTTCTACGCCCTGTGTCTAGCAAAACTCAGGTAAAAGGATTTTTCTCACTATTAGTGAAATCATAGTCTACATTGAATAATTATGTCAATTAAGCAGATAATTGACATTGAAACTTAAGTCCTGAGAGTTGGCCCTCTGCTAGGTTAGTGCTAATTGCATTATTTAGTTCATCATAAATATGATTTATATGTTACAGGTTGGAAGAAGAAGAAGAAATTTTCTTTGCAATTATTAATTACTATATGTTAAATAATTATTTATGCTTTGAGAATATATATATATATATATATATATATGTTTGTGGGAATTTATTAGGTAGGATTGCTTCAGGTCTGATGCAAATCAATGGTTATGGTTGCTAACCATGGCTATTCTTTTGTTGTTTAACTGTGGTACTCTTTTGCTTACCTATTTCATGCCTTGTTTTTAGGATGCAGAAATCAATGCATTCGGTCCGCTTTGGATACCATGTTTTTTCCAAAATTTCTGATGTTGTTAGTTATATTTACTTTATGTGGATGCAGTGATAATGACTCTTCTCTGGCAGTTGTATTTATCATCAAAATATATGTTTTCTATATATCTTCTGGCCTGAACTTTCTTGGATAGCACCATGAAAGAATTTTTTGTGATTCTCCTTTTTTTATTTTCATTTGCTAAGAATGTGTCATCATCTTACTCCATTGCAGTTAAACTTCTGAACGGTCCTGCACCAATCCCACCACTTAAACTTATCGAAGTCTTTAAGAGTTCTTTTCAAGAATAAATTGGCCTGGCACTAGATAACATTTGAATCTTTAGCTGGATCTTCTATTATTTGAAGTTGTTGTTCAGCTTTTTACTCTCATGAATTCACAGGTGGTGATGAAACAAGCACAGAATGTTGCACAGGCTGTTGCTAGGAGCCGGTCCACACTCTCTTCCTGGTCATGCATGGGTGCACGTCGTCGTACCATTGGTACTTTTGCAAGCCCTAAAGAGGAAACTTCACTCGAAACTCACGCCTTGTCTCGAAGGAACTCGGAGTCTCTTTTGATTGACCATGGCAATGGTGAAACATTGGTGGATGAACTGCACTACAGTGGTTCCAGGGGTTCAGACCATGATGAAATAGAGGAAGAGCTAATACGGGCAGATCAAGTGACCAATGTTTCTGCTGCAGAAGAAATGACTGAAAGTGAGTTGTGGTCTGACCTGGAAAAGGAACTCGACAGGCAGGATGAAGATGCTGATGCTCAGGCTCAGGAGGAAGAAGCTGCTGCTGTAAAAGAACTAACTGAGGAGGAAAGTGCAGTGCTGAAAACAGTACATGACAAGCAATCCATGTCATTGGATGCCTTGGAGAGACACCAGTTCTATCCACCAGGCAGGATCATGCACATGGTTGCAGTGCCAACTACGGATGCCGAACCGGTTGCTGTCATCCCTGATGAATTCAATGTTGGTATCTATGAAACCCCAAGAGAATTATACAGTAAGATCCGGCTTTCAAAAACTATGATAAATGATCATTATATGCCTATGTACAAGAAGACGATGGAGCTATTGATTGACAAGCTTGCCAAGGAGGATGTTTGTACAGATCCACTATTGTAAAAAAATGACAAACTAATGCTTTGTTATTACAAAGCGGTTTGTTGTTCCAATGATGTAAAAAGACACACCATGCATGAAGCTCTCACCATTTCAAAGTCCGGGAAGTATTAGATACACGCATCCGTTTCACATGCGAAGAGACTACTTTCAATTCAAATTATATTTGAGAGGTCTCGATCATCACTATAATTGTTGCGACCGAGCTTGGATGGATATCACACATGATAACTGGGCTTATCCATTCATTATTTTTATATCAATAGCAGATGGGTGTAATTGCAAAGCTCGACCTCTCCTGTTCTTGTCCAGACAATTATGTATATAAGTGGCCAGTGTAAGATTGCCATTTGGATTTATAACAAATCCCACTTTTCTTCAAATCCTATCATGTTTCCTTGAATCTTTTCATTATTAATCATGTGCTATTATCAATGGTTAACAATATGCAAAAAAAAAGACTAACACCCAATTTGGAATGAATAAATTATGGAATTCATTTGCAAATACTTGGTTTATAATGTTCGGAAACAAAACAGGATGGATTTGAAATCACAATTATGAAATCATACAATTGCTTTAGTCTTATTAAATTCTATCAATTTTGATAGGATTTAAAATAAAATTCACAAAATGAAGGAATTAATTTTTTTAAGACAAAATTATTCTTATTAATAATCAATAATTTTCAAACAAAAATAATCTTTGTTTATTATATTATTATTTATGATAAATTATTATTATTATAATATATAATTTATACTATATTTATTATGATATATACTAATATACAATATAATATTATGATTATATTATTACATATTAAATAATATAATTATAAAAAAAGATTAAGAAAGAATTAAAATAAAAATAAATAAAATAACTTTAAATTTTAAATCTTTAAAATTAAGTTATTTAAAATATAATAAATATAATATCTATACCAATACTTCAAATTAATTTTTTTTAGAAAATACACTTGAAACCTGCCAAACCTTCCAAAAACAGTTAGGAGAGGAAAAAGAAAAATAGAGAGATGAGAGAAAGCTAGATCGAAGAAAGAAAGATTTAAATCTAAAAGATTAAAAAAAACATTATAAGAGTAGTATCGATGTTTAAATTATACTGATTAAAAAATAATTTTGAAAGATATAAAAAAGGATCCAATTTTATTAGTTCAATGATCGGATTAGCTGTACAAGTAATATCAGACTAATTAGAAATCCAGTTTACTGATCCACCTATCGGACCAGCCAATCCGATCTGAGATTTACAACCATGCCCTTCCCTCAAATCGATAATAGGGTCCCCTTTTATTTTTCCAGCAAAATCCAAAAATTTGAGCCATCTAATTAATAAAGTTTTTCTACAGATGGCCAAAAGAATTTGTCGTCTTTTGATATATGAAAGAATATGAAATGAAGATGGAAATGAAGATGTTTGACAATCAAAAATTATTCCTGCTGTGAAATTGATTTTTATTTTCTCAGCATTTCCTCCAGTAAATAAGCAAATAACTCACAGTAAAATCTTGAGTTGGAACAGTGACCTGGGATGCTGCTTAAGATCTTCAACATGATTCACCGAACACGATCTGTTGCCTAGTAGGCGAGTTAAATTTATGCTTCGTTTTACTTCGGTGGAAGACCTAGAAAAACCAATTAAAAAAAAAAAAAAAAACATAACAGGAAAATATCCATTCATTCCACTTCTGTGGATGATATATTATTCCCTAGCTGATGATCGTCATCCAAAGCAGTTCATACTGCTTTCATGACTGATACAAATGTAAATGAACTCCCTCATAAGCATTTGAGAAGCTGTAATGCATATAGCTCATATGAGCTGAAATAATTCTCACACCTGGCTGCAACCCAGAGCAAAGGCAAAGAATGAGTGCAACAATGGTACTTCCAACCTAATAGGTTAGGAGCATCATTAGCTGGAAAACTCTTTATATATTGTTAATCAGAAGGGCCAATCATTTTCTCTGGCACCACAATTTCATTAAATTCTTCTTCTGTGAGGACTCCCAGGTTCAATGCAGCTTCCTGTAGAAAAGAAAAAGGTTTTCAGATAATACACTAAAAAAAACATGAATAAACGAAAAGTAACAGGCGATTACATAAGACTAGACTCAGGATTCAGCAAGAATTTAGATAGCTTCCACTTCATTTTTCATTACATATTACCGGAGTGTAACATTGATAGCGTCCACCCAGGATTAACCACGCTGCTCTATGATCGTGATGCACTGCATGCAGTCACACAAGGCAAACACGTACTTGAGACATACGTGCATGCCCAGCAGAACCCATACACCTGGTAATAAAACCTATATACTATATATGATATTACTCATTTACATAATAACCACCCTGATCCCCTCTTCCTCTCTCCCCTACCAGACCACCCCCTCTGTCAACCCTCCCATTCTCCATCTCTCCCACACCCACCTGACCCTCTGGACAACAAAACATCTCAACCATTGCCAAATCCACCACCAAGTAGGCCTCTCTGTTCTCTTCTCAGCCCAATGAAAACATTTTAACAAAACAAGCTACCAATAAAATGTTTTACTCATGCGGAAAGTTCTAAAAGAGCTACAACTTTAGCAGTCAAGCTCTTGTTAAAAGGCAGCTATCATAATCCAAACGCTATGCTGGAAATTTGTTAAATACAAACTTTTAACTTAAAAGGATGATACGTGCTTAGAACTTACCATTAAGCACATAGGGAGAAAGCAACATCATCATCTGTCCAGAGTGGATCAACAGAACATGTACAAAAATTTTCATACAACATATACCCCTTCTTTTCTCACCTCAACTGAAGACCAGCATACCCTTCAGTATCTATTAGTACACTAATTGGCTGTCAAAGCATCTTATCGAATGATCACAAATGGTGTGGACTGATAATCTATCGAGTCAACATCAGTTTGGAAATCAAGGGATCTGTATCTGATGTCTAAAAGGAAAACTTTTGGTGAAATGAGCCAGCTAACTTACTGGAACCACTACTTTAATACTTGATGAACAGCATCTGATTATGAATATTTCATTAAACTTCATCACCATGGACTCATGACATTCCTCAAAGTCTAGTAACAGGATTAGTAAGGCACTCTTCTCAAAGAAGCAATGAGTTGCGAGTTTCACTATAGGAAAATTATATATCAAGGGAGATCTAGTTTGATTATGTGGTAGCAAGGTCCGCAAAACCTATACTGAAACCCATAAGGGTATATTACTAGTTCGGTACGGTATTGGTACGGTATCGGTCCGTATGGTATGGTATGCATCTTGTACCGAGATAGGGTGCCTATTTTTTTCTCTCTTAACTATAATACCACTCGATGCTAGACGTTATGGGTCGACACTAGGCGGTGCAGTTGGTTTAACTCGATTCAGAGCAATTCCATTCATACCGATTGAAATCCAGTATCGTACTGATACCTTACAGTACGATATGGTTGATACATGTTAATACAAACCTTGTGTAGTAGTTTGAAAAAGACCTAGTTCAATAATAATTGTGATCATGGTTCCACTTTCAAGTGATTATGGATCAAATAGGTGCCATGGACCTAATTTTTATTTTTTTAAGACATGAGTTTATGTTTCTGAAGATGGATTCCGTCAAAAACTCATTATGGTATTGCATATAGTTGAGCCTGAATACGAAGGGTACATGGAACATTTGCCATGCAAGAAAAGTACATTATAGGATGCCTCAACAACAAGAAACACGTGTAAATGAAGCAATCGACTAAACAATAATAAGGCAACACTCACCACCTATGTGATGAAAATAAATTTATGTCATGCACTGATAATAAGTTTGTACACATAATTACCAATTTAGAAATGAACAGAGGTCCTTACATAAGCAGTTATATAGTTCACATGTGATGAAAATAAATTTATGTTATGCATTGATTATAAGTTTGTACACATAATTACCAATATAGAAATGAACAGAGGTCCTTACATAAGCAGTTATATAGTTCACATGTAAATTTTGGAACTCTAACAAAAACGCATTGCTGAATGTGTAAAAGTAATAAGATGACAGTATATTATCATCACACCTTCAGTGTAGTCCCTTCTTTGTGAGCTTTCTTGGCAACAGCAGCAGCTTTATCATAGCCAATTTTCTGCATTAAAAAAAATGATGACCATATGTAAGTCATGACACCATTGAGTGTTACAGTTGCCAGGCAAGAAAGCCACAAACAGCGATTGTACCAAGCAAACTTACAGGGTTCAAAGATGTAACAAGCATCAGGGACTGTTTGAGATCCATGAACAAAGAAGGAAATTATCAGTTAGATATCTAAAACCATGGAGAGATTCATTATGATGAAGATTTGATGCACCAAAATTTACCTCATGCAACAACTTGGAAATCCTTCCACGGTTTGCTTTAATTCCACTGACACAGTTCTTTTCAAAAGATAAGGCTGCGTCCCCCAGCAACCTCAGAGACTGCAAAGAAAAATAAAATCACCCTTTGCTTCATATAAATTTTGGAAAACACAGTCAAATTCTCTTTTTCTTTTTAACCTTTTTAGATATATCCAGTCAAGATTGACTAAAGTGCAACAAATTCATTAAGTCCATCAAAGTTTTGATGATTCAAATAAAAATTATGATTACAAGAACATACTCGAAGAAGAGCACTAGCAATCAAGGGCTTGTAAACATTGAGTTCAAAATGACCATTGGATCCACCCACTGTAATGGCAACATGATTACCCATCACCTGCACCAAAAAAAGGAACTAGTTTAATTATGCTCAAATAAAAGTAAGTTTTACGACGATATGCTGATGAACTTATCCAAACAATAACCAATGTCTGAACTTTGAAGTTTTCACCTAAACCAATATGTTTGAGCTGACATAGATCAAGTTTGGCCTAAATTAATCCATTCAGCCGAAGCATCTTTGCTCACGCTGAAACTTTATAAGGGATCCACAACCAAGTTTTCTTTCAGTGGGTTTGGTCAGTTTCAGCTAAAACTGACAAGTTTCAGTCCATCATTGGGAAATTTCAGTGGTTCAGATGAAAATGATCAGTTTTGGCCCGACCTAAATTAAATTATGGGTCAATTCTTGACAAACTGTGATTTCCCATGGGTTATGAATCAAGGTTTTAGAAAGCACAGGAGGTATGATACTGCACTAACCATGGGTATGGCACATAATTCCGCATATGACTTAATTTGTCGGGATGCATTTATCAATTCTAGTGCTTTATAAATATTTTTAACAATTAATTTAATGTGACTAGTAAGAATTTGATAAACAACTGCTTTGGAGGATCGATCCAACTAATCATATTTTAATAACAAGAGAAATAAAGAGAGCTCACCTGAGCACAGACCATGGTGAGCGCCTCACATTGAGTAGGGTTAACCTTCCCCTGTAACAAAAAGATAACTTGCCAGTCACAACATGAAAGGTACAATGCATGCAAAAGATATAAGATCAAAGATTCATACAGAAAGACCTTCAGAACATGTCACCTACTACTGAATTTTAGCACCCAAGAAAGGGGAGAAATTACTAAAGAGATCTTTTGGCAGAACTAACTCGGACAGAGCCTTAAACTCAACATGTGGCTTTCTTCCCAACCTACTAGGTCTAGCTGTGTGTGTGTGCGGGCGTGTGCGTGCGTGAGAGAGAGAGAGAGAGAGAGGGAGAGAGAAAGATATTTTCCAGGAAAGGTACATACAGGCATAATACTGCTTCCTGGTTCATTTTCAGGTAGGATAAGTTCACCCAGTCCACAGCGTGGACCACTGAGAAGGGGAAAAAAAACCAAAAGACTGTCAGTTCCTGAAAAAAACCAGTAGCCCAAAACAAAACAGAGGCGCATATGAATATGCATATATAAAATTACAGAAAGTCATTACCTTCCCAAAAGTCGTATGTCATTTCCAATCTTCATAAGAGAAGCAGCAATTGTGTTTAAGGCTCCACTAGATTCAACAAAAGCATCATGTGCTGCCTGGCACAGAATAAGTGGCAGAGAATCAATAGCATCTATGAGATAATGATAAAAGAACACAAATACTACAGCTTAAAAAATATACAAAAGCAATTGGATCTGCACTTAGGAGTCTGACATTGAATTGCTTTCACATTTTCTTTGTAGTAATACATGAAATGATAAAGTGGTCAGCTTTGTTGGAAAAGAAACAAACAATGGCATGAACCACGATATGAATAGAACAACAAATAAATTCAAATCACCAATGAGTTTCAGAAATAGATGAATAGATTTGCAAGAAATATGAACCAAAAATTTTAGCTGCTAATAAAATGCACCTTTTGAAAGCAGATAAAAGATGTGTGTAGTGAATGCAAATTGCAAACCACAGTGAAAATGATTCTTCTCCGATCTACAAATCTGTGTAAAATTATTCTGCCATAAATTGGCAGTTTATCCCAGAAATCAATCAGAGATTTCTTGGAGCTATGGCAAAGAAATAACTATTCAGAACTCAATAAGTTGTTTAATTTAAAATATTATTTCATAATCTAACAAATTACTTGTATTTTAAATTCCATCAATAACACATGCATTTGCATGATAACATGCTATCTAGTTTATTCAGTAGATGCTAGATAGATGGCACTCAAGGTTCGCTGACACAAAGAAAAAGGAGCCTCCCTCTTACACACACACACACACACACATTTAGAAAAAGTATGAATACTAACTAACGCTTCAAACTTGTTCTCTGCCGTGACAAATGGAAGATTGGTTTCCTCAGCTACTGCAGCAGCAATTTTAACATCAAATCTGAAATGATATGCAAAAATAAAACAGCATTAGATCATATCCGCCTTAAGAAAGTAGCACAATGTAATAAGTGAAACAAGCTAGTTGAAGTAAAACCTAAAACATTAGTAAGTACACCAACTAAAATGACAAATTGTTGTAACAGGGAGAGGAAAGAAGGGTTCTGAAGAGGAAAAACAGAAGAGAATATACTCAATAGACTATATTAGCCAACACAATACCCAAATCTTATAAGAAGATTTATTCTAGTAGAATGCACACAAGGTATGTTGGCATAGATGTGTGGGTACTTGAGAAAATTCTGTACTTCCCTCAAAATCTTTTCAGTATCAAGACTTGAGTAACAACAGCTCAATTGACACATGACAAGATATGATAATGTGTAGAGGACAACAACATAAATGATGCTTTGGGTCATAAGGTCATCAAATTGGTGAAATCACCAGAATCACATGACAAGACATAATCATGGGTAGGAGACAACAACCTAACTGATACATCACATCAAAAGATCACCAAATTTGTGAAATCACATGAATCATAAGCACGAAAAAAGGATGCTCTTCAATAAAACATACCCCTTTTTTGAGTTTAATCCAGTTCCAACAGCAGTGCCACCTTGTGCAAGCTGCTCGAAGCTCAAAATGAGAGTTCAATGAGAAAGTGCAGTCAAGCAAAGAATCTTTTTTTGTAGAGACACAAAAAATCAAGTAGCTTACCCGATACATGCGAGGCAGAGTATCTGTTATTCGATCAATACCATATTTGACCTGACAATAGAGTTGTACAAATTAATGGCAAAATCTGCATGACTGTTAAATGATCGAGATAACGACATTTTGCCATAAACACTGGAAATGAAAAGGCGGTAGAGTAACAAATTATAGAGATACCTGTGTCTCATACCCACTGAACTCTTGACCTAGAGTTAAAGGAGTAGCATCCTGAGTATGTGTACGCCCAATCTTGATAATATCTTTGAACTCAATAGACTGGAAAAAATGAGATAAAGAATAAATCAGGATAGGCTAATATGTCAGAATCAGAGAGAGAGAGAGAGAGAGAGACAGAGAGACAGAGAGAAGAATACACGTCCTCAAGAAAAATGCAACAGCCTCCACAATTTTTTTCCCCCTACCTGATCATTTAATTTGCCTGCCTCTTAAAGCACATATGTATCATTTAGGAATTCATTTTAATCATACACATATAAAAATGAAAACAACATAAGGGGGCAATGACTTGTCTGAAGTATGGAACCATGGGTAGAGTGATAGCCATAAGACTTCAAGACTTACTATCTGTTAGAATTTTGGGCATCAAAAAAGACAGCTATGTACTTTAAGTGTAACAGAGATGATAATGATGAGGTGAAAACATAGCAAATGAATGCTAGGTTAGACATACGTAAATTCAGATCTAGATGAGAAAGTATTGGCACAAAGAATTCATTATGCATAAAACTTATGATAATTTTTGAAGTTACGGGATGAACTATTTATGTTTAAAAATAATTAATTAAACATCACCCAGATGTTCAAGAATCAAGTACAAATGACAGTTTATGTTATGCAACTTGCAACTACCCCTAACAGAAATGAAAGAAATTTTGCAATTTAAAGATTTGAATAATATTATCTGGAGAAGGTAACAGAAAAAAATCTCAACCTTGGAGTGAAGTGAACTGTGCAACTGTTTCAAGCTAGGTACAAACTTTGAGTTGATTTCTACAGCTGCAGCTATGTGCATAACCTGAAAAGAGCAAGCACATCTCTAGTTAGCATGTAGCCACAAAATAGTCTAGCAGAACAAGGTATGCATTAAAAATGGGTATCGCCTTTTGAGACATTTCGCCAGATATAAACTACTCAAGTCACAAAAAGTAATAGGATATGTTGGTATGATATATACTGTGAGACATTGCAAAAGGTCTAAAACCCTATATAGTCCACTTAATTTTAATAACCATTTGCAAAAATCAAACAAAGCATCTTTAGAATTTCAGGAAAGCCTCCCACAGGCAAAATGAACACAAACGGGTCATGTTACATGGTCTTTTGGTAATAGTCAACCATATCATAGTATTAAAACATGGAACTACTGGAATTTATAAATCATGTATAGTGTATAGTTCACAAAAGCACAGTAAATTTTTGTTTAGCAAATATATGCTTACAGTAGGAAATGTATCATTTGAAGATTGGGCCCTGTTGACATGGTCATTTGGATGTACAAACTTTTCTCCACGTTTATGGCCAAGGATCTCAGCTGCTCTATTTGCAATCACCTGTATATTGAAAACAAGTCCATAATCAATCAGAAATACAGGGAAAACAAAGTGATGACTGTCAAAAAAATGCATCAATTTACAGAAGAAGACCATGGGATTGTCATGCTTCTCATGGCCTTAAGTAAATTACTGACCATGCCTAATAAATTACCAATCATGTACAATAATACACATGGACAAACATCATTGAGGCCTATAGACACTACAACAGCTTTAACATGATGGAATTGAATATGATACCACTTGTTTGTTAGTAATGGCAAAATAGAAATGCATGGTACACATAAACGTCTTGACACCAAACATGTGCACACATGCAGCACCAAGGTCAAAGCAGCATGTAGAGAAGATAGCATTAATCTGCAAGCCAGGTGTGTGAATACTTCCCCATCTGCACCACTACTCAGTGGAAATTTACGAAAATGTCCTCTTTTGCAGTCAATACGGATGGATTCTAATAAGACTCAAGTTCTGCTTCGACTGAGTTATTTGTCGACTAGAATAAAACATCACTGTTATTCCCTTCCAAATAGTTTGCAAGGTCACCAAGCCCATTAAGACATCAAAATCATTTTTCTGTTTTAACATAAGATTTTCTTGTACTATAGCTACAATCTTTTGTTCGCTTGTACAATCATGCATTTATATTATGTCTACGTAAGTTATTCAAGAAGTTAGATTTAATATGTAAACAAAACTAATTCATAGAGAAAGCTATAGGAATTTGAGCCTTTCCATACAAACCTCATTGGCATTCATATTGCTTTGAGTGCCACTGCCAGTTTGCCAAATGACAAGTGGGAAATGGTCATTCAATTTTCCCTCAGCAACCTCTTGGGCAGCTTGCATAATTGCTTCCCCAATAGATGGATCGAGACCATATTCCATGTTTACCTGCAGTAGAATATTCTGTGTCATACACCTCATTTAAAAGCCACAAAGTCAAGCTCTATCAACAAAAACAGCTTAAATGGGGACAAAGAAAACATCTACCACTGGAATGTTAGATGAACTTTAGACACTAAATTAAATGCAGGAAAAAATGATTATTTCCATGCATTATGGATGTAAATTTTGGTTATACCCTGACAATAGGGGGAAAAAAGAGAGACACTATAATAGTGAGTTTACATGATGTGTATATTTTACAAGATGACAGAAAAGAACAACTAGCTGAATTTTCTATTCATATGTCATACAGAAACAGATATGCTCTAGTATAAAGATGAATTGGTTTGTGTCTTAAAATTCGGAAGAAGTGCAGATTTTTTTTTAAAAAAAAAAAAGCGCTCAGCAAATAATAATCCAGGGCTTTTAAGTCCCAAGGGGACAAGAAGTATCCCAGCCATCTCATTCCATTCTTATGGAAAACAGGATCGAGATAGTGGCGGGACTCCAAAACCTAATTATGCAAGAAAAGAAGAAGAAAGAAAAGGAAAATGAAAGAAGGAAAGGAAGGAAAGAAAGAAATGAAACAAGAAAAGAAGGAAAGAAGAAGATGAAAAAGGAAAAAAGAAAGGAAGAGAGAAGAAAAGAAATAACGAAAGAAAAGGAAGAAGTAAATGAATAAAAGAAGGGAGAAGAAAAAGAAGGAAAGGAAAAAAAGAAAGGAAAGTAAGAAAAAAGAATATTTAGAGTAAAAAGAGGGAGAAGACATTTTTTAATGCAATATTGCACATATAATATTAATTAGAAATAAAGCAAAAGATGAAAATACCAATCTAAGATTGTTTCTGTGCTATAATCATGGGCAAGTAAGATTCATGGGAAGGGACCAATATACATTCCACAAGGCAATAGTATTCCACATATTTTCATATCCATTCTTAAAAAAAAAAAAGGAAAAAAAAAACATTAACATGTACCAGTTGACAGTCTGAAGCTCTTCCATCAAAAAAAAAAAAAAAAAACAGTCTGAATCTCACATCTACCAGCGAAAGAATAAAACACAATAATGTTGACTTACCTTATGGTGTTTGGTGGTTGACTTCAGCATATCAAAAGTAAGGTTAAAAAAAAAAAAGATGGCATGTTTCCCTTGCAATGATCTATCTTCTACGACTTAGCTCATGTGTTGTGAAAACCAAATTTATGCTAAATGTTTGTCCATATACAATAGTTGACGACTCTCCATATACAATAGTTGATCTAGTAGTCAACCAAGGCTTCTATGCTATGTCACTGAAAGACTTAGATTTTACCAATCCCCTACAAGCTACAACAAGATTTTAACACCAAGATTCTTCCTCATTATACAATGAATTGCCTGTACTATTTTGCTTCCATTTTGATTGAGCAAACTTAACGAACAAATGCACATTAAGTCAATGACATACTAAGAACAGATCAAACTGAGCAACCAAGTCTTGACAACTGGAATTGGAAGTTACATTTCAAAAAAAAAAAAAAAAAAAATCTTGAGATATATCTTGATAATTAACCAAAAATATCAACCTTAGCGGCGCATTTCTTAAGGATGCCAAACGCCCGAATGATCGGCTCTGGCATTTGCTCCCTTACACCTCCAATATCAAAATTCTGCAGAGATCTCTGCGTCTGAGCCCCCCACAACCTGAAGGAAAAAAAAAAAAAAATCATACAAAGAGGAGAAATTATTCGAAGCACCAAACCGAACTTCTAAAACCCAGTATATACTCAAAAAACGTCAACAAAACCACTCCAAAGACAATGAAGCAAACCAAGAACCGAGAACAACTGGGGATCAGAGGCTCGTACTTGTCGGCGGGGACATTGATGGGCCCGAAGGTGTCCCTCTCCTCCCTGAACGCCGTCCATAGCGACCGGGAAAACTCCGAGCGAACCATCCCTGCGACCAACGCTGATGCTATGTTCGATCTACCCCCGAGACGCCTCGATGCACTGACCATCATTGCCATCGCTGCCAAGCTTTAATATCTAATTCTAAGAGAGAGATAAGGACAACCCGCTCTGAGAGAATTCCGAGAACGAGCTCGGAAGGCAAGGGCGGCAGCGGAGAGGACAAAGAGCAGGGGTTTGCGAGGCCGTCCTCCTCTCCCCCATATGATGCTCCGGTTAGCACTCCAATCATAACGGCAGATCTATGCCATCGAGCTTAATAGACCGTCAAGATCATCGAGAAAGAGGAACAGTTTAAATTTAAGGGATAAATAAGTCCTTTCGGGGAGGTCTTCCTCGAAGGTATAATAGACCGTCAAGGAACACGGATAGAGACGGTAAGGGATAAATAAGTCCTTTCGGGGAGGTCTTCCTCGAAGACCTTGTTCCACGAAATATCGCCGGCCGTCGTTCCGAGAGCGGAAGCTCTTCTTTCTTCGGTCTCTCTTTCTTTTGCTTAATTTAAAAACCTTCGCTCCCTTCCTTCCGCTGTTAGATCTTGCCCTTTTCTTATCCCTTCGCGTTGATCGAGGGATTTTTGAGAGAAAGGTCGAGGCTTTTCGACTCGAGATCTCGCCGAGGGCTTTTTCTTGATCGCGTGATTGGGCCTTTCTTCGGTTTTTAGTTCGTGTTTTGAGGGATTTTTCTCCGAGTTAGGGTTTCCGAAGCTGGGTTCGAAGGACGAGAAGCCGGCGCCCAGCGATGGGTTCTTTGCGGCGATCTCGACGAGTGCAAGGGGCTGGGGAAGTGCGGTGCGCAAATCGGTCAATGGGTACGGAAGCGCCTCTGATCTGATTTTTTTTTGTATTTATTTTAAATTCAGTCAAGGTTTCTTGAAGGAGTGGAAAGAAGCTCTACGGTTTTAGTTTTGCCTTTTCAAATCCTAATTTTTATTTTTGAGGTCAGGATGATGTGCTGCAGCTTGAGTGGCTACGAGTGACTACAAGAAAAATTATGATTTTGATGCAGAGTGTTTATAATATTGATAATAAAATTTATATTTAAAATCTATGCTACTAGAATTGTAAAAGTGAATTGCTATAGAATTTCGTTGGTGAAAAATAGTTGTGCAATAATTTTAGTGCTAGATATGTTATTTTTATGTTATTTTTCTATTAAAGTGTGAAAATTATTCTTCTGTATTTCAGGTCTACGTGAACTTGATATGGTTATGTTGCAACTATCCATAGCTCAAGAGGTGCATTCTAGATTTTAGGTATTTTTGGACCCAACATGTAATAGTATATCAATTTTTAATATTGCCAAACATGTAATAATATATCAATTTTTAATAAATTTGACTTAGGGGTATTTTAAAAATTTGATGTTGGTAATCTGGTTGTCATTGTAAATACAGTAATCAATATTACTACAACATTGCATGTGTATACCAAACACAATAATCAACATTACTGGCAATCTATTCAGTGATAATCTATCTTGCAGGCAATCCACATTACATTTCGGTTGCGTTTGGTGCATCGCCAGTGGATAGATTGCCAGTAATCATGTTGATTACTGTGTTTGGTATACACAGGCAATGTTGCAATAATATTGATTACTGTATTTGGTATGACAACCAGATTACCAGTAATATAACATCAAATTCCGAAAATACTCCTAAGTCAAATTTATTAAAAGTTGATATATTATTATATATTTAGCAATATTAAAAATTGATATACTATTACATGTTGGTCCCAAAAACACCTAAGACCTGAAATGCACTTCTTGAGCTAGGGTAGTTGCGACATGGCCATATCACGTCCACATAGACCTGGAATACAGAAGAATGATTTTCACACTTCAATAGAAAAATAACATAAAAATAACATATCTAGCACCAAAATTGTTGTAGAACTATTTTTCACTAGCGAAATTCTATAGCCACTCACTTTTATAACTTTAGCAGCACAGATTCCAAACATAAATTTTACTATCAATATTATACACACTCTACACCAAAATCACAATATCTCTCACTGAACAACAATATATCAACCACAACCAAACAATGCATCCATGGATGACATGACTCGATAAATTTAAGGTATGGGTTGTAATTATAAAAGATGTACTATAACCAGAAAACCAACTCAAATGTAAAAAAACTATGATGACAAGGCTGACTGCAGTGACACAGTCTTCATAGAAGAAATGACAGAGCTTAGGTATGCTACCATTCAGAAACACAGTCTTCATAGAATAAAACTATTGGCCAGCTAACCAAAATGATAATACCAAATTATCATAGATAAATAACCAAACAATCACAACATCAAACAAAACCACAACTAGCAACATAGATATCCTAACTAAGACTCAAACCAAGGACATCTAATACACGATATTTTCTCAACCTCTGAGGTAGTGAAAAGAAGTAAGTCAGACTTGCACTACCACGAGCAATTATCAATCCAGCTTTAACTATTAATGACTCATGCAGCTCCAAATCTTCAATCTTAGCTATTGCCTCATAAACCTTCTTCATCTCTTGACCATTTGCAAGGAATTGGAAACAATCTGCCAACTTATCAATACCTTTACTTGAACTTTGACACATTACTCTAAAACTGTTTACAGTTTCAATCGAAGGGCCCATAAGAGCAACTTCTTCCTCATTAGAAGCCTTCCTTTTTCTTAACCTTGATGAAGAAGCACTTTGTTAAACATGACCAATAGGAGTTTGGAGAATGGAGTTGTTACTTTCAAATCCTGTAGGATCTACAAACTAGACCTCCTCTTCACTATTCATTGCTGTAGGATCTACAACTTGAGATCTGGAGCCAAAAAATATTATTTGACAAACACCACGCTGTGCTTGCATTGAAATTAAAAAAAAAAACTTCAGATCTGGAGCGGAAAAAAAAAATCACTACTTCTACTGTTTTATAGAAAAACAAATGCTACGCTGTGGTTGCATTGAAATCAAAAAAAAAAACTTGAGATATGGAGCGAAAAAAAAAATCACTGCTTCTACTGTTTATGGAAAAACAAACACCACACTGTGGTTGCATTGAAATCAAAAAAAACTTGAGATCTAGAGCGAAAAAAAAAAAAATCACTACTTCTACTATTTTATGAAAAAACAAACACCACGCTGTAGTTCCATTGAAATCAAAAAAAACCTCGAGATCTGGAAAGGAAGCTTTTTATGGAAAAACAAACACCACATTGTGGTTGCATTAAAATCAAAAAAAAAAAACTTAAGATCTGGAGTGGGGAAAAAAAAAACTCACCTGAAGTGAAAAAAAAATCCACTATTTGTGCTTTTTTATGGAAAAACAAACACCACTGCAATCTGGATTACCTCATCGGCGGCGATCTTCTCGGAGGCGACCGGAGGGGAGCTCACCAGCGACGTAAGAGGAGTGGGAGTAGGGTAAGTACGGTGAAGGGAGAAGGGAAAAAGCATACGGAAGGATGGGTTTTGTTTTAATAGAAGAGAAAGGGACAGGAGCATTTTTGTTCAAAAAAATTATTACCAGATTACCACATCTCCGGTAATCTGGATAGCCACCCCTCCCTCAAGCAATCTGGATTGCCTCATGAGAGGTAATCCAGATTACCACTGCAAGATAGATTACCATTAAAAAAACATACCAAACCTAGTTATATGGTGGGCCCAGTTTAAATTGCCGGCAATCTGGATAGATTACCGGCTACCAAACGCAACCTTCAGGATTACCTGGCGATGCACCAAACGCAACCTTATAATCTTTTTGACAAGTGATGTGATTATGCGGTTGGCCCTTTTTTTTTTTTTTTAATTCCTCGATGAATCCCTTTCGCTTTGCACATGTCGCCCTCTCCTCCAACTTCTCTTGAGCCAAATCCGTTCTCATACCTCGAGGTCTAAACAAATTCATTTACCAGATTCGAACCTTAACCCTTCTCAAGGTCTTGAATGCAAAAGGATTTATATTTTGAGTTGGAAGTAGAAAGATCTCTGCTAGCCATGATAATTCGCTCATCTATCACGATTAATATGATATAATTAATTAATTATATTAAAATTTAAAAAAATATATATAATATAATTATCAAATAAGTAATACAATAAGGTATGAATATCTAATAAATACCATGCATAATATATTTAATAAATGGATTACATTAAATCAATATAATAAATTTATTTTAATATGAGTAAATATGATTAATTTAATATGAATAAATACGATTTGATTCGCTTAACATGGTTTACTTAATATGTCATCAATTAAATGAATTATAAATAAGTCACTTTCATATTGAAAGATCAATTCATAATGCAACAAAATTATTTCACATCATAATTATATCGTATTAATATGTTTATAATATGGACTCATTTAAGATTAATGTAAAATTATTTTTTTTATGTTAGATTTGAACCGTGTTCAATTTTATTATCTCTAACCTTTATTTTGATTCTATTTTAGGTTTTTAAGCATCACAATAAAAGATTTTATTTTCATGTTTTAAAGGCAGTCCTTGATATCGCTTCTCCTCCCTGTATCCCCCTAGTCATATTGAATAGCAAAAACTCCTTCACCCTAACTTGTTTATACACAACAATCATGCATGCCACTGGTGCAATCAGTTATCTTTTCATTGAATCCGATGCACTACAAGTAAATTAAACGGAAAAAAAAATAAAATACAAGAAGGAAATGAAAAAAAAAAAGTTATAGAGCACCCTAGCAAAAATGGTGAAAATAATGGAGCAACGTGCGTACGATCACCTCCAGTGATCTCCAGACAAAGAAAGAAGAATAAGACTACTGCTTACTGCCAGCAAGACCGTGGCTAGGGGTGTCCGATTGGGTGCTTTTAAGGCTTGTTTCTTAATTCGTCTTCCAACCACTACCTTCCATGTAAGATTGAACAGTCTCGAGCTTTCTACTGGAGGTTAGGCGATAGCATGTGGATTGAAGTGATGCGAGCCAATAAAACCCGAGACTTGGAAGCCGTCTAGCAGCCAATTTGGACCGACTTGGAACCCTAGCATGGATCGTATCGAGAGCGAGACGCAGCCGGAATTCCCTGGTCTCGTTTCATTTCAACTGAGCCACATTGAGCCCAAGGTTTGAATATCTCTATGGAAGGCTAATTGAAGACTTACAAGCCTAGATGATCTGAATATTACTCCTTGTTGGAAGAACACCGCATAGAAACTCCTTTGATGATGCTATATATGCTTGATGGTTCCTACTAAAAAAAAAATCTTGTGATCCAGAAAGATAAATCTATTAGTGGTTTCAGCTCACAAAATGCTCACTTAGAGGATGATTATTTCCTTTTCTTTTATTTTAGAAGAACTAAAAGCATGGGCCAAGCACCACTTGCTGAGATGATATCATCTGTGGCCCTCTTTTGAAGAGGGAAGGGTCCCCTATACTAGATGTATGGCATTTAAACTTTGTAACTTATAGCGTCTACTGGCTTGCATTTTGAGTTTGACAAGCGAACAACCAAATGATAGGGGATGGTAATGATCATGGCTATGGGATTGGACTAAGAAAAATTTTATCATGCTTTCAAAGTAAAATAATAGAAATTAATCATAGCTGTCCAATTGAAAATGGATGGCTTAGATCAAAATCAAGCTATCGATGGTAGCCAATTTTGTATGAACGTAGTGCTAAAATTTTATATACTAAAATATAATTTTATATATTAAATTTATGGGCTTATGTAATGAAAAATTTTTACTAAAAAAATGAGTTCAAGCTACAACAAGGGAAATTAGTTGAAGACTAGCTCTTGATTTTCCTGACCAATGAAGACTCGAAGAAGGTATTCCATATCAAGAACACCCTTCTTAAAGGAAGAAAGAAACAAGCTGATGACCTTTCTATGGACAAATGCTTATATCTTCACTTGAAACCCTATAAATATGTTAGGGATCAACCGCAAAGTCATCTCTCACAAGCTTAGTGTGAATGTAAGTTACAAACCAAACATGGAATAAGCTAGAGCCGACTGAGGCATTACCTCAAAAACTTCAAAGGGTGCCCCTATTTGAAGTGCTCACCTCTTCGGCACCAAGGTTGTGGGACTGAACCGCACTTGAGCCCCTTCGGTCGCTTTCTCTTTGATCAACCCTTTCTTTTACCACTTTCGTTGTATAGCATGCTCCTTAAATTTTGCCAACTTGACCCAAGGATGATTCATTTCTAAAAAATGGAACCCAAGTAGTTAGCATGATTCAAGAGAAAAAGAAATGGCTAAGAGTAAGCTACAAGCCTCTACCCTATATCTCCTCAAGTTACGAAGATTCTCCAAAGATAGAAGAAGGCAAACCAAGCTCAGCCAGAGTTGACTCTTCAAAAAGCTAATGGATCTCGAACTAGGTGAACTTCATCAAAATAGAAACCATGGACCTCTTCTTAGCATCAAGACGAGAAAGTTTGATCTAGCCCTCTACTAGCTCCTTCCATACCATAACGGTAGGATTCAACCCAACCCATGAAACAAAAAAAAAAAAAAAAGAAAGAAAATACATATCCTTCTAGCCGTAGATAGAAGATAGACGATCAAAAGAAAATAAAAAGCCCTTCCTTAGGTAGAGATGGTATCACTCTCAGCTTGGGTAGCACACTTTAAAAGAAAAAAGAACACAAAAATAGACGAAAAGTATGACTTGAATTCTTAGCATGTGAGCAGAGCAGTGTACCCTACCAAGAAGCATCAAGAATTCGAGATTAACTTGGATGGGCAAATCCCCAAGTCTTGACATGTATCAAAGGAAAATTAGTGGATTAGAAGCCTAAGAATGACAACCAATGAGTCCACGTAGATGCTCAACTAGTCAAGAGGAGGAGCATAGGCTGCCTCAAAGTAGGGACCTGCCCCTATTCTAAGTAAAGATTCTTTACTTTATGGGAATGGAAATGAGGATAGAGATTATTATTATCTCCATTAGTAGAGATGGGGCGAGGATAAAAATAAGTATATCTTCATTCTATCCTACCCCATTAGCTCTGTACTTAAGTAATACGGTACCCTTATATATTTTCATATTTACAAAATTAGCCTTATAATTTTTATTAAAAATTCATATATATTACTAGGGGAAGGGCAAGATAAGGTGGAGATGGGAGGAAGATAGAGTGGGGATGGGAATTTATTACTTTCCATGGGATGGGGATGGGGATGGGGATGGGGATTGGGTCCCCAACCCCACCCCAACCCATTGCCATCCTTACCTTTTATTGGGACTGACTCTCTACAAAAGCTGATTAAGGAAATTGCTAAAGGGCTTAAGGTAATCTCTGCCCATCTCCAACTTCTCAAAGGCATCAAGATAAAGGATATTGGCTAAACTTTCATTATCGATCAGGATCCCCTTCACCTGATAATTGATGATTACTATCAAGACCATTAATGCATCATTGTGAGGGGCCTAGATTTTTTGTATGTCATCATTAAAGAAGGAAATGATCTCAACAATCCTTAGCCTCTTTGACACCTTCAGCCTGGTTCACTAAGCATACGCCTTTTTGGCTAAGGAATTTTCTCTCTTAATAACCAATCTTTCGAAGATGATATAGATCACTTCAATCATAGATCGTTGTCTTCATGCTTTGGTGCTTCTTACTCACCTTGACTCCTCGACCTTTAGAAGGAGCTTCATTTACCTAGGACCTACTTCCCAAGATAGCTTCTTCGAATCAAATTCTCAATCTCATCCTTCAATTGTTAGCACTCCTTCATATCATGGCCATAGTCTTGGTAGAAGTAGCAATATATATTCTTATCTCTATTCTATAATTTCTTTTTTATTGGTTTAGGCTACCAAAAATAAGGTTTATCGTAGTCTCCATTAAGATCTATTGTCTTTAGATGGTCAGTAAAGTGCAACTACTTTCATGCCAAGGTGAACTCCTCAACTTTTGGAGCTTGTGCTTATACCTCTTCTTCTTTTTGCCTTTCTTTGAATATCCTTAGTTGGGGTGCCTCTTTTTTAAGGAGTAAATTGTACACCATGCTTCTCTTTAAAAGCTTTTTTGTCTTGATGTATATTTTGACTCTACTCAAAAGTTTAGCCCTATCTTTTGGTTTCTTCTTACTGAGCGAGAATCCAAAGGGTGAATCTAGCATACTATGCATGAGAGCAGCAACAACTACGAATAGCTAGAAGTCCTTAACTTTTAGTGACTCATCATTAAAGTGCTTGATGTAGTAATGTAACGGTTTGCTCTTGAACTACTTTAGAGTCATCAAGCTCATGTTGATCTTTTTCTGCCTAATGCTAGTAATAAAGTAGTTGGAGAATTACCTTTCAAGCTCTTTGAAGAAGGCTAGAGGTGGCAATTTGTATTTCTATATTCGTGTTATATAACAAATATAAGGTATAACAGTATATAGATCAATAAGAACATAATATGATTAATTAATCATGTTAAAAATCTAAATACGAACATGACACAATTATTACACAGGCAACGGGATATGACATGCATGACTTATTTAATAAATAAATTATATTAGATTGACATGACATGATTCACTCATACAAATAGAAACGACTTAACACAAATAAATATGATTCAACTTGCTTAACATGGCTCACTTAATATGCCATTAATTAAATGAATCCTAAACAAGTCACTTTCGAGTTAACAGGTTAATCTACGATATGATACGATTATTTTATATCACAATTATATCGACACATTTTCGATACGAATCCACTTAAGATCAACATAAACTCACTTATTTCGTGGTAGGTTTGAGTTGTGTTCACGTGTCGTGTTCAATTTTTGTACCCTAAAGAAGGCGATGGACCTCAACTTGAAGCTTGAGTACTGAATTTGAGCCATCTTCCTCAAAGTGACAAAGAACACTGCATATAATGGCGCCAAAGGTTTCTTAGACCATCATCAATGTTTTGGAGGTCTCTAGATGGTCCATCGGCTCGCTTGGGCATTACACTACTCCAATTGTGAAATTTTCAGCTTAGGTTGTAATGGCTCTCTCTAAGTTAAGGTCATTAACGGGGTTGGGCTTGCTCTGAACTTTTCTCATTATGATGTCAAATCAACCTTTCTAAGTTCATGGCTTTGAGTTATTGCCTCAAATCAGGGTCTTTTGGTATGATCCTCCTAGAAGCGATCGAAAACCTACGATGTTAGCTCCATCTACAGTTCATCGTTCCTCCTCATCACAAGTCCTCACTTATATCTGTGAGGTCTACTTCTTCAGGATTTTGCTATGGTAGCATCGACTGCATGATGGCACCCGTTCCATTAGTTGTGCTAGTTAAGGGACTAGGGTCCAAGCCAATATGGTGAGTTCTTTGACTTGTTACTATAACTGGATGAACATCGTAGTTATGATAGCCTCTAAAGGAGGTGGAGAGGGGATATGGTGCCTGAGGGCTCTTTTGCTAGACTTGGATGGTGTAACTTTAATTTCATTCATTTCCCATAGACGATATCAGTATAATGATGTCGGGATATAGTGGTGAGACCTCACACACTAATAGGATGGATGATAAGGATAGTAGCTTGTAAACAAAGTCACCAGCAAGTCCAACAATGAGATCTAGTTTGTCGAGGTGACCTGTAATGATGGAGAAAGAGGATCACCCTTTGGCACTCAAGTTGGTAAAGAGGAGTGACAAAGGTGGCAAAGGGTAGACCTTGTAGCCTTTGAGTTTGTGGAAAAAATAGTATGAAATGGAAAAGGAGAGGAAAGAGAGTCCAGCCTTACTAAAGATGGTTCTTTTTGTTATACCCTGAGCCTTCCTTCTATAGATAGGCCTCATATCTAATTATGGGACCGCATGGATCATCCAAATCATGAACCTTATGCCATATTATGATGAACTTACCTTTATGGATTAGACTGTACAGAGTGTCATAGGCCGCATTCTTCATAGGCGGACGTTCATTTCTATTAATTTGCTAGCATCAGTTTGCTAGAAGACATTCACGTACTAACCTATTGGATGCATGCCACCTGCTAACTTATCAAGCATATGCCTCCATATCATCTTATCGATCATTTTGTTAATTATACTATTGATAGTATTGATGTAGACCAAGTTGCCACGTGTTGTCTTGCTAGAGGCTAAAGGATTTTGCCTCATCAAATAGCTTCTACTTGCAATCTTTCACAAGATCATTATTACATACATACATGCATACATACATACATATATACATACATACATTTATATATATATATATATATATATATATATAAATGAAAAAAAAACTTCAACTTTTAGTTTTAAGTTTTTTAATCATATAATAGATTTAAGTATGAAATCATTTTGAGCAAGCAACAGATCCCTCATTAATCAAGTTATAATGACATAAAAATATCTACTTAAAAATAAAGAGGGAGAGGGAAATGATATGCTTGGAGGAGAGGAATAGGTGAGGAAAAGGTTTTATCTTTTAATAGTAAGATCATTCTTATGTATCTAAATAATTTGGTCATAAATTTTATATTAAATAAGGTTAAATTTCAAACTATTTTTTATTTATTAAATTTTACTGTAATTAATAATACTTAATATAAAAGTTGAGAATATATTTCTGTATTTCAGACCTATTGAAACATAAGAGCAATTTTCAAACTTCCATACTAGATAGAACAAGAGTTATAAGTTGAGAATAATTTTATTTTTGGAATTAAAGAATATGTAGCAGTTATTTCTTGTATTGGAAAATAATAATTTAAATGGGAAGAGCCCATTTTGTGCAGAGCCATGTATAGCAAAATAATAATATTTTAAAGCATGCATGCATGCATGGGGTTACTCTTTCATTTTGCTATGGCATTGATATGTACACCCCCTTTGAGCCCATCTTGCGCCTCTTGACATGCCCCGGGGACTGTATCCCTCGGGAGATAACGCGGAGATGACGCACTCGATTTTTCAAAATTCAAAATAAGGAAACGGACGAATATTTATACACCCAGTTAATGAATCAAGTGCGGAAAATATCAATGAAGAGCCAAACCATAACGCTTTTACCGAAGGCAGGGGGAAAAAAGGCAACACGAGGCAGCTGAGATCGGCTCACAGGGATAGGCCACGTGTCCAGACCAACGGTAACCTCTCCACCTCCCCCCCCACCCCTTTATTTTTCCCACCAACTTCGCCCATCCTTCGAAATCCCACCCGCAAACCCCGCTCTCTCCCCCCGTTCAAAGCCGCACCCAACCGCATCACCTCACTATATGAACTCCTCCAAAGCTAAAGAGAGAAAAAGAACACGAAATAGCTCGCTGGATCCATGCGTCAGCCCCATGGGGAGGCAAATGGAAGAGAAATTGGAGTCCAAATCGCAGCTAGCGAGGGAGATCTGCTTCATCTCATCCATCTTCGCCTCCTGCCCTCATCGTCGATGCTCTTCTCGGAAGCCAGTCTTTGTTGATTGGTACCTCATTCTTAGAGTAGGTTTTTTCTTTTCCTTCCTGTTTTCCTTTCAAAGTTTGATCATTTTTAGATCGAGATTGGATTTTGGTGCAGGTTGGCGAAGATGTGGGGAGAGATGTCATTCGGAGGCGATATCGTCAACTGGGTATGATGGAAACTATCTCATGTAAAATTGTGGTCCTGGAATGAAAACATATGGGGTTGTTTCTATTCTCAGATATGGGTAGGTGCTTTTTATTGTTCTGCGTTCATGGACTTTGAGATCTATGGCAGCATTGCAGCTTCATCCAGACAAGAACAAGCACCCCAAGGCT
This sequence comes from Metroxylon sagu, assembly GCA_017589505.3. Classification (NCBI taxonomy): domain Eukaryota; kingdom Viridiplantae; phylum Streptophyta; class Magnoliopsida; order Arecales; family Arecaceae; genus Metroxylon; species Metroxylon sagu. Next base: position 2,945,445 of record JACVBY030000663.1, read on the forward strand.
GATGTTGCATTCAAACTCCTCTCAGAGGTAAATATCTTCCTTCTATTATCGTTTTCTTGGGAATTGCTGGGTTATAAGAGATTGGGAGGTTGATTGAAACGTTGATGCTTTTGATTGGGTTGGCACATAGAACTATTAAAGTGCCGTGGAAAAGGTGAAACCTTTCTTGACTTGTTAGAAGATGCTGATATATTTTACTTCAGCTATTGATATTTTTGAGACAACAACCGGGCTTGTGATCCAGTTCTGAATTGCCGACTGGTTTGAGTGGTGATTGTTGGTAGCCTTGCCGAAGTCATTGAACTTCCAATGCAATCTTGGTCAGACTCGAAATGTTTGAGAGGCACTGTCATTGAATTGCTCTAGCAGAGTCCGACAAATCCCAATGGATCGTAGAATGTTTGTAGTTTTGGCAAGTGGAAGTTAATGTGGTCCTTTGGAACCCATGAATTATGACCAATGGACTACTAGTAATAAATCAAGGAAGATGAGGATAATTGTACCTTGGTCCCTTTTTTTGGTGGGTAATTTTGAGTTGAAACCCCTTGTTCCTATTTACTTTGCTCTGCTTTCTATGTTTTAGCTCTTTGACCTTACTGGCCTTAGAACATATTTCCAAGGGCGAAGATGATAAAATTCCATGAGTTTTGAGACATCGGAGTCTCGCAGTTTAAAATATATAACCTTCATGATGGTGTTTGGCAGCAGGAAGTTACTGATTATTCGAAGGTTATATTGATTTCATGCTACTGAAGTTCCGAGTTTATAAAAGTTGAGGACTATATGAGGCTAACCTCGAGTGTATTTCAATTTTCAAAGCACTTCGATCATTGTGATATAACTAAGGGTGAGCATGGATTAGAATGGTTCGGTTGCAGGTAGAATTTAAAACTAACCCAATGAGAATCAGTTCCGTTAGTATAGACCTAAAATCAAACTGTCCTATCCTGAAACCAATCAGATTGATTTGGTTTCAGGTTGATTCTAGTATAGAACTGATTTTCTTTTTTATTTTTTATTTGTCACATGTCAAATATCTAATGGTTAAAATTTTATCTTTTAGTTATGTTTAATAAAAAGGACATATATAGTATTTGTTGATTGAATTAATACTTTAATGCCTCTTAATAGATATGGTAAACTCATGAGGTATATGTGATGTTTCGATCCCTAAAAGCACATTAATAAAAGGAGGGTGGTTAGTTCTCGAGTTAGAACCAAGGAACCGATCCCTCAGAATTAAAAGCCAATTCGAAAAGGGTTGGTTCCATTGGTTCTCAAGCTACTTTAACCCATTGCTCACCCTAGATCTAACTAGAAAAATGTTTTACAGGCATATGCATGTCTCTCTGATGAAGCCAAAAGGAGATGCTTTGACTTTGAGAGGCAAAAGAACTTCTGCAAGGAATGCTACAAGAAGTCCCAGTCTATGTCTTCTGGGAGCCACTGCAATTTCCAAAAGCAGAGAGCCTTTTATCCCACAGAACAAGCTGAATCATGTAGGATGATGCACACATTCAGAGAAGTTCAAAACAGACTCAGAGAAGAGTGTGTAGTGATAGAGAATTGTTTAAGAGCAAACAAAGCTTACAGAAAAGAGTTTCCCATCTTCAATCCATCTGAGCAACCGCTGCACTCCCCACGCTACCCACATTATCAAACTCGGATGTCCGAGACACCTATGGACTGTTGGTGCTACCACGCTGACAATGCCCGAAAGTACAGGGAAAGAGGAGCTCGATGCGAGTCCCCCATTTATGAGATGAGGTCAGAAAACCAATCAATGAGAACAAAGAAATTCGTTTTCATATTCTGAATTTTAGATGCATTTTTGCTTACTTTCTCTTTGTTTTGTTACTGATCTTTTGAACAAGATTTCACTATGGAAACCTGTCCTCTTATATTATCATTCTTTGTATCAATGGTTCTTTTGATCTACCTTATCTCTTTAAATGTATTTAAATGTTGTTTATTTGTTACAGTTTTTTTTTTTTTTTTTTTTAGCAGCATCTTTACTCATAAGGATGTCTCTAAATGAAACCCCTGAAGATTTTTTTTTGTTTCTTAGCTAATTCTGATAATAGTCATTAATGACTGTTGAGACTGAAGATTCTCAAATAACATTGAAGCAAATCACTAGTCTGTTGTAGTAGACAATGTAAGCATATGAATATTTCCTCAAAAATTTGCAAGCATAGAATCGCCGTAAAACAAAGTCATAAGTATTCTGTAAATAATTAGTAATGAACATTGCACCATGAATGGAAATCGGATCTACGGTTGTGCTGACCAGTGTTTATGGCTGTTATGCAGCAAGATTACAGTGGTCAATTATATATTTATCAATCCTTATTTACATACTTGTTTCTAAGAGAAGACGTTGAGCTTTGCTATAGAGCATGTTAGCTGCATGAAGTTATTTGTGTACTGTAGTGAAAGCTCTGCTCGTATTATGTAACAGTCAAGGCAATTTCCTTGTGGATGTGATTAGATGACCTCAAACAGGATCATGGATCACACTAACTCTCACCACCACTATCATTTTCTAATGAAACTCTCACCACAGCCAAGTAACTTTCACTAGAAACCAATTGAAAAGTTTCAGAGTTGTGAAAGGTCTGACACCAACCAATCCAAGGTCATAAAATGACCCAAGATAAGTTTCTTTTAACTTGCTGCATAATTTATAATGGTGATCAGACCTTAAAGAGCCTTGGGACTATATGGAAATTGACATCTGGCAGATAAGAACAGATAAATGGGAAAGAAGCAACTAGAGCCATGCAATGATGAAATGAGTCAATTAGGAACTTGTATGCAGAAAATAAAGATAACTCAATAATTTTTTCACCCGAGGCATGATAGAGTGCTTGCTTTAAAGTCGATCATAATCCAACTGGTGCACATAGTTTGATAGCAGCCTATTTTCTACACACAACCTGTTCCATCTCTGCCTCAGAGTTGTACTCCAATATATATCAGCTCAAGGCAGATTCAAACAACACTTTGGACTTATCTAGCAGAAGCATGAGAAATGTCATTTAGGACTGAACAAAAGATTTTTTATTATTATTATTTGACATATGAAAAGAGCACATATCACATGAAACTAAAGTTTGATAATAGCAAGTCAAAATTATACCCCTATTTATAAATTAATTTTTCAGAAATTTAACATTTTGTAATCCTTGACTTCGATAGTCATATATATCCTCATTTTGCTTTATACTAAAAAACTGAAAATTTTCTTAATGTTCATCATTATAATAACCCAAGCCCTCGTTCGCTAGAAGATATTATTTAAACTTTGATTTTCTCAATGCATAACTAATCTGGAACTAAACGCATGCTAGTACAAGCTTTCACGAGCATAGCATCCATGCAAACTTCGAGAACATAGCAGTAATGATATGATAGGGGCAATAGATTTTAATTAACGTCTTCATCATTCAGATTGAGATAATGATTTTTAAAATTCAAATCTTGGTGCCTAAATAAAATTATTAATTTTCTCTATCGATGATCAAGTGCTTCGATTACTTTCCACCGCCAAAAAGCCATCATTTTTCTCTAAGAGAAACAAGTTGAATCTTTGTGGGAAGAAGGGAGAGACATGATCCAACAAGCAACAACCACCATTTCCATTAGAACTTCAATCCAATATCACTTTCCACCACCAAAACCATGCATTGGAGTAAAAGAGGATTCTCGAACGATCATTATCTCGGCATTTATGGTTCAATCCTAGCTTAGAAGAAAAAGTAGGACAAGAAAGCAAGAGGAGAAAAAAAACAAACCATACGCAAAAGCTCTCTAAGCCTCTAGAAAGAGTGTGGTCCAAGCTTCATCCCTTTCCATCCCCATCCCCATCCCCATCCCCATCAACCACGCTATCCATCCGTAGAAAAAGTCCATGGGCCTTACATCTATCATGGCATCATTATGGTACCGTTGCCAACTTGCCACGTTTCTTGATGCATCACAAATTGTTTCAGCTGTAGCCGACTCACAGGTGGAGAGAGAGAGAGAGAGAGCCGAGCTTTAATTTAAGGGCCCGTGATTTGTCGTTGTTTTGATGATATTAGCGTGGCGTGCATTTTTAGTGGCATTATTATATCGTGATATTTGCTGATATTATCGGCCATCGGTCATGTAGAACGAACGAATCCGAAGAGATTATTAGAGACGGGTTGTTGCTTTGGACTGAGTTGTCGTAAGCACCGAATCGATGGTGCTGGGGACGGCTCCGTGGATTCGGACGAACATGTGGCGCTGGACAATGAGATGAGGCGAAGAAAGGGACCCATCCCGCAGTGCGAAGGAATCTGGGGTCTTAAATACGTGGATGCAAATTAATTAAATACGTGGAGAAACCTACGTATGTATGCAAATTAATTAAATACTGGAGGTGTCTTTACGTATGTATGCAAATTATTGTACAAATTATATAATCTACTATTCTAGTTTTTTTTTTTTATGAAAATATACTTTTTAGCTTGCAAACTTTCATTTAAAATTCATTTTAATCCTTAACCTTTCAATTATTTCAATTTAATTCCTTATATTTTAAGAATATTACACTCCTAATGCTATGTTACATGAGTTAATTAAAATTAATATATCGATGAACAAGATGCACCGTCAGCTATTTTGTTAATTTTAATTAGTAAAAATATATTATTTCTCAAGGCACAAAGGATTAAATCATAATAACTAAAAATTTGAGGATCAAAATGAATTTTGAGGTGGTCAAATATATTTTAGCCTTGAATTTTTATAAGTTGGTTTAAATAGTTAGCATCCATCTAGAGACATTCTATAAATTTTTGTAAGTTTGTGGGCTAAATAAATATTTAACTTGTTGCTCTGTTTAATTGGATTGAACCATATCCTACTGAAATTATAACTCACATGACCTTTAGCTGATTAGGAAAAGAATGATTTACGGTTTAAGTGTTTTTAGTTGAATATTTGATTAGCGATGTTGATAAAAAATTGTTCGAAGTGTAAGGCAGTGAATTTAATATTCTTTTGTACTAATATGTATGAAAAATTTATTAAAAATTTCACTCTTTTTGTAAAAATTTTATTGTTTCTAATAAAATTAAATAATAATTTTTTAGAGATATTAACATGAAAGGATTGATATAAAATTATATTTAAAATAGTTATTTATAAATATTGCTGATCATAAATCTAACAAGAGAGGTACTTATGTAAAATAAGGATGGTTTATAATGTACAATTTCAAAGGCTAAATATGTAGTAAGTCATATATATATATACTTGTCAAACAGGTTAGCTCTAGCTCATTGCATAGCTCGGTCCAAATACAGACTGTGCCAGATATAATACGGCTGTTACAGTAATCGCATCGAGCTGTACTGTGCTAACGCAACGACTTAGCACAATCTGTAGACTAGCATGGGCTAGGCATGCGACTCAGGCCATCACGAACCAGTCCCGCCTCACACATGATGGACAGCTTGTGACCATTTATTTATTTTTATATTTTTACTTTTCCATAAGATTCATAAAGGACTAACTTCTAGAATTTTTTATATATATATTTAATTCATTTTATTTAATTTATATAAAATTATTTTAAAAAATTTAAAAATTTATGTAGCCGGCTAGGTCTGTATGATCTGGACTAATTCAACTGGACCATGGATCGTAGTCCATATTGATATAACAATTTATGCTAGCATAACTCATAATCAGAGCCATGCCGGACTAGCATGACGTAACGGCTTGACTAAGCCTCTATCGGTAAAAACATACATGCAAATGAATTTTTTTTAAAAGTTTTATCAAGATTTTTATCTTAACAGAAACTTTAGTTTGTATGGGATCTAACCCACATTATATGATATATGTAAATATTTTTGGCATATGCAAAGCGATAAATCTTGGAACACTGGATAATTTTTAATCAACTAATTTTTTGATCATCTAATTTTATCAACTAAAAGACTTTTTGGCCTATTATTTTGATAGATGTTTTAATCAACTAATTTCACAATCAATTCTTATCATCTGAAATTTCAATGTGTCGGCTCTAATATTTTGGGCAATTATCTCACAAAAATCTCAAATCTTTCCTCAAACCGATTGATGGATCATTCGTTTCAAACTCTTTGATTTCAATGTTGGAGAAAGAAACAGCCCAACAAACGTTGGATCGCCGTGAACAACAAACAATTGTTTCCTCTTCATTGCACGTAAGTCCAAGGGGGATATGTTTGTCTTGTCAATATCAATAGGCCATAATATAACCTCCTGCTGGAAGTGGCAGCTTAATCTCCACGCAGGCGAGTTGGCAGCTCCACATTAGCTCGTGGCCATGGTGATCAATAGATCAATGCCCATGCTAAGTTCTTCCACATTAGCTCGCAGCCATGGTGAGAGCTAGGCTAGTGCCCATGCTAAGTTTTCGCTACTTGATCAACATTGTGTTGGGTTTTGTGTTAAAAAAAAAAAAAGGTAAAACAAATGTTTAGGGATGCTGTCATGGGTGGTGGCATGAATGAAATTAGGTTGAATTCTCAATCCCATTCCATGTTTAAAAAAATAAGGTTTGGATTTAAATAATATGGGTTCCACTATTTCACTGGCATTCCAAAGCTATAAATATAGGATTAGCAAATCCATCTCTTTCTATATTTCTCAATTATATGGGATTGAAAGAATAACAAATTCAAGACTTGAATCGATCAGCACTTACTTGGAGATAAGAGGTGTGGCTACCGAGCTAATATCCTATATCAAGACTTGAATCTCTAATCAGTTGTTTGGAGAAAAGGTTGTGGCCATTGAACTAATCTTTAGTTTCCTACATAATACATAATATAATGATATGTTTTTTTTAAAAAAAGATAACATCTTAAAATGTAAGAAACTAATTTTAAGACTTGTGAAGCTTGGTGAGATATAGGTGTGATCATTAAGCTGATGACTGACCGTCCAAACAATATTTTTTTAGCTATCTTCTCCTTGCTTTACCTTCTTTTCCAAAGTTATAGCGTTTGTTCTTCTAAAATTCTCTTAAACCTTTGTTATTTCCCTCTTTTAAGTTGGATCTCTTGTTTGGTCTGTTTACAGGAGCTAGTTAAAGTCTTATAGATGAAGCCCCGTTGCAACTCAAATTGTAATGTGGCTTAAATTACAATCAAGTGAATTGTTGGGGCTCCATGTCCACTAGTTGAAGATAAGAGTAGCAGAGTGGATAGGCAAAGCAGGATGAGAAGGCCAAGGAATTACAACTTGAATAATAAGTACATAAACTTAATTAATTTTTTTAATTAAATTTTTTTAATTAAGTATATTAATTTATAAAAATTTTTCAATTAAACTTATTTTTGATGGTTGTTATTGATGATTTGATGGACCGTATGATAACTATCAACAATGACTTAAAGCATTTTTTTTTTTTAATTAAGTATACCAACTCATAAAAGTTTTTTGATCAAGTGCATTTTTTCTGCTCTATTATGCTAGCTAAAATAGTCTATCAAATCACACAACAGTTAAAAATGTATTTAATTAAAAAAGTTTTAATAATTGGTATATCCAATTAAAAAAATATATAATAATTCAATTAAGAACCTCAAATAAGGTACTGATGTAATTATCCTAATTACAATAACTATAATTTATAGCATCAAAATAATAGCATATCACTAAATCCAGTTTGATTTTCACCACAAACTTTGTCTTCTCCTTTATAATCCTCACCACATATATGAATCCGCCTTCATCCTTGTTTTCATTGCTCGTACAATCTCTACGACGGAATCAACTAATAAAATGTCAAGCTAAAAATTCTCTGGGTTCTCCATGATCAAGAACTTATCCATTGTCCTACATAGCCAAAGGTATCATCTTGTAAAATAAGCTTTCAAGGCAAAGGCCTAGGCAAGGGATTTCATCAAGAAAGAGTCATTAAGGCTAGCATAGTACCTTAAGACCAAAATTATCTGGTCTCCATGCTTGGACCTTTCCTAGTGACTCAAGACTATCAAGAGCTTTGTCAGCATGGCGGAGTGCAAGGTCCATTAGTTCAAGAAGCTAACAAAACAATAGCATCCAATTGGTGCTTTATCGATGAGGAGGACATGGCATTCATCCATTGACAGGCCAACTTTCTTTCACTCTAACTATGTGAATTCAAAAATAAAAAAAGTGATTGAATTTAAACTTAACTGTATTTGAATGTAGCCAAATCTATCTCAAATTTATTTTTAAAAATATAGCATATATATTAAGTGAAAATAAAAAATAAGAGGGTCGTATCATAACAAAAGCTTTTTAAACCATGTGAATCAATTTTATATCTCAATATCTCACCTAAATTCACAAGCCTTAACATTAGGTCAATGTTAACAAGAGTTCAACTAAACAAGCAAAAATTTTAAGCATGCATTCTAATTTGCTTGTTAAATAGAATCATGATCCAACAAAAATAGTCTCATTGAAGGAAAATATGTGGTCAAAAAGGGGTTATGTTAGACTACATTAGATTCAACATTATTAACTTGTTAAACATTAGATTTTCTCAAGCATGATATGTTTTTCTATTTCAAGCAATATAAAAGCAATAATAATAATATTTTGCTATGAGTATTTGAATCTCAGACTTCTCTCAAATAATTGTTGCCTAATTATATATAAATCAGATATGAATTTATTAGTTAGATCATTAGCCCTAACTCAACATGTTTAGTTTGCTAGCATAACAAGGCAAAACAAATTAAGCCAGGTATTCTTTTTGAACCCAAAGATAAAGTGATAAAAGAGTGTCAGTAAAATTGGATGCCTTCTTATGACCTGAATATTCTGGTTTATTTTTGTTCACTAAATATACAGACATTGTACATGAATTCTAAACATATAATACTTCCAAAATAAACATATTATTACAAAATTTTGATTTAGATTTTTTATGAAAGGTATTTTGGAAGATTGCTTCTCATGAACTTTTCTTCTAATTTCATAACCTACAAACTTTTCCAAAATACAAACTAACTTTATATTTTAATTCATGATAATATAATATTATTAAAAATTTTATATTTTTAATAGTCTTACATTTAATAATCAGTTTAATAAAATAAGAAGATTATCATATTTAATTTATCTTGAAAATATTAACTTAAATTCTTAAGAATATAGGATCACCATGTTTGGTAATATTATTATAAGATTATACATATATAATATAATATATCATATTGCATTATAATATTATATTATATTATAAGATTACTGTAATTGATAATATTTGTAATATGATATTACATGAGGGTTGATGAGAGTCCCAATTAAGAGAAGGATGCTGATGAAGGAAGAGGAAGGATAGAATAGTGTAGGAGAAGTTAAGAGTATAATTTAAGATTATCAAACTTTGGTAACCTCATATACTTACATTTTAAATAGAAATCAAAATATTAGTAATCTTGTGCTATTCGGAATCAAATATTATCATCTCTAAATTATCTTGTCTATTTGTTAAATATGATAATTTATATAGTAAACTCAGATTATCAAAGTAAATTACTACCAATCAAATGCCTTCGTTATAGCTTTTTCTGTTGCTCATTTCAGTAAAACTTGCGATGATGAAATAGTTTTGTACTTTATATGAAGGTAAGGTCGTTATAGCTTTCTCTATTATTCATTTTAATAAAACTTATGGCGATGAAATAGTCTTGGACTTTATATGAAGGTCAGGTCAAATCATACTAGTGAGCTTAGTATCATTTAGAATTGAACTCAACTCATAATCAAGTGGGATAATAGGATAGGTCTAGCCATTTATAAAAAGATAGAATTTACGTATGATGCATTATCTACATACTTTTTGATTCTCTCTCCATCTCCTTTTCCATTCTTTCATCACTTGATGATGAAATAGAGGCTGGAGTGGTGTTAAAAAAGGAGAGAGATAGACGGAACCAGAGTGCACACAGGTAATGCATTGCACCTAAGTTTCATTCTTTTTAAAACTCAATCATGTCGACTCAATTATGCTTAGTATGTATTAATTTTGATTCTTAACCAAGATGGGTCATGCCAAGATTGACGCCGCTTTTCCATAGTTATACAGTCCTTTGCATGGGTCAGGCCAAGGACAAAAAGGTTAGCTTGAGCCCTTAGGCCCAACTTAATAATTGTATAAGTGCGATGGGGTAGCCACATGCATTTGGTTTGTTGGTTAGAGTTTAGGCTTTTTAACTGGTGATCCCCAGTTTGAATTGAATCCCAAAAAACATCTATATTTTCTTTAAAATACATATGTATAAAAAATATATATTTATAAAATAATATTATATAGAGGTAAACTTAGTTATATTTGAATGTAGCCAAGTTCATAATTCCATTAGCTTCTCTATTTTTAGATTCAAATGGATTTCTAATTCACTTTACTTTTTTTTATTTTTTTTACCTTCAAAATTTATGAACTATGTAAATCTAAGGGTCGAAGAGTTGATTAGATTTAAACTTGATCGAATATCTAAAAGAATGAAGAAAATAATCGAATTTAGGCTTGATTATATTCGAATGTAGTTAAACCTTTCTTATATATTATATATATATATATATATATATAGATTAAGCTGAATCTAATTTTTTTTAAACCTATATGGGATTCAAAAATTGAATGGACCTAGAATCTAAGCCCAATCTAGATCCTTGGGGCCTAAACTTTTGGCCTAGCCTTTAAATTTTCGGAGCGAACACCCACCCCTACTGTTCTCTTCCCTACCGTACCAGGGAACAAGTGGGCGCCCACCCCTACTGTTCTCTTCCCTACCGTACCAGGGAACAAGTTGTGAGCTTCCGAAACGTTTGAGTCGGCTTCCAAGCTCCCTTGTCCGTGACTCATAAGTGCTGGATTACAAAGCAGACGTTGACAGAATTAAAATCGAAAGGCTAGCCATTGTGTGAGGTTCCCACCCAGCATATCTCTGATCCGGTCTGGCAAAAGATGGTAAAAACCTTTGTGGAGTTTGGTGGCTTAGGTTGGTCCATCACTCCACCAGCTTGTTCTCACACCGCTTTTCCTACCCATGGTTCCAAGTCCACGTCCCATCCAGCAGTATTCCTGACCTCTTTGTTATTTTGGTTTACACTGCACGTTAACCTCCAAAATGCACGTCCGATGCTTTGCAAGATAGTTTGAGCAACGTCTCAGCACATTCTATCTATTGAGTTACCAGTGGATTAACTCCAAGAAAATCCTAAATCCATGATCTTTTAGCGTAGCTGTGTTTATTATCGAATATATGTTATTTATTAAATACTATATATATCATGTAAGATACTGCACTTAAATTTTATTATAAGAAAAAAAAATAAAAATTATGCTTTCATTACTTATATCTCATGTGCCGAATACCGACATTGGAAGGATTTTAACACGTGATAGATATAGTAGTGATCTACTTGCTTTGCTTTCGTAAGGATCTTCTAAATCTTAAGCAATGCATATTAAATCATTGATATATCATATTGATTAAAAAAGATAAAAGAAAAACATTAATAATTAATATGATTTTGGTTCATTGTTCCATCCTTTTTATCAAAATAGAATAGCCAATCTCATTCAATATTCAAATTAGAAAGCAACCTATGAGATATGGCAACTATATCTAACCTAATTTTTGAGGCCAAAGTCATGAATCTAAGGAGGTCTTTAATATGGAACGATCCATGTAGAATCATTAATGATCCATGGATTATCATGGAATCATTTTATCTGATTATACTAGGATGATCTTACGTTGTGATGATCTAAAATCATTTTTTTTGAACTAAAATGTATAAATCAAAATATTCTTTATTTATAATAAATATATCATACTAGTAATAATTTATATATAGCATAATATATATAAATGTACTATTAATATAATATAATATAATATATTATATTAATATATCAACATAATAATATAAAATTATATTATATTAATATTATTATATCACACTATATTACATTATAATTGATCTATTATAATATAATATACTATTAGTTATATATTACAATATATAATATAATTTAATAATATATATATATTATATAATAATATGATATAAATATAATGAGTATAATTTTGATATCATATGATTAATAATTTTTAAATTTTTATATTAAAATTATAAGTGATCTACAATCGTTATGATATGCTGCATTAAATAGGATGATTTTGATTATTGGACTAGGACCAACTCATCTCAGCATTAAGGTTACTTGGACCATGGGGGTGACCAAACGCCCTCTAACCTCCTTAGTACCTCCACGGCTCCACCAAACCTGCAAGCCACCAACCATTAACTCCTCTACCTCACCGCGGGTAAGCTGACCGCAGCGGATGTCAGATATCTTTCTTTAAGATCGTTGACGTAAATGCCTGATAAATCCACCACACTTCACGGGATACAATCAACGAACTCTAGTTCTCTCTCGCGTGCATCGTATCGTACGAGAAATCGGGGAAATTAATGCCGAGTTCTCGTCCGCGTCAGTATATATATATATATAGAACGGCGCATGCAGCCGAAGATGCGTGCATATCCGTCAACCCCTGGTGGGCCCCCACGCTTTTTCCTGTGAGCTAACCATCGATCAGAGCGCACCGGTTCGAACCCCACATCGGTCCTTGTCTTTACGCTTTTATTACTACCACTGCTAATAATATCGCGATAATTTTTTTACGTAAAGGGAGATGTGTTGTTGGGTATTTTGGATTCGGAGCAGCGACAACGTGCCACGATACGAGCCGTGAGACAGTAGCTATCCGGGATGATCCAGAAGTGCGCCCTCATCAGACAGCGTTCCGACCACACGATCAGCCATGTCGGTGCTAATAATTATACAAAAAAAAGTACAATTTAAACTGAGAACTAGAAGAACAAAATCGCTTTAGAACTCGTTTTTAGTATTATTGAAAGAGAATTTTACTTTCATTCTCAATTATATATATATATATATATATAGATATAATCTTGAGTAATTTTAAACATTGAATAATTAGTAATTTTTTAAATTAAACAATATCAACCAAGTAATAGATTGATGATTTTTGATATTTTAAATGATTTTAAAAAAAAGGTTAAGATTGTTTTTTTAAAAAAAAAAAAAGTTATGTGGTCTTACATTTCACGTGATATGCAGCTTTAAAATTTTTTTTTTTTAAAAAAAAATAAAGTGTGCCGACGAAAGTTCTAACCTGGACGGCCGATCCGAGAGCCACCTAAAAACAAAGCGTTGGCCGGTATTTGACGAAAATATCACGAACTTGTCGTGCTTTGACTCGCTTCTCGCGATAGAGCGGCACGTCACCTCCCGACAGCGCAGGTGTGGTGGACGTTACCAAGAATATCCACCCGATTTGAGTCTATTGCTTCGAATCCGCGAAAACCGACGCCCCCGTCCGCAGTGCAGTTATCATATAAGGAAATTGTCCTATCTGATAAGCTATCGTGCTTACCACCGATAAGTCGGTGAAAAGGGAGTGGAGAGGACTACAAAACGCATCGAAGAAAGCGAGACGAAGTCTCACCCTTTTCTCAGCAGCTTTTATCCCTCCTCTGCCTCTTCCATTCTTTCTCTCTCTCTCTCTCTCTCTGGCTCGCGTAGTTTCCGTCCCCAGCTCTCTCGCTATCTCGAGATGGGATTCCAAACCCTAGCCCACCACCGACCCCCCGAATCCTGAAATTTTCCCCCGAAAAATCACCAATTTTCCCCACCAAATCTCTCCCCTCCCGTCTCCCTCTCCTCTTTCAGCTCCAATCCGATCCTTTCCCCTTTCTTTACCCCCCCGAGATTTCGTTTTCTCGTGCTCCCCGTCGTTTCTCGGCTGAATCCGAGGCGAAATGTCATCGCTGAGCCGGGAGCTGGTGTTCCTCATACTCCAGTTTCTGGATGAGGAGAAGTTCAAGGAATCCGTCCACAAGTAAGTTTTTTGGGGTTCTGGTCGGAATTTTTATTTTTTATTTTTGGTTTTTGGTTGATTGGGTGTGGTTTTGAATTTTGATACGTTGCGGCGGCAGGCTTGAGCAGGAGTCGGGCTTTTTCTTTAATATGAAATACTTCGAGGAGAAGGCGCTTGCTGGAGAGTGGGACGAGGTGGAGACGTATCTCTCCGGGTTCACCAAGGTGGATGATAACAGATACTCCATGAAGATTTTCTTCGAGATCAGGAAACAGAAATATCTTGAGGCTCTTGACAGGTTTTGTCTTGATTCCTGCCTTCTCTGTCTCATTGTTACAGTCTCTACGTTCAATTACGTCAAAAAGGTCGTTTTTATTTTTCTAAAAAATCGTACTTGTTCCTTTCTCAGGCATGACAGGGCAAAGGCAGTTGAGATACTGGTGAAGGATCTCAAGGTCTTCTCAACGTTCAACGAAGAGTTGTATAAAGAAATTACCCAGCTTCTCACCCTCGACAACTTTAGGTGAATTTGATTTTATCCCTGCATCGCCCTTTTGTCTGTTGTGTTTGAGTCATCGTGTTTACTGAGCACATGTGTTTTCCTTTTAGGCATTAAAATCGTGATAAGGGCTGTTTCAGATGACATAATTAGAATTTAATGAAGCAGAGCACTGCGCTAGGTTTTGGTAACAAGGCGGCGTTATAGAGACTGTACCTTATGTCAAAAATTCAGATGAATGAGAAAGAAATGGTTACATTTGATTCAGCTCCTAAACTGTTAGAAATATTACTATAAATATCTAGCGAAATAGGGAACCGTGTATGGTTTTCTGACGAATTACCAAAATCTCTCTCGAAGGTGGACACTTGTTTTGAAGAAAGATTGTTTTTATTCATTCTGGAGCTTAGTCAGTGGCTTATATTTTAAGATAAATTGTTTCTGATGCAGTAAAGCGTAGAGAGAATATAGCCAAATAATGTCTTAAATAATATTTATCAATGAATTGATTTGAAGAGAATATTCTAATTGAATAATGCTACAAATCTATCTCTTTCAATTGAAAAATTAATTGCACCATGTGTGAAATCAAATATTATACACTCAAAAGCATGGGAGTATTAAATAATATTATCAGTGTATATGCATGCAAAGATTCATATATTCAAAGCACATAAAAACTACAGGTTTTGTGTTATTGTTTCATTCCATTCTGTGTTTTGAAACCATTTTACTGTGTGGAGATCGTTATATACAAACATGTGTCACTTGAGATATGCTTGGCTGATGGGAGTCAGTGGATTGATCCTAGTTCAGTGCACCTTTAACTTGGGCCTTTCTTGAATTAGCTAGGTAAGTCCTGATTGGGCTTGCCCAAACTGGAATCCATCGTTGAGGCCTAAGCTTGAACTTTGGACGATTTGAATCTAATTTAATGATGGAGAGGTATGCATGCTATTTCATGTACAGTAAGTTTGCAATCCAAACCTAACATACGTGAGGCCTAACCTGATGGTCCTTTAGCCAATTTCAGCCCATTTAAAGCCCTGACTGTGCTTCCTTTCTTTATACAGGTGCTTTAGTCATTATTCTTATAGGGGCATATTGGTTATATATCTTATAGGGATGGATGGATAACTACTATTTGATGGGTTGCTCTAGATCTTGGACTTTAACTGGACTCATCCCTTTGTTGGCTTCTTGCTATGGTTGTCAAAGATATCAACAAAGTCAAATATATGAATCATGTAATAATGGCCTGCAATGTTAGCAGCTGCTTCAGAAAGAATATAAAGTAACAATATCAATTTGAATTAGAGGTATAAGCTCTTGCAAGAGTGTCATGTTTTGTTGTTTCTATGCAAGCGAATGTGGTTGCTGTTCTTATTGCTGAATTTGGTCTGGCTATCTGGAATCTTCATAGAAATTTGTGAGATGTCTTTCTTTTGGATACTTCATGCTATACACATATATATACACACATATATGCACACACGTACATGTATGTACAGTCTGCGTATGTGCATGTGTATAAAGAATTCTTTTTGTTATGTATTCATTCTCTGTTCTATGGCCTCTTTTATCTCATTTATAAATGTTTAAATGCTCCTCAAGTCTTTTCTATATATAACATATTGTACCAATAAATTCATTTAATAATTAATTATGACTGCAGGGAAAATGAACAACTGTCTAAATATGGTGACACCAAATCTGCAAGAAGCATCATGCTGATTGAACTCAAAAAGCTGATCGAGGCAAATCCACTCTTTCGAGAGAAGCTAGTTTTTCCCACTCTCAAAGCATCACGTTTGCGAACTCTAATTAACCAAAGGTAGGGGAAATGATGCTGGACAAAAAGAAAACACCTATCTTAGTGCTGTCCATCTTCTTACCTTTCTCAACAGAATTTATGCATTTTATACTTTAAAGATACCTGCTAGTTTCATCAGACTTCTTGTTACGAAGCAATGTTAATAGGATTATGTTAGAAACTTGAATTGATTGCTGACATGTGCTAACTGGTTATATGGCAGTTTGAACTGGCAACATCAGCTATGCAAGAATCCAAGACCAAATCCTGACATCAAGACCTTGTTCACAGACCATACTTGTGCCCCTCCAAATGGAGCTCGTGCTTCACCAGTCTCTGTTCCACTTCCAGCTGTTCCAAAAGCTGCTGCTACATATACACCACTTGGGGCTCATGCGGTATGTTGCCATTTAACACTGCAATTGAAACAAAAGGAGTAAAGTCACAAAATGCTTAGGTAGATTTTCTTTTCGTGCACCCATTCATGCAGCCATTCCCACCTCCCGCGGCAGCTGCAAATGCAAATGCTTTAGCTGGTTGGATGGCTAATGCGGCTGCTTCATCATCTGTTCAGTCTGCCGTTGTTACAGCATCATCAATACCTGTTCCACCAAATCAAGGTTTGAATTTTGTTGTTTTTGTGTTCTTCATTGATTGAGCTATACTTTTATCTTCTGTGACATTTGATTTTTTGGTGGTGTCTGTAAAATGTAACTCCAACATTCTAAGGTTTGTTAAATTATTCTAAAAATCAACAATGCTTTGTGTTTTATGTTTGCCATGCCAAAAAAATAGTGCAGTATAAACAATTCTTTAAAGCTCTTGTACCGGCTATAGTCTTTTCAAATTATAGCTTGATCATTTTGTAAACTAGTGTGAATTTTTTTTTTTTTTTTTTTTTTTGCTTTCTGCTGGGTGATGAAAACATAGAAGGAGAGACTTATTATGGACTTAAAATATTGCTTTTTAATGATCTACTGGCATATTTTTCTAGCTCGTCAGTTGATATCCTCCAGCAACCTGATTTTTTTTTTTTGGCCACGTACACAATGTGAATTTTCTGTAAACAATCTTTCAACCTCTTGGGAATTGGTTTTTTTGGTTTGATTATCCTTTAGTAGTCAATCCGCTTGTCCACCTGATTAGGGATAAAGGTGCTGCATCTTGTTGTGGCACATGTAAGCTTTATGCCATGGTTCTTCCAAGAGAAAGCTCTAGACAAGAAGATGGTCCAAATTGTACTGGAGCAAGTTGACATGCAGATCAAATTGACTCAGCATTCATTTCTATATGGTTGAAATAAAATGCACCTGAGAGTTGGTTGCATCTCAACTTTTATGCAAAGATTTGACCCTAGATATGGCATAGCATCAAAATCCACCTTTACTTGGAAGCCACTGAACTAGGAGTGAGAATGGATGGTAAAAATCCTTGAACATAATAGATTTCTTGAGTCTTTCACTATTGCAATGAGGATAGTCATGATTGATACATACGTATGTACATACATACACGTACACACATACATACATACATTACATACATACATGCGTACATATGATTTACATCACATTACATGCATACATTTGATAAGATCTTCCTACTCTTGACAAATCCACAGTTGTAGGTTATTTATAACCTGTTTCTGTTTAACTTTATCACTTAAGTTCACATATCTAATGGCACTTGGTAGTACTTAAGGTGTGAAACATGATTTTTTTCTTTTTTACTGTAAAACTCTTATAGTAGGCTCCCGATATTAGTTGTTATATCTGAAAGATATTGATGCTTTTATTTATTTTCAGACATTGTTTGTAAGCAAGTTAATTTTATTCAACTTGAGTTTCATACATTAGAGCTCATATATTTTACTAATGTTAGTGAATCTTTTTTAGGATAATCTTGTTTGCAGTTATTTTGCCCTTTTCCTATGACATTTTTTTGTAGTTACACATAAAAGAAGCTCATGGAAATGGGAGTTCCTTAAAAGATATGCTCTTTCTATTTCATTGTCCAATTTTCCTTCAGATCGAATTCCTTTTTTAGTTTATGTAAATTAAAACTGATTCTTTTTTGCATTTACCTTTTTTGCAATTAACTCTCAACTAGAGATCATTTTTTCTGTTAAGATGCCTTTCTGTTATTACCATTAATAATAATTTTGTGGTTCAAGTTCATTTGTGATTCTGGTTAAGAGTGAGGAAAAGGTGAGCTCTAGTATTGAATTGTTGCACTCATATGCCAACGAATGTCTGCTGGTAGCTGTAAGCTATCACCATGTATAACAATATTACTCAGAAATCTGATGATACTGCAATCTCTTTTCTGTAGCTGTTTCCATTTTGAAACGACCACGGACTCCTCCAAATGCACTCAGTATGACAGACTATCAGAATGCTGAATCTGAACAGCTAATGAAACGTTTGAGGCCTGCTGCGCATCCTGTGGATGAGGTAATATTAATAACTTTTTTTTAAAAAAAAGAAGTATGGTGCCAAATTTAGCATGATTATATCTTCTTTTGGATGCAGGTTACTTATCCTGCACCTCATCCACCAGCTGCATGGTCAATGGATAACCTGCCAAGAATGGTAGTTTGTACCTTGACGCAAGGATCCAGCGTGTCAAGCATGGACTTCCATCCTACCCATCATACCCTACTTCTTGGTATGGTGATCTTTCTGATTTGACATTGCTTGAGTTACTACGAGTAAACAACTTTTATATCGCATGTAACTAGCTCCTTCTTT
Organism: Metroxylon sagu; assembly: GCA_017589505.3. Lineage (NCBI taxonomy): Eukaryota > Viridiplantae > Streptophyta > Magnoliopsida > Arecales > Arecaceae > Metroxylon > Metroxylon sagu. Next base: position 2,964,447 of record JACVBY030000663.1, read on the forward strand.
TAACTTAAATCTAAATTTTACAGTGGGTTCTGAAAATGGTGAGGTTACACTTTGGGAAGTTGGTTTACAGGAGAGGTTGGTGTCAAAGCCGTTCAAAATATGGGAAATATCTGCTTGTTCACCACAGCTGCAGGTCCTCATCATACTTCTGCAAAGAACTGCTGATCAAAAAAAATTAGTACTAAAGTTTTTTTTAAAAAAAATTTAAGAAGCCTTTGTGAATTGCATAATATTTCATCTTTGCTTTATGGTTTTTCACTTCATGATTGATGGTCAGAGCTTAAATTTAGCGGTCGATCAGTTGTGATGTTTCATATCTTCATTGATGGTATAAACAGAAGACCTTCAGCAATTGATATAAGTTGCAAAATTTCATATCTCACACAATGTTTTACAATGAAACTCTCAAGTTCCCATAGGCAACACACTTCTATCAATTTTTTTGCTGATGCTAGTCAGCGCCTTCGCCCTCCCTAGTGTTCTTAAAAATGCTAGTGCCATGGCAGCAGTGTGCTTCAGGCATATGTATGCATCAATACAGCTCAACTATAAATGTGTGGTCCTTTATTTTATTATTTATTCTTTCCATGAGCTTGTGCCTTGATTATCTATAAGGTTTGAAACTTTGAATTGAATGCAACTCCTTTGTGTAGTGACATGCTCATTTGAGCGTAAATCTTTAATTTTATAAAATTTAATTGCATATGTCACAGAAATTTTCATAGCTACAATATTTATTTAAGTTTTAAAGTGCTAGAGCCCAATTGGCTCTAGTAGTGCTTCCAAATAGTCAAGATAAGTGTTTTGCCAACTCTCACCCCCTAGAAAGATATCTCCTTCATTCTTCTTGACTTTGTCCTCCTCCAAGTTGTTGTCTCCAGGGGCTGCTTGCTTCTATTTAGATTAGTTTTATGGTCAGCTGCCCTTTTTGGGATCAAATCCTGCCCACCTCAGCCTGTTTTAACTCCTGGATCATTTATCTAAGGTTTTCTGCTAATCTGATGTTGATCCTTTCATCTATATTCTTCTTGTTTGTCTTCCATCTATTCATTTTTCTTTGGCGCACGTTGAAGTGAGATGCTATTGGTGAATGATGTATCTTCTACTTCTTTTGGAAGGTTTCTGAGAGATCCATTGTGGCAGTAGAGTCAGCCAAAAGTTTCTTCTGTTCAGCAAGAATATAAACAATGGGTTGAAATAGGCTTATATGCTTGGCTAAAACATCAATATGAACCAAGTCCTGAGCTAGTCTAACTATGCCTCTTAAAACTAGAATAAGTTGAATTCATGAATGACTAATTACCAAGCTATTAATGGCAAACTAAAGCACATTAAGAAAGTGAGAGAATGTTGTGGCATGAAATAGAAAGAAATGCAGCTTTGTGGTGGTGCTTTCTAGGAACATTAATAATAGTAAAGGATGAGCTGATAAGTACACAGTGTACATCATGTGAAGAAATGTACTCAAGATCAAGATTCTAAGCATGGTGAGGATACTTAGAAACAAAAATTGGCATTCTCCAAGTAGAGAATAGAAGGCAATAATTATGGTAGAGGCATGTATTGAAGCAGGGATTGATTATGCACCAAAGCCATTCATTAACAAGCCAATTGATTATGATGTGTAAGAAGCTGTCAACAATGGTGGGAGTGACTACTAAAAGACAATTGTTAACAATGATGGTATTAGAAGCAACAATAGATGTTAGCAGCACACTTCTGAAGGTTTATTTATTTATTTGCCCATACTTGATGTGGGTAGTGGGGAGGAAACTTCCTGCATCTAAGGGAATGAGATTAGCACATTGTGGCACAAGTACAGGTAGTTAAAAAATCCATGACAGGCCTCATACACTTTAGTCAAGGAAGGTAGCAAGTTTGGGAAAGGCATAGAGTATTTTTCAAAGCAGGTAGGCTTCTAAAGAATGGTCAGTCATGGTGGCTGAAAGCCAAACCTTTATAATAGTTAGTACTGTTTAAATTGCAAATTTCTGGAGATCCTCTGGTGAAGATGTATGCATTGAAATGATGTAACACTTAAATGAAATGGTGGATATTAACATGAAAGATCTGTCAAAGCACTCATTGAGGTCACAAGAAGGGCTCTAGTGACATGTTATTTGTAGAGTATGAATTGGGAAAGAGCACAAATTGCATTAATCAACTAATGTGGGCAGCAGCTCCAATACACACATATATAATTAGTGGTGATCAAGGTTTTACATCCCAGCAGGGGGTGTTCTAGCTGTCCTATCCTGTTTCTCTTGAAAAAAGGGATTGAGACGGGTGAGACTTTGAAAACCAATCCACACAGAAAGAAGAAGAAAGAGAAAGGAAAGGAAGGACAAGAAGGACAAGAAGAAGAAATTGGGAAAAAAAAAGAAAGGAAGGAAAGAAAGAAGGGAAATAAGGAAGAAGAAAAACGAAAGAAGGAAGAACGGGAGAAAAGGAAATGAATAAAGTAAAAAAGAAATAAAGGAAAGAAGAAGGGCTATACATAGTCTTGACTAGGATGGCCATTGGGAGCGTCTTGTTCCATAGAGAAAGCAGTACTTACCTCTTCCATGGGATTTAAAACCTTGGTGATGATAGCTATTTTATAGAAAATAATAGCATATAAATATAACAAAAAAGAATGAAGTTTTTTATTCATTAACACTGGCATCTAAATGACCGCAATGACTCCATAGAACAATAACAAAGTTTCTAGAGATATAAAACTGGTCCAGGCTGGCGTTTGACTGGTTTATGACCACCAAACAAATCCTACAGTAACTTGAAGCATTCTATGTGCATTTGTTAGCTGCTGATTTTGTTCATTAATGAAATGATCAGATGAAGTGCATCGCATTGCGTTGTCTCCAAGGTTGTTATTAGCTTACCATCCACGTGGTTAACAACATAAAATCAATTTATCGTATCTTTCTGCTTTTATTATCTGAAAGTATGCTTCTTTCAGCTGTTACAGTGGGTGCATAATGGTAGTTGTAAGCTGGATTAATTCAAACTCTATATGAGTTAGCAAATAATGTAGCTTCTTTGGTAGTTTGTGCTAGCAAATAAAATTGAAACTTCTAGAAATATTTATGCTTTTCTATTAATATGGTTCAGATGGCTGATGTTGATCTTTTGCTCGATCATTTCCTTTTCTTGTTTATATTTGAACAGAGTGCCATTATGAAAGACCCTTCTATATCCATTAATCGAGTTACCTGGAATCCAGATGGAAATTTGATAGGCAAGTGTCTCTATTGGAGAGTGTTAAGTTATTTTACTATTGTCATTTGCTTAAACTTGATCTTGTGGCTTTAGGAGTTGCATTTACAAAACACTTGGTTCACCTACATGCATATCAAGCACCTAATGAGCTACGCGAAGTTTTAGAGGTCGGTTGCAACTTCTTGTTGCTTATCTAAGAATGGAATGAAAGTGGCATTTACAATTCCTTTTGTTAGCAGATTGAAGCTCATGTTGGAGGAGTCAATGACATTGCATTCTCTCATCCAAACAAACAACCATGTGTGGTGACTTGTGGAGATGATAAGCTGATAAAGGTTTGAGCTGGCAAATCCTTTCTTTGTTTCTGTTGGTTTTAGTGCTCATCTTACCCTCTCTAATTGAGATTTGTATGTGCTACAGGTCTGGGATTTGAGTGGACAAAGGCTTCATGTCTTTCAAGGGCATGAAGCGCCTGTGTATTCTGTATGCCCCCACCACAAGGAGAACATTCAGGTATTTGTTGTCAGCAACATCTAGCTGAATTTTCAAGGGAATGCTAGAATTGATGCTGTTCAATTAAATGATGATATTACTGGATCTTCATTCTGCATAACAGCTGTATTTTTCATCTAAAAAAATTAAAATGTAATTAGTAAAGACAGTGAGATATATGTATTGTTTAGAATACTTAGATGGAAATACAAATGTTTAATATGGTATTACTGTTGAAAATTATTGAACACTAGCTCTTGAATTATGAACTTTTTCCATGTTTCAGCAGAATTCTCTCTCTTTCCAACACCTCTTGGCTAGTGTTTGTCACAAAAGTCTCTCTCTCTCTCTCTCTCTCTCTCTCTCTCTCTCTCTCTCTCTCTCTGTGCACGTGTGTGTACACCTGTCAGCAAATTATAGTATCCTAGGAATTTCAGATCATGCCTAGATTATTCCAGGAGGGAGCTATTGTGGCGGTCGATTTTACCTGGAAAGTAAGGCCTTTGTAGAGGCAATTCTTGTTTTTTTTTATCCATTCTTTCATCATTTCCAATTTGTGCATCTTGAGCTTGCTTTGGTTCATCTCTATATTTAGCTGATGGTGGTATCTTTTTGCCAATCAAGTAAAAGCATACACAAGAATGAGTGGAAGGAGATTCAATTTAATTGGAAATTTGGAATCAATAGTAGAAATGAGACAAGTTGAGCACTGATGATCTAACTCATCTGGATCTATTGTAAATAATGCAACAAATGAACATCACAAGAATCTTTTAACTGATGCAGTTACATTTCATGAGATAATATGAAGTATAAACATTGAAGCATGTTGTTCAGATGACTTTTTTGCAGTTACTTTTTTGACTTTCTATTTTGCATCTCTGCTTATTTGGTAAGTGAACTCTGCAATTTTTTTATTCATTTTGATTGTCAGTGAGCAATAAAAATCAGCGATCAAATGTGTTAAGGTCATATTGGACTAGCTGTGAGACCTTAGCAGGTATCCTTGGTTAAATAAAGATAGATTTGTGGATGCATGTCCAAGTTCGAATTATTTCTGAATTGAACATTTCTGAGGTCTTTCTTTAGATTTATCAGCAATTCAGCATGCTAAGAAGTTTTGTGTTGATATACCATTGCATAAAATAAATCTCTTTTTCCAATCTGGATTCGTGCCTTTCTGACAACTTTGTTCTGTTTTGACTTTGTAGTTCATTTTCTCGACTTCTCTAGATGGGAAAATAAAGGCATGGCTATATGATAATGCGGGCTCTAGGGTTGATTATGATGCTCCTGGGCATTGGTATACTACAATGCTCTACAGTGCTGATGGAAGTCGGTAAGAGTAGTAATATTAAGAGTCCTGTAATTGAATTTGATAACATGTCTATTCCTTGTCATTTGTAAATATATAATTGTTGTTTTCATTCAATAATTAATACATTGTTCGTCTGTTTCGCTTCACTGTATAGATTATTTTCATGTGGAACTAGTAAAGACGGGGACTCTTACCTGGTTGAGTGGAATGAAAGTGAAGGAGCAATAAAGAGGACATATTCTGGATTCCGAAAAAAATTGACAGCAGGTGTTGTTCAGTTTGATACTTCGCAGAATCACTTTTTGGCTGCTGGTGAAGATAACCAAATAAAATTTTGGGATGTGGACAATGTTAGCATGCTTACAAGCACAGATGCTGAAGGTGGACTCCCGGTCAGTCTTTTATATAATAAATATATTTCCATTGCACAATTGAATTTCCTTTTAACCAATTCTTTTAACATTGGTTTATCAATTACTTCAGAGTTTTCCACGTCTGAGATTCAACAAGGAAGGAAATCTTCTTGCTGTCAATACAGTTGATAATGGTTTTAAGATACTTGCTAATGCGGATGGCCTTAAATCCCTGCGAGCTTTTGGAAGCCGACCTTTTGAAGCATTTAGAGCTCAATATGAAGCTACACCTATCAAGGTTGCAACTTGGAACTGAACTTATAAAATGAGATTTACAATGGCTTACTAACCTTCAAAATTTCTTAATCAGGCTTCAAGCACCCCTGTGGTTGCAAGCATCTCTCCAAACATCAGCAGAGTTGATCGCTTAGACAGAAACTCTCCTGCAAGGCCATCTCCTATCCTAGTATGTTTAGAAAGATAGTAAAAAATTAAGGCCTTATCAGATTATTGCTTTCGCTTTCTTGGCGAGGCATATCTTTCACAAGACATAAGCATGAAAGATCCTCTTGTTTGCTTATGTTGTCATTTCGCTTTTCATGTGAACATTTATATTTGTTTGTTTGTTTTATTTTTTTTTAATTCAATCTTTCTATTCTCTTGGCCATTTTACATTGCATGCTTTATTATTATGTTGTGTTGGCCTACAATGTGTACAATTAGTTTCTTGTGAACGGCTCAGACTTGCTTATTAATCGGCCTGTCAAGCTCATTCATAAAAAAAAGTGAGCGAAGCTCAAGCTGTTATTTGGGGCTCAGTTTACTTATATGCAAACCAATTCTGATTGCATTCTAATTTGCAAAAATAGGTGCATCTCAGGCTTGTTAAAGCCAAGCTTGAACATCTACAGATGAGTTTGGCTTGAAGCCTGAGTTAAGCTCAAAAGTCTTGTTGACATAGCTGAGCCAAGGCAAGCAGCCCTAAGCTTAGTTTGTTTGTGTTCTTAATGGTGTGTTGTTTGTTGCATAACTCTCAATGTGTTGGACTTGACCCTTTCCCTTTTTGATAACCTGACTTTAAGCAATACACATCACATGCAACATTGGGTATGACATGGAGCTCTCACATAAATGGCTTTAAGATTGCATGTCTGCATCTTCTGCCCTTTTTGACACGTACATACATATATAAAGAATCTCTAAAATGAAAACACAAATGAATCAAGGAGCTGCATTCTATACGTTGCTGCTTCTTCGATCTCAGGCCATGATCAAGCCCTCTGAGTGGGAAAATATCTTCACATATAGGACCCTATGTTCTTATTAGGCTTGATCAATTGGGCAAACTCTGGCATATGCTACTGCAACCATTTATAGAAATATGCACATTCATGTGTAAAATCTGTTCCATAAATATTGCAATTAAATTTTATCAAATACATCAGGGATGCTTTCAGTTGGCCTAATTGTATTGAGTACATTGGACATTGGATATTTTGTTAGCTTTCCCCCTTGTTTTGGGTGAGGAGGGAAGGGTAATGACATGGAATTTCTAACTATGGTTTCATGCTTCTTGTAGAATGGAGGTGATCAATCATCTAGGAGTTTAGATAAGCCAAGAATTTCAGAAGAATTGCCTGATAAGACTAAGCCCTGGGAATTGGCTGAAATTCTGAATCCAACACAATGTCGAGTTGCTACCATGCCAGAGCACACAGATTCTGCCAGCAAGGTGCTAACTGATCTGTTTTAAATTTATATATTATACTGGCAAAATTTTGAATCTTGGGTTTCTATTGGTTTAACAATCACATCACACTTTCACATGTATAGGTTGCAAGACTACTTTACACAAACTCGGGGGTTGGCTTGTTAGCATTAGGGTCCAACGCTGTTCAGAGGTTGTGGAAGTGGAGCCGTAGTGAGCAGAATATAAGTGGCAAGGTAATTGACTAGCATTATTCTTTGTTTTTTATATATGTTTTGAATATTATATAAACAAATAAGGATATTAAATTTATTGTGGGTTATAGGCCACGGCAAGTGTTGTGCCACAGCATTGGCAACCAAACAGTGGTCTTCTTATGACTAATGATGTGTCAGATACAAACCCTGAAGAAGCAGTCCCTTGTATTGCCCTCTCAAAGAATGATTCATATGTAATGTCTGCGTGCGGTGGGAAGGTTTCATTATTTAACATGATGACATTTAAGGTAAAGTGGCACCATCTATGTCATGGATTATATGCAAACGCGACTAATGCCAAGCATTTGGTGACTAGGCAATGTGTTTGTACTATTGCAGGTAATGACAACATTCATGTCACCACCTCCAGCATCAACATTTTTAGCATTCCACCCACAGGACAATAACATCATAGCAATTGGAATGGAAGATTCAACCATCCACATATATAATGTGAGAGTGGATGAGGTAATTTTCCTTAACCTGCGACCATCTTTCTGCTGTTCGTATTGCTGTCAGTTCATGGTTTTATTCTTTTTGCCGCTACTGTCAGGTTAAAACAAAGCTGAAAGGCCATCAGAAACGCATAACTGGTTTAGCATTCTCCAGCAATCTTAATGTACTCGTATCATCGGGTGCCGATACACAGGTTAGTAACAACTATGTTTTCTTCCATTGTATTTATCTTGAAACATGGCCTGCAATTTCTGAAAATCCCTACAAATTTAGTGTTCTATGTATGGCAATGATTGCAAGCACACGCAGTTGGGCAGACATATGTATGTGCTATTTATATATTTACGTAACAATCTTAATTGTGATCTCAAGGGATGACAAAACCTCTTGTTTATGAATTCATGAACTCGATTATTCTCTAGATTAGCAGTGACAGAATCAAACCATGGAATTGCTTTTGTTTTTTTTAAAAAGAAAAACTAGACATCTAGCCTTGAGAATGAACTATTAAATTGCAGTAAAGTATGTACATCATACACTGCTGTTGTGTCTGATGAGAATGGATCACTAAAAGAAGTGGTGTTTTGTAATGATCTGTTTGAATGTTGTCTAGGGATAAGGGAGCAACTGATTTGATGGCAGTTGGTTATAACGTTATGAGCACATGATTAAATAGCATTTACATTATAATATCCTGTACACTAGTATGCTTCAGTATTTCTAATTTTGATACTGGCTTCTAAGAGTTTCCAGTTTATTTATCTTTTGAGTGTTTGAACTGTGATGTTTTCTGTCTGTCATCATTCCACATCTTAAAAGGGTTCATGCTGTCGTTAAGATTGGTTGGCTTCATGGTTTTAAATCTCAGCGGGACATTTCAGGAGATGCTGGGACAGATTATTATCCCAAGCGTTGGGATGGAATTGCCCCATCATTGCCCCATCATTGCCCCAGTGTCTCAAATGGCTGTCTTGAGACATCTCGCATTCTAAGTGTCAGGATGAGGTGAGATGGTGGCGCATCCCCTTTCATGGAAAGAACTGAGACAGTCCCATCTCATAGGATTTAAAATCTTGTTTGGCTTCACCAACCTAATTTTGTCGCCACTTGTATTTACTACAACAAATGTCCCTTGTTATATTAGCTGATGAACATCTATATAAAATTTTGCATTTGACATTAAAATCTAATATATCCTGTACAAATTTTGTTCTGATTTTAGACCATTAGTTTGTGTGGGATCATTAGAAATATTAGTATGTACAATGAATATTGCATGTATTATAGCCTCCCATGTTGATGTATGGGTGTTCTCCCCAAGACATTTAGTTGACTTCAAGCATATAGAATGGATGTAGGAAACAAGGGGACCTGTCTCAACTTTAAAACCTACCGGCTTTCTAGCATAAAATAAGATGAAAAATGAAAACATGGAACTGCACTTGATTGATCATCTTATAAAGCCACATTAAAGGACATAACTGAAATATGATAATCATTAGTAAAATAGGGCTAACCTACCATAAAGAGTAATGCGTCTGGAGTTGAGATCACTAGGTCATAAGGACTATAAAGTGAGTGGAGGCATGTGATAAATTATTTAGATATCTAAAACTCATAAATTGGATCGTTGCATTATTAAGTATGTGCAAAGGCAATCAGAACTAGATGAGCAAGTGTTAGAGCAAGTAAGATGGATGCTTTGTACCACCAATGGTCTATGCTTATAACCATAATCATGACTGTCAAACCTTATGCCAACTATCAGGTGTCAGGCTTATGAATCTTAACATGCCAAGCTTTCCTTTCTAGTGCTATCTTTGACTTTATCTTAAGCTTTTCCATGTCCTTTCTCACAGCTTCCATCTATGTTACTTGAAGTCTTTAATCTTCCCACGTCCTTCAACAAAGATATGAAGACCCCTCCTTACCAGAGCCCTTGAACCCAGCGACTGTGTCCATTTAGCTGCTACCACTGCCCTTCTGTCATTCCCAGCAGACTATGTTAAGACTGTGACTTGTAGCAACAAGATGCTCGTTTTGGCATTTTGATACTTTGTATCTCTCTTACTTTGTTGGAATCAAGTTTAGTTTTGAGTACAATTTTCAGTTCCTCTATGTTATTACCATTTGAGAAGTTGCATATTTTCTTCCTTTTTTTATTCTTTTGGTTTCCATTTGAGTTAAAGTAGCTGATTGCGATGGTCAGTGAAGCTAATTTTGTGTTTGGATGTTTTGGTTTTGCCATTGCAAATACAATTTACCTATGCAGCTTTGTGTGTGGAACACTGAATCATGGGAGAGAAAGAAATCTGTAACAATCCAACTTCCTGCTGGGAAGGCGCCTGCTGGTGATACGCGTGTCCAGTTCAATTCTGACCAAAGTCGACTATTGGTAGTCCATGAAACACAGCTAGCAATATATGATGCATCCAAAATTGAGCGTATCCATCAGGTAACACATTAAGACCCATGGCTCAATGATAAGTTCTTAGTCTTCTCATGAAATATATTTCCATTGCAGTGGGTTCCCCAGGAAAGTCTTTCTGCTCCAATATCATATGCATCCTACTCTTGCAACAGCCTGCTGGTCTATGCTACCTTTTGTGATGGTAACATTGGTGTCTTTGATGCCGATAACTTGAGATTAAGATGTCGGATTGCCCCATCAGCATACATGTCTCCGGCAACTGCAAACGGGTAGCTATTTTATGTCAATCATTGCACAACCTTTCTACAGGAGCAACTACAATCACTTTATACCTTTAAGTTGTCAGTCATATTGTTGCATTTTACTTCTTTGCGACATTGCAAGCATTTTCTTGCTCTTAATTCAGATGCATTCTTTGCTAGGCCTTCCACCATTTCATCAATTCCTTGTGAATGCTATGTAAAATAATGATATGCCTTTATCTAATATGCAGGTTCCATTGTGTCTATTACCATTCAAGAATTACTTGTTTTCCTTTCATTCTCAAAATTGTGCATGTTTTTCAATGTCTTCGAAAGAAGGGGCTTTCAAAAAGTAACTATTATGCTCACATTTTATATCCTGCAGCAGTAATTCATCTGTCATTATGCTACATCCTAAATTTTTGATTACTCTTCATTTTCCTTTTAGTTCCCTTTGGAATGTACATGCTACTTTTGCCTCTTGTAGAACAGTTCGTTTTTTTTAGCAGAACTCAACATCCATTAACCAAGCATCTTCCTATTTTCACAGCAACCCACCGGTGTATGCTCTTGTTGTTGCTGCACACCCACAAGAGCCAAATCAACTGGCAGTTGGGTTGACAGATGGAGCAGTTAAAGTGATAGAGCCCTTGGAGTCCGAGGGTAAGTGGGGAGCTCCAGTACCTGTTGAAAATGGCGTACCTAACAGTAGGACACCAGCATCCTCGGCTACAAGCAATCCACCTGCAGACCAGCTCCAAAGGTGACGAGCGATGGCTCCGTTTATGTAAATGTTCTAATCTGATATTGACCTGTCTGTATCTATGCTGTATTAATTTGTAGGCTTGATTTTATTTATGTCAAGATAACTTTCTATACTTTTATATTTGCCCCTTGAAAGGTGAGCATAAAAAAAAAAAAAAAGAAACCCAAAATAAGGACAATGTAAGTTTCTGCATGCTGAAAGTGGTGAATCCTGATTTGATATTTACATCCTTCGCGAAATATGCCTTTCCAAGATCATGGCTGGTTGAAATTTTTGCAGTCCTTTTCTTTTCTTTTACCATGCATGAATAACATCTGAGATCGCTCCAGGTATCAAGGTTATTCCTGATCAAGTTGATATGACTGCCAGTGTGACTAACCACATTCATATGCCATCAAAAAGTTCCAAATTTCATTCTCATCAACGTTGTGGAGAAGCCCCTTTCAGAAATTGTGCTGATGATAAAATTGACTGGTTGGTCGGATTCTTTTGTCCATATTTGTCTGCCTCTCCCCTGAGTATTCAACAATCGTACAAGTGAAATGTTTTTGGCAACCTACCATTCCGTTTTCGAAGGAATATGAAAGAATTTTGCTGTATCACGTAGCTCTAGTTTGGTGACTCGTGATGATGGCTTATGAGGGAAAGCTGGAGTCGGTACAAACGTTTCTATTACCATGCTGCATTATTCTCTCCTTATTTTCTCCATTACAGGTTGGGTAAAGATGTGTCTTTTTGACTTCATACCAGGCAGGTGCTAGCTGGCTTAGCGCAGCCTTCATGGTAACGAATTGGTTTTCACTGCCATCTAAGGCAGGAATCGTAGCCTGCCAAACCTAACCTACATAGGTTATGAATGCATTAACGTGACTAATTTTAATAATACAATATGAATAAAATTAAAGGCTAAACTATAATTATAAATTTGCAATGCAAGTTAATTATATGTGAAATTAAAGAATTAGCATTGGTCATCAATCAATATGGAGTCAAGTTTGCCAAGTCCCTATTCCGAATTTTTTAAAAAATAGATCAACACGTCGGACTTTTGTTAGCTTTACAATACGTCTCGTTGAGTTATCTATTTAATTTATAGGTTGAGTATTTTATTGAGATGCAATAGGCAATTATGATGAAAAATAAAGTCAGTTCTCCTTGTTGCATAACCATCATAAAAATGGATCAAACGTCGTAGCAACTATGCTACAATGGCCGCGAAAGATCTTGTAAGTAATCTATTAATTACATCAATAGTACATCGTGGAATTGCTTAAGAGTCGGAAATCTATACAAAATACCCTCTTAGTCTCCCCGCCGTATGAGTAGTAGCATCGGCCGTGGTGCTAGGCGATCGGCTTCCTTGAGGGCGTGTTGGAAACCCGCTTGCTCGAACGCCACCAGATTGCAACGGTCCAGTACAAGCGTATTTCCTCTCAAGAGGTGAAGTGGAGTCGTTGTCGTTGCTAGCGCTATAATATATAGTCCCACATCGGGAAAGAGCAAAGGTGGACGGGACGCAAGCAAGTATAAAAGGAAGCGCTGGGGGGAGGTAAAAGGCTCATACCTTTCTCGGCCTTTTGGCTAAGATCAAGTGTAGTATCTGTTCTTATCAGTTTAATATCTGATACGTGGGCCATTGGCCCACCATGATATTAAATTAATTTTTTTTGGGGGAGGGCCCGCTGCAGTGGCTTGCCACTGGGGTCCTCGCGCGTCGCCCATGCGTTGCACTACTGCACGGGCCTGGCGCACCCCTCCCAAATCTAACTTCTAAGCTTTTCTTAACCATTCGTGGGGTTCTGATGGATGGGAGGGTTTGATGTGGTTCGGGGGATGGTCGCATGAATAAATATCGTTTTACATATGTAATATTATTTCTTAATAAATAAATAATATTTATGGGACAATAATTAGTAATATTTTATAGAAACCGTAATATTATTATTATTATGTTATATTATTATAATATATTATATAATTTATGTAATATAAATATTACATATAATATTAAAATAAATATTTATGCAATACTTTTATAATTTTATGTAAATAAAATTTTTGTAATATTTATATAGATATTTTGATATGGAAAAAAAAATATTTTAACATGATCATTTTTTAAAAATTTTTAAATTTTATAGGATTTTAGAAATTTTTTTTCAAAGTAATTAAATGAAGAATTTTGATTTTTAAATTTAAAATTATTGTGCCAAATGAAATTCCTCTCGAAAGACTTCCATTCAAACTGAACATATAACTGGTTGAAGTGTGAATGCACTCTAACTTTCAATAACATTTAATCTCTTTAAGTTCAAAGAGCTCTAACTTGCTCTAAAAGATTCAAACATCTCTCTCTTAAAATAAATTTGTCTAAGCCAGATTGGTCCTAAACGATCCGAATGACCTTGAGCCTACTTTGATTCAAATTGTCGGTTTTTCTTGTTAGAAATATCTACTATTAATTTAAAATATTTATCTTGTACTTGATACAATTATCTTAGGCATTATTTATTTTTTATAGATACTTTAAAACTAAAAAGTAACTCTATTAACTTGATCTTTGGCATTGTTGTAGGTCATCTTGGGCTGAGCCTGGGCTGGGCTTAGGCTTGTATGGAAAAGTTTTTGGGCTTGAGCCCAATAGAGGCCCAAACAAGAATTAGGTGCTGGGCTGGGGCTCCCTTCCAGCCCTAGCGTTCAAGCACCGCCTCCGCATTTCCCCTGCCCTTCCCTTACCAAGACAAAACCCTCCACGCACAACCTCCCCCCCTCGCCCCGCGCCCCATCTTGCGGGAACCCTAGCTTCGGATCGTCTTCGGAGGAGCAGATGGCGAACCGGACGGACCCGGCGGCGAAGAGCATCCACGGGACGAACCCGCAAAACCTGGTGGAGAAGATCCTGCGGTCGAAGATCTACCAGAACACCTATTGGAAGGAGCAGTGCTTCGGCCTCACCGCGGAGACGCTGGTGGACAAGGCCATGGAGCTCGACCACCTTGGCGGCACCTTTGGCGGCAACCGCAAGCCCACCCCCTTCATGTGTCTTGTCATGAAGATGCTCCAGATCCAGCCCGAGAAGGACATCGTCGTCGAGTTCATTAAGAACGAGGACTACAAGTAGCGATTTTGCTTGCCTTCTCTGTTTTCTTTTCGGTCTTTCTCCTTCGAAAACTTCCGAACGATCTGATTTTTGATCGATCCATGGCAGGTATGTTCGAGTTCTCGGTGCTTTCTACATGCGCCTCACCGGGTCGGTCACCGATGTCTATCAATATCTCGAGCCGCTCTACAACGATTACCGCAAGCTTCGCCGGAAGCTACCGGATGGACGTAAGTTCGCGAACGAAACTATTTTCGAAAAATGGTGTAAAAAGTACGAGTTTTGTTTCCTTGTGATTTTGTGAATTATTGGTTAGATTTTGGTTTTCAGAGTTTTGCTTGACTCATGTGGATGAAGTTATTGACGAGCTCCTAACAAAAGATTACTCCTGTGATATTGCTCTCCCACGGGTTCAGAAGCGGTAATCATTTGCTGACTTTGATCTATGAGATTTGTATTGCTTTTCATCTCTTGTGTATTGTTTATGAATTATGATATTATTAGTAATTTTCAATTATGTGCCATTTGATTAAAGCGACCATGAATATGCCTGGATGATCTTTCCATCCAGGTGTCCTGTGAGAATTTGACTCAAATCATGAGTTAACTAGGTTAAAATGCAATGTATCCTCTTCAGACCCATATTAGATAGCCTACTTTAGCCTTCCTCGTAAAGTGAGCTCCACTTTCGGATTTGTGCTGTCCAAAATGTTAGGTCGTCTTATATTCAAATTGGGTGGTATATATTCAAAGTGTTAGGACTATTTCTCCAGTTTCATTTTGAACTTAATTGTCATGTGCTATCCAAGTTACTGATCACTTATGTTCATGAATTCCACAGTGGTATATTACTTGAGGAACTTATGTGCATGAGCTAGTTGCAGAAGACTGTTTCCCTTATATTTCAAATTTGATGCAATGGTCTCAAAACTTGATCAGAGAGTCTAGTTATCTTCATAGATTTTCCCAGGATTTTGTGTTATTATTATTATTATTATTATTTTAAATTCTCTTTTTACCTTGATGCTGCTGGTGTCAACTACTGAGGTATGAAGCTGCATTCTGTTCCCATATATTGCTGGCCACCAAATCAGCTGGCTGAATATTGACTATCAAATCATGATAGATGAATTTCTACATTTTCATCATTAAAAAAAAGAAGAATTGAGTCTGCTAGGAATATATGTGTTGTTGCTCTTCAGCCACATTTAATGTGGAATATGAATTTTATGTACTAATTTTGTATATACAGATGGACTCTTGAAGCTACTGGGATGTTAGAACCTAGAAGAAGTGCTTTAGAAGAAGATTTTGAAGAGGAAGAAGAAAAAGAAGAGGACGAGCAAGCTATGGATGCGTATGAAGATGCTCATGAAAAGGTTAAAATTTCAGTCTTTTTTCACAAAGTGGTCTATTGTTTTTGAGAGCAATCCATTTCTTAAGTTATGTATGGTCTCTTCTTCTAGGATTATTATCATGGACGGAGCCCTACTAGGGAAAGGGATAGGGACAGAAAGAGGGACAGCTATAGATATCACAGGTATAGTTTGCTACATGCATTCCTTATGGTTTCATTTATACCAAAGGAATTTAGTAACTTCCAGTGCATCATCTCCATTTGTTATCCACTCTTTTTTGTATTTGGTTTGTTGTGGAGTTCTTGATCCATTTTCACTGTATGTTCCTTTTATTTTTCCAGTTGTCATGTCTTGAAATATTTATATGATGCAGAATATATATTATTTTACCTCCTAGCCTAGAAGGTCACTTGTGGTTGTCTACTTCTAGCACCTAACTAGTAGTAAATTGGTTTTTTAAGTTTCACATTCATTATCCTTTTGGAAAATCCATTGCTAAATGTTAGAGTGAATTGTACAGCTTGTCCGTGGATTTAAATGCCAGTATGCCACTATCTCAACTCAGCCTTTTTGTGTTGTTGGAATGTGGTTTGCAAGTCTTTAGTTGTTTTTGATCTGGAAAACCCCAGTCCCAGGTTAGACTAGGCTGATGGCTCAAGTAAATGACACCTGATTCCATATTCCCAGTGACTGTGATGCATGGATTACATAAAGAGTTTTAATTGTAGTGCACTGTTTGATACCCTTCTTTTTTACCTAAGTGAATGGAAGTTCATAACTACTATATAATGGTAGAACAAGGTGTAGAACTAAGCAATAATTCTTTAGCTATGCGTTGTTGACTTAGAAATACATATTGTCTAGGTTAATTGAAGATTTTATGTTTCCCCCTTCTGGACATCCTGAAAGTCTGCGATTCCTTGTTCATTTAGAGAAAAAACTTGGCAGTGAAATCTTGGGTTTATTATCATAGTTATATTGACAATGTCGCTGTTATCCGGTGACAATTCTTAGAAGTATAAAAGAATAGATGTGATTATGATAAAAGAATAGTCTAGCAAATGGATGTGTATGATTAGAAAGTACATGAAGTCACTCAGAGAATGTCGGTCTATTCGCTGATGGTATCCGAGGCTTAATAAAGATATGCATGTGGGAAGTTTGCATTCAGCGTACATGCACTAGAGGCCTGTCCTTTATTATGTTTTTGCCTATTGCTGGAAGTTCATTTGCCAGTAGCTCTGGCCTGTGTATTTTGTCTTCTTTTCCCTCAGACATGACCTTGGTTTAATGTGACTGCATCATTATATCAAACATTTCTCACCTGAAATGGGATGTCACATGCTTGCCTGTGTGTCTGCTAATTCTCAGTTTGTTAAAATGACTTCTGGTTATAGATGTACAGCATGTCCTAATGTGTGTCTCCCTTGTAAAATTTTAATTGCAAAAAAACAAAAACTTCTGATTTCTAGCCATAATAAGACGAGCTTATTGGCATTGTAGACCAGAAGAGTAAGCTTTTGAATCAAAACCTTCAGCTTCTAACCTTAAGAAATTTTATCAATCGTGAGTATCATGTGTGAAAAATATATTCTGTGCATCTGCAGTTCTTTTAGAACTGTAATCTATCTAGGCTTGTGCCCGAGTTTCTGTTTTAAATTCTATGCTGACAATAGACAGGAATAGATTCAGAATCTATAATTGTTATGCGTTCTGATATTGCAGTCAGTAGCTTACTGGAACATATTGATTTTTGTTAGGAAAAATTTACCAGCCTGCTCTTAATAATTTTGTTGCCAGAGTTTGTTTCATTAAACGTGCTGGAAGCATTTACTGTAACACTTAATTTACAATACAAAACTAATTACTGCCATGGCATTTCAACTTCAAGAGCCATTGGTAGATTGAACTGCTTCCTACAATGATTCATGACAACTCTGCCGGGTTTCTCTGCACTGATAGTGTGCAGTGAGAAGTATGATGGGTTGAACAACTAATATAAGAGTATGCACTGAGTTTTCTTAGAAGAAAATATAGGACGATTCTGACCCTACAAAAAGGTTTTTCCTCCTGTAAGGTTGAGCTTCTGAAGCAGTAACAGAATTTCCAAATCTCTCTTGATTTTTTCCCCTGAGCTTCAGTTTACTTAGGCCCTATTTGGCAGTGATTTTATAGTGTTTGGTAAATTGTCAAAAGTGTGTTTTTTTTTGTTCCATTAAAAGATATGAAAGCTCTATTTAGGAAGGCTCTAATTTGAAGCTTTTTTCAAAAGCTCTACTTACCAAATGTCGAAAAATTGTTTTCATTAAACTTTTAGGTTACATATTTGAACTAGCAGAACAATTATATTTAATATGATAAAATAGCAACAATGTAATATGATTGTAATAATATAATATAATGCAGTATAATATAATATATTAAAATATAGTTACTATAATTATAATATTATTTATTTATATAAATAGAGATAATTACATCAGGAGTACGTCAACTTATTTGGGATTTTTAATTGAGTCTCTGTACTTTTTTTTTTCAATTGAGTATGCCAACTAATTTAACTTTCTCAATCAAGTACATTCCTGATGGCCATCAGCAAGAAATTGACGTACTATCCCATGTGGCACTGTTGTGGCAAGCTAAAGATTGAGGTAGCTTTAAAAAAAGGGCCCATATGGTAAAGTAACAAAAATAGGGAAAACAAGTTTTTGGAATTATCCTATCATCATCGTATCCATCATGCTTCCACTTCAATACTGTTTCTCTTCCCTTCTCTCACCCATTCTCTGTCATCCCATTTTGGTGCTGTTTCTTTTCTCTCTTCCATTCTCCCACACCCTCTCTATTATCAGAAGCTCACTCCCTTGCTCTTGCTCTCCCTCTTGTATTTACGCCTCTGGTTTTGTTTCCTCTACTATTGTTATTCTCCTTCAATAGTAACAACTCCTTAGCGTTTAACACTTGATCCAGCTCAGTGTTTCACACTTAACCAGTGCTCTCACGTGCAGCTTTTCTAAAGATGGCAAGGGTTTCTTGGGAAGCAGCCGGGTTTTAACTATATGTTTCCTTAACCCAGTATTTAGTATCAGAAACTAGGGGTTTTGCCATCTTTCCGTTAGAAGGAAAAAACTTTGGAAGCAAGACTTGTGTGTTTTAACTTTCTTTGTTTTTTTTGGAGGGAGAGACCTCATCTATGTTGTGTTGTGTAGTAGTTTGTTTTGGCGTTTTGCTCCTTTTTCTTAGCGTGAAGTTTGGAGTTTCCTGGAGCATTAAAGAGAGGATGTAGAAGAAAAACTGGGGTTTTTCTTGCTTTCCTAGAAGCAAATGAGAGAGAAAATGACTTTTGAGTCTGACCTTTCGCCATGGTGCTTTAGCTTTTTTGTAATTCATACCAAATCCCATGCCAACACCCCTTTTTTTTGGCTTTTGTTGTTTCTTGAAGAATCCCTTTGAGTCCAGGGCATAATGGTTCTCTCTGAGCTCTCTTGAGTTGAGCTTCTCCTTCTCTAGTTTGAATTTTTATAACATTTTAGGTGGGGAACATCGAAAAGTTTGGATTTTTATAGTGCTTGTTGTAACTTTTCTATAGTATTTTCTTTGAGGTTAGGGTTTGGGACCATGTCAAAGGTCTCCGTTCATTTATATAGATGGAAAAGAAGGGATGAGAATGGTTGGGCCGGTATCCTACTACATGCATCGAGGGATAGGTCTAACTATCGGTTCTCAACAGCCTGGACATGAGCGTAGAAGGATGCAACCTAGGCTGGAGAGAGAGGAGGAGAGGAGAGTTGGAGAGAGAGGAGAGTTGGAGAGAGCAACTTAGCAAGGTGAAATCCTAGACGAGAAGGAAAGAGATGGATCCAAGTTATACCTTTTCTATTTTTTTCCCTTTTTTTAATGGTCATGCTGATCTAGTTAAGCATAAGGGTCATATCAGCACTGGATAACTATTTCTTTTTTGCCATCATGCCACATGGTTCGCTGGTATCCCACTGATGGCCGTAAAATGTATCTGATTGAGAAACTTAAATCAGTTGGCATACTTAATTGAGAAAAAAAAAGTACAATGACTCAATTGAAAACCTCAAATAAGTAGATGTACTCCTAGTGTAATTGTCCCATATAAATAAAATATAATTATTATAATTATATAAAAATATTATTATAATTATAAAGTATTATATAGTGTAAAATATAATAATATCAAATATTATAAAATTCTATAATATAGTACCAATATAATATTATTATATTATATAATGCTATAATTTTGTGATATTACTATAATAATATATCATAATATCATGACATTATAGTATTAGATAATAATTATCATAATTTTAATGGTATATTATAATATAATTATTAAATAATAGTAATATAATATATTATAATAATTTTATATTATAATCATTATTGTATTAAAACATTATTATATTCTTTATAATATAATATAATACATTAATATGATATATTTTAATATTATTATAATATGATATTATTATATGAGATAGACTTGGTTATATTCGAATGTAGTCGAGCTTTAATCCAGTCACCTCTTTCATCTTTAGATCTACATAGTTCACGAATTTCAAAGATAAAAAAAGTAAAAAAGGTGGGGTAGCTCGAAGAGCTGTGTGGATCTAAGGATGAAAAATGTGATCGGATCGTGAATTTAGCTACATTTGAATGTAACCAAGTCTACCTCTTATTATATTATAATATTGTTGTAATAATTTATAGGTCAAGAATAATATGTAGTAATGGTTTTTAATAGTACAAATGGTTAAACAGTTAAAAGTTTTATGCAATGTATTCTCATTTTTATTCTAAAAGTACGTTTTTAGTTTGGTTACCAAACAGATGTTTAAGTCTTACAGCACTTTAAAAAATATAGTTATCAAACACCAAATAGCTTTTTCAAAAAGTTCTAGTTTCAAAAGCTCTATTACCAAAAGCTCTACTTTCAAAAGCTCTATTGCCAACAACTTTGCCAAACAGGGCCTTAGTATTGGATTCCAAAGTAATCTTTAAATGATTATTGGTTTCTATCACAAACACATCTGAAATTTATTTCCAGATACAAGGGGTTTCTTGCCTTCAATCTTTCTGATTTATGTGTTGGTAGATTTGTTATTGAGATCTGTGATTAACAATGAGTGCATTCATTCTAATGATCGGTGTGCAGGTGTTTCAAAGTGTCCCTTTTTTGAGCTGTCTACCTTGCCATAATATTGAATCAGCTTAACAATTTCCATTATCTAATCCTTAACTTACAGTGAAATGCCATCTCTTCCATTTTTTTCTTCTAAACAATGTGAAAAAAGTATTTCATTTATGTTTAATCCCCACTCTAAGAATTGTAAATTTAAAAGTCATGACCTGTGATAGTTGGCCTTTTCTGGTCTTGCTTGAAAAGTGAATGGCTTCTGAAAGGTAATCCATGTTAGTGCATATATTTTGTTATTATTTGTCTCTAAGTGTAATGAAATCTCACCTGAAGCTCAACTCAACTGTATATTGTTAATCAGTCTTGACTATGTCCTGTTATGATTTTCTTGCTAGGTTCACATGTATTTTGCTATTATTGGTATGTCTAGTTGAAGTCAAACTATTTATTGCAACTCAGTCTTCTTGATGTTTGTCAATTTACTTACCAATACATTGTTCAGTACACAGGATGCATATGTCCTGGGCGGTAATACCCTTTACAGACATAAAACATGTGTAAGCGCATTCATCAAAGTTGAAGCTATTCATCTTGCTACTGTATTGCTGGTATGGGAGGATGGTAGTGGAATCAAGAAATGGTAGAGTGGCATGTGTTCTGTTTAAATTTTTGGATAGAATAGCATGTGGCTGCTAAAGATTTTAGATATTAGATAAGTTTTAAGATATTTAAGCATGGATTGGGCGGTAATATTCCTTTATGAAATTGTTTAACAGTTTAAGATCAATTTGCTAAATTACATTCTCAATCTAGATGGCCTTTAAGTTTTAGTATGACCAACAAATGGTATGACCAACAAATCACTATAAATTTGGACCATGGAGGGTGTTGGACTCTTATCATGCATAAAATCATAGAAATTGTAACCTGAGGAGTACTTCACCATTGGACTCCTCAGAGTCCAACAGTGTTAGATTCTCTTCTTTTACATAAGTTTAGCATAGTTTGAATCTTTAAGAGAGAAATCTATTATGTTTATTATGGAATTGAAAAGTTGGGAAATATAGCTGTAACTAACTATTTTGGGGTTCATTATGGAGGACTATGTTCGAAAGATTGATGGAGGTATTACCACTTCAAGTCCAATGATAATATAGACTTCTGCATGTATGTATATTTGTGATTTTTGTTTTTTCAGGTTTACATATAAGAGATGAAGAAGATTTCATATTTAAATGCTATTGTATTACTTTGAAATGGCGGTTCACTTTGCAAAGAAGCCGACATTGTGGGTCTTGTTAATGCTCTTGCAACTTGATTAAGTGCAATCTCTCTGCAAACTAGTTTGTGAAGAATTTGGCTTGGCTTCTTAAAGGATTATATCAGTAGTTGAAGCATTATACTTCTTAAATATAACCATGCTTATTGAATGTGTGATATGTTATGATAAGGAGAATGTTATATTTTTGTTCTTTCCAAGGTGCCAAAAATTTCTCATTTAGTTAATGGTAGTTTTCCTAAGTATGGCAACCACTGTAAGTTAGAGGATCTTTTTTGGTGGGGAAAAAAGAGAAGTTAACCTTCACCTTTTTGTTTGACAGGGACAGAGACTATGATCGGGACTGGGACTATGGGAGAGGACGTGAAAGAGATCGAGATCGGGATAGAGAACGAGATAGAGAACGAGATAGGGATAGAGATAGAGATAGGGAAAGGGACAGAGACCGCCATCGGCCAAGAGATGAGAAAGATTATGGTCGAGAGAGGGAGCGAGAAAGGGACAGGGAAGGTAGAGAGCGGGAGAGAAGGGACCGAGACCGTGGACGGCGTAGGAGTCGTTCAAGGAGCAGGAGTAGAGATCGCCGAGACCGAGACCGTGAAGATGGTGATCACCGCAAGAGGCGTGCTCGTGGCAGTGCAAGCCCTCGAAGGCGGCCTGAAGAGGATGGTGGTGCCCGGGAAGAACCCAAGAAGAAGAAAGAAAAGAAGGAGAAAAAGAGCGATGGAACTGATCACCCAGATCCTGAGATTGCTGAGGCTAACAGGCTTCGTGCTTCGCTTGGGCTGGCACCTCTGAAGTTGTGAGCAGATGACTATGGTGTACAATCATGTGGAGAATGAGTTAGAGTATTATAACTTTTGGTCCTGGCAATTAAGTTCTGCAGCCTGCACAATTTCTTCTTCCTGTGTGTAGATTAAAAAAAAGGAAAGAGGAAGAATTATATGATGCTTTGATGTAATGAGATCTCTTTTTATTTCAATGTGGTCTCTTATCACAGCATGTGTCATCAAAATCTGAAATGGTTGTGTTTTGATGTTTCCATTGAAGGATATGGCTACTGAAATGTAGGAAGCCTTTCTTCTCCAGGGGAATAGAGGTGATCTGGGATCGAAGAATGACATGCATCATCGGCGCACATTCTTTGTATAATGTTTTAGTTCATTTATTCATACCTGCTCCGGTGAGTGGTCAATTGCTGGGACACTTCGTATGCTAGAGGGGATAATGTAAAGGCCAATTAATTTGGGCTGCCGGATTCCACCCATAATCAGAGCGTTGAAGTTCTGAATGCTGAAAAGTTGGCCATTTAAAATCTCTTGGGAAAGAGAAACTTAATCCGAGTTGTGTCTGAATAACATAGGCAGGGTGGATGTTTATGGTTCTCCATGAGCTCTATGGTTCAAAAAAAAAGTGCTGATTTTGCTAGATTCTAGGTTAATGGGCAGGGGTGCAGATGACATTCAAATTCTTGATAACCCATCCTTAGTTATGGATTCAAACTAAATTTTTGATAGTTTTATGAGATCAAACCGAGATTCTATGTATGGGATCTAATATCTTTTCGGATTGAACTATCGGATTGAACTCAGATCTAGCTATATTTTAATTCAAAAATCCATTTACTCTAATATATATTCTAATATATATATATATATATATATATATGCAATGCAATAGACATAAGAATGCGAATATAAAGGGAATCAATTACATGGCTTGGATTAATGTCTATTCTTCATATTTGGATTTTTTACCTTTTTTTTTTTCTCATGCATTCTCCTTCACTCTCATGCATTCTCCTTCACTCTCACCCACTACTATTTCAGTTTCAATATCCCAATTGACACGCAGATTTTGATTATATTTCAATCAAAATAAATACAAATAGAAATCCATTTTTAAAGTGATTGGATTTTTTTTTTTTTTTTTCCTTTTTCAAAATGAGTCACCCACTTCCTAAACAATGCTCCTTTCCTATTGCAATTTGTTACATTCACTTCTCTGTAGAATTACTGTCATAAGAACACTATTAGTTTTGTAAATTATTAACCCTCAACTAGTCAGTCAACGAAAATCCTGTATTGAATTGAACCTCAAAAAAAAATATTTTGATGCAAATTTGAAGCGAATTTCAATGAAAGCTCAAAAAAACTCATTTTGATATTTCAATCAAAATAAATATAAATAGAATGTTCATTGTGTTTGGATGCTAATTTGGAGCATACCCATTTTAATAGATCTAACCCGGTGCTTGGGGTGAATTTGGTGCTTTTCGCTGCAAAAATTCTTCTGCCTGTCATGGATGGAGCCGGCTAATTAACCCTTGGGCAAATTTATAAAGGCTGCATAGATTTAGATGTGGCTCTGGCTTTGGATCAGAGATGGTTCAGTTGAAGCATATTTTAGTGGTGGCTTAAACTATGTGATAAGGCAACACGGTGAACAAGGCTATTAACATGAAACCATAAGCTAAACAGACCGAAATATCATATTTTGAAGCTCTTTTAGCATCAACATAAAAGAACTAGAACTCTAATATATATATATTATGGCTTTGGATCAGAGATGGTTCAGTTGAAGCATTTTACTGGTGACTAAAACAATGTGATAAGGTAACATGATGAAAATGGTTATTGACTTGATTTGATAACATGAGTTCTTTGTCTCTTTGGAGGAATAATAATAATAATAATAATAATAGTAATAATAACATGAGTGCTTTAAGGTAAAGTCAGACCAACAAAGGAATGATGTGAAAATCATAAACTAAACAGATGTAAATATAAACTACCAAAAGCTTAAAAGGCCAGGACTAAATATAGAATTTCTAAGTTCTATTAGAATGAACAAGAAAATCTAAAGCAAAAAGACTGTGGCTAACATCCACTTGGACTTGAAATATATTCACAAAAATAGAAATAGAAATTTATTTACCACAGTCCAAAATAAAATCAGAACCAAAATAAAGCATGAACAACCAAATCAGTCAAGCAACAAGTTGTTACTTATTTGAAGAAACAAACTAGCTATCAACAAATGTGCTTGCAGACAAAACACTCCTAAAATGGCCTTGCTTCACTCGAAGTCCAATTAAATAGTGGAGCTTCGGCCCCAGCATCCATCAATTCACAGAGAGATAACCTCCGAGCCATCGCTTCCTCAGCACCAGAATTCCTATGAACATCTCTCACATCCTTTACTTCCCCTCCCTTCAACTCCCTTCCCCCATTATTTTCATAAGAAGAGTCTTCGAGTTCCAACGCACGACACCTCCTCCCCATTGGGATATTCTTCTTCCACAACTCCACTTCAACTTCACCTCCACTTAGCTTCGCTTTGAGACTCATCTTTGCTGCAGCTAAAAGCACCATGCTCTTCTTCAGATTCACCCACAACGTCTTCGAATGCGAGCCCCAGGAGAAGCTCATGGGGTGTAGCAGTTTGCCCATGAAGAGACCAAGGGGACTAGACCCTGAAAACCTCTCAGATAACTTGAGAACCAAGAGAGAATTACCCGCTTTGCACGCCATTGTCTTCTTGCTCTTGCTCTCAGGAAAGCTTGGTCCAACCTCGCATCCCTTTCCTGGGTCGCCGTCGTCCCACTGGATCTCCTCCTCACCAATCTCGGCGCTATTCTCCATCGCATCGCCGGCTTCAGTTTTGAGGACGTCGCTGCCGTTGGATCCTCTCAGGCTTGTCGATGGATCGCCATATATCGAAGAACACTCGGATTTGGTGATGTCCAGTTCGATAAAATCATCATCATCATCATCTTCCTCGAGGACATCGCGAGGAGCGGACCCCAACAACTGGTGATCATGCCTTGCAAACGATCCAGAAGCGTCCCATTTGATCTCCTTCTCTCCTTCCTCAACGGAGGACAATTTTGGTGCATCGTTGCAACTCAAACAAGATTCAAGAGAGTCTCGTCCGATCTTCCTGCCACCATTTTCTTCGATGAAGAGCTTCTTGCTAAGCACCGACGACGGTGAGATGGACGAGGCCGGTGAGGACTTCTCAGGAGGGCCATTGACGCCATATCCTGAGCTCGACGAGGGAGAGCCGGTCTCCGATCCTTTGGACTTGACGACGCTTAAGAAAGGCCAGTGCAGCGAGACCACCACCTTCCTCGCGCTGCCAACTTTGGCTTCATGGCTTTTTTTCTCTTTGGTGAAGTTTGGCAATCTGAAGAACTTCAATGCGGGCTTGGCGAAGGTGAAGAGAGTAGCATGGGAAGCCGGGAAGGTGCTCTCCCCCGCGTTGGACGTCGAGACGCCGACGTAGTAAGAGTTGGAGAGCCTGAGAGGGAGCTGAACATCTCCCATGAATTCTTCTTCAAGTTGGGAGGTTGAGAGATTTGGAAATGGTGGGGGATAAAGCAAACAAAGAGCAAGGCGGCCGGACTCTTCGTTAGGATATGGTTTGGCCTTGAGGCAGTTTAAAGTTTAAACTGATTGACTCGAGGATTCTGAGAGATCTCCTGGATGAGAAGCCACGAAGAATAAAATATTGGAAATATCATTATTATTATTATTATTATCATCATTATTTTCCATTGTATTAACTCTCGTTAGTTACTATGGCTCGTCGCACTTGCACCATTTTAAAAGGACAAGATATTTAAGACAACACCTGGTGGACTTTGAGCTTACTCTGATTTGAAAAGGTTCGAAGGCTTAAGATGAGATCTTTTTCAAGGAAAACGTGTCTGGTTGTTGACCAAATGAAATTAATCGGACGAGGGCGGCAAAGTTTTTAAAAACAGAAGTTCAAAAAATGAATTCTAGTTCCACTTTTCTAGCAACTTACTGCTTTTTTTTTTCTTTCTTTCTTTTCTTTTTTAATAATCCTTTTCTTTTAGAGTCAAGTTCTTGAAGTTATTTGTTAACTTCTTATGACTAACAACAATATAGATGTTAGCCAAGCCCTTATACTTCTGAAAGTTTCAACATTTAAGGGCCCCATGTGTATTGATTCATAGATCAAACTCTGGTGATCCTTCCTAGTTGCTGCTGGCTATCGAAGTTGGAGGGGTGGAGAGGATGGCTTTTTCCTGTGCATGCTTTGCTTTAAGAATATCTGCAACTAAACCTGACAAAAGGATTTGAAGTAAGTGCAAAATGGATCTCTGCTTGGATGCTAACTTGTACACTTCAATATAAGTGGAGAATGGATCTCCAAATTAATGCTAAGATATATACAATTCAATCTACTGGTGTAATGCTTGTGGTAACTCTTGATAAAGAGGTTGTACTTCTCCAGTGATGTTGTGATGAATGTCAGGTGGTTAGAACGAGAATGGAATAAATTCATGGCATACGAAAAAGAAATGCGAAGATTTTGCAGTGATTCATTACTGTCAAGTTCCCAGCATCTTCAAATAAAGGTATGGCTGCATCTGTTTACTCTAGAAAACATTGCATTGAGACAATTTTAGCCTGTAAATTGTTTAGGATTAAGGTTGTTATTTTTCATGGCTATTTTATGGGCAACAGCAAACAAAAGCCAAATTGACAAATAAGAATATTCTGATGCTGTTGCTGCCTCCTCATGCGTGGAAACCAATTCAAATTCAAACGAGCAAAACCTTGAAAATCTAAGGGAATCCTATTAGGAAAATCACCTGAAAAAAAATCTAACCAATGAAGCCATAACAATAAGTATTGAAATATATAGGACAATGAAATCACTATTACATTGCATGACGGGCTACCATAAATCTAAAAGAATGCATTACTTGCAAAGAAGAGTAGTAACCAAGGTTCAAGGGAATACACCTGGAGAAGTATCTATCAATGGACTCTGTAACAATCAAGTACTAAAAGTATGATAATAATGAGGCATGAAACCTCTTGCTGTACAGTGACCAACATGAATCCGGAAACAATATGAATTACTTGCAAAATATGATAACAGAGTATGCATAAGGAAATTTTATTCAGGCCAGAAACCTCTATAAATACCTTGTTTTGGAGTAGAAACACTTGAATATAGTAATTAAATTCATTATTTATTCTTGATAACTGCTATAATCTTAGAATTAAGGAAAAGGAAGATACAAAGCACAACCTCCGGGGTCCACAATATTCAATATCATGATAAAGAGAAATCCCAATAAAATTCTGATTTTTTTGGCAAGCAGTCCTATGCTTGCCAAAGAAACAACGTTTACCAACTATAACCATAAAGATCTCCAAGGTCCTCCAGATGAGATTCCACAAAAATACGTCAGCGTTAATGCAGCTTATAATTAAGAAGTAAGCTTGAGAAGAATAAGGCTGCTGGCAAGAGTAGCAGAAAGTCCCAAATCATCCAACAACCAACCACCTCTAGATTCCTATCAGTGATTAGACTCCTTCCCTTGTCTTGCTTTTTGAGATGGTTCTCATCCCACATAGGCAATAAATTCCATTTGCCACTGTCACAACCAAAATGGCATACACAATGAAAATGCCCCAGGATTTGATATAGCAGATTTGAGATTTTTTTTCGTTGTGCTCTAAGCATGCTAGCTGAAGGAAACATAATATTGCTAGAATGGCATTACCAAGAAAGAGCTGTTCATCACATTAATTACAAGTCTCAGCAACCAACCTTGGAAGCCAATAACTCTACCAATACAAAACTCAAATAAGATAACACACCAGTACACTGAATAGGATGAGAGCAACCTTCAAAGAGAAAGATTAGTTATAAAAGCTAGTAGTATAAGGTCTTCGTTGCTATAACTAAAAATCACACATCCAGCATTCTTGGAACTTCAAATAGGTCTATGAACCAAAAGAGGGTTAATTGCATTCACAAGTAACCAAATTTATAGGTCAAATGAACTTTCACAGATTTTTTCACAATGCATAATATATAATTTTCTGTTGTTCTGACCTTTAAAACAAGTGGTGAACAGGACCTGCCAGCCATGCATTGTCCACTATTCCGGACTTGGTAGCTATCCAATATGTAAGTTGGTAGATTAAACATTTGTTTGTGCAACAAGAGATTAAGCCAACACCTGCAATAGTTATAAATCTATAATTCTTATGCTGGCATAAGTTATCCCAGCTGCTATATAATCATCCAAATCATGTGGAATAAAAGAAGGATGATGGGTAAAGACATGCTACACCCTCATGACATATGAGCAAACAGAAGCACAACATTCAGATGACCAAATTAGAAGGCTCTATGGAAGAGGCTCAATGGCACATCCTAAATTGACATGTTTAACATGAGTGGACAGCTTAATTGGCACAAGATAGTACTTTTCTAGAACACCAAGCAAGATGCTACGAGGGTAATCACTAATGATGTCAAGTTAAAAGGTTTTCATATCATTTGGCTGCCGGTTGATATCTTAAAATCACAAACATGATGAACATGTTGATATAAAATGATCACAACCTGGGGTGAAAAGGAAACAATAGTACGCTACATGAAATGAGTCTAAGAGTGAGTAATCCCAACAGAGAGAGAAAAAACCACCAATAATTTAATTTTTTTAGAGAAGGAGAAACCTAAGTTTTCAATGCCACCGCATCGAAATAGGAAATTTGCCAGGAAGCATATGAAGGATCACTAGGAATAGAATCATGGAAAAGGACATATATAGAACTAACAATTCTATGCTACAAGTCAAACATGTCAGACAACCATCCAGTAGCAAGATTCTTTCCCAACCTCAACATTTCTGTATAATGACCTTGCAATGCATACACTGGCACCGTAGAATATGGGATCGGACAACCATATAAGAATTAATCCAGCACCTAAGTCTGCCTAACAAGAAACTGACCCGCTATAATGACCTCTACTGTATGTAACAGTACTAACATGACAAAAAGCAGGTCAGCAAGTATCATATGTACTTCAAAGCAAAATTTCCACCAGTACTTAATTCCACCTTTCTTGCCTTAATTAGGCCATTGCAGTACTCTGAAAATTCAAAGTGAACAAACTTTGTAAAACGAATATACCAGTTATATCAGCACAAAGATTCTAGCCACAGCAGCCTCCCCACAATTGTGTTTCTTAGATGCAATAAACAGCTCAAGAACAACCATAAGTACAATTAATAGCTATTTTTATTTTGATCTCTCAATTTATTGTGGATTATGAAGATCATCCGAATAAATAATTGATTATCTCACCCTCAATCTTTCTGTAACTTCGAACCTGCCTCTTAGTGTTTGACTTGCTTGGCACCTTTGTAGCTATTCTTCAGCAAGTCCAGCTTGCAACCAAGGAATTTAGCACCTAACATTGTCACACCCCCTCCCCCCACCCCCCATAACACACACACACACACACACACAAAAAAAAAAGAAAAGTAAAATGGCCTGGCACATCTACCAATCTTCCGTTCTACTCCTCACAAAGTAACAGCTCTAAGATGCATTCTTTAAAGCCAAGAAATATAAAATTCTAAATCTCTTGCATTTTCTCACTAATATTCCTGATAGTGTCTCAAAGCATTATTAAACTAAATTTCTTTCATACATGGTTCAATATTTATTAATGACAGCCTAATAGTTAAGTAAATCTAAGCTTGATACAAAATTTTAGGATCAATCCATATTGTACCATGCCACAAGACATATTGTGCTACAAGATTACCAAATACTAAGTACTGACATGGTACATAGGCATCAAGTACCACCATGTTGCTGAATATTGATCTACCAAATAAACGCTCTAATATAGTTCACTGGGAACTTATATTGATGAATTATACATGCGTCTCTTTGACACATTTTCAAATCCACATGCAACATTGACTACAAATTTTTGTTCTGTTCTTTTTTAAATAAAGGAAGCATAACCATAATATCAAGCCTTATCCTTGTTGGAATTCATTAATATATCCTCAAATGTCAGCTTAGGCCTTCCCTAATTCATCTAGACCCTTCACACAAATCACTTCATTATACAAAAGGGTCCTCATGTTGTTACACCTTTAACACAAAATTGCTGAAATATGTCAATAGAACTCTGACATTTAATGGCCTTCTCCTTATTCTGGATCCTAAGACATGTATAATGTCCTAAACCACATAAAATGCTAGTTTGTGTTAGTTGAGATGTATACAAACGTTTAAGTGCACACGACAAATATCAACTTCCCACAAGAACTTAATTAAGAGTAATATAGTTTTCAGAAGAATAAGTTTACCTAGCACAGCACGGTTGTGCCATTAGCACATGTTCCATGCATGGAGTGCAGCAGCCCCACTTGACATGATCAAGATATGCCATATTTGATCCTTGAGTCACAACCATCCTTGGCAAACCCTCCCTTAGCAAAGGAATCTAAAGTTTATTAACTCAAAAGCAATGAGAAATAGACCCAGCACAGGCAGATGAAAATGATCTGTAATTTTGTTAAGTTAAACAGGTGCCATGACCTAAACACACCAACCAGCCAAGTAAGATGACAAGGTACCAAGGGCCAATAACGCCTCACATCCTTGTGAAATAGCTAGGTGTCAAGATATAATAGCATTCCTAGTCCAGGGAATGAGCATTCAAGGATTACTCATCTAAGTTATGTATCAACCAGAGACACACCTCAGCAATCAATAGGAGACAATAGTTTCCACAACTGTGGATTTCACACACTTAGCGGGCCAAAGATGGTTAAAAAATCTAAAATACATCTAACAAATCAAGGACATGAGGAAAAATAATGCTCTGGTTTCATGCTGAAAACAGAATGCAAATTATTAGCATAAGCATGTCTCATTATTTTGATTCTACAACACATCTACTACACTGAAACACCTTGATTGCATCGAGCTTCAAAGAAAAGATCATAATGAAATTGACCAATGACAACGTCACTACCCTACAAACATCTCCAGCATGGCACCTGTAAACTCGACTCCTTAGGAAAAATTGAAGATTCTCAATTTCACCATCTTCAAAATTCCATCTAAATTAATCATCATTAAGGAGAAAAAAAAAATCTAGGTTCTGTATGGGCAAACTTCTTTGAAAATATGCTCTATAACATTTTTAAGTCTAGAAAAGGAAGCGTGGAAGCTAACATCCCTAGATAGCCTAATGGAACAAAGTACTATAAAGTCTTCAATCTCAAATGCTTCAAAAGAGAATAGATGATGTGACTGTATATCCCTTCAAAACCAATTTAATTCTTTCCTATTTTACAAGTAATCTGTAACTTCCATTGAGCCTAAAAGCATGATAGCATATATCTAGCAACAAGCAACTAAGAAAATTGCAACTTCAGCTAACATTTCATGCAGTTAGAATAATCCCCCTGCCATTTTGTCCTCCAAATGTTTTTTGAGGTCTCATGCCAAATGCATGTCATTAAATTCTTGTGGGCTCCCAGTAATAACTTATCTTTGACAAGAAAATATTGTAGACAATTAATCATGTGATCTTGCAAGTTTATCTCACATTTAATAAATACTTGCCACCACTAGATACAAATTAGCCTCAAGCACTCATCTGAACACATGCATGGTCTGACAAGAAAATCAACAGAGCGAAACAACTAAAGCTTTGGTAAGAAGCCTCTAATTGCTCTTCTTCTGGTTACTTTTAATTCTAGTAAGTCATCTATCTGAAAAATATGACTCACACATCATTTAGTGATCTCTAGTCTACAAGGCCGACTCCTTGCACCTTGCACCACATAAAGCTGATCCTTCTGCACCCTGATTGATTAGCTATTTTTTCTCTTCAAAATAACTCATAATCCAATAACCATGGATCTCCTATGGAGGCTCAATCACTAAGTATACATAAACACCTAAGCCATGGTCTCCTGAAAAGGTCTGCCCCACATAATCCTCAAAGTCCTTCACCACAATACCATATATTAGTAGCTCCAAACCATAGAAGCCTTTATGCTCCCATTAAGGTGGGGGAGACTCCTTGATGTCCACCAACAAACCTAACCATCATTGTTGAGCATAAACTCAAAACAACTCAACTAGCCCAACGCTAGGTCAAATCCTAACTGTGTTTTAGAATACAAGCAGACAAATAATAGAGATTAGCGTAATTAAGAGAGAGAGAAAATGCAAAAATCAGCATTGTCCGGGATACACCCATGCAAAGAAAGTCATGTAATTTTCAGAATAAATAAGACAAAATAGGTAAGGCCTAGTGAAAAGAACTTTCACCTTCATTATGTCCCCGGCTAATCCCCACCTAAACTGAATTTCCCAAAACAATATTATCTAAAATCAAACTCAGACAGACCCAAAATCTAAACTCCAATTTCATGATAAGTTATAAACCACTTGCATCTCTTATGTGTTGAATATTAAAAATCAGTGATATTTAGCAATAAAAAACACCACACCACCTCAAAATACAATAGTCTGATTGCTTTTGCAAATGGATGGCTAATGATTTGAACAAGAGCATAAAAAACATAAAACTGAAGAACACAGCACAAGAAGATATAATCAGTTCCCTTATCAGTCTTTTAAGAAAATTGAAAGAACCCAACATTGATCAAGCAAAAGGCAAGGGCTCTTAAATCAAATATCCAGCATCACGATGCTCTCTTTCCTGGAGCGAGAAGGTGAGAAACTAAGTAAGAACCTATTTTAAGGCAATAGGAAGATATGGATACTGGGGCTAACATAATTCATAAATACCACTTCCATTGCAGCATAAAGATGGGAAATGATGCCAGAACTTTTGGCGCTGATATTGTTTTCCCCTTTCTATGAAAATTATTACTAGTATTAAATGATAGGACACACTACACAGTTGAGCATGTTATTACATAAGACAAAATAGAGCTTGGAGTTAGGGGTGCTGGTGTGAAAGGTCTAAGACATCTGGTTGGCATCCTAAAAACGTAAAACCTAAAGCACAAAGTCCAGAGAAAAACATGGCTGGCAACTTTAGAAACAATTTTAAACAAGGTTAACATCCACACATGAGCAGAGATTTGAAGCCCACTTAGTAGAGAAGATGTTTACTTTATGTTCTTAGTAGACTTTTTCTTTTAAATTGGAGAAGGCCAGATCCCAGTGTCTGGAGAAGAGAGCTGCATAGCTCTCTTTTCTGAAGTGTACAGACAAGGGCATGGGAAGTGTCATGAATTGTTTGTGGATCCATAAAAACTCTTGAACATAAAAGATCACAGTGCATTTGAATCAAAGTGATAAGCCAGCTCCACACACTTGCAGCTCAAAACAATAAAAGAATCTCCAAGCACACGATTTGATCCAAGTTTCCATTAATTGACAAAACTAACCTTTTTATTCATGAAACAAGCAAGCAAAATCAAATGACACGTCTTGAGAACACCCAAAATTGATCAACAACATTTTCTCATCCACAATTCAGGTGGCTTCTTCTCACATAAAGGCATAAAAAAGCTGTCTCGACCAGACACAAAAAAACTTGGTTTGTATACAACAAAACACCATGAACAAAGGGCTTTTCAGAACAATCCACCAAGAAAGCGAAAAGCATAATAACTTGCATCTAAGGTTGTTAGAGAATGACAAAATGGTAGTGTCATCAAGCTGTCATCACTTGGCACAGTAATAGAAAATGCCTAATCAAAAGAAACAATTGGCACATAGAAGTTGAGAAAGCTTGAGCAATAAGAGACTGACAGCATAGAATCCAGTGCTGCTCCACTTTGCAACTCAAAAAATTATTTAGGACAAAAGTCCCCACCTTTGAGTAAAATTTGTCAGATTGTTAATAAATTATCAAGAGAACAAACAGAAATTCATAAGAAGAGGACAAATTTGGATTATTATCTAGATCACTTGAAATGCATACATAACAGAATTCTCTCAAAATAAGCATCCACAATGCAATTCTCCCGTACAATTTGCAACGAGAACACATTTCCGATGCTTTGGGTAAAGAACAGTAGGAATCCATGAACAAGGTAATAGATTTGAACTACCATCCCGTTCCCTACAAGCATACATTAGACAACTGTTTGCAAAATAAAACACAAAGAACCATAATAACATCACATTATCATTATACCTATAACCCAAGCCTCCTTGGATTAAAGATTTCTAAATAAAAGCTACCTACAAAGAAAAGGGGCAAAGAACAGAACAAAACAATTTTACTGTCAAGATGCAGTGGTCGCAGCATCAGAGAGCTTGACTCCGGCTTTGAACACCGGGTGCAGCAGCCCGAGCTCGTCCTTGACATCGAGCGGATTGCTCGTCTCATTCCTGATCCTCTTCACCCTCCGGCTGGCGAGCGATTTGTGGGTGAAGCCATACATCTGGAGGATCTGGTTGTCGCCGAAGTTGAACGCCCGGTCCATCTGCTTGAGGCAGCGCTCGACGGGGTAGTCGCCGAACTTGCCACAGGGCTTGCATCCGACGAAGTGAGTGACAAGCGGCCACCGGTGGTCGCCCAGCCCCGGGTGGTAATTCTGGATCATCTCCTCGTAGCGGTCGACAAGGATCCCCCAGTAGCCATGGAGGTAGTAAGCGCTCTCGAGGTAGACCTTGTCTCCCCAGCGGTTGCGCTGCGTGACGAGGAGGTAGACCATGGCGGACTGGTCGTCGGCCTCGAAGACGGGGCGGTCCTTGAGGAAGGAGGTGAGGACCTTGCCGGCCTCGGTGCGGACCTTGCCCTTGGGGCCCATAGGGGCCCACGCGTCGAGGAGGTCGAGAGACCACTGGCAGTTGCGGAGGAGGAAGCTGCCGGTGTTGAGGCCGATCCAGTTCTTGTCGTCGTAGACCATCTCGTTCCAGCCGTGCATGACGAGGTTGAAGGGGGCGTAGCGCTCCCAGGGCAACTCGAAGGCCATGTCGGTGAACATGGCGTCCGAGTCCATCCACCATAGGAACTCGACCTCGGGGTGGGCGAGGAGGAGGGAGCGGATCAAGGGGAGCTTGGCCCAGAACCCGGCCATCTCGGCGTCGAGGAGGGCGAGGTTGTAGAAGATCTCGATGCCGTGGACGCGGCAGTAGTCAATCTTGTTCTTGATGGACTTGAGGAGGTAGTGGTCGCCCACGGGGTTCTCGCAGGGCTTGGGGGAGGAGCCGGTGATGAGGAGGACGCGGGGCTTGTTGGGGCCCCAGAAGTTGGGGGATTCGGGGTGGCGGCGGAGCCACTCGGCGCGCTGCTCGTCCCAGTCGGAGATCTTGGGGCCCAGGGAGTAGGGAACGTTGGGATCCCGCGGCGGATCGTCGTCGCCCTCGTCGGCGACGAAGGGTTTCCCGCCGCCGCCGCCGCCTCCGCCAGCGGCGGTGGCGGAGGAGGAATGGTCGGCTTGGCGTTCGACGAGGGCGCGGTGGGGTAGGGAGCTGTGGGAGTGGAGGTGGTGGCGGATCTCGTTGAAGTCCTGCTCGGGGGTACCGAACTTGCCGGCGCCGATGGTGCCGCGCAGGACGATGACGGTGATGAAGAGGCAGAGAAGGGTGAGCTTCATCCGCCGGAGGGCGCGCTGGATCTGGCGGACCCGCCGCTCCCCTAAGCACCGGTCCAACATTTCCCCCCCTCTCTCTCTCTCTCTCTCTCTCTTTCCTTATTCTTTTATTACCCTTTCCGACCTCTATTCTCCACTTCTTCCTCCTATTCCTCCTTCCTTCCTTCGATCTTTTTGGTTGCTATCCCTCTGCCAGAACTGGACGCTTGGTCCCTAGGAAAGAACAGAAAAAGGGCCAATAGCCCTACTGGTGTAGAGTTTGTATCATATTAAAATAAGGAAGGGAAGCGAAGTGGGAATGGTATAAGTTGCAGGTTCTATGCCTGTGGTTTTATTCTCGTTGTCTGGGGAGGGATAAGGGGAGGAATATGACGGAGATAAAGAGAGAGGAGGGGGAAGAAGGAGGAGGAGGATAACGGTGCGGGTTAAAATGGAGAGGGAGAGGGATGTCGGAAGGGGCGGACGCGGTTCACCTGACATGCACGTGGTGGGGGAAACGGGTTGGAGGTTAGATTTGGTGTGTTGCATTCGATGGGAATGTGCTATGGTTAATGGATAGATTTGATCCGGGCTGATGGAGATCGAGATGGAGACGAAAAGGATGGCCGTTAACGCGAATTCTAACCTCAGATCCTTGTCGGATTATCTGGCCCATTTTTATTAGGCCTAACATGGTTCTACCGTTCTAGCCAACATAAAAAACGCTATGTATTTTAATGAATATTGCTCTTAAATCAATTTTGGTTGAGAAGTTAATGTCATCTGATTCTAACCAATAGAAAAAAATAGCATGTATTCTAATGAATATTGCTCTTGAGTCAATTTTGATAAGGAAAGTAATATCATTTAGTAATGCCGGAAAAGCTGTAATTATCAAATGTTTGATTAGGTTTTCATGGAACGCAACTTTTTGGGTGCATGTGTTGGTACATGCCTTTGTACTTTGCTGTCATGTGATGTAAGGGTTAAGCCATGAAAATTAATCACAGCAAGGATATAACTCGCTTTATTTTACCAGTTAATTGAAAACTTGAATGTTATATCAAAAGTTAGCGTTTTTGTTTATTATTAAAAATAAGTGCAATTAATACCCTTATGTGCGCTGGTCTAACTAGCAGGGCTTAATGCTTCCAAAGTTATTGCTTTGTGCCAAATATCTAAATAGTATATGAGGCTTATAAAAGGCAATTCAAACATATAACCAAAAATAAGATTTTAAATCCAACATTTTGAATCGTTAAAAGAAGACAATATGTAAGTGAAATATTGATGATATTTTAACTTCCTTGTATGAAGAAAATATCGCAAAAAAAATAAAAAATATTTTTTTTTTTAATTATTGAATGCCATAATTTTTCATTAATATTTATTGTTCAATATAGTAAGTCTTTTCAAAAAAAAATAAAGAACTATTTTAAATCATAGCTGAACTAATCACGTAAAAATGATTATTTTCTTATATAACGAATGACGGTCGTTGTTGCATGGATTGGAACAAAATCGGTCCCAGAAAACCTTGGCTTCGTGATGGTAAGAAAATATTAAGCGAAACTGACATCCAGAATAGGCGCGCGCTGCATGCCATCTGGAGCCAGAATATATTATGGCATCACAAACGTTAGAATAGTGGGTTCAACTCAAATCATGAACCGTACAAAAGGATACATCTGGGTGGATTCCAGTTAATTTTTTAACCAGGTTGTCAATTCCCATCAGTAGCCGTCCACGTTGTAGCTTTTTTTTTTTTTTTTTAAATTTTATTCTGGGTCGTATCTATATCAGATTCTTAGACGACAGATGACAATAACTCATCAACCACGAGCATTTCACTCTTTATTAAAAGGGAAAAGAAGGCAGCAACTTGAGATTTGTTTGACCTTTGAGATATGCATACCACTCAATTTCACGTTCGTTTCTCATTTTCAATACGATTTGCTTGAAGAGACGGGTCAGAAAACAAAATAAAGGGTGAGATTATACAGAGGCCCATGTTCTGTGGCCCCTTTTCCGCCGCGGTTACGGAGATTTGACCTGAGAGGAAAGCAAGCGGCCTTCCATGAAGCATCTTAGTTGTTCATATAGATTAATGCTAGGGAGCCCCAGTTAAGTCACAAAACGGTTCTCCTGCCACGTGTCTTAGCAAGACTGCAGCTAGTGGAGCTTGATCTGCCATGTTAGCGACACGTAGCAATTTCTTTTTTGGGTTGGACGGGAAACGGCTGTGAGTGGTGGAGAAACGGCGGACGGGAAGCGGCCATCGCCGGGGGATTTTCACGGGGGTGCGAACGGAACGGCGTTTATGTTTATGACGACGTTATCAGTCGTCTTGGTAATATCTACGGTATTTGACCGTATTAAATGCTCGAAACACCTGCAGCTCTCACGGTATACGGCCGGACTAAAGTATTGCATTTTTTTAATAATAATAAAATACATTAGGTATATGGCCGTCCAAGTGATTGATAAGGTAAATAAAAATATTTTTTTAATTTTATATTATTCAATAAAATTTTTAAAATTATTGGTTTTAAATTAAATAAATAAGAATAAAAAATAAAATTAGATAAAAATAATTTTAAATTTTTAAATGAGCTTAAATTGATCTAGATTAAAAAATAAATGAAATATTTTCTTTAAAAAATAGAGTTCAATGGTATATTTTAAAAAAATATCTAAAATAAATAATTATTTTTTTGTGATAGAGGCATAACCATTATGGAAATAACTACTATAATCTTAATATGCAAGGGAGCTTCTCTTTTTCTAAGGTTTTTTTTATATTTTAATAATATTTAAAAGCTATTTAATTTACTTATATATATAGAATAAGATTAAAAAAATTGAACGTTTTTTGATTTGGACTATTTCAACTTTACATATGTATTATAAAAAAAGATTTGATAGTATTGATTTGATAAAAGAATTTTTTATTTTCAAGTCAACCATCCAACCCTTCTTTCTTGCCTATAAGCTTGCATGGTTTTGGGTTCAAATGAGGGATATGTAAAAAATTAATCAAATCATGATTCAAATCGAATCAATTATTTTGGTTCAGATTAAATTTTTTTCTTTAATCAACTCAATTTTGCTTTAATTTTTTAAAAATCAACTTAAATCCAAAATCTTACACATACAAATACACACACACATATATATATATATATATAAAGAAAGAGTTTAACTTGATTACATTTGAGTAAATTTTTACTTAGTTTTAATCAAGTTTAAATTAGATGATATAGTCCAAATTTTAATGATTTGAGATATTAGATATGATTACTGCTTCTAAAATACTTAAACATTAAAAAAAATCATATAATTTGAAAAATCCTATCCTATGCATTATATAGTCAAAAAATTGGACACATTTGATAACACTTCAAATAATATGTATTTATTTAATCATTTTTTTAAATCACATGTTGTATAGTATTCGAATATTTTAGAATTAGTAGACTGCACCAAATAATTCAAATTATTGATGTAAACCCTTATCACCTAATATAGAGCTGATCAAATTTGAGTAAAGATTTACTCAAATATAGTTAAGACAAACATACTCTCTCTGTATATATTTAAAAATATTTTAAAACTATAATAAATTTTGGATTATATTTTATGATTTATGAATTAATTGGTTTTGTCAATAAGTTTGGATAGCATTTTTAGCCAACTTTTAATATTAGGCTCATATAAGTGTCAGGTTGACCAAAATTAGAACAGTGCTCTTAAAATAGATAGTATCCAATTTGGGTTATATTCTAATCCAATCCAACTTAAATCAAAAATAGCATCTTGTCAATCTAATAAATCAAACTAAAATCAAACCAAATTTCATCTTTTGATTTGATTCAACATTTATAAATGATTAGAATGGTTACGATTTCAATTTTAAGATGTCGATTTGATTTTAATTCTATTCTAAACTGAATTGATCTAATTTGCCCACACCCCTACATTTTCACTGCATGCCATGACTGTCGTGAAGGAGCATTCATCCTTTCTAATTATGAGAAAAATCATATACTTTGTTTTACTATTTTAAATTATTATTGTTGTTGTTTAGGATTTTTTTTTTTTTAAGGGAATACTACACTAAATATAAATTCATGTCCAGAGGCAACATAGAAAACTATGAAAACTATTGAAAGACGTGGGAAGGGTGAAATATGTCGTGAGCTGCTAAATATAGCAAAACAAAATTTTAAGATAGCATAGCAATTTATGATCCAATTCAACTCACAAACAATTCATTTTAATTAAGTTCAAGTTTAAGACCTATGTGGCTTGGTGTAGGTAGAGCGAAAGCCGTTTCTCCCTCATGAAGTGGCCTCATCTCTAACAATTAGAACTCTAAATTTATTCAATGAATAGTTAAGTAGGTTTCATCTAGTTATAGTCTAAATATATTTAGATTAAATGTTTATTTGGTTGCCTGTAATTAGACATGCAAACTTAGTACTTGAGGGAACTCACCTTTGAGTATTTAATTGGCGTAAAGTGGAGCTAAATTCAATTCCCACCATGGGCCACAAAGAAATGGCCTGAATGGCGCAAATGGGTCCATTCACTTCCACAACCATCTCATTAGCCGCATCTCACCTTTTAACTCGGATCTCTTATACTTTTATTGCCATCTAACTCTTAGATGTGAGCCCTGAAAAGTCAATTATTGACATATACATTGTATATTATTTCAGAACTTTCATTGTACATGATCATATTTATATTAATAAAATTATATATTTTTCATACATGTTAATGTGTCATATATTGTTCTTGGGATTGATGGACAATGACATATATTTTCAAGAGTTAAAAATTTAAGACACATGTCATAATAAATTAACTCCTAAAATGCTCCCAATCAATTGATCAATCACGAGGACGATGATCGATCCATCAAATTGGAGTATGGATCGCCTTGATACGAGTCTCTTGTATGAGGTATGAGATACTAAGGCAAGAATGCTGGTAGATGTTTGACATCGGTACCGAGCGTGACCATACGAGAAATCAGTAGGATGACTATTCACTTATCAATGACTTCTTAGCAATATAGTAGTGCAAGTGATCCTTGACCTATAGTACTTCGGTTACTCACACTAGGGTCATTGCAGCTTGACTGCATATTATCTTGATCCTCTTAGGCATCAAGGACTTTGTTATGTATGTTGGCTGCAGTGGTCCTAATGTAGGAGTAAGGAGTATTCATGAGGAATCTATCAGCCCTAGTAGATAGGAAGTAGTCCCATGCTATTTAGGAGACCGAGTTCATGAGCTTGTGGCCACAGCAAGTGATAATGGAAAGGAGTTTTCATTAGAATCATAAGTTGAACTCGAGTCAAATAAATATTGCATATGATCGATGCTTAGAATTTGACGAATTATCCTTAACCTAGCACCTTGTTGGGACTCTTGATAGAAGGATTATACTACACGATAACTGCATTTTGGGTTCTTTTCTAACCTACTGGCATACCACTACATACTGCTAGGTGTCATTGGTGGATTGTGAGAAGCCCACTTGGAATCGATTAAGATCGTCGATTCCAAGTTATGAGTTGAGTCAAAATAGTTTCGACCCATCGAAAAGAGTTTTGGTGCAACCCTAATGCTGATTAGGGATTATTCTCACTACCAGACAGGTTGGAACCTATGGGGTCACATGCAATAGGGGTTGAATTCCTCACTTTGATCCTTACATTAATTTGATTAGTATTTTGGATCAAGTTCTTTGAAGATGGATTGCTAATTGTTAGCAACTAGGCCTGACAGCATCACTGCTGATCCAATTCGATGAGATCAAATTATTTTCTATCTCCTTTGAATGTCAAATTAGCTTTGACCAAATATATTTAGGGTTGATTTGAGTTGTCCAAGGCTCAATTGGAACTTAAGTATGAGTCTCATGTGATGAGATTCAACTCGGACTCGAAATCCAATC
This sequence comes from Metroxylon sagu, assembly GCA_017589505.3. Lineage (NCBI taxonomy): Eukaryota > Viridiplantae > Streptophyta > Magnoliopsida > Arecales > Arecaceae > Metroxylon > Metroxylon sagu. Next base: position 3,006,944 of record JACVBY030000663.1, read on the forward strand.
CAATTGGATTTAAATTAGACCCTGAATGAAAAGTGCTAGTAGATTGAGACTTTTGGTCTCTCTAGGATGGTTAACATTAATGTATACTAAATTCTAGTTTGATATAAGACTCTTGGTCTTCATAAAATAGTTAATATACATTAAATTCAAGCTCTCATTTAATGTATAGAGATGATAGAAAACTCATCGATTCATTAAGTGTGGAAATAAGTAAAGAGTTTTGGCTTTTTAAATTTCAAGATAATAATTGTCATTAATAGTCTTCATAATGAAAAGATAGCCTTTTGATTGCTTTTCATTAATAATCATAATGATGAAAGACTTTTGAATTATTTGGAATTAATTATAGTATTAATAGCTATTATGATGGAAGACTTTTGGACTATTTGGAATTAATTGCAGCATTAATAGTTATTATGATGGAAGACTTTTAAACTATTTGAAATTAATTGTAGCATTAATGACCTTCATGATAAAAAAGGACTTTTGGGTTACTCTTCCTATATAAACGTCCCTAGCTTGGAAAAGAAATAAGAGAAGGCAATTGAAAAGGTCCACCATACATGGCATAAGGCTTTGCATAGGCCTAGAGAAGTCTCTGTTTCTCTATTCTTCCACCTTAGATTAAATCTAGTTGGAAAAATAAGTGATAAGTTCCTGTTAAGAAGATCAGACACAAGAATACTGATTTAGCAAAGAGTTTGTTGTACCATCTTCATCAAAAGGATTTACAAGGCATTGGCACCCGGTGATTCATCTATTTTGAGGAGTTTTCATCCATACGTGGATATTCATAGAGGCCAGAAATGTGAACGGCTCTAGTTCGAAACATAGTGATTCGACAGGTAAATTTCAGTTGCATATTTCAACTTGATGAGGTAAAAATTTATTTTTAAATTTTTGCCGTATTAAATATGATCTTTGATCATGCCATTATTGAGTAAATAAGTTTTAGATGTGATTTAAAACTTATTTACCTAATTTTAAAATTTTAAATTTATTTCTTTCGTTACAAGATACTGATAGTATGTGTACCAATATAATTCATTAATTCGGTTATATACTAACATGCCATCATTAGACGTGACAGGAATTGGCAAAGCGGCCTCATGATCAAATAGTTTCGACCACCAAAATAATAAATAACCCACTCAAGCAATTTCTTCCTTTTCTTGATCATACAAATTAATTGGATAATTAATTTTACTTAAAAAGAACAGCTTCACATTAGAACCATCGTATAAACAATAATACTCACAAGAGTCTAATTAAGCAACCAAATGCATCAATAATCAATCACACAAAAAATATTAATTTTATATTTAAAACTTTGAGAGAAAAACTATGAGATTATAGTTCATCAAATTCTTTCATTATATAAATAAGAAGGTTTTACAAAACCAACCTTCATACAAGCTGGGGTTCACCAATCAACTGCATAAAGCTCTTGAATTGCAATAATAAAACTTTATCAAAGATAAATTTTAAATAAATTAAAAAAGATCTCACAAAATAAGAAGCGACCCATAGGCGAGAGACACCAAATCAGAAATCAAAGTCCATAAAAACATAGAGCATGTTTTTGGGAATCGCCACCTGAGTTTGTGCTCTGACATTCGTCAGTGGCCTCTGACCCCTACGTGTCATCCAGAGCGAAAGGTGAAAGGATGGATGGGTGGAGGATTTTGGGTGAGATTTACGCATGGATGCGCCTTTTCATATGAGAATTGCCACCAGTAGATTTGCAAGGTAATTCCTTATCACAAAACTTGCACTTCGTTTTTGGATTTTCTCCTTTAGGACCGGGTTATCTACTCAAAAATATTCCACACATTAGATTTGTTGCGCTAAGATTCATGCCCACATTCATGGTCATCCACCATAGTTATGGGCATACATGCCTTGATGGTTATAGACATAAGTTTTTTTTTTTTTTCTTTTTGAAAGACCTGATAACAAAAAATTAACAAATTCTATTAAATGAGAAAACAACCATCTAGATCAAGAAATAAATTAGATATTTAGATATGTAGAACAAAGGAATTATTCTTCTAATTTCCTCTGGTTGCCTCCTGCAACGCAGGCGGTGCCTTTGCTCCACCACCTCCTCCCCTTCCTCCTTGTCATCGGTTGCTGCCTCCCAGCGGTGGAGGTCGTGATGTTCGCTTGCAATGGCCTCCTCGTGTCAGGCCTTTCTTGGCTTTGTGCCCACCCCCCTCCAATGCCACTGCTTGCACCGTGAAGTCCCTTTTCTAGGATTGCTCCCTCCTCTATGCCAACCACCTCCCCCTCTCCAGCCCCACCTCTACCCCCATCCCTGCTGGTGCCATCGTCTGTGTCTGCTTTCCCTGCTTCTGCTCCTCCTTGGCGCTAATGGCCTCTCCTTTTCCACCCCTCCCTCTACCATTGTCATTGTCGATGATGTTGTCCCCATCCGTTTCCCTTGCTCCTGCTTCCCCTCATGGAAATGGCCTCCCCCTCTCCACCACTGCCTTCCACCCTCATCCACATCTGCTTCCTTGCTCCTGCTTCTATAGATCTGGCGCCTCTGTTCGTCACAACCTACTGGGTCCAAACTAGGAAATAAGAAGTGGATAGAACACAGAATGCATGCATCGTTGTTTTCAACCTTGCCGGCATTGATTCTTTTGTTGTTCTTCCCTCTAAATTTCTTAAAGCACCAATCTCAATGCCAGTGGGCAGTGGCTAAGTTTTCAAGAGAACAGAACAAGAGAACCAGAGTCTGCTCCAAAGAGAGAAACTTTTGGCGGCTTATATAATGGCTTCGAAACTAGACTTAAGAGCCAACTGTGCACCTCCTTGCTTCTGGTTCAAAGAACTTCAAGTTGTCTACCTTCAGCTATTATATATATATATATAATGGCTTCGAAACTAGACTTAAGAGCCAACTGTGCACCTCCTCGCTTCTGGTTCAAAGAACTTCAAGTTGCCTATATTCAGCTATTACAAGATCTTTGTAAACCAAAGAAACCAGCCTACTTTACATACTTCCGTAGTAAGCAAAGCCAACTACACAAGCAAGAAGGCATCACCTGGGCCCTCTTTCCATGGGTTCTCCACTAACCTAGTGACACATCAACCACGCGCCAGGAGATGTGGACGAGTTTTCGAGCTCCAAGAAACCTAGGAGAGGAGGCAAGGCTAGGCTACTTAGAATGTACCAAGCAACCTTGCTGATAATCCAACTTTGATCAAAATGAAAGAACGTGCTATTAGAGAGATTTCGATCCCAAACTTAGTCCAGTTCTATTACAGGTGGAGGTGAATCAAACAACTCTTATAGATCAATGGGATGAGAAGGAAGAACCAGTGATAGCATTTGTAGCTGTTTATATATATATAATATAAAATTTTGAATTAGGTTGAACTTATTTTCTAAGTCTAGGTCTAATCCAAAATTTGAATGGGTTTAAAAAAAACAAGGCTAACTCAGCCCTTTGGGCTAAAAGCTTTGCTTTATATTCTAAAATTTCAAGGCTGGCCTATGGATCACCCAGCCCAGCCCAAGTCTAGACCACGCCCACGCCCAACCCTAGCCACATGCCTGTAACCCCAGCCCGTGGGCAGGCCCAAGCCCGGCCCATGCCCTCGCTAATTTCCCCCCGTAAGCCTGTAACACGCAACAAGAGGGCTTAGGGTTCTAGGGTTTTAGAATTGAGATGCCTGGGGGTTTTAGGATATCAGGATCCAGGGGGCATAGAGCGCGGTGGAGACCAAGCTCGTGAAATTACCGCCTCCCCCTCCCTCTTCGTCTCCGATTCCCCCTCGTGAGCTAGTTTGCTCTCGAGTCGTGCGTTTCCACGCTGTCGCAAAGATCTCTTCTTTCTTCCTTGAATTCTAACTTTTGATTTAGTTTCAGAAGGAGGATGAGCTCTCCGAACATCAGAGACCTCCTCACGGCTTTTAGCCCCTCCTCAGATTTCTTCGCCGTTACCTCCGGTGATGGACGAATCAAGGTTGTGTTCTCTCTCTTCTCTTTGGTTTTCTTATCGAAGGAATTAAAGAAGAAATCTGGTTGTTTCCGGCATTTGATTCCTTGGGTATTGTTTCTCAGATCTGGGACACCATAAAGGTTCAGTTACAGACTGAATTCGCGGACATAGTCTCATCCGATACCTCGAACATGCTTTCCGAGCCCAAAAGCGGCCACCTTTCGCTTGATTACACTTGCATGAAGTGGGTGCAGCTGGAGAGCAAGGTTTTTCACTTCACAAACCCTGAGTTGCAAGTTCTCGCAGGCACTATTATTGCATGCATATTATTTGTTTGATTTGGAGATTGATTCGGTTCTTGCCGTGCAGAAGAAAAAAAAGCATGGAAGTTCTCTGTTGGTGTTGGGGACTGGGAGTGGCGATGTTTTGGCACTCGATGTCTCTGCAGGTCAGCTGAGGTGGAAAGCCAGCGACTGCCATCCCGGGTGAGTTTATGTTCTGGGTTTCTTTTCTGGTGGACTTGGAAGCGCTTAAGTTGTTCGTATTATTGTTGATGTAGTTGGATAATAGAATTTACTGATTTAAATGATTGTAAACCAAGTTTAGTGGCATCTTATGTATATGGAACTGAATGTGACTATGAAAATGAAAATTTTAGTTTACTAAACTTAGCGTTGGAAACCTCTTACTTCAGTGTCTATTGCCAGTTGATGTAGCTAAAGTAGGTGGGCTCAAACTCATTTACTAATGAGCTATAGTTTGGAGTGGCTAATAGGGACGTGAAATCACAACTAATGGACTTGAAGTCAGCAGATATCTTAATCTATACTCTCTATTACGCTTATTGAATACTGGAATCCTAGTGATGCAATTTTTGAAACAACTGTTAGCATGGACATCTTTTCTTCAAGATAGTGCACTCAAATTCTATGTTCTTGTGATCTTTTTAAAGGTTCAAGTGTTACAGTGAGTAAGTTGGCTGGTGATTCATCTGCATATCTGCCAGCAAGGCCTCTTATCTCATAAGTGAAAGCAAATGCCAAGATCGAGCTCTGCTTGAATTCTTCATCCAAGGTAGTTGATGGCTCTAAAATTCAGATGGTGGAGATTTAAAAAGCCTTATCCACTGTAGGATTATATTTCTCATAATTCTCCTTGTTCGTTTGGAACAGTCCACTTTAGAGCCTTTAGGCTCTTAGCAGACAGCCCAGTGCTTTTGCCACTATACTTAGCTGGTAGCAAAAGCATCCATAATTAGAAGTAAGTTGGAACATAAATTTGTTGAAGTTGTCTTCGTCCATTGTGTTAGAAACAAAACTTGATCTAAAGGGATGTTTTTATCCTATGGCATTTTTTAAATAGCTCAGTAATCTTTGTTAATTGGTCCAAACCCATGGCTATCATAGAAGAATCAAGAAACTTGTTAGAACTTATCTTGTGGAGAATGTAGTGATGGATGTGAAAGATGAAGAATGATTCATAGCTTTGTTTTGACTTGATATAATAATGCCTGCTTGCTGTTTGATCAAACAAAAAGGCTTTTCCCTTCAACTATGGGTCAGCTTCATAAATCCCTCTGAGCAATTTCCTATCTCATGCAGCTGTTGAAGTAGAAACAGTTGAAGCAATTTTCACTGCATCTAAGTTATAGGTCCTCTCAGTTTATGCTCTTATGTGTATACCTAAATTTTAATGCCTAGTCTGTCTTTTTGCAAGGGCTATTTAATAACTGAAAGTGCCTTCTACATGTCAGGGTTTCCAAGTTAGGGATATTTATACTTTTAGATATACCAGCAATGAGTGAGATGGCTTATTTTGACTTCTATTCTGGCCAACTTAATCAGAACTTATAAATATTTTATCTTCCATAAAAACTGCTGGACACACATAAGTGCTAGGGATTCGTATGAATTGTTCACTACAGTACAGTATTCTCTATTAAATGATGACTATTTAACTATTTATTTTTAACTGAATTAAGAAAATAGTTTCATACCTCTGTCCTTCTTGGAAATGCTTCCAAATGAATGTGCTAGTCGTACTGGTTTTGTAATAACTATGCTATCTTTAATAATTGGCAGGGGTGTTAGTGCTGTTTCTTTTTCAAAATATCATCAATGTGTATATACAGCAGGTGTTGATGGTATGGTTTGTCAGATTGACACTAAAATGGGGAGCATTATAGGCAAATTTAGATCTTCTTCAAAAGCAATATCATCGTTGTCTATCTCTGCAGGTATTATCTTGTTAAATTGTTGCCTTCAAATTGTTTTCTCTTGGAATAGAGCACTATATTTAATATAGTGTAGTCAATCTATTGTTTGTCAAGCAGCAGACTCATATAGTTTAAAACCAAACCACAATGCTTAAATGTTTTGAAAATATAACATCTAAGCTGAATAAGTTGATTCTTCTGAGTTCATTCAATTTCTGCATGCTTGTTTCATCTTCGGTCTAATCCTAGATGTATGATGGCTAATCCAAGAATGAAATTTTATCTTTTTAAACATGCCACTCAACTACTGCAAAATTTAAGTCTACCATTCTGAGGCATGTATGGGAAAATAGGTTTATCCACTGAGGCATCTTCCATTAGGCCCCATTATTCGAAAATTGACAAATCTGATAACAAGAGCCGTAATTAGTGGGTTCACAATTTGTTTCTGTCTCATGTATATATATGCATTTGCACATCTTGGAACATCTTCAGCAAACATTTTCTTTTCAACCTTATGATCAGCGGGTGTTTAAAGTTTTAATGTTCATTGAGTTATATATTTGTGCTTTATTGGGAGCTGGATCCTCAACTACAACACGAAGGGGATCTTGAAAAGGATGGCTTAATTTTTTCTTATTATAGACACAGTTTAATGTCTACAATATTGAGCTAATTATGTCTCCTTATCAGATGGTAAGATATTGGCCACTGCTGCTGCTCAGTTGAAGGTTTTCAATTGCTCAGATAACAAGAAGATACAAAAGCTTTCTGGACACCCAGTGCGTGAGATTCAGTATCCTTTGCTCCCATTTGTTCTATACTTTTGTCCTTTTCTATCTTTTCTAAAGTCTGTATGTTCTATGCTTCCATGTTTTGGGTCATTGCATCTCTTTTAGAACAACTATGCTGAAATCCATGCTTCTGTACAGGTGGCTGTTCGATGCATGATTTTCAGTGAAGATGGAAAGTATATCTTATCATCTGGAGTTGGTGAAAGATACGTTGCCATCTGGAAAGTAGATGGTGGCAAAAAGCAGTCTGCTAGTTGTGTTCTTTCGATGGAGCATCCTGCCATCTTTCTGGACAGCAAGGGCTCAGATGTTGAGGGCACTGGCGATGCAGGTTTATATGTTTTGGCCATTTCAGAGATAGGTCTCTGTTATTTCTGGTATGGAAGCAGTATTGAGGACTTGCGAAATAGTAAACCAACCAAGATTTCATTGTCTATTGATCCTTCCCTTGCAAAAAATAGTATGGCCTTGGCAGTATATGCTGCAAAATTTCAAGGCATAATCAAACCTGCTTCTGGGCAAGTGTTCATTGCTTATGGTTCTCTGATAAAACCAACATTTGAGAAAGTCATGGTGCAATATGGTACAGATGTAAATTTGGGTACATCTCAAAGTGGGATTCTCTTACCAATGGACAAGTCTTCCATCATTCAGAAAGCTCAAGCTACTCAAACCAAAGGTATAACATTAGACAATTACCAAATATTCTCATTTGAATGTGTTACCATTAACAAAAGAGTCAGGGAACCATGAACCATGAGAACCCATTTTAGATCCAAGACATTGTTAAAGTGCTATTGCTTTAATTAACCACTATATATACATGCTGGTATTAGTGATATGACATCTGTTTTTCTTATTCTGCTTCTGGTTGGACACCTGCCTGAGATAATGACACTAAATTCGTTTATGTTTCAGGAACAGTTACTGCACTGGACCGTGCAAATGCAGAAGATGCTGTGCTGCCACTTCCAAAGCTTTATGGTCAAGATAAAAAAAGAAAGCATTCTGTGACACATTCAGTTGCAGATATGAAGAATTCAGTGACTGATTCCATTAGCAATAAGAACAAAATTTTGCCTGCAGAAACCAAAGGTTGTGTGGTTTCTGTTTATTATCATAGATATCCTAACTGTTTGGATGTCAATTTGTCTTTCAGCTGTTGTTTGTTCCATTATACATGTGATTTTAGTGCATGCATCATTCAATATTCATGCATGCTAGGCAAATTTCATTAGTGAGACTGACCATTGAAATTTGGACATATTGTTGGGTTAATTATATCTAACTCTGCAGCATTCTGACCCTTGATATGATGGAATTATCTAAAGAGCTTACATGGTAGTCGCTACTGAATTATTTTGTAATGCTACATGATTCATGTTGTGTGTCTATGGGCAGGGCTGCATGCAGACATGTGTGTCTTTGCAGCTGTCGGGTTTTGTGCATGCATGATGTATGTGGAGTATGGGGAAATGCATGCACGGAATATCCATGAATAAGCATGCCTAGGTTAGCACAAACCTTGTGTAGGCAAGATGCCATGCCTTGCATTATTATCTTAGTTCAATTTAGCTTGATTGTCCATGGTTCTATGTCCTCCAATACAACTTAGGAATGTTGAAAGGGGTCTGTGGATGTATGTTTGAAGAACACGGAGTGTCAATCTGGCTGAGGCAAAGTAACCGGATGTTGAAAGTTTATAATGGGATTTATTAGCAAAAGGCTATAGATAATAGGTAATGATGAAGAGGGTATTTGGAATCAAGTAGTTAGGGAAAAGTATTGCATATATTTGGATGGTTGGAATGTGTGGATGTGATCTTTTCTGTGTATGGTAAAACTTCAATTTCTTTAATGTCTTGATGTTGGGGTAGCCAGGACAGTTCTAGATTGTTGTCTTTGGAATGTTTTCTTGTTGAGGGAGTGAAAATTATCAGCCATCTCTTTTAAGCTGCTTTCTGCTTGGATCAAAATGTGATTACCTGTTTCATGAGGCTAGAGAAGTGTGAAAATCTTAAAGTTACTAAGCATTCTGAAATTGATGATGTCAGTGGTCTTTGGCCATTCTGGATGGAGCAAGGATCAAATATCCTTTTTTGAGGGGCAACAAGTATCTGCTTATCAAGGGAGATGATTATAGAATTTGGTGATGAGAGGTCTGTGGGGCAGTGACTATTAGTTGTGTTTATGGCTTAATGGAAGAAACGGTGCACAATATGTTGGAAGAGTAATAATTTTCCATCTCGCCTATCCTTGGGGGATATTCTGACAATCCAAGCAAGACAAGTAGCAGTGTGTGGCACTTGCCATTTGCTATATATGTCTGATGAGGAAACCAGCCATCCCCATCTTATTCTTCCTTGGAGGGTCTGCAACATTCAAACTGATCCAAATTCTTCCTCTTTGTTCAGTGGGGATTAAGCTTTATTTGGCATGTTTCTGTTTACTTCAGTTTAGTCAAGTAATTTTGACAACAATTGACACATGCATTACGGCAGATAATCTAAAACAGGGGAATTGAAGGATCTATCATGTTTTACCGTAGACAGTAAGAGATTTCAAGGCTAATTTTGGTTCATGTTACTCTTTCAGTTGCTTATTATTTTCAAGTTTGACTATTTTCTGTAACATTGTTTGCCATGCCTCTCCTCTTGATAACAAGTCTCTTTTGAATGCCATTGTTTATTATAGCTTCAGCCTACAACATGGACCGCTCATTATTCATTAATTTTTAATTTGCTCTTATTTTTTTGGTTGTACTTTATTTTTACCTTATAATGGTTTTCTGCTTCTCAGTGAAAGGTGTGATTTGCCATTTTTCATCTTCTCTAGTACTTAAATAATTAGTCTGAATTATTCACTAGAAAGCATTTTGTTATCTCATAGGTTCCTTTCATAGCTGTTCTATACCTGTGCACGGCCACTTAAGCTTGTGGTCTTACATGCTGATGTGGCCAAACTGTCCACGGCATGCAGGAAATAATTTGGATCACGTTTGCACATAAAAACACTCCAAACACAGGAGTTTTTGTAAGCATAAAATTTTCGTCTGTCACTTGGAAAGCATTGTAATAGCTAGTTATAATGTCGATTACCTGTGTCATGAAACTTTGATGCTGTTTGGTCATCAATAGTTAGTGATATTTTCTTCTGAATTCCTGATGAAAACTAAATGTGCTTCTGATAGAATTTGTTTTTGTGCATTTTAATTATCATGGATGCACTCTAAAACTTGATCTATTTTGCTCTATTTTGCTTGTTGTTGGTTCATGCAGTTAGCCTGCCAAGAATGGAGGAGGATGATGCTATATGTTTGGAGGATAGCCTGAGAGCAGCAGGGATTCTTGTTGGTAAAGCTGATCTTGGCAAAGGAAGCTTACCCAATGGTCCTATTAAAACTGCTATGGATATGTTCAGTGGCAGCCACTTGTCAGTTGATGCTAATGTGCCAGCAAAGAAGGTTTGTCTCTTGTAAAATAGGGAAACAATAAAATTTCATAGGCAGCCTGTCATGATTGTCTTTTTGTCAATGTTGCTCATTAAATTGTAAACAGCGCACATTAAATATTCTGCAAGAATCCAGAAGTATATATTGATTGCATCTTATTCCTATAATTAGATAAGGGCACAGATCTTGTCAATGAGCTCCAGTGATGCTTACAAGTTCTTTGAAATATTGGTGTCTGCATTGAAAGCAAGGTATCCAAATTTCCTTTCTACATTTTAATATGAGCAATCAATTTTATAATACATGAATCTTCTTTCTGCATTTTCATGTGAGCAATCAATTTTATATTTATAAATATGATAACATGAATGCTTGAATTAAATTTCCACCCCTTGAACTCATCTCTGCCTTTTGTGCTCCATTGGGTACTGAGGATAGATGAAGACTCTAATTTTATGTGATAAAGCCCCCTCCTCCCTCCTCTTTTCTACTTCTTTTTTTTTTTTTATTTGGGTTAAAAAAAAGGGTCTGGAGGTAGGCATCAAATAGAGGAGTATAATATCATTCACCAATTATGTTGCTGTAGAAGCTCCACTTTGCCCATATTATCCAATTTTAATCCTGAATTCACCAAATCATTTCATCATTTACAGATTTTAAATACAACTTAATTACAATGCCATCAGCATTACAGCATTCAAATTGTTGTGACTGGAGATTCATTAGGATTTTGCTTTTCCTATTGAGAATATAAAAGGAAAAAGCTGATGCCAGCAGAGTACATTGTTAAGTTGCTTCACACAATCATTTTCATAAGAAAATACATCATTTGCGTGTGATTAGACCACTATGTAGGATGTTGTTGCAGCATCTGGGTTCTCATTCATCTTTCAAGATTGCTTAGGATTAATGCTTTCTTCTTAACTTGCAATCTTTTAGGATGCATGTAATTGCACAGTATAGTTATGGCTTGTTGACCTGAATTAGCTGTGCAGAGGAAGAAACCTTTTCCGTCTTATATACAACCACTGAATTCCTGCTATAATATGCTATAATGTTCTGCTATCATTTGTTTCTTTCACTTCAGTCCACTAGCTCCCTAATCTTGCTTTAGACATTAAAGAGGGAATGAGATGATGTTATTTTTTGCCTCATTATTTTGGGTGGGTAATATATTGGTGCTAGTTATTCTGTGACAGTTTCCTTTTGACACCACTTATGATGAATAAATAGATTTAATCCCACCCAGGGGACAAAAAAAAAAGACAAAAAACTGTTGAGAATATGTTGCCCGTATATGACACGTTGAAGAAGCTATAATCATTGCAATTTTTACTATGGGCCACTTTGAACCATAAATTTGAGGTTGTAGTCACTGCTTAATATTTGTCTTCTATCATCTTTTTTTGGTTATCACAACAGCAAATGTATACACTAAATTTCATGACACGTAATAGGTTAATTCTTACATGGTGATTGACTGAAACTTTCTTTAACAGATCAGCTAGTACAAAGCATGCTATTCCATGGATATACTATATTTTAGTCAACCATGGTCACTTCATCATATCTCAAGAGTCTTCTGCCCAACTTCTTGATAGCTTGCAAAAGGTATTTGATTTTTTATCCTTATGCTAGTTATTATACAAATGGGGCATATTTGTGTACTATATTTTTTTTGCTGACATGGAACATCTGTTTGCTATTCATTTTTATGTACCTTTTCTGCATTTACAGTTCTTATGGGCAATCAATGTACGGAGTAGCATCTTGAGTTTTGTTTCTTTAGCATCCGATGGTCTTGAGAAAATTTGGCACTTTATGGCTGCAAGGCATGGTGTTTTTTCCTTTTGAATGATCCTTCTGTCTTGCTAGGCACCACAAATAGAGTTTTGTTTGTGCGTTGCATGTTGAATACATGGTTTGTGGTGCTTAACTCTTGGGTGGGCGGGGTTGGGACTTGGGTCAGCAACTGTGGGTTAACATATAGGAGGCTTTTGAGGTGATACTTGTAGTATCACTGGGTGTTAGGACTCTTAGCATCTGGAAGGTACATGAGGAATTTAAGTATTCATATCAGGGGAATCAGAAGTTAAATGATGGTACATTGGAAGCCTTGCAATAGAAATTTGCACAGGAAATAGGCATCTGATTGCTTTTAGCTGGCTAATTTTATCAGTCTCAAGGCACCAATTGCATGTTGCAGAGAGACAGCTGATGATAGATTGTTGGCTAAAATATTTTACTAAAAGCTATAATCTTATAAAAGATGCTTTGTTCTGACAACAGGATCATTGAAAGCTAGCAATTTGAGTTCCTGATATGTATTTATGTATAATGTGCAGTAATGTTTTCTGAATTCGGTATTATGCATGAAATGTTTTAATAGCCATTGTTAGTCATCTTCGAAAAATTTGGATTCTTAAGTTGATTCTGTTTGGTTTAATAATTATCATTTAAACTTTTTGGGTTTCCCATTAAGTAGGGACATTTTGTATGTGAGTACTCTCAAAAGCATGTTTTGTGTAATCAATATAATGCATTTTGTTTTACATTTGAATTCAAAATATTATTGCAACTTCATGTCCGTTAACATATCTGTAATACTTCACCGCACAGAGCCAGCCAGTCAGTAAATTTGGAGTGTCTAATCTGAAAATTCTGTCACTTCTTCTACTGTAGCATTTGTTTCTCCTCAGCTTTTTTTTTTTACCCGTGGATGTCCTGTATTGCATGAAATGGAAGATAAATTTCTGATCCTTCTCTACTGCAGATGACAATGTTAAAATGTGCAGCGGTAGAACCTTTATTAAAGCTATCTGGTCGTTTTCGGCTGATCATGACACAGGTTATAATGGATAATTCTTTTCTAACCTCAGGTAAATTTCTTATGATTGTGTAACATGGCTGAAATATAATCCTCACTTTTCAGATTGATAAGGCTGGAAAGAATATGGTTCAAGCACTGTTGGCTGAGCATCATGGTGATCGAGGTAAAGAGGAAGACGAAGATGACTATGAAGAGGAAGATATTGATGAAATGATATATGGGGAAGAAGAGGATGAATCCCAAAGTGGTAGTGATGACAATAACTAGCGATGACCATGGAAGATTTCTTTTGATGGTTTACCTTTTGCATTATTTGAGATCTTATTCTTTTTTTTCTATGTATTATAAGAATCTCTTTGGGAAACTGATCTGATTATGGGAAGCCATGGGAGGGTTTTTTCTGTAGCTGTAGTAGGGCCAAGGCTAGAACTGGTTTTGTATTTTATTTATTTATTTGATAGTAGAGAAAATATTATGGGTATCACCTAATAAATTTTGTTGAGTAGATGATCATGTAAATACTGGTTATAGTTTTTTCTGGTGTTCACTTGATGTTTCAGGTCATGTTCGGTTGGGATCCTTTGACCCATACCTGCCTGAACCAACTTGACCTCACTGATCCATTATCTTTTCTATTTAGCATGATCCAAACCCAAACCAATTTCAACATGTCCAACCCAGACCTTAGAATTTTGGATGCCTCGAGTCCCAGGTGAGCCAGACAAAAATTATTAAAAAAGAAACCAAAGTATCCCATACCTTAAGGTCATCCCTTATCCTGACCCATACAGCTGACCCAAATAATACTCTATTTTCGTGACCTGAGTTGGGTCAAAGCTCCGACCCATGTATGATCCTCTTGAAGTCTTAGATCAGAAAAAGAAAGTCTTGTACCTCGCCAAACTGAAAATCCTCAACCAAAACCAGGCCCAAAAAGGATTTGGTTGGTTCGGCTTTTCTGGGTTGGGTCAAATTTTGCTGCCCCTACTCTAGCCTTCAGAGAGCAATAAAATCCAAGCCTATTAATGTCATAAGCTACTTTTTCATCAGCCTCATCAGTGACATTAGAATCAATTTTATGACTCAGTTTGTCAACTTGTATATCTTTGTTGATGATAGGCACTATTCTATTGATGCTTGGTTGATGACTCCAACTTTTACAAGTTTGTTTGGCAAGTTATTTTTGCTGACTGCAGTCACTTGAGAAACTAGATTTTGAGTCTATACCTATAGTAAATATTTAATATCTGCTCATTGTTTGTGATTACAAGCATCAATGTATAAATCTTTACAAATTTCACAGATTTGGTAGATTTTATGGCTTTAATTGAAGGTTTGTTTGCTCATGTCATTCCTTTCTGGTTTGTGGCAGAAGTTGAATTGTGTTATTTAAGGTCATGTTGGAAGGGTAACATTGTCAAAGTGGTGGTTATATGTCCTTACTATACTTTTCATGTCTCTACAGCGTTGTCATTTTCATTAAGGAAAAAAAATACATGGTCCATATTGGTTAGGCAGTGAACTTCAATTAGAAATTGGAGTACATGGCCTTTGCTGACCTTCAGCTGTTGGAGAAGGCAAAATTAACAGAAAGATGTAAATGATACCTTTTCGGTTTAGCTTGTAATTTGACTGATCTTTTAAAAAGGTGCCAAGGTCAATTTCTTGATTGTGATCTAAAATATTACACCTTAATTATTGGTTTAGCTGGTGTCTTAGTTCCTTTGTCATGTCGCAGGCAAGACTTTTAACCAGGAATTTGTGAATATCAACCTAATGATGCAAATTAATTGACTGTTTCTTTCACCAGCTTGATAGATACTGATAATTCTGATGACCTTGTAAAACATATGTAAATTTTTGTTTTGATAACAACGATCATGTCAATAAAATAATTTTAGCAAATTATATAACCAAGTAATCGTGTGTACATGGTTGCTGCTGTTCTGCTCTCCTTTACCACCTAGGTTGAGATTGTCCACAAACTCTAGAACATCTGTTAAAGATATTAGACTTACGACACCTATGCTGGGATTCTTACAAAAAAAACTAGAGCAACTCCTTTTTCCATGTTCTAGACTGAGAAATGTAGTGGAGCACAACTTTATAAGATTCTTGAGCATGAGAAAGATTAATCTGTAGTGGTAGCAACTGTATGAAGAAAATTTCTCTTCCGCTGCAAGCAAAGTATCTGATTCTCTTCTTTCCTCATCTAGAGATTTATTATTTAAATCTGCCACCACTATCCATTATTTTTTCTTATCATTTCCTTTACCTTCTTAATTTATACTCATATATGCAAAAGCAAAGTTCTGTGGCTACTTTGGCCGTGATTTCTCCTTCATCATGCACCTCATCTTACTCCATATTCGTTACTTATGATATCCTGCATGCATTTGGGTTCTCATCACTGAAGATAGAGGTAATCTGGTTTCCATCTCCTCCCTGGTTATGATAATAACCATCATGGTGTGCTTCTGCTCCACTATATCTGATGTCCTGTAGAGGTGGCTGGACGTATCCATATCCTGATATATAAGGGGATGGTCTGTAGCTGCCGTAGCTGTGGGTAACGTGGTAAGGGGCCTCATGTCTGATCTCTTGTCCACTGGTAGGGTGGTGGTTCCAATGTTCTCTGTAGACATGGCTGTGAGGGTAGTGATGCACCATGTGGATCTCTTCAACGTCTCTAGATTCGGTTGGGGTGGCGACCTGGGCTTCAGGTGATAGATTTACTTGTGGAGCTATGGTTTCTTGTGGTGGGACTTCTTGTGGGAGCTCTGCTGGCGGGGCGGGAGGGGTCATGCTCGGAGGTTGGTCGGCAGCTTCAGTGGCCGGAGGGCTGCTGCTTGCTGCTGCTTCGGTGGATGGTGGTTGCTCAGAGCCACTGGCCTCAGCCTGTTCTGTGTGAGAACAGACTGTGGCGATCTTTCTCGTCTTCTTGATGGCTTTGACAATCTTCTCAGGGTCAGCCCTTCCCATGACTGTCACCTTTTGTTGAGCTGAATCTATATAGACATCATATACGCCTAGAGAAAACACAAATAATGAGGAAAATGAAACACGTAGTGAACACAAATTTCTCTACAGTTGGTAGTGATTGATTACCATCAATTCCATGCAGTGCCTTCTTGATCTTCTGCACACAGCCATGGCAGTCCATTCGGACTTGTAGCTCTGTTACTCGAGCTTTCTGTGGGTGTAGAAGAACATTAGAATCTCAATATTTGATCACTAGAAACTACATGAAGTCATTCTCCTGTCATTATACATAGGGACATGGTCGACTTACCTCATGCTCTGGAACCATGAGTGAGAATGGCGAACAATGGTTCTTCTATGTGTTGGGTCTCTGGGAGGTCACTCAGGAACCTTGGAAGGGAATGAGGAGTGAAGAATCACAGGAGGGCATAATTTGTACTTGGGGAATGGAATAAGGGGAGGTCAAAAGGTGTGGGGCACTCAAGGAATAACTGGAGAGGCGTAAGTAGTAGAAAGTGGTAAGGAGAAGGGTCCCCTGAAAGGAACGCTCTTCTATTGGCTTTTGCTTTTAGGCCATCATCATCTCTCTAGGGTGGAAGGATGGGGTGGTGTCTGGTTGCTTTGGCTCGGTTCGCCTATGATTGAAATGTTTGCAGAATATCCCAGCCGACCAGCAAAAGTTAAAGCAAGCATGATCGTGGCCTCTGGGTCAGAAGGATGGGGCCCTTTTTGGGGAAAGAGGACATCCGATTCTGAAGAATCCCTCAGGCTAAAGAAAAAAGCATGGCTCTTGGTGAGTGGGAAGGAGATATGAATGGACGAGTTTTGTTTTTGGGGAGTTACCGAATAGAGATGGAATTTTGGGTGGAACATGCCAGGGTAATCCTTCTGTTTGGATTGAATAGTCCACTCTTGGTTGTGTTTTAGCATGATAATGTCAATGGAGCTAAGCAACCATCACCACAAATGGGATAACCATCACCTTCGGTGAGAAGGATGGTGATAGGTTCTGGTCCATAGACTCTTATCAGCCTGTGAGAACTTTCGAAAAAAAAGTAGACTTCTTTCAGAGCTGGAGGGTTGAGTACCAGAGTTGGCCAAGTATGCCTTTGAATATTATTGGAGGCAGCACAGCCAGGAGAGTCCACCTCTCTGGCAACACCTTTCTATATGTTCTCAAACTGTTCCAGAACTTTATGTTCAAGTGTATCCTTTCATTGTGTGGAATCACGTTGGCTGAAGGCTTCTTGATGGCAATCGAAATTACTAGAAGCTTATAGATTTCGGTGGAAGTGTGGAATTTGGTGGGAGGAAGGAGCGTAGATTGTAGTCCTTTTGGCAAAGAAAACCACCAACTTTACAACTCAAAGGAGGTTTTGGCCACGGATGTGACTCTAAAAGAGCCTTTTAAGATTGGCCAACAGAGTCTGGTCTCTGGAAAAAAAAAAAAAAAAAAGAGGGTTGCTTGTAGGTATTCTGTTGGGTCACGATCGCTTTATGGTGAGCTTACCTCGTTCGTTCCTCCCGTTCCATGGCTCAGGTGTGTGTTCTGGCTATTCCAAAGAGTTATCACGGTGGTGCTGATTAAGAGGTATGCATAACCAAACTTGGTCTACAAGTTCAGCTGGATTCCTCTTTGGAGAGTTCAGTTCCACGTTCTAGGCGTGTAACAGTGAAGCTAAGCTACTTTAGTGCTTTTGCTTTTTTCTTTCAAATGGTTTGTGAACTCTTGACATCCTTCCACCTTTCCAACGGGCAGGAGACAATCATCTTTGACACAATAAAAAATAAAGCTTTTATTATATATTTTTTTTCAATGCTTCCACGTGGATTTTTTTGCAAGGTAGATTACTGTTTGATTTTTCAGTAGGTCAAGACTTTAACATTTAGCTCCTATTGATCGATTAGCCATATAGTATCTGATTTATCATACTAATTTCTTTTAATTTCTATTCTTTTTTACTCTATGCAATGAGATAATATTTATTTGCTTATATATAGTTATTGGCTCATTATCTTTAGATTGTACACAATAAACATAGGTATGTACATACATATTGTACAGTGAGAAGAATTAAAAATAAAAAAAAAATAATCTTATGAGGCTGATCAACAAAGGCCAAATGTTAGCCTGACATTAATTAATATTAATATTAATATTAATATTAATATTTTACTTTTTTTTTAAAGCTTGAGTAATGCTAATATGCCCTCTGGAATGATTATTTTGTGTTATGATGAAAATAATGGCTGTTATTACCTTAGATCGGCCATGGGAAAGATTTACTTGGAATAAGCTGGGATAATTGCAGTTATGGCGGCTATTATCATGAGCGGTTTCTATGGGAGAGAAGATAATAATGCTAATAATGGTGTTATTTGTTGAATATGAGATCTAATCTTGTTGGGCTTCCATGAATATTTGATTTCTTCCCGCTCCTCAAAAATTGTGCGGCCCAATTGCTGATATGACCCTGATGTTCTCAGTAATCTCGCTATATAACAGCTGTTGTGATGGAATGCTAAGATTGTTACTTATAATCCTGTTGCATATAAAATAAAACTTAGGTGCGATACTTTATGTGCTTAACAAATAACAAATGTATCATTATTTAAAAAATAATGACAAATAAATGCTAGTTTTCTAAATGAAATGATGGTATTCATATTGTTTGTTATATTAAATAAAGAATCATATAACAAGCATTTAAAAAATTGTACCTAAGTTTTATCGTTACGTACAATAACTGTTCGATGTTAAGAGTGTGTGTGTTCTACTTCTAGCACGACGATTAGCTAAATTTGAGTGCAATTCACTTGAAGGTCGAAGTTGGATGGGCTGGCCTGGACTCTGGTTGCACTATCGGTACCAAATCACCGAGCCAAGAGATTGCCTTGGGCTTTGGTATTGCTTTTGAAGACTTATATAAAATCAAGGATAAATTACACTAACCACCAATTGGCAACAAATTGGCAGCATGGAAGAAGAGTTTCTTCTTGAAGAGGAAAAATTAAAGAAGAGGCTCTGCATAAGGTCACTCTTGTTCTTGGAGAGGAAAAATTAAAGAAGAGGCTCTACATAAGGTCGAAGCTTGGCTATCCTTTGAGATGGTGGTGATATTATTTTAAGATGCAGAAAAGGAGATATAAGAATATAACATTATCTATAATTGAATTATAAAAAAAGGTCAAGCCTTATCCCATCAATTTGTGGGCAAGGAGGGACCCTATTTGACTTTTGGTTTCATCAAATCGCTGTCGGTTTCATTTTCTAAGTCCAACAAATACTATAATGAAGATTAAGATAAAAGCGATTGCATCACGTAGACACAGTCAAAACTTTACATGGAGCATGCCGGTCAGCTTGGAAAATTATCATGTTTCCAGCTTAATTATTCTCAAAATCAAATGTTATAATTGGTCTGTGTGTTGGTGATGCACTTTTATTAATCAGATTTTTAAGATGATTTGCATGGTTGTTGATCAAGTTAATCGTCTCCGATCAAAATATTATGAGTTGGGTCCTCGTTAATTAGTACGAGTTGGGTCTTCGATCAAAATTAATCCTCTTAATTTACGTTTGACGCCATGTTCATACCCAACGCTTTTGGGTTGTGGCTTAATTTTTGCACATGAGCTGGTTTCCATGAGCCTAAAACCATCTCGAGTCTACAACGAGTTTAAATGTTATGTAATTTAGATCCCAGGTACCATCTTTCCTTGAGTCCCTAACCTAAGCCCGTGTGCATTTGGATATGGATTGATTCACACATATGGGTATTACTTGTTTATATTGGTACTTAATCAAACGTAAAATGGATTAGATTCAAGCATAAGCTTAAGTCCGATTTGAGCCTCCCTTAGATTTTAAGTGTGAACCCAATTAATCATGCAAATATTCCAAGTATTTATACCTACCTTTGCAATTTCATGGTTAATGGTTCAAGCATGAGTCTAAATCTAATTCTCAAATATGTAGGGTTTAAGTCCTAACCCTATGCATAGCCATGGAATGATTTATATTTATATCTCTAATTCAATTTTAAATACATATATACATACATACATATATATATTTCTTGGACACATATCTTGATTACCTTGATTATCAAAGGGTTCCAGTCATCCTTATATTCTATATAATTTCTTCATATATCATGCCTATATAATTATATTATCGTATTGAATAATATAGGTATTCCAAATGGTGGTATGCCAACCTATATGATCTCCTTTATATCCTTAGGCTGCAAATTGTATCTTAGGTCATTATGGACTTTTGGTAATTAAAACCCTTTAATAATTGCATGTTAATGTTTATTTTGTTTCTACTACTTTAGATAAGTTGTTGATTTCCAATAGCTTAATCGGGGATATTTCTTTAATAATGAGCATAATTAGCTAGGGTTCAAGTATGAAACCTAGGAAACATGTATCCCACGTCACTTGATATCTTTTTATTGTAATATATTTATTTTCTTGTATGTCAAAATTTAAAAAAAAAATTATAAAATATAATCACATGTTTCATAGGTTAAACAATGTACTATAGTAGAATAGTTATTACAGGCTATCTTGTAAGGTAGTTGCCCTAAATTTTGAAGAGGTTATATTTTTAAACATTCTAATTTTGATAATTTATTACATTATTTATTTATTTCTTTAAACGTTTGTTGGTGCCACTTAAGTCTTAGCATTTTTTTCAAGGAAGAAAAGGGGAAAAACAATACCCCCTCAAAATTTAGATGCAACCATCCTATTATTGTACAAATTGAGCTAAATTGTGTAAAGCCATCTTAATAGGTGGTTTTGCCTTTAGATCTGCTTGAATTCACTGAATATAGTTTGTACCTTATATTTGACTCAGAATTCACTAGAGATGTTGCCTTGTTTTCTTTTCTAGGCTAATTAAAATCATGTGGTTTGCAGCATCAACCTACTTAAAATTTAAAAAGGACTCAAAAAATGTTAACATGAACTACATCGACAAAGTGAGCATAAATTGATCTCATTGTTGGTTGTGCTCTTTATATATGGTTTGCTTCTAAAATTATATTTTTGTGTGTGTTCATGCAAGTGCATGTCAATAAACTTATTTGCAAAAATATATTACACTCTCTTTTTGTGACATCAAGAGTAAACGGACAATCAATTCATGCTAATTGATCTAGTTGGTAAAGTGACTAGAGTTGTCTATAAAGTAAACTAGGTTAGTCATCACTCTAATTTTGGTGAGACTTCTACCATCCTAATTCTTGTATATTGGCAGGAATCACACTTCTAATCAAATTGAAAAAGTTATTTATGTTCTTCAAATTGGTATGCCTATCTTAATGATGCTTAATGCACAAGATTGGATTCTTTCTAGTGTTTGAAGTGACTTTTTTTTTTTAAATTCTTGATGAGGACTAAAAAGGGAGAAAGTGTTGCCCACACCAAACCAAGGTTGGTAGCCTTATTTATTCACCATTATCCACACAATGGGCTCCCACATGTCCATTGGCATTGAATTGATCACGGACCGATCATATATTTAGTCAGATATATTCATATACAAGCGGTGGTTGGAGAAGATTGGGGCCATCTAATTACTTCAAGAAACAAAGACATTGGAGCACTCCCAACTAAATCCTTGAATGCTTAATTAAAGGGTGCGTACAATTGCCGTCGATCTTATTAAAGTACATAAAAAATAGTGGTCAAAGGTGATGTTAGGTTGCTGCAAGTGGAAGTTATTTATTGAATCAAAATTAACCATCTTTCATAATTCCTCTTTTCTTTGTCACATGCTTCAAGTTGGCTGGTTTTGGTACATCCTTGTCAGCTAACCAATTAGTCGCCAATCAAGTCTAAATTAAACCACCGCTCATGTAGGCCTGCACGTTTACCAGTTCAGACTTTTGGGGGAGTGGGTGTTCCTAAATCGGTGGGTCTGAAAGCATAAGAAAACAAGGGCTCACCATTGGAAGAGTTTATATGGTTATGTGAGTGCTAAACAATTTAGTGGGTGGAAAAGGTCTTGGTGGCCTCACATGGCTAGGTTGAGAGATAAGCACAAATTGGATTGGTGTCTATTGTTGAAGATTGACTTCTTCTTCTCATGCCACACCTACTCCATTTTTTTTCTCTTAAAAAACAAAAGAAATGCTCTCACTAGATACTGCACCAAGAGAAGAGAACAGACATTAATCTTTGAGGAGTTAAGAGATAGAGAAATAATAATTAATCAGTGTTTGCAGTTGTGTGGATGCAAAGAGTTTAATCGATGACCTTCTCTTAGATGGTTCCCTTATGTCTCTTTTTAAAGACAAGCCAAATGAATTTGGATTTAGTAAATCCAATCTCCAATTTTAAGCTTCAAGGCTTTTGCTTGCAGATGCATCAACAATGAGAGGTTGAGAGCTTGACGCATGAGGTAAGATGAATCGGGACAAAGTAAAATATATTGATATTATGATATGGGAGAGAAGCACTTTGGGTATTGAATGAAAACAAAGCACTTAAGCGTTATGCTATGTCTTGGTTGTGGGCTTATTGTCTATGATGGCATCAGAATGGCGACAAGATATGGATTAAAGAAAAGGTGAATCTTGTCTTGGCACGGTGCTTTTATAGTGCTGAGGAATGGTTATAGAAATAATGCAAAGGGGTTGTCATCTTCCTGAAAAGTTCAATATGCGTCATTAGATGGATGTCGTGGCACAGCAGGAATAGCAGAATCTTTGAGGGCACTACGCTTTCTCCCTCTATGCTCCTCAACAAAGCTCTTGCCTTGTCCTCTGAATAGTACTGAACCCACTGGGGGAATACAGTGGTGGATTGGATACTCGTATCTCTAAGGCCGTTTGATTAATCTTTATGATAATTTTTTTTGATGATAGGATCACTAATGATCCAATATCACTACGGATGGCAATGAGTTAAGCACCCTATCTCTGTGCACTATTCTAACCTTTATTCGGTTTTAAAACTTAAAACCTGAAATAATTTTTAAATTAATTTTTTAAAAAGATTAAATCCGACTCTGGAACCAAATTGTATCCGAATTGGTTATAAAAATTGAGTAAGTAAAAACTAGTTCTCCTACCCAAACTCAATCAAAAATTAAAATAAATTCATTTTTTATCAATAAATAAATAAATTATGTTCCTATATTAATTCAATAATACAAATAAAATTAAAATAAATTAAATAAAATACATCTATAATTTTTTATTTTTTAAAAAACTAAGACATAATATAAATTGTAACCATTAAAAATACAATAATTTTTATAACCTTTAGAAAATCAGGTTTTTCGGATATCGATTTTCTAAACCGAACCCGACTTGGTTTAACCCAGGGTTTAAAATCTCAAACCCAAAATCGACTCGAATTTGATTTTTACTATTTAAACTCATTTTTTTTGTTTGGTTCGCTTCAGATACCCACAAAAATTCTATCCATTGTTATCTCTAACTGTCTACCTCGTTGTGGTATGAGATATTTTAATAATAAAAAATCATCGATAATCACAGGTCACTGTATTTTGTATATTATGGAAATGAAAGATCGTTATGCATATAATATCAACAATATCCTTGAAAACTTATTTGGATAATATATTATAATATTATATATATTATATAATAATACTATTATTATAATATATAATATTATAATATATATAAAAAATTATATATTATAATATAAGATTAAGAATAATATTAGTAATAATACAAATATATATTATGTATTATATATAATATATTACAAATTATAATATTATATTGTAATAATAAATATTATAGTAATATATAATATATATTATATATAATAAATATAAATAATAATATCATATAAATTTCTATATTATGATAATTAATATTATTATCTATTAGATTAATCAAAAATATTATATAATAGTAGTTACATATTGATATAATAATATTCAAACAATTTGATTATTAATCTTATATTATTATGATAAATAATAATAAAATTATTAGTAATATAATATATAATATATAATAATACTAATATAATATTAATGATAATATTATATATAATAATAATAATAATAATAATAATAATAATTAATATTATATTATAAAATGGGTTGGTGAGGCATCCCCTTATTTTAATGTTACACTCAAGCAGGCCGAGTTGACCATGTTACACCTACTCTACGGGCCCTCAGCCATTACCTTGGATTCCAGTTGTCTTGACTAGGGCCATGGCAAGTGTTGCATCCCTCTCATCTCATCTATAAATAGTCAACAAGAACTCGCTTAGCCATTCCATCCTTCAAATCACTCTCTTATCAAAGACAAACGACCCTCTCCTCTCTCTCTCTCTCTCTCTCTCTCTCTCTCTCTCTCTTTCCATTTCACCAGTCAACATGGTTTCAGGGTCCTGCGTTGAGGAGTGCAAGTCGGCCGTAGCCCTCGAGAGGCTATGGAAGGCCGGCATCCTTGACGTGCACAACTTGATGCCAAAGATTGCACCCGAACACATCTCTAGTGTGGAGATTGCCGGAGATGGCGGTGTGGGCACCATCAAGAAATTCAACTTCACCGACGGTATGGCATGACGTAAACCTCTTAACGTTTTTTCTTTTTGGCCTATGGAGTCTTGTTGAACGAAAGATGTGCATCTCTTATATTATTGGTGTTAGGTAGACAAGGCTTAGGCTTGTCGGCATTGACCAATAGATACGGACCACATGTTATAAAAGATGCTCTATTAAATAATACTGTTAATGATTAAAAGAATCTTTTGACCAAAAAAACATTTTAATAAAGAAGAGGCAAGAGTTATTAGACAGCAATGACAAGTCATTGCATGTTTGTTGAACCCATAATTTGGTAATTACAACCACTTAAAATGCAAATTTGCATCAGTCAATTCGGATTAGTTTGGAGATATTTTGGAAACTAAATCGACTTGAATTGAGTCTTAAAAATTGAAACCAAAATCGAATTGATTATTTAAGTAAATCAAATCAATCTGATCTAAAAAATTCAATTTGATTTTAGTTTAATTTATCAGTTTATCTATGCCTACTTTATATAATTATGATATTGATTTTCATATCAAATTTTATGTAGTCGAATGACAACAATTATTTACAGAGGCTTCTAGCTTCTCAATTATTCAATTTACATTAGTTTTCAAAATTTTAAACCAAAATCGAATTGCCTTTTCCATGTTCAAAAATTATTAAACCTAGAGATTAAAATTTTTAAAAAATTTAAACCAGGAGATATTAAAAAGAAAAATTGACACAAATCAGACCGAAATAACATCATGGATTAGTTTTGTGGCGGATATACATTCTACTGTCATTTTGACAATTAGTCTGCACTTTTTTTTTTTTTTTTTTTTTGATCAAACACTGACAAAAACCAAAACATTCTTGTTTATTTTCAACTTATGGTTACTTTCAACTATTGAACCATCTAACACTGCATCTTCTAATCCATGCAACTCTTCTCAGCCGTGAAGTCGCCGGTGAACTTCGTGAAGGACCGGGTGGACGTGCTGGACAATGAGAAGTACGTCTTCAAGTACACCATCGTCGAAGGAGGGCTTCTGGGCGTGAGACTCAAGTCCTACTCCTTCGACCACAAGTTTGAGACCGCCAGCGATGGCAGCAGCGTGGGGAAGGTCATCCTAGAGTATGACACCCTCGACGACACCGATCTCAGCGAAGAGGAGAAGGGCCTGCTCACAGGCGCAGTGCTGGGGATGATGAAGTCCGTGGAAGGATTTTTGCTTGCAAACCCTGGTGCATACGCCTAAGAAGCTTCTCAGACCGTGGAGGACTGAGTCATGGCAGCCATGCTTTCAGTGTTTGTGTTTTGAGTGTGCTTTTGCTGGGACGATTGTGGAGTGTTTTGTGTTGAAAGAGAGTGAGAATAAGTGGTGATGTCTCGATGGCTCCCTCCCCTTGTTTCATCTCTTATTCCTCAAGGTTGTGTTTGTTTTTTTATCTCAAACGAAAAATGTGGTTCACCTTTCACGGGCTACAACCTCTTTCTGCCAATTTTTCTGTTCTTTTGAGGTACCAAACAGCTGCTAGCCACTGGAAGAAACGTGCGCTCTCTATACGTGTAACTATTTTTTTACCATGCTTCTACTGGACGTAGATGGTACGGTAAATAATGAAAAATTTAGAGGCGCAAGGATATTAGGTAGAATCTCAACCGAATTAAGTCTTTTTTTTTAAAAAAAAATATTAAAAAACACAGAACCATATAAAAATAAATGAGTTACGACATCAAGAATAACTCAAAAAATATCATATTATTTTTGAATTAAATAATAAAAGTTTCACAAAGCTACTAGATATGACCTAACATCTTTAGATTGCTTACATAATAAAAATCATATGATTTAAAAATACCTAACTTATCCATCTAAGTAAAATTAAACCAAATAATAAATATTTTTGATTATTTAATGCTTAAGTTAGGAATCTTTAAATTATATGACTTTTTGGTTTGTAAGTAGTTTAAATGTGATATATCATATCTACTGTCTTGAATCATCAATGTGAAATCTAATTACTTTATTTAAAAATTCTATAATTTTATTCTATCCATAAATGTTTGTATATATACATATATGTGTGCACATATTTCCACACAAGCATTTGTTGATGAGACATCTACATTGATGATTTCATTCGCAGGAACGTGATTTATAACATCTAAATTGTTTATATACAAAAAAAATCATATGATTTATATTTTATGCATCAAATGATCAAAAATTAAATATTTTATATAATATAAGCTTTATAAAATTTGCATCAAGTATAACTTTATTTTGACTCGGAAGACTAAGTTCTAGTTATCAAATTTGGTGTAACTCTAAGATACTTACATTATTTTTAAATTGGATGATGAATATCCTATATTAATAATTTGAGTTGTTTAATGTAATTTACTATTCCTAGACCACTTATAGAATCTTTCTTCAACCTTTTTTTATTTATAATATATTTTTTAAAAAATTTATAAAATCTCTTCTTTTGATTTTAAAAAGTTAAAATAGATAATAACCAATTTGCAAGTTTAGCTAGTTAAGTATGTTTCAGTAATTTCAAACTCTCATTATGTTGTAATGCAATCGAGCATTAAATCGCGATTTTCAAGTCCTTACTCATGGTAGCAATGCACAAACTGTACAGAAAAATAAATTTCCCTTGATGACTAAACTTGGTACAATACACGATGAGCAACCCAGCTAATCTAATAAATTTGTACCCATGAACTAGCAATGTATTTACTTATTAATGAATTAATTGAGAACTAAATATTTTAACTTTTCCACGCTTTTTTCGTTACAAGACGGGTCCATTCCTTTTGAACAGCCGAAGAACGTCCATTCCTTTTGAAGGTCCATATTAATAAATTTAAAATATAAATATCAATTAAATTATTTAATTTTGTTTGGAAAATAAATTAAATCAGCTAAAATTAGTGTTGAAAATTTGATTCCGCTTGTTCGAGCACGAGGCTTGAATGGGATGATATTTTATTTAATCCGTTATGTGCACAGTAGTTAGGAGATGGAAACCCACCCATATAACATTATTGGCTGAGTTCTCTTTAAAAATATCAACCTATATTTACCAGTAATATAAAATTTATTTATTTATTTATTTGAGGCAAGAGTTATCACAGTAGTGATTGCCTTAACATCATAATCAAGATGAAAACCAATAAAATTTTTGATATAATTAAAACTATAAAAATTGTCTTCAAGGTGATTTTTTTAATTAAAAAGAATTTTCTTAACAATATCTTCACTCATGCATCTTTTGTTGACTTTCTCGCTTAGCATCCTACATAAATTTTATATAAGAAATTATTTTAATTAAGTAAAGCATGCCACCTCTCTGACAGCTACACCGTTTTAGCCCAAACTTAAATACGCACCGAGAAAAGTGGAGAGAGCCGTACGTTTCTTTGACCTCCAGGATTTATAAAATTTAGGGTATTTGCCTCTCGGTCTTTGATTAGAGCAAATTATACATTTGGTCTCTATTAATCAAAAATTTATATCTCAATCCCTATTTTCCAAGCTTCTTTAATGTTTAGTCCCTTCTTCTCTTAAATAATAATTATGTCCTTGATTAGCTAGTTTTCTTGCCAAATCCTTAGAAACCTTTGTTCTCACCCCCACTCATGTCTCCTAATATTTTCAAATCCCTCCTTTTTGACCTTCAAATACCATAGGTTACCTTCAATCCCTCCCTCTCCTTTGTGTTGTATTAATTTTTCTCTGCATATAATATTTGTCCATTTGTGTATAATCAAACTTATCTATATAAATATAATTTTTTTTTATAGTTTCATAGAATTTAGTGTGGTCTTTTGAGCTAATCATGGATATGTTTATGTGTGTAATATTCAATTATTTATGTGTAATTTTTGTTGAGTTTGCATGTGAACAATTACATATAATACACCTTAATTGTGCATCATTTTGTCATAGCTTTTATATTCAAAAATAGGATGAGAACAACTAGGGTCAAGGAGGAAAAAATTAGAAGAAAAAAAGGATAGGTGGGAACGGATTTAGGATATATTATCTTGTACCTCAAAATTAGTTAATTTGAATTGAACATCACATAAATCAAGAAAACTGAGATTGACAGTAGGGATGATAATTTTACCCCAATTTGATAGGGACTTGACCCGATCCAACCCACCTTTATTGAGGTAGGGTCTTTAAGTTTGAACATGTTTGGGATGGGTTTGAGGGATACCAAAGATGTTGCCCAGTTAAGCAACCCAAAAGGAAGGGTGAATTGGGTTCCTTTTAAATTTTAACCAATATGTGCAATATTTGCTAAGTTATGAGAGTGTGTGAGAGTGAAGTGTCAAACTTAAAACACACAGCAATAACAGTGAAAGGCACACACAAACACAAGGATTTTATAGCGGTTCGGTGCTAACCCTTGCACCTACATCCACTTCCCAAGCATCCCTTAAAAATTTTCACCGCTAATCGTTCTCCAACGATTACAACCTAGCTTACTAAGCTAGCTTCTTGTTTCCAGGCATAAGGGAGCCTTTACAACCACCAATTTAGGGTTTGGCACGCCCCTCACAAGTTTCAACTAAGTTGAAACTCAACAAGATACAATAAGAAACAACTTCAGCAAGAATAGCTCCTTAATGAGTAAATAAATACAATAAAGAGCACTTTACAGTTTTGAAGCCTTTTTCCCTTGAATGAGCTTCACTTCTCTGAATGCTGGAGTTAAGAGCACTTGATGAAGCTTCTGGAGTGGTTGGTGGTAGCTTTGAATGGGCTTCCAAGGATTTTTGAACTTCAGCAACAGTAGTTTTTGAAAACTGGAGCAGGCTGAATTTTCTTTGGATTTGACTTGGTAAATCTCTCTTTTTCTTACTTGTAATCCTTCAAAAATCCACTTAACTTCTTGCTAATCCATCCCATTAACTTGTATTTATAGTTGGTTGAGGGATTGGACCGTTGGAATGGCCGTTTCCGAACGTTGGAATGTCAGAACTAGCCGTTGGACAAGTTCTCAGGGCGTTAGTCGGCTCTAGAGCCGACTAACCTAGGAATTTCTTCTTCCCAAGCAAGGTTAGTCGGTTCTAGAGCCGACTAACACCACAGTAGTCGGCTCTAGAGCCGACTAACGTGGGTAAACCCACTGTTTTTCCACCAGAAGTCGGCTCTAGAGCCGACTAACCTAGGGAAAGTCTCTGTATGGCCACAGTAGTCGGCTCTAGAGCTGATTAACCCATGAATTTCTTTTGTAAAAACTTTTATGACACATTTTTGACTTGATAACTCACACGTGGGCTTCATTCTTCCATTCCAAGTTTCAGTAGTTGCCGTGAGAGTTGACTAATGTTTTCAAAACTTGAAAAATTGTTTCACGAACTTGTAAATCCATTGAATCAAGGAGGCTTGATCTCACAACTTTCACAACTTGAACTTTCTTTACTTGAGAACATTGCCAAACATCTGAGATTCACTTAATTTGACTTTGAATCCTTCTTCTTAGATCTTGAGATTCTCCCTCTTGAACCACATACTGATTTTGAAGCTTGGAATCCGTTTAGATATTCTTGGTGACTCCTGTGTACCTGCAAATCACATTGACTTACATCAAAATCATTAGTAACTTACTTAATTGTTTTGTAATCATCAAAATCAATGCGGGGTCAACAAAAGATTTATTTAGGGTTGGAGTGAGGCTGATATATATAGTCCTTGTCTTAAAACCCAGCCTGCTCCAATCAAAATAGGGGCTTTAAGCTTTGACTAGGTTTGGAAGAAACTTGAAAGGCTTATATTCAGGCTTAGAGCATGGCTGGTATATATGCTTTTCACCTCGAAATTTGATCTGTCTCATTCCAAACTCTATATATATATATAGAGAGACAAAGGTATATCCTACATTCAAATGTAGCCAAGACTAAATCCGGTCGCCTTACCACCCTTAAATTTACATAATTTACGAATCCAAAGATAGAAAAAGTGAGAAAGGCTCCAAAATCTGTAGATTCAAGATGGAAAAGGTAATTGAATCCTAAACTTGGCTACATTTGAATGTAGAAAGTTTGGATTTGATCACCTCCTTCATCCTTAAATCTATATATTTAATGAATTCTAAAAATGTAAAAAGTAAAAAAGATGGAGTGGCTCTAAAATTTGTATGAATTTAAGAATAAAAAAAATAATTGGATCCTATACTTGGCTACAATTGGATGTCTATTTCCCCCTCTCTCTCTCTCTCTCTCTCTCTCTCTCTATATATATATATATATATATAGCAAAATAGCTAATCAATCTTAAGGATTATTTTTTTAGTTATTTTTTTTAAATAATATCCATATTTTAAATTAAATTTATAAATATATTCATAATTTGTTAAAGTGTTTTTTTAAAATAATATTGAAAAAGAAAAAGAAAAAGAAAAGGAAATAAGGACAGGATAATGGGACGGGAATCCATTGCCCGGAGGGTGGGATGTCATACCCATTGGTCCGGCGGGGCACGGGGTGGGATATAAAAAATCAGGGCGGCCGGAGGTATGCAATATCCTGTCTCGACGCACCCCATTACCATTGCTAACTGATAGAAATTCGTTGTCAACGTCCCCACCCAAGGTAAATTTCTTATGAATGAATATTGACGTCTAGCCCTTCAACTGGTGTAATCCAAACGAAGTCCCTATCATGCGACCGTTTCAATGACACACTCACCACTCATACAAGAAACAGAACATGATTATAAAATTCAGAACCAAAATGAATACATATTAAAAATTTAGCACATCTATATAAGAAAAGTCCTACATGCGTTGGTGATGCCTTGGTGTTATTAGCTTATAGTCCAGCCTCGCGGCTATGGAATGGCCAGCAAATTGAGGTGGAACTGATACCAAGACTGAGCCAAGTTCATAACAGTGTGCACTAATAAGTTTCATTTTTTCTAATTGAGCACTTGCTTGAATGGTGTCATTTCCTACCACCAAGTTAGGCAAGAGGCTACGGATTCAATTTCATTTGGGATCAGCCTCAAAGGTAGGGTGTCTGTAGAGCAGAAAACATGGGAATTAGTCAGGTTGAGAAAAGGGGCTCTATCTTTTTTTAATAAAAAAAGGTACTTAAGTCTTACAAATTGCCACGCCAAGCAATCTTTTGAAAAATCTTTACTCAAAAACACAACCATTGGAGTTGCATGACTTGCAGTGGAGGACATACCGGATGATGCCAAGATGGCGTTGTTAAGGCTTTTATTTATTTTTGTCGTGCATTGGAAGTGGTCGTCTTAGTTGACTACGTTAACACCTACCTCATCTATCAATAAACAATGGCCTACAGTGCCAATCAACAACTTTCTTGACCTGGCTCGGCTCACTCCTCCCCATTTGCCTCCTGGTTTAGCTGAAGGACACTTGGTGAGGAGCCAGCATCCGAACCATAACTGGCCACTCTCTCCATCTATAAATAGAGTCACCTTCCCTCAGCTTAGCTCACCATCTTCCAATTAATCTTCTGATCAACTCCTTCTTGGCTTCAGTTTTTGCCTGCCAACATGGTTGCTGGATCCATCACTCAGGTGTCTTCATCAACTCTTCCCCTTGACAGGCTATGGAAGGCCGGCATCCTTGACACTGATAAGTTGATGCCTCAGCTTGTGCCCCAATTCATTTCAAGCATCGAAGTCCTTGAAGGTGATGGCGGAGCTGGCACTGTTAGAAAGTATAACTTCACAGAAGGTTCGTAGAAATTTATGTCTTTGTTGCGAGAATTGGTGAGGCTGCTTTGAGAAACGAGCTCTGCATGAAGCACTGCTTCTAGATGCTTTTATGCTTATCATATAATTAAATACAATTCATATGCATCACTCGTACGAGCATATAACTCTAATGGTTAAAGTTCTTGGCAAAAATATAATAAGAAATTTTTTGTTGTATGTTGAAAAATCTAACAAAATTAGGGCTAGAAATAGGTTGGATTTAGTTATACTTGGTCCTGATCTGATCCAATTGATATTTGAGTCTTATTTTAGATTCGAATCTAATCCATTTGCAGATTGGATTGGATCTATACAAGAAATTTTAGATCAAACAGATTATTTCGATCTATTCAAGTCTAACGTAAAATATTGAGATTTAGGACAGGATTGAATCTTATTATGTTTGAATTTAAATTAAGTATTTATGTATTTTTTTATAGCTAAAATTTAGTAA
Organism: Metroxylon sagu; assembly: GCA_017589505.3. Classification (NCBI taxonomy): domain Eukaryota; kingdom Viridiplantae; phylum Streptophyta; class Magnoliopsida; order Arecales; family Arecaceae; genus Metroxylon; species Metroxylon sagu. Next base: position 3,039,898 of record JACVBY030000663.1, read on the forward strand.
TTGATAATCAAATATAAAGTAATTAAAAAAATTTAATTAGGATTAAAAAGAATTAATTTAAACCTAAATTTTATTTAAAAACTCATAATTTTATCCAAGTAAATGATTATCCTTAAGTTTATAAATAATAATATTTAAAATATTTATTGATGTACTTAAAGACATTATAAATAAAAATTCATCAAAATAGATAATAAAATATAAATATTTAGATATAATTAGTGAAAAAAGATGGGAGAAGATTTAGTTGTTAAGATAAAAAGGAGAATTAGTTTAAATTAGAATTCATTCTATGAATTTATAAAGATAAAGATAATTGAAGTGAAGAAAAATAAAATTTATACTTTATAGGTTTGGATTCGATTATATCAAAAATACATGTCTTGAACTTGACTCAAAATTTAAATCGGATCTAATTTTCAAATCCGATCCAATCCATAGGTCTCTAAATATAGATCAAAATAGCTAATTGGGTTAGGATTTGATTGGCTCACAAGTTGACCCATCCCATTTGCAGCCTTAAACAAAATCAAATTGCTAATCGTAAGTCAGTTTAGGGTACCTATGCTCAGTTTACTACTTTAAAAAAAAAAAAAGAGACTATGCTCCTGTTCTGCATGCATAATAACAGTTAACATAAGCAAGAGACATTTGCTATAAATCCAACGTTGAGTTAAACAGGCATGGATTTTAAAGCTGAAATAATGATCATCCCGATGGCTGACTGATTCAAAGATGAATTGTGGTCTGAGTTTATCTATAATTTAATAAGCAAAACAGCGTTTGGTGAAATCATACTTGTTCACGCCTTGGTCATCTTTACTGTGATGAGGTTTGGCTATGGATCTCTATAGTCATGTAGTTGTAAATTTCCACTTTATACTATGATGATCATACTTAATTAATATAGCTAAGTACTAGTGATGTCACGTTGTCAATGATTGATCAATCTAACAAACTTCGTTTCTGCTCAAAAAAGATCTAACGTCGTCTTTTTGATCCATGCAACTCATGTCAGCTGTAAGGGGGCCAGTCAACTTCGTGAAGGAACGCGTAGAAGTGTTGGACAAAGAGAACAAAATCTACGCTTACTCAATAATAGAAGGAGGACTCATCGGCCTGAGACTAAAGCTGTGCTCATTTGAGCTTAAGTTTGAGCTCGGAAGTGATGGCAGCAGCGTTGGGAAGCTTACCATAAGCTACGAGACCCTCGATGACTCTGATCTTAGTGAAGAGGAGAAGGGTCTGCTCTTGGAAGGACCACTGGGGTTGATGAAGGCTGTGGAAGGGTTTTTGCTTGCAAACCCAGATGCATACACCTAAGGTTTCTTAGGCTGGAAGTATAATATTCTGCGTCTGCTTTTATCAAGGGAGATTGTGTTCCATAAAAAAAAATAATAAAAAAATAAAAAAATAAAAAAGAGATTGTGAGTGCTTTGTCTTGGAAGGGAGTGGTAGTAAGTGATGTCTTGATGAGGCTGCCTGAGAAAGGCCATGAGTCCCTTATTTCCTCTGTTATTCTTGGGTTGTGTTTGTTGCTTACGTGAGTTCAAATGGATGATATGGTCAGAAGTTATAGTGGATAGTAAAAACTGCGATCATGGTTATTCTTCTACATTTTTACAGATCTGATAAATCTTTTAGTTTTCATTTAATTTTCTAGACTGCAAATTTTTCTTTCACCAAATCAATTCCCTGATAAACGGCAAAAGTTAATGATCATCAGATCATCATGAGTTCTCGCCTTCTTCAAGTCAACCCTACACTTACAAGCTTTTTTATAGTTAGTAGTCATAGCCTTGTAATGTTCTGCGAATTAGGACGGAACCAACTGAAAATTTTGAATTTGAGTCTTAGAATTCCATGGCATGGGGTGCTCGAACTGAGATCTTGGAGTTATGGAACATGAACTGGACATCTCAGCAGTTAAATAACTAATTGACTTCAAAAGCTTAAGCCATTAGAAATTCAATTGAACAAACTAGACTTTGTAGTTAACTTAAACTATGAATTTAAGGTTGGGGCCAAGAAAAATGCAACAAACTGGTGTATTCTATAATAGCTATGCAATGATTAATTTTTTTGAAAGGATATATATAATATTAACTAGTTAAATTTATTTTTGCGCGATGCACATAGTTATACATATTTCTATCCACAACTCTATTTCTTCTGTTTGCATTTATTTGTGAAACAGAAATTAAATATAAAATAGCTATTAGCACCAAGGATAAGAACAACATTTTGAATCAACAGAGATTAAACATAAAATTACAACCAATATGAGGATAAACCTCCATCTCCCTGGCCTTGTTAAGTCTGGTTTTATGAAAAGAGATTGAGGGCCTCTTTTTTTTTATCGAATAATTTAATTACTTACCTTGGATGAATATGTGGTATAATTTTGAATCATGTTATGTCATCCTAGCATTACATTGAAATGATGAACTATTTTGTCTCACAACCTCTCATAGCAATCTCCTTCTTTATCACCGATGATAATTTGCAACCATTTCCCTCTCACTAAAAAATGGCCAACTGCATTATCATTGGTATGCACAAATAATTCCATACTCAATGTGACTACAAGGATCTACTACATACGTTGATGATCTTTGAATGCTCTCCAATTAATTTGAAGTTGAAAATTTCTGTTCTAAATCACAAACCTTTCATGTTTTGTTCAACAAGCTATGATTGAGAGGAGCCCATCATCATTGTATTGCAGAACAGACGAACCTCAATCACTAATGAACCTTTCTTAATATGTAAGTGTGTAAACCCCCCATGTAATTTATATTTTTATAATATTATACGCGGTGTGGATGCGCAACACGCGGTGCGCTGCATGCGCACCAGCGCGCGCGCCCACACGCGCGCACATGGGCGCAGGGAAGGGCTCAGCCCTCCCCTCGCTGAAGAAAAGAGAGGGAGGAGGGGACTGTGCCAGTCCCCTCCGTCTCCTTCACCCCCTCCTTTACCCACGTTGCTGTCGCCGCTGTCGCCCTTCGCTCGTCCCCGACGCCTCGCCGCCGACAGGTAACCCCCTCACCGGTGAGGAGAGTGGAGAGAGAGAGTGAGAGTGGTAGAGAGAGAGGGAGAGGGCCGCAGGAGGGTCCTCCCCTGACGCGAGAGCCAGTTCGGCTTCCGCGCTTGGTTCGGGCCCGGCGGCGTGCCCGCAGGCTCGCCGGGCCCGATCTCCGGGTGGCAGCCCCCACCGGCGCCGAGGCGGCGTCCGGTGGGGTCCGGCCGGCCGGAGGAGGCCGGCACCTCCGGCCGGCCGTGCCGCCGCAAGGGAAGAGGGGGAGGGCCGCGGGATGACCCTCCCTTGCTGTGGGTTTAGGCCCGGTGGCGTGCCCGCCGGCTCGTCGGGCTTGAGCTCTGACCGGCGACCCCCGCCGATGCCGGGGCAGCGTCCGGCACGGTCCGGCTAGCCGGTGGTGGCCGGCCGTGCTGTCGGCAGGGGAGAGGAGTGAGGGAGAGGGCCGAACGGCCCTCCCCTGTCGCGGGAGCCAAACCGGCTCCCGCGTTAGTCCGGCCCGGCGGCGTGCCCGCCGGCTTGCCGAGATCGAGCTTCGACCTGCGGCCCCCACCGGTGTCGAGGCGGCGTCCGGTGGGGTCCGGCCGGCCAGCGGTGGCCGGCCGTGCCGCCGGCACGGTGAAGAGAGGAAGAAGAAAAGGAAGAAGAAGAAGAAAGAGAAGGAAAGAGAGAGAGAAGGGGGTGGCCGCCGCCGACGACCGACCTGGGGCTGGTTGTCGGCAGCCAGCCGACCCCCGGGGAGGGCCGACGGCGGCCCTAGGCTGCTGGCCATCCTCAGCTACCCCTGGTTCACCTGAACCAGGGGTGAAACAGAGTGAGGCAACAAGACTGGGCCGAGTTCGGCCCAGTCCAGTTAGCCTGTTTGGGCTAAGTTTTTGGGCCCCAAAATGGGTTCGGTCCAATAAAAAAAAATAGGGTTATAATCAGCATGGATCCTAGTTTATCGAAAAATTTTTATTTCCCCATTTGGGCTTCTATATTTGGAGATATTCAAGCCCCAAGTTGGGTCCAGGATTAGTTTGGGTTAAGAGTAGGAGTCAGTTTGACATCCTAAAATTGAAATTTAAAAATCTGAAAAATTATGTCGTAGGTACCCAGAGGTCCATACAGCTGATTTACACTTTGGGATTAGCGTTGTAAGGTAAGTAAGCTAATTATAATGATTTTTTAAATCATTATTAAATTATGCCATTATTGAAATAATGAAATTGATTTATAGTATTTTTGAAAAATGATATTAGTGGTACCACATTTATGCAAATGAATTATTTGACTTGATTATTATTAATTTTGGTAAATTAAATTGGTATTTTTATACATGCAATTGATTATGGACATGATTATATGAAATTATCAAATTTGGTAAAATATGAAAAGTAAATTGATATATGTTGCAGTTATGCAAATAAATGTTATTTGTGATTGTGTTATTATATGTCATTACGGTCCACATTATATGTTACATGACTCTGGGACCCACCTCTACAGAAAAAATATGTGGAGAACACACATCTTAGGGATGTGCTGTGACAGGATATGGCATTATATGCTAATTGACTCTGGCACCCTTCCTCCACTGGGGGCGTACAGGGAAGTTACATCCTCGAGATGTTAGTATAAAATGAGATTTACAGTGATTTGAAATTGAAATGGTATTTTGAAATATTATTTCATAATATTTGCTTCCAATTTATTTAAACATGAGATTTGCATAATTCTATAATATGATGAAATGTTTTTAAATTTGGAAGCATGACATGTATTTGACTTGGTAAAATTCTGATTTGGCTATATTATGTAATAGTAGGCTTACTTACTAAGTGTAAACTCATTAAATCTTACAATATTTTTTTCAAAGCCATAAAATTATCAGGGGCAACAACAGGGGTAATTGGGAGTTTCGTGATGTAAATAGTTTATATTTTGTTATATGTAACCCCATTTGGATTTATTTTAGAATTTTAGTTTGTTGCCCAACATTACATAACTGATATGATATGTAACCCCATTTGTATGACATGTAGTTATTACCCCTCCTTCTTTGAAATGGTACTGTACTGGATGCCTTGCATGCCTGGCATGCAGCGAGCTGTCACCCTGGGCCACCACTTCTGGATTCGGGGTGTGATAGCTTGTAGTGGTATCAGAGTAAGGTTTGACATTAGGGCCAAACACATGATTAACTCTAGGCTAAATATTGACATTAGGAGGGTAATAACTCTAGGAAAAATTTAAGTGACTTGTTTAAAAATGCTTGAGATTTGGAGGTTTATAATGATATTGATTGGAACCTAACCTTGGCAGGATTTCATAATGCCTCGTCGCACCAGTAGTCAGCGATATGAGGGGGACTCTCAGGCTGGTGACCCTGACCAGCAGGGAGGCCAGGAAGCCTTAGCAGATGCAGATTCCGTTGCCCCAGCTGGTAACGACCCACAGCAGTTACAGGCCGAGTTGCTCCGGGCCTTTTTGGGAGTGACTCAGGTAGTACAAGCCATGCAGCAGTAGATTCAGCAGATACTTCCTACTCTATCTACTCTACCATTCCACAGACTCAGTCTGCCCCTCCTACTCCTCAGACCCAGCCGGCCCAGCCGGAACAGTCTGCTCAGCCCGCTCCATCTCAGCCCTGACAGGGAGGGGATCGTAACTTCTCATAATTTAAGAGCTTAGTCTTTCCTCCCTTCACTGGATCTACCAACCCACTTGATGTGGAGAGGTGGATAAGAGAGATAGAGAAGGCCTTTACGACCCTTAGCAGCCAGGAGGAAGAGCGGATTAGATTTGCCACCTACCTCCTTCAGGGGGAAGCTTATGATTGGTGGCTACTGTTGGAGCAGCAATATGGAGGTCGGGCCATATCTTGGGAACAGTTTAAGGAGGCTTTTTATCGCCAGTACTTCCCCAGGAGTGTGCAGAGACAGATGGAGTCTGAGTTTATAAGATTGGAGCAGAAGAACCTCTCTGTGGCCCAGTATGAAGCGGAGTTTAGACGATTGGTCCGATTTGCTCCAGATTTTGTTATCACTGAGAGAGCCAAGATCACCAAGTTCACTGAGAGACTGCACCCCAGGCTGAGGCAGGCAGTCAATGCATTTGAGCTCACCACTTACAGTGAAGTGGTGAGCAAGGCTCTGATCATTGAGAGGGACATGATTGTCATTCAGCATGTGAGGGAGCAGCAGATGAAAAACAGAGGACCTCCTTTTGGCCAGTCTCCAGGGTAGGCTAAGAAGAAGAAGGGTTTCTTTCAGGCTCCCTCAGGGCAGAAAGATAAGGAGACCCGCTGTCCTCATTGCGGGAAGGCCCATTAGGGCAAACAATGCCGTAGGCTGACTGGTGCCTGCTTTATTTATGGAAAGATGGACCACAAGATGGCTACCTATCCCCTTCGGAAGGATCAGCAGCTCCCTCCAAATCAGGGAAAGAGCCAGCAGCAGCCCAGGACCCAAGGGAGGGTCTTTATCCTCACTCAGCAGGACGCTGCTGCCTCTAACACTGTGGTAACATGTATGTTTAAAGTAGGCAACAGTTATGCCCAAACTTTAATTGATCCGGGTGCTACACATTCATTTATATCTAATAGTTATCTTGCCAAGAATGCATCATTGACATCCGTTCCTCTAGGGCAAGAGTTGCATATTGCCTTCCCAAATGGAGATGTCATGATGGTAGACTCAGTATGTAAATCCTGCCTAATTGACATGGAAGATAGGAGGTTGATTGCTGATTTGATAGTCCTCTCACTGAAATTTTTTGATGTAATCCTGGGGATGGACTAGTTGGCCTCCTATCATGCTTCCATAGACTATTTCAGGAAAAGGGTAATCTTTAAAATTCCTAATCTTTCTGAATTCAGTTTTAGTGGGAGTTAGGAACATTTGGCTTCGGTATTAGTGTCAGCTCTGCAAGCTGAAAAATACTTAAGAAAAGGTGGTCAGGAGTTTCTTGCTATGGTCAGAGACCTTCAGCAGGAAGAACACCAGCTAAAAAATATTCCAGTGGCTCGAGAGTTTCCTGATGTTTTTTCGGCGGAATTGACTGAATTACCCCTGGATCGAGAAATCGAGTTCACTGTTGATTTAGCCCCTCGCACTGGACCTATATTCAAGGCTCTTTACTGCATGGCCCCAGCTGAGCTAAAGGAGTTAAAATGTCAGTTACAGGAGCTTTTGGATCGGGGATTTATTAGACCTAGTATCTCTCCTTGGGGTGCTCCAGTATTATTTGTCAAAAAGAAAGATGGTAGTCTTCGACTCTGCATTGATTACCGAGAAATTAATAAGGTAACAGTGCGGAATAAGTATCCTTTGCCGAGGATTGATGATCTATTTGATCAACTCCAAGGAGCTTAGGTATTCTCAAAGATTGATCTTCGATCAGGGTACCATCAGCTTAAGATTAAGGCTGAGGATGTTTCTAAGACTGCATTCAGAACCAGGTACGGCCATTATGAGTTCTTGGTGATGCCGTTTGGGTTGACTAATGCCCTGGCAGCATTCATGGACTTGATGCACAGGATCTTTAAACCATATCTGGATCAGTTTATAGTGGTCTTTATTGATGATAACTTGATATATTCTAAAAGTCATTTGGAGCATGAAGACCACTTAAGGATTATTCTGCAGACTCTTCAGGAGAAGAAACTTTATGCCAAGCTGTAGAAATGTGACTTCTGGATGAGCCTAATATCTTTCTTGGGTCATATTGTATCCAAAGATGGTATATCTGTAGACCCTAAGAAGATTGAGGCTGTCGTGAACTGGTGTCGGCCTTCCAATGTATCAGAAGTCAAAAGCTTCTTGGGGCTGGCTGGTTATTATCGCAGATTTGTGGAAGGCTTCTCTCGCATTGCTTTGCCTCTGACTCGCTTAACTCAAAAGCGAGCAAAGTTTGTTTGGTCAAAAGAATGTAAGGGAAGCTTCCAGGAGCTCAAGCAGCGTCTGGTGTCAGCTCCTATCCTTACCCTTCCATCTATATCTGGAGGATATACTTTATTCACTGACGCCTCTCGAAAGGGATTGGGAGGTGTTCTGATGCAGGAAGGGAAGGTGATAGCCTATGCCTCCAGGCAGCTGAAGCCTTATGAGCATAACTATCCTACTCATGACCTGGAGTTGGCCGCCGTGATCTTTGCACTGAAAATTTAGCAGCATTATCTATATGGGGAGACTTGTGATGTGTATACAGACCATCAAAGTCTGAAATACATTTTCACCCAGAAGGAGCTAAACTTGAGGCAGAGGAGATGGCTGGAGCTACTAAAGGATTATGACCTGAACCTGCATTATCACCCAGGGAAGGCCAATGTGGTAGCTGATGCCTTAAGCAGAAAGTCCTCCTCAGAGCTAGCTTCCATAATTACTTCTCAGCCTCACATTCACAGAGACCTTGAAAAGTTGGAGGTTGGTTTGCGAGTACAGCGATCTGATGGGCTTCTTGCAACACTTGTACTTCAGCCAACCCTGATTGATAGGATTAAGTCTTCTCAGAAAGATGACTTGGATCTGCAAAAGATTAAAGAAGCTGTGTAGTCAGGGGTTCAGAATGAATTCTAAATAAATGAGGATGGATCCTTGAGATTTAATACTAGGCTCTGTGTGCCAAATGTAGAGGATCTAAGGGCTAAAATTTTGAGGGAGGCTCACTATTCTCCCTATACTGTTCACCCAGGAGGCACCAAAATGTACAGAGACCTACGAAAAAATTTCTGATGGAAAGGGATGAAAAGAGAGATTGCTCAATATGTGGCTAAGTGCTTAGTATGCCAACAAGTGAAGGCCGAACATCAAAGGCCTGCGGGACCTCTTCAGTCTCTGATGATTCCCCAGTGGAAATGGGAAAAAATCACTATGGATTTTGTGACAGGTTTGCCCAAAACTCCCAGAAGCAATGATGCGGTCTGGGTTATTGTTGATAGATTGACCAAGTCAGCCCATTTCTTGCTGTTCAGAGTTGGAGTCTCTAGTGAGAAATTGGCCACCATGTACATTGAGCAGATAATGAGGCTTCATGGTATCTCCGAGTCGATTGTGTCAGATCGGGATACCAGGTTTGTGTCCCAGTTTTGGAAGAGTCTTCATAGGGCTCTGGGAACCAAACTGAATTTCAGCACAGCTTTCCACTCCCAGACAGATGGACAGTCTAAGAGGACCATACAGATCTTAAAGGACATATTACGAGCCTGTGCGATGGACTTGGGTGGTGCTTGGGACAACCACCTACCTTTGGTGGAGTTTGCTTACAATAACAGTTACCAAGCCAGCATCAAAATGGCTCCATTTGAAGCTCTGTTTGGTAGAAAATGCAGATCTCCTTTGTGCTGGAATGATGTGGGGGAAAGAAAATTGTTGGGCCCTGAGCTAATTCAGCAGACAGTAGAAAAAGTGCAGCTGATTAAGAAAAGACTCCGAGTAGCTCAGAGCCAACAGAAAAGTTATGCTGATGTTAGAAGAAGAGAGCTGGAATTTTAGATTGGGGACCATGTCTTCTTAAGGGTTTCACCAACCAAAGATGTGATGAGGTTTGGGCTTAAAGGAAAATTGAGTTCACGATACGTTGGGCCATTTGAAATCTTGAGCAGAGTGGGGGAAGTGGCTTATAGCCTGGCATTACGTCCTGCACTCTCTGGGGTACATAATGTATTCCATGTCTCTATGTTGAGGAAGTACATTCCTAACCTCAGTCATGTGATAGAAGCGGAGCCCATATTGCTAAAGAAGAATTTGACATATGAAGAGCATCCTATACGTATTGTGGACCACAAAGATTAAGTTCTGAGACGGCGTAGCATTCCCTATGTTAAGGTTCAGTGGAGCAATCATTCTGAACGGGAGGCTACGTGAGAACTTGAAGAGGAAATGAAGAAGAAATATCCTCATCTATTTGTATTTGAATAGATATTTGTATATATGTTCAGAAAGATAAATAAAGCTTGTAAGTTTCCAATTTGGGTCTTAAAAATTTTATTCGTGATATGCATTAATTTCGAGATCAAAAATTTTATAAGGAGGAGAGGATGTAAATCCTCCCCACGTAATTTATATTTTTATAATATTATACGCAGCATGGGTGCGCGACATGCGGCGCGCACACGTGTGCGCACATAGGCACAGGGGAGGGCTCAGCCCTCCCCTCGCTGAAGAAAAGAGAGAGAGAGGGGACTGAGCCAATCCCCTCCGTCTCTTTCACCCCCTCCTTTACCCACGTTGCCGTCGCCACTGTCGCCCTCCGCTCGTCCCCGATGCCTCGTCGTCGACAGATAACCCCCTCACTGGCGAGGAGAGTGGAGAGAGAGAGTGAGAGTGGTAGAGAGAGAGGGAGAGGGCCGCAGGAGGGTCCTCCTCTGAGGCGGGAGCCAAACCGGCTCCCATGCTTGGTTCGTGCCCGGCGGCGTGCTCGCAGGCTCGCCGGGCCCGATCTCCGGGCGGCAGCCCCCACCAGTGCCGAGGCAGCGTCCGGTGGGGTCCGGCCGTGCCGCCGGCAAGGGAAGAGGGAGGAGGGCCGTGGGATGGCCCTCCCCTTGCTGTGGGTTCAGGCCCGGCGGTGATGGGGTAGCGTCCGGCGAGATCCGACCGGTCGGTGGTGGTCGGCCGTGCCGCCAGCAAGGGAGAGGAGCGAGGGAGAGGGCCGAACGGCCCTCTCCTGTCGCGGGAGCCAAACCAGCTCCCACGTTGGTCCGGGCCTGGCGGCGTGCCCGTCGGCTCGCCAGGCTCGGGCTCCGGCCGACGGCCCCCATCGGCGCCGGGGTGGCATCCGGTGGGGTCCGGCCGGCCAGCAGTGGCCGGTCGTGCTGCCGGCATGGTGAAGAGAGGAAGAAGAAAAGGAAGAAGAAGAAGAAGAAAGAGAAGGAAAGAGAGGTTAAAGTAACATTCTCAAATCATGAATCCACTATTATTAAGATATCTGGACACAAGATTTTTCTATAATTCCACTATTATTAAGAGAAGGAGAAATAAGATGATTGAAGATAGTATTGGGAAGATTGTTTATACAAAGGAAAACACTAGAAAGGTTTTTCAGGGGCATTTTAAGGACAGGTTGATGCTATCTATGCCTTACTTTATTCATAATCTTCCTATAGTGGAGGACATATTGTCTAAGCAAGGAAAAAACCTCTTGAAAGCTCTTATTATGGATGAGGAGATTCGGGCTATCTTACATTCTATGCCATCTGATAAAGCACTAGGTCCTAACGGTTTTCTATTTGGATTTTTCAAAAGATACCGGCATATAATTGAGAGGGATGTGTGTTAAGCAGTCCACAACTTCTTTAGTCAATGGTGGATGCCTCGGGCATGGAATGTGACTTTGGTGGCTTTGATTTTAAAATGTTCAAATCTGAAGATACCCTCACAATTTAGGCCCATCAGTTTGTGCAATACTATTTATAAGATAGTTACAAAAATAATTACAAATAGAATCAGATCCATCTTGCCAAAACTTGTATCAGAGAAGTAGATAGCCTTTGACAGGGATAAACGTATGTTTGATAACATCCTGGTAGCCCAGGAAGTGATACACTCTCTTTTCAAAGCCCCTAAGATAAGACCAATGATAGCTGTAAAATTGGATATGGAAAGAGAGTATGGCAGGATAATTTGAAACTTTCTTTTTTTCATACTGACTCATTCAATTTCTTTGCCAAAATGATAGACTAATATCACACCCCAAACCTAAAATTCGAGTTGCGAGCCATAACAACTGCTACATACTCGTAAGGAGTTCTTACAAATATACAAGGCATCTTACATAATATCACAATTTAGTAGTGTAAAGTTCTAATCATAAATTTTAAAGTATTTAGTTACAAAACCACTATTTAAAATACTAGATCTTAACAAAATAAAACATTAAAGTCTTTATTCTTTTTGTACATTCAAGTATTCTCCCAATAGTATCTCCATGTATATACTGAGCAAAATCTGAAAAAGAAAGATGAAATAATCATAAGCTCCATAGTCCAGTAAGAAATGATTAGCTATTTAAAAATGTAATATAATATCAATATATAGATGCAATTTAGTAATTAAAATAAATAATATGTATCTTTTACGTTTTTAGTTCTTATTATATTATGTCATCTAATCCTACTATACTGGAATCATCTCGCTAGTGTTTTACCTTCACAAGCAGAGTATCAACTAAGATATGTTCCCTAAGGTTATAAGAATCATCATTATTTAACCTCCACTAGCAGGGCATCGATCAATGTATGTCTCCCAAGGTCATGGATATCACTAGCATTTAACCCCTATTGGTGAGATTCAGGTCATGCAGCATAGTCAGGTTTAGAAGCTTAAATTTAGTTTCATTATCTCTTAATAAATTACATGCATTAAATCATCAGTCCAATATCTTTCATCAATTCAGCATGAATAATAAATAAATAATATTAGAGTATAAATCACGACAATCATAGTCAATATGCATGCATGCAATATTTATAAACTAAGCATCATAAGGATTATATATATTTATTTATTTAAAAATATAATAAATTCTAGAAGTGGTCAAATACTACTTATCTTGCTAGATAAAATTAGTAGAAATTAATTCTCAATTTTTGATGCTCAAGGACTCCATCAACCTTTTTAATCCTTCAACCTTCTTTATTTTTCTAAACTATTGATTTGATACTAAAAGACCTGCATTAAGCCTAATTTATAGAGAGATTTCCTAAAGACAAAAGGTTTTCACTCCTTATAAGATTCTAATCTCCTAACACTAATAAACTTTATAGTTTTTATAGTATTCTGATTTCTTTAAGAAAATCAAACAGATAAATATTGAGTAAATATTTAAAATAAATTATTAATTCAAAACTAACTTCTAACTTATCCAATATAATTTTAAAATATAAAAATTTATACAAAAATACCAAAAATCATCCTTATCTCCATTAATGGCATTTTCATAATTTATTTAAAGTTCATCAGTAATGATATATGTTCTTAATATTACTTCAAACTTTCTTAATTGACCTTTAATTTAAGTGATTTAAAATACGTTAGAAAGCTAACTCAATACCAAACATTATGAATATAAATTTAATCAAAAATTCTAATTATATAATTTTTGATATTTTTTAATTTAATTCAGTCAAATTGTATTTTAATCTAAAGTGAGCTAGCTTAAAAGGACTAGGTCTCACAGCTAGATTCATGGCTACATTTTGGAACCATAATTTACAATTTTGATAAATGGCTTTCTCTTTGATTTTTTTAAGTCCAAGATGGGCTTGAGAAAAGGGTGTCCTTTGTCGTCCTATCTCTTTATCATATGTGCTGAAATGCTGGCAATAGGAATAAAGAAGGCCGTGTCAGATAATAGGATCAGGGATTATCAGTCGGGTAGGAGAGACCCACATGTCAGCCATTCGATATTTACTAATGATCATCTTTTATTATTTAGAGCTATTTAGAGCTAGAAGGGATAACTGCTTAACTTTTAAGCTAGTAATAAAAGAGTATTATTGATAGTTTGGACAATTTGTTAACTTTTAGAAATCTATGGTTTAATTCAGCCCAAAGATTTCAAGGAGTATGGCTTCAGATTTGCTTGATATCTTGGGGGTGTGACATGTCCACTCCCTTGGTGCCTATCTAGATGTTCCACTCAAGGGTTCCAAACTCAATTTTGCTAATATTCAACCACTCAAGGACCGATTCCAGACCATGTGGACGCTTGGAAATAGAGATTCCTCTCATTTTTTGGATGAGCGACTCTTATAAGGTTTGTCTTATCCTCCATTTCTATCCATATTATTACAAATTCTATGGTTTCAAAAGGGTTTGTAGAATGGTTTTCTCGTTTGATTAAGAGCTACTTATAGGAAAGCATCCCATACGATAGCTTCAGAGGTCATATGCATGCCTAAAAAGGAAGGAGGGCTTGACATCCTAAGTATCAAAATATTGTGGGATGCATTGCTTGGGAGCACTACTAGTAGGCTCTTACTTTATCTTTCTTATATGTATGCTCGGGTTCTCTGTACTAAGTATTAGTTTCAAGGCAATTCAAGTATATATATTCCCCTTAAGAAGGCTTCTACCTTATGAAAAGTGTTAAGTAGATTGTCCACATCATTAAAACACCTTTGTGGCTTATCGGGAAGGGGGATATAGTTACTATTGATCCTCAACCTTGGTTTTCTCACACTCTATAGAACAAACGACCTCTGCCTTATAATATTTAAGCTCTATCTTTTTTATCCATGGTGAATAACTTGATGTTGACTCGCAACACTTGGAATTAGGATCTTTTGCACTAGATTTTTACTCCTATTAGTGGAACTGACTAGAGGGATATTCTGTGTTGAGACTTTAGATACAAATTAAAAATTTCTATTAATGATATCTATGAAGTATTGTAGGATGAGGACAATATTTAATCATATTCCAAGGAATTGCAAATTTGGAGGTTAAAATGTCGGCAAGGGCGATCTTTTTTTTAAAAAAGTTGTGGTATAATGGGCTCCCTACATCAGCCATTTTGGCTTCTAGAATACTAAATTTTTCTCCTTATTGTTGATGATGCGGTATAGAATTGGAGACTTTAGACCACCTCTTCTTTCAATGTGAAGAGTCTTCTTATGTGTGGTATCATTTCGACACCATGGCTTCTTTATGCATCACTCTTTGCAACACATATGGGATTTTCTCTTTTAGAATACATGGAGGCTAGAAATGAATTTTATTTTCAAGGAAAGCTGTTTAATCCTATATAGATTGCTAGTTGGTCAGTCTATAGAATTGATTTTATCAAGTAAATTTTCTTCTAATATTAGTTTTGGTCTCTAGGATGCCTCTCTATAAGTTAATGTGATCCTTACAACCTTTGTATCTTGGGTGCTCCTTCAATTAGGATTCTTAAAAATTTACTTTGATGGATCAGTTCATCAAAATGTTGCTAGAGTTGATATGGTTATCAAAAATCATGAAGAGAAGATTCTTTTTACATCAGCTATTCCAGTACCTACCAATTCGGTGCCATTTGCTGAACTGACTTAGTACATGGTTTGGCTTGAAGGAGGTTTTACAAAGATTTCAGATAATAAAATTAATCTTAGAAGGCAATTCAGCCATAGTGATATCTTAATTGAATAGCCAATTATTTTGTCACCATCCATATTGGAGGGATCTTCTTGCTACCTTTCCATCCACCAGCAGATTGACCATTGCCATTTTTATAGAAAGGCTACTTAAGTAGTGGACTACTTAGCAAACTGGACGAGCAAACGGAAGAAGAGAAGGAGCTGATCTTCGGAGTTTCCAACTCATCTTAACCAATTAGCTGCATCAGACGGTGTTATTTTCCTGAGGCATTAGGCCTCCTTTTCTGCCATAAAAAAAAAGGGTAAGACTCTCTAGATGCACCATTCAAATCCATGCTTCCTCTTCCGATCAATCGTGTGCCAAACTACACATGATTTGTGAACAGGTTTGAAATCAGACAAGAGTCTAGCAAGTTGTGTTTGTTTGTGAACGCTTGCCTTTCTAGAAGTCCAAGTCCGCATGCCTCCACATTTTTTTCCAGTTCATACCTTATCCTCGCGATTCCTGTTTCGTGGCAACTTGTCTTTCCTAAATAACAGTATCACTAGGGACTCATGAGACCTCTAGAAATTCCAAAACTTTGAATAGACCAGCCTAAATCCAGGCCGGAGTCAGTATAAATCCGGCCATGAGCCTGCCTCATCTATATTTCAACCGTATCTCCTAATAACAAACACGATGTAACTCACCTAACGTCGTCCACTTGATGCAACCGGTCAAAAACTTGTGCAAATTAAAAACGCTATCCAAGTTTGAATCCACGGACCTTGATAGACCCAACTACCCTCTCCAAGGCTCTCTATAAACACCCACCTTCTCCTCACCACCCTCATCCTCAAGCCATTAGCCACTTCACACTAGAAACTAGGGAGTAGCCAAGCCGCATCATTCCTAGGAAATATGAGTTCCTCCAGCTGGAGCCACGAGATCGAGTCCCCGGTCCCCGCGGCCAGGCTGTTCAAGGCCGCGGTCCTCGACTGGCACAGCCTGGCCCCTAAGCTCGTCCCCGAGATCGTCGTGAGCGCCGCCGGCATCGAAGGTGATGGTGGCGTTGGCAGCGTCAGGCAGTTCCAATTCTCCTCAGGTTTCAGGCTCAAACGAACTCTATTTTCCTATCCTTCTATATATGCACATATATCTAATTCTAGATTTTAATGTTAACCATATGGTACTGGTACGTCCTACTCGTGCAGCAATGCCTTATAGCCATGTAAAGGAACGCCTGGAATTTGTGGACCTCGACAAGTTCGAGTGCAAGCAGAGCCTGATCGAAGGTGGCGATATTGGGACCAAAATCGAGTCGGCGTCGTCCCATTTCAAGTTCGAGCCCACCAGCAATGGAGGGTGTGTGTGCAAGGTGGTTGCGACCTATAAGCTTTTACCTGGAGTTGAGGTGAAGGACGAGATAACAAAGGCAAAGGAGACCATGGCCGGGATCTTCAAGGCCGCTGAGGCCTACCTCCTCGCCAACCCCACCGCCTATGCCTAATGCGCCTTTGTTCTGCGTCACCAAAAGCGCCTTTGGGACACAGCAATAATGCATCAATGCCTTCAGATTTGAAGATCAGAATAAATGATTCAAGTGTTGGAGTGTCTGTGAGATTGTTTGGTTTTATGTCCTTTTTTTAGTGCCTACCAAGAATAAAAGTGTCATGAGTTGACTTGATAAACTCCTTGTTCACCATAAAGAAGTTGAATTTTACTCTGTAATCCGTCTAAAGATGGTCGTACATTTCGGCAAACAACGTGAGGGACGAAAATTGAAATGTTATCTAGTTCTTATATATGGAAGCTTACGACTCTTTATTAATTATAGAAAGTTGGGCAAGATGAATGTGAAGAATAAAAAAGATACATGACTTATTTAATCAGTTGGGAAGAGCACAAATTTTTCCATGGGAGATTTTAGGTCAGACCGTCATCAATTTAAAATCAAGGCATAGGACATCCCTAATATAACTTTCCGAACTTAATATAGATATAAAAAGTTTTGATGAGGCTATTAGGTTAATCAATGCATCAGTCATATTTATGAACTTGATCAATAGAGTATTTAAGTAGCATTTATTAATGATAATTTAGTTTACTCCCAATAGCAAAGAAAAATATCGAGAGCACTTGAGATGTGTACTTCATATTATAGGAGAAAAGAAATTATTTGCTAAGTTAAGCAAGTGCGTGTTCTATTTAGATAAAGTAGTTTTATGAGGCATAAATTATTTAAGGATGAGATTTTTGTGGATCCCAAAATGGTAAAAGCCATGGTAGAATGGACCAGACTAACTTCTTGAGTTTGTCTGGATATTGTAGGAGATTCATAGAAGGGTTATCTAGGATTACAATATCATCAATTTGATTGACACAAAAATAAATAAGGTGAAAATTGTGTGAAAAGTTTCAAGGAATTGAAAAGGAAATAGATATAAGCCTGCATTCTCATCATACCTTTTAGAAGGAAAGGCTTAACCATATATGGTGGTGCTTCTAAGAAAGATTTAAGGTGTGTTTTAATATAGTATGATAAGGCGATAATATATAGTTTCAGATAGTTAAAACTCTATAAGCAAAACTATTTTACTCATGATTTAGGTTTGGTTGCTGTAATAATTGCATTGAAAATCTGGGAACATTATTTTGTTGGTGGATATTGTGAAATATTTACTAATCATTAGTCTTTTAAATATAACTTTCACTTAGGAAGGAATAAATATGGGGTAGAAGCGATAGCTAGATTTATTGAAAGAATTAATGTGTTCAGGACAATGACCCAGAGTTGCAGAAATTAGGAGAAAAATAGATTCTAATAAACACCTAAGATTTAGAATTTTTAAGGATGGATCATTGAGATTTGGAGGTAAGTTGGCTCTTTCTAATAAGTCAAATTTAAAGAAAGAAATTTTGAAAAAGACTCACAATATCAGTTATGTAGTATATCCTAATGGTATAAATAGTTAACTACACAATGTTTAGCGTATCAGTAAAAAAAGCTGAGCATTAAAGACTAAGAGGAACATTATAGCCCCTACCTATTCATTAGTGGAAAAGAGAGCATGTTTCTTTAGACCTTACGATGAATTTACTTAAGACTTGAAATAGCAGTAGTGCAATTTATGTATCCGTGGATAGATTAATAAAATTAAGCTAGTAATACTCTTGAATCAATGGAAATTAAAATATAATATAACAGCCAATAAGAGGTTGGTCCTACATCTCCATTTGTTAGGTTTGAGTTTATAACAAGAGATTGGGGCCGCTTTTATCAAATAATCTAATTACTTGCTTTGCATGAATTTATGGTATAATTTTGAATCATGATATGCCATTCTAACATTACATTGAAACGATGAACTTTTTGTCTCACGGAGTCTCAAAGCAATTTCCATCTTTACCATTGATGACAATTTGCAACCATTGCCGCCTACCAAAAGAAAGGGCCAACTACATTATCATTGGTATATATGCACAAATAATTCCATGCTCAATGTGACTACAAGGATCTACCACATACGTTGATGATCTCTGAATACTCTCCAATTAATTTGGAGTTGAAAATTTCTGTTCTAAATCACAAACCTTTCATGTTTTGTCCAACAACCTGTGACCGATGGGAGCCCATCAACAGCGTATTGCGGCACACACGACCCCTTCCACCCATGAACCTTTCTTAATATGTAAATGCTTATGATTTAGGAGAGGATCTCCCCAGTCCAACCCCAAACTAGAGAGATCTCGGCCTAATTTTATTGAACAAGCAACAACTCTCAGCATAGCCAGTTGGCATGTTGGTCCTTAGAACTTGGGAGAAATTCCATGTTTGAGAGAATCACAATAACCCATCAAAGTAACAGGCTCTATATGCACCATTCAAATCCATGCTTCCTCTTCTGATCAGTCGTGTACCAAACTACACACTATCTGTGGACATGTTTGGAATCGGATTTGAGTCTAGCAAGTTGCGTTTGTTTGTGAACACTTGCCTTTCTAGAAGTCCAAAGTCCGCATGTCTCCAGTTTTTTTTTTCCAGTTCATACCTTATCCTCGCGTTTCCTGCTTCTTTGCAACTCGTCTTTCCTCACTAACAATATCACTTGGGTCCTATGAGACCTCTAGAAATTCCAAACTTTGAATAGACCAGCATAAATCCAGGCCAGAGTCAGCGTAAGTCTGGCCATGAGCCTGCCCCATCTATATTTTAACCGTATCTCCTAATAACAAACACGATGCCACTCACCTAACTTCATCCACTTGACGTAGCTAGTCCAAAAATTGCGCAACGGACGGTGTCCAAGTTTGAATGCACGCACCTTGATGACCCAGCTACCCTCTCCAGAGCTCTCTATAAATACCCACCTTCTCCTCACCACCCTCATCCTCAAGCCATTAGTCACTCCACGGTAGAAGCTAGGGAGCAGCCAAGCCGCATCATTCCTAGGAAATATGAGTTCCTCCAGCTGGAGCCACGAGATCGAGTCCCCGGTCCCCGCGGCCAGGCTGTTCAAGGCCGCGGTCCTCGACTGGCACAGCCTGGCCCCTAAGCTCGTCCCCGAGATCGTCGTGAGCGCCTCCGGCATCGAAGGTGATGGCGGCGTTGGCAGCGTCAGGCAGTTCCAATTCTCCTCAGGTTTCAGGCTCAAACGAACTCTAGTTTCCTATGCACATATATCTAATTCTAGATTTTAATGTTAACCATATGGTACTGGTACGTCCTACTCGTGCAGCAATGCCTTATAGCCATGTAAAGGAGCGCCTGGACTTTGTGGACCTCGACAAGTTCGAGTGCAAGCAGAGCCTGATCGAAGGTGGCGATATTGGGACCAAAATCGAGTCGGCGTCGTCCCATTTCAAGTTCGAGCCCACCAGCAATGGAGGGTGTGTGTGCAAGGTGGTTGCGACCTATAAGCTTTTACCTGGAGTTGAGGTGAAGGACGAGATAACAAAGGCAAAGGAGACGATGTCCGGGATCTTCAAGGCCGCTGAGGCCTACCTCCTCGCCAACCCCACCGCCTATGCCTAATGCGCCTCTGTTCTGCGTCACCAAAAACGCCTTTGGGACACAGCAATAATGCATCAATGCCTTCAGATTTTGAAGATCAGAATAAATGATTTGAGTGTTTTGGAGCGTCTGTGAGATTGTTTGGTTTTATGTCCTTTTTAAGCGTCTGCCGAGAATGAAAGTGTCATGGGTTGACTTGATAAACTCCTTGTTCACCATAAAGAAGTTGAATTTTACTCTGTAATCCCTCTGAATATGGTCGTACACTTAGGTAAACAACGTGAGGGACGAAAATTGAAATGATCGTCACGGTGATTTTTTTTTTTTTTTAAACAAAAAATAAAAAGTCGAGGCATACGAACATTTCGACCGTTTACAAGAAGAGACATCCGGCCCTATCCGACTTGAGCTCTAATTATCTAATCTTATCCACTGCGCTCTTGGTTCAGGTCTGGATTAGACTGCAACAGACGTGCATTAAAGCCTATAATAGGATTGTGTCATTTTGGGATTTTCTTTTCTTTTCTTTTCTTTTTTGTACGTCTTCAATCTTCTTTGATTGAAAATTTTCTCAGCTATCAAACTGAGCCTCAGTTAGTGTTCAAAGCAATCCAAAACTAAATGTGTAATAAGTAGCTAAATTTGTGTTGCTTATGTGACAAACAATCCAATGAATTCTAAATTTTACATGGATCGGGTCTTAGACAAGTCAATAGGTCCGATCCAAATTAAAGGGTTTTGTCATAGTTAGGTCCAAAGTCAAGAGACCTTCAGATTGGACCCTGACAAAATTTGAATCTTAGGCACTATTAGTAATTTTATGTTGGGGGACTCCAAATAAATTTTATTTGGATCGGCAGCTCCACTGACTTAATATTATGTTTGCATTCCAGGACTTAAAAATAATTGAATTTGAGTTAAAATCCCTATTCGTATCTTTCTTCTATGATGCTATTCATTATAAGATAATTTAAGGTTCAATTACAGATTCATAAAAAACTTTTCCTCAGTAATAATTTAATGTGCTATTTTCTGAGTGGAAGTAGGTGTGTGGATTCTCAGGTTCCAACAAAATTAATTTAATTTCATCAAGGAATCTATGAATAATTTTTCTATTAGCATATCTTTATTCGAGAAAAACAATCACTTATATAAGGCGAACTCAACAAGTTTTGTGGACTCCAGTTAAACATACAAGTAATTTTAATTTCGAGTAGCGACCTCTAAGATCTTTCCTCCCTTATGCTTGTACATTTCTACTGGTAATTGCTGGGGACTTCCTAAGCATTGTATGAGACTCTACTTGGAAGTTTATGCTTTGCTTGGGGAGTTCATCCGTTTCCAATACATGCCAAACTCTAAAGCCATATAAAGTCATATAATCGAATTTATGTAAGGCTTATTGCTCAGAGAATCCTCATGATTGATAAAAAGAAAAATCCTGAGCAATATATGAAGCTCGCTTGAGAATCCAAGTGCAGTATATCAACTGACCGCCTGTATCAGGTCCAATTTTCTGTGCTTTAGTTGGCAAAGCAGGCTGCATTATAGAACTATGTGGGGATGAACCCTGAAGAAATATATCTTCCTAAACATAGTACAAGGCTGCATATTATTAAAAAAATTGTTCAGTATATCAATTATTCAGTATCATAGTATGAGGACATATCTTCCTAAACATGACCTGTCAAGTGGATGTCATGTGTATCCATCTATCAGACTTGAAAATCATCACTTAGCTGATACAAATTGCACAAAGAAACATGTATATCCATCTGGCAGACCTGAAAATCTAGCTATAGTGGTTCAATTTCTTTTTACACAAATTTATATTTGTCCAAAGCAGATGTTATAAAACTTTATCCAACAAATATGAGTTGTATAAATAAATTTGCATAAATTCACAAATTTATTATTCAACAGATGTTTCAATTTTTTCCACATTCGCACATCATTCCATTTCAAAAACCTAAAATACAAAGGAAAGCCCAAAGCTCATACAAACCAATGAAATTTTATTTGCCTTAGTAGCCCCCACGGATAGATATAGCTAGCCGATAGCTCAGTGGATCCCATCGGCCTGTCTCATCGGCAACAACCCAGATATGAATGGCACGCCGGTCGTGGGGATCCAGGTTTGCCCATGGAGGAAGTGGTCCACGGTGTATTGCTCCACCTCGTCAGAGCTGAGCTTCTTAATCCCCAACCATTTCACCCTCCTCGCCAAGCCAGCCCCCGGCCCCCGGTTGCCGAGCTCAGCGTAAAAGCAAGTGTCGAGCCCAACGTCCCCAGTCCAAGGCAGCCACCCGTCGGGATGGATCAGATCCCCGAGCTCTGACTGGACGATGAGGGTCCTCGAGTAGGGCTTCCACGGCCGCCCGAGGTAGGTCGGCAGCTTTTCCCGGTAGGGGTAGTAGGCGGGGTCTGAAGTTATGGTGCAGTTCTGGATGACGAGGGCACCATTCCCTTGTCTCTCCTTCCGGCCTTGGGCCGTCACGATGTTCCGCTGGTTATCCATCGGCTTCCTTGCAATGATCATGCAGTTCTGGATCACCGTCAAGGAGTCGCCAAAGATGAAGTCGATGGTGCCGGTGATGGTGCAGCCACTGTAGAACTGGCGTTCGCTGTGAGCATATAACGTGTCTTGGTACCCGTCCATCCTGCAGTTGTGGAAAACCGACTTGTCGGCGTTCACTCGGAGCGCCACCGCCTGATGATTTTGGGGCCCGGCGGTGTTCTCGAATCCCAGACCGATGCCAGTGAACCCGTCCCCGGACACAGCTGCAACGTCGCATGTAATTAGAATTCTGCATCCTGGTCTGTAGTGGGTAGCAATTACTTGGAAGATTGGGCTTACCGAAGGTAGCAGTTTTGAAGGTCGAGATCTTCCCTTGGATAACATGTACATTGCCAGTGATCTTGGTCTTGGTCGGTCCATCTCCGATCATCGTCACATGGGTCATGTATTTGTCAACGTGGATTCTCTCGTCGTACACTCCTGCCTTGACGTAGATGACGAAGGTGTCGATGTTGTTCCTGGGGACTTGCTGGATGGCCTCGGTGATGGTCTTGAAGTCTCCGGTCCCATCCTGAGCAACGGTGACATTGGGCTTCATCTCGGCCGGTGTCCTCTGGAGGAGCCTTCTCCGCGCGGCGGACATCCACAGTGGGAACCCATTTACCCTGGTGTTGGAGAGGAGCTTGCGGCCGAGGAGCGAGGAGACGTTGAACGAGCCGAACAAATGGTCGAACTGGTTGATCATGGCGAGTGCGTTGCTGGTGATCTGAGTGGAATTCTTTATGGCCTCGCGCATGGTCGCCGCGGCGCTGGTGTCGACGCCCTCGAAGCTGTCGACGCAGGTGTCCTGGTATGTGATGGCGGCGCTGAGCCAGACCTTGAGATCCTCGACGGCCTGTTCGTACCGGTTCGTCTGGACGCTGCCGAACCGCTCGAAGGATTTCTTGAGGTCGTCCATGGCGTACTCCAGGAGCTCGCGGCAGGTACGGAGAGCCTCGGCGGAGGCTGGGTTTTTGGAGACCTCCTTCAGGAATTCAGACTTGTCGAAGACGTCGTTGACGTACTTCATGGAGGCGTTGAAGGCCACCTTGACGAGCTCCATGGGGTCGGAGGTGTTGTGGGACATCGATGTGAGGGTCGTCTCGCAGACATCCTTGTAGTCGGTCGGCTGGCAGACGGCCTTGATGGCCTTGATGGAAGTGTTGGGCCGGCCGCTCTCCGGGAAATGATTGGTGGAGCGGTCATTCTTGAGGTTGGAGACGGTGAGGGCGACAGCGGCCATCAGGGCGATGAGGAGCACAAAGGAGAAGCTGATGAGGGCGACCCTTTTCTTCTCCATGGTTAAGAGCCAGAAGGCTTGGCCTCTACTCCTACCTAGCTAATTCTAAGGTCCCCCTACCAGGCAGCGATGGTTGCTCGGAGGGGAAGGAGCAGGGGAGCTGCGCCGAGTGTGGAGCTGAATTAGGAACCGGGTGGGGTTTTGGTTTTATAGGGGAGGAGAAACCGACGAGAGAAGATGGTTGCGATTTGGGCCGAGGGAGAGCTCCGATGACGCGGGAGAGCCACTCGACAAAATAGGGAGCCGTTGGTATGGGTGCTCCAATCTTGGGTAAGGACGGCGAGTCGGATGCGAGAGCCCAGGTTGGTTTTGTTCCTCCTCCTGTACTAATTTAATCAACAATCTTAATGCAAAACAAATTTTGAAGTTGTTTGATGCTACTCACGTCGCGTCCATGGAACCAACATCCCTACGTTTTCAACCAACGCTAATTCGAGCCATTCATTTGATCAGCTCATCCAGTACGAAATTGATCTTCCTCACATGCTAGGTAGTTGAGGTTCATTGTAAAAAATACTTGGTGAACCAAAAAATTAGGCCAAGCGATTAATGAGTTGCTTAGCTTTTTTGTGAAAAATACTTAGTGAACCAAAGCATTAGTGTGGCTTGACCTTATTTCCGTAATATTTCAAGATCAACGTTTTCATGCCATTGTACACCCACACAAAAGTAATGGAATGGAGAGGAAATACTAAAAGTATTTTTCGCTTTATTAACCTCATGAACGGACTTAAATAATATCGATAGTTAATTTGGCTTTGATTAGGACTGAACCATAAAGATAATCTTACAATTTAATTTTTGAATAGATAAGAAAGATGAAATTTAGATACTAAAGATATATTTTAACTGAATATTACTATTCAACATCATATCAAACTTTGACGTAATCTGTATTGATGTTTAAAATCGACTTTGTATTGCCAACCAACATGAAAATGAAAACTTGCATGGTAAAGCATTTCCAACCAACCCAAGAGTAGATTTCTATGAGAGAGAAAAAGGAAAATAAAGAGAGGTTTAGAAATTTTCTCCAGAGATTCCTCCAATGTTTAAACTAGTCCAGAAAAGAAGAGGTAGACCTAGGAGTATAGAGTTGCTTTTATAAATGTTTGAAGTATCCTCTTAATTTGATCCACTCAATGGTAGATGGCTGAATGGGCATAAATCTGAGATAAAGCAATTTCATTGGTGAAGTCTCTCCCAATATAGAACTTCCTTTTCTAAATGGATGCACCTCACATTTAGGCCAGCTATTATGTGTAATCTTCTGGTTGTTTATCATGTATCATCATCTGGTCAGCTTATCAGCTCATACTACATCACTTGCCTCTCATTTTGAGGTCAGAGCTTTACTACATGTTTAGATTATGAAAATAACTTAATTGGATTATGGTAAGTTTATTTCGGACTTCTTCTGCTCGACAGCGGCAAGTTGATCATATTAAATTTAGGTCAACTTAGATCGAGCTCAATGACACTTAGATTTATGTGTTTAATCGATCTAAAGTTAAAACAAGCTCAATTTATATCATGACCTAAGTTAGGGGTGCATGACCGACACAAACACTAAGATGAGTGGGACTCACCTTGGCCTAGATAAGCCTTGAATAACCTAATAATCATATATAAGTAATAACAAACTAAGATATTGACATTCATAATATACACATGCACACACACACACATATATATATCAAAAGGGTGTCTACATAAATATATACACTTACACATCTACAACACTAATAAAGTTAGATCATAAATACTTATGAAAATCTTTCTGCACGGTAGCTACGAAGCTCAAAATATACAACCTAAGATATGTACAAAAAAAATATCCTTAACTTAGTCAGTGTAGCTTAAAGGTTGTGAGATATCAGGCCTATTCACAAGCAAAAAGAAACTTCTCTTAAGGGACTTGCCTAGTCTACCAAATCAAAGATCATGAATGAAAAAAATATTACGAGAAATGAGATCGCACTTAGTGAATAGATAATAACAGATATAGCAAGTGAAGGCATATAAAGTGTAATACCATTAATTAATTATACACACATATATATATATAACTCATAAAATGCTAAAGCAAGAGAACATCAATATTATAAGTAGTATTATCACAAGAGATCATCAATATTGTAAACAATATTATTATACTCCAGGAGCTATCAATAGTAACCATCTTAAAGGTTCAATAGTATCAAGAATAAAAGTATAAAAATAAATAATACACATACAAGGATACATACGTATCTATAGAAATAAAAATAAATAATACATATACACATACAAGGATACATACGTATCTACAGAAATAGTCATGGTGCTAGATTTTATATAAAAGTATTCGGAATTGCTAAGAACAAATGGCTTGAAAGTCCAAGCAGATGATTAGAAAGCCAAAACAAACTGTTAGCAGCCATATTAGAGGCGAATCACGTGTATGGCCCTCATATGAGGCTAATATCCACCCTACTAGTAGAAGTATCTTAATACTGATCTATTAAATATGTATTACCTCATAATATAGAAACAACAATAATAAAGCTTTAATCCCAAACTAATTAAGGTCGGTTACATGAATCCTTTTTCTCCATTCAGATTGATTTTAAGTCATATTTTTTGTTAAATATAAAAATTTTTAATTTTTTTTATAACTTTCTTTCATGTAATTTTTAGACTACCTTTATCTCTTTTTATTTTTATATGTATTATATCACTCTTTTGCATAAGTACATTTTTAGATTTACGTTATACATGTTCAAATCATTTAAGTTATTAATAATATAAGATTTTATTATTTTTTCTTTATGCGATAGAGAATTATTTAATAACTTACATGCACTCTTATAGGCTAGGAGGCTTTTTGTTTATTCAGCCTATTAATCAATTTGGCCTTAAGTCCCTCACTAATAATAACTAATACAATGCTTACACTCAAAAATTAATTATTCGGTGCTTGTCTCATGCTAAATATCATAGAGTGGAACTTACATGAGAGCAAGAATGGCATATTGCGTTCCCTTATCTGATCAAAAGGCAGCTTGCTGTTGTTATGGCGGTCAAAGATCAAAAAAAAAATATATCATCACGGAGATGGAGGGTGCTGAACTAGGAGGCAGGACCGGCAAGATTCGGAGGTCGTAAAGCCAACAGGTTTTCCTTTGCTGGCGCTTTTAAAGTATATGCATACCTTCATAGTTATCCGACCTTGCATGCCCTTCCAAGTTATTTACAGGTACAGCCTTCAAAATACTTTCTATTTACGCGTCTGCCCCTGTTTGGTTCGGTGCCCATTGCGGTTATGTGTTAGAGTACGCAAAGCAATGTTTTTTAATTTTTTATTTTTTCTCGTAACTACCGTGATGGCATTATCTACTGCTCATCCAAATCTTTGAATTTATATTATAACCTTCCACATGATACTTCCATTTAAATTCTAACGCAGACTTTACACGTGGCATATTCCACTATTATAAATTATAACAAAAATCTTAGAAGCGGCATTTTCCAAAAGTAGAAGATTATTTTTTAATTATAAGAATACAGTCAAATCCCCACCGCCGCATTCATCAAGCTGGAGGTTGGAGGCGGGCTTGACACGCTTGTTGACACGTACGCACTAATATCTCGTCCAAACGGCCGACCCGAGCCTACGCTACGTGGAGGGTCTTTCTGGAGGTTACTAGCATGCTTTGGAGTCCGCCATCACCTTTCATGTTCTCATGCGTCCAATAAAATATCTCGACACTTCGGGTTCTCCCATTCGTTTAGACCAGCATAAACCAAATATATATCTTCTATTGGAAGAAAACAGCCACAAACCCATTAAAGTAACACATGCAATGATAAATTTTTTTTTACTCCAAGCCCACTAAGTTTCGGAATGCCGCACAACAAGCTTTACGCTTATAATCCATTTAACCACGGCTCTAGCACTTTATTCTATATACAATTTATTATCTAAAAGCCATTCATTTACAACCAGACCTTTTGTTTCTTTAATAGCCACCACTTTTTAGCCCAGGTTGCAAAATAACCAGAACCCACCGTAGAGAGAGGCCCATTCGCGAGTCGTTCTCTTCCTCCAGATTGCTAATCATACGGATACGGACGAAAGCGATCAAATCATATTTCTACGTACAAACATCAATAACATGGAGTCTAATTACAATTTTGAGAGATTGAGATCAGGCGTTCCAGAATCGTCCAATCAACGCACACGACTACAGTAAGACCAGAAGGAGCAAATTGAATTAAAATGAACCAAACCGGCAATTTCATTAATAATTTTTTTCCAGTAAAGTACACAAGGTCAATGACGGAACCCAAGGAACGATCAACGCCGCATCGCGGGGCGCGGCGCGACACGCGTCCTGTTGGAGGCATCGGACGGCCCTCGGCAAGCGTCGCCGTGGTGGACCCCGCCGTCGCCGTTAACGATATCCGCCAGCATCTTCTGTAGGTCCTCCAAGCTATCCGGCTTCTTCCCATTTTATCCACCAAAAATAACACAAAAAATGACAATAAATCAGCCTCGACGTTTAAATTTCCTTCCCCCCATACCCCTCCAGGGTCGTTTTCGGCATAAAAGCACGAAACTAATATCGCCCGCACGGGGACGCAGTTCCAAGCACCCCCTCACCAACCACCGGTCCGGCGGCGAGATCTGGTTTCCAGGAGCAGCGTAGGAGAAGATCGGAAGCACGCATAGAGATCTCTATGCGGAATATCCCGATTGCTAAAAAAAATAATAATTAATGAGTGGCTACGGCGGGCAGGGCGGCTTACCTCCGTTTTCACGCTATCCATCATCGCCAGCATCTCTTGCATGAAATCGGTGAAATCCTGGCCGTCCAGTTTCATCATTCAAAATAAATCAACAGAATCTTATCAAAGAGCCAAAAGCACAGCCAAATTAGATTTTTAACACAAGCGGAGAACACCGGACCTGGTCGTCATCTTCGAGGGGGTCGTAGAAGCCGGCGTCGTACATGGCGCGCTTGCCCTTGTCAGAGAGAACTGCGAGAACAGCAGACCGCGGCCGCCAAAAGGCCGTCGGCGGGCATCAGTCAGCGTAACGGAAACCGTCACGGTGGGGTACGGCACGGGGACGGTGCACTTACCGGAGTAGGCCTCCTGGATCCGCTGGAACCGCCGCTTCGCTTCCCCCGCCGCCGTCGGGTTCTTCGCCCATCGGTCGGGATGCCATTTCTAACAGAAAACAAAAATTAGGAAAAATATTTTAAAAATTGAAACTTAGGAATATAACGTAAAGAGAGAGGGGTGGGGGGAGCATATACCAGGGCTTGTTTGCGGTAGGCGGTGCGGATATCGGACGAGGAAGCGTTCCGCCGAATCCCGAGGAGAGAGTAGTAACAGGAGAAGTCGGATCCGGCCCCATCGGCGTCCATGGCCGGAGATCTATCGCATGGAGGGTCGGAGATCGGTTAGAGAGGTAGGGAAAGGAGGGAGAGAGGCGTCGGCACGAGGAGGGACAGGAGGAGGGCGGTTGGGAATCGGACTTATTATAGGAGGAGAAGGAAGTTCTCGAAGTCTAATTATTTTCTACTAGTTTTTTTTTTTTTTTTTTTTGGCTCGGAGGAAAAAAATATCTTCTGGGTCCCGGAGTCCTTTGGACCAATACTGGTGAAGGTTCGAGAATTCCCACTCGCTAGATATTTTCTCGAGCATCAAAAGATTGCCACTTTGGGTGGGGGTTATTTACAGGAATGTCATTGGGGCGGTGGAGTTTTATCTCGTTGTGCACGTGTTGGGGAGGCCGACGCGTATGGGTGGTTGCGGTATTTTATATGGGTCGTAGGTTGGGGCAGCTTTGCTTTCTCTCTCCCTTGCGATGGAGAGGGGTCGAGAGTGGGGAGTGAAGGGGAGGGGCCCCGAGGCGGGGGAGCCTGGGAAGTAAATGCGTGCAGTTTGATTGGCCTACGAAATGACGTCAACTTTTTCATGATTTCGACCGTGGATGTTGCTGGATCCGTTTCTATGGCATAGAATATAATAAGGCGAGGAAAGTGTGGTTACGGAACGGAATCGTTACGGAAAAGTTATCTTTATATTTATATTTATAAAAAAAAATTAATTATATTTTATAAAATTTTATATTATTTCCTTATCGGTATTAGTCTCGTACTTACTTTTATGCATGAAGACTATGTAATTTTCAAAAATATGAGTTGGATCAAAAAAAAAAAAAAAAAATTTATGTAATTAAAATTTTTTATAAAAATTTTAATTTATTTTAATAAATAAAAATAAATAACTAAATTTACTAACGAACCTAATATGCAATGAAGTAGAAATATTTTTACATCTATATGTTCTCTTGTGTGTATATATATATTAATTTTTTTAAATTTTTATGCCTATTTCAAATAAAGCGAAGAGAAATGAATATCCGTAGATTGAAAGAAAATTATTATCCTTAGTTTTTTTTAGCATTGTGAAATGTTATTGTTGTTTTTGTCACTTTATTTTTTTATAAATTAATTTTATAATTGATAGGTATTTACGTGGTAGACAATATTTGCACAAAATTTCATCTATTATTTCATTGCTTCTATTTTAATTTACTATTAAAAATAATAAATTTACATTTTCAAAGCCTTTAAAGATTTTAAAAATGATTCATGAAAATATAATAGCTTAATCAATTTCATTTTGGCACTTTTTTTTTTTTGGTGATTTAGCAAAACAGTAACAAAAAATAAAAGCACCATCAAACGACTTTGATTTGTTTGATGCAAAAGGTGCTACTAATTCAATATCGAAATCTAAAAAAGAGAAAAAAAATAAAATTGATTTGCAACTGCCCTATTGCATTCATAATTAATAATCATATATACAAGATGGGTTATGCAGGAGCTTTACATGATGGATGCATACGGTAACGAAGCTCATAGAATTAGTCCTGTTTGGGGTGACAACTGGCATATGCCAGTTACGTGAGGTCGTTGTTTTCTAGTAACTGACCCAACAGTCGTTTCGAATACAATCTTAGTATTTTGCACGAGATTTATGCATTATTCTAGCACTGGCTTTTAAATTTATTCTGAGTAAGCTATGCTTTCACACTGATTAAATCTCCATGATCAATCACCATGCCTTACCTTCCATAGAAATTCATGAACATAGATGCTTTGTTTCTTAATATATAATCTTGTTCTTTCATTATAATTATCTTAATTTCATGGTAAATATCATGCAGAATAAAATGATGTAGGCATGTGCATGAAGAATTGTTGATGATCAATTTTATCAATATATAATATATTGAATGAGATTAAATTATAGAAAAAAAATTTTGGAAATGAATCAACAAAAACTAGCTTGCATACGAATAATAAGATTTGTTTAAAAATCTTTGCATAATTGCTAAAATATAGATACATATAGTAGTCCTATTTGACTTAGATATAGAATTATTATTTAATTACTTTGCAACGAAATCTGAAATCGTTTAATATAAAGTGCAACATGGGTCCACTCAATCAGGGTCAGTCCATTCCACCAGCCTAGACCAAGTCAAATAAAGAAGAAGAAGAAACAAACCAATGAAGCTTATTTGGAGAAGATGAGTTCCATTCGGAGTCGTTCAGGGATGAAGGGCATCTTCTTCCCGGACTCAATGAAGGCGTGGATGAGGCTTATTCAAAGCCTCATTGCCCTTCTATTAAACACCTTGGAACCGTCTTTTGATACAAGAAAAGGAGAAGTGGCTGAGAGTTGGAAGAACTAGCATATCATTGAAGGAATCCATCGGGACTTCGACTGGTAAGTTGAAGCCTTTGGTCTTCAACTGGTAAATCAAAATCAAGATGTTTCTGATTTCCTCTTTAGATCCATGTAGCTTTTGGCTTTAACTTTTACTGGTTATCCACTGGATTCAAGAGATTAAAGGAAGCTTTGTGCATCTCTGTTTTTAGGAGAAGAACAGAGCCAGAATAGTCTCTCCTCTCTTTACTCCAATCTGACGACCCGTCAAACCGGTAACCTCAATCCCTCTAATCTCCTCTATTAAACTTCTATGACCTTAATAATTTCTCTTATGGATGTTGGGGGAACGGTGGAATGCAAGATCTGAAAAATAGATTTGTTATGATTTATATTTAAGAAGGGTTTAAGGTTGGAAATCAACTGAGACTCACTGTTTCTTCCCCAAGTTCGGTGCCTCATTTGATCGGTAAGCCCTCTTCTTTTCCATCTCTTCTTCTATTCTTCCATTCTATCGGTGATTGCTCTGGGCGACCGCCGATAGCCACCGAAATTTAGACGTTAAATCAGCCTCCGTTTCCTTGGTCCTATTTCCATTTTGGGAATGAACGGCGGCCAACTCCAACCCACATCCGGCCATGGAAGATTGCCATCTAGTCATTTGGAGATCGGGTCGGCATCGGCCGGCAGCGGGGATGCCAGCCCGACCAACAACCCCGACAATGGCCACCTATTCGGTCATCTCCTTTGATCAGTACAGGAGTTCTCAGCTTTATATATATATATATATATACACACAGATTTATTATAATTTAATTAGATTAGATCTAAACCATCGATGCCCTTTTCCTGAGTTTACTTGAACCCCTACAAATCTACATCCACTGTGGGGTGCATTGTAGAGTTATGCAAGCCTTGATCTTGAGATTGATTGCCTTGAACCCAAACTTGAATTTTTATGTTAATTGATTTTAGGATTCTTAATCAAATTATGCTTTGTGAGATATGTAGACCCACTTTAATTGAGCTTGTACGATGGCTTGTTATACTAAGATCTTTTCTTTAAAAAATATATATGAATTTTGTTTTGTGACCCATGCCATTGGGTTAAGTATAGTTTCTATTATATGGCTTTATTATAGAGTTTAATATGTAATCATAATTATTGACTATGGTAAAATGTATTAAAATTTAAAGAAAAAAAAGTATAAAAAAAGAAATATTACTTTTCCAATGGTATCTATTTTTTGATGAAAGAAAGAAAAAAAATGTGTTGGCTTCACACATAATTTTCTCTCTCTCTTTCAATCAAATATAGAAAATGAGTAAAAAAAAATTTCACAAGCCCACGCTTGTCATAGTTTAATCAAGACATTATTTCTAATTTTATTATAAATTTATTTAATATTATAAAATTATTTTAATTTTGAAGTTAATATGGATACTAGTTAAACTGAATCTTAAATTTAAAAGATAAATTCTAATCTTTAAGTAGAGCTATTTATAATTAGCATTTAGTTTTTGGCTTCTGATAGATAACATGACTTTTTTGTCATTTTATAGGAAAGAAATATGTGAAAATAAGTTTTTTTTTTAATTGAAGAAAGTGAGGAACTTGAGAGAGTTCTTTTGGCTTCATATTATCTATGGAAAAAGAAAAAAAAAAGGAGGTTTTCTTGTGTATATTGTTTTAATCTTTCATTATTATTTTTTTATTTATATTTAGTGTTTGTTTGTTATACTTTTATGTGCTAACTAAGTTTCTACACTAGTTTGTTTGGATATATCATTTATAATAGATGATGGAAATAATTTGCCTAGCAAGGTTTTGGGATACTAAAGAATATTTTATTTTTTTAACAATTTGATTTATGCATATAGCAAAAATAAGGTGCTCTATATGTTTACTGAGATTGTACACTTTGCAATCTTCACATTTCCATCTATCTTAGTCTATCATGGCTACCTTATTCCTTGAATATTTGATGATTTTGGAGGACCTTATTTTAAACAATTTTTTCAGGTGTCCAGACAACCCTTGATAATAGAGGAGGTGGAGAGATGAAGAAAAACTTTATAACTGCTAATGTGTATATAAGTGTACCAATAGGTCAAGAGTGGACAAATATGGGCAATCTAAGCATCTCATAGATTGTCCCACCTTACTGATCCATATATTAGGGTGTCGTTAGGTCAAGAGTGGACAAACATAGACAATCTAGGCATCTCATGGATGGTCCCACCAAAGTTCATACTATAAAATAGAATAGATGTTAGAGATATGTTGACAAGCTCCATTTTGAAGATATGATATGATGTTAGCGATATGATATGTTAGAGATATAATGTTAGGGATATGATATAATTGCTTATGCATAATTGTAAGACATGATATAAAGCTTGATTTTAGGATGTGATTGTAGGGCAAAATGTATACTTATCATATATAGGTATCTGTAATCTACACACACTCATGTACATGATCAATTAGGTAACAAAGAAAATATGTATTCCTTCTCTCTTTTGTTCTATCTTAGTAGTAGAGCATAAGACATTTTCATCTCTTTTGGATTTCAATTGTCTACTCTTAGATCCCTTTCTTTACTATTCCATCCGTTGAGCTGTTTCTTGGTGATGTCACTGCAAAATCTACTAATAAGTCTCATCTATTGATTTGGTCAAATTTTTCCCTAATGACCTTGATGTAGGTTCTTTTGGTGACCTCCTTGTACTTTGTCTTGATATATCTACTCCACCTAAGGATTCCGCATCATCTCCTATTCCTTCTTCCCATCCTTAACATCATTCCACTCAAGTAAGTCTATCATCAATTCATCTTCATTATTTTCATTGTTATTTTGCTATTGTTTTCTTATATGAGCTCCAAACATATCCAAAAAGCTAGTACTAACCCTCTTTGGTAGCAAGTAATGGCAAAACAATAGCATGCATTTGACAAAACTTGTACTTAGGATCTGATTGACTATATCTCTTAAAAAGTCTGCAGTAGGCTGCAAATGGGTGTGTCAGATTAAGACTTAATTAGATAGGTCTACGGAATGCTAAAAAGCTCAACTAGAAGCAAAAAGATTTACTTAAGAGTATAGAATTGATTATGAAGAGACTTTTCTTCCAATAGTCCATCTTATCTTTGTTCATAGCTTTTGCAATTATAAAGGTAAGACACTGGAATATGTTTCAAATGAATGCCAAGAATATCTTTTTTAATGATAATCTTTTAGAGAAGGTGTACATGAAGCCTCCTCTAGTTTAAACTCATCCACCTAATAAGATTTGCCAAATCTAATTTTACTATTAAGCAATTTGGCTTCTTTTATAATCGGTATGATAATACCCTGATTATTTGCAAAAGTTTACTTGTCGAATGCATCAAATATATTAAAACCGGCAATCACTTTATGAGTTAGCATGTTATTTATCATATCACTCGCTTTATGATGGTTTTCATGAATGCAACAAATAGTTCCGATTTCTTAAGTATTTGACATTCAATGCTCTACTTAATAAATATTATGTTCATAGCCATCTTATATGATAAATAAGATGAGTTTTATTATTATTTTTTTAATAAAAATTAAGAGCTTAAAAAAATATAATATAATATATATATTATTTGTTAAGTGAAAAAATAGATGGCATAGCGAATAGTTTCGAAGTTCAGTCCTCGTCAAAAAGCTTTTCCTTCGCAACAGGAACCTCCCTAACATATTTTACCTGTGGTGACCACAACTGGGAACTCTTTCCTTTTTTTTTTTTTTTTTTTTCTTTTCTTTGTTTTTTTATGTGTGAAGAAATCCAACGGCTCCGATCTCATCCTATCCATCAACCCCCAAGCGGTGGCATGATCTGCAATTCTCTCAGAAATGGTGGACTTCCCTTGAGAAGTCGTCGGTAGTTAACCCCCCACGGTCGCTATCTCCAACTTACCCACGAATCCACCGTGAATTCGTGATTAGCACATCCGCAAACCCACATGACAACACCCTGAAAAACACCCTACATCAAATCCGTTGGAGCCCATAAAAAGACAGACAGTATTTTCCGAAGTCTGTTTTTCTGGTGCCCGTTTTCAATTTTTTTAAACCTATATTTATAGTTGCATTCACTCGCCAACCCTGTAGCGAAAAAAGTGAGAAAAAAAAAAAAAAAAAAACTTTTCGCCGTTCTCAGCTCAGTTCTTTCTCTACTCTTCATCTAGGGTTTCTCTTCGCTTCTCTCTCTCTTCGTTGGAGGCGACAGAGGCAGTCATGTCGCTAAGGCCGAGCGCGAGGGCGGAGGTCCGCCGGAACAAGTACAAGGTGGCAGTGGACGCGGAGGAGGGCCGGCGGAGGAGGGAGGACAACATGGTAGAGATCCGGAAGAGCCGGAGGGAGGAGAGCCTCCTGAAGAAGAGGCGCGAGGGCATGCAGGCCCAGCCCATTCCCGCCTCGATCCACGCCTCCGCTGTCGAGAAAAAGGTGTCTCCTTTACTCTATTTCCTTTCTTCTCGATCTATCGTCCTAGGGTTCTGATCGGTGGATCGCGGACCTTAGATCGAACTGGAGATTTAAGTTGCTGAAACCTAGGGATTTGCTGTTTTATGTCATTGTTTTGTTCTTATGCGGGATTAAGGGTAGCGTTTTTGATTTGGAACTCCTAAAGTTTCCATCTTTCTTGTCTGGTATTGCAAATCTTAGTTGGAAAGCTTGCCGGCCATGGTGGCTGGGGTCTATTCGGACGATGGTAATTTGCAGCTCGAAGCAACCACACAGTTCCGTAAATTGCTCTCGATAGGTATTCAACCGATCGTAAATTTTAAATTTTTATGATTCTCTGGTGTAAAATTTCGTACTGATTGCAATCGAATGATTTTAATCAGAACGAAACCCTCCAATTGAGGAGGTTATCCGAGCTGGTGTTGTTCCTCGCTTTGTGGAGTTCCTAACGAGAGAGGATTTACCGCAACTTCAGGTCTGTAATGGAACTCTGTAAGGCTGGATCTTTGCCATCAATTTGTTTGATTAAGCTGAGATTGTGATTGTGTATCTACTTTTCTCAAATCGCTCGAGCAGTTTGAAGCCGCTTGGGCGCTAACCAACATCGCCTCTGGGACATCAGAGAACACCAAAGTTGTGATTGATCACGGGGCTGTGCCGATATTTGTGCAGCTCCTTGGTTCCCCTAGTGATGATGTCAGAGAGCAGGTATTCGATTGCTTGAAATCGTTAATTTTTGGAAATATTAAATATTGATTTGTTGAAATAGCCTTGTTGATATTAACGCCGGGGTTGGCTTGTCTGGCTTTTTGGCTTGTTTATATTGTTTATTGTTCTTGTTGTATCTTTTTTTTATTTTTTTTGGGAACTTGTAGGCTGTGTGGGCTTTGGGCAATGTTGCCGGTGATTCCCCAAGATGTCGTGATCTCGTGCTTTCCAACGGTGCGTTGAACCCATTGCTGGCACAGTTAAATGAGCATGCCAAGCTCTCCATGCTGAGGAACGCCACTTGGACTTTGTCAAACTTCTGCAGGGGAAAGCCACAGCCATCTTTTGATCAGGTTCGGCTGTTAGTGATTGTGTTATTTAATATCCTGTGATGCAATGTTCCTTGTAGTGCTTATATTAAATTTAATTATCCTTGAGCAGACTAAGCCTGCCCTTCCAGCACTCGAGCGCCTCATCAATTCAAATGATGAGGAAGTTCTGACCGATGCTTGCTGGGCATTGTCATACCTTTCTGATGGTACAAATGACAAAATTCAAGCAGTAATTGAATCAGGCGTTTGTCCTCGGCTTGTCGAGCTTCTTCTGTATGAATTTTATATTTTTTCTCATGAATAATTCGTTGACATGATTTT
Organism: Metroxylon sagu; assembly: GCA_017589505.3. Lineage (NCBI taxonomy): Eukaryota > Viridiplantae > Streptophyta > Magnoliopsida > Arecales > Arecaceae > Metroxylon > Metroxylon sagu. The sequence continues at coordinate 3,077,432 of JACVBY030000663.1, forward strand.
TTTCTCTCATGTTTTCAATTGTTATAAGTTATTTTTGTTTTTGAATCCTTGTCATTGCAGTCATCCCTCGCCATCAGTTCTTATACCAGCTCTTCGTACTGTTGGAAACATTGTCACTGGTGATGATGTGCAAACACAGGTATATTATGATCTTCTAATGACATTATGCTTTGGTGTTGCTGTTACATTGTTATGTAGTGCCTTTATTCAGTTATACTTCACGATTTTGTCTATGAAACCCCTTTCTCCCTTTTAATTTAAAACATGTTATCATCTTAAATGTAAGAAATGGGTATGCATATCAGTTCCTTAGAAGAATTTTAAGGTTCATACGTTCTGATACTGGTAAATCTGTAATTTTGAGATAGCATACCCTTTGCTGATTGATAGTACAACAATTGATGGCTATATATAGTGTTGAAATTAATAAATTGCTAAATGCAGATTATCTTGATGTGCTCACGCCTCACAGTTCGGTCAGCAATTGGTGTTTGTATAGTGTTTGGATTTTGTTTGTTTCCATATTGGTTATTCTATACCGGATGTAACCATGTTTCAAAAGGAGGCTGCATGGATGTTATCTTACACGTAGGTAGGGACTCTACTGCTTTGTCTAGGGTCCAGCCTACCTGGGAGGCCCCTCTACATGGTGTGGCCACCTCATGGGTGCTGACATGGCCCCCAAGTTCTGTGATGACCTTGACAAGTGAAGAGGAGGGGGCTTAAACATTTTGACTGTTTATTTTAAACCTCAATTTGATTTTTTTTTTCTTATCTATTTTTCTTGTCAATGTTACTGGAATTACACTGTTTTGTTTTCTTTTTTATTTTCTGGATGAAGTATTGATTTTATTATTATTATTATTGAGAAAAATCATTATGTGAACGACATGTCATATTTCATCAAATTAGATCCCCTTAAAAATTAGGAAAATAGGTATTAACTCACCCATTATAAGGTATCGAATCAAGAAAAGGACCATAAGATCAGCATTCAATGCCTATTTTTATGAGGTATTGTCCTTTTTTTTTTCCTTGGTTTATTTATATAGGTGCTTTGGAGTGGGCTTAAGCTCTGTCCTTGAGGTTATGTTTAGGCTATGTCTTGGATGCGTTTTTGGCATAAGCTAAATAGTGTACCAGGGCCCTGGGCTGGAGTGACTTCACTGAACCCTAATCAGCAGCTCGGGCAAATAGACTGCCCATCAATAACTTTAATGGTAGATAAGTGAACTGACTAGAATTACTCACCTCTGTGTAGGTGCCTGTTGAGATTGTTTACAAGAGGCAAGTTTGGATTTTTCTCATTAAATGTTTCTGGTTATCAAACCTATCGTGTTTGTGAATATAAAGATGGTCCGAGTTTCAATTTAAGGATTCGATCCCTTGGTCTCAGACTTGGTACAACCCAAAGTTACCATTCTTTTTGGTTCGCACAACCAAAAAATTTTTCTGTGGGTCCACAAGAAGATAAAAAAATAAGGAATTGTATCAAGAACTATGTAAAAAAAAAAAAAAGAATATCCTCAGGTTTTGAAGGATTTTTTCGTATAGTAATTTCATAGAATATTTTTCCCATTTGATCTTTTTCGGACCTTCTGACCCCACCCTGAATCGCTCATAATCAGTATCATACATAGCCTGTTCCTGGGCCAATTGATCCAGTTGGAGCTTCTCATTTTCCTATTGAAGAATTGTTTTTTCCAGTTGAGTTATTTATCTAAGGCTCAAGGGCAAGAAATAGCTCTACCTACTATACCAACAGATTTGTGTTTTTAACTTGTTATTGTTTGAGGTGCTTAACTCCTTTTTTTTTAATCTGATGGAAATTTTATATAGATCAATAATTCCTCTAGTCAGTACTATGTACTTGCATAGTGGCAATTTTTATGTTCTCATGAAGTACTTAATGGAAGATATGTTTATTTTTGCTCATCAAATGTGTTAGTTTAATGTGTCAAGTGATTGATTATTTTTTGTTTTCCCTTCAGTGTGTCATAAATCATCAAGCACTTCCCTGCCTTCTGAGTCTTTTGACCCAAAATCATAAGAAAAGCATCAAGAAGGAAGCTTGCTGGACTATTTCAAATATTACTGCTGGGAACAAGGATCAAATACAGGTATGGTATAAGAAAGTGAATTTTATGTTGTTTATGTGTTATAGATTAGGATATATTTGCAGGCCACCTTGGTTGACTTTTAGACCAAGTTTGTGACAATATCCTAAGTGAGTATAAAATCAGTTGCTCCAAAAATTTGAAGTTATTGTGGAATTATGGTACTTGAGCCAAGATATCTAAAAGTGGATATTGTTACTGTGTCGATTTGCATCATGCTAAGCGACTGATTGTGGGTGACTGACCTAATAATTAATTGCCACTGAATTGTTCTCCTCATCCATTGCTCCATAACTTCCAATGATCATCGCGGATAAACTTTTTTGTGCATCTTTAATCACAGGCTGTCATTGCTGCTGGCATCATTGGTCCTCTGGCACATTTGCTCCAGACAGCCGAATTTGACATCAAGAAGGAGGCTTCATGGGCTATTTCAAATGCTACTTCAGGCGGTACCCATGACCAGATAAAGTATATTTCTGCCAGTTTAAACTGCAACTATTAAACTAATATCTCTCTATCGGAGGCTTAAGTTTCTTTATTGTCTCCTTGACATTATTGGTTGTAATGTGTTTACTATAGGTTCTTGGTGAGCCAAGGCTGCATCAAGCCCTTGTGTGATCTTCTTGTTTGTCCAGATCCTAGGATTGTTACAGTCTGTTTGGAAGGCCTTGAGAACATATTGAAGGTTGGTGAAAGTGAGAAGAACTTGGGTACCACTGGAGGAGTGAACCTCTGTGCCCAGATGATTGATGAAGCTGAAGGTTTAGAGAAGATCGAGAATCTGCAGAGCCATGATAACACTGAAATCTATGAGAAGGCTGTGAAGATCCTTGAAACTTATTGGCTAGAGGAGGAAGATGAAACCATGCCTTCGGGGGATGCTGCTCCATCAGGATTTCGCTTTGGCAACTAGCAGCTCTCTGTGCCTTCTGGTGGATTCAAATTCAGCTGAAGGTAGGTTGATGACCATTGTTGTTTCTTATTTGGTTATATAAATCAGCTTGTTCTCTGTTTCCTTGGTTGTTTTTTTTTTTTAAAAAAAAAAATTAACCCCTTCTTTTGTGTGCTTATGTGCAGCAGGGGTTTCTCATCTAGAGTTGCAGAAGAACTGCCCCAGCTATGGCGATGGGGAAGTGGTTGGTCGGTTGGGGAGTCCGGTGATGTTGGTCTGCGTCCTGTCAGTCCAGTCTCGTGTGTGGTTGAGGCGTTGCTGCTATAAATAAAGTGGGTTTTCTAATGGAGACATCAAAGACCTTCACTGTTTCTATGGCAATTTCATGATCTGATCACAAAAGTTCGTACCTGGCAATTAGAGGGTGGCTGGTGAGAAGGGATGGTTACCTCCTTTTCAAAAATTAGAAGGGTAGAAAGGCCTGCCCTACTAAATTTCAAGGGTATTTTGTTGCATGTCATAAGCACAGGTTACAACCTTTTGCCTACCGTATAGCGTGAGTAAAAGAGTGATTTTTGTAAGGTCTATAAAATTACTTTTGGTGAGGTTTTGTTTCGAGGTTTTCTCATTATGGCATCTCTGAAATGCATATATTTGTAGGTTGTTGTGAGAAAGTCTGTATGCAAACAGAGAAATGAAGTGTATTATTAGTGTCTAATTATAAGTTTCAGAATTAAATTCTAGGTTATTTTATGGTTTAGTTGTCTGATGTTATTAGTTCTGTTCTTCTGCACGATAGTTCGCATAGTGTGTAGTGATTGTTGTTTCATCTTCACCTGGTTGTGTTAACCATGTTCTGAGAGTTATTGGAATTTTATGGTTATTTTATTTGATAAAATCCTCTAATTAATGGTGGAAGTAAATGAATCTAACAAGTAGTCAGCTATTCATAAATTGTTGTATCTGCAGGTGAATTAACTAGAATATTCAGTTATTTATGAAGCTTACTATTTAATTCAAATTATTCACAATTTATTCTAGAAAATCTCTCCCATTCTTCTTTCGTAATTAATTGCATTGAATAATTATTTTTTTTACTCTTTTAATATGTTTGATTATTCGAGTTCTCTTTAAATTTTAGAGGTAGTTTTCTGAATTCTGACTCTTAGCATCCTGTTGAGCTGTTGCCTTTCTAGCTTGCTAAAAATTGAACCGTGACCAATTTTCTGACCCTTTTCCCTTGGCAAGAAAGTATAAAATCCTGCGGCCTTTCTTGTTCATCCTCTTGTAACACCATCACACCATATTTTGGTCCCTATTTTTTAGCACCTGTGTTGGATTGGCATAATGGTTTCCTTGTGTTGCCTCTTGCCAGATGTGTGGCAAGCTGCGGTCCATTGTTTGATTATTGCTGTTGTGAAAGCAAATTTATTTTTCAGCCATGGAAGGTTGGGCCAATGAGCAATGCAGTTGTTTGCTGATGGTTTATATATTGTAAGACCCCATGTTGGAGTGCCTGAGGTTGGTTCTTTAAAAAAGTTTCCTCACCGGTGCTCCGTGGAAGGGAGAACAGCCCAAAAGTTATGGACTATTACACAATATAAAGTCATGTCCAAACCCTCAATCAGTCGCCTTCCTGCAAAGCCAATGGTGAAAGTGTTAACCATCACCTTCTCCATTGTCCTTTTCCCAGGGGAGTCTGCAAGCGTGTTAGAAGCTGTTTGAGAATTAAAGGCGGAGAAGGATCCTTGCTCTCTCTCTCTCAACAGACTGGAGGAACAAACGAGTACCTTCCAAGTTTTCGCAAAGCATTGGATCTATCAGCTCTAGCAGTGCGTTGGCAACTCTGGAAGGAAGGAACCAAAGTAATTTGACATAAGAAAACCTCAGCTTATTCCGTTCTTGTAGCTTTCTGGTGCAACGATTGTAAAGAGAGCAAGATTAAAGAACATAACACCTTGCTGAATGAACTTAACAGTAGGCTTGTAAATTCCTAATTTTTACTCAATGAAAGTTGGGTAGAGGAGCCATTGTGGTTTTCTCTCCATTTTCTTCTCAAAGAAATCTAGCAAGACGTCTATTCTTCTTGGAGCAGAGCACACATTTCAGTGTGAGGTCAACCTCCCCGAGCAACGTTAGGAGGAAGAAGCAATTCCACATAAATATTTTCCTTTCAAAGGAACTGCTATCTTCCAAAGGTACTTGAATTCTTTCCAATGATCTCCCCAGTGTTCAGAAGATCATACAGATAATTTTCCAGCTAGGGTCTCCCTCTCCATTAATCAATTTTCCTAACATTTGCCATCCATCCTCCACACACACAATTCAAAGTTCTCATGAAAAAAAAAAAAGCTAGTCAAGAAGGTATCATTTAGGCTCACGTGAGACAAAAAAATATTTTTAAAAAAATTAGTCTTGATTCTATATAAAGTATCTATTATCTTCTCAATGTATAATTGATATGAAACTAAACATGTATCTGATTATTTTAAGCTTAGTATTCTTGTCAAGTAAAGAATCAACATTCAAATTCGTATTCAAATCTAAATCTAATCCAATCATAAATATATAAGGCTCATATGTACGATTCGTTAGCCTATATGGGCTATAGATTGAAACCATCCCCATACCATGTTTATGATCCAAAATTTTTCTTAAAAGACTAGTTAAAAAAATATTATTTAGATTTTTTAATTTTATATAAATATTTAAGATTTTTTTAGTACATAACTAAAGTGAAACTAAATAAACTTTTATCTATTCAAAATTTTATTAAAAAAATAATTAAAAAAATATTATTTAAGTTTTTTAATTTTATTTAAGTTCTTTCTCTCTCTAAACGGCTGATGCGAGACTAAAGACTTGGTGTCAGAGGTTATCCACACCGTGCCTCTCAAAATTCACAATGGACCAGTATCATTCCAGGGCCTCGTCTTCCAGAATTTCGGTATGTCTGCAAAATGTTTGGTATTTCGCAAGGAGTTTTATTCGTTGTACTCTCGCTTTTACGTTTTCTTTATTATTTTTTAATAAAGAAAAGGCCGGATTGCGAGTCTGAACATTTTTTTTTTTTTATTCCGAATGCATTGGCAAAAAGATCCTGTTCGTGAGATGGTCGACAAGCCAACCAGCCAGCGTTTCCGTACCTTTTGTTTTAAAAATATAAAAAGAAGAGATAACGATCGACTGACTCATAGCCAGCGTTTCCCTCCATCATATGTTATTAAAAGAATAGAAAGAAAGGGATAACAATTGACCGACTTCTTCCAAGGCCTGGCCTTGCAGTAAATACAAAGGACGCGGCGAGGAGATGCGGCAGAAAGCGGAGCGAGGGGTTGAGATGAAACGCAGAAGCGGAAGCGGAATGAGAAGCTCGTCGGTGGCGGTGGCGTTCATCTACTTGATGGCTGCCTGCTTCGCCCAGCCCGACCTCAACTCCCAGCTTCCAATCACCGACGGTAATTTAGTCTCGAATTCGCCATTCTAGTTCTACTTTTTCTCTCAGGTACATTTGGGGCTTACTGTTAATTGTGTTGCGATGTAGAACATGAAGGTCGGGACAAGGGAAAGCCATGGCCGTGCTGCGATAGATGCGGTGGGTGCAACAGGCTTACCCCGCCGGAATGCCAGTGTTGGGATCTCACCAGAGCCTGCCATCCCATGTGCAAAGAATGCGTTCGGTCACCACTTAGCGTCGAGCCGCCCCTTTACCAGTGCATGGACCGCATCGCCGACTTCTGTAAGATCCGTTGCAAGTCGGCAACGATAAGCAATTTGTGACGAACGATGTGTTGCTGCTGCTTTGTTTTAGTTTGTGATATTTCTTTTAGTACATTTGGCATCTTAAATTAATCAAAATTTGCTTATGCTTCCGTGTAAAAGGCTGTCTTCAAATTTTGGTGGTTGCTTTTTAGACTTTTAAGATGATGAAAGCTTTGGGGAAGGTAGTTTTGGTGATCTGAATTGAATATGTTGGCCATCCCTCGTTCCAATGTCAATCAGTTGGTCTAAGCAGAGCATGTGCAAAATTTTTGAGTAGGCCTACTCCAATGAATCAAAAATAACCCCAAGTTGGTCCATTTGCATCCGTATTGCATCTTTTTTCAGGTTGACAAAAGCTACTGGAACAAGTCTTAGCTGACCATATCGACCACGGAGTTTTTTTTATTATTTTTTGGTTAATAAAAATTGAAGATTTAAGATCTCAAGAAAATAATCCCTCTAACAACTACAAAAATAGGCTATGTAAGTTGATAAGAAAAATTGGTCATCCATTGAGCACTTTCCCTCTTTTATGCAGTCCGATTAGCTAAGAAGTCTACTACTTTGTTGGCTTCTTTTTATATATGTATGAATATCTTGAGCGTTCACATGCTGATTGACTATTAGCCTAAAAGATTATAATTATTGAGCCACCTTCTAAAGTAATTTTGGAATGCTGAAATATTTCAATGGCTATGCTCAACCCATACTAGGCCTCTATTAATTTTGCACAAGGGACTGAAGAGCTTAAAAAAGAGAGAGTTAGTGCAAGAAGGATACAACCATGATGATTTCTTATAACTATTCCTACTTTATATGTTTAAGGATGTATTGAACCATTAAAATTGACCTTTATATATTCTAATTAAGGGGATGACTAAAAAAAAAGTTTTGTAAAGGGATCCACATTCTCATGTGGAGGAAAGCCCTAGATATCGAACATTCTAGATGTTTTTGAGGTGATCAAATAGTGAATTCATTGGCTTGGATAATAGCTTTCCTTGCTATCTAAACCAGATTGAAGGCTTTGTTTGAGAAGTATTCTTCATTTTGACTCTTCCAAATCCATCAAAAGATGTAAGAGAGTGGATTGATTATTGCTCATATCCTCATCATGAGGTCTCATAAGAAGAAATGCCAAAGCTTGTTATTCTAAATGGAAAGAGTCGAAAACATGGTAGTTTAAATAGGCCTAAACTGAGTTGGAACTTTGACATTATAAAAAAAATTAAAAAAAAAAAAAAAAAAGATTGAATGATTCATTAGATTGACAACACCTCTGGTACACAACAGAAATAAAGGAGATTTTAGAAAATAGAAGAGATGACATAGGAAGAATACAAGACCCACCAATAATCCTTCAATTTTCAAATCAACTTTGCATCTGAATCTGCTGTTTTGTCATCAATAGTTTGTAGTATACCATATATCTCTTTCATTAATAGCTTAGATTAATATTTAGGTTATCAACAAGGAATATCCCTACAATCTTTCCCTCCAACAGGGTATTAACAATTTTCTGTACCATAAGAGAACGAAAAAATTGCTACAAAAGATTGTGATTCCAAACACCACTCTCAACGGTTAGGTTATTAGCAGTAGATAAGTTAGAGATAGCTTTAGAATCAAACACAAAAGTTCACTTATTAAAATGAATACTAAAGAATCATTGTTAAGTCTCAATCTTGATGGAGATTCTACTGCCGATAGACCATAATATATGCCTTGATAAGGTAGGAGTGATCCTATAGATAGTCTTCCACATTGTTGATGCATTCCTAAGAGGAACATATAACAACTCCAATCATTTTGAAAGTTATACTTAGCATGAAAAATTCAGGTACATAAACTTCGGGCATTTAATAGCAATCTGCTCACATTTCGCCCTACCAAAACCTCCCACCACTTATCAACAACCGGCAAGACAAAACTACCTTCATCCTATGGTTTACAAATGGTGTCTCAAGAGATAGTTTGAAAATCCTTCTTCTCAAAATCATGGCCCCACAAAAAGCTTCTAACCACCCTAGAGAATCATACTCCAAAACTGTAAGGCACCACAACATTAACAATAACATAAGATGGCATAACATAAAGAACTAACTTTATAAGAGCCAACCTCCTAGGGAACGAAAAAGCCCTCTACTTTTAGGCATTCAGTCTAACATAAATCTTATCTTTAAATGGCGGCAAATTAGCCTGATTTATTCTCAAATCCTAAAAGGAACGTCCAGATAGGAACTTAGCAATGGACTCTTCGGACTCTCAGTAGAACAGATAAATTAGAAGTTAAGACATCATCAATTTTTAGGCTAAACTGGACCATTGATTTAGCTAAATTTACTGACTGATCAGATTGGAGTCAATGTGTTTGAATTATACTTTTCAAAGTCCTACGGTTAGCTCACCTTACCCTCAACAATAAGAGATTATCATATGGAAACATAAGATGACTGATTTAGGCATTAGACTTGGTAGGTTGGTAACCCACTATCTGCCCATCTATCATTGCATTCTGAAGGCCTATGATCAGCATTTTAGCACATAGAATGAATAGATATCAAGAAAAAAGATATCCTTGTTGTAATCCCATAGATAATCTTAAAAAATCAACGGGTATACCATTCATCAATACAACGAACTCAAGCTCGTATCTACAACCAAATATCTAATCAATCATCCTAGGTAGAAAGTTGAGATGATGGAGTGCTGTAGCTAAATATCCCCAGTTTACTCTATCGTATGCCTTTTTCATATCAAGCTTAATAGCTATTAGTGGTCTCTTCTTTGGTGCCTTCTGAAATGAGTTAGTGACTTCTTATGTTAGCAAGATGTTATCAGTATACTCCTTTCCCTTGACAAATGCCTCCTGCTCCTCAAACATTAGCTTATGTATAACTTTCCAGATTCTATTGGTGAGAATCTTTGCAACTAAATTGTAAATAGTATTACACATACTGATTGGCTAGTAATGAGAAGGGATTATAAGATTAGAGCATTTAGGGATCAATACAACAAATGTTGCTTTTCATACCTTAGGTATTGTCGCTTCTTAAAAGAACTGTTTGACTATCGAACATATATCCCTACCAATTATGCCCCAAAACCTTTTAGGGTCTATTTGAATCTTTGGAGGAGAAAGAATGAAAGGATAAAGGATGAAGAAAGAAGCAAAGGGGAAGGGGAGGAAAGGATTGTTACCCTCTTCTTGTTTGAGGAGGGGAGAGAAAAGAAGGATAATTTATATTCATCTTATCTGGATAGAGAAGAGAAAGAAGGGAAAGAAAAATTATGTTTAGAAAATCATAAATATACCCTAATCATGAGAGAAATCTAAATCAATTTGTAAAAATAAAGTAGCAAAGATGGGCAAAAGTTATAAAACCATTCCCCTTCCCTTCTTTACCTTCAATTTGGGAGGTAAAGAAATTTAACCTTTTGAAAAGAAATTGAGGGAAATGAATAACCTCATTCCCCTGCTCCTCATTCTTTTTCATTCCTCCCAAACAAGAGTCTTTAAAACTTTTCTTATTTCTTTCCCTTTTCTACCCCTCATTAATCTCCATCCAAATAGACTCTTAAAAAAGCTAGGTGAAATGCCATCAGGATCGAGGCTTTATCTAAAGCCATGGACTTTAAAGCATTCCCGATTTTTTTTATTTGTCACTGTAGACTCAAGGGTTCTTTATTCTCCTTAACCGACTTGTTGGATGTAAGTGGTAGTGTCAAAGCAGAATAATCCAACTCACTTGCCCAACAACTTTTAAAATAGTCCATAAACACTATCCTATATCATCATTAAAGACCACTGTTTCATCGATTTCAATCTAAATCCCTAGAATTTAGTCCTTCTCCAAATAATTATAGAATTGTAGAAGAATTTTGTGCTTGGATCACCAAACTGTAACCACTGAACACAGGATTCTGATTACAAATGGTTTCATGCAAGTATAATAGTCTATGACACTCATAAATCTTTTGATTTAGATTCCTTAAATCCTCTTAGCCAAAACCCCCATTAACATCTTCCTGAATTTGAAATATTTCAATCTCCACCACTGCAATAACTTCTTGAATATATCCTGCATACAATACTTATTCTAAGTTTTCGACATACTTTATTCTTTTAAGCTTCTTCACAAAGACAATACATAGAAGATCTAGAAAATACAGACTACTAAGCACTTTGTATGATAAGTAAAGACTCCTCAAAAGAAAACTATACATTCTCAAATCTGAATAGTATAGGCTCAATCACCGATCCCTCCAATGATATAGAATAGGGTGGTGATTAGACCTTACTGGGAAAAGATGATGAACAGTAGCATTGGAAAATATATGGATCTAAAGATCTTTAGCTATGGACTACAGAGCCTTCACAAAACGAAGTATTTGCTGGTAGGAATGAAGAAAGACCCTATACTGGTACTTTAATTTGTTGCTGGCATGCCATTGTACCATATTTGGATACCCCTTTGGGAAGTGTCCTATGCCATCTAGGGCTGGATGGAAGTGGGCTTGAGGCCAACTCACGGCTTATTAGGTTGGACTGATTTTGAGTTGAGCCATAGGCTAGACTCAAAGTAATTTGGATCAGATTTGCGCTTCCAGTTAGGGCCCAAAAAAAATTCAAGCCCAAACTTGAAGATGGTCCAAAGTGATGGTCTGAATTAATGATCCTTAATCAGGCTCAAAGCTGACTTGAATCCAGTCCCCAAACATTAAAAAAGTATAATTTTTTTAAAATTTATGCTATGTTTTTTTGTCAACCATGTGCAAATTTTCTTTTGCTTGGAATTAAGTAATTTAAAATCTTTATCTTATTCTAGAGTACATGTGCCATTATTTTAAATATTATTTATTTTTGCACTAATATTTAAAAACTGAAATTTACCTTGGTTAGCCCAGCCTTTAGTCCAAACAAGTTGTTATTGGTCAGTCTGATGGGACTTCATGTTGAGCCTAAATTTGAACTTAAATTTTGTTTGTTTGTTTGTTTTTTTAATTTTATTTTGTCTCAAACCTGCCTAGAAGCTTAAAAAAAATTGAGCTGAGCTTGGAATGGGGTGTGGCTCAATCAGGTTCGGCCCACTTTCAGCCCCTGGTGCCATCTTTCAACAACAATGTGCATATGATGGCAACGTGTAGTCTTGCAAACAGACGTAGTTTTGTCATCTTGCGTCCTCTCGCTTGTCCCTTTGAGAGGAGTCCTCCGGCGGACGTAGCCATGCACTCCCTCTCAAATAGCTCTAGTAGTTACCTTGCATGGTTTTATCTTAACCATTCCCCATGCCGCCAAGTTCTGATTTCTTGTTAAATTTTAGTTTGCATGCTCCCATCTTTTTCAATTGGATGCTCTAGGGTTGGGATGGTGGCACTAAAGTTTAGATGGGCCATGGTTAGGGCTAATGTGGCTCAACTTTGGGCTTAATTCTTATCTGAAAAATCGTTAGGTCTCGGAACTTGAGAAAGGAGACAAGGGCGACGAGAACTGGGTAAATTGGCTTGAGCCCTTGCCGGAGAAAGTATAGACTAGGGTACGGTTAAAAGCTTTGCATCCTTCAGATAAAAAGAAATGGTGTCCGCCTGGCTTCTCATGCAATGAAGAGGCATCAACCCAAAATAATGTCCCACCAAAAAGAAATCATGAAGATGATGACACCCATCAACTTAGGTCTCTGGCCCCACCAATTATGGAGCCTTAATGTTTGGTTTTCTGCACCTCATGTAAGCTATGATGCAATTATTGGCCATCACTTCGTCACAATAACTCATATTGTCCCACTCAAAAGCTATAAAATTTATAACGAATCCCTCAGGTTCCTATCTGATATATTTTCAGAGAATTGGAAGAAATTTTCACGTTGAGAAAAGAGGCAGCATTGTTATTCTTTTGCAGAGAAGACTTTGTAAGCCATTGCATAAATTTTGGTAATGTATAAGCATAATGCTAGCATATACTTAGATATATTTATAAGGGAAAAATTTGTAATTATTTAACAAAATTCAAAATAAACTGATTGTGTGAGAAAAATAGATGTAGTCTTCCATTGTGAATTTAATAATTGAGAATATTTCTCTTAACAAAATTCTTATATCTGCTTCCAATTTTTTCTCCTCTAATTATCTAGTCTTAATGAGTTAGAGTGAAATCTTTTTTCTTCAGTCATTGGCCCTAATAGATTGGTGTGAGATTTATCAACTCAGCACAACCTTATCTCCACGGCCGACTAATTAGCATGAGATAATACACCATCAATCAATTTGCGCCAACTTCTATATATATATATGCTCTGCCACTTATGCTAAGAAAGCATGTGCAAATTTCTCATAACAATGTCACAGAAAATTAAACAAAAACATGGCCTCCAACCTAGATGGCAGGCATCAGGCCACCCAATTAATTTGTTGCAGTGGTGTTACCAATAAACAACGCGCAGTACTACTCGCCTTCTATAGCTTGGATTGAACTCCTATGTGATGGAAGCTTGACAAAGTGATCAGATGCTTTGAGAATCAAAACATTCTTGACAGTGATGGAGTGTTGGGCTATTTGCTATGTTCTAAACAATGGTCATCAAAATGTTATTTTCAGCTTCAAAATGTGATTCTAGAGTGGGGTTATCAAACCTTTTAAAAAAAGGTGGCACATGTGCTGCTGATCTGTTGTCATATAAGGATGCTTCCCTCGCAGTTCTAATCATGACCAGGGAAATAAAATTTCAACAAAGATGATGATTATAAAATTCTAGGTTGCCAGTGATGATGTCCAATGGAATCTTCTGAAGAAATCTGATGCTTATTGAGTTTGATCCCTCAGGAACTAGCAATGTCCAAATAGATTTCGGAACGAATTTGAAGTTGGCTGAAGGCGATGTATCATATGATTGTGAGATTAAATAAAAATATAAATAATTATTATCAGTATTTAGCTGCAATGGTCGACAGTGGCAGAAGTTTTCCGCTTTTCAGTTTAAATTGGTTAACACAAAGTACAAAATTTATGCAGTTTATTTAGTGATAGCGAAATGTTTGGAGGGGTTATTTTCAGAGAGAAAACATCATTCCTTGTCCCGGCCAATAAACTATAAGTACACCACCATCACACTTACATAAAAATTTTGTGACTAGTATGTTTTCTAACTTAATAGTAACTCAAATGTGAGAGGATTGATGAAACATAATGAGGTCTGGAAAACGATTGATAAAAGTGATTTCGAGAAATATTGCAAGTAAGCGTGCATAACAAGCTAATTTTGTTGGCATTATGAAGGCACGCTAAACTCCAAATTAACACCAAGAACACGTCAATGATTGTTGACATTACTCCACGTCATCCAAGCATTGAGACGTCCTCATCCGCCAACCTCCCATGCGAAGCCCACCTGTCCCAACTTTATCTTCCCCGCCATACCGCACCACCCACTGTCCCCCCACCACGGTCTACGCTGCACTGCTGTCGCACGATGAACCTCCGCAACCGCGATCCCTCCGCATCCATCCACCACACGACCCCATCGTTTCCCACCGCAAAAGAAACAAAAGCGAAAGGGGAGAAAAAAATTAGACCCCCATCTCTTTCATACAAGCATCATTAAAGCATACCACGTGGCGACAGCCCCCCAAGCGGCGTCATCAACACAACCCTCCACCGACGCTAAAGAAGCGAAAAAAAAAATATACACATATATATATTTACTAACATTTATTAACTAATAATTAATCTAACCATCCACAAATTCCCCACCTTATTTCCCCCTCCCCTTGCTTTTCCTATAACTATTATTACCATAAAATTCCACATAATATCACAAAAATTCAAGAGAAATAAAATAAACGGAGATGGAGAGCTACAACCGGAGATCGGAGAGAAAAGTCCCTCGCCGCCGCCGCCGCCGCCGCCGCCGCCGCCGCTTCTGGGAGCAGAGAGAGAGAGAGAGAGAGAGAGAGAGGCATTCTGAGAACGATCAGGAACCCATGTTGGGAACGCCACGAAAATTCCCCGGCCTTCCGTCGTCTTGAGCTCATATCTAAGACCAAAGTGCTCACAGGAAGAGGAGGAGGAGGAGGAGGAGGAGGAGGGGAATGGAGGAAAGAGGCTTCCGGCTGAGAGACCCCGAGTGGTATTTGGATGGAGGCGGAGGGCTATAATAGTAGAAAGGGAAGTAGGGCAAGAAAGGGTTTGGCGGCGGTGGGGCAGGGTAGTACCCGTTGGATGGCGGAGGGTAGTAGTACCAGCCCCCACCGCCGCTTCCCCCGCCGCTGCTGGATGGAGGAGGCGGGGAGGAGTAGCCGTACGGCGGCGGAGGGGAGTAGTAGGAGATCGCGCCCGGATTCGACGGCGGCGGGGGCGGAGGGGAGGCGGCGGGCTGGCAGGGGTTGTCGCAGGAGGAGCACATTGTGCAGGAGACGTCGTCTTTGATCACGGCCTTCGCCGCCGCGATCGGCGGTGACGCGGCGGCGAGGACGAGGAGAAGCGCGAGGGGAAGCGGCGCGAACTGAGAGGCGGGGCGTTTCGCCATCAACGGCAAGCGGCTGTCGCGTCCTTTTCTCCTCCAATTCCTAGAAGGAGTATCTGATGGAGAGCGATGACTGGTGACCGCATCTGACCGCACCCCGAGCCGATGAGATATAAAGGGGATCGAATTTGGTTTTCATCCGACGCGCTTAGGCAACGGAGGGAGAGGAAGATGCCATGGCAAGAGGTGACGTGGCGGAAGGAGGAGAGTCGGCGCAGGAAGAACGCAACTCGCACGTGTAGCTTGGCAGGGCGGGCGGACGACGCGTGTGAACGAAGGAACCGGGTGCCGCCTATTTTGACCTCTGTCACGTCTATTGAGGCGGGGAAAATAAAACTCGAGTTAGCGCCCGTGGTATCGAAGAGGTAGGAACATGTGATGGAACGGAGGGCGTGTTTTTTTTTTTTAAAAAAAAAAATTTATGTTGGAGCGTGTGAATGGATGGGTGTGATCAGAGAAGAGGTCATGGAATGTGTGGCTGTGATTTGGCTTGGGGGGGAGGGGGGTGTAGCGGGAGGGTGGTGGAGAGAGGATAGGATTGGGCGGCGGAGGGTGGGCCGGACGGGGAATCCTTCGGCTGTACTGCGGTCATGTGTCTTTGGGACATTGAAACTAAGGGGATTAAAGTGTAAAAGAGTTTGTAGGACCGTGGCGGGGCCGGAACTGGCTTCGTGCAGGAATGGTTTCTTTTTGTTTTTGGGCTCTCTTTTGGCAGCAATGTAATGTAGCAGCGTTCTTAGTGTTTCGTGGTTTATTTACTCAACCGACGGCAAAGGGAAGATTCGGCTTTATGACTTGCTTTTTGGCTCTCCCTCTTTTGCTGAACCACTGTGCTAAAAATCTTCTATAGATTGGCTATTATTAATTACTGATAATGAACAAATATGATCTAATTACATATGTATGATGCCTATCATCGATATTGATATATAATTCATGTTGTTTGTGTTTATGCCCATCTTTTATTGGGTGTAAGGTTTAAGTGAGTCAGATTGATCCGTGATCTAATCTGTATTTAAAAAACTCATGAATAAAGTTAGGTTTGAAAATTAGATTCAATTTAAATTTTAGATCATATCATAATCTTATATCTTTTTGATACAATCCAATCCGGATCTGATTTGATTTGACTATAAATATTAATTATATAAATATTTTTTTTATTTTAATTATTTTTATTAATTCATTGAATGAACTTCTATTTAAATTAATTCTCCTATTTCATCTTAACAACTAAACCACTTCTCATTTTTTTTCTCTTAATTATATCAAAATATTTCTATTTTATTATTTATTTTGATGAATTCTTATTTATAATATCTTTAAGTATATGAATAAATATTTTAAATATCATAATTTATAAACTTAAAAATAATTATTTACTTGGATAGAATTAAAAATTTTTGAATAAAAATTTAACTTTAAGTTGTTTCTTTTTAATCTTATTTAAATTTTTTTAATGGATCTATATTTGATTATCAATTATTAAATTTTATACTCAAATACAAGTACAATCCAATCAAATCCTATCTTGAATCATAAAATTTTAGATTGGACTTAAATAATATTTGACTTTGAATAAACTTGAATAATTTGTTGGGTCTAAATTTCTTTCTATATACTCAATTCAATTCAATTCGATTCAATTGGTGGGTCGGGTATAGATTCAAAATCATGATTTGGATATAAAATCAGGTTATATTAATATCAAGCATGTTTCAATCCGATCCGACTCATTTGCAGACGATTTTTATAGAATAAAATCTAATGGTTACTAATAATTGAAGGATTTATTAGGATTTCATTATAAATAGACTTTTTTTTTTTTTTTTCTCATCTGTATTTAGTTCTTTTTATTGAAAACATCATCTATTCGAGAAGTAATAAAACAAAGATATAAGTCATAGCATTCTCTGTAGCTTTTATATAAATCAAAAATAATACAAATAAATGTGATATTAAATTTTAATTATTACTTGATGTTATATAATTTAGTTATGCCTTCTTAAAAATCTTACGTGCTGCGCTTCTTTTTGGGTTGGGTGAAACGGTATCACTTTTACTGTAATATTATATGGTCAAGAAACTTGCAATTAAACTGCAGATGGACGGGCAGATCGATAGAAAGAGATACTATCTTTTATAATAAACAATGCTAAAAAGTTGATGAATCTCGGATTTCACATCACATTCTTAACAGAATGCGCTTTGCTGAAGGTTCACGTGGACCGCAAAGACATGCACAGCCTTTAAATGGGACTGTGAAGCATCCCTCTAACGATTCCATGTAGTATACCTCTGATGTTTATCCAATAACCGTCTGATAACTATTTATAAATTATAGATACCTCACTTTTGATGTCTATGTACGCTGTAAAAATATCCACCAATACCTCAAAATCTTGCGCTTTGAAAATTTAGAGGTATAGAAGTATTAAAATCACATACACAATTTTTCCTCCCTATCCAAGCATCCTGATAGCATCATATTGAATATAATTTATTTTTTTAAAAAAAAAAATTGGTCACCAGGTGCAATATGATAGAAGATAAAGTGCTCTAAAAAATTAAGAATTTAAATGAAACCTATAAGAACAAAAGCAAATATAAATTTTAAAATCTATAAACCGAAAGATAAACTAAGAAGCTAGAAGCTATCAAAGGATAACTAGAACATTAACATGCTTGCACCATTTGAAATCCACCTATCATCAAAGAAGAAGACGACATAACCAATCAATCCCTTCTGGAGCAAATACGATGAAAAACTATCGAAATCAAAAATTCATATGCCAACAAATGTATAGATGCTATCAGAGGCTGAAAACATCTCTCACATCATTATTGTCTATAGCTGAAAAATACGCCTAAGCTAACCTAATTTTGGATTAGTTCTTAAGCCAAGTTCGAAATTTTTCAGATTAAGCTTAGGTTTACAAAAGAAATGAACCCGTCCTGCCCTCCTTGGTGACCAAGAAATGAAGAAGGCATCTAGGAACCATGTGGAGCCTAGACATTTGAACCATGACACTCTCTTAAATCTGAATCCCCCATTAATTAAAGATTCCTATCTAAGCAAGGCAAAGTCTATTCGATTCGTTTCCAATCTTGATGATGGTTTAGGTGAGAAGTCTTCTATTGCGGAAAGATTCAAGGACCATCAAAGGAAGAAGTTAATCGGTGGAAGCAAAAATCATGGGCATCATATCTCCCCTCTTCCCTCTAAAGACATAGGCGACAAATTAGTTAAGGAAAAAAAGGGCAAAAATGGGAAGGATTCCCATGACATGGCTACCGATCAAAACAACCGAGCATGAAAAAGGTTAGCCTTATCTCCATGAATGTAGCCCAAGTTGACTCCAAGGTCCAGCCAGAGTGGCAACCATTTAACAATTTGAGAGCTAATGGAGTAAAGAAAAAGAGTAACCCACTCATCTAAATCGGATTCCAATGAATATTATGAGGGAAGGTAGTAGATTCGTGGGCAATGATGTGCCAACTAAGAACCGTAAAGCTAATAAATTGGCTATGTAGGACATCTTGGGTGCTAAATCTCGCTTTGAGATTAGAAAAAGTAATCTCCCAACTAAAGCACCTCCCAAGTGCTCGAAGAAAATTCTTGCCACCCCATCTGGACAATCTCCATGTTCCTTAGCTCTTGCCAACTTAATCAAAGCCTGATGAACAGTAGAACCTTTTCCATTCTTAGCTCTTGCAATTGATGTCTAGTGTTATTGAAGGATATGATCCAAGTGATTTCATGAATTTTGGTGAAGCAGGGAAATTTGATCGACCACTTGATAAAGAACCTGGACTACACTATACCAATAATGAAGAGGTTCATTTCTCTTATGTTGACGATGCTAAGGAAGTGGGCATTTTCTTCCCTACGGGAGAAAGCATTCTCTCCTTGTATCAAACCAAAGAGAGCTGCCCAATGGATAGTATGGATGAGGCAACAGTAACACCCCCTCTTATTCCTTCTTTATGATTATAATAGTTTGGAATTGTAGAGGAAAGGGCTTTTACCTCCACTATAAAGCAGATGCTTCTGTGACATAACTCAGATATGTGTGTTTTCTTGGAAACAAGATTATCTGGTGTTGTAGTTGATAGAGTTTATCACTGTCTGGGCTCTAAGTAGAGATGCAAGATCATTCCCTCACAAGGATTATCTGGAGGAATCATTGCTATTTGGAAGAGTGAACTCAATGAAGTTGACTTCTTTTCTAAATCTTATCAGGTACTGTATGGTTTGTTTACTACTGATCAGTCATCCACATGGTTTGTTGAGCTATGCAATGGAAATTGGTTAGGTTCCTTCTCGGATTATAGAGTTAAACATCTCCCTCGTGTGGCTTCGAATCACTGTCCTTAGTTGAGAATTTCATTCATCCCCTTTTTAGATTTGAAAATTTTTGGATGTGCCATAAGGAGTTTTGGAATGTGGTCAAGCAAGCTTGGATGACCTAGATACATTGTTCCCCTACTTACATAGTATACTGTAACCTAAGGCAAACCAAGTAGGCTCTTAGGAAGTGGAATAGAGAAGTAGGTAATATTTTTAAAAGACTAGAATCTCTTGAGAGGGATATTCTTGATTTGCAATTGAAGGAATCAGAAGGGTAATTAACTGCTTCTGACCTCAAATCATTTTTGTCAATGTGTTACTTCCTACTTCCTACCACAATCTCTTAGCTTAGCAAGAATTATTCTAGAAATCAAAAGCCAGAGTGTTTTGGATTCGTGAAGGTGATGGAAATACTACCGTTTTCACAAATCCACATTTATTCGACAAAAAAAGAACTGGAATATTTTCTATTAAAGATAGCGATGGAAATATAGTGGAGGATTCAATGGTCAGAGATGTTCTTCTAAAATTTTCAAAGGAAGGTGGCCATCCTCAGTGCCCTTCTACAGCACCACTCTTCCCCATATCCCTGATCAGTTGGGGCATAATGATCATCAAGTGCTAATTACTCTAGTTATTGATATAGAAATTGAAGCAACTGTACGAAGTCTGGGCACAGATAAGGCTCCCGATCCAAATGGTTTTCCACCAACTTTCTTTAAAAATTATTGACAAATTATTGAGTTTGATGGGTGTACTACTGTTAAACATTTCTTCGGTACTTTTGTCATGCTAATATCATAGAAATCTACCTTTGTTACTCTCATTCCTAAGATCGATACTCTCTCTGAGGCTAAAAATTGCAGAGCAATCAGTTTATGCAATATAATTCATATGTTGGTGATGAAGATCTTGGCTAATAGGATGAAACTTCTATTAGATAAGATTATTTATGAAGAGAGAGATGCTTTCATTCTCAATTAATCTTAGATAATAAATTCATCGCTCAGGAGGCCATCTATTCCCTTTACAAAGCTCCAAAAACCTATGCTTTGATAGCCTTGAAGCTAGATATGGAATGGGCATGTGACCATATTCAATTAATCTTTGGCTTGTATCAAAAAATTTTCATTTGCAATTTTGATTAATAGTTCTTCTTTTCCTTGATTCAGTTCATCTATGGGATTAATGCAGGGCTGCCCATTGTCCCCTTATCTATATATCTTATGTACGAACATGCTTTCCCAAGCTTTGAATGCAAAATATCAACGAAAAATCTTTATGGTTATAGACCAAGAAGGGGCTAGGTCATAATTTTCTCATCTCATATTTGCGGATGATTGTTTAATTTTTACTAAAACTAGGGCTAAGGATATATATACACACACATATATATGGTTGTGGAGGCACCTGATCATCTTGAAATAGTTGATTTCCTACCTATGAAGAATATGATTGAGAATAATCGATTAATAGCTTAGAAATGGAGGTACTTATCTACGGCAAGCTATCTAACTCTTATAAAATCTGTGCTTACACCTTCTCCAATTCATCTACTTTCAAATGTATCTTCATCTAAATAGTTTCTTGATTGGTTGGACTATATGTTGTGAGCTTTCTTATGGGGACATGATTTTAAAGCTAGAGGTTTACATCTAATTAGTTGGGATAAAATTTGTCAAAGCAAGCTGAATGGGGGTCCAATCTTCAATTTATACAAGTGGCATAAGGCTTTGCTTAATAAAGCAGCTAGTAGAGTGGCAATGCAACCCCATTGTTTATAGAGTAAAGTTACATATCTGAAGTATAAATTTGATGAGAACTAGGATTGATATACTGTGCCCTTCAAATCCTCAGCAATCTGGAATACAATTTTAAAGAATAGTTGAATGGCATTATCTTAATTTATGTTGGTACCTACAATGGGAGAAGTTAAAAAGGACAAATTATATTGGGGACCTCTTATAGAAGCAAGGTTAAAGTATCTTAAGCATACAAGATATCGAATTCAGAGACTCTAGAGGATAACTCTCATTTATATAAATAAATCTAGCAGGTGAACACTCATTCAAGAATTCATTTGTTGCTATTGCGATGGATTCATAATAGCCTATGGTAGCTAAATCGTTGTATCGAAGGAATTTATCTCATTTTGAATGTTGGAGATGTGAGATAGACATTGAGTCCCTTCAACATTGTTTTTTCTCCTATCCCAAAGTTATAGATATGTGGAGCTCCTTTATGCATTACAATAAATGGGCAATTGACATCATTGATTATCACTCAACAGTGAAGTTTCTTTTCGTATCTTCTCTTGCCTCCAATGATCTTAGAAAATAATTTAAGATAGCTTATCTTTTATTGATGATTTGGAATAAGAGAAATGCAAAGTTATTTTCAAAGAAAAATTACTCAACTCATGATCATCATTGATCGATGAAATATTTAGTGGAGAAATTTTTAAATTTATCATCAGCTCTATTGAAACCAATTGGGAGTACTGATATGTAGGGAGTCCTCTATAGCGGTAATTTGCTGCATTCTTACTCCCACCTTGTTATTTGGACTCCTCCATAACTAGGTACTCTCAAAATTAATTTTGATAAAGCTTTCAAAGGAAATGAAAGGTTGGTGCAAGCTATATGATTTAGATCATAAATGTCATATACTATATGTCGGTGTATATCCTCTAATTAATGACTCAGTTCCTGTCACCAAATTGATTGCTGCTTGAACTAGTATCAAATCAGCATTGAAGACATTTAGAGTGAAAGACTATAGATTGAATTATAAAAGTGATTGCAACTATTCTTATATTTGAGATATTGATAGAATATGAATGAGATTAGAAGCTCTCCAAGTTTCTGATATATTCAGAGAAAAAAAAAATCAGGTTTTACACTATTTGGCAGGCATGGCTTATGATATTGAGAAATCTACTTGTTGGCTGGTTGATTTTTCACCTTCTATCAATATTATAATCCTCTCTTCTACTTGGGAGAAACCCAAGATTCCACTTGGGGAGATGATCCTCTCCTGTTGTCAACCCTAAATAAATAAATAAAAAAAAAGGCTCACTTGAAAAAACTAAGCTAAGAGAAGTTGAGGAGCGTAGATGTTGAGTGCAGAAGCCAATAGTTGACTAGGAGTATCTTATAGGAGAGGGAAGGGCAAATAAGCTCCCTTCCCTCATCTTATATAGCTCTCAGAGAAAGGCTTTGCAGGAAATTTTTCACTCGACTACTCCGTACTGAACTGCCATGTGGCACTCCTTTACTTGATAACTGAACTACCATCTATTATGAGGCCGCCAAATTAAATACTCCACTTAGCAATAAAGAGATAAAATAATTGACTTAACTTTTAAGACAATTTATTATGGTGACTCATTATGGTGGCTCGACATTCCGTGATAATTATTAATGGCACAGAACTCAAGATAACATATCAAATTATCCTGTCTTGCACCAAAATTTATGCCATAACTCATACTTCAAGATTTTTGCTAGATAAGTTGTTTTACTCCTTTTGCCCCAAAATGTCAATCTGGGCCGAGCTATATATCACGAATAAGATAGTTGCTTGTAAGGCTAACCTGCCAGTTTTCAGCAGTCACTCCAAACAAGTTCAAAGCCAGATCAAGGTGGGTGATGAGTCTTTTCTAAACCCAAATGCTATCTTAAAGAAGGTTTGACCTAGAGAATTGATTCCTCTTCCAAAGTCATGTATGAACAACAACTACGAATCAACAAGATCGTGGCTAACCAACATCCACGAGTTATCAAGCTTAGCTGCACCTCTTCAAGTTGATCAAACCAACCAATGCCCATACCATTAGGTTTAGTTTGACAATGAAATATTTAGTTGCTTGGTCACATAGGGAAAAGATAAATAAACCTAAGATAGATTAGCCGTACAAAAAATTGAGCTACTTTCATAATTTGAACATGAATTAAGTTGAACCCATGAAAGTAGGGGACAAATGATGTCTAATTTGGCTGACTAATCCTATGGCGACATCCTTTAGGATCAAGATTATCAGAGTTATCCAATTCAAGAGTCTAGTTCTAAAACTCCTCTAGATATTTATAAAAGCAGCCTAATCTCTCCTAGTAAAAATGTTTTCACTTGCTCTTTGTTAAGGTCTTAGGTAGCTTGTTCAAGAGCCTTACGATTTTCCTTGTCTACTTTCGTTTAACTTGAAAATTGAAGGATTTTATTTGAAAGAAAACTATAGAACCCCTTACATTGTCTTTTTTTTCTTATAGTAAGATGAATAGTTTGATTGAAAAGTACTCTACCATATATGTAAAGACGCATCTTATCTATTGGCATGCAAAATTCAATTTTGAATATCAGCAATTTTTATCATTTCTTTTACTCAATCTCTCTCTTACTCTCTTTCCTTCTTTTTAACATGTTTTATTTTATCTCTTTCCTTTTCGTTATCCTTTCTCTTATCTTTTCTCTTTTTTCTCTTCTACTTAATCTTTCTCTCATCCTTATCTTTTTTTTTCTTTTTTTATCTCTCTTTATGTATATATATATATATATCAATTTGTATCATTTTCTCCTCTTTTCTCTCTCTTTTTTCATGGTTTTTTTTTTTTTTGCCCCTCTCTCTACTGTTTAATCTCTTTCTTTTCCCACTCTCTTCTCTCTTCGCACTCCCTCTTGGCTTTTTCCTTTGCATTTTCTCCCTATCTCCACTATTCCTCTCTCCCCTTATCTCACCTAACGAGCAACTTTTATTCTATTCATGAAGTACAATTTTTATTCTATTCATAAAGTACAGAGGTGAAGCCTATCATGATAGAACGTGTCTAGGATGATGATGAGGCGTTAACCAAACAACTTTTCCAACAGCAGAGCCTATAGGTATGATCACGCAAACTCTGGGCGGGCTTGAGGGTTACATGGGGTGTAAGAATAAAAATAAATATTTAATTTCATATTAATAATATACTAACTTAAAAAATATAAAATAATTATATAAAATTTAAAAATAATAAATTTTAATTTTTTTGAAAAAATTTTAAAATTATCACAGATGACATTAGTATGGAGTTAGTTTATGATTTATATAAACTAAAAAATATTTTAAATTTATATATGAATTTAAATAAATATTTTTAATTTAATGAAAAGAATTTTAGTTATTTATATAAAATTAAAGAATTCAAATAATTATTGACTCACCTCTTACGGACCTGAGTTATCATGGCATGACATCAATTTGGACCTAACATTCAGGACTTTTTTGATTTATAAGAAGTGATTTTCAGATAGAAATAAGATGTTTGAAAATTAGATTTTCAGGTATAAAATGTCTAAACTATCACGTTTGGTTGACCATGAAAAATAGGTATTTTTTTAGGAAATAATGAAGCTGTCATATTTGATTGAACAGTTTCTTTTACAGAAAGTAGTGCAGAATACCAATTAGATCCTTAAGAGAAAAGAAGAAAAAAAATAGAAATAGGATATTTATTCAAGTCCCTAAACTTGGATCGAATCATCGCAACGCCATCTTTTGGTAAATAAAAAAAATATATAGAAAAATCTTCAAACCATCTTAAAAATAGAAAAAAAAAAGTAGCGAAATCATAATAGGATGCAATCCTGAGATTTCTGCAACTCTCTAAAGAAACATGCCCCAAAAAAAGACAACAAAAAAAAAAAAAATGCAGGATCAAAAACCAAATTGACACAATAACAAGTATCAATTTATAGAAAAGACCTTTCGTCCATTGATTTGAAAAAATGATATACGATGGGAAAGAAAGGTATGTTGGGAAGAAAAAGTAAATACGCTGTGGTAGAAAAATAAATCGCACGATACCGATAAAATTTTATTTTGTATAAAATATAGGAATTCAAATTATTTGAAAACAAAAAATTTTTATGAATGAATTCTAAAAATATAAACTAAATATTTTAATTTATAAAAAATAAAATTTTACGATCATTTTAATCACGAACCAAACAAGGCCCCAGAGAAATTCCCTTTGGGAAAGGAATGCATGATGTACAGCTTGATGAACCACTCTCGTTAAATCAGCCAAGGCCGCACGTTGAATGTTTGAACTGTCTGATGGGACTCGCCACCACTGAATGAATAGACGCGATGCAAGCAAAAACCATGTGCCTGGACCTTAACATTATTTTGAACATCTAGCGCTGGCCGCCTGCAGTACAAAATTGCGCTACTCTCAAGCTTGTGCTTCGCCGCTAAAATGAATCACAGCGGTGATTGAACAAGATAGTAGATCATGATAAAAGATTAGGATGATCAAATCAAGCCCAATTATTAATTCTCGAAACGAATCTGAATGGATTCGAGCTCCATTGGTTGTTTGAGACTTTCTTTTGTCACTATTTTATTATTTCTGAATGGAAATCAGAAAATATAGTAAAAAAAATGTTCAAAATAATCATTTACCAGGCTGAATAATTGGCCATTAAAGTGGGCCGGGCCTGGTCCTGCAGTTAAATATGCTGCCGTCGTGGGATGCATGCCGGATGCCGGAGGTTGCTAATTGATAAACACACACCTAATTTTCAAACACGCACTTCCTTTGCATTTTTCCCTAACATACAAACAATTTGGGGATATATTAATTTATGATGAGAGGAGATTTAGCGCTAGGGATATTGTTAAAAAATAAATCTTTCCAAAATACCATATTTATGAAGCAATAAAACTATGCAAAAATAATAATAGAATAAGAGTAAACAAAATAAAAACACACAAATTTACATGGTTCATCTAATATGGGCTACGTCCATGAAACTGCTGCAGATATTCACAATAAGAAGAAAAATGGTTACAAGTATTTACAACACTCAACACTCAGAATCTCACAACCCTAATTCCTAGTATACCCAAAAGAATTACGTTTTTCTCAAACTTTTAAGAGAATCTCACTATCTTTTAAAATATTCAAAGAGCTACACCATTCTTTAATTTCTGAACTTTGGGAAAGAAAAAAATAATAGGAGAAAGGGCCTTTTTATATAGGTTCCACAGGCACTCCCCTATTAACCCACCATATAATTGACTTTTCTAATAAATCACGCTGCAAATATGTAATACCATATATATGCTTGTACCTTAATTCTCTCACATGTAATTGCTTAAAATGGTATACATAGATCAATCGTATCCTTGCATATTGATTTATTTTACCAATTAACTATATGATTTTTTTGAATTTCGTACGCGGATCATCAAGATTCACGAAATTATGCCAACAAACTGATACCATATTATAGTAATTTATTTTACCAATTAAACATATAATTTTTTTAAATTTTATATGTGGAACATCAAAATTCATAAAATTATGCTTACAGAGGTGGACCATCATGCAAAACTCATGGCCACCACTCTAGGGCTTGGAATCAGTATAGATGATCAGATGCATCCTAGTTCACAGCTAGCAGCAAAAACTGGTGGTTGCCGGCCACATCGCATCCCTTTCACCGTACCGTACTCGAGTTGAGGTGTAGGGCAGACATTTTTGCGTGCATGAATTGGCCAGGACAGCCTCCTAACCACGTAATCAAAAGCGACGACAGCAAGAGTTATCCATCACATGATTTTAGATGCACCCAATTTGCGTACTCTTTCTTAGGGCCCTGCACGCCTAGCAATTTGGGAAGCTCTTTGACGTTTATATCTAGAAGGGCTAACACAAAGCTATTATAGAGGCACATGAAGAAGGATGGTAGCGAGAACCATTTGCGGTGGACACACATCAAATGTACAGACACATGTAATCATGTCGCCAATTGCGTGCATTGACCTCCTATTGATGCCGCTCCTTCATGCTAAATTCATCATCATTATAGCTTTACATATCATCCATTTCTAAGGCATGTCCTACTGTTATTCATGGGCTGACGTGTTTAGTTTTAAGCGAAAGTATGCTTTTTGATATTCAAATTTTCAATCAAAATTTATTTTGATTTTTAATTTTTTATATTTTAAAAATATTACATTCACACGATGAAAGCTAAAATTGATGAAGCAGCTAATGAATCACTTTATCGATCAATTCATATGTTCAGATAAAAATAATATATTAGTTATCTCATCAATTTTAATTAATCTAATATAATAAAATCTTAAGAATGTAAAATTCTTAAAACATAAGATTTAAATGATAATAATTAAAAATTTAAGAGCCAAAATGAAAGTTTGAGGATTAGTAAGTATATTTTAGCCATAGTTTAAACTATAATTTCAAGGAATTCAGGTAAAGCAAGTCTAATTCCAAAATATACGTTTTGTATATTTACACATAGCCTTTTAATGAAGAACTCAAGAACCCAAATTCATAAAATGAGATTGCGTATAAATATAATATGAATGACAAGCACGGGGTGCAAACTAAATGTGCTGCCATGTTTGTCGTCCTAAACTGATCCAATTTTACTTCACTTTGCCAAATGTCACGTAACATCAGTGTTGCTTTGGGACTCATGAGGTCCCGAGCTGGCACTCTCAACCCGTTGTTGGCTGTCAATGGGCCCGACCGCCTTAATTGGGTGGAAAGCCTGTTTATTGTTTTTGCGTCCTTTTTTTAAATGAAAAAATTTCCAGCTTAACAAAAAGATCATGGAGACCAGCTCAGGCTTGAAGATTGGGTCTGCATGTAAGATTTTTGTCAAATTGAACCTGGATAAAGTCGAGTCGGGCCTGGCCGACCAATTAATTAAAACATAAACCATGAGTATATTGTGAATATTTCAGCCAAGCCCGACTTTGTTTGATTCATCCCCATGTATAGCATCAAACATCTGGTTGTGGGAACAAACAAAAAGGGCCTAAAACATCGCCAAAAACTCAAAAGATTTTGTGCAGTGCGCACATTGGGCATCCAACCCAATTCCATCGTCCACATAAACGTATCTTTGGTGCCCCATCAAAGGTACGGGCTCCATTGCTTCTCCCAAGACGCCAAGATAGCTTAGGTTGCATGCCCGCATGAATGCACTATTTGCAAGCATCTAACATGTATGCTCATGCCCGCTCGTATCTCGATTCGTGGTTCACGCCTACTCTGATAACCAACACATGGAAGTTTCTATGCATGGCTGCTCGTTCTAGACATGCATGCCCGCCCCATGTTTGGTATGAGTTATCAATAAGAAAGTGCCAGAACTTAAATATTATTGGAACGGTCCAGATTATATCATAAAAGACAACTTCCTCTCCAACCCCACCAACTTCTGCATCACGGACAGCATACCCGACAAAAGATGCCCAATTCAATACATATCTTCGAACCCGGTCCCCACACAAGGCCACAACCTTAGTCCCACTCGCCACCCCAGATCAACGGCTCTGATCTGGCGGTGCTCTGACCGTGGTTCCATTATGCAAAAGGCTCCAAATCACGCTAAAATGTAGGCGAGCGGATCCCGATCCCCCATTACCCCAATAAATGTCTCACTCTCTCTCTCTCTCTCTCTCTCTCGTCCAGGCCAACCCCACGTCGAGCGCCCGTTTCGATAAATCTCCGATAGCGAGAGGAGGAGGGTAAAGGGGTGAAGTAGCGCAAGATGGAGGCGTTCAAGGGGGGGCTGAAGGGGTCCTGGAAGCGGAGGGCGTACCAGAGACTGGGCGGCGGCGGCGGCGGGAGGCGGCGAAGCCGGGCGGAGCTGGGCGGCGGGAGGCGGCGGCGATTCTGGCGGATCCGTATCGCGCCAAAGCTGAGGTTCCTGGCCCGGGCGGCGTCACCGAAGCGGTTCCTCGCGCGGATACGGGACGCCTACGTGCGGATGATGCTGTCATTCGCCTCCTCCGGGGCGATCGCCGCCGGGTACGCGGGGTACGGCGGCGCGGCCGTGGCCGGGTTTGGGCGGCCGCAGCTCAAGGAGTACGATGAGAAGATGATCGTCGAGATCTATAAGTCGCTGGTGGCGCAGGGCCAGCTGATCGCCGCCGCCTCCGCCGCCGGAGGAGACGCCGGTCGGACGGGCCAGATCGGTTTCCGTCGGTAGGTAGTGGTTCTACTGATGGATTCCCTGCTTTATTTTTAACGAGGGTAAGTTACCGTATTTTGATTTTTTTTCTATCATTGTGCTTAAATAAAATCTGTTTCCGTAGCTTGGTGTTTATTTACACACTCGCCGAGGTTTTTATAACGTGGGGGAGTTGATTGGCTTTTTTTTTTTTTTTTTTTTTCTTATCTAATTCAACAACCGTATATTCATCGATTTATTAGATGGGAGTAGATAATTAGGCGAGAGTAATTAATTAACCGTTGAGGGTATTCTTGATAATCTGTGCCTGTGTTGAGCTGTTCTGCATCTTTGCGGAGCTCCGGTTGGAGTACCGACCAACAGAGGTGGATGGATTAGAGAATCTTTGCGGAGTTCCGGTTGGAGTACCGACCAACAGAGATGGATGGATTAGAGAATGATAAAGAGCTCCTTCTTTTCCGAAACGGATTATGACCTTGTAGTCGACTCTTTTGTTTTGGTATGACAATAATTAACAATAACATAGACGTTACATGAGCAACATGTTAATGCTTGAAATCTTTTTCGTTAGGAAAACGGCCATAATTAGAGATTCTTAAGATTTTTTTTTTTTAAAAAAATGATTGTCGTTTAGCTGGTGCTTCAAGAGGGTCAATGGCGCAGAGAACTTCCCGGCGCAAGCTGTATTTTAATCACATGAAAAGGGGCCATCCGCGAGGTATGGGAAAAAGCTTTCGTGGGTTAGAAGATTGTTTACAATTTTTTCTTTAAAAAAACATCCATGGACAATAAATTAAATAAAATATTTTTTAATTCAAAATTTTCTATATATTATAATACTATAATTCAAAATATATTACATTTAACTATTATTATACTCTAATATTATAATATTATAGCACAATTATATTATAATAATTATAATAATATTATAATTATAAAATTATAATAAAAATAAAATTATATTATATTATTAGTATATAAATTTATAATATTAAATTATATTATATTTATATAAGGGATCATTTGGTTAGAATAAGATAGGGGTAAAAAATTTTTTTACTTTTACTTTTTCACATGTTGTTGGAAGGGAAAAAAAAGAAATGTGAGTTTGACGCACTTTTTCTCTTCCATCGAAAAATATGGTATTTATTTTCTTAAATTTTTTTCCCAGAATATTAAAATTATCTCTCATTTTTTTATTTTTCTTTCATTTCTACTTAATTTTCATATCATCTTTATTTTGAAGATATTTAGTCAAATTAATATTTTTTTTCATGCAATTTTATTCTCAATCAAATTCAGAAAATTATTTTCAAAGCTATATTTTTATACAGTAAAATTTATTTTTTTCTGTAAAATTTTTTTGTAAAAAAATGAGTAAAAAAATCTTTTCTTTAGATTTTTTTTTTCAGCAAAATACTAAAGGAGCCATGAAAGTAATCTTGAAGCTTTTATTTTCTACTTAATAACTATAACTGAATTTGACTAGTTTAAGCCAGCCAACTTGCATTTATCTTTAAAGATATATATATGATATTTTTTTTATTTACTTTCAAGACAATAGATGGCAAAATAAATACTTACATTTATCTCTATAGGTGTGTGTCTATATATATATATATATATATTATTTTCTATTTACTTTCTGGAAAGTAGATGGCTAAACAAATGAGTCTTTTGGCAAAGTGTAAGCTTGTTTTATTATGAAAAACTAATAGTATTTTATAGATTTTTTGCCTGCAAGATAGAAGATAAGATTTTATATTGAAATCTAAATAAAAAATTAAAGGATTGTGTTTTTCAAATTTGCAAACATAAACTAGGCATGAAAAATATCTTTCAATTGTTTTTTATTTTTTAAAAAATAAAATAGTATTTACTTTATATTTTTTATTATCATACTTTCATTATTCATCATCACCTTTATCATTAACTACTCTTCATCATCCATCGTTACTATCGCTATGATCATTATTATTATAACGATACAACAGTCATCTATTATGATCATAATTTTATTATTTACTATTAGTGTTATCCTTCATCACCATCATAACCCACTACTTATCATCAGTATTTGGCTACCATCATCACTATACTTTAATCATATAACATTATACTTTTATTATTTTCTTTTATATTCTAACTATACGGTAACCTTCATCATATATGTATCACCCATTACCATAGTTTCATCATTCATCATTTTTTTTTTAATTTTAAAATTATAAAATATTATTTAATTTTTAACAAATGAATATGTACGAAAAAAGAAATTTTGAAAGCGTAGATGAAACCTAAAGGACACATAAT
The DNA here is from genome assembly GCA_017589505.3 of Metroxylon sagu. NCBI lineage: Eukaryota > Viridiplantae > Streptophyta > Magnoliopsida > Arecales > Arecaceae > Metroxylon > Metroxylon sagu. The sequence goes on from JACVBY030000663.1 coordinate 3,109,385, forward strand.
GAAAAATTGATTTTCACAGCTAAATAGGTTTTATTTATTTTTTATTTTTTTTCTATGAGTAATCGAATGCATCAAAACTATTTTCTTTTGAGGTGTCGACTTCCTTCGAATCCAATTTCTACGCGTTTGTCTCGCTATCTTCTCACCGTCTTGTTCGTGCTCACGTGTAAGACGAAGACGGGAGAATGCTGTGGCTCCCGAGAACAAGAGTGGCACAGCGCGAGAGGCCATTTGATGCGACCCGTTGCCGGCAAAGGAAAAAGTGGGAAAGACGCGAAGCGCAGGGATTCGCGTGACAAACACGTGCTTGAGAACAAGCCGGACCGTTGCTTCACGAGCTCCCTACGGAGCCGCTGGGCTCATGAATCGTCGCAGCCTCCCCGTTAGCCATATCATCCGTTGAACGGTGCCATGGTTACAAAAAGTACTTCAAGATGTACCCTAACCACCGGGCCCTGGCCAGCAGCGGCTCATGTGAATCACGAGCGCCTAGCTGTCACAGGTGAGATGCGACGTCATTGTTCTGGATGCGAACGCAGCACGTGCCATCGATCGCAGCAGCCCTCCGTGCCAAATGCGTGGAGCTCGTGAGCACCGCACTCCTACGCTTATTACAGGCCTTAGGGGCGATTGATGTGAGAGTAGTCAAATCCTCTTCCTAATTTTTCTCGCTTTGAAATGAAACCTTAATTTTTAACTTTTTATTTTTAAAATTAAAAATAAATAAAATTTTTAAAAATAATTTATTATATTATAAATATTAAAATTTTAGATATCAATTAATTTATCCAAAAATGTATATAAAGATATTCAATCTAAATAGCCTCTTAAAAGCCTATTGCAAGCCGCATTCTATCAGTTAATGAAAATTTAGATAACTGAAAATATTTAAGGACTACCCTCTTAATTTACCTTTAAAAAGTCTTTTCAATCAAAATAATAAATAAATAAAAAACTTTGATAGTTTAACTTACTCTACGAGCGTTCATATGCCCATTTAGGCTTATGTCACGTGCATAAGACCTTGAACCAATTTTTCGTAAAATTTTAGGCCTTATGTGACCCTGGACACTTTTATCCGATGAACCCTTTTCTCAGCAATGCATAAAAATTTTTATTGAATTCCTCAAGCATTTATATATAGATGATCCATCTCAGGTTCTTTCCTTGCAAATACATTGCATTATTGGCCTCAAACACTTGGCGAATGGGGCTATTTATACTAATGCGGTGGATAGCTCCTCTCAACCGTTGAGAACTATAGGAAACAACTGCAAATTGTATGGTTTAAGTTTGGACAATAGAAATTATAAGCAACTGCAATAGGATGGTTTGTGAAACTCACAAAACTCTTTTAGTAGTTCAATTGCCTTGTTCGCTTGTATATTGAGTACACCATACTCATGCTTATGCCCTAGTGCATCTGTTTGTTTTCATGCCCACATCCCAACAATTTGTGACCCAAGTCTGCATAATAGCCTAAGGGTGCATTTGTTTGAGCCTAGCGTCCACACCCATTGGCCATTGGTACGCCTCTATCCATACCCATTGTTGCATCATGTTCGGCATATGCCTTCTTCCCATCATGGCCCAGCCATCTAAGCATCGGGCTAATTCCAAAGGCGCCTTGTTGCGGTATGACTCGCTAGCAGCATGTGCATGTCCAAATAGATTGGCACAAAAAGATACCAAGCCACGCCTACCCAGAGACCATTCGTTTGCCAAAGGACCTTGACTAGCACTGATTTGCCATGCCAAGCCCAACACCGCAACCATGCCAGAGTTCGCGAGGCACTAGTTACTTAGGTTCTCTTAATGTCATGCCGGTTAGGGGCTTGATTTTTTTTTTTTTTTCAAAGTATGAAAGCGTTCTAATCGTACAATCGGCCTTGGTGCGCCGCGTACCCAAGTCAGCCTCATAGAGCCGGCCGCGCGCTATGCCTTTGGCGGCCTATAACGCTATCCGAATAGCGGGTAGTTGGGTGCAATGAGCTGGGGTATTATTTTACCTTCCCACGGATCAACCCTCGTATGCCCTACTACATATCCGTTGGGAAGGAGGCCCGAGGTACTACCAGTAGCCTCCATCTTGGGCCGCCCCTAGGTTGAGCACGATAGAGACCAAGCACACACACAAGCGCACAGTCTTGCGCATAAATATACCCATACAAACATAAACTAGGCAGATATGGAAAAATCTCAACCTTTATAGTTTGTACATAACTATAAGGAATCACAAAGCACTCATGCTAAAGCACTTACAAGAGAAACGCTCTCCGGGCCCTTTTTCTCTCTAGCCATGTGACCGGTTGCAAGAAGGCTCCTCGGCAACCTCGCTTGAACGCAGGAAGAGTCCTCAGCGCCAAGCGTCCACCTTCTTCCTCCTCGCACGGGTGAATGAACGAAGGCACTCCTCTTCTTCTAGGGATCAAGCCTCACGCCTGCTCCAGCATCCTCCTTAATGGCGATCTGGGTAGTCATTTATAGGCACGCGGCGTCCATCAACCCGCCACGCGTGCGCCTTGACCTGCGCCGTGAATCCCAGCGCGGATTTTGGGCTGGTGCGTGCGCCTGCGTGCACCACTAGCAGCCTGGGCGTGTGCTACGCTCGCCTGAGCATGTGCCATGCCCTGCCTGGGTGCGCGCCCGCAAATTGGGCACAATCTGCATGACTCATCCGCCGCCCATCTCGGCTGTCGGTTGGTCTCCCTTGTACGGCCCGGATGCGGCCTCCCCAATCCACGTTGTCCTGCGATGTGCGCTGCGAATCTCGGGCCGCCACGTTGGGCGTGCTTTACCAAATCTGGCTCGCGCTTGCGCGCGGATAAGGGCACGCGCTGTGATGCACACCGTGAATCTCGGAGCGACCGCGCCAGACGCGCTTGCCCGATCCGACGCGTGCCTGCGCCGCTCTGCCGCGTGCGCCTGGCGCCACCTGCACCATGCCTGCGCGCACTCGCCGCTGCTGCCTCCTGAATCTTCTGGCCAACCTCGCCCTGCTCCTTCAGGCGAGGCTTGTGCCGGGGCGGTGCGTTGCCGTCCGTGCCTGGAGTTTTATCTTGGCCCTGCCTCGACTCGTGGCTCGTGCATGGAAACCCACCAGCGCATGCCTTTCGCTCGGCCACGCCTTGGCCTATGCATAGATGCCCAACCTTGCGCGCCACTTGGCCATCGGTCTACATCGTCGTGCTCGGCTCTTGCGCGCCTTGCATTGGCCAGTCTGCGCACACCCTGCCGCGCAGTCTGTTTTTCGGCCTGATAGATCCTCGGTTGCCTGCTTTGCCCGTGTCTGTGCCTTTCTACACCGCGGGCTGCGCCATGACCTTGCCCTGACCATGCGCTGCTATTGAGTGTTTGATAAACCACTCCTACCTGAAGAGCTCAATATCCTTGATGAGAGGTTTGAAAGATATGCTTGGACTTAATCGTGAAACTGCCACAATGTATCCTCCTCTTTTGGCATCTCTACCATTTCTTCTGTATCCTTCTCGATAAGAGTAGTAAGGTAGGAGCTTTGGCCCTTCTTGCATAGGCCAACTACTTTGCAAAGACAATTTCCACTTTGTGTTCGCTAATAGCATCCAAATTTGTACCTTGCCCAACAACAAAGTAAGGTTTCTTCTCATCGTTGATGGGTAGTCCACATAAATGTAGAAAAATGGCAACTTTAGTAAAAATGAAAAAGCCATCGCTGAGTATGACGTTGCAGTCGTCAATGGGCACCACCATCAAGTCTATATGACCATCCCATGCATCGACGACCACTTCGACGCTAAAGGCAATGCCCTTCATAGCCTATGCTTGGGAATTCATAGCTTTGATTTGGCTAGTGTTGCAACACACTCAAACCTAAGGTACCAACGATCTTTTCGACGACAAAACTATGAGTGACGCTAGTGTCCACCATAGCCAGCACATGATCCTATTGATTCCGCTCTGGACAAACATCAATTTGGGTTGTTCCCTTGTTTTCTTAGCTTGGAGGGCACCAAGCTGTTGGATTGGTGCTACTCTTTCTCTGTCTTCTGGATCTGACTCACCTCTGCCATTGTTCTCCACAATAATGGCGTTGAGTTTGGCACGATTGGGACAATTCGTGGCAAAATGAGGACTGTTCCAAATAAAACAACTAGGATGAGGGTTGGCTTTATTCCTCTTCTAATGGGAGTTCTCTAACTTAGCCTTTTCTTTGTTGCTGTCTTCGATCTCTTCATCAGCATCCTCATTTTTGTCCGTTTTCTGCCCTTTCTCACCGAATTGAACCGTATGAGTTGAAGCACCCTCATTAGGCTTATTGATATTAAGATCCATCAAGCCATCTACAGCAACTAATGTAGCAGAAAGTTTCTAACACCTTGCCTCTGTAACTCCAACTGAGTCCATGGTTGGAGACTTTATTGGAAGTTAAATAATTTGTCAATTTTTGACATGCCTTTGATTTCCAACATAAGAGAGCTATATTCTTTCACATAATCTCTCACCAAACCAATTTGTCTTAATCTTTTCAAAGCATCCCTTGCATCCTAAGACATGTTGTAAGGGAGGTACTGATCCTTTAATTATGGTTTCAAGGCTTTCCAAAGTTTCAATCTTGAATCGGACGGTGTAGTCCGATCTGGTCCTCCACCAAAGTTTCATATCACTCGCAAGATATATACAATTGGTGGAAACTTTTTCTTTTTGGGCACCCTGGTAACTTTAAAATATTGCTCCATGTCTCAAAGAAAAATTTTCAACTCCTTGTGCCACTAAAGAGCATTAGGTTAGGGACTTTCATTTTTCACCGCACCATTGCTTCGAGAATTATGCTGGAAAGATGCTTTGATGAGCTTGATATCAAACATCACCTTATTAATTTGATGGTGGGCTACTTCCATAGAGTCATGTAGCAAGGACGTCCCCACCACCAAACTTTCAACATACGCGCATAATGAATCATGTTGGTTGTTCTTAGGCGTCCTGACAAGTACCTCAAATCAGGGGATCCTTTCTCTTAGTGCCTCCATATTGTTGCTTCCAATAGGTAGAGCATCAATAGAGCTGAGCTCTATAAAAGAAAATTAGAGCGTCGCTTCATAAAAGATTTAAAGCTCTATTTCATTGAAAATTTGAAGCCTTACTTTTATATCTACTTAAGGCTAAAACTCAAAAAGAAAAAATAAATATGAAGATAAAAAAAGATTTGAAGGAGGACAATATGCATGAACGAAGGCTCTCCACTCAACCGATAAAAAAGCTATAAACTTGATGAGAAATATCATGCAATCGGGCTCTAATACTAGCTATCATAGGGCCAAGACTTTGAGACAATTTTTCGTAAAGTCTTAGGTCTTGTGTGACAATGGACATCTTTGCCCAGTTAGCTTTTTTCTTTGGTAATGTATAGAAGTTTGAAGATAAAGAATAACTCTTCTTCGAATTTCTCAAACAGTTACATATATATGACCCACCCCAACGTCTTTCCTTATAAGTACATTTGCATTGTCTACCTCAAAAGGCTTGGCAAATGGGGCTATTTATACTAATGTAGTGGACAGCTCTCCCAATAGCTGAAAACTATCCGAAACTATTGCAAACCATACGACTTAAGTCTGGATAATAAAAATCGTAAGAAAACTATAGTAGAATGGCTCGCAAAATCCCCAAAAACTTCTTTGGCAGTTCAACTGTCTTTCCTCCTTGGACATTGGGCTCACCACACTTGTGCCTGTGCACTCGTAGGTCTAGCGCATCTATTAGTTCCTGCACCCACATCCCAACGATTTGCGACCCATTGGCATGCCTCTATCTGCGCCCATTATCACATCACGTTCGACATAAATTTGCTCATGCTTTGTTTGCATCATGGCCTAACTGTCTGAGCTTTTAGCCAATTCTAAAGGCACCTTGTTGCACTGTGGCTTACTAGCAGCCATGTGCATGTTCGAATACATTGGCACTGCAACGTACCAAGTCATGCCAATCCAAAGATCATCCATCTGCAAAAGGGTCTCAATTGGCACCAATATGGTCGCATCAAGCCCATACCTCAGCCATGTTAAGGTTCTTGAGGCATCAGTTGCTTAGGTCCTCTTACTATCCTAATGAAACATACATTTGATCAAAGCCCATCCTGGGGTTTCGAAGGATTGAGCAGCATTTCACCAATGGCCATGCCAAGCTTGCGCCAAGGACTGTGGAACGCTCGTATTTAGATTGTGCCAAAGGCTTTGGTCTCCTACTACTCCAGAGGGGCATCTGATCTAAAGCCCATTGCGAAGGTGAGGTTTGGGCAACATTGCAATGATGCTTACGGTCTTCCGACGGCCTTGAGCATACCAATGCAGCAGTCCGCTCATCCAGCAACAACCCGCGTGCACTGCGGCGGCGGCGGCGGCGGCGGCGGCGGCCTGTGCATCATTGCAGCCAGCCATGTGGCCAGCGTGTGCCGCAGCTTATGCCGTAAGGTGTCAACGGAGTTCACATGCGTTAACACCTTACGGCAGCTCGCATGCACCTTGTCACAGTCAACGTGCTTTCGTAGTTGGTGTGCGCGCTTCTAGAGATCGCACGCGGTTATGGTCAGATTTGCTATCGAGGGGTTGACAGCTTATTGCTTACTACTAGAGTAGCTAGCCAATCTAAATGAGGGCGACTAAAAACCGGCCTAAACCCAGCCTTACCTATCTCTAGTTGTCTGATCCAAATAATTAATCTAATAAAATTTAATTGACCAACAACTTGAGATTTCATTCGATCCTAGGATATTTCAAATAACATTTGCCTATCTAAACTCTAAATTTTAATCCAAGTAACTCTAAATTTTGTTCCAACCAAGCAGCTCTTCCTTTCATCTTGAAGTGGTTACTGAGAATATCTGTAATAGCATTGTGAATGAATCCAAGGAAGTGGATGGTTGCCCTACTTTCCCCACTCCCTATTCCCTGACGGTGATTTGAGGGTTGTTATTTTGTATAAAGATTAAAATTAGGGCTCGCATAGGATAGAAACGAGTATGACAACGATAGTAGGATGTGGAGATGTTTTCTTAGTATTTTAAATATAATAAAATATCTTCATGCAATTTTATTTATTTTAAATTTTTATTTTAGTTTTCTATTATTATTGTTTTTCAAATGGTTGGTTTTTTCCATGGATTTTTTTTTTTTCTATGGGTATTGTCATATATGCTCCCTTTTAAGGTGTCTTCTTATGCAGGCATATGTCAAAGGACAAGCCTTGAAATTAGGTAAATGAAGTAAAATATTGGGTTGCCATGTTACTACCACAACTAGTTGGCTATATTAGAAATATATAAATTTAAAGTTAAAAATCTTTTAATGAAAATTTAATAGAGTTTTGAAGATTGTTACTCGCAATAATAGAATGTTTCTCATGAATAGTTCTGTTTTTCTGCCCATTAACTTTTGTACATTCAAATTAGCTTTAATACCATTTGTAATGCTTTAAACTCATCTATTAGTTTAATTAATCTGTTAATAGATCGAATCCATGCAACTTTAAAAACTAAAGTTGAAGTTAATTAGTAGCAGATAAACTTGATTTATAAGCTTCTTTCTTCTGTTTTCATTCGATGCGAAATTATTTTGGATATTACATTAGCAAACTCAATATGAAGAAAAAATGATTAACACCTTGTAGAAAACATCTGATACACTACAAATCCAATAATATTTAGTTTTTATTTTATTTTTTATTTTGTTCATTTTGTTATTTCCAATAGGTTTATTAAGCTAAAGTTGGATAGATGAGTGCGATGGACTTTAGGATAGTGGGTTTCTCCACTTCGCTATCAATAGAGGCTTATTATTTTGCCTCACCTAAAAGTGCGCACGCCTAGTGCCCGACAGTATAAAATGGCAGACCAGGATGATAAACTTGTGAAACTTGTTATGGTTTATGAATTGAAGTAGTAAAATATGAATGGCAGGATGATAAACTTGTGAAACTTTGTATGGTTTATGAATTAAAGTAGTAAAACATGACAATTGATATGGGCTTTTTAACTTTCGGCACATAGATCTTAACTTTAATTAAGTGCAGGTCCATTGTATCATCTCTTAGTCCATCATTATCCTATTGACAAGAATTAGACCATCCCAAATCAGTCAATCTGAGAATAAACCCCACGGAGCTTATAGTTACCATTTATTTTGAGAAATGAGCATATGTCAAAAGTTCTACAAAATCGTTTCTCTGAAACTCTACCAAAATGGATTTTGTTTTGCAAGGACATGAGAGATTAACCTCAAGTGCACCCAATTTTTTAGTGAGAAAAAAGACTTGGCACAGCCCAAGCGAATAAGCATTCTCTAGTTTATTTGAAAATCTTGGAACTTATTTTTCACTGAAAAATATGATAATCTCAAGTCTAACATCATTCTATCATCAGAATTTCTTTTTGTTATGTTTTCATCATATAAAATTCTTTACCAATCACATTGATCAAGTGTTATTGTGTACAATTCATCAAACCATTTAGAAGGATAATATACATAACCACTTAATTGTTTTCATGCTTAGCAAGATTTTTTTTGAATCGGTAGCTATATCTTCTTTTTTTTTTTTTCCAAAACAAATTAATACAAGAATATGCATTACATTAGCAATTGCCCAAAAAAAAATGGTGAAATAGTGCTTTGGAGTAAGTTAGAGGTATCTAATAGGCCAACTCGATATGATCCGGTCTGTTACAGTGACCGACTAGCAAGCCACCGTACCATGCTAGTATAGCCCATTACAATATGCAGGCTATGCCGGCATAGCCTACCAGTGCTGGGGGGTTAGCCTGGCATGGCCCATAAGTCCGGCCCAGGGTAGGTTGAGCTGGGCCATGATGGTCAATGTAACATTTTTAATATTACTTTTTAAAAATAAATATACATACATTTTTTGTGCATAGGCAAATGGCTTATCGCAGTTTTATCATCACATTTTTTCTCTATCTTCTAACTATTCGGAAGAAAGTCTTCAGCCTTCTAATCTTTATCTTTATCATTTGTTTAACGCAGTCCGGACCCTAAGTTGTTGGGTCCGATGGACCAACCTACAAAGCAAATTTTTATTTATTATTATTATTATTTTAAAATAATTTTGAAGAAATCAAATAAAATAAATTAGATGTACTTATTTGTTCAGAACTGTGATGGATCATGCCATCTTCTCTCTTTAATCTTCTACTACTCATTATCATTTGAAGGAGACTCTTTATCATCATTCTTCCAACCTTGTATTTTCTCTTCGACATCATATTAGTTCTTGAGATAAATCAGCATCTCCATTATGTCAGGCCTTAATTTGCTTCTTTTCTCGTTGAGTACCTATTATCCTACACTGAAAGTAAATTCCGATACTACTATAAATACCGAAGGGATTAGTAGATCATGAGCCATAATGGAGAGCACTAGATAATTATTTTTTTATACTCTCCACCATGCAAAAATATTAAAATTATCTATTTCTCTCTGAGTTAGAAAGTCCATAATATTATTAGTCAAATAAATATTTAATTCAATAGGTGAAGATGATGAAGTGATGGTTCTTTGTTTTTTAAATAATAAAGACCAAATACTCACAACAACATGGTTAGTCCTGAAGTAGAGGATCTTTTACCTTTATTATAATTTTAATCATATAATATAAACATTTCATTTAATAAGTTTATAATTTCTTCTTTAAATATATTAAAATTTACTTCATAATTCATATTTTTAAAAATTGCTTCTAATATTATATATGAGATTTCTTTCCAATATTTATTAAATTTTATATCCATAGGTAAAATTATACTTTCAAAATTATCACTTTCCCTATATTCTGAAAAATAATTACTAATATCATATATTTGTTACAAAACAAGGAGAAAGGTAGGATAATAAGTACCAGATAAAGTATTAGTAGCTTGATTAAAAATGTGTAAAAATTGCATGATAACATTAGAATTTTACCAATGATATTCTAATAAAAGTTCATTGGGGAAGTGACTATTGTAAAATATAGTAATAATATCTTTATATTTCAAATATGATTGTAGCATTAAATATGTTAAATTCCATCTATATTTTGCATCTTATAAAACTTGTTTACAATTTCATCAATAGGCACTACATGAAGATTTAAATTCTTATTTTCTATCTCCTGATAATTGTATATATTTAATAGCATCTCTAACTTTACCTATATGATTCAATAACTTTTAGTCCATCTTATATAATTAAATTTATAATATGACATGCACATCTAATATGAAATAATTTTCTATCTAAGATGGGATGCAGATGTGATTTGAGTAATTTAGCAGCAATATTATTATTAGATATATTATCAAAAGTAATTAAAAAAATTATATTATGTATGTGATACTCATGTACCATTTGCATGATATGGGCATGAATGGTGGTGGCAGTGTATATGTGTTCAATTAATTTAAAACTAAGAATTTTTTTTTGTAATACCGAGTCGTAATTAATAAAATGAGCAATAACATATATATATATATATATATATATATATAAGATAATCCAACTACATTTATTCAAATATCAGACGTAAGTGTTATTTTACCATTAAAATTTTTGAAATATAAAATTATAATTTTTTTATAATCATAAAATTGTTTAAAATAATTAGATTTACTAGTATTTCGAGAAATTTTCATAAATATAGGATTTAAAGCATTTTTCATATAACCTTCAAATATTGAACTTTTGGTAAGCATAAAAGGCATTTCACTACCTATAATAAATTTTGATGATTCTTTTCTATTTAATTCTTAAGAATAAGAAAATTTTTCTAACTCACCTATTTGGCTAATTTTATCTAAGTTTAGGTAGCCTCAGATATTGCACTCTCATGTTTCTTCTAGTGTTAGGGCAAGTGACTGGTTTTTTCAGAAGTGTTGCAGCTATAGTCCTTCCTGCGGCTTTATAGATTACAGAAAGCCCCTTGTTAGTGATATTCTCGATGTTGAAGTGCTAACAAACTTCAGAGGCTCTGGGTCTAGCTTTGGACCTGACGGCCATTGATATGCCTCCGATGGCAGGCTCAGGAACACTGGATTCAGTCTGTGATTGATATGCTCCATACTTCATCATGTCGATATCAAACTCAAAACCTTGGCCATGGGGTTAGCGAGAGCTACCAGCACCATACATTGTCAATTATAGAGGATAGAAAGCAAAATTAGAGAGTTGAGAGTAGAGAGAGATTATGACAATTAACTAGAAAATAGGAAAAAATTAAGATAGCTTAGGAGAATTTGAAAGACTTATAGGAAGATGAGAAGGGCTTATGAGAGCTTTAAAGAGCTTTAGAAAGGTTTAGAGAGCTTGTGGTTTGGTATGGGGTGAGGAAAAAGGGTTTGCGCCTATTTATAGACGTTGGGGGGCTTCCAAATGGCCCAAATAACCTTGAAAACTAGCTATTTTATGGCCGTTGGAAAGGATAAATAGGTCTTCTTGACCAAAAGACTAAAATACCCTTAAAAATTATCTATTTTTGGTTATTACGGAGGATATTTTAAGAATTGGATGGAAATGCCCTCTCTAACTAGCCATTTTTGGCTACTGGGAAGGACATTTTCATTTTCATTCTTTCTTAGCCATGCTACTATAGCAGGAGCTGGGCATTGTGGGCCGGCATGAGCAAGGCCCTGTGCTACTTGCTATGGCCCATGCTCTGCTTATGGGCCAGCAATGTGGGTAGGAAATTGCGTTGTGCATTGGGCCGCATACTGCGGACTAAGCTTTTGAGATTGTTTGCATTACTTAAGTATGGGGTTATTTTACCTAATGGATAATAATATCAGAGTTCCATCAAAGTGAATTTGGGCTTAGAATTAAAACATACATAACCTCATCACATGTATTAGCAATTTTCATAATGTGATGGTGGTGTGAATATTTATTTGATGATAATTGCAAATTTATGTATTTTTGGGCACATAAATTATTAATTTATAATTTTGGACCTAAATTTCACTTCCTTATGAGGTGAATGTAGAAATTTCCATTCAATTAACTAATGTATGTTAGAAAAGATTAGATATTTGTGCATGTGTATGATTATTTTGTAATTGTCCTAACTTTGTGAAAAAATAATGAGTAGTATCTCAATTTTTTTTATTACTTCATTTAATAATGATGCTGTGGATCATGAGTATTTTATTCTTAATTAGTTAGACATATTATTCTGCCCTATATATTAGGAGATGATAATTAGCTAAATATAAATTTTGATCTTAATATACAGGAAAGAATTTTATGGTCTAATTGGACTAGAATAAAATATAAGATATATATGCCTATTTTAATAACTGCACAATAAATGAAGTGAAATAGTTTTTAAGAACTCAACTGCCTATCTGACTGAGACTAATAAACTTGATGGAAAGAATTATAATATATGACATAGGAAAATACAATACCTCCTTAATGAGAAGGAAGTACTTGAAACCTTAATTAACAACATGAACCCACCTTGAAAGGAGAAACGGTCCAATACCATCATGACCAAGAAACTTATTAAAATTAGTATAAGAAGGATAGAAGTGTACGCTTTATTATGTTGAGCTGCATGAAAGATAATCTAATTAGAGAGTTTAAGAACTTTCACACTATCAAGGAATGTGGGAATAGCTTAAGCTAAAATATGGAGGGTATGACAGCAACTAAACTGCAAGCCCTAAACTTAAGATTCAATCAGTATATACTAGACCCAAAACATTCCATGGTGGAGCACTTTAGGATGATGTCTTCAATGATTAAAGAATTGAAGGCTGCTGGTAATGATCTCACTGATGAATAGTAAGTTCAAGCTATTATTAGCTCACTTTTTGAATCCTCTTGAGGCTAAATGAAATTAGTACTGATACACAATAAGGGTATTGAGACCTTCGAGGATGTTGCATACTATTTCAAGCTTGAAGCAGAGCAAAAAGATGCAAATCATAGTGCAACACAAGTTGTTCAAGCTACATAATGCAAAGGAAATAGGTTTAAGCGTAAGGGACAACAAAAGAGAGCGGGTTATGAAAACGTAGAAAATTTAGCACCCAAGGATAGTGAAGTAGCTAAGTGCCGTAGGGGCAAGCATAGCAAGAAAACCTAAACAAGGTTAAGTGTTACAACTACCAGAACATGGGTTCCTTCACTTGTGATTGTACTAAGCCGAAGAAGACTCAAGAGCAACAAAACATATAGCTCAATATCTTGATTTGAGCCTAGTTCAAAATTTTTTCATGTTTGGCCGAACCTTAGGCCTGAAATACTTTTTAGAATCTAGGCCCAACCCATAATAACCATATTCAAACCAAAAAAGGGCGAATAAAATTAATTTTCAATTTTTAAGTGCTTATGCAAATAGAAGCAATATTTAAAATAATTAGATATAATTACTAAAGAAAAATTACTATTTTTACATAATTGCTAGAAAAATCTGACATAAAATTTAAAAGGCCAATTGAATTTTAAGGTTTTGGATTTAGATTTGAGTTTTATCAAGGGCTAATGCTTTGGGTATTTTTTGGAATCAAACATCAAGCTGGGACTAGATTGGACTAAACAATAGCTCGAGTTTGGGCGGCACTTTTTAGGGCTCCAACTTTAAGTCTGGGCTCGATCCAAATGGGCTTGAGTTTAGCGTAAGGGCCATCTTAAAGCCAGGCTAGATCATGAGCTAGTTGGAGCTCACTTTTAGCCCTACTCCTGGATGACGATGATGATGAGCTAAGCCACCAAAAGACGGATAAAACTTTGGCGTGCGGTTGACTTCAGCAACACGTCGTCGAGCATCTAGCCGCTCTTTTCTGAGTAGGAATTGACTTGGTCCATGTGTAAATAGGATGGTTCGTGAAACTGATGCTCCAAAAACAAATATCAAAACATCGAAACCAATAACGCAGATAATTCTTGCCCATATTTGAGCGAACAAATCAACCATGCTATCAGATATTGATAACTTGTTTCATTTAAATGCAACATGATAGCTACAACTCGATAATATGTTGCTATAAGGAAATCTGGAAGTTTTCACTTAAGCATCTATGACACAGGGTGAATAGAGCCAAAATTAAAGTGCATGACATTGATCATTGATTTATACTAGTTTGGACCTGTATCAAGTCCATCTAAATGACTCCATGGCAATGATTGGGCAAAGCAAGTTACTCTACATCATATAAGTTTGGATTTCTGTAAGATAATTTGCTTTGTTTAACATATTTTATAACAATTAATTGAGATTTTGTGGCTTATTCTATCTTTGCAAGTTGCATTACTGGCCCTATTAATTTATTAGTGGGCCGAATCTATATAGCTTTAAAATTTTTGGTACAAATTAATTGGTAGCACGTGAATTGTAAGTTTTTTAATCTTTTCTTTTCTATTCGATGTTAAACTATTTTAGAAACGTTATTCTGTGTATATCTAGATTTTGCATGATAGAAATGAGAGGTATATGATATGGTTGATGGGTAAACTTCGTGAACTTGACCCTCATGCATGGGTATAAATAGTATCCTGAATTTTAGAACAATATAATCTAACTAACTTTAGTTAACAAGATTGATAAACCAACCTAAATGCTTTTGATTAAATTTAAATATGAACCAAATCTTGAAACCGCATAAGTGAAGGCTTTAAATATGCTTTTGTTTACCTCTCATTCTTTTTTTTCTTTTTTTTTTTGATTGAAATGAGTGGTAGCTTGCTACCATTATGCACAAATTAAAATGGAAAAGAAGAAATATTTCTCACAAATAATTTTTTCTATTCCTACACTAATGTTCACTGTATTAGATTTTGTATGCAAGGAAAAAATTCTAAGATTTTTAGTTATGCATTTTTTAAAAAAAAATTCTAAAAAATTATCTTCTCTAATATTTGTTTTGCAATGTACTAGGTCTTGTATGCAAGGGGGAAAAAAAATTTCAAGATTTTTATCTACATTTCTTCTTGAAAAATTAAGGAAACATCGGATTCATACAACTAAACCTTTTGAATTACATACACATTGGACTTTGATTGAGGCCAGCGTAGACTAACATCAACATGTCAAGTCTCGAGTGGAAACTACTCAAGATTATTAAAAAAATTGTACATACTGCCAGTAACTTTTCTTTCAAGGAGAAACCGATGCTTTGCCACCAAGTGAAGTTCTTGGATTTTGAAAACAATATTCAATTTAGAGATCGAGCACGTTGATATCAAATATTACATAAAGAAAGATTTATAATATTCTAACCTCTCAAATTGTACTAATGTAACATGCAGGCAACCACCACTACAGCCCTAAGTTAAACCAATATGAATTCGTCCCACTTACAGCCCCTCAACATTCCACACAATCCATTGGAAGCTTTATTTATGCTTTCAGGACCTTTGGCATCATCTCAGCACAACCACCTTGAATCTTCCGGGGTGCTATTAAATATTGACAGATTTCACTAAAACGATGGAGCACTTTTAAAAGAAATGTAGGTGAGGTATCACAATCAAAAAGCTTTGTATTCCCTTCAGCTTTGGACATCAGTTTGCAGACTGACATCAATGGCTACCGCAAAATATTCGTCTGATAGTACTTTTAATTGTCACGGAAAGTCCGGTCCAAACAAAAGACAAAAAAAAAATTCCCAACGAGTACGTTTGATTCTTTTTTTTTTTTTTTTAATGCACAAAGTGATATTTAGGGTAAGAGAGGTAGTTTATTATTGTCCTGCAGGTCCCAAACGTGGTGGCAAAGTAATCTCGCCACGTCTTTACTTTCTAATGAGTGCAGAGCTTTTCCTGTTGACTTAGTTTAATAATGATTTGCTTATTATCTTTGATTTCCTTCCACGTGTCTGCTGTGCATTATTTCCAAATTCATGTTTAAATAATATATTGATTTAGACTTTTTTTTATTTTAAAAAGAATATCATTGCAGATACCATATTGCATTCATTCTGGACCGGAGATTGTGGAGATAATTTAGCCTTGTTCTATTATTTCATAACTTGATTTTTTTGCAAGTACGGGAGCATGGGAATGGAATCGGGTCATCTAGCTTAACCTAGTTTTGTTCCTGCTTGCATGCATGCACCAATAATAATCCATATGGTTAGAATGTGCGAAGGTTAAGTGAGAGAAGCGAAAGGGAGAAGATTTTTTTTTTTTTTTTAATCTCTAATTTTAGAATGTTTTGATTTTTTTAAAAAAGAATAAATTATTCTAAAATAAGGAATAATTGGACCAATGAATTTTGAAGATCCTGGCATTTTTTCACCTACTATTTTTCTCTGCTTTTTTTTTCATATATAGTAAAGAATCTGTTTGTTTGAATTAGCTGATCAACAACTACTTAAAAATATACCAACAGTAAATCCAAATAAGACCATAAATATAGTAGATGACTACCTTGATAGGCTATTAAAGCCATCAAATACTTAACGCTTAACATGATATACAAATTCTTAGATAGAGTTCATAGGCATAGGCCCACTTGCACTGTATGCTAATTATATGCACCATCGACCTACTCAAATTCAGCATGATGATCCTGGAATCTCATCCACAATATCATAGTTTTATCTTAGAAGTGCCTTGGATACATGCAACAGTTATCCGACTCTCTCCGGAGGTAAAACTTTCATTTCATACCTTTGGATAATGAAATGGATTTATTATATAACCACTAATTTGGTAATTCTATAATCATTCAGTTCCATCCTTACCAACAAATTCCACCACTTGCACCAACTCCTCCCTTGCAATTTGGCGTAAGAATTATTCTCGTGCGCAGAACTGGAGCCCTTTCAAAAAGCTTTATTGGCGTCAACTATTCCGGCTTTTCGCACCGACAAGATGGTACTATTCTCTACAAAACGCTCTATCAAAATCGACATCGGTTGTTACGTTGAACAGGCTTCTCTCTTTTCGTGCCACACGTTGGTGCCACTCGCCGAAGAAATTTATAAACAATGCCCTTCTTACGTTCCGTGTTTGAAAGCCCAGGAAACCCAACTTTAGAAAACCGAGCATTTACCCAGCTTCGAGCCTGTGGTCGAGATTGATAGCTACAATCACTCCATTTGGTGTGAACTTGCAAGCAAAGCAACCTTGACAAACTATGCAAGTGAAAAAAAGTCCGCCATCTTTTGACTTTCAGTTAATAATTTCCCTGTCTCCATATGCTACTTAGCATCGCTCTGACTAAGATGTACATTCTCATAGCATTCATTTAGCCTCACTCGGACGTGATATCCCACGGCCAGGGGTCATTAATTCGGATAGTTTTTTTTTTTTTTTTTTGCGCATGCCTAAAGACGGGGAACTTGTTCAATTATTTTGAATATTATATTTCTTGGTTTTTGTGTTTGATTGAGGAAACGTTGTTTTCCTCTAGCTGGCTTGCCATGTGATTCACATGGGTCGTGCATGTATGATGGTGTCTAAACATAAAGAAGTAAATTAAAACTTTTAAAAAAATGTAAGATAATTTTTTTTTTAAAAAAAAGGTATAATTAAAGATTATTGCATGAAGGGCATAGAATGGAGGCACTAGTTTGTTAAGTCTGATATGCATTTTTAATTTTTTCTTTATCAATTTAGTCTTTTACGATCTATTGATTAGTCAATGCAATCAAAGCACCGCAGTTTGAGAAGTTAGAGGTATGATTTGACTTAATTATTCTTATGAAAATATGTGATGTCTAGCTATAATAAACATTTATACATAAAACCATAAGATTTTTTACGGCAAATGCAACAATAGAAATATATCTAGAGAGAAAATGGCTTATCAGTCAATAAAAAATACTGCTAGAAAGCGTTAATTAAATAATTTTATTACTTTGAAATTATAATCCGATACATATATTATTTTTTTTTTATCCTAGGAATAGTTTCCTTTAAAGAGTTATTAACGTTAGGCTGGTGATGCAGCTGGCAGAGGCATCTCCAAACACCAGCAACAAAAAGAAAACATAATAAAATATTGATGCAGCGAATGGCAAGAATCTCCTTGGATGGAGAAATACTGAAGATCGCCGGTGATATTTGCCGCATGGTACAAAGAAAAGAGAATAGTAAAGAATATTCAGGATTTATCTCGAGAGGAGATCCTTCGACACACAACTCAGTACAGGATCATTGGGGATGGCTAGCTTAGAGGGGATCTCTGAGGTGTAGATTAAACCTTCTTCTTGTATAGGCGAGTACCAAGTTTCCTAATTGAGTTGGAATTCATAGTCACTATGACTCTTCTAATATACACATTTTAGAGTTTCTTTCGCCTATGACTAATTGTATGGTAACGTGGTGCTAACTAGTTCCTTTCGTCTATGACTAATTGGGTGGTAATATGGTGCTAACCAATTCAACTAAGATAGATAGCCATATGTCGTGATTACGAACCGATGGAGATTTTTTTCATTAATTATGTACCTCCACTCTTGAGGCTGCCGTACACAACTTGGGTAAGAGAGTAATTTGTCTAGGTTCTAGGATGATGGCTATATTGAGCATTACAATGTGGAGTGATCAATTTAAAGACTTTTTAGGTGAGTCAGGTAAGATTCGAACTCCTTATTCTGATTAAAAGGTCAGCGTTCAAGTTGATTTGTTTAGGAAGTCACTAGGAAGGTTTAAAAAAACTGAAAACACGCTGCTTGAATCGTAAGTAATCACATCGAAAACCCAAGCGCCAAGACTACTATAATAAATAGGGCTATTAGTGGCACCTATAAGTGCTACCAATAGCTTAAAAATGCTACTAGCAATTTTGTTAGCACTTTTGTAGCTTTTTTAATGTACCACTTTCAGATGGTGTTAGTAATTAACTATCAATATTTTTAACAAATGCCGATAATTAATTATAGAATTTGTTGACATTTGTTATAAGTGCCATATAAAAAATAAAATACATATATATTTTTATATGCCACATGAGAAACAAACTATATCCTTTTATTTATTTAAGAGGAATACTCTAGCAGTACTTGTTAACATCTCTTTTTTTAGATTTTCCTTTTTCTTTTCAGACTATTGGAGATAGAGTTTGTTGTTAATCTCCATCAAGATTTGTTGATTGGAATTGTTCAGTGGAATAAACTTATCTTTTCACTAAGGCGAACTGCTTGGCCTCTACAGTGTAACCTTATTCTTGCTTCACTTTTTATCACATTCTTTTTGATCTTTTCAGTTTGAGCGTCTCTCCTTTGAGGTTGAGGCAACTATCCCATGTTTCTTTCTGGAAGCTTCCTCAGCTTTAATGTATTTTTCTGCTTAGCTCAATAGCTTGGCTATTTGATTAAGAAGCAGAGGGGAGAATCTAGGAGTCCATGAATGAGAGTGGCAATTGCAGTAAATTATTACAAATCCTTGAGTTTAAGAGCTTTATTATTGAAACGCTTGATATAATTTTGTAGAGGCTCACTTTTCTATTATTTCACTAACATTAGACTTGTATTAGTCTTCATCTTCCTAGCATTGCTAATGAAATGCCTGAGGAGTTACCGGTTGAGATCCTTGAACAAGGTAATTGACCTTGGTGCAGGTTGGAGTACCAAGTCTGAGCCACCTTTTTTGTAGGGTGAGTGGAAACAACCTATACATGCTCATGTTTGGAGCTTCTTGCACTATCATCAGAGTCTTATAGGTTCCTAAATGATCTTTAAGAATGCCCAAATTGTCATACTGCTCCATTTAAAACATCTTAAATTTGGAAGGCAGTAGCTTTTTCATGATCTTCTCTATAAAAGTAGAATCTATCTCCATATTAAGATCATTCAGGAGATTTAACTTTTTCTATACTTCCTTAATCACCACCCGAAGGTGCTCGTTCATATCATCAAACTGGCTCTTCAGATTGAGGTCCTTCAGTGTAGTTCATCAGGAGGCAACTAAGGACTTCATAATGTTGGCTCCATCCATCACTCCGCATATGTCCTCTGTTGGGATCTCCTAAGGAACCATTGGGGTTGGATCTTGATGATTTAGCAATGGTGCTACTGGTTGCACTATCTGCACTTAATGAAAGATCAGATTTTAAACCAGAGCAATGAGGGCCTAAATGTGTTGCTATAGTTTTTTAAATTGGTTGGCCGTAGCCGCTTCCAAAGGAGCTGGAGTGGGTAATCTAATCTTAGATCTAATTTGAGTGGTTCAACTGTTGTTGATAGGCTCCTTTTCGTTATTTTTTGGTTTTGGCCTCATTTTCATCTCTCTTCACATACAATGCCAGATTAATGCGGCCCAAATCTAAGGAAGTCTTTGAGCCGCAATAGTAAGAAGAAAACAAGATCAAGAAACGAAGAAACTGATACGATTGATAGTAAGGACCTTCTCAAATGGAGAGGCTTTGAAGATGAATGATTATGTTGTTGGATTGAGAGCAATAGTGCCTGTAAAATCTATCTTGATGGAGGATTCTCTGTCACTTAAGTCATTATAAGGATAAATGGTGATGGGGGCCTAAAGGGGAGCTCTGAGCCTAAGGTTTCTCAAAAGAAAAGTAGATTTTGAACATTAAAAATCTACTATATTGAATTAAACCGTATTCTTTTATAAGTAGGTATGAGGTTACTTAGAATCTCATGGTCACTAAGACTTTTTTTAGCATTAGACTTCTTTGAGCCTATTCCACTTAGGGCTAACTAAGTCCTAATATGGTGCTAAGCAATACAACTAAGGTGAATAGCCACATGTTAGATGATTATAAGCTAATAGTAGTTTACCTCATATCAATTAGTAAACCTTAATTTATAACTAAATTTTTTCTTAAAATTAACCATTTATATAAAAGTTATGAGTGTTTTTTTTTTTTTTGCTAACTATGAAAATTGAGCATATCAAAGATGAGAGTTGGTGCAATGTTAATACTGCTTCATTGTTACTCGAATATTATAAATTAAAAATATATAAAAAATTATTCATATGCAAAGATAAAACAATATGTATTTAATCTTTTTCTAGACAAAAAGTAGTAGTACTTTAATGTATTGAAATAAGATTTAATTGTAATTTTTTTCGACAATCGAGTTACAATCCGATATGTTCAAGCACTTCTATTAAATATCTTTAATATTTTTCATCCTTTTATATATTTAAATATTTTTTAATTATAATATTATTAATATACAGTTAAAAGTATAATAAAAAAGTATGTATATATGTATATATTTGTGATGAATGCTGAGTTAAAAATTAAAAAAAAAAAAAAAAACAATCAGCCCAACTTTCCGAGCCAATTCGTCCCTCCACTCGTGCAGTGCGCGTTCAAAGGATTGAATGGTTCTTTCCTTTCGAACTGCTGTGTACCAGTAAAGGGGCATGGGAAAGGACGGTACGTTGGAACTGCTAATTCCCCTCGGTACATGGAAATCCGGATTATGAGTGTTAATGAGCAGATTCTTTACTTTAATTAATTCTTTCCGCAATATCTCTCTTTCTTTTCTTTCTTTCCATGAAATGCTCTGGACCCGGTGACGCTCCTTTTCCAAAGAAGAAAACCCGTTGCAGCGTACGAGGGCCAGGAAATCCCGTCCCGTTGACGGCAGCCTAACGTCCGTTGACTCGTCGGCCCATCACGAGGACTCACGGAATTCCCAAGCCCCCAAAGTCCTCCCCATCCCTTTTCGCCCTTTATCAGTCCCCACCCGTGACAGTTTGCTAGCGGATGCCGTACAAACCAAATTGCAGCAGAAGAGCATATCAATTCTTTAAAATCAGAAGCGTCGAGAGGTGGCAATGCCTGATTGGAATTGTAAGGTTTATTTACAATTGGAGGTACGACGTCGCTCTCGGCGAGGACGCGAGGGACTTTCCCGCCCAAGCAACCCGAAGTGGTCGCCAAGCTGGCGTCCGGCATACGGTGGCCTGCCCGCATCTCGATGTATGCCACCACGACACTGTCGGTGATGATGTGAGATCATACATGTATGCGCACTGCACGGCTCTGATGAGCTCCACGTTGTCGCCGGGAAGGGTGGGACCCGAGCATGATCACCTATCGAGTGGTTCCAGCGGAGCGGGTCCTTCAAGGACGGCCGTCAACCTCGCCGTCGTAGCTGAGGGGCAATCTCGTCATTTCATATAAATCGCTGGCTGCCCGTTTGATTTAAATATCCATCATCTGAACCATGTGCGAGCAAATTGACCGTTTTGCCCTTTAAGCAATTAAGCATGCAAGCTAAAATTTGTTTAAAAGTTTTTTATTTTAAGCAAGGCGAATCGCGGGAGTCGGATATCGCGATTTATTACCAACTAATCGCTAGGGATATTCGAGTCGAGAAAAGGGGGGGCAAATTGTCATTTCGGGGAATCAGACGGCCGTGATTCGCCGGAGCCAGCTGGGCCTCGTCGCGAGCTTGGCTCGCAAGGATCTTAATTAATTCGGCTGACAACTAGGACCCTGAGAAGTTGCCAGTATCTCTAATACAACTTAAACAGCAACAGAATAATTAATTATAATTGTGATAAATAAATACGATTTGCATCATAATTCTAGATTTTTAAAACGAGCAATTGTTGAGAAATATTCGGAGCCTCCAATTTCTATGGCTGGAAAAGGAAAAGAGGGGGTGAAAGTTACTCATCTCCGCTGCCGCTGCCGCTTGCCCTGCTGCCGCTCCGTTCATGAGAAGATAGGGATACGGCGGAGGCGATAGCGGAAAGTAGAAACCGAGAAGAGAAGTGGATAAGCTCACCGCGGATTGCTTCACGGAAACGGGCTCTGCTCTCTGCTCTTCCTTCTCTCCGGTTTCACGCCTTCTTCTCTCTTTTGTTATGGATTATTCCCGCTCCCTTTTCTTCGACCCACCTTTTCCTGTGGGCGATCGCTTCGTCCCCAAGAGATCCGAGTTCTGAAGCCCCCGCCATCGGGTGATTCCACCCCGGGGTTCCCTCTCTTTTGCCCCCGCGCTCCGAGCTGGCGGGCCTCAAGGGAACCCTAGCCTTCCTCCTCCTCTCCGCTTTCTCCCGCTTTGCGGATTTCTTCGATTTCAAGACGCGGCGGCGCCGGCGGAAGGGCGGGGACAGGGGCGGCGGCAAGATGCTCTGGATCATGCGGGTCTCCGGCTTCTTCTCCGCCGCCATGGTCATGATCGTCCTCTCTCCCTCGCTCCAGTCCTTTCCCCCCGCCGAGGCCATCCGATCCTCCCATCTTGACGGTTACCTCCGCTTCCCCGCCGGCATCGCCGCCGCCAGCGCCCAGGAACGCTTCTCATTCCACCAGGCCCCGCCATTCCGCAATGCGGAGGAATGCGGTGGCCCTGGCGACGGCGCTACCGTGTGCGACCCATCCCTCGTCCACATCGCCATCACCCTCGACGTGGAGTACCTCCGCGGCTCCGTCGCCGCCGTCCACTCCGTCCTGCAGCACGCCCTCTGCCCGGAGAGCGTCTTCTTCCACTTCCTCGTCTCCGAGACCAGTCTCGAAACCCTGGTCCGCTCCACCTTTCCCCAGCTCCGGTTCAATGTCTACTACTTCGATCCAGAGCGGGTCCGGGGCTTGATTTCTACGTCAGTGCGGCAGGCGTTGGAGCAGCCGCTGAACTACGCGAGGAACTACCTCGCCGACATGCTGGAGCCGTGCGTGAGGCGGGTGATCTACCTGGATTCCGATCTCGTGGTGGTCGACGACGTCGCGAAGCTGTGGAGGACCAGTCTGGGGTCGCGGACGTTGGGGGCGCCGGAGTACTGCCACGCCAACTTCACCAAGTACTTCACGGAGCGGTTCTGGTCGGACCCGCGCCTCACGGGGACGTTCGCCGGTCGGCGACCGTGCTACTTTAACACGGGCGTGATGGTCATCGACCTGGTCCGATGGCGGCGGTTCGGGTACACGCGGCGGATCGAGCGGTGGATGGAGGTCCAGAAGGCCGGCGCGGGCGGCCGGATCTACGAGCTGGGCTCGCTGCCGCCGTTCCTCTTGGTGTTCGCGGGACACGTGGCGCCGATCGAGCACAGATGGAACCAGCACGGGCTCGGAGGGGATAACGTCAAGGGCAGCTGTCGCGACCTGCACCCGGGACCGGTCAGCCTTCTCCACTGGAGCGGCAGCGGCAAGCCCTGGGTCCGGCTCGACTCGAACCGGCCGTGCCCCCTCGACGCCCTCTGGGCCCCCTACGACCTGTATGGACCCCGACCCCTGACCGCCCGATCCCGGTAAATCCCCCATTTTTTCACCGTCTCTTTACGTCTTATCATATAATCATCTGCCACTACGTTTTACCCCCGCTTCATTTTTTATTGTCCCCATCATTCTACTTTTTCTATATTTTGTTTCTTCTATTTTTAATTTTTACCCTTTTTTTTTTTTTGTGGCTTCATCATTTGCTCACCAACCCCATCTTTTGTTTTTTTTAGTGTTTGATTTTTTCCTTTTCTTTACGAGACGAGGCGATTTGTATTTTACTCTATTGTTGCTGCCTCCCACAAATAAATGAAACAGATATTCAATTTGTTTTAAACTTTTAATATTCCCTCTCGCTCTATTTATCTGTTCACGCAACTGAAAAGTGGGCTGTGTTTTGGGCTTTGGAGGAGACATCGCCAGTTTCTAAATTTATTGGCCGGCGATCGAACGGTGTGAGTTACAGGGAGTTTCGCACGCGTCTGCTCTAAATTAACGAAAGATTCTAGAGACGTGCTACTGAAAATTTTATGGCAAGAGGCGAGTAGAATAGCTTGGAAAAAAGGGGTGGGGCTCTTCGTTGGCGGGGGAATTGGGGTCGTTGCGTCGTGGCCTTGCTCGGTGGCGGCAGCAGCAGACTTGTGAACCACCGCCCGAACTGTCTCCTTCCCATTTTTATATGTCCTCTGTCTCCTTCCCATTTTTATATGTCCTCTTTGGTCCACTCCTCCCTTCGCCCTCTATTTTTTTTTTTAATTATTCCTTCCTCTTGCTTTCCATTGATAAAAGAGGTATGCTTTTTTTTTTTTTTTTTTTTCTTAATCCATGACTCCCACTAACATGCTACCACCTTCCTTATCATATCCGTCTCCATTCCAAGTCTTCTTTTTAAATTTTATATGTTAAAGAAATATTAGTGTCAGCCCTCATTCGCTTTCCATGGGAGAGCGCTTCCGATTCCGTGAGGTGAAATGGCACCGGGTTATTTTTCCTCATTTAACCCGTGTCGATGCTCTAATCTTCGATCCCTTTCCTCCGTATTCTTGCCGGGCTTGGTAGATCATGGTGACGGGGACATCCCATCTTCTTATACTTTGTTTAAATAGCAGTGACATCTTCTCTGAAGTTACTTTTTAGATCTTTAGAATTTAGTGTGCCTTTTTTTTTAAATAAAAAAAAAAAAAAAAGTGGGTGAGTAGCCTCAAATCTAGTCTCCCCTCAGCAAAGCTGGGAAAACCCATGTCAGCTCGTTCTGGGTGGTTGTTTGGTAGATAGACTTGACGTTCTTATTGGTTGCCAGTTTATGTTTGTACATCACTCTATGAATAATTTAGCTCTGTTCCTTGGATTGATAGCTTACGTTTGGTTCCTGTTAATGGATCCTTGATTTTGATATATATATATATATATATAAAATTTTTTTTGGCCGTGTTTAAGCATGCAGAGAAACAGGGATTACTATGTACGCGGACTAAATATGCACAGGGAGTAAACCGGCCTATGTATGGGAAAAACAGGTCTAGACAACCATGAACAGGGACGAAACAAAACAAGGGACCGGTGTTGAGTTCCCCTTGTTTTCATGAATTTAATGCATGCATCTATAAATGATGCGTCACGAGTTCTAATTTTTTAAGACGACAAGTTAGTATGAGGAATAAAGAAAAGAGCACTTCATTTATACATTATGAGTTTTTATAAAGACTTGACTCTTTGTGATTAGTCCATTTCTGGAATAAAAAGATGGTGGTTTGCTTTCGACGTGCCGTATATTCATAGGCATGGTTTGGCTTGGTGGGAGTATTTTACGAGTAGTGGTCCTGCCCCATAAGGTGAGAGCCCATGGGCTGGTGTGGGCCATTCGGGGGTTCTTTCTTCAACCACAACCGTCCAATCCGTGGTTGCATAGCTGTTCTTGAGAGAGTTTATTATCTGTGGGAGGCTGGGATGGAGACAGAGAGATTGATTGGAATTTTGCGAAAGGAGTCAAGCCATGCAGTTCTTGTGATGGAGGACCTGAGAGCGACTCAGGGAACCCATCTGTTGGTGCGTTGAGATCAACGGGCCCGTGATGTTGGCGGTTGTGATGTTTCAGCTATTGTTTTAAAGCTGCACAACGCACTGTAGGACCAGTCCTCCAACTGATATTTTACTCACAAGATTCAGCGTATTTTATAAATTAATGGATCTGAAGCCGCAAGATTTCACTTGAAATTTATGTGAATCGTGAATGCTATATGCTTGACAATCATTTACCTTTGGTGATTCTATGTGGTTCGATTTTGGTGAACGTGGATGTAGCATTCTTGGTCTAACAAGCCAGCTCAGTCTGTCTCTACGTGGCCTGGGAATTTAAAGGGCTTTTTTTGGGTCTGGAACTCTAGATTCCCAGGTTGGATGAGCTCCAGATGTGGAACAGACAGTCCCAAGTCCTAGCCTGAACGGTTCAAAAGTACGATGCTACTGTCCTGTCATAAGAAATATGTGAAGGACTCCAAGATCCTGTCAAATTGTTCCGGAGCAAACCTTGGAAAGCTAGTTTAGTCGAGATCCAAACTTTGTGCGCAAAGTAATGGGATCTATTGGAGCAAGTATCAGTGGATACAGAGCCCGATGCGTCTCGGGTGTGCACCTGTGCAGGGCTGATCCGATACACGGTTGTGCGCTCAAACACGTAGAAGAGACGCGGATCGCGGAGCACCGCAGCCTTTTTTGAACATTTTGTCCCCGTCTTTTATGTGATGCTTTAATGTGCTAAAAGAAAAGTTTTCTCCTCCAAAGTTGAACTCTGGTTTCGGTGGGAAGAGTCTGCCATCGTCTTCATCGTAGTTCGGACCTTCGTGATTGCTTGGCCTATTAAATTGGTTATAATGCAGTTTGTTATTAAAAAAAATTATACTCTTTTGAGGAGGAAATTAGGTTTTTTTTTCATAGAAACATGAAACAACGTCATATTACTATTTCATCTCTTAAATCTCTTTTTATTTTCGTTCTCGTTTGCACAAGCCTATTTATTTCTTAACTCGGTCTCGTGGCGGTGAAAATGTCTTTTTTTTAATTAGTATTATTACATGGGAGTAGTGATGGCGTTAAGGGAAAAAGATTGTGAAGCTTTATGATCTTGGTCCCTTTTCTACGAGTTGAGAGCGCGTGGCCGGGAACTGAATCAGTGGTACGCTGCTGCGCACTGAAGACGCGTCCCCGAGACGCCGGGAATCCAGGAGCAAGACCAAGGCTGAGCAATAGAACCTAAGCCGTGTCTTTATCCTGCCTTTCTGTCGTTGGGCTATTTTAGAACAAGTCGTTTGAGCTGAGAACCCAGCTGCTCCACGTTTGCCTCTCAAATAAATACGTCCAAGCGGCACGGCTGCTTTCCAAGAAGGCAAAAGAGACCTATCCCATAAGCAAGTAGTTTTAAATTTATGTAAAAATTTTTGATGATACGCTTTAGGTTTGGCACATCTCTCTCCCCCTCCCTCTCTCGAGAAAAGGTGAGGGACATTACTGCTGCCACCCACCAGCCTTGACCAGTCTCACGGAGTTCCCCAGGTAGCTCATCACAGTTGGCATCAAGTTTGGGGGTTCCCTCCTTTCCTTCCTCCCAGCCTGGCAACTTGCTGACTTCCCTCCTGGGTATTAGGCATATTTTCTACTTGCGCATGTGATGTGGCTTTCTTCAAGGAATAACTAATCTTCTAGTTGCCACCAGTCCACCTTTCGTGTTTTTTGAAACCTGGCAAGCACCAAGCACGCGCAAACATCGTTGTCTGTAGGGGTTTCCACTGGACTCTTGGAGGCAGACTGGTGCCCAGCCATACTAAATATCGTGACAAACTGGAACGCTACTATCGTTGTTGTTACATCTTGCTTCAGACCACTTCAAAATGGAAACACGTAGCTAGCTAGCTTATGTGACCATCTTAAAATGGTGACAGCGTGGGGAGTTGCTCTTTTCTAAGATTGCACCAACTAAATTGGGCAGATCCAGAGTTTTAAATGGTATTGCATTCTCCACGAGAGAGAGAGAGAGAGAGAGAGTATTCAATAGTGCGAAGGTTACATGACATACATGGCTAGGCAAGCATTGGCATTGATTCTGATGGCTTTGTAAATCCAAGTGCTTTCCAGAATTAATCCATCACCATTTTCTTGAACAACTACAATGTTTTGCCAGAACATATAATCAGTAGGTTATATGCTTGTAGTTTAACATAAGATTTTATCTGTTTCAAAATTTCTTAACATGAATGCTAAACCTCTCAATCTAATGTCGTTTGAAGTTTAATCAAGGATGTTTTGACTAAGCAAGGTATATAATGGTATTAATGTCAAATAGAACAATGTCTGATTTTACTTGATTAGTTTCTCAAATAAAGTTTGATCAATTATCTACGGCTAAAGTATGGAGAATATCTAATAGTACAAGCCACAATTAACTTTGCATTCTACTGGACAGCGCACTATTGGTAATAAGTTTGCATACACTGGCAAAGAATTGGTAATCAGAGGAATTGAGAAAGAATTGGTTTTATCCCGGTTTCAAAACATGTTGATATTAGTTGACTCTTTTACATGGCTGATCTGCGTTTTGGGCAACTTCTTAATCGTTAGGAGACCTTATGACTCGTATGGTTGTAAGCTGAGTGTATATGTTAAGGAGTTTATGTAAAATTGTCTTTCTCCTTCTCTTTTGTAGCTAACAATTTCTTTTTCAAATTTATCTACTAATTTTCCCTTTCCTGATAGTATTAGAAATTCATATTTTTAATATAATCGTTAAAATCAGAATTTCATTTATGACGTATCGAACCTTTAGCCTACATGATTCTCTTTGAACTTTTTAAAGTGGGAGAGCATAAATGAAATTCATATATAATTTATTATAAAGAATATGCCCTAAAAAAAATAAAGGTTCATGATTCGTTCAAGAGATATAATTCTGGCTTTGCCTTTGAATTTAGTGTTTTGAGTATTTACGAAACACCTTGCTAGTGCATTCTAACCACATGTTTGCTAATGAATTTGATCTTTTTTTGGGCAAGCATATTCATTAACCAAATTGCCAAGATATTGTGTCATTATAGCTTACGAAGAACATAGGATAGTGTTAGATTCTGGCTAAGAGATCTCAAATACAAATAAAGGTTGTGAGATGAATAATAAACTAGAAATTGAAATGGACTCCGATCGACCTAGCCTCATGAAAGGGTATTTTGCATCCCAACTCATATACCTGTTAAGATAGAAGAAGAGCATGAGGGGTGCGGGGGTTGCCCAACTAAGCACTTCAATGCTTAAATTAGTGAAAGAGAGAAAATGAAGAGGCCAATGATGGACCTTATAGCCATCCTGCTTCAAGAGGAAGTAAGGTGATGTGAGTGGCTATGGAGCTATTGCTGAGTGAGGTGACAAGAAGAATAGAAGGTAGAAGAAGAAAGAGAACCTCAAAACGGGCAATAGAAAAAAGAAGAGCCCATCCCTGTTTGAGGGCGTCCCTCTTATAGTAGGCTTTGGTCCTAGTGCCCAAGGTTGTCTCAACGATAATAGCATGCCTAATTTCAAGGATGAGATCATCGATGGGACTGTTCCATCTATCGTGAGCGACACTCCTAGCATAGCAACGTGCATGGAATAGTTATTATCTAGTCTTGTCCATAGGTTTGATAGGCGAGATATTCAAGGGTTATGGTAGTGATGCTCTTCTGACATCAACTGATTGTAGTAGGTAGCGGTGACGTGTTCATAATACCATATAGTATGGTAACAGAGGGATAGCTTGGCGCCAACTCATTTGGCTGCATTATAGGTCCCTCACTCTTGAGGTCGAAAAGGTTTGCTCGAGCGAGAGAGTATATTTGAGTGAGCATTGAATTTTGCTTAGGATGAGGTTATCCTTTTGAAGTGGACTTTTGAGCTTCCTTTGGTGTGTTAAGCATTGGGTGTATAAGCTTTTTAAGAGCATTCAACAAAGGGCCTCTACAAGCTCTCTCTTTTATTTTGTGAGGGAGAGTTCTTCTGAACTGTCGATCTTGCTCCGTACTTTGCTTTAGGCTAGCTTGAAAGTGCTTGATGGGCCCTAAAGGAGGTTATTAAGCTCTTCTAATAGGAAACTAAGGATGCATTTCCTAGGATCTGGTGTGAATGATAGGGCCACATTAATTGCGGGACTCACAAGCTACCTTCTGGACCTTTTTGATGGGCTTAGGCTTTGTGCCTATTCTTTTTGCCCTTAAAGTTGAGGAGGCGAGTGAAGGATCATAGCTTTAAATCACACATTTTTGGTAGTTGATGGGTGAGAATTCGTATCTTTAAAAGCAAGCACCTTAGTCTTTTAATTGCTTTTCTATTGTATTTACTTTTATGCTTTTAGAACTTTTGGGTTTTTTGATTTCTTTGGCTTTTCTAACCTTCAACGTTCTGCAAGCACGTTCCTTCTTCCTTGACCTTTCCTTGGTTGCTATTCTTCCTTCTTTATATGGGTGGCAGCATTGGTTTTAGGGTTCATTGCTTTACCAAGAATAAATCATCCCCTCTTTTTATTGGTGTAGATTAGGAAACATTCTATTGAAAAGAAATGGCAGAGGGGGCCCAATGATGGGCAAGCAACTAGCAAGAGTTTAGTGTCACCCAATCCTCCACTTCCATAGCCTAAGAAAGTCTGCTTCATATGGACGAACTACCTCTAGCCTTGTTAGGGGTCATCCTCACTTTTGCAACCTCAATTGCTTTGTCACTTGGATAGAAAAGTTGGAGCTTGGAAGCCTTTAGGATCCTAGGGATTTGAATCAAGCTTTTCTGTTTGTGAGTCAAGCATCTCCTTCTTGTCTTCCGATGAACGTAATCCTAGCTCAGTTGGGCCCATAGCCTATTCTCTATCCAAGCACTTTGGCACTGGTATGCGACACCGCTCAACCTGATTTTCCTAAGGAGACTGAGCAATATGGCATAGTGGCATACACCGTGGCCTTTAGAGTGATGCTTCCAGTAGACCGTGAGTATCTAGGAGCCCTTCTAGATCGAGAATGGGCCAATGTTGCTTTTTTCATCTGCATACTTTTAATTGTATGTATTCTTATCCTCTTTAAGCAAAATCGCCAAGCAGGGTCCTCCTCACTAGAGGTGAAAGAGAAGAAGAAGAAGGTAGATGATATATGACAGGAGACTGGTAGGGCCAAGACGACAGCAGTGGTGGAGGCGAGGAGACTCAAGGTTAAAGTTGAAAGACTGATAGCAACACTAGTGGTGGAAGCCAAGGTAGTGAGGGTTGAGGCTAAGAAGGCCAAGGCGGAAGCTAAGATTGTCAGACTGGAGACTGAGGTGTGGGTCAGCGAAGTCAAAGTGACCGAGGCTCAGGTAGAGGTAGCTCTGATTGAGGAGCACGACTTTTTATGGGGATGAGTGTAGAGGGGGTAATGAAGGAATTTAAAGTATAGATGGAGCTTAGGTCAATTTTAAAGGATTGCTCTACCAAAGTTTTTTGATGACATAGCATAGTATTGTGACGAAGATCATAGCTCAATACCCCCAATCTCAACTTTTCATTTTTGAAGGTTGTGGGGAGAGCCCATAATGTAGAGGCAACTTTTGATGTAGCTCTATGAACCATCAGACTAATTTAGAGGGGGAAGCATTGCCATAAGGGTCGAAATCACCATGACCACCAAGTAGCTTGAAAGAGAGGTGTTATTTTGTAGCTTCGGCCATTTCGTTGACTTTGACTAGAGCTAGGTTGTCAAATGAGGTTGAGGTAGGACAGTTGCTAGTAGTCATTTCTTTAGATAAAGAAAAAGAAGAAGAGACTTGTAGCTTACCAAGAGGCTCATGATGCCCCTTGGCTCGAGTTCTATGTGAAGTATTCTTTCATCATATAGTCTTCTAACAGCAGCCATCTTCTATTTTCTCATCTTTTGATATCTTTTATTGGAAAGAATGCTTGTTTTTGTTTCTAGGTGCTCCATATGGTGCTCCTTTTGTTCTTCTTATTTTTGTTTAATGGTCCAATGAATTGGATAATTTTCTTCTTTTGAACGAAACTAGCTCACCTCTTTCTTATGTATGAATGAATGAATGTGTTTGTTCTCCTTTACTTGTGCTTTTAATGCTTAGTCTCCCTTCGACGGGAACATCTTCATTGGCCCGGCTAGTCAAAGGTTTCTCTCAGAGGGGAGGAAGGGTCACTTCTAGAGGAAGCATAGTTTTTTTAAACATTAGGGACAAGATTAATGCATCCTATTCACTTTACTCCCATGCTTAGACGAGACTTTCCCGAAGTTGCTCAAGCCTTCGGTAGAAGCACTTTTAATCCTTCTTTTAACAGAAGGGACCACCTTTGGGGGTGGTGTGATATCCCTTTCTTTTTATGGCAAGGGGAATCATTCCAAGATGGCAACTTCGTGTAGTAGTCCACTTTCTCTTTCTCCTAGATAGTGCTCTTTCAAGTGGGCTAGCTCTCTAATAAAGTGGACCTCTTTTCTTATTTGGTGCAAAGAATTCTTCTGAATAGTTTTCAATAATCTGCTTTTTCTTTTTCTGATTGAAGTTTTTTCAGGTAGGTTGGCTCTCTAGCAGAGCAGACCCTCTTCTCTTGTTTGGTAAGGAGAGTTCTTTCGAGTGATCTTTTGATAATCTACTTTTTTTTTTTTTTCAGAATAGAGTTCTTTTAAACAGGTCAGCTCTTTAGTAGAGCAAACCTCTTTTTCTTACTTAGCAAGGAGAGTTTTTTTGAGTTATTTTTTGATAATCTACTCTCTATCTCTCGAGTAGGATTCTTTTAGATAAGTCAGATTTCTAGTAGAGTGGACCTCCTTCTCTTACTCAGTGAGAACAGTTTTTTCAATGGTCTTCAATTTATCTTTCTTCTAAGTAGAGATTTTTTAGATAGGCCGACTCTATAGTAAAGAAGACCTCCTCCTCTTACTTAACGAGGGAAATTTTTCTAAGTGGTCTTTGAGTAATCCACTCTTTTTTCTTTCAAGAAGAGTTCTTCTAGGTTAGACTAGCTTTCTAGTGGATCGAGCCTCCTTCTTTTACTCTGCGAGAAGAGTTCTTTTAAGTAGTTTTCAGTGTATCTGCTCTCTCTTTCTTTTGAACAGAATTCTTCTAAGTGAGCAAGCTTTCTAATAGAGCAGACCTCTTTTTCTTACTTGGCGAGAAATTTTTTTCAATAGTTTTGCAATATATATTCTCTTTCTTTCAAGTAAAATTCTTTCAAGCAAGCCAGCTTTCTAGTAGAGCGAATCCTTTCTCTTGTTCGATAAGGAGAGTTC
Source organism: Metroxylon sagu (assembly GCA_017589505.3). NCBI lineage: Eukaryota > Viridiplantae > Streptophyta > Magnoliopsida > Arecales > Arecaceae > Metroxylon > Metroxylon sagu. Next base: position 3,142,759 of record JACVBY030000663.1, read on the forward strand.
TTTCGAATGGCATATATAGCAGGACTTCTCAGCTTAGATAGGTCTGGTTGACTTTTTCATTTTTTTTCTCTCTTTTCTTGTATAAGGCAGACTCTCTCTAAATGTGCAATCCTTTGTGGCTCAGTGCTCTTTGGCTAGGTCGAGTTAGCTTCTCAACCAAAGCTTTTAAGTTGAGGACCTCAGCTGCCTTGTCCTTCGTTTTTAGTGTGGCAATATGACACTGCCTCACCACTGCTTGATCACCTCTAAGTTTCCTAACTTCATTCATAATGAAGAACTTCATATCAAGATAATAACTCGATGTTATGACCTTAAGTTCGTTAAGGTTAAGGTGCCCCACGATGGCATTATAAGTGGAAGGGGCCTCAAACATAAGAAAGTTCGACATGGTTTGGTAGGGCTCAATTCCAGCTGTCACCAAAAGGTTAATAGTCCCCTTGACTGGGATTGAGGTTCCAGAGAAGCCAACCAATTGGCTGCCAAAAGGCTTTAGGCTATCCCCACTGATCCCCATCATCTTGAATGCGTCAATGTAGAGAAGATCGATTGAGCTGCTATTATCATCTAATATTCTCTTCATATGGTAATTACTGATGATCATGAAGACTATTAGTGTATCATTGTGAGGGATCTAGATTTTTTATAAGTCAACATCGAAGAAGGATATAACTTCCCCCATCTTTTGTATGTTCGATGCTTCGACCTTATACTGTTGAGTGTATGTGTTTATAGTCGACAAACTTTCTTTGCCAGTTACAATTCCATTAGAAATCATGTCGACTCTCTTGGCAGCAGATTGTTGACCACCAAGAGCGGACATCATAGCTCCCGACCCGGTAATCAGGCTCTCGGGACTCTCAATACACCTCATGGGGTGGCATGGGTAGACCTTGGGGTTCTTGAATGGCATGACGTTCATCTCGATTCTTACAAATGACATCAATCTAATGGTATCAAATTCAGGCTAACAAACCCTAAATATCAACTAGTTGATATATGAATGACAAGCTAGGAATTAAAGTGGATCCTGTTCAACCCAACCCTATGGAAGGATATTTTATATCCGGACTCGCGTTCAGAAGAAGAGCATGAGAGATATTGGAAACTGCTCGGCTTAGGCCTTTCGATGCTCAAGTTAGTGAGAGACATAAATTGAAGAGGCTAAGGACAGATCTTATAACTATTTCACTCCGAAAGGGGGAAGGGTGGGGTGAGCGGCCATGGAATTACGACCGAATGAGATGTCGAAAAGAATAAAAGGCAGAAAAAGAAAGAAAACCTAAAAAATAAGCGAGAGAAAAAAAAAGAAAGAAAATAAAAGCTTCTTTTCCTTTGAGGGGGATTCCTCTTATAGGTGGGGTCTAGTTCTAATGCAGTTGCATGTCCGATTTCGATGATGAAATTAGTGATGAAACTGTTTCATCTACGCAAATCATGCTCATAATGCAAATATATATATATATATATATATATATAGTCTGGCAAACAACTATTGGGTGCCCTTTCCAAAAATCTCTCTAATTCATATGCTTATTTAGCTTGCATAACACGGCCTTCTCTCCAAATTAACACCTGGTATCCAAGTCAATGAAGTTGCCAAGTTCATGTGGATCACGCCTCTCATTGATGGATTCCATTATGAGAGCTAGCAGCTATCTCCCCTGTCCTCTGGGCCAGGCACCGTTATAAATTAAGCTGATGGCCTTAAATGATGCACAGCTTTTACCGAACCTTTCTATTTGTAATCTTGGCATTGGATGCTCTCCAGCTGACATCTCTCTTAATTGATGGGGGATTTGGCTTTAGCTGCATGACCCTCAGGTCTGCCATTTATACTGCACACATTTTTAATTCTGTGGCTCTGATCGTCTGGCTTGCATTTGTAAGCGCACTCATGGTAGAAAAAAAAAAATTAAAAGGAGCGTAAAGGAATCCAACCTTTACCGCTAGCGACAATCATCAAAGAGTCCAAAACTGCTCGAGTGGGTCCATTGCCGACCAACTTTCTTGTAGGCCCAACATTTCCACACTAGTATCAGCGCAGTGATAAAAATAGTTTACACACCGGCTCTTGTACTATGCTTTGGCACCATGGAAGGTCTCAAATATTTGCCACATTGCAAAATGGATGTGGGTTGGAAAAAAGTAAAATAGCATAGAAAATGTGAGTATGGGGAAGCATGGCATCAAGAATCCATGGATTCTGATTTAAATTCACCTCGTTGCATCTGCTCTTTATCATATGTATACGTGTTTCTGAAACTACGAAGCTAAATTGGATCTCCAAGTGCCTGATATATGAGAGATTTCTAAAATGATAAATTGATTTGCTAAATTCATTTGCCCACATAAATTTGAATTCTGGACATTAATATAAAAGAAATCATTTGCATGATGGTGCTTTGCAATATGGATTCAATATTAGCATGCGAAATCATGCGTGAAGAATGTAACTTACATCACAAGGGAAGCAATTTTTGAGAAGAAGTTAACGTTACACCAGGAGAAAAGGCAATCATAATACTTACCCTGATCAAACCCCACAAGCTTAGGCCGAAACTAATTTTTCTCCACAGATAATACAAAAGAGAACGGAACCTTGGCTTTGGATCCTATCATCCAAGTTCATTTTTATTGAGAAGGTCTAGCTTTATGTTCTGTGAGCAAGATTTATTCTAGATTCAGTATGAGGGAGTTTACTAGAAAGCAATAATATTTATAATATTTACGTGGGGTGCATGAGAAGGCAATCAATAGAAGCTCAACAGAGTAACTTTGCGAAGATAATTAAAATGACCCAAAACATGTGCCATCTGATGATCGACCAAGTCCGTAATTACACGAGAATCACTCAAATCAGAAACTTTAAGCCTCGTTTTTATTAAAGACCGAACTCGTTCTTGTTATAAGTTATCTTTTGGTGCTAGCTTGAATGTCGAACCTTGCGGGCCCTGCAGACCTTTGCCTGGGTTCCATTCTCCAACTCCCAATCATCACAATGGACAAAGGCCTGGAGTCCTTCCATGTCGCCATCAGCCATCCAAAATGGAATCACCGACGTCACATGGAACACAGAACGTATTGTAGAATGTAACTGTGAACATCCTCGGTCAAGAGATCACTCCTTGCTACCAACTGCGCTACTGGAGTACTTACTTTTCGCCTTTGATATTCACCGGAGAACCTCCCAACCACCACCATGGTCTCTTCATGGACAAAGAATTATTTGTACAGCATGTTTTACATGTCATTTATATTTGATCAGGTCTTGTAAGTGTGCGCGAAATACTTTGATATTTCCTGCCACATTGATTGATAGTCCTTTGTCCTTCCATTGCTTGTAGTAAGCATGAGGCGTTTAGCCTGTAAGCTCCATTATGCCTTCATTTTTGAAGTCCAGTGTTTTCTGGATTGGGCCCAAGCTGAGATTTTGTGGCCTGTCTCGAGCCTGATATTTCGAGAACAGGTTTGATTCGGACCTAGGCCGAACATAACGAATCGATAGCCCTAAATTACTGCCGCTCTTTCACTCGAGGAAAAAAAAAAAAAAAAAGGTGCCAGTTTGGAATTTTGACTTTCCTAGGGTTCTTGAGGGCATGCGTATCAGGCTCATGGTAATATTGTCAAGGTAAAGATGATCAACATCATCAACTGTAAAGTTACATGAGATGTGGCTGGAGAATTTGCAAGCCATTCAGGGAACAAGATCACAAATATAAAAAATATAGAGCAGATCTAGAAAAAGGTCACTGTGATCATCCTAACGGGTATCATCGCCCACTCAAAGTACTGCTTGGAATGTTCAGGATCAACGTCGCACAGGTCTGACCTTAAGCCCAAACCTATCCTATCCAAAGCCAATCCAATCTTATTGCATCTGGAGGTGAAACTTTAGCAGGCCTTGCAATTATCAGGGACAGGTAATTAATTCCAGCCTCTCATACTGACTGCCATTAGACGATGGAAGAGGCAGTTGACTGCCATTGGACAAGGATGCTTTCCTCTCTCTTCTCCTTGGTTTGATTGGATACCAAAATCTTAGTAGGCTTTGAAATTATACTTTTTTTTAGTCCGAAAGATGGATCAAATATCAGCGACATCTCTTGTTGTGTTCTTTTCTTGACTTGCTTGATTGCAGCACAAAGATTAATGCTCTGATTTCTTATTTTTGAAGAAAAAAAAACTGAGGGCATCTATCATATTGTTTTTATCAAGGTTTTAGGATCCCATACATGTAATTAGAATACCAAATAGCAATAAAATAGAATTTTTATACTTATTTGTATCATCATGGAAAAGCTGCATGTCCTGAAAAGCTAGGTCTTCTTCTTCTTGCTTCTTTATCAAACGGTGTTTTAATGAAAAAAATATATATATAAGGAAAGAAGAGAGGATTTATCCTATTTATAATGAAACTCTAACAGGCCATCTCATCATGGATCACTATTAGACTTCAGGCCTACACACACTGCCAACCACATTAGTGAATAAAGATATTCTCAAGCCCAAACCATATGGATCATAAATATCAAAAGTGAGCCGTGCTTGTATGATTGGACTAAATTTATTTAACTAGTTTTATAAAATTAAAATCACAATAATTAATGGTAACCCATATATGAAATATTTCAACATTCTTTCACTTGGTCAACATTAATTGTAGTTGATCAAATTTTGAAAACATTTATTTATTTGAAAACAATATTTAGGCTAAACAATTAAACTTTAATGTGGCCACAAATTTTTAAAAATATTTGGTCCTCTAACACAACACTTTAAAAAATAATTCGGTCCCGTGAAAATTACAAACATCAAATCATGATAGTTATTATGCCCCTTGGTGACATAGGACTAATCCATGATTACAAATATTGATAACATTCACTAACATGGATCATGATATAGTAGTGTGGCAAGAAAATAGTGCGTCAACTATGATCATATAAGTGCTATTCTCACTATCGATCTACCAAATGATTTCTCATCAAACTTTATCTTTTAACCGAAGTTAGAAAAATCCAATACAATATCTACAATATGCCTAGCATGTCTCTCATAAAATAACTTAAGGTTTTCTTTATCGTACAATCAAGAGACATATATAACTAACATTTAAGACTGACATCAAGCCTTTAGTTTTCAAAAGCATGATATGTTATATATTAACAATGCACATATATAAACATCAAAATAATATGATATTAATAGAAAATAATGATGACCATCATATGTCAAATAAATATATCCAAAAAAATAAAATAAGTTCAATGATAACATATGTAATATATCAACTTGTGAAAGTCCAATAAACATAATCTACTCCCACTAACCAAGTACATCAAAAGACTATGTTATCAATATGTTTCATAAATATAATGGGTCCTAGTCCTTGGTCAAGAGATCAACGACTATGCTTTTTGTGTCAATATACTCAACAATTATGTCTCCTTTCTTTACTAGCTCTCTGATCATAAAATATTTAATCTCCATACGCTTAGACCCACTAATACTTTTATTATTTTTGGAAAAGAATACAATAGAACTATTATCATGGTAAATTTTTAATAGTCTTGAGATGAAATTAATAATACTAAACCCTAGAGATAAAATTTGCCTATGTTGCAGCTTCATAGTATGCAACAAATTTAGTCTGCATTGTAAATGAAGCTGTAAGTATTTGTTTGATACTTTTTTAGAATATAGCTCCTTTAGCTAACATAAAGATATAACCTAAGGTAGATTCATATCATTTGAGCAACCAGCAAAATCCGAATCTGAGTGGCAAAGCTAATCACTTTATGTTTGCCATAATACTCACCGCCACGATCAGACCTAACAAATTTGACAACATTTTCTAATTGTTTCCCAACCTCAGCTTTAAAAATTTTAAACTTTTCTAAGGCTTTTGATTTCTCTTTAATCAAGTAATGGTAACCATAATGTAAAAAATCATCAATAAAAGTAACAAAATACTTATTTCTACATGAGGTAGGTAATAGAGGTTCACTAATATCAGTATGTACTATCTCAAGAAGTTTAGAAATTTGGATTGCACTCTTATTTTTAGACTTGATTAACTTGCCTCTAATGCAATCCACACAGGTCTTCATTTCTTCAAAATTGAGAGAGGGTAAAATATTATCTTTTATAAGTCTTTCAACTCTCTCTCTAGAAATGTGACCTAATCATTTATATCATAACATTAAGGACTTTTCTTTAATTAGTGGCCTTTTGGATACAACCTTCTCTATATTGGAGCAAGTATATTCATTATCAAGAGTAAAACATAATATATATAAATCATTAAACAAAGAAAAAATTCCAACAACTTAAGAGTTTATAATTAAATCAATTTTTCTATTTTCAATACTAAAATGATATCCAAGTTTAGTTAGAATAGAAACTGAAATTAAATTCCGCCTAAAGGGCGGTACATAAAAGGTTTTCTCTAGAATAAATTAAAAACCAAACTTTAGATTTAAACTAATAGAGCCTATGAAAACTTTAACTTCTGCATCATTTCTAACTTTAAACTTAACTTCTCCATCACTTGGTTTCTATTTGTTTTAGAACCTCTGCAAGGTAATAACAACATTAACAATTATTTCATTCTCAAGCCACCATGACTATAATGAGGCATTAACAAAATTGAACTCTAAACAAACACAAGCTAAAGGATTACTTTTTTGCTTATTCTTCTTTTCTAACTAAGACTTGAAGCGTACACTAATTTTTCTTGTATCCTCTTTTCTTAAAGAAGAAATACTAAAAATCTTTCTTAATGACAGTCTTAGAACCTCTTACACCTTAGGTCTGACCTTTACCATGCCTTTTCTTATCCTGATCCTTTGGAGAAGTACCATGTTTAAATTTCTAGGGTTTCTAGATCCTTTACCTTGGTTGACCTTAGAATTGGATACAAACAAGGCACTATTACTCTTTTCCCTTTAAGCTTTTCTTCTTCAGAAACACATTTAGACATAGGGTCATTCACATTCCAAGTGTTATTTAAGGTATTATAAGCAGTTTTAATCTAGCTAAACTCAATAGTAAGGAATTACAAGTGTGATGAACTATAAATTTATTAGAAAAGGTAATATGATGGGCTTTTAGTTTGGTTTGAATGTGGACTATTTTCTTAATAAAATCTTTAGTACTACCCTATTGTCATATCTTATACCCATTAACTCACTCATTAGGTTTCCTACTTTAAATTTGTTGGATACCTACTATCTTTGTCCTACAATAGTCAGTAATTCTCTAGCATTACTAGTCTCAGATAATCAACTCAAAAGGTACTCAGATATAGACCTCTTCACAGCATGTAGGATTAAATGGTTTGATCGCTTCCACTTAGCATAGAAATCCTTCTGCTTAAATGTGCTCTCATAAGTATGTTTGGGAGGCTCGTACTCACGCAGAGTGAGATTAATATCTCCAATCCTCAGGACAAACTTTAAATCTTTTTTCCATTTCTTATAATTAGAGCTAGTTAATATTTCAATTGTAGCATAGTTATTGTTTAAAGAAAAGGAAACTATTCAAGACAAAGAGTGCAATATATCAGAATGCAGGCAATAATAGCAAAATAGTCTCAACACAAATGACTCTATGTATCTTAAGAGTCCCGATGCATCATCACAAACTACTCTTTGGGCAGAGAATGTAACATGCTAGTTAAATCTCTATATACAAAACCAATCACAAAAATACACTAGCCTTTGAGAAAAAAACGATTCCCTTTAGGCAGATAGATCCCCTAAGCTAGTATACACTTTAACAAAAAATGCTTTATTCTATCTCCAGAATTGCAACACATAATAATCTCCTTTGGACAGGCGATTACATACTGTAACCTAGAAAAGTAATTCTACAAGCCTCAATGGGTAAGCCACTTTAATAGCCAAACATCCATATTAATTTGTAAAATTCTTTCAAAACAAGATAACTCTACTACCTACAATAATACACATACATAACGAAACGTATGCCTGTGACTACTCAACATGAGGTACATAAACCGTACATACCTTCTTGGGTTATACAATAATATTTATCACATTCGAACCATATGTCTTGAATTTAATAGACATTATTATTGTTTTATGCATATACTATATATATTTGGAGCATATCAATTGCTATAAATAAGCAAGCAATACTAATTGCATTTAAACTTGCAAAGAAAAAAAAAAAAAATCGATCAATCAACATTCTAGAATATGGCATACTTTTCAACAACTAAATAACAATAATAATTATATCACAAAATATAAATTAAATAAATACAGTGATAATTATTATTTTAATCGTTATGCTTAGATTTGGTTGGACTGTAATTCAAATTGGGCTTTCTTCCAACATTGGGTCCAAGTTAAAGTAAGGCCCATTAAACTTAGGCCCCAGAAACGAGCCAATGTCAAATAACCCAGAACAAGATTCGGCCGTAAACCCATCTAGCCCAATTATCGTTTGGCCCAAAGTGGGTTATTCACTGAAAGAGGCCCGAATCAGATCTGGGTCCAAAATTCATGCTTCAACTGCGAAGAAAACACCGTCCCTTTCCTCTTTCACCTGCAACGAGGGTAGCTTTTTTTTTGGATTTTTTCTTCCACCATCACCCGCCGGCACTCGGTAACAGCAATGCCGGGAATACAGCTTGCAACCACCAGCACCCCGAGCCGTGCCATCCACGCCCTCGCCTGCCGGCCTTTCTCACCCATCTTCCCTGGCCCCGTCACCGCCGCTGCAGACCAATCAGCCGCAGTCCCCCGGTGGCAGAGCACGGCCATGGCCTCACCAAAAAAATGCGCCTCTCTAATTCAATCTCCTGTGCGTGTGCCGGCGTCGGAGGCTTCCTCCATCCGGCACACTACCTCACGACCATCCTGCGTCGCCTCCAGAACAGAGCCGCAGTGGGTCGGGGAAGAAGAATGCGATCGGAAGTTCCTTTTTCTTTCTAATATGGTGCGGCGCCGGTCGCCCGCTGCGGCGGTCAGATCAGCCGCCAGCTGTGGCGGTCAAGTTGGCCGTTGAGTAGAGCCAGGGGGCGGCTGTCGTGGACTTGGTTCGGCCAAAGCAGAACCATGGCAGAACATTGGCCATCGGGAGGGGAAACAAAAATTCATTTTTAGTCAAAAAAAAAAAAAAATTATTTATAAAACCTAATCATGATCCAGGGAAGAAAAACCCTACCGAAAAACCCTACCTGAATTAATTTAGGATCAGAAAACATAGAAGATACAACCAAAAAATCAAGCAGATCATTAATGATCAACATGATCTTAAAGAAAAGATTCATGAAGCTTAACAATAGAAAACATAACAAGAAGCATGTATTTTGAATCTAAGTATTTCTACTTTAATACTATAAGTTAAAACTCACATACATGTAATCTGAACATCAAATAGCAATAAAAAGAAAAATTATGCTATCATGGCAAAGGTGCAGGAGTTTTCAAACAAATTACAGATATGAGAAGAAAAAAGAACCTAGCATATTTATAATGAAACCTTAATAAGCCATATCATTATAAATCACTAATGGGCTTCAGAACTATACGAACCATCAATCGCATCAGTCTATTAGGCTTTAGGCTTCAGGCCCACACAAACTACCAACCACATCAATCAATAAAGGTATGCTGAAATACAAACCATATATATTACAAATATCAAAAGTGAGATCATTTTACTTGTATCATTGGATTATAAACTTGTTCAGCCAATTTTATAAAATTAAAATCGTAATAATTAATGATAATTCACATATAAAAAATTTTCAATATGTTTAGTTCTCTTGCAAGTTCATAACACTCTCCGCTGCGTAAGCTTGAAAAAATTTTAGTATTTGTTTAAACTTCTGAAAGAGCTGATTATCTTGTGTGGAAGCCTTCAAAATCAAGGTCTTAATTTATTAATTCCTTTTACAATTTCTTCAATCAAGGTAGAGTAATATAGCCATATTTTAAAGTTATTTAAAAAGCAGTTATATCTAATAAAGTTAAATTTTTTTTTTGCTTGGTTGGTACTTTGGAATAGATTCTATACAAATGAGAGGCTTGCTAAAAAGGATGGACGATTAGCGGTGGTTGTTCGATGTGTGATGCTACTTCTAAGATGATATCCCTTCTATCCTCTTTATTGTCAATATTTGATCTTCACTTTTCAACCACATCAATATTTCTACCAAATATCGAAGTCTTCACCATACATGAATATCTTAGAGAAAAAGACTATCCCCGAAGAGTTGAAAATTAGCGTGGGATTAGTTAGATTTATCCTTCTAGTGGCACAACAAAAAAAAAAACTCAAAAATCTTTTCCTTGGAATTCTTTTCTGCTCTTTCTCTCTCTAGAAAAATTCGATGTACTTTTAAATTTTGGAAATATATTACAGGAGGAAGGGTATCAGCCGCCCATTGCATCTTAAAATCTCAACTTTTCCTAATTTTCTAGCTCTATACATTCCTTCTCTCTTATAAACATACTCTCTTCATAAAATTTGAGGGATTATTTACCTAATTTTCAGTAAAAAAAAGCAGTCCCAGATTTTTTTCCCCCCCCTTTTTTTGGGATTAGAACGGCAAATTATACAGTCCCGGAATGGATGCAACCAAATGAACCAGAATACAAATGATCCCAGCAGTGGACTGGGATATGAGAGCTGAAACTCTATATGACAGAGCAAGTATGCCTGACAAGAAGAAGAAGCCATCCAATGAACGACCCTATAAGCTTCCCTGGACACCTGTGAAATGCCAATTATCCAGATTTCCAGAAGCAAAGGGTGTTTGACCTCGCGTAGGGGTATTTGCCAAGTGATCCACGTGCCCTCAGAACAGAAGTGGCGTAGACTAACACCTCCCAAACGCCCCTCAGCTCAGCCCAGGTAACTTCTTTGAATATGTTCAGCCAAAAAGCAAACACATTTCAATTATGTTGGAGGCCAATATTGGGACTGTAAGCTTAATATAAACACAGTCAAAAAATTTTTTTGATGTTTTATGGAACACGTGGTTCATCACGGCTCCAGCTCGCAAAGTACGCCCGCGCTGATGTAATTGGGCCTCCAAGATTGAATTCTAGGAAAAAAAGTTCTTTTGATCCCATCCACATGCACTAAAGCAAGCGACCATGAGGGGAATTATATATAATAAAAAGCATACATTTTCTACAATGCATTTGGCAGTATATGGTACCGGAAACAAAGAGAGATTGAACGGCTTGATAGGAGAGGGTTGAAAACTTTAGACAAGGGCTTTGAACGAATGGGATTCCGGCCTGGTTTTCAAAAACCAAAAAAAAAAAAAAAAAAAAAAAAAGAGTACCATAGCTGAGCCCAAAGAAAGAAACGTTTAACTGCTGCTTTCCCGCTTCTCTCCCCACCTACTCTCTATAAATCCTAAAGAGGAATGATGGTTAAGATGACACAACCAAAAGACTTTGCTGGCATTGCAAGCGAATGGTGGATTCCGTCCGCAACCTTTGCTCTCGCCTGTGCTGCTGCCGTCCAGTCACAGAGCCCGAACACCAAAACCCAGGGGACGGAGGACGGCATCGTCGGAGGAGGAGAAGAGATCGTGCATCGGACGTTGGTGGTAAACGGGATCAACATGCACATAGCCGAGAAGGGGGACGGCCCCGTGGTGCTCCTCCTCCACGGATTCCCCGAGCTCTGGTACGGCATGGCGCCACCAGATCCATGGCCTCGCCTCTTGCGGCTACCGCGCCGTTGCTCCCGACCTCCGTGGCTACGGGAACACTGATGTGCCCTCAGATTCTGCCTCCTATACCATCTTCCACCTCGTCGGCGACCTCGTCGCCGTCATCGACGCCCTCAGCCAAGATCAGGTGGTTACTGTCTCTTTTTAAAGGCCTTCGATTGGTTCTTGGTTATGGTGTTTAAGCGTCGAATAGTTTTCTGACGAAAAACAAATGGACAAGAGAAGGTGTTTGTGGTGGGGCACGACTTGGGGGCGCAAGTAGCGTGGAGTCTGTGCATGTTCAGGCCGGAGAAGGTGAAGGCGCTGGTGCGCCTGAGCGTGGCCTTCACACCTCGGAACTCAGCCGTTAAGCCGGTGGAGTCCTTCAGGTCCCTCTTTGGTGACGACTCCTACATTTGCCGATTCCAGGTTCCATTCTGACTTACCACGAGGACTTAATTATGAATTACGTTTTTGATTTTATCTGCTGTGTCTTTTCCCTAGATTGTATATTGTGGCAGCATCAAATAAACAGAAATCGAAACGGGGCACAGCGTTTCCATTTTACTTTGCTTCGTGGCATTACCTCTCGTCTTCCTGGCAAGAAGCGGGATTCGCCTATATATTATTAGTGGGGGAAAGTTTCTTTCCCTACTATTTCCTTGGGAAAAAAAAAAAAAAAAAAAAAATCTTCAGAACTGACTCAACCTCAAGATTTATTGGCCAGGTCAAACTGGCTTTCCCTGACCTAGACGAGTCTGATGTGGTTCTGCCTAAAAAATTCATGATCGTTCTATTTTTAATCAAATTAGTAGAACATATATATATATATATATAATTTGAATGTAAACAAGTTCAAATTTTGATCATTTTCTTTATTTTTAGATTCATACGAATTTTTAAGTAATTTTATCTTTTTTTATTTTTTTCTATCTTTGAAATTCATAAACTCTCTCTATATATATATATATATATATATATATATATATATATATATATATATATATATATATATATATATATATATATATATATATATATATATATATATATATAGCCAAGTCTATCCCTCCTCTCTCTCTCTATATATATAACATACAATGATAAGTCTTATAATAGCTTAACGTGTTGCTTATCTTATAACAATGTGACATGTAGCTTACCCATAGTTTGCAAATTGAGATTTTTATATTATGTGCTTCAATTTTTGTATCATTATTCATTAATGCTATTTGTTTTTTAAGAAATATACCTTCACAATTCGTGAAATGTGTAGAACGGTAAAACGTGTCTGTTCAGAATATGCATATAAACTTATGATGGTAGACTACATAATATTGATTATATTTATGAAACGTATCTTTTAGTCCCTTCTGAGTGGTGGTAGATAGCCATCTTTTTCTCAAGAACAAAAAAAAAAAAGCAATTCTGGTTTCAGTCTTTCATGCCTGAAATTATCCTGAAAATAAAAGAAAAGCCAAAAATTGTCCTAAGAATGAGACGGAAATTCGGAAGAAGCAAATTTTGGGTCTTGGTCTTATGAAAACGATGATCCACTTTCCTCAAGTCTAATGAACTCATTATGTTGTTCGCTCTGAGTGTTATGTTTTTAGGTACTCTGTAGACAGAAAATGTTATATGAGTGCTTGACGTTTCTCCTTAATCTATCAACCTATTCATGGACACCGTTAATGGTTTAATATAAGTAGAATAACACATGATGCTATATTTTTCTTTATTAAAGCATGATGTTATATATTTCTTTTTAAATTGTGTATTTCCTGGACATGTGGATCTCATTGTTTCTCATCTTGTGCTTCGCTCTGTCTTTCGAGCAACTCTTTTCAGTCAATCTTCTCCCAATTTTTCAGTGACAATGAAGTTCATTGTTATGATATCAAAAATGAATTTGGATATACTTTCCACGTTCTTGTTGCTTTTTTCCACGTTAAACATTCAGTAACCGGAGATGACTTTGTTTCAAAATAAATATGAGGGTTGTTGATAGTGTTGTCAACTAAATGAGCATTCTATATAACGTGGCCACGAACCAGGAGCAGTGAAAGCGGCATTCGCTCGCCTTGGTACCGCATCGGCACTCACGAAGATTTTGACTAGGCGTAATCCAGGTCCTCTTTTAATTCCCAGGGAACGTGGGTGGGGTTCACCTGGTACTCAATACCCATTGCCTTCTTGGCTTTCGGAAGAAGACGTCAGCTATTATGCGAGCAAATTTGAAAGGACTGGGTTTACAGGAGGATTAAACTATTATCGATCTTTACACACGTAAGTTTGCTGAAACTTAGGTATCCAGAATAATCATAAAAGAAGTGTGCCAATTTAGATAATAAAAAGCTGCGTTCCTAAGAAACTTCATATGTTAATGAGCTAGGCTTCTCCATTAAATTCAAAGGAACCAGTTCACTTCTCAACATAATGTGCCAGTGGAAGTGGAGCAGAATCCAACTGCTTCGGTAAATTGTCCCTGATCCTGCGTGCAGGTTACGGGGACTTTTGGATTGTGTTCCATGCCCCCTTGTTGCTCATTCGCATCATGTTAAGATGATGCATGTTAAACTATTTATGAAAAAGTTTGAATACGAACGTTATGTTTGTGGCAATTCTCAGCAGGAACCAAGCTTTCTTTGCCTTGATGCCAAGAGAATCCAAATTAAGTTTCTTGTAACGATTTTATGGTTAGACAGCAAACCGATGCATTTGCCTAACAAATATATATAGAGAGAAGTTAGGACTTAGGAAGGCATTCATTAAAGTAAACTAGTAGCCTTGAATCTTGTGGAGAATAATATAATCAAAAGTTGGCTATGATTTGTTGCTCTTGGTAAGGAGTAATTGCGCTAGATTGAAACGCATGGATGGAAGTACAATGTGTACCAAAATAATTATATTAGTTTTGTATTAGATTTGGATGAAAGAAATGCATGCAGCTCAACAACCTATGATTTGACATTAAGATAAAGTTTGAATTAAATAATATAATATTATCAAAAATCATACATTCTTAATAATTTTGTATTTGATAATTAAATTATTAAAAATATAAGATTACTGTATTCGATTTATCTTAATAATATTAGCTTAAATTCCTAGGAATATAGGATTAGCGTATTTAATTCATAATAGCTAAATATGGCAATTAGAGTATGGTATTTTTGGATTCTATTTCTATTTTGTTATAAATCTTTTTTATTTTTTAAGTGATTATCTTTTTTTGCTAGAATATAAAATATTCTCATAAAAAACAAGATTTCTTTGTAAAATTATTTTAAAAATTAAAAATTATAAAAAATATAAATATATAATATATAATATAATAAATTATATTATAATATTATTAAATAAATTATTATATATGATATATAATATATAAATATTTACTAAGATTTATGATATAAATAATATTTATATTATGAAATCATTTAAAATTATAATATAAGTAATATTAAATATAAATATTATATTAATTATTTAAATATTACTACATGCATATTAAAAATAAAATTAGACTAGATATTATTAAATATTTATATGAAAGATAATAGCATAATATGGTATTATAGGATTTTAATAATCTTAAATACCTACTTCTCAAATAAAAATTAAGGTACCATAATTTATCGTAATTTTGGATTATTAGAAATCAAATATTATCATCCAGATTATCATATCTAATTGCTAAATGTGATAATATACATAATAAATTAAATTACGAAAATGGATTACTACCAATCAAACACTATAGTACAGTAAAATAAAAAAGAAAATTAAAATGATTCGCTTTCACTGTACGTACCAATTAGGAGTTTCCCATTTTTAATGAGAAGTCACGGAAAGGTTAATAATTAGTAGATAACAGGGATTATTAATTACCATGGACAAAAAATTGGCTAAAAGAGAACTAAACGTAAAATCCTAATTTATGAAGGATCTACAAAATACAAATCTGTAATGTTTCATTTTCATTTTACCGGTTAATTGGTAAATCAAGGATCCTTCTAATTGCACGGAGGTAGTGACTTTGACTTCACAGGCTGACTTACATATAGATGGTACATATTTATGTTTTGCCAAAAACACCCTTCCATCTTCATGAGCCTCTATGCTTCTGGATTAGTTCTCTTAAACCTAATATTTGGTGATGATATAAATCTGCACAGAAACTGGGAGCTTGCAGCACCCTGGACTGAGGCACGCATAAAGGTACCAGTGATGTTCATTGTAGGAAATCTAGATCCGACTTACCATTCCTTTGGAATCGACGACTTCATTAATAAGGGTGGTTTCAAGAACTATGTTCCAAACCTTGAGGAAGTTGTTGTTATGAAATGAGTGAGCCACTTTGCCAATGAGGAAAAAGGGCACGAGATTACCGACCACATTTCCAATTTCATCCAGAAGTTCTGATTTGCGATTTGCATTGCGCTACCGTTCTCTTGCAATCATCTATATTATATTCTTATCAAGAAGCCTAGTGGATGCTGCTGTGCTTTTTGGAGTGTGCAATTGATATCCATTAGTTCGGTGGTGAAGGTTTTCTTTAATGATGCTAAGAAAGAAGGTGTGCCATGTTGGAAATTTATTAAAATAATTTAAAATTTTTAGACTATAAGAATGATCTCATATTAAATATTTAACAAAATACAAATCAACTTAAATATGATTTTTAATTTTAAGAAGTGCAAAGGATACTTAGTAGATAAAGTTTACTCAGACTTGATCTGATGAAGGGAAGCATCAATAAAAGTAATTTATTTTCCTGCTCAAAAATCTTGTGTCCCTAAAAATAATCTTCAATTTCAACACCAAACCCAATAAATCTTGTGAATCAAAACAGGAAAGACAACAAAAGAAAAGCGAAAAAAAAAAAAAAAAATCTAACTAAAGCAGAATTTCCTAAAGTTCATCATGAACTAATGGGACCTTAACATGAGCAAAAATGCCGCTTTAAGCTACATATTACACTTGCCATGTTATCTTGTCTCCTGGCGAGTTTTCACCTACCGTTTAATATTTATTAGGCAATAATGCTTTTGTTGTATGGGATTATATATATCTTATGTGTCATTGTACTGTTTTGGAATTATGTTTACATGCTATGGAGTTGGTTTCTCTAATAAATAACCTAGACAAGGCTTCTTCCTAAGGCAAATTCTATCATACTTTACTCGACCTGTCAACTAAGCGCTAGTTTGTACAAAGCATGAATCTTAGTTCTGTTTACCTCAGCACACCCTTGCATGACTTCACTTCTTTTTTTTTTTGGTACAATGCATGACTTCACTTCAGATGCAAGAAACCAACTTCTAGTGCCGCTTGAGCCTCGTTACATTGCATGCCCAGCAGACTTCATGGTACGTATCTTCATCCAATGGGAAATTTTGACTTGGAAACCGACTTCGGTGACCGACGGAGCCTCGATGTCGACTTCCGACTCGAACAACGACGAGCAACGGGTGGGAGGCGGCATTATTTCTCAACACGTACTACTCTTCACATATTGCACCACGCAACCTGTCACCCACCGAGTACCAGCTGAGGTCTATCTAGTTCTACTTAAGCATCAAGACGAGCACCTCTCAACGTGCCAACCTAGTTTTCGCATAGCTTTTCTAGATTAAGCGCAGCCATGGCAAGCCAAATAAAATCTCTAAGGGTTAAGACAGAGAGCTCAAGGATTGTGAAGCCGGACTATGACGGGATTCCTTCCCCGATCACCACTCTCCAAATCCCTTTGAGCGTGTTTGATAAGGTCGCCTATGACATCCATGTAGGAATCGTCTACGCCTTTCGCCCACCTCTCCCTTCCAACTCTACCATAGAGAAGGGCCTCGCCAAGGCTCTCTCTGAGTACAGGGAGTGGGCCGGGAGGCTCGGGGAGGATGCCGAAGGGAACCCTGCCGTTGTCCTCAACGACGAGGGTGTGGGGTTTGTGGAGGCATCGGTGGAAGACACACTGGACAAGACCTTGCCCTTCGAGCCCTCGCCGGAGCTGCTGAGTCTACGCCCTGATGTGCACGGCGTGGCGGAGCTTCTCCGGGTACAGCTCACGCGGTTTGCATGTGGCTCCCTCGTGCTAGGCTACTCCGCTCACCACTGGATCGCGGATGGCCATGCCGCCAGTAAGTTCTTGGTCGCATGGGGCCTCGCATCGCGGGGCCTCCCCATCAGGCCTCATGCCATCCACGACCGCTCGACGTTCTTCATTCCCCGCTGGCCGCCTCGGCTAGAGTTCGAGCATCGAGGGGTGGAGTTCGAGCGCCGGGCTCTGAAGTTTGCGAGCTTGGACAAGTCTGGCAGCAGAAAGCCAGACCTTTTAAAGGAGAACATAATCGTTCACAAGGCGCATTTCACCAAGGGCTTTCTGACCACGCTCAAGGGCCGAGCTTCATCAGGGGCCAGCAAGCCTTACAGCACATTCGTGAGCCTCATCGCTCACTTGTGGAGGGTGGTTACCACGTCTCGTAGGCTTCATGAGTCTGAGACAACCCACGTCCGAATCTCGGTGGAGGGGCGGAGGAGGATGAGGCCACGCGTGCCTGATGAGTACTTCGGGAACCTGGTTCTGTGGGCATGTCCTCGTGCTAAGGTGAAGGAGCTTATTGGGAGACCGCTGCAGCATGCGGCCAAGCTCATCCATGATGCTGTCGCGGGGCTGAACGACGCTTATTTCAGGTCTTTCATAGACTTTGCAAGCTCGGGGGCGGTGGAGTCGGAGGATCTAGTGCCGACAACCGACGCAGCCAAGCTGGCGTCATGTCCTAACTTGGAGGTGGATAGCTGGCTGGGATTTCCCTTCCATGAACTGGACTTTGGCGGAGGAAGTCCTTTTCATTGTGTACCAATCGTGCCCATGGAGGGCCAGATATTTCTCGTGCCTTCCTTCACAGGAGACGGGAGCATTGAGGCCTATGTGACCTTATTCGACTACAGCGAAGTCTCCTTCAAACAAATATGCTACTTTGTAGATTGACCTACGCTCTCCCCAAGTTGGATCAGTTCCTTGGGAAGCTATCACTATCCGTGCTACTACCTCATGTGCGTCCATTTATGTGGAATCTTATCTTATCTTATCGTGATAATATATTGTAAACCAGCATTAGCTTGACATACCTAGGGCTTGATTGTATAATTTGAAAATGGACCGAGCTTAGCTACAATTAGTTTAAAACATAAATATTTAAATAAAGAGGAAACTAGGCGGTCACGCCTAATCTTTCGATGCTTGCATGTCTAGTCTATTTGATTAGTATTTTATTTTCCTCCACTATGGACAAATGAAATATAATATGAAAGATTTTGAAGCAGGTCGCATTAAAGCCTGAAGCTACCAAAATACTTGCCGAGAGATAAAGCCTCACGCATTCGAACGAAAATACCTAACATTTTCTGCAGGGTGGTGGGCTGACCCACAACATAGGTATCTTTTTGACGTCCAACCTTTGAGGGAGTGGACTTTAACGTTTAACCTCACCGGTCCAATAAACGGTACCAAGTTTTTTTAATTTTTCATCTCTCTCACCTCTAGTTGCCCTATATTTTTTATTCGTGAACCCTACTAAAATAAAAACTTTTCAGCTTTCCTTCCTTCTCTAATGAAAATCCTATTGTTCGTGGATATTTTTTCTAATATAATGCTTAGATTCTGAAAAATAATATCATATATTTATCATTGCATACTCTTGCATCGCATATTCTTGTCCTAGTTCCAACTCCTCTACCAGCTCTTAGCTAATTTGCATAGCAGCCTTGGGTTCCTTATCAAAGCAGGCCCCGCAAATATAACAAAATCCTCGTTAACAGATGAATATGAAATCAGAAATAAAAGCTATAAACAGGATGGCAAAACATCAAAAACAACTCAAAAGTCTCCAAACGCCCAAGAATCACAGAGATGAGGGTTATATTTGATTTTTTCACCTGTTTGGGAGAAGATCATAACTGAGTTTTTCATCTCTATGTTTTTTTTTTTTTTTTTTAATAATTCGGTACGTAAGCTCTCGACTTTTGCATAATTTCATAGAATTGGTGTGCTTGTTATGCATTCTACATCTTTTAAAACTTTCAAACAAAAATCAAAATTTTCACATCCTCTCTGACACTCGCAATAGCAACGGCCATAAGCATGGAAGTTTGACAGCCACCAGGTTCAGCTCTTTCTCTCTCTATCTGTGTCTTAACCTCCTGTTCTTGTTACTCTTCTTCTCCACTCCCATCAGAAATATTGCTAATCCCTCCAAGAGGCCTTCACTATACAGAAAATAAACTCTGATTCGGTACGTAAAGAAATTTTATCCAGCAATCTCTATCCGAACCTCTTCCACGTATTCTGGCGAGGTTATTTATATAAATAGCACAATTTACTGGTTTCTTTCAGCTGGCAAAGATTGCTTCTCCCCATCGACCTGGCTCTTCTCTACCTCGGTTTCCATCTCTTCTGCAAGCTCCCTGTCATTGCCCAACGACCTGAGCCCCTCGGCGGCAATGCCATGGCCTGCCCGACCCCTCCTGACAGCAAGGAAGGGACCCAGGCGGGGCCCGCCCCGCCAGGCCCCTTTCTTGCTCCTCTCCTCCTCCAGTCCCCGCCCGCCTGGGTCCCTTCCTTGCTCCTCTCTTCCTCCAGTCCCCGCCCGCCGTTGGCGGCCATCTGCCGTCATCTCTCGCTTGGTCTTCATAGTCCCCATCGTCATTAACCTTGGATCCTTCCCGGTGCTCGACGAGGCAGCGAGAGACATGAAGCGGGGACTCGTCTTGCCCCGCCTAATTCGAGGTGAGGATCTTCCGTCTTCCGAGGAGATAAGGTTTGTACAGAGATTAATTTTATTCCCTCGAATGGAAACGGGACGGAACGGAAATAAGTTTGTCCCCGTTTCGTCGCATCCTACTCATGCTCCGTTTCTTATATAAGTACAATACAACCGCTATATATTTTTATATTTATAAAAGTATTTTCATAATTTTTTTTAAAATTTATATATATTGATAGAGGAGAGATACAACGGAATAGAAAAATGAGATAAGGATAAAATGGAGATAGAAATAAAAATAAAAAATAACTCTTCATTTATGAGTATAAGATGAGGATGAATTATTTCCTTAATAGAGACGGAGATAGCAATTAAGTTTCTAGCTTCACTTCTTGGCATTTTCAATAAAAAATACAAATAAAGTTGGAGAGATGAAAGAAAAAAAAAAAAAGAATAATAATAATAATAATAATAATTCATATGTCGATGTATGTCATTCATAATAACCTATTTGGTGATCCAGGATCACCATTGATTTTAATTTGGATAGCTAATACATATTTTTTATTATTTTATGTTCCTTAGCTGGGCAAACATGTTATGAACGGACTTGAACTGCAGTGTACGTGGAGGTCTCTTCAAAAATATGGGAGAAGGAGAATTGAGCGTCTTGGATTGGATGGCATATTACAGTTGTGATTTAATGATCTAGCCAATCGCACATAAATAATTATTTTGTAATTGTTTGGTATAATTTAATATAGATTATATATAATAGAATATATCTCAGCTATAGGATAATAATATATTTGAAATGATCATTTTAGACTTTATAAAGTGAAAGTTATTCTATATAAAGTCAAAATTTATCACTCTAAAAGTAAGGGGATTTAGAAAAAAAGAATTTATATTCTTTGATTATTTTATTTTTTGCTTTTAAATGAGAGGATTCAAATAAATTTTTAATTGTTTTGTATATTGAAATAAGAGAAAATAGTTTTTTTTCCTCTCTTTTTTAATTCCGTAAACCGTAATTTTACATAGAAAGGAGAAACGAAGCTCTTCACTTATCATGGCATTAAGTGGTCGAATGATCATGGCTCGCGCGAGTCATACCCAACCGCCAAGCCCCAGCCAACAACTCAATAATGGATAAAGGCCTGGCAAACCTAACCCCATAGCATGGTGGCGTTGATGGTTGGTCGCCAGCTGATGATGGTCGCTGGTGTTAGACTTGACAGTTTTTATAAACTTCAGCGTCCTTAGTGGGGCTAAGAGCCGCCCAACGGGGCCTCAAAAGCAGCAACGAGAGCAGCTCGCACTCTATTTAAGCACCAGGACAACAAAGCGGTCAGGCTTGGCAACTGGCTTAGTGACGTAGTGACATAATCGTCACTCCATTTTATGAGGTCCCAAATGATCGTCAATACCTAATATATGCAGAAGACGCCACTCCTCAATCCTCCCATGTGAAAGTGGTTTAAATCATTTGTTAGGTTTTGCCTATGAATTCACAAGCCTACGAATTCACGAGCCATATATATATATATATATAATTTTAATCTTAATCCTTATAGCGCACTATATATTTCTTTTTGTATAGAAGCACAAATAATTTTGACTTTTAAGATGTTTTGCCTTTGACTCAAACCTAAATTCTGAGGCCCTATTCCTAAGTTGCTCTAGTAATTCAAAGAGTTATTATGAAAGTTAAAGAAAGAATCTTGCTGAATATAAGTGAATTTAAAGATTTGTGAGATAAATTTTGATGAATAAATAATCCTTATAATTTTAGATTTTAGTGTAAAACAAAACTCTAAATTTTTTTTGATAATGAAATTCTCTACTCTTCTTCGCTTGTGTATGTTGATCATGGATCGAATCATGTAAATTTCTATATATACTCTTTTGTTTAATTTTTTTTTAAAATTTTTTATCATTTATTTATTGTTATTATATATTTTCTATTTTAACAAGTGGTATCAAAGCTTTTCAACATGCTTTCTATCGTAACAAGTGACATCAGAACCTGATTTTTTTTAATTGTGGGCAAGAGTATTATCTAATACTCCCTGGTAGGTAACATGGATATTAAGGAGATATAATATAGCAATAGTTACACAAATCTCAAAGTAGCACATCTCTTGGAGCAGTGCAGCCGATCCGTATGAATCTTAAGGCTGAACTAAACTTGGAGTAGCACGCCTCTTGGCGCAATGTCCCTCTCGGATTGAGGCCGGCGTTTGTGCGGCAAAGATGCCGATCAAGCCATCCGGTGGCCGAACGGTAAGGGTTTCTGGTCTTGAATTGAGAAGAGAGGCCGATCTTGTCAGTGAGACTCATGATCCCAATGTTCGCTAGAGAAGAATAAGGAAGGCCTTCCTCTTTCGATCAAAGGAGGGAGGCACACGTCTCAAAGGCCGGCAACGGCCGATGAGCTTTGAGGCCGAGCAGCGGAGAGGTGGCGACACCATGAGGTACAACGGTGGAACAACCGATGGTGAACGGCTTTGAGGATGAATCTCCTATTTTTGCATCGTCGGCCAAGGCGATTTGAAGTCGCGAGCAGGGTCGTGCCACTTAGAAAGATGAATCAAGGCCGGATTTTGGGTTGACCTCGCTCGAGAGTTGCAACACCGTCGTTGTTGAGGACATCGACGAACCAACGGTTGCGGACGGAGAAGAACCGTGGAGGAGATTCACAGAGGAGTCCGATTGGGGTGGTGGCAGCACTGCTGCTTTCCTTTCTTAGCTAGCAGAGGGGTAGGCCTCACCGGTGGGTGACCACGTCGAGCGGCAGGTGCAGCGTGGCATCAGTGACGGGATGTTGTACGACGTGAGGAAAGGAAAAGAACGAAAAAAATTGTGGTGATCTCTATTTTGTTGAGAATAGATTTTCTAACCTATACGAAATAAATTTGGGATAGAGTTAAAATAACTTTAGAACAGATGGTATAGTTATTTTAAAAAATTTGTTTGATAAGCTCAATTGAATAAAAATTCATCTGATGAATCTTAAGGGATTAATTTAGTAAGCTCAACTAAAAAATTAATCTAATAAGATGAGCTAAATTACTGAAGCAGATATTTACATACATTTTTTTCTCAAGTCTATCATATTTAAGCTATCTAGGATCCTTTCCACTTTTTACAATCAGGTGTATAAGTAAGAAAATTAAAAAAAAAAAATCAGCCCTGGGCAAGGCCAAGTATTTGCCAACCACCAATCCCTAATTACACTCTATTTAAGCATGGACACAACATTGGTCAAACCTGGCAACTAGGTAATGCTAAATCCATCAATTCAGACTATAGTGTTCCCAGTCATCATCTTACCAAGTTTCTCGGACACGATCATATCTACCCCAAGTTCGCTTAATCCGGATGGCTAGCATGACTTCATCTTTTCACGAGTTCAACTTCATTTAGCTAACCAGGATCTTCACATCTTTCCTCATGCACACCTCATCCACTTGACTAGGCCCGGCCTCTTCTTGTAAAGACATACAAATGAACGAAAACAGAAAACCCAAAAAAGAACCCCTAGCCGCCGGCTTTGCCAGAGTGCTGTCAACCACCATTCCATTGCCGCATCGGTGATCTGATCCGATCCTCTTTAAGCACCGAGGCTGGTTAGCACCGCTCCACTGGCAAAAGATTCATGGACCTCCAATGAGATATCAAGACGGGAGTGCCCATGAGGGCATGCTTGCACCCATCGGATGAAGTTCTAAGAATTTTTTTGAAGTTATCAAAACTTCTTCTGGCAGCTCTCCATTACTTTGTTAGTGGAAGAGAGTAGATACACGATAATCATTAAAAAAAATTTTCTTTTCTCTTTTCATCTTCCTCTACCATTAATAATCCACGGATGCTCTTAGGCTGTGAGATAGAGTTTTTCTTTCATTTGTAAATAAATTTTTAGATACAAAATTTGTTAGGTTTTATTTTAAAATTTATAAGCTTAATAAGGATATAATTTTATATATATTAAAAACTTATTTTCTACTTCACATAATACACTATAGATTAATCTCTTCAGTCTTCAGGATGTTCCGAAAATGAAAGTATTATTACGAGAGTTTAAGTAAGGAATCTGTTGATAGTAAATAAATTTAAGATTTTATGAGAAAGTTTGATGGAAAACAATCTTTGCAGTTCTAAAAATTTTTTTATAGTAAATTTTTTTACTTTTTTTAATTATGAATGTAAATCAATTACCAAATCATGTTAAATTTCTGCATGTACTCTTTTGATTATTTTTTTTATTCTCTTTTCTATTGATTTCTCTTTCTTTACGCATAATCAGTATGGAAGCTTTCTCAACGCAGAACAAACTGGTATTAGAGCCTGGTTTTCTAAGTGTACGTAGGAAAAATTGCTCAAATGATGGTAGGAAATACTTGCATTAGAGTTCCTACCAAACAGCATGAATATCCGAGCAGTGGATCTGTTTTAGTATAGGCTGCTGCAGGGCTGTCAGGAGGCCTCTTCAGCCCATCCATGGAGTATTGAAAGCCATGCTCTAAGATCTGTGCTCGGGATTTCGGTGGGTTGGTCATCCGTCCCGATCGGCATAGAGGAGGCAAGCCACGAAGAAGAGCCGTGAGAGGGGTAGAGCATGTTGAGATCTTCTTCTTGTTCACCGATGCTGATGAGGGAGGAGATAGTGGCAAAGGTGGCGAAAGGAGGATTGGCCCCCAGCCGTTGTCGAAGAAGGACGAATCCCCCAATTTTTTTTTGCATCGTCGACTGAGGCGATTTGAAGTTGATCAAGCCTGGGATCAGTGTAGAGGAGAAAAAGCCACCTATGTTGGTGACAGACGAAACAGTCCATTGTCTTCAGGACCGCATGGCATTGTGGGACCTTCGTTGGCATCTTGAGGCAGACATCCCTCAGATCGTCGCAGTCACTCCTTTGGTCCTCTGTTTCAGTGGCGGCTCTACGACTTGGTGTGAGGCTATGAGTGCATGCCTAGAACTTGTTGCCTGGGGTAGAGACACCTGGCTGGCTAGTGCCGATCCCAATTGAGCAATTTGCCAGTCGATTGCGAAGAAGAAGGGGCAAGCCCCTTTCATTACTGCCGAGACTGTGCCCTGCCGCCGCGCACGGGAGGAGGCCAGTGGTAGAGACCAGTGAACTCCCCAGCATGAGGTTCGAATGTCGGCGAGGGGAGGCAATAGGCAGGCCAGGGTAAGGCTACCAGAAACAAGAGGGCAAGAGAAGGAGAAGAAGGGAAGAACCTATAATGAGATAAGTCCAAAATAAAATTAAAATAAATTTAGAATAGATGGAATAGCTATTGCAAATAGGCTATTCTAGTGAGACAAAATATATGGTTATGTCTGAGGTTATCTGCTTGAGAGGTTTATTTGGTGAACTAAGTTTAAGTCAAAAGATAGCTATTGATCGTTATGATAGTCAGAATGCTATCCTTTGTCCATAGATCTAATGATTGATGAGAGGACAAAGTACATTGATATGAAGTCTCTATTGATAGCCATGTTCAAGCACTACTTAGACTTGATTAATACATACAGCACTTGAGATGTACCCCTTTGAAGTATATAGATAAGGTGAAAAGAGATTTTAACTATCCTTATTATTTAGTATTACTTGAGAATTCAAGCCAAGATAGAGATTTATTAGAATTTGTCTTAAAATTTACAAACTCAATAAGAATGCATTTACATATATGTAGAGACTTTGATTTCTAGTCTTTATAGTATACTATAAATCCTTTTTCTATATGAGTACATGTAACCATCAGAAACACAAAATATTATTAAGAGAGTTCAAGAAACAGGTTCAGTTAGGTATAAGTGGGTTTAGGGTTTTGTAAGATAGAGGCTAGTAGGAGAACAATACTTGTAATTTTAAAATCTGATGGGGAACAACATTTATAATTCTAGATACTTTTTCATAGTGAAATTTCTCTATGTTCTTTCACTTGTGGATATAAGCTAGTGGTCAAACCACGTTAAATCCCTATTTGTACTCTCTTAATTTATTTTTCTCTTTTCTTCTTTCCCATCAATCTCTCTTCTCCTACATGCAAGAGCTTACTCCTATCATAACAAAATCAAATAATTTATCCAATTAAACTTAAAAGAAGGAACAAGATTAAAATTAAGAGCCCAATGCAAGTAATCCTAGCTAACTTTAGAAAAGTATGTTCTTGATTTTCCTTCAGATTGAATTTTATGCCATCTAACACCTTTGATACATATATATCCATGCAAGGCCAAACAAAATTAGAGGAGTAAACTCTTGAAAATGCTCTAGGTTCTACCTAAAGGCAAGCTTTAATTGAGTCCAACCTCTATATCTTTTAATTGCAATCCAACATAACCCACTCTGAGGTTATGATTTTCCTATCTGAATCAAATCCCACCCTTTATTAAGCTAAATTTAGTTGGGATTGGGTTAATTGGTTTGATATGTGCTAGAAAATGTTAATCGGGTTCAATTGACTTGACTAAAATTTATAAGACAAGAGAAAGATTTGTCTTTTATTTTGAATTAATAATAGTTGTATTTAAACTTCAATCATTTATCAAATTCAATAATACACTAACATATGACTCAATATTTTGGAAACATAAATATAAATTATTTATTTATGCATACATTGAGTTGGGTCAAGTTGAATTAGATTAGGTTAGGGTTCGTTTAGGGGAGATCAAATTAAGGTAGGTTGGGTCCGATCATTTTGAGTTCAAATTTGGTAAAGGTCGAGTTTTGGTTGGGTTGAAGGTTAACACTAGTCCAACAATACCTATGGTTGAGTTAAATATTGGAGAGCTACACACCAGCCCAAATTTACATACTTAATCTAACCTTACTCAATTAATAAGTTAGATGGGTGGGTTCAGATTGAGCCCAACACGAGTTGTGGTCACTAGTGGCAATACTCATTAAAAAATAGTTGCTAGCTAATTTTCGAGTCAGATTGTTCTGGTTATTTGGCAGTCATGGCACTGGCTGTTTGCAAACCAGCCAACTTTCATATCAAATGTAGGGTGCAGAAAGAAAGGTTTCACTCTTCGAAGCTAAAGAATCATCTAGAGGTAGAGTATTACATTTTGAAAACATTATTAAGAGTCTCTTCCTCCCGGAAATAAGGATGCATAAGGGACGGGTTAGAACCAGGTCAAGGTCAACCTGACTTAGCTACGAACAGATATGTAGCTGAAACTCCAAATTTTACGGACTAAATATAAGTCCAATTAAGTTGCTGGTGTCAATAAATTACAAGCAAATATAGGTATGAAAATGTACACCGGCCTAGCCTTGCTAATTAAAAAAAAAAAAAGGAAAAAGTCAAGTAGGTAGAAAACACAGCTATAACATTTAAGTTGGCAATTCTAGAATTTTCACAAGCTCATTATGCAATATGATGAACGGATTCAAGCGTGGTCTCTACAAACTTGAAATGGGAGGGCGGTAATATATCTAGGCCACAAATATGACAATGATTAGGCTATAGACTGGCGACCCAGTTCTAGGACTCGGACAGAACCCTTTCCGTGTAAATGAGTTTAGCTGGTTTGAAAGCAAGAAGCAGGCTTGGGTTAATTTGGTGCCTTTTCTATATATGTTGATGTTTATTTTGACTTAGTAGATTAATGGATAGAATTTATTTGTGAAAGAAATCTAAACCTAACCTTTGCTCGAAAAAATCCTTTGCTGATGAAATCTTTTGCCCAAGAAACTAGAAATCAGTCTTCAACCATCTTCAAAACTCGTTAGAGGTCCCAAGATCTCTCCCTCAGGGTCCCTCCCATGATCAAATCAGTCTTCTTGAATTTGAGGGAAGAGAAAGAGAGAGAGAAGAGTCTTACTCTCATTAGCCCTTTTTCAGGTGATGTATATATAGGTGCTGAAGGTGAATTAATCATCTTAACTTGAAGTTAGGCCTTCTTGAAATTGAATGACCTATGATTTTCTTGTAAATCTTAAGAAAATCCTGTTGATCTTGCTTAACTGAATTCAATTATGATTTAGTTAGCCAGATATTTTTCTGTATACACGTGTTTTCATTATAATTTTGTACAGTATCTTCATTATGCTAACTTATTAAAATTCCATATCATCATATGTCTTCCACTTTCAAGGGTTAAATGTATCTTTTTCTTTAAACCTTGAAAATAAATTTTAGAAAAATAATTAAAATTTCATCAATTATATTATATTTAAGATGAAATCTCTTATTTATTATGAGCCTTCTCATTTTCCAAACACAATCTTTAGGTTTGGCCAGCTTGATGGAATGATTCCTTTAGTCTTGAAAGATAGTTTTAATAGAGTAACTTTTTCGATTCAAGACGACCCCTTTTTTTTTCTCAAAAAGGTAGGCTTCGAGAAACAACAACATTAGCTATAAACAATTCTTTCCAAGAATTTAATCTTAATCTCTTCGATCTGAGGTAATTTCTAAAGATGATTAATTTTGAAGAATAACTTTACTTGGTTTAAGATAACCCCTTTAAAATGGTTAGCCTAAAAGAATAACTTCATCAGTCTTAGATGGCCTTTTGAAAAAGTGGCATAGAAGAATAATTTCGTCAGCCTTAAATGACCTTTTGAAATGATCGGCTTAAAAGAACAACTTCGTCGACCTCAAATGACCTTTTGAAATGATCGGCCTAGAAGAACAACTTTGTCGCGGCTTAGAAGATTAACTTTATCGACCTCAAATGACCTTTAAAGAAGGTCGGTTTAAAAGATCAACTTCATCACCTTAAAATGACCTTTAAAGAAGGGTGGCCTAAAAGATCAATTTCATCGGCCTAAAATAACCTTTAAGAAAGGTTGGCTTAGAAGATTAATTTTGTTGGCTTTAAGTAACTCTTTGAAATGGTCGTCCAAAAATAACTTCATCGGCCTTTAGTAACTCTTTAAAATGGCCGACCGAAATCAACTTCGTCAGCCTTTAAATCAATGTCTTAACGCTTCAAATATTCAAACTTCAACATTGTTATTTTTGACTTTAAATATGCTAAATTTTTACTTTTGTCTTTGGAGTCTCTGAAATCCTTTTAAAATTTTAGAATCTTTTGATTAATCATATCATCACCTTCATTTTCACTCTTGGCTTATGTCAATATCTTCACTTTCTTAATCACATTAGAATAAGTAGCATCCTTAAACCTATCAAAATCTTCATATCCTTAGATGTACCGAGGTTTCTGAATTCTCACTTGATCATACTAAGATTTTTCGTCCTTGGGTATACCATGGTCTTCTTACCTTAGGTCATTCTGAGGTTTCAAGACTCTCACTTGGTCATACCAAGATTTTTCATTCTTTGATATACCAGGTCTTCTTACCTTCACTCATGCCAAGGTTTCAAGATTCTCACTTGATCATACCAAGATTTTTCATCCTTGGGCATACCCTGATCTTCTTACCTTTAGTCATAATGAGGTTTTAAATTTCTTACTTGGTCATACCAAGATTTTTCATCCTTGGGCATACCAAGGTCTTCTTACCTTTGGTTATATTGAGGTTTCAAGACTCTTACTTAGTCATACCAAGATTTTTCATCCTTCAATATACCAAGGTTTTCTTACCTTTGATCATGCTAAGGTTTCAAGATTCTCATTTGGCTATATTAAGATTTTTTGTCCTTGGATATACCAAGGTCTTCTCATCCATGGACGTACCAAGGTTTTTGAATTTTACTTACACATACCAAGATTTTTTATCCTTGGGCATACCAAGATTTTCTCACCCACGGATGTACCAGGGTTTCTGAATTTTACTTGGACATACTAAGATTTTTCATTCTTGGGCATATCAAGGTCTTTTCACCCACGGACGTACCAGGGTTTCTAAATTTTACTTAGTCCTACCAAATTTTTTTATCCTTGAGCATACCAAGGTCTTCTCACCCATGGATGTACCATGGTTTTTGAATTTTACTTGGGCGTACTAAGATTTTTTATCCTTGATTGTACCAAGGTCTTTATGTCCTCGAACGTACCAAGACGATCAACATCCTTGGGTGTATCAAGACCTTCTCACCAATGGACGTACCTAAGTTTCTATATTCATATGCTTTGAAAGGAAAATGAAACCTTTGTCTGAATACAAACACCAATTGCTCTGCAATTCTTATTAGTAGAAGGAAGAATTATAATGAATGATTGAAGATGAGAATTATGGATAATAGACTTTGAGATTGTTTCAATTTCAAATATGAAAGAATAGCTTTTGATTAAGATCTTCAAGCTTATGTATTCTTGGTTTAACCTCCTCGATTATTTAAAAAGAGCCTTCCTAATTTGAGGTTATTTTTTCTTTTTTATTGAGCAAATGGCCATAGAATATTGATTGGTGAAATATCAGAAGAAGGCTAATGAATTATCGAGGAATTATGGTCGACCAATAATATCCTTACCTTAAAACTTTGTATACTAATGCTTAGCTTCAAATATAATTCTTACAAATGGCTGACTGTCCTTTTTATAACTTTTCTAACTTTAAGCTTGTCTAAAGTAAAAATGGCCTTCTCAATATAAGAGAATATAGGATCTATTCAGCTTAACTCTGTTGTTCTCTCAAAGTATCTCGAAAATCTAAATTTTCAACATTCATAATTTTGAATATTTATTTTCTATCCAAAAAATTTATGGCTACCTGATTATGAAGAGAGTATTCCATAGATTTTTTCAATGTCATAAGATAACAATTGTCCTACTGTAGCATGATCTCCCTTAACTTCATCGACCTTTTGGTCTATAAAGAATTTTATGAGGAGATAATAAGTAGAGACAACGGCTTTCAGAGCATTAAGACTTGGCTAACCAAGTATAACATTATAAGCAGTTAGCATCCTGACTACCATAGTCTATCATAACAGCCTTAATGGTCAATTTTTCTCCCATAGTGAGTGATAAAGAAATAATTCCTTCAGCTTAGATTGAAATCCCAGTAAGACCAACTAAGGGTACATTAGCAGGTTTTAGTCTATCTCTACTAATACTATTTTTTGAAATACATCATAAAAAGAATATCAGCAAAACTACTATTATCAATTAATACTTGTTTTACCTTGAAATTTGCAATAGTAGCAATTATAAGTAAAGCATCGTCATATGGAGTACACTTACCAAAGAAGACTCCCCTTCAGCAGATAATCCTTCCTGAATCATATTTATTATACCAACAATTGATTGGCCATTAATCTTTTCTATTGAATCAAATTCTTATTTCTTCATATTTGAACGATCTGATTGTTGAATAAACCGATCAAGATAGTCTTTCTATTTCATTTTTTAACTACCAATAGTCTTTTGTATCATGTCCATGGTCCCAATGAAAATGACAATATTTGCTTTGATCTCTTTTTTCAACTATTGTCCTTATTCTTTCTGGCTCTTTGAGTGCATAATCTTCTTTACTGATCTGTATCAAGATTTGAACTTGAGTTGAATTAAGAGGAGTATACTGATCATACCTTGATGCAGTAGAAGATATTCTCAATTGCCATGAGACTTCTTGCAACATCCAAGGTTTTCTTGAATTCTTCTTTAGACCTCCTATATTCTTTCTCTGGTCGTTTCTTTGATGAACGAACCTCTTCTTTCTTATGGAAGGCTAAGATTTCTTCAGCATTAATATACTTTTCTATTATGCTAAGTAACTCATCCAAATCTTTAGGAGGTTTCTTGGCCAAAGAAAAATTAAAATGAGAGTTTCTTAACCCTTTTATCAGTGCTGCCATAATAATGGATGTATCAAGATCTTTTAGCTTTATCGCTTCATAATTGAAGCATTGCAAATACTCCCTTAAAGACTCATCTCTTTTTTGTTTAATATTCATCAAAGAGACTGAAGTCTTTTTATGCTTTCTGCTCCTTATAAAATGCCCTATGAATGACTTGCTGAGCTAGTAAAAAGAACTAATTGAAAAAGATTAAACTTGTGCACCAATTTCTCACAGCCTTTTTGAGTGTTGCTGGAAATGCTCTGCATATTATGATATCTGAAACCCCAAGTAACAAACATAAGAACTTTGAAACTTTCTAAATGATCTACTGAATCTATTGTTCCATCATATGGCTCTAACTGATGTATCTTGGATTTTGTCAAAAGTGGAATAGCCATAACTCTTTGGTGAATGGAGGTTTAGTTAGAAGACATAAAGTATATGAGGTCCTTATCCTCCAGTTTTGAGTCTAAGACATCATTTGTCTAATCCTTCAATTTAACTCTTTAAACCTCTTGTTAATATTAGCATTGATCTGACTCCTCAGCAACATAGACTCATGCATAAGAGAATGGGATTCTTCTTCCATAACTTGGTTGGCCTTGAGATTAATCGGCCTTAAACTTGGTTGGCTTTGAACTTAATCAACTTGTCTTCATTTTTCCATCTTTGTAAACTTCTTACCTCCAATTCTTGATTATCTGATCTACTTCTTGATTCTTTGATATGATGACTGTACCCTTCCCCTTCTTGATCTTTTCCCATAAGATCTTTTTGGATCTTTTGAACTAGAAAACTTTGAACCAAACTAGTTAAAGCATCTAACTTCAAATTAAGGCTTTTGATGTCCTCTTAAGCATTACTTAATGCTAACATGGGGGATAAAGCTGGATTATGAAAATCTTACTCAAATTTTTGAGGCCTTTTCATCATTTGGCTCATTCCTCCCTTAATTATTATTTGAGCTTGCTTCTTTCTTCTTGGGCAGCATGGCTTTGAGATAATGGCTTTTTATCCAAGATTTCTTATAGATGGCGCCAATCTATTGATGCTGATTTTTGACTTATCAAATCAATAGATATAATTTATTTATGAAGGAAATTTGAATCCAGCTTTTGCTCCAAAAAATCCTTTACTGATGAAGTCTTTTACCCAAGAAACTAGAAATCAACTTCCAACCACCTTCAAAACTCACTAGAGGTCCCGAGATCTCTCCCTCAGGGTCCCTCCCACAATCAAGTCAGCCTTCTTGAATTTGAGGGAAGAGAAAGAGAGAGAGGATGAGAGAAAAGAGAGAGAAAAGAGTCATACTCTCATTAGCCCCTTTTGAGGCCTTTTGGTGATGTATGTATAGGTGCTGAAGGTAAGTTAATCATCTTGACTTAGAGATAGGCCTTTTTAAAATTGAATGGCTTATGATTTTCTTGTGAATCTTGAGGAGATTCTATTGATCTTACTTAACTAAATTCAATTATGATTTAGATGGATAGATATTTTTCTGTACACACGTGTCTTCACTATAATTTTGTATATATATTTTTATCATGCTGACTTATCAAAATTTCATATCAGTATATATTTGTTAAGAATGCGATTTGAATTCAGGCTCATGTCAATGGATACCATGTTAAGAAAAAACACCACAAGGATGCAACAATTAACAAAAGAATGCAGTGTGAGATATATTAACAAGTTGGTTGATGGTTTTATGTGACATCAATTGTTCGATCACTTATAAATATCTGCGAAAGTGGTTTGAGTTTCCCACGAAATGTACAATGCAGTATCCTCATGGCACTTGTCGATGTTGAGGCACACAATCAAATCAAATCGTGTTTATATGTTAACCAGTCCTGTACCCATGTGACACACTAATTATCTTTAAAAATATGTAAATTAATTTATCTTTCTATTTTTAAAATATCTTATAATTATATTTATATTAATTTCATATTATATATTATATTATATTATAATTATAATTATTATATGATATAATATTATGTTATACATGAGAAAGGTGGATATCTTATTCTTTTCTAACATACTTAACATTATATGTATACATATTATGTGTGGTAGTATCTAAGAAAATAGTTTTGTTATGAAAAAAAAAAAAAAACTTGTAAGTCAGTCCTATATCTTTAATTCACTCGATGCATGGAAAAATCAACCACTTACGCTACACACTTTTTTTGTAAAGCAATGATTTGATGAAGGAAGGGCCTTACTTCCAAAAAGTATGATTATTATCATTGTTCTTGCCAACAGGTGGCAAGAAAATTTTTAAGATTATAAAAGGTTATACATTGGTTAAGAAAAGGTGTAATAAATCAAAAGGCAGTCAAGGCTTATATTTTCATATATAAATACTCTAATATTACTTAAAAAACTTCAACAATGGATACAAAAATATCAAATGTCTTTTTCCTGGTTAGAATTATTTAATAATTTTCAATACAAATTTTTTTCCCATTTTGGACTGCTATTTAACTGCATTTAAATCCCTTCCTGATTTTTTTTCCTTTCGTTCCTTCTTTTTTTTTTTCGCTTCGCATTTGAAATGAGTTAAATTTTTTTTCTTCTTATATTGTCATATTGTCCTTACTTTGGTATTGCTATTTTCTTTCATTCCTTTCTTTTCTTTCCACATCCAGTCTCTTACGACCCTCCAATTTTGTCTGTTGGGGGCTATATATTGGATAGTAGTGACCATGTGAAACTAGTGGAGGAGGTGTCTGAGAGAGAGATTCTGGTTACTTTGAAGTCATTAGGATCAAATAAAGCTCTTGGTCCTGATGGCTTCAATCTAGGCTTTTACAAATACTACTGGCACATCATTGGTTTAGATGTTTGCAAGGCAATGAAATAATTTTTCAAAAGTGGGACCATGCCTGCTACTTGGAAGGCAACCATTGTGATATTACTTCTCAAAAATAGTAGTGCTGATTCTCCAAATCATTACCATCCCATTAGTCTATAGAATACAATCTACAAGATTGTGGCTAAGATTCTTACATTAAAAGTTCGTACTATTATTCATAAGATTATCTCTTCTGAGGAACAAGCTGCATTTATCTTTAGGAAGAATATTTCTAATAATATTACTCTTGTTTAGGAGGCCATTCACTCTTTGCATCAAGCATCAAGAAAATCTCCTCTTATAGCAATCAAACTGGACATAGAGAGGGCGTATGATATATTTGATTGGGGATACCTAAAAGTAGTTCTCCACCATCTCAACTTTCCTTCTTAGCTAATTCGGTGGATTTATGGTTGTATTCATTTCCCTTCCTCTACGGTATTGGTTAATGGTTTACCCATAGAATTCTTCCAATCTTCAAAGGGTTTGCACCAGAGATGTCCTTTATCTTCCTACCTATTTATATTGTGTACTAAAATGCTAACTAGAGGGCTATATCATAAAGAGCAAATTGACCAGATTGTGGGATACAAACCTAAAAGATATAGTCCTTCAGTTACTTATCTTCTATTTGCTGATGATTACCTCCTCTCTTGGGCTCGAATATTGGATTGTGATGTGATCAAAGAGACTATTGTGGATTACTATCGCAGTTTAGGCAGTTGATGAACCTTGAGAAATCTAGTATCCTGTTCAACCCGAATATCTCTCGTAGCCTTGCTACTAATCTCTCTTCTATTATAGGGATAAGGAGACTCATGTCTTTGGGGTCCTGTTTGGGAATCTGTGTCAAAGGTAAGAAGCTTTCATTATATGAGTTGCAACCACTTAAGGATAAAATCAACTTTAACTTGATGCTTGGAAATGGCGTACTCTTTCATTTGCTTAGAGAACTACAAGTATCATGTTAGTGTTGCATTCTTTACCTATTCATATCATTGCACATGTGGCTATACCTGCTAGTTTTATGGTCTGGATTACAAGCATAATTAAAAGTTTTTTATAGGGCTATGCTAGAAATCAACGTGCACTTCATACTGTCTCTTGGGCCTCTATTACTAAACCAAAACAATTGCAAGTCAGGGATTTATGATATTTCTTCTTAGTGGCGATCTCTTCAATGTCAATTGGCGACAAAGATTGTCATCTCTCCTCACTTTCTTTGTGCTAAAATTCTTGAGGCAAAGTATTCCTTTACTGGCAATTAGTTTTCTTACTCTACCCCTCTTAATTCATCTCCTCTAAGGAAGGAGTTATGTAAAGGAGCTCCGTATCTATCAAGGGGTTTCATATAATCCATTGGAGATGCAAAGAGTATTAATATTTTCCTCTCAGCCTTGGTCTTTTACCATCCCGATAGCAAAGACCCGTTAATTTTCAATGTTGATAACCTTTATACATGCTCTACTATTGACCAAATTGTGAACCCTGCTAGTGACTGGAATATTCAAATGCTTGAGAATTTATTTCTTCCACAAATAATCAAAGAGATTGTTGCTACACCGATCTGTGATCCTAATTACACTAATAGGTTAAATTACACTAATAGGTTATGTTGGTGGTAGGAATACCATTCAAGCTTTGTGTTAAGGACCTATACATTTCTATGATTGAGGAGGATAATGCTGCACATGTTCATCATTTCAACCATCTTTGAAAATTAAAGGCCCATCAGTGCATCCTTCATTTTGTCTAGAAGTTCTACATAATGATCTCCCAACTTCAACTCTACTAGCCCAAAGAATTCAATCTATACCTCCAGAATGTAAGAGATGTGGTAGGAGTGCTAAAACTCTTGACCATCTATTTTTTGAGTATGGCTCATCCACACAGGTGTGGAATCTTCTCAACGATCATTCATTTGGGGGTCTTCAGTCAACTAGACAAGCTATAGACTTTCTTCTTTCCATGCCTTCTTCTTTGGCTATGTCCAACTCCCAAACACTTTGATGTTACACTCTTTGGAGTATTTGGAATGGTCAAAATGAGGCATATTTTGAAGACAAAGCTCTGATCCTAGCACATTTATTGAATAATGTATTTCGGCAAGTCATTGAGTATTTATCCCACCTTCATACTTCTCAACATGTTCTCCCTGGCATTTGGGATAATTTCTCCTAACCAAATTCGGGTTCCATTTACTCTCTTTTTATCTCTTGGTCACCCTCCCAACCAAGATTCCTTAAGGTGAATTTTGATGGATCTGCCCATATGAATTCAGTTGGAGCTGGAGTAGTCATTCGGAATCATTGTTGAAGAGTACATCGAGCTATGGCTTTTTCTTTAGCTAGAGTCTCTATTCCCATTACTGAATTAATGATAGCTTGGTTTGGTCTTTAGGCAGTTTTAGAACTCACTAATATCTATCATATCCAACTAGAAGTTGACTCAACGATGCTATCTTAGATTTAGATTGCTCATCATTCTCAGATTGCCTCCACCTGTGGTTGAGGAAGATATTTGTTAATGTTTCCACTATTCCTAATGGTTCACTGTTCTCATATTTACTACGAGACAAGTCAGGTTGCAGATTTTTTAACTAATTGGGGAGCAGGTTCTAAACAACATGGCAATTGGACCTCTGAGCTTCCTCCTCAACTACGGTACATTGTGGATGCTAATGCTTAAAGTGTTGTTTTCTATAGATTGTAATGTCCTTCTTGTTATCTTGTTACCAAAAAAAGGGTCCCCACCACTATGTGTGTTTCATTTGTTATCTTGTTACCAAAAAAAGGGTCCCCACCACTATGTGTGTTTCATTAACAGTTATAAAACTTGGACCGAACCAAATGGTGTGACTAATAAATCAATGAACCAGACATATAACCAATCTAGCTCTTTAGTTAGACTAGCTATATGATTGATCCAATCAAAAACAAGATAAATCGGTCGGTTTTTTTTATTGACCTTGAGATTCAATGTAAACTGGTAAAATTAGATTAAATTTTTTATGCCCTTTAAATTTATTTTCTAACTAATATAATTTAATTATTAGTGTTATATTGAGGGGCTTTTTCATTTTTTAGGCCTAAATTCTCTTTCCCTCTTCTCTAAAAAATCTAATTCTCTCTTGTCTCTCTCTCTCTATTTCTTCTAACTAGCTTGAAGGATGTCAAGTATTATTGTTTTTTTAAAATAGGAGATTAATTTCAAATATTAGTGTGGGTATTATATTCAATCATAGTTAAAATAACTTAATTTTAAAGATTTAAATTTTGAAGTTACCAAATTAATTAGATTATACAAGAAAATTATCTTTATTTATCATTATAGGTTGTGTCTTTTAATTTTAGTTACATTTTAATAATTCATATGGTTCAATCTTTGACTCATTGGTTAGACTAGTGAATCCCTCGATTGGATCAATGCTCGCCCTGATTCTAAAATCTTTGTTTTCACATCCTATTTATAACTACCTACTAAACTAGCTACCTATCCCTTCTTTCTTTAGGTGATCTAACCTACCTCCATTCTATTGAATCATCAAGTGCAACAATGCCCAATTTTAGTGGTATAGAATTCTTCTAAGCTAGTTATATACCCATGCAATGCACGTACATAGATATGATCAGTAATTTTTTCAATAATATATTTTTGTAGATGCATCATAACATAAAAAATATTTATAAGGTTGCATAGACTTGGTGTTTAATTAATTAGAATTAATTTTAAATTTTATTAAACTTGAAGATTAGTACATATTTTTAGTGTTTTTTATTTTGAATTCATCTTGAAAAAAATTACAGTAGAGTCCTTGAGTTCCTACTGTCTCAATTTAATTTCACATCAAAATAACCTTAAAAAGCATAATAAAAAGCTTATTGTCAAAATTTGAATGACTTAAATAATATTTAAATCAATTGTACGTGAGGCATAATAGTCAAGAACAAAGAAAATAAAAATTAATCCATATTTTAACCAAGAAAATAAAAATTAATCCATATTTTCTTTTTAAATATTTTATTCTAATAATTTATCACCATCTTGACTGCTCGAATTCTCTATGTCTTAATTTATTGTTGCCCCATTTTCACATTTAATTTTATATTTAAATAACGTTTCATCATATTTTCAGTAAAAATATATCAGATTCCATGAATTCTTGATGTCTTCATTCGCTGATAGCTCGCTTCTACATTAAATTCTACATCTAAATAACATTTAAAAGTGTAGTGAAAGACCAATAACCCAAACTTCAATGACTTACCTAATGGTTAGATCATCTATAGGCATCCATAATAATAAGTGGACAACCTTTCTATTCAAACTATTTTATAATATATAATAAATAAAATTTAATTACAGCTTCAAAAAAATTGCACAGACTCCCTAAATTCTTGTGGTCACAATTTAGTTTCACATTTAAATAACTTTAATCTAAAGCATAATAAAAGATCTTTTAAAAAAATAAACATTTTGTATTTTATATTTTTTGTTATTAAAATTTAACTTCACCTAGGAGAAAATTACATCAGAGTGCTCCAGTTTCTGGCATCTCAATTTAATTGCATATTTAGATAACATTCAAAAGCATAATAAAAGTTTTTGAAATAAAATTAAACCATATTTTTTATGTTTTATAATATTTTATTATTAAAACCTAACTCTATCTTGGATTAGATTCATAATTAATCTCACAAATAATATTTAAGAATTTATATAACTAAAATTTAATAATTTAATTTATATTTAGGACAACTGTACTCATAGCATCATAATAAAGAGTTAACTTTTCTTATTTCAACCATTTCAACTTTTCAATATATCAATTTTGGAAAGAAAAATATAATAGGCTCGCCAACGTCTCAATTTGTTGGGTTCTCATTTTCACACTTAAGTTTACATTTAAATAAGATTTAAAACTATAATAAATGACTTATAATCCAAATTTAAATGACTTAAACACCTGCCATCTACAACATCTACACATAATAATATATAGTCAACATTTATTATTTGAACTATTTTATGATATAGTCAACGTTTAAAAGATTTGGATAACATTTAAAAGATTTGGATACCATTTAAAAGATTTGGATACCATTTAAAAGATTTGGACTCCTAATTTGAATTACTCAAATGCCATTTAAGTCAGCGGCATAATAATAAATAGTCAGCTTCTATTGTCGAATTATTTCAGATTTACAGTATATATATATTTATATATTAGAAGATTAAGCAAAAGCAGGCAGACCAAAGCGAGAATATAATGAGGGTTAGAGTAGAGAGCTCCAGGATTATCAAGCCCAGCTATGGCGGCGATCCTCCCCCGACCACTCTCCAAATCCCATTAAGCGTGTTTGATAATGTCGCCTTTGACATCCGTATTGCGTACATCGCCGTCTTCCGCCCACCTGTCCCTTCCAACTCTACCATAGAGAAGGCCCTCATCAAGCTAATATCTGAGTACAGGGAGTGGGCCGGGAGGCTCGGCGAGGATGCCGAAGGGAGCCCTGTCATTGTCCTCAATGATGAGGGAGTGAGGTTTGTGGAGGCATCGGTGGAAGACACTCTGGACAAGGTCTTGTCCTTCCAGCCTTCGCCGGAACTACTAAGTCTACACCCTGACATGAATGGCGTGGCAGAGCTGCTCCAGGTCCAGCTCACGCGGTTTGCTTGTGGCTCCCTCGTGCTGGGGTTCACCGCGCACCACCGCATTGCTGACGGCAATGCCTCCAGCTTATGTCTCATTGCGTGGAGCCTCGCGACGCGGGGCCTCACCATCAGCCCTCATTCCATGCACGACCGCTCGACGTTCTTCGTTCCCCGCCGGCCGCCTCGGCTACAATTCGAGCATCGGGGGGTGGAGTTCATCAAGCGCCGGGCTCAGAAGTTTGCAAACATGAACAAGTCTGGCAACGGAAAGGCAGACCCTTTCAAGGGCAACGTGGTCGTTCACAGGGCTCTTTTCACTGAGGAATTTCTGACCATGCTAGAGGCCCGAGCTTCATCAGGGGCCAGCAAGGCCTACAGCAGGTTCGATAGCCTGGTTGCTCACTTGTGGAGGGTGGTTTCTAAGGCTCGCGGGCTCCATGAGTCTGAGACCACCTATGTCCGGATTGCGGTGAATGGGAGGAGGAGGATGAGACCACCCGTTCCTGATGAGTATTTCGGGAATCTGGTGCTGTGGGCATTTCCTCGTGCTACGGTGAAGGAGCTTATTGAAAGACCATTGCAGCATGCGGCCAAGCTCATCCATGATGCTGTCGCTGGAGTGAATGACGCCTATTTCAAGTCGTTCATAGACTTTGCAAGCTCGGGGATAGTGGAGTCGGAGGATTTGATGACAACAGCCGATGCGGACGAGCTGGTGGCATGCCCTAACCTTGAGGTGGATAGCTTGCTGGGGTTTCCCTTACATGAACTGGACTTTGGCGGTGGAAGTCTTCTTACACATCTAATACCAATTGAGCCCATGGAGGGGCAGATATTCCTAATGCCTTCCCTCTCAGGAAACCGGAGCATCGATGCCTATGTGACCTTAGTCAAACAAACCGAAAACTCCTTCAAAGAACTATGTTACTCTGTGGACCACCCGAAGATGGATCCAAGCCGTTTGTGTTCGAAAATATGAATAGCCGTGGGTCGGCCTCGTATATTATATGGGCGAGTTTGTGTTTGTGTCAGCGTTGCCTATTTCAGAATGTCTACTCCTAGCTGTCGCTTGTGGAAAGAGATGTTGAGGGACTTTACCGGGCTTTAGAGACGGCACGTGCGAGCAGCAGCGGTCGTCCGCCCTCGTTGGTTTGTTTGTAGTAAATTTAATAATAAAGAAAGCTCAATGAAGCTCTGTCCATCGTGAAATAGTCTATATTTTACAGTAGAATCATAAACATTGCCAATAAATATTTAGCCA
Organism: Metroxylon sagu; assembly: GCA_017589505.3. Taxonomy (NCBI): domain Eukaryota; kingdom Viridiplantae; phylum Streptophyta; class Magnoliopsida; order Arecales; family Arecaceae; genus Metroxylon; species Metroxylon sagu. The sequence continues at coordinate 3,184,724 of JACVBY030000663.1, forward strand.
CAAAATATTACTCTTGTTGAAAATCAAAATTTCATTTACAATGAAAATATTACTAACGAGACTAATTCATTTAAAAAATAGATATGAGAATGACCCTAGTATCATTGTCAAAATCAGTAGCTAAAAAGTATAAAGAATATGTGATTGCTAAGAATCTTTATATCCATAATTATATAATTTAATAATTTCATGACAATTTTTTAAATCATCGCCAAGACAATTCTTACCAAATTGCGAGAGTAGGAGTATTGTGATGCCTCAAATTCAATGATAAAAATTTATAATAAAATAAGTTTTCATTGTTATTTATAGTCCACAATAGATTTTTTTTATTTCATTGCTTTATTATACTTATTAATAACAATAAAATACTTTTCTTATATCTATTAGAGTTTATCTTAAACTTAACAAGCTCATAATGATCATATTTCAAAATATAAGAAGAATGCAAGTCCTAATTTATATATTATATTTTAGATTTATTTTTTATATAAGCAAATATAATCTTGACTTTTATGATAGCATAACTGTTATTGAAAAATTCAAATGGATGCAAGTGTACCTAAGGTTTTTTATAAGAGAAAATATTCGGTGAGCAAATAATCGTAGCAATTTCTAAGGTATTTTTTATAATAAATTTTTTATTATCTTTGTCTGATGGATGTAGGCCAACGTGATCAAACCATGCAATTCCTTGTGGGCTATTTCTTTCTTATTTTTTTATTATTCTTTCCGGTCTATCTTTTTCTTCCCTGCAACAATTGACGGTTTCAAAGCTATTATAAGTCGTATCAGGGATTCCCAAGGATGTGCTAGGATGCTGGTCTCCAGAAGGTAGAGTAGCGCGACAAATCCGCATGCATCTTGAAGTGGATGCACAAATCTCAAAGCAGCACAGGATCCGGTGCTCAACCCATCCACAGTGCAAGCCATCCCAAGTGGACCAGAGAAGTTGCTCCAAAGGGGATGCCCAATCCCCCGTTTTGAGTCGGGCTAGAGGGCGGACGACGTCTTCCTGAGGACAGCAGTCCCAATCGTTGGCTCGGTTGTGGCCAAGAGAAGAGGTAGCGACGGCAACACAATGAAGGGCTGGGTAGCCAACCGCGAGGAGTCGGCGTCACTAGAGCACAGGATTGGTGAATCAGAGGAGATTGTGAGCTGCGACCAGGAGGGGGTTGCCGGAGAGAAGCTGAGCAACGATTCTTGCCCAGTTTTTTTCTGGAGGGTGGGGATGGCCTGGGGCGGCAGTTATGGATCCAACCTGCATTTCACCGGTGAAGGAGAAGAACGTAGAACCTCCCCAGTCAAAGCCGGAAGGGGGGTCGGGTGGAGGATGTGAACAATCCAACCGGTGTTTGACTCCGCCCTTCCTAGAGATGGTGAAGAGGGACCTGGCGGAGCTGGTCTTCACGGTGGCTCCATCCTAGTTGGCGAATGGAGAGGTGCGCTCTGAAAGGATCTCCTAGGGCGAACCGATCAGGGGTGATCCGAGCTCTAAAATCGATGATGAAGAGGAGCTATTGCTGGATAAAAAAAGGGACTCAGCTGTACCTCTAGCCATTCATTACAGAGGAGCCCAGCAGCGGTGGCACTACCAATCGGCGGACAGCATCTCCACCTCGTAGCACCACGGTGGAGGCGTTGAAGACTGATCCTCTTGGCGCACTGTGGGAGGGGAAAGAAGATGTTTGGAATATTTGCTTTTATTTTTGAAAAGCTGTTAAAAAATTACTAAAAATTTTAATTTAAAAAATTTAAATATGAAAAATTAAAAATTAAAAGAAGATAAGAATCGTGCCTGAACCCAGATGTGTTAGACAATGCTCTAAAGACTAGTTTTCGTCCCTTCATGCAGGTTGTAGGCAATCTGTTCCTAAGGTACAACGATCCGACTTGATTCGAACCTTCTATTACTAGCACGATCGCGTAGAGATGCAACCCAACGACTCTTTCAGATGCCCAAAGAAAAAATCAGTAGAATCACAGAAAAAGCTTTGACAGTGGAAAAAGAAAATTTTTTGGATTGGAATGCTCTCAATCTTGGATCCTTGAGCCTATTTATAGACTTAGTCCATGTAACTCCCAACGGCTGAGCCCATAATGGCCTTAAAGACCTGATAACCGTTACCCCAGATCACGTCAGTAACGGCCTGAAAATCAAATTATTTAGGCAGTTTCTGGCCGTTCACGAACGTTGGCGTGCGAACGCTCACCCAACGTTCGCAAACGCAGGCGAGCGTTCGCGGAAAGCTCGCGCCTCATGCGAGCATTCGCGGACCGCTCGCACCACAGTGAGCATTCACGGAACGCTTGCGAGCGTTCCGCTCGCGAGCGTCGCTCACGCAAGCAAAATGCTCGCGTGAGATGACGCAAACGTCCACTCGCGGGCGTTCCTTTATTTATTTACTTATTTTTTAATTTAAAACTTTTTTTTTCTTTTTTTAAAATAATAAAAAGGTCAACAATCCCCCACAAAAGTTTTTAAATTAAAATAATAATAATAATATAACATAAATTTTAGGGTATCTTATACTGCGCAATAGGTGAGGTGTCCTGTGGACTTGAACCCCACTTAGTGTTGATTGTATACATCTGAAGAAATCATAGTGGATTAGACCTTGAACTAGGTTCTTAACTCAGATTTCTACTAATCATACACACAGTATGAATCAATTGGGTTTAAGTGGTCAGCGCATATTAAAGGCCTTGCGCTTTGTACCTTGATTTTTCATAAGAATTTCTTAAGGTTAGCCCAAACCTTTAGTCACGGCCTAATATGACAATTCTCATATAAGTGAATCCTCCAAGGGTATTTGTGACTAATACCCTGTAGATAACCTGGATCCATTAAGAGTATAACTCAACCTTACACAGATTTATTTTGTCACTTTATAAGAACACTCATCATAGGGATGGGATGAGAAATTTTTTCAAAAATGTGCTCTAACACGATCACTCAATCAGCTTTGTTTCTATCATGGGATTTCCAATCACAAAGGTTGGGTATCCACTAATGGTGACCAAATAATGGGCTTAAGCCCCATCCCCCTCGATGATTATAGGACTCCACCCTAGATAGTCCCTTGATTAATTGATCTGCCAAATTCTTCTTAGACTTGACAAATTCTAAGGAGACAACATTATTTTTCTTATGTTGTCTTATAGATTTATGACGAAGCCGTATATGACGGTTCATCTTTTTATTAGTACTCTTTTGATTGGTCAGTTCAATTACAGCCTTATTATTACAATGTATTGATATAGCCGGAATTGGCTTAGGTACCAAAGGTAGCTCTGATACTAGATTTTTAATCCACTCTGCCTCATTACAGGTGGTATCCAGAGCTATCAACTCGGCCTCCATGGTACTTCTAGATATGATAGTTTGCCTAGTTGATCCCCAGGCAATAGCAGCACTGCCAAGAAGAAAAAGATATCCAGTGGTCGATTTAAGATCATAAGAATTGTTGACCCAATTAACATCACTGTAACCCTCAACTACCTTAGGGTATTTAGTGAACATCAAAGAGAGATTAAGTGTTCCCTTTAGATATCGGAATACTCTTTCTAAGGCTATCCAATGAGATTGATCAGGATTTTGATTATATCTACTAAGTCTTCCTACAGCATAAGCAATATCCGGTCTTGTCCTATTTGCCACATACAAGAGTGATCCTATGATTTGAGAATATTTTAATTGATCAATTGGGTCACCTAAATTTTTCTTTAGGTGAAAGCTAGGATCATATGGAGTAGAAACTGGTTTAAGATCAGAATAACCAAATTTCTTGATCATTTTTTCTATAGAGTGAGAAAGAGAGATAGCTATCCCTTCATGGGATTTGATAAGCTTCATTCCTAGGATTACATCTGCTTCACCTAAATCTTTCATATCAAACTTAGAAGAAAGGAAAGATTTAATACTTAAAACAATTTCAAGAGATGTTCCAAAAATTAAGATATCATTGACATATAAGCAAAGGATTATACAATCATCGTCGATGATCTTAGAATAGACACATTTGTCATGATTATTGATCTGAAATCCAAAGGATAGGATGATCTGATCAAATTTTTCATACCATTGTTTTGGAGCCTGTTTAAGACCATATAGGGACTTAACAAGTTTACAAACTTTGTTTTCTTGTCCTTTTATAACAAAACCTTCAGGTTGTTCCATATAGATCTCCTCCTCGAGATCTCCATTAAGGAATGCAGTCTTCACATCCATTTGATGAATAATCAACTTATGTATGGATGCAATGGCAAGAAGAGATCTAAACGTTGTTATTCTAACTACAGAAGAATAGGTATCAAAGAAATCTAGCCCTTCTTTTTGGTTATACCCTTCGACTAAGAAAGTAAAGAAACCTTCACCAAGGTCTTTTTCCTTCCTTGTCCTTGAACTTTTTCTAAGTTCAAAAGGTCCACTTTTAGAGTTGGATCTTTTCCTTTTTCTTGACTCATTGGAGGACCTAGATTCAAAAGAATCATGAACCAAGAAAGGATTAGAAGAGACTTGACTTGGAACTTGGTTCTTAAAAGGAAATATATTTTCAAAATAAGTAGCATCTCTTGATTCAATAAGAGTATTATTTAAGATGTCACTTATTTCAGAGTTTATCACAAGGAACCTATTGGTACTGCTATCCAAAGAATAACCTATAAAGATAGCATCTATGGTTTTAGGTCCTATCTTTCTTCTCTTGGGTTCAGGTATTCCTACCTTAGCTAGGCACCCCCACACTTTAAGGTAATCTAGCCTGAGTATTCTACCTTTCCAAAGCTCAAAAGGTGTTTTAAGATTATCCTTAAAGGGTATCCTATTTAGGATATAGCATGCAGCTAAAAGAGCTTCCCCCCACAAGTTCTCAAGTGCGCCTAAACTGATTAACATTGAATTAACCATATCCAGTAAGGCATAATTTTTTTGTTCAGCTACACCATTAGATTGAGGAGAGTATGGTGGTGTAACCTCATGAATAACCCCATATTCTTGACAAAATATAGTTATTTCATTTGAGGCATATTCACCACCTCTATCAAACCTAAGTTTCTTAAGGTTTTTCTCTTTTTGTGTTTCAGCTTCTACCTTATAGATCTTAAACTTATCTAAGACTTCATCCTTATATTTTATCAAATATGTGTAACAATACCGTGAGAAGTCATCAATAAATGTTACAAAGTAACGACTTCCTCCCCATGTAGGTAACTTGGTAGAGTCACGCACATCACTATGGACCAATTCAAGAAGAGTTGAGCTTCTATTTACTGATTTAAAAGGTTTTCTAGGCATTTTGGCTTGAATACAAATCTCACACTTGATCTTTCTATCAACATGAACTTTAGGTATTAGATTAAGATTTGTCATGTGATGAATATGATCAAAATTCACATGACCAAGTCTACCATACCAAACATTTAAAGATTCAACATTGAAAACAAGAGGACTTTTAATAGATAACTTAGAGATTACATTTAATTTGAAAAGACCTTCAGAAACAAAACCTTTTCCAACAAACTCATTATTACAAGTAATTACAACTTTATTTGACTCTAAAAAAATTTTATATCCCCTAGATATGAGGAGAGATCCACTAATTAAATTTCTTCTAACACTAGGGATGAATAGCACTTCGTGAAGGATCAAGATCTTCCCAGAGGTCATCCTTAGGTCCACTCGACCTTTTCCAAGCACTTGTGCCGAAGAATTATTCCCAAGTATTATACCTCCTCCACTTGATTCCTGAAAGGTGGAGAACTAAGAGCGATTAGAACAAATATGAACATTAGCTCCTGAATCAAGCCACCAATCACAAGAAAATTGGGTTAAGTTAATTAAGGGTTTCTGATTTACAGACCTGACAGAAGGCTCGGCACCACTTTCGACCATGTTAACTTGAGGTTTGGATAATTTCCTCAGTGGTTCAGTCTTTCGGCGGTAGCAGTCCTTCGCCACATGATTAGACCTTCCGCACATGAAGCAGAATATTTGTTTATTATTCTTTGACTTCTGGTTCGGTCGGTTCTGGTTTGATCGGTTTTGAGGAGATTTGAGTGATTGGTTGGATTTAGATTGGATTTCCTTCTTCTTAAAATTCTTTCCCCTAGGTTTGAATTGATCTGGGGTTGAATTTGACTCAGTCAGATGGATCTTAGGTCCAAAATCAGGTTTTTGCTTGAGCTTAAGCCGATGTTCTTCTTCAATCCTAATAGAGTTAATCACTTCTATTAGGGTCAAGTTACCTTGCTTGTGGCTTAGCTCTCGCGAAAATGTTGACCAAGAAGATGGAAGGGCATCTGCTAAGGCTTGTATCTTATAGTTTTCAGAAAAACTACAGCCAATTAACTCAGCCTTTTTAAGAAGATCTTGGAACTCATGTATTTGAATACTAATAGGTTTAGAATCCACCATTATATACTTTCAAAATTTTGAGATGGTGAATCGATCTAGACCAGCATCATCCATCCCATACTCAACCTCAAGTGGGAAGGTAAACATCATAGAGGTTATCAGAAAGAGCACTTAGAATTCTATGTCTACAATGAAAATCTATTTCTTAGGGTGTTTTTGATGTTGAGGAAGAGAAAGTTTCAACTGGACTAGAAGAACTTGGTTGAGAAGTGGATTCGGGGTTTGAAAATTTTATGGCAGAAAATAATCCTAAAGTGGTAAGCCAGTATTTCACTTGGCTTTGCCACCTCCTAAAGAATGACCAATTAAACTTTTCAGGTTTAATTGCACTAAGGTCATCTGAACCTATTTTATGAGAGTGTTGGTTGCTTAATTGGTTCTGCACAATAAAAATTGAAGGTTCAGCCTTATAGTTTGAGTTTTTAAATTAGTAGTTTTTCAAATAATTTCTAGATTTTGAATTTAAATTGAAAAATTTAAATCTAAAAACTACTTGTAATAAATAAAGTAACCACTAAGTAAAAATTAACTCAATTAATTTTAATTTTGAATTTGAGTTTCAAAATATTGAATTTTCTAAGATTTATTAAAATTTAAATTTTAAATTTTAAATTTCAAATTTTGAATTTTAAATTTCAAATTTCAAAATTTGAATTTTAAATTTTGAATTTGAAAATAAATAAATTCAAGACCTCTTTCTTTTTTTTCAAAAAGAAGATAATTTTTAAGACTTTTGCACAGACTTCAAAGCAGAAAAAAACTCTTTTTTTTCCTTCAAAATAGATTTTTTTTAAATTTTTTTTTTAGTAAATTACAATAAAAAATTCTAACAATTTCTAATGAAGAGGAAAACTAGTCCTTAGCTGTTGGAAAAAATATTTACTTTTGTTTTTGAAAAGCTGTTTAGAAATTGTTAGAAATTCTAATTTAAAAAATTTAAATACAAAAAATTAAAAATCAAAAGAAGATAAGAACCGTGCTTGGACCGAGGTGTGTTATACACTGCCCTAAGAACTAGTTTTCGTCCCTTCGTGCAGGTTGTAGGCGATCTGTCCCCAAGGTACAACGATCCAACTCGATTCGAACCTCCTACTACGAGCACGATCGCGTAAAGATGCAACCCAATGACTCCTTCAGATGCCCAAAGAAAAAATCAGTAGAATCATAGAAAAAGCTTTGACAGTGGAAAAGGGAATTTTTTGGATTGGAATGCTCTCAACCTTGGATCCTTGAGCCTATTTATAGACTCAGTCCAGGTAACCCCCAACGGCTGAGCCCATATGGCCTTAAAGGCCTGATAACCGTTACCCCTAAATTATGTTAGTAACGATCTGAAAATTAAATTATTTGGATCGTTTCTGACCGTTCACGAACGTTGGCGTGCGAACGTTTGCCCAACGTTCGCAAACGCACGCGAGCGTTCGTGGAACGCTCGCACCGCAGTGAGCATTCACAAAACGCTTGCGAGCGTTCCGCTCGCGAGCGTTCCGCTCGCGAGCGTTCCGCTCGCGAGCGTTCCGCTCGCGAGCGTCGCTCACGCATGCAGAACGCTCGCGTAAGATGACGCGAATGTCCGCTCGCGGGCATTCCTTTATTTTTTTTTTTTAAAATTTAAAACTTTTTTTTTCTTTTTTTTTTAAATAATAAAAAGGTCAACAGAAGAACCCACATCTCTGACTAAGAACAGAGAAGAAGAGTCCTGGTTCTCCTTGGCCGTGTCCCATTGTGTTGCGATCTTGGCCATGATTCGGGGAGGGCCGGTAGATGCTGCATGGGGCCTTAGAAGTGAGAAGTAGTCGCAGATTGGCTGCCGACCGGAGAAATAAAAAAAAAAGACAGTTATTTCAGCCTAGAATAAATTGAGAATAAATCTAAAATAACTATTCTAATGCTATTTGAAGTAGACTGTTTTTTGATAAGGCTTCCTCTATAGATATTCTATTATAACTATTTCAATGAGTTAGTAAAGGTAGAGCGTTCCTTGGTTCTGACGAAGCATTAAAGGTAGAACATTGCTCAAGATGAATATCAAAATATTTTTTTATTTTTTAGAGTCTTACTTTACTATCACCAGAAGATTTTTTCTATTTTGGAAAGATCTGAGTATACCTTGTACTAAGTCAGTGCATTGAAATGCTAGAATGCTAGCGCCAAACAGTGCAGTACAAGATAGGGCCTGGACTCCTGATAAACGCATAATTATAAGACTGCATTTGATCTGAGTTGAGCATATCATAGTGGTGATTTTAAGGAAGGATTCATGATGTTAATCATAAAGTTCAAAATCGATAAATTTAACGAAGCTAAAGACTTTGGCATTTGGCAAATCAAGATGCGGACTCTTTTAATACAATAAGAGCTATAAAGGATGCTAAAAGATAGAAATAAATTGCCAGCTATCATGTTCGATGAAGAGAGAGATAAGCTATTAGCAAAAGCATATAATAAAATTTTATATACTTGGCAGATGAGGTTATCAAAGAGATTGTTAAGAAAAATTATATATATTATTTTATATTATTTAAATTATTCATTTTTTATCAATTCATGAGTCATGGACCTTCAAATCAAATGATTTATAATATATAAATATTTTAATGATAATAAATTACTTGTAATAGTTTGAATCATTAATATTGCACTTTTATCATTCAACTTAAGATTTCAAAAAATCTAAATGAAGATATACTCGAATGTAACTAGCATATGAAATATTTTACCATATAATAGAATCATTGTAGCATTGTTGGGAGACATGCTATGATAACTTAGAAAAGTAGCTCCAAAGAGCTGACATTGCTTCATAATGTGCCGCAACCATCAAGGCAAATTTAAAGAGAGCAACGAGAATGCGACACACCGGCTCACTGACCTTTTTAATTTACAATTTCTTTTTTTAGAGCTACCAAAGCATTATATTTGCTCATGGGAAGGCTACCAGAAGCTACCAGAAGTGCCCTCTTAGAAATTTAGATACCAAGATGTGGAATTTAGATATCCTCAGGTTTCAGAAGCTACCAGAAGTGCCCTCTTAGAAATTTTACAACCAAATGCTTATGGCTAAAAGAAAACAAAAGTGGAAGAAGCTAACAAAGAAAAAAATATAAGCAAATGCTCCCCAGCTTGCATTCGTACGTTGATTCAGTTTGACAACGAGCCAAATATCAAAATCTTCTATTCATACCAAAATGTACCAACCCATCAAATGTCTCATCATCACCGACATTAAAAAGTGAACGCATGCTGCAAGCATCTTTAGCCGAGTCCACCTTATAAACAAACGAAAAATAAAGAAAAGAAAAAAAAGTCAGCATTTATTGGTAAATGCTTCTCAACCACTGTCAACCACCTTCATGCCCTAGGTTCACTTCAATAAAATAATAAAATAAGTGCCCTCTTAGAAATTTTACAACCAAATGCTTATGGCTAAAAGAAAACAAAAGTGGAAGAAGCTAACAAAGAAAAAAATATAAGCAAATGCACCCCAGCTTGCATTCGTACGTTGATTCAGTTTGACAACGAGTCAAATATCAAAATCTTCTATTCATACCAAAATGTACCAACCCATCAAATGTCTCTAATATTCACAGAATATGCCACTACTCGATCATCACCGACATTAAAAAGTGAACGCATGCTGCAAGCATCTTTAGCCGAGTCCACCTTATAAACAAACGAAAAATAAAGGAAAGAAAAAAAAGTCAGCATTTATTGGTAAATGCTTCTCAACCACTGTCAACCACCTTCATGCCCTAGGTTCACTTCAATAAAATAATAAAATTTAGTAACTCTAAAAAGAAAAAAATTTGTTGAACAAAAAAACGAAAGTGTTAAAAAAGGGTAAAAAAAAGAAGTTTTTAATAGATAATATTTTATCCTGATCGGAAAGCCATTCAATCTCTAATCAAGATGGAATTATAGAGGTTAATTTCTTATAAGAAATTCTCCACATCCAACGGTTTAATTTTGATTTCATTTCTTCAAAGTGATATTTTTTTATTCCTAATTTGAATGATTTTATTTTATTATTTGATGAAAATCCACATGTGTTAGTAAGGAAATAATTTTTTAGTGATCTTTAGTATTGTAATTTCATTATTGATATGAATAGTGGAAGATTTTTTTGATTTGATTTTTGTAGTTTTTTTCTTCACACTGAAGGGTTTTCATGTTAAATCTTGGTATCTCGTCTTTATATTTCCCTTGTTATTATTATTTTTATGTTATTTTTCCTTGATTACATATACAATTGAAAGGGACTATAGGTATCCCAACAATAGTATCAGAACCAAGTTTCTATCTCAATCTTTATGTATGAAACAAGATGGATGCGAGCACTGGAAGCTATATAATTAGTTTGAATGGAGAGAACTAGATTATTTGGAAAGCCAAGATGAAAGATTCTTGTACTATAGATATCTATTTGGATCTGTTGAAAGGAAAAAGGCTAAGCCAAAAAAGATAATAGATGAAGAATGAAAGAAATTGGATCAAAAAGCTATTGGTCACATTCAATAATAAGTGGATAATAATATTTTCATCGTGTTGCTAATGAAACATCAACACAAGCCCTATAGAAGAAATTGAAAAACCTATATGAGAGAAAGTCCATAGGAAACAAAGTTTTTCTTATAAGAAAGCTAGTAAATTTAAAATACAAGGATGTTGGATCTATTGCAGAACATCTAAATAAAATAAAAAGTATTGTTAATCAATTGGCTATAATAAAAATATTATTAGATGATAAACTTCAAACTCTCTTATTGTTGAGTTCTTTGCTAGATAGTTAGGAGACCTTAATGGTATCTTTAAGCAACTCAGTACCAAATGGAATTGTTAGCATGAGCCTAATTACTTCAAGTCTATTGAATAAAGAAACTAAAAGAAAGTAATTGGGGGCCTCTCATTCTCAAGCACTTGTGATAATGAGATATAGTAAAAGTAAAAGCAGAAAGCCTTATGATCATGGGAAATTCAAAAATAGCTTTAAGCCAAGAAAAGATATTGAATGCTACCACTACCATAAAAAGGGTCACATGTAGAGAGAGTACCACAGATATAGGAAGGAGTTAGTGAAGAAAAAGAAAATGAAAAAGAAAAGTGTAGTAACATTGGATAGTGATATTAGCATTCTAACAGCTTCTGATGCAAATTATCTTCTAACAAATGATGTAGAAGCAAATTGAGTTGATCGTGAAGCATCCTTCTATGCTACTCCTTATACTAAATATTTCTATCTTTTCAGTGAGGTAATTTTGGAGTTATAAAGATAGGAAACAAAGATATTTCTAAAATTGAAGGGAAAGGAGATATTATGATCAGTACCAGTCTTAAGCATGGAATGCTTCTTAAAGATCAGTACTAGTCTTAAGCATGGAATGCTTCTTAAAGATGTTAGATATATTCCTGGATTACAATTTAATTTAATTACAACTGTGTCCTTGATGAAAATGGTTTTAAGAGCTATTTTGACAATGAAAGATAAAAGCTAATAAGAGGTTCACTTGTTATTGCTAGAGGAAAAAGGTTTTGCACTCTCTATAAAATGGGCATGCAAGTTCTTTAAAGAAGATTTGAATACTGCTTTAGAGAATATCTCTTTAGATCTATGGCTTAAAAGACTTGATCACATGCACCTCTCTCTCTCTCTCTCTATATATATATATATATATATATGCATGCGTGCATATGTATGTGCATGCGCATATAAGTAGGATTACGCATATAAGTAGGATTATTAAACCAATATCTAGCAAGGCATGCAAAGTTATAATGCATAACGGATCAGGTGGGAATTCAGAGGCCCAAGAGGCTAGGCGCATCGAGGTGGTGCCCTAGTTTACCAGGTAATCCGTCGGTTGCTTACCTTCACAAAGAATATGATGAGCTTTTTGAAGCCATTGAGAGAGGGGTCAACTGGCGCAATTTGTGAGCCCCGGGTTAGCAGTAGATGGTGTCCAAGAGTCTATCCAAGAAATCACCGTGGCGAGATTACCTTTCATGATTATGCGATCAGCACGTAGCATACTGGTAGCATGGTGAAGAGCAGCAGAGAGCTCCATCATAGAAGCAGAGCTCATCTCCCTAGGATTGGCAGCCGGATGAAGTACTCTCCCTTCAGCATTTTTGACGGTGAATCTAATCCCAGCTGTGTTTTGGTGGTGTGATCCATCAAAATTTACCTTCGCATACCCTGGTTGAGTGGGTTTCTAGCCCACAAGGATTTGAGAAGGATTGGAAGGAGGAGCACACAAAGGGTTGGAACCGGAGGCCGTGCGAGTGATGTCTTTCCGTTTGATCCCAACTGACGAATTCTATCAGCAAGTGTTAACGCAAATCGTGTTTGGGCAGTTGGTGTAGCTGTGCTTCCTTGAAAAATCTCCATGTTTCGATAATACCAAATGCTCCACAGCAGATAAATAATCATCACTTTATTGCGACTCGCATGAGGTGATGAATTAGTGGAAGATAGGAGATCAGGTTGTAACATTGGGTGGTTTTAGATTGTATTAAGCTTATCGCTCTGGAAAAACAAGTAAGCCATAGTTTCGATGCCACTCAAACATCTCTTGCAATTAGGATCAGAAAATCCTCGACTGTGGAGCAATTCAAGAGTATGTAGTTTCTGCATGCCATGAAGACTTGTGGGAACTCCCTGCCCAATTGAAGCTTAAATCAGTAATCATGTTTAGGAGCTGCTGATAAACCTCTTTGTACCAATATTTGTCCTGTAATTTTCACCCCCAACAAACTCTATCTGGGCAAGGGATTCTGCACATGGGTATCTTCTCAATAATCTGATCAAGCTCCGAAGGAAAACAGTTTAATTGCAAGTTGTGATTCCAACATCCATTATCAGTAAGGTGATTCACAGTGTCTAGTTCGGTGACAAGCTCAAAATTGAAGGGCACAGCCATATAGGACAATGCAGCAGGACCAAGCTATTGTTCATTGATTATGTTAATAATTCTTCCATTGCCAATCGTCCATTTTAGTTTTGTGACAGTAATATCACCAACTCATACAATTGATTTCCAGCCAGTATTAATGTTCCTGAACAAACATACCTTTTACCTAATTTAGTATAGCTGTTGTGACCATGGGAATTTGTACTTAGGTTTTTATTATAGCTAAGAAAAAAATCGTAACACTAAAAAGTTAATTAGTAAGTTAGTATATATTTATAAATTTTAATTTAAAAAGATTGACTAGACGTGCAACACTAAGTCAACATGGGTAGTCATGCATAGAGGTATTAAATACTCTGAACAGCTCAACGTTAGCTCATAAAAAGTTTGATTCAGGCTCCATTTAAAACCATATGAACCATACTTGAACCTTAAATCTAAGTTAAAAATTAATTTCAAGCCAAACAAAATATATGCCAAACTCTATCAGCCAGAACTTAATTAAGTTAGAATATATGTGTGTGTGTGTATGGATATTTCATTAGGTAGATCAATTCAAGATATTTGAAGTTTTCCTTTGATAATTGGACTATTTGAGGTATCCAATCGTGTAGAATTAATAAATAAATTTGTTCTCAATTACAAATATGAATGGTCGGGTCAACCAGTGTCTCAACCGGACTCCAACTCAATTAGTTTAGGCCCAACCTATATTAAGAAACCTATGGATTTGATTGGGTTCAAATTTAGGCTTGATCTAAATTTTGAGTTACATATAGGTATCATAATTTTTTAACCAACTAGTTATGGGCCACCTTGTATATTTTTCAAATCTAGTTTAAGTCAATCAATAAAAGGCCTCAATTTGACTTTAATCTAATTCAACCCAATCCAAAAGCTCAAATCATATAAACCTCATCCTCTTTCACTCACTCTAAATGTCTTTTCCAATTCATTGAATAAACTTTCATTGAAATTAGTTCTTCTTTTTTATCTCAACAACTATGTTTTCTCTTATCTATTTTCACTTAAATTATACCTAAATATTTATATTTCTTATTTATTTTTTAATAAATTTTTATTTATAATATTTTTAAGTGTATATATATATAAGTCATAGTTTGTGAATTTAAAAATAGTTAATTACTTAGAAGAATTTAAAAGTTTTTGAATAAAATTTTAAATTTTAATGGACTCTTTTCTTTTTATTTAAATTTTTAATGATTTTATATTTAATAGCTAAATACTTGGCTTCAACTATAAGTCAAATTTAATCAATCCTAATTCAATTCAAGATATTTTGAGTTACATGGTGATTATATTTGACTTGGAATCAGCTTGAATGATGCACAGGATTTAGAATTATTTTTTATGGACCAAGTCTAACCTAACTCAAATAGTTAATAGATTAACTCCATATCTAAAATCTTGACCTAAATATATAATAAGGTTAAATCCATTAAAAAATTTAAATAAGATTAAAAAGAACTAATTTAAACTTAAATTTTTAACTCTATCTATGTGAATGATTATCCTTAAATTTATAAATTATAATTTTTAAAATATTTATTGATATACTTAAAGATATTATAAATAAGAATTTATCAAAAATAAAAAATAAAATATGAATATTTAGGTATAATTAAGTGAAAATAGATGAGACGAGATCTAATTGTTAAAATGAAAAGAAGAATTAGTTTAAATAAGAGTTCATTTAATGAATTGATAAATATAATTAGAATAAAAAAATAAAATTTATATAATTGAGGTTTATGAGTTAAGTCGAATTACGATCAGATTGAATTCGATCTATTTTTTATCAATCAAAATTAGACTTAAATGATATATTGATTAAGCCGAATCATATATCGATCATAAAATATAAAATTTGATCTAAATTTTAAATCAAATATAATTTTTAAATCCGATCCAATTTAGGAATGTTTAAATATGAATTGAGTTGAATCTAAATGATGATCCGATCTATTTAGAGGCCTTCCTCCTCCTCCTCCTTTTTTTAATATTTTTTTATTTTAAGGAGAGGCTAAGGTACTCTTTGGTTAGGCTGTTGGGATGCCTTTTAAGTGGCTTTTGGCGCCGACAACGGCTAATGAAAACGGGCCTATGAGAAGAACTCAAAAGTACATTAAACGTAAGGTCGTCCTGGCTTAAAAAGAAGTAGAACAGCCAAAAAAAACAGAGAAAAAGACTTTGTCTTGGTAGAAATTGCGCGCGACAGCTAAACATATAAAGATGAGAAAAGGATATATATATATAACAATAACAACAAAGAAAAGAATCCTTCACCAAACAAGCGTAAACGGAGAGGCCAGAACCATTTGACTTTAAGGACGCTGATTTATAGAAGAAGTGGATGGCTTAAAAAATAGAAAGTAATATATTAATCATCAAATGCACGTCACTTGCTTTTGACCTTCACATGACCCATTTTTAATTCTACGCCCTCACCTCCTTCTCCTTCAAAACAGATTTAATTACTTCATTCTGTCCAAACTAATAACACTTGAACCTGGACATGATCATCATCCCATTCAAATTAAAATTATATATAAAGGAAAATCAATCTAACAGCACTTGAACCTGGACATGATCATCATCCTCATTCAAATTAAAATTATATATAAAAGAAAATCAATCTAACAGCACTTGAACCTGGACATGATCATCATCCTCATTCAAATTAAAATTATATATAAAAGAAAATCAATCCAATTAACAACCGAAGATAACCTAATGCATAAGAAAATCATGCTTTTGACTTAGTCCAAAGTAAATTTGATTACTTCATTCTATCCAAACTAATTGCACTTAACCTAGACATGATCATCATCCTCATTCAAACTTAAATTACGTATGTAAAAAAATCAATCCAATTAGCAACCAAATGGGCCCAACCTAATATATTTCCGCATTCAACATGATGTACCTAAAATTTTAAGATACTAGTTTGACATTAGTACCCTTTTTTCTAATCAAATTTGATGTTGCATAAATGTAATTGGAACATAACATTATTTAGTCAAAGTAATTAAAGCAAAACTAGTCAAGCATAAAGCTGACATAACTTATAAGTTTCGGTGCGATTTCTTCATAATTGGCTCAAGCCAGAACATTATCCTACCAAACAAAAGGTTAGGTATAGCACTTTTCGTTTAAACCTGTGGTTGGTCTAGATATATGTCGAACAAATAATAGTTTAGCCCTGGAAACTAGAAATTGTAACTTATCCATGAGAACAGATTTTTTTTATCACCCCATGCACCAACATACTCCATCAGTCTAGTACAACTCGCCGGAATTACTTCAGCGACCCACTCTCTAATAGTTGTTATAGCTATCTTTTTTAGTTAAAAAAATATACCCCTAGCTCACTTGTTAATGCAAAAGGTAGGATAGCAAGCTCTCTCTCTCTCTCTCTGTGCCTGGCCCCCCTCCCTTGGTGAGAGTTGCTACAAATTAAAAATATCAGCAAGAGGTTCCTTATTATTTTAAAATTTCTTATTTTCAAATTATCTGTGTAATCTTTATTTGACTCGGTAGCTTCTGCATACCTACAAGGTAACTTTTTGGAACTACCATATTTAATAAGACAGTAACTTTCCTGCAATACTTATTTTCAGCTAATTTTTATAGTATTATATAAAAAGAGCTTGATTTGCTCAGACTTAAATGGATCTCTATTCAGTTCTAGCCAAATTTAGATTGAATTATTGAAATTTCACTTCTAATAATTTGAATCATCAAGGTGATGCTCTTATCATCCAATTCAACTTTCAATAGATTTAAATGAAGATATACTCGAGTGTACTCAAAGTCGGACTATATATATCAATCATTATAATATATGAAATATTTTAATATGTAATAGAATTATTGCAATATTGTTTGGTGTAATGCTTTGATAACAGAGAAAAATAACTCCGAAGCGTTCGCAATGCATCATAATGTGCTACAACTCAGAGAGCAATGAGAATACGACACGCCATCTCAGTGACTTTTTAAATTTACTTTTTTTATTTTGGAGTTACCGAAGCATTTTTATATCGTTCATAGGAAGGACTGCCATCCACGAACGCGGAATTTAGATACTCTAAGTTCCTGCAGCTACCAGATGGCCCACTTAAATTGCGCACATTGTGCCATCTTAGAAATTTTACAGCCAAATGTTCATGGCTAAAAGAAAACTAAAGTAGGAGAAGAGGTTAAACATAGAAAACAGAAGAAATATAAGCAAATGCTCCTTAGCTTGTTTTCGTGTTGATCCAGTTTGACAACCAGCCAAATTACCAAAATCTTCAATTCATATTAAAATGTACCAACTAATCAAATGTCTGTAATACTCGCAGAACATGCCGCAACTCAATAGCCACCAGTACAAATCACAACTGCCCAGATCAACATCACCAACATAAAAAAAAAAATGAAAGCATATTACAAGAATTCCGCTTACCATGGCTTTCCCGCTCCTTGCACCAATTGTGATAAAAAACCATTATCCAACGTGATACCTAGAACAGTATCACCTTGTTTCTCTAGTCTACCTAATCATGCTGACCAGCTTCTCCGAATCTTTAACCGACTCCACCTTATAAACAAACGAAAAATAAAGCGAAGAAAAAAGGACAGCACTTATCTTTGATGAATACTTCTCAACCACCGTCCACCATCTTCATGCCGTAGAATGACTTGGCCCTTTTCCGCTCTATTTAAGCATGGCCAGCACCACAATTCCTCCTGCGAACCCTAAGTTTCACAGCTCTTCTCCAACACAGTACAGCCATGCCAAGCCAAACCAAAATCCTCAGCGTGAGCGTGGAGAGCACCAGAATAGTCAAGCCCCACCATGCAGGAAGTCTTCCCCCCACCACTGCCCATATTCCCCTAAGCGTATTCGATAAGGTCACCTATAACTTGCACATAGCAAGCATCTACGCCTTCCGTGCTCCTGCTCTTTCCAATTCTGCCATGCGGAATGGCCTCGCCAAGGTGCTCTCGGAGTACAGAGAGTTCGCCGGAAGGCTCGGTGAGGACTCCGGAGGGAACGCTGTCGTTCTCCTCAATGACCAGGGCGTGCGGTTAGTCGAGGCATCGGCGGATTCCACTCTGGACCAGTTATTGCCCTTCAAGCCCTCGCCCGCACTGCTTAGCCTGCACCCTGAGGTGCATGGAGTGGCGGAGCTCCTCCAGGTCCAGCTCACGCGCTTTGCATGCGGCTCTCTCGTGGTGGGGATGACCTCACACCACCGTGTCGCCGATGCCCATGCCGCCAGCAACTTCTTGATAGCATGGAGCCTCGCGACGCGGGGGCTCGAATTTAGCCCCGCTGTGCACGACCGGTGCACGTTCTTCACCCCTCGCATGCCGCCTCTGCTGGAGTTCGAGCACCGAGGGGTGGAGTTCGCAGCCAAGAACCAGTCTTGCGCTAGTAAGCCTCACCCTTTGAAGGACAGCATTGTCGTTCACAAGGCGCATTTCACAAAGGATTTTCTGACCAATCTCAAGGCCCGGGCTTCATCAGGGGCCAGCAAGCCTTACAGCACGTTTGAAAGCCTCGTGGCTCACCTGTGGAGGGTGGTTACGAAGGCTCGCAAGCTCCACGAGTCTGAGACCACCTCTGTACGGATCTCGGTGGACGGGAGGAGGAGGATGATGCCATGCGTGTCTGATGAGTACTTCGGGAACCTGGTGTTATGGGCATACCCTCGCGCTAAGGTGCGGGAGCTCGTTGAGAGCCCATTGCAATACGCGGCCAAGCTCATCCATGATGCCGTCGCGAGAGTGAACGATGCCTATTTCAGGTCGTTCATAGACTTTGCAAGCTCGGGGGTGGTGGAGGAGGAGGACCTGGAGACGACGGCAGACGCGGACAAGATGGTGTTGTGCCCTAACGTGGACGTGGATAGTTGGCTGAGGCTGCCTTTCTATGATCTTGACTTTGGTGGGGGAAGTCCGTTCTATTTCATGCCATCATTCCTAGCTACGGAGGGGCTCATATTCCTCGTGCCTTCCTTCATAGGAGATGGAAGCATGGAAGCCTACGTGGCCTTATTCGACCACGACCAAGCTTCCTTCAAACAAATATGTTACTCTATAGAGTAGCCACCAGAAGCATCGGATCCTGCAGCAGTATTGTAAGTGATAAAATATTTTATTATGATGTACAACTTGCTGCCAATAAGTACAATAAAATAGTGAAATAAAAAGTGCGTCGTTGTTACTCATAACTATAATAAAGCAGTGAAATAAAAGAAGCTGTTGTGGAATATCTGTCGATTAATAATTTTCACAATGAAAAGTTAATTTATTACTAATTTTTGTCACTGAAATTGAGGCATCAAATGCTCCTACTCTCACAATTTGGTATGAATTGGCTTGGTGATGATGATTTAAAAATTGTGCCATGAAATTATATAATTATGGATGAAAAGATTTTTAGCAATGGCAGGTACTTGATACTTATTAGCTATTGGTTTTGACAATTGATACGATAATTATTCTCATATATATATATATATATATATATATATATATATATATATATATATATATATATATATGTGTGTGTGTGTCATCAATTAGTTTGATCAGTAATATTTTTTGTATTTTATAAAAAGAATATTTTTATTGTAAATGAATTTTAGATTTTTAGCTAGAGTAATATTTTGTTTCTAAATATTCATTTACCAGCAATGTTTATGGTAAACAAAGTTTCATTAAACTTTCTTTGTTATTAAATTTGCAACAAATATCCAAAAAGGGCAGACTACTGTTGCTTGCGTCATCTCTAAAACCTTGTAAACTTCCCCAACATCTCTTTCTACAAGCAACAACCCAAAGAAGATGAATGGCCAATGCCAATGCCACCGTCCTTCTCTTGTCTATTTTTTTTCTATTGCTCTTCCTCCATCGCTTCGTGTGTCTCTCTCACTCTCTCTCTTGAAGTGAAAAATAAAATTTACTTATTTGAATTAGATGCACTGATGAATATGGTTTGCAATCATATGATGCTTCCTTCTTTGTAATTACTTATTTTGTAATTGTTGATATATTATATTGAGGGCAAATAAGTAGTCTAGTTTGTCTATTAACTATTTTATTATATAAAAATGGCATCAAGTAAGAAACATGACCGATAAAAAGTAGGAAAGGGTGCAAATAAAATTATCAAATTTCTGCAATTCTATTACAAAAACTTGAGCCATACTTAGCTTTATAGCAATAGAGAACAAAAGTTAAATTCACCATTCAAATAAGGAACCATCCTTGATCATATTAATCCAACCAAGATATAACCCCACAAACTACTTGCATAGACCTTCCCATCAAAGGATATATATATTAGAAAATAAGAAAGGAGTTAGATAAAAAGTGCATAGATAGCTCCCTACATACTACATGTTGCCCACCGATTGTATGCCACACATTGCCTAAAAAGAAAAATTAAGATTTTTGTAAATTCCTAAAATTTGTTAAATTTTTAAAATGCGATGCATCTAACATTTTTTCTGTGTGAGTATTAGCGATGGAAAGGTTTCGGGTTTAAAAGGCTATGACTATTGTGCTCTTTTATAATCTATCTGCCAACTTATGGAATCTATAGATATTTATGTAAGGATGTTTATGATTCATTGAGTAATGAAATTTTTTTTAATAATTATATTTTAAGATGTTGAAGCTGGATGAACTTGGAGAACTAGAGGACATTTTCTTTATTGTGCATAGAGGAAACTCTGATATTGCTTGTTGTGCCCAAAGGAGAGATCAATGAAAAAAAAAAGAGAAAAAAATAGTGAAGGAGCACATGTAGGAATTTAGCGTAGCTCAGCTACGGGTCTATATTCACAAACCAAGGAGAGTAAAGAAATTTCACTATGAAAAATCTCTAGAATTATAAGTATTATTTTCTTACTGGACTCTCTCTCACAAAACCCTAAACCTACTTCTACACAAAGAGAACCCTCTCTTGAACTCTTTCAATAACTCTCTAAGTTATTTGGTTGCTCTGAAGGCTAGGTTTACGTATACCATATAGACTAGGACTTGTGTTCTCTACATAAATGGAAATATAGCATGATTAAGTATGTGAATTTCAAGACAAACTCTAATAAATCTTTGCCTTGGCTTAAATTCTCAAGCAATGTTGAAAAATAAAGATAGTTGAAATCTCTTTCTACCTTCTTCATATGTCCCAAAGGGGTACATTTCAAGTGTTGCATACACTAATCAAGTCTAAATAATGCTTGAACTTGGCTATCAAAAAAGGTTTATTAAAATCAATTGTCTCTTGTACTGTTGACAAAGCATAAGCTTCCAAGTCTTCATAACTATATCATTGTGGTGGCCTTATCTCTCTTCTTGACCTATCTTTAAAAACACTAAATTGCTCATTCACAAAAATGCCTAGAGTTTCAAATGGACTAGACTGAGAAAAAGTGTGCTATAACGAATTTGGAACATCATTCTCTAACTCTATGTGCTTAGTGTTCCTACCAATCTTATTAGAACTAGAAGACTCCTTCTTTGAGTATAACATTGCAAACTCACCAAAAGGAACATCCCTACTAATCAGTAATTTGGATGTTTTAGGGCACCACAATCTATATCCCTTTGCTCCAAATTCATAATCAATAAATATACATTTTTTATCTCTAGGCCCAAATTTACCATTATCAATGTGAGCATATGCAAACAACCAAATATTTTCAAATTAGAATAATTAGCAAGGTGAGCAGACCATACCTTTTTGAAGTCTTACAATCAATGGCTATAGCTGAAGAGCGATCACCAAGTAACATGCTATGGAGATCGCCTTTACCTAGACTTTCTTTGATAATCCAAAGCATTTGAGAGCATATAATAAACCCTTTTCAAGAAGATTTTATTCATACGCTCTACCACTCCATTCTAGTGAAGTGTGTTTCTAACTACTCAATACCTGATAATACCCTCATTTTTATAAAATCTATTGAACTCAATGGAATAAAACTTTAAACCATTGTTTGTTTTAAACTATTTAATCTTCTTCTCAGTTTGCTTCTCAATCATAGCCTTCTATTGGTTGAAGTACTTAAACACTTCATCTCTATGCTTCAATATAACACCCATACCTTCCTTGAGTAATCATCAATGAAGGTAAGCATATAGCAAGCACCATTATTAAAAGGAAAACGTAAGGATCCCCAAAGGTCTAAATGAATATAATTTAGAGTATCTTTAGTTATGTGAATAGGTATTCTAAAACTGAGTCTTTTCTACTTGCCAAACACACAGTGCTCGCAGAACTCTAATTTTTCTGCACTTTGACCATCAACCAGGCCTCTTCTACTCAATTCCATTAGTCCTCTTTCACTCATATGCCCTAACTGCATATGCTACAATCTGATATTGTGGGAATCTAATATGGAAAATAAGCATATAGTAGCTCCATCTATAACAGTAGAACTCTATAATACATACAGCTTCTCAAACCACTTGGCTTTTGTCATAATAAGAGCACCTTAACTAACCTTTATTGTCCTATTTTCACTTAAATACTCAAATTCATTCGCATCAAGACTGCCTAAAAAGATGAGATTTTCTTCAAATCTAAAACCTACTACACATCCGGGCAAAGTCTTACCATGCCTGAAGCATCCTAATTCAAATTGATTCAATTCCAATAAGGGCATTTAGCATCATTGTCTATCAATACAAATCCACCTTAAATAGACTTATATATGGAGAACCAATCCCTATTAACACACATATGATAGGAATAAGCCTAATCCATAATCCATTCATCCTTTAATCTAGCTTCTTCAGTCATAAAGAAAACAAGATCATGATCATCAAAAATCTTATTCGTCACAAACTAGCCTCGGCACTCTTTATCGGTTTCTTCTCGCCTTATTTATCACCATTTTGCTACTTATTTGTTAGCTTATAACAAATCAACTTTAATGTATCATTTCTTCTTGCAATGGCTGCAGATCATATTTCTATGCTTTAAGCTCAATCTAAATATATCTCTGCTATTAATCGAACTCTTTTCTTTAGATCACTCTCTAGCCACCAAGCCTTCTCCTTGGCTGTCACTTATATTACTCAGTATCCGCCACTCAATCAAGCCTTTAGAGAAAAGAATTGCTTTGACCTCTTTTATAGAAAGAGTATCTTTTCCATAAAGTAAAGTGTCACTAAAATATTTATATGGTTGAGGCAAAGAGTATAACAGCAAGAGAGCTTCATCTTCCACCTTCATTTTAATATTAATTGTTCATAAATCCATGACAACTAAATTAAATTCATCCAGATGAGATTTAATGGATGTACCTTTGGTCATACATAGTGTGAACAATTGGAGCTTTAGATGCAACTTATTAGGTAGAGATTTTGTCTGATATAATGACTCCAACTTCTATCACAATGAAGCAGTCAACTTGACTTTACGCAAAACCATATTAGACAAACACAACTATATCGCAATTAGGGCCTTGGCTTGCATCTCTTGCTTCTTCTTCTCCTTTATCTTCAGAAATATGTGTTATTTCTTAAGCAGTACCTTCTGCAACCCTTGTTATATCAAAATAATATGCATCTTAACTTGTCATAAGCCCAAACTATTGGTACGTATAAACTTTTCGATCTCAAAACCTCATCATCATCTTAATATCCTAATAAAGAATCAGTCTTTTTCAACTAAAATAATAGAAGAATCTTTTATCTTCACCTAAAACAGTACTCCAATTTCACCACCTCATTGGAATAACTCATCTGAAATAAAATTGCGATAGTTATGCCATTTATTTCAGATTTATTCCAATCTTATTCTTGATTTATTTCTTGCCTTTTTCACCAAAACTCACGGTGGTGGTTTTAGCCCGTGTTGACCGAACGCAAGCCTGAATGGAAAACAAGCATCCAGTTTCTTGGAAGCTGAGGGCACACGAGCAACACATGGTGGCACATGTGTGGCACGGATTTGCCGCTCTCCTTGGATGTTAGCAATGAAAAGAGGATCATGATTCCACCATCTTCACCCTCTCTGATCTCCAGAAAAATGAAGCCACCGTTACTAGCCTTCTCCTTGGGGTTGTTGCTTGCTGGACGTTGATGCCGCCACTAGGATGGGGCCACCACTGCCACCGATCGCAGGCATCCCAAACCGCTGAGGCTTTCATGGCCAATCGAATGACCTTGTCCTAAGTGACGATTCTGCTAGCATCGAAACAGAGGGCCGCCTCATTCGATTGCCTCATGCTCATCTCCTGTACTACCTCAATTTCTTCAGCACTGGTCCTTGCTTCAAAATGAGAACTCAATCAATGCTACAACAGATGATCCCACAGCCCAATTAGGCTATTCAAGCAACAATTTGGTCTCAAAGTCCTATTAGGACTCATCGAGGAACCCTTGAATTTCTTGTTGCTCAATGACCAGCATTCAACCACCTCCTCCCAACTCAAATCGCTGGATTGATGACGTTCTATTGTGGGAAGTCAATGGAACCACCAATTGAGGCTTCTTCCAACAACTCATGGGGTTGCAGCTCCCACCTACAAGTCCTTTCTCTTAAGTCCAATTGTGGGGATTATCTTTTCCACCATCAAAACTAATACCATGTATCAACAGTAATATCAAATTTACAAACTCAACCAATCTCATCACTGGATCAAGTCACTTTGCAATACTGAAGATCCATACTAACAAATCAGCATGCCAGTAATCCGTGTTTAACAATCTAATCTGGCGATATTATACACATACAGATTGGTACCCATACTAGTACCTAATGTAATAAACTCAGCCACACCATATTGCATGGGCCATGACATTGTTCTACACTGACCTTTCATGACTCTTAAGCCCCCCAATACCGCTAATGTAGGCTAGTAAGGAATCACTCCAATACTGCCAAAACTAGTACCATGTATCAATAGTACCAATCACATACATACACATTTCAGTAATTTGTGTACATACTTAAATAATATCTCATAACTAACAAAGCCATACCATACTACATTCACAATAACATATCTCAATAAAGCATACTTATAATCTTAAATCAAAGCCAAAACCATTCATACCAAAATAATATGTTACCATATATAAGCAACTCCACAATAAACCATCATCATCAATTAAAACATGCTGAGAAATGCAACAATAAAACCATGATATATGTATGCATGTAAGGCATGAAATATATTGCATAATAGTAGGTGTTGAACTCTTACCTGAGATCGGTAATACAATAATCTCGACAATTCAAGTCAAATAATCAATAATCATTTATAATTAAACATAAATAATTAATTAATTCACTAAAATTAATAATAAAAAATTTATTATTTTTCCCTTTTAGCCCATATTTTAAAAATTATCACTTTACCCCTCTATCTCAATGTTTACTAACCCTTACTTAACTAATTTCATCCAAAATTTATTTATTTCCTAATATTACTAATTTCCAACAACTTAATTATATTTACAAAAATGCTCCTAGGAGGCTACATTAATTACCACATCTACTTAAGCTTATTCACCTCAAAATATACATTAATTATTATTCAAATGAAAATAAATTACTAGCTAATCATTGATTCTAATAAGCAATTGGCCTTACCTTAACTTAATTGAATCACATGAGAATTAATAAAATAGACCCCTGACTCACTGCTTGAACCCATTTTAAATCCAACATAAGTAAAATTAATTTCAGCAAAATAATATATTATTTGGGTCAATTGCTGGTTTCTGATGTTATAGTCCAGCAGCTGATCCAACGCCGAAGCCCTGATTAACTGATTAGCCCAACCACTAATCCAGCCATCAGCCCAACCATTAGTCACAAGCCCAGCCTATGGCTTTTCAGCCAGCCCAATTACTATTCTAGGCTTGAACCCAACCCATTAACCCAACAGGCCAGCCCATGACCCGCCTTAAGGAAAATCCAATACTCACCGGTCCACTCGATCAGCCAAGAAGGAAAAGCGCATTCTTCTTCCCATCGACCAATGCCCATCACCGGCTCGAGTGGCGGCGGCTGCGAAGGCGGAGGAAGAGAGACGGCGACGGTGGGAGCGATGGAGGGCGAGGGCAGGGAGGCGGCGGCGCTGAGGCTACGGCGGCAGCGGCGGTGGGCGGAAGAGGTGAAGGAAACGAGGGCGGCGACGACGGAAGCGGAGGAAGGAGGAGAAGGAAGAGGCGGTGGACGGCATCGGCCACGGCGGCGGAGAAAGAAAGAAGGAAGACGTGGTTGGCGGCGCTGGTGGGGAAGAAACAGGGAGAGGTTCTGAGAATCTCCGGCGGTGGAGGGAAGGGAGGAGCGGGGGTGGGGAATGAGGACGGCGAGTCGGAGGGGAGGGAATGGACGTCGGACGGTGGAGGAGAGGGAGGCGGCGTGGACACCGGGGAGGCAGAGGCAAAACAGATCCGGCCACTGTAGTTGGTGGCGAGAGTTCGGTAGGCAGCGAGTAGGGAAGAAACAGGGAGATGGGCGGTGGCGACGACGGGAGAAGAGGTCAGCGGCTAGGTTGGAGAGAAGGAAGAAGGAAGGGGAGTGGCTTAGACGGCAACCATGGTCGTCGACGAAGAGGAAAGAAGAGGCGAGGGGCCGCCGGTGGAGGATTCTGGGAGACGGCACGGAGGAGGGAATGGAGTTGGTATCTTGTTTGCCGGAGCGGGAGGTGACGGAACGGGGGAAGGAGAAGATGGGCAGCCTTCCAGATCGCTTCCATGCCGACGGTGATGGCATCGAGGTCATAGCGGCAGCGGGAAAGCAGGGAAGAGGGAAGAAGCCGTCGGTGGAAAGGAAGAGGCCGGGTGCCAGACCCATCCGCTCACTTAAATTAAATTAAGATACAATTTAATTACATTAAATAAAAAAATAAAAAAAATAATTAAAATTTTTAATTAAAGTTATATTTATTATATTCGGTATTGAGCTATCTTTCTAATGTATTTTAAATTTCTCAAGTCGATATTTAATCGAAGAAGTTATGATCAATTTACGATAAATTTTAAATAAATGACAGAAATATCAATAATTAAAAATAATTTTTGATATTTTTATTAAAATTTTTATATTTTAAAAATTATATTGAATAAGTTAGAAGTTAGTTTTGAATCAAAATTTATTTTTAAATATTTAAATTGATATTTATTTTTTTAATTTTCTTAAAGAAATCAAAATCTTAAAAAAAATTAATAGTTTATAAGGATAAAGAAAGTGAAGTTTGAAAGATCAAGAAAATTGATGGATTAAGAGGTTGATGAAGCCTTAAGCATTAAAAATTTAAGATTAGTTTCTAGTAATTTTATCTAAAGAGAAAAATAATGATTGATCGCTTCTAAATTTTATGATGTTTTTAAATAAATAAATATTTATTACCCTAAGATGCTTAATTTATGAATATAATATGCTTGCATATTAATCATAATTGCTATAATTATACTCGATATTGATTATTTATTATCTATGATGAATAAAGCTATTAAACTGATAATGAATAAAATTTAATAAGAGATGATGAAATTGAATTAAAGATTTTAAAACTGATTATGCCAGATGATTTGAATACCCTACCAATGGGGCTATACATAGAAAAACCCATGACTTAGGAATATACTTAGTTGATGCCATACCAGTAAAGCTATATGCTAAAAAAATCTATGACCTTAAGGGATATACTTGGTTAATACTCTACCAATGGGACTATACGCTATCAAAACCTATGACCTTAAGGGATATACTTAGTTGATACCCTACCAATTGGGCATACACTGGAAAAACTCATGACCTTAGGGGATATTCTTGATTGATACCCTATCTGCGGGAATTATACACTGGTGGCACCGATGATCATGGGGGCTATATCTTAGTTGATACCCTTCATGTGGGGCTGAAATACTGGCGATATAATTTCAGTATAGAAGGATTAGAGGACATGACACAATGAGAATTGAGATTAGATGACATGACATAATGGAAACTAAGAATGTAATAATTACAGATTATGTGTTTCAACTGATAAATCATATACATTTATTGTTATAAAGTTACATTTTAAAAAGCTAATCATTACTTGGTGGGCTGTGAAGCTCATTACATTTTACCTCTTCTTTTTTAGATACTCTCAGTAGTTACGTGGGAATACTATTATAAGAATGCCTAAATGTATGGAAAAAATAAAAAAAAAATTATAAATTAGTTATTGAGACTTAGTGTCTCTTTTAATATAATGGTTTTGTGGCTAATGTTTATTATACCTAAAAATAATTTTTTAAATTTATGATTAAAATTTTGTATTGTTAATTATGATATCATATTTGATACCTTGCATATTTATAAGGAACTCTTTATAAGTATACAACAGTTGTCGTGCTCCGAACTTGGATCTTGAGCTTAGGGCGTGACACCGAGGTCGATGGCGTTCGGCGATGGCTCCTTAATGTTCAGCAATAGTGAAGAAGTAGAAGAAGAAGAGAATAATGGGTTGTCGCTGCTTCTTGGAAAGTTATAGGTGAAAATTCCTCAAACCCTCTTGATTCAAGGCATCATTACAATAAAAATCAGTTAAGATCTTGATTTTAGAATTTTTCTGAAATTAGAGAAGGGATTTGATTTGAAAGCATAGGTGTTTCTTAGAATGCCTTAAAGAATCCTTCTCATTTTAGCAATATAACCACACGTTAAATAGGTTTAATTCAGTCTGTTAAGGCATTGATTAGGTTGTTGGGGTTTTAATCATAGCTAGTCGGCTTAATTTTGGAAGAAGATATCCTATTTATGAACCAGATATCACAAGTGATGTCTTTCCGCTTGTTCCCAACTGATGAATTCTATCAGCAAGTGTTAACGCAAATCTTGTTTGGGCAGTTGGTGTGGCTGTGCTTCCTTGAAAAATCTCCATGTTTCGATAATACCAAATGCTCCACAGCAGATAAATAATCATCACTTTACTGCGACTGGCATGAGGTGATGAATTAGTAGAAGATAGGAGATCAGGTTGTAACATTGGGTGGTTTTAGATTGTATTAAGCTTATCGTGAGCCATAGTTTCGATGCCACTCAAACATCTCTTGCAATTAGGGTCAGAAAATCCTCGACTGTGGAGCAATTCAAGAGTATGTAGTTTCTGCATGCCATGAAGACTTGTGGGAACTCCCTGCCCAATTGAAGCTTAAATCAGTAATCATGTTTAGGAGCTGCTGATAAACCTCTTTGCACCAATATTTGTCCTGTAATTTACACATGGGTATCTTCTCAATAATCTGAGCAAGCTCCGAAGGAAAACAGTTTAATTGCAAGTTGTGATTCCAACATCCATTATCAGTAAGGTGATTCACAGTGTCTAGTTCGGTGACAAGCTCAACATTGAAGGGCACAGCCATATAGGACAATGCAGCAGGACCAAGCTATTGTTCATTGATTATGTTAATAATTCTTCCATTGCCAATCGTCCATTTTAGTTTTGTGACAGTTATATCACCAACTCATACAATTGATTTCCAGCCAGTATTAATGTTCCTGAACAAACATACCTTTTACCTAATTTAGTATAGCTGTTGTGACCATGGGAATTTGTACTTAGGTTTTTATTATAGCTAAGAAAAAAATCGTAACACTAAAAAGTTAATTAGTAAGTTAGTATATATTTATAAATTTTAATTTAAAAAGATTGACTTAGACGTGCAACACTAAGTCAACATGGGTAGTCATGCATAGAGGTATTAAATACTCTGAACAGCTCAACGTTAGCTCATAAAAAGTTTGATTCAGGCTCCATTTAAAACCATATGAACCATACTTGAACCTTAAATCTAAGTTAAAAATTAATTTCAAGCCAAACAAAATATATGCCAAATTCTATCAGCCAGAACTTAATTAAGTTAGAATATATGTGTGTGTGAATGGATATTTCATCAGGTAGATCAATTCAAGATATTTGAAGTTTTCCTTTGATAATTGGACTATTTGAGGTATCCAATCGTGTAGAATTAATAAATAAATTTGTTCTCAATTACAAATATGAATGGTCAGGTCAACTAGTGTCTCAACCGGACTCCAACTCAATTAGTTTAGGCCCAACCTATATTAAGAAACCTATGGATTTGATTGGGTTCAAATTTAGGCTTGATCTAAATTTTGAGTTACATATAGGTATCATAATTTTTTAACCAACTAGTTATGGGCCACCTAGTTATGGGCCACCTTGTATATTTTTCAAATCTAGTTTAAGTCAATCAATAGAAGGCCTCAATTTGACTTTAATCTAATTCAACGCAATCCAAAAGCTCAAATCATATAAACCTCATCCTCTTTCACTCTAAATGTCTTTTCCAATTCATTGAATAAACTTTCATTGAAATTAGTTCTTCTTTTTTATCTCAACAACTATGTTTTCTCTTATCTATTTTCACTTAAATTATACCTAAATATTTATATTTCTTATTTATTTTTTAATAAATTTTTATTTATGATATTTTTAAGTATATATATTAAGTCATAGTTTGTGAATTTAAAAATAGTTAATTACTTAGAAGAATTTAAAAGTTTTTGAATAAAATTTTAAATTTTAATGGACACTTTTCTTTTTATTTAAATTTTTAATGATTTTATATTTAATAGCTAAATACTTGGCTTCAACTATAAGTCAAATTTAATCAATCCTAGTTCAATTCAAGATATTGAGTTACATGGTGATTATATTTGACTTGGAATCAGCTTGAATGATGCACAGGATTTAGAATTATTTTTTATGGACTAAGTCTAACCTAACTCAAATACTTAATAGATTAACTCCATATCTAAAATCTTGACCTAAATATATAATAAGGTTAAATCCATTAAAAAATTTAAATAAGATTAAAAAGAACTAATTTAAACTTAAATTTTTAACTCTATCTATGTGAATGATTATCCTTAAATTTATAAATTATAATTTTTAATATATTTATTGATATACTTAAAGATATTATAAATAAGAATTTATCAAAAATAAAAAATAAAATATGAATATTTAGGTATAATTAAGTGAAAATAGATGAGACGAGATCTAATTGTTAAAATGAAAAGAAGAATTAGTTTAAATAAGAGTTCATTTAATGAATTGATAAATATAATTAGAATAAAAAAATAAAATTTATATAATTGAGGTTTATGAGTTAAGCCGGATTAGGATCAGATTGAATTCGATCTATTTTTTATCAATCAAAATTAGACTTAAATGATATATTAATTAAGCCGAATCATATATCGATCATAAAATATAAAATTTGATCTAAATTTTAAATCAAATATAATTTTTAAATCTGATCCAATTTAGGAATGTTTAAATATGAATTGAGTTGAATCTAAACGATGATCTGATCTATTTAGAGGCCTTCCTCCTCCTCCTTCTTTTTTTAATATTTTTTTATTTTAAGGAGAGGCTAAGGTACTCTTTGGTTAGGCTGTTGGGATGCCTTTTAAGTGGCTTTTGGCGCCGACAACGGCTAATCAAAACGGGCCTATGAGAAGAACTCAAAAGTACATTAAACGTAAGGTCGTCCTGGCTTAAAAAGAAGTAGAACAGCCAAAAAAAACAGAGAAAAAGACTTTGTCTTGGTAGAAATTGCGCGCGACAGCTAAACATATAAAGATGAGAAAAGGATATATATATATATATATATATATAACAATAACAACAAAGAAAAGAATCCTTCACCAAACAAGCGTAAACGGAGAGGCCAGAACCAGTTGACTTTAAGGACGCTGATTTATAGAAGAAGTGGATGGCTTAAAAAATAGAAAGTAATATATTAATCATCAAATGCACGTCACTTGCTTTTGACCTTCACATGACCCATTTTTAATTCTACGCCCTCACCTCCTTCTCCTTCAAAGCAGATTTAATTACTTCATTCTGTCCAAACTAATAGCACTTGAACCTGGACATGATCATCATCCCATTCAAATTAAAATTATATATAAAGGAAAATCAATCTAACAGCACTTGAACCTGGACATGATCATCATCCTCATTCAAATTAAAATTATATATAAAAGAAAATCGATCTAACAGCACTTGAACCTGGACATGATCATCATCCTCATTCAAATTAAAATTATATATAAAAGAAAATCAATCCAATTAACAACCGAAGATAACCTAATGCATAAGAAAATCATGCTTTTGACTTGACATAATCCATTTTTAATCCTATATCCTTAACTCCTTCAGGATTTTAGTCCAAAGTAAATTTGATTACTTCATTCTATCCAAACTAATTGCACTTAACCTAGACATGATCATCATCCTCATTCAAACTTAAATTACGTATGTAAAAAAATCAATCCAATTAGCAACCAAATGGGCCCAACCTAATATATTTCCGCATTCAACATGATGTACCTAAAATTTTAAGATACTAGTTTGACATTAGTACCTTTTTTTCTAATCAAATTTGATGTTGCATAAATGTAATTGGAACATAACATTATTTAGTCAAAGTAATTAAAGCAAAACTAGTCAAGCATAAAGCTGACATAACTTATAAGTTTCGGTGCGATTTCTTCATAATTGGCTCAAGCCAGAACATTATCCTACAAAACAAAAGGTTAGGTATAGCACTTTTCGTTTAAACCTGTGGTTGGTCTAGATATATGTCGAACAAATAATAGTTTAGCCCTGGAAACTAGAAATTGTCACTTATCCATGAGAACAGATTTTTTTTATCACCCCATGCACCAACATACTCCATCAGTCTTGTACAACTCGCCGGAATTACTTCAGCGACCCACTCTCTAATAGTTGTTATAGCTATCTTTTTTAGTTAAAAAAATATACCCCTAGCTCACTTGTTAATGCAAAAGGTAGGATAGCAAGCTCTCTCTCTCTCTCTCTCTCTCTCTCTCTCTGTGCCTGGCCCCCCTCCCTTGGTGAGAGTTGCTACAAATTAAAAATATCAGCAAGAGGTTCCTTATTATTTTAAAATTTCTTATTTTCAAATTATCTGTGTAATCTTTATTTGACTCGGTAGCTTCTGCATACCTACAAGGTAACTTTTTGGAACTACCATATTTAATAAGACAGTAACTTTCCTGCAATATTTATTTTCAGCTAATTTTTATAGTATTATATAAAAAGAGCTTGATTTGCTCAGACTTAAATGGATCTCTATTCAGTTCTAGCCAAATTTAGATTGAATTATTGAAATTTCACTTCTAATAATTTGAATCAAGGTGATGCTCTTATCATCCAATTCAACTTTCAATAGATTTAAATGAAGATATACTCGAGTGTAGTCAAAGTCGGACTATATATATCAATCATTATAATATATGAAATATTTTAATATGTAATAGAATTATTGCAATATTGTTTGGTGTAATGCTTTGATAACAGAGAAAAATAACTCCGAAGCGTTCGCAATGCATCATAATGTGCCACAACTGACGATGTAAATATAAAGAGAGCAATGAGAATACGACACGCCATCTCAGTGACTTTTTAAATTTACTTTTTTTTTTTTTTTTTTTTTTTTTGAGTTACCGAAGCATTTTTATATCGTTCATAGGAAGGACTGCCATCCACGAACGCGGAATTTAGATACTCTAAGTTCCTGCAGCTACCAGATGGCCCACTTAAATTGCGCACATTGTGCCATCTTAGAAATTTTACAGCCAAATGTTCATGGCTAAAAGAAAACTAAAGTAGGAGAAGAGGTTAAACATAGAAAACAGAAGAAATATAAGCAAATGCTCCTTAGCTTGTTTTCGTGTTGATCCAGTTTGACAACCAGCCAAATTACCAAAATCTTCAATTCATATTAAAATGTACCAACTAATCAAATGTCTGTAATACTCGCAGAACATGCCGCAACTCAATAGCCACCAGTACAAATCACAACTGCCCAGATCAACATCACCAACATAAAAAAAAAAATGAAAGCATATTACAAGAATTCCGCTTACCATGGCTTTCCCGCTCCTTGCACCAATTGTGATAAAAAACCATTATCCAACGTGATACCTAGAACAGTATCACCTTGTTTCTCTAGTCTACCTAATCATGCTGACCAGCTTCTCCGAATCTTTAATCGACTCCACCTTATAAACAAACGAAAAATAAAGCGAAGAAAAAAAGACAGCACTTATCTTTGATGAATACTTCTCAACCACCGTCCACCATCTTCATGCCGTAGAATGACTTGGCCCTTTTCCGCTCTATTTAAGCATGGCCAGCACCATAATTCCTCCTGCGAACCCTAAGTTTCACAGCTCTTCTCCAACACAGTACAGCCATGCCAAGCCAAACCAAAATCCTCAGCGTGAGCGTGGAGAGCACCAGAATAGTCAAGCCCCACCATGCAGGAAGTCTTCCCCCCACCACTGCCCATATTCCCCTAAGCGTATTCGATAAGGTCACCTATAACTTGCACATAGCAAGCATCTGCGCCTTCCGTGCTCCTACTCTTTCCAATTCTGCCATGCGGAATGGCCTCGCCAAGGTGCTCTCGGAGTACAGAGAGTTCGCCGGAAGGCTCGGTGAGGACTCCGGAGGGAACGCTGTCGTTCTCCTCAATGACCAGGGCGTGCGGTTAGTCGAGGCATCGGCGGATTCCACTCTGGACCAGTTATTGCCCTTCAAGCCCTCGCCCGCACTGCTTAGCCTGCACCCTGAGGTGCATGGAGTGGCGGAGCTCCTCCAGGTCCAGCTCACGCGCTTTGCATGCGGCTCTCTCGTGGTGGGGATGACCTCACACCACCGTGTCGCCGATGCCCATGCCGCCAGCAACTTCTTGATAGCATGGAGCCTCGCGACGCGGGGGCTCGAATTTAGCCCCGCTGTGCACGACCGGTGCACGTTCTTCACCCCTCGCATGCCGCCTCTGCTGGAGTTCGAGCACCGAGGGGTGGAGTTCGCAGCCAAGAACCAGTCTGGCGCTAGTAAGCCTCACCCTTTGAAGGACAGCATTGTCGTTCACAAGGCGCATTTCACAAAGGATTTTCTGACCAATCTCAAGGCCCGGGCTTCATCAGGGGCCAGCAAGCCTTACAGCACGTTTGAAAGC
Organism: Metroxylon sagu; assembly: GCA_017589505.3. Classification (NCBI taxonomy): domain Eukaryota; kingdom Viridiplantae; phylum Streptophyta; class Magnoliopsida; order Arecales; family Arecaceae; genus Metroxylon; species Metroxylon sagu. Next base: position 3,220,109 of record JACVBY030000663.1, read on the forward strand.
CTCGTGGCTCACCTGTGGAGGGTGGTTACGAAGGCTCGCAAGCTCCACGAGTCTGAGACCACCTCTGTACGGATCTCGGTGGACGGGAGGAGGAGGATGATGCCATGCGTGTCTGATGAGTACTTCGGGAACCTGGTGTTATGGGCATACCCTCGCGCTAAGGTGCGGGAGCTCGTTGAGAGCCCATTGCAATACGCGGCCAAGCTCATCCATGATGCCGTCGCGAGAGTGAACGATGCCTATTTCAGGTCGTTCATAGACTTTGCAAGCTCGGGGGTGGTGGAGGAGGAGGACCTGGAGACGACGGCAGACGCGGACAAGATGGTGTTGTGCCCTAACGTGGACGTGGATAGTTGGCTGAGGCTGCCTTTCTATGATCTTGACTTTGGTGGGGGAAGTCCGTTCTATTTCATGCCATCATTCCTAGCTACGGAGGGGCTCATATTCCTCGTGCCTTCCTTCATAGGAGATGGAAGCATGGAAGCCTACGTGGCCTTATTCGACCACGACCAAGCTTCCTTCAAACAAATATGTTACTCTATAGAGTAGCCACCAGAAGCATCGGATCCTGCAGCAGTATTGTAAGTGATAAAATATTTTATTATGATGTACAACTTGCTGCCAATAAGTACAATAAAATAGTGAAATAAAAAGTGCGTCGTTGTTACTCATAACTATAATAAAGCAGTGAAATAAAAGAAGCTGTTGTGGAATATCTGTCGATTAATAATTTTCACAATGAAAAGTTAATTTATTACTAATTTTTGTCACTGAAATTGAGGCATCAAATGCTCCTACTCTCACAATTTGGTATGAATTGGCTTGGTGATGATGATTTAAAAATTGTGCCATGAAATTATATAATTATGGATGAAAAGATTTTTAGCAATGGCAGGTACTTGATACTTATTAGCTATTGGTTTTGACAATTGATACGATAATTATTCTCATATATATATATATATATATATATATGTGTGTGTCATCAATTAGTTTGATCAGTAATATTTTTTGTATTTTGTAAAAAGAATATTTTTATTGTAAATGAATTTTAGATTTTTAGCTAGAGTAATATTTTGTTTCTAAATATTCATTTACCAGCAATGTTTATGGTAAACAAAGTTTCATTAAACTTTCTTTGTTATTAAATTTGCAACAAATATCCAAAAAGGGCAGACTACTGTTGCTTGCGTCATCTCTAAAACCTTGTAAACTTCCCCAACATCTCTTTCTACAAGCAACAACCCAAAGAAGATGAATGGCCAATGCCAATGCCACCGTCCTTCTCTTGTCTATTTTTTTTCTATTGCTCTTCCTCCATCGCTTCGTGTGTCTCTCTCACTCTCTCTCTTGAAGTGAAAAATAAAATTTACTTATTTGAATTAGATGCACTGATGAATATGGTTTGCAATCATATGATGCTTCCTTCTTTGTAATTACTTATTTTGTAATTGTTGATATATTATATTGAGGGCAAATAAGTAGTCTAGTTTGTCTATTAACTATTTTATTATATAAAAATGGCATCAAGTAAGAAACATGACCGATAAAAAGTAGGAAAGGGTGCAAATAAAATTATCAAATTTCTGCAATTCTATTACAAAAACTTGAGCCATACTTAGCTTTATAGCAATAGAGAACAAAAGTTAAATTCACCATTCAAATAAGGAACCATCCTTGATCATATTAATCCAACCAAGATATAACCCCACAAACTACTTGCATAGACCTTCCCATCAAAGGATATATATATTAGAAAATAAGAAAGGAGTTAGATAAAAAGTGCATAGATAGCTCCCTACATACTACATGTTGCCCACCGATTGTATGCCACACATTGCCTAAAAAGAAAAATTAAGATTTTTGTAAATTCCTAAAATTTGTTAAATTTTTAAAATGCAGTGCATCTAACATTTTTTCGGTGTGTGAGTATTAGCGATGGAAAGGTTTCAGGTTTAAAAGGCTATGACTATTGTGCTCTTTTATAATCTATACTGCCAACTGGAATCTATAGATATTTATGTAAGGATGTTTATGATTCATTGAGTAATGAAATTTTTTTTAATAATTATATTTTAAGATGTTGAAGCTGGATGAACTTGGAGAACTAGAGGACATTTTCTTTATTGTGCATAGAGGAAACTCTGATATTGCTTGTTGTGCCCAAAGGAGAGATCAATGAAAAAAAAAAGAGAAAAAAATAGTGAAGGAGCACATGTAGGAATTTAGCGTAGCTCAGCTACGGGTCTATATTCACAAACCAAGGAGAGTAAAGAAATTTCACTATGAAAAATCTCTAGAATTATAAGTATTATTTTCTTACTGGACTCTCTCTCACAAAACCCTAAACCTACTTCTACACAAAGAGAACCCTCTCTTGAACTCTTTCAATAACTCTCTAAGTTATTTGGTTGCTCTGAAGGCTAGGTTTACGTATACCATATAGACTAGGACTTGTGTTCTCTACATAAATGGAAATATAGCATGATTAAGTATGTGAATTTCAAGACAAACTCTAATAAATCTTTGCCTTGGCTTAAATTCTCAAGCAATGTTGAAAAATAAAGATAGTTGAAATCTCTTTCTACCTTCTTCATATGTCCCAAAGGGGTACATTTCAAGTGTTGCATACACTAATCAAGTCTAAATAATGCTTGAACTTGGCTATCAAAAAAGGTTTATTAAAATCAATTGTCTCTTGTACTGTTGACAAAGCATAAGCTTCCAAGTCTTCATAACTATATCATTGTGGTGGCCTTATCTCTCTTCTTGACCTATCTTTAAAAACACTAAATTGCTCATTCACAAAAATGCCTAGAGTTTCAAATGGACTAGACTGAGAAAAAGTGTGCTATAACGAATTTGGAACATCATTCTCTAACTCTATGTGCTTAGTGTTCCTACCAATCTTATTAGAACTAGAAGACTCCTTCTTTGAGTATAACATTGCAAACTCACCAAAAGGAACATCCCTACTAATCAGTAATTTGGATGTTTTAGGGCACCACAATCTATATCCCTTTGCTCCAAATTCATAATCAATAAATATACATTTTTTATCTCTAGGCCCAAATTTACCATTATCAATGTGAGCATATGCAAACAACCAAATATTTTCAAATTAGAATAATTAGCAAGGTGAGCAGACCATACCTTTTTGGAGTCTTATAATCAACGGCTATAGCTGAAGAGCGATCACCAAGTAACATGCTATGGAGACTGCCTTTACCTAGACTTTCTTTGATAATCCAGCATTTGAGAGCATATAATAAACCCTTTTCAAGAAGATTTTATTCATACGCTCTACCACTCCATTCTAGTGAAGTGTGTTTCTAACTACTCAATACCTGATAATACCCTCATTTTTATAAAATCTATTGAACTCAATGGAATAAAACTTTAAACCATTGTTTGTTTTAAACTATTTAATCTTCTTCTCAGTTTGCTTCTCAATCATAGCCTTCTATTGGTTGAAGTACTTAAACACTTCATCTCTATGCTTCAATATAACACCCATACCTTCCTTGAGTAATCATCAATGAAGGTAAGCATATAGCAAGCACCATTATTAAAAGGAAAACGTAAGGATCCCCAAAGGTCTAAATGAATATAATTTAGAGTATCTTTAGTTATGTGAATAGGTATTCTAAAACTGAGTCTTTTCTACTTGCCAAACACACAGTGCTCGCAGAACTCTAATTTTTCTGCACTTTGACCATCAACCAGGCCTCTTCTACTCAATTCCATTAGTCCTCTTTCACTCATATGCCCTAACTGCATATGCTACAATCTGATATTGTGGGAATCTAATATGGAAAATAAGCATATAGTAGCTCCATCTATAACAGTAGAACTCTATAATACATACAGCTTCTCAAACCACTTGGCTTTTGTCATAATAAGAGCACCTTAACTAACCTTTATTGTCCTATTTTCACTTAAATACTCAAATTCATTCGCATCAAGACTGCCTAAAAAGATGAGATTTTCTTCAAATCTAAAACCTACTACACATCTGGCAAAGTCTTACCATGCCTGAAGCATCCTAATTCAAATTGATTCAATTCCAATAAGGGCATTTAGCATCATTGTCTATCAATACAAATCCACCTTAAATAGACTTATATATGGAGAACCAATCCCTATTAACGCACATATGATAGGAATAAGCCTAATCCATAATCCATTCATCCTTTAATCTAGCTTCTTCAGTCATAAAGAAAACAAGATCATGATCATCAAAAATCTTATTCTGTCAAACTAGCCTCAGCACTCTTATCAGTTTTCTTCTCGCCTTATTTATCACCATTTTGCTACTTATTTGTTAGCTTATAACAGTCAACTTTAATGTATCATTTCTTCTTGCAATGGCTGCAGATCATATTTCTATGCTTTAAGCTCAATCTAAATATATCTCTGCTATTAATCGAACTCTTTTCTTTAGATCACTCTCTAGCCACCAAGCCTTTTCCTTGGATGTCACTTATATTACCCAGTATTCGCCACTCAATAAAGCCTTTAGAGAAAAGAATTGCTTTGACCTCTTCTATAGAAAAAGTATTTTTTCCATAAAGTAAAGTGTCACTAAAATATTTATATGGTTGAGGCAAAGAATATAACAGCAAGAGAGCTTCATCTTCCACCTCCATCTTAATATTAATTGTTCATAAATCCATGACAATTAAATTAAATTCATCCAGATGAGATTTAATGGATGTACCTTTGGTCATACATAGTGTAAACAATTGGAGCTTTAGATACAACTTATTAGGTACAGATTTTGTCAGATATAATGACTCCAACTTCTATCACAATGAAGCAGTCAACTTCCTATTCATGACTTTACACAAAACCATATTAGACAAACACAACTATATCGCAATTAAGGCCTTGGCATGCATCTCTTGCTTCTTCTTCTCCTTCATCTTCAGAAATATGTGTTATTTCTTAAGCAGTGCCTTCTGCAACCCTTGTTATATCAAGATAATATGCATCTTAACTTGCCATAAGCCCAAACTATTAGTACATTTAAACTTTTTGATCTCAAAACCTCATCATCATCTTAATATCCTAATAAAGAATCAGTCTTTTTCAACTAAAATAATAGAAGAATCTTTTATCTTCACCTAAAACAGTACTCCAATTTCACCACCTCATTGGAATAACTCATCTGAAATAAAATTGCGATAGTTATGCCATTTATTTCAGATTTATTCCAATCTTATTCTTGATTTATTTCTTGCCTTTTTCACCAAAACTCACGGTGGTGGTTTTAGCCCGTGTTGACCGAACGCAAGCCTGAATGGAAAACAAGCATCCAGTTTCTTGGAAGCTGAGGGCACACGAGCAACACATGGTGGCACATGTGTGGCACGGATTTGCCGCTCTCCTTGGATGTTAGCAATGAAAAGAGGATCATGATTCCACCATCTTCACCCTCTCTGATCTTCAGAAAAATGAAGCCACCGTTACTAGCCTTCTCCTTGGGGTTGTTGCTTGCTGGACGTTGATGCCGCCACTAGAATGGGGCCACCACTGCCACCAATCGCAGGCATCCCAAACCGCTGAGGCTTTCATGGCCAATCGAATGACCTTGTCCTAAGTGATGATTCTGCTAGCATCGAAACAGAGGGCTGCCTCATTCGATTGCCTCATGCTCATCTCCTGTACTACCTCAATTTCTTGGACACTGGTCCTTGCTTCAAAAAGAGAACTCAATCAATGCTACAACAGATGATCCCACAGCCCAATTAAGCTATTCAAGCAACAATTTGGTCTCAAAGTCCTGTTAGGACTCATCGAGGAACCCTTGAATTTCTTGTTGCTCAACGACCAGCATTCAACCACCTCCTCCCAACTCAAATCGCTGGATTGATGACGTTCTATTGTGGGAAGTCAATGGGACCACCAATTGAGGCTTCTTCCAACAACTGATGGGGTTGTAGCTCTCACCTACAAGTCCTTTCTCTTAAGTCCAATAGTGGGGATTATCTTTTTCACCATTAAAACTAGTACCACGTATCAACAGTATTATCAAATCTACAAACTCAACCAATCTCAGCACTGAATTAAGTCACTTTGCAATACTGAAGATTCATACTAACAAATCAGCATGCCAGTAATCCGTGTTTAACAATCTAATCTGACGATATTATACACACACAGATTGGTACCCATACTAGTACCTAATGTAACAAACTCAGCCACACCATATTGTATGGGCCATGACATTGTTCTACACTGAACTTTCACGACTCTTAAGCCTCCCAATGCCGCTAATGTAGGCTAGTAAGGAATCACTCCAACACTGCCAAAACTAGTACCATATATCAACAGTACCAATCGCATACATACACATCTTAGTAATTAGTGTACATACTCAAATCATATCTCATAACTAACAAAGCCACACCATACTACATTCACAATAACATATCTCAATAAAACATACTTATAATCTTAAATCAAAGCCAAAATCATTCATACCAAAATAATATGTTATCATATATAAACAACTCCACAACAAACCATCGTCATCAATTAAAACATGCTGAGAAATCCAACAATAAAATCATGATATATGTATGCATGCAAGGCATAAAATATATTGCATAATAGTAGGCGTAGAATTCTTACCTGAGATCAGTAATACAATAATCTCAACAATTCAAGTCAATTAGTCAATAATCATTTGTAATTAAACATAAATAATTAATTAATTCACTAAAATTGATAATAAAAAATTTATTATTTTGCCCTTTTAGCTCATATTTTAAAAATTATCACTTTACCCCTCTATCTCAATGTTTGCTAACCCTTACTTAACAAATTTCATCCAAAATTTATTTATTTCCTAATATTACTAATTTCCAACAACTTAATTATATTTACAAAAATGCTCCTAGGAGGCTACATTAATTACCACATCTACTTAAGCTTATTCACCTCAAAATATACATTAATTATTATTCAAATGAAAATAAATTACTAGCTAATCATTGATTCTAATAAGCAATTGAACTTAACTTAACTTAATTGAGTCACATGAGAATTAATAAAATAGACCCCTGACTCACTGCTTGAACCCATTTTAAATCCAACATAAGTAAAATTAATTTCAGCAAAATAATATATTATTTGGGTCAATTACTGGTTTCTGATGTTATAGTCCAGCAGCTGATCCAACGCCGAAGCCCTGATTAACTGATTAGCCCAACCACTAATCGAGCCATCAGCCCAACCATTAGTCACAAGCCCAGCCTATGGCTTTTCAGCCAGCCCAATTACTATTCTAGGCTTGAACTCAACCCATTAACCCAACAGGCCAGCCCATGACCCGCCTTAAGGAAAATCCAATACTCACCAGTCCACTCGATCAGCCAAGAAGGAAAAGCGCATTCTTCTTCCCATCGACCAATGCCCATCACCGGCTCGAGTGGCGGCGGCCGCGAAGGCGGAGGAAGAGAGACGGCGACGGTGGGAGCGGTGGAGGGCGAGGGCAGGGAGGCGGCGGCGCTGAGGCTACGGCGGCAGCGGCGGTGGGCGGAATAGGTGAAGGAAACGAGGGCGGCGACGACGGAAGCGGAGGAAGGAGGAGAAGGAAGAGGCGGTGGACGGCATCGGCCACGGCGGCGGAGAAAGAAAGAAGGAAGACGTGGGTGGCGGCGCTGGTGGGGAAGAAACAGGGAGAGGTTCTGAGAATCTCTGGCGGTGGAGGGAAGGGAGGAGCGGGGGTGGGGAATGAGGACGGCGAGTCGGAGGGGAGGGAATGGACGTCGGACGGTGGAGGAGAGGGAGGCGGCGTGGACACCGGGGAGGCAGAGGCAAAACAGATCCGGCCACTGTAGTTGGTGGCGAGAGTTCGGTAGGCAGCGAGTAGGGGAAGAAACAGGGAGATGGGCGGTGGCGACGACGGGAGAAGAGGTCAGCGGCTAGGTCGGAGAGAAGGAAGAAGGAAGGGGAGTGGCTTAGACGGCAACCATGGTCGTCGACGAAGAGGAAAGAAGAGGCGAGGGGCCGCCGGTGGAGGATTCTGGGAGACGGCACGGAGGAGGGAATGGAGTTGGTATCTTGTTTGCCGGAGCGGGAGGTGAAGGAACGAGGGAAGGAGAAGATGGGCAGCCTTCCAGATCGCTTCCATGCCGACGGCGATGGCATCGAGGTCATGGCGGCAGCGGGAAAGCAGGGAAGAGGGAAGAAGCCGGCGGTGGAAAGGAAGAGGCCGGGTGCCAGACCCATCCGCTCACTTAAATTAAATTAAGATACAATTTAATTACATTAAATAAAAAAATAAAAAAAATGTAATTAAAATTTTTAATTAAAGTTTTATTTATTATATTCGGTATTGAGCTATCTTTCTAATGTATTTTAAATTGCTCAAGTCAATATTTAATCGAAGAAGTTATGATTAATTTACGATAAATTTTAAATAAATTACAGAAATATAAATAATTAAAAATAATTTTTGATATTTTTATTAAAATTTTTATATTTTAAAAATTATATTGAATAAATTAGAAGTTAGTTTTGAGTCAAAATTTATTTTTAAATATTTAAATTGATATTTATTTTTTTAATTTTCTTAAAGAAATCAAAATCCTAAAAAAAATTAATAGTTTATAAGGATAAAGAAAGTGAAGTTTGAAAGATCAAGAAAATTGATGGATTAAGAGGTTGATGAAGCCTTAAGCATCAAAAATTTAAGATTAGTTTCTAGTAATTTTATCTAAAGAGAAAAATAATGATTGATCGCTTCTAGATTTTATGATGTTTTTAAATAAATATTTATTTATTACTCTAAGATGCTTAATTTATGAATATAACATGCTTGCATATTAACCATAATTGCTATAATTATACTCGATATTGATTATTTATTATCTATGATGAATAAAGCTATTAAACTGATAATGAATAAAATTTAATAAGAGATGATGAAACTGAATTAAAGATTTTAAAACTAATTATGCTAGATTATTTGAATACCCTACCAATGGGGCTATACATGGAAAAACCCATGACTTAGGAATATACTTAGTTGATGCCATACTAGTAAAGCTATATGCTAAAAAAATCTGTGACCTTAAAGGGATATACTTGGTTAATACTCTACCAATGGGACTATACGCTATCAAAACCTATGACCTTAAGGGATATACTTAGTTGATACCCTACCAATTAGGCATACACTGAAAAAACTCATGACCTTAGGGGATATTCTTGATTGATACCCTATCTGTGGGAATTATACACTGGTGATACCGATGATCATGGGGGCTATATCTTAGTTGATACCCTTCATGTGGGGCTAAAATACTGGCGATATAATTCCAGTATAGAAGGATTAGAGGACATGACACAATGAGAATTGAGACTAGATGACATGACATAATGTAAACTAAGAATGTAATAATTACATATTATGTATTTCAACTGATAAATCATATACGTTTATTGTTATAAAGTTACATTTTAAAAAGCTATTCATTACTTATTGGACTGTAAAGCTCATTACATTTTACCTCTTCTTTTTTAGATACTCTTAGTAGTTGCATGTGGATACTATTACAAGAATGCCTAAATGTATGAAAAAAATTAAAAAAAAATTATAAATTAGTTGTTGAGACTTAGTGTCTCTTTTAATATAATGGTTTTGTGGCTAATGTTTATTATACCTAAAAATAATTTTTTAAATTTATGATTAAAACTTTGTATTGTTAATTATGATATCATGTTTGATGCCTTGCATATTTATAAGGAACTCTTTATAAGTATGCAATAGTTGTCGTGACTCCGAACTTGGATCTTGAGCTTAGGGCATGACACCGAGGTCGATGGCGTTCGACGATGGCTCCTCAATGTTCAACAATAGTAAAGAAGTAGAAGAAGAAGAGAATAATGGGTTGTCGCTGCTTCTTGGAAAGTTATAGGTGAAAATTCCTCAAACCCTCTTGATTCAAGGCATCATTACAATAAAAATCAGTTAAGATCTTGATTTTAGAATTTTTCTGAAATTAGAGAAGGGATTTGATTTGAAAGCATAGGTGTTTCTTAGAATGCCTCAAAGAATTCTTCTCATTTTAGAAATATAACCACACATTAAATAGGTTTAATTCAGTCTGTTAAGGCATTGATTAGGTTGTTGAGGGTTTAATCACATCTAGTCGGCTTAATTTTGGAAGAAGTGTCAGATCCCGGACCCAGTGGTGGTGGCCCAGGGGTGACAGCCCGCCGCATGCCAGGCATGCAAGGCATCCAGTACGGTATCATTTACAAACTAGGAGGGGTAACAACTATATGACATACAAAATTTAATCCTCTATAATACAAATTATGTAATGTTGGGCAACAAACCAAAGTTCCAAAATAAATCCAAATGGGGTTACATATAATAAAAATAATCAATTTACATCAAGAAGCTCCCAATTACCCCTGTTGTTGCCCCTGATAATTTTATTGCTCTGAAAAAAACATTGCAAGATTTAATGAGTTTATACTCTGTAAGTAAGCCTACTATAACATAATATAGCCAAATTGGAATTTTACCAAGTCAAATACATGTCATGCTTTCAAATTTAAAAACATTTCATCATATTATAAAATTATGCAAATCTCATGTTCAAATAAATTGGAAGGAAATATTATGAAATAATATTTCAAAATACCATTTCAATTCCAAATCATTATAAATCTCATTTTGTACTAATGTCCCACGTCCACATAATAAACATCTCGAGGATGTAACCTCCCTGTACGCCCCCAGTGGAGGAAGGGTGCCGGAGTCAATTAGCATATAATGTCGTATCCTATCACAGCACATCCCTAGGATGTGTGTTCTCCACATATTCCCCCTGTGAAGGTGGGTTCCGGAGTCATGTAACATATAATGTGGACTGTAATGATATATAATAACACAATCACAAATAACATTTATTTGCATAACTGCAAACATATATCAATTTACTTTTCATATTTTACCAAATTTGGTATTTTCATATAATTATGTAATAATCAGTTGCATGTATAAAATGCCAATTTAATTTACCAAAATTAACAATAATCAAGTCAAATAATTCATTTGCATAAATGTGGTACCACCAATATTATTTTTCAAATAATATTATAAATTAATTTTATTATTTCAATAATGGCATAATTTAATAATGATTTAAAAAGTCATTATAACTGGCTTACTTACCTCACAATGCTAATCCCAAACTGTAAATCAACTGTATGGACCTCTGGGTACCTACAACATAATTTTTCAGATTTTTAAATTTCAATTTTAGGATGTCAAACTGACTCCTATACTTAACCCAATTTAATCCTGGGCCCAACTTGGGGCTTGAATATCTCTAAATATAGAAGCACAAATGGAGAAATAAAAATTCTTCGACAAACTAGGATCCATGCTGATCCATGCCGGGCCCGAACCAAGCGCGGGAGCCGATTTGGCTCCCGCGTCAGGGGAGGGCCCTCCTGCAGCCCTCTCCCTCTCTCTCTACCATGCTCTCTCTCTCTACTCTCCTCGCCAGTGAGGGGGGGTTACCTGTCGATGGCGAGGCGTCGGGGACGAGTGGAGGGCGACAGTGGCGATGGGAGTGTGGGCAAAGGAGAGGGTGAAGGAGACGGAGGGGACTGGCACAATCCCCTCCTCTCTGTCTTTTCTTCAATGAGGGGAGGGTTGAGCCCTCCCTGCGCCCATGTGCGCACGCGTGGGCGCGCGCGCTGGCGTGCATGCAGCACACCGCGTGTCGCGCACCCACGCTGCATAAAATATAATAAAAGAATAATTACGTGGGGGGGTTTACATCCTCCCCTCCTTATAAAAAATTTCAGCCTCAAAATTAATGCATAACACGAATAAAATTTTTGAGGTCCAAATAGAAATTACTGGCTGTATTTATCTATCTTTCTGGTCAAAATACAATGGTAAATACACTTTTGTGTATATATACAAATATCTATTCAGATACAAATAGATGAGGATATTTCCTTTTCACTTCCTCTTCAAGTTCCCACGTAGCCTCCTGTTCAGAATGATTGCTCCACTAAACCTTAACATAGGGAATGCTACGCCGTCTCAGGACTTGATCTTTATGGTCCACAATACGTATAGGATGCTCTTCATATGTCAAATTCTTCTTTAGCAAAATGGGCTCCGCTTCTATCATATGGCTGGGGTCAGGAATGTACTTCCTTAACATAGAGACATGGAATACATTATGCACCCCAAAGAGTGCAGGAGGTAATGCCAGGCTATAAGCCACTTCCCCCACTCTGCTCAAGATCTCAAATGGCCCAACGTATCATGGACTCAATTTTCCTTTAAGCCCAAACCTCATCACATCTTTGGTTGGTGAAACCCTTAAGAAGACATGATCCCCAACCTGAAATTCTAGCTCCCTTCTTCTAACATCAGCATAACTTTTCTGTCGGCTCTAAGCTATTCGGAGTCTTTCCTTAATCAGCTGTACTTTTTCTACCGTCTGCTGAATTAGCTCAAGGCTCAACAATTTTCTTTCCCCCACAGCATTCCAACACAAGGGAGATCTGCATTTTCTACCGTACAGAGCTTCAAATGGAGCCATTTTGATGCTGGCTTGGTAACTGTTATTGTAAGCAAACTCCACCAAAAGTAGGTGGTTGTCCCAAGCACCACCCAAGTCCATCACACAGGCTCGCAACATGTCCTCTAAGATCTATATGGTCCTCTCAGACTGTCCATCTGTCTGGGGGTGGAAAGCTATGCTAAAATTTAGTTTGGTCCCCAGAGCCCTATGAAGACTCTTCCAAAACTAGGATACAAACCTGGTATCCCGATCTGACACAATCGACTCGGGGACACCATGAAGTCTCACTATCTGCTCAATGTACATGGTGGCCAATCTCTCACTAGAGACCCCAACTCTGAAGGGCAGAAAATGGGCTGACTTGGTCAATCTATCAATAATAACCCAGACCGCATCATTGCTTCTGGGAGTTTTGGGCAAACCTGTCACAAAATCCATAGTGATCTTTTCCCATTTCCACTGGGGAATCATCAGAGACTGAAGAGGTCCCATAGGCCTTTGATGTTCGGCCTTCACTTGTTGGCACACTAAGCACTTGGCCACATATTAAGCAATCTCTCTTTTCATTCCTTTCCACCAAAAATTTTTTCGTAGGTCTCTGTATATTTTGGTGCCTCCAAGATGTACAGTATAAGAAGAGTAGTGAGCCTCCCTCAAAATTTTGGCCCTTAAATCCTCCACATTTGAAACACAGAGCCTACCATTAAATCTCATGGATCCATCCTCATTTATTCTGAATTCATTCTGAACCCCTAACTGTACAGCTTCTTTAATCTTTTGCAGATCCAAGTCATCTTTCTGGGAAGACTTAATCCTGTCAATCAGGGTTGGCTGCAGTACAAGTGTTGCAAGAGGCCCATCAGACCGCTGTACTCGCAAACCAACCTCCAACTTTTCAAGGTCTCTCTGAATGTGAGGCTGAGAAGTAATTATGAAAGCTAGCTCTGAGGAGGACTTTCTGCTTAAGGCATCAGCTACCACATTGGCCTTCCCTGGGTGATAATGCAGGTTCAGGTCATAATCCTTTAGTAGCTCCAGCCACCTCCTCTGCCTCAAGTTTAGCTCCTTCTGGGTGAAAATGTATTTTAGACTTTGATGGTCTGTATACACATCACAAGTCTCCCAATATAGTAATGCCGCCAAATTTTCAGTGCAAAGATCACGGCGGCCAACTTCAGGTCATGAGTAGGATAGTTCTGCTCATAAGGCTTCAGCTGCCTAGAGGCATAGGCTATCACCGTCCCTTCCTGCATCAGAACACCTCCCAATCCTTTCGAGAGGCGTCAGTGAATAAAGTATATCCTCCAGATGTAGATGGAAGGATAAGGATAGGGGCTGACACCAGGCGTTGCCAGATGTAGATGGAAGGGTAAGGATAGGGGCTGACACTAGGCGTTGCTTGAGCTCCTGGAAGCTTCCCTCACATTCCTCTGACCAAATTAACTTTGCTCACTTTTGAGTTAAGCGAGTCAGAGGCAAAGCAATGCGAGAGAAGCCTTCCACAAATCTGCGATAATAACCAGCCAGCCCCAAGAAGCTTCTGACTTCTGATACATTGAAAGGCCGACACGAGTTCACGACAACCTCAATCTTCTTAGGGTCTACAGATATACCGTCTTTGGATACGATATGACCCAAGAAGAATATTTGGCTCATCCAGAAGTCACATTTCTGTAGCTTGGCATAAAGTTTCTTCTCCCGAAGAGTCTGCAGAACAATCCTTAAGTGGTCTTCATGCTCCATATGACTTCTAGAATATATCAAAATATCATCAATAAAGACCACTATAAACTGATCCATGTATGATTTAAAGATCCTGTGCATCAAGTCCATGAATGCTCCCGGGGCATTAGTCAACCCAAACAGCATCACCAAGAACTCATAATAGCCGTACCTGGTTCTGAATGCAGTCTTAGTAACATCCTCAACCTTAATCTTAAGCTGATGGTACCCTGAACGAAAATCAATCTTTGAGAATACCTGGGCTCCTTGGAGTTGATCATATAGATCATCAATCCTCGGCAAAGGGTATTTATTCTACACTGTTATCTTATTAATTTCTCAGTAATCAATGCAAAGCCGAAGACTGTTATCCTTCTTTTTGACAAATAATACTGAAGCACTCCAAGGAGAGACACTGGGTCTGATGAATCCTTTATCCAGAAGCTCCTGCAACTGACATTTTAACTCTTTTAGCTCAGCTGGGGCCATGCGGTAAGGAGCCTTAGATATAGGTCCAGTGCCAGGGGCTAAATCAACAGTGAACTCGACTTCTCGATCCGGGGGTAATTCAGTCGATTCCTCCGGGAAGACATCAAGAAACTCTCGAAACACTAGAATATCTTCCAACTGGTGTTCTTCCTGCTGAAAGTCTCTGACCACAGCAAGAAACTCCTGACCACTTTTTCTTAAGTATTTTCCAGCTTGCAAAGCTGACACTAATACCGAAGCCAAATGTTCATCACTCCCACTAAAACTGAATTCAGGAAGATTAGGAATTTTAAAGATCACCCTTTTTCTGAAACAGTCTATGGAGGCATGATAGGAGGCCAACCAGTCCATCCCCAGGATTACATCAAAGAATTTCAATGGGAGAACTATCAAATCAGCATTCAACCTCCTATCTTCCATGTCAATCAGGCAGGATTTACATACTGAGTCTACCATCATGACATCTCCATTTGGAAATGCAATATGCAACTCTTGCTCTAGAGGAACGGGTGTCAATGATGCATTCTTGGCAAGATAACTATCAGATACAAATGAATGTGTGGCACCCGGATCAATTAAAGTTTGAGCATAAGTGTTGCCTACTTTAAACATACCTGTCATAAAGATTAACTTAACTTAGATGTCATGTAGTATCATATATTTTTCCTCTATCTACTATCATAATTCATGCATTATACCAGGTATGAATGCAATAATTTTAAAGAAATAAATTAATTTAACAGACATACCTGTCACCACAGTGTTAGAGGCAGCAGTGTCCTGCTGAGTGAGGGTAAAAACCCTCCCTTGGGTCCTGGGCTGCTGCTGGCTCTTCCCCTGATCTGGAGGGGGCTGCTGGTCCTTCCGAAGGGGACAGGTAGCCATCTTGTGGTCCATCTTCCCACAAATATAGCAGGCACCAGTCAGCCTGCGGCACTGTTTGCCCTGATGGGCCTTTCTGCAATGAGGACAGCGGGTCTCCTTATCCTTCTGCCTTGAGGGAGCCTGAAAGAAACCCTTCTTCTTCTTAGCCTACCCTGAAGACTGGCCGAAAGGAGGTCCTCTCTTTTTCATCTGCTGCTCCCTCACCTGCTGAATGGCAATCATGTCCCTCTCAATGACCAGAGCCTTGCTCACCACTTCACTATAAGTGGGGAGCTCAAATGCATTGACTGCCTGCCTCAGCCTGGGGTGCAGTCCCTCGGTGAATTTGGTGATCTTGACTCTCTCAGTCATAACAAAATCTGGAGCAAATCGGGCCAATCGTCTAAACTTGGCTTCATACTGGGCCACAGAGAGGTTCTTCTACTCTAATCTCATGAACTCAGACTCCATCTGTCTCTGCACACTCCTGGGAAAGTACTGATGATAAAAAGCCTCCTTAAACTGTTCCCAAGAGATGGCCCGACCTCCATACTGCTGCTCCAACATTAGCCACCAATCATAAGCTTCCCCCTGAAGGAGGTAGGCGGCAAATCTAATCCGCTCCTCCTCCTGGCTGCCAAGGGCCGCAAATGCCTTCTCTATCTCTCTTATCCACCGCTCCACATCAAGTGGGTTGGTGGATCCAGTGAAGGGAGAAGGGGCCAAGCTCTTAAACTCTGAAAAGTTACGACCCCCTCCCTGCTAGGGCTGAGATGGAGCGGGCTGAGCAAACTGTTCGGGCTGAGCCGGCTGGGTCTGAGGAGTAGGATGGGCAGACTGAGTCTGCAAAATGGTAGAGCCAGATATGCCAGGCGATGTCTGCATCCGCCGAATCCGCTCGTCGCATGGCCTGTACCGCGTGAGTCACTCCCAAGAAGGCCTGGAGCAACTCGGCTTGTAACTGCTGTGGGTCGTTGCCAGCTGGGGCAACGGAACCCGCATCTGCTGAGGCTTCCTAGCCTCCCTGCTGGTTAGGGTCACCAGCCTGAGAGTCCCCCCCATATCGCTGACTACTGGTGCGATGATGCATTATGAAATCCTGCTACGGTTAGGTTCCAATCAATATCATTATAAACCTCCAAATCTCAAGCATTTTTAAACAAGTCACTTGAATTTTTCCTAGAGTTATTACCCTCCTAATGTCATGTCAATATTTGGCCTAAAGTTAATCATGTGTTTGGCCCTAATGTCAAACCTTGCTCTGATACCACTACAAGTTGTCACGCCCCGGACCCAGTGGTGGTGGCCCAGGGGTGACAGCCTGCCGCATGCCAGGCATGCAAGGCATCCAGTACAGTATCATTTACAAACTAGAAGGGGTAACAACTATATGACATACAATTTAATCCTCCATAATACAAATTATGTAATGTTGGGCAACAAACCAAAGTTCCAAAATAAATCCAAATGGGGTTATATATAACAAAATATAATCAATTTACATCAAGAAGCTCCCAATTACCCCTGTTGTTGACCCTGATAATTTTATTGCTCTGGAAAAAACATTGTAAGATTTAATGAGTTTACACTCAATAAATAAGCCTACTATAACATAATATAGCCAAATTAGAATTTTACCAAGTCAAATACATGTCATGCTTGCAAATTTAAAAACATTTCATCATATTATAAAATTATGTAAATCTCATGTTCAAATAAATTGGAAACAAATATTATGAAATAATATTTTAAAATACCATTTCAATTCCAAATCACTGTAAATCTCATTTTATACTAATATCCCACGTCCACGTAATAAACATCTCGAGGATGTAACCTCCCTATATGCCCCCAGTGGAGGAAGGGTATCGGAGTCAATTAGCATATAATGTCGTATCCTGTCATGGCACATCCCTAGGATGTGTGTTCTCTACATATTCCCCCTGTGGAGGTGGGTCCCAGAGTCATGTAACATATAATGTGGACCGTAATGGCATATAATAATATAATCACAAATAACATTTATTTGCATAACTGCAAACATATATCAATTTACTTTTCATATTTTACCAAATTTGGTAATTTCATATAATTATGTAATAATCAGTTGCATGTATAAAATGCCAATTTAATTTACCAAAATTAACAATAATCAAGTCAAATAATTCATTTGCATAAATATGGTACCACCAATATCATTTTTCAAATAATACTATAAATCAATTTCATTATTTCAATAATGGCATAATTTAATAATATTTAAAAAATCATTATAACTGGCTTACTTACCTCACAACGCTAATCCCAAAGTATAAATCAGCTGTATGGACCTTTGGGTACCTACAACATAATTTTTCAGATTTTTAAATTTCAATTTTAGGATGTCAAACTGACTCCTATACTTAATCCAATCTAATCCTGAGCCCAACTTGGGGCTTGAATATCTCCAAATATAGAAGCCCAGATAGGAAAAAAAAAAAATACTCCGACAAACTAGGATCCATGTTGATCACAACTATATTTTTCTTTTATTGGGCCGGACCCATTTTGGAGCCAAAAAATTCGGCCCAAACAGGCTAACTGGACTGGGCCGAACCCGACCCAGTCCCAATTTTCTTCTCTATTTCACCCCTGGTTCACCTGAACCAGGGGTGGCTGAGGATGGCCGGTGGCCTAGGGCCATCGTCGGCCCTCCCCGGGGGTCGGCTGGCCACCGACGACCAGCCCCAGGCCACCCGCCGCCGCCGCCAGCCACCCCCCTCTCCTCTCTCTTCTTCTCTTTTTCTTCTTCTTCTTCCTCTTCTTCTTCCTGTTCCTTACTGTGCCGACGGCACGGCTGGCCACCGTTGGCCGATCGAACCTCATCGGATGCCGCCCCAGCGCCGGTGCGGGCCGCCGGCCGGAGCTCGGGCCCAGCAAGCCGGTGGGCACGCCGCCGGCCCAGACCAATGCGGGAACCGGTTTGGCTCCCGCGACAAGGGAGGGTCGTTCGGCCCTCTCCCTCGCTTCTCTCCCCTGCCGGCGACACAACCAACCACCACCGACCGGACCCCGCCGGACGCTGCCCCGGCACCGGTGGGGGTCGCCGGCCGGAGCCCAAGCCCGGCGGGCCGGCGGGCATGCCGTCGGGCCATAACCCACAACAAGGGGAGGGCCATCCCGCGGCCCTCCCTCCTCTTCGCTTGCCGGTGGCACGGACGGCCTCCTCCGGCCGACCGGACCCCATCGGACGCTGCCTCGGTGCCGGTGGGGGCTTCCGCCAGGAGATCGGGCCCGGCGACCCGATGGGCACGCCGCCGGACCCGAACCAAGCGCAGGAGCTGGTTTGGCTCCCGCGTCAAGGAAGGGCCCTCCTGCGGCCCTCTCCCTCTCTCTCTACCATGCTCTCTCTCTCTCTCCACTCTCCTCGCCGGTGAGGAGGGGTTACCTGCCAACGGCGAGGCGTCGGGGACGAGCGAAGGGCGACAGCGGCGACGCGAGTGTGGGCAAAGGAGAGGGTGAAGGAGACGGAAGGGACTAGCACAGTCCCCTCCTCTCTGTCTTTTCTTCAGCGAGGGGAGGGCTGAGCCCGCGCGCTGGCTCGCATGCAGCGCGCCGCATGTCGCGCACCCATGCCACGTAAAAAATAATAAAAGAATAATTACGTTGGGGGGGTTTACAAGAAGATACCCTATTTATGAACCAGATATCACAAGTGATGTCTTTCCGCTTGATCCCAACTGATGAATTCTATCAGCAAGAGTTAACGCAAATCTTGTTTGGGCTGTTGGTGTAGCTGTGCTTCCTTGAAAAAAAAATCTCCATGTTTCGATAATACCAATTGCTCCACAGCAGATAAATAATCATCACTTTATTGCGACTCGCATGAGGTGAAGAATTAGTGGAAGAGAGGAGATCCATCCCAGGAGTCAATATTGAGATCAGGGTGTAACATTGGGTGGTTTTAGATTGTATTAAGCTTATCGCTCTGAAAAACGAGTGAGCCATATTTTCGATGCCACTCAAACATCTCTTGCAATTAGGGTCACATAATCCTCGACTGTGGAGCAATTCAAGAGTATGTAGTTTCTGCATGCCATGAAGACTTGTGGGAACTCCCTGCCCAATTGAAGCTTAAATCAGTAATCATGTTTAGGAGCTGCTGATAAACCTCTTTGCACCAATATTTGTCCTGTAATTTACACATGGGTATCTTCTCAATAATCTGAGCAAGCTCCGAAGGAAAACAGTTTAATTGCAAGTTGTGATTCCAACATCCATTATCAGTAAGGTGATTCACAGTGTCTAGTTCGGTGACAAGCTCAACATTGAAGGGCACAGCAGCAGGACCAATCTATTGTTCATTGATTATGTTAATAATTCTTCCATTGCCAATCGTCCATTTTAGTTTTGTGACAGTAATATCACCAACTCATACAATTGATATCCAGCCAGTATTAATATTCCTGAACAAACATACCTTTTAACTAATTTAGTATAGCTGTTGTGACCATGGAAATTTGTACTTAGGTTTTTATTATAGCTAAGAAAAAAATCGTAACACTAAAAAGTTAATTAGTAAGTTAGTATATATTTATAAATTTTAATTTAGAAAGATTGACTTAGACCTACAATACTAAGTCAACATGGGTAGCCAAGTATAGAGGTATTAAATAATCTGAACAGCTCAACATTAGCTCATAAAAAGTTTGATTCGGGCTCCATTTAAAACTATATGAACCATACTTGAACCTTAAATCTAAGCTAAAAATTTAATTTCAAGCCAAACAAAATATATGCCAAACTCCATCAGCCAATACTCAATTAAGTTTGAATATATATGTGTGTGTATGGATATTTCATTAGGTAAATCAATTCAAGATATTTGAAGTTTTCCTTTAATAATTGGACTATTTGAGGTATCCAATCGAGTGGAATTAATAAAGAAATTCGTTCTCAATCACAATTATGAATGGTTGGGTCAACTAGTGCCTCAACCCGACTCCAACTCAATTAGTTTAGGCCCAACCTGTATTAAGAAACCTATGAATTTGACTGGATTCAAAATTTAGGCTTGATCTAAATTTTGAGTTAGACAAAGGTATCATGATTTTCTATCCAACTAGTTATGGGGCACCTTGTATATCATTCAAATTTAATTTAAGTCAATCAATAAAAGGCCTCAAGGAAACTCTAATCTGATTCAATCCAATTCAAAAGCTCAAATCATATAAACCTCATCCTCTTTCACTTTAAATATCTTTTCTAATTCATTGAATAAACATTCATTTAAATTAGTTCTTCTTTTTTACTTCAACAACTATATTTTTTATCTATTTTCACTTAAATTATGCCTAAATATTTATATTTCTTATTTATTTTTGATAAATTTTTATTTATAATATTTTTAAGTATCAATATATTTTAAACTCATAGTTTGTGAATTTAAAAATAGTTCATTGCTTAGAAGAAATTAAAAGTTTTTGAATGAAATTTTAAATTTTAACAGACTTTTTTCTTTTTATTTAAATTTTTAATGATTTTATATTTAATAGCTAAATAATTGACTTGAACTATAAGTCAGATTTAATCGATCCTGATTCAATTCAAAATATTTTGAGTTACATGGTGATCATATTTGACTTGGAATCAACTCAAATGATGTACAGGATTTAGAATTATTTTTATGGACCAAGTCTAACCTAACTCAAATAGTTAATAGATTAACTCCAAATCCAAAATCTTGATCTAAATATATAATAAGGTCAAATCCATTAAAAAATTTAAATAAGATTAAAAAGAATTGATTTAAACTTAAATTTTTAACTCTAAGTGAATGGTTATCCTTAAATTTATAAATTATAATTTTTTAAATATTTATTGATATACTTAAAGATATTATAAATAAGAATTTATCAAAAATAAAAAATGACATATGAATATTTAGGTATAATTAAGTAAAAATAGTTGAGAAAAGATTTAGTTATTAAGATGAAAAAAAATATATTTTAAATAGAAATTCATTTAAGGAATTCATAAAGGTAATTAAAATAAAAAAATAAAATTTAAATAATTAAAGTTTATAGATCAAATCGGATTAGAATCAGATTGAATCTAACCTATTTTCTATTAACCAAAACTAGGCCTGAATGATATCGATTTGGGTCATAAATTGGATCATAAAAATATAAAATCGAAATCTTATTCAGAATTTAAATCAGATCTAATTTTTAAATCGAATCTGATTCATGAGTCCTTAAATATTAATTAAATTAGATCTAATTGAATTGAAATTGGATTGGATAATGAATTGAACCACTCTATTTACAATCCGAGCAATAGCTAAACGTATAAAGATGAGAAGAGGACGCAAAGGTACATTGCAGGACGACAGCTAATGAGTATTAAAAGTAAAACAACAAAGAAATAGACCTTCTCTTGGTAGAGAAAGAAAGGACCCTTTACCAAACAAGCGCGCACGGAGAGACCCGAACCGGTCAATTTTAAGCACGCTGATTCATAGAAGAGGTGGATAGCTTAAAAAATAGAAAATAATATACCAATCGTCAAATGCACGCGACTTGGCTTTGACCTTCACATTACCCATTTTTAATTCCACACCCTCATCTCCTTCAGGATTTTAGATGTAGTTTCAAAGCAGATCTAATTACTTCATTCTCTCCAAACTAATAGCACTTGGACATGATCATCATCCTCATTTTCAAATTATCTGTGTATGACTCAGTAGCTTCTCCAGATGGTAACTTTTTGGAACTACCATATTTAATAAGATATTAAACTTTCCTGCAATATTTATTTCCAAATAATTTTTATAGTATGTATATAAAGAAGCTTGATTTGTTCATACTTGAATGGATCTCTATTCAGCTCTAATTAAATTTAGGTTAAACTATTGAAATCGCACTTAAATTATTCGAGTCAATTAATATAATTTATTATTTCTAAAATACTTAAATATAAAAAATATATATTATTTTATATTATTTATATTATTATTTTTTTCTTACTACTTAATACATAAGTCCAGGATTTTCAAATCAAATAATTTTTAGTGTATAAATATTTTAGCAATAATAGATCACTTCTAATAATTTATATCATCAATGTGATGTTCTCATCATTCAATTCAAGATCTCAATAAACCTAAATGAAAATATACTTGAATGTACTCAAAACATATATATATATATCAATTATTATAATATATAACATATTTTAATATATAATAGAATTATTGCAATACTGTTTGGAGTAATGCTTTGATAACAGAGAAAAATAGCTCCGAAGAGTTCACAATGCATCATATGTGCCACAACTCACGATGTAAATATAAAGAGAGTATACGGTACGCCATCTCTGTGACTTTTTAATTTACTTTTTTTTTTTTTTTTTTTTTTTTTGGTTACCGAAGCATTTTTATATCGTTCATAGAAAGGGCTGTCGTCCAGGAACGTGGAATTTAGATGCTCTCTAGTTCCTGCAGCTACCAGAAGGCCCACTTAAATTGCGCATCTTAGAAATTTTACAACCAAATGTTTATGGCTAAAAGAAAACTAAAGTAGGAGAAGAGGCCAACATAGAAAACAACATAAATATAAGCAAATGCTCCTTAGCTTGTTTTCGTGTTGATCCGGTTTGACAACCAGCCAATTACCAAAATCTTCAATTCATACTAAAATATACCAATTCATCAAATGTCTTTAATACTCGCAGAATATGCCGCTGTTCAATGGCCACCAGCACAAATCACAACTGCCCAAATCAACATCACCAACGTAAAAAATGAAAGCGTATTTCAAGAATTCCGCCAACCATCGCTTACCCGCTCCTTGCATCAATATTGTGATAAAAAACCATTATCCAACGTAATACCTAGAACAGCATGCCTTTGTTTCTCTAGTCTAAGCATGCTGACCACCTAATCTTTAGCCGAGTCCACCTTATAAACAAACGAAAAATAAAGCGAAGAAAAAAAAATAGACAGCACTTATCTTTGATGAATGCTTCTCAACCACCGTCCACCATCTTCATGCCACATAGACCGACTTCGCCCTTTTCCGCTCTATTTAAGCATGGCCAGCACCACAATTCCTCCTGCGAACCCTAAGTTTCACAGCTCCTCTCCAACACAGTGCAGCCATGCCAAGCCAAACCAAAATCCTCAGCGTGAGCGTGGAGAGCACCAGAATCGTCAAGCCCCGCTATTCAGGAAGTCTTCCCCCCACCACTACCCATATTCCCCTAAGCGTATTCGATAAAGTCACCTATGACATGCACATAGCAATCATCTACGCCTTCCGTGCTCCCACTCTTTCCAATTCTGCCATGCGGAATGGCCTCGCCAAGGTGCTTTCGGAGTACAGAGAGTTCGCCGGAAGGCTCGGGGAGGACTCCGGAGGGAATCCTGTCGTTCTCCTCAATGACGAGGGCGTGCGGTTAGTCGAGGCATCGGCGGATTCCACTCTGGACCAGTTATTGCCCTTCAAGCCCTCGGCCGCACTGCTTAGCCTGCACCCTGAGGTGCATGGCGTGGCGGAGCTCCTCCAGGTCCAGCTCACGCGCTTTGCATGCGGCTCTCTCGTGGTGGGGATGACCTCACACCACCGTGTCGCCGATGCGCATGCCACCAGCAACTTCTTGATAGCATGGAGCCTCGCGACGCGGGGGCTCGACTTTAGCCCCGCTGTGCACGACCGGTGCACGTTCTTCACCCCTCGCATGCCGCCTCTGCTGGAGTTCGAGCACCGAGGGGTGGAGTTCGCAGCCAAGAACCAGTCTGGCGCTAGTAAGCCTCACCCTTTGAAGGACAGCATTGTCGTTCACAAGGCGCATTTCACAAAGGATTTTCTGACCAATCTCAAGGCCCGGGCTTCATCAGGGGCCAGCAAGCCTTACAGCACGTTTGAAAGCCTCGTGGCTCACCTGTGGAGGGTGGTTACGAAGGCTCGCAAGCTCCACGAGTCTGAGACCACCTCTGTACGGATCTCGGTGGACGGGAGGAGGAGGATGATGCCATGCGTGCCTGATGAGTACTTCGGGAACCTGGTGTTATGGGCATACCCTCGCGCTAAGGTGCGGGAGCTCGTTGAGAGCCCATTGCAATACGCGGCCAAGCTCATCCATGATGCCGTCGCGAGAGTGAACGATGCCTATTTCAGGTCGTTCATAGACTTTGCAAGCTCGGGGGTGGTGGAGGAGGAGGACCTGGAGGCGACGGCAGACGCGGACAAGATGGTGTTGTGCCCTAACGTGGACGTGGATAGTTGGCTGAGGCTGCCTTTCTATGATCTTGACTTTGGTGGGGGAAGTCCGTTCTATTTCATGCCATCATTCCTAGCTATGGAGGGGCTCATATTCCTCGTGCCTTCCTTCATGGGAGATGGAAGCATGGAAGCCTACGTGGCCTTATTCGGCCACAACCAAGCTTCCTTCAAACAAATATGTTACTCTATAGAGTAGCCACCAGAAGCATCGGATCCTGCAGCAGTATTGTAAGTGATAAAATATTTTATTATGATGTACAACTTGCTGCCAATAAGTACAATAAAATAGTGAAATAAAAAGTGCGTCGTTGTTACTCATAAGTATAATAAAGCAGTGAAATAAAAGAATCTGTTGTGGAATATCTGTCGATTAATAATTTTCACAATGAAAAGTTAATTTATTACTAATTTTTGTCACTGAAATTGAGGCATCAAATGCTCCTACTCTCACCATTTGGTATGAATTGGCTTGGTGATGATGATTTAAAAATTGTGCCATGAAATTATATAATTATGGATGAAAAGGTTTTTAGCAATGGCAGGTACTTGATACTTATTAGCTACTGATTTTGACAATTGATACGATAATCATTCTTATTTATATATATTTGATCAATTAGTTTGATCAGTAATATTTTTTATATTTTGTAAAAAAAATATTTTTATTGTAAATAAATTTTTAATTTTTAGCGAGAGTAATATTTTGTTTCTAAATATTCATTTACTAGCAATGTTTACGATGAACAAAGTTTCATTGAGCTTTCTTTGTTATTAAATTTGCGACAAATATCCAAAAAGGGAAGACGACTGCTGCTTGTGCCATCTCTAAAGCCTCGTAAACTTTCCCAACATCTCTTTCTACAAGCAACAACCCAGGGAAGATGAATGGCCAATGCCAATGCCACCGTCCTTCCATTGTCTATTTTTTTTCTATTGCTCCTCCTCCATCACTTCTTGTGTGTCTCTCTCTCTCTTTCAAAGTGAAAAATAAAATTTACTTGTTTGAATTAGTTGTACTGACGGATATGGTTTGCAATCATATGATGCTTCCTTCTTTGTAATTGCTTATTTTGTAATTGTTGATATATTATATTGAGGGGCAAATAAGTAGTCTAGTTTGTCTATTAAGTATTTTATTATATAAAAATGGCATCAAAAAAGAAACAAGACCGATAAAAAGTAGGAAAGGGTGCAAACAAAATTATCAAATTTCTACAATTTTATTACAAAAACTTGAGCCATGCTTAGCTTTATAGCAATAGAGAACAAAAGTGAAATTCACCATTCTATCTTATATAATGAATTGAAGACCAAATAATTAATAGAATAAAATTCAAATAAGGAACCATGCTTGATCATATTAAGCCAACCAAGATATAACCCCACAAACTACTTGCATAGGCCTTCCCGTCAAAGGATATATATTAGAAAATAAGAAAGGAGTTAGATAAAAAGTGCGTAGATAGCTCCCTACATATTACATGTTGCCCATCGATTATATGCCACACATTGTCTAAAAAGGAAAAGGCTAGACTAGAGTATTGACCTTCGAACTTAGGGGGTTCTGTCACTTTAATCCTTAAACTTCAAAAAGTTGCAAAAGTGATCCTAAACTTTTGTTCTTGTTTCACTTTAATCCCTACCATTAAATAGAAGAGACGCCGTTTGATTTTGTCTTACGTGATAGCACATGTGGCATTCAGATGGCAAAACCAAATTTAAAACCTATGACCAACCTGTTAATCCGTTAACCCAATATTCAATAATCCTAAAAAAAAAAATTAACCTCCTTCCCTCCGTCTCCTGTCGCGGCCCCCTTCATCCACCCTCCTCCCTCCTCCGGCCGTGGCCTCCTCCCTCCCCCCTCCTTCGTCCCTCACCCGCGGCCTCCTTCGTTCCTTCCCTCCTCTATTCCTCACCCACAGCCTCCTTCATCCCTTCCTCCTCCCCCCCGGCGGCCTCCTCCCTCACCCCACACCACCCTCCCCCCGCGGCCTCCTCCCTCACCCGTGGGGCGAGGGGAGGCTGTGGCTAGGAGGGTGGAAGGAGGGAGCCATGGCGGAAGGCGGGAGAGGGGGGGAAGAGGTTATTTTTTTTTTTTAGGATTATTGAATATTGGGTTAACAAATTGATCATGGGTTTTAAATTTGGTTTTGCTATCTGGATGCCACATGTGCTACCACGTAGGATAAAATCAAACAACATCTCCCCTGTTTAACGATGGGGATCAAAGTGAAACAAAAACTAAAGTTCAGAATCACTTTTGCAACTTTTTGAAGTTCAGGAATTAAAGTGACACGGCCCTCTAAGTTCGAGGGTCAATACTGTAGTCTAGCCAAAGAAAAATTAGGATTTTTGTCAATTCCTAAAATTTGTGAAATTTTTAAAATGTAGTGCATCTAACATTTTCTCAGTGTGTGAGTACCAGTGATGGAAAGGTTTCAGGTTTAAAAGGCTAGGACTATTATGCTCTTTTATGACGTATGCTGCCAACTAGAATATATAGATACTTAGAAGGTTTCAAGTATAAAAGGCTATGACTATTATGCTCTTTTACAATGTATGCTGCCAATTGGAATCTATGGATACTTATGTAAGGATGTTTATGACCCATTGAGCAATAAAATTTCTTTTAATAACTATATTATAAGATGTCGAAGCTGGATGAACTTGGAGAATTGAAGGACATTTTCTTTATTGTGCATAAAGGTAGCTTTGATATCGCTTATTGTACCCAAAGAAGGAGAGATCAATGAAAAAGAAAAGAATAAAAATAGTCAAGGAAAACATGCAGGAATTTAGTGCAATTTGGCTACTAATTTATGTTCATGAATGAAGAAGAGAAAAAAAATTTCACTATAAAGAATCTCTAGAATTATAAGGATTGTTTCCTCATTAGAGTCTCTTTCCTCATTAGACTCTCTCTTACAAAACCCTAGACCTGCTTATACACAAAGAGAACCCTCTCTTGAACTCTCTACGTACCATATAGACTAGAACTTGTGTTCTCTACATAAATGGAAATATGACATGATTAAGTATATGAATTTGAAGATAAACTCTAATAAATCTTCGCCTTGGCTTGAATTCTCAAGCGATGTTGAAAAATAAAGATAGTTGAAATCTCTTTCTACCTTCTCCACGTGTTCCAAAAGGATATATTTCAATTGTTGCATACACTAATTAAGTCTAAACAATGCTTAAACTTGACTGTCAAAAAAGGTTTACTAAAATCAACTATCTTTTGTACTACTGACAAAGCATAAACTACCAAATCTTCGTAACCATATCTTTGTAGTGGCCTTATCTCTCTTTTTAATCTATCTCTAGCAACACTAAATTACTCATTCATAAAAGTGCCTAGAGTTTCAATTAGACTAGACTGAGAAGTGTGCTATAACTAATTTGAAACGTCGTTTTCTAACTCTATGTGCTTAGTATTCCTATCAATCTTATTAGAACTAGAAGACTCCTTCTTTGAGTATAACATTGCAGACTCATCAAAAAGAGCATCCCTACTAATCAGTAATTTGGATGTCTTAGGGCACCACAATCTTTATCCCTTTACTCCAAATTCATAACCAATAAATATACATTTTTTAGCTTTGGGCTCCAATTTACCATTATGAATGTAAGTATATGCAAGACAACCAAATATTTTCAAATTAGAATAATGAGCAAGGTGAGCAAACCATACCTTTTTAGAGTCTTACAATCAATGGTTAAAGCTGAAGAGCGATTCACCAAGTAACATGCTATAAAGATTGCCTTTACCTAGAATTTCTTTGACAATCCAGCATTTAAGAGCATATAATATGCTCTTTCCAGGAAGATTCTGTTCATACGCTCTACCATTCCATTCTGCTAAGATATGTTTCTAACTACTCGATACCTGATAATACCCTCATTCTTACATAATCTATTGAACTTAGTGGAACAAAACTCTAAACCATTATCTGTTCTAAACTATTTAATCTTCTTCTCAATTTGCTTCTCAATCATAGCCTTTCATTGGTTGAAGTACTTAAACACTTCATCTTTATGCTTCAATATAAACACTCATACCTTCCTTGAGTAATCATCAATGAAGATAAACATATAGCAAGCACCACTATTACAAGGAAAGCGTGAGGGTCCCCAAAGGTCTAAATGAACATAATTTAGAGTATCTTTAGTTTTGTGAATAGATATTCAAAAACTCACTCTTTTCAATCTTCTAGTTCTAAAATAAGTAAAATTTTTAAGTAAATCTACCTTTATGATGTCTAACATTAGGTTAGCTTTTTTTAGCTTTTTGACACATCTTAAATAACCTAAAAATGAAGATTGGATGGTGAAGTTATAATCAATTTATAAAAGATATGTCAGCACCAATAAATTTATAAAAAATTACAAAATGTTGTTCCATAACCTACAATTTAAAATGTCTTTTTTTCTTTTATTTTTGTTCAAACTTCTACATTTATTTCTCAAGAAAATTTATATTATATGACTTACAAATCAATTAGGAGTCAGGAATCTATTTTTAGATTTTTTTTTTTGATATTTACATCTTTATTTTTTAAAAAATATATTCTATGGGAATTAGAAAAATTTATTAGCCTTAGGAGATCTCACTTTGTAAGTAAGTTTTAATCATAATCTTTTGATATGAAGTATAAGTTCTAATTAAGTCTATTGATATTAAGTGCTTGTTAATAATTTGAAGATTTTTTTTTTCAATTCTTAGTTTGGAGCAATTCCTTCCTTACCATGATGTGGAACTAAAATTATGTGAAAGATAATCGATATAAGGCGACAAACTTTGAATATTTTTCAAAATTATCAGAGATGTAAAATCAAAGATCCTCAAAATGTTGGCAACGATAATCCTTTTTGCTATGTTACTTTGTTGTCATACTAGATAAAGATGCTTATAGGATTGTTTGCCTATATCAAATTTTAGTACTAAACCAAATTTCATTTATAAAAATGATTTGAAATAAGATGACAAATATCGATCTTGTAGTAAAAAGAAGGATAGCTTAGTAATAAATTAATATTTTGTCCCATTAAAGAAAAAGGATAATATTTCGTCACTCACTCATAGCAAGAAATGGACAGTGACAATACTACTTCCTTATTAAAGAGTACGTATCCATGATGAATTAGTTTTTATCCTTAATTTATTATTTTCCAACAAGAATCATTTGACCATTAATAACTAAGTGTTAGCAACAAAGATATATTCATGGCCGATAGTTTGCAATTTACAATAAAAGAATTTCGCTGTCAATGTATAATTTCATGTGATAGAATAATCTTATCACTAATGGTTGCTATTGTATGATGAAGAAAACTATGTTACTAAAATATTGCTAGCACGGCTCGCTTCACTTTTAGATGCTCCGCTTGCAGCTGTGATGAAAGTATTTTCATCATGAAAAGTTACTTTCATGGTAAAAAGTGATGCAACCTTTGGCATTGACTTTCATTTATATTTTTTTAGTGACAAAATATTTTGCCACACATTTTATGCACCGGCATCAAGATAGACTAAGTCATATTAGCAACGACGATTTAGCTACAAACACGAGACAGAGAGACAAAATCTCTTTCTAATAGTAATCTTTTCTAATATTTAATTAGCAATTACTTCATATCTTCTTTTAAAAGAATGAAAATAATTAATATATATGGTTAGATTCAAAACTTCCAAGCTTTAAGTTTGGGATCCAATATGTACTCTCCATGTTTCATGAAGCACATTTGACAATCATGCACTTACTTCATGCTTTTGGTCCACGTCCACCTATATGAGGAGACTTTTAGGGTAGATGTAAAGTAAAACATTTAAGATTCGCTTTTTTCCCAAGCCAGCCAGGGAGCCAAACTCCTTTTCAAGCAAAGAGTCGTACATCTTGAAACAACAAGCTTGATAGTAATCTAAGCTTGTTAATAATCTAGACTGGTCGTCCAAAATTTTGATTGGAAACTTGTGTTAATCTAGTCCAACACCTTAAACAAAGCAACTCCAAGTCAAATTATCCTACGAGATCAGTAATATGACCCTCGAGGTCATTTTGCTAACTCAGACGGAGGCAAGCAAATGGAAGCACCATTTGTGCCTACAAAGCATAATTGAGGGACTAACATGAAAATTTCAACGTTGAGAGATAAAATGCCCATAAAAAAGACTCAAGCGCTAATACACTGGAAAAGCAAGGACAGAGAAGGCCTTATATCACAGAGGGATGAAGCTCTGAAGCTATGAAAACGGTCGATCAGAGGAAACGAATAAAGGGATATTCCTTTTGCTCCTTTCGACTTCGAGTAGGAAATGAATTCGAACTCTCCAACGGTCGAGTTTGACCTGGGTCCGGCTCACTGATCGCGGGGAGGCGCTCCACGTTTAGAACTCCAACGGTCGGATCCCTCGAATAACGGTCGGCTTTTTTTGAATGTAGCTCTCGGGCGGGACAAAGGCAGTACGGCTTCGTGAAGGCTTCGTGAAACCTCCCCTGGTTTTTGGCCATCTCATTTAATAAATCGCTTATAGGCCAGATCCCACAGATGCCACAGCGGACTGGCTTGTGGACCGGGCAACTAATTAGCCAGATAGGAGTGGCAAAACTTCAGAGAGAACCGAGTCTGGCAATAAGGATCTTGGCATATAACTTCATCTGAATTTAAGGTTGAGCCGGATTTGGATCAATCTGTACAAAACCGGGTCATTTCCTTCAGAACTTTAGAGACACGTTAGAATCATAATGAGTTCGGATATGTTAATTTGGACAGTCCAAGTTCTCACCATAAAAGCTCTAAAGCCAAGTCAAAATTTGGTTAGATCCAAATTTGAACAATTTGATTTTTTATTATGGTGCTTTGGGCCGGTTAGATTAGGATATTTGGATCCAACAAGTACTCTTAACGCTTTTCATGGACGAAGCTCAGAACGTTATCTTTCAGATCTTCTCAGAACTACAAGCTAAGCCGAATCTCTGAGCACTACAGGACGAACATGACGGAAACAACTCGGTTTTCTTTGATTTTAGCGGTAACAATTTTAGGGATGAGTTAGAAATTCATTAGGTGGTGGAGTGGCCACCTAGGACTGGCTAACAGTTTTGAAGGTTGAATTTGGGCTCTAGCCGTTCTTTCCTGGGCTGGCCTACTAACGAAGTTGTTTTTGTTCTCTGTCTTTATGATCGTTCATTTAGCTAATGGATTGGGGATGGCAGAAATCACCATCATGTTCAAAAATATAGGGAGAGAATATCTATGGTCGTGCCAAGAACCAAGTATATATTTTCTGCTCATCTCTTATGTCGCAATGCGTCAGCTAATTACCAGGCAATGTGTTGGATATAATGTGTGAACCCGATCAGTGCTGGTGCCTAACCTAATGTTAAGAAGGAAGAAAGATACTTTGGCCAATAGTTTTTGCTTCTGCTTCTGAGAGCCAGCACTTTAGTCTTGGATTCAAATGCCTTTATCTGTAGCTGATGAAGCTTTTATTTAAAAAAATAAAAATTAAAAAAAAAAAAAAATAACAACAACAACAACATTCCAATGTGCAGGTACTTCAGCACCCTTTAGTCATTGGATCAGTTCTCTCCGATCTTACAAAATATTTCACTGGAGATTCATACTTTATTAGCGGGTCATTATCATTTTATAATTTTTTAACCGAATAGTTTACAAATACTTATTTAATTTGGCGTTGATCAAGCTAATCCTTCGTGGCATATGTCATTTTTCTTGTATCGTTGGCCCTATTGCTCTCTTCTTTTCGTTGCACATTGTCCTATGCTATTATCTTATGCCTTTCCATTCTAATCTTTGGTCTTTATCCGTCTATATTTTCTTCACCAGCCGATATCCCTAATTTTGTTTTTTTAATGATAAACGGAGAGTATGAAACGAGGATCGACGAGATAATGAGACGGGAGGGAGGCCGAATGTCGCAAGGCTGTTTCGGTTATCGCGCATCGGGTGAGACTTTTAGCGCCATCGGATTCCGTACCCTCATGAGGTGGCCATGGGTCCGCCATCGGATTCCTGTCTTTATGGGTTGGCCCCCAAGGGTCCACCATACCACCAGGGTCTAGCTCTCCGGAGAGGATTGGACGCTGGTCAAAAACCACGAACAATAACCCCAGAAACCACCATAAAATCAAAAAGAAATAGTTGTCGATCGCCGAGTTCCAGAATGGGGACTTTAGCACGCTTAGCAGCTGCATCTACAAAAGCTTTAATTTTTGGCACAGAGGCTACAATACACTCGCTAGGCACAGCATCAACGATCACAAGGAGCATGTGGAGCACTGTCATTGTCCCTGGACGATCCCATCGTGCCACCAACGTCTCTCACGCTGTTAAGAGCTCCGAGAGGCAACGGCCATGTGAAATGATCCAGCTCTGGTCCCCACGCCCATGCTAGGATTCCAGAGAAAGGCAAAGCCTTTTGGCCGCTGCCCCTTTGTTAGGTGCTGATCTCTCTCTTTTTTCTTATATTGAAAAAGAGAGGAGATGTCTAAATGTATTGAGGATTGACGAGAATCACGGAGCCAACAACGTGCCGACCCCTCCACGCAAGTTCGCAGACAACAAACTTACAATTCACGATTCCAGTGCAATTTGGCAAATAATAAGTCAAAATACAATTTAGTATTCGCTGAATCAGCGTTTCGATTTCGAAGTCAAGGCTTGAAAGGAGAGTGATTTCCAGCACTACGCCTTCCCGGGCTCTTAGCATCAGTGCCCGATAATTGGACTTGGACATGCGACTTGCTGGTGATCTACGTAATCCTTGCACCTAGGGTGGCAAATGGACTAGTTTTGATCATAAATAATTGGATCTAATGCAAGTTAGTCATAAAAATCTTCAATCTGAATTTGATTCATGTATTAAATGGATCAGTATTTCAAATTTAAATCTAATCTATAGGTAATCTGACCCGATCCATTTAACCTTGTTAACATATTAATTAATAATAAAAAGATCAGATATCAATTTTTTTAATCCGTTTAACCTATTTAACCTTTTAATTGGTAATATAAATAAATCAAATCGATCAAAGCTAATCTAACTAGTTAGTTAAATGGGTTAAATAGATTAATGATATTAAACTCAAATCTCATCCACTAATATACAGACTTAATGAATCAGCCTATTTACAATATAAACCCATTTAACCTAAATCCAAACCCATTGATGATAGGTCAAATATGGATCAGATAAATGGGTCAAGTCCAATTTTATCACCCCTATCTGTATCATACTAGTTCTTGTAATGGGTATGAGACGATGCAGCACAAAAGATATACCGATAAAGTAATGCAAAAGCTGCCACCACTTACATGACAGGAGGAGGTAAAAGTCATTTTCATTGGCATTGAAAAATTTATAAACCCTTCATTTTTGTTAATATGATTCTTAAGAAAAATTTAAGCACTGCAATAAATAATATCATATCTAATTAAAATCTATACGTTATATAAATTTATCATTTAATTTAATAAATCATTTTGTGATTGTTACCTTTTATTTATATAATATATTAGTAATATGTTAACAAAAATATAACTTAAATTAAAAAAAGCTAAGGAATAATTGTTGACCCTTTAAAAGAAAATTATAATATAATGCATTCCATTCAAAAGAAAATTTCTTAACTTTGCCGCTGATAGAAATAATTCATGGACACCGAATAATGTACGAGAAGCCACATATACGCCATGCTGGATAGGTAATATAGTTTTTTTTATACTAATAATATAAATTTAAATAGTATTTTATATCTATTTAGTCATTATTTGGATATAATATAAAACATAATTGTAAACTAATGGCTATTTTTTGATATTTTAGTTATTCACGTGAATAATTTAGTATGTTGTAAGTTGAAGTCTCTATATCACCTAATAAATGATTTTTTTTATAGCAAAAACAGCAGATTTTCGGTGAGCAGTGATTTAAAGAAAGAAAGTAGGGTTGTTTTTCTATTATTTTCATTATAATGACAAGCAATCATCATTATAATAGTTTTTTTTTCATTTTCAACCAATTTCACTTCGATAGTTTAAGAAATAATAAATGAATTTCCATTATAATTATAAAAATTGGTAATAGATGTGGACGATTTTTTTTGCGAACACTAGTTATAATAAAACCTTGTTTTGTGGTAATGTTAACCTCTCATATTAATCGTATTAATTGAAATGGTTGTATTTTTGGATATAAACCTTGCCAACCTTTTTTTTTTTTTTTAAGTGTACACATTCGCTGTTTTTCTTTCTCGATCAAAAATGCTAGGTTGGGTTCTGACTCATGCGAGAGAGTGGTATATTTCGTGTTGGTATATCAAATCGATCAACCTGCTAAGCACTAATCATAAATAATTAGAAAATTCAAATAAAAAAATAGATGAGCCTATATTCCAAATGAACAAATTCAAACTTAAAAGAATTTTTTGCCATCAATCCACCAACTTCGTGACCTTTTAGGGATGGTGGTGAGCACAGTTTCTACAGACGTTCGGATGCTAATAGTTTTAAAAAAAAAAAAAAAAAAAAAAAAAAATTGTTTGAATGGTAAAAGATTGATTTAGTTTCAAATTTAAGGTTTTAAAACTTGATTTAAGTCAAATTAAATTCAAATTTTGAAAATCAATGTATAAAAATTTGATTTTTTAAAGATTATAAAAATTATCATGTCATGTCTTATTTTTAAAAAAAAAATACAAGCGCATCTTATTTATTTATTTTAATTTTTATTTATATTGTTGAGTTGATATAGGGATATAATTTTTTTATAAAAAATAAATTTATTTTAATTTTGAGTTAGGTACGAGTAGGATAATTAGTTTTAACC
Source organism: Metroxylon sagu (assembly GCA_017589505.3). NCBI lineage: Eukaryota > Viridiplantae > Streptophyta > Magnoliopsida > Arecales > Arecaceae > Metroxylon > Metroxylon sagu. The sequence goes on from JACVBY030000663.1 coordinate 3,255,874, forward strand.
TGACTCGATTTTCATAGCCGGTTAGGTTAGGATACAGTTCAATTATGAGTTTAATAAATCAATTCAATTATTGGTTTAAGTTTAATTTTTTCAAAAAAAATATTTTGAAAACTAACTTTAATTTTCAGATTTTAGAATCATATGCAGATTTGAATAGTAAACATATATATATATATATATATCCGATCCATTGCATCTCTATCCAATAGCACTCTTACCATTTTATGCAGACCTTTTTTCTAAATTAAAAAAAAAAAAATGATCGCTTCAGATTAATTGCTGCAACCCTAGGCCCTATCTTCACTCTACAATATTCATTGATGACCATTGGTTTATTTGTTTTGTATATTTATATTTCTAGCAATATGTCTGTAGTATAGAAATTTTTTTAGATTTTCTATAATTGAGTCATCTTGCAGCATTAAATTTAAAATTTGGGACTAAATGGATCACAAAATATTATGCAAACACCCATATTTGCAGGCCAAATCAGGTCAAAGCTATTAACATGATTCGTTGCGTGTAAACTGAAATAACAGCAGATGGCCCGTGGCCAACTTCTTCCTTCCATTATGTTGAAAAAAAAGAAAGAAAGAAAAAAAAAGGGGACTAAGTCCCATGATTAGAGCATCAATCGAGGCGATGATGCCAACGATGTTGCGAAGAGCTTGACGGCTAATTGCCGCTTAACAAAATCAGCAAATCTCGAGACTAAGACTGAGACTGGCTCAACCCAATCAAAGCGAGGACATGCCTTTATTGCTTACCGACAAAAAGCGGGATTATATTATCTCTCAAGACCGGTGCAGCAGTTTGATGGTCCAGGTTCAACGCAGATGCTAATTAGATTTGTAAGGCTAAAAAAACATGGAGTATTTAAATCCATATTATTTATATTTAATAAATACAATCATAGATACCAATATTAATAGAATACTAAAATTCATATTTGTTTTAAATAAAACATAGACATATATTGGATATTAGATGGAATATATATATATATATATAAAAGTTAAGTTTTGTAACAATAAAATCAAATATATCATTGAATAGTCAGCATTACGGTAAACTAAATAAAAACATATTAATTTAATAATTTATTTTTCTTAAAAATTTATTAGTAATATATAAAATTAAATGGGATTATATACAGGGGTAAGATATTTGTATATTCATATCTTCATTTATTTTTCTTTTTTAGAATATAGAATGCTTTAAATTGTATCTATATTTGAATAGATTTATAAATAAAAATGCATCAAACTAATATTATCAACTCCACTTTTGACCGTATAAGCTGAAGAATTGAGGCCTTAACAAACGTGATGGTTTAGCTATGCACGTCCCAGGGACAACCCACATCGTCTACGGTTTCATTCCTTGGGAGCTTTTCCTTGGAAACGTCGATCGCAAGTGAGATCTTTCTTCGTTATTCGCTGGTGTGGTTCAATTTGCGGTGCTTACCGGCCCGGCACAATCCAAGCATGGCCGAGCGCCACTCGATGTAGGCGGACGCGGTATCAAACTGACGTGGTTTCGATCCCACTTCATTAGTCTTGCTAGCTTATGGACGAGAGAGACGCGTGAAAGGCGTGGTAGTTTCGAGTAATTCTATCGGCATGCTTGCCCCTTTGTGATGCGTTTGAATGGAGCGAGAGAGCCTGGGAAACAGGGGGCTTGCCCGCGCGGACGGCTCCCTAATCAGCGTGTCCGTTCGCTTCCGCGAGGTTTCGAGAAGCGCGTTTATATTTTCCTAATATAATTAAAGAAAATCGGGATTTAAGCTGGAAGGAGAAGATAAAATAAAAAGTAAAATAATGAAAACAAAATAACGACTGACAGCCTGTTAATTACTCATCGGACCATATTTTAGCTAATGTAATAAGGATCCACCGGTCCCTCTCTTAGATGGACTGTACAAATGCTTAAATAAATAATTTCGGAAGGTGAAATAAAAGAAAAAAAAAAAATCACCCCCCAACCTTGTTGACCTTGTAATAATTATTTCTCGTTACTCGTTTTTCTATCCCACCGTCTCCAGTCTCCTGGAAGCTGGAAGCTGTCCCTCCGTCTGCCGGGATCAAACGCAAGCGTCCAAATAGCCACTGTCCAAAACCCTATACATATTCAAATCCATGCTTCTTTCCTCACACCGAAGCACCCATTGGACCTCTTCACCCCCAGACCCGAGCTCCTACCTTCTTTCCCACTACCAGCCGGCATTCGTTCTATCTCATTAAAAGTCCAAATCAAAAAATTCCCACAACACAGCCATTCAACCCCCTCCCCCAGCTGTTTCCCCGACCCCTCCCACCCCACGCGGTTTCCCCCGACCCCTTCTAATCCCTCCTCTAAAAATCCAATTGAACTCCTCCCCATAGTCCCAAGATAGAGCAAAGCATTGACAGAGAGAGAGATAGAGAGAGAGAGAGAGAGAAAGAGACAGAGAGAGATCAATGAGTTGTCTCAAATCCTCTTTCCATCTCCATCTCTTTCTGGCTTTCGTTTCTTTTCTTCTTCTATTTCATCCATCACGATCGCAGGGGGGAAGTGGAGCCCCCGCGCCGGCGCCGTCGGCCTTCGACTGCAATGGCGTCCTCCTGACCTACGACTTCCAGCGGGGACAGCGGCTCCGGCCCTTCCTCAGCGACCGCACCCAGCAGGCCTGGGCGTTCAACGCCACCGCTACCATCCTCAACTCCGGCACCACCGACCTCAAGGCCTGGGAGCTCCGCATCGGGTTCCGCTACCGTGAGATCCTCGTCTCCGCCTCCTCCGCCATCCTCACCGATGGATCCTCTTTCCCTTACTCCACCCCCAACGACTCGGCGACCTCCTTCTCCGGATCCCCCAACCCCGACCTCAAATACCCCATCGAGGTCGCCGGCGACCCCTCCCAGATCCTCGCCCAGATCTCCATCGGTGGAACCTTCTTTGGCTCACCTCCCCCCGCCGTCCCCCTCCCCTCGTCTCTCTCCCTGGCCGACCCCGCCTTCTCCTGCCCCGCCGCCACCGCCACCTCCAACACCTCTCTCGCCACCTGCTGCCTCCCCAACCCCAATTTCACACCCAGCACCAACACCACCAATACTTCCGATGACGTGTCCGGCTCCTACCTCCCCCGCCGATCCGGCGACCTCACCATCGCCTACGATGTCATCCAGGCCTACGACTCCAGCTACCTCGCCCTGGTCACCATCGACAACCACAGCCCCCTTGGCCGCCTCGACAACTGGCGCCTCTCCTGGGAGTGGATGCACGACGAGTTCATATACTCCATGAGGGGCGCCTACCCCCTTCTCGTCGACGTTTCCGACTGCATCTACGGCCGCCAGGGCGAGTACTACAAGGACTTCGACTTCTCCAAGGTCCTCAACTGCCAGTCCAAGCCCACCATCCTCGACCTCCCGCCGACCAGATTCAACGACACCAACCTTGGCCGCATCCCGTCTTGCTGCCGGAACGGAACCATCCTTCCGGCCTCCATGGACCCTTCGCAGACCTCCTCGGCTTTCCAGGTCCAGGTCTACAAGATGCCGCCCAACCTCAACCGCACTGATCTCTTCCCTCCCCAGAACTGGAAGATCTCCGGCAGCGCGCTCAATCCCGACTACAAGTGCGGCCAGCCGATCCGCGTCAGCCCGACGCTATCTCCCGACTCCAGTGGACTTGAGTCGGACACCACTGCCATCGCTTCCTGGCAGGTCGTCTGCAACATCTCTACTCCCAAGGGGGCCAGCCCCAAGTGCTGCGTCTCCTTCTCGGCGTACTACAATGAATCTGTCGTCCCCTGCAAGACCTGCGCGTGCGGTTGCCCGGCGAACCGCGGCGGCCTCACCTGCAATGCCACCGCCCCGGCCCTCCTCCTCCCTTCAGAGGCCCTTCTTGTTCCGTTCGACAACCGGACCGCCAAGGCCCGGGCTTGGGCTGAGATCAAGCACTTCAACGTCCCGAGACCAATGCCCTGCGGGGATAATTGTGGTGTTAGCATCAATTGGCACATCAACACTGACTACAGCAAGGGTTGGACTGCGAGGGTGACTCTGTTTAATTGGGAAGAAGTGAACTTTGCGAACTGGTTTCTTGCCGTGGAGATGGACAAGGCCTATGATGGCTACGAGAATACGTATTCGTTTAATGGGACCAAGATGGGAAACAACACGATCTTCTTGCAGGGCCTGCCAGGAATGAATTATCTCGTGGCAGAGACGGATGGGGCGAACCCGTCGAAGGATCCCAGAGTGCCAGGGAAGCAGCAGTCTGTGATCTCTTTCACGAAGAAGGAGACGCCTGGGATCAATGTGGTTGGAGGAGATGGTTTCCCGTCAAAGGTCTTCTTCAATGGAGAGGAGTGCTCGTTGCCCGATATCATTCCAGCTAGCCAAGGTTTCAGGAGTGGCGGTGCTGTTGGTGTCTTTAGCTTGGTTCTGCTTGTGGTTGCTTCAACACTTCTGCTGCTCCAGCAATAGCTCTAAAGCATCCATCCTGCTCCTGATTCTTTGATTCTTTCAGTGGTTGATCAATGAACAAGTACCAAACTGAGTGTTTGGCATTTTGAATTGATTATCCAAAGGGGCTGCGGTAACCAAGCATTGTTACGAAGTGGTTGAAAAGTTTGGTGTTCGCTTACATTACCTCTTGTTTAGTAGAAACTCATAGCTGCATATTTCTCGAAAGTCAGTAATGTTTGATATGTTCCCGTTTTTGTTGTCTTTTATACTGATTGGAGATATGTAATTTTTGGTATAATTTATTGCCCTCCATTATAGATTCATCACATAAGCTTCACTTAACTTCTTTAGAGGACTATTTGCCAAATCTTATCGTGACCCCTTCTGACACTATACTTTTTCCAGCAGTAATTGGATTCCAGCAGGTAAACAATGCACATTTTTCTCTATCAGATTTTGGTTATGAACATCCAGGACCTCATTGTTCACCAAGCTTAATGCTGTGCTTGATGACTTGTAAAAACAATTGAATAAGAATCTAATTTGTTCAAAATTTTACTCATTCTTATCAGATCTTCTAAAAATTCGTATAAAATATTAAAAGCAGCAGCACCTCATGTGAAATTAATGAAACTCCCGTCTCCAAAAACTTAAATGCGTTTGTGCTGGACAGTCAGATTGGTTTTTGACCAGCATGAGCTTTTTTGTTGTTAGAATGTCTGAACAAGGTTGGGTATTTATATTATTCTCATTTTTCAAGAGAAATGGGTTGTTGTTGTTTGTTGTTTGATGCATTCATGTCAGTGATTTTTGTTACACTGCATGGGTTGTTGCAAGACAGTCTGTTCTCCTCCATCATAAAATCACTGGATTTTAGACCATGCATTCTTCTACAAGTCGGTAATATCTGTTATCTTTGATCCATTTTATGTGTTTGTTCCAGAAAACATCATGTTTACTTCGATGATAGCCTCATCGATTTTTAGACTTGGTCTCATTCATTTTCCTTGTTACCAGATTGCTGCCAGGTATCCCTCAGCAGGCTGCCTCCCCTCGTTTGACAAACTCCAAAACAAATTTAAGGACTTTTATTTAATCAAGTGTTGTCCTTTATGAATGCAAGCTTTTTCCGGCCAACTTGTCAAGGTGGTTATAGAACATTTAATTTATCGTCCTTCCTGTCATTTCTTCTAACCTAAAAGAAAAGTCATAGGTACTTGATTTCTGCATGATATCTGTAAAATTAGTAAAGCATCTCTGTCCTTGTTCAAAAACTCTCTTCCTGCATTGCATTGCGGTAAGCACAAGGGCTCGTGCTTTGATTGTTGAAGAAAACTGAGAGAGTTGTGAGCGCGTTTGTATTGGCTTTGTTCAGATATGGTATTGTGGTAATATTACATATGGCTGGAACCAGGGAGCTTAGCAGATGAGTCTTTGACAGTTTCATTTGTCCAATATTGTTAAATCTGCTCCACATTTTATTGTCGTGTGTTTGTGATAGTCTGTATAAATTTCTTTTTCTCCATTGAAATCTCAGTGAATCAGCTTTCCTTCCATTTCACAAGGCTTTTGTTTAGTTGTTTTACAGCGTCCTCCTTCTCAACAATAATTGGCTCTCCAGCTTCCAATAAATGTTCTTGCTATAATTTCCATCAGAATAATGCATATTATTTTGCCTGATTAACTCTGAAAATATACCACTAAGTATTTATTCAATCAGATGCTGCGAAGTTTCGTTGTGTAGAGATAATTAAGGAGACTCCGTGGTCGGCACTCTCATCACAAAAAGCTTCATGCTTTCCTTCTCAGCTCAACCTTTGAATGTTTGGGGGAAGGCCACCAACCAGCGTTTGATCAGATCAACTTCACACTGGAATTCCCAGCTTTTTTTCCTTTTTTATGAAGCTATTGGTGGTTCTCTGACAAGCCTTGGAGAGTTAGCAGTTTTCCCAAGGCACCACGAGAAAATCGCCTTGCTTGTTCTCAAAACTTTTTTTTGACGTAAACGTGTTCTCAAACTCAGATGGAAGAAGCCAACCTATGCCTTAACTTCACTTTACCTAAACCGTAGTAGGATATGTATACGAAGATCATTTCAAGTAGTAGGTAGTCAGATATCAACATCAGAAATTGTTAACAAATTGAACTGCTGATGTCTTGTTTGGACAAAGTCAGAGTCCATGCTAAAATTTTAGCAAGGAATCTATCATTTAAATTAGTATCAAACCCTGTTATCTTTTTTTTTTCTTTCTTTTTTCATAGATCAAATATTTACTAAGCTAATTATTAAAAAATTGAAGTTTAAGCCATAATGGTATGAACCCTTTCATCCTAGACTATTTGTTTATTGGAACCAGCATCAAACTTTCGAACCTACAAAGTTTGAAATGCCGTGCACATGGTGTTTCGTCTTGACTCGTCTACAGTGGCCAACATCATTGATGGCTATCCAGTTGTCTGGTCTCAGAATATTTATAAAATTCGAATGCTTATCTGCTACCATTTTCAGATTGAACAATTCCTAATACAAAACTATTGGCGTATTATTCAATCTCGTAAGAGACTAGATTTGGTTGCCCGCTCTCGAACGCAGTTGCAAGAAGACAGCGTACGCTAGTTTATCCCAATGTTGTGACCATAACCATAACATGGAAACCATCTATGCTGTGACCATAACCATAGCTGCGATGTGAACCTCTTCTAATAACTACGAAAACTTATCCCAATTTTGGAGATTTCAGAGCCTAAAGAGTTCGATCTATTCCAAAATCTGTATGCATTGTACAAAAGATGATTGTGGAGTAGTGAGTGATAACCCACAAGTAGCTGGGTTTTGTGGGGTTGCAGAACACACGAATATAAAAACCATTACGGTCTATGATTTTCCGTAACTTTTGCTTGTTTTTACTATAGCAATTGCTTGTTTTTACTAAGCTTTTAAAATTTCTATTTAACAAGAACAAAATAGAACCATGTGGTCCCTCACCTTATGATCTCCCTGTAGATCCATAATAGCCACGTACGTATCTCTCATAAGGGACATAATTTTCAAAATAAAATTGAAGCTTTTGATAGGTGACTTTGGAATAAAGATCTCCACCACTTTGCTTTTTTACCAACAAGTGGAGGCTTCAAATTCAAACTAGTTCTCATTGTGTAGGACAAATGCTATACTCATTTGGTTTTGACCGAACATGGAACAATCATCATGATGCCAGATCTTTCTAGATGGTAAGGGGGAAACAGATCCAGTGCTACTTGCTGCCCTTCATATCCTGGCTATCAGAAGATGTGGAGATGTAGCGTGGATGGATCCTATTATGGGATGGATCCCGTGCACCGTCAACTGCTAAATCTAGTCTTTCCATTCCAGTCTAAATACCATGTAGTGTCAACTCATCTAACATGTTCGTGTCTGACAACCGTATCTCCCGTCTCATCTTGCATGATGTTTCAATCTTTACCACGTCTCAACCCGTCTCATCTTGCATGATGTTTCAATCTTTATCACGTCTCACGGCTATGCACTGAAGGGATCCTATGCTTGTGGGAACCCTCAAATAATATTTTAGTCGTATCATGGGTTCTAGCTACAGATGGCCTTTGTTTGAATTTGAATGAATCAACCTTTAATCATAATGAAAATGATAGGATTTGAATGAAATAAGTATATAAAAACTCATACAGACTATGTATTAGAGAGATCCTAAATACTTATATAAATAAAATCAAGGAGTCTTTGAGTGAGTCTTAGATTGTAAACAATTCATCTTATGTTTCTCCACTAGTTTTTCTCATAAAAATGTTTCTCCACTACTTTAGAAAATATGAGTTAACCACAAAACCAAAAATCCAAATCCTTTCCTTAACATCTATTTATTTCAATAAAATCGTATTAAGAAAAATATATTCTTTGCACGTTATCTGATAAAATATATATACATTATACGTAAAATATGTGCATCGTATCTGCCACAATTTCGTTGGAAACAATGAGCAGTTTATTCACAGCAGTTTATTCACCCCACCTGACGTGAGATCCCTTCTTCTAACTACTAAGTACCATTACGTGAGACAAATGAATGGATGAGGAACTCGGTGAACACTGTTCTCTTTACATTTAATGCCATTTTAAGTGGCAATGTAAGCACAGCATAGGTAAGGCCTTTACACTGTAGAACCACCACAACATTATTCGATTTAATTGATGCATCTTAATTTAATTATTTTGAAGGAGGAAACACAAATCCATGTCCTACATACAAAAATAAATGAGAAAAACAACAATTTGGTAAATGAGGGCATAGCTAAGCTGTATAATATTTTCATTCTAAGGGCTGTAAATGTCTCAATTGACACTATTTTATAGTTTGTGCTAATGATTTACTATATATTTTTTTTACAATATTACAATTCTTTGTTACCTGTAGTTTATTTTTTAAAAGTCTCGATAGATATCTGAATAATTGAAATGACAACATAGGACCCTATAGGACAATTGGAAAACACTGATAGACAACATATGATCTACTAAATGAAAACTGGAGAAAATGATGTAGAGGATATAAAATGTCAGCAGTTCGCTTCAGGGGGAAAAAAGATAGAATGTGACAAGAAGCATAGCCAATGAAAAGAGATGATGCAACGTTGCCAATAGACAAATAAATAAAGGTACCACGTCTTCATGAATCAGTAGAAAACTGTACATGATAACCTTAATTCTAAAAGCTTCAAGATAGTTATTGAAGTTGGGAAATACTCGAGTATCTGAAGGCTAGTATTCCCCAACCACCAAAATAACTTAAACACAACGACGCATTTCACACCCTTCAGTAGACCAGGTCTATCTTGTTAGCAGAGCAAAAGTTCAAACTCAAAATTTTTCAGGTATGCCTTGGCATACTGGCCGTCGTCTTTATACAATCCATCTGGCCTTTGGTGGTTGATGCCACCATGCAAATAAATTCAGAAGCTCCAGAACTTTGATGTGGCTTAACTTGGAACTATCTTTTCTAGACGTGGTCCCACACAAAGCCACTAAAGTGACAGAGAAAGAAAACCTGCCATGAGACAAATGTTCATCTTGATTGAGACAACAGTTTGTGCGGTCTACCATAGAAGCTCAAAGTTGGTGGGATGAACGGAGAAAGCCAGTGAGCTACACTGGAATGTTATCCAAGGAATAGCCATCAAAATTAAACTCGGAATCAACCTGTCCAACCCCTTCTTGCTGCTAAAATTTAACCAAAACCACAATGTGAGACAGAAGCAGCCATGCATATACGTATTACATAAAGAACTAATGAATAGAAAATACTTCCTGAGAGTTTGATGCAACAAATCTCATAAATATTATGCAAGAAATTAAAAGCTATAAAGCTCCTTAAGATTTTTTCCTCCTAAATTAATAACACACCAAGAAATTGAAGATACCTTCTGATGTGTCAAACAAGAGACGCAAGATAATGCATATGAGGAAATAAAACATGTGGAGAAGCGAAGCTTTATGTAAATGGTGTTTGGACTACTTCTATGATTAAACCAAGGGTTAAACAAATAAAACTCTAGAGATTCAAAATATAAAATGAATGATATATCAAATTATTATATAAAGATGGACGTGAAAGAAAGCTAACCTTCTTTCCAACAACATTCATTAGCTCGTTTTGTATAATATTGTTATCAAAAAACATGTCTTGATAACTTAGATCTGACATGCCTTCAGACTTTAGACTGACAGAGTTTTCAACTAGAATGGTGCTATTGCGTTGAGCAATGCACTCTCCTTTCTCATGTTCAATTTCTGTTCTTACTTGAAATATCTCCTTCCTAACAGTGCATTTATTCTTACTCCCATCTTTTATAGTAGCAACTGAATCTTGATGAGCCAATAATGAAGAACCAAAGTCTATATCGCTTTGCTTGGAGCCAAGTTGTTGGGCTGACTGATATGAAACATTCATATTCTGTAGCTTCCACTCTTGATTTTTATTTTGATGAAGTTCACTAAAGAGATCATAATTTGGAACAAAGTCTTTTTCTCCTTTTAGGCTTGTGGAATTAACTAATGCTTCATCATTTTCCACATGGGGCATAGCTTCTTGAAGCATACCGGTTGATGTGAGACTGGATGCTCCTGCACTACTTGAAAGAGGATAGCAACTTCCAGTTGATTCATTCATGCAGCTATTAGGAAAATCAGCATACAAAGCATGAGAACCTGCAACATATGAAGAAGCATTCATGTAGCCTCCAGGCAATGAAGCGTCCGCATTCATATTGCTTCCACTTCCTCCAGAAACATGACCTGAAATTTCATTAGAAAGAATTTGATGACCCATGGTTGTCGAGAGCCTTGAATCATGCTCAACTGCAATTCCATTTAGTATCTGTCCCCTTGTTTGCAGCTGTTGTGGCATATTAATATGCATTTGATTCTGTTGCTGAGATATAGAAAATGGATGCCCTTGCTGCGTCATTTGCATAACTAAAGAATTGCTCAGGTTTGCATTGATGGTGCCTCCGGTAAATGTGGTGCTTGTTCTTTGTGAAGATGGTAAATTAAAAAAACTTGATGCTCCTTCATTGGCTTGCAATCCCACATTTCCATATGATTGTACAAGTTGTTGTGACTGGCCAAGCTGCCTTGACTCCATGCTGGTGGACGGTCCAGAAAGGAAGTTCATTTGCTTATTGTTAATCTGTTGCATCAGAGCAGGCCTTATATTTGAAGCATTAGCCATTTGAGCATTAGAATTGAAGAAACCTATTTGATCAACAGAAGACATGCCTATGCCAGTATTTGTAACTCTTCTAGGGGCTGAATGTAGAGCCGCAAAACTTTGTGGTGGAAGCTGACCAGAAACAGCAAGAGATTGAAGATCAAATCCATCAAATGAACCAACCGCACGAAGTGCTGCTTCTGAAGTGCCTGTATATGGTGTATCAAGCCTTCCCTGATGTTGTGGTACACTCACTCTCCTCAAATATAATCGGTATTTCTGTTGTGTATCATTAAATATGTCAATATACCATAGACGGATGACTTCCAGAACAATGTCATAAAAGAGGGAATCATGTACATGATGAAAGAGTCATTATCTAAACAATATGCTGAATATCAAAAAAAAGTGACAACATATAAAAGTTCCTACGAGCAATGAAATCATCATAATGGAGCATGTGACTCATAATGTGCTCCAGTTCAAGAAAAACAAGGAGAGAATAAAAAAGCAACAATTTCATACAATCAACAGCAACTAAGTATATGAATAATTAGCACAAATATTCTAGCAGGCCTATAATCAAGATGGACTCATTAAAACAATTCAGTGTATATGTCACGCCCCGGACCCAGTGGTGGTGGCCCAGGGGTGACAGCCCGCCGCATGCTAGGCATGCAAGGCATCCAGTACAGTATCATTTACAAACAAGGAGGGTTAACAACTATATAACATACAAAATTTAATCCTCCATAATACAAATTATGTAATGTTGGGCAACAAACCAAAATTCCAAAATAAATCCAAATGGGATTACATGTAACAAAATATAATCAATTTACATCAAGTAGCTCTCAACTACCCCTATTGTTGCCCTTGATAATTTTGTGGCTTTGAAAAAATATTGTAAGATTTAATGAGTTTACACTCAGTAAGTAAGCCTACTGTAACATAATATAACCAATTCAGATTTTTGCAAATCAAATACATGTCATACTTCCAAATTTAAAAACATTTTATCATATTATAAAATTATGCAAATATCATGTTTAAATAAATTAGAAGAAAATATTATGTAATAATCTATCAAAATACCATTTCAATTCCAAATCCCTGTAAATTTCATTTTGTACTAATGTCCCACGTCCACGTAACAAAACATCTCAAAGATATAACCTCCCTGTACGCCCCTAGAGGAAGAAAGGTGCCGGAGTCATTTAGCATATAATATCATATCCTGTCACAGCACATCCCAAGGATGTGTGTTCTCCACATATTCCCCCTGTGGAGATGGGTCCCGGAGTCATGTAACATATAATGTGGACCGTGATGACATATAATAACATAATCACAAATAACATTTATATGCATTACTGCAAACATATATTAATTTACTTTTCATATTTTACCAAATTTGGTAATTTCACATAATCATGTAATAATCAATTGCATGTATAAAATGCCAATTTAATTTACAAAAATTCGCAATAATCAAGTCAAATAATCATTTACATAAATGTGGTACCACAAATATCATTTTTCAAATAATACTATAAATAAATTTCATTATTTCAATAATGGCATAATTTAATAATGATTTATAAAAATCATTATAACTGGCTTACTTACCTCACAATGCTAATCCCAAAGTGTAAATTAACTGTATGAACCTCTGGGTACCTACAACATAATTTTTCAGATTTTTAAATTTTAATTTTAGGATGTCAAAGTGACTCCTACACTTAACCCAATCTAATCCTACGACCAACTTGGGGCTTGAATATCTTCAAATATAGAAGACCAAATGGGGAAATAAAAATTCGCCGACAAACTAGAATCAGCGCTGATCACGACCATATTTTTTTTTTATTGGGCCGGACCCAATTTGGGGCCCAAAAATTTGGCCTAAAAGGGCTAACTGGACTGGGCCGAAGCCGGCCCAGTCCAATTTTTTCTCTTTGTTTCACCCCTGGTTCACCTGAACCAGGGGTGGGCTGAGGGTGGCCGGCGGCCCTCCCCGGGGGTCGGCTGGCCGACCGGCCCCAAGTCGGTCGCCGCCGGTGGCCACCCCCCCTCTCTCTTCTTCTCTTCCTTCTTCTTCCTCTTCTTCTTTTTTTTCTTCTCACCGGCAGACGGGTGGCACGGCCACCTTGGCCGGCCGGGACTCCCACGACGCCGGCCCGACGCCGGTGGGGGCTGTCGGCCGGAGCCGGGCCCGGCGAGCCAACGGGCACGCGCCGGCCGAACCGACGCGGAGCCGGTTCGGCTCCGCCGAGTGGAGGGGCCATTCGGCCCTCTCCCTCGCCTCCTCCTCCCTCGACCGCACGGCCCGGCCACCGGCCGGCCGGAACCCCACCGGACGCTGCCCTCACACCGGTGGGGGCCGCCGGCCGGAGCCCAGGCCCGGCAGGCCAGCAGGCACGCCACCGGACCTGGACCAACAGCCAGGGGAGGGCCATCCAGCGGCCCTCCCCCCCTCTTTCCCCTTGCCGGCGGTACGGTCGGTTGGACCCCATCGGATGCCGCCCCAGCGCTGGTAGGGGCTGCCGCCCGGGTATCGGGCCCGGCGAGCCGGCGGGCACGCCGCCGGGCCCGAACCAAGTGCGGGAGCCGGTTCGGCTCCCGCGATAGGGGAGGGCCCTCTTGCGGCCCTCTCCCTCTCTCTCTACCACTCTCTCTCTCTCTCTCCACTCTCCTCACCGGTGAGGGGGGGTTACCTGATGGCGGTGAGGCGGCGAAGACGAGCAGAGGCGACAACGGCGACAGATCGAAGAGGGTGAAGGAGACGGAGGGAACTGGCAGTCCCCTCCTCTCCCTTTTCTTCAGCGAGGGGAGGGCTAACCCTCCCCTGCGCCCGCGCGCGCGTGGGTGCACGCGCGCCGCGTGTCGCGCACCCATGCCGCATCGTAATAAAATAAAAAAAATTGCGTGCGGGGGTTTACAGTATATGATATTATCACTAGCAATTTCACTCTTGATGCCATGATATGAAGGGAGATAGGAAGAGACTTTAATTTATTTTCTGTGCCTTGTCTATTGATTCCCTTCACATTTTTCTCAAAGTTCTCACTTTCATAATATGATATCTCAATGTTTTGTGAACCTAGGCAACAAGCACAAAGTTTCTCTCCACTATAATGACTCATTTTCTTGCACGTTTTTCACTTTACTTCCCATAATAATCACCTCTGCAAGATTTATGTACCTACAGTCAAATAATTTTAAGAGGCACAGTCAAAGATTATGATGTAAGATCTTGACAAAGACTATATTTATTTGCATAATTCAATAAACATTCTACTTCGTTAGGATTCAATCAGTTATTACAGGTCACCTAGCTTGTGACATGGTAAGTTCTATCATTCAGCAAATAGATCTTTAGCATCGTGGTTACACCGCTCTTCTGCTGTGAGGCTGTTCCTATGTTTGAATATTGGATGGTGTCTCTCGAGCGTTCTGACAGGGGAATTGGTTCGTTTTTATGAGATAATTAGTATTCTTATCAGTGGAATACTTCATATGCCTTGAAGATCCATAAATGATAACTCAGGTTATCACCGAACGGTAAGAAGTCATGCAATAGTGAAATAATAAATATGTGGCTAATTCAAAATGCAACATGATAAGGGGAAAATTTTTTGCATTTAGAATTTTTAGAGTATGACTGATAATGACTGAGTTATGAGAATGTATTAAGAGAGGAAAGGGAAGGCAAAAAAATAAAATGTAGAAAGAAGCTTTCCATTTTTATGAAAATAGCCATGTAAAATATGAAGGGATCCAACTTGTACCTTAATGTCAATGAACAAGCCTTATCCTATCCAATATGAGGTTAAAGTACTATGGTCCATCAATGTTCCTGATAAGTTATAACCCATTCTCCGGCCAACATCAAACATTACTGAGCTGGAATGGAATTTTGTATAAGTTGACTTTGGGCAAGAGGGGCCAGCCTCGAAAAGCCTAGTAAGTGACTTGAGAGATGCATTGTCAATTATGCAATTGAAGTGAAACGTTTCAAAATCTATAGAGAGGTGAAAGAGCAAGGTTTGATTTAAGTATACTAGTCAGAGGGAAACTATTTTGACAAGACAAAAAGAAAAATTCCACAGTCCAGAATATCTTACTGCAGATATAAAACCAAATTCAAACTAATAGATTGCTTCCCTCACTCATAAAAAAACTTAAGGTAAAAATTTTTCGTGTGACCAACTACCTCTAATGACAGAGGCACCATGCTCAAGAGTATAGAACAGATCTCATACAAGAAAAAGACACATGTTCAGCTTTGAAACTGGTTATGCTTTTGTTCCATTGACATTCACACTGTTAGATTGCTATAGCTGTCTGTTTGTCTGATTTGCTAAACCATTCCTTTTGAAGTTACATTAGAGGATAACTGCTAAGGAGTGTCATCAATTTTTACCGAGTTTTTTATGTATCCTCTTCTAAACAGAGCAACATTTTTATTCAACATTTCAACATTACATACCAGACAAGTCATGTCATTTCATGTTTAGGTCCTTTAGCCATAGTATTGGTTAGTGATACACTTCAGGACAAATCATCACATCAGAATTTTCTTTTTGCTTAACAAACAGTTCATAAAAACAAAACACATGATGATGGAAATCCTGTTACCTTTATGAAACTATTCAGGTTGATACGTTGATATGAGAGGTTGATCTCTCATAATGGTATGATGTCTCAAATTTTGTTTCAATAACTACAATCAAACAGTTCGCTGTGCCAAGGAGCTCCAGTGCAGAATATGCCTTAACCTATACAATATTCTTATTTATTTATATTATGTCATCTTTATATCTGCCACATCATGCCTTTTGGCTGAGACAAGAACAAGGCACATATCCTCACCTGTCACCAATTCAACATGAGAATCAATGGAAGAGGAAAACTTTTACCCATACTGTGGCATGTTGATTGCCAAATTCCAAACACTTTGCTTTTTCAACTAAAGATCTTTTATTAAAAAGACAAGCATCTAATTATGGTTAAAAGACAAGCATCTAACTACTGGGTGGACAGACCAAATAAGTGTACAGATCAAATAAGTGTACAACAGTAGAATGCTTGGCATCTATTTAGAAAGATTATACATGAAGGAGGGGATCTGAGAGGCAAATCAACTTTCTATCTCTCTTAGGTTGCATCTACATGGATTCTAAGATAGCAGAAATTGAAGGTGGGGAACTAATATTTTAAGTTTTCTGATTCTTTGTGGGGGTCATTCGACATAAGAGCAACTCAATGTTGCTCAGAGAAGAAGGTTTGGATTTCAACGGTTCTGCATGAGATCAAAATTGACTATTCTGGAAAGGATATTCCCAGACGAAAACCTTCCTAGATGATTGTTGATTGAGAGTATGCCCATTTGTCTTATCAAGGAATAAACAGTGAATCACTGATATCACTTAAAGAAGTCCGCATGAACATCATTTCGATTTGGCTAGAAACTCTAACATACCGGATAGAGAACTACATCTCAAAAATATGTGCTACATCTCAAAAATACCATTTAGTCAATCAATCTGCCACCATTCTCTTTTGATGTACCTGGAGAAACTCCTAAATATTTACTGCACCATGCAAAATACCATCATAAGATGGAGAGAAGATGATGTCGGCAGCTGTCTGAGTAATATCAACGGTCTCCTATGAACCTTTTGAGGATATTAACGAAAATTGATATAAGAACAAGTAACTCAGCACCTTTTTTATGATGAGATTATCCAGTGCGCCAAAATGGCAAGAAGAGTTCCCAAATCTCTTGGATCAGAAAAAATAGTAAAATTACACAAGCAGTTTTATTTCATAAACTAGAAAATGCTGTTGATATCTGTGCTATACTTTAAATATCAAAGGGTTGGAACAGTTTATCTATGGGACAATAGCACCTGGATTTTTTAATAAGTTCCAAACAGTCATGCAACAAGTAAGAGCATTAGGTGGTCAACACAAATTGCATCCAATTCAAACCATATGACATAAGTTTGAAGTCATTTTGATGCATAAAACATCAAGGACTGATGGTGCTAATAGTTTTTCTTATTTGAATACTTACTTGTCAAACAATAGAAAATATTGAACTTCTGCTGAATAACAAAATATTACATCTATTTAATTCATAGTTTTTTATTTGAGGTAATTTATAATTTTAGCATATTAATTGATCACATATGCAAATTAATATCTGCAAGTCAGATCATATGCATCTGATCTACTACATGGCAGTCCATGAGAGAGATACAAGTCTAGAGCCTGTAAACTAATAAAATATCCATGGAGAAGTATAAATATTGCATACAAGAAATATAATGGCTCAAACTTTAAAACTAACTACTATACCTGCAGGTGGCTTGCAACATTTTCCCTAGTAAGTCCAGGAACATTCATCAGCTCCAGGATTTTTTTTGGAACAGCCTCTGCATGATATAAGACAAAATAAATAAGAATACAGAAAAGTTAAGAAGATTAAATAGCTACATGACAAAGGAAACTTTCTTAGAATCTAGACTCAACTCCATAGCATGGTGGAGAGGCAACATATACAGAACCTTACCCCAGCAAAGAAGGTTGTTTTGGTGTTTCAAACTTATGATAGACAGGTCATGATAGAGCAACCTTATTATTGCACGGAGGATAAGATGAAACACCTTCTTAGTACATAATTAATTTCAAATGATGGATAGGTAATCACTAACTAAAACTGGATTGAACCGTAGGAAAAAAAAAAAAGAAACAATTGGTACAAAGAAAAAATCGACTTACTGTCGACCCCCAATTGGTTCACCGCAGCCACGAACTGTTGATGTAAATCAACAGACCAAACCACCCTCGGTTTCTTCAATGTCGAAGGATCGTCGCGCTCATCGACCTCCTCCTCCTCCTCCTTCCCGTCTTTCCTTCTCTTCACATTCTTCCAATTCCCCTCATTCGCCGAAGAAGCATTATCCCCCTCTTCCAGAGCTCTTTTCTGTTTATCATTCTCCTCTGCGCTTCCCGAGTGCTCCAACTCCTTCAACTCGTTCCTCTTCTTCCTCACCACATGCTGCCATATATTCTTCAGCGCCTCAATCCTCACCGGCTTTATTAGGTAATCACAGGCACCGTGAGTCACTCCCTTCATCACAACATCCTTCCCGTCGTCAGCCGACATCACTGGACATCGACGAAAACAGCAAAACGGATCAAAAACACTCCTTTGACTCCACGCCTAGGCTAATCCACAAGGCTACTTACTGATAACCGGGAGGTCCATCTCCAACCCGATGTGCTCGAGCAGCTTGAAACCATCCATGTCCGGCATGTACACATCGCTCAGAACCAGATCGAACTCTCCCTTCCTCTCCCGCAGCATCGCCAGCGCCGCCGCCGCCCGCGAGCAAATTGTCACTGCAACCAATCATTTTGAATTATAAATAGAGCGTTAACCATCGCAGCATCCAAAGTACTGAATCAGATAATTAGATTGATGTCGAAGATTGAGTAGAGATAGTAACTATACCGTCGTAGAGGCATTTGCGGAGCATTTTGTCGAGGATTTTCAGACAGGTGGGGTCGTCGTCGACGACCAGCACCCGGAGGCCGGCCGGGAACTCACGCAGAGGCCCAGCCCCATCCCTCGGCCTCCCCGAGCTCGCCGTGGATGCGGCTGCTCTGCTGGGATCCATTGTTCCGGATCCAGCATCCGAGAAATCGAGATTCCAGAGGATATCCGTGAGAGAAATACTGCGAAGAAGACTTTCGGGGTGGATCTGAGATCCAAGAAGAGGAAGGGGAGAGGGAGAGAGAGAGAGAGAGAGAGAGAAAGAAAGGGAGAGCGCGAGAGAATAGGGGCGATTTTTGGACTGATTACTCTGCTCGGTTGGACTCGTTCTGTTTGATTGCTTTCTTTCTCTCTCTTTCTGAGCTTTCTATTTTTCAACACTCTATTCTATACTTCAACCTCTCGCCCCGATAAGAGGGGAGAGCCAGCTCACTTCCCTCAACGAGCCAACCGTATTCGCCCCCTCTCTCGCTCTCTCTCTCTCTCTCTCTCCACTTTGTGAAACGAAACGCCGTTACTTAACATTGATGCCTTATTTCTAAATTCTACGCCGTCGTCTGAATAGAAAATATTCTATTCTTTCTAAGTTTACGCGCCGAGACGATATTCTTGTGGCGAATTTAGCAAGTCAGCAGATCTGGGAATCTAGCTAGGGGGTGTTGGTAGATGCGGCCCCCCTTACTTGATAAATCTTAATTTTGTTATAAGTGAATAAATGTGTGAAAGAAATTAGCTGGAATGATATATTTAAATATTCTAATATTTTATTATTTATCTTTATTATATATTTTTTAAAAGATCTATAAAAAAATATATGAATGCATGTGAAAATTATGATACCACAAAGTTTTCGCATCCACATTTGGCGGCTACTGCAGTTTTTTATTTTTTTTAAAAAAAAATGCAAGTTTGAACATTTGAATTTTAGAGAGTTGGCTAATGAAAACTTTACATGATAGTTACGTTCATTGACGTCAATTTAGACAATGAATTGATTGCTCTGATAAACAATTTACTGCTTAATTTAGGCTCCAAATTTTTGGTCTAACAAATTTTATATAAATATATATATAATCTTTCTCAAATATTTCTTCATGATCGCGACTCTTTTTTCTATTAATATTTTTTAATTCTTTTTTTAATCTACCTTTTATGACTCGTTTATTGACATCAATTTAGACAATGAATTGATAAACTATTGATACTATAATAAGTAATTTGCTACTTAATTTAGGCGTCAATTTTTTGGTGTGAAAAATTTTGTAGAAAAATTAATCAACTTTCCCACATATTAGGTAATATATATATATATATATTTCTCAAATATCTCTTTATGATCGTGATTCTTTCTTCTATTAATACTTCTCTCAATTATTTCTTTTATCTACCTTTTATTCTCAACATATTTTAGGAAGAAAAAATAAGAAGGATAACATTTGTAAAAGATTTTAAGATTAAAATACAAATATTTTCTTATGATATAATTTATGCTTTATAAACGAATATAATACTATTATTTAATTAGTAAATAATAACTATAAAAATTATTAATCTATAATTTGGTATATATTTTTATTTAAAATTTATATATTAAAAGTATGACTGAAAATATAATTTTATAGGAGAAAATTGAGCTTCAATCATAGAAAGATAGTGTATAATTAGTATGTAAAGTAGGTCTAATATTAGAATATAATGAGAAGATGAATAAATTTTAATAATTTATCAAAAAAATTATAATATAGAAAAAAATATGAATAAAAGATATCAAAGTCACTTTTTAGTGTACAAAGAATATGACTAAATTATTTTACCATCCAAGTGTTGTATGAGTAAGACTTACTTGAAAAAATATATATTTTTGAATAACTTTAATATCTTTTGAAGAACGAGGTCTTAATTATAAGTTGTTTATTGATTAATTATATCTTGATATAAAAAAATTAGAATGTCTCATTTTCTTTAGTACTTTTTGAGATAATATTGACAAGCATTTGGTTAAAGTTATTTACATAAAATAATTTGCTAATAAATGTCATTATAGTATATTTGAAAGCATAGAAGGAATGATGATGCGGCCAAAATCAGTAATTTCCTTCTTCTTAATTTGGCATAAATTAGTCGATGAGGTGGTCATCACAAACATCCATTTGGTATAAAATAAACTACCATACATTCTAACAAATCAATATGAAACAAGCAGAATGATTGCAATGGTATTGGATTGGGTCGAGCCAGCTAAGTCCAATTTCCAACTCTCCTTTCCACGTCATTTTAACGTAGCCTTATAGGGTAGTCTTTCTCTTTTATGGGTACTAGTTTTCAAAATTTGAGTGTTTCATGTACTTGTTTTCCTTTTAGAAAATAAGGCTATAGCAGGAACGAGAATCAATTACGAAGACCTACTAATTGATATTTTTATGGTCAATGGCAGCAATCGCATGCTCGCTTTAGCTTAAAATAACTAATTTAACTTCTAAAACGTGGTAAAAGTTAAAAAGTAAAAAAATAAAATAAAATAAAATAAGAAAAAGTTATTCCCGTGACCGCCCCGTTGTCAACGGAACCGACCATATCGGGGACCAAATATCCTCTCTTCTTTTTACGCCCCCCCCCCCTTTCTCACCGCGGCGTACCCTAATCCTGATGCAAGCGTGCGGCTTTTAGGTCGGACACGTGGCGCGCCTCCAAGGGCCTCCTCCCGAGACCAAAGATTCGCCGCGGTGTATCATACCGGGGGGGGGGGGTGTATATTCTCTCCCTCTCGTCCCGCCTCGCTCTCCGTGGGCTCAGTAGAAAGCGCTCGCGCTTTACACGTGGCAAGATCGGACGCGTTGTACGCCTTTTGATGGCCGCGTGGAATGCAGAACTAAGGGTTTCCGTTAACGGGCAGTTAGGCAGTCGACCAGTGATATTTTCACTCAGCATATTGCTCACCCGGACCCAAAGGGTGGGACGGAAATAGATTTGTCCTTTTTTTTTTTTTTTTTTTATAATAAGGAATTGTTGGGGGTGTATATTTTGATTTAAAAGAGGGGGGGTGGTGCATTTATGGTGTTTGTTATATGTTGTTACTTTTTACTGGTGCGGTGCAGGGGTGCTTTTAAGGGAATCGAATATGTGCGACTGCGCGCATTGATTCACGCGTGTACTGATAATAAGTAAAAAAACTGGGAGTACGAACTGACAACGCTATCCATGTGGAAACTGACATCCGGTTGCGTGGACCATCTGTTGGGCTGCGGGTGAAACCGGGTTGGCTGCGAGGAGCTGATCTAATCTAGGATTTGTACAACCATGAGACCCATCCAATGCGGGGGTCCAGAGGGAGAAAATAAGGAGACATGAAGAACGAGGGTGCCAAGGTTTAGAGATGGAGGAGTCGAGGATTATTTACAGAGAAAAAGAGGACGGCTTTTCAAGAAAGCTAATATATATATATTATCTTACGTTTAATTGTTATTGTTACTGGCAAGCAAAATAAACACTATCATGTTACGAATGAAAAGCTCACTAAATATTTATGCTTGAAAAGTTATTATGCACTCCCATCTATGAAAACAAACTTTTATAATACACTATATAGATATGGGTTATCTTGAGCAAAAGCATGTATACTTCTAAAGGATATAGATGAAAAATTGATTACCGACTAAATATACTTTTGGTCTTTAAATCCTCAAACTTATTGTATTCCTTATGTTTTTATAAGAATATTGCATTTTTAATATTCAATCAGGATGATATTTTAGCTATTCTGTTAATTTTAATTGATTTCACTAATTAGAACTATAAACAAGTCGAGTCAGATCATGCTTGACCCCTATCCAATCTAAATTTATATTTGCATTGTGATTTTAGATCCGGACCCAAGCTATTTACTGACCAAATCATGCCTTTGAAAAAAAATTTGAGAGCTAACAAGTTATCCAGACCATTTTAGGGCCATGAATGGTCCGAATCCAACACAACATGTTGAATTTTGAGATGGGATTACATTAGATCATATTTGCATTTGAGTTTAACTACTATTTTCTAGCTAAAATCTACTACTAAATAATTAAATCTAGATCAATTAAAAAATTTAAATAAGATTATAAAAAGCTGCTATAAACTTAAATTTTTATTCAAAAACTTTTTATTCTATCCAAGTAAATGATTTTTCTTAAGTTTATAAATTATGATATTTAAAATATTTATTGATATATTTAAAGATAAATAAAAATCTATCAAAATAAATAATAAAATATAAATATTTTAATATAATTAAATAAAATAGATGGAAAGATATCTAGTTGTTAAGACGAAAAAGATAATTAATTTAAATGAAAGTCTATTCAATAAATTGATAAAGATAATTGGAATGAAAGAAAATAAGATTTATAAAATTAATATTTATGGGTTGCATCGAATCGGATTTGGGTCAAGTTAGGTCACGTTGGATCAGGTCAAAAAAATACAAAATTCGGATCCAACTCGAAATTTAAATTAGATTCCAACCCAACTCAACCCATAGGTCGAGTCTAATCAAATTAGGATCAGATTAGATCACAGGTTAATCCAATCCCATTCATAGCCTTATATCTAATGGAATGTTAAAAATGCAATATTCTTCAAACATGGGAACCAATTGTAATAACTGAAAGTTTGAGGACTAAAATGGATTTTGAGTGAAAGTTTCAGAAGCAAAAGTACATCTTTTGCCTTGATTATTCTATGTATTTATTGAGGCTTTCTAAACCTCTTAGATTATGTTTGCTTCGTGAACAAAAAAAATTTATAAAGGTCATGCTTATGAAAATAATTTATCCTAATTTCTACTTAATTCCACTTTTCAATAACAAAAAAAAATGAAATAATTTTTAGTTTGTAAAAAAAGGTAAACAATAGGTATAAAAAGTATTATATATAAGGAATAACTTATACCAACTCCCTCGTAAAATAGCTATACCTATCATTAGCATGTTCGACTAATATAATGATTTCATAGTCATACTTTCTTTTCAAATAATATTTGCCTTACATGTGGGTTATTCAAGTCTTCCTTCATGCTTCATTGGACATTTCTAATTCAAAATTAAAATTCTTATTTAATAGAGGTTCTTTTAATCCCACTTTGAGAAATAATTGATCTGCCACAAATGATCTCATGCTATACATGCATATAGCTAGCCCATGGGGCTCCAAAAAAATATATATATGAATCCTATAATTCATTATATCATGTTATAATATTTTTATATTTATAAATATAACATATAAATGTTAATATCCAATTGAGTATTGAAATCTATATTGATGTGGATATAAAGCAAATGGAAGTTCTAACTTATAATATTTTACAATTGTATGAGTAATGTGTTGGACCTAAGGGCTCAATAATATATATTTTCATAATAATAAAAACATTGATTGAAGGGCTAATAGTATGCTTGAGTTTATAATAACAGATAAGTATGAGGACAGATCCGAGTCAAGATTTGAGCAAAATTTCATCCAACAAGTAATTGATTTAAAAGAAACTCAAGTAATATATAAAAAGCCTAAGTCAAAGAAAAATAATGAGAGATTAAATATCAATTGACTTAAGAATGTTCAAAAAGAAGATCAATGACTCTTAGAATTAATGTATCATAAATATCTATTGATTGATGTATCATGCATCATAAGTATTTATTGATTGATGTATCATGCATCATAAGTATTTATTGATTGATGTATCATAAGCATTTGATGTTGGATTTTGAGAGTGCTTTTATTAATATTTCAAAAAAAAATAGAGTAAATAATTTATAATTGCTTGGCATATAATGTTATAAACATCTACAATTTTAAATTTTGATAAGAGAAGAAAATATAAAAAATTATCAAATTAAACCATAAAAGCCACACAAATATATATTATAGCCTACCATACGTAATGTTTATATTAAAAAACAAATATAACATGACTAGTTGCATGACAATGGAGGACATTTTTTAAAAAAAAAAAAAATTAAGAGATTACATGAAATTTTTTTCGAAAAAGGGATTGCATCAAATTTTCACATTGGTTATGCTCATATCCTATGGAAATCAAAACATGCCATATTTTCGTTTCTTCATACCAAATATTATGCAATAGTTCTCATGTCCTTTCAGTTAGTGCTACAAGAAGCATGCGAATATTTTTATAAATAACGTATTTGAACACCTTGGGATCCTTCCAAGCGCCCTACGAGAGAGAGAGTGAGAGAGAGAAAGAGAGAGAGAGAGAGAGAGAGAGAACTAAAATCCACGCTTCCAATATTCAAAATAGTAATAGAGATGGTAAGAATAATAAATTAAAACAAAGGACAGATAAAGGAGCCGAGTCACATCCGAAAGAACTCGTAATTTCGTATGTTGAGTAATTAATTCAGCACTGCTCTTCGTTGGAAGCATGACGAGACTCAACAGGGCAGACCCACTTCATTGCCCTGACGGGGCTGATGATCCAAGTGCGGCCGAGGTCCGCATGTGAGCTTGTCGCCTCGTGCCCACGCGGTGCTCGCCGAAATGTCGCCCCGAGAGCGCGCTGACTAGCGGGGCCAGCGGGCGCCCCCACAAGTGGGCTTCGGAGCCTATGGGGCCGCTCCACGCGACCACGCAGGCTGGCACGTCCTGCTCCTCATTGACTGAATGGATGAGAAGGTTAGGTGACAATTAGGTTTGAGCTGGATGATGAAATGAAGGCCCCATGTTCTCTCCAGTTCCATCACTTGATTAGTTAGGGCTCTTGAGCTAGTCTGGACCGTGGTCAGGACAAGCACTGCTTACCTAGAAATTGGCCAACATTTTTGAAAAGTGAGAGATATCAGTTATATGGGTGGGTGATCCAAGACCGAGATGGATTAAGATTTTAGTTCATCAAGTCAAGGAATTCTAGAAAGGGTCAAGATTTGAAACTGAGACGTCCAAGTCTTAGCAAATATTGTGAAACTGAATTAATGATCACTCTTAGACACCAATTTTAAAATTTATTAATTGAATTTTACATTCAAAAAATTTAAAAAAGATAATCAAAAAATAATATATTGTATTAGTTGATATCTTAGAATATACTATT
The DNA here is from genome assembly GCA_017589505.3 of Metroxylon sagu. NCBI lineage: Eukaryota > Viridiplantae > Streptophyta > Magnoliopsida > Arecales > Arecaceae > Metroxylon > Metroxylon sagu. The sequence goes on from JACVBY030000663.1 coordinate 3,281,704, forward strand.
TTATATCAATAGGGACCAAGATCTTATTTGACATGAATATCTTGAGATTTATCCAAATGATAGATTTATGCAATTTGGTTGGACTCATACTTCGGAGTTCTAGATATATTTATATTTTTTTAAAAAGAAGAGGGTTACCATTATCCTATGCTGACCTAATGCCATAAAGTTGAGCTATGAGGTTGCTTATCTTTTTTTTTTATTTATTTTTTATGAAATAATTTTTGTGATAAATAGAACAAAATTTTCTTTTAAAGAGATTGATTTTTTATTTTTTTATATTATCGGTATTAGCAAATATGTAAGTAATCAAAATTCCTTTATAAATTCATTCATTGTGAATCATACATAGGGCGGTTTCAGATTTGGATAATCGACACACAAAAAACAAAATGCCACACTCCAAATAGTTCCAAATACAATTGAGGTATAATCTTTTTTAAAATAACACTTTTAAAAAAATAATTTTAGTTAAATTGATATCTAATTTAGTGTTCTTTAATTTTTCATAATTAGATTTAAAAAATTGGCTTGTCAAAATAGCCCCCGTGTTACTCAAGTTGTGCCGTTCACTGGCCATTCTCTAGGTCTTTAGAACATTAAATTTGAGATCATCATGCTTAGATTTCAGTTGATAGTTTATTTCACACAAAGGGAGCTTCCGAATTCTAGCATTAAAGTTCCATTTAATAGCTATTTAAGACTGAGTTCATCCCCCTTTTTTTTTTTTTCTTTTTAAGCAGAGGTGGAAGATTATAGCATGAATGATTCGTTTCTAGTTGTATATATTTGAAACAATTTTTTATTAAAAAACATATCACTAGGATGCCTCTCAGAGTTTTGCAAAGAACTCTATTTCAAATCCTAAAGGATTTAGATTATTGGAAACCTAACTATTATTCTAAATAACTAGTTATAATAGATACATACATGATTGCTAAAGTTTTTAGATTTGAATTATTTATTAATTTTTTTAAAAAAAGTTAATTTACAATTTTGTAAATTCTATAAATTATCTCTATTATTTTTTTTTCTTTTTTTTCTGTTAATTCTTGGAGTCAAGCAGAAACCTTCATTTATAGAAGTATAACACGTTTTAAATCTTTCAAGAAAAAAATCTTATTAGAGTTATTACTATTCTCAAATTTTAATAATATTAGAATTTTTTTTTAAAGTGTCTAGTATATCTTAAACCTTTTTTAAAAGAAATTTATCCGAGTAAAGTTATTTTTGTAAATTAAATTATTTTTATATAATTTAAGAAGAAGATGACGGCAATGATGATGATGATGATAATTCATCTCCTAAAAGAAAAGCTTAAGCCTCATGACATGGATTTTACTCATGGCTCACATGGCAGCCATCGACCGGATGATGCAATTAAACTAAAGTTTCGTTGCCAGAACGCAAATAAGTCAAGTGACAGATGGTAAAGATGAGGACAAAACGAAGCCAAAGAAGCCCACACCCCGCAGCAACCAAACTTGTCCATTTTTTTCCAACACCTGGAGCACCCAAAATTTGTCCCATTAATGAGATTCCTCGCAGAAGCGAGCTGTTAGAAGCTGGAAGTGGGCTCGCTGTTCCCTGACTTCCGACCTCCCATATAACTTACAATAAAAAGGCCCCACCCTCCTATGGGCAGTGAGACACGGAACTAGTGATGTTAACACTTGGAACGAGCTTATTTTAATCGCTTCACATGACGTTATCTTTTAAGCGTACACGAAGCTTATCTTGTCATCGGCCCTCTGTCCATATCCTAGAAGTGACAAGCTTACATTGATTGAAGCCTACATTAATTACCTCATCACTAATCTGATTGGGGCTCGTCTCTTTGACCAATTCCAACTTAGGGTTCTATCACGCAAGGGTAGAAGGAGACTTCTAATGAAAGCAGGTGTTAGGTTTACTTGGGATGCCGTAGAACCTTGACAATTGCATCGATTAAACTTAAAATAAAGGAGCAATGCTGAATGCATGCACTTGCTGTGATTTGAAAGAAACCCTGCGAAGTAGGCTTAGGCATATGCCACAAACGTCAGCTTAAGATTAAAAATTCTTGGCATCTTCAGGTAAATTCTGGCCAAGCCCTACTTGCTAGGACAAAGACCCCACCAAGCTATGGCCCATGAAGCAGAGAAGTGATTTACCTCGCAGTACTAGTCATAATTAGCTGCATGAATTGCTACTTTACAAGGCCTGAGGCTTTACAATTCACAGTAAACCCTATGCGGTTCCCTTAAATTGCACACAAATAATTTTCTTGCTAGGTGGCAAGGGAGATTGGTGCAGCTTATAATTTTGTTATTGAACACAGTAGGTCAGTTGATTGTAAAGTTGTTGTGAATCTGATGAACTTTTCATTTGTGCTCTTCTTAGATGCTGTCACCATATCCTACAATTGAATCCAAGACCCCTGAGCATTAATCAGTTTCACATATTGCTAGGTGTTAAATGCCAACGGTTTAGGTCTAAACCCAACCTCATCCTATTTTCAGGTAGTCTTCATCCGATCAAGGATCGCAAAAGATTTCTGCATGTCGTCCCTACGTACAAGCCACTCTAAACTTCTCGACGTCATTCCAATTTCATAGTTGTCTGCAAAGAGGCAAACTCCAATTCGCTAATTTACTCCATGACTCATCAAAGAAATCTCAGTAAGGGCCTATTTTGGGTACTCCTGTCCTACAGGAATGTCTTGTAGGATGTCCCCCAACCCATAAGTAGGCCGAGCCCGATTGCGTTGCGTCTCAATCACCAACTGCAGCGGTGTTGAGCCCATAACCGAAGTCAACTGGGTTCGGTGAAAGTCACTCAGGCCTAGGATTTATAGAGTTTCAGCATTCGGGACCGTGCCTGAAGGTAACCTAATCAAAATTTTAAGATTCCCGAATAGCAGGCTGCAAAATTTCTCATAATATGGAGCGATAACTCCGCATGATCGCGTATTGCAACTAAATATATGTTAATGATTGAACTAATTGTGGTCGTATTCGCACAAGTTTGCCACAGAAAAATTATACTTCATTCTAGAGTACGCTTGTGATGTTGTCATTACGGTTGAGAGAGAAGCAAATACATACTCTTAAATATTGATGACCAACGTTATATCTTGAACCTCCTTCAGATGAAAGAAAGAGGTATCCTCCGCCTGGTGGTCTATCTACTACCATAGCATTTGTCATAGCATTTCTAATCATAGGAATGTTCTTTATTATTTAAACATGATCTTCTATAGGTCTTTTTCCTTTTGTTTTCTGTAATTTTCCAAGAGAAAAACTACAAAGCTAATAGTTACAGCACTTTATTAATAGAGTGAGGAAACCAGTGACTGATATTTGGCCCTCACAAAAAAAATATCTAAGCATAAGTCTCATATTTTCTTTGCCAGCTGATTTTTCAACACCTACAACCAACCAACCCCACCCACCCCCACCCCCTATCAATGAAGTTCAGGCTTTGAGAGGCACAAGCCCCAACAGCACAAACCACGCACCCAACGTTCTTTTCTTTCTTTTTGTTGGGAACCAAAATTCTGCATTCTTTTTCTTTGTTTTTTTTTTTGCCCAACAAAATTCTACATTCTTTTACTTTTTTTTTTTTTTGTTTGTCGAGCTAAGAAATGCTAGATATGATGCCAGGAATTCAAGATAATGGATTGGCACACCATCTCTACTATTATAATGTGAAATTCAAAACAAGCTAAGAAATAATAGAAATGAAGCCAGGACCAAGTAATGAATTGGCAATCATCTCTACCGTTATAATCTGAACGGCAAGATGTTTTGGACAGGCCTGGTAGGGTTTCTGGTCAATATCCATATGGAGTCAGGTCCAGGCTCATCTAGTCTGGGATATGTCCCGCCAAGATAAAGACCGGGTCAGATTCAGGCCACTGGCCGGGCACGTTGTACGTGCAAGATGCAACATAATGACCAAGTTCCGGAGGTGCATTGATGCAATGAAGCCAATGCAATGAAAAAGCCGAGTTATTAATATTTGATAGATCAAGATCCCGAGAATTTTCTTCTTTATTCACACTACCAGCCAAGCAGCAGGTCCCTCTTCAAAGCTTACCGTGCAAAGCATTTCACTAGATTATTTACCTCCAGCAATCCTTAAGATTGCAGCGAAGTAAGGGAAGCAACTGGAATGCGCAAATCAGCTGAAGATAGGTACTTATCATCGAAGAAGGACATGGGTAAATCAGAATCCTGAAACCTGATTAGCTTAGAATGGTTGATGAACTAGAATGATAAATAGTATGATATAAACTTGGACCCAGCTCTACAGGAGCCCTGTGCACTAGTGAAGTGGATTTGCAAAGTAGCTCCATGGAGCTCTGGTCATGGAATGTCAAATGACCTGTTTCCACCAAATATGAATCAGCAAGCTCAACATATCCGACCTTCAGGAGCCACCGCACAAATTGTTGTGACTGAATGGAAATGAAGCCATATAGAAGTTTAATTGAAAAGTATAAGCATCTATTTCATGCATGACATGGTAACTAATTTATTACACAAAGCAAATGTTTCTTTTTTTTATGCTGTTTAATAGAGGCAGCGTGACAGAATCAACTTCTTTAAATGAAATCTGAATGAAAAACACTAGTATCACTTCCATCTGTTTCCTGACACAATAAGCCATGACTGCATTGTCTTTCATTTCTAAGCCATTGTGTAGTCATTCCACCAAATACAAGAATTTCATACAAAATATATATACCGTGTTTGAATAAGACTCATGAAATGCCCAAAACAGGTCTTCAGAGGAACTCTAAACAACCTTTATGAATGACCAAGTAAATGTATTCCTCATTCCATCTCTAAATGAAATGAAACTTCTCTGCACAAATAGCCTACACACTGAAAGGAGCCCCCATGGCTCAAAGAACTACTGGGAACCAAAAAGATGAAGCTCAAGACAGCAACATTTCCACACAACTTACTACATTACTTCCTACCTAATCAATATTGCAGGCAAGACAATAAGATAGAGACAACCGTGAAAAAGATTTAAGTATGTTATGGTAAATACCTTTCATCATCTTGTCTGAGTTGGAGAACATAACAGACCAGATGCATCAGCCCCCACCACTGCTAGTTCACAGACAGCACAAATTTGCCCTTCAATGGCTGGAACAAACCGTGCCCCACAGTAAGGGCAGGACACATCCTTCTGCCCTCGGTAAATTGGAACAAAAGTAGTTCCACAAACAACAAATGGATTTCTAAAATCATAATTCAGCAGGCTTGCATCTTTCCTATCACCACATGCCTGCAGTACCTGTCTAGCTTTCTTCGCTTGAGCCTCGGCTGGGCTGTTCTCCAGAAGCAACCTTGAAAAGTGGGCTGCAGTGCTGTAGTTGCCTCCTTTGAAGCAGGTGGTCATAGCATTGACTAGCACTAGCCTCATATGAATTTTCTGAAGTTTGCAGTTGGCGAAGTAACCTGCCAACTCCTGCTGCCGAACCAAGTTATCCTTCATTTCTTTTCTTTTCACCTCCATCTTTAAGCCCAGCACATACTCTTTGGCTATTTCGATCAGCTCTTTGACTTCATCAACCTCTCTCCTAGAGTCCACAACAATAAGTGGGATAGTATGCAAGATGCTGAGAAAGAGCCGTAAAGCTTCTAAGAACTTCCCCTCTGTTGTGGCTCGATATGCTGTTTTAAGTTTCTCATCCAGCTGAGATAACTTATACACAAGTCCTGGAGGTCCCCTCACATTAGGGCTAGCAGACTCACTCCAACCCTTCTCAACAGCAATTGATATCACTGGAGCTGAATTAAAAGCAGTCAAGTACGTGTGACTGCCCATATGCAGATCCACAAACAATGGCTTCAAGGGAGCAAAGTTTTTGATGCCTAATTGTCGGCTAAGCAAGCGCATGGCGGTATCAAAATTTCCAGCTGCTGCATGCTCCCCAGCGAGAGATGATTTCTGAATCCAGATCTGGCTCACAGGCATGCCTGGAGTAGGGGCAACAAATAAGGAGGTGCGAGCATTAGCTGTAGAATTTGGAGCATCAACATCAGGCGGTAACTCCAAATCTTCAAGGTCCCATCCACCTTCTTCATCATTCTCGTCATTTGCCTCACCTTCCTCAACTTCCAAAACACCATTCTGCATCACACCCTCAGCATCAACAAGTTCCAATTCATCATCACCCCAATCAGCTCCAGTAGCTTCCTCTTCTTCCTCCTCACGTCCTGTCCTTCCTCCACTATCCAAACCACCTTCAAATATTCCTCTCATAACCCTCAACAATGGCCAATTACCACTGCTCACGAGAGGACTAGGTGGCATCAGAAGAGAATGGCCTTTACCTTCAGGTACAGAGGGAACATTATCTCCCAACTCAGCTGCAAGCCGATCTGCTACCTCTGTAAGACCATGAACAGAAGCCGTAACATATGCTAGAGGCAAATGACCTGCATTTTCCAAGATCTTAATACGTTCCTGTATATCACCTAGATACAAGGCATTGTGGAACTGACCCATCACATCATTCTTAATCTCGGCGATCCTCAGCATTTTGGAAAGTTTTTCCACATTTCCTGTTACAAGATACAGGAAAGATAGTCTTTCAAAATTCTTTGTCCTCTGGTACGCATATTCCACAATACTGGTATTTCCCTGCCGAAGGGCCTCAATGCCTAACCTGTACCAGTAGTCTTTCTCATCAATCTCCTTTGCAGAAGCAACAGCTATCTCGATGTTTCCACTCTCAAGAGCCAGATTGAACCTTGTCTTCTCATCTTTGACAAAATGAAGAGCAACTTCCGGAAACCCTTTCTGCTGCAAATAAGCAATCACAGCCTGTCCGCACAGCTTTGAACTCTTGATCGTGCCCATGACATGGTCATATCTTTTTCTTAGAAGGGCAAGCTTGAACATAAACTCTGTTGCATCAATTGGTATGACCCTGTTCTTCCCATCACGGTCCAAGCAATATATATTGCTTCCAGAAACCTTTGTTAAGTATATTGGAACATCAAGTGTTCTGATAATTCCACTGTCCCCATTTAGAAGGCAATACTTGATATGGTTCTGGGTTGTATATATGAATACACCATTCTCATCCCAGGCACCACTTTTCACACGGATAGTCTCATGTAGCGTGCACCGGTGCGCAAGTTTCTTGCTAGCAATAACAATCACATGCTTGCCAAGCAATGCAACAGTCTCCATGTCACCTGACCAAATGACATACCTAACAGCAGGAGTCTGAAGTTCTCCAAGAATAATCCTCTGTTGGAGATCAAATACAACCACCCTATCCTCAGCCCTGCACAATACATTGCCTGTCCCAGCGTAATAGATAGCATCAGTGACTATAGGAAGAAGAGTTTTCTTCACAATCTCATTCTTAAGATTTTTGACCAATGCTTGATTCCTACTCCTGTCAAGGACTGCAAACCTATTGCGAGCAACAAAAACCGCTGATCCCCCACTTCCCTTTTTTGCTTCGATAAAATCACCTTTTCCAACAATATAATTTGGAATAATATAGAGTTCATAAGACCCACCATCAGCATCAGAACAGATTAATACCGCATTTTCTGTGGGACTAAAGGACAGTGTTCTAGGTCCCTGATTCAAGATAACAGAACCAGGTCTTCTTACAGGACACACTTGATTTTCCTTCTGTGATGAAAACTCATAGATCCGCAGAAAGCGGTCTTTGACGTAGTAAAGAGTGTCTCCACTCACAGAAAAAGCAGGGCGTTCCCTCTCCAATTTGAATACAATCATACCACTGTCATGACCTGCTGCAAGAAGGTTCGTCTCTGGATGTGCAGCGAGAATCCAGAAACGATCATGCTCACGCCGAAATGTCTGAAGAGCAGTACGCTTTGTAGCATCCCAAATGCGAATAGTTTTGTCCTCGGAGTTGGACACAATGATGTCTTGTCTTGCATGGAACATAACACAAGATACATTACTTATGTGACCTCTCAATGTGTCCACTTCCCAAGCCTTTGTATCTACAGAGCAAAAGAATAGATCAGGTTATATCCCTTATATGTGTTATTTCTTTGTAAGTTTCAACAACCAAAGTTCTTCATAGTAGTTGTTTATTTAAATTAAAAGTGTAGAAGATAATGGTTGTTAAGATGGGAAGAAGGATAAAACAGCTAAATATGACAGCTATGATTTGCATGGTAAGTTCTAGTTATATGATATCTCAAGAAATTTTTGATCCTCTTAACCCTAAATAACAGAATGGGTAATAGCATAAGTTACCCTTCTAGAGCAACGCAAAATAACAAATTATATATATTTTTGGTACATCCAAACACTTATACCAGTTTAGAATTGAATTTTCATTTCTATCAAAAAAAGGTCGGTAGTCTTACTTTAACTCTACTCATTTTATATATGCATTACCAAAGTCAGATTTTTGACACAACAAAGGTAGAAAGAAGGTCATAGAGGATTTTAGAGTTACCATTCATCCGCCACAACTTCACTTGCCGATCATCAGCCCCAGAAACAATAAGAGGAAGGTTAGGATGGAATGATGCCCAATTGACTCCACGATCATGACCTTCCAACACATACTTTACTATGACATCAACTCCCCCAAACAAATCTGTGTTCATCTGGCTCAGATGCAAGATGTCATCGGCTGGAGCCACTGTCTTCTTCCTCAATGCTCCAATATCCCAAACTCGGATGGTCTGATCCAAGGAAGCTGATACAACCAAGTCCTCCTTTGGATGGAAGGAGGCACACATGACATAGTGGTTGTGCCCAGTTAGCACTGAGATGCAAGTCCTTGACTGCCAGTTCCAAATCCTAATGGTCTGGTCATCACTGGCACTGACGATCCAAGGATACTCATCATGGAATTCAACAGTACGGATGTAATCAAGGTGTCCAAGAAGGGTAAACAAACACCGGTGTGTCTTATAATTCCAGACCTTAATCTTGTAGTCATCACCTGAAAATTATAACTTTAAAAATTAAATTGGACTGAAATAACAAGGATCAAAGCTGGGATACCATTATTAATGAAATATGACAAATCAATCCAGTCAGATCTAGTGCACAATCAGAAAATATTTCATAAAGAATGAGAGATACCGACCACATGCACCCATGAATGGAATTAACCATAAACTAGCCAATTAAACTAGTCAAGTTAAATACTGAATAAAATAATTGTCGAGAACAAGATTTTTTTTAAAAAAAATTAATAGTAATTGTCTTAAGGCTATGTAATCTGAAGCCATTTTTTTATGCACAGGGGCATAATCTGATCAAACACTGACCAAAAGTTTCAAATGAGGCAACTATTGCCAATTGTTATGATATTTCCTAAGGGATGCATGGGGATTTAAAGCCAATGTTTTAAGAAAACAAAATCTAAAAGACATGCTCCAATAAAGAAGAAAAAAAGGGACAGATCTGAAATGCCAATCTTTTTTCAGGCAGAATAACAAAATTCTATCGAAGAGGGTCTACAGTTTCATATACAAAAAACAGTACAATTAAAACGAGAAACAATGCGTTGTCAATTGCTGTTGTATTTCCTAAGAGACGAACAGAGATCTACAAACAATCTGCTAGGAAAACGAAAATTGGAAGAGATGATAAGGAGATTGGAAGAGGGAATGAAGATAAAACCTCCGGAGACGAAGAGGGGTTGGGACTTGTGGAAGTGGACACCGCGAACGGGACCGTCGTGCTCGTCGAAGCGGTCTAGAAGGGAGCCCACCCGATAGTCCCATAGCTGGATCACGCCGCTGTGGAGGCTCGCAAGGATCCACGGCCGCTTGCTGTGCAAGCTCAGCCCCTTCACCCGATTGCTCTTGGTCTCGAACTTGGTCAGCATCTCTCCTCCCTTGCCCTCCGACGGATCTCTCTCAAAACCCTAGGGCAGCCCAGCGCTAGGGTTAGGGTTAGGGTTAGGGTTAGGGTTAGGGTTAGGGTTCAGATCTGGGAGGGATAAATCACGAAGGGATTGGTGGAGAAGAATTTCGATCTCGGAATCTCAGATCTGGGGAGAGAGCGGGAGGAAGAGAGAGATGGGATCGATCAAGACGAAGGGATCGCGGCCGACGACGAGGAGATCGCCATGGGCAATGCCGGGAGAAAGGAGAGAAGAAATCGAACGAGATCTGTGTTACAGTAATGCGATGACTTTCCCTTCGCTCGGATGAGATCTCCAACTCGAGTTCAGAGGTTTTTAAGTTGGCTTCCTTTCGGTGGTGTGAGCCTAACCACAACGGAAAGAGGATGGAACGGAGAAGATTAGTACTTCACGTTTTATTTGTCATGTTTTTTAATTATGAGAAGTATTTTGGTCCTTGCCATAGCAAAGTTCCTAAGTTGGGTTTATTCTATTAAAAAAACTATAGGTGAATTAAATTCGTTATTAATACAGAAAAGGCCGATATTAAGTTACATTAATTTTTTTATTAAACTATTCAGATCCCAGGTAAACTATTGTGCGTGACTAGGAAAAAGCAACATGTTAGAATAATTTAAGAATCAATATTGATTTAATTCTATTTATAAATAAGGTTAATTTTGAATCCAAAATATTGAAACCGTTCCTCGTTAGATTGATTCTTAATTTTAAGTTTTAATTGTTAGCTCTGGCTGCCAACCAATATTCTTTGAGCAAAATTTAATTTTTTAAAGCAGAATTTAATAAGGAGTATCTTTTTATTATCTACTTCATAAGTGGTCTATTATTTCCATTAAGAAAATTTTAATATCAAATTAGTTAATAAAAACTATATATATCTCTTTTTTATTAAATATAATTAAAAAAATATTAGATATCATATATGTATCAAGGGAAAAAAAAAAAATCTGCTTAAAACCAATTTAGAACCAAACAGAATCAATCTGATTAGGTAAGTTTTGCTTTGGTTTCAAAATATGATGGCATTAATTTTAGATCCAAAATTCTAAATTTAATTTTGGTTAGATTGATTCTAAATCCTGACTTTCTATCACCCCTAATGTAAATTATTATTTTTAAATTATTTATATTAAAAATTATATGATTTAAAAACTCATAATTTATAAATAATTTTTTTAAAAAATATAAATTATATTTTTTAAAATTGTTAATAATTTAATTTTAATTATATGGTGTATAAATTAAGGGGCTCTTCAAGGGCCCTAAATTACATAATTTTTTATACATAAACAATATAGAGATATAAGGTTACATCCGATAGCTTTTGGGCTGTGAAAATGAAACCTTCATTGCTCTACCGAGAATCACACAGTACATAACTTGAACTTGATAAAAAAATAGTTTCAAAAAATAAAATTATAGCTGATGCATGATGACTTGAGAATAAAGTAATATTTATTCACCTGCAAGTTGAGGCTGATAGGAAATAGACACTGCTCAACTCTCAAGTCATTCATTCACCAAATAAATAATTTCTTTAAATAACATGAAGTTTTAAATTTGAAAATATATATTATTTTATTTAAATAAATATTGAAAATATATAATAACAGCCATTTTAGCTGTCATAAAGCCACCATTAGAATAGAATAGCAATTATATTATAATTCATTTTAAGTTACAATAAGTATATAAATTCTCGTGCTACTGTTTAAGACTTATAATGATCAAGCTAACCAACCTGCTTGATTCATTGCTCTGGTGCCCAATATATATTATTCAGTTTAAAATATATTAATCAGTTTACAATATACTTCTTAAAAAATCCATTGATTTAGAGGTCCAATCTGTTCTAACAATCATTCAAATCAATATCTAAAATGACTTATAGATGGAGATGTTAAATAAAATGAATGACCAGAGCTTGGTTCAAAAAATTTAAAGATAAATAAACCAAGCTTGATCCAGCAATCTAGGCCCAAAAATAATGCCAAGCTAAATAAAAAATTGATTTGGCTTGATCAAACAAAACTCAATTAATCTCAAAAATATATTATTCATATAATATATAATATAAGTTTAGATAGTAGCTGTCGGAGCTTAGAAATAATGATCCATGATACTAGGATTATTTCAAGGTTAAATTTGTATTTAACTTTTGTGTCCCTTAATTCTTCATTTGATTTGAATTAAGCTTGAATTAAGCTTTTAATCAAGCTTGAACCGAGCTTAGTTTAAGCATTAATTGATTTTTAATTTGATCGATGATTTTTAGGTCAATTAATTAATCTTGTGTCTAGCTTGTTTCAAAATTAAGCTTTGATTTTAAAATTTGATCTCAAAATAAATTTCAAACTAAGCTTAATCAAATCTAAGTCTTTATTTGGATGGTACGAGATTTTAATACTAAGTATATGTTTGGATAGAAATAGAATCCAATTCTAATTTCACTTGGAATCAAAATCAAATGTTAGAGAATTTCAAATGCAAACCCTCCACCCACTATTACAAATTCATTCTAATCATTCCAAAAAAAAAAAAAAGCTCTTGTACATGTAATCCAATGCCTCCCTACTCTTCTTAATGCATCTTGTTCCCAAAAACTCTAGCCACACTGCAGGCAAAGGTGAGTTAGCAAATTATTTCCATTCATTTCTTACCAAATTCTAGCGAATTATCATCGGGTCTACTTTATATTTTTTATTTTTTTCTTTCTCTCATGATTGGTTTGATTTTATAAGCCTCTTTAATATTTAATACATTTTTGGCATACTCATCTAAAATCTGACCTAGTCAAGCTTTTCTCCAATGAGGTAGGATCGATTTCTTCCTTACACATTTTTCTTTTTGCTTTTTTTTTGAACTTTTCTCTAATTTTCTTATCTCTAACACCAAACTTATAAATCCACCACTATTGAGCTTCCTTTCTTCTTAGTGATATAAAATGTGTTGTGCCTAATACGACATGACATTGTTCGTGGGCCATATTGACATGATCCATAGAATCTAGGCCCTTGGCTGCACATGACCTATAACCCATGGTCCGCGAGTCCATGCGAAGCTATGCTGGCCCGTGGGTTGACCCTTTTTTACTTTTTTTTGATTTTTTTAATGATAATTTAACCAAAATACCCCTAAAATATAAGTATTTATTGATGTTAGATAGGATATTTTGGTAACCCCCAGACAAAAAAAAAAAAAGTTATTATTGAGTCGTACTAACCCAACGTAACCTAAGGGTTCAGGCCATGCTAGAAAACTGTTCATTATGAGCCATGATGGACAGTCCATATTGTGCCAAGCTGTGCTGACCATAAGCGGTGTGACTCATTTTACACCGCTATTTTTTTTTTAGTGTATATAACTAAGGCTACAAATAGGTTGGGTCAAACCATGATTTAACCCGGTCCCAATCCGATTAGACGCAACCCAATCCATATTTAGGGAGCTATGGTTTGGGTCGAATTTAAAAATTAGACCCGATCTAAATTTCAGATTGGATTTGAGTCTTGTATTTTTGATCCAACCAGATCCGAACCTAATTTATCCTAATTCATAAACCTTAATTATTATATATGTCTTATTTTTCTCTACCCCAATTACCTTTATAAATTTATTAAATAAATTTTAATTTAAACTAATTCTTTTTTATCTTAACAACTAGATCTCCTCCCATATTTTTTATCTAATTATATCTAAATATTTGTATTTATTATTTATTTTGATGGATTCTTATTTATAATGTCTCTAGGAATATTAGTAAATATTTTAAATATTATAATTTATAAAATAAGAATAATTATTTATTTGCATAGAATTAAGAGTTTTTGAATAAAACTTTAAGTTCAAGTTGATTCTTTTTAATTTCATTTAAATTTTTTAATGGTTATATTTGATTATCAGTTACTAGATTTTAGCAATAAAAAAATCATTAGATGCTTGACTCGGTAATTGAACTGATCAAAATTAAATATTATACTAAATCATAAGACAATAATCATAAATAAAAATTTATTTTTATGTGATGAATAAACGTACCATGCATTCACTTTATAAACAACCAGTTGAAAGTATATCATGAAAACATATCTATTTCAAACCATGCATCAAAATATACCGTGAATAAAAGATGGAGAGAATATGTAAAAAGTAAGGAACTCATGAATACCGAAGGTCCATAGAAATTCTTGATAGTCTTTCTAGCTTATTATGCATGAGATTGAAAAAAAAGACGATGAAGCTATAAGTATGCTTAGGTCAACTTCGAAGACAAAAGCTGGTTCGCATTCATGCATGACATAAGTAAAAAAGGCATGGTGGATATAGATTAAGATCAATGACATCTATCTTTGGTAGTATGGTCAAATATGGAAGCTTTTTGTCTGGGAAATTTTATTTCAATAGCTAAATAATTCAAAAGCAAGAAAAATCCAAATGTATTTTTTTGTCTACTTAAAAATAGCATATTATTAATGTATCATGCATGATGAAACAATACTTAAAGAGGTTGTTTGGAGTGAACATTTCCATGCATATTCTCTAAAAAATTGATCGACATATAAGATTTCCACATTTGAAGAGCCACAGATTATTTTCAAAAATCTCATATACCCTCAATTTTAGGAATAAAAGATTAATAAATAAAAAGCGCATTAATCTTTGATTCATGAAAATAAAGAATTATCATGGGAATCTATCCTCTTTCACTCCAAATAACTCCAAATGGGAGTTCATGCCTGGAAGTATAATTTGTTAAACGGCTACTTCTAAGATAACAAGATATTAGATAAAATAATATGTGCAACGCCATGCACGGCTACTATGAAGATGGACCTGCTTTCCTTTTCTAGGATGCATAGAATATGTATCAAAAGGATCTTCAATTAGAAGTTCTTTTCGCATCATCCCTTATTTGAAGGCCTTGGCAATGAAGTAGACATAGAAGTTATTTCAACACACCTGAAAGGATTGATTATCTATGATTTCGTTGGCATGGTTCATAGAAGATCTTTGTCTTTTACCTTTAGCATCCACTCCATTTGGCAAGGTATAAGATATTCAGAAACTTCTCTGAACATCAGACGACGCATTGATGAATTGTTCACTCCAAACGTAAATATATGTTCTGTCAAAGATGGCTTGCTACTAAGTGGAAAAGAGAGGCTATTAGCACCAGTAAAGAAGGCTTGGTGGAAAATGAAAAATATTGGAGGCTTGCTAGAAGGTTGGATATGCTTTCAAAAACATGGAATTGTTCCAAAGAGAGAGCATGATGTCTTGAGGAAAGCCTTCTCTTGCAGCTCTATATCTTGGTATATGAGTAGTGGAATAGAAAACCGATGCTTAAAGAGCAAACTGAGACCTTTGAATTCAGTGGAACTCCCATTTATGCGTTGTTTCACCTTGCATGACACACTTAGAAAAAGCAAGAAAGAAGATTTTCTATAGAGCATCTAAACCATTCTCTATTACTTCCTAGAGATTAATAAAAATAGCAGTGAAAAGATCTGATCAGTAGCAAAACCCTATCTTCCAACCGAAACCTCAAAACTGAAATTAATAAAGGAAAAACACAAACCCCACCCCCCAAGTCTTTATTAAGATTGAAAAAAACCATAACCCTTTGTCTTCTCAAGCCATAAACCTTTACACCAAACCTAAATCTATGAGAAATAAAATGGCCCAGAAATCCAAACCGTAACTCCACAAAACAATCCCTAGATCAAGAGAATAAGGAAGAGAAAAGTCGAGAATGAATCAAAGGGGGTGAGGTCTTAAAAAAAATAAAAAAAACTTAAGACGTGCTTCCAAAATCCAATACAAACCTGGATCCCGAGAAGAAGCTACTCCTGCACTGAAAAAGAAACCTTGAGAGAGGGCAACACACCAAGGATTGGAAGTCTCACCAGATTTGGCTCAAACAATCGTTGACAGTGAGGAAACGATGCGTGGTGGAGAAGATGATGGCTGGCTTCGGAGAAGACTCTAATCACAGCTTGGACAACACAACTACCATCAAAAATGCGGCCATGCCTGATTCGTTAGAGAAAATGGGAGGAGGACAAGGAAGGGCATACACTCAAGGCTCTTGGGTTAGAGGAAAGCGAAGCCTCTCACAATGGAAGAACGGCATTCTTGAAAAGTATTTTAATTTCATCCTGCGAAAAAGCTCTTTCCCACCCAAATCGTGGATGAGGCTTCCTGTACAGCCATAGAAAGGGAAAGGCCAAAGTTAAAAATATTATTTAAATAAACTAAAGGTCTGACACTTTTCTAAAAAATATATTTTATATATATATATATATATATATATATAAAATGTATCAACCAAATATGCCCATAGAGTTTGCAATGTTTACTTTGGTATATTATATGACTCTACCAAGGGTAATACCATACAACTTGGTTTGATAGGCTACGTATGTCAAGAAATACATCGTGATGCAATTAAAGATCTCCATATCTTCTAATTTTTAGAAAAAAATTTTTTTAAAGAAACCTATGGAATGAAGGTCTATTGAAAAAAAAAAAGTATGATTACATCGTAAAATATATTTGAATAACTTTGTAAAAAAATTCTATAAGATTTATGTTAAGTTAAATGATAAGATGAAATATACTTTATAAGATGATCAAACTAACACATACCTCTTTAAAGAACAATAAAATATGCATTTAATTCATTAATATTCGATAAACTTAAATTTTAAAATTTATCTCCAGTTATATTAGAAAAAGGAATCTAATATGTATCAATTCGAAAGAAACTTCACCAGCATAAAAATATTTAAAGTTTTTAAGATAATTACTTTCAAGACATCCATTATGAAGTTAGCTTTGCAATGCATTTTAAATCACTCAAAATGAAGGTCGAATAAGAAAATTATGAGCTAATTAAGAAAGATATGTCAATACTAATGAAGTTTTTTAAAATTACAAAAATACCATTTTATGGTTCATGGTAGAGAGGATGATTTTTCTTTAATTATATTCAAATTTTTATTTTTTTTGTTTACAATTCATGTTACATGAATTAGAAGTCAATTAGAATTTAGAATATATTTTTGTATTTTTAATTATTTATCTCTTTCTTTAAAAAGTTTGTTTCTATAAAAATTAGGAAGTCTATTGACTTTAAAAGATTTCATCTATAAATAAGTTTTTAGTGTATCTTATTCAAATCAATCAAGTTCATAATATAATTTGAAGTTTCTCTTTTCTTAACTTAGAATAATTCATAACTTGCTATAGTGCAAGACTATGATCTAATAAGAAAAGATGATCCTCAAGCACTTCCTAGAGAAGTCAAAGATTCTTAATTGAAGATGCTCAAAGAGTTAACACGAGACCAATGGTTATTTTATTCGATAGTCTTGCCCAGGGGCGGATCGATATTCATTTGAGGATGGGCAGTTGCCTCTCTGGGATTTTAAGAAATTCTTTAGAGGTCCTCGCAGATAGTAAGATTTTATCATAAATCTTTATGGAAATTGCCTCATTTAAACAAAAATTTTGGGGGGGGCGATTGTAAAATTAAATGGCTGCCCCCTGACCAAAGGTTCTGATTCCACCACTGATTTTGCCTATATAAGATTTGGTATCAAAATCCAAAATCTTACTTGCATCAGATTTGGCATCAAAGATAAAGAACTTGCTTGTATTAGAGCTCAAAATCCTATCTGCGTCAATCCTAACAAATAACAACTACTTTTTATTAGTGCTATCAAGCTACCCAAATAGTGGTGCCATCCTCACAATCAAAAGTTTGGTTTTGTGCAGGAGCTATGGTCTAACATATTACACAAGCTCTTTGATTTCAAGTTTAGGATTGGATCTATAGTTCAGGTTTCAATTTAGGATTGATATTTGATAATCTCAATACATTCATACTTCATATATAATTTACCACATGTTAAAAAAAATATCAAATTGATATTTGAATTAGATAACTTAAATTTGATTGACTGAGAACAAAGCTAAATGGAGAAAAAGAATTCATATAGACGATCTCAATTAATTTGGGATTAAGGCTTTGTTATTGTTGTTATTGTATAATTTAAATTTGATTATAAATATCAATCTCAATCTTCATATATGATTTAGTGGCATTTCATTCTTGAGGATGCCTAGATTGTAAAATTATTAGAGGTTAGCACTAATGAGCATTGGCTTGGGTTTGAATCCTGCTCTCAGTTGATCCAGGTTTCCATCGACTATAGTTCTTTTTTTATATTGTTTCTATTAAATGTATTGGGTATGAATCAAATACATATTTGCTAGATACAAATTAATATTCAAAATAGTCTTGTGCAATCACACATTTATTTTTCAATCCATGCATGATCACATAGCCCATAGATATAGAGACTCGTGGGGTGTTTGGTTCATGTGATCAAGGGAAGATTCCATCCTAACATTATATTACTAAGAAACCAATTTTTGGATTTTAAATGCTTGGGTATATGATGCAGCTTAGATACAAAGAATAAGATGAGTTTTGACTTTTAAGAAAATTTTATTTTAAATCTTTTTAAGAGTTTTATTTTTGTCTTAGTCCAAGGAGATATATTTCATTCTCTTTTAAGAGTATTATTGTTGACCTCACATTGATTTTGATGATATAAAATAATTAAGTAAATTACTAATGAGTTTTGTGAAGAATCATGATGAAATACAGGCATACATGAATCACCAAGATGATCAAAGATGATTCCAAGCTTCTAAATGGTTTTATGGTTTAAGAGAAATTATTTTTTAAAGATCAAGATCCAAGAAGTTTTCAAGCTCAAATAAAGTGAAACTCAAGTGGTTGGCAAGTTATCAAATGAAGAAAGCTCGAGTCATGAGAGTTAAGGCACTTATCTTACCCAATGCAATGAGTTCTCTTGGCCTTGGAACAAGTTTTCAAGTTTTAGAGGCATTAGTTAACTCCCACGGCAACTACTAGCACTTAAAATGGAAGTTTGAAGCCTTTAGCCGACTACTTTGCATGCTATCAAGTTAAAATTGTGCCATAAGAGAGTTAACAGTGAGTTTTTCTAAGTTAGTCGACTAATTAGTCAACTATTGTGGCCCAACAGTGAAGGTTTTCAAGTTAGTCGACTACTATAGGCAGAACAGTGAAGGTTTTCAAGTTAGTCGACTAAGTAGTGGACTATTGTGGGTAGAACAGTGAAGAATCCAAAGTTAGTCGACTCTAGAGTCGACTACTCTGGCCAGGACAGACAGTTTTTCAAAAGTAGTCAATTATAGAGTCGACTAACTTTCTGGAAAGCCCAGTAATGGCTAGTTCTGACTTTCTAATGGTTACAAACGGCTAGTTTAATGTTTCAATCCTTCAATAAACTATAAATACTCATAAATGGGATGGATTAGCAAGAGATTGGGAGTATTTTTGAAGGATTACAAGTGGAAAAAAGAGAGAAAAATCAAATGAAAATCAAGAAAGAATTCAGCCTTTCTATTTTGAAAAGAAAGTGTGCTGTAAAGTTTGAAACTCCTTCAAAGCTCATTCATGCTTCTTCCAACTACTCAAGAGATTTCTTTAAGTGCTTATAACTTCAACATTTAAAGAGGATAAGCTCATTAAAGAGGGAGGTCTTTAAAAACTGTAAAGTATTTTTATTGTTAAATTTGCTTATTAAGGAGCTGAAAATTCTGAAACTCTTTTTTTTATAAGTTGTTTGAGTTTCAACTTGGTTGAAACTTGTATAGGGTGTGCCAAACCCATAATTGATGATTTGTAAGGCTCCCTTATGCCTAGAAATAAGAAATTAGCTGAGAAAGCTAAGAAAAGGCTTCCTTGTGCTTGGAAAACAAGAAGCTAGCTGGGTTAGCTAGGTTTGTAATCGTTTGAAGAACGATTAGTAGAAAAAATTTTCAAAAGATTCTTGGGGAGTGGATATAGGTGCAAGGATTGTCACCGAACCACTATAAATTGTTGTATTTGTGTGTTTGTCTTTTATTGTTGTTATTATTTGTTCTTACTATCAACACTCCACACTCACACAGATTTTATTGTTTTGTAAAATCGCACATACTTATAAAAAATTTTTGAAGAACCCAATTCACCCCCCTTCTTGGGTTGCTTAGCTGGGCAACAATTATTTTTGTCAATGTCAAATCAATCAATGATTCTAATTTCTTATTTTTAGAAATATTTTGGTCCTAGTGTGATTAAGAGTTTTGGGCTAGTTTTGCTCTATAAATAGGCCATCTAGTGAATCCTATTGAATGAATAAATGAGGAATAATGAATTGAGTTATGATATTTTTTTTTCTTGGCTTGGAGTAATTCTTTACTTGAGTAATGCGAAGCCATAAATTCACCAAAGTGGTCAAGGATACTAAATTAAAGACCCTCAAGGAGTTAATGCGAAACCAGTAGTTATCTCCTTTCGCTTGCTTGCATTGGATTTTGATATCAGAGCCGAATCTACCTGAATTAGTACATAGGATACTCATGTTTAGTTCATGCAGAAATTTGACTATAGAATATTGAGTATCCCACATTAATATTTTTATAAACTAGATTATCACTAATTTAGTTGAAAAATATGTTAAAATTTAAAAAATATCATTGTTTTGCAAATAAAAAAGAAACCAAAGCAAAGTAATATTACTAAATATAATAATTACATATTATATAAAATATATAATAATTAATTATATAGTAATTATATTATTATATAATTATATAAAATAACATTTTTGTATACTAGATTACCAGGAATTTAGTCAAAAAATATGTTAAAATTTGAAAAATATCTTTGTCTTGCAAATTGAAAAGAAGTCAAAGCAAAGCAACATTTCTAAATATAATAATTACATATTATATAAAATATATAATAATTAATTATATAGTAATTATATTATTATTATATAAAATGACATTTATGTAAACTAGATCATTAGGAATTTAGCCAAAAAAAATGTTAAAATTTGAAAAATATCCTTATTTTGTAAATTGAAAAAAAACTAAAGCAAAGCAATATTTCTATAATAATCACATATTATATAAAATATATAATAATTAATTATATTATTTTTATACAATATGATACAAATCATTATTAATAATATTATAAAATATATAATTAATACAAAGCAATATAATATATTATAAATATGCAATATAATTAGTATAATCATATATTATATAAAAATTATATTTTAAAATAAAAAAATGTTTTAAATATTATTATAACAAAAATATTTATAAATATAATATACATAATATTATTATAATAAAATAATTATTATAAATATTTTAATATATTTAAATAATATAAAATATATATTATATGCATAATATACACTATTTATTATATTACAAAATAAATATAATATAAAATAATAATATTATACTATAACAATAATAATAATTTAATAATATTATTAAATTATATTAATTATATGATAAATTTAATGTTATATTATATATTATATAACATAATATTAAGTTTCATTAATATATTGGTATAAAAATAATATAATAATTTTATAAATATAATTACATTGAAATCATTAATTATTATAAATAATTTAACATAACTATTTTTATTATTTATATTGATATATAATAAAAATTAATTAAAATTAATATAACATATTATATGATAAAAACTTATTATATATATATATATATTTATTTATTTATAATAATTTATATATATAATTAATATATAATTATATTGCATACAAGTTACTTAAGAAGTTTTTTTGGTATGTTACATTCTCAGTGAATGATAATCTCATATTAATACATTTTATGATAATATGACACTCACGAGCTTCTCAAATACCTCGATTAATTCAATCAAGCACGAAGATTCTTAAATATTTCCACATGATACCTCAAATCTTTCGAGATACGGCAAATGTCCTCAATAGTGGATCCCCACTGAAACAAATAAATATCACAAATCTATTTTTAAGACCGTGCATGCTAGCACAGCCCATAAATCGATGGATTTAAATCGGATCCTAAAGCATCAAGTAGAATAGTGACAGTCCTCGTGCCATGCGCTCCATCCACGTTGCATCCCCGCCATGCTGTCAACCCTATCAGGTCTGGACTCAACTCAGATCCGAATCCACGGCCACGCCGCGGGAAGGCCAATTAGAGCTTGATGCTCATAATTTAATTCGCCCACCGTGTTTTCGCGCAGTCGGCGTCGTTGCTTCACGGCTCTGGCGGGCAGGCTGGAAGACCCAGGCGCGTGATCCGAGAAAAGGGTGCTCTATTTCTTGCCCCACTCACCCCTCTTTTCTCCGGTCTCCACCCGTTTTGGCCATGTGGAATCGCTTCCCACTTCCCCTTGCAGTTTTACCCCTTCAAGGCTTCGGTAACCACCACACAACAAAAACTGCCCATTTTGATTGATACCTTTCTTCCACCACCCTCCAACTTCACAGCTATTGCTATCACCTCTCTCTCCCCCCCAGAAGTCCTCTTCAGGTTCTCCCGATCTCTATAAGCCTCAGTCCCATGTTTTGAATCTCCTTGCTTGTGCTCCTAGCCCTTCTCTTTTTATCAGTCTGATGTTTTATTCCTGCTTGTGCTTGTATGTTTGAAGCCAGTTACATGCGGATAGGTGAAGGAATTTGGGAAAGCAAATGATATTTCTCTTTGAGGAATATCGTCAAGCACGTAGTATGGATGGAATGGACATGCTTTTGCCAATGTTTTTGATTTTTTCTTTTCCCTTTTTTTTATTAAATTTCAAATTTTGATTGTGATCATGAATGATTTTAATGAGACCGAGGACTTAAACCTTTTTTTTTTTTTTGGCCGTATTTTGGGTCGACCAATGTTATGTATGCATTGAATATTATAAGGTCGTTCGTTGAAATTTTGTGGGTTAGTTGCTGTAGTGAGGAATTTGGTTTGGTAGACGCAGTATTGATCCATGGTATTTGTTACAGTTGATACCTTTGATCAGTTTTGATGATACCCAGGAGACAATTTCACTTGATGTGCTTAGATTTGTAATTTGAACACTTTAGAAATTGTTGATGAAACAAGTGCGATGCCTCTGCATTTTCTTATGGTGAGGGATTTCATCAAGCAGGAGGCTCTGTAGACCAAATGGGCGTGATTTTAGCTAGAGTTAATTATAATTGACCATGCTAACATTAATTTCAATTTACCTATAATAGAATTATACCAGTATTTAATTCCATAAGCATAATGTATGTTTTGAACACATTTAATTGAAGTGCTTTTGTTTAATATGTGTCAGATACCATAGCCCACAGTTATTGGTTCATTGGTTCATACACTTTGTTGTCCATGTTCTTCTGTTTACTTGCTCATTTTGACCTTACAAAAAGGGAAATGTTGTTGTGCTGCCACGCCAGAAAGAAATAAATGAGTAAACAGATAGTGTTGGATCTTTAGGGACTGACTTTTGATGTATGATTTTACTCAAAAATCAGAGCATGCACATTTCAATCTCTGTTTAAATTCTTTTTGGGAGAAACAATCGAGCTTGTCACTAAGGAGTCAAATAGAACACCCCTTCATGCATGTCAGTGATACCATCTCCCTTTACATTATCAATACTTCTCCCCTTGTATATCATCATATTCCCTAATGAACTGCCTCCTTTTGCTGTGGAAGTCATCTTAAAAGACTTGCTCTTTGTTGATCTACTTCTTAGATTGTATTCATATTTGTGTTCATTCCGTGAAGTGAGGAGGTTTTTGATTTTATATATTTTATATGTGGTTCTGACTTATGAATTTGTTAATATATTTTTGCCATGACATCATTGGATTGGTATGAACCCAATGATGCTTCTAAGTTAGCATGAAAAGTTTTCAGGTCTTCCAACGCTATAACATGCAGGAAATCCTCAGCCTCTATAGACAAACAGTATATGGCTTTCATTATTGTGAATTAGGATTTTGTTTATGCATAGTTAATATGTTTATGTTTGTGATAGAAAATCATGAAAACCATAGAAAGTTCCTAAATCCATGGATAAGTTTTAGGTTCTACTTCTATTTCCAGATTTTTGTATAGATAAATCTCAGTTCAGAAATTAACATTAATCTGTTTATGTCTGTATTTTCAGGATCAAAGCCTGTGACCTTGATGAAGAGTCTATAAACTTTGTAGTGATCTTGTGTCCTTTTAGTTTGTAAAAACCCAGAAGAGGGAAAGTTTCATATGATTCTCTGTGATACAAGATTGTTGATACTGAATGCACTGTCTTCACAGAATGCCCTTAGCTGCCATGTGGTCAGGAAACTTTCATCAAATAAGGAAGAGTCTTGGGAGCAATTGTTGCTTTAATTTGTTCAGGCTTCATACTGAATTTATTCCTGGAAAGGTGCTTGATGCTAGAAAATGCATTCCCCAATCTTTCACAACAAGATTAAAAGGGAGGAATGGGAAACTACAGAGCAGTAAATCATGCAACATCAGTCTGAAACTTCATGATGGAACAGTTGGATCATCAACAAATATTAATACAAACCAATCACAG
Organism: Metroxylon sagu; assembly: GCA_017589505.3. Classification (NCBI taxonomy): domain Eukaryota; kingdom Viridiplantae; phylum Streptophyta; class Magnoliopsida; order Arecales; family Arecaceae; genus Metroxylon; species Metroxylon sagu. The sequence continues at coordinate 3,306,087 of JACVBY030000663.1, forward strand.
CTTCATGAATTTAAAGCCATTCAGTGTTATGATCTCCAAGAAAAGATTGCTGACAACAAAGTCATCATTGACTGGCCTGCAACTATTCTAGTGTTTGATATTGAGACTACTGGATTCAGTCGTCGGAATGAAAGAATTATTGAGTTTGCACTTCGTGATCTCATAGGTGGCAAGAATAGTACATTCCAAACCCTTGTAAATCCTGAAAAAGATGTACCGAACACAGATGTTCATGGCATTAGCACTTACATGGTCAAAAGGCCTGATGTCCCAAGGTATTGTTCTTCTACATGCTGAGTTTTCTAGCTTTCTTTTCTTGTCCTTAATCTTCATGGTTTATCATGGAGGTTGCAGGCCTCATTGAATGGTTGCTTGTATTTGTAATTTGAGCTCCTAAATTGGATAATGAATAAATTTAAATATAAATAACTGGAGCTCTGTGAACTTGTTTAATACCATGATCCTACATACCATGATCCTACACCAAGGCTTTTAAAACTACACTTTATCAAATCATGTACTACTCTTTTATTGATGTTAAAATTCTAAAAATCTGGTTCTATTATCTCTGTGTGTGTGTGTGTGTGTGTGTGTGTGAGAGAGAGAGAGAGAGAGAGAGAGAGAGAGAGAGATGTCCTTTCCTCTGATTTAAGGTGTTTATGATGGTCTTATGGCCTACTTATGACATGTCAAGAAAAAAGAAGAATTGAGGATTGCTAGAAAAGTAACTCTAATTTACCCAACCATTGGGTTTACTGCATATAATCTGAGACAGTGATTCTTGCGGCTAGTCTTTTTGGATGAAATCATTGAATTGTTATAAATGTTATCAAAGCAGATCTGATCCATGGTTTATATGGAATAAGGACACTGCTGACAGGCTTATGATATTTGTAATTGGATTTGAAACCTTAGCTTGGTAAGGATGCCAAGGTTATATGAGAGCCCATGCTGGCATATGTTTAGTCCTATATCGGCTATATACTGGGTAGATCTTTGTCATTTATATAGGGCTAAGGAATCTAAATAATACCTTTCAGCTAGTCTTTTTGGATGAGGTCATTAGTTGTTATATCTTGTTTTTTAAGTTTTGTAATTTCTTTATATGTACATAATTTGGCTATTAAGTTATTTTCATGTCATGGTGGTATATTGAGCTTAGTTATAATTCCTAAATATTACCTTCATGATTTTACAATAGGTTCAAGGAACTGGTTCCCATCCTACTCCAATATGTCAGAAGCCGCCAGATGGCTGGCAAACCAGTTGTATGGGTTGCTCATAATGGACGCCGGTTTGATGTACCTTTCTTTATCAAGGAATTCCAACGCTGTTCTGAGGAAGTTCCTGCAGATTGGCTGTTTGTAGACACACTTCCTCTTGCACGCCAATTAGTTAAGCCAGATGGTAGGTAATTGTTTCTTGTATTTTTTTTAATGGTAAGCCTAATGTCAAACTACTGCTTGGTTGTCTTAGTTATTTTCAGTTACATTAATTCTGTTGGTTTTGATGGTAACCTTTCTAAAGCTACTGCTACCAGAGATCACGCACACACACACACAGACACACACACAAGAGGAGCACCAATGCAAATGCTACAATTATCAGGAACTTAAACTCCAAGCTGTTTGGCCAGATAAACATAATAGCCACACCTATCAAGCCTTATCTGGCTATTTATTTTTGGCTTAGCTGCAAATTTTATGGCTTTCTGAGAAGCCCATTTTTCTGAGTTCATGCTTAAATCTCCCTCAACCCGATGGAGATAACATGGTATCTGATTTATGTTGCTCTTATTTTAACTAGGTCTTTCCAGTTCTCCTCATAAGTAATCTTCTTTATGGTGCATAAGAGAGGTTTATCGGGTGTGCCTTAAGCACATGGAGATATCACTATATATTTGATTTTTGTAGTTGCTCTTATTTTACTAGTTCTCTCCAGTTCTCCTTATAATTTATCTTCTTTATACTTCATAAGAAAGAGATAACAACCACAACCTCTTTCTTCATTTAAATTTTCCCTTTACAAAAGTAATTTCAACTGGAAATATAGAAACTGATCAGGTCTGAGATCACTGTTTTAAGTTCTTTTGGGTACAAAGACCAGAAAGCCTGTTCTATACAATTTTGAGTGTTTAATTTTTGTGAAGTTTTGATCGAGTTTATCTTTCTTCCGTGTGAACACATTCTTGTACCACTATAGTTCTCAATCAATTCACCTCTTCTGGTCTTTTATAGTGCTAAGATTATTTTAAGATTATTTTTTAGTGCGTAGTTGCCTAAAAAAAGACAAGTTGGGAAAGCAGTAGGAAACAGAGGCCAGCACAGTAATCTACTTCAGTTTTTCAGATGTGATTTAGTTGGATTCAGGTGACGGTAGGTGAAATGAAACCAGAAACTGACAAAATTTCTGTCAATTCTTGACAAAATTAACTGACGGGAAATGTATTTGCTAGTAATAAAATGAATTACCTCGACGGTCAGTTCTTGTTTGGTCTCGTGTTAGTCAGAAATATGACTACTGGATGGTTCAGGCTCAGTCTGTTTGTCTTAAAGGTACATAATTTACCTAAATCTAAGCCTGATTCTGACATAGGACTACATAAATTTAGAGCTGAAAAGTCATGGTCTCACTCATGAGTTGAGACTTCCAGTGGAGCAACTGATATGTGGTAAAGCCTTGTGGTTATACATGACAATTAAACTGGTTGAGTTCGATTAATCTGCACAATTAGCATCTCTGACTTCCTCCAGGGTATTCTTCTGATATAAGTTATCAGAAAGTATTAAATCAAAGGTTTTAATGTGGAGAGAGTATTAAATCAAAGGTACATATCATCAGCTTAAGCAAGCTAAACTTTGCTATTTCTGTTTCTGTTGCAGGATCAAAGCTTTCTTCTTTGTCACTGAAGGCGTTACGTGAACACTACGACATCCCTTTAGTTGGGCCTGCACACAGAGCAATGCAGGATGTGACAACATTATGCTATGTACTCCAGAGAATTACTTTCGATCTGAAACTTACAGTTCCAGAGCTAATAGATAGAGCTTTCCGGGCTTCAGACATCATCAAGGTCCCTCCCTGACGAGGGGGTTGCAATTCTCTCTCTAACCTAAGATTGGGTGTAAAGCCAAAAATCTCATTCTTGTCCCTAGTGATCATTAAGCAATTGTTGCATCACAGTGTCCATTCTTTTCAGCATGGTCTTTAATTTGTATTGTACTGCTAATGTCTGAATAAAGCTATCTACCTATCTTATTGACTTAACATGATAATCGAGCCCTGAAAGGTTCATCATTTGAAGTGAATCGCCATTGCTTTCTTCCTATGAAACTTTCAAATAGAGTGTTCGAAACCCTTGTAATTGGGAATTTTATTGGGATGTTTATTGCTCACTGAGTTCTGACCTTAATAGGAACCTGGCCATGCATTGCTATCATCCGGATTTGTTTATGGAATTAACTAGTTCTTTGTTGCTATATTTTTTGTAACGCTCGGCTCTTTTGACCTCCAAAGCAGGATGAGTACTTGCATCGAAAAGGAAATGAAGACAGCTAGTTTGGAGATACATGCCTCAGAAATTCAAATTTTTGTATAACATGAAATTTAAAACGCGTACTTGCATTGAAAAGGAAATGAAGACAGTTAGTTTGGAGATATATGCCTCTAAAATTCAAATACAATTTTGTTGAAAAGGAAATGATCAAATTTTTGTATAAGAACACAAAAAAAAATTTAATTAAATATGCTTTCGTTGAGAGTCGAACTCAAGACCTCCCGCTTACTAAACGGGTGCTCTAACCAACTGAGCTACGAAAGCCACTCTGTTGCTTTTCGTAATAAATTATAGTTATTAATATTCTTCTAAGCCTTCATCGATAGAGATTCGCACGCAAAAATCCCAGCCTCTTTGAGGACATTTTCCGTTTCTAATTTTTATTTTTAATAAGAATTAGAAAATATTTTATTTTGATCTCTAAAAAATATGTTTGGTAAGTAAAAATAAAAATTATTTTATATTTTTTTATTTTCATTATAAATAATATCTTTCAAAAGAATAACTTAAAAAATTAAAGGAGATACATAATATTATAATATTATAATATTAGTATAATATTATAATATTATAATATTATAGTATAATATTATAATATTATATTACATAATAATATACATTATAATATATAATATATTATCATGGTAACTCTAAATATATTATAGAAAAATTACATATTACGATATAAGATTAATAATTTTATTAACAATATGATAGTATATATTTATTATCAAATATTATAATATTATATTATATTATAATAGTACAATCTTATAATAAACTATATTATATAATATATATTATTATAATGTATTACATATAAATAACACATTTGTTATATAAAATAAATAATATTATAATATTAATGATACTCTAGTAATATAATTTATATTAATATAATAAATATAAATAATATTATTTCTTTAATTATTTATTAATGTAATATCATTAATATTATATTATAATAATTAATGTTATATAATTATAATATATTAATATTTATACATATATATTAATAATATAATTATTATTTTTCTAAAAAGTTATTTTAGATTAAAAAGTTATTTTTAAAAATAAAAATAAAAATAAAAAACAGTACTATACTTGGAAACCAGGCGCACGGTAAAACCACAATTTGTTGGAATTTTCTGGGGCCATTTTGTGAGGCAACGAGATATATAGGATAACCGGTATAATTCGTGGCAGCAGAAATGGAGGCAGAGGTCACCCCACCAGCATCCCAGAACTCGGTGGCGGCGACACCCACCTCGTGCTGCTCCTTTGACGACGGCGACGGACCGACTCCGGAGTTGGTCGGTTGGATCTCCGGCAACCGGTTCCAGATGCCGAAATACTAGATCCTATGGGAGCTCCAGCAGATGGTCAACCGCTACGACAACCGCTTTTGCCGCCCTCTCCGACGTCGACCTCCTCCACCACGACAACCTCCAGCTCACCGCCGACCACCTCCATCTCACCTTCCTCCTAGAGGAACTGGAGGCCCTCCGCCGGCCGTGATTCTGCGTCTCCGGAGGTAGAGGGGAAGCAAGAGACCCTTGGGGGAAGCGTCGCGAAGGAGGATACTGGGGGGATCGGACGGCGCAAGCGGGAAGGGAAGGACACATGGCGGCCTGCCGAAGAGCATCTCGATTCGGTCATGGCGGTGAAGCAGCCACCGGCGGGCTGGGGCTGTGAGGCGAGAGGGGCCCACCGCCTCTGCTTCCCGCCGCCTCCGGCGCTCATGGTTAGCAGCGGACGTTGGATCTCGCCACGTGTCGTAATCGGCCGTTCTCTTACTTCCTGACCATCGGATTTGTTTTCTCCGAGCATCGTGACATCTGGAGGATCGTGGACGTTGGCGAAAAATCTTTTAAGCTAAAATCATGGAAATAGAATTAAAGTTAAATGCAGAGAATATAGAGGTCCATATGTGAAAGATATATTGAATCAAATTAACAAAATGTTTTAAGATATAAATACAACTATAGGGAAGCAAAAGTTGCCTAATTCTTAATTCTTATTTGCACGTAAACATGAAGGGGTGAAAGACAAAACTGAAGAAGAATCGCATGATATGACTTTTTTAAACAAAAATACACTTATTGGTGGTGCTATTGGACTGAAGCCAAATTAAATGCAAGCAGAAAAACATGTATTTATATTGACATGCTACGTAATGTGCCTTTAGAGCCCATTCTTCTTCCTTCTCCCAAGGATGAGGAGAATGGCTTAGGTTATGAGCTGCCTCAATTGTCTCATCTAAAAGTACTATATTAATAGACAGCCCAACGTATAATAAGATTAAAACAAACCCGCCTCCTTTGAAAGCTTTTATGATGGGTGGCATTTTTTTTAAAAAAAATACATAAATAAAAGCCGATAGGCTCTTCTATTCTATTGGTAAGTACACTTGCACCATAATACCCAACCCCTTATACTAGCTCATTTTAAATTAAGATTCAATTCAATTGAATTAACAAAAAAAATTAAAAATAAAATAGTTAGAATTTTTAGTTGTATCTATATTTATAATGCATACTATTGAATTAGCTTTCTAATACATCTTGAATCATCCAAATTAAAGTTTAATTAAGTAAGTTAGAAGCAATTTTATGAATATACATAAGTAACAAACTTTCAAGAAATTACCAAAATGCCATTAATGGTGATAAGGATGATTTTTAGTATTTTTTATCTAAATTTTTATATTTAAAAAATCTAAGTTAGAAATTAGTTTTGAGTTAAGAATTTATTTTTAAATATTTATTAGATATTTATATTTTTAGTTTTTTTAAAGAAATCAGTATTTTATAAGAATTAGAAAGTTTATTGATTTTAGGAGATTACTATCCTATAAAATATAGGAAATCTCTTAGCTTGAGAAAATCTCTCTATAAATAGGGTTAGTTAAGATCCTTTGGTATTAAATTAATAGTCAAGAAAGTGAAAGTTAAAGGATTGAGAAGGTTAATAGGGCTTTTGAGCCTCAAAATTGAGGATTGGTTCTCATCAATTTTATTTGAAATATATAAGTAATCTAATAAATTAGAATATTTTCTAAATTATTTATAATTGTTAGAAGGATGTCATAGTTTTATGAATTAATTGCATGAAAATCTAGATTAAATAAATTGCTAAATTATGTATATGTATATATATATATATAATTTTTTTTAATTAAAGTGTTCGAATTATTTTGAATTATTAACTTTTAAAAATTATTTTGAAATGTTGTATATATTTAGAAAGAAATGGAATTAAAAAATTGATTTCTTATATATCATTTTATTGAAAATTTGGATCAAGTAAATAGGTTATGATCTATCACACATATATCATTATTACTTATTATTGTAAAATTTTATCATAAAGAATATGATTTGTGATCTTGATATGGAATTATATAATCATATACAAATGATTAAAAATATTTATAAATAAATCTATTGACTATGAAAATGACTAAAATTATTGATGAGTAAACTATTGTGTGTAGAAACTCTAGTTTACAAGAGACACATACGGGGAATCCAACACTCATCCACAGGATTATATCAAGTGTATTGGTTCTATCATAATGATTATATGTGATTGTAATTTAACGACTATAGTATTATTATCATGGATATTAATATATAAATACAAAATTTATTATTTTGAAAGTCTCTATTACTGTTTAGAATATCATGTATTATTGAAATTATTTATAAAAATATTATAAAAGCATTATTGTATTAGAAATATATTTTAAATTATATCATTATGCTTACTTGATTTATCTAATTTATATTTAGGATATTTGCTAAGCATTGCTCTTAAAAATATTATTTTTTTCAGAGATCAAGGTAAAGGATGGGATTTGGATAGAAATTGGTCTTAAATATTTAACTGAGTTGCTATTTATATATTAAATTATTATAATTTAGATTCAAGAAACATTTGATGTTTTGATTTTAGCCTCAATGATGATTTTTTAATAATTGATAGTGTATTTGAATTTGATTGGTTTGATTCAATAAATAATTAATTTATTGATATTGATTGATTAGTTGTTCATACTTTTTGCATACTGTAGGACTTATTTTTACATATGCAAGGTAGATTGCAATATATTCCGAATCCATCTTTGGATCCAAGGCATGACATGCACTCTAAATGCCGATTACATCAATTAGTCATCATGATTTATGAAAAGATTGACATTTAGGTAACCTATGTCAACAATGACAATAAGAAAAATACCACTCTCTAATGACTTTTTTTTTTCAATATTTGGATACAATGTTTGGATAGTATTATTTTTTCTTTGAAAAAGAAGTTAGGAAAGGGTTAATCCTAACAACTCCACTCTTATCTAGCCCCCAATTCATGGCCTATTCAGTTTAACTTGATTTACAATCGATCTTTAAAAAAGTTTATATTTGCTATAAGTAGAGTCAAATCATAAATAAATTCATTCATTTAGATTCATTTGTTAGATAGAATAGATTTGAATTTAGATTTCAGCAAAAAAAACATTGGATTTAGATATAAATTTTTGACTCATGAGGCTGCACGAGGGCTGCTTGCTTTGCCCTGTTTACTTATTTTTATCTAGAAAATATTTTACCGCACGACTTCGCTTACCGATATGATATCTTATATCGTACCAATCTCAGACCGCCAGGTAGTACTGCCCTGGGAGAACTAGTAATGTTTTGATAAACCAAGCTTGCGATCAGATAATTGACATGTACCGCAAGGAACTTTGATAGGCGAGCTACCATCCGACACGTACGCCTCCCTGGCGCTTGAAAAGTAGCCTGCAGTTCGCCAGCTTTCCTCGCGGCTTCCACGACGCTCAGCTTTTCTGCCTCTTGTCCCAGGCACGTGCGAAAATTCAATTCCTCAGCCCCGTGTAACGTACACGTACACCCCTAGAAAGGGACAAACAAAAAGGACCAATCCCACGCTGGGAAACCGACCGTTAGATTGGCACCGTCGTGACCGCTGAACCTCCCAGCCGCCCGCAGGACAATCAATGTGACGAGCACCGATGGGACTAGCAATCGACATGCCAGCAGAGGAGGATGATTGTTGTCGGAGATCAGACGGGTGATTCCCAGTTACTTTTAAGGCTCTGGCTCCAAGTTTCAAGGCCGATCGTCTCATCAACTCCGGCCACGTGATTTCCACGATAAAGAAACGAAAAAAAAAAAAAAACAGCATCCCTTTCGTTCGGATGCCCGGAAATCGAGCAATCAAAAGATCAGCCACCGCACATTCGAGTGGGCCCATTCCTCTTCAACACAATGCACGACATCCATCTCGAGGCCAAGGCCATTTCCGTTATTCCGACGGAAAGCCGCGTCCGGTTCGTAGCCCGCGTGAGTGCTCGCCAGCGGGGTCGGTCGGTAAGACCGTTAGAGAGCCTTCGGAGAAAGGGCTGCCTGACCTCCCCCGTTGCTTATTTTTTATGAATTATTATGTCTGATAACTATTTCTAGGGTCGGCAGTCACCGGGCGGGCTCTTGGATTAGGGCTTTGGGGGGAGGAATCGCATCATCGAATCGAAGCTTTGGTAGGGAAAAAAAGAGTCATCCATGGAGGCCGATTCTTGGAGCCGATTCTCATCCGCCGCCTTGAAGCGCCACCAGTCCGCCCACCAATCGCGATACGGTGAGGGCTCGAGATCCTGATTCCGTTTTGGGAGTTATGTGAGGGGTTCTGATTCTTGTCGTGGTTTTGCGCCTCTGGAAGTGGGTTTTGATGGAGCATTTTGGTCACCAGATCTGTACCTCGGGTTCGAGGAGATTGGTGGCAGTGATGGCGACTCCCGCGTGGAGCTCCCCTGCCCGTTTTGCTCCGTGGGCTTTGCTGCCACATCGATGATGAGCAACCCGTGGAAGCCAAGAATGGGGTACTACTTCCTATCCAGTCCTTTGAATTTGTTTTTCAGTGGTCTTGAATTATCCGATCATATAGAGGATGAGCTTTGTGTTTTTTTCATCTATAATTGTTGAATAAAAAAGCGTTTTTGGGATGGGGATGGTCGTTTTTTACGGAAATTTATTAGGTTTTTAAGTGTTTCTATTTTCTAATGGTAGATTTTACCTTTTCTATGGTTTTCCTATATGCTTACTTGGTTAAAGTCGGACTTTCTAAGTGTTCTCTTCACTTTCTGTTTAGTGAAGCTTATTACCGGGGAAATGCATGATATTTATGCTCTTATCCGCTGTTGATGTTGCTTGCTTATGGGAATTCCGCTGTACTTTAATCTGAGATTAGATCTTTAAGTGTTTATCGTTCCATAATCTAAATTTTGTATTCTCAGATTTTTATTCTTTTCTTGTCTCGTTGCATAACTTGGGCTTGCTGTTCCTTTGGTGCAGAGCTGCCACCAACTCAGTTAGTAAAAGTACTGTGGGAATTTTATGATATTCACTTGTTTTTATGTTTTTGCTCCATGTCACATCGTTTTCTTAGGTGAGTTTTGGTTGCCATTTAGGAAATATGGATATTCTCTTTAAATAGAATTTTTAAAGATGGCATTGTTCCTGAAATTAGATTTTCATAAATTTAATTTGCTGGTGCTGTAAACAATCTCTACAAAAATTGTGATTTTTAATTATCATTTTCCCTTAATGATCCTTTCATTCCCATTTTTAAATTCCTATGTATTTTATGTGAAGTTGGCGCAAACAACTAGACACGACCAATTGCCTTGTAATTACATCATTTTAGAATAAGAATTGAAATTGCTGGGAATGTTTGAAATGTGTGGATCAAGATATTCCCTCTTGGATCATATTGAGTGCCATTTTATGGTGATAGATCTTCTGTAATAAGCTTCGCTTCTAGATTTTCCATGTTATTGGTCAAAGTGATGTGCTTAAATACTCCTCCACGGAGCTTTGTAAGTGGGCTTAGGCATTAAACTGCTGAGGAAGCTGTGCTTTCATACTACAGGGTTTTGAGATTCTTAGTGTTTTTACCATGCGACAAAATCTTGTCAATTACAAATGTCAACCTACTTGCAAATTCATCTTTTTTTTTAGGGGGTGCAATCATATATATAAGCCTTCTAATTTTTTTTTTTTAAAAAATTGGGAGCTAACTAAATAAATTTGTTCAGCTGGCCAAAAGTCAACTTAAAACAATTAAAAATAATAAGCATATGACAGTACAAAGTGAATAAAAGAAGGGTGCAGTTTAGATCCACTGCGCAGGGGTCAACGGGGGCATAATGCCATTTAGCGGATCTTGATATTTGAACACAACAAATGGTCACCTTTGGACATATGCCCACCAACAGCCTTATTGGCATCAGCTGCCAATATGAAGAAACATTGTTTCCCTCAAATTGTACTTAAAGAAAGAAACTGGTAGACACAGATATGGTACTTGAATACAATGACAGAACTTCATCGTTGTCACAAACAAAACAAGAAACTTAAATTGAGAAATAGATCACAATAATGACTGAAAAGGTGAATATGTACGGGACAAGTTCACAAGAAGGAAGGCATGCTTGGACGGATATGAAGAAATGAGTGGATGTTCTTCAACACAAACTAATGCCACCTGTTAACTCTATAAAATGGCTTCTAAGTTCTATTGGCTTTTCACTGCATGGGTCTGTCGGGAGTTTGATATTCCATGGATTTATTGGGTCTTACTTTATTTTAGATGAATAAGAGGAAGAGCTAAAAGATAACTGGATCAAAGCTCTCCAGGTCAAAACTCCAAAATTTGGCATGTTATCAATTTATTACGAAAGGGATGATCTTGGTGCTAAAGTGATATTGCAACAGGATCCTAAAAGCATAGGTTGTGATATCTATGGAAATTATCAATAATTAAAGATCATGTTTGGAAATCAAAATCATTTAGACTGGAAGGCCTTGCAAAGGGTTGGATCACATGGGATATGTACGTATGTACGTACATACATTGTGTTTAACACTTCAGGATTCTTGAGACACCACTTCAGAATTCATTTTACCATTACCTAGCATACAGTATCACAATTGTGTGATTCATATCATGTAATCTTCATGTTGAAAAATGACTATTAATGCTTAGAGTTCGGATAAATTGTTCAGTTGCAGGTATGTCCCGTTTGTGCAGCTAGGGTTGGTTTGGACTTGGTTGGGCACATGACAACACAACATGGAAGTTTCTTCAAGATATCCTTTTGTCTTTATCAATGACTGTCATCTTTCTTGAAGTTTAAGCTAATAATATTCTGCCTAAGAAGATGAATTCTTAGGGAAGTTTAGTATTTCTTTATATATTTATAAAATGATCGTGCTTGGTGTTTAAATAATTTAGTGATCGAATTCCTTAATAGAAACTCACATGCAATATAGGAGGAGATTCCGCAGAGGTTCGTCTGGGTCCCATTCAATGCTATCTTTGTTGAGAAAGGATCTAAGAGAAGGCAATCTACAATCTCTTCTTGGAGGATTCTCTTATATTGCTGCTCCTTCCACAGCAGCACCTGATCCCTTTCTGTCATCACTGATTTACACTCTACCTGTGGCTGAATCATCAAGAGATGTACAACCTGAGTCATTGGATGAAGGAAGCCTGGTTAACAAGAGTTCTGATGAAAAAGCTACAGAGAGGTATGAAAGGATGCATTGGATTGTTAATTTAATGTATATGTCATAAGAGTCTGGCGTCTGCATGATGATTGAAACAGGTTATATTCATGTTAATTCAATGTTCCCATCTTTCCTATGTCATAAGAATCAGATGTCTGAACTTCTTGCAACTTCATCAATGGTTACTTTCCAGAGGCGTTAAAAACTTAAAAATACTGCAGACTTTGTACCGATGATAATTGTCATTCTGGATAAGCTGATGATGCATGATGTTTTGTACTAACTATATTTTCTATGAGGACAAGAATGCATATTAATCACCAGAATTATTGATTTCATAACTCAAACTTTCAATTAGGTGGAGTATGAGATCTAGAAATGCATATAAACTTGTGAAAAATTATGCCATAATTTCTGGTGTTGTATTTTGTGTTGAGTCTTAATGTGGCATTAAGTAATCTCTATCTCTGCTATATGAATTCCATGCAAATCTTTTATATTATGGAAGGAAAAATTGTAAATGTATCATGCTATTCTTTGACTTAGATTACAATGTATATTCAATTAAGGTGCATTGCTTTGCTCAGCCACATACTAATGGCCTAAACATTCAGATGCATCATTTAACCTCTTAATTATGTTGAACATCATTTTATTACTTCTGATTCAATTTAAATGCGAGTTAGTAGCAAATGCTGGAATGATAATTAAAATGTCAAAATTAAGGTAATGCAGAAGTTCATGGGCAGTGGGATTGGATTCTTGGGATGGTTACTTTGGGAGCTTGTGATGTGGGTTATCGCTATCAGTCCTAAAGCTTGTAATATTGATAGTGTGATTTATGATTTCCCCTCAGTGGATATCATTGAAGCTTTGGGGTGAGCTGGGCTCAAACTATCAAACAGAATTTAGTTCTATCATCTATGAGATGAACATATGTTTCAGTCAACTGCCATCACTCTAACATCATATTTGAGAATTTTTGGTTGTAGATATAAAGGTTATTCTTGGAGTTCTAGAGGCTTAAGATAAGGTGATCAATAATTTTTTAAGTTACTACTGATTATGAATTTATAGCTGGTTGATGTTAAATGTGGAATTACCTGGTTGGCTTAGGGTAACTTACACCGATAGTTATTGTTATTTTCTCTTATTTATCTTTGAGCCTTAGCATTTGGAATGATGTACTTAGAATCCTATGATCTTAATTTGAGCTTGTGGTGCATAATTCAACTTTTACTTCTCCTTTAGATTTTTCATGGGTCCGTGACTTCTAACGGACTTCTCAATTTTATTTAGTCATGTTATTAATTCTCATGGTTATTTTATTGTATCAGGAGGACTGTTAATTGTTATTAGCTGCCTCAAGAGTTCTATTGGTTGTTCTAATTATTTGTGCAAAACATAGTCTAAAGTTTGCTCTTTGGCATCTATATTTGTGTTATATGTGTGTAAGGTCAGGAGCAGATTAGTAATTTGCCGGTTGATATATTGCACTAAAGTTGATTTGGGACATTTATTTCAATTTCTATATTAGCCTTTTGGACATGTTTTGCATATGTATAGGCTTACTCTTAAACCTCTTTCAAGAATCTCATTTAACAATTCATGTCAGTCATTTCCAAGCTTTTTTTTATTGATGATTTAAAAAGGAAAAAATTTGAGATCCAAAACTTTAGCTTCAGTTGATGTTAATTACCTCCAGCAATGTTTAAAATATCAATCAAGTGTGCCTGGGTTTGCTGGGCTAGAACTGGTACCTGGGCAATCCTTGGTACTATTTCTTAGGTTAACCAGTCTGGACCGACACGAACCTCTATGAACCGGCCAGTGCCAGCCCCCAAGCTACCCACTTGGTGCCAAGCTTAAAGGTGTTTTTGCACCCTTTTGTCCTCTTTCTTGACTGGCCAGTACCCTGTTCTGTAACTGTATGCATGTACGGCCAGTATGCAGTACAGGATGTATTGAATCTTGGCCTCAACTTGTTATTTGAATCATCTGCAGAAATTCCGGATCATGCATTTTAATCACCTCCTTTGCAAGTTCAAAAAATCGAGTGAGGCATGATCTCTACTTGAGTTGTTTCAGTCACCAGCATAAGAGGAAGACCTTGCAAGTTAGTAATCCTAAGAAATAAGGAGAATTGCGATTTTGGATTTGTATAGTCAGGAGCCTATGTATATACTTCCATATAATTTGAAAGACATGAAAATGTAATGGTAAAAGGGCGCTTATCCACAACAGGTTTACTTGGAAGTTGATCGAAAATGCCATTATGGGTGACTTTGGACCATCCGTTGAATTGTGCTAGAGGATTGTTAATGTAACAGGGGAAACTTGCTATCAAAATTCATTTTGAAGTCATGGGAATTGAATGAAATTTCACTGGCATTTAAGTAGTATATGAGGAAACCTTTGTAAGAAGTGATTAGATGTCTCAAATGTTAAGAAAGGGAAGGACGGACCCCAGTCAAATGGATGGGGAATCAGTGTTGACAGAAGGATTCAACATGTTGGTTGTGCTTGATATGGCCCTTAATAGGAACAATTGCTGAAGAAGTCATAAAACCAAATCCTCATAATTGGGGTAAAGCTTATTGTTTTTTAGATGATAACTTACTACGAGTTTCATGAAGGTGGCATCTAGGTTGGATGAACTTCCTACCAATAGCTGATTTCTTGTTGGAGTCTCTAAATTAAGAATCTTCCTTTATCTGGTTTTGGTTGGTCTTTGTGTTAATTATGGTTTCTATCTTGGTTCCAGGCATTCATAGTTTCATTTGTACTTATATTTTTGTGGGATAATATTGTCTTCTTAATAAGCTATTTATTATGTAAATCAAGTCAAAGTACACTAAAGGTCAATGCTGGAGGAAGCACAGCAAACAGCTTTTAGAGACCAAAGAACAATACAAATGAATAGGAAAGTAATTTAAGTAAAGCATGTGACCCCCCAAAAAAAGCACCACTATCGATAATGAGAGTACCACTTTACATGGATGGGATTGAATGGAACTGGATCTTTCATGCAACTTGAGGAAATCAAAGTGTAGAAGAAAATGAAAAGTTAATCCTTAGGGATAGCTAATAATTTTTTCATCAAAAAAGGATACAAATAATTTAAGAAAGTTTAAACTTGGGTTCAGAGCTTTTTATGGTAGATTTAAAATTACCTTCCTTGACCTTAATGGAGATGCTTGTTTTGCTACATGATATTTGCTCCAAACAGAACAAACCCATGTGCTTCTAAGATCAGGTTAAAAGGGTGATGGCAAGTGACAAGTTATCCTGAACTTTCCAAGTTAGGAATTGATTATGGTGCCAAAATGCAACAAGTTACACTTTCAACTGCCTACAATCTGTGGCTCCCTACCAAAATATGCTAGCCAATCTTCCACTTTGATGGGATCTCTGTGCACATGCTCCACCTTATTATCCTCAAATTGCAGATGCAAATGGTTGATGTCTTCTATAACTGGGTTAAATTCTGCATGAGATACTCTGTCCCTCTTACGGTGGTGTAAGTTTGGAAATAAGTTTTTCATCCATTAAGGTTTTGATGAGTTAACCAGCAGTTCAACTTCAACCACTCAAGGCATATCAGTAAGATATCGAGTCTTCATCAATAGCTAAACTAAAGATCTCTACTTCAGGATCATCTGCATATATCAAATGAGGTATAGTGGAATGGTTGATCGGCATTTAAATCTACATAATATAGTTCTGAAATTGGATGGGTGTCAATAATATTAATACACGTGTCCATTTTTATTTGGCAAATAAGAATACAGATTCGGGTACTAATTGGTTGCTAAAATTTGTATCGATATTTGTTCTAATGGATGTGGATATAATGGGATATTGACAACACAGATACAAATGCAGACATAGTCAGATAGTTGAACTTAATGGATTAAATGTTATTTCACTTCACATTTTATTAACTCATAACAACTATGTGAGCTTCCTAACTTCTATTATTATTCTAAAACAAAAATGGTCTTATGAAAGACCAGAAAAATGTAGCTGCATACAGTTAATAACCTTTGCCTTTTGGTGGATCCTAAAGGATGCAATACACTAAATCATAGATGTATCTTCATGGGAAAAAGAAGTTTAAACTAAAGACATGTTGATGCTGTGACTTATTTCCTTTTGGAGTTTATGAGAACTATTTGAGGAGACTAAAGAAGGGTGCAAACAATTAGCATATGTGTGTGTGTGTGAGAGAGAGAGAGAGAGAGAGAGAGAGAGAGATGACAAATAGGATAGGACATACAAATCAGATGTCCATGTATCCATATTTGTACCCATTTTCTTTGACAGATTCAAGTGTGGATATGGATATCAGTTGGATGTAAAATTTGTGACCATATCTGGATAAATTTGGATATGGAAATGGATCCGGATGGATATTATCTGATCTTTTTAGCCTTAACAGGATCTTTTATGAGTTGTACTCACATGAGTTTTGAAAAGAGCAAAGGGTAAATCAGATCCATTATTATGCTGTTGAGATTGTGGCCAAAAATCTTTGGACTGCGGTCAGTGTTTAGAATTGCAGAAGATTGATACAAGTTTGTTTGATGTATGTTGCAGCTTTTTTTAGGTGGTGGATTGCCTGTATATCTGCTAGTCTTATCTTGAATCCTGGAGTTATTTTCTCTTGCCATTTGGTACCATTTTGTGACATTTTGGACAACTTCTGTTATCAACCGTAGAAATGCTGCAATCTCCACATGGCACTCTAGAAGAGTGTAAGAACTGCTATTTCAGGGCCCTTTATTGGAATATATTGTTGGAGGTCAGTCTTATGCAGTAAGAAATTCCAGCAGTTTGGATCTAGATCCTGTGGGGATTGGTAAACGAACAAAAACCTAGGAATATATGATCGATGATAGCAAGCAGTATTTAAAAATGCTCATGTTTGGTAATGAAGATTACATGTTGATGAGCCAGCATTTATGAATAATGATTGAAGTTTGAACTTTATGATACAGAATTTTAACAATCTCACATTATTTGTAACTTTAGATGTGCGGCTTAGTGGCCTGCTGATGGCAGAAGACTTGCATAAATTTAAAAATCAGAATAGAAGATTATTCTTGTTTTGGGGTTTGGAGTTCTTTTTTGACAAATTTTGATGTCAAACTTTCACAATTTAGACAAGCTAATGGTTTAGTCAACATGCTTGTAGTTGTAGGGAGAGCGACTTGGATCATCTCTCAGTTATCTTGATTCTTTCTTTGCTTCTTAGCCATTTAATTGTTTTTGAAATAAAATTTGCAACTTACATAAGAAGGTAGGGATGATTAAATCGAAGATGATTTGGTTTTCCAAGTTTGTCTGCTTAAAAATAAGGTTCTAGGATTTCTGTGACTGATTATTTTCCCTCCCAGAAAGAGGTGAAAGAGTAATCTGGTCTATCAGAAAGTTTTAAATAATTTATTTTTGATTTGAACTGATGTTTGCTATAAATAAAAAAAAAAAACCCAAAAACATGGGGTGATTTTTTTTTTTTTTTTAATTTAGTTTCTATTTGTTAGTTTTGTTCTGATAATCTGATGAAACCTATTTCGCATCTACTTTACCTTTCAAAGTGTTCCACTTTTCTGAAACATTTAAAATTGGGTGTTCTTGTTGTGACATATTGAGTTATTTTTTTATTAGCAGCATAATTCATAATAGTTTAATTTTAGAGAAAATATTGGAGCAATATTTAATTCGCTTGTGCCACAGGGGCCTGTAGACCTCTATCCGTTCATTGCAACTTGGATTTGTTATCATGTCCTTGATCTATGCAACCATTTGATTATCATTAATACTTAATTCACAGTAATCTATTGCATTGAAGAATGGTTGCGCGAGCCTCTGTGTTAGTTTCCGGTTTCCATATCCATTTCATTAACTGTTTGATGTACTGCCAGAGTGGAACCTTCTCTATCAGACAAGGATCAGAAGGAAAGAGCTCAAAGAAGTGAATTTGTGCAGGAGCTTGTGCTCTCTACAATACTTGACGATCCATTATGAGGGAGTTCTTTACCTGTATGGTGGCTGGAGGGGACCAAAGATCATCAGCAGGCTGCATTGGTGTTGTAATTGTTGTTCATCATCAGCTCCCTTTAAGCAACGGGGGCATTTATTTGATGGTTGTATATTTGCAACTGCCTTAAGAGGGAGAAGAGCGCGGAATTTACTGTATATTTAACATTAGCGATCAATATCTGAAGGGACTATTTCTACATGGGAGCAGTTGTGCATGTTAGAAACGGAACGCTGCTCTACTAGAGTATCTTATGAATTTGCTGCAAGCTCTTCTTGCCGAATCACTGTTTTGGTTCCTGACAAAGTTCATTCTGATATTAAGGATTCAATCCAAAATAAATTGATAAAAAAACTATCTTAGTTCTCTTTTATTTACACTTAATTAAGAGATACATCAATACTAAAAAAATTTACGAGATAGAAGGGAGAATTTGAAACTTCATCCGTGACATTAAATAGATATTAGTTTAGCTTTATGTCCAAGGTAAATGTATTTGAAAAATATTATCAATAGGTGACATGCCAGTTGAGATCGAGGCATGGCCCTGCTGCTGTCGTAGGTGAAGACGGAGTCTGCCAACGGCCCTGAGGTGCTGTTCGTCATTGCTTGAGATCTTCTCTCCCACGACATCGCTGGTTCAGGTGAAGCGACAAGGCGAGGAGGCCATAGCCAAGCCAGCATGGAGAAAATAGAAGGGAGAGCTTGCGATCTGGGATGGTGTTGGGGCTGAGTTCAGATGGCGCTGAGTTCAGATGGTTGAGGTGGCGCCGGAGAGGAGATGTCGTGGAAGAAAAGGCCAGCAAGAGAGTCTGAGGCTCGGTAGACATGGCTTGTCAGATACGTAGAAGGTTCGCAAGGTTCTGTAAATGGTGATAGTATTTTTGATTTCCAAACCTATGTGCAAGTAGGCCTGTTAACAGTTCGATCATGTTGGATCATGCTTAATTCCACCCCGGTTTGAACCCACATTTAAATCATAGTTTTGGAGCCGACCTTAACTTATTTTTTAATCTAATCTAAAATATTTAGATTTGGAAAGAAATTAGATCAGATCTAATTTTCATTTGAATCAGATTTTAAACAATGTTTCCATTAACCATTTTGGTCACTCTTATGACATCACGAATAATTAAAAAATAATTATTATAAAACTATGATAACTTTTATTGGTATTTTTTAAATACATTAATATTAAAAAATAAATCTCCAATTGAATTTATTTCTAAAAAAAATGACTATTCAAAAAAAATATTTTTATTGAATAAGAAAATGAAGCGTGAAGGAAAACATATAAAACTATTTTGCGAACCCTATTATTTGATATAGCACAATTATAGCAATCTTTATAATAAATATCATT
Source organism: Metroxylon sagu (assembly GCA_017589505.3). Lineage (NCBI taxonomy): Eukaryota > Viridiplantae > Streptophyta > Magnoliopsida > Arecales > Arecaceae > Metroxylon > Metroxylon sagu. The sequence goes on from JACVBY030000663.1 coordinate 3,325,637, forward strand.
TCGATATTAAAAATTTGAATGCTATCTCTCTTTTTTTTTTTTTATCATATAGAAAAATTCTAAACCAGTGCACCACGTTATTCTCCGGTTCATTCCGTGATGCTAGTGAACAGTTTGGCACCCGGATGCTCTTTGTAATGTATCAGCTGCCGGCTGTCATAATAGGTTGCGGAATTGCACCATTTTATTCATTTTGATGCTTTACAGTGCTCCTACGACTCCCAATCGATGCATATAACGCTGATATAAAGCTATAAATGGATCCATCGTTCATGATTTGAATTGGTCTTAATCTAATTAGAACTAATTTGATCCAAATTTAAAAATTTATAGGTTGAGTTGGATGTGAAAATTAGATCTAATTTGATCCATAAGATTTGAATCCGTTCTGATCCGACTCATAAACCTTAATTATATAATTTTTATTTTTTTATCCTAATTTTTTTATCAATTAATTAAATAAATTTTTGTTTAAACTAATTCTTTCTCTCATCTTACTAACTAGGTTACTTCTCACGCATTTTCATTTAATTATATCTAAATATTTATATTTTATTATTTATTTTATTAAATTCTTATTTATAATATTTTAAATATATTAATATATATTTTAAAAAAATAATATTAAACTTAAAAATAATTATTTATTTGAATAAAATTAAATTTTTTAAGTAAAAATTTAAATTAATTATTAAATTTTTAACTATATAACATACTTCTTGGTTCTCCAACCGTCCTGCCTTTCTTTAATCTTGAATTGGACAATATCCATCTCGATCAACATAGGTTAAGATAACATGTAACCATAGTTTTAAAAAATAATCAACATAATATAATATAAAATTATAGTCCTGCATATATCGTGATCGATATTTTATAAATATGCGTCAAAAAAAAAAAAAAAAGCAAAGCATCTCGTGACCCAATCTTCCCTCTTGCCGACGCCTTGGCCAACGCCGGCCTCCGCATCTCCTTCCTCTCTGCTCCCGAAACATCTGACATATTTTAGCCAAGTATTATCCGTTAATTATCCACTTTAAAATAAAACCAAACACAGAAACTCAGAAATAAACAAAGATTTGATTAGTTGTGATTGGCTCACATGTTGGAAAGAGCCATGTGGCACTAGTAAGAAACTAGTGTTGAAATATTTGTTAAGTTATTTAGCACATGCTATTATTCATAAACTTTTTTTTTTCCAAAAAAATGATTGAGTTTTTATTTTAACTTATTCTTTTTTGTTAGAATTCTTCTAATTTTATGTAGAATATTGCAAAAATATGAGAAAACAATAATTTTGTTATACAATGCATGATACGATCGAAATTTGTTTTTTTTTGATTTATTTAATTTCTATATATTATTTGATATAGCACAACTATAGCAATCCTTATAATAAATATCATTTTGACATTAAAAATTTGAACGCCATCTTTATTTTTATCATATAGAAAAACTCTAAACTAAGGCACCGCGTTAGTCTCTAGTCCATTCCCTGTTGCTAGTGAATGATCTAACATCCTATTGCTCTTTATAATGTATCAGCTGCCGGCTGTCATAATAGGTTGCGGAATTGCACCACTTTATCGGCCTCAATCTAATTAGAATTAATTTGATTTAAATTTAAAAATTTATAAATTAAGTTAGATTTAAAAATTGAATCTAATTTGATCCACAATATTTAAGTCCGATATGATCCAACTCATAAATCTTAATTATATAAATCTTATTTTTCTTTATCCTAATTTTTTTATCAATTCATTAAATAAATTCTCATTTAAACTAATTCTCTCTTTCATCTTAACAACTAAATCTCTTCTCATCCATTTTCACTTAATTATATCTAAATATTTATATTTTATTATTATTTTAATAATTTTTATTTATAATATTTTAAGTATATTAATATAAATTTTAAAAAAATATAATTTATAAACTTAAAAAATAATTATTTTATTAAAATAAAATTAAATATTTTTAAATAAAAAAATAAAATTTTAAATATTTTTAAAAATATTTTAATAATTTAAATTAATTATTAGATTTTAACTGTATAACAAACTTTTTGATTCCCCGGCCGTCCTGCCTTTCTTCAATCTCGAATCGGTCATATCTGTCTCGGCCCAGATAGATTATGATAATATTTAATCACGGTCTTAGAAAACAATCAACATAATATAATATAAAATTATAGTCCTGCGTCACCGTATCAACGTGCCTCCCTCAGAATAAAACCGCCGCATTGAAGTGCGGCGTGACACATGGTTGGAAGCTTTTTCTAATGAATAATTATATTTTTATCCTCTTAATAAATAATTACATTTTGTCCATATCCGATGCAGTGGAACTTAATTTAGTTCATTCGTGATTTGATTGAAAGGCATCATTCAAGTTTGCTAGTTCTATCATTTGATATAGGGTGCAGGAGAGAGAGAAAAAAAAAAAAAAAAAAGAAAACCAGAGGATGGAAAGAAAGAGACGAAAAAGGAGGTTTAAGAATTGATTTTACTCAGAATTTTTTTAATAAATCATAAAATATTTTTATCTTTTAAAGTTCTTTTTTTACTAGATTGTCAGTTTTGAATGTACAATTCAAAAATTTGATCTTTCATTATAATATATATTAAATTTAAAATTTAAATTTTATTAAGATTTAAAATTATTAAAATATATTTATGAAATAGAGATATGCTTCACATACTTTAAGATATGATTCAAAGTGGACCTATAATATTTCAATCCTTAAAAACTTGTAAGTCATTCATAAAAATTTATAAAAATATTTTAAATTCAAAAAAATACTTTATCATTATCAAGGGTAGAAGCCTTAATTTTTTAAAAATAAAAAAAATTATTTTTAAAATAAATAAAAAAATCCTTTCATGACATAAGGAAATAGACTTAAGAATCGTGAGCTAACAGAAAAAATAAATAAATTTATACTTAAAATGACTCTTAAGACAACTGTAAGTAGCTGTTAGCTAATAGATATGTGCGATAATTATTAGCTAATAACTAGAAGAAACAAGTGCAAGTCTCTTGTCGAGGCATCCAAGATTTTTTAAATTATTTTTTAATTTGAAAAAAAGATGAAAAATTCTTTAAATTTGTGGGGGAGAGCCGCTTCCACCTTGAGAAAGGGAAGACATGAGGCATGGTAAGAATAATATATTTTGTCTCTCTAAAAAATAATTAAGAAATAAATAGCTCAAGTCATCAGCTAACATGCACAAGTTGGTGATTAAATAGTATTTTTTTTATTTTTATTTAACCGTCGGATAACATGATTTAAATAACATGATTAAGTCATCACCTAACATGATTAAGATAACAGGTGGCCTCTGGCCTATTTGATGGCCGAGCCATCACAGTGCGAGATCCAAACTCCTCCACTCCTGTGAAGTTGACTCCAAATACTTCAAGCTTTCCCAGATCAAGAAATCCATGGAAACGGGCGAAGAGAGCCTTCACATAGCCATGCTCCCATGGCTTGCCTTCGGCCACATGATCCCTTACCTCCACCTCGCCGTCGCCTTGGCCAGAGCCGGCATCCGCGTCTCCTTCCTCTCCACCACACAAAACATCCTCCGCCTTCCCAAAATACCCCCCACCTAACGTCTCTCATAAACTTCGTCTCCCTCACCTTGCCCCCCGTCGACGGCCTCTCCGACCTCGCCGAGGCCACCATCGACGTCTCCGCCGCCGACGTTCCGCTCCTCAAGATCGTCTGCGATCTCCTCCAGAACCCCGTCAGGAAATTCCTCATGGACGAGTCACCAGACTGCGTCGTCCACGACTTCCTCCCCTACCGGGCCCCCGCTGCCGCTTGCGACGCCGGCGTGCCCTCCGTCCTCTTATTCGCCTTCAACGCCGCCTCCGTCTCCTTCATCGGTCCGCCGGAGGCGCTGATGGAGGACGGCCGGAGCCGGTACAGGCCGTCGCCGGAGAGCATGACGACGCCGCCGGACTGGCTTCCCTCCGGCTCCACGGTGGCGTACCGCATCTGGGAGGCGGAGGGCCTCTACCCGGCCGTCTTCACCATGAATGCCTCAGGGATCACCGACATCGACCGGTTCCGGCTGGCCATCGAGGGGTGCACCGCCGTGGCCTTCCGTAGCTGCCCCGAGTTCGAGGGCGAGTACCTGGATGTTCTCCGGAGGCTATACGGGAAGCCGGTGTTCCCCGTCGGCCTTCTCCCGCCGCCGCCTCAGGCTACCGGCGGCGATCGGGATGATAGTTGGGGCCGGATCTTCGATTGGCTCGATGCCCAGCCGCCAAAGTCGGTTGTTTTCGTGAGCTTTGGGAGCGAGTATAAATTGAGTGAGAGCGACGTCCATGAACTATCCCATGGTCTTGAGCTCTCCAACGTTCGCTTCTTGTGGGCCCTGAGGAGGCCTCCTTGGGTCAGTGGGAGGGACGAAGCAGCTCTTCCCGAAGGGTTCATAGACCGGACCGAAGGCCGGGGCGTGGTGTGCTTCGGGTGGGCTCCTCAGCTGGAGATCTTGGCCCATCCTTCTGTGGGAGCGTCACTGTTTCACTCTGGATGGGGGTCTACCATAGAGACTCTTTGCTATGGGAATGCACTGATCGTTTTGCCCAGCATATTCGATCAGGGTCTTAATGCCAGGTTGCTGGTGGAGAAGGGCATGGCGATCGAGGTGGAGCGAGGGGATGATGGTTCCTTTGATAGGGATGGGGTTGCAAAGGCTTTGAAAATGGTGATGATTTCCGGCGAAGGGGAGAGATTGAGAACAAGAGAGATGGCTACCGTGTTTGCCAATCAACAGCTTCACGATAGGTATTTGAAGGAATTCATCAACTTTGTCCGCAGGTTGCTATTGGGTATTGGGTGAGGTATTTTAAAAATTTTAAAAGAAATTTATAAATAACATCTCTAGAGATGAAATTTATAAATTTTATTTCAAAAAAGACTCCTTCTTAAGAGCAGTCAAATAAGAAATTTTAGTTTTGAAATTCTAAAATTTTTGCTTCTAATGAAATATCTCTTAGGAAAATTCTTCATCCAAACATATTCTAAAGGTTAGCAATTATCGCAACAATCCGGTAACTAAAGCCAACTAATTAATCAGAAGAGTGTGTGGATGATGTAAAACTGCTGATAAGCTCTGATATGCTCCGCCTCTCTCTTTAAGGGATTGTTATGTTGCTCATAAAATATCACCCCTATATCAAGTGGGTAACCAAGATAAATATATATTTGCTTTCAAATGACCAAGATAAATCTTATAAAGAACCAAAATCTCCTGATGTGGTGACCTTTTGGACTAAATCTCCCTGGATTGTTTGATGGAACAATATTCCACACCCAAACTAAAATTGAACAAGAATTCTAACTTAAACAATGAAATTTGATATGAGATAGGTTGAATGTGGACTTGACGTTGTATTTTGATGCAACCAAACTGTCCTAGGGGTAGAGGTGTACATAATTTTAATTTAACTAAAAAATCAAATTAAATCAATGTAATTTGGGTATTTCAGTTTGATTTTTTTTAGCAATTCAGTTCCGTTTGGATTTCTTTAACAAAAAAAATACAATTATTCGGTTTCGTTAAACTTTTTTAGGATTAAAACTAAAAAAATCAAACTGAACCAATTTAGTTATATATCTTTAAGGTTTATTTTGATAGTAATATAAGTTGGAGTAGATAGATTAGCTAAATTTTGAGCTTAAAACCTAAACAATAGGTTTCTAACCGTGTTAGTCTTTCTTCTTTTAGATTTTAGAGCTTAAATCCCAAAAAAAAACCCCTTAATATATTATTCTTTTATTTTTAAGTTTTTGGGCTTAAAGATCAAAATAATAGACTCATAACGAATAACTAACCAAACTAAATTATACTAATTTGGTTTAATCAATTTAGATTTTTTATAAAATTTAGTTCTGTTCAGTTATAAATTTCAAAAAACTTCTTTTGGTTGATTTTATACAATTTTGAATTAAACTGATAGAATACGCACCCCTATCTGAGGCAGATTTTTTTAAAAAAAACCTCCAATAGATATCACTTTCATGGGTTCTTGTCATCTCGGTTAAAATTTTGAGAATTGGTAAGATAACTTGCGGTAAAATATGAAAAAAATGTGATAGAAAAGAAAAAGGGTGCTCTAAAGTTTGAGCTTGCTTTATCCGCGTATGAAATAAATTTGTCCCTCTAAAGCAATTTTTTTATGTATCAACTTGAGAAATTTTATTCAAAAAGAAGAACTCTCGTTTAGGAAGATAAATAAATATCCACCTACTTACCCGTAGATATCAAGCAATCAAATATTACTAAGATATAAGAATTAAGCTAATGAGCTCTAAAGGTAGGGAAGAAGTTAGAGAACCTAGAAGATTTGCCACAGAGTGAAGGAGAGGGAGAGAAAAGAGAAGATCCATCCAACAATGATGGCAACCATGCTTTTGCCAACAAGCTGAAAAACTATGGGACGAAGGGAATCGAAAGCAGTAGTGATGAAGTTCTAGCTAATGACAACGGAGATATTAATTAGGGAGAGCAGAAGTTGGCCATCTTAGAAAGCCGTCATGCGAGTAAGCAAGTATTTAATTAAGAAGATTCTTCTTATTTTTTTAAAAAATTCTTCTAATTTCAAGTAAAATATTATAAAAATATGAGAAAATAATAATCTTATTATATACTGCATGATATGATCGAAATTTGTATCTTTTTTGATATATTTAATTTCTAAAAATTATTTGTTATAGCATATTATAATAATCCTTATAATAAATATAATTTTGATATTAAAAATTTGAACGCTATCTTATTTTTTTTATCATATAAAAAAATTCTGAAGTAATGCACCACATTATTCTCTGGTCCATTCTTTGATGCTAGTGAATGGTCTGGCATCCGGATGCTCTTTGCAATGTGTCAGTTGCCGGCTAGCATGATAGGTTGCGGAATTGCACCACTTTATTTATTTTGATGCTCGAGAGTGCGCCGACAACTTCCAACCGATGCATACAAATGGATCGGATCCATTCGAGATCTGAATTGATCTCAATCTAATTAGAACTGGTTTAATACAAGTCTAAAAATTTATAGGTTGAGTTAGATTTAAAAATTAAGTCTAATTTGACCCATAAAATTCAAATTCAAATCCAATTCGATCTAACCTATAAACCTTAATTATATAAATTTTATTTTCTTTCACTCTAATTATTTTTATTAATTTATTAAATAAATTTTTGTTTAAACTAATTCTTTCTTTCATCATCACAACTATACCTTTTTTTTTTTAATCCGTTTTTACTTAATTATATCTAAATATTTATAATTTATTATTTATTTTAATAAATTCTTATTTATAATGTTTAAGTAAATCAATATACATTTTAAAAGTATGAATTATAAACTTAAGAATAATCTTTTATTTCGATAAAATTAAATATTTTTAATAAAAATTTAAATTTAAATTATTTTTTTAAATATTTTAATAAAATTAAATTAATCATTAGATTTTAACTATATAACATACTTTTTGGTTATCCAGTCGTCCTGTCTTTCTTTAATCTCGAATCGGATCACATCTCTTGTACCGCTCCAAGCCCACCTGCTAGTTCACCGAAACCGCATGACCCAAAAACTTGAGTAAAAGTTAATGGATAGCAAGTGGACTTGAGTTATAAGCACATAGCACATTTCTCTCCCATCCGATGTGGAACTAAATTTGGGGTATCACAATCTCCCCACCTTATAATGCGACATCCTCGTCGCACGCCACAAGCTATTGTGATACCCCAAGTTTGTTCCACATTGGATGGAAAAGAGATGTGTCATGTGCTTATAACTGAAGTCCCCTCGCTACCCATTAACTTCTGCTCGAGTTTTTGGGCCACGTAGTTTCAGCCCGCTAACGAAGTTTATTGGGCTAGCAAGTGGGCTTGGGACATTACAAATGGTATATTGGGCTAGCAAGTGGGCTTGGGACATTACAAATGGTATATTGGGCTAGCAAGTGGGCTTGGGGTAGCAAGTGGACTTGGGGCATTACAAATGGTATCAGAGCCGGAGCGTTACAAGTTACAAATAGTATTAGAGCCGACTCGCACAATAACCCGACTCGAGTAGATTTGATGTTGCAGATCATAATCTACCCCAAGTACGTCACATTATAAGGTCGAGATTATGATAAGAGATGGGTCAGAGCTGGAGTGTTACAAGTTACAAATGGTATTAGAACCGACTCGCACAATAACTCAACTCGCACAATAATCCGACTTGGGTAGATTCGATGTTGCAGATCACAATCTACCCCAAGTACGTCACATTATAAGGTCCCAAATATGTCACATTATAAAGTGGAAAGATTATGATAAGAGATGGATCATGTGCTTATAACTAAAGTTTACTTACTATCCATTAATTTTCAATCGAGTTTTTGGGCTACGTGATTTCATTGAGCTAGCAGATGGCTAGCAAAAGGGCTTGGAGCGTTACATCTCTCTAGCCTAGATATATTAAGATTATGTTTAACCGCAGTTTTAAAAAATAATCAACATAATATAATACAAATTTATGGCCCTGCGCATATCGTGGTTGATATTTTATAAACATGCATCAAGAAGAAGCAAAGTTATCCGGTGACCCATATCAACGTGCCTCCCTTAAAATAAACATGCGGCACTGCAGTGCGACGTGACATACGATTGGCAGGTCTATCCGACGGCATCCCTGACCACGCCGAGGCCACCGTCGACCTCCCGGCCGATAAGATCCTGCTCCTCTAGAGGGCCTGCGACCTCTTACAAGATTCCGTCCAGCGATTCCTATACCTACACTAATAAAAACTTTTTAATAGTTAAATAAAATAGTAATAATTGAATAAGAACTTAAAATAGGACTTCATGCTTGTTTAATTTTCAACAGATATATCTTTTAAGTTAGAAGAACAATTTATAGAGACCATCCATCTATTGTTAAAATATGCCTAAAAATTATTCTGATCTCTCCTCCTTTCATGAGCTAGGTCATCCATATTTTGGGTATGACTGGCTATGGACGTCAACAAAAAGATTTAGTTACTAATTGGCGATTAAGTTTCTTGAATAATGTTTAAAAGTATGTTTTTATTATCATGCTTCTATTTGTATATAAATAGTGCTATAAATAATAGAAAGCCTAACGATATAATGATATAGGATAAGAGCTAAAGACTGAAATGATACATTTAAATGGGTGAAATATATGAAATCTTAAAATAATACAAGTAGTCACCTTGTTCAATCCACTTTCATCCCAAATTATACATTAGAAAGAAGGAGATGCTTTTTGGCTTCTGATATAAATAAAAACAGATTTTGAATCCAACCATAGGATTCAATGATGAGCAACCCAAAAGTAATCGATTAAACCAATTAAGCCTATACATGGTGCCGTATAGAAAAATACAGATGCTGTAGTTTAATTGAACTTTAGTGATAAAATAAAAAAAAGATAAAGTTAATATAAAATTTAATTAAATTTTTATTATTTTATATCCATAAATAATGCTAGATAAAAAAGAATTGATGCAATAATTTAATTCAATTTTAGAGATAAAATTAAAAAAAAATTAGATGGCACTATAAATTTTACAAAGTTAAAGGCCAAAAGTTTGCAGTCGGTTTAATTGGTTAAACCAGTTAGATCGGTAGGGTAATTCAAACGAAGGATTTAGATATTAGCATGATTTTCAAGGTTGATTTAGGTTTTAGCGCTAATTATGATATTTTAAATTAGAGAGCACCGCATTGCCTTCGCATAAAAAATTATTACGCCAACCGTTATTGAAATTTCTATCGGTCGTCAAGCAAGATTCCGTGTCCAGGTCAACGTACCGTCCCATCACCGACTCGAGCGCGACGCTCATGGAGGAGGCGAGGAAAAAACAATTTGAGGAGACCATCAATATTATTTTCGTTTAAAATGATTTCAATAAAAGAATTATAGATTCCAAGAAAACTGAAAGACTTACCTAATAGAAGTACATAAAAAAAAAAATGCGGCAACCAAGGAGATGCCAGGAAGTGAGCGTGGATTTGCGGGGGTGAAGGTTGGATGGAAATATGAAGTACCAGTTTCTTTAACGCTTTTTGAATTAAAAATATTGATTAGAGGATGAACTGGCTTATTAAATTAAAAGTTGTGTATTGAAATATAAATCTAGACTTTAAAAAACAAAAGAGAATCCCTTCCGACTGAAATTTTCAAAATAATAAATAAAACATAACTAATTAAAGTATCATATTTACATATATGGGTTTGATATATTAATTAATAGAAAATTAATAGGTTAATGAGAAAGTAAATCATTTAATTCAACAAGAACGAAGGAAATCTATATTATTTGCTTTTAAGGATAGTATAAATTGTAACATATTTAAAAAAAAAGAGTATAAAGATTTGATTCTTTTCTTCTTCAATTTTATTCTCTTTATCATTTATTATATATATATATATATATATTAAGATGAATTTATTAGATAATATTAGTGTTAATACTTTCAATATATTTAGAGAATGTTATGAAACCATATCGAAAGAAAATAAAGATTTTTTAAGAATATCTCATTAAATATAGGAGGCCACTTAATCCTTTGAGCTATTGGCCTTTCAGTATGTGTGGATGGCTTCAAATGAGGTAAAAATCTTGATAGAGAACAATAGATCGCTGCCATTAGAATTATTTATTGTTTTTAAAATAAAATTAGAGTTTAAGTTAGGATTTAGAGTTTAGGTTTAGGCTTTAGAGTTCTATATAACTTATTTATCATGCTCCTCAAATAAATATAAAAGCAATATTTCACTCTGGATGGGGGTCTATAATAGAGACTTTTCGCTACGGGCACAGACTTATAGTGATGCCAAACATAATCGATCAGGGTCTTAATGCCAGGTTGCTGGTGGAGAAGGGCGTTGCAGTGGAGGTGGAAAGAGGGGATGATGGTTCCTTCCACCGGAATGCGATTGCGGAGGCTTTAGAAATGGCGATGGTTTCCAGCGAAGGGGAGGGACTGAGAAGAAAAGCTAGAGAGATTGCTGCTGTTTTTGCTGACCAGGAACTTCATGACAAGTATATAAAGGAGTTTGTCGACTTTCTTAAGGCTCGAAAACAATCAGGCAATTGAAGGGAATTGATGGCATGTGCTACTTCACAATCATATCATGTGCTGAGAGCAAAGGCTAGAGAGAGATGGCTACTGCTTTTCCTGAACAGCAACTTCATGGCAAGTATATGAAGGAATTTGTTGACTTCCTTTTTAAGGCTCGAGAACAACCAGGCAATTGAAGGCAATTGATGACATGTGTTGCTTCACAAATTATATTGTGTGTTTCTGCTAATAAACCCAGAATGGCTTCGCCTTTCTCTGTTTAGGAGAATTCTTAGGTAGGAAAGCGTGTCACAGTTAATCAAAGGCTGCCATGATTTTTCTTTTCTTTTTTTATTTTTTATTTTTTAAATCATGTCTGTTCTTCTCTTTGAATGGAGCTTTGCATTTGGGGGCCAAGAATCCATCTTTCCTCTTTTTTTCCTCTCTTTACTTTTTGCACCATCCTCAGCATTAAATGAATGTCATTGGTGTAACTAGCTGTGAGACTGTTATCAACCAAAATTAAAACAATTCTATTTTAGGTTATTTAAATTAGGCTAAGTTAAAATTATAATAAATTAAGGCAAATCTACAATGAAGCAAAATCAACCAAACTCTCTTGATATGGTTTGCCTTTATAACATCTCTCAAAACATGACAGCTGAATCCAAACTTTTTATGACAAGCTTTTAAAACTAACTATTTATCTTTTTCGTTAGTACATGCATGGTAAGCGCAGTAGGTCCGCCACTAGTAGGACCATAAAATAAGTTGAGATGCACATAATAGGCCTTCTGCATGAATGGTTGTTTTCACTTGATGGGCATGCTGCCCTTCATGCATCTTGATGCATCATGTGCAGTGGACATTGCATTAGACTAGTGAAACGGTACAATGATAGGAAGGTTAAAAAAAAAAAGACTTATGGGCCTGATTTAGTCATGTATTATGTTGGATTTGTTTGGTTGATATTAAATTATGAATGGGTATAGGTTAATCGTGTTAGTTTAACTAGAACTTAGAACCAACTTAATTAGGATTAATTATAAGATTTTAAATACAAAAATAAATCAATCCTATTCTAAAACCATTCTAGAACCAATCCGATCAAATCATTTCAGCTTTGAATCAAATTTAGGATTGAACAATTTTTTTCTTTTTTATTTAATATATAACTAATATCTAATGGCTAAAATTTTTTCTTAGTTATGTTTAACAAAATGGTATACATAATAGTGAAAAATTTACTAAGACTTCCTGCATTTTTAACTTAAATTAAACATCACTCCTATAATATTTTTTTTCTATCACTCACCTCCCTTGAATTCATGAAAATAGACAACATATCAATTTTATTAGAATATGATGTTAATGATGCTTATGTAAAATTATAGTACTAAATAATCTCAATTAAGAAGGATAATAATATTTGAATCATTTTCTTTTATTTAAGATTTATACCATAAAATTTATTTACGTACTATCAGTTTTTGTATCATATTTAAAATTATTCTCAATCTCAATCAGCCATATAACAAATTATATATTACTACAAACATGAAAATAGATTTAGAATTGAAACCAATTATTACCAACATATAAGGTTATCGTCAATCTTTAAGATAAAAAAATGACCAATTAATTGAACTCACGCATACTAGATATGATATGTCATTACAGGATGTATTATAGTGAAGTCAAGATTAAATGAGTTGATGCTTTGTTACTTTTCTAGTAACTATAATAAAATTGTAAATGAAGAAATGATAACGTTTGGAATACAAACTTATACAATATAAAAAATCAAATCCCAAATATATACCTAATGATTCAAATCTTTACCATCACTACCACCACCACTCTAAAGCACTTGCTCATCAATCTTTGTTAGATTTTCATCATCTAGTCACTTCAAAGTCCTAACGAACTCAATCCTTATCCATGCCTTCTTTTTTTTAAGTTGAGCTAAAATTACCCTTGCTCTCCTAGACAAGCTCGCTTTTTTACAAATATTGTAATGTCCTGAACTTAGAAGTCTTGTAATTTCATTTTAAGCATATTTTTATTGTTAGTTTAGCCTTCTAATGTAAATGATTTGAATGGAAATCTTAAAAGAATGTGAAACCTGAAATTTTAAATGTTTCCTTGAGTTTTCTTCTATGATCCTTCCAAAAGTTTAATAAAGTCAATTATTTGGACTTATAATTGAAGTTTTTGAAATGATTTCAATGTCTGCTAGTTGCTTTTAATCCTTGGGAGAGGTTGGAATGAAAATTTTGGAGGTTGGAAGGCATTAAAATGGCTTTTGGAAAGGGAATTATGAAGTTAGCTGACTTTAGAGTTAGCTAACTTGTGAAAAAGGGCTTTAGGAAGGAAGATTTATGAAGTTAGCTGACTCTAGAGCCAGCTAACTTGTGAAAAAAATGGCTTCTGGAAGGAAATTATAGAGTTAGCTGACTCTAGAGTTAGCTAACTTGTAAAATTGGCTGGATTTTGTGAAAGTAGTCGACTAAATAGTCGACTACTGTGAGAAATTTTTCTGTGAAATTGGTCTGAGACTATTTTAGCCGACTAATGAGTACATTGAGGACTTTCCAGGGGGTCACCCATCGCTCTCACCCAAGCATGCTTAACTATGAGTTTTGGTGGATAAAAATCTTCTGTGGAATTGGTCTGAGACCCATATCATTTTTATTAGCTGATATCCATGCCGACTAATAGATGGATAACTTCTGTTATTCATCTGAGAATGAAAATTTGGCCAGGAGCATAAGTGAAATTTGATCAAAGTCATTTGAGAGTTTGATTAAGGGCAAGATGAGAAAAAGAATTGAAGGGCAAAAATACTTGATAGAGGAGAAGCCACGTGAACTTTAAAAAGCGTGACTTAAGAGCAGAGAGTGGCAAAATAAAAATTTCAAAGGCATTAAAAATCCACTTTCTTTCCTTAGCCCATAAGCCAAAAGGAAAAGAAAGAGGAGAGAGTTCAGTCGTGGAAAAGAAGAGAGAAAAAGAAAGGAAGAAGAATAAGAGAAGAAGAGGAGAAAAAAAAAGAAGAAGAGAAGGAAAGGAGGAAGGCTTGGTGGTTTAGTCATCTTTGTTAAGGTAAGTCTAAATCTTCTTAAGTTAGAGAATGATGTTAAAATCTCATGATTTAGAGGCAATGAAGTGATAGCATATGCATATTATGAATCTTTGAGTATGTTAGGGATTGAAGAATATTGAGATGTTAAGGCATATAGCATGCATGCACATTTCATGAAAATCTAGGTATATGTCATCTAAATAAATTTATATGTGGTAATATAGGTTAAGAAAATTAGGCAAGGAAGCCTTTTCAAGAGGGGTAGCAACTGTAGAAAAGAAAAAATAGCAAAAAGGTGAGTGGGTTTCTCATCTAGCTTTGAAGGGGGCTTTATGTAATGTATAATGTAATTTAGTTACCAAACCAAACAAATGCTATGTTCCATGAAATGTTTCGATAGTCTATATATGGGAAATGAGAATCAAGGTTCATAGTGGTTTTAAAACATGTATTTGTAGTTAAGAATGTTTTTAAGAGTAAAGCATATGTAGTAAGAGAAGATGTTTTGAAAAGTGAGCATAGATTTCATAAAATAAATGTTTCAAGTGGAACTACGGGTTTGAAGCAAAAAGATATCAAAGCAAAGCATGTATTCAAAGTTTAAGCATGAGTTTAAAGGTATATTCTAGAGTCAAAGCATGAGTTTAAAGTTAGAAGCATAGATTTTGTCTTTCCAGTATATGTTTACATGGGCATACATGAATAGAAATGTTTTAAAGAAAGTATAGCATTTTGTAGTGGGATTATAAACTACATTCTGAGGTATTTTAATAACATACAGCATTAAAGCATTGAGCAATTTATGGGCTGATCATCCTATAGATTGTGCCCTAGCATGAGCATTTTACACACTATTTACAGTCAATACCTCCTTGCGATTCGATCGTACTATGATCCCGAGGCCAGAGGGAGTACAAGCTAGATCAGCCCAGTGGGGCAGATTGTAAGCAGCTCAGTGGGGCAAGAATCATAGCTTAGTAAAGAGCTAGGTTATTATATAGCTCGAGGGGGCATAGAGATATTGGCCCATGGAGGAGGCAAGCAGGAGGCCCAGGGAAAAGGGGCAAGCTCACACCTGGGGTGAATCGTACATGTGAGGGGTGCCATGTGGTGCGGGGATCCTCGGCGTTCAGCTCACTCACCCACTGAGAGTATACCTGCAGGAGGGCGACTGTAGGGATGTACCTTAGTGGTGGCACACCCAGCCCGACATCATGAGATCTTATATAAATGATATTTTTTTATTTAAGTTATATTATTGAAAGTATAAGTAACTTATAAGTTAACTTATCTCATTTAAAAAGGTTTCTGTATCTATTTTAAATATGTGGTATTGGTATTTCTATCGATTTTATAACGTGGATTCTCCGTTTTCCCCATTATTAGATGGCTATCCAATCACTGGGACTTAAGTCTCACCCCTCTATTATTCATATTTTTATTTCATATTAGAGTTAGAAATCTTCGAACTAGCAGCTGAGTCTAGAATACCCAAAGACTGAGCAGGTAGGCTTAGCATTTTAGTTTAGTAGCATTAAATTTTTGTATATGTTATTAGTGTTTGGAGAAGGTGTTGGTGGATGTAAAGGGGATTGTAAGTTACTCTTGTATGCTAAGAGGGGTGATTGAGATGGTAATGTACATATGTTTGAATCTGTGAAACTGTAAATGTACGATGTAAATGTTAACTTAACCTGTGAGTAAATAGTGATGTGTATGTATATTATATTTTTGATTGAGCAGAAAAAAAAAAAGTTATGTATTATTGCTTGATGACAGGTATGATTAAATTGAGCAAGTTAAATGTTATGGACAGGATTATATATGTTGAGCATGTAATTTATGGAAATTTGTTGGTGCAAGCATCAAATTGGGACAAAAGTTTAAGGGTTCCTTATGGATCTCTGATTTATGAGAGTCTTTTTCTTTATTCTTAGAGTTCTTGTCGAGTCCAGTTGAGTTAATTAGCCTGGTTCATTGTTGGAATCAAGGAGTTGGTCAAGTGTCAAGTGTTATTTTTCTTTCATTGAGTCCTGTAATAAGTTAAGAGAAGGTTCACCTTGAAGGCTCAAAAGAAGATCCAAGAGAAGACCCATCAACTATGCAATGACACATATCTTAGACCACTGCAGGACACATGGCATCACCAGAGTAGAGCAAGGAGCTGGCCCACATCAATTTAGGAAGGAATCTAGGTGCCAATACCCTCCTTCCTCATTTCTTCATGCCGCCCACCCTTATATGGAAGCTTTTGGGGGCCCATTGACTTCCACACTTATCATGTGGTCTCCTGGCAAGCATCTATGGAAGAAATTGGCTGCCCCCTCTTTAATTGGAAGATCTTCATGCGCCCTAGATGGAAGAAGGTTGTCGCCCAGTCAAAGATGGCAGGAGGAATCAAAGGGCTCCCACTCTTTCCCTCTCTCAAGTGGTCCCCCTCCTCTATAAGCTTAAAAATTGCAGCCACTCTCTCTTTTTGGTCGTCCCAGATGAAGCATGCAGAGATCCCAACCTCCCCAAGAAGAATCACATGCCATACATTACAATCCATATCAATAATGTACTTAAAATGAATGATTTAACTTGTATTGACATGAAAGGGTTATAAAAAGACCTTTTCCTTGTAATAAAAAAATCATTAATGAGAAAATTCTGAAATTTTTTTCCATTGCAGTGAAGGCTCTGGTACTCCGGAAAGGAGTGGGTGTGAAGCCCTTAGTGTTTCCTTTCATCTTCTCTAATCTTCCTCAAACCCAAACCCTAGCCGCCCCCCTCCAGAAACCATAAAACAACCCTGTCGCCAACCACAGGCCCCTATCTCCTCTTGCTACACTTTGCAGCCCACCGAACCTCCTCGCTGTTGCACGTCCTCCAGAGCAATCCCGACCAGCGAGTTTTTGGTCTGAAAGTCCACCTTTCAAGGGTTCTAGCCGCTGGAATCAAATCAACCCCAAAGGGCTTCTTTTCTCAAGTCCTACTCTCTTTGTTCTTTGTTTACTTCTCTCCACCATCTTAAGTTTGTGGTTTGTTGCTTGCTGTTTTCTCAGAGATTCACGAGCCGAAGAGGAAGTCGCCCTTGCCTCCAGAATCGAGATTAGAATATCTTCCAGCGAAAGTTAGCCTTGTCGTCCAGATTCTGATCTCTAGCTGAGGGATCTCATCGACAGCCTTTCAAGAGAATCATCGTCTGATAAGTTACCATCCCTTCCCTCTTAAGTTCTGATTTAATGAAAGAATAGAGCATGTTCTAACCGGAAGTTTCTCAACTTCCACGATCTTGACTGTATTGGTTATCTTAAAAGTTCTATCTCTCGTATTGTTGCTTTCATGCCTGTCTAGTCTGTCTAGTCTAACTCAGTTTTTTTTTTTTCTCTAAAAGTTCTTTTTTTTTTGGATCATTAGCCAACTGAATTTTAGTTCAAAATCATAATTAATCTGCTAAATCCCAGCATCCTCTTTACCTGCATCATGCTGCATCATTTGTTAGGGTTCACTTGTGCCTTATGATCCATATCATAAGACTAGTAGAACTTTACCCAAATTTCCAGAAGGAGGCATATGTCGGAGAGAGGTCTTGACCAAAACCTCCATCGTAATAAAAATTATATATCTTGAATGTTTCCATAAAAGTCATTAAAATAATTATGATATAGGAATACTGTATTGACATCTCCTATGGAGATAAAAGATTTGAGGATCCTAAAGTTGATGGTAGACCAAGCAACTATTTCTTAATACTCACCCACAAACTTTATATACGTGAGATTTCAAACCACTGGGATGTGAAAAATGTGAGGACTGAAGTTAAAAATAAGCCCTACTAATCAAAGATAGAAAAATATCATTTATTTCAGTTTGTAAAGCAACCATTAGAATAAGTAAAATTTTTTCTTATCATTATTTTCTTCTTTGTGTAAACTTCAGAATATTACCACATACTTTGTTTAATCACGAGCAATAGTTTAACATATAAAATTAAAATTTTTATATTAGATAAATTAATGTATATAAATTTATAATATAAATATAATTACTAATTTAACATGTGATATTCTATATTAATAAGCATACTCTTAGTATTTAACCTCAACTCGAATTAGACGCACCATATTCTAATAGGCATTAGCTACTGCTCGTCGCTCCTCTCTCTTCTTCAGCGACAACGGTTTGAACATCCTCAGAGTCTTTGGGAAGAGCTGCCACTCCGCCTCCTCTCCTTCAATCTTTGACGGTTGCTACAATTTCGCCGGCTAGATTTACGAGATCACCACAAGTCGCGTCCTAACCTGCTCCTCCGCCTCACCATGGGTGTCTCCTCCGTTACCGACTGCTTCTTTCATCGCGTCGTCGAGCATCGCTACCTCTCTCTTCCAGCTACCACTACCAGCACCTAATTTGGGTGCTCAAACGTGGCTGCCTGCCGACGAGCGTCGCCACCGCCCACCGGATCACCGAATTCACTGTGGACCACTCCTCGCCCCGGTCACAGGAAACAGAGGTCCACCATCAGCCTCCTCTACTGCTCGGCTTAACCGTCATCGGCGTTAGTAGCCTCAGCTGGTCGTGGGCCTTCGCTGGCCCTTTTCTCCACTAGTCTGGAGGGCCACCTTCAGGGAAGTCGTCGCCTTCAGTGAAGAGGAACAGGGAAACAGGGGAACTATGACTCCCTGATCTCTTGCTCCAAGGTCTGCACAGCTTCAAGATCCATGCAGAAGCACCAGGATCTGTGCTACCTCAGGTTTAAAAAACTATAAAAATAGTAGAGATAAAATAATTATTTTATTAATGGACTAAAATTCACCATATTACCTATCAACAGGCCAATCATAGACTGCAGTCCTTATATGCTTTCAGGCACTCCACAAACAATAACCTAAATATTTATATTTATCGACTAAAAAAATCAAAATACAAGAGAGAATAGATTCATGTATCAACACTAATAAGAACTTCACAAAATAATTCTAATTAAATAAGAATTTAGGGTAGGACTTCATGCTTAATTTAATTTTCAACAAATATATTTGCTAAGTCAGGAGAACAATTTATAGAGATCATCTATCTATTGTTAAAATTTTTCTAAAAGATTGTCCTAAACTCTTCTCCTTTCACAAGCTATCTCACCCGTATTTTTGGTGCGATGTTGGCTGTGGATGTCGGCAAAAAAGATTCGACTACTAATTGGCAACTAGATTTTCTGAATAGTGTTTAAAAGTATGCTTTTGCTACCTTGTTTTTAAGGTGTACATGAGTAATACTATAAATAATAAAAAATCTAAGGTTATAAGAGAATAAGGTAATAGCTAAAGGCTGAAATAGTAAATTTAAACGAGTAGAATATATAAACTCTTAAAAGCAACGAAAGCAAACGCTATATCAAATTAACCATCATGTAGATAATAGAACCCACAAACTTGAACGATGCTTATGTTAGATAGATTAAATGCTCCTTTTCAATAAATGAACTGAATTAAGTTCGGCTACATATGACATGGATAAAATGTAATTATTTATTAAAAAAACTGCCAACTATATGTCACGTCGCAATCCAGTGCCGCGTGTATTTTTGGTAGGCACGTTGATCTCGGTCGCGAGATAACTTTGCTTCCTTTTGATACATATTTAAAAAACATCAGTCATGAGATACGCAATACTATAATTTTATATTATATTATGTTCATTGTTTTCAGAGGCTGCGGTTAAATGTTATCTTAACCTATCTGGGCCGAGACAGATGTTGTCGGATTCGAAATTAAAGAAAGGCAGGACGGCTGGAGAACCAAAAAGTATGTTATATAGTTAAAATTTAATAATTAATTTAAATTTATTAAAATATTTAAATAATATTAAAATTAAATTTAATTTTTTATTTAAAAATATTTAATTTTATTTAAATAAATAATTATTCTTAACTTTATAAATTATATTTTTTAAATATATATATTAATATATTAAAATATTATAAATAAGAATTTATTAAAATAAAATAATAAAATATAAATATTTAGATATAATTAAGTAAGAATAAATGAGAAAAGATCTAGCTATTAAGGTGAGATCAAAAATTAGTTTAAACAAGAAATTATTTAATAAATTATTAAAATTAATTAGAATAAAAAAAATAAAATTTATATAATTAAAATTTACGAGTTATAAAATTTAGATTTATAAATTAAATTAGATTTAAATTTAAAATTTAATATAATTTATAAATTATTAAATTTGAACCAAATCAATTCTAATTAGATTGAGATCAATTCAGATATTGAAATCAAGATGGGGTCATTTTAAACCACCCTGAAACTCATCTCTCCGGCCATCGTTGAGCATTTTGAACCTTGGGAAGAAGCCGAAGGATAAGTAGCGATATCCTTCTTGGAGTTGATTCAAATATCTCAGTTAAGAATCCTAGATTCGTTTGGCTTCCCTTAACCATCAATAGCATTTGATTCATGAGGGATTTTAGTGAAAAAAAAATCAGGTTCTAGCGAAGTTTGACGTCTCTGTTTCAGCTTGAAATAGTCTTCTCGCTGCAACTTTGGCGACTTCTTCCTCCGCTCCAGCGACACTTTCCGACGAGTTATCTCCACCCTTCCCTTCCATTTCATATGACCTTGCTTAGGGTAGTGGAATCTAGGTTTTGGCCACCCGCAATCACTAGATTTTTGAGATTTAAGGCTCCAACCTTGGCTTTGAATGCCTCTGTTCAGGTTAAAAATAGGGGCTATGGTTTTGGCAGCTTAACTTATCACTCCGGCGACACTTTCCGGCGAGTTATCTCCACCCTTTTCTTCCTTCTTCCGCGACCTTACTATTGAATGGTGCGAGGTGCGCTTGGTCGCCGGCAATCGCCAGAGTTGAGCATGAAAAGGCCGGCTACCCTGTTACCATGAGTTTTGAGGGCTTTAATGCCCTCTTGCGGTGGTCGTTTGAAGTCGGACCTCCACCGAAGAAGGGCTCCGGTGAGGCTTCTTCGGTGGAGGTCGGTGTGGGAGAAGCAGGGGCCGACTGAAATCCCTCCGGCGACCCTTGGGATGAGCCACCTGTGGCCGTGCCTGTGCTTGCCCACATTCAACCTCCAGTGGCTGCGCCTGGTGGTCGGACGCGCTTGCCTCTTCACTGGACTTGAAGGCCTGCTATGGCCGGTGTTGGGGCAGCTCCCGGTGGTGTTTTGGTCGGCGGAGGGGCCAGCCATGTCCTCCCTAGGCTTTCGGTGGGGATCTGGGAGGAAGGCGATGGGTGAAGTCATCCGGCTTCGTAGCATTTGAACTGGTTCAATCTAATGAACCAGGTTTAATGGGTTACACCTAATGTAAATGTAAATGAGACCCGATCGAATGATTTGAATCAATTTGAACCAACCTAGTTAACCAGGATGGACTCTGGACTCGACCCAATAACTTGAGCTTTTGGATCTAATTCGACCTTTCGAAGCTTAGATTCAATCAATTGATCCCCAAGACTAAGCAATAATTTAGCCTGATTAGCCTTACTATGAAAATTAGTTCAGCCTACTTGAAAGTCTAGTTCAAGTTGCCTAACCAAATGACCTATTAAGTAATCTGAGTTAGGCTTAGATCGATCTTAGGCTAGGTTGAGACCCAAGTTTAATTAGACTCTAGCTCAAGATTTTGGTCCAAGTTTAATTAGACTCTAGCTCAAGATTTTGGTCCAAGCAAGTCTAAGTGCATTAAGGGTTGAGTCCAGGCTTCGACTAGATGGATTATTTTAGAATTTAAAAATTTATTGTCATTATTTTAATTTAAAAATTAAAAGTTTAAATAACATGATGTTGATATTCAGTAGCCAAATTGACTTTACTTTTTGTGGATTAGCAAGAGGTATAAGTAGGCTAATTATAAATTAACAATTTATTTAATTATTTAATTTAAAATTTAAATATATTTTTGATTAATTGTTGGTGTTTAAATTTGCATTGTTATTTGAAATGCAAATCATTATTACTTCATTATCATTCTGCATAATTAGATTTTACTGCTTTATTATGTGCAATAGAATAATAAAATTTTAATGCATTCTATTATTATCTAATTCCTGCATCATTAGTTATTACAAAAAATTACTAATTCAAATAAGTAGAATATCAAAGTTAAAATTTATATTATTTTGAAACCAAAAATAATAATAACCAATAATAATAACAATAACCATAATAAAAATAATAATAATGACATTTATATATGTACAATAACATTATCTAAGGAACTACAATATTAATTAAATAATGAATTAATTGAATTTAAATGAATACAAAATGATAAAATATGTTACCATCGGTCCACTATGATATGACTTGATGACTGATATCGGGATCCACCTTCACAGCGGATACATGTATGATACATCCTCATCCATAGGGTTGGTTAAATGTGGTGCTCTGACCCTATTACAGAAATATATGCGATCGTAGTTTATGACCGTGATGTATTATGATATGCAAACTTAAAATAATGATTAAAGATGATGATATGATAGCCATGATGGCATGTAAACTTTAATAAGTGAAGACATGTACACCTTGATAATGTGAGAGATATGTTTAATGCATGATGCAATTGAAATTTATATCTTTTTTGATATATTTAATTTCTAAATATTATGAAAAATAGATGCCTTTGTGCTATATAACATGTTTATCTTTCTAAAATGTTGCACATAATATGTTGTAATTATTAGAATGATTATCACGCAAGTTATATGATTACGATGCATGTTTAAATAATTAAAGAGATGCTTTACGCATGAAAATTTAGTATGCCTATCATGTGATTAAATTCATGCATTATTCTATATATATATATAAATATATATGACATGAGCATACATTATAACATGCCTTGACATAATATATTGAGTGTGGGAGAATTTAGACTGATAGAATTATAAAGAAATTTTGACCTAATTCCTAGATTTTGCATCAATAATGATTAGACTATATTTACAAAAGATAACTAATGTATAACAATTTTTTTTGATTTTGTGATACATCTTATATTATTATTATTTAATTTAAGAACTTTTTCCTAAATTATTTTGATGATATGCCGTGTTATGTATTTTGTGCTATTTTTGGTCTCTTAAAATTGATTATGGCTGCAACCAAGAGCATTATTGTCTTCAAGGTAAAAAATTGAATGAGAAAAATTACAATGTCTAATGGAGGAGAAATAATTTAGTTGAGGAGATTCTTGTAGTTATACGCATGTATTAGATTTAGTAACAACCTATTATAATAGTATGGTTACATTAGCATATACTAGGGAATTGAAATGTTATAGTAGAATTAAGCATATTCAAATGAGATATCATTTTATTAGAAATGTAGCTGAGAAGCAAATTGTTATAAAGCACATCTTTGTGAGTCAAATTATTTCAAATTCACTCACAAAATCTATTGTCAAGGAATACTATGCGACACATCAAATCTCTAGAATTGCGTAGGATGCAATTTTGCATTTATTCAATTGACCACTATTTAGTCATAAATTGTTGGATAATTCATCTACATAATTGATAAGATTTTTCAATTATATTTGAATGATATAATGTATGAGTTACAACTAGCATAATTAGGCTCGTATATTGATTGGCTCATTTACACTAACAATTACCTCTAACACTAATAACGTGAGTAGAAATAAGATATAATTTAGCTATATTGCAAAAAGAGCGAGTATAATTCAAATCTTTAAAGTATTGCCTTAGTGAAGACCAAATAAGGCTCTTTATATAATTATAAGCCAACATGAGTATTTTTGCATCATTCATGAAGCCAATAACGCTATATGTGAGAACCTCATTTGGTATTGTTGAATATGAGCAAATGAAGAACTCAACTTAGGCTATTAAAATATAATTGAACTAAGATCCATACATATTATGAGTAAGGACAAATACCGCTTGTAGTATGCATATTATGCTATCCGTGCTTAATGACTATTCATGAAGTTGATGATGGATCTTTCTTTTCTAACTATGTATATCCTGAAGATCATGATTTTTCAGCTTAAAATATCCTATGTCATAGTTATTTTAGTTTGTTACCTATAAGCATGAGTGATTCAAATTAAAAAGACATTATTAGGAAAGTAGCTAACCTAAATCCATAAGTGATATTAGGATGAAAAGAAGATAAATTACTATAATATTAATATAACATCATATTTTCTCATCTTCATTATTAATAATTATACCTACGTACGTACATACATACAAATATATACACACCAAAATTAATATCTTAAAATAATAACAAAATTTAGTTGTATTATATTGATCAAAGTTAAGATAACTCAATTCTTGTATATTGGTCAAGATATCAAAACAGTTTGATTAATTTTATTTCATTTTTTTTTTCATTTTGTTAGAGGCTAATTGAAGTGTTAGTTTCAACTCAGTATTATTATTATCCATCACCATTATTAGCATTGGAAAAACCCTCTTACAGCTATTGGAAACCTCCAAAAATGCATGCTTTAAAAAAAAAAAAAAAAATCGATCATGCATATCTAGCTGCTCTCATCTTTTGTGGAGGACTAGAATTTGAAGTAGGTTGTGTGTTCATTGGGCTATCTCATAGTCAAATACAACAACAATTGTTAGATAGAACCCAAAATTTTAAAATGGATGCTAAGTGGATAGATAAAAACAACAAGTTACATGAATACCATCTGAAAGTAAAATGTAACTAATGAGAGTGTGCCATTCACAACTTTCATCTCATGGTGGAAAGAACCCTATGCCTTTTCTTTTTATATCCTTATTTAGAAACTATTCATGTAGGCATCATTTAATGTTTACAATAAAATGTGAAATCTCTGCTATAACTAACTATGAAATTACCTTACCTATAGGCATCTCTCTATTGATAGCTTTTGTTAAGAAAGAGCTAAGATTCAAACTTTTATAGTAGCATATTTATACTTTATTAGTAGTTAACAAAGCAATATGCTATCTTCAAAGAGTATCTCTGCATCTATAGACTTAGATAATTAGAAATTAGAAATTGGCATAATATACAAAGACAAATACAGTGTCAAGTAAAGGCAGATTACAGTACACTAAGTTTCTAAGTACAACATCCTAGACAAGGAGAAGAACAAAGAGATGGAGGCATTTTTTGTACTTAAATAAAAAATTTAGGCCCTATTTGGTTATGAAAAACTGAGGTTATTTTTGAAAAAAAAATCATAAAAAATAGAAAATAGAGTTTCACATTCAAAAATATTATTTTTCTAAATAAAAATTAAAAAGCTTGTTTTCTAATTTGTTAAGGTCATATTGGGCCTTGAAAAACATTCCAGAGATATTTCCAATTATTTCCATATAAAAGTGAGGCCTATTTTTTTATATTTTCAAGTAAAAAACATGCTTATTTCAAATAAAAAATCATATGCTTTTCCAAAGAAATCATTGCCATCCCAACCCTTTCTCTTCTCACTATGATGTGGACGATGATAGTATGATAATAATAATAATAATAACAATCATAATCATATTATTATTATTGTACTATCAAAATAATAGTAATAACTATAAATATTATTATTGCTATTGCTGTTGCTTTTGTTGTAATATAATGATTATAGTATGGCTTTCATTCCAATTTTTAAATTTTATGTATATAGAAAATAATTATGATATAAATATATTTTTCAGTTTTCTAAATTGGAATACGGCTTTTTATTTCTAACAAATGAACATGTTTTTCAACTTTTTTTTATGGAAAAAAAAAATGGAAATAAAGATGAAAACTGAAGAAGGAAAACTAAAAACATTTTCTACAGTTAAATAAGCCCTTACATTCTTAGAAAAAGTAAGTCATCAAGAGGTGAATTATTTTCCATGCTTCAGTTAGTCAAGCAGCGGTCATCCAATTACGTTGGACAAGCGACCCTTCAAGGCATCCGACTTATTTAGGTAGCCGCAGCGCCATATCCAGCTGCGAACAAAACAAGAAAGACAGCAATGGCAATGGGTGAGGAAAGCCTGCCAACGGCCAAGATAACGTGGAACACTTATATCATCACTAGTTAGTAGCGACACGCTGTGAGAGGTGAAATATTCCATGTGGTAAAAAACCATTAGCACGCAGTGAAAAGCTTTCTAAGTTCAAATTGGCTTGCATGAAAACAAAATTTGTGCTGATTTCAGGAGTGACCCTGGACGGCATCTTTATTCATCGCTGAGCCATTCCAGAGGAAGACAACAATAGGAGAGGGAATGGACGAAGAACGCCTCCACATAGCCTTGCTGCCATGGAGCGCCTTCGGCCACATGACCCCTTTCTTCCATCTTGCCGTCGCCTTGGCCAACGCCGGCCTCCGCATCTCCTTCCTCTCTACCCCTCGAAACGCCCGCCGCCTTCCCAAAATACCCCCTCACCTAGCGTCTCTCGTCAAGTTCGTCGACCTCCCGTTGCCCCCAGTCGACGGCCTTCCTGACCACGCCGAGGCCACCGTCGACCTCCCCGCCGACAAGATCCCACTCCTCAAGAAGGCCTACGACCTCCTACAAGATCCCGTGAAGAGATTCCTCGCCGATGAATCCCCCGACTTCATCCTCCACGACTACTTTCCGCACTGGGCCGTCGCGGCCGCGCGCGACGTCGGTGTGCCGAGCGTCTTCGTCCTCGTCTTGTCCGCCGCCGCCATCGCCTTCTATGGCTCCCCGGAGGCGCTGAGGGAGGGCGGCGGGAAGAAGTGCAGGCCGTCGCCGGAGAGCATGATGTCGCCGCCCAGCTGGTTCCCCTCAGGATCCACGGTAGCGTTCCGCCGCCGGGAGGTGGAACTTGTCTGCTCGGAAGCCTTCGCCGTGACTTCTATGGGTTTGACCGACGTCGATCGGTTCCTGATGGCGGAGGAGGGGTGCGACGTGGTCGCCATCCGGAGCTGCTACGAGTACGAGGGCGACTACCTGGATGTTCTGCGGAGGCTATACCGGAAGCCGGTGATACCCCTCGGCCTGATACCGCCGCCACCTCCGGCTACTGGCGGAGGTCGGGATGATAACTGGGGCCGGATTTTCGGTTGGCTGGATGCCCAGCCACCAACATCCGTCGTCTTCGTGAGCTTTGGGAGCGACCATAAATTGGATGAGAGCGAAGTCCGTGAATTGGCCTATGGGCTCGAGCTCTCCAACGTTCGCTTCTTGTGGGCCCTACGGAGGCCTTCTTGGGTTACCGGCGACGACGAAGAAGCCCTTCCGGAAGGGTTCGTCAACCGGACCAAGGGCCGCGGTGTTGTGTCCTTTGGTTGGGCTCCGCAGTTGGAGATCTTGGCCCATCCTTCTATTGGAGGGTCTCTGTTTCACTCTGGATGGGGGTCTATAATAGAGACTCTTCGCTACGGGCACGCACTTATAGTGATGCCAAACATAATCGATCAGGGTCTTAATGCCAGGTTGCTGGTGGAGAAGGGCGTTGCAGTGGAGGTGGAAAGAGGGGATGATGGTTCCCTCCACCGGAATGCGATTGCGGAGGCTTTAGAAATGGCGATGGTTTCCAGCGAAGGGGAGGGACTGAGAAGAAAAGCTAGAGAGATTGCTGCTGTTTTTGCTGACCAGGAACTTCATGACAATTATATAAAGGAGTTTGTCGACTTTCTTAAGGCTCGAAAACAATCAGGCAATTGAAGGGAATTGATGGCATGTGCTACTTCACAATCATATCTTCTGCTGAGAACAAAGGCTAGAGAGATGGCTACTGCTTTTCCTGAACAGCAGCTTCATGGCAAGTATATGAAGGAATTTGCTGACTTCCTCCTTAAGGCTCGAGAACAATCAGGCAATTGAAGGCAATTGATGACATGTATTGCTTCACAATCATATCTTGTGTTTCTGCTAATAAACCCAGAATGGCTTCGCCTTTCTCCCTTTAGGAGAATTCTTAGGTAGGAAAGCGTTAATCGAAGGCTGCCATTTTGTGATTTTTCTTTTTTCTTTTTTCTTTTTATATTTTTAAATCATGTCTGTTCTTCTCTTTGAATGGCTGCCATTTTCTGATTTTTTTTTTTAAATTTTTAAATCATGTCTGTTCTTCTCTTTGAATGGAGCTTTGCATTTGGGGGTCAAGAATCCATCTTTCCTCTTTTCTCCTCTCTATACTTTTTGCATCATCCTCCGCATTCAATGAACGTCATTGAAGTAAGAGTAACTAGCTGGGGGACTGTTATCAACCAAAATTAAAACAATTCTATTTTAGATTATTTAAATTAGGCTAAGTTAAAATTATAATAAATTAAGGCAAATCTACAATGAAGCAAAATCAACCAAACTCTCTTGATATGGTTTGCCTTTATAACATCTCTCAAAACATGACAGCATTCTATAAACTGAATCCAAGCTTTGTATGACAAGCTTTTAAAACTAGCTATTTATCTTTTTTTCCTTAACACACGCATGGTAAGCAGGGTAGGTCCACCGCTTGCAGGACCATAAAATAAGTTGAGATATAGGCTTTTTGCATGAATGGTTGTTCGCATATGATGGGCTTGCAGCCATGCTGCCCTTCACACATCTTGATGGATGATGTGCAGTGGACCTTGTATTAGACTAGTGAAATGGTACAATGATAGAAAGTTACATATATATATATATATATATATATATATAAGGTGACTTATGGGCCTGATTTAGTCATGTTTTATGTTGGATTTGTTTGGTTGATATTAAATTGTGAATTTATTCTGAGGTGAGTATCGGGCTGATCATATCAATTTAACTAGAACTTAGAACCAGTTTAATTAGAATCCATTATAAGATTTTAAATACAGAAATGAACCAATTCTATCCTAAAACCATTTCAGAACCAATCTGATCAAATTGGTTCGATTTTGGATCAATTTTAGGATAAAATTTAATTTTTTTCTTTTTTGTTTGATATATAACTAATATCTAATGGTTAATTTTTTTTAATTATGTTTAATAAAAGGATATACATAATGAAAAAAATCATCAAGACCTCATGCAATTTTAACTTAAATCAAATATCATCCTTGTAATTTTTTTCTATCACCCACCTTCCTTGAATTCATTAAAATATACAACATATCAATTTCATTCGAATATAATGTTAATGATGCTTATTTAAAATTATAGTACTAAATAATCTTAATTAAGAAGGATAATAATAGATAATAGTTGATTTGCATCCTTGGAATAGCGTTAGGAGGTAAGTAAGCTATTTATCATAATTTTCATGAATTATTAAAGTATGCAAATTATGGATTTAAATGTTACATTATTTTACATGTGCATTATTTAAAAAATAAAAAAAATGAATTTGGTATCCCATATATGCAAATGACTATTTTACATGATTATGTTGAAATTTATAATTTCTGTAAAAATTTGGTACGCCATACAAGCAATTGATTATTTGACATGGTCATTTGAAATTGCTAATTTTTGCAAAGTACATGGCACCCCATATATGCAAATGATTATTTTAATATTACTAAGTTATGCAAAATATTGGGTATATCAAAATTATTTATAAGTGTTCATGTGTTTTGTCATGTTCAAACCACTGCAAATATGAAAAATATATGGAGTATGTTTTTGCAACAAAAGTTGTTAGCATGCAAATATAACATGAAGTAAGGTTTTGTAAATATAAAATATGCCACTCACGGTCCGCTATGATATTACATGATGATACAATGACATAATATAATTTCTGACTCCGGGACCCACCTCCACAGGGGATATATGTGGAGGATATACCTATGTGGTGTTCTATTCTGTAATATGACATGACTTTTGATATGATTCTGGTACCAGGAATCTTTCTCCACAGGGGAGATATATAGAGGATACACCCTATGTGGTGTTTAGACCCTATTGTAGGGGTATATGTGGGCATAGTATGTGACCGTGGCGTATTTGTAAGAAGACAGAATATCAATGTTAATGATAGTAGATTTTGGTTTGAATATGATATCTGTCTTCAATTGATTTCAAGTATATAAGTGAATATGATTTCGGCATGTTTATAAAGGAATAAATATTTTGGATAACAAGATGATATGTATTTTTTGAAATACTACATGGCATCGGCTTCCAAATTGCATTGAGCATATATTATGCATACTTTGATAACATGATGAAATGCGTTTGAATTATAGAAGTTTGGCATGTTTTTAGACATATGAAAACCTGATTTGTTAAATCTTGAAATGACTATATTATGTTACAGTAAGTTTACTGAGTGTGAGCTCATTTAAATCTCATAATATTTTTCAGAACCATAGAGTTGAAGAGGCAATATTGGGATAGTTTGGAGCTTCCATCTGTGTAAATAGATCATATTATGTTCATGTAACCCCAATTATAATCTTGTAATTTTAGAATGTCGCCCAAACATTATATGGCTTGTATTAAGAATGTTTTGGACCTTAAACGATATGTAGTTTATTATCCCTCCTTGCATTAATTATTCTGTTATTGGACGCCTTGCATACCTAATATGCGACAGATTGCCACCCTTGAATCCATTACTCGGTCTAAGGCGTGACACATTGTCCTCTCTATGCTCTTAATTTTGAATGAATTGGATCAAATCTACCATGTTATGATTAGATCGGTCGGATACCTAAGACACAGGTGTAACTTACCACCCCTACCCTCTCTTTCCATCGTATCGTTCCGCCTTTTAAGGCAGATCCACTTGATCTTAAAATTTCCAAAGCACAGAACGCATGGCTTCATTGACGCAATCCATTTGAAAATGGCAGAATAATATGGCAAGGTTTAATGGAATCGTTCGGCATGATATCTTTTTGCCCAACAAATTCTCTCATCCAACAAAGCGAGGCAAATCTTCCATTATTCGAATCATGAACCTGGGCTGAGCTTAAGCGGTTGGCTTCCAAATCCGTTGTCAGATTCTGTGCGCCAAAAGCCTATGAATATAACCATACTTCAAATGGTGGCACGGTCTCTCCTCAGCAGTTATTACCGCCTGCATGCATCTCTCTCTCTCTCTCTCTCTCTCTTTCTCTCTATGCGTGTGTGAATCCAAGGCTCCGAAGATCCCAATGGCGAGAACTAAAACTGTGTTCCAACGAGCATTGTCAAGGTTCAATTAGAAAAAGAGCAACTTCATGTGACACGGCAGTGGTGCAGCCATGCTCCCTGGTGCATTGCCTTTGTTGGAGATGTCTTCTTGAGTCAAGACTGCTACCCTCGCAGTTTCGCATAGTAAATTGAACGGGTTTACATTGCACTTAAATGCACTCAGCGGATGGGATCAAAGGCAGAGAAAATAAGTCATGTTAGAGATCTCCAAGGCAACACGAGGAGAGGAGAGAATTCCATCAAATACGTTGTGTTTTTATTCCAACATGCGCGAAAAAACGCGCGCGCACGCCATGTTAGAGATTTTTAAATACACTGTATCATTTTCTTTGCATTAAGATTTTGTTTTTTTTAGAATGAAGTTACGTTAGGTAAGACCGTCTTCGTTGGCCTTTTTATTTCCTTGTCCATGTAATGCCGTCACACTGAGTCAGCTTGAAAATACTTAAAAATAAAAGGGAACAAGTAAACAACGCACGATGCTGCAAATGGTTCAAAACTTGGATCCAATTGCAACCCGATCTATATTTAAAAATCTATAGATGTACACATGTTTGAAAATTTGAACCATTCTAAATTTTGAGTTAGGTCTGAATCTTATACTTTTCAACCCAATCATTCGCATCTAATTTGGGTCATTCCGAACCTCATTTAATTTAACTTATAAATTTAGATTGTATAATTTTTTTTTTCTTTTACTTCAATTATTTTTACTAATTCATTTAATAAATTCTTGTGTGATTTGATCCTTCTTTTTATGTTAACAACTAAATCCCTTCTATCTATTTTTATTTATTATATCAAAATATTCATATTTCATCATTTATTTTTAGAAACCCTTATTTATAATACATTAAATAACATATATTTTAAAAATTATAATTTGTAAATTAAAAATGATCAATTACTTTGATGGAATTAAAAGTTTTCAAAATAAAATTTAAATTTAGCTTAACTTCAAGTTGACTCTTTTTAATCTTATTTAAATTTTTTAATAGCTATATTTATTTCAATCATTAGATTTTAGTTGTAAAACAATAGGCTAATTGCTTGGTCTAAATGCGAACTTTATTTGATCCAATCTTGATTTGAAACCAAATGATTTAGATCCGAATCATACTTGATCTTGAATTGATTTGAATGATTCATGGATCCCAAATTATTTCTGTGAACTCGATCTAATCTGATTTCATGGAAAATGGATTAATTTCAGATTCAAAATTATGTTTCTAAAGTGAAATTGGATCAGATTGAGATCAAACATAACACATTCTATTTGCAACCTTACCTATACATATTGTAGAACATATGAATTGCCTTTGATGCGGCAGCCCACTGGATTATCCAGTTTATATTTGATATGTAGCCAACTGCATCAAACAAAGCTTGTTAGATTCAAATGGCTTAAAAGTTACATGTAATCTAATCTATGTTGGGCAAGCTCCCTCTCTCTCACACACATATTAGATTTAAGTGGCTTAAAGGTTTCGTATAATCTATGTCGGTTAAGCTATCTCTCTCTTAGTGGTGCTGGTGATAGTGATAATAATGATAGTATTGATAAGCGTGTGTGGTATACTTGGGTCAGGATTACTGGACTAAAGCCCTTCCTGGCCCCACTTCATTTGAATATTTAGGTTTAGCTGGACTATGTCACCGTGGAGATTCACTTAGTGCAACAAGTTACCTTTTCTTAGGCTTATAAAAAGCAGATATATTAATTTCCCTACGCTTAACTTTTTCTAAGTGTTTCAACGTTTCATTTATAAAACATGTTATCCATGAAATGAGTGCATAAGTGATTGGGTGACACACCAATCTCATGTCTAGATTTCCTATTGCACGTTCCACCGGCAACCCAGTGTAAGATTTGGCATGATATGCGGGTGGGAGAAGTTAACACGAAAACACTACGCTAGGGTCGTAGCCCTTTTTCTACGAGATTACTTTTATCACTTTAGTTTTTAGAACTTAACAACATATAAATGATAACTAATGATACATAGGAATGGCAGAAATGAAGCAGAACAGGATATCTCCGTATCAATATCCATAAAAAAAATCTATAGTTATACACATCCTACATCATATAAATTTTGTATCCTATATTCATCCCATTATCTATACTACCTATCATCCATTATTTTAAAATATTTTTTTTAAAATTAACAAATTTAATTAATTTTTAACTATTAGTTTTAATAAAATTTAAAGTTTATATATATATAAAACAGAGAAAGGAAAGCACACTCTTTTTAAAATATTTTTTTAATAACAAATGGGGTGAGAAGAGATCCTCTCCCAAATTTTTATTGAGAAGAATTATGTACAAGAAAAAAAATTTACATGGCAGAATTAGTAAGTGTCAAGGATATTGCTTAGAAATATGTGGACGCTTTCCACTCCATCCACAGCCAAACAACCCGGGGAGGCCGGACTAATGTTATAAGAAAACACTTTGAAGAATAAAAAGGAAAAAACTAGAGTGATAAAATGAAACTCTTATTCAAAGTTATAGATAGAGATAATTAATTAATTATACTAGTGGATATAACAAGCATCGATTCATGCAGAGTAAAAAAAAAATTTACATCCATATACATCTTATATTTATGATAAATATTATCACATATTTTTATATTTATATCTATTTTATTTATCTTTTTTTTTTAATCTCAACATATATTCCAAATGAAAGTACTATTATTTATTTGAAAAAAAAAAGAACATGAAATCTATCTTGCCATTCCTAATGATACATTATGCATTGACATGAGATCTATCTTGCCCTTTGAGTTATCATATTTTTAACGGAAGCTGGGCCTACCAATCTCACCTAATAGATAATAATTAACACCAAACAAAAAAGAAATCAGATTGCAAGGACATGAGTCTATTATCATAGTCATTTTATTGATTCAAAAATTTAACAGCTGAAGTGCCATCATCTTTCCTCAGCATCATCACATTACGTTTGCGAGAAGCAAAATAATGCAAAACATTGCTATTTATTTGATTTATCTCGTTGACTGGTTTCATGAACATTTTTCATGAGATGATAAGCGAATGGGCACGAAGTGGTGCTGACAGCATGATGCTCTTCCTTAAAAAGTTAGCCCAAAAAAATATTCTCCTGACAATGATAAGAGGATTCCCGATATATCTACTAGAGATATGATGATATATTTTCTACTAGTTTGCCATATTTATTGTTCTCATTTTTTTTTTTTTTTTTTTTTAATTTGAGAGAGAGAGAGAGAGGGGGAGAACCAGGGGATGATGATACTGATAATTCTTTCTGAAAGCAAACCAAAAAATTTATTCTCCTGACAACGACCAGGCGATTCCCAGCATCCACTTCCCTGATAAAGCCCAAAGAATCCTAACAAAAGGCTAGTAAAGGAGCTGAAGAAAAGCTCGAAAGGTCTCAACCAAAGCTCTCAACGTAGGACGGTACCAGCGAATAAAGGGGGTCTTTCCTCCCCCTTTCCTCCCCTTTTACCTCGTCCCACGAAACTAGGGTTTGGGTTTTGGATTCCCCACCTCCCTCTCCCCTCCCCTGACGACTCCAACGAATTGAATTCAATCGAGATGGGGTCCCTTTACCCTCGTCAATCCCCGCTCCCCCCCCCCCCCCCCCCCCCCGTCCTTCGCCCCCTCTTCCTCCCTCCTTCCTCGCACCTTCGCCAATCCCAGTATTTCCCCGCTTTCGTTCCCCCCCTTTTCAAGGATTTTGTCGGAATTTGGTATTTTGGTCGGTATTCCGTACATTCGATCGAAGCTCGCGGTTGAAGAATCTCCGATTTGGATCGTTGCTCGTTCCGGATTATTCCTTCAAATTAAAAATATGGAGTTTTCTTGGCAATTGTTTTAAAAAAAAAGGATTGGAATCATGGCTTTATTAGGGGTTCCGTCGAGACTTTTATCCCCGGTCGTGTCAGTGACGATTCGGGGAAGCTTCGAAGCTGCTTCGCAGCAAGTGATCGTCTTGTGATTCTATATATAGGAGTGATTCGGACATTTAGGTGTATCCCAACGGTTGAGAGTGTCGGCATTAGGGTTTTGTGTGCTTGTGGAGCTGATTTGTTCCCTTGATTTCCTCGTGATGGAGCTGAAGAGGTCCTATCCGGAGGAAGGGGAGGACGACGGAGGATCCCTTGTCAAGGATACAAAGCGACAGCGAACCTTTCTTAAGTGAGTGGATGGTTTGGGAGTTCTCCCATCTTGTTTCTTTGTTACTAAATGATTGATCGTTGTTGTTTTATGGGTTCTTTTTGTGGCAGTTCAATGAGGGAAGTAATGGGGGCGCATTATGTGCAGAGGCATTTGTCAAAGCTGGAGCCTTTTCTTCGCAGAGTGGTAAGATTAGTTCTGTTTTCATTTTCACCGTGTTTAGCAATTATACTGGAATGGAATCCTTTAGAAAAATCTTTTTAAGTAAGCCTTTGACGCGGCTGGTAGCTCTCATCACTTTGTGTACAGAATCATCATTGTATTTATCCTTGTATTGTTATTCAATTTTGTGTAGTTTCTTTTGCCATACTAGTCCATCTAGGTTGTTAGTAACTGTTTGTCATGTTGGGAGATAGCGTACACAGGGAACCTCGCAAACTATTTAACTATGGACTAGCTTTGCCGATCCTTTCTATTTTGACAATGTTTTAAAACCCTTCTCTTTTGGACTTCCCAGTAGCAAAGGTCAGTTAATGCTGAAAGAATTCATATTATGTTCTAATAGCACTCTTTTGCTATATGAGATGTTTAGCATCTAAGTAAGTTTATGTCTCATGGACTCTCATGATTTCTGTGTGGAGTTTTGAGGATTTTTGAGGTGATGCAAATCCCTGGGAGCTTCCAAAGAGAACTTGCTTTGCTTCTTTCAAGTTTGTGGGAACCTTCCCTCCACCCCACACCTTGCAGTGGTTAGTTCATTCTAGAGTGGCACCATATTCATCTTCCTTATGATTTTCTTAGAGCTATTCTCACCAGCTTTTGCTGTGAAACGTGGGCATTCATAACATGCTTTACTTTTGTTTTCTTACATTAAAGTTCTCTTACAAGTTGTTTTCACTTTTTGTATGATAACACAATACGATAATCACATTAAAGTTTGTTGTGAAAAAATTTAAATTTTAAATAAATCACAAATTTGGTAACTCTTAAAACAAGTGAAAAATCATGAATTATTTACATATCGTTCATGATCTACTCTCTCTCTCTCTCTCTCTCTCTCTCTCTCTCTCTCTCTGTTTCTTAATTTCTTTGAAATTTGAAACTTGCATATGTGGGTTTTTTTTTTTTTTTTTAAGCTACAAATTTGTAACTTTCCTAAAATTTTCCAAAACTTTTAGTGGAATATATCTTCTTGCCGTTTTTTTAATCTAAATTATCAGAAGCAGTGAGGGAGACCTACATGTGAAACTTGTCGCTAAACCTTAAGTTGTTCATAACTTGCTTATATTCCACAAGCAGGTGTCCACAAAATAGTTGATTCGGGACTACAATTCAAAAGTCAGGTCTTGATTCTGTTTCAGCTGGCCAGATGAGCTTTGTTTTCTAAGTTTTTGCATGGTTTTGGATCCATTTTGGGCCAAAAATGACAAATATTTTAACAGTAAAATGGGTAAGAAAAATAAGAGAAGGATAAAGTTTTAAAATATTCCTTATTGTTTGAAACTGGTATGAGGTCAGTGGTTTTTGGGCCAAGACTATGCACTAGTTATTAAAAAAAAGGGAGGAAATAGAACTGTTATAAAGTCATGCTTTACATTACATTATACTGGATTATAGTATATTTATTCTCTTGGTTGATGACAATCATGTACGAGACAACCTAAATGTCAATATAAGAATTGAGCACAGGACTTGCAAACTCAAGCTCAAAAATGTTGCAATTTCCTTTCTGATAGGGTTGATCTACTTTACAACTTTGAGTTCAAACCTTGCTAGTTCTTTACCATCTGACTTTGTGTTGGGATAATATTATTTGGTGGGTCTCTAATGACTTCTCAACCAATACTGTGGTATTCTGTAGAATATATATATAAAAGCAAACCACCAACCTTCTTAGAATGTGGAATATGAAGGCATATGTTTGTCGTTGTTGTAAAAGTTCTCCAGGTATTGCTGCAAGTTTTGTTTTTTGATGTTGTCAATTATCTTTTGTTAGAGACATCCAAGAGATCTCCGTAAAACTTACCTGACTACCTCAATTGACCATGCTAAAGAATATAGCAAGCTTAGGGACATGCAGAAGAAAAAGGGGAAACTTATGGATTATATTCTTAAATGATAAATGAAGGCCAAAAACTGTATTGGATGCTGACACGTGGCTGCTTAAAATTCAAAATCGTTGCACACTAGAAAAAGGAGAAAAACTAGAAGAAAGTGTGAGCACTGAACTATGATTATGAGAGTAAACCAAGGTTCACCATCTAGATATAACGGACCTCGTACGGATGTCAGACTAATACAGTGTCAGTATGCCCAATATGCTAGTCGATTTAGCATACAGAGCTTCACTGGTATCGAGTCTTGGTTTGGTACTTGTATAGTATAGTACGTCAAGTACGGAGGGATATGGACCAGTACGGCATAACATGGAGTAAACATAATTAGGCAGTATAAATTAGCATTTATTTCCATGATAATTTTGTGAGTTTATATAATTAGCATTTTATATTACTTAAAACTAATCCTTTGAGCTTGTAACATGTTGAATTCTTTTTTTGGAAAATTAGGTGCAAGAAGAGGTGCAAAATGCTCTGTACCGATATGTACCATTAGCTCCGAGGTAAATTTTGAAAATCCTGCTTGAGCTTTGAGGCTTGAGCATTGTAAACACATTTCCTATTGCCCAGTTTTATATTTCTTTTCAATCCATCAGGTGAATTCTGTTGGGTAATGTTCATGACATCCTCTCATTGCGTATGATGCTTAAAGGTGTATGCATAAAACATTTTTGTATGGAAAATATTAGTTATTTACTCTTTGTTTTGCTACATGAAAGAAACATTACCACACCCCCCAACCATATAGTCATATAGAGGTAAAACTAGTTCAGCAAAGTATTAGAATGAGTATTTTTATATGAAAGCTACCATATGACACTGCAAACCTGTGATTTTGATGCTCAACATGTCCTGTGTCATTTGTGTTCATGTGTACATAATGTAACTGCTTGGTTTTACATTTTCTGGTGTAGCAAATAATTGTTGACAAATTTTTTAGGACTAAATGCTTTTTGAGCCATTTGGATGTTCTAATTTGTGTGTTTGTGTTGTGATGCCATAGACTGCCTCTAAACCAGATACCAGCAGCTGCTAGCAGGCAATATCGGCTGCATTTCCAGACTAGTGTGCCTGAAACGCTGTTCACAAGCAGCAGAATAGAAGCTGAAGGCAGAAATCCTGTTGAAATTGCCATCATTGATACTGAATTGAACAAGATTATCACTTCTGGCCCACTGTCTGCACTCAAGATTGAAATTCTTGTTCTTGATGGTGATTTTGGTGCTGATGGGCAAGTGGAATGGACTGAAAAGGAGTTTAATGATAATATAGTACGTGAAAGGGAGGGTAAAAGACCATTACTGACAGGGGATCTGTTTGTTACTCTGAGCAGTGGAGTTGGTTATCTTGGTGATGTCACTTTCACTGACAACTCCAGTTGGATAAGAAGCCGAAAGTTCAGACTTGGTGCTAGGGTTTCTCAAAGCAGATGCACTGAAGCAAGAGTTCAAGAAGCAATAAGTAGAGCTTTTTTGGTGAAGGATCACCGTGGAGAATGTAAGTCTACTCCTGTCGAAACTCGATTGTTTGAAGTTTTATTTAGGAAAAAGATTGAACATAAATTTATTTGAATGACAGTGAAAATAGACGAGCTCAGTTGGGATTATGTGCCAACAAGCAACATAAATATTGCATGCAGTAAAAATTCACTATCACTAATAACATGCTGGAGTAATACTGCTATTATATGTACATGCTGCATCTGCAGTTCAGTTGATAAGATAGTTTTGCAGCCATAGATCTTTTTGGATTGATATTACATGACCCCTAACGAAGCTTGAGCTTTTGTATTAGAACTTAGAAACATTGAACACTTGTTATCCTAATTATCTTTTGCTGTGACTGTTTTTTAGGGAACATATTCTTAACTGTAACAAAATTCATTCTTTTGAATGAAATATCAGAATATTGAATCTGGAACATGTGTTTCATCATTTCTTTTCTTTGTTTTAGCTGTCTAAATCTCCTGTTGATTTTATATCTGCAGAATGATGCGTGACTGAACAGTTTGCAATTACTCTCATGATACATAAATTATATTACTTGGACTTTGTTGTTATTGCCCTCTCTTCCCATTCATAATCATCTATGGTGCGTCGAGCACCTTGTTGCATGAGTATCAGGACTTGACATTCATCATCATTAGGTTGATCAAAGAGGATGGGAACTGAGGCAATATTAGTGAAACATTCATGTTAATATTTTCTGTCCAATAAGGATTATCTATACTTGCTCAGTATGATATATTTGTGTAACTATCAGAAGTTGAAAATCATATTTGTGCAACAGCTTGGTATAGAGTCATCTTCCTGATAATGTCGTGGTGTGCTCATGCTTTAGATTTTGAAGGTTATGTAGAGCTTTTTTGCATCAAATATGGCATTAGAGCTGCACCATCGAATAAGGCTCTTATTCCTCAAAAAATTAAAAAAATCCTTTTCTGTAAGTACCACGTGTGTGATGAGGGTAATACTTTTCTTTTTTAAGCTTGACAGTCCTTTCCTGTGATATACTTAAAGACACAGATAAACCAATTTTAGAATATTATTCAACAGTACTTAAAGCTAGTGATCAAGCATTTCATGCTATTAATGTAGAACATTTTGTCAGCATGGCCCAGTTCTGGCATATCTTATGTTGTTGTTATTCTTCACAGTGTACCAGTAGCATATGCTTTTAAAAGTTATTTTTTATCCGAAATGAAAAACTAATTGCATTCTGAGATTAATTCTGTTCTAACTTTATGTTGTTATTCTTCACTGTGTACCAGTAGCATATGCTTTTAAAAGTTATTTTTTATCCTAAATGAAAAACTAGTTGCATTCTGAGATTAATTCTGTTCTAACTTTATTCTAATTTCAGTGTATAAGAAGCATCATCCTCCTTTGTTTGGCGATGATGTGTGGCGTCTGGACAAGATAGGTAAAGATGGTGTATTCCACAAAAAGCTTGCAGACAGTGGGATCAACACTGTCCAAGACTTCTTGAGGAACTTGGTTGTGGATCGAGACAGACTGCGCAATGTAAGCTAACCATATTTAGTTCTTTTGGGAGATATTCATGTGTGGACTAATAGATGCTATTATTTGTTTGCTTCCTTCCTGTAGTTGCTTGGCAATGGGATGTCCAACAAGATGTGGGATGCAACAATAGAACATGCTTGGGAATGCATTCCGGAAGACAAGCTTTACTCCTATTGCAGTGAACAGGGAATCATACTTCTGTTCGACTCTGTATATCGGCTCATTGGGGCATTTCTTAACCATGATTATTACTGCTTTGATGAAATTCCTGCAACTCATAAGGTACTTATCATGATCCAGAAAATATCAGTTTTGTTATAATATTTACATAAATTTGTTAATAATTTATTGAACCATTGTTGTCTAGCCTTTTTATTTAAAGCAGCACATCTTTACTCCTGTTGATCCACCTATAACAAAATTCATTAAACAGGGGCTTGTGCTGTTTGACCTTGTATATTAAATTTACTTTGCTAACATACAGTTCTTCATTTTGTAATATGATTATACCACCCTACTTAGTCGAACAGTGTATGTTAGTTGAGGTCAAAGTATGCTGATTAATCAGTTTAAAGAAATTCTCAGAAAAAAACTTGACTTGCTAAACTTGATCCTGCATGTTTTGTGCACCCAACCTCAGCTTATGGACCAGGTGATGCATTTAGGAAAAACTTGAAAGGGCACTGTAGTGGATTCTCATTTTTTCTTCAGCTTGTCATCCTTTTTATAAATTTCTGCATTCATGCAAAACTAAATTACCTCTTTTGTACGCAGGCATTGGTGAACAAATTAAAACAAGATGCTTATAAATTTCCAAACCATATCTTTGAGTATCACGGCAATCATCCCAGACGGTTACCGGCAATTGGTGCTGTTGCTCTTACTGTGCCAAGCATGTTGGACCAACAGAATCCCTACTTCCCTGCCACAAATCATGGTAATTGGAATCAGAGAGCTTGATGAGGCAGTCTCATCCCTTACCCTTAGCCTTCTTAGTGTCGTTGTCATCCACTGATGTTGCAACATTTGACAGATGAACCTGCTGATCAAGTAGCTCCTCTGCTCCCTCGCCAAGTAGGAAATGAATTCTTTGAAGATCCTTCCCCAGCAACGGACACGTTTACTTCTGGGCAGTTTGATCATCTGGTTCAACGGCTTGATTCCTTCCCATCAAATGGTTTGAAAATAAGAGATTTATATGACATGCCATTTGTCAGTTTTCAGGCAAGTGGGTCAGCTGGGTCTGTCATGACAAGTGAACACATGATGGGATATACTCCGGAGGTTGATATGTTAAGCTCCTCTCTTCCCGTGCTTTGCGATCATGGTAATCGCTTAATTCAGGCATCAAGTGGCGAAACAAGTGGAAGCTATGCAGCTCACATGTCAACTGCGGGTGCTCCCATTGCATCAGGCAAATGGATCAAGCTAATAGCAGCTCTAAAATGGTTGGCAATCTCAAGGCGCAATTCTGCCAGAAGGGCTAAGACTCTGGGTATCGATTACCCAGCAGCAGCAGCTATAGGCACGTGGGTTGATGCACGCGGGAGAGGCTGGTGAGGTGCCATTTTGGGTGGCAACTCAATGCAGAACACTCAGCATTCGTCTTGAGAGCTTTGAACCGTGCATGAGAAGGAGCCGAAGTGTGGGAACTCGTCCATCCAGCGTAGCAACCTTAGAACTGGTGTTATGTGGCAGTAAATTAAGACTTGTAACATGTTCGGTTTCTTTGCACTGTATATCGGATAACCGTAGTGCAGGGGATAAGGTTTATCTTCAGACTGGTTTTAGATCTTGCACATAAGTTTTGTGTGACATTCGGTATTTTAATGTTTAAATTGCTTTTCGTTGTCAGGATACTCTTGTGGGAGCTCTTTTGGCCCTTTTTTTGTTTTTTTTTTAATTGTCAGAGCTGTTCGTTCCGTGGATGCCACTTTGTTCGATGCTTTGTGGGACCGCAGCATGTCTGTATACATAAATAAAGAAAGCGTTATCTGTGTCATTTAAGAGTCGCCACAGAAACGAAAAAAAAAAAAAAAAAAGGGAGGTTGAGTTTGGGAGAATAGGAAAATAAAAGATAGTTTATTCGAGGAGGCCCACGCGGCCACGCCCGAGTTCTCCAGCTCAGGATTTCTGTCCATTTTAACAGCCTACATTATTTCAGGCAACATTCTTATAAGGCGTGCACCAATGAGGTGTGCCGGAAAAAGCACGGGGATAACTCTCGCATCACGCAACGACGGCCGCAAGCCATGCGGCTCGTGGATTCCTCTCTTCTTCCCATCTCCCAAGTTTTCTTTTCCTAATGCAAAACTCGGTTATCATTGAGCTCTATATTTCCGGTGCTGGCGCGCTGCAAGCCACATCCAAGAGAGAGTATCCACCATGGCCATCACGCATGGTGATTTGTCACGCAGGACCTACGGGAGCCCCGATGTCAGCAGCAGGCTGGCCCTGTTTCTTGTGGCTCTATCTGTGGTTTGTGGCCTCTTCACCTTTGTTTTATGCCTCGCTGCCGAAGGTTCCAGGACTGAGGTAACAACTAAAATATCACAATGACAAAACTTCCCGGGTTATGATCATTCATGATAGTCATATTTAAAACTGGTTATTAATTTTCCTCTGGATGCACAAAATACTTTCGGCAGGCCACTTGGTATCTCATGAGCAACCAGGGTACCGGCGGCAAGACATATCGGTGCACCTACGACGCCAGCGGTCGGAGACCGCTGGTGTTCGCTGTGAGTGCATTTGTGTTGCTTGCAGTGGCCATGTTCGCGGAACACGCCTACCTGTTGATTGCGGTCACAAGTCCCCAGCAGCCGGCATTAGCAGCCTGGGTACCAGAGGATCCACGCCTGTCACCATCCCCTACAACTACAATGCAGGCCTGCGTTCTTTTTCTTGCGACTTGGTAAGCA
This sequence comes from Metroxylon sagu, assembly GCA_017589505.3. Classification (NCBI taxonomy): domain Eukaryota; kingdom Viridiplantae; phylum Streptophyta; class Magnoliopsida; order Arecales; family Arecaceae; genus Metroxylon; species Metroxylon sagu. The sequence goes on from JACVBY030000663.1 coordinate 3,369,154, forward strand.
GAGGCTCAGACAAGTGCATCAGAATTCAAACTGCAACCATCATCAATACACAGCCCAAAAATGCCAACTATCAAAGCCTGCATTGATTTCTTGATCATTTGCATTTAACTTTTGCAGGATCTGTTTTGCCATCGCTGAGGTGCTTCTGATGATCGGCATGGCCGTGGAATCAAGCCATATAAGCCAATGGACAAAGCCACAGCCCGTCTGCCATGTAATTCGGCCAGGGTTATTTGCAGCAGCAGGAATTTTGGGGCTGATAACGGTCTTCCTCGGAATCGTCCTGTACTTCACTGCCTTGAGGATGCAAATGTTACGCCTCGGAGCGGAAGGCATGCACGGGGTAGCACCCAACGTAGCTCGCCAACATCAGCTGTCCCCTAGCGCGCCGCAAGAGCCACATGCCATGAGGGCACAAGAGATTCGGACACTCGATAAGGCCTCAACTTCAGCATAGCTTCCAATGGATTTAGGATACCACACAGCCCTGTGCTTTCTAATTACTTCACTGTAACTGAATTCAGTAAAAATTCTTCATTTCACTACTTTGTAAGCGTGGAACCCTCCAGACCAAAAACCAGAGGCTGCAGAGCAGATGTAAAGCAGGATTTTCTTGCAAAATATCGCTATGCCATTAGTGTTCCATACAAATTTGCAGGTGGTTAGTAAACAAACTATCACAATCTGAGATAGAACTGAAGTTAGTTCACCAAACAATAAAAGTGACAACTTACAAACAGCATCAAACAGTTTATTCAGCTCACTTTTTACATGCAGCAGCAAACTATCTCGAGAAACGGAATGCTTGATTTCTTGGAGAAAACATAAGAATATTTCATCAGTCTTTTCTCCGAGACAATGCTGACTGGCTGAGCCGTTTTCCTTCCATGGCATCCTTTTTTCTTCTGCACTCAGCACAAAGATAAGGGCCCTCCCAGGGTTTTGATGCGGGAGAAAAGAAAGAACCTGCAGTGGCAGATAAACCCTCATTCGGTGTTTGATCCATTTGGCATATTGCACAACGGAAAGGTGATGAGTTTGCCTTCGATAGGAAATTTTTACCCAATCTACATGAAAGCAGGTTTAAAGTGAGCAGCCTCGCTAATGCACAAACTAACAAGCATATTATGATGAAGATAAATGAAAACCATACTAGGGTCAAGTGAAACTAGATCCCTTGCTTGACTGGCCACTCAACAGTAGAAATAATAAACTTAATCACCAAAAAAAAAAAAAAAAACCCATAAAGTCAAAACTATACTGCAACGACAAATGCAGAGAACTTTCATCAAATCAATCTCATTCATTCTTGCAAACTAGGGCTATGATGCATTAATCAGCAAGACAAGGTTGATAAATAAACTTATTTCAATCAGTTGTCATCATAAACTACTAAATACAATATATATATATAAAGCTCCAAGCAAATGAAAACAAAAGCCCAATCAACATAAGGAGGGTCCATCCAAAACACATATTTTAAGAAAACCTAAGATTATTGTTGGGTGGTCATTTTCTACATTACTTTTTTTCCTCTTTTTTTCTTTTTTTTGTGACACCCAGGATCTAAATCCAAGACCTCTCCAAAGGCAAGCTCTTTGGGAGAGGTGCCATCCAAGGTAACAGTTGTAGGCATTTTCCATATTACTGGAGAAGGAATTTGTTGGCCCTCTTCATTCAACTGAGGTTCCTCTTTTAAGTTTCGATAAATTAAGTTGGCCCACTTACATGATCACATTTATAAGTTCAGTACATGATAACGCCATCAGAAATTCAAAATCTGAAGAATAGAACCAATGGCCACCAAAATCCAATTTGATATCCTTCAACCTTTAAGCATGCATGATACAAAGAAAGGAAGATGGGCAAGACATCTCTGCAAGAAAGTCTCACTTCTCATACACACATAAACAAATGTCCCAATGATCTGTTGAACAAGGACAGAATACCGTATTACAAGTTTTGGGGCATGAGATGTGTGACATCATTGGAGTGACATAGAGGACAAATTACAAAATAATAAATGACATTATTGTCATGATTAAGAGTAATAAAAATGCTCAGCCATGGTGCATTCCTTGGAAGCAACAAGAGGCAGGATCAAGATTTGAGTGTATATACCCAAGAAAACTTCAATCTTCGGAGCAAGATCATAAAATAAACTTCCTTAGCAGCTCTTTGGGAATCTAGGATAGTTTGGAAATTTTCCACACGAAATAGGTGTTTTCTAGAATTGAATGTTTTCCACAAAGAAGTGCTTTTTGGAGAAAAGAGGTGATAGAATTTAATGTTTTCACAGTCCTTTTCCACACAAAAAGCAAGCTTGTGCCTTTAAGAATTTAAGTCAATCCTAAAGAATTTTATGATGTGAGTAGGGAGCATTGCTATATAACTCCGCCTATGTTTTGTACATGGCCAGTATAAAACTATAATTATATCCTATGAATATGAATCTATTAGAGAAACTACTAGGATGATCACTTCTTACGACGTACTATATCAAACTCTAAGTGTAATGAAAATGGGCAAAGGTTAGCTAGAGCATTCCCTAAAAGCAACATATCATATGGACATCCAGATGGTGAGAAGTAGCAAGGGTTCTTGCACTTTAATAGACGAGTGTAAGTAAAAAATTGGTCCAAGAAAATAGGATATGTTAAGCAATTTAAAATAAAAGATTATTGGTGAGAAAATTAATGAAATTAATAAATACAATGACTAAAAAAGGAGTTAACATAATTTGCCTCCAAGAGACTAAGGAAATAAGAGAAAAAACAAAGAAAGTTGCTGAGACAGGTTATAAACCTTAGTATAGAGGGAAGATAGAAATAAAATACAGTCGAAAAAATTGTAAATAAAAGTTTAAAAGGTGCTATAAACATTAAGAGATGACAATATCGACGGCAACAAAACATTAATTTCAAACCAATTGGGATCTATTGCATCAATTCTTTTTTCTGCATTTTACACGGTTTAGAGTCATACTTTCTATAATATTATAGACACTAAGAGAGTAGAAGATAAAATAATTATAATTAAATTGGTGCTAGGAGAAGACTTTATTAATATCATTAGTGCCCATGCTCTTCCAGTAGGATTAGATGATAATATAAAGAAATAATTTTTGGGAAGACATGGATGGAATAAATCAAAAAATTCATAGTAAAGAAAAAAATATCTAATGAAGGAGATTAAAATGGATGGTGGGAAAATATAATGTAGATCTGAAAGGATGTAGGGAAGTTATGGTTTAGTAGATAGAAATGAGGAAAAAGATATCATTTTAGAGTTTGCAGCAGCATATAATATTGTATTAGTTAACACCGATTTCAAAAGAATTCCTACTTAACTTTTAAAAATAGATATAATACTAGTCAAATAGATTTCTTTTAAGTAGAAATACGGGTCGAGTTTTGTGTCAAGATTGTAAAGTTATATCAAATGAGAGTTTAATTATGGAATATAAATTAATGATTTTAGATGTATGTATTAGAAAATGGAAAAGGACTATAGAATATTTTAAACCGAGGACTAGATGGTGGAATTGGAAAGAGGAGAAACAAATAGCTTTTAAAGATTAAAATGTTGAAGGTAGAAAAATAAGCTCTAGATGAAAAATCAATACCATGTAGAAAGAAATAGCTAAAAGTACGAGCAAAGTAGCTATAGAGGTTCTAGAAAAATCAAAGAAAAAATGATTATTTGGTATGGAAACTTAATGATGAAATAATGAAATTCAATGGATAGTTAAGGCTAAAGAAGAGTGATATAGAAAATTATTTAAATGTAAGAGTAAAGAAGTATATGAAAGCTATCAAATGGCTAAGAAGAAAGTTAAGAAGATTTGCATAAGAGACTAAACTTAAGGCATACGAAGAGATATCATAGGTTAGAAACTAATAATGAGAAAAAAATACTACAAGACTCAGAGAAAAGAAAACTAGAGGCATTAGTCTTGTTAAATACACCAAAGATGAATATCGAAAAATTTTGATTTAAAAAGGATAGATTAAAGAAAAATGAAGAAATTATTTTAATAAATTATTAGATAAAATTTATGTAAACAACTAGAATGCCTTAGTAATTCCATCGAGAATAGAAATATTAAGTATTCACATGGAGTTAGAACATATAAGATAAAAAGGCTATGAAAAAGACGAAAATAGGAAAAGTAATAGGACCTAATGAAACTTATATGGAGGTTTGAAAGTGTTTAGGTGATGTCGGAGTAACTTGACTAACTAATTTGTTTAATAATATATTAAAACCAAAAAGATATTTGATGAATGAAAGAAGAGCATTTTAGTATCAAGCCATAAAAATAAAAATGATATTAAAAATTATTCTATCTTGATATTAAAATCATGAGCCATACTATGAAACTTTAAGAGAGGAGATCGAGTAGAAATTGAGAAGTGACAAAAAAAATCAGAAAATCAAGTTAGTTTTATACCAGAAAGATTGATAGAGAAGTATATGGAGAGAAGAAACAAAATCTTTATATGACTTTATTGATTTAAAGAGAGCATATGATAGAGTTCCTAAAAAAGTCTTATAGTAAGTGTTAAAACAGAAAAGAGTTCTATTAGATATATTAATATAACTAAAGACATAAATGATGGGATGACTATTAGTTTAAGAACTACGGGTGGTAATGCTAGTGAGTTTTCAATCACAATAAATTTACACTTAGGATCTACTCTAAGTCCTTGCATTTTTGCACTTGTTACGGATGATCATACAAACATATTTAAGCGATATTCCTAGGTGCATACTATTTGTGAATGATATAGCCTTCACGAATAAAACTAAGAACGTAGTTAATTATAAGTTAAAATTTTAGAGAATTGCATTAGAATTCAATAGTTTTTGACTAAGTAGAACCAAGATAGAATGTATGAAATGTAATTTTAGTAAAATAAAAAAGAGATATGAAGGTTGAATAAAAATTAAGAATCTTGATGCTTGTAAAAGTGATTATTTTCGATATTTAGGATTGATTATTCATGAGAAAGAAATTGAACAGGATGTTATCAATACGATTAAAGCAGATTGTATAAAATGGAAAAGTATAGTTACGATATTATGTATTCATAAGATATTTGTCAAGTTGAAAGAAAAATTTTATAGAACGACCATAAAATTGGATATACGTTATACCAACCACATAACATTGAGTAGTTAGAAAACATGTGTAAAGAATAACTATGACCAAAATGAGATTGTTAAGATGGATATTTGATAAAATAAGAAAAGATAGAATAAAAAATGAAGTTATTCATATAAAAAAAAAATGTAGCACCAATTAAAGATAAATTAAGAGAAAGACACCTTAGATAATTTGGATATGTATAATATGGATCGAAGAATGCACTAATCAAAGAAGTAATTTGATATATATAGAAGAAAAGAAAGACATCAATAGATTGAAAGTCACGTGGAAGGAAGTAGTAAAGAAAGACACAATATCTCTATGTCATACAAAAAGAATGATTTTAAATAGAGTGGAATGGAGAAAAAAATTCCTATGACTTGGCCATGAAGCTCTTAGTAAGAAAAGGAGAGAAATGTCATCATATGATTTAGGGAGCCATGGTCCCTCATCTTATAAAGATGAGCAAACATATCATGTTGTTGGAAGATTTGTTTTATTTGGAAACCATCAAATAGTGCTTTTGAGATAGATTATTACAAAATCATAAGCATGAATTGGTTAAATGTTTTCTATCATTTTTGAATGTAATGAAATAGTGTTCCATGTATGCTGCAAAGTTGCAAAGCAAAATAATTACATTGTCTTATGAAATCATATTTCTCAATTGTATTCTAACAAATTGAATTCTTGCTGGCAAATTCTTTGGACCAAAAATGTTTGACAAGTCACCATAGGTTAATGCAATTGGATGCTTTGCAATTATCCCAGCCATGTACACAAACTTGTGCCAGTATGTTACACCTCAAACTTGGATTGTGAATTACAGATTACGGAAAAATAAATACTAATTAATCTGAACTGCAGCACCATAAGCATGACATTCATAGCAACATTTAGCCAACAAGTCACACATCCTCTTCTTTATACTATTGTAAGAAGCAACATACCATAGAAATTAAAATAATATCTAGGCCACATATGATACATTGTTTTGTTACAATGTTATCTGGATCAACCTAGACAAATGAGTACGTAAAACACATTCTTGTTTTATTAGTTACAAGATCTAAGAGATACCAATAAGCTCAATCTGCTCAAAAGGCCTTTGATCCATGGAAACTCCGAGTAAGATCTTAAGATAACATCAGGTACTTGTGCTAAAGCATAACAATATCAGATAAATTAGTTTCCTATGTGAAGGCCAGATCACCCCCTATCAAGTGACTGAATATAACCATTCAATGTGTATACATATGTCATATTTTATGGTAAATAAAATTAAAGGCTAAGAGGTATTTAGTTTAAACATCGAACACAGGATATAAATGAAAGAAATCTTTAAGCACGCCCACATAAGCCCTATTACTTGAAGTTGTAAATTATAGTTTTGATTATTTGATAACTACTTGGAGCCACTTGGATTTGGCCATGAAGCTCTTAGTAAGAAAAAGACCCTTGGTTTAGGCTATAGCTTGTCAATTTTTGATTTGAGGGTGGGAAGCACAAAAATTCACAGGAATGCTACAACACCACTGTTAGTTTAGGAAATGGATGTATGAAAGTACATGACAATAAAAGTTTTTGAAGTGGTCATCAAGGTATGACATTGTAAAGCATGGAAGGCACATGGAAAACAATTGAAAATCACCAAGAATTTTTTTGGGGTTTGCACACATTTTCTGTCATATAAATTTCTTAAAATTCCTAGCCTTCCATTCACATCCTCATCCAATCCCCTCTTTAAGGAAAACTGAAATCTGTTTACCATCTGGGTTCCTATAATTGGTTGCACAAATGCTTTTTTCCTAATAACCATTACAATGCTAAATTTGGGCTTGCAAGTGTGTAAGGAATCAAAAGTTAACATTGTGATGCCAACACCATAGCAAGTACTTGATCATTTTTGTTCATTTAGGACCAATTTGTTTTGTTTATATTTTCTAATTTTGTAGGAAATGAAACTTCTGAAATGGAGCATTTTACTAAAGCACACTCCATGGATGATTTAAATAAAAGACTAGCTATATAAGCATGGCATCCATATCAGTGCAGTGCATATCGCCCCATACTAGGCTTATTGTAACATACTAATACCAAAATGAGACTCGATATGGGAGGCGTACCAAAATTGTACCAATGTGATAACAGTACAAGATATAGTATCAAGATTGGAAACCTTATACAGAAGCTTACAAAGTGATCTATAAGCCTAAAAAAAAAAAGAGCATATTCTAGAATCTCCTTATTTCTAATCTAGCTAGCCATACCCCCTTTATTTACTTGACCAAACACTACTTATATTTCTTATTAAAATCCCTCAATTTCAACTCCCACAAAAACTTAAAAACACTTCTTCTTAAAGATATGCCAGTTCATCTTGAAGATGAAAATCAAATTTCACGAAAGACAAAAGTGTCATAGCAATGTTTATAGAATGGTCAAGGAGTTTCGTCTAATAGACACAAGTATAAGAGTTCCATAAAAATAATACGATGCTCTATTCGAAGGGTTGAATATGGAACTAAATATAAGTTGCCATAACAAAACATGGAAGAATTTGTTTAACACTACAAAATTAAGAGTCAATGTTATGAGGTAAAGAAAGTCTATTCAGAAGATAATCTAACATTTCCAGCCTCTCTGCTATTTTGTATTTAGATCTTATTTTTTCTCAGAAAAAGCATTATCTCAGCAAGAATTATGAATTTCTGGAAGAAAATTGCAGAAGATATTTTTGCTTACAGGGGAAAGAAATTCATTAAATTATTTGGAAAAGACTTTCCCAGCACAAATGATGCAACCACTTGAGTTATGAAGCATAATAGATTATATATCATAACATGGTTAACATCAAAACAGGATAATAGGTGGGATTAGATCAAACCACACCTTTCTTCCAGTATTGCAGAACCCTCTTCAAATAGTTCCTCAACAGCACCAACAGAAGAAAGTTTGTTTGAATGTTTACCAGCAGTGTTCTGCGGCTTTTTCCCAAAAAGAAGAGACGTAAACTTATTCTGATGTTTTTTCGGAGACGATGGTAGGACAAAACGATCAGATGTAGGTGGAATAATATCAACAACTAAGCAAGTCGTGTCATCTTTCAAGCCACTTGTTCTCAAAGCTTCCTAAATAAATCAAATCCATGAGAATTAAGCAACATGAGCTTAACATGAGTGACAAAAACAAAGTACTGGAAGTGAGTCATTAATTATCGAGATCACCTTCACAACAAGCTTTGCAGCAAGTTCCGCAGGTATCCCTCGGCAAGCCTTCGCAGCCATCTCAGATGACAGAGCATCCCATATGCCATCTGATGCAATTATTAAGCGTCCTCCAGTGTTTGAAAGCTGACCATCCAATCAAAAAAAAGAAGGCATTAGCTTATGGGAAATGGAATATAACAGACCACCAAGTGAGATTTACACTCACCTTGACTTGCTTAACATGCGGTATTGGCACGATGAATTCACCCACATCTGTATCACCTATTGACCTTGAAAGGCATAAACCTCCAGGCCAGCAGCGGAGTGGACCGACCTAAGAAGGCAGCAGAACACAAGTTTGCACTTCACCGTCAAGAAATAAATTTTGATCATAAAACTTGCAAGAGAATTCCTTCACACTGTATACCTCCTGCCCGCCAGAAATATTAAGCCTTCCCACCTCTCCCCCACTAGCAGTAACACGTTCCCTCTCCTCAGCATTCTCTTCCAACCTATGATCGACAGTCAGCAAAGAAACCACACCACCCTGCGTATCTAGAATGCACCGCGAGTCGCCCACCGATGCGACCGTCACCGTCCACCCATCGACCACAACAAGGGTCACCGTCGTCCCCGAAGTCTCTCCTGACGCCAACAATCAGAGATCAGATTTTTCTCATCAAATAAACAAAAACCGCAGCAGGGCTCGCATCAAGACTTGCCTTTGCGCTGGAAATCTATATCCGTCCTCACGAAACCGGCGACCAGAGCCTGCGGAAGGGCCTGGAGCCACTCCTCCCTGCCAAGCCCCGGAGGAATCGCACTCATAACATTGTCCAAAAGATTCTCTTTTGTGAACACGGCCGCAGACACCCCATTGTGCCCATCGAAGATCTACAAAACAAACATCGATTTCTGTAACCGAAACCAAAAAGAGGACCAGAAATGAGAGGAACCTGAAGGAGATGGCGATGATACCGCGAAGGCGGAGAAGGAAGAGGAGGGGTTGCCTGGGATCCGGAGGCAGTCGGGCTTGATGAGGAAGTAGTCCTCACCCCGCTTGGCGAAGGCGTGGTGGCCGCACTTCACGGTGGGCTTCTCGGACTTGTCGCCGCGGAGTTCGCGGCCGATGAGGGTGGCGAGGGGGACCAGGGGGGGTCTCATGCTCGGATCCCAGTGACGCCGGGCGTCGGTCATCAGCGACGGCTTAAACCCTAATCCATTCTCGTGCCGCTCGTTCGGAGACCAATCTCATCGCAAAACCCGCATTTTTCTTCCGCCATTCGGATCCAAAACAGGAAAGAAAATCTAGAGAGAAAGATCAAGAAACGGCTAGATGGAAACCCTAGGCGATATCGGCGGAGGGAACCGGAGGCTCCAATGCCGGTCGGAGAGGTCGATCTCGGGGATCTAAAAGGGGCGAAGATATCGAGGAGGGATAGCGAGAGATCGACGGAGCCCGCGGGTTCCAAATTCAGTATTTGGGGTGGAAAAATCCCCGGGGAGAGGGAGGCAGAGAGAGGGAGGGGGAATTGGATGTGGGTTCGGACAGCGGAGGTGAAGGAGGGTAAGGCGCCTGCGTCGCCTCTGTTCTGCGGCACAGTGGAGATAGAAAGAGAGAGAGAGAGCAGTAATGATGGATGAATACAGGGGAATAATTTTTTAAAAAGAAACGAGAAAAAACAGGAGGAGAAAGGAGAGCTGGTACCCTGGTTTGCAGAGGGAGAGCTTGGGGGGAAGGGGTTCAATATCCGCTTTGTTTTCCAGCTAAGCGTTCAACGGCCTCCATCCGAGTGCTTAAAAGCTGTATGCGCTTACAACTGGAAAGATTAGAACACGCAGACTCTTGATTTGGCCACTGAATACCGTGCTACCAAGCTTAGATTGGTGGTATTCCTGCCAGGTAAATCGAGCTATTATGACTAAATTAGTCGTGCTACGGCTGCCCAGCACAACTATATGTGGTGCTTATCATGCTACATCCATACCTCTTTGTTCAACTCAAATATTTTTCAAGCAAATGGAAACTTGAGCGGGTTCACAATAATCTGGAGATATATACCTCGTACCACGGCTATTAAACCCGGGTTTAACTCACCAGTCAAATCAGAAAACCGGTGTCGCTACTCTGGTCACTGCGTCAACGCAAAACCCATGGGGACTTTGAGACAGCGTGGGAGTCCCGACGCTGCACCAATCCCACGCAGGGCACATGCCCCAGCACTATTGGCACAGAGGGGACCCGCACTTGATGTAAGAGACATACTTAATCTTTTTCCATGGAATTGTGATCCAATACCGTGATTGATATGTAAATGGACTTCTGAAGCGAGAAGAACTGGGTCTATCATCGACCGAGTTCGTGGATGCATAGAATATTGGCTGCGATATATTGGTTGTCGGAAAAATTATGCTAAATAGTTGAATGAAAGGTATAAAAAAATATTTCTATAAGACGGTAAATAAAAATAATATATATAAAAAAATCTGGCATTATACAAGTGTAATGTTTTTAAAACTGTGGATGATTCTCATATAACTCACCTCGCTGCAGCAATTCATAAGATACAATTTGTTCCTCAGCTTAGTATGGATCGACCTATCTATTTTTATGAAAAGGGAGTGCACGCGAAGAGGAGCCCCTTGGGCGTAACGGCGTGCTGGTGAGGGTGAAAGAAAAAAATAAAAAAAAGGCATGTGGGGTATTTTTTTTAAGTTTTAAAACCCTTTCAAAAGAGTAGCATTGATTAGCAGCATAAGCAATGAGAGGTTATTGTAAGGTCAAGGGCATATATGGCCACCGCATCGTGCATGCTCCAAGGAAAGGGTCTTGTGGTAGAGCACTAAGTTAGTTGTAAAAGATCAAGACAGTCTTGGTGGACGAAGGACTAATGATGCCAGAATGAAGCTTTCCCCTCCACCGTGTATCATCAACTAATGCTTGTCATGTCCAATGATGGTTAGGAATGACGCTCGGGACTTAACTAATAACCGCTCTGCAGACACATGGCCCATAGGAATCTCCTGCCATCCCAGCTGTACGACGCTCGAGGATGTACAGTGATCTCACAAATGTTGCTTTTGTGTCAAGGAATGGAGCTATCTTATTTTACAACCCTAGGTGAATTAAAGAAGACACAAGGCTTCTTACCGACACCAAAAATATGATAGGCTTGTTTTGTTTGCTAGCCACCACCGTTCACCCATGGAATCTGGTAAATTCGATTCTCTCTTTTGCTTTCGAGCACCACAAAATCCGCAGGAGCCGTGCAACAATGAACACCGCAGAGAGCTGACGAAGCCCAAGTAGAGAACACGCATAGGCTGTAATCAAAACCCGGTGCAACTTGCAGGAATCTTATGATTTTAATTACAAAACTTTGGCAAAGAGTTCGCTTAACAATGAAAAAGAAAAAAAAAGCTTAAAAGTAATACAAATCAATATGATTTAATTTGATCGGCTAATTTCATAATAATGTAGATTAGAGTTGGATACCAACATAAAAAATCAAAATTCTAATAAGAAAAAAAATTTTCTTTGTAACAGCCGATCTATCTTAATTTGGTTAGAACTCTTCTTATTTAATGTAAAACTACTTTAAAAAGAAATTGACTTATCTATACCTAATATTTCTTCATAGTTGCCACTTCCACTACAATCGAGAATATCAAGAGTCATTCAATACCAAAGTCTATCTTTAAAAATAATTTCTTCAAACATTTGTGAAAACAACCCCAATCTCCTCAAGTAAATAGATTTCACTTATTTCTTATTTAAGTCTTGAGTAGCTCATTCAAGAGCCTTAAGATCATTTTTATCCATTTTTAACTAGCTTGAGTATTGAAGTGTTTTTTTGGAAGAAAACTATAGGACCCCTTATATTCTATCTTTTTTTTCTCATGCAAAAAGGTCGATATTTGGTTTCGAGGTGCTCTACCGATATATCTCGTTTGTTGGCATGCGAAGATTAATTTTAGATATCAACAAATTATCGTCATTTATGAAAAACGATTAGAAGCATTTGACCATATCGCCAAAACATTGGGATCCAAGGATGAGCATCCTCTAGGTTAGAGTGAGTCAAGCTTCGACTAACTCCCAAGATTCCATGGGAAAGTTGGTCAATCTTATTTTGACTCCACCTCTTGTTCTAACATCACTCTTAAATTTGGCACCATCCATCACCTAGGAGCAACTCAACACCTTAAACCAACATGTAGACATGTTGATGAATTTGGTCTAGAACTTGATCTCCCAAGGGATCAGTTCTAGAGATCAACCCAAAGCTAACCAAAGAGCTCATCGAGTTATTGGTCCTTACCGACCTACTAATGGGCCCAACAAACTTGTCCTAGTTGACTTGAAGAAGAACCACAAGATCGATTCACCAATTTAGACAAACAAGTCAATCTAAATGAACTTACAACAAATCGAAAACATATAGATCAGCAACTTGAAGAGATGAACAAAAAAATCAAAGCCATGATGCAGCATGTTCAGAGCTGAAGGTCAATTTGCCAAACGAACTTGACCTCTCGATTGAGCCTTCATTCATCAAGGATATGATGGTCAAACCATTGCCTCCCATATTCAAAATATCATAGTTTGAGCCATACAACAAAACGACTGATCCATCAACTACTTAGAGAGATTTAAAGCTTTCATACTGCTATATGAAGCACCTGATGCCCTCATGTGCCAAGCTTTCTCTGCGACCCTAAAAAAAGCAGCTTGGACATGGTACTCCAACCTCAAGCCAACCTTTATCAGTATTCGTTGGCCACTTCATTAGTAGTGAAAAACATAAGAAGATCTCTATAACCTTGATGACTATCAAGCAGAAGAAAGAGGAGTCACTAAGAAACTACCTTTAGCATTTCAATTCAAAAGCATTAGAGGTTTGAGATATCGAAACTTTAGTGGCCATTGCAGCTTTGATGGGCGACCTAAGGAATTTTAAGTTTAGTTTTTCTCCTATGAAATAACCTTAAAGGACCTTAATAAGCTACTCAATCGGGTAGAGGAATATATTAACCTTTATAGCTCTAAAAGAAGATATTGAAAAAATCAGAAAAGAAGCAATTTTAAAGGGATGATTAAAAGTCCAAGAAGTCTTAGAAGAAGCCCCGAGGAGGGCAAGAAGCGCTTCCCTAACCAAGAACCCTCCTCAGATACTCGAAAGGTAATGCATCTCTAAATACTCTATAAAGTTAAATACTGATGCAGATCAACCATGAGAGCTATGTTCAGTAGCCTCGCAAGATGAAGACAAAGCCTAGCAATTGAGATTGAAACAAGTATTGTCAGTTCCATTGAGATGATAGCCATGATATCAAGTAATGTCAACGCTTAAAGGTTGAAATTGAGGACCTCATTCGAAGAGGATACTTTAGTCGATATGTACAAGATCATCCTCTAGTGGAGCATGGCACTAGGCAAGACTCCCAATCTTAAGAAAGTTTCGATGAAGGTACAGGCACCGGATTGAGACAGAGGTTTTAGGGTTCCTTATGGATCTCTGATTTATAATAGTCCTTTTTCTTTATTCTTAGAGTCCTTATTGAGTCCAGTTGTGCTAGTTAGCCTGGTTCATTGTAGGAATCCAGGAGTTGGTCAAGTGTCAAGTGTTATTTTCTTTCATTGAGTCCTGTAATAAATCAAGAGAAGGTTCACTTTGAAGACCCAAGAGAAGACCCATCAACCATGCAATGACCCATGTCTTGGACCACTCCATGACACATGGCATCACTAGAGCAAAGCAAGGAGCCGGCCCACATCAATTTAGGAAGGAATATAGGTGCCAACACCCTTCTTCCTCTTTTCTTCATGCCGCCCACCCTTATATGGAAGCTTTTGGGCGCCCATTGATTTTCACATTTATCATGTGGTCCCCTAACAAGCATCTATGAAAGAAATTGGCTGTCCCTCTCTAATTGGAAGATCTTCATACGCCTCAGATGGAAGAAGGTTGCTGCCCAGTCAAAGATGGTAGGAGGAATCAACGGGCACCCACTCTTTCCTTTTCTCAAGTGGTCCCCCTCCTCTATAAGCTTGAAAATTACAGCCACTCTCTCTTTTTGGCCATCACAGATGAAGCATGCAGAGATCCCTGTCTCTCAAAGAAGAATCATATGCCATACATTACAATCAATGTCAACTATGTACTTAAAATGAATGATTTAATTTGCATTGACATGAAAGGGTTATAAAAAGACCTTTCTCTTGTAAATAAAAAAAGAAATCATTAATGAGAAAATTCTGAAGTTTTTTTTCATTACTGTGAAGGCTCTGGTACTCCGGAAAGGAGTGGGTGTGAAGCCCTTAGTGTTTCCTTTCATCTTCTCTAACCTCCTCCAAACCCAAACCCTAGCCGCCCCCCCTCCAGAAATCCTAAAATAACCCTGCCACCAACCACAGGCCCCCATCTCCTCTTGCTACACTTTGCAGCCCACCGAACCTCCTCCTCGCTATTGCATGCCCTCCAGAGCAACCCCGATCAGCGAGTCTTCAATCTGGAAGTCCACCTTTCAAGGGTTCCAGCCACCGGGATCAAATCAGCCCCAAAGGGCTTCTTTTCTCAAGTTCTACTCTCTTTGTTCTTTGTTTACTTCTCTCCACCATCTTAAGTTTGTGGTTTGTTGCTTGTTATTTTCTCAGGGATTCACGAGCCGAAGAGGAAATCGTCTTTGCTCCTGAACCATATTTCGAAGAACCTCTCCGGTAGACAGCTTCTTCATCCAGGACTTTCAACCTGTCAGAGCGATCTTCCTGTTTCAATCTTCGAGTGATCACTGTTGGTATATGAAATCCTTTCTCTAATTCTCTTTCTCTGATTTAGTGAATGTTGAGAGCATGTCCTAACCGAGGGTTTCTTAACCTTCACTTTTCTAGCTTCGTTAATATTCTAACAGTTCTAGTTCTAGTGTATGCTTCCGCCTGTCTTGCATAGTATAGCTTAACTAGTTTTTTATCTTTCTGGATAATTAGCCATCTCATATATATATATATATAATTTCATTGCATTCGTGTCTCATCATCGTGCTGCATCAATTTTGGTATCAGAGCTTCGCTGTTAGGACTTGTTCTTGCATCATATTAGGAAAGTAGCTTTGCATAGGTGCTGAAAATTTCAGCTTGCTAAAATTTCTGCACACCTCCTATATTTGCTTATTTTTCTTATATATAAAAAACTTAAAAAAAAAGAGCATATCTTGGTCTCTACTGTGCTCATTTAGGGATAGTCCAAAGGAGGAGGCTAGAGGTAGTACCCCGGGCTATTTGACCCAACGGACGTTTGGTAGGGATATCAGGGACGTACCAATAAGTGAGGCTACCGGTAGTACCTTAGTACGTTTGACCCAACTACCTACGTTCCGGAAGTGCCGTAGGCTACCAAGAGGGTTGTGCATAGCCGTCGCAAGAAAGGCTAACTTGAGGCAAGGCCTTAAGTGACACACATAGGTGAAAAAAAAAAAAATTAAAATATTTTAATTACTGCTATTAATTAGTTTCATAACTGAAAATTAAAAAAAAAAAATTCTGTATTGCTGCATCCTTTTGGTTAGAGACCCGACTTGTTAATTTAAGTCTTTAGTGTTCCATCATCTCTGCATTAAATTGACTTAAGGGCACCGCTATCTCAGATCAGGTGGGGATTTCATCACCCTTTCTGGACCCAGAAAACCATCAACCTGCATACGAGCCCAAACCTCCCAATTTTAAAATCCAGTAGACATAATTGAGCAGTAGGGACTCCCACGGTTGGGTTCATATATTTTATCGAAACTGGTGTGAGTCTTTCTCCATTTACGACTGGAACTTAGTGTCTAAGGCTGGAGGTCAAATGTCAAACGACTTAAGCGGAGTGACGAGGTTACTCTAATTAAGCCCCTGCGTTAAGCAGGAATAACCTACCCCCTTCCCACCTGCTACTTGGCCAGCTACATGGTACTTAGTGATTGATTAACATTTAGTTGGCACACTTTATTTGAGCTCTAGGTCTAGAAGCCAGTAGTCGTTCTTTTTTCTTTTTGTGTGCTTGCCTGCATGCCAACCCGGTCCAGAGCCCATACCAACCCAGTCAGAGTCGGTCCTCATCCGATCCACCCATGGACAATGATATTGGAGCTATGCTTAGGACCATTACTAAACGATTGACCCAATTGAATGATCAAGTGAGCTCTCTAGAAGAAAGTCGTAAGATCATGACTGAGCCTTAGTTAGACCCTCGTCTACCTACCCCACATCCTGACCCTAGGAGAGCCTATCACTATGATTTTACCACTGAGTATCACCCTAAAAGCTCATACACATACTTAGTTGACTCAGAGGAAAGATCCATTAGTAGCACCCGGCCTGATGCACCCACTTTTGGTAGTGATCTAGAGCTAGAGGATTACATTGATTGGAAAAGGAGGACGGATGAGTATTTCGATCGGAAAGAAATGTTTAAAGAAGGGAAGGTAAAATTTGCTAGGCTTAAACTAACCCGACATGTTAGGATATATTGGAAAAAGGTTGAGCATGCATGTCGTCAAAAGAGGGAGATGCCCATTAGAACATGGAGAACCATGAAGATTAGACTTAGGGAGAAATACCTACCCATGTCCTATAGGCATAAGGAGCCCATCATCCATCAGGCCATACTTAATAGGACTAATATCCCTGAAAATAAGTCAAGCCCTAATCTAGGCTCATTTAGCCAGTCCATCCCTATTACCCCATGTGTTCATCAGAGTCCACCCTTCCCTACCACCCTATTTATTCCCATGAGCCGACCCACTCCTATTCCCCCATTTGCCCCACCCACTTCTACTATCCGGCCCATTCCTATCTATCAGTTTGCCCAACCCATTTCTACCATCATAGTTGAACACAGGGAGGAAAAGCTAGACATAGCTAGCTTAAGTATAGTTGTTCAGGATCCTACTCAAATTGACAATCTAGAAAACCCTGAACCTATTGACAGTGATGAGGAGAGAGATCAAGAACTCCTTATAGGTTGTATCGAGGAGGTATATGAGGCTGACACAAGTTTAGTTGATGAATACGAAGAGGATAAGGAAGAACCCATTGAAGGCTTTAAGGATGAAGAGGTTGAGCCCAATAATCATTTAGAGGTCGATAGTCCCAAGTCCCTTAGTCATGTAGAGGTAGACATTTGTGAGTCCATTAGTCCATTAGGAGAAGAAGCCACTAAGCCTATTAATGAATCTAAGGGAAAGGAGATTGAGCTTGAGCCCAGTGACATGTTAGAAGAAGAAGAAACTACACCTATTGAAGAGATAGAAAGATAAGTCTATAAAACTGAGTCTGATCTAAGGGTTGAGTCTAAAGAAATTGATACCATCCTAGTTGAACATGAACCATTGCTTGTAGCTAAAGAGATTATGGAGGAGCGAAATTGTCAACTTGAGGAAGCTGAAGTCCAAGAGCTAAGCCCTATAGAGTAACCCCTAGAAATAGTGGAATTCATGAAGGATTTAGAGCAAGAGATTTATATAATTTTTGCTGAGAGTTTAGAACAAGATATCAGTAAGGGGTTATCAATTTGGACTAGAAAAATTCACGATCACATCCAAGAGGTAGTAGTGGAGATTTTAGGAGAATTTTATAAAGTGTTTCCAAAAAAAATATCTAGTCACCTTCCACTACTTAGGGATATCCTATACATCTTAGATCTAGTCCCAGTTCGGTTTGCCACATACTTTCAGAAGACCCTATGGAACCTCTTAAGAATCCATGCCATCCACCAACCCAGGGTCAAACCTAGAGAGTCTGTAGTCTGTTAGGTTTAGGTTCAGAGAGTCCAATAAAATTTCTTTCCATAGGAATGCCTTAGTAAGTCTGCATTTCAGTTAGGTGTCAATCCAAGCCTTAGTAATAAGACTTTTATCACATTCTACTGAGTTTACCTGCCCTTTCAACTTATCCAACCATACATGAGTCTCAGAGTCAATTGCACAGCACCTGCATCATGACATTAGCATTCACTTGAATATTGATAATAAGTTGGCTAATTCCCAAAATCGAGTCAAGGATTTTGTTAAGGAAAAACTATATCATGTTCGAAAGTTACATGCTCGTGAAGCTGGTCCTTTTAGAATGTTAAAGAAGGTAGGAACTAATGCCTGTGTCTTAAAGTTACCTCCATGGTTAGGCATTAGCTCTCTATTTTCACTACCGCAGACTTAGTAGAATATAGGGACTCAGCAGTGGTACCCAGCGAGTTTTTGGACTTGACTGTTCCTTTGAGAGTGAGCCCTCACCTGAGTATCCACCACAAATTGGCCTGAGAGGAAAGGCAGGATTGAGCAGATTCTGGATGACCAAGTTGTCACGACCCGCAATAAAGGTTACCAAAGATATTTGGTTCGTTGGCAAGGTCGGCCGGAATCAGAGGATTCATGGATTACCCGAGAAGATCTGCAACACATAGACCCAGACCTTCTAGAGAAGTACCAAAGTCAAACTGACCCTTACTCGATGGGATCGAGTTCCTTCCAGCCCGGAAGAATTGGTGCAGGCACCAAATTGAGACAGAGGTTTCAGGGTTTCTTATGAATCTCTGATTTATGAGAGTCCTTTTTCTTTATTCTTAGAGTCCTTGTCGAGTCCAGTTGTGCTAGTTAGCCTGGTTCATTGTTGGAATCCAGGAGTTGATCAAGTGTCAAGTGTTATTTTTTTTCATTGAGTTCTGTAATAAATCAAGAGAAGGCTCACCTTGAAGACCCAAGAGAAGATCCATCAACCATGCAATGACCCATATCTTGGACCACTCCAGGATACATGGCATCACCAGAGCAAAGTAAGGAGCTGGCCCACATCAATTTAGGAAGGAATCTAGGCGCCAACACCCTCCTTCCTCTTTTCTTCATGCCGCCCATCCTTATATGGAAGCTTTTGGGCGCTCATTGACTTTCACATTTATCATGCGGTCCTCTGGCAAGCATTTATGGAAGAAATTGGCTACCCTTCTCTAATTGAAAGATCTTCATGTATCTCAGATGGAAGAAGGTTGCCGCCCAGTCAAAGATGGTAGGAGGAATCAAGGAGCGCTCACTCTTTCCCTTTCTTAAGTGATCCTCCTTTTCTACAAGCTTAAAAATTACAGCCACTCTCTCTTTTTGACCGTCTCAAATGAAGCATGCAGAGATCCCTATCTCCCAAAGAAGAATCACATGCCATACATTACAATCCATGTCAACTATGTACTTAAAATGAATGATTTAATTTATATTGACATGAAAGAATTATAAAATGACCTTTCTCTTGTAAATGAAAAAAAACCATTAATGATAAAATTCTGAAGTTTTTTTTCATTGCTGTGAAGGCTCTGGTACTCCGAGAAGGAGTGGGTGTGAAGCCCTTAGTGTTTCCTTTCTTTTCTCTAACCTTCCCCAAACCCAAACCCTAGCCGTCCCCCCTCCAGAAATCCTAAAACAACCCTGCCGCCAACCACAGGTCCCCATCTCCTCTTGCTACACTTTGCAGCCCATTGAACCTCCTCCTCGCTATTGCACGCCCTCCAGAGCAACCCTGATCAATGAGTCTTCGATTCGGAAGTCCACCTTTCAAGGGTTTCAGCCGCCGGGATCAAATCAGCCCTAAAGGGCTTCTTTCCTCAAGTTCTACTCTCTTTGTTCTTTGTTTACTTCTCTCCACCATCTTAAGTTTGTGATTTGTTGCTTATTGTTTTCTCAGGGATTCACGAGCCAAAGAGGAAGTCGTCTTTGCCTCTGAATTATATTTCAAAGAACCTCTCCGGTAGATAACTTCTTCATCCAGGACTTTCAACCTGTCAGAGCGATCTTCCTGTTTCAATCTTCGAGTGATCATTGTTGGTATATGAAATCTTTTTTCTAATTCTCTTTCTCTGATTTAGTGAATGTTGAGAGCATATCCTAACCGAGGGTTTCCTAACCTTCACTTTCCAGGCTTCGTTAATATTCTAACAGTTCTAGTTCCAGTGTATGCTTCCGCCTGTCTTGCATAGTATAGCTTAACTAGTTTTTGATCTTTCTGGGTAATTAGCCATCTCATAAATATATATATATATATATATATATATATAATATTATTTCATTGCATTCGTGTCTCATCATCGTGTTGCATCAGATGACCCACCAACCGCTGGGGTCATCTACATAATCTATGGTGGATCGATAGTAGGAGAAAAAACTTTTTCGGCTAGAAAGCCTTATGCTCAGCAAATTCATGCAAAGAAATCCTCTATGAAAGGCATAAAGACTAAAGAGCCAACCATCACTTTCTCAATTGAAGTACCTTATGATGATGCCTTACTACTTCAGTGACAATAGCAAATTATTTAGTAAAAGCAATATTAGTAAACAATAGAAGCTTGGCAAATATATTATTCTATGAAGCCTTCCAAAAGATGAGGATCAGCACTAACCATCATGACTGACTGAAGCGTTGCTAGACGGTTTCACTAGTGAACCCCTTGGAGCTGAGAGGATAATCATTCTCCCGGTTATAGTGGGAGATGAGCCAATGTGCCTATCACATACAATGCTATCCTTGGTCAGTCAAGCTTGAATTCTCTCAAAACAATTGTTTTCAATTATCATCATCTCATTAAGTTTCCAACAGACCAAGAATAGAAAAACTTAGAGAAGACCAAGCAACAATTCAACAGTGCTACATCGCCACCTTGAAGAGAAACTGTAAGGTGATTGAGAATCCTCAAAGTAATAAGTCAGCTAAGACCACGACAATAGACAACCTAAACTTTCAAGACAAGCTAAAAGAGCAACATGCCAAGCCAACCAAAGTTTTAGAAATCATGCTATTGGGAGATAATGATTCAAAGTATTCAGATAAGCTTCCTCCTACCTGAGTAAGTCTAAAGTGAGATAATTAGATTTCAACTGTGAAATTCAGACGTGTTTACATGGTCGATCACAAATATGCTAGGGATTGACCTTAACATCATGGTTCACCATCTTAAAATGAACTCGAGATATAAGCCTATCCATTAGAAGAAAAGAAATTTCATTCCTAAGCAACATTGGGTTATTGAGGAAGAAGTAAACAAGTTGTTGGATGCCAGGTTCATCAGGGAGGTTCATTGCCTTAATAGACCAGCAAATGTGGTATGGTGAAGAAGTCCAACAACAAGTGGTGAATGTGCATTGATTTCACTAATCTAAACAAGGCTTGCCCAAAGTATAGTTTTCCTCTTATAGACAAGCTTGTAGATGCTACAACTAACACTGAATTACTCAACTTCATGGATGTCTTCTCCGACTACTACTAGATCCAAATGTAACCTACCAAAGGTTGATGAATCAAATCTTGAAGGGGTTACTCAGCAAGAACTTATAAACTTAGATGACATGCTTGTAAAGAGCAAGAAGGCCTAACAATATGTGGCTACTTGAGTGAAGCCTTCAAAGTGCTGAGGTGCTATCTAATAAAGCTCAATCCGAGAAAGTGCATCTTTGAAGTTACCTCAAGAAAATTCCTTGGATTCATGGTTAGTTACTAAGGGATTGAAGCTAAACTAGAGAAGATACAACTATCCTTGATATGATGCTACCTAGTTCGATTAAGGATATCTAACGTCTTACTAATTAGATAGCTACTTTGAGCCAATTCATTTCTAGATCGGCTGAAAATTGTCTTCCCTTATTTAAGGTACTTCACAATGTGAAGAACTTCCAATGAACCAAGAAATGTTGGAGATCTTTTAATAAGTTAAACAGATACCTTGGCTCCCCTCCTCTATTGTCCAAGTTGTAAGAAAGTGAGGAGATCTACATCTATTTGGTGATGTCTGAGCTAGCCATCATCTTAGTGATAGTGTGGGAGGATCAAGGAAAGTAGCGGCCGATCTACCATGTTAGTTTGATACTTTACAATGCCAAGACAAGCTACTGAAAAATGGAGAAGTTTGCGTATATCCTGGTAATCTCAGCACAAAGGTTAAGACCATACTTTTAAACCCACACGATGGTGGTATTGACTGATCAACTACTGAAGCAAATCCTTCACAAACTTGATGCTTGAGGTCAATTGGTAAAATGGCCTATCGAACTTAGCAAGTTTGCTATTCAATACCGACTAAGCTAAGTAATTAAGTCTTAGTCAACTGTGTTAGAAATGACTACCTTGAATGAGCCTGCAACCGAGGAGGTGGAAGGACAACCACAACATCTAGTTTGGAGTCGGTATGTGGATGGGTCCTCCAATGATATCAAAAGTGTAGTCGAGCTTATCCTCATTAGCCTGAAGGGGACCAAGCTAACTTATGCATTAAAGTTCAAATTCAATACCTCCAACAATGAAGCCGAGTGCAAAGATATTATTAATAGGTTGAAACTCATTAAAGAAATAGAAGTAGCTTGGTGAAGGCATACAATCACATCCGCAGAGAATATGAGGCTAAAAAGCCAAAGGCTAAAAAGCCAAACATGCAGAAATATTTAAACAAGGTAAATAAGCTAACTCCAATCTTTGAATACTTTGATACTCAAGTAGTTTCTCAGGCAGAAAATAGTCAAACTGATGCCTTGTTAAAATTAGCTTCGATGAGACCTATATCCCATCAAATTATCTTCTTAAAAGACCTAGACAATCTCGACATCGAAGAAAATAAAGTATCACATATTAGACCTAAGCCAAGTTAGATGGACCTCATTATTGCCCATCTTGAAGAAGATCTACTCTCCTAGGACAAGAATGAGGCACGAAGGACAATTCACAGAGTGGCCAGATTGGCTAGATACACATTAATCATTGGTTTCCTCTATAAAAATCCTTCACACTACTGTACTTGAGGTGCCTTTAACCTATGGAAGCTAACTATGTGCTTCGAAAAGTTCATGAAGACATCTACAGTAATTAATTTAGGGGGCAGAGCACTGACTTATAAGGTAGTTCGATAGGGCTATTATTAGTTGATTATGAAGGAAGATACTGCTCAATTGATAAGAAGGTATAAGGAGTGCTAGAAACATTCCTTTATCCCATTCCGATATGTCACTGAACTCTCACCATTAGCAGCCCTTGGTTATTTACTCAACAGGAATGAACATCTTTGGCCATTATCCATTCCCATTATCTCTAGAATAGAACTAGTTCCTTACTATGGTGATTGATACTTCACCAAGTGGGTTGAAGATGAACTATTAGCTTGAATTATCGAATAAAATGTCTGGGACTTCTTTAAAAAATCAATCATCTACCAATTCAGGATTTCAAAGATCCTCATCACTGATAATGGCTAATAGTTTGAAAATGCTCAATTTTGGAAATTTTGCCAAGAGCTAAATATTAATCATTATTTCTCTTCAATGGCCCATCCTCAACCAATGGGCAGGCTGAGATAATGGACTGTACCATCCTTTAAGCCTTAGTAATGAACTATATCATCCTACAATCCTTGAAGACTTGAGTTGAATGAGCCAAAGGACTCTAAGTGGAGAGCCCCCTAATATCTTATAGGCTTATTAGATTACGAGTCAAATACCTATTACAAAGATACCATTCAATCCAGCCTTCATAATCAAAACTATGATTTTAGTTGAGATCGAGATGCTGAGTTACTGTTTCCATAAATTTCTAGAATAAGAAAACATAGACTACCTTAGAACTAACCTTGACTTGATCAAAGAAATTTGGGAGAAATCATAGGTCTATTTGGCCACTTACCAATAAGAAATGGCTAAGTATGACAACTCAAGAGTCAAAAGATGTTGGTTTTGACCTAGCATCCTCATGTTGAGAAAGATTGTTACACTAGGCTAAGCTGAGAGGGAAAGTTAAGTCCAAACTAGAAAGATCTATATCGAGTAGTAGAAGTAGTTCAATTAGAAGCCCACAGATTAGAGAAACTCGATGGTCAACCAATTCCTCACACTTAGACTTTTAAGAACTTAAGAATGCGTTACTAGTTATTCCTATTTTGTAGTTCTTCTTATAAGTAATAATAAGAGAGTTCTAATTCTTCTCTCATAAGACTCAAGCACATTTTATCTTGACTAAACAAAGACCAATTACATAAGACCAATTTAAGTCCTAATAATGCTTAGGCTCGATGGAGGAGTGGGGATGCCTGACTTGATTACTTAACTAATAGCCACCAAAAATTCTGCTGAACATAGCTCAGATCTTCTCCGAGCCAGATTGGCATTCCTCGACATGATCGCTTGAAAGATAAGTTAGTCAAAAGCCTGAAGAGTGTCTACAACACTAGGCCAGTCAAGGGTAGACCATAGCCTGGTTACAAGGATACTTCATAAAGGCATGTTTCAAGCACTGACATGAGAATTATCAAACTCTAGGTCGACCTAGATTAGCAAGAGCCTAATGTTTCGAGGTTTGATTTGAATAACTTAGAAAAATTCTCTAAAATGCTAAGATCGAAATTTTGAAGATTGACCTACTTTTCAATGTTTGTGCCCTATATAAGAGGCTGACCTACTCGAGATCATGTAGACTACAACATAGATGATCTATTTAAGTACCGAAGTATTACAATACCTTGATGCGGGTTAGTTCAATTGGATCTTACGAACAAAGAATGCTGATTTATACTATGCAAGTATCCAAAGATAAAGATTGAGCCATAACACTTGAAGAAAAAGAAAGGTATATTTCCTTCGTATAAGTAGTTTGGCACATCTATGGCCTTAAAGGCTGAGTTACAAAATGAAGAAAAATAAAAGGCTAAACTACAAAAGAGAAGGTGGGAACGATCTTCTAAAATCTTCATCAAGCAATTACTCATCATTGTTGCCGCTTTCATCAGAGGAACTTATAGTTATTGGAGCAAGGGTATATGGATCTTCTGGAAAGGTTGACTCCTTGGTACCACCCTTGGATAACTCATCCATGTACCGATCCAAGCTGCCTAGGTCAAAGCTTAAATGTAATGCCAGAACTTGCTTCCAACATGTCTTGAACTTGGCTGAGTAAGCCTGGGCAGAGTACTTGGCCTTCTTATCCTTAAACTCCTCCGAGATGTTAAAAGCCTCAATCGCCTCAACTAGAAGTTTAGCCTAAAGCTTTTATTCAGTAGCTTGGAACCCAGCTTTAAGTTTCTTGTTGCCATCTTTTAGGGTGGCCACTTTAGCCTGAAGATGATCTGCCACTTTTGTTGCTAAATTTTGCTCAGTCTTTGGTACGATCACCTCCTAAAGTTGATCTTCGGTGCCAACCCTGCACTCATTCTCGTTGGTGAGCCGAATCTTTAGTTGATCATTCTGAGTCTTTTGGATGATCAACTCACCATCTTTCAGCTTGGTGCAATCCTTCTATTCTTCAAACTCAACAAGGAGCTTGTTGACCTAGTCAGACTTTTAGGCAAATTGCTAGGTCAACATAGTGAATTGATAGGAACCTTGTAAGTAGCCAAAGAAAAGGTTAGTTCGAGAGCCAAACTATACACCTTAGTAAAAAAATAAGGAAAAAGAAAGGTTGTACCTCCATAAGGTGCCAGCTAAAGTTGGCAATTAGATCATAGTTTGATCGTGAAGAGGAAAAGGTCACGTCTAAGGATAGGCACACCTCCTAAATGAGCTATCGAGCTACCAAGGTCAACTCAAGCTGAGTCCAAGGTCTTATCACCCCAAGGAGGGGTACAGACCCCTGGCTCCAAGGAAGGCATCGGTTTGAGGCTCTAGGATGCTCCAACCTTAGTCCCTTCTACTATCGCTATCGTCGTTACAACCCTGTCTTCTATTGTTGTAGTAGCCTTTGGAACAGTCCTCACCAAAGGAGGTAGATCGAGCGGGCCGACCTCAAGCGCCTTAGTACCAATTACCTCTTCATTATCGTCGCCACCACTTGGATTGCAACGCTAGGGGTGACCCTTGAACATGGTTTTCATCCTCTTTTGAGGATGAGGAGCCTATGGACCCGAGCTTAGCTACTTGAGCATGGCCTTCTTCAGGCACGATAGCTTAATATTATGAAGATCTTAGGGGGGCCAATGAAGTACCCCCCTCCCCTTTAGGGAGCCGAGCTTAGAGCTAACGAGCTACCATCCACAGCCTACTGCTCAGCAACCTTTCAAGTTTTGGCTAAGTTTAGCATCCCTATAAAATGAAGATTGGAGCCAAATAGCTCAGATAAAGAAAATAACAAAACAAATAAATTATGGAGTAAAGATTACCTAGGTTGTCAGGCTAATCCTAACTCGAACCAGAGCCTCCTCATCCAGAAGGTTATTTAAGTGGGAAAGCATAGGTTGCTTGAGCCAATAAATAGTTTTCCGTTCCACAAGTGATAGGGCTAGTATATGGTTAGGGTGCAAATTTGGTTGCTGCCAAGTCATCTTGAATGGCTAGGCATCATTGGCTAAAGAAACGAAAAAAACTTGCTCTTCCATTTGTAGATGAAAGAAGGATTGCTAGCTAGATTTTTGTGGCCCTTCTAAGTTGAGAAATACTACCACTCAACTTTAGTGGCATATTCTTTCAAGACAAAAAAACTAACAAAAAATAGTTTGAGATAGTGGAATCTCAAGCTAATGCATGCCGACCATTATTCTTCACAAACTGAGTAGTTGGGTTAGGGCAATGCAATATGAAGAGAGAATCTGACCTATAAACGAATAGATGTGCAATCTAAACTCTACCCTTAGGTCATCCTCATGTGGAATGAGCCGACCTTCGGCATGATCAGACGCACAATTTGACCTACTGGGAATGGAAAGAATGAAGTTCGAAGAATAGCTCTATTAAAGCTAAACTATATCACCCTGTGAAAGAACTGAAGGCTCTTCAACTCGAAGAACTAACAATCCTTGGGTCAAACTCAGGAAGGAGTTGGAGAACTAGAAGGAAAAGAATTGGATGAGACTATGTTGGACCGAGGTATAGCCCAACCAACTTATTCTATACTAATGAACTAATCTATAATTTGCCTAACCAACTCTATCTTACTAAGTCAAGCTACTACTACTCTACTATTACCAAACTATAATGAAGGAAGAAAGAAACTCACTTAGAATGAAGGCCTAAATCGAGTTAAGACAATTGAGGAGTTTGGACAACCAAGAACCAGAGATAGACAACAACTGATCAGGACTATCTCATAGGGAAGAGCAAAGGAAATGAGCTTCCCTTGCTTTTATGGTCCTCAAAGGAAGGCTTGGGGGAAAACTTCTCGCCTAAGCGATCCTATGCCGAGCTATCACATGGCAATATGTCACTCAATGATCGAATGATCGCTTATCATGAAATAACCAAATTAAATGATTCACTAAGCAACAAGAAATAAAACAACTAGTTCAATATTTGAGATGACTTATTATGGCAACTTATCATGGTAACTCTTCATTCTATGGTGATCACTAATGGCATGAAACTCAAGATGATATGTCTAAATAAGTCGACATGTTCCCTCTATCTCAAAAGAATGCTTTGGATGGAATTATATTCTTGAGATAAGATGGTTAGGCATAAAGCCAAACTATTAGTCTTCGACTATAGACTTGATTGAGGTTGGTGACAAGCCCTCTCTAGACTCAATTAATGTTACCTGAGAAAAAGTTTGACTAGAAAAATTAGCTTCTTCTGGGATCAAGTTTCTGATCAATAAATGTTCATGAGTCATTGAGCTTGGCCACACCCATTCAAGTTATTCAGACCGACCAATGCCAATGACATTGGGCTTGGTCTAATGGACTACCTATTCAATTACTCAGTTATACAGAAAAAGTTAAATAGGCTTAAGATAGGTCAGTCATATATAAATCTGAGTTATTTTCATGACTTGAGCATGGACTTAAACTTAACCTTCGAAAGTAGAGGCTAGCGATGTGGTTTGATTTGGCTAACTAATCCCGTAGTGACAAGTGGTAGACTTAGATACCGAAGGAAAAAGTAAAAATCCTAATAATACCAATATCCAGAGAGTAGAAATTCTAATGAGAAAATGACTCCCTTTCATAATAGTCGACAAATCCTAATTTAATCAAAACTCTCTTTATTTGGCATAAAACCACTTAGAAAAAAAAGAATTAGTCAATCTATTTGAAGAACATTCCTTCATGATTGCTACTTCCTTTAGGATCAGGATTATCAAGAGTTGCCTGATACTAGAGTTTGGCTCTAAAAACAATATTGGCTTTAAAAACAATATCTTTAGGCATCGATAAAAGCACATCTAATTTTCTCCAGTAAATAAGTTTTGCTTGTTCCTTATTTAGGTTCTGGCTAGCTTGTCCAAGAGTTCTAGAATCCTTCTTGTTCATCTTTAGCTGACTTAAACATCGGAAGGTTTTTTCTGAAAGAAAATTCTATTATCGCTTACGCTCTATCTTCTTTTCTCGTATAGAAAGATAGATATCTAATTGAAAGGTGCTCTACCATACATGTAAAGATACATCTCGTCTGTTGGCATGTGAAGATTGATTTTGGATGTCAACATAAGCAAAAGGTTAAACTACATAATAACTCTCCAAATACATTAACCCTATATTCATGTATATCTAGATCAATAATCTCAATCCATCAAATAATGGATTCATTCAGCAAACTATTTTTCATGTCCCTTTAACTAATAAGGTTACCCTATAAAAATTTTTAGTTGATACCAAATAAACCTCCTGGCCTATATCACAATGGAGAAATTTTTTTTTCTTATTACACAACTTTTCTAGAAGACAATTCGCCACAATTAGAACAAGAAAAAAACTACAAAAATTATATCACTTGGCATAGATGGGAATCAGAAACCAATGTTCATCGTCTTAGTATCAGATCTTGTGCTAGTACAACACTGATATAATGTTAGTACATTCTCTATGTGGTTTGGTTCAGCAAATCGAAACTTTATACATACCAATAGTGAGTCTCGATTCGATAATAATATAATATAATATATTTAGTAAAAAAATAATACATATTGGTATGATATACTAGGAAATAATTATATATGATTTAATCTTAGATATCATATTTGTGATAAAATAATCTTATCAAATGCAACTCAAAAAGGATAACAGCTTGCAATAAACCCATCATCTTATCGGAAGCTATAAAGGTTCATTATAATTTTTTTACTAAACATTTTAGATTACACAAGGTACGGCTCTGATTAGATATGATGAAAGTATGATTTTTATAATAGGCAATGAGCATTATAATGATTCGATTCACTCCATTATATTATTAATTTAAATAGTATGAAAAATATTGTAGTTATTATTTTTTTGTTATTTTTTATTTTTAAATAATTTAATATTCCTTTCAAAAGTGATGGTATAATTAAAAAATATATATTATTTTATATAAAAAAAAATCATATCATTAATTTTTTTTTTGTTTACCTGACATATTTTGGTACAACAATGATGACGATCAACTTATCAAAGATTACTTTTAATATTAAAAAAATCAAAAGCTTGCTCTCGGGAATAGCTAGTGGCTGTTATAATCATTATCGCACTCAATAATCCTTTCGGTGGGGTCGTCGTAACGCGGCCAAAGCAGCAAATTTCCAAACAATTTGATGCTCCCGTTTGACTTCCGTGAAAAGAGCAACGACAAAATTGATCATAGTGCACAGCATTTTGTATCAGATATATAATATCGTACCGAGATTTAATATTGATGCGCACCAAATTAAATTTCGATAGGGTAAGGTCCAAAGGGCGAATGTTGGTCACCGGAATAAAACCAAGCATGCGATGTTCGGCACCAACCTCCATTGTTCTACGGCATAGGATTCTCGGACGGATTCCGTCGAGCTCCGGGCGGGCCCACCCCCGTCGAGTTCAACGATAAGGGATCCTCTGCTGCGTCGTGGGTCCCACGATAAAAAGAAAAAGGACGCACGGCAGCTGCACCATGAGATCGGATTTCGACGGTGGATTCGCTCGACGCGTCGAGATATCTGGATGGCGACGGCGGCACGGCGGGACGTGATTGCGTGGCCATGTGATGGTGGGACCCACACGGGGAGGTGCCTGCCTCCACTCATTGGCCGAGGGTGCTCGCTAGCTGTCGAATTGACGGAAAGCGGGCCTTCCTTCCTTCCGCGAAGTGGATGGATGCCGATCTTCCCCGGTTTTCCACGCGCTTTTCCTCCGCAAATCAAACATCTCAACGAAGTTTCTCAAGAGCTTCTCGGCCCTAGCATGGCAATTGCATGATGATTCCATTCTCTCTCTCTCTCTCTCTCTCTCTTTTATTTTAAGAAAAAAAAAAAAATGAAGGCAAGAGAACTTATCCATTTATTTTACAAGTCAAACCCACTTCCACCTAAAGTTCTAAACCGCCCTTGCATTGCATAAATAGCTTTTGTTAGATGTTTCGCAGTCTTAATTTCTGTTCTTATTTTATATTTAAAATTAGTTTCCCTACACCACGTTAGTGTCTGATGATAACTAAATAAAATATAAAAATTAATAAATAAATGACAGGTTAATGTGGTTCATCCAAAATGAAGGCCATGCCTACTAGACCAATAATAATAAACAAAACACTAAGTATTTTGCACATGTTTACTAACTAAGAGAAAATAGTCCAGAGAAAAGAAAGAGATATAAAAGGGTGTCGTACTAAAAAATAAATAAGCACGGTCAAAATATTGAAACTAAAAAAATAATTTTTTTTTTCTTTTCGTTTATATCTTTTCATCTCTTTTCTCCTTCTCCTTCCTTCTCTTTTTTTTATTTTTTTATTTTTTTATTTTTTTCTCTCGTCCGCACATATATCTATATCACCGGTTTCTTCTCATAATTTAGCTTTTATCATGCGCCCTGACACCCTTTTGTAACAAGAGAAGAATCTCTCCTACTTCCTTCTCATATGGGAAAGTAATCTGACATAAAACCACAACTGGAACATTCTCTACTTTGGCTTTTATTGGCTTATTCATCATCAAGAGAATCAATAGAAGTCCTTAGTCTCATCCTTCCCTCAAACAGCACACCCCCTTCCTTCCTTGGGTAGCGGTTAATTTCAACTCCCGGCTTGCAATCAACTCAACCACTGCTCAATTTACTTGTCCTACCACTTACTATATCACACTTCCAGAAATTTCTTGAGAAAATTGCATCCATCACCATAGCAAAAGTGTCTCCAGATGAGCACTTGTGCAAAATTGCACATCACACCTCCACCTTGTTATATATATATATATATATATATATATCATCAGAAGTTAACTATGTTCAATCAACTTGTATATATTATTGCATTTCTTGCCCTTCATTAGTGCCATGATGCCACCTGCCACCTTTAGAGATCCACCTTTTATTGAGTACCCATGGCCTCTACACTATAGGAAACTAAAAGAAATCAGATTCTTGCATGCATTTAGGTTGCACCACAGCCCAGTTAGAGTACACATTACTTCATCAAATAACTTGATTTTTGTTGTCCCTACACCATCAGTCTCACGCATTAAACTATAGGCCAACTGAATAGTCTTCCTTTACTTTGAAGGAACAAAACAAATCCCACTTAGAGCAAACATAGCACCAACTTTTAGAACCCAAATTCTAAGCACTTCTAGTACAACCTACATCTTTGCAGACTATAAAAACCTCTCCAACATTAGTACCAATTTGTTTAAATGAAATTGTCACATCTAAAGAACTTTTATCATTATTAATGTGCATATCTGAAGGACCATTATCATTCTAATGTGCACGTTATAGGAACACTCGTTTAATATGATCACACTTCTCATAGTGATTATGCTGCATCTTACCCTTGCTTTTAAGTCTTAGATCTCAATCATGTACTGCTAGATTCTTTCTTTAGTTATTTTTCTCTTGCTATCAATAATTACCTCAAAACCCTACATGGCTACTCTTCCATTGAACTTCCACAATAAGCAATACTATCATCATTTGATCTATATCGAATGCCATCATAATATTGAAGTTCATGATTAGATCATCCCATAACATCGAGCTAAACAATATAGTTGATTTCTCATTATATTTGATCATCACCTCAACTACCACTAACTAATCGGTGTACCAACTTAATTCAGATGCTTTTGCAATGAAGCTTCCATCATGATATGCCCATACCTTCATAGACTATAAGAATCTCTCCAATATCACTATCAATGCACTCAAATATTACTGGCAAATCATTGTCATTCTTCTATATTTGTGCATATTATGGGCACACTCGTTTCATATAACCATGCTCCTTATAATGATAATACTGTACTTTGTCCTTATTTTTAAGGCTTAGATCTCAACTACACACTATCAAGTCCTTTTTCTACTTATTTTCCTTTCGCTGTCACTACATTGCTTAAAAAAAAATGACCATGTAGTAACTCTTCCATTAAGTCTCCACGATTGGTAATACCAACATGATTGCATCTATGCTAATAGCCATCACATCACTAAAGTTCATGTTTAGACTACCCCAACAGCATCAAGCTAAGCAATATTGCTTCTTTCTCAGTATCTTTGTTCTAACCTCAATGATTACTAACTAATCAGTATATTAAATTGATTTGAGTACTTTTACAATGAAAGTCCCTCCTGCTTCTATCTTCGAAGAAAAATCATATTTCGTATAGATTTACTTTCATGCATACTCTTCAAAATTTTCTTTTACGATCCTTCAACAGTGGTTTCCAAGATGATGTTAAATAGGACTGACTTATAAATGCGAAGTGAAGATTAGCCTTTGTGAATTCATCTAGTGCCATATTTAACCCCTCCTTCACCAACATGACCTCTATCTTAATTTTTCAAAGCACAATGTTCATATCATTAAATCTTGACATTCAAATCCAGTCTACTTATTTCCAGACTTTCGTGCCAATTGTTAGAACCCCACAAATATCTAAATAAACTAACAAAAAAATAATATAAAAAAGCTAGCACAGTGTACGAAGATTTAACGTTATTCACACAAAATCTAGGTTTGCATCTATAATAAGTATATTAGATCTGTTGCACGAGTCTACCGGGAGAAATCAGTACTGAGAAAAACCATCAGAGCTCAATACAAGAGAGAAAATAGTCAAGAAAAATTACACCAAGAGAGCTTGCCAAGGGTTCCAAGCCAATACGGGTACCAAGAACAGTAGTTCTCTCTCTCACTCACACACACACTCCCAGTTATTCTTTGCTTGCTGCTCTCCAAGATCATCCTACCATTCCATGGCGTCCCTCCCGATTGCTGTGATTTTCTGGACTCATGCTTATATGAATAGAAACCTTTCTACGTGGATAAGAAATAAAGTCTGTAACCCACAAAATATCTCCACATATATTTTCTAAAAGCTGTTCTGTTCCTTGTGGATTAGGAGTTGCTGGTGATCTCATCTCTTGGCCAAATAATTAAAGGTTTCCTATCTGAACCTTAGATAACATAATCACAGGAATTTAAATTCCCATAATTATATTAATGGCTGTTGATCTTTTTTTTTATTTCAAGAAATTATATCATCCCTTTTCGTTTAAAATATTTACATAAGTATTTTAAAAGGATGTCAGACCTAGTTGATTAATTATCAAACTTCTGCAAGTCATCCCACATGTGGATGTTGGGTACGTACATGCTGCGTCTCTGTAACATCGTGTCCTTATTTGAAAAGAAAGTGAATAAGAAAAATATAGATGGCTCCATCAATTAAAGCTTCAAGCATGCAACACGCAGACATGGAACATGTACATTTAGGGGCAATCGTCAGTTGCCAAGAAAGTGAATAAGAAAAATATGATCAATGAAAAGAAAAACGAGGATCATCTATTGTTTTGTTATATTAAAAGATTAAACAATATGCAGATAAATTTTGTTATTTGGCAATGCAAGAGATACGCCACCGGTTCATTTTTTACCTTATCAAACCTTTTAATCTTATCAAACTTGAAGAGAAAGGAGCTTTTTTTTTTTTCCATTTTTCCTTTAAAGAAAACTTTTGATAGTAAAAATTAGATTAGTCTAATGAAATTGAAGATCTTTCTTTATTTTCATTTTCAATTTTCTTTTACTCTTGAACATTGGAAAAGAAGATTTTTGTTGTCAAACTTTCTTTATTTTCTATTTCTTAATGCATCTAGTTTCTATTTGATTTTAAGAGAAATACATGGTTAATGGGCTGTCAAGGCATTAGAATTCAACATGTGCATGTGTATGTTACACAACCCATATCAATCACTACAATTACTATATGTGATTGGAATAAATACATTATCCAATTGTAACAATCATAAGTTCATAGTTTGGCAATTGCAACACTTGCAAGTCACAAAATCAACAGGTAGTCAGACCTTGTCTTAGTTGGATGATTCAATTATTTAATGTTATGCGGGGCTACATATCAAGCCTCCGAAAATTAAACAATGTAAAATGATCTATTTAAGAGAAAGATTGGACTGAAATCTAATCTAATCCATTAACATAATGAGAAGTGGGTAAGGCAACAAGTGCCCTTAAGCTTATGGAAAAATACTTGCAAGGAAATGTGGCTGTATGGTCTTAAAGTGCACTACACTTTGCCTGGGTTTGATCATGCCTACATAAAATTTGTACTCACAGATCAATTCTGCTTATTGATTTCATGTTTCAGTAACCCTCTTAAGATTGTTTTGAGACATTTTAATCAATTTTCTGCTTTTTATTTCCCTCTGCTGACATATGCATGTTAAAACAATTTTAATTTTCCTATACAAAAATATTACAAAAAAAAGACTCGGTGCGGTTCAATTGCCAATGCGACAGGTAATCATGGGTTCATGCCATCCACAGCTGTGCTCCACTTCTTGTTCATAATCTTTCTTTACCAATTAAATCTCAATTTAAATTTGGATACAGTCTGATGATGGTGTATGTGCCATTAAATATCCAATGGTCATTATAAATCATGATAGCTAAGAATAGGATAGATAGAATGTGTCTGGTTGCTTGAAAATGGATGCTTCCGCTAGAGTTTTCTTGAAAATTTATTTTAGATTATTTGATTGCTTGCACTGAGCACTGAAAGGCAGTTCAATTGAAATAAAACCTCCTGACCTTTGAAGGGAATCATCGACACTCGAGATTTCCCTGAAGCGGACCACTTCGATTTTTGGTGTTTTCGGGCAACTAAACATCCATCAGCGTTGCAGGAATATCTATTTGGCCATCATAAAAACGCACGTGGATTTATAGGGATAAGAACGGCTGAATCAGTTCTAGTTTGAAATTTAAAATTAATTTAATTAAAATTATTTTTAAAATTTTAAATCTAAAATCAAATCGATCATATTTTAAAACCAATTGAACCAACTCTGTTTGATTTCAAATCGATTTTT
The DNA here is from genome assembly GCA_017589505.3 of Metroxylon sagu. Lineage (NCBI taxonomy): Eukaryota > Viridiplantae > Streptophyta > Magnoliopsida > Arecales > Arecaceae > Metroxylon > Metroxylon sagu. The sequence continues at coordinate 3,404,766 of JACVBY030000663.1, forward strand.
GGGTGGAAGTAATATTCTTTTTCTCTTTTTTATTTGATTTATGCTTAATATTTAATAGTTAATTTTTTTATTTATATTTAATAAAAAATAAAATATTTGTTGACTAATTTAATATGCGAAATATTTTAATAGGAATGGTAGATAGCTCATAAGATTTATTTGAAGTCAATTTTTTTTAAAAAAAATCTAAGAAAAATAAGGTCATTAGTTATCGAGTTAGAGTTAAGAAACTGATATCTAAAACTAAGAAAAAAAAAAAGGTTTGGTTCTAAGATTTTGAATGTAAAATCAATTCTATTAATAATTAGAACCGAACCAATCCAATCATAATCAGATCAATATTCATTCTTATATTACCTTAATTCATTACTCACTCCGATAAGTTTATACTAATAGATCTCTAAAATTTTTTACATTGATATATTAACTCTTAAAATTAATTAGCTGCACAAATTATTTTACTTGATTTAAATTTATATATTTTTTAAAATATTTTTAATTTTAATTTTAAAATTTAGTTGATTTTTTAATTAATGTTTAATGATTATATTATAATATATATATATATATATATATATATATAAAGTTGGCAACTTTATAGGCTGTAGCGGCTATTACTACAGCCATGTGTCCGCTTGAAGGAAGGGAAGGAAAGAAAAATTCGGCTTTGTTCTGATGATTGCTTTTTGGTTCAGATTTTAAGGGCTTTTTTTTTGGCGCAGGATATGGAAACCAAATAGGTAACAACCCTATCACGAAGGAAAATACACAAGGCACACGTACCAAAATGAATGAATGAATGGAAGTGTAGTTTTCCGCCAATTTCTGAAGCACCAAGTTTTCCGCCCACCTTATTTTACTGTACAAAATTACACGAAATGTGGTAGGGGTGGCACGCGCAGTAAATGTGATGTGCCGAGCCGGACCCAAACCCCATTCTAGCCCGAGCCCGATGCAAAATGCCACCAGTCTGTGCCCTCCGATTTGCACGCATTAAATGCACGTACACGGATGAGCATAAGCCAAAGTTTATGCATAGGTGATGGGTTCTCTGAAAAGAAAAAGGCCTTAAAAGCTAATCCTATGTCTTTGAGTTAATTTCCAATGATGAAAAGAAAAGCAATAAAAAGAGATAAAATATCATATCATTCTTAATGACAATGGGATGGGCTTCTTTTTCGTACAGACCGCTCTTCCTTTGAAATAAAATAACGTAGCCTTCGATTTCTTTCCTTTCCTTCCCCCTTTTTTTTTTTTTAATTAAATTATATTTTTAACTCCCAAACTTAAAAAACGTATCACTTTAATTTTTAAATTTTAAAAAATTATAAAATTAATTTTATTTTTTTTATTTTTTTTATTTTTTATTATTAAAAAAAAATAACACGATGAGAAATTCACTTACGTGGCATTCGACGTGAGGACATGCTGAATATATATATATATATATATATATATATATATATATATATATATATATATATATATATATATATATATATATATATATATATTTTGATATTATGGATTAAAAAGAGGACTTAGCTTTTATCTATAGGGCTTAGCTTTTTAACTATATTTTTCAATCGAACCATGGGAATAGCCTTGACGACTTTGGCAGCATGGTGTCCACAACTCACGCACAAGTGGCCCAAGCAACCATGGTCTTTACGGTGGCATGCATTCCGCCACTTGTTGGACAAGAAAATAGGTGAATTTCATCAACAACCATTGATCACAAAATTATTTTATGTAGCAAAACAGAACTGCTAATATGTACTATTTCATTAATAGATTAAAACTACAATAATATCATATCTTACTCTTCTTATTGGATGATTATAGCTATTAACATGAACTGTTCTATTAATAGGTTGGAACTGCAATAATGCCGCATCCTACTCTTTCTGATGGGTAATTCACTTTGAAAAAACTCGCTTAAAGCTAGGGTTGGCACGTAGAAACCTTCAATTACTAAGGTGATTCCCCAAACCACAGTGAGCTCAAGGGAAGCCAGAGAAGCTAGTCCATCTACATGTGTGCATACATGGGCACGTAAACAATGCAACATAATACGTGCATAAAGCAAGGTGATCATCAGACAGCAAACTGGCTGGCAGGACTTGAATGCTTCAAGGACGCAATAGCAAAATCGTGTTTTCATGACTGCCCATGCCTGTACGTGTATATATAGATATATTCAAGTAGAGTTATAAATCACCCAATGTGCAAACAAGAGTTTACAGCCTACCAAATCAAATACTAATTAATCAAGTGGAGTTATAATAGAGAGCGCATTGGTTAATTGGTTCTAATTAACCGCGTACCAAGAGAGGCACCGTATGAGGGCCAATGTTCCTGCATGGTCAACGCCTCTCCTACCCCCCCCTCTCTCTCTCTCTCTCTCCTTCTTCTTCTTCTTCTTTTAAGTTTTAAACTTTTAAAAGACTAAAACTTGATTTAGCTACCTCGTAACCTGAACTGAGACCGAGACCTCTTATAGCTTAACCAGTTAAATCCAAGAACCTCGATCTAAAATTAACTTGTTTTATATTAAAAATAAATCAGATCCAAACAAGAAATACAAATCTCAAAATATCATAAAACTCGATAGACAAAGTTCACCATCAACTACCTAACATGAATACATAAATAATGTCGAAAACCACAATGGACATTCAGAGACTTTTGTCTACAGGGACAAGCGGGCGAACGGTTCATGGACAACCTCTAGCATTGCATCTTTAGAATTATTCCTGCGTCACTTCAAGCATTTCTATTCGCAAATTGCCACCTTTCAACTATTTGAGATGGCGACATATTTTTGCAAGACGTAACAAATACTAGCTGTCAATCTTGTGAGCTGAAACGACAGCAAATTAAGAAAAAAGAGGATTGCCAAAAATAAGAAGGGTGCAGTGTCTTATTTGTGAACCAGCGCTCTGTCGCTAGGCGTGTGGAGCTTTGTTGATACACTACGAATAAGTGTCTGTAGGTATTTTGAGTATTAGTAGCTGAGAACGAGCTTTCATCCTTTTTTTTCTTTTTATTGGAACTGCAATTTAGATATTAGTCTTCCAGATGCTTATTTAACTAATGATTGTCTATGCTATCGTAATGATTGAAAGCATCGTAGCTGGACTCCTGGGTTGTGATTGAGCTCTTTGCGTAGCTGAACTTCTTCCTTTTGTTTTCTTTCTGATGCGAATGAGAGAACACCGTGAGAACTGAACTAAAGATGACATAAGTACCTACCACCCAAGGAATCAAGTTGAAGCAACAACGTAACCTCAAAGAGAAAGGAAGAATTTGGCAGCATATCGAAGTTGGAGTGAGTACGGGCAAGCCAATCAGCAACATAATAGACCTCTCCAAAGGTGTAGGAAGCCTTGAAAAAAATATCAAAATTAGAGATGGTCCAATGAATATCAGTGAGTAAAAGATGTGAGCACCTACCATGGCGTTCCCTTCCAATCCAGTTGATAACCATAAGTCCCTCCCATGCGGCGCACAGAACAGACATCGCAGTAAAACATCTAGCCCCAGCCTATAGTGCTGCCCTGACCATCTTTAAAGGGCCTTCAAAGTTGATCTTTATCGCCCCAAGTGGAGGAGGCATCAGGAGACACGTTTTTACAGCAACTAGTGCGTCTAACAACACAAGATCCCATCCGAAGAGGTCATCAACGCGATTAGGATCAACCGCTGAGTTCTGAATTAATCTCTCGCTCTTTTAATTTCTACCTTTTCTAATCTACACCCACTCTACTTTTGAGCATTGGCTCCAACCGAAAACAAAACCCGTTCTCCCTTGTTCAGTTGTGATATACATTTCATATGTTCCGGAACAATGTTCCTATAAAAATTTCATCATGCTTAAGTTATCAAAATGGACCTCTCTCACTCATTCTAAAATCAAGATGGAACTGTTTGAATTCTGATAATCGTTTTGATTATTTCTATTTCATTATATCTCCATCCCTTGAGATTAAAGTAAGATTCACTTAATTTGACCAAAAAGCATCTAAGCCAAATTTGATAGGATCCAAACGCTAAATGCAAGAAGATGCACGCAGGGGTCTCTAAGCCAAACTTCCCCATGCTAGTACCAACAGTTTTCACTTGAGAAAATATTACAAATAAGTATTAGATGAGCAAACAAGTATTAGGCCGAGCTGGCTTTGAGATAGTAGTCCGGGGTCAACGGCCGGAGCAGCTCCGGCAGCTCGGCCTCCAAAGCCTCCACCAGATCCTTACGGAGATAAACATAGACCACCCAGTCTCCATTCACCTCGGGGCTCGAAATCGGCATCACATACCCACTGATGCCTCCCGGAGGAAAATAGTACGACACCAACGCCGACTTCCCCCATCCAAACTCCACTTCCGACACCGGAAACCGCCTTCCTGACGACACCAAGCACGACAAGCTCCCATTTCCATCCCCACAGTATATCCTCGCCACTGCCGGCTCCGGCCAGTGGGCCTCCACCCAGTCGACCAGCCCCATGAAATGCTCCTCAGTGATTGCCGGCCGGAGAAACTCATGCACTGCGTTCGCCACCTCCGGCAGCTCCATCCGTCCAAGCTCCGTTGAGCTTAGTGTCCCGAAAGGGAAGGACAGTACGTTGCCGAAATAGTTAGCCATGGCGCTGGCGTCCAGCCGGGACCGCCCATCGACCACGAGGCTCATGAAGCACTGCTTCTCCTCGGTCACCGCACCTTTGGCGAGGGCACGCCAGATGTAGGCGGTGAAGGACTCGAGTTTGGTCCTTTTGGCTCCACCGGAGCTGGCGGAAGCCTGCATGAGTTCGACGTCTTTGGCGGTGACGTAGTAGATTCGGCTGACGATGGAGTGCTGTGAGAGAGCAGTCGGGGGACACGGAAGCGAGGAGAAGGGCACGAAGATGCTGTTGGTAAAGGAGTCAAAGCGTCCCGGCCGGCGGGGGCCGAGCAGCGACCTCCGGAAGGAGGGGAGGCGAGAGATGGTCTTGGAGTTTGCCGTCTCGGCCCAGGCCACCAGGAACATGTTGGCCGAGTAGGCGTCGGCGATGCGGTGATCGAATGTGCATGCTGATGCCAGCCCGCCGCACCTGAGCTCCGTTGCCTGTGGTCAATCGATCATCAGTTTTTGAGTTACTAAAGAATTGTTGGTTATAGTAGCCAGTTTCTTTCTAAACATCTTTAAAACAAGACCACCGGAGTCGTTTCCTTCTTTTGTTTTTTTAAATAGTGCTAAGAGCTCGTTTGCATACGGGATAAAGTGGGGCTGTTTCGAAAAAACCATATTGGTCAACCGATTCCATTTTACTATTGCCTTTGAGTGGCTACCTGGACGCAGAACACTCCTTCCTTCTTCTTGGGCACAAGCTTTCCCTCTAAACTCTCATCCGGCTTGTAGAGGCATAGCTCTCGGAGCTCCATCTCAGCGTGGGCTTCTATGAAATCCACCCCGCGATTGTTGCAGAGGAGCTCTGGCTCGCCCGCTGGGTTGGTCACGAGCTCGCCGGCAAAGGGATAGTATGTGACGAGGGCTCGAGCCAGCGATGCCTTGAGACAGCTCGCCATGGTGGCGAAGGAAGGCGACCCGGGCTGCTTCTCGTAACAGAAGAAGACTGTTACGTCCAAGGGTGGCAACAGTAGGTCCAGGTTGGAGAGAGAGCCAATGCTCTTGGAGTGGTAGCATGGCGGCCACCGTCTCCTTCCGGTGTACTGTCACCGTCTAGCTTTGGACTTCGCTCATCCTCTCTTCTACGATGCTAGCCTTTGATGCACCCCAGAGACAGAGAGAGAGGCGGGGTGTGGAGAGCCTCTACCCGGAGGGTCCGGTTCAATGGGCTGTTTTTATAATTAGAGTAATTTTTTTTTTTTTTTTAACAAATTCAGGGTAGGAACGAAACTATTTGCAGGAATGATGTTAAACTGAAAAACACCATTTCAAATGACATTTTTTTGAAAAAAAAAAGATGCTCCGTCAGCGCCAGCGTGGATGGGCTGGTGGCGTTTTGAAAAACGCCACTCAGAGTGGCATTTTTGACATTTTTTTAGTAATCCCCTCCCCCAGCGCTCCCACTCACTCTTCCCTCCGATGCCTCACGAGCCCCCCCCCTCCCCCCGCTTCCCGAGCCCCCACTCCGTCTTTCTTCCCTCCCGTGCAACCCCCCCTCACGGCCTTCCCGAGCCCCCACTCCCTCGTTTTTCCCTCACGAGCGCCCCCCCTTCTCTCCCGGCCCCCGTCCCTCTTTCTTCCCTCTCGTGCAACCCCCTCACGGCCATCCCGAGCCCCCACTCCCTCTTTCTTCCCTCCGGTGCACATCCCCCCCCCTTCTCTCCCGGCCCCCAGTCCCCCCGTCCCCTCCCGAGCGTGCACCCACCCCCCCGCGGCCCCCCTCCCCCCCGCTCTCTCTCGCGCACCCGAGCAGGCGGTCACCGTCTCCCAAGGTAAATTTTTTTTTAATTTAATTATAAAAATTTAAATATGCTTTATTACTAACAGCTTCACATTCATCTTTATAATAAAGAAATTGATAACTGAAACAATGATATTTTTAGTTTAATTACATCGATTAATCACGACAAAAAAACTAAAAAATAAAAGAATTTATGTATCGATAGAAATAAGTAAAAGGTTAGTTAGCTTGTTGTGGAAAAATTACATTGTTTGATGAGTAAAAAAAATTCAATGAGCATGATCTATCATGATAAGTAACGTTGACAACTTGATATGCCAATATATCTTATTTTAATAATAATACTTAAAAAAATAAATGCTTTGGATGTCAAGTGTCTGATATAGTCTCATTTTTACCATACAACAAACACACAGAAAATAAATAGGTTAATATCGAATATTTAACAGGGTACGCATCTATTATTTAAATGTTAAATGCTTATGAAATACGTGCATATTCCATTATTAGTTTGTTTGCGGTTAATCAGTAGAAAATTTATACTTATTTCAGTTTATGCTTGATGATACAATTTATGTATTGATGCTAGATTTATTTTGAATGTTATTTTTTAGATGAGCACCGATACTGTTCGATTGCTGCTTTATTGTGATGGATCAATTGAACATGGCTTAGATGGAATACAATATAATAAACCTCCTCGTAAAAGTTTTAGATTGAGCATGGGAACCCGTTATGTTGAGTTGATCGAGCGGGTTTATAGTGTGCTTAAAATTTCAGTGCAGCAATATATTTTGAGATTGATGTGGAGATCTTCAACATTGTATCAGAAATATGTGCTTCATCCAATCGAGGAGGATGACGATGTGGAGGAAATGTTGACATTTCCTTCTAAATTTCCAGATTATCGCTATGTTGAATTATATGTTTTCAAAGAAGATGCTCCAGCTCCATACAATGTTGATCATACAGAGGATATTCAGGATAGTTCTCCTATTGCCCAGCAGCATATCAGAACTCCAGTTGATTTCTCAATGATGGAAGGAGTTATGCCAGTAGTGCAGAGTGTTGATGTGGCAAACAATCAGAGTGTTGATAGTCGGAGACTTGAGTCAGACGACAGTGCAGATGATGACTATTGGTCTGAACATGATGACTCTGACGAAGAGCGAGATGAGGATGAAGACTCACATGGAGATGATGTAGTTCATGAAACTGGCTGTAGTTCTATTCCTATATCTACTCATCCAGAAATTGTTCCTAGTCAAGTCTATGAGCATCAAGTCTTTGCACATAGTCAAATACCGGAGTTTTATCATGACTTGAATTTGCAGGATGGTGGTTGTGTTAGCACTCAAAGACAATTACCCTTTAATTCTCAATTTTGGGATTCATCAATGACTGAGTTTGCTACAGGATTGTTGTTTACTAGCAAAGATGAACTGAAAAAAGCATGTGAAATTTATCACATCAAGAAGCATCGCACATATAATGTTGTGGAGTCAAAGAAAGCATTCTGGTCTGTGAAATGTGCATCTTCAAGTTCTGCACAGAGTTGTCATTGGAGGTTGCGTGCTACAAAGTTGAAGAAGCATGGATTTTTTAAGATCACAAGGTACGAGGGGCCACACTCTTGTTTATTCAGTCATGTAACTCGGGATCATAAACATATAAGTTCATGAGTTATCAGTCATGCGGTTCGACATATTATGGAGAAAGACCCAAGTGTGAATATTGAAGCCATTATTGCAGCTGTGGCAGAACAATTTCATTATACTATGTCATACTCCAAAGCATGGCGTGGAAAGCAGAAGGCATTGATTGATGTATTTGGTGAATGGGAACCCTCATATGCTAAGTTACCTAAATACATGCTTCCACTTCAGAATGTAAACCCTGGTACGGTGGTCTGTTGGGATTTCTACAATGCAGGGACATCTAATGTGCGTATCCTGAATTATGTTTTTTAGGCATTTCATCCATCCATCGAGGGGTTTCGGTATTGTCGCCCAGTCATTTCTATTGATGGAACATATCTTTATGGAAAGTACAAGGGGAAGATGCTCGTTGCAACAAGCATTGATGCTGACAACAGGATATTTCCACTGGCCTACGCAATTGTGGATGAAGAGTGCACTGCTAGCTGGAGTTGGTTTTTGTGGAATCTCAGGAGGCATGTTGTGAAAGACAGAAATGGCATTTGTCTTATTTCAGACCGACATCCAGGTATACTAAGTGCCATAGCAGATGACAGTAATGGATGGGCTCCGCCCCTAGCTTATCACCCCTACTGCTTGAGACATGTGTGCAGTAATTTCAATTCAAGATTCTCTAATATTTAATTAAAAAGAGCTGTATGGAAAGCAGGGAGCGAACATCAGCTTCGAAAGTTTAACTTTATCATTGAACGGATCAAGACAGTTAATGCAGAGGCTTGGACTTGGCTACCGGAGTTGGAGCCAGAGAAGTGGACATTGGCACATGATGGGGGCTTCCGCTATGGTATTTTAACAACAAATCTCTCAGAAGTTTTTAATAGTGTACTGAAGAGAGCTAGAAATGTGCCGATAACGGCATGTGTTCAGATGACATTTTACCGTCTTGTTAAGTATTTCAATACGAGATGCGCGGAAGCCATGAGATATGTGCAGGATAATCGAAATACTTTTTTCACTCCTCATGTGACAATTAAGCTTGTTGAAAGTCAAGCTAAAGCTAATGAGCACAGAGTGTTTAGATACAACATGCAGAGAGCCACCTATGAAGTCGTTACAAGAAGGTCAAGTGAAGCTCTTAGGGGTGGAGGCAACGTTCAGAATGTGTCACTTGTAGACAGAAATTGTTCTTGTGAAAAGTGGACAATTTATAAGTATCCATGTTCACATGTCTTAGCCGTGTGCCACGAAATTGCCATGGATACAACCCCTCTTGTTGATGAAGTATACACAACTGGCTCTTATATAAATGCATGGGGAGGTGAGTTTAATCCGTTACCCCACGAAGACTACTGGATGGACACATTCACATGCATTCCTGATCACAATCGCCTCAGACCGAAAAAAAAAAGGTAAGCCTAAGTCATCACGCATTCATAATGAAATGGATGAGGTGCAGCCAAGAAGTAAAAATCGTTGTAGTATTTGCAAGCAAACGGGTCATTCTCGACGCCGTTGTCCTAATGTAAATATTGGACCTTCAGGATCCTAAATTGTACTATCTATATTTTATGTATGAAACAACTTCTGCATGGTTGATTGTAATAAATGAGAGCAAGAATTTGTGGGTTTTAACAGTCTTCATTTAGGCTATCTGCACTTAAGGTTTAGTGTCTTGAATTGCTTGATTTTTCTTCTACTTTTTCAGGGTATGTTTGTTATTGTTTGAGTGAGAGTCTCAAATAGAGAGAGTCTGGACTACATTACAGGTGTTTTGCTCCATCGGCTTATATATACAGCAGAGTCTGGGCTACTCTTTTCTATTTGTTATGCTATGCTGTGATATTCAGTACAAGATATTCCTTTTCAGTATGATATGCTATGCTATGCTTATTTTATTAGAGACTAACTTATGTTTTGTGGGTTTCTGATCTGACATGTTCCTTGAAGTTTAGTCAATTAAAATACTGCCAAGAGTTGGGGGAACAGGCTGATTTTTGTTCACTGGTAGGTGTATTATATGATTTTTCTCTGTTCCTTAAAGCTAAATCTCTTTCACTTAAGTTAATCAGGTAAATTTCTATTGCGTGCATGTGAATATGCTGCCTTCAAGTCATATGATTGGTAGGATAACATAATTGAATCATTAAAAGTAATGTTTAAGTGCTATTAAATAGAGGAATTATATAAGTTAATTTGCTTTAGTCATTGGATTCTGTAATTTTGTTTCAAATTGTTAGGTGGATCTTGCCTGAGACTACAGAAAATCAGTAGATTACTACAGTATATTGACACATGGCACACCACTACTGTATTTGGTGCAGCACCCATAACATGTGCAGCACCCATCACTAGAAAAGTTTTCGCTGTTGCTGCATGGTACAGTGCTTAAATTTCTAGAAAATTTTGCAATGATTTCTCATATTTTAAAGTGTGCAACAAGTATTTTGAACATGTTGTCCTCGCCTCCCTCTTGTGCGTGCATGTGTGCACATGCAGTCATCCTTGGCTGACCTGCATATGTCGATGCAGTCGTGGTTGGGAAGGGAGAGAATCTGCTTGTGCATGTACATGAGAATGAGTTTGTCTGTGTGCACACACTGATGTATTGGGTTTACGTTGGTGCATGGGGGTCTGGTTTGGATGCATGTGTTCATCTTTCTGTGTTTGTGTATTGATGCATGTTCATGAAAATAGAAGTTAGGTGTTTGCTTATGATCTTGGTATCTTGAATAGAGCTGCACCTTTCTTAGTTTGGGCTTCTGATTTTGCTTTTGCATTGCTTCCTACCTTGCAATTATGTCACAGCATACAGTGTATTGTTCTGTTATTAATAATTTTGTACTGTCTATTTGTTACTAAACAGAATTTATGTTGTCAATAATAAAGTGTTTAGAGAACCATATGCTATTTAATGAATGCTCAGGTACACAATAGAATAAAGCGTTTTCAATTAAAGTTATTCAGTATTGCAAAGGTGTGAAAGGAGAGAATGAGTCTGATCTTCTACAAACTCTTGTGGAGGCTGTTTGGTTTAGGTTTTAGGAAATTGGATTTTATTAAAAGCTGATTGTATCAGTTCGCTATTCATGGGAATTAGCAAGTTGCCAAACTTGGCTAAAGGTATGGCAGTATACCATAAAATCCAAAGTTGGGATTTATGAGATGTTAAGTGGCCCATATGGTGTGAGTGTTGATTCTCTCAATTAATGCGTACAACAGCCAAGATGAATAATAGGAGAAGAAAAAGGAATAAATTGAGATGGAAAAAGAGGGAAAAGTGAAAAGTGTTGTGGGCATTGTTAATGCATGAATGGTGATGCTACAGTGCAGGACGTTAGCAGTCAAAAGGACTCTAATTTGATTACCAGACATTGCCAGAAGTCTTAATTTGGAAAGAAATCCAAATATGATATATTTTCATAGGAAGCTGGAGATATGGAATCAAAGAGGATAGCAATCAATGTTGGAATTCCTTTTGCTGCTAGGAGTCTTAAAAAACAGAGAAAATTTCTGTAGTCCTTGCATGTGTATTGAAATTTCCTCTTCTGGTTTATGGGAAAAGAAAGAAAATAAAGAGTTTGGCTACCCCATGGTTTATAAAGTTCCACTATATTATGCCTGAAATACACTAATGAGTTGGATGACAAGTTGCAATGATCCCACCAAAACACTTTCTCCATGGGTGCTTGGCAGAATTAGGCAGGACTCAAAATATTTTCAGTAACACTACTTTTCCGTGGGTGATTGGAAGAATCAGGCAGGATTCAAATATTCGTGATAAGAGTAAATAATATGTTTTTTGGTTGTCATTGTGAAGAACCTTTCCTTATACTGTTCCGAAAATCTTTACCAGCAGTTTAAAAGAAATCGGCAGTTCTCTTTCGGTTCTTTGTTGGGTCAACCTATCTTATAAATTATTTATTTATTCATTTATTTATGTTGCTAAAGGAAGAAAGCTTATCAGACCCATAAAGCATTGTACATATAAATTTAAGTGAACCTAGATTGATCTATTATTTAGTTGCCTTGGTACAGATTCTCATTAATAACATGTATCATTTGTAATTCATATCAATTTTATATGTTCTTTCTTTTTTGAGTGATTTTTATCTGTTACACGTGCTTAACTGCATACATTTTGATTTTCTTAGCAGATAAATCTCAAGCGTGCTCGGATGCTTGTGAAATCACATGTTGTGGTCCGTACGGTTCCTGGTGCAAATTTTACTGCCTTGTGTGATTTTGTGCTCATTCTCATAGCCGTCGAGTAATCTAAAGTTAGCTTTGTTGATATAACTAAATGTTGATTGCAATAAGGAAGAGAACATTTTATATTGGGAAAGATTTTTGCAGTCCCGAGTCATTTTTGGTGTATCATTGGAGAGAATGATTGGCAGGGAGGGCTCCTGCCACAGGGTATGATTCTTTTGGGTTTGATATTATTTTCTGATCTGAATCCTACAACATAAGGAAATGCCTTTTGACATCAACAAATTTACCCTTTTACATGATATAGATAGTTTTGCATTTCATCTCGCCCTCCATTTCATCTCGCCCTTTTGATATCTCGTTCTACAGCAAATTTATCAGCTGCTCCCTTAGTTTTCAAACTTCTTTTTTTTAAAAAAAAAATCACTGTCTTAATCAACTGCTTGGAACAGGTGAAGGAACTACTGAAGTTGTACATGAAGGAAAAATACGTTCTCTTTGTGAGCCAAAGTGGATCAAGAGGGCTTGAGTTTTTTATTACATTCAAGGTTGCTTACTACTGGCAATTGGCAATTGTCATAATCGTAGATTTATATTTTTTAAACCAGGACTGGAGCATCTCTTAACTGGATTGGGTGCATTGTGGTTTAGGTGGGAGCTACAGGTCTCTCGATTTTGAGAAGCCTGTGGCAGGTCTATTGGCTTCACGAGCGACGAGAAAGATTGCCAGATCATGTGTTCTCTTGGCTGGAGGAGAGCGTCCTGAACTTGGAAGATGGATTTGCTGACTTTCTCAACCAGCTGGAAGAAGCTGGATGGGATATGCACCGGATCAGTCTCAATGTGCCTAACGGGCTTCTTTTTCAGGAAAGTGGATCTATTGAAATATCCTGTGACAAGTAAAATCTTTTGTGGCTCCTCCCAACGCTCTACAGCTGAATTCAATCAGCACATTTTTTATAAATTGGAAGTGTTGCCTGGATGGTGTGCCCAATGGTATTGGCCATATATGCAGCCACTACTAAAGCATGTATAAATGTCCATGTTTGTAGCGTGTACCTGTGCTTAGTTATTTGTTCTGGACAACATCAGATAATTGGGAATGGGCCGACGGGTATGGTCCCAAGTTTGGACTCGTGGCAGTTGATCGTGCCAATGACTTAGCACGTAAACCTCACCCTTCATACTATTTGTTCTCTAAGGTAACAAACTTCAGAGGCTGTAAATCTTACTACTTTTAAATTAAGTCACTTAGTTTACATATAACTAAACTGTTCAAGGCAACAAATTAATAACGCTTCAATAAGTCAGAAACCATCACAATATCTGAGCAATACAAGAAACAACTCAATGGATGAAACATATTTAATACATTAAACACAAAAGTCTTTACAACAATTAGTTTATTTACATAGCTTAAGTACTACAGCCCCGTCTAGGAGGTCGTCGAACTCGTCTAGAGCATCGCGCATATGTCGCGATCGGTCGAGGGCCCTCGTCAACCACATGGGAGACCCCCTCCTGCGCGGGGATCGTATCTGTCATATCAATATCGCCAAAATAGTGGGAGACATCATCGCCGACCTCAGTGATATCCGTATCAGCAATGTCAGTAATCAGCAACGGTCTCTGATCATGACTACCAGATGTACCCTCACTTGCATGCCCCATGTGTGAAAAATCGTATGCATATGGCGACGGCATGTAAGAAGGCGATGGTGTATAACAAAATCTACTCGTCCCAGGATCCTCATATGCGTGTGCCATCGCCGGTTCCTCATGAACTCGTGCCACAGCAGGTGTACTCCTCACATGCTGATGGCCAATTACAGAAAAAGTGTTATCTAAAATCGCCCTCATGTCCAAATGAATCCTTTGCCACTCAGCCTCCGATGTCGAATGCATAACTCGATCCAAGTTCAAGGACAACTCTTGAAACCTCTCATGCTGCATGTTTATGACAATATAATATCAAAAAACAAAAATAATAACTCAGGAATAAATGATATTAAATAATCATTTTAAAATAATACCATGAATTCAAATGAAGCTCCTTCTCCTTCGTAGCCCGCAATATGATACTCGAAATCTTACGCTAATACATATACGTGTTATACTCCTAAACCATTCCATGTACTCAGGAGTAAATGGGACTCTCTCAGCAATAGGCTCCCCAATAATGATGTTTCCACGCCGCTCATTCCATATAGCAATATGTGTGGCGTGTATGACATCCCACGAGGCATGTGCCCTCCCTCGTCGATCTATCTAATGAAGCTGAAGTGACGTATCGCATGGTGATGAGATCGACTGGCGGCAACCAAATTGTCGAAGCACTCGGTCCGGAAAATGCCACTCCACTAAATCAAAACAAATAAGTGGGGTTCGTGCCATCCAAATATCCGAACCGAATAAGCAGCTTGGAGGCAAAATAGAGAAAATCTCGGGCATATACGGACACCATATGAACTGCATGTAAAAAAACCATCAATCCACAACTTACCTACATAAAATAAAAAAATAACATTGGAAATAGATTTGAAATTTATTTATATCATACCCGTTGGGAACTATCATCCAATACGTCGAACTGATCTCTATAGGCACGCAGTGTATGAGTTGGGACATTCTTTTGGTTCAATCTCACATTCCATCTATGCCCCCATGGTGCACCTAAGTGACAAGCATCATCTGCATCAGCAGGTCTAGCCTCCGGAGTCTCAAGTCTGATGGGACGAAAAACGGGTAATCGTTCCCATGCCCATATCTGAACGTTCGAATAATGCTCGATATTAGTAAACAATAGAAAAGAAAAAAATCCAAACTCAATCGATATAATCAATTGTTTACCTGTAGCAAGGGCAAGTATCCTCCTATCTCTGTCTGAGTAGGGCTCGTTCCGCGACAGAGTGCCCAATACAAACCGGCAAGTATAGCAAAACCCCAGCTATATGCAGCAAATGCTCCCAGGTCTTCTAAAAGAGGCACATACATCAACTTCACTAAATATCCGGATGTATCTGGAAGGATGACTCCACCTATAATTCGGAGAAGTTGCCCCCTCACAAACTGCTGGACAACCTCATCATCTGCATCATCATCCAAGTGGAAGTCTCGGTAGAACTGATCGAAGAATGATAAGCGGAAATGGCCTTTAGAAAATGCCTTGGCAGGGGGTTCAACCCCAAACAACCTCACAAATATATCCTGCCACTGCTCTAATATATAACGCGGATCAAGCCCAGTAACCGCTAACCCATCAATCCGTAGACCACTCAGAATACCGACATCTTGTAGTGTGACTGTCGCCTCGCCAAATGGAAGATGAAATGTGTGGGTCTCCTGCCGCCACCTCTCAACAAGTGCAGAAATAAGGCCGACATCGAGTCGAATCTGGCCTATCTGATATATGTCATACATGCCAACCTGCTCCAAATAATATTGCACTCGTGGGTGTGCCATGCCCGGTGTCTCCTTCCATACCTGCGTGTCATGTCGACGGCATCTAAACACCGGTAATTTCTGTAACAAATTCATTGCAATAATACATATAAATAACATAAACGCATGCTAACTAATTAAGAATCATCGATCAATAATGGATACCTCGCCCTCAAATATTTTGGTTGATCCATGCGAGGCTTGCAGAGTGAGAACACTAGGATCGCGAGGCCCAGGATGTAAAACATTATGAGCCATCTCGTACTACTCTGTCAAAACAAGTAAAAACATCACATAAGAAAATTTTTTTTTTCACTGATAATAACAAGTAATATAGATCATGACTGATAATATAGATCATGCTCATTTAATTTTTTCATGCTCATTTAATTTTTTTTACTTATCAAACAATGTAATTTTTCCAGGAAAAGCTAACTAACCTTTACTTATTTTTTCCGATACATAAATTTACTGATTTTTAAATTTTTCTATCGCGATTAACTGATATACTTGAACTAAAAATATTATTGTTTCAATTATCAATTTCTTTATCATAAAGATGAATGTGAAGCAACTAGCAACTAAGCATATTTAAATTTTTATAATTTAATTGAATTAAAAAAATTACCTTGGGGAACCACCGGCTCGAGAAGGGGATGGGCCGCGAGATGGGCCGCGAGAGAGAGGGAGCACGGGGGACTGCTCGGGTGCGGGAGAGGGGGACCGGGTGGGTTCGCACGAGAAAGAGGGAGGGTGCTTGGGTGCGCGCAAGAGAGAGGCAGCTCGGGGGACCGGTCGGCTCGAGTGCGGACCGGAGCGGACCGGGGGGATCTCGTGCGGACCGGGACGGGGGGCGGGGGGCGCGCTCCGGGAGCGTGCGGACGGGGCGGGGGACGGGGCGGGGGGGCTCGGGGGACGGTGCGGACCGGGGCGGGTGGGGGTGGGGCGGGGCGGGGGGGGGGCTCGGGGGAGGGTGCGGACCGAGGCGGGTGGGGCTCGGGGGAGGGGGGCGGGGCGGGGCTCGGGGGAGGGTACGGACGGGGCGGGGGGCGGGGGCCGGCGAGTGGGGCTCGGGGGGGAGGGGGGGTCGCGCTCGGGGGAGGGTGCGGACCGGGGCGGGGGGGCGGGGCGGGGAGGGTGCGACCGGGCGGGGGGGGGCTCGGGCCCCGGCGCGGACCGGGGAGGGGGGGAAGGGTGGGGCGCTGGGGGCCCGGGGGGGGGGGCTCGAGGCTGGGGCGCGGACCGGGCGGGGGCGGGGCTCGGGTGCGGACCGGGTCGGGCCGGGCGTGGGGTCTCGGGAGGGGGAGGAGGAGAAGTAGGGGGAGGGGGAGGAAGAGGAGGAGGAGGGGGAGGGCAAAGCCACGGGGTGGGGAAAATTTTAAGAAAAATGCCACTGAGAGTGGCGTTTTTTAATTGCCACCGTACCAGCTCCGCTGGTACTGACGGGGCGTATTTTTGATAAAAAAATATCATTTAAAATGACGTTTTTTACTTTAACCCCTTTCTTGCAAAAAATTTCGTTTCCATCCTGAATTTGTTAAAAAAAAAAATTTCAACCTACTTATAAAAAAGCCTCCCGGTTCAATAGCATTAAGGGACGAGACGACAAAAGATAGAGTGAGTGCCGGCTCCAGAATAATGCCATATAGAATCCGCTGGGATTCGGTCATTAGCATCTGTTTTGAATATAATGTTGATTTTATTAATTTAATTGTAGCCCTCGATCAGTGCACGTGTAACGCATACATTAATTATTAGAACATGAATAATTTTGTCTAGAAAGATGAAAAAAAAAATCCAGCACCCAAGAAATTGTTTCCACATGCAAGATCGCAATACTGAGAGAATAATCCAAATTATTTTAGAGAAGTCCAACCCCGCCCCCTCCCCTCCCCTCCCGGCTAGACCATATCAAGTTTAACAAGTAGAATGAGCGTAGGATACTCACTGTTACAAGGGATATGCCAGTTCAAATTTCAAAGGAAGAAAGCCTTTAGTAGCTAACCTCGGTGAAGTATTAGAATTTCAGTAGTTTAAATTATTATATGTCCTCTTATCAGAAACTACAATAGGTTTTAGATGTTTATATTTGGATACTGATATGTTTATTTAACAATTTTTGTGTAAATCTAGTTTTTGGTGGCTAGAGAATAGTTTTTATTAGTGTTCAAAATTTTAATTTTATTTCTAACTAAGATTGTAAATAAGTTGGATCAACTTATGATCTGATCCAATTCTAACTCGATTAAACTTAATCGAATTCATATTTAAAATGTTACAGTTTGGATTAGGTTTGAAAGTTAGACCTAATCTAAATTTTAGATTAAATTAGGATTTTATATTTTTCGATTTGACTTAACTCATATGTTATTTAGGTCTAATTTAAATCAATTAAAAATAAGATTTCTACTTGACCCAAACTCAATCTAACTTAATCCATAAATCTGAATTATATAAGTATTATTTTTCTTAATTATCTTTACTAATTTATTATATAATCTTTAATTTAATCTAATTCCTTTTTTTTCATCGTAACAGTTATATTTTCTCTCATCTATTTTCATTTAATCATATCTAGATATTTATATTTTATTATTTATTCTTTATGGATTCTTATTTATAATGCTTTTTAGTTCATCAATAAATATTTTAAAATCATAATTTATAAACATCAAAATGATCAATTGCTTGGATAGAGTTAAAAATTTTTGAAAAAAAAAATAAATTTAAGTTAGCAATTTTCTAGTCATATTTAATTTTTTAATGGTCATGTTTAAGTATATTAGTTAATTTTTATATTAGCTTCGTATTTGACTCAAATATAAACATGATCTAATTCAATCTTGATTTAAACCCAAGCAATTCTAGTTTGATTCGGAATATACTTGGTTCTGAGTCCATCCGATGATTTATTGGCTCTAAAATTCTTTTGATTATCTAATTTGACCAAACTCAATTAGTAAATTGAGCCTTAATCTAAAATTATAATCTTGCGGAAGAGCTAGAATATTTGGTGCTTAGACCCCCTTGCTTTTGACCACGGTGGCTGATCCAATTTAGTATTTTTTTTAGTTAACAAAAGACACATATGTATGTGTGATTTTTTTTTTATTCTCTTATTTTGGAATTTGTATAGAAAAATGCCTTTTAAGGAAAACTTCTAAGCCACGCTTGATTAGGTCATTTTTCATTAGCTTTAGGCAAGGTATGCTCAATTTTTAAGAGCCTTGGCTTTGGTCAAGGTGCACTTAGTTCTTAAGAATGGCGGCTTTGGCCAAGCCTACTCCGCATGCCGAGTTCCGGTTTATTCCTCTTCCAATGTATGCTTTGTTCGGTAGTGACCCACACCTGTCGATCGGGTTGGCCCGCCCGAACCGTAACCCGAGCGCTTTGTCAGGCGAGTCAATAACAAACTTAGGTTTAGAGGAAAATCCGTTCGACTGATGATTCGAATCTGATGAGATACATATTTAAAAACTCATAGGTTAAGTTGGATTTACAAATTATATCAGTCCCAATCTGAATCGGATTTGATTCGACTCATAAACTTTAATTTTATAAATCTTATTTTCTGTCGCTCTAATTATCTTTATTAATTTATTGAATAAACTTCAATTTAAATCGATTTTTCTTTTCTTCTTGACAACTAGATCTCTTCTCTTTTGTTTTGTTTAATTATATTTAAATATTTATATTTTATTATTTATTTTGATGGATTCTTATTCATAATTTCTTTAAGTACATGAATAAATATTTAAAATATCATAATTTATAAACTTAAGGATAATCATTTACTTGAATAGAATTAAAAATTTTTGAATAAAGATTTAAGATTAAATTAACTTTTTTATCTCATTTAAATTGTTTAATGGATTTACATTTCATTATCAATTATTAGATTTCAGGTATAAAGCAATAGTTAGATATTTAAATGCAAACATGATTTGATCCAATCCTATCCCAAAACTCAACATTATGGATTGAAATCGAATCATACTCAACATTATGGATTGGAATCAGATCATACTTGACCCCGAATATACCCAAATGATCTGTTGGGTTTAAATTTTTTCTATAGATCCGACCTAACCTAATGAGCAAATAAGTTGGGTTCAGAACTAAAATCATCATCCGAATATAAAATCGAGTCAGATTGGATCATGGTTTGACCCAGCCTAACCCATTTGCATACATGGGATAGAAAGGTTTTTAGGCCAGATCAAATGGGGGTTTGCAAGTAGTGATGTCAAGAAGATGGGCATGGAAATATGGTTGAGATGGTGCAAGTTAAGAGGAGTTGAAGAAATGAGGAAAGAAACGATGTTTCTAGTTGAACCGTGGTCTAACCATGATTGAGCCAGTGACATGAGCCGAACAGCAAAATGAGTCGGTTCGATTCACCAACATGAGATCTCCAATTTTATTTAATATTTATATGGCCTCTTGCTTTGGTGAAATATGGGGCCTTTGTTTGCAATCAAATGTTAGCCAAAGTATCATATTTGCTTAGGTCATGATGTTGATGAACGCCAGCCATTATAGATAGCCATCTTGCTTCATGATCTCAAGAAAGAGAGGAGGTTTTCTTAATTATAGCAGGTGGCCAAGGCCTACCCCAAATGCTTTGTTCCTTCTATCCTCTTACTTTGTTGAATTAGGGGGTCTTTGCTTGCATTGATTTTAATAAAAGAATCTAATCAAATTTTGGACCATCATGTCAATAAATTCCAGTCATGTTATGTGTATTCTATTTACCATTGGGTGGAAGCACTTACATAGGGTATGGACAAAAAAAAAAAACATTACCAATTTAGAGATGCACACCAAAAAAATTTTTGGCAAAAACCTTAAACAAATTAGTATCTAATCCAAGCTATTGAATTGTTGATAAACATTGTTCACAATGAATTCAATGGTGAGTTATCCTATAAATAACACCATGAAATTAATCCCTTCATCATCAAAGGTCACAACGAACTACTCTTAGAAGCTCGATGCAATATGATAAAAAATGTTATAGGACTCTCAAGAGGGAGAATAAAATATATAAGATGTTAAAAATTTGAAGAAAATATGCTGAAGTATACATGAGGATGATGATGATTAATTGGAACTTCTATCCATCATCCTTGCCATGAAAGTGGGGAACATTTAACAATCATCTCATTGTCAACAAGCTCTCTAAATAAAGATTCTCTTCTTTATTCAAAAGCCTTTGTTATATTAGGGTCCAAAATTTTATGTGATTAACAAAGTATAACCATGATAGCACATCCAAAATTTCCTTTTATCAACAACATATGATGCTACTTTTCTACTAGCAAAACTAAAAATCCAACCTTTCTACAGAATCCATGCATGATACTTAAAAGTGGTGCATTAACGTAATTAAATTTTGCCAATAGTATCCTCAAATTTATTCAATTCAAGTGTTAATTTATTGGGACCAATTACAACAATCAAATAATATTTGGACTAGATGTACTGCTTAAAATATTTTCTTAAAAATAATTATTTTTGTATAATGCAGATAGATTTTATGAAAATAATAATCTCTAAAATATAAAGCTCACATGTTTTCTAGTTAAACCTAAAATATAATATGCCAATATCCGCACAATTACATGATCACAACGATGACAACAACAATAATAATAATGTTGTATTTTTGAGAAAAAGATGAAGGACATAATAGTAAAAATGTATGAAAGTAAATGGTCGAATTATAATATTGGAGAGCAGATTTCTATCACTATATATATATATATATATATATATATATATATATATATAGAGAGAGAGAGAGAGAGAGAGAGAGAGAGAGAGAGAGAGGAAATAAAACAATAAAACAACGTATATCTTAGATAAAGATACTAATCAATTGAAGTTTCAAAATGATGTATCTTTTACCTGAAGATATGAAATGGTTAAAGTTTAGTAATCTTTCAAAATTAAGAAGAGTTACAAATATAAATAACTAATTATTTTAAAAATCAAAATCTGAACATAACTTTCTGGATCAATAGCTCTTTCTTTACGTCTCCATTCTATTCTTTAAGCTAGCAGAAGCACCATAGTGTTGATGATAACCTAATGGATAGCGAGGCACCATCTTCATTGACGGTGCTATAAATTATCATCCACCCCTCTTACTTCTTCTCTACCATAGCCACCAGCACCAACATTTGCTAATTTTCTAGCTCCACCACGGTGGAGTCGGAGGAGGAGTTTATTTTTTCTTTAAAGGCAGTGAAGGTCAGGGTTGTGGGTTGGGGGGCAGAGGCAGAGGCATGCGTACCGATGGAAGTGCTCTGACCCATCCAAAATTTCATAGAAGCCCAAGCTACTTGTCACAGGCTCACAGACTGGCCCAGTTTATAAAATCATATGGTAACTCTTTTATCTGGGGATGTAGGAATATGACAATCTCCCTCAGCGATGTCACCCGAGTCTCATGTGACCCCATCAGATCCTACTCAATCCTAGTCTTCTTGACAAGGGCCATATCGTCTGTCATGGATGCATAGCTCAAAGCTTAAGCTGATGGCTGAAGCACTGGCTCGATCTTATAAATTCATGTGGAATCCCTATTATTAGTCGGTTAAGGGACTATGACAAACTGCTATGGATACGATGGCAAAATAGACCTTGGACCTCAGATAGCATCTTTTTAAATGTCTGTTGCACCAAAATCTGGTTTAGTTAACCATCCAGGTAACCGTTGGGGTACTTAGCACGCTTCTTTTGGTGTCTCAATTTGTACCACTCATTAGAATGAGTTTGCGCTCTAAATGGATTGTATTTGTTAGATTTTGAAAGTTAATATGTGCTACCATTATTTGTGTACTTTCATGTTTTTGTAAAAACGAACTGAATACGAATTAGATTTGATAACTAATATATATCCAAATAAAGTACTTGATATGTAAAGTATTGGGTTAGATCCATCTAAATTTGATTTTATATATATGGGTGCATGGTAGAAGGTGCAGAGCCTATTCATTTAAGCTTCCTAATGGAAGAGCCCATTAACTGTTTTATTTTATGGTTCGTTCCTGACTCTATCCTAATTTAACTCTATGTGGTATAGAGTAGGGGTGGCAAATTGTGTCAACGGGTCAAGCCAATTTCAAAGTATAATGACAAATTGATCAATCTAAACTCAATCTGTTTATTAATCAAGATAGGAATTTAAACCCAAAAATGATTCGTAAATTACATGGATTATATGACGTAACCCATATAACCTATGTATATAACCTGTGTAACCAATGTGACTCATATAATCTATGTAACATTTCTAATACCAATTCACTTATAAAAGCAATTATATATCAAAGATTATAACTAAAACACAAATAGAAATTTTTCATTTAAGAAAAAAAAAGGATAAGTATAAAATTCTTACATAAGAATATAATTATTATAAAATAATAATTAATTAAATGGTGACATTAACCTAAATAATTAGGTCTGACGGGTCATATCTAGGTTAGCAGGTCTAGTTACACAAATTGATCTATTTAATAATGTGGGTCAATAGAGATATAAGGCCTATATATTTGGACTCTTTAATGGAAAAGCCTACTGATTATTTTATTTTATCAACAATTCTTCACTTTCATTCTAATTTAACTCTACTTCTAATTAACCTCTTATATAAACAGAATTAGAAGGTTATAAAATCCCATTATTAGAAAGATCGGATGGGACAAGAGAGAAAGATCAGGTGCTGCAACAAATGAAACAATTTCTATTAGGATTATGGTTGATTGAAGAGCTCTATGCAAGCTTTTGCATGAATTATAGATGGTACAGATAGATATACTAATGAATTT
Organism: Metroxylon sagu; assembly: GCA_017589505.3. NCBI lineage: Eukaryota > Viridiplantae > Streptophyta > Magnoliopsida > Arecales > Arecaceae > Metroxylon > Metroxylon sagu. Next base: position 3,428,322 of record JACVBY030000663.1, read on the forward strand.
AATTGTTATTTGATGTTCAAAATTACACACACACATATATATATATATATATATATATATATATATATATATATATATATATATATATATATATATATATATGCGATCCTAACACCAACAGTATTGAACGGTCGCAGACTCCGACCACGCGTGACTCAAGCCCAGAATTCTCCACACGTACAGGACACATTTGCTGCACGCAAAAAAAGCCGCATTGGTTTCTGGCTGGCGATCATGATCTGGCTTTGTGCCTCAGCACTGCCTGGAGGTCACTTGTAGCAGCATCAGTAGGTAAATTATCGCCCTCGCTCCAGCAGGTAAAGCGAAAGCAAAATCAGAGGGAGACTGACAAATAGATCATGACCTCTCCACATGGGATAACTATTTGGAAGCAAAAGCAGTAGAGATAATGAGAGGAAATGAATGAAATGAGAAAAGATGTAATTATTAGCATCCATACAAAAGAACCAAATATCCATGCACCCCCGCTGAGCTCCAAAGTCGAGAACCCTCTCTCCTCTCTTGCGTTTCTTTTTCCTCCAACTTTTCTTTTCCTTTCCTTTATGCATTATGAACATTGACAGGTAATGAATGGTCATCAGAAAACGATACATGTCGACCACTTGAAGCAAAAGCAAAGAGGGGGGTAGGACTCCTACCACCCTCACTACAACCACCACCAAATCCATAAAAGCAACCGGGATTATTGCCACTCATTACTATACTCGAGAACAAGGCTCTCGATCTATCACGACAATCCAAAAAGAAAGCCAGGAAACACACACAATCCATTCAGCAACCTTCCTTACTTCGCGTTATTCATACTCCCACCAGATGAAGCCCGTTTCCCATCACTGCTGCCAGAATTAGGCTGCCTCCCCGTCCGATTGGACCCGTTTGATATTTTCCTGGACGGCGAAGGAACGTGCGTGTGGTTTTGAGTCCTAAGTATGGTACACAGGAAAATAAGAACCTTTAGAAGCCTTCAAAATGACAGAAAGAATATGCTTAAAATAATCCAGTAAAAAGAAACAGACGAGTGCATTATACTCTGTTGAGTAGGTTTGAACAAAACTTAGAAATGAGGAAAACAAAAGGCTGCATTTTGATGTAAGATACGGACCACAGCATGGCAAACTTTATGAAATGTGAAAACAAAAACACAAGCTTAATTATAACGAATGGTAGTCAGCTTCACAGCTTAGAGCTCGGTTTGAAATTTGCACTCATGTAACATCATCAACCCTTCATAGATTGTTGAGAAATATTAAGCAAACGACCAGTTCTTTCTTAATAAATTTGGGTAGTTTTGTCCTTCCCTTCTCATTCAAAAAGGAAAAAAGGGCAAAAGACTATTTCACAAAGAAATCACCGAACACGTACAACCAGGGAGGACCCTCCAAGACTGTATTATCAGTCACAATCATCTAAACCAAGGCAGAAGAAAGCAAAATTTGAGAAATAAAATTTACAGTAACCTCAAAAGTGTTAACCATGAGGGAAATAAACCAAATGAAAGGCAACCCCAATGCATAAATCTAGTTTTAAATTCAATGCTAGAGCAGTTAGAAAGGGTTGGAGATTGTTTATTATCACAGATCTTTTATGGAGAAGAATAAGCTCTAGCTAAGAAAGCACCCTAAGGTTTGCAAACTTCTAATGCCTTGCTGTGACAAGAAAGGTCCCATGGTAAGAAGGATAAAGGGGAAAAGTATTCCAGACAGTAAACCTCGGCTTTCTACAACTGCAGTAGAACTTGCCATCACTGAAACCTGGTAGCCTAAAAATTCCAAACCGAATATATCCTCTCGTTTGCAAGAGTTGGGTTGCAACTATAGGATATTATACACAGAGATGCTTCTAAAAGCATTATTAGGGAAATAAATTGGCATCTCTGAGATGGCAAGATGCTGTGCTAGTTTGGTTTCCAACAATTACTGGAGCCTGGGATGGTGTTCCTTCAATATAGAAAAATTAATAATACTAAAAAGTGTAGAAATTTTCCCCAACTTATATATTTAGATCTCATACGAAAATTTGCCATTATAAAACATAGTGGATATGTATAATTTAGTTCATATGTTCTCAACCTACAATAATAAAAAGGCAAATAAAAAGTAATCTTTATGATACTTAGAAGCAAAAAAAAATCATCACACAAAATTAAAATATGTTATTGAAGACTAAATTGACATGTTAATGTACAATTTTAGCCATTTTGGTTTTGGCATTTCAACCAGAGCTCATAAGAGAGGAGTTTTAGGATGCAAGACTAACACCAACAATACTGTGTGATAAAAAATTATAACGTGGAAATTTCTTCCACATCTAAAAAATATGTTTCAAAAATATTTGCATTTGCGCAGTCAAAAGTACAGATTTAGCTAAACTGCTGGTTGATAATTACCTTATATCTGGGCTCTTTGTTGGTTTTGGTTGAGGTTTCTTGATCCTTGAACCACCTTCATTAACTACAGTATTAACATTTTGGAGATTGAATTGCCATAAAGTATCTGCTTCTGAAGAATCACTTGTTGCAATATCTAAATCATCTGAATCATCAGTACCCACAGAATAGAACCGGCTTCTTTGCATATCAAAATCATGGCTATCTTTCCTCCTAGTGGCACTCCTGTGGTATTGTTGTTCTGGATAAGGTTTCATATCAGAAAGATATCTTTGGTAGAAAAAGTCAGGCAGGGGTGCATTATCTCCCTCCCAATCCCTTATGGAATTATCATCCCTGATCGCAGCCCCATGCTTGTTCACCATGACCTTGTCAACCCAGTCTCCAGGAACAGATTCTTTATCTTCTCCCATCTGAAAATTTGTTCTGGGATTGAAGTCTGGCCAAGGAGGAGAATCATTTGCCATTAACAACTCTTGGAGATCAAAGCTTGGTTTCTTTTGTCTCAATGAAGTATTACTTCGCATCTATAAATTGATGACCATCATAAGAAAATTCATCCTTTGGTATAGGGCAAAATAAATAATATAATCAAGATGAATTAACAGTAATAATGTATTTGATGGTCATAAGAACCAATCAAATAAAACCAATATCTCTAAAATGCCATACAGATCTTTGCAGTGGAAATTAACTAGCTTCTATTCAAGCACTGATGATATAATACATGGAAGAAAATATATAACTGACATATTCATAGTTTACACTGGATATATTTAAAATTGTCCAGTCATTTCGATACGCCGAATCCAAAACATATATCCCTAAAATATTTAATATTGTGATGATAGATGGTAATGATAGGGATAATGCAGGTCATCCATGCCTCTGAAGTGACACACGAGCCTGACTTGTATTCAATAATTTTTAATCTGGAGTGACCAATCAAAGTCTTAGTATTTCTGTTGGGTGACATATTTAGCACCTCATATGCAAGCTAAACATACTTATTGCATTATAGAGAGCATGTGTGTGAATGTAGCTGTTTAATTTGACATACTCATGTCACGTTAAATTTTTCTTTACAAAGAAATGAATGGCTAAAGAATAATTATAATCCAACAGCAGAGAACATTTGATATAGTGAGAGCATTCACAATCCATAATTTAGTATTAGACGTCCTAAGCACGATACCTCTATGTTTCCAACATCCTCCATAGGTTGTCTGTGGTTAGCTTGATTATTTAAATACTCCCCACCATGCCGTCGATTTGAGTTTACAGGTGATGGTGCCTTCACGTTGAGCATATCAGGACTTGGTATCATATTCTGGAGATGCTCTGATCCTCCCTCTTTTCTTGCTAATGCTGCTTTAAGGCAAGCTATCTGAAATAAGGAAAAAAGAAATCTTGATAACTGAAAGGACAAAGAAATATGAAACAGAAGGATGTGTCTCATATATTAGTATAGAGGTAACAAAAGCAGGGGTGAGAAACCTGCTCCCTGAGCTCTTTGACTTCTCCACTTTCTTTATTTAGTCGAGCAGCACCAAGTTCAACAGTAGAAACCCGCTCAGCAAATTTGAGTGTGCTAATTGTTTCTCCAGTAGCATCCATCTCAGGACTTATATGGACAAACATCAATGTTTTCGCTTGCCCACCTGCATATTTAAATTTATAGGACTAAGTAAAACAGAGAAAGAACTTCTTTTAATTCTCATGAACAAATTAACAATGCTGAAAGCATATATTTTACCTAGAGAGTCTTGAAGTAATTGTGTGAGTTTACTATTTCTGTAAGGAACATGTGAGTTCTTCTGGGCAAGAGCAGATATTACATCCCCTAGAGCTGAGAGCGATTTGTTTATATGTTGCGCCTCTTTTAGCCTCTCTCCAGTGACCTCAGATTTATCAACTCTTTCACTGCCCGCAAGATCAACTAAGTGCATGCATCCACGAAGGATGGTTCCAGATGTCATATCTCTTCCTTGAACATGAACCGTCAAACAACTGCAAGCAAAATATTCTGACATCACAAACTCATGTAAATGGAATCGCATTAATTTATAGTTAATTAAGTACTATATTAAATTATAATTACACACCTATGAGAGCGGCTGCTACGATCATTCAATGCTGTAGCACCCACGGCACGGTTCTTTTGCCCAATGCTCATTAGTTCAATGACATCTGATGTTGACGTAACGGGGACTAAGTTTGCATCAGGCACATTAAGTCCTTTCTGAGAACTATTACGAATTTCTAATGTATTTACTTGTTAAGGAAATTTAGTTTTACGGTCAGAAAAGTTGAATAATAAGAACATATTAGCAACAAGAATGATGTTAAAAAGTACACTTAAATTTGTTCATAGGAATAACTACCACACATATCTGAGACATCCAACAATAGAAGGTCAAAAAAAAAAAAAAAAAAAAAAAAAAAAAATCTATGAACTATTATTTAAAACATTTACCTCTAAAGGAAATCAAACACATTAATGAAATACTTTGAAGCAGAAACAAGTAAAAGTGGGAAGGATATCTTTTGTTAAGACCATCACTAACAAGGAGGTCTCTCACTTGCTCATTATAAATTTCAATCATTTGAACAGAGATTTCATAATAAAATGTGCCCCTTCTCTGTTCTGAGAGTTTAAATAGGTCACTTAGTGCCCTATAATTCACACCCAGCGTTTGCTCATTCAGACACTTAGGTCCACTCTGCATAAAATATAAAATTAAATCAATCATGACAATTAGTCCACTAAATCTCAACTTTTTATATGGGTAACAACTTAAATGCTCAGCGTATCGAAGTATTATGATAAAAAAGAATGAGAATGCAAGCTTTCATTCTGTTAAAGTATGCAACTCTTTCTCGAAGTTATGAGTTTTCCTCGAATTTCTTACCATGGTATATGTTTTCCCTGATCCAGTTTGGCCATAAGCAAATATACAAACATTATAACCATCAAGAACAGATCGAATCAGAGGCTGTGTGTCTGAGAATACTTCCTCTGCAGTATGATTAAAAAGAAGTGACTGGCTGCTCATGATATTTATCTATAAAAAGTAAGAAGAAAGATTGTGTCTTATAACCTTGGGTTACTGATGGACCAAATACTTTATTAAAACTGAAAGATCTACGCCCTTCTTTTCCGTACTTTGAAGGGGTGATGATTGTGATATTTCCATCATCGATACAACCAATAGTACTACTACTTAGTTGTCCAGGTAGGAAGGGTCTAACTCGGCAATAGACCCTGATACTTCCTATTAATTGGGAAAAAAATGAAGTGAGTATTGTGAAAGGTTATTTCACACGCAATACGAAAATAGCTAAATGGCTAGAAAGTTTACCTTTGAGATCTTGCACTAGATTGTATAGCTTTCTGTTTTCTTCAAGAACTCTGTGATAACCTGAAGCTGCATGAGCAAGGCTGAGAAGATGCTTGCCTGTTACACAAAATGCAATGCACAAGGAAGCATAAATATTTTTTTCATGAGTTCTGGTAACCTTGACAGATTCCCTAATGATGTGCTTTCAATCTTACCAAGCTTACTGAAGTCCTCAGAGTACCTCATTTGCATGAACTCCATACCAGCTCTTGTAGTTTGAAGAGTATATTTCAATTCCTACAAAGAGCATTGACTACTGATATAAATTGATTAATCTAACGTTTAAATTAAGCTACCCAGGAACACCACCAAATCTATGTTATTACCTGAATATCTCTTTGTTGTTGCTCCAATATCTTATATTGCTTTAAAATCTTGTCTTTTGATGCCTCATCTTCTTTTGCATTCTTTTGAATATAGCCTTCTTTTTTTGACCTTGTGAAATTATTTTCTTCCTTCTCCATCTTAAAATGACAATGTAAAGTACACAGTCATGTCATTCCCACATTCATTGAGAGACAAAGCTACTGGAGCAAATATATTAAAACATGGTAATATGGTTACATTTTTTATTATAACTATTCACACTTATAAAATACTTTCAAATGCATAAATAAAACATACCTTCATCTCACAAGAAGCAGAGGGGGGATCTATTGAAACCTTTTGTTTGCAAAAAGATTTATTGCTGTCAGCAAGGCCCTTGAGAGCTGTTTTCACCTATTGAGTTTACAATACAGATAATTAGATAGTCATGAATATCATCATCAATAAATATAAATTTATAACTATAAAACAGTTACAACTCAAGAAGAGACAATATTACAAGGAGAAATGAGGCAACTTTTTAGAACAAACAAACTATATTCACAAATGACTGCTAAACAGGAGGGCTGAACAATACTTTTAGTGTGTGAAATAAAAATATTACTTATTTTCCTCCCTAAAATCAAACTGCATACTAGAGGAATACTGGAATAGAATTTACCAACTCATTTTGACTTGCTATGCGGCACTCAAATTCTTCCATCACTTTGCCTAACATTGACTCCAAAAGCTGCAAAGAGACAACAACATTCTTATCTCCCCCTTTGACATCTGCTAAAATCATTCAATTAATTATCAGGACAGGAATGGATAATCTTACCAGTGGAACTTCTTCAGGCCTCTTGCCTGATAGAACGGCATGTACAAGCATACTCAGCGGACGTGAAGAAGTCTGTTTGGCATAATATGCAGGATACTAAGCAAAACTGAAGCTAATCATTCAGTGGAATTAATTTCAAGGTTAGCTCACTAACCATTTCATTGGATTCAGTTGAACTGTCTCCACTTAAATTATTCTCCATACATAAAACATCATTCTCAGTCATGGATTGGCTCCTCGGAAAGGAATTCTTGAAAGATTCTGAATTTTTCCTCAAGAAATTTTTCCCTGTGTTGGAAGGTTTAGAATTCCCACCATATTTCCAAGAACCATGTCCGCCCATTTGTTTCCATTCACCATAGGATTTGAGAGCTAGGACACAGTCCACAACCCTGGCACTTTTCCCTCCCTGAACTTCCAGAAAGCAGAATTACATAGAGGAACAAAAGGTTAAAAGTATTTTATATATTTCAACATCAAATTATAATGCAACACCTTGAAAAATTTTGACAGAGCCACATAATTATCAGGTTGAAATTAAAAGCAATTCAAGAAAACTCAAAAGTAAGGGAACCATAAAAAGTGAGGGACTTGGAAATCAAGAAATAAACTAAAACATAAAAGATTCTTGAGCAAAATGACTATGTGAACCATAAAAACAAAATCATGGTTTAAAGCAAAGGAGGGACAATTATTAGAGAAAAAGTTTTATTATATAGCAATTAATTACAATACAATTCCTACCTGCTCCAGGTCAGAAGCCTCAAACATAGGAATACCAATCTCTTGCACTGCCACAAGAAAGTTTCTTACATTCTCAAAATACTGGTAAGCCGATAGGGCTGCACCATCTGGGTGAAGAACTGAATCTCCAGGATTTACAACCACCTAGAAAGAGCAAAACCTGAGAAACTAAACTGGTGCAGTCTAAAAAAGAAAAGAGAAGGCTAAATATTCAATTGGAATAAAGAGGTAGAAATAAAATATATCAATATCTTCATCGAAGTAGAATCACCTTTGGCACTGCACCAGGGTGAACCTTGTTGAGTGCATTGCAAAGAATCAACCCATTTCTCAATCCAAGTCTGAATTCTTCCTCTGAAGGCTGGTCTGGCAAATCCTTCGCAAGGACTACGCCGACCGCCTTTCTCAGCCATCCAGCTGCCTCGTACCTTCTTGCCGCTGGAGATATAAAGCAATGAGTTAAATGGAAATTTTCGAAAGGAACAAAAAGAACAATTTATTCATCAATTAGACCCAAAATTAAAACTCGTCATGCGGAAAATCCTGAGACATGATATATTTTATTGATTGACCCAACAGAGAAGATAATCTTCAACAAACCATCAAATACAACTTAAAACACAAATTTTCTTAAATATTGTCATGATGAAGAGAAAAAGTAGTACCACAAAAACATGTAATTTTACATGAGAAACATATGCGAAAATAAGAAACAAAATCAATTTCCAGAGCTATGCGAAAAAATGGATTTCCTATTTGAATCCATTAAAAGACCAGATTAATGAAGAGATGTATCGAACTTTCCAATTCTCTACAAAGCAATAAACAGGAAATAAACAAATTCAAAATCGTCCAAATATATTGTGCTTAGTTTGCAAATCACTTCCTCCACAGCTCCCATTGTGCTTTCGATAAAATCATATCATCTGGCTATCTCAAAAGAATAAAGAGGAGGTAAAAAAGTACTAGAACGTATACATATTAAATCAACAAAATACAAAAGAAAGAAAGAAAGAAAGAAAGAAAAACTAAAACTATCTAGAAGAACAAACTCCTCAAAGTATAAAGATCTCGTTGAGATCTCGATTGTGATGGCAACTGAGTAGAAAATCCTTCACTTCCACACCTTAACAGCGAATCAACAAGAACATTATTTCATTAGATGGAGAATTTAAACAAAAATGGTCAAGCTCGAAATCTCACCAGCTTCCTCCGCCTTTCTCGAAGCCAAATCCATATCGCTCAGCCTCGTCCCATGCTGCTTGAGAACATCCTCCACCACAGAAGCCACCGATATCGAAAATAGCCCCTCCCCCGCCACTGCCGACACCCCCCACACCCCCACCCCCCCCCCCCGGCCCCCAACCCAAAAAAAACCTCTGAAAAAAATCACAAAAACAGAGCTTCCGGTGCCAAATCAGGCATCAATCCCCGCTTTCCCTTTCGCTTCCATTCTCCACGATCAAACAACTCAAACACTTCTAATAAAAAGAAGAAACGCTCGAGAGTAGGATTAGGAATAGAACTGAGATTAAGAGGAGAGAAAAGGAGAACTGGAGCCTCCTTTAGAGGAGTCGGTGAGAGAATAAAGGGAAGAGAGAGCGAGGAGAGCTCTTTCCTCTGACTTTTATATTTTCTTTCACGAAGACTACTACTACTCTTCTACTGTAAAGACTCGCCCCGGCCTCGTTCCGAACCTCCGAACGGTTTCTCTTCGTCGGAGGAGGAGGAGGAGGCGAGGTGGTGGAATTTTTTTGAAAGCGATGCGACGATGGTAGTATTAATATGAAGACACGACCGATTTTAACGTCCCCTCTTCCCCTCGTCGGCTTTTGATTTGTGCCGTTAGCGTGTGGAATGACGGCCTTGCCCTCGGGGCTACGCTTTTTTCCATTTGAAGCCGTCGTGCCACGAGAGGATTCGGAAATACGCGGTAGCTTTGCGCCCCCCCCCCCAACAAAATTGAACCCAAGTTTCCGTTTGACCTCAGCCGTTTTAGTTTTCAATTTTTATTTCCAAAAACTCAAATAGCATTTGATAATTCAATTTTTATTTTTAAATTTTTTTAAAAAACTTTTATCAAGTTATGAAAAATATGAAAAAATTTATTTATATTTTTAAAAATTAAAATTATCCAAAATTACCATCATCTTAACCAGATTGTTGCCATCACTGTACCAATACAACTAAAAAAATTAGACTTTAATTTTAAAAATAACAAATAAAAATTAAAAGTTGAAAGTGATTTCAAACACAATCTTTGCTTCACCTTCAAACTGCCTACAGGATCCTTAAATGCTTCAAAAAAAAGAAAGAAAAAGCTAATTTTGGATTTTCTATTATCAAAGGCAATTTGACAAGAAATAGGTAGCATTTGTTTAACCCAACTAAACTTGATACTATGAGACACAATACTACCTTGCTTCCAATTCACTAAGGTAGCATGCACTTGAAACTTTACAATTTGTACTTTGAGTGAATGCTTGATTTTGATAGGCTAACGTAAATTACATAAGAATGGAAATTTTTTATTTCTAATAATATTTATTATAATCCGACATTAAGCCACATTAAATAGATGATTTGTTTTAAATGGTAAGAAAATTTTATTTAGATTTTTTGCCCTACGAAATCTGTCAAGGACAGGATGGCAGAATATTTGTTGCCTTGGGATGAGGACCCAAACTCTATTCTTTAAAGGACAAATTAAGCTGATGAAATCTAACTATATCAAGCAAAGTTAGAAGGATAGAGCATAATTGTCGGAGTAATTACCTCTTAGTTTCCATTTTTACTACCTTATAGTTGTGCATTATACAATGGCAACATGCATCTAAGGTTTCAACAGGTCCATATGAAAGGGCTTATATATATTTTATCATATTTTAGTTAGCCTATTTAGATCTATTTTATAATCTAACATATTTTTCACCTACAACTCTCGATGTAATGCCAAATTTCTATGCTGTTTATCAAAAATTTGGACTAGATTTGCGTAATTGACATAAATAGTATATAAACAGATAGAAAATATTAGGGATAAAAAGTGTGTGTAGCATCTATTGCACATATAGTATTAAAAATCATGGATAACAAAAGATAATGAATTTTATTGGATGAGATCAAAATTAACAATTTTGACCACTTTAAAGATGAGTTAATAATGCAAGATAAGAAAATAAAATGTCATTAATGACTCCATCATGTTAAAAGAAATTCTAAGGTAGCCAGCTTTGTATTAAATGGATACATTGGTTTGAATGGTTTGACCTCATACATCGAAAAATAATATCAACTGCACCTAAGATGAGTGAGACATAAATAATAATTTAGCTTAACTATGATAAGCATCTTAACTTTTTTGTATAATAGGAAACAAGAAGTATTTGCGTGTGTGTGTATATATATATATATAAATATATATATATATATATAAAAGTAAGTGCATATATCACCCAAATATCTTATAATTTCCTATATTTTGATATCTATGTGAGTGGAAGAAAGATATTGATTAATTTAATTAGGTATAAATGTGTCATTTTTATGTGATTAACTTTTTTTTATGCATTCAATTTTACTTAAATACCAAAAGAGCAATGCTATGGGAACTACCAGGAAATATCACCCAGAAAAGTCATTCAGGTGCCTTACACTAATCACTTTGCTTCAATTATTGGCATGCTTCATGATTCCAATTCAAGGTAGCAATGGCACTGCACCATGCCAGCTAAATGATTTTTTTGAGTCACTTAAATGACATGCTTCCTTGAATTCATGAAAACAATACCCTAAGCAAAAAGAAAAGAAGAAGAAAATTAATAAGAATAAGAAACAACTACCTATGCCCTTGAGTAACAAGGCAGGCCAGCTGTGTTCCTTGTTATGATAATTGGGTACTCCATGATTTCACCTGCTGAATCATATATATGTGAGCTAAATGATGTAGGTTCCCAAGAACAATTTCCTGAACGTATGGAAGTTGGTGCTTGGTTGCAATCCTATCCATCAGAATTATGTACTTGTTTCCTTTAAAAAAAAAAAACAAAGAACTTGTTTAAGTTGTTCTCTTGGATTTTTCAGCTAGCATCCTCATTATTTTATATCAATTGTTAGTAGGTATAAACAAATGAATGGATACATACTTATCCTCCTAAAACCTGCATTAATACTTTAATAGCATAAACAGGGAAAAGTGACAAACTATGATGATTCCATTACATGTTAATCACATATTATTTGTTAGTAGCTATAAACAAATGAATGGATATATATACTTATCCTCTTAAAACTTGCACTAATACTTTAATAGCATAAACAAGGAAAGATGATAAACTATGATGATTCTATAACATGTTAATCACCTATTACTTAGAAAATGAATTCAGATATTAGAGTGAAAATGGTCAGAAAAATCCATGAAACCGACTCATAACTTTTTATTTAGGATTAGAAAGGAGATAAGCTTATATCTTCTAGGTTTATAGCCAAACTTGGCCTTGCAGAGGGCATTTGGGGGAAATATGTTGCTCTCCACTGCTTCCCTCGTTGATTATAAGAAGGATAAGGATTTTTCTTCTGGTTGACAGCTGTTCTAGTTCATTCCTTCCTTTTAACTTTTTCAACTTTAATATCTTTACTTCCTTGAGTTCATGCCACAATGATGAGAGTCTCTCCAAGTGCACCTTAGCACTCTCTCATCCGCCGCAGTGGCTGGCTGCATGCCACGGAGAGGGCTTGGATGGGCAAGTGCCAACCTAACAGTGCTGGCCATTTGCTTCAATCGCACGCTCAACAAGGACACTCACACGTGTACCTAAAAAATTATATTTTGTTGTTAGCAACATGGCATGCTAAGAATACTAAAATAAAGATGTAGATGGTACAAATATCCGACTCAATTGCAGTGGCCAGCTAGGGTTTGTAGGATTCATGAGATTCTTAATCACAATATTGACATTGACAATTGTACAAACATGAGCCCTAGTATGTTCATAATTTTAATCAATGATGATTTTAATTTATCTACCAAATGAACATAGTTGTTAGGCTCTGTTGAGTGGTTGCCAAGTTGAACCAAAGCTAGCTGGCCATTGCATATATATACAAATAAGCAATAAAAGAGATAAAACTTATCAGTATGATTGTTAGAAGAGATGAAGGCAACAACTACTGGTTTAGACTTTTTGTAGGAAAGGTCTATGTTTTAAATCCTCATGGTGGCATATTATCACTATATTGATACAAAGAAAGAGAGAGAAGATGATGATGTTAATGCAAATAATTTGTTTAAATGATTCCAGAACCCATGTTATATTAGTTATGCTATTTTTGTGGATGCATAATAAAGAGGTTTACATGGGTCAAATAATCGTAATTCAATTCAATGATCCTCAAGCTTGCGATTTAATAAGATTCTCTACAAATTGCCTCATTTCATTTCTAGTACTTATATGAATATTTCATGGTTTAAAAGTTATAATTATTGAAAGAATAGCCTAGAATTGAACTTGATTATAAATTTTTTTAGAATAAGAAGGAGAGATTCACTCATATTATAATTAACTAGTCTATATTTTTCAGAAAAAAAAGAAAAAGAAAAAGACCTACCTGTGTTATATCCTTCCAAGAATCAAATCTAAAATTTTTAGTAGTTAAGCAAATAAATGCAACTATTAGGGTAAGTCTCGTTTCAGACTTAGACGTATTGAATTTTGCTTTATTGAAGATTTTTAAATTTATTGATCATCATCCTTCTGATAGAATACTATCTCTGTTGTTGTTCACAACACGCCTCCCCCCCACCCCTTTTTTTTTTTTTTTTTTTTTTGCAGCTTCATGCTAACATCCAATAAAATTCCAAGTGTTATGATACTCACTTAAACATCAACTAAACTTAACTGCTTTTGCTAATATAGCTTAATATATCTACTTTTTCCACAAACATCTTGGATCATGAAACAAATGCCAAAGATTTTAAACTTTGATTTAAGTTTGATTGTCACCAGGAAAATGTTTTTGAGGAACATGAATTGAGAACCATAAAGAGCTCGACCCTAATGAGGCGAAGACTTTGCCTTGTGTGGGCCTGCATCAAAGGACACGTCCTTCACCCCTGAACTAATTGTCGTTTGTTGCTGTGTCATTATCCAGTCCGTTTCCTTCCATCTACCGTAAGGCATCTGGGGACCTGGACCTAGCTCCGAAGTGGTTGGTTGTGTTGCTTTTAGGCTCTCAAAGATGCAGTCCCTTTGGCTTGTGAGGCTTAAGTACGTAATTTGGAGGCTGTCAACTGTTAAGAGCAATGCGAGGTCAGGCTTAATGACCAATGATCATAAAGATTTATTCCTATGGCCTATGGTAGACCAAATCTACTGAGGCTCTTTAACTTTAAACCCGTGTGATCATTTGGAATAAAGAAATCATAGATCAGATGATTAATGGGACCGTGATTAATTGAAGACAAAATTCACATCCATCAAAATAATCAATATAAACTTAAAGATGGCTCCGCTTTCACCGGGCAGCAAATGAGTGTAGGACAAGGACCTCTTGATCTACCAACTCCCCTAAGTCCATTATTAAGCTGGAATTATAAGAAAATAATGCAAGATCCTAGCATGAGTTTGTATTATGATCAAATTTTGCTTTGGTTAAATTAGGATAACCCTAGTACTAGTTGTATAAAAAATTCATCACACAATCATATCCCCCAAACTTCAATTATATTATATACTTTAGAACAAATCATGCTGCCTCAAAAAGTTTATAGAACAAATTTTATGTACTTTTACCTTCATCTAATTTTCTAGTAGTCTTCTATCTATCAATTTTTTATATTAAATACCTATATAATGCATTTAGGAGCCAAAGTACCAAGAGTATGTTTGGATTAATTGTTAACTTAACTACTGACAATAGTTATCTCATATATTCATTAGCCAACGGCCATTTAAAGGCATTTCAACAACTCTAAACAACTAATCTAAACAGGCTCTAAGTTAATAGGGTATATTGTTCCTTTCCATGAGTTATGTTAGAGAGGTACATGAGCATTAATGAGAAATTGATGAGTTTTAAAATATTTTATATTATCGCATCAACAAGCTAAATAACCAAGTAGCTCTACCATATGTTTGTTATATATATATATATATATATACACACACATACATATACATCATTGATTTCTAAATTTGCACTTAAAATTTATTTTAATTTTCAAACTTACTCCATCATGTTTTAAGAATGTTACATTTTTTATGTTCATTACGAGGGATATTGATAAAATAACGATCCATTATCTTATCAAGTAATCCATGTATTTGTATTAGGATAATGTGTCGATTATTTTATTAATAATCAAAGCGTTATAAATATAATATTTTTGAGGTAAGAAAGACTAAACTGTAATAATCAAGAATTTGGTTATCAAAATGAGTTTTGAATGATAGTTTGAAGGCAAAAAGTATATTTTAGTGAAAAAAAAAAAATATTGAAGAAGAGAGGAAGAGGCATAATAACCACGCACGTGTCTCCTATCCCTCAACGCCACGAGAAAATTCAAGCGGGAGGTCGGGGTCGGAACCAGCGAGGCTGGGGAACCGGATAGCGTCGATGGGGAGAAAAGAAAAAGGAGGTCCCAACTGGGGCCCGGAAGGCGCGTCTTCCGGGGTGGGCGGGGCCCAGCTCGTTCGCCCCCGCCGGCCGGGGCATAGGGAAAAAGGGCAAAGCCCAAGATTGCCGGCTCGCGAGGAGTGGGTCCGTCGCCGGAAATTTTGGTCCCGCGGCCGAACGCTAAGAGCTCTCCCATGTGGCTTGCCGTTCGGAAAGGGCAATGCCCTCTCAGGACCGCAACAAAAAACTCTTAAAAATGAAGCCCTTCTCACCGAACATGCAAGGAATGAAACTCATAAAGGGTGTGGATTTATTATTTCATGGACTCTTTATAGCATTTTTCAAAACTGATTCAAAATGAAAAAAAAAAAAAAAAAAAAAGAAATTCCAACCTAACTTTTTTTCGATTGACCAACATAACATTTTTGACCTGATTATGAGCACTCTTATTTCCATACCACTTCACATGTTCACTAAAGCATTGCAAATATACTATGTCAAATTATTTGTCATGCTTTGTTGAAACAAATCTCCACCACTTAATCATTAGGCAAGGATTTTTTTAATAGGAAAAAACCAAGTGTGATCAACAGTTGAACAAGTTATTAAGCCAGGCAAAACAAGAAACATTTCGAGGGAGAAAGTTTGAAATTATATTTAAAAACTTAAATAATTTGCAGTCAGGTTTTTTTTTTTTTGGTTTTAATTTCAAAAAACAAAAGAAGGGAGTTCAAACCACATTAACACAAATATATAGCATTTGATACACACAGGAAGGATGCAAGCAACATCTGCTATGTAAAGTGAGGTGTCTGTTAAAGATAAAACATTTCATTAGCTCATAATATAAGCAATCCCTCAAGGGGAAAAAAAAAAATCTTTCACTGCATTTGCTAGCATTTCCCAAGTACACATCATTGAAAAATGTGACAGAGAATCTATCATCATATCTGTAATATGAAAGCATTCAAATAATGAAGCAGGGATAGATTAACAAGATATAGAATGCTGAAGAGCCTCTTTCTTCAGTTTTATTAGTCTCGCCACCAACCTTGATGACCCCTCTGATTGAAGCACCGTACTAGTAGGAGCATGAGGGGCTTTTTAGTATCTTCAATCGGGAATTTTGTGGAGTGGAAACAAGTTATACAAGAAGATCATCTTTTGCGTACATAAATTCCATACGGCATTGATGCAACTTTATCATATATATTGAATTAAAAATAATAATAATAATAAAATGAAATACATTGCTAATGATCAAAAGTTATCACTTAGCCATAGAATTATTGGTATAAAAGCCTATATTTGCGAATGTTTAGTCTTACATCAATTATGTATTGAAAAGATTTTGCATGCTTATATAAGATCAAAAAGCTCAAATAATATTTTTTAATTAATCTTTTTGGATGAGATCTTGAATTGTGACAAAGGGTATTAGAATGTACCTAACTCGTAGTTCGTGGTGACTAAGTGACACTATAAATGAACTCTATATGTTTGTGATTGGATTCGATTATATTTGAATATAGATTTGGATATAAACCTTAATCTGATGAGGACATTAGAGCTTAGACAGAAAGAGTATTTGAGAACTTATGCTGGTGAGTATTTAGCCATGCATCGATTATATAATATGAAGATTTTGTGCACTTATATAAAATTAGGAAGCACAAATAATATCTTTTGGATAGATTTTTTTTGGATGAGGTCTTGAGCTGTGGTGATTGGCTTACTTTTTTTTTTTCTTTTTTTTTTATTTTTTGTTAATGATACCATTCTTTGGAGGATCATAAAGTGGTCCAAGAACCATCCAATCGTTCTTCTCTTTATTTTGTGCATGCATCTCCAAATGGATGACATTTTATCCCGTTGCACTTCAGAACTAACAAGGTTTCAGTCATTAAGCAATGGTAGAACTCCCTATGTTTTGATGGTCAGGTTGGATATTAGATTAGGTCTTCACATCAAAACTAGGCTCACTTATTCTGGTGGTTATGCAGTCATGATATAATGCTTGGTTACTCATCCATTTCATCCAAGCAATTAACAATCTGACGAACCAGTACACAAGCATGGGCTCTTAATATCATGAAAGCCTGCTGCAACTCCCTTTCCTCTTTTCTTAGTTGTCTCCCATTTTTTATGAACCGACCAGACCAATGGTGTCTTCAGAGACCTCTCTCTTTCTCTCTCTCTCTCTCTCTCTCTCTCTCTCTCTCTCTCTCTCTCCATCTCTCTCTCTCCATCTCTCTCTCATGCCAATGAGAGAAGGGCTGTCCTTACTCGCGGTGCTGCGAAGCAAAGCCTCACCTGTTAGGATATGACACTTAGATGACCCGTCATGAGATTATCTCACGTTTGGTCCATTAAATCGATGCCATCCAAGCCTTCTCAGGTTTGGGGATGGAATATAACAAGTACGAGGAAAAGGAATGATAAAAAATGCAGTGTTGGATCCAATATTAGATTGCAGAAGAATCATGCACCAAAATAATATAGTCGTAGCCACTCGATTGTGTTGCTTGTACGTTAATAGATATCATCATTTTAGAGCACTTTAATCCAACATTCCACCATAAGCCACTAAATCTTAAAGGATTATAATTGTGCTTCTCTGTGTAGGCTAACTCGCAGCAGAATGGAAACACTGGCCTTTGAAGCTCATAGGGTTCATGGTCCAGGCTCCCCAACTTTTCTCTAAGTGGGCCTGTCCTCCTTTCTGAGGCACATGCTTCTATCTCCTGAATAAAAAAGAATGTGAGCTTGCTTTTATCTCCGCCTAATATAATCTCCACTACTGGTTTCATGAATGCATTGAGATGGCCAAGCAAACTGAACATCATGTCTAACATAAAAGAAAGAGAAGCAGCTCGATTGGCATGTGATTTTCTAATGCAAAGTGTATTGAGTTGGACAACTCAGCACACTCAAAAGCTAGGAAAGGAATGGTGGGTTGTCACTAGGAGAGTGATGAGGGTTTCTAGCTAGCCTTTTAACTTCTATATCTAGTTCTATTTGCATTAAAAATTTGCCCTTGTACATTCCATCTCTTGTCTAGTACCTATATGGACAAGGTGGATACCATAATGCATCCATGACAATGAAACAAGCAAAGGAATGTGAACTTGATTACAAATTAAGGGTACGGGGGAGGGAAGATTGAGACATCATATTACATTATTGATCCAATTTGAATGAGTACATGGGTTTCTTATCATCCTCTAAGCTGCATCAAGTGTTTAAGCTGAGAACATGTGATACCTGTGTATGGTTAAACGGAATGCAAGCAAGCCCAGATTAAATTCTTCTTGTTTAGTTCGGTTGGTGTAAATTTCTTAGTCATTGATAATAATACTCCTACCATGCAGAGTCTGAGAAATAAAAGACATTTTGATGTAGGTCTGTTTATGATTTAGACCAGCTCAAATTGATTCTTGACCAAATAAGGACAAGGACGAATTGGGTTGAGACTTTAGCGTTGCTATGAAACTTGTGCTCTATGCTCGACTAAGTTAGATTGATGTTGGAAATTTTAAGCTTTACTTGATGTGCAGACTAAGATTTAAAAAAAAGTAGCAGCCCATCCATGAAAGTACAGGCTACTCAATCTTAGGTCATGCTGTCTTGCGTCCAAGAAACATGTGCCAACTCTCCAACATATTGTCTCGTACTCATTCAGATTTTCCAATGGAAAGGTTGGACGTGAGGAATATTTGTGGGAGGGCCTGAAATTTGGGTACTTATGGCCAAGGTTTACAGACTTGAGTGGAGATTGGGCCGCAAGAAATCGTGCCTAAATTAAATAAAGGAAAAAGAAAGAAAGAAAGAAAGAAAGAAAACTCTATCAAAAGTCGATTGGAAGCAGGATTTTGAAAAAAATGTAGGAGAAAAATAGCATGTTTGTGTCCTAAACCTTGCACACGACCTTCATAAAAAGAGAAGGAAAAATAAAATAAAAAAAGGTTGGAGGTGCGCGAAGGAGAGGGCAAGATAAACCTAAAGATTGACCCAATCCCTATTCTTTAATGGATGACACGATCCACCTATGAGGTGATTTTAGTTACCGCATAAAAATTGAAATTCAAATCCAAAGTAGCAAGAGATTCCACACCCCTCCAATTCCTCTTCTAATTCCTCCCTCCCACCCCACTACAAGGAGCAATTTCCCTGTATCCTGAGTTTTATAATTAGGTGGCATCTATGAAGAGCTGATCCAACATAACCAATGTCAACTAGACCTCATAAGTCTAGATCTATTTTTCAAAATTTTCATGATGCAATCTTTGAGAGTTGATAAAACTACCCATAATGGAGTGTTTACGAAGAGATGATACTTCTCTGAACATAGAAGTGAAGCATGGACGAACTCTCTTACTAACGAAGACAAGAGGACTATAGATCCAAGATTCAAAAGAATATTTAAGTCGTAGAAGAGTTCAATGTGTAACCAAAGTCTTTAACCTCAATGTTTATCTCATTAGTTTTATGATATAGAAATAGGTTATCCTTTGAGTAACTAAATATTTAGGAGTTCAAAAAAGAAGAAAATTAAGAATAAATTTGAAGCTCTAATACTTCGAATCTGCAATATCCCACGTTAAAATTGCATTCAGTTTTTGAAATCATTTTTTATTTTTATTTTCTTAAAATATTTTTGTTTTTTATTTTTTGATTTCTTAAGACTACATTTGTTAAGTGAGTATAAGATTTTTTTTTTTTTTTGATATACAAACACTCCACAAAAAAGAAAAGACAAAAAAATAAAAAGAAAAGAGTTTTAAAGAATACCATTCGCTATCATATGTTCAAGTATTTAGATATCATTTCTTTTTTTTATTATTTTAATAAAAATTTATTAAAATATCTTTAAATTATTTTCTTTTTTTGCTATTCTGAAAAAAATATTTTTTAAAAAAATATTTTTATTTTCAATCATCAAATAAGTTTGCATAATTTTTTATTTTTAAGAATATAAAAATAGAATATGAGATTACTTTCAAAAGGCAAATATATTTTAAGTGTTTTTTTAGAGTTTTTATGAGAAGGATTCTTCGCCCTCAATGTTTACTTTTTCGCTGACCAGATGTCATATAGGGCGCATTTGGATCGCTTTATGGGATTAGAATAATGGTATGGGATTCAATCCCTAATGATTCAAAAACACGGGGGCTTCTACGGTTTGCCAACGTGGTGAAATGGTCGGGCCTTTTTACTCGGTGGGTTTTTAACTCTTCCAAACGCGCCCATGACGGCGGCATGGAAGCAAGCAGCCTCTGGACACGATGCAATAAAGTCGGTAATTTGCACCGCGCTAGGCCTGAATCTAAGCAACCCATTACCGAATCAACTTGGGCCAATATATCACCAACTTGAGATGAATGTGGGCTCAAAATGTCCAATGGAAATTAGGTTAGGTTGGCAAGGATTGAGTTTAAGACCAATCCATACCTGAGCCAACCCAGCAGAAAACCAATCCATATATATAGATAAACACACACGCCAAAAAAAAAAAAAATTTAAAAAAAAAAAACTTAAATTAAATACTCCTATGTTTTGCATTTCTTTGCAGTTAAAAGAGTTTTGGAATGGTGTATATAGCACTGTGATATTATCCATCCATGAGAAAGGATGGAAAAGAATCTGTTAATCGAGATCTCTCGCAGTTTCAGATATGGGAACGATTTATTTTAGCTGGTTTGAAACTACGCGTAGCATCAATGCTCCCTTCTAAAGGCTTTGAAGAATAACGATAGAGGTTGGACAGGATCGCTGCCCCGGTGAGAGCTATGGGCAGAAAACAGTAGCGAACGGGTTGCTGTGGATGACGAGCAGTGGAACCTAGTTAACGATATTTCATTTTCTTTTATTTTTGCTGGTTATATTGAATAGCTAAAAGAGAGTGTAATATCTAAAATAATTTTATGTTGGATTGGAAAAAGAAAGTTTGAATAGCTTATAGCTTAAATTTATCTACTACCAACCTTGTAGGATTAAACGACTTTATAATTCAAGTTTATTTGTTATCAATTAACTTCTATTTGAGATTTTACGACCACGTGTTTTCATATACTAATAGATTAATTGGATCAATAGATAGGCTTAGAGCATTATAGAAAGACTTAACATCGTTTGAATTATTACAGGGAGACTTAACAATCAGTCCTAAATATAAATCTTATGATGATTAGGTTTGCTACTCTCTTTCGCCGGTCCTAAGTATAAATCTTCTGGTGATTGGATTTGCTTCACTCCTCTTCAAAATGCAACTCCTTCTTGGAAGGCAATTTG
This sequence comes from Metroxylon sagu, assembly GCA_017589505.3. Classification (NCBI taxonomy): domain Eukaryota; kingdom Viridiplantae; phylum Streptophyta; class Magnoliopsida; order Arecales; family Arecaceae; genus Metroxylon; species Metroxylon sagu. Next base: position 3,449,929 of record JACVBY030000663.1, read on the forward strand.
TAGGGTGGCTCTTTATTTGTAGGGTTAGATACTGAATGTTGCCTATAAGCTGAGGTTTCCTGTTACCCCATAATTAGGAGACCAAGTGTTTTCTATTTGCAAACATTGTAAGCATAAGGTAGAATTTCTTAATTATTGGTTCTTTGAATGTCAAGGATTTATCCGAGTTTAGCATTGAATGCAGCAGTTTAAGCTTTATGTTTCTTTTCACTTCATCAAGCATGAGCTCTCCTCTTAGCTTTGCAAAACTCGAAGACACAGGTGTTGCAATCTTTTGCTTATTACTATTTATGGTGGATTTGGAAAGCTCAAAATGAGTATTATTTTTAAGAAAAATTGTTTACTCCATGTTTTGTAATCCAACATGCTATTGGTAATGCTTTTGAATTTCTCCAATCAAGGAATAGTACTTATAATTGTTTGCCTGGTCCCTAAGGTACCATCTCACAGTCCATTATGAATTATCCAAAATGTCTCTTTGGTATCCCCTCAGTCAAGTTTTCTCAAGATAAACTTTGATGGCTCTGTCCATTTAGATAGAGGAACTGTTGGGTTCATTATTTGGGATCATGCTGAGCAATTATTATTTTCAGCAGCTACTTCATTTTACTCAAAGTTTGTATCCATTATTGAGTTGACTAGAGTATCATATGAAGTAAAGACTACAATCTAGAGATTTCAATCTTCAAATCTAATTTTGAAAGGGGATTCAACAAGAATGATTTTTTGGTTGTGTAGCACGACACTCTATTGGCATCCCTGGTTTCGTGATTTGATTGATACAATTACCAAAATCCCAAAGTTTTATTATCAGCATATCTATAGAAAGGCAAATCAAGTGGTCGATTTTCTTGCAAACTTAGCAATAGCAAGGAGACTACAGAAGTTGGACGCTAACTTGCCTTCAACCCTTCGTGGTTTCGTCCAAGGCTAATACTCATGAAGTGGTCTTCTTAAGGCTTTAGATCTCTCTCTTTTGTTTTGTTTTCAACAAAAAAAAAAAAAAAAAAAAGGGAGATCACCCTCATACAGTGCCTTGACAAAACGCTTCTATACTATTTTTTCAAAACTTTCGTCTTCAAACTTAAAAGTTTTTTTTAACAAGTATTTTTTTTTTAATTGTTTTGAGAATATATGTATACTGAAAGGATAATATATAGAATGAGTATATAAATGTATACATCAAATGGATAAATTTGTACATTGAGAAGATAAATGTCATTTTGATATGAGAAGGAGAGGGATTGAAAGTTATAAAATTAATCAATAGGCACTAAAACTTATATTCTTGATTATTTTTTTAATTAAATTATATTGATTCATGACTCTTTTTACTGGTCTAGATGATGGTGTACCCTCTATAACGGGCCTAGTCCACTTCTTTCGACCTTGTCTACCCCATTGACTCAATTGACAGTGGAAGACAGGGTTGGAACTTAGAATTGGAACATAATTGAAGAGATTGATTCCAATCAATATTGACCTTAAAGGTCCTTTACCCAAACTAACTCATGGGAGCTCCAGTCATGTCACTAATCCTGTGATGATCTTGCAGTGCTTCGCCTAGTTTTATTATAGTTTTACCTGTGATTTTACTGGTCTAGTTTTATTATCTTGCAGTGCTTCGCCTTATTAATATTTTATTAGGCAATGAAACGGTTTTGAAATGCAGGATATATTTTTCATCCCTAGCTTCATCGTCTATCCTTAGCTTCATCATTCATTACTGGTTATCCTTGAATGGGGAATAATTTTTCTCTCATTTTTGCCCCTATGGTTCCTCATTTCTCTTCGCAGAGAGTCTTCAATCTTTTTTTTTTTTGTCCTTTTTCTCTTAACCTAATTATACTTATAAAAAAATAATATGAAACCCAAAGTATATTATGTTTCTATTTGGGATAACTGATGGAGGAGCTAAAGGTAGCTATTTTTCATCAATTATGTGAAATAGTCGTTTCGAACAACTATTTAAACTAACCATTGAGAAACAATAGTTAGCTTAAACAGTTGTTCGAAACAAGGCCTATAAACTAGGGAATATTAAAAATACATTAAAAGGCCTAAATAAACTTAACATTTAGAGTACAATATGAAACCTAAATTTATATATTTGTACTTATTATCATTCAAGATAAATGACTGAGTTTTGATGATGGGTTTGGCTAAGAACAATCAATCCCCATCTCTACCTTGGAGCCCAATAGATTTTTATAAATTCTCTCTATTTTCTACTTCATTCCTATTTAATTCCACTAAACCTACCTTTTCTCCAAGATAATTCTCCGCCAACATGGAGTTTCTTCATCTCCATAGCCATTCCTAGTCTTAGCCTTCCAAAATTTTCCAAATTAGAGTTCTAAAAAATTGCATCAATTAAATGTATTTTCACAATCAAGTAGGATGACTGTTCATAAAGTCATTCTACAAACTCCTCAATAATAGAGAAGTATTATGGTCATACAACAAAACAATTTGGAAGGTGCTGATACCAAAAAAAATAAAATTTTCTATGCGACTTTCTTTAAGAGATCATCTTTAGATCAGAAACAAACTAGCAAAGAAAGGCATGCAAATTAGTGCTGGATGCTTTTTTAGTGGATCATCACCGAAAACAATACATCACCTCTTCCTACAATTCCCTCGTGCTCGAACCATCTGGAATTTTATCTCCAACAAAATCTTCTTTCCTTCTTCCAAGACCTTTATCATCTGCCTAACCTCTAAAGAGTCAGATCTATTCTTTCTACCATTAGATCAGCTTGGGACTAGCTAGCCCTTCTCCCTCGGGGCAACTCACCTTGTGAATCCCAACTCTAACTTTATTTAGCTCTTTTTCAATCTTGAAGCTCTTTAATTGTAAAGTCTCAAGAACAAGATTCACGCTCCATCTCTCTTTTTCATTTTACTTTCCTAAGACGTCTTGCCCCACCTCTATTTCCTTGCAACTTTGTAAATAATTGTAATCAGTATCCATATTAATAAAATTAGGGGGGGATTTTTCCCTCCTACTTACATCATAAAGGAAACATTTATGAAAACCACGAGGACTTGTCAGTAGATGGTTGAGACTCAGACCACATCACCAGCCAATGAAGCGCCACGTATTACTAGTTCCATGCCAGCTCGTTGAGACCATATGCTTTGACTTTGGAATCTATCAGCGGCAAAGGCTTGCCGAGAAGGTTCGTTGGTTGACGCGCTACGAAGCTATTCATCGCACCGCCCGCTCGTTTGCCTGGTAACCTGACGCAGCTAGCAACGACAAATTCTCTACGCCTTCGCGATGCTCGCCATGCGCAGAGCTCCAGTGAGCGTCACTAGTGACATCCACGGAGAGAAAAACAAGTTGCTGACAGTCTCGCCAGCCTGTAGGCCTGTAATCTAGAAGCAACGCCCCTCGGCTTGCACATAACAAAACTCGGTTCTCTTCTTTTCCTTTTGTTTCTCTGTAACCTAGGGGCAATACTCTCCTTGTCTTACCCACTAAAAAAAAGAGAAAAAAGAAAATACGGCACGTATCTTTTTCCCAGCCATTTAGTTCCCAGTCGAACGCTAGTTCCCAGGCCACTGTGACCAGCTGAGAGCATCCATTCTACTCCTATTTTCGCTTTTCCTCCCGCGAATCCACAACGGAAGAGGCAAAACCCTCGCAAAACACCGAGCCCCCTCCGCTGCCGCCGCCGCAGGCGGCGAGGGGTGGCGATCGCGACTTCCTCCTCCACCTCGAGGCCTACCTTGCCCGCCGGGACGGCGTCGACAAGCTCCTCAAGATCTCCCGCTGCGCCGCCAAGATCGTCCTCTCCACCTCCCTCCCCTCTGGATCCCTAGCCCCCCGCCTCAAGGCCTTCGAGTCCAGCGTCGGCCTCAGCCGCAAGGCCTTCCGCCTCGGCAAGTTCGTCCATGACGTCAACGCCCTCCGCGCCGCCGCCGGCTCCCCGTCCACTGGCGTCCATCTCCTCGCCGCCGCCGCCGCCGCCTACGGCGGCGAGGGCCTGTACTTATTCGTCGACCAGTTTGTGTGGCTCTCCAAGGCCGGCCTCATCCCCTCGAAGCACTCGAGGAGGCTCCACAAGGTCGGCGCCTGGGCGGACCTCATGGCGCACATTGGGAGCATCACGTTGAAGGCCAGGGAGCTGCGGAAGATCCGGTCTCGCCTCGCCGAATCCACGAAGGTTACAGGGAAGGAGGAGGAGAAGAGAAAATTGCGAGAGAAGCTGTTTCTCCAGGAGATGTGGCTCGTCCAGGATCTCGCGGACGGTCTGATGGTAATCGCGGATGTGAACGACGGGAAGGGCTTCCTCTCGAATCCACTGTTGATGGCTTCGGTCGGCATTCTTTCGGCCCTGATCAGCGCTTATAGGAACTGGATTTCTTGCTGAGAGGAGTTTTTACGCGTCCTGCTCTGTTCTTTGGATTCGCTAGGATGAAGCTCCTCGATCGAGCTTCCTTTTAGCTCGATGGCAAATGTTTTAGCCGAAGGGGTCCGACCGTCGCTCTCAAGCGACGGGTTCGAGATTCCAATTTGTCTTTGACTCGTTTCCTTTTTCAACAAGAGTTTCAACACCAAATCTAAGGTGGAAAGTCGTCATTTCTATAAAAATGAGCTCTCAAAAATAATTTTTTGATGAAATGAAACGTTAAATATTTAATTTGTCGGCAAAAACCGTTAGGTTCTATCCGATATGATATTAACTTTAAATTAAAAAATAAATAAATATCAAATACGAAATAAAGATCTTCTATTCCCATTGTTATTAATTAAAATTGATATAATATTATATTTGATCAAGGAACTCATGTTAATATAACATATAGAATTTATATATTCATTCACGCAAATAAAATGGTGAATTCATAAAAATATAGCAAATGAATCTTTTTTGAAGAAATTTGGAAGCTACTATTATTAATAATGTCAATCAATGATATATGAAGGGATCTTCTCACCATGACCATGTACGATCCTTTGATTGGTATAAATACTCGCACAACTTGTTATTTTCTTAATCTCACTCTCTTTTATTACAAATTTGTTAGAAAAGGATTATATGTCCTCTCTAAGGCAGTCCATGTTACCTTATATAACTTCAAACAGTTATAGCATGACAAAGACAATGTACCAGAACAATTCTTAAAGAATTGAGATATTATTGGTTTAGAATTTGGGATGCTATCAAATGTAGTCTTTGAAAGAAAAAAAAAAAATCATTAGATCATTTCTCTAACTCGCTTCTCGTTGCATCTCTCTTGTTGTAGCCTGGATACCATGGAAGGGCCATCTAATTATAACTAAGAGTGGCAGACTCACAATATAGCTCATCAATTTCGATAATATCAGATCAATGTCTTCAATGTCATGAAATAAAATCAAAACAAAATCATAAAACTAGAGAAGTCAAATAACCTGTCATAGATCATCTAAAAGAAGTGGAAGAATGTACTCATCAAATGCCAATCAACATGGGCTAGATAGGAACTTATGAACTTGTGGCAATAATAAGTACCTACATCAACTATAATATAGCTAACATTCTAACATTTACAAACTTGGGCAATGACAGGAACCTTGAACAAATAAAACTACTCATAACAACCAAATAAAATGTAAGTATCACAAACAATTAGAAATGATAACAAACAAATTAATAACCAAATATTCCTTGCTGAATATTAATGGAATGGTGCGCCCCAAGCTAATGTCCATCAAAACATGCATTTATCATTTTTTGATTAGAGGTTTGCTATTGTATTTTTTTTATTAGTTTAAAAATTATCTTAAAGTAAAATTATTTGTGATATTTTGACAAATCAATGATTGCTGCAGCAGTTACCTAGATCAATGGGCCATCCAATAATTACAACCTCCACGCATAATTCCTTTATAAAAATATAATCAGCCACGGTCTACCACCTCTCTCTCTCTAGAGAGAGAGAATAGGTTAAGTCCAGTTAACATTTATGATCAGAACCTGTTTATATCAAATCTGAGTCATTTATCTTGGATTGCTTATGGTTTAGGAGCCTAGTTGTCTGCAGCCAAGCCAAGGAAGGAGAGGGAATTATTGGGATTGAGATAAGCAGGAAACGGTGAACATGAGGGATGCAAATATGTCGGCCCGGGCCAAAGCGAAATTTTCCTCACGGGCCCAACAGCCCATCCTACAATTTAAAAACTGGCCCACGGGTCCACGGGTAGCCCATTTTCATTAATTGAGAACATGGCTTCTTGTCCTTGTCGGTCACTATTAATTAAATAAAGAAAAGCCCGGCATTCTATAAAGTCTTGCATACATGTTCCATCTTTCCCTGATGGGTGGTTGAGACTAAACTCTAGAGAGAGAGAGAGAGAGAGAGAGAGGAAGGTTCTTTAACACCTAATTAGAGATATGAATCGAATTGTGCCAGGCACGGCACGGCACGGCACGGCACGGCATGGCCCACTTGTTGGGCTATACTGGGCCGCCCTCTAAGGCATAGGGCCATACCGGCATGGCGGTTCGTAACAAATCAGCACGACATGATTCGCGGCTCGTTGCTAGACCCACGGATCGGCCCGTTGGTATGTTAGGGCCGCTGGGCTGGGCCACGTAACGACATGCAAGTTGACCCATCAGGCATGCACTTGGCATGCCAGGCCCGATTGAAAAAGGACAAAAATGCCCTTTCTCAATAACCAAAAAAAACAGCCAAAAAGGGCCAGTTGGGGAGGACATTTTCATTTAATTTCTAAAATAACCTCCATAAATGCCAAAAATGGTTTTTTCAAGGGCATTCTGATTTTTTGGTTAATAAGACCTATTTATCCTTTTCTATCGCCATAAATAGCTAGTTTTCATGGTTGTTTGTGTCATTTAGAAGCCCCCAACATCTATAAATAGGCCTCAACCTTTTTTTCTTCGCCCCACACCAAACTACAAGCTTTCTAAACTTTTTAAAGCTCTCGTAAGCCCTTCTCATCTTCTTATAAATCTTCCAAATTCTCCTAAGCTGTTTGAATTTTTTCCTACTTATTATTTAGCTGTCCTAATCTCTCTCTACTATGTACTCTTTACTCTTATTTTTAGTCCTCCACAATCGATAATGTCTAGTATTGGTAGCTCTCGCTAGCCCTATTGCCAAGGATTCGAGTTCGACGTCGACACAGTGAAGTATGAGGTACATCAATCAGAGATTGAACCCAATGTCCCTAAGCCCACTATTACCACCGGTGGCACATCAATGATCGTCAGGTCTAAAGCTACATCTAAGACCTCCGAAGTCTAACGACACTTCAACATTGAGGATATCGATGACAAGGGGCTTCGCGTAGGTTATAAAGTCTACAGAAAATCGATCACTTGTCTTGACATTGGAAGAAACATGAGGGTGCAATACCCGAGGCCATCTAAACTCAAGATTAAATTTAGCTACGAAGGTAAGTTAGAAAAATTTCCTTATTCTTAATAATTAAATAGGAAGGAATTATTAAAATTTATTTTAGGTAGTGAAATGTTTTGTACATTTGTTGAAAGTTCAAGATTTGAAAGTTATATGAAAAATACTTTAAATCTCACATATAAAAAATTTCTCAAAAAACTGCTAAATTTGATTATTTTAAACAATTTTATAATTATAAACATGAATTAGGAAAATATCATATTTTAATAGTAGAATAGCACCTACATCTGATATTTGGATAAGTGTAGTTGAATTATTATATATATATATTACACTTATTTTATTGATTAGAAAAAATTCTTAGTTTTAAATTAATTGAATACCCCATCACCATTTATACATAAGTACTATATACATGATAAAAAAATTTTAATTACTTTAGATAATGTATCTAACAATAATATTGCTACTGGATTACTTAAATCACATCTGTATCTCATCGTAGATAGAAAATTATTTAATATTGGATGTGCATATCATATTATAAATTTAATTATATAAGATGGACTAAAAGTTATTGAAATATATTTAAGTAAAGTTAGGGATACTATTAAATATATACAATCATTAGGAGCTAAAAAATAAGAATTTAGATCTTTATGTAGTTACTGCGGATTAAAATATAAATAATTTTTATTAATATAAAACATAAATGAAAATCAACATATTTAATGCTCAATCATTTTTGAAATCTAAAGATATTATTACTATATTTTATAATAATCACTTCCCAACAAACCTTTATTGGAATATCATAGGCAAAATTCTAATGTTATTATGCAATTTTTACATGTTTTTTATTAAGCTACTAATATTTTATCTGATGCTTATTATTCTACCTCTTCTTTTGTTTTGTAATAAATATATGATATTAGTAATTATTTTCATAATACAGGAAAAGTGATAATTTTAAAAGTATAATTTACCGATGGAACAAAATTTAATAAATATTGGGAAGAAATTTTATATTTTTATTATTTAGCTTTAGTTATAGATCCTAGAGTTAAATTGAAGGGTTCATATCTGATATTAGAAGCAATTTTTAAAAATATAAATTATGAAATAAATTTTAATATATTTTAAAAAAATTATAAATTTATTAAATAAAATATTTATATTATATAATCAAAAATATAATAAAGGGAAAAAGTTCTCTATTTAAGGAGCGATCATGCCGTAGGTGTTTGGTCTCCGTTATTTAAAAATAAAGAACCACAACTTTATCATCTTCATCTACTAAATTAAATACTTATTTGACTAATAATATTATAAACTTTCTAAATAGATAATTTTGATATTTTGGCTCGATAAAGAGCATAAGAAAATAATTATATTGTGCTCTCCATCATGGTTCGTGATCTGCTAAACCCTTTAGTGTTTACAATAGTATCAGAGTTTGCTTTCAGTGCAAAAGGATGTGTACTTGACAAAAGAAAGAGCAAATTGAGGCTCAATATAGTAAAGATGTTGATCATCCTCAAAGACTGATACGATGCCAAAGAGAGGATGCAAGATCAGAAGAATAATGACAAAGAATTTTCTTCAAATGATAATGAGCAGTAGAAGATTAAAGATGAAAGACGATGCGACCTGTCACGGTCTTCGAGGTTAGGTGAGATGAATGACTGCGATAGGCTGTGCCAACAATAAGTTCCGAAAAAAGATAAGTATATCTAATTTATTTTATTTAGTTTCTTCAAAATTAGTTTTAAAATAATAATAAATAAAAATTTGCTTGCTTGGTTAGGCTTGGTCTATTGGGCCCAACAACTTAAAGCCCAAATTCTATTAGATAGAAGACAGATGAAAATTAGAAAATTAAAGATTTTCCTCTAAATGGCTAGAAGACCGAAAAAGAATAAGATGGTACAATTTTGATAAATCATTTGCCCACCCATAGAAAACATATGTATATAATTTTTTTAAAAATAATATTAGAAACATTCTATGAACCGGTTTAGCCGACTCCAGGGCAGGCCTATGGGCTATGTCGGGCTGATCCTTTGGTATGATAGGCCGCGGGCCGGTCACTGTAACTATCTCGACCATGCCCATATTATATATTCACAAACACGAACGCGTTGACGGTGACCGTGCCCTTCGTCGGACGGAGTTCTGTGCTATGTTAGTATTTTTGTCCGGTATCTTGATTTTTTTTTTCCAAATGCGATAGAAGTATTCTTTAAATTATATTGAAAAAATAAAGCCTAAAACATTCTATATGCGCTATTAAAATTAACTTTAATAATTCAATTTACCTTAAAAGTTTTAATATAAAAATAATGTTAAGAAACTATGAAAAGTACATCATATTTACCTTAGTAATACTTTTGTCAACTTCTTTAGTCCTTTTTCAAAATTAATAAAATCTAAGTCTGATTAAAAGCAGTCATAGAATTGAATCTAAATTCTAAAATTATTTTAGAGAACGATTTATTCAGTCATATAGTTTGAATTAATAGGTAACTATATTGTGAATACTCTTTCTTAAGAGGCATTAAATTCAACATATCTCCAAATTAGAAAATTGAGTGCTCACGTAACAATAGAGGCAAACTAAGTAGCTGATTTCTTAATAAGTTAGGCATATAGAAAAAAATTTTAAGTAATATCTTTTTTTTTATAGCTTGCAAAGTATGGGTAGTCAAGAATTAGTTTTTTAATAAAATTTTGGATCCTCTTCTCTCTTATAAAAAAAAAGCACCAATTATCTCACAATTTCACCTCACGAGGTGCATTTAATTAGCATTTGCTGAAGCCTTTCTTTTACAGCTACATAGATAATCAGAGATGATAAAGGAGCAGAATGAGTATGAGAAAGTACCTTCATATTTATATTCATCAAAAAATTAATACCATACTCATTATATATTCACTATAAATATAAAATTTTATACTTTTATCTGTACTTGTAATACCTGCACCCATATCGTTATCCATATCCGTACCTAATATATTGCCCATATTTATACCCACTATTTATATTTTTAAATTTTTTTAATTAAATAAGTTTAATTAATTTTAGTTATTATTTTAAACAAAATTTTTTTCTTTAAATTTTAACTTCATTTCAAAATGAACCAGAATTACTACAATTATAAGCTATTTTTTATTATTTTCTTTAATTTTAGACCAATCAAATAGATTAAATTCTAAAAAAATTATGATGTGGGACCCATTATTTGTTATTAAATAAGAATAATTTTTTATTAAAAATTATAAATAAAAATACATGACTAATTTTACGAGCGAATGTATACGGACGAATGGGTGCCGCGGGGATGCGTAAATCGTTTTTTTTTTTGTTGATCTTAACGCCATCCCAAATAAAGTCGAGGCAGGTGGGTAGCAGACTCCAAATAGTCTCGGCACTCGTTCGTTCGGTCCATCGGCCGTTACCTAACACGTTCATTCGATCGCGAGGACCTGCTTTCTTCTTGCCGGAGCTCTTCCCCTTCTCTCTCTAAAACACATGGCCGAAGGGACCAAACCGTCGCAAGACTCTAAACCCGCTCCGACGGCGCCGGCGAGAGGCCGCGATCGTGACTTCCTCCTCCACCTCGAGGCCTACCTCGCCCGCCGGGACGGCGTCGACAAGCTCCTCAAGATCTCCCGCTACGCCGCCAAGATCGTCCTCTCCACTTCCCTCCCCTCCCAAGCCCTCGCTCCCCGCCTCAAGGCCTTCGAGTCTAGCGTTGGCCTCAGCCGCAAGGCCTTCCGCCTGGGCAAGTTCGTTCAGGACGTCAACGCCTTCCGCTCCGCCACCGCCGCCGGCAGCTCTCCCTCCTCCGCTGACCTCCTCCTCGCAGCCTTCGCTTACGGTGGCGAGGGCCTCTACTACTTCGTCGAGCAGTTCGTCTGGCTCTCCAAGGCTGGCCTCATACCGTCGCAGCACTCGCGGCGGCTCCAGAAGGTCAGCGCCTGGGCGGAGCTCGTGGGGTACCTCGGGAGCATCTTCTTGAAGGCCAAGGAGCTGCGAAAGATCCGATTTTCGCTTGAATCCAAGGTTCGGAGCACGAAATCGGAGGATGATGACGAGGAGATACGGAAATTGCGGCTGAAGCTGTTGCTCAAACAGCTATCGATCGTCCAAGACCTCGCGGATGGTCTGATGGCTCTCGGGGATGTGAGCGACGGGAAGGGTTTTCTCTCGAATCCTCTGTTGATGGCTTCGGCCGGCCTTCTTTCAGCTCTAATCAGCACTCATAAGAACTGGTCTTCTTGCTGAGAGGTAGGCCTTTCGCTCTGTTTTCTAATTCATTGGAATAAAGCCCCTGTTTTTATCTCTGTCTCTTTCATTGATACCGAGTGTAAGTGATTGGAGAAGAAGTTCCAAACGTTTTACATGAAATCTTATAAGCTGCTCTGGTTTCTAATAATGTAAACCCGATGCCAATACAATTCGGTATTTACTTTCCACTTTCTTTTGAATATATAAATGCGTTGAAATGGAATGGGCTTACGAAGGCATTGTGCTTCTCTATTTTGTTGTACAAAAATGTGTCCTTTGGTTGTCTTAGAGCTGTGGTTACTTAGTTCTTTTATGTGCTTCATCTGAGTGCTGATTTACAATTCTTAGTTTTCTCTGTCAAATTATTTGTGTTTGTCTTTTATCCAATTGGAACAGATGATCAATATTCATGTGAGTGCAGGGATAAATGAGAAAGGAGACTAGTTGAAAATAGAAAGCAAGAAATTAGAAGATAAGTAAAAAGGTAGTAGAGATGTTGAAAGGCTCTTTACAGAATCTCTGTAGCAGTTTTAATTATGTTAAAGTGGTCGTTGATCTCCCATGCAATCCAGCAAATCGGATAATGATTGCTTTAAAGAAAAAAGCCTAGTCACTGTGTGGCGCCATTGGCACCGGCACTGTACCTTTTTAGTTTGTTTATATTGCAACAATGCTGTTCTTTGATCCTGTTTGAATTGCAGTTGCTTGTTCCTTCATTAGAGGAAGCATTGAATCAAATCCTCTTGTCATCTTCATAAGTCCTACAGCAACAATGGGATGTGTCAGTTTGGCGGTAGCTAGTTTGATCATTGATGTATAAATTAATGAATATGCTGGGGTTAAATTAGGGAAAAGGTGATTTTTTTTTTTTTAAGTCTCCTTCCATCTCGTTTTGTGGTTAGTTGCATCCATGGATTTTTTAAATATCAGGGAACCACACATCGATCTGTTACTGTGTCTCAAATTGGTCTTAAACATCACACAAAATATAATGAACAGAATGAATAGGAGAGTAGTCTGGGTTTGGGATCTTTGATACTTTACCATGCGTGAGAACTGAGTAGAGGGTGAGATGGCAGAAATGTAAAAGAGTCAGAATGAACTTTAGAAACTTAAATTAGAAATGCAGTTCTGACATACTTACATTGGTAGAGCCATGTATATCTACTTAGTTTACTTAGTTCCTCAACAAGACAGCCAAGACCATGCTCTAAGACACTTCACCGAAAACAGATGCACATGCAATTATATATATAGGTCACCAAACAGAAACATTGAAATCCATTAAAATTTACAAGCAGAACCTTAAATATCAACTTCTGGAATTCTTTCTCTCTCTCAAAAAGTTAATTTTGCCTATCTATCAAAATAATAAATTTCTCTAAGTGCATGTCCCATATTTAATAGCTTATGATCTTTCATTTTCTCTTGATCCTCTTCAGCTGATTACCTTTTGAAGTTTTGTTTCAGTACGTGAAGTTCATGAGCAGGAAGACCCTTTGATTTGTGATTGCACATCAGCTTCAGGATTGTTCTAATAGATCGGGCTTTCAACCTCGAGTGTTTTCCATTAAATTGTCAAGTTGAAGAAAGTGTTTGAACCCTTGAAAAGTCAAATTGTTAATTGAAGAGATGTTGAGAAGTAAAAGTTCAAAGACATCTTGGAACTTTTATTTCTTGATATTTTGCAAATGGTTGATGGTAAGGTTTCTGATGTTCATGGATTACAGGTTTAGTAAATTCAGTTCATCATCTATTTAGGAACTAGATGACTAACTAATGTACTATGATTGCATATACACCTACTTGCAGGATCAGCTCCTTTTTCTACTTCATGGAAGGAAGAGTTGAGATTAATTGCATCATTACCTTGTTTCAATAACATGTTTGTGTTCAAGATTGCATAGACAAATTTAGACACATTAATGTAAAAATGATATGCTAACAAAGCATGTTTCATTTTTTACTGAAGACCACCCTTCTATGATTTGATCAGCAAAATAATGTAACACATCAATTTTTAGGACCCATAATATGGTAAAGATCCCACAAATACTCTTCTTTTAGCTTTTGAGTTAGCAGATGTCCAGAATTTTCAGGTAAATTTGTTTCAGATATTGCAGGGGAAACCGAGTCATATATTGTTGAGAGTTCTCTTTAGTTATTCCCTCAATATTTCAAATGATGAACAGACTTATTTCAGATGACCATGACTAATATAGTTTTGTTAGATCTCTATAGTGCATCTGAGTTTTAGTTCCATCTTCACTGCTGCACAAACATGACTAGTTAACTTGGGTGAAAGAGCTAGAATTTTTAAAAACAGCATCTGGACAAATTTATTATTTTCCCTAAGAGTTTAGGTTATGATTTCATCTTGATTTTTATGCAAGGAAAGCCTCTGTGGCTCTTCCACCACGATGTTGACGTCCTTAATTTCTATCAAGCTTGGTTTCCATAACAATTGGCTATGTTGAATTTCATCTGTTTAACACCTATTAACAAGTTTATAAAAGTTTTCTACAACTTCATGAGGTAAGTGAGCCATTTTTCAGATACAGAAACTGAGTAGGTGGTATTTTGAAAATTCAGTCAGGATGTCTGGGACTTGAATCCACACACTAAGTTCTTCCTTGTTCAAAATTACAGAGGATTATTTTTTCTGCTTTCCATATCTTATTTGTATTTCTAGTTCGTGGTTGCTAATATGGAGGATTAAGTTCCAGGGTTTTAAGATTTGCTTATCACCAAGCATGGCTACTCAAAGGTAATTTCGACATGCAATCTCCTCATAAAACATGGAGTTTCTTGCAACTGTCAAGTTACAAATTGAGAGTATATCTGGAGATCATCATGCTTTTTCTAAAGAATAAAATGGTAACTTGGCTATTTTGCATAGCTCAAGAATTAATATAGCCTCTGAAATCAGAAATAAAATATATCCTTTGAGATCATTGTGCTATCTCAATGCTTCAGTATACATTAGAAAAAGATATCACTGTTAATTGACCTAATCTTCAACTAAAACTTCAGGCATTCTGTGGATGCTCTACTGTATATAACATTGCAGAATCTTATCTCCATAGGAAATATGTGTAGTGGTAAATTTAGGAGTTTGATAATGAGGGGGGAGTATCAGATGAGGATATTTAGGAGCTGAAAGCTTCTTTGCATTTCATCCCTACTGAACGTTGCTCAAAGCCTGCTACTGATTTCCAGCATCTATTAAAGTTGTGCTGCATGTTAAAAGATAATCTACAGTCAGGTCCAGTCATTATCATCAATCCCTTATCTAAACTAATTCTTGACCGAGAAGTTATGATCTTTGAATGTTAATTTTATTCTATGGTGAAACCTTCATTGGCATTTTTTTTTTTTAAAAAAAAGTTGAGAGTGATAGTTATTTGCCATTATTCATATTTGAAGTGGAGAGATCGGTGTCAACCAGCTGAGCTGCCACATATTGGTGAAATCTCAATAAACTTTGAAGTTATCTAACTAAATACTAGTGAGAAATGAGACTGCCGGTAATAAAATTGTCAATGTTGGTGTTGTTTGTCGCATGCTTGCTACATGCGGTAGTTTATAGAGAGGAAGGCAAGGAGAGGTGGGGGGGAAGTCCAGAATTTTCAGGATATCTCCCTGAGCAATAGTACTTTGGAGTTTGTCCTGGCTCCTAAATAAAATTTGTATTCCAGCATGAGGCTTTCCAAGATATAAAATGCATCTAGGATTGCCAACATGAAGACCTAGATGTGATGCTTTGGATCCGATCTGTAGGAACTTTCGAACTTGATTGGCCTGGGACTGACCTTGGTCCAGTCCTTTAGAAACCCTACATTCTTATTCACATGTGAAACTCTACAAGAGGGTCAAAATCAGCCTGGGAAGTGGCAAAGAGAGTAATAAATTATGAAAGCCATTAATGTTGCAAGCCCATGATTTTCTTTAGATGATAAAATCACTAGTGAGGATTTCCTAACACGTTTGGTATTTTAGGACCTTTGGTTTTTCCTTATTTTGTCTTTTCAAAGTAGGTGGAACTCTAGTAACATTTCTTGTAAAATATAAAAAACAGAGCCACACGGGGACCCAGTCTGTAAAAAAAAAAAAAAAAAAAGAAAAAAAAGAAAGCGCAATTGGTTTTTTCAGCAACATTTTTTGGTTTTTTTTTGTTTTTCACTTTGCAGTGACATTCATGCCTGAATTGAGCCAACTATGAAAGCGCATGAGCAATTAGCTTTTTTTCAGAAAAATATTTTTCCCAATTAAATGCTTCATTCAACATTTTGTTCACGCATAAACTGGATATAGCTTCATAAGGCATTGCCAAACAACTTTTGAAGAGGTATAATAATCTGCAAATATGATCAAGAAATAATTACGCCATTGGCAAAAATTATTCCCGAGTATAAAAGAATCATTTATGTCCGTCACTAACCATAAAAACATGCTTCTAGATATTATAATCAAAAGGAAAAAAAAAAAAAAAAAAAAAAAAAAAAACAACTTGTCACTAACTGTTTCCAATAAACAATTTTTTTTAAATTTAAAGTCGGAAAGTTTTAAGGTAAGCATTCTAGAAAAGACCATTTAAGGGATGCAGAGAATGTTAATGCGGCGGGATCATTTCTAGAGTTTGGGCTTTCCTGTTTCTATTTTCATGTCAACGACTCTGAGAGATTTTTCTTTTTTTTTTTTAAAAAAAAAAATTATATGCCCTCTATCGTACTTTTCTTACCAATTCCCTGTCCAGCCTTATTATTATTATTATTATTATTATTATTAATAAAAGGGGTTGTCGAAGTTGCGAGGTACCAAACCACATGGATAGAAAATTGGCAGGCGTGCAGTGTTAGGAGGCGTTAGCATTTTCTTCACGCATGTCACCGCTTGTTCCATCGCAATCAACCACAAAATCTGTATATTTTCATGTCACATCGCATTTTAATGGGTCGTATTCCTCCCAGTCAAAACTCATCTATTCTTAGAATCAAAACCAGCATATTCCATATTCCAACATTATTATGCAACTGCTTGTTAAGATCCAGCCGTGCCCCTCATTAGAGATGGGGGTGAATCCGACAACATCCATCCGGATCCATTTTTAATATCAATTTAATTATTCAATATATAACCAATTATCTTATATATTTTAATTTTATTTAATTTTATATATATTTTAAATGATTATATCAATACTTTTTATTAAGCTATTTTTGATTTAATAGCCGTAATGTTCAATTATCTGATTTATGCTGTAATAAATATGAACATCAATTTTTTTGAAATAATATTTATATTTACTATTTATTAAATAAAAATAGTAACTTGATATCCTGACATTGCTCCTCTCATCCATGGGAAAAATCTATCACCAAAATTGTTCTTTGCAATCGTGGGATAACAAAATTCAAGCTCCATACCCACCATCCTCAGGCCAATGCGGCGAAAGTTTAGGAAATAGATTTGGACCTCCGAGGATCTCTGGTCCCAATTTGAAATACGAACCCAGCACACAGGTTCAGATGATGGATTTAGGCGAGACATCATAAGAGTCTCCAGCTCCACCATTCCCATCTGTACCCCTCGATTTTGAGATGCCGTAGAGCCTTCATCCTACCTTTTCCCGGGAACTTTCAAGCATATCCAAACTCGCACTATTCCATTCCTTGCTGGTGCGTAGCGAATTCAACCGGCGATTTGGATAAATTCTTCGGGAGAGAAGAGGGCAAGCAATAAATGAGGTCATAAACCGAGAGAAAGGGATAGAAATCCCTCCCGTCAAATCGGCGATCGTACTCTGACGCCACCGCTACCGCGGAGGGCCACGCCCCCAACTCCCCCGCAACATTCGCGAAACCACCGCCCCATCTCACTCTCTTTCCAAGACTCTCCCACTGATGGCTTCCCACACGCAACAGGACTAGGGTTAGGGTTAGGGTTAGGGTATTGGTTCTTCCCAATGGCGTCGGAGCTGAAGGATCTCAGCGTTTCCAACGGATCTGTCAACTCCCAGGAGAAGCCCCCGGGCGTCGGCCGCGGAGGGTCCTCCGGGAAGGCGAACGACGAGCAGCCGCTCTTGAAGGCCGAGTCCGCCGCCTCCGAAGGCGCCGGCGCGGCCCGACCCTCGGAGAGCATCGAGGAGCTGGAGAAGAAGTACGCGCCGTACGTGCGGAAGGATGCCTACGGGACGATGGGCCGCGGGGAGCTGCCGCTGGCGGAGAAGGTACTCCTCGGGATCGCCTTCGTGACGCTGGTCCCGATCCGGGTCGTGGTCGGGATCTTTCTGCTGTTGTTCTACTACCTGATCTGCCGGCTCTGCACGTTGTTCTACGCTACGGACCGGGAGGAAGGGCAGGACGACTACGGCGACATGGTCGGGTGGAGGAGGGAGGTGGTTGTCCGGAGTGGGAGATTCCTCTCCAGGGCAATGCTGTTCGTGCTCGGCTTCTATTGGATTCGCGAGTCCCATCGGAGTTTCTCCACCGAGGTATGAATTCAATGATATCAGAGATTTTCTTCAATTAGCATCTTGTCTTGTTTGAAGTCAATTTAATGTTGTAAATATTTTCTTTGATTAATTTCTGGTCTTCCTCGAATCTTGTTGAAGAATTATGAACTATAATTCGCATCTATAACATTGTAAAATGACTTTCTTGATTGATCGAGACCCTTAGAATGGAGAAAGTTGAAACCATCTTGTGTTGATTTAGGGGATATTTTCTTGAAGAAGTGGTTGGTTCGCATTCTTTACCTATATAGTAAGCCAAATTTTGAATAGGATTATGGGGAGTAATATTTGTAATGGGAAACTCGCAAGCTAGGCATGCTGAATAAGTAAATTTATAGTGACATTGTAGATGATATTCGAAATGATCTTCATTCCTAAGCTACATGTGTTGACACTTTTCTAGCTTATTCTGTATCTGTTGCAATTTACATATGCTTTGCTTTTCTGTCATTTCTTTTTCTTTCTCAAACAAGCAATTTAACAACAATTTTTTTAAAAATTAATTGTTAGCACATTGCCAAGCATGCCCTGAAGAGATCAATATACATTTTTGTTTTTCATAGTTTTGGCAGAAAGTAGATTTTACTACTAGATGTTATTAGTAAGTCCTAATACATGGAAGTATGGAAGAGGGAAGAACATGAATGCCTTTTCTTCCATCCAGAGTTGTTTGGTTGTTGAAGTCAAAGTATATTAAAATAGATAACCGTAAAACATGACATTATGTAAAACAGGTTTTATGAAAATGATGGGGATACCTGTTTTTAGAAATCTCATTTCTCAGGTTTTATGATTTCTCATTTTACAGAACTAGTTTTATGGGAATCAATTAAACGAGAATTTTCATAAAACCCATTTCTTTGAGGTTTTAGATAAGCTCATTTTAGTAAAATCTGATGACCAAACAACCCTTTCAGTTGACTCTTACAACTAAGTTTGGGCATGAGTACAAGTAGCTTTACTTGAACCATGGCCTGTAAAACAACTTGTGTCATTAGAGCCATGGTTGTTAAAAGAACTCTTCTTACGTAGAGTTTTGTTCTTTTCTTGAAGAAGGTAACAAAAGGTCATCATCCTTAAAGATTCTGTTCAAGGCCTTGCTTTCAGCTTGCTTGCAGTTTTTTTTTTTTAGTAAGAATTTCTTATAACTTTGTGTCTCTACCTTGACTTTTTTCGTTTTTCGTTTTTTTACTCTTTATACTTCCTACTTTATTTTAAATACTACCTAAAGAGAAGAGATAAGTTAGTTACCATCTCCTTTCTAAACATGAATTTCCGTTAAGACGTTGGCCAGCTCTAAAAAACTTGTACCTGGGGGAGTGCACAAGCTCTTTTTCCTTCAAATGCTTGAATGTGTAGTCCTTGAAAGTGAGTTCAATGCACAAGTCACTTGGCAGAGTGGAAGACAATCCTTAGAACTCACAATTTCCAAATGCTTGTTTTTCCCTCATAAGAATGCCTTGATCTACATTTCAATCTTTAGGTTTTCATCTTCTTGTTGCAGTAGAGAGGTAAACATGACGTGCTTAGATTTCAGTGGTCAACTGTGGCTAAAGTGGAACAGGACAATGAGGTGGCTTCTATTCTATGTTTTGAGGACTTTTATTCTTTAAACTTTTGAAGGTTAAGGAGGCTATGGACAGTTTTGTGTGCAGAATGCATAGGCTGTGATTTTTTAATTCTAGAGAAAACACTTGGGATTTGCTTACCTTTTTTTTTTTTTTTGTGTCACATGACTTCCAATTTCTTATTCATAATAATGATAAAAATGAGAGACTTATTTCTTCTTTTCTCTGAAAGTGTCTGTATGCAAAAAAAAAAAAAAAAAAAAAAAGAGAACCTTTTTCTCTTAAAACTCCTCATCTAGCTAATTGTAAAATCCTTTAGTTAGAATCTAGCTTTCAAAAGACTTTATGAACAAACACATTTTCGTGTTCCCACTATCAACTACATCTTCCACCAGTTATTCAAAACACAATCAATTTTATTGGTCAATGGCCTTGACTTACATAAATTCCAGCCCAATAAGTATGCCATGCACCTTCAATGTTTTCCTTCTAAATGTAGGTTGTCAGGTAGGCCAGTTTTTCAATTTCAATTTTGAAGGTTGATCCCTCTATGGTGGTCCAAGAATTACTGAAGTTACAGGAAATGATAACAAATTTTATTCTGGTGCAAATGGAGATTTGGATGTTATATCTTGTTAATGAAATTCCCATTTGATATAATTTCCTTCGATGGTTGATCCAACTCTATGGGTATTTCCTTTTACAGCAAGATGATTGCTAAGAGTTACACTTCTAATCACTTTGTCTCGTCTCCATGTTTAACCTCTTTTAAAGGTGGTTCTACCTCTTCTTTTGATAGATCCTCTTAAATTGTTTTCTCATATGATAAAATTTCATGATAAAAAGGGTTACCACATTGAGATTGGAGTTGACAACTGTCTGAACCAGATCTAACTATTTCATGAACTAAAAAGGTGTTGAAGTAATGTGTCATATGCAGGAAGAGGGAGACGAAGGGGGATGTTTGACTTTTAAAATTCCTTATATGTTTATCTGTAGGGAGAAAAATTATATGAATAATGAGATAATATAATAAACTTATGAGGATGTTGCAAAAGGAAAAGGGGGTACAATAAACATGGGCTTACATGCTAAGTTTCTTGTTTTCCAATTGATAAAGCCCAGGAGTCTCAAGAGAAAAGAAAGAGCATCAGTTCTTTCTCATCTATAAGCTAACAAAATAAGTAAAGGAGTTTGATCTGTCCCTCGTACGTGAACTACTAGTGGTTGACCAGCCTCTCTTCTAAGACCCTTGTCTAGGAAAGAGGTGCTACCCAACCTCTGTCATCCTAAGTTGGTGTTCTAGAGAAAGTAGGAAAGAACTCTATTATAGAAGAAACATTTGTAGTCTCTCAAAGTTTGAGGCAAAATGTCTTATAATGCATAAAATTCTAAGATAGAAGAGAAAGAGACTCGTGACAAATTTACATGAATAATTAGACTCTTTCTTATTTTATCAATCTTCTCATTTAAAAGAAAATCAACTTGGAAACATTGTACAAGGATTGTGGTTGTTGATCATCCCATAGGGAGTATCCCAGGTGCAGGCCATTGCAACTTTGTTGGAAGTCACTTTTCCTGAACATATGAAGAAATTAACTGAGAGTCTTTTAAAGGAGTTATGTAAATTCTCTTGATAACTCTTGAACTGAGGTTTTGTGCCCTGTCTAGATGGTTGCCTCTCTTACATACATACTTAAGCAAACGAAGGGTGGATATCCAGGGTGTGCTTTTTAAGAACAGATAATCATCCATATGATGTAAATAAATAAATAATAAAATACTAAAAAAGTTGTTTTTTGGGGCCCTTATGCTCATGTTCATGCTGGCCATTCATGAGTTTGGTCCACTGTTTGACTAGATGAGTCATAATTGGAAGATATATTTAGTTACAAAATGAAATTTAAATGAAATTAAAACATTGGCATTAAATATCTTGAAATCTTGGACCAAGTGATTCAAGAAATCCAATTTTTGGTATTTTCTTGAGTTCTCTCCAACACTATTTGACTCATTTTCTGGATTAGTTGATGAATACTTAGAATAACAGTAAACATAACCGAAGTCCTCATACTCTTGTAGAAATTTGCGGTTTCGTCATGACCCATATTATGTTCTATATTTTGCCAGAAAATATTTGGCTAGTCATGTTAAGTTTAATGAATTGCTTCAGAATGTTATATTCTTAACTTCAATTGCCATTGTTTAATCATAGAAAAAAGGGATTAAGTACTTTTGTTTCCCTATATTTGCCTTCTGCTCGCTGCTGATTGTAAAGGCTCTTACATGGAATTTTTCATTAAAAAAAAACTGTAGGATGCGTTTTTATGATTGTTCTTCTATAAAGGACAAACTGATTTTTTTTTATATTGTGAAGTGCTACCCCAATGTAGATGTTATAAATTCTGATACTTGGGGAATAAGGATATAACTATTTGGCAGAGTTCGATGTTCAGATATGTTGTGAAATTATCTATTATTCATTGGTCTTAATATGTCCGTTAATCCCCCTTTTCAGTTTTCTCAGGATGAAAACACAAAGCAACCTGATGAATCTGACAGACCGGGGGTGATTGTGTCTAATCACGTATCTTATGTGGATATTCTCTATCATATGTCATCACACTTTCCAAGTTTTGTCGCAAAGGTAGGTCAATGTCTTGTCATTGTATTTAAGCAACATCAAACCGAAAATTTGTGTACATTGTGTCTTTGTTCTGACATACTCTCCTATTGGCAAAATAAAACTTGGATTTCGTTGCTGAAGAGATCAGTGGCTAGGCTTCCCCTTGTTGGTCTCATCAGGTACTGACTTATCGTTTGCTTAGTTGTTTCTTGTAAACTACCATGCCAGCTGGACCTCACTTTTGTAACTTCACCATATATGTCTGTGGCAATGTTATTTTAAATTCAACCATTCTTTCTTTTTTTGCTTTTAAAAAAAAGAAATTGCAGTGGTCATATATAGTTTTGTAGTGATATTCTTTCAATATATATATTTCAGTTCTTTGTTGGTTTTGATATATGCTGAGCTATCAAATTTAAAACATAATCTCACAATTAGCTGCCAAAGTTCCTAAAGTAGTTGTGTCATTGAGAGGCTGGGATGGTTTTGTATTGAGTAAGATATATTGATTTTTATTTGCTTCTTCCTCATGTAGTTTTAAACTTTTAATGTAGCATAATTATGAACATGGGAAGAAGTAAACTTTTTTCTAAGGTGGTTCCAACAACATGGTTGATATAAAAATATATTGGCTGACAGATATACCCCATAAAAAATATCAAAATCTGTTCTCTCCTTCCTGCTTGTTTCCTACTTTTGCATATATTAAATCCTTTTTCGTTTTCCCTTTCTTACGCCAATTCCCAATCTGAGGTTACTGTTCCTTTACTGCCTATGAATAACTTGTGGTTTTAAAGTGTCTTAATTTAACCATGCTAAAGCTTGATTACTATTATAGAACACAGAGTGAATATTAAGAAAGCTTATAAAGTTTTAATAAATTCTATCAATTAGGAGGGACTTGCTATGTCTGTCATGGGAATTTAAAAAATTGAATAATTGAGAGATTTTTGAAATTGCTTTTAGTTAACAATTAGCAAAAGGATTTGGGTGATGTTCATGCAACTAATTTCTCACGAGGTGTTTAAATTGGGGAAAGAGGTGAGAAAACATAATAGAAATGATGAACTGAAACTAAGCCAGGCGGCTTTAGCAGCTGCAACCCACACCATTGTTGATCCTTAATCTAGTATTCTGTTCGTCGGCATCATGATCCAGAGCGTCTTAAATAATCATCTTACATTTGTTGATCCTTATTTCGGTATCAAGTTCATCTGCATCATGAACCAGAAAATATAAGTAATTGATTTACAGAAACAATCAGATGAACAATTTTGTTAAATAAAAGTAGAAAGGGATATAATCAAATTTCTTGCAGGAAAACTAAGCTTGGTGTCATTAGCAATTGCATAATCCTTGCTCAATTTTCAGACCACCGTGTCCTTTCATATTGAAGAGCTGAAGAGCCAAAATATAACTTCCAATGAATTGAAGTTATAATTTTGGGTTATCTCTGTCAGCACTAAATGTAACTAGAGATGAACTAGGTCTGTTTTTATTAATATTTTATCTAAAATTAAATTCATATCAGTTCTGCTATTTCTTTCACACTTTAATTTCTAACTCACACTAGCACCCCATCTGCTAATGGTTAGCACTATTTGCGAATTGCATAAATAACGAGAACTTAAATATCAAAAATTACTTCATTTACTACAAGCATAAGGCTTCAAGTTGATCCTTAAAGCAGTTTATACTTGGATGTTGGAACTTGCCTAGTTGACCACAAAATTTTGTCACACTTGTCATGTTTGGCTGGTTATTACTCTTAATTATGCTTTTTCACACTTTTCATCTTGTGCTACACTATTATATGCTTTTCTTTGTAAAATTTTGTAATTTGTTGCAACAATTTAAAACTGTATAGTAATGGGGGCTCTTGCTTTGTGATATTAAATAGATAAATGGCTGCACGGATTCTTCTCTCCTCAAAATTTGTATTGCTTTTTCTCAAGATACCTTCAATTCGGTAGATGTTCTAAGCAAATTGATCTACACAATTTTAAATAACAATTTATGCATCTATCATTGGACAATTCCTTCCATCTACTATTTAAATGGTAGCTGCTATTCTAATGCCTGAAGATGTCATTTAAATATTATTTTGTTGTTTTAATTTGTACAACTTCGTAGTAATGAGTTGAAAACCATGAGTAGTCTTTCAAGAAGTTAGCATGGCCTTTGTTAGCAACTCAACAATCATGCTTACTCCATTTGTGGTTGATAGATGTATGAGTTAGTGGAATTGAGGTCTGTCCCATGGATTGTCCGCCATTTTACATTTAAACCCTACTGACTGAAAATTTTTTACACCTGGTCCCTGATCTTGATAGCTATGTGTGTGCAAAACAGGGATAATTGTCTGAAGAAACAAGCCTAATGGCCCTAACTGCATAAGGATTAAGGAGATTAAACATAAAGTAATAGTTGAATAAACATAAAGTAATAGTCGAACATTGGACCAAGTGTTCGGTCACCTTATTAACTGTCTTTTTCTTTATGCCTGACATTTGGCTCATTTTGTTTGTTAATGTCATTTTTCCATTGACCATAAATATTGTTACTCTTTTTAACTGTTCCATCATTTGTTCAGCTTCTGTAAGAATTTGTTTATTTGTAAAAGTTCAGTCACCTTATTAACTATATCTTTTTCTTTATGCCTGACATTTGGGTCATTTTGTTTGTTAATGTCATTTTTCCATGGACCATAAACATTGTTACTCTTTTTACTTTTTCCATCATTTGTTCAGCTTCTGTAAGAACTTTTTATTTGTAAAAGCTGGCAAATATTATTTGTCAATTAAATATAATTTGGCATCCATATTAAATCTTGCATTGTGTATCAAGACCCTTTCCAAATTCTAGCGAAACCTTTGTGGGTTGCTCTCTATTTTCATTAGCTTGACCATGTGACTGCTTTCCAACCTGGCTCCCACACTTAGATGACATGGCAAGCCCTTTGCCTCCCTAGTGTTGTCTAATCATAAATAAAACACTAGTTAAAAAAGTTTATGCGGTGTACTTTAAATAAAACGTTCCCAAACTTTGAGTACATTGACATGTAAATCTGATTCTGTGTAAATAGGGTAAGGCTTGTTGGTTTTGGTTAACAGCGTTGTTATTATAATTGTGGCAACCATTTCTTAGACTAGATATTTCCACATGCAAACCTACATAGATAACTTCATGTCATTATAGTTTTCTTGCTGAGATCATCTTCTCAGATTCTATGAGCTGCCAGGTTTTCCCCTTACACAGAAATTAAAAATCCTATGTCCTTCACCATATTACCTTGCCGATTTTTATTATGTTACCTCCTAGCAGTATTGTGTCAAAAATATTTTATTTCCATCATAATGCTAAAATTTACGTTTTATCTTTCTGAGAAGGATGCATCCAGAGATTATTGTTTCACACAATAATGTGCACATTTCATGCTATATATCTTAGCTCACAAGAGAAGCTTAAATATGCTCAATAGAAATAAGGGCTTTATTTTTTGCTTATGTTTGCAGCAAGTGCTTGGGCTGTGTCTATGTTCAACGAGAATCTAAGTCTTCTGAGTTTAAGGGTGTTTCAGGTATGTTGGCATTCAGAAATCTTAATTGTTTTTATATGCATTTCTTTGTTACAATTTATATTTTATATCTTCAGCATGAACCATTCTATTCAATGGTTTACACTTGCTGCTCGACTGCTGAGCATGCAAAGTGATTGGTTTGTCATTGATTGCATTACATCTTTGTAACAATATATGCACTGTTGGAATTAAAAAAGGGGTTTTTGTTCTTGCGAACTGTCACCAAACCTAATCCACCATGCAAGGTTTGCTGTCTCAGTTTCAAACCCTGTATCAGTACTACATTGATATAGTGTCGGTGTGGAGGTCGGTTCAGTGCGCTGAGACTCGGTATGCACCCCATAATAAGTCTTAATTTGGTATCGACATTGGTATAATATGCCTGGTACAGGATAGTATGC
Organism: Metroxylon sagu; assembly: GCA_017589505.3. Lineage (NCBI taxonomy): Eukaryota > Viridiplantae > Streptophyta > Magnoliopsida > Arecales > Arecaceae > Metroxylon > Metroxylon sagu. The sequence goes on from JACVBY030000663.1 coordinate 3,476,286, forward strand.
ATTAATACGACATTCCATGCTGCTATATGATGCTTATCTCACTAGATTCACTGCTAAATCTATGAACTTCTCCATTTCAATCTTAAGAATACTGTTTAAAGAATAACCATGTGTAGCCCAGTTCTGTTTCCCTGAGGCAAAACACACCTGAATATGATGTGGCCCTATTGATATGTACTGGATGGGGGGCTGGACTAGTTTATCAGGCTAGTACAAGCCTATGATGGGACTAGTTTTAGAGGGCATAGGCTGGTTTTGGTTCAAAAATTTGCATTTTAAACTGGCACAAACCAACCAAACCTACTCATGTGCACTGTTGGTGTTATTATCATCATCATGTTTTTTTCCAACAATTGTATATTTGCCTAGGAAACTATCTGGTGGTATTATCATCATTTTGATTTTTCTATTTTTTTCCAATAGCATATTTGCCAAAAACACAGTTAGAATGAATAGGCATATTTTACTTCAGGTCCATCATGCACCAAGGTACAACATGGCCAACCTTTATAGAAAATAAAGCATATCAAAGTCTAAGAAGATGATGTTACAGACATGTGCAGGACTTTTCACATTGTGATAGAACTGCTAACTGTCCATGTTGTGTCAGGATTTAGGCATGTGAATTTAAACTCATATCGTGAACTCTGTGTCTGTAACTTCACTTTATTTCTTGTCTCAAGATATTGATATACTTGTTTACAGTATAGGATAGCAATTGAGAATGCTTGGGAGCGTAGGGCCTATGTAAAGCATGTTCTTGCTAGTGTTCAATTTTCTTAAATATCAAGTATTCCTAAAAGACATTGTTTGTCTATTAGCTAAGCAACAATACCGACAAATTGTCGAGACTCTAGGCCCTCAAGTTAGTGCTCCAATAAATATGCTGTTTGAAGTGAGCATATGTCTGCAGTCTGCCCATCTAATTAACTGTTTGAGTTTTAAAATGCATGGAATATGCAAACTGATGATATCTTTTATATAGGTGTAAAAGAAGAAGTTGATTTTGATCTTTATTAGGCAATGGATGCATATGCCCTGTTTTTTTACTTCTCTAGTAGTCTTATTAGCACAAAACTGATGAGTTGCATCTCAATTTAATTTCTGCTACATGCAGGTCTTCTGACAGAAAGAATTCAAAAGGCTGATCAAAGCAAACTTTACCCTATTATGCTTCTCTTTCCAGGTCAACATCTGACCATTTCTTTGTAATCTTGTTCTTTCACTGTTTTTTACCACTTGACCGACTGTGCAGTTGTCTTCCAGTTTGATGCACATACATTTAAACAGTACTTTAGGATCGGTACATTAAGACGATGAATTGTGAATTTGTTTTTGGTTGAAAATCATTAATAAATCTTGTTCAATATTTGTGTAATCCAACCATCTTTCGTTTTATTTCTTAGGTATCTATTTGGGTTTAAGATATGCAATTCTTTGGAGATAAAATTCTTAGTGCCAAAGTATCATTATTGCTGTACTAGTTTGATGTAGGATCACATGTCAATTTTTTGTTGAAAACAGGTAGTTGAATTCTTTGAGAGTTTGATTGTAGGATATATACATATAAAGAAATTTGTTCATAAGTTGTGACTATAGTTTTGCATTAACTATCAATTTACTACAATCCTCCTCCTTTATCCGGACTTGGAACTGGCTATATATAAAACTTTATACCTAGATGGAGTTTAGAAACGTAGAATAAAAATAAAATAAAATAAAATAAAATAAAAATACATTTAGCAACTTAGAATATAGGTTCTTAATAGGAAAATTAATGGAACTAATAAATACAATGACTAGAAGAAGAATTAACGTAGTTTGCTTGCAAGAGACTATGTGGATAGGAGAAAAAACAAAAGAGGTTGATTTTAAACTTTGATATGAAGTTATAGATATTAAGAGATTATGAGATAGAATAATTTTGATTAAATTGGTGCTAGATGAGGAGTTGATTAATATTATTAGTGTTTATGCTCCTTAAGTAGGTTTAGATAATGCAACAAAGCAAATTTTTTGAGAGGATATAGATGGATTAATTTAAGAGATTTCTAGTGAAGAAAAAATATTTATCAGAGGAGTTTTGAATGGACAAGTAGAAAATATAATATAGGTTTTGAACAAGTACATAGACATTATATATTTAGAGATAGAAATGAAGAAGAAAATGCTATTTTAGAGTTTGCAATGACATACGATTTAGTATTAGCCAATACATATTTTAAAAAGTGGGACTTTCATTTGATAACTCTTAAAAGTGCATATAATTATAGGCAAATAGATTTCTTTCTTATTAGAAACATCGATCGATTGTTTTGTAAAGATTGTAAGGTTATATCAAGTGAGAGTCTAACCACACAACATAAATTGATGGATATGAATGTATGCATTTGAAAATCGAGAAGAAGAACTAAAAAGTATAAGAATTCAAGGATTAGGTGGTGGAATTTGAAAGGAGAGAAACTAATAGCTTTTAAAGATAAAATGATCAAAGAAGAAAAATAGAGTATAGATGGAGAGATCAATACCATGTGGGAGTAGATGGTTAATAGTATTAAAAGAGTAACTATAGAGGTGTTAGGAGAGTCAAAAAGAAAAAGATCATATGATAAAGAAACTTGGTGGTGGAATAAGAAAGTTCAATTAGGAGTTAAGGTTAAAAGAGAGTGTTATAGAAAACTACCTAAATGTAGGAATGGAGAAGTATATGAAAACTATAACATGGTTAAGAAAGAAGTTAAAAATGTGATATGAAAGAGTAGATGTAAGGCATATGAAGAATTATATCATAAGTTAGAAACTAAAGATGAAAAGAAAGATATATATAGAATTGCAAGAGTAAGAGATAGAAAAACTAAAGATAGTTTTTAAGTTAGATGCATTAAGGATAATGATCAAAAGTTTTAATCAAAAAGAACGAGATCAAAGAAAGATAAAGTTATTTTAATAAGTTATAAATAAAAATTATATAAGTAATTTAGGATGCTTTACTAGTTACATTGAGGATAAAGTTATGGTGTATAATTATAGAATTAGGATATTTGAGGTAAAAAAGCCTATGAAAAAGATGAAATAAGAAAAAACTGTGAGACCTTATAAGATTCCTATCGAGGTTTGAAAAAATTTAGGTGATACTGAAGTAACTTAGGTGACAAAGTTATTTAATAAGTTTTTATAAATTAAGAAAATGCCTAATGAATGGAAGAAGAACACTATATTATCAATTTATAAGAATAAAGAAGATATTTAAAACTATGTTAACCATAATGGTATCAAGTTCATGAGTTATATTATGAAACTTTGAAAAAGAGTAATTGAGCATAGGTTGAGATGTACTACAAAAATATCAGAAAATCAATTTAGTTTTATGTCAGAAAGGTTGACTATAAAAGTTATTTTTTTCTTTACGGGGTTAATGAAAAAGTATAGAGAAAAAAGACAACATCTTCATATAGTTTTTATTAATTTAAAGAAAGCATATAATAGATTCTCTAGAAAAATCTTATTATGAGTGTTAAAAAGAAAGGAGTATCTGTTAAATATATTAACATAATTAAAAGATATGTATGATAGAGTAGTTACTATTTTAAGATCTATTGGTGATAATACTAGTGAATTTTCTATTACAATAAGTTTACAATAAGGATCTGCTTTTAATTTTTATCTTTTTGTTTTAGTTATAAATAGGTTTACTAGAGATATTTAAGATATTCCATGGTACATGTTATTTGCAGATGATATAGTACTAGTGGATAAAACTAAGATTGAGATTAATAATAAGTTAGAACTATAGAGAAATGCATTAAAATATAAAAGTTTTAGGTTTTGTAGGATAAAGGTAGAATATATGGAATGTATTTTTAGTACAATTAGAAGTAGAGATGAATGTAGAGTAAAAATTAAGGACGATGATGTTCATAAAAATGATCATTTTCGATATTTAGTATCGCTTATTTATAAGAAAAAGGAGATTGAGAACGATGTTCGTAAGATTAAAGCAGATTGGATGAAATGAAAAAGTACAATTGAAATATTTTGTAATCGTATAGTACTGGCCAAGTTGAAGGAAAAATTTTATAGGACAACTATAAGATTAGTTATGCTTTATGGTACGAAATGTTGAGCAGTTAAAAAAAAAATATATATATATAAGTTGAATGTGGCTAAAATAAAAATGTTGACATGGATGTGTGATACTATAAAAAAAGATAGAATAAGAAATAAAATTATTCGTACAAAGGTGGGGATAGCCCCAATTGAAGACAAATTAAGAGAAGAACGACTTAGATAGTTTGGACATGTGTCACGTAAATCTAGAGATGCACCTGTATAAAAAAGTAATTTGATATATGCGGAAGAAAAAAGAGGCAGAGGTAGGCTGAAAATTACGTTGGAGGAAGTGATAAAGAAAAATTTAACATCTTTGCATCTTACAAAAATATACGACTTAAAACCTAGCTGATTGGAGAAAAGAATTCATGTAGCCGGCCCCAAATAGTTTGGGATTAAGGCTTTATTATTGTTGTCATTATATACATGTAAAGAAATTTGGCAATGAGATGCTGAAGTCAAAAAAATAATAAACGAGAAAAAGGTCCGAACAAACCAATGCATGATAATTGGGAAGATTGAGCTCAGCAAAGAAAGCAAAAATGCTTATGCGAGTTAACAACTTATGATGGTTCATACTGATTACACTTAATGAAAGATGACAAGGATATGTTAATTTTAGTATAATTAGCTGAGATCTATGGTGATGCATTGCCTCAGGTGCACTAAGAGTAAAAAGTTATATGTCTGGCCCAAAGATTGACAAGTACATGAATATGAATTTACTCTAGCAGAGACCAAAATCACATAGGTGATTTTAAGGATGTGACATCATTTTTTTTTCCTTTCTGTAATAGGACTTAGATCAAGAATGAGGTCATGATTCCTAATGAATGGTGCCTTGAGAGAAGTTTCAGAATTAAATTGATACTTATGGATGCCATCAAATTGGAAAACTCTCATAGCTTTATGGAATTTGATAAGAAGTATAACAGTCATCATTGTTACTGTGACAGGTATCAGATTCTAGATGCATATAAAAGAGCCAAGCAACTTGGGTAAAAGATTGATAAAGAAACAAAGAAAACCACTCAGATAACCTAACAGTGAGGCCATATGTTGACATAATTAATTGGAAAGGGATGGAAGACATTAGATCGTTCTTGAGAAATGGTCAAGAACTTTGCCAACACATCACCTACATAATTTGATGAAGTGGATGAAGGTATCTTGTATGAAAAAAAAAGAGTCTTAGGCTGGCACCAGCTTCCTATGGGACATACAACCCTGGGGTACTGTTCTGCATCCAGGTGTATGGATGGGAATAATCTAAATAATATGAAGGTTTGGACCACTCATTCAACCATTGATGCAATCTAGTGGTTAAATGATGGTATTTGTTATTCGTCCTGTAGCACATATGCAATACTAAACTTGTGAGAATTATATCCTCTTATCTCCTTTAAGCTTTGTTTCAATCTGTTGATTAATATTTTTAAAAGGCTAGAGATAGTTCTATTTCTTTTCTTTTCCATGCTCTAACTGGACTATTTTTTTAACTTCAGAAGGTACTACCACAAATGGAGATTACCTTCTTCCATTCAAGACAGGTGCCTTTCTAGCTAAAACACCAGTGCTTCCTGTGCTTCTAAGATATCCATACAGTAGATTCAGTCCAGCATGGGACACCATATCCGGGGTGAGAAGTTTTTTATTGGCTTCAATAAATCCTGAAAATTGTTTTTTTATTCCCTGGTTAGTAATACTCAACTAACATATAATTGAGGTTTTTCTTTGTTCTATTACAAAGAAATTTTGTGTAATTACTGATAATACAAGATTTTTGTTTCCTGAATGTATAATGAGCTAAACCAGGGCAGCAAAACCTTGTTAACTTAATGCCATTGTAGATAACCTGGCTAGGTAAAGTAATGCTAGCATCATTAATAAATTTTATGAATTCATTTGGATGATAATGGATATAAATAATTTAGTGATGTCTTCAAGCATATGCTTTTGAAGTAGACAAAGAGAGAGATGACACATTCCAGTATGCATCAGCAATGGCATGAACCCTTCTAGTTTTGGGGGTCACATTCCTTCAATAATTTGTTCCAATGTTGCTTTGCTCCCAAATTCTCTGAGCCTGTGAATTGTGATCACTGGCTGTTTGGTACATATTTCATCTAAATGTGTGTTGAATATATTTGTTTTTCCTTTTTTCCTGGCCTATCTGTGTATCTGAAATCATAGGTAATACATGGGAAATTTTCTAGCAATGCAATATATCAAATATATTTTTTTTTGATAAGTGCTTTAGGTTTTCCCTCTTCATAACATATTTCAGGACCATCACACCCCATGCTCGTAGTTGATTTATAGTAGATACATACATTCATACATGTCTACATTGACCCATTTACAAGATACAGATTTCCAAGCATGTGAGTTTTTTTAAATGCTCCCATCTCTGTTTCTTTTGGAAACCTAGACAATTGGCGCCCTTATTACTTGTCTGATAACAGTGGCTTCTCTAGCAATTACTTGTAGCTGCCTATGGAGAATCATGTGGTCTCAATACACCCTCATTGCTGATCAAGTTTTCTTTGTTTCAGGAGTTTAATTATTTGATTTTATGTTGTTTAGATATTAGAAGGAGCCCTCAGATTCCAATATTATTACTAAGTTGCTAGACTGTTGTTAGTTATCCTCTCCATAAATTACTGGCAAGCCATTTGCAGTGTAGGATTAAAATTATGGAATAGTAAGCTAACACAACTAAGAAGGAAGAAAGTGGATTGGTGGCCAAACAACATTTACTCTGATGTGGAAGCTTTTAACACCCTAGTTTTTTCCTTCATTAATTCTTAATCCTCAGGCCTTGATTTACTCTTACTAGAATAGGTTGAGGGACAAGTTTCCTGATCTGATGGACCAACCAGTCAACTTATAGCCAGTTTGGTTTTTGACTTAATGGGACATGGTTCTCTAACAGCTTTATTTGAAGAGTACAAGAATTTACTTGCTAATAATTTTTGTGATGAATAGGTGCTTGATTTCTTTTTTTGTTTAACACATGCATGAACCAACTTACTGTCCTACCCTGACCTTTGAAAAGCAACACTGAATATCTCATGTTACTTGATTTCCCTTTTTTCTTGTGCTCTCCCATGGAACGTCTTTTTTGGTAGGTAAGTTATTCACTTTTTTGGATAAAGCTGACAACAAACCGTAATTAAGTTGCCAAACTGCTGCCTTTATTCACTTCCACACACCCACGCATCCACCCATGTTGTCTCTCCCACTCCCCTTGTGCTGCCTCTTACCTTTGTTCTTTGCTGAGCTGCAACTTTTGAAGGAAATTTTGTTGTGTTAAACTTTCAAGGAAACTAATAAATTCGTTTCCATTTGACATTCTAAAAAAATTGCAGGTGCGACATGTGCTTTTGCTTCTTTGTCAATTTGTTAATTATATTGAGGTGATCCATCTGCCTGTATATTATCCTTCTGAGCAAGAAAAGGAGGATCCCAAACTTTATGCTAGTAATCTTCGGAAAATAATGGCTACTGAGGTATGCATGTCTTTAATTCCTTCCTTTTTCCTTTTTCACTATAAATGTGGATTTTTGCTGTTATCAAGGATGTGCAGAGGTCATAATGAAGTTCGGGTCTTCCCCAAATGATGTTTCAAATATCGGGCTGCGTTTGGGCTGGGTAGATTTGGAACTAGGATGATCCAGACTTAGGAATCATTTTATCCTCAAGTCTTTGTTACAGCCCATACCTGAGAAATTACTAATGAGAACACTTATGGTCAGGACTGGAATGCACTGGTTCACCCATTGTGTTCTTTAGGACACAGAGATCTTGCCACCAGCATTGTGTAGGGAGGGCCAGGCCATTGTACCTAGTATGATTCTGTTGCACTATGTTAGCAATATCATAGATTGTAAGGAGGGAGTAGTGTTGTATCTGTTAAGTCATTGTTGATTGGTAATGAGGAAGAGATGTCCTGACATCAGGGAAAAAAAGGTAGAGAGTTTAGCAATGAGATAATGAGGAAATAAACATTCAGAGTGATAAGGGATTTGGATTTTGAGGTGGGGTTAAGTGGCTCGAATCTTTATTCTTGTCCATGTGTTAGATTAAGTATGGATTGATTTTCAGAAACTTGCATGAGGTTTCCAAATGTCATGGTTGAAGATGAGTTGTACCCATTGTTAATCAAGCTCTTGTTAGGTCTACTGAAATTCAAGTTTGTTATGAACTAGTTATGAGTCAACCCTATTTATTTTACTTCCATATATTGCCAAGGCAATATTATCCTTAGAATGCACATATACACAGCAAAATATCGTTTGTGAGTTTGGATCTCCTAGACAGAGCATTTCTTCACAAATATGCAACAATAATTACGCAGTGTGTAATTTTAGGATGTAGTATTTTAAAGTTTAGTAAGTTGCACTTAAGATTCTTTACCTTTTGCAAAAGTTTCCATTTTCGAGGATTGGTGATTCATCTGCTGATATTCTGCTGATATTCTGTGGATTGGTGGGCAGGAAAAATTGTACTTTATTCCCAAGCCTTGTAAAAGGATAGACCATGCCAAGTTAAAATAATATAAGCCATACTCCACAAACATGGACCAAAGAGGACAAAATATAAAAGTAATCAATGAAATGATAAATACAGGAAGAGGGATAGGTGCCCTGTATATGGAAAGCAACTTATGATTTCACCAAATAATTCAACAAACAAGCCAAAAGTTATCGGTAAACCAGATTAAAAATTCAAAGCACTTCTCATACTCTTACGACCTTCAATCGATCTTAAGCTATAATCCAATTCTTCCCTGCCTAAAGGGAAAATGCTACATGAAATACCCAAAAGTGACTTTAAGAGGTGGGAATTGGTTAATCTCATTTCTCAAGACCCACAGCCCGACACACCTGTGGTTCAACCTTAGCTGACACAATAATGTTGGTGGCTCAGTTAGAGTGACCTGAACCTGACCCCAACCCTGAGTGAAGATGAGGAAGACATGAGGGAAGAGGATAGAAGGCAGGCGACTGATGGCAGGTTTTAGCAGGACCACTGTGGCAGGATATGGTTGACTATGACATAGCATTCTGCAATGAGGCAATAAGAGAAAGCATCGTCAAGGGCCAATGGGCAAAGAGCAGCTGAGAAGAAGAGTGGGAAGGAGCGGGAGAAGAAAAGGATGGAAGTTTTGGTGACGAAGGAGAGGCAAAAGAGAGGAAAGAGAAGAAGGAAGAGTAGGATAGCAGATGGATGAGGGGGAAGACTCAGAAAAAAAGGGGAACGGAGAGAGGGGAAAAGGCTAAGGATTAGGAATTTTTTTGTAAGATTAATATTATTAATTGTATTATTGTATCTGCATTATGTATGGTGACTGAACAAGTTGGATTGCTACAGGAAACAGAAAAGAATACTGTCTGAATAGAACAGATGTGGAGCATGTCAACCTGGACAGATGACAAGTAGAATAGATGGGGTCAGATTTGGGTTGGATCTGATTAGGTGAATGGATTTAGGTCCAAGTTGCCAGTCCTAGTTCTTTCCCTGGAAAATTTGCTGAAAAAATGAGTCGAAAGGGTGTTATTTTGTCATCTCTTATTAGCAGCGCTTACTTTCTAAACCATGTTCTTTTACGTTTTCAAAGGAGCTACGGATTCCTTCTATCATATAGGAAAAAATTTGTCTTACCGTGCATTATCCCAATGAGTAAATAATGGACTCAGTAAATATTTCCAAAGTGATGCTAAATAAAGCAAAGGTATCATGAATCCTGACATTTAAAAGATCAAAAGCATTATTTGTCACTAATATCTTCTCATCCTTGAGATTCCTACCTGATGATCAAAATTGGACCATTAGGCTGAAGCAAGAATGATCCATAGCCTAGGGTTCATTTTCCAATAAGCTAGTTAAGATTGTGTTAGATAACACTGCAAAAAATTGCTTAAAGATTTTTAAAAGCTTAGGGGCTACATATATAGTCTCTATCTAATAATAGGGTGAAATACTGATTAGCATCATATTATATCAGTAATTAACGTGTCATTCGTGTTGTTCGTTAGTAATTTTTTTTTGAGTTCAATAGTATGAATGTGATATTTTAATATTTCGTTCTTTCTGAGTTCTTTCTCTAGTGGTAAACTTTTTTTTTTTAAGGTAAATAACCAGGGACCTCTCCAATGAGAGGGGTGCCAACCTCTTACAAGAGAGCGTTCGCAAATGATTAAATCCTCTCTCTCTCTCCCCCTCCCTCCCTCTCTCTCTCTCTCTCTCACACACACACACATATCAACTAATTTGCTGGTTAATTTCCTGCAGGGCAATTTAATACTATCAGATATTGGGCTAGCTGAGAAGCGTATCTACCATGCTGCGCTGAATGGTAATAGTTTACCTCGTGTTTTACATCAGAAAGATGATTGAAAAACTTTTGACCTCGGTCACAGGATTGGTTTAATACGTCTGAGTTGCTTGTTTCCATGCATTATAACTATAGCGAGAAGTGCTAGTTTCCTTGTTTTGTTTAAGAGAGATGGGTGTTGTGCATGTCATTATGCTGTAAAATGCCATACGCAGGATTTGGTTTTGACTGCAAATTGTTTGTCTACAACGGATGGCTTTTTGATGCCATGGCTTCTTTAATATACATGAACCGTGTCCAAAAGCTTAAGAATCGGTCTTGTACAGTTTTGCTGGGTAAAATTAATGAATCACTTTTTTAATGTCTAATATTTGGTCGAAGCATCTTCTTGTGCTCCATCATTTTCTCGAGTCTGCATCACTTTTAATGAATCACCAAAACTAAATCATCTCTCTGGTCTTCTCAGTCTGCATCACATTTAATGAGTCACCAAAACTAAATCCTCTCTTTGGTCTTCCTGCAGGTTTGTTATGTCAAAGCTAATTCGGATTTGCGCCTTTATTATTCTTCATAGATGTTCCTGTAGTTTAAGAAAACAGAAAAGAATAGAACAGAAAGCAACTTGTTGGAATGAGCATCTCTTTCTCCCTCGTTCTTAAACTCATGCATAAGGATGTTCGCTTGATATATATCCTTAACGAGCTCACAACGATAAGGAAATATCTGTTGTCTTCTGAAATTTCTTAGATGTTCATTGGTCAATTTTGGACAATTCTCAAGTATGCTAGAATGCTGCCCGGACAAAAACAAAAACAAAAAAAACAAAAAAAAACAAAAAAGCTCTGTTGTTTTACTGCTCGGTAACCCATTGTCCAGTCCATATTAATGCCACGGGGCATGTCATGATGTATGCATTCACAATTGTTAGCTCAATTGTTTCACGTTCAACATATTGAATTTATGTGGTACCATTATTGTTTTGCCTCAGTGTCGAAATGAAGCTGATGTTGATTATTCGATTCCCTGTTAGGCCTTGCCCCGGAGATCTATTTGAGTGTTTTATTGGCCCTCTGGACCGACAGTTTGCTATTATACCGTGTTTGAGAAGATGGAAGTAGCCAGGCTTAATATCTATGGTACAAATTGATAGGGGTTTGAATTAACTAAACCTGGATTAGGGATAATAATTTCAACCTGTAATGTGAAGATATGGCCGGTCCCAATCCTGTTTGGAGTAGGGATTTAGGTAGGAAGGGGGATGAAGATTATTTGTCCCCATTGAGATTATTTGCCCTTGGTGGGGACCTGCTCTGTTGGTTTCATATAGTATTTATCTTTAGTTTATTCTACCTCATTCTGTTGGTTTTATATAATACCCTTATATATTCAAATATGTTATCAAGAGAGGGATAGGATGGCTGGAGATGGGAATTTACTTTTTTTCTTATGGGGGGTGGGGATGAGGATGAAAAGAATCCCCATTTATAGGATAGGAACGAGGATTCAGATTTTTAGCTCCACTATGTTCTGTTGCCATCCTTAGTTTGGACAAGGTTATGCAAAGTCGCTAGGGGGAACTAGAGCACAAAGTATTCGCATGTTCCTAAATATTGAGCAGCTGATTTGTCTTTAAAGAGTTTCCTGAATATTGAGTAGTTGATTTGTCTTTAGAGAGTAAATTGGTTTAAAGTAATACCATCTTTTGGCCATAAAAAGAGGGTTAAAAAAACTTAGAACTCCTATTGTTTCACTAGGGATGAGAATCCGATTTCTAACCATAACTGCTCTAATGGGGATAGATTTGGAGGGATTAAATAGAGATAGGAGTGAGGATGGGAAGAATTTTTAAAAATCCACTTAATTCGGTATAATAATGGGGACTAAGGTCTCCATCTTCAAACCCATCTTCGAAATTCGATTATTTTTTTCAACTATAAAATTATCTGTATATTCTTATTAGATAGGCATTTCTTAAATATGCTCGATGATAGGTATAATTATACAAATTTGGATATCTTATTATACTCTAAATATTGGGTTTAGACTTTTAAATTTAAATTTTTTAATATATTTTAATTACCTATCAGTTTATGATAGATTTTGAACTTTAAATTATTTTTTTAATTATAAAATTAGATTCAAAGTTGATAGCTAATTCTAAAAAAAAGAGGATTGGGGATCCTTATGGGGATTGTGGATTCGTGGAGATGGGGAGGAGGAACATATTTTTTGTTCTAAATCCACTTTGTTGCTATCCACATGAATTTTAACTAAGAAATCATAGGACACCAAAGGTTTTCATATATCCATTGAATTATTTTGCGGCTCATCCAAATCACTTTATGAGCCAGTCCAGTGGAAGCTTGAAAATAATGATGATTATAACAACATAATAGTCTAATAATGGTTTAAAAACTATTCATTATTATTATACTTAACTCGAGCATGTGCAAGGCTTGAAAACTATTCATTATATTATACTTGAGTCGAGCATGTGCAAGGCTATGCAAAAGTCCAATCATATATAAAAAATAGATAAATAATTTTTAATTTTTTAATATGGTATTTATAAGAAATGCAAAACACTAAGCTGGATCCTTTTTTTTGTCTGATTTTTTCTTTTCTTTAAGATCAACACGATTATGCCTATAGTCATAAACTAGATGGTTTCCTTTTATATACATTAAATTACTCTTTCTAATACATATTCAAATCATCTAAATTATTCTTGTCTTAATTTGTTCATGATATATAAAAATTTAAATATAGAGAAAGTTTGTAACTTTTCCTTTTTTTTTTTTTGTAGAGAGTAGAGGCCAAAATTAGATAAAATGAGAGGCTTTGCCATTATATATCAATAGAAGAGTAGATGGATAATATTCATTATTTAGGTGTTATTTCTTTGTAATTACTATTATGTAACAGCAAGGGTGGATTTTTATAGAGATTAGTAGGGTCATGGGCCCTCCAAAAATTTTAAAAATCCTTCAAAAAATTTTAGAAACCTTTTTTGCTTCACACAAAATTCATGGTATATATATATAACCACAAAATAAAGTTCATGGTATATAACTCAAAAATAAAGTTTACTACTTTTAGTCTATCCCCTTAAAAAAATGTTCCAAGGTCTACTTTTATATGGTAGTGACTATTCAATCAAATGAGAAATCATTTTAATTCAAACCTCCATATCAGCTAAAAAATATATTTTTTTAATTATTTAATTATTTGAATTAGACAATTGATGCTATGTTTCTTTATTTTTTGTTATTTTTATATTATAAAAGCATATAAAGGAAATTATAGCAACTATTATTTTACTCCAAATAAACTAGGATAGGGTTGACATCGCAAATGATGACATCATTGCTTTTATAGTGGTAAATAAGGTTAATTTCACTTAACCCTCTTTGAACTATAGGGATATTTACACTTTCACGTGACTATTATATGACCACGAAAGGTACAGCTTGGCTGACATGCACTAATGCTGAAAAGATTATTATGTCCTTAAATTTAGTTAACATTAATTAAAAGCCTCCTAAACACCCCCCTCCCCCCAACCTTCTTTTTTTTTTTTTTTCCTCCCCTTCATTTGCTTTTGGATCGAAATCCTCCAATTCAAAGTCATAGCGAAAGTGCATATTCCATCCAAAATTGCAGCTTTTACTTCCCATCTAAGTTGTTATAAAGGGGTGGTCAGCATTTCTCTCCTTTGCAACTCATTTTTCTGTTTCTCACCTGTTTTGCCCAAACCAAATGATAAGTTCAACATGTCTAATTGAAGTGGCTCCAGATATATAGTAAGCTTTGATCCATCCTCGTATTTGCACAAATGCTACTGTGGCAGTTGTTCTCCTTTATGAATATCCTTTCTAGATAACTGTTTTAGAAGATGGTTTATTAGTTATTCAAGTTGGTCTTGCCCTTTTTTTTTTCCCTTAGATTGACCCACCAATGTGCTAATTCAACTGCTATGGGAAAGACAACAAAGCGTGAAAATGCTGGAATATTTGGATGAGAAAAATAAAAAAAATGAAGAAGGCACAAAGGCAACTAGAGAAAAAGAAGGAATTAGTGACCAACCTATTGGAAAGAGAGAAGAAGGTCATTTAACGCAAAGAGAAGGGAAAAAAATTGAAGCATGCTCTGCCATTGTCTTTAGTGATTTTTATTTTGGCAACCATTGTCTTTAGTGATTTTTGTTGTGGCCATCATTGTATTGTATGTGCAAAGGGGAACGAGGGAATGATATGGTGACTTGTAAGATGTTGGCATAGGATATGATCATTTTGATAATGGAATGGTTGTGCCGTATTATGTGTTAGGAATTATGGCTTGTTTCGTAAGTTGTAAGACTTCTTATCATTTTGATAATGGCTCTGTTATGTGTTATGGTCATTTGGAACTTATAAGTTATGTTATGGTTGGATTTTACTAGTAGCAGGTACATCACATTAACTTTAGATTTAATCAGCTAAGATCGTAATATCTAGGTCCTATAATATTTTCTGGCCTCCAAACAAAATATCAACTCTTTTAAAAATGTTTTACAATGTCTCTTTTTCAGTCAAGGTAAAACTGAAATCTTCAATTCGTTTTGATTTCAGCCACCCACTCACCAAGATGATCAAGATCTCTCTTCCTCTAAAAACCTTGAAATTGTTGGATCCCCAAAATATAAGAGACCAGGATAGAATCCAAGTAGATCACTGCTAGCTGGAATTGCTCCCATCTGCCTTCAAGACAACAAAGAGTAGGGTCACTGCGATTACTACACATGAAAACTGCCCCAAATTGGTAGTGGGAATAGCATGAGTCTATAAACATGCCTACAGAAGGCGAGTTCATATGTAGCGCATGCAGAAACTCAGAACTAAAACCTATCGTAACATCAAAAAAAATAAAAAAAAAAAAATGAAGAAGAGAGTTAATCTCATACTCTTACAAACACTATAGATCAACCCTTCAACTGGCCAGGGGACACCATAATCTTCAATTAATATAATAAAATGAGGATATATATGTTGCTGCTTCTAAGTCAATAACTAGGCATAAATGAATAATTAGCAGTTAGGCATTCTATACATTGATTGTGATACCATATCTGTTTCAACTAATAATGAATGCATGATCGTTTATATAATTCTTATCTGTAAAATTTCATGGCTGGAAACTCTGAAAATCCAAGCCTGATTGGTGATCAGTAACGACTTGAAGTGCTAAAGCTGCATGACTTGAAGTTGACTTGAAGAACACTTATAAATATAGAGCTTGCATTCATGCCAGACTTTATGGGGATCATAGGGACTAGGTGCCAAAATGTTCTTGATCTGCAATGTGAGACATTTAGAGAGGGCAGTTAGACATTAAGAGCAACTATTTTCACTAATCAAATTTTGGTATGTAGTGTATTTTTATTTGGATATAACAAAATAAAGAAAAGATATAACTATTGCGACAGAAATGTTAACAGTTTAGTTCCAATTCCATTTCTGTCACAAGCATCTATAACATTATTACTTGAACCACATCAAAAGTGCCTTGATTTGTGAGGGACAAGATGGAAGCTTAGAAAATTGCCTCCGAAGTTCAGTTTCAAGAATCCTAAGTTCACATTGCCTTCTAAGGTTTCCCTATAACAAAATAAAGAAAATCCACAAACCATCATTTGGCTCGAGCTATAGTGCCTTGAAACTTTCAACTGCAGCATCCACATCATTAAGAGAACTAGTCTTTTAAATTAAGAGGAACATGACAGAAAAAAAAGAAAGCATCCAGAGAATCATGATAAAGATAATAACCATGCACAAACAAGTGAATTAGTCTTTTAAATTAAGTCTCATGAATCTAACTACATTATATGAAAATCAAGGTACCATATCAGTCTACATTCTATCATTGTCAGATGCAAGAATGGGCTAAGAAAAAACCCATATCCTAACAACAGTAAAAATGCAGTATGAGTCAATGTCCAAACCAACTATGCCGGTTCAACTGTGCCGGTTCACTTTAGTCATGCTCAGCCTACATTTCCTAGATGGGAGACAGAGATGAAGTAATTAGTTGGTTCAACAAGAAATTAGTCTGCATTAACCAACAAGGTTAAGATAGTAAGATAAACGAGCAAGATAAACAATCTTAAGATAAACAAGCACTGACCTGTGTTGATGTTATTGCAGAAGCATCTGAATATTCAGCAAGATAAACAAGGAAGCTTAAGATATGAAGAATTAATGATTCCATTGAACATCATAGAAAATGCATGGTAAGAACAGGTAATCCAAAAGAGAGTGAGATTGAAACTTAGAAGAGATTTCACACAACACTTCAAATGTAAGCACCTGACTATCTGTTAAAGAAGTGAAATATCCAAAGCATTGATAAAAATAATAGCCGCTAAAGACCTATACCAAACAACCCATGTTCTATAATAATAGCCATCATAGACCAAAAAGAGGATAAACAGATCCAAAAATAGACCCTAGATAACCACCTGCACACGTTTAAATCATCACAATAACTGGTTATCAAATCATCCCCCTTGCAGCCAAGATTCTGTATGCTTTTTTAGTTGTAGGAACTACCACTTAGCCTCTAGATGAAGTGCCATGACTAGGGTTCTTGCCTGCAGTAGACTGGGTGGGTGGGATAGGCTTCAATTGCTGAGACTTAACTGCTTCTCCTTTTGTTATTGTTTTACTTTTATACCCAACAACTGCCTGTGCTTGGTTTACATTCCTCTCAGCTCTACTAGCCTTATGCTTATAACCCTTTTTGTAGTGGATTCTTTGCAAAACCCCATTGCTTCATCAACTTTCCTTTTACCAACCCTGCTACCAATATTATTGGAACTACCTTACAAAACAGTCAAAATATAACTAAACCCTCAGTCTTCCTACACCATCAAAATGAAAAACTCTAGTACATTTAATGTGTTTAAAAGCTATTATTACATGGGTTTGGTTGTTACCTCTAGCACTTGATTGAGTGCTTGAACCCTCGGTTCCCTATACTAGAGAAATGAAAAACTCAATAATACATACAAAGCCATATTCATAGTCACAAGAAATGTCAGAGTGTTACCTGTTTTCTTGATTTTTTTCTTTTTTGTTGCCTTTGATTTTCTAGCTTAAGGACAAGTTCTAGTATTGTGGCCAAGCCATCTGCATCTGCAGTGTGAATATCTCAACACTACATTAGCTTTTCTCAGCTTATATGGATTTTTGGGCTTGTCTTTAGCTCTCTTTCTATGAAATTTTGGTCTCTTAGGTGCCCTCCTATACACATTTGGATATATGTCTTCTCTGTTAGTCTTCAACTATTAATCTTCACTCGGCACTTAGTCTGTTATCGGCCCATAAGCTCTCATGTATGCCTCCTTACTATGGCACTTATCTACAAACTTTTCAAGATTTCTCCTATCATAAAGAATGGCTGATATAACATGACTACATGGAATCCCTGTCAAATTCCACTTCTTGCAACCACATGTTTTATCTACTGAACTTATGACATACTTCTTTCCTTTACAATGAAGTCAAACTATCCATTGGTAGTATACTATGATGTACAATGCATAGGTTTCTCAATGAACTTATCTATCTTTTTAAGTATTCTAGGACAAATATCCTTATCTTACTTACTCATTCCCTCTTTTTTACTCTGGTATCTCTTCATCAGCCTCCTCTTTATCATTTCAATCATTGTCATAGTTGGCTTATCTGTTGCCTCTATAATGTAAGCATTGAAGCTCTCACTTAAGTAATTTACAACTAAGTCACACTTAATCCTATCACCAAAAAAGGCTCTACACCATATTGAGGAGTCTATTGGATACGAATAGTTGTACGTTGGCTTACACTCTCCAAATTTTTCATTGCAACCTCATATTCCCTCTCTGAGTATGCAAAAACTATAGCCAAAAATAGATCATTTAGTGCTTTACTCTTATTCCCCTTATCTCTAAAATTATCATATAAATGCCTTACACAGAATCTATAGTTTACTAAAGAAATTAACTGTTGAAAGGCAGATAACAGACCCTATATATAAAAAAAATCCATGTTATATTCATAGATAGAAGTAGTTGAAAGATATAAAAGAAAAATAACAATAAGAAATAGGATTTTACCTTCTATCTCATATAGATGTACATGCATGCTGCTCTAAATCTCTAATATCAGCCAACATGGTTTCAAAAAACCAAATCCAAGAGTCCTTAGTCTTAGCCTCAACTATAACTATGGCTATGGGATATATATTGTCATTTGGATCCTTACCCACGGCTGCTAATAGCTGACCTCCATAAATACCCTTAAAAAAACAACCATCTGGTCCAATCAGTAGCCTACACCATGCCTTGAACTCAATTTTCATAGCATTAAGTAAAACATATAACCACTAGAAAACTACAGGAGTTTCAGAGATTGGCCTCTTTACCCTTAACACAACTCCCTCTGTTCCATTGCAACAAGGTCTCACAATAATCCCATGACTCAGCATGCTGTATCTCATGCTCTCCTTTAATTACTTTTAAAGCCTTCCTCTTAGCTCTATACATTTGATGCAATGGCGCATCAACTCTCAATTCTTTTTTGATTTCTTATTGCATTGCAAGGATAAGCCATATAGGATTCCCTCTAAGCTTCTTTAGGGTTTTTTTTTAGCGAGGTATCAAGAGGTCACAATATTGTTTTTATAAGATTTCGTGTAACTATGCTTACAGTGATATAATTTTTTTTGAAAAGTTTGCTCTCCCCTCATTCTTGAGCCATAAACCAACTAAACCACACCCTTTGTTGCATATAATTACGACTTTATGAGGATTCATTCTTCACAAACTTTACATCTTTTTCCTCTAAAAATTATACTCTCTCATAGTAGCCCTAATGATAGCTACAGAGCTAAACTTCATTCGTAATGACTAGATTGGATTGCCTATATATTTGTCCTCTATAGATTCATTACCCTTCTTACTTAGACCTCTAAGCCTTTCACCCTCAACTGCTTATCACCATCATTGTCTTCTAAGTCTACATTTGAAGGTACAACATAATACATAATGTAGACTTCTTTTCTTCTCTTTATGTCCTTTTCTTCGACCTTCTAAAAAATCTTGTCTTCATTATCCTCATTCAGTAAATCGGTGTCATAATTTGGAACAGTTTGGTTATTTTCATCTACTCCGCTTAGGTTACCTTCTTCACCTTAACCTTTACCACTCTCTTTCACCCTCACCTTTATTATTATCACTGCTTTTCTCATCACCTTCATCCTCACTGTCACCGCTTTTCCCATCACCTTAACCTTTATCGTTACCAACAACATCACCTTCACCTTCAATATTTTGGGTATCATCATCATCAACTCCTTTTTGATTACTATTATCACAAATAGTGAGTGTATTTGGCCCTACTTATGATTGAGATAGCCTCCAAGACTCAATGTAAATGCAAATTACAAACATCTGCCTATGCTCCTTAAGTATTTGTAACACTTGCTCATCTATACCTAGATAAGAAATAGTTTGTCTATAATAGATGAAATCTTCTGCCTCATACCCATCCTCTTTAAATGTCTTCCAAATGAAAAAAAAAGATAAATAATTATGATTTTATGGACAACTGGCACTGATTTTACCCCTCTAGATACTTTCTACTAAATGATGTGATGTAAAACTTCCCTCCATGGTGTACATCAAATCGTATAACACCAAAACTATCCTCATGCCCCATATTTAACTGTTAATTCGATGAGTAGGCCACTTGTGTAGTTTGATATTACTTTCAGTTTCAAAAATATATACAAAAAAAAAAACATAGCAAATAACAAAGTATACTGAGACCCCTTTTAATACATGAATAAAATACAAACACATGCTTTATGAAAACACATTGGGACCAACTTCCTCCATGTCCCCTACTTACAATTTGGAAAAAAACAGCACTTCTAAGTGTAACTGCACAGCTTTAATAAGTGGAATCAATTACAAATTAGTTATTATGTTGGAGAACCTTGAGGGATGTCACTTAAAAATCAGGTAAACTCACTTAAAAATTAATTAATTTTTTATCCACAAAAAGCTAATGTTTTGATCTGCGAAGGATCTGGAGAACTTTAGGGACTTCTATAGCTTTACTAGGTGATTAAAAAATAACTATTATTTTTAATCAAATCGATGATTACTATGTTAGATAATATGCCATGTGGTCCATACTAAATTTCCAAAATTAGGTAGTGAGAGCCACATGTGGTCCATATGTAGCATAAAAAATCTATAATTCATTAAGAAAAATGAATATGCAGAGAGCCACATGCTTGTATGAAACCTAAAAACCCTAACAATCAAAATTTTCAAAATGCTTACTTTAGGCAAAAAATCGTGAGGACTAAAACATACGTAAAACTCAAAGCTTTAAACAATGTGGTCAAAATCTAAAATTTGAATAAATACTCACCTTAAGCAAAAATGAAGTTGCTCGCTCCTCATGCTAGGATTGCCTTTTTGTTTGGATATGCCAATCATTGCCATCTTTGAATCCCTAATGACGATCGTCTTCAAGAAGAAACAATAAAAAGCCTAGAGAAACAAACAAAAAGCTAAAGGAAATCGAAAAAATCCCTCAAACTGCTGCTAAGGAAAAATGCATCATTTGAAAATTCGAACACCTTAAGTGGTCATGTGACAATCACATAACCACTTCTCCATTTCTTTTAACCATAAATTTAAACGACAACAGTTTATTACAACCAAAATCGAAATTGAAAGGTTGATTGCAATTTTTTTAAGTTTAGAGAGAGAAGTGCAAATATCATATAGTTAACGAGGGCTAAGTGAAATTAACCTTAGGAAATAATATACACAAACACTCAATTCACGTGCCATTCCAACTTGTTTCTTTTCGAAGTTTGCTTCTTTTTGAAGTTTGCTTCTTTTTGAAGTTTGTTTGCATGTCTTTTTATTTTTAGGTAGATATATCTAAGGTAGTAAATGGGTTGTATTGGTCCGTGACCCAATCCATATTTAGAGACTCATAGGTTGAATCAAATTTGAAAATTAGACCTAGTCTAAATTATAGGTTAAGTTTGGATTTTATATTTTTTGGCCTAATCCAAATCCGATTTGTCCCAATCCATAAACCTTAATTATGCAAATTTAATTTTCCTTCACTTCAATTATCTCCATACATTCATTAAATGAACTTAACTAATTCTCCTTTTAATTTTAATAACTAGCTCTCCTTCAATCTTTTTTCTCTAATTATATTTAAATATTTATGTCTTATTATTTATTTTAACATATTCTTATTGATAATGCCTCTAAGTATATCAATAAAGATTTTAAATATCATATTTTATAAACTTAAAAATAATCATTTACTTAGATAGAATTAAGAGTTTTTGAATAAAAATTTAAGTTTAATCTTATTTAAATTTTTTAATAAATCTATATTTGATTATTAGTTACTAAATTTTAGCTATAAAATAACAGTTAAATGTTTGTCTCAAATACAATATTTTGGATTGGATTCAAATAGATCTGTTGGATCTAATATTCTTTTCATAGATCTGATTCAATTAACAAATGAGTTGGATCTGGATCTAAAATCAAGATTCAATTAATAAATGAGTTGGATCTGGATCCAAAATCAAATTTAAATATAAAATCGGATGAGGTTAAGATTAGACATATGACCAATTTGAACCATTTGCAGCTCTAGATATATCATGCAGATCTAGAGACGTAAGGAGCAACAAGTTCCCGAATCTTCTCCTTCCAACAGCCGGCTGATGGTATTGAAATTGCCCTGCAGGATTACATTTAAGATCCGACAGCCAGCTGATGGTCTTGAAATTGCCCTGCAGAATGACACGTGAGACCTACAACCGAAGGACTGCAAAAGATAAGCTTTCCCATGCATCCCTCAACTTTGCCAGGAGGAGGGTAGGGCCAAGAACCCAAACACCCTCGCAGCCAATAAAGAACCACCGTAGCTCCAAATAATGAATCCAACTTCTCGAGCTTCGTTCTCACTAAAGTTGTCCTTGAAGAAGCTCAGAGTGGGGGCTCTTTCAGTGAATCATGCGAGGGGACTGGAGGCAGACTTCTTGTCCGTCTTGCATCTCTTCCATACCGCGCATCTGCTTGGCTGTGACCGTTCAAGGAAGAGCAGAAGCATAAGAGAAGCATGCATTCTTTTGTAACCTGTTTAGATGTCATAATTATCCCGTTAGCTATTACCTAGTACCAGTCTTGTGGCAATCAGGCATTATTATTAACTAATAAACATTTTTTTCTGGGAATCATGATGTCGCTGCTGGATGATATGGAAGGAACCCCACTGGCGGATCGAACCGTCATAGATCATGTAGCGGAGCAAAAACACAACTACCCTGTTAAATTATTATATATCATATGTTCATCCACATCCAACAACTCCAGCATAGCTCGCATTTTACCTAGCCGACACAGAAGCTTGTTCGAGATTTAAATTGCCTTTGGCTACTAATTCAATGCACATGTTTACATATTTACCACCGTAGTGGTAATTGATTGACAATAATCTAATACAATGTCCTACAGAGGACAATGGCGAAAATTTGAGTAACGTTCCATCGGTAAATGAATTCCATGAGTTTGCTGCTTTAATATACCTTCAACTGTTGTCTTCATCATCAATATGTTGCAGTATCTCTTTCAGTGTTCCAAGAGAAAAGATCAATGTCACCACTAAGACCTTGCACACCACCTCCAATGAAGAAAGCTTTCCGAGGGTTGGACAAATGTATACTTATTTTGCTATACCCAAATCGTATTCCACATTATTTCCCACCATGCAATTATGGCAGTCAAATCATAATGTAAAAGCAGAAAGATATAACACAGCCTACGCATAAATGAATGGGTAGCAGGTCAAGAACAGTGTATGCGGATGTTAGAGTGGATGCGGATGTTGTTCAGGAGGGAATAAAGTAATTAGGAATCTATGGATCATCTCAAAACTGGTGAATGTAATTACAGCCGCTGGAGTGGTTCGAAGCAGGTTTGTGGCACAACCACGGTAAAAACCAAGAATACCCCCTTCTTGAAATACTTTCTTTATACAGTCAATTACTCCAGTATATCGCATTCCTGAATGAAATCCTTGTTCTTGTAGCCTTGAACGTACCACCTAGCATTAATGGATGATCAAAAGATCAATAAGTTCAATTTACAATGATACATATAGAAATGCAGAAAGGAGAACAATTACTACCACCTTAAAATTATGACATGACATTCATTTTGTGCATATGACTTGACTGAAAGTTGATCGACTAAGAAATACTGAGCATTTGGTGTAACTACCTCATGTGGATATGTCAAAGTTGATGCAGCTATCTTAGAGACGGATGAAGCAACAGCAACATCACCAGCACTGAGCGAATTGATGGAGGTATCATCTGATAGAACCACATCATCAAGACATGCTATAGGTTGTAGAGGATGCAAATGAACAAGCTAAACAGTTTCTTTTCTTTAAGGGGAATAAAAACAATAGAAGGGTTCACTCTGCCATTTATGATTAATGACAAAGCAGTACCTCGCTTGGCCAAGTATGTTTTTATTTTTTCGTAAGTAGGGAACTGGATGGCAACATGACTGATTCCCACCAATGCAGGCACAAGACCACTGTTCACCACATTATATCAGCACAGTACAAAAGATATTAACAGCTCAATTAAAAATGTACTATGATGCCTCAGAAAGAAAATTGAAACCTGTACAGTCCACGTATGCCTTCTTCATGAGCTATTCTCCTCAAAGCATTAAGCGTACCCTGGTATGGCACCACCCCAACTCTCATTCCTTGAGTCTGCCGAAAAGACAGCAAATATTTTATCAAAATTCAACTACTCTAACACCAAGCAATCTTTATGTGGATCTTACACAAAAGAACCAACTAGCTTAGAATCATTAATGCAAGAAAATGGAACTAATAGATATTGCAGATTGATGCTTTCCATCTAAGAATCCTCATGGCTTAGCCTGGGTGTGAAATACCCCAGCCCTCATTCAGCCTGTATGGAATGATACAGCCAACGCCAGAAATTGCTTGCTAGCAGTACACTTCCAGCCCAATCAAAGCACTGCAACTACGATACCATTGGTGAGATGGTACCAAATGTTGGCTCCATGCAGAGCTCAAGACCCAAATGAAGCCCTTTTACCTCCCAGAGGACTGGTACCATGAGGACGATTTTAGATAAGCATGCAACTATACCACATTATAAGAATTCTATCTTGTAACCTGGTGTTTTTTAGGGGAAAAAACCATAAAAAATTAAATACGATCTTCCCTCAAACAAAATCACTGGTATTAACAGTTTCCTAATTTAAACTATCACTAGTATACAAATCTTAAAACAAGAATGAATCATATTTCAACTTCCAAGTGCAAATAAAGTAGAGGAAACCCGGATATGCCTGAAGAAAATAATATTCTAATGAAGCCTCATGGCAATTTTACAACTGTATTTGACACATACTAACACTCACAGAATATTATTTGATATCGGCCAAGATGACAGAGTGCACAAAAAATACAAAGTATCATGCACACAAGAAAAGAGAGAAAGGGGCTATAGCAAGAGGAAGTATGAACAAAAGAGCAGAAGAAATCTATGCTACAGTGTCCCAATAAAGTTAAGGGATAGAATAACCTATCAACTTCATTTCACCTCAAATAGATTCATCTATGATTTTAAATGTCAAACATAGAACCAAAATCTCTAGGGTGCCAAATCATTAGAAGGTTGATGAGGCTGCCATTTGTGTTACTAAGATTTTTCAGAGTCACACAACCATCAAATAAATCATAACACCCATGCCCACCTCCATATTACAAAACCCAATAGTGGACTGCAACCAAGCACACAATCTTGCTCCATAAATCTAATATTTAATAAATTGCACCACCTCAGTAGAAGTAGATCATATTCTGTAGCCACTACTCTCCATTGTGCTGTTAGACACATCAATAGCAAAGCCACATTTTAGATCAACACCCCAGTCACCCCCAAAGCCAACATGCTACATTATATTGCTCAGAAAGCCCAACAAAACCATATCAAAAGTAGCAACATGTTGCATGTAACTTGACTCCTCACAGAGCCCTATGTATATCTCACCAAGCACAAAACTTGAAGAACATGCCTTGTAGCATCAACAGTGCATAAAAGCAACCACGAATATACAAGCCCACCATGGCTCCACAACCCTAGCACCCTCAATACTTGCCTACCCAAAAAAAAAAAAAAAATCCTAGAGATATCAAACCCACAATTTGCAAGCCTTAACAAAATTAATAACTTGACACTTCTATGCTTGTGCCTTCTCGTTCAACCAAAGGTAGAACTACCGTATCAAGAGCCAAAATTTGCCACATCAAGCAAACACAACAGTTTTAGCAAGACTTGCATTAAAGTAGGCCAAAGCTTTGCCTGATTTTCTTCTAATGCTTGTATGCTCCATGAAAAATATCCAAACAGGTAACCCAAGTGCAACCTCAAAACTCTTCACATGGATTTGGCTAACTAATCTGGGTGAAATCATTTGAGCACTCATCAATGGATTAACAATTTCACATGAAAAGTCAACCTACGGACACATTATAGCATTGCTCATTTCTATAGGTGACAGAGATCAAGGCCCTTTCATTTGATAGCATGGACCCCTTTGCCACCCCAAGGAACTCTATAAGAACAAAAAACTTTTGGCTACACAAATTCTCACAAGGAAAAGCTGGTATCAAGATGCCCTTATTCCTATTGTTTGCCATACTTGCACATGTCAGTCCCAAAAAACTCCCCTCTCTAAGGCATTAACTTCCATTCAATGCTCTCACAATAACTCCTATTTATCATTGCAACTAATTGAAAGGCTTGATGGCTTCCTTAAGTCAGAACCATTCCAACTTGGTCACTTGAATCCTTCTTCAAACCATAAGATCTCGACTCTCAAATCCACAATTAACTCAAACATAAAAACAAAACCAAGTCCAAATGATACATGTGTGTCAATATTGTATAGAATTTAACACTAGCAAAGCCCCTTGGTCCTCTAAGATAGCATTCTTGTCAACAAAATTGATTTACTTCCATCCCAAACTAAATGGCACTCCTCAAACTCCTTCAAGGCTTAATTCTTGGTTGTCAACATAGAGATGCCAAAAGTGTATCAACTTTCTAATCAGACTTAATTCTCCATCATACTTTTGTAGCAACACTATAACAGTTCTCGTGTGTAAATTCGTTTCCAAGGTTGACCAGGCTTCTTATTTTTCCATGCACCCCTGGCAATCAGCTTTGATTCCACAACTCTATAATCACAAACTCTTCAAGCATTTTGCATGACCACCTATTTTTTAAGCTCCTCTTCAAGAACTACCACCAACACCTCTATAGTTGTACGATGAACTTATTCCATTTTTGCAATAGGTACCTTATAAATCAGGTTCCATGTAAATTCTAATTATTGAATACTGTGGATCATGTAGCACTTATATGCTCCCATCTAAATCACCACCCAGGAAGCATGGATACTCCAATTGTATCTAATTTCATTTAAAAAAAAAAAAAAAGTCTGAGTACTTTCTGGATACATTTTTGATACTTACCTGATACATAAAAAAATGAGGGTCAATTTTGTAGCATATTGATAATAATATTAAAATACAAAGTATGGAGCATAGTCTATGGAATAATGTTTAACAATAATCTTGTAAAAGTCAATGCTATCATGTAAAGTATGGACAAAGTTATTTTGATAGCTTATCACATTTTGTAAATGCTTTGTTTCCAAATATATGTATGTGTATTTGCACGTGGATATATGTAGAAAACACATACATTTTGTTGTATCAATATCAGGTCGTATCCATATTCCAGATCCATGCCCATGATTCATAGTCCACTATGATCAAGTTTGAGTCTTGATGTTCTAACCCTAAGACTCATAATGGTGTTGACCAACTCTATTCATCATGCCTTTTCTTCACCTCAAGTTTACGGTCCAATGCTTCGCAAACCTTAACAAATATGACTTTTTGAATTTAAAAATTTAGCTTTCTACAATGTTCATTTGAAGCAAACCAACATTTCTACTCTAGCACCACAACACAAAATTCACCATCACCAAAGAGCTTTCATGGTACCAAGTTTGTAATATGTTTGGATCATCACTTCCAATGACCAGACACAAAGGTCTTCAAGTTGTAAGCAGCAAACTTTAACCTTAATGATTTGGCTGTCCACCTCTAGAACATTGTTGCAATACTAGCCTTACCATGAGAAACATGAATACTCCCAACACATTGTTTGAAAGGTGATCAAACACCTTAAGTTCAAGTGTCACATTTACCTTAACCTTCCTATGAGCCACATCCTAGCACCTATCAACCAAATCTTTAGATGAAAAATAATGCTCCAAGGGCTCGTTTGGTTCAACATCATAATCGAAATTATAATTGAAATCAAATTCCACTAGAATTGGAATCGAAATCAGAAGCTTAGGTAGACTGGGTTTTTAAATGAATATGCTAAAAATGCATCAAAAATTGTAAAAGATATACGCAAAATCAAGCTTACCATGAAAAAAAAAGAGAAAAAAAATAGTGTTGTTGAAAATATGAGGTAGATCCTGTCATAACTCATAAGATCTAGTAAGAAGTGGTTAAAAATACTAATACAGGGACCGGCTCACCTCTGTTGCTAATGTGATTGAAAAGCATAAGGAGGACATCGGATGAGAAGATGGTAGGAGGAGGGTACATTAGGTTATGGTTGGCTTAAATGAATTTATAATCATAGGTGGGAGGTTTAGATTTCAAATCTCCTTAATACACAATTCAGATTCCAATATTTTGAAAGATCATTTCCTTGCAACTTAATTGCATCCTAAAATGATTGAGCATTTAAATACTTAATATGAAATATTTATATAGCTCAATTAGTGTAAGCATTCACATTGAGTATCTTTGCCACAAGCACAAGCACCTTAAATGCACACACATATAAATATGCATGCTTGTATATATGTATCCCCTTTTTTTTATTGTACATCCTCTTTGTCGAATTCATTGAAGATATTAAAAAAAGTATAGGACAATAGTATTTTTTAATTGTTTTCCTTGGTAACCTTCTTTTGTCTAATTTTGAATTTTTGTTGTCTCACAAATGTGTTTTGATGTGGTCTGCTTTGGTTGGCTTATCCAATGGTGACACACGACAAAATCAGAGGCCATCACGCAGTGATCAATCACTATGCAGATGTCCACACGAAGGAAAAGCTTTGTTAGGGAAGATTTTCTCCTTCAGAACCACTGAACATCCTACTCTGATCAGTACTCTATTTATCAAGTGCAAAACTGGTTTGAGAAGGAATAAGCCGATTTGTTCGGAGAAAATTCCTTTATCGTTGCCACGTCATTCGAAGATCATGATAATTAGAGCCGTCTAATGCAAGAGTGTAGTTCCAACCATGACTCCTCGAAACATCTACAAAAGAAGCCCAAGATCTCACAAGTGGGAGGATTCTCTCTTTGCTTAGATCCTGAATAGCTCGACTTAGAGCCCTAAGATTCTTTCCTTATCCACTACAACTAACTTGAGCATTAGAAGGTTTTCATTGGAGGCTCTGGGATCCTTTACGCTGTCTTTTCTTTTCTCATATAGGAAGGCAGAGAGTGCGGAGAGTGCGGTTGGATAGTGCTCTACTATTCAAGTAAGGACACATCTTGTTCTTTGGCATG
Organism: Metroxylon sagu; assembly: GCA_017589505.3. Taxonomy (NCBI): domain Eukaryota; kingdom Viridiplantae; phylum Streptophyta; class Magnoliopsida; order Arecales; family Arecaceae; genus Metroxylon; species Metroxylon sagu. The sequence continues at coordinate 3,505,530 of JACVBY030000663.1, forward strand.
CGAAAACCAATTTTGGATGCCAACATGTTTAATGTATTTTTTTTTACCATTGTTTCATCATTTGTTTTGTTCCCCAATTTGACATTATGGAGAATTTGAAATTCATTGCGAATTATTTGCTATTATTGCCTCCTCCCTCAAGTGAATCCTAGTTCCATGACCAAAGGAACATCAGCTTTTTAGCATGTAAAATATCATACCAACATGCAATTCACCAATCAAGCATCTATGAGCAAACTCAACCTTCTTGACCTACGTTAACATCTACGATGGTCTTAACATAAACAACCAAACAAAACTCTTATGCATTTGTCACCCTCACAATTTGAATTTTTTGCATTAGATAGGATTGCGATGAATTATTTGACATACCAGTAGCAAAGCCACTATACTAATTGGCCAACACAGGAGGAACCAAAGAGTCCACTAGAGGCAAGTCCTGAGAAGCACATGCAAAGGATGCTTGTCTTTGTAGATATGACCCAGTTACCAAAAACATTGAAATGGGGATCAATATTTATAACAACTAGCAATAATTATCAACAATACAAAATGCAAAAGAGATAATGCAATGGGAAAATAATTTTTTCTCCAAAAAAAAGGGTGAAAAATAGCTTCATGGTTGAGGTTCGGTTTTAACTCCCAAAACATGTAAGTCCATTATACGTGACATACTTGAGGTCTTGTCTTAACAACCCAAAGCAGAATAATGTTAGTAATACTGATTATAGAATACTATGTGCTTATGTCAATTATAATATTGTGTCACAGAAATTAGTTCTGACAGCATGCATGACATACTTGAAATCTTGTCTTGACAACCCAAAGTGGATTGGTGGCAATGGATGTTGCAGCTCCAGCACCAGAAGCAGCTATCATATTGGCACCTACAGATAATTGATGGCTTCCATCTGTGAAACAATTAATTTAACAGTGCGTTAGCATTCAAGTATGTAGTAAATCACTTTTAACAGCTTCTCTCCTTGCCACTCAGAGCAGAATTATATGAACGAACCATTTGAACAAAGCAAGCTTTTGAGTTGCTCATAGACAGTAAAGTAAACCTGAAAAATTTAAACCAAATGATTAGACCACACAAAGAAACAAAGAGGGGGAGGGGCATTTAAAAGGAGCCTCTTTCCAGAATTTTATTTGGAACCAGAAGAAAAATTCACAAAATTAGCCTAGTAAAACTGAAAGTATACAATAAGTCTAACTCTTGCGACATGTGCTTAATGGAGAAAAAGATTGCAAACTGAAAAGCATGCGTCCTCAAGTTACATGCTTAACTCAACTCAACCCCTGCAAGGCTAATACTAAACTAGTTGGGGTCTGATACATTAATCCTTTTCCTTCGTTCTACTTGGTTTAGATCCATACTTTTTAAAAAATATTGAGATATCAAGTTCTTTCTTATTATCACTTCATCTCATACGATTTTTGATCTAACTCTACCCCTTTTCACATATCAAATCATTCCTTCATATTGGTGCATACCTCAATTTATATTGTACATGTCCAAACCATTTAAGTTACTCTCTCTCAATTTTGTCCTTGATTGATGCTTTTGTTATCTTTTTTCACAAATGATTTCATTTTTTATCCCATATTTAATTACATTGCAATACATGCATCTCAATATTCTCATTTTGGCGATACTTAATTTATGCACATATTATCACTATGCCTGGGATTTGATGCAGTATTTTGCTAGTACAAAATATTCCAAAATTTTTTTTTTTTACAATTCATATTTATTAGATGCAATTTTAGTTTTACGCTAGCTATCAACATACTACAATCCTCTTTTATTTAGACTTGTGACCAACTATGTACAAAGCATTATAGATAGATGGAGTTGTCCTCAAGTTACATGCTCAAAGGAGAAAAAATATTGCAACCTCAAAAGCAAAACATATACAAATTTTTATGTTATAAACATTTATATAACTAAAATTCAAGCTACCACTCATCAACAGGAACAATTTTTCTTAAAAAATAAAAGTTTGTGCTTGACTTTTGCAAAGCACTATTTATCCCCTTTCTTTAATTTAACTTTTCTACTAGGGTAATTAGAGAACAATAAAATAGCTATAAAAACCAATGTTGTAGTAGGATACTAAAGGATGATACTAAACTGTGGTCATACACTACCAAAGGATGGTTTACCATTGGATTACCTAAAATGTGAATTTTTAGACTGATCCATATTAAATAAAATTATAATAAAGTGCATTAACTAATGGTTGACCAGACAAATAATAAACCAATTACAGGCTAAACTCAAGTCACAACTAATACCAGTTAAACTCGTAGATCTGGGAAGTGCCAATCTCTTTGCGTGGATATTTAACAAATAATAATTTAGTAATAGATCTTGCTTAAAAGTTGTGGTAATTTGCCAATTCAGTGCTTAAGTTTTATAAGTGTGTTCTAGACAAGAATTTACTTTAATTGTATAGAGATCCTCTTCTGAAGAGTACAGAAACACCAATTAGTTCTTCCTGTTCAACATTCTCTCCTAATAATGAGATGCTGCGAATAAGCTAGCAAATGCCACAATAGGTGATATACAGTTAGCCATCAATTAGATAGATTGTCATCTGTCAAGAGCATGTTAGTCAAATAATATATGTTCTGTACTTGTAAAACCAAAGTACTGCTCTTAGGCATATCATATTTACTAATACAAGGTCAATTCTAGCAAATGTGAACGCATGAAGCAGTAGAAAATCAATACGCTCAACTATGAACCTCGAAGTCATACATATGTGTATACAAATATCTATATACAGACACCTACATATTACATACATACATGTGTACATATATCATGCAGTCTAAAGAAGTATATTCTGTCCACTATATGTCCCTAACGTGTATAAAAATTAATTGGATGTTGTTTGATCCAGTGATTCAAATCTCGATAGAACGGAGTTCAAGACGGCTGAGACATCTCGTCCTAGAGAAATTCAAAGACCGAGCTCAGCTATTCTGTCCCGTCCTGTCTCGACTATAATACATTATAGTGTCAATTTTAAATAGATCTAATTTATCATAAAGATATAACTTTTAAAATTTAAATATATTTAAAAATCGAATAAAACACTAAAACTTCATGAATAAATTTTTTAATAAAAAAAGTATCCCAAACAAATACTTGGACATGTGACAGGGTCGGAGATCGAGACGGGACAAGACACAGGGCGTCTCTTTTCATGAAAAAATGGGACACCTTTGTCCCACGAGATTTAAAACCTTTGTTTGACCTATACAATTACTTACAAACTTGAATCCTTCTTTCTTCAAAATTCAAGGAAATTATTTCATGGTTAACAACAAAAGAGCAATAAATAATAACAAATATATCATGCTGAGTAGAGAAGAATAAGAAACTCACAGCCCAGTTAGGAAGCAATGCCAACACAGTGGGTGAAAGACCACGATACATGCCACGTACACCTTCCTTTTGAAATATTTGTTCCAGGCTCCCAATTATTAAACTTCCTGGAAAGAGATGTTAATAACAATAACATTTCAGAAGGTAGAGACAAAAATAAAAGTTTTATGCATCGAACAACGAAGCATTTTGACCACTACATGTTGAGAGTTGTAAGCTGCAACAGACATCCAATACATAGAGTAATTAGATGAGACAAAGATCTCAAGCTCAAACGAAGTCCAATGTCATGATGTAACACAACCATAATTCTCCAATATCATGATGTAACACAACCATAATTCTTTCTCAAACTCTGACAAGGAGTCATGGTCTCATATATTCAGCAATACAAGCAATGATAATATATGATACTCTCTTTAAATCGTTTGATGAAATCTAAAGGATATGATGCATTCACATGGATCAATTAGCTGGCATCAACACATATGGACTGACCTTCCCCATAACAGGTCAAATACCAGTTCACAGAGGGATCTCGCAAGACTGCAAATAAAAACTGATAAGCAGCTGACTTCATGTTGGTGAAGGTGTGAGGTACTGCAATAATTGATTAACACTCATTTATGAAACTAGGTACATCAGTAAGTATCTCTGTAGATGAATCTGTTTTTTACATCAAGGAAATCACTTTGATGAGAGAGATCTCTCCATCATGCATTGCCGAAGAAGTTGTTCTGAGCCACACCCTTGATTTTCCAGACAAAGGGGCAACCAAAAATGAACATGCCTTTTGATATTCAGATTATGATGTTGCGAAACATCTATATAGAAGGAACGAAAAAACTGATCCAGTAGAGTGGTGTATAATGTCCGAGATAACCAAGAGAACATGCCAAACATGCCTTTTGATATTCAGATTATGATGTTGCCAAATATCTATATAGAAGGAACAAAAAAACTGATCCAGTAGAGTGGTGTATAATGTCCAAGATAACTATTTCTAGTCATTGGTGCTGTTATTTGGAATTGAAGTTAGCAATATACAACCCATACTGCCTCCATTTATGGGTAAAATTTAATTGTTGAAAATCAATTCTCATCACCATATTTTTCTCTCTCAAAAGGCTTCTGTTGTGTTCTCTTGGTTTTCCTTTTCATTTCCCCTTGCTCAGTGCCTTTCCTTTTTCTAATAACTCTCCACCTGTCCTCCTTTTTAGGTTTTTACTACTCAGAACCTCCTTTTCCTCAATTTATTTTTTTATTTTCTTCTTCCTATCCATTCTTCCCTCTTTACCCCTTTATCCCCCCAAGACAACCAAAGGCCCAAAATCATTTCTCCATACATCTTTTTTTTCCACCACCTTTTGAACTGCTCTTTCTCCTCTTCTTTTCTTTATAGAAGCAGCAGATACAAGCAGATGGCTCTTTGGCAAGAACTCGTTGTCTACCAAAGTAAACTTTGACATGTAACTAGGCAACTGACCGAAGTGCAGAGCAACAACTTTGTACAACAATAAAGTAGCAGCATCAACAAGCAGCTAGGTGTTCAAGATTCCTAATTAACTAACCTCAAATAATATTAAATCCATACCGTTTCAGATTAAATTTTCTGTTTCTGAGGCCTGTGTAAGCAACCATGTCTTGGCTAGCTCAAGGGCGACTTCTATCCAAACAATAAGGTAATAAGAAACTGTCAGACCAATTCCAGATATTATACAACCCATTAACAAGCTCATGACCCACTTTACATCATAATACAACCATGTGTTCTGTTTTTTTGTCACAAAATCCATGAAAATTTCCTGTAATACATCCATTTTCTGCAACTCATGAACAAATTCAATATACGGACATGAAGAATTTCATTGTAGTTCATAAAAGGAACGCAAGAAATATGGCATGAAGCAATAAAAAGCTATATTTAAGATATCATGGCATTTAAAAGAAAATTTATAACTGTAACATGATGAAAAATTTCTACAATCAGGAAGTTTAACATAATTACACAGTTTTCAGAATCCTGCATAATTTGAACATAAATACACATAGATCCGAGCTAGAGATCATGTAGGAGTCAATACACAGTTGGGCATCTAGAAGAACAGTTTCGTGCGCAAGTGAACCAGGTAACTAGGGTAAAAATCATCCATGTACAAAAGAAAAACAGAATTAAAAATAATTTAGATTGGACAAGCCTCCTACAATCAATAACAATAGTTTGGACCGGAATTCCGCACCAGGCAAGACCTCGGCACCGCTTATCAACATCATTGAGCAATAAAACAAATAAGTGGTGCACAAGAAGGCAAAGTTCATACCTTTTCGGTTCGTGAAAGAGCGCAATCCATGGACCTGAAACCTCGTCTTGATCACATCCAATGGGCAAACAAAAGTCGCGGCAATAACACCTACCCAAACCATCAAAATCAAACGCATATAATCAGATAAACTCGTGAAAAACGCAAACCACCAAAAGAACCCAACATTCTCAACGAGAATCAAATAAAACGGCGAGAATCCAAAAAGTACCGGCTGAGGCGCCAGCCGCAGCGTTGCAGAGAAGGCCCCTGGTTGTAGGACTATGGGACTCGGCAGGCATCGCGGGAATCGGATTCGAATGACCGAGATAGGCTAGGGTTTCTCGATAAAGCTAGGGTTTCCTCTCTCGTGAGGGAGATTGCGGCGATCCAGCGTCGCATGGCCAGAAAGCTATCGCGGCGAGCTCCTCCGCGAGACGAATCCAAGGGAGATGACGAGAGGAATCCGTAGCTGAAGCCGCTAAACAAAAAACCTAGGGTTTTTACGAGATCGGATTGGGGGAGAGGCGACGCTATTAATTAATAAAGAGATTCTCTGCCTGGCGTCGCGGTCGGACTCTCCCTCGCCTCCTTTGCTCTCCTCCTCGTTGTTGACGGACTTTTCAGCTCAGGTAGGAAGACGAGCTATGGGTTTCGCTCAAACTTTGGAGAAGAAGCGATCCTGGCCGTTGTTTTTAGTCACCCAGATAGTAGGACGAATTCCGATTCCTTGTTTGACGTTCTGCTGCGATTGTAAGTTGATTCGTTTCTCACGGCGTTCCCTCGCCGCCGCGATTTGAGATAGTCGTGACCGTTTGCTGTGGAACTCGAATTGATTACGTTCCTTTCGTGATTTTGACTGTAGTTAGTAGGTCTCTAATTACACGCCAAAAAAAAAAGACAGCAGTTATTAGAGTGGACCGCCGGCTGGACCCGGGTCGACAAGGGTTCCAGGTTTACGGGCTGGCACGGCCTAGTGACAATAGGTTTTAAAAATATTTTAATCAATTTAGTAAATAAAGAATTAGAAAATAATTTTTTTTTTTAAAAAAAAAAATCAGCCTATGAGTTGCATTGGATCAGAGGCCCAGATTCTATGGGTCACACCAATACAACCTATAAAATCATCGGCCGAACTGGTCAAGAGCAAGCACAGCCTGTTTTACATCAATAGTAACTATGGGCTCAATTTACCTATTTTGAAAAGAGGTCCATGAATTTCTTGTAGCTATCCACTATTCTTCTTTATGGGACAAAGGATAAACTTTAGGTGCAGTTAAATATTTGCCATCTAATTATCAACTCTTAATTGGCACATGTACAATTTTGGGTTTCATTAAATTTTTAAAATCTCTTAGAAAGATGGGGATAAATATATAAGTTTAATGGTTTTACATGTATCATTTGTTAAATAGAAAATTTGATGGCAAATATATAACAAGCTACACTTTGAGTTTCATTCTTAGAAAAATGGTATCATAAGAATAAGACATATGTCAATTACTTACTGGCTTGAAAACTTGTTTGCTATGGGATTTTGGTCATATAGTAGGTTTGAAAAGCAAGTTTCTCTAAGTCTATTGGATATAGATTTAAGCATTATATGCATATCTATATCGATATCCAAATAGATAATTACCTTTCATAATCCTATTTAATCTTATATAGCACTCATAGGTATTTAAGAAAATAAGTTATTATATTAATATAATATATCCAATATATATCTATGTCTATTTATAACAAATATGGATACAATTCTGGCTATATCCATATTCACATACATATTTATCAACTAAAAATGAATATCATTATTGATACATTAATATTTGATTTGTTTTTTAGTCCTACAAATTACTTAAGAAATGTTAATATTTTTTAAATCCCTTGTGACATGGTAAAATCTTTAGTTATAAATATAACTAGCATATAGTCAGTGCAATACACAAGATATGATTTTTTATAATAATTTTTTGAATTTCAAGACATGAACAATGAAATGGTATAATGTTGAAAAAGATACTATTCATCTATAACCGAATTTATTAACACATGTAGGATTGAATTTTAAAAATGCCGATAGCACCTCAAATTTCAAGCCAATCAATTAAAACAAACAATAATTACCAACTACTCATAAGAATTTATATTATAACAAATTTTAATGTTATTATTAATATCGATATCCATGTGGTAGAGCTTTCATTTCTCTCAAATTCTAAGCTAGCAATCAATCAAAATGGGAAAAAAAATGAGGATACAATTTATCTAGAGCTAAGTTAAATATGAGAAGCATTCAATATGATGCAATGAATATGAAAAGTTATTTCTCATATTCTAAGTCAACTAATCAAAATGTGTTATAATTTTCTAATTGCTTGGATAGAAATTCAATTAGATAGCAACAATTCTTAATGATGACCAAGCAGTAGCTCTTATTATTATACATACGTACATATATGTATGTATTTATATACACATAAATATAGATACATATAGATATATCATAGGTATATATATTCACACACACATACACACACATATATACATACACACACAGATATATACATGCAAACATATATGCATATGAATACACATATGTATACATACATACATATATATACACACATATACATATATGTACATACATGTATATATGTATGGATTCTTTTTGGCTTAGCTGTTGATGCAATTTGCTTTGATTAGTTGGTTAATTGTCATTCTCATGGGCAAGGATGATTTGTGTAGCTCAATTTCTATACTAAAATAATATGCTACTTTTGGGCTAACATGTTGGACTAAAAAATTATCTCTTGCTTGACATGAGATTGGGAGAGAGTTGGTAATGTATGATTAATTGCTTTCGAAGAAGTCGAATCCTAATGGCCTTTAGCTAAGTAACACATGACCACTCATCCTCTATCAAGTGTTATTCATGGCACGCTTGATAGACAACATGGAGAAAATGTGACCGATAAATCTACTAGAAACACATAATTTATAAGATAGTATAGGCACATCCGTTAGCTCACCAATGAAGCCAACAACTACCTTTGAATGGTATTACCTACGGCATTATGTACTATTCTATTCACATATCAAGTCCATCATGATAAAGCACATGGCTACAATTTAAATGATCAACATAATCCTATCACGAAATCTAAAATCGTCTATAAAAGAAAGGTCTATTTGGGTACAAGCAAGACCTTAGCTACACTATAGCTTTCTTTTTGCTCTAAAAACTAAGTAATTTAAGAAACCCTTTTTCCCTCTTCTTCTATTATTATCCCTTTCGTACAACCTCAACCTATAAGGTCTACTCTTGGCCACCTTACACCCTCTCTCTACTAATTTAAGCATCAGAGGGCCTTCATCGGGAATCCTCCAACACCACCTCTTGTGTTCTTTTCCATTGTTGCAGGCATCCCACTCTAATTGTCCAAACTTTCTTTTTCAATCATGTTATCTTTCTTATTCTTGACTCATCAATATCATCATCCTTATTAGTGCGTGAAGTCCCAATACTGTATTCCAGCACCATTAGCTTTGAATTTATAAAAAGTAGTAGCTAGAATCACATTTGCCTCACTATCAATGATGTTCTTTTAAAAATTCAATCAAGATTTGTGTTCATCTATAAAAGCAGGATAAATGTGAATTAGGTTAATAATCGATATATTCATCTAAAGTAAGTTCCACTTTCATAAAATACCCTATGCGATGTTTCAAGTAAATGTCAGCCTAGTTAAGTATTAAAGAATATCATCATTGCATGAAAGTTTGGTTCACTTTTTGGTTGTTCCTTTGGGGTCTTTAACATGAACTAATCGGCTCAAAATTAAGGAATTTTGAAGCATAGAGTAGGCGAAGGGGAAATAGAGCATCCTTAAAAATCTGAAAGCACTCATATAGCCTCAATGTAGGAGAAAAATCCAAGAATCAACTAAAGAAAGAGGAAAATCACATATAGTCGATCCAATAAACAATGATAGATTCAACTTCAAAATATCATATGAATGAAATCCAATTGGAAGGTAAAGGAAATGAAAGAATACATAGTAGTTTGTGGGTAGAATAATAAGAGGAATAGCTGAGAAATCTGTGTTTAGCAAAGTTTTTGATTAAAAAATTGAGGAATCAATTTCATAGAGCTATTAAATTCTCTGAAAAAGATCTAAGGAATGCATTGGTTGGGAGAACCCTACGTAAAAGTCTGGGCCTTAAATTTTTAAGCAAATTACTCAAGAAAAGTTGGAATCCTAAAGGTGGCTTGGATGTTTTCCTTGTTAGAGTAGATCACTATGTCTTCTAATAAAGGTGGCTTGGATATTTTCTTAGTTGGAGTAAGTCACTACATCTTTCAATTTTAATTAGAAGAAGATCTGACAAGGGTTATAACAAAGGGACCTTGGTTTTTTTTTTTTTGTTGGTGGGGGGGCGGGGGGGGGGGAAAGGTGCAAGAGAGGACAAATCCTAGCTCTTGAACTTTGAAAACCCAACTTTAAAGCATCTAAAGATCCGATTAAGAGGGCAACAATATAGTTACTCATGAAGGAACTTTCTGTGAAACTATGGATAAAGAGTAAAATCTTAGCGATTGCAATAGTTGTTGGGAAGCTATTGTGGTTGGATAACAGAGAGTTTAAGGGCCTATTGGAGGAGGGGTTGAAAGAGAAATGGATAGGAAAGTAAAGAAGGGGTATAGGAATACCTATGTTTAGGATTTTTTAAGTGGGAAAAGAAAAGGTTTAGGAGAGTTTCTAATATCCTCTCAAACCTTTGAATAGTAACAATTTTTAAGCATCCAAATCGAAAAGTTTGCATTGGTTTACTTTATTTTTTTCTATTTAAGTAGGTACAAAATTTCTTTTCCTTTCTATATTTCATAAAACTTCTAAACAACAGAATGGTTTCAACCTCACCTTTACCTTCCTTTACTTTAAGAACAATTCCTTTCCTTTTCTCTCTAACTCCCAAACAGAGGATAAGGGCTTGTTTGGGAGAGAGGTTTTGAGAGGAATAAGGGGGAAAGTAAAAGAGGGGTATTGAGATACTCCTATTTAAGAGTTTTTTAAGTGAAGAAAAGAAATGTTTAAGAAGGTTCGTAATACTCTACCAAGCCCCTCAACAACAATAATATGTAACCTCTCAAATCAAGGGTTTGCAAGGTTTTGGTTTATTTTTCTGCATTTAATCAAATAAAAGTAAGATACAAAAACCCCCTTTCTCTTTTATGTTTTATAAGATTTTCGAACAACAAAGAGGTTTCAACCCCACCTTTACCTTTCATCCCTTTATCTTTCTTTATACTTTAAAAACCCTTCATTTCCTTTCCCATGTTACTTCCAAACATAATATAAAACTTCATAGCTATGCAAAGGTTTGTATCCTTGTAAACATTAAAGAACCTCTAGTTCCAAGGGCGGATCCTGTAGGAAAAGTAGGAGAAGAACCAATATGGCAAATGTTTACTTATGAGGGCATCTTAATATACTCCTATGCATGTAGAAGAATAGGACATGGAGCCTTGGAATATCCTCATGGATTAAAAACTCTTCATTTCCTTTCCCCTATAACTCCCAAACATAATATAAAACTTCATAGCTATGCAAAGGTTTGTATCCTTGTAAACATTAAAGAATCTCCGATTCTAGGGGTGGATCTTGTAGGAAAAGTAGAAGAAGAATCAGCATGACAAATGTTTACTTATGAGGACATCTTAATATACTCTTATGCATGTAGAAGAATAGGACATAGAGACTTGGAATATCCTCATGGAAGATCCAATCAAAAGATTGCTAAACTTGGGTAAGAAGAGCAAACCATATCAACTAGCAATTCTATAGAAGGATATAACTCCAACATTCAAAGTCCAAAGAAAATAGGAGAACGGCTTTATAACAATGATTGGTTTCCAGCAAAGCTAAAAGAAGACTCTTGGCAATCCAAAAGGAAGAGGGAAATAAAACTGAGTCAACTCAGGGGACTTCTGGTGAATCATTTAGAGTTGAATAAGTAGTGAACTTGGAGTCCATTTAATTAGATTGAGTAAATTCAATAACTAAGATGTTTGATAACACAGGAGGAAAGAACGCTATGCAAGGTGGCTTTGATGGTAGTCCATTACCAAATAATGCAAATGCAAATGCTGATTTAGGTATCATCACCCATCCATTAGAAATAAGATCAAGATTTATGGACCTGTTTGAGAATATAGGGCAGAATCAAAGGGATCAAGGCAATCAGAATCAATGCTTATAGATGATGCATTATGAAGAGAAAACAAATCAGCCATTATTTTAAAATTACCAACTACGACACCCTTATACCAACAAAAGCACAAAGAAGATGGAAATTCAAATTCAAAACCTCTATTCCATTTCTAGTCGATTAGCCTCAAAGGAAATCAAAAGTCAACCTTTAAAAAAAGAGCCTGAGTCTCAATCTTTGATAGCTCGAGTGGATATAGCTCAGAGAGAAGATCTAGGCTGAGCCCTATCAAGTTAGGAAATTGGCTTCAAAAATAAAAGGGACCAAGCCTAAAATGAAAGCTTAGCTTAAGTAGGTTTATTAGCCCATCTAATGTAGGGTTATAAATGCTGGACAATAGCACCTAGAGTACCCAATCAGAGGAGGAGAAGAATACATGCAAGCCAATTTCTCCCAACCTAGAGAGGCTTAAAGGGGTTTCTTCTGCCTCAGCACCTAAATATAAAAATATGATGGAAGTAGGTGAAAATCCCCAAATTGTGTAGAAAATTTGGACCATGGAATCTAATTAGGCAATAAAATGTTAGCCTTTATTCGTGAAAGAAGTAACCAGAGGTCCTGAACTAGAAGCACTGACCAAATCCCACCAATCTATGGTCCAAATCATCTTAGATGCAACAAATAAAAAACTAAAGGAGGGTATAATACATAACTTGGATGCTTCCATGGCCCATCCAACACCTTCTTTATAGGAGAAGAAAGGCAGCACCCTCCCAATTTATTAGCACTCATCCAATTTCACCTTGGTTGAAAACCGTAAGGGTTGTACCTTAGTGGAGGATAGGGTACAATCCTCGATGGTTATAAAAGACAACCTTAGTCAAAAAGGGCTAAGCTACATAAGCATGGTGGGGCATAATCGATGGAAAGAAGGCTTTGTAGGGGATTTATCTTGATTGAGTAAAGCAAAAGATAGAAATAATTTTATAAACTCTGAAAAGGCCAGATAGATCCCAAATGTGGCTCGAAACAATATGCATGCTTCTACTCTCAAATAGGTAGATGAAGAGGATCTCACTACAGTTGAGATGGTTACTAACTCTTCTTTTCAATGAATATCACAGTAGTATAAAATTATCGAATAATTGGAGAAGTCAAACTTCTTTACAAATTATAAGAGGTTAATTAATGACCGTAAAGTTGATGTGTGTATCCTCTTGGAAAGTAGATTGTCTGGTAATTTAGTTAATAAATTACATAAAAATTTGGATAATAATGGAACATCAAAGTAATTGATTCCTTAGGTCTTTCTGATGAAATTATTGCTTTACGGAGGAAAAATTTGGGCACTATTGATTTTGTGTATGCCTCAAGATAGTATATTTATGGAGTTTTTTTTTATGTGAACAATAATCATTAGATCATATCTACAATTTATGTGAGTACTAATGGCATTATTAGAAGATAACTTTGGAACAAATTGTAGGGTGTCATTGAACTCCAATTGCCTTACTCTCATTGTTGGGAATTTTAACTATATACTAGCGAAAGAGGAGGTGTTCCTTTATTGATTCTTAGGAATCAAATGAATTTCATGATTTTTTGAGAGTCTCATTTAATAGATTTGGGATTCTTAAGTCCTATTTTGACATGGTGTAATAATCGAGATTGGGGGGCTAAAATGTGAGAGCAATTAGATAGAGTTTTTGCTTCTTATAGTTGGCTCCAAATGTTTTCTAAAACAAAAGTTTTTCATTTTCTTAGGATTGGCTCTAATCATTGTTTTATCTTTATCAAACTTGAAGTAACTAGAGGGGACCCTTAGCCATTTAGGTTCAAGAACATATGGTCTAACTGAGGAATTCCTTAGTGTTATCTCATAAGCTTAGCATTCAGTTGAAGCAGGATCTCCTATGTATAAATATTTTAAGCAACTTAAATCCATAAACATGACCCTTAAATAGTGGAATAAGAATAAAGTAGGTGGCATCAACCATCAAACTAAATATGTAGGAAAAAGATATTGGGAATTATAATTAAAAGAGGTATCCTGTGAAGGGCTAAACAATTTTGACTTGCAATGCCTGAGGAGTAAATTAAGGGAATTCCATAGACTACTTTGGCTTAAAGAAATCATTTGGAAATACAAGTTTTTCCCAAAATCTACTGTTTTGAGGCATAGGAGGAATAAAATTTCATCCTTGAAGTACAGGGGAATCATTGTATTTAGAAGAAGAAATCAATCAAGAATTCTATAACTTTTTTTAAGATAGATTGGTCTCAGACGGCTTAGTATGTGTCACCATCATTATGTGCTCCTTTAATACAAACTAAATCTAAAGGAAAGGAATATGTTAGAAGCCTTAATCATTGGTAGAGAGATTATTATAGCTCTTAAATTTATGTCTTTAGATAAGGCATCCACACTAGATGGATTCTCTCCTGAATTTTACAAATTTTACTAGCACATTATGGAAAGAGATGCCTATAAAGCTGTTAAAAGATGCCAACTACTTGGAAAGCCACTTTTATTACGTATGTATGTATATGTATGTATATACATATATACATACATACATATATATATATATATATATATGTATGTATATGTATGTATATATATATATGTGTATGTAGGTAAATTTAGCTATATTCGAATGTAGTCAAATTCAAAATTTATTTATTTATTTATTTTTTTGGATTCATACGAATTCTGAAGCCATCTTATATTTTTTATTTTTTTTATTTTTAAAATTTATAAATTATATAGATTTAAAAATAAAAAAATGATTGAATCTTTTCCATCTATTTTATTCTTTTTTTTTTCTTTATATATATATATATATATATATATTTAAATGACGAGGCTTCTAAGCCAAGCTGAACGGAGGCCAATGCTTAAATGACTTCCTCTTTTCTTTTGAATAGCGCTTTCTATTCCTTGACCACAATCCGATGGACGAAGCGGCAATCCTACCTCACCCATCCGAGCATCATCAAATTCTAAGTTCTACGCAAAATGGCATCATCAGATTCTAAATTCTAAAAAAGAACTTATACCACAATCATTTTATGATGCACGAGCGAGCGAAAGAATGGATCTTATCTCCTCATTTTAGAAAAGGAAAAAGGCATATTGAAACTTTCCTTGATTGTCGTTTCAAGGAACAGTTTCCCACTTGAATGTGCCGTTTTGCAAGAGAGACACGTCATGGGAAGTAATATCATTATTTGAAACCAGAGGTAGGCATAAGTCAGACTGCCTTTGAGCCTGTCTAGTGAGTCTGATAGGCCGAACTCAAGTCAAAGTATGGTTGACTCAATCTTAATCCAGCCAAAATCTCTCCGAGCCTGAGTCAGAGCCCAAGCTCAGCCCCCAATCCCCTCCCCCTTCAGTACACACAAGCTAGGATACTTATAATGTGTCTCTTGTACCAACGCCTATCTCACATAATAATTAAAAAATAAAAAAAATATTTTTTTTTTTTCAACTATCATCATATTTTTTATCTCTCTTATTTTGTTTTAGAACAAAAATAATTAAATAGCAGCACAATATATTATACTGATTACATCATTGGACATATCGCATACATATGATACCTATATAGATATAAAAGGTATACCAAGTATCAATATGCCTTCGCATCAAGCTTATTAAATGCATTGATGTTGTATAAAATTTTACTGATATGTCTCAAGCTATCAAGATGGTGAACTATTGATGTAAGAGAAAAAAAAAAAAAAAGATTTGTAGCCAGGCTTTGATGTAAACTCGGTAATTATCAATTTAGTTATAGCGCCCCATCTTGACTTGCACCCAACGTTACATGGGTCTTTTGACCATGTTCTTATCCTTCATATTCTTCCATGCCTTCTAACAAAAAGCAACGATTTAACATGCAACGCTTGCATGACCTTTTAATTTCCTTGGTTACATTTTTCTCATACAAGTCATGTACTTTTTAATTTTAGTAAAAAATAATAATAAATATATATTATTATTTTAAATAAAATGATAATGTATATGCAACTTGCTAAGCAAATAATCATCGATAAACAAGTAAAGAACCACAAATAAATTTAGTTCAGCTAGAAAACCTTCCAAAGAACCGGCAATATTTAGAACTCCTGCCATATCTGATCCATTAGCTTCCATGCTTGCTTTATCTTTACGTTGCTGATATTGCCTCACTGTTTTGGATTTCAACCACCTGTGTGACCCTAACTTCCATTGCTTTGAGCTGGGGCATGAAGTCGGGTCTTTAATTCCAGGCTAGCATTGAGAATGTGACCCAAATTTTCATTGTTTTGAGCTGAGGCATGAAGACAGGTCTTTAAATCCAGGCTAACATTGAGAACTTCACAACCACTCGTTCAACAACCTTAATAATCCCCTCAGCCATCCAATTGATGGGAAGAAAGCAAGACGTTCCGTGTGTGCTTCGCATAATAGCACCTAGAAGAAGGTGTCTCTGGTTAGGTTTTGAATTAGAGGTTTGCCCAACCCACCGACCCAAATATAACCTGAATTTTTATGCTACCACCCACAACTTGACCTGATAATAATCTAAATAGAACTTCAACCCAGAGGCCAGGGTAGCGTTAAAAATTTTTCCAATACCTAACAGCGGCGGGCGCAGGTGCCGAGCAACCTGCGATCCAAACCAAGTCCCGCCCCTGGAATTCTTCTGGTGATGTCAACCCAGCAATATATCGTGGCATAACATCCGCAGCCGTACATCACGGGCAGCTGTCGTGATCGTCCCACCTAACCCACCAAAACGACGCATCATTCACCGGCCAAACTATGGAGCACATAAAAGCCCACTCATCGAACGGCTTCCAGGCCTCCGCTCTCGCAGCACCGAGATGGCAGTATCACGAGACGATAGGGGTATCTTGGTCATTTGAGACAAAAATCAAGTCGGCACGCCACGAATAAAACCTGACCCACCCCCTCCCCCTTTCTCTCTCGCGCCGTCGCGCTTCGCGTTCCAATTCCGCCGCTCGTCAGCTCCTCTCAGGTACGAAAAACCCGTGGCCGCCCCTCCCCCCCACTAAATTTCCATTTTTCAAACTTTTTCAAAGAAAACTATAAAAATTATAAAAAAATCCAGACTGATGTTTTAAAAAAGAAAAAGTAAGAAGGCTTTCTGAGCGCCACTGTTCCTACCGTCGTCTTCGGCCATACATGGTGATGCTCGTGCACTCAATTTATTTCAAATGAAATTCATGCAAAGCCCCCGAAATTTGACCTAATTTTTGTTTAGGGACTGAAAAATAATATGGCAAGGGAAGGGAGGGTGATTTACAAAAGGACCGGCGGCAGGAAGCGAAAGACCGGATCCAGGGCCGCCGCCGACGACGACGATGACGACGAGGACGAGGAATACGTCCTCGGTGAGGAGGACGATGAGGAGTCGGAGAGCTTGGAGGAATCCTACGCCTCGTCTCGCGATGCCTCCGAGGAGGAGTTCGAGTTCGGCGAATCGAACAGCGGCTCGGATGAAGAAGAGGAGGAGATGGAGGAGGAGGACGAGGAGGAGGAGGCGGAGATCGAGCTCGCGAGATCGAAGCCCCGGAGGGGAGCATCCAATGGGTGGAGAACGGTCAAGAAGCCTAGGGTTTTGGACGACGAAGAAGAGGAGGAGGTCTCAGTTCCGAGGAAGAGGGCAAGGGGCGGATCTCGCCAGAAGAAATCTAGGGTTTCGGATTACGAGGAAGAGGAGGAGGAGGACGACGACGATGAGGATTTCTCGCCGGACGAGGATGAGGACGAGGAGGAAGAGGTTGCTTTGATTTTTGGCACGAGAAGCGGTTGTGGAAGAAAAGGGGACTCAAAACGGGGTAGAAAGAAGCGGAAATCGGGGGTTTCAAAGCAGAAGAGGAAGAAGAAGACGGCCAGGGCGCCATCGAGAAAGCGGCGTCGCAGAGCGTGGATCTCTGATGAGGATGATGATGATTTTATAGTGAAGGATCGGATTGCGGTAGATAAGAAGAGGAAGAAGAGCAAGAAACGGACGAAGAAGACGACGACGACGACGACGACGACATCTAGAGCGGCGAGGAAGATATCTGCAGTGGATTCGGAGACATCGGAGTTCGATTACGTGACTTCAGATGATGATTTTGTAGAAAAAGATAGAATACCATTAGATAATCAGAGGAAGAAGAACAAGGAAGGGAGGAAGAAGACTACAGCACCGAGAACACCGAGAACAGGGAGGAAGAGACCATCCTCAGTTGGATCGGATTCCGAGTCGTCGGATTATGATTACGTGATTTCAGAGGAAGAATTGAGGGATCTGGGGGTTGGAGGGGTTCTAACCGAGCCTCAACCAAAGAGGATCTCAGCTGGAAGGAAGAGTGAGGAGAAGGGCAAAGGGAAAGAAGCTGATGAGTCGGGGAAGCAGATCTGTGGGATCTGTTTGTCCGAGGAGCAGAAGGGAACTGTTCAAGGGGTGCTGAACTGCTGTGCTCATTATTTCTGTCTTGCATGCATAATGGAGTGGTCAAAGGTGGAGTCGCGGTGCCCGGTGTGCAAGAGGAGGTTTATGACAATCACCAGGTCCGCAAGGTCGGATTGGGGAGTCGGGCTAAGAAAGGCAGTTATAAAGGTCCAAAAGCGAGATCAGGTATCCCATATTTTTGATTTTTTCCTCTATGTTGTTTTAGTTGGAAATCATTAAAGTATTCAACGAAGAAATTGAAAAAGCCATGTTTTGTCATCTATTTTTTCAGACTGATATGGCTGATCTATACGCTTATTTTGTTGCAATTCCTTGTCCAATTTATTTTGATTTTGTTTTCCCCACATATTGTTTAGTTAGTTTAATTATGTAGATGTATATACTAATTAGTCTTTTGGGGTTTCTCATTGTGCTATATGAAGAGGGTGCAGGATACACTTGTTATGTCTTTGCTTTTAAAGCATACTAGTTTATGATCAGATTCAAGGTTAATATCTCATCTTGATGAGGTTGCTTTTTTTTTTTTTTAAAAAAAAAAAAAGAGAATGTTTTTTCATATTAGATTTAAGCACAAGTTTTGTTGGTGAAAGAAAAATCTAAACAAAAAGGATATCATCCATACCCACTTACAACTCTTATGCTGACTTCTGTTTTTAATTTTTTTTCTACTCTTTTTCTATAATTGTTCTTATTGTTAAAAAGAACCTGGACTAGTTGAAATTTTGACTTTATTTTTCCTTTATCATCAAACAGAAAGGGCTTCATATATCATTTTTTTCTTGACGTCATAATTGGAAGGACAAAAGAACTTTGGAATTGGCTTTTTCAGAGCAAAGTCTTCCTACTGCACAACTTAAATGACAAAAGAGGGGGAACTTTTTTTTATCAGGACATGTCCATGTTAATATTAGCGATGATTCTCTTTTCTCTTCATCTTTAAATAAAAATATGGACAAAATTTTAACAGCTTGATAGCAGTAAATTGTGCTTAGTTAAGATGCTCAAGGGTCGCACCCTTATCATTCTGTATGTGAGACAGTTATGCATGAGTTATTTTGTTTATGACTAGCATCAAAGGCTAACATGCAGCTTTGAGAAGGGCATTTTTTACTGGGTGCCATTAATCTTAATAGGTTGTCAAACTTCTTTAAACATGTTCATGTTATGCTTGAGGTGATTCTCTACACTGCAATTCGAGCGTGCTTTATTTTGAAGCCTATGTTTTCTTTAGGTTAACGTCCACAATCCACATGATTATTGACCATAGACATAGGGAAGCATGAGTGACAGAATCCCTGGGACACCTTTTTACCCCTCATGTAGCAGTTGGCTTGTAGTTTAGGGACCTGTCAAAGGGCTGTCTGCTGCTGCCTAGTTTTAAGATCATTTCTGCTAAATGCCAGGAAATTGATGAGAAGGGTGTTTTTTTTATGCCTTAATGTTTGAGAATATTTTTTGCTAAAATGCTTTTTCGGCTGCTTAAAAAAGCAATAAATTTGTGACATATTGTTTTGTTGCAGCATAGTTCTGCTATCAACAGCAAACGGTGAAAAGCCTCTTGCTGTAATGGTGTCTTCTCAATGATAGGATCTCTAAATAATGGATAGCATTGCTTGGGCTTGACATTCATGAAGATACCAATAAATGATGTTTAGGGTTAAAAATTGAGAGAAAAGTGAAATTCTGCACTCTGTTATTAGGTATACCACCTTCCGAATTTTCTTTACCATTTCACGAGGAAAGAAAGAACAACCAGAATCATGTAATTCCATAGAGAAAGTAGGCTATGCTTTTTTTTCCCCTCTCCCCTCCAAGTATGTTTTCCGAGATTCATCCATACATGCAATGTTGCAAAGCCCATGGACAGAGATAATGAGCTCTGAATTAGATTCCTGTAAATATTGTCATTTTAGTTGTTCAGAGAATTGCAAGAAAACATTTTTTTAGCTGGTCATGTGTGTACAAGTTAAAAGGTTAATATTTCATTGTAGATAGAAAAGTGATGCTAATGAGGACACGAATCTTAAATTATCAAAAGAAGGTATGTGTTTGCATTTGCTAGGATGTTTCATGCTTTACGTCCAACTGAAGGCTTAGAATGCAGATGACAACATGATAATCAAAAGAATTTTAGCATGATGAGCATGATCACCAACTGTGACACAAAAATTGTGCATATAGAAACATTATTCTCCAACAAACTAATCACTATATTGTGAATGCTGGCTATTTGATTTGCATACATAAAAAGACATGTAGTTGAGCATTAGCAGAAGTTCTAAGTGAATGCCATATTTATGCCAACCTGCACTTGGCATTAAATTATTAATTGCTTTCCAAGTGATGATTCTATTTTTAAGTTGTGGTTTTGACTGGGATAGTGTACGCTGTACTAGAAGCTGACAGGCGAAAGTAACTAATTCTTGATTAATTCTTCAGTACTCAAGGAATATGAAACCATGATGTACTGATGAAATCTGACCATCAGCTCTCCTTTGTTCAATTATTGTTGACAATTGTTGTTAAATCTTTACTGCATGCCATTATGCTAGTTCACCTTTTGGTTGATAGCTTTCTAAACTCCTACCTACGTTATCAATCTGGAGTTGTATATTAATTTTTCATTTTTCTGAAATTGAAACAAGTTCATCCTTTTTTTCCATTCTTTTAGTCTCGGTGTGTCCTTTCACCATCACCACAGTGTCTACGGGTTAATCGATGCATGAATATATATTTGACAAGATATGATAGTTTCATGAATTAAACTGCAGAAGTAACATGAAAATAAAAGAAAAACACATTGTCATGCTTTATTGTATATGTTTCTATTGATTTACTTTAACATCTTTTTACTATCCTTACATGAGGTAAATATAAATATGACCAGTGCTGCAATTTGAAGTAATTAATCCTATTGTGTCCATTTCCTTTAGGATGTGCAATTTCCTCATAGGTAGATGCTCTTAAATATGTTCGTCTTTTTGCTTCTGCATTTGCAAACATTTATTTTACTGGTTATTTCGTGATTTTTAATACAGTTAAAATCACTTTCTTTGTTGGATCATGAAGTGGTGTTGATAATTGCTTGTTGTACTCAGCTGTTGTCTGACTGTAGTTGCTGGCACTTACATGTTGCCCTAATGTCCTAACAGGTTTATCAACCATCTGAAGAAGAAATGAGGGTCTGGCTAGATCCCTATGAAAATGTAGTATGTATGGAATGCCAGCAAGGTGAAGATGATAATCTCATGCTACTATGTGATATTTGTGATTCCTCTGCACACACATATTGTGTTGGACTTGGAAAGGAAGTACCCGAAGGCAACTGGTATTGTGAGTTATGTAGATCCGCAGGTGAAGGATCATCATATTCTCAAGTTCAGGATGCTCCAACTAATCAAGGAGCAAGTCGTGGTGATTTATTTCCTGGTGGCCTGGAAACAGAAGAGGTTAGTAGAAATATGAGTGCGAGCATGAACTCCCAAAGATCAGTGCCATTGACAGGTCAGTCTTCACAAGGAATCGATCTAAATGTCTCCCCTAGACATTTTGCTGAGGAAGATAATGGAGTTGCATCACATGCTTCTGGTGGTGGGGCATCAACTCTTTCTGGAAGACGTGCAATACAGAGGCGCATACGCATTTTGCTATCAAATAGTAGACCGAGGCAATTTTTTGCCAGAGTTAACATACCATGGCGCAATGTGGAAAGTGATGCTATCACCTCAGGAATTGAACAAAGCGGCGAAGCATCACGTGTTACAGTGGGAGTGAACTCATTGCATTCGGTATCAAGTATTGAGCAGCAGCAGCACCAGCAGAACATTAGAACTTTTCAGAGTAGTGCTCATTTGGCTCCATCGATGTACAGTGAAGGAAACAGTTTGCGACATGTGGAAGGTGCGAAGGAAGAAGTGCAGTCCATGGTAAAAAGTCATCTAACAAACTTGTGCAGGGATTTTCCACTAGGTACATTGAACTCATTGGTTTTATGGTATTTGAAATTTGTTGCCATAATGCCTTTCTTTTTCTCCCCCACTCTATCCTTGCAAAAAGATTTTTTTGACTGTGAACAGGGGAAGCAAGCTCCCCAAATCCCTGCTAGTCTGCCTGAATAGTACGAATGTGATTCCATTTCTGGTCATAACATATTAGCTGCAGCTGTTTGTTATCCAGAGACTAGGTCATGAAGAAAGCTGACATCAGAACATATAAACCAAATAAGAACTAAAATGCTATTTGTACGTATGCATCTTAGTAGCTATCTGTGTGTATGCATATGTTTATGTGAAAATATTGCTCAAGATAGTTTGTCATGCATAAAACTGACTGAGATGAGGAATATGGTTAGATTTTAATTTTTATGTATGTTGGCATGTAAAATTCTGAATGTAGAATACGTATGTTTTATGTGCATTCATTGCTTAGTCAAAAGCATTTAAGCTTGCATGTTACACATGTGACTATCTATCTGGTGTAGTTACAGGGATGTACATGCATATTTATATTTCGGAATTAGTTCTCTCTATTGGAAGCATTGGAAGGTCATGTTCTAGTGTTTTTTCCAAGTGTGCAAACGTGGTTTTCTGATGCCAGGAAGCTTGATATTCTATCCTTGTGGTAGGTGCCTTCCCAGCAAGAGTGCTGTTATCTGTCATAACTTTGAGGAGATATCTTATACATTTATACTGCAGACAATATTTTGCTGCTTTGTCCCCACGTAAAAGCTTCTAGGCTAACTTTGCTATGTGGTACTGTTGGTGACTTTGGTTCAAGCATAGCTTCTGTTGAAACCTAGTTCTCATTGTACCATTAGATATCATTGTTTATGTATAATTTTAGCAAGACTATTTTTAAACAGCTGATTGCATAAATGAATTCTGCATTGTTTCTCCAGCAGAAAGACTATTTTAAAGATGCTGCAATGTCTCAAAAATCTGTTGCTTTTCCATTTCCTTAGATGCCTAGTCCTGGGAATCTCTTTTACTTTCGTATTTCTGATGCACATTTACTGCATGAAAGTCAATGGAGCTTCATGGTTTGCAAATTTAATGCATCTTGTATTTATTAAATACTATCATTCTTTTCCAGAGTTTATCATTCATTGCAAAACATGAAAGAAACCTCTGTTCTGCTTTATACTTCTCAGATTATTGACATGATAATCAAATTGTAGCCTAAAACATCTGAACGAACTTTGGTGTTATTTTCCTTTGTTTTTTACTAGAGCTTTAGGATTTTGAGTTCTTCAAGAGTCTTTTATTTATTTATTTTGTTGTTGTTGTAATTAAGAGAAGTCTTAGCACATTGGAATAGCTAATTTGTTCCCTCCCCACCTTTCAAAACTGATTTTTCATATAATATCTTTCTGAAGAGCATGCAACTTTCAAGGAGATTGCAAGACGTTCAACCCACACAATTTTAGCGGCATGTGGGATCGAGCACCGCAGGAGGATGGTTGCTGCCCCTGTTCAGCCTCCCAACAATTGTCCTCATGTGATATATGATGATGAATCAGCATATCTGATGAAGGGTTGCTGCTCCTCTTGTTTCAGCTCCTTTGTTAAAGATGTTGTTCAGAAGCTTAAGCATACAACTTCAAGCCAGAGTTGACCAATAACCGATGGCTCTGCCTTGATCGTTACCATTGGATAGCTAGTGTTTATTATTTGATATAATTATTTTCAAATTGTTGGGGGACCTGGATTGTATTTTCTCAGTTTTGAAGCCCTAAAGACCTTGTTTCTGTGGATCGGAACCACAGGAATTGCAGGTGGGGGGCTAAATCCAGTCTCTCTGGCCAATTTTTGCTTTGAAGATAATATGCACCAAAAAGAACAGCGGAGAGAATGAAGATGGGGGTTGGTTTCTGAATGTTAACTTGCAGAGGTTGCTTTTAGGATGAGATGCTTTTCGCATTGCCAATTTCAACCCCGGAAGATGTAATTGATTACAGGAATTATGAAGGTGCAACAAAATAAAAGAGAAACTGGAGGTCAAAAGACTGTCTTACATTTCAGGTTCTTTGTTCTTGATAAATCTTCCTCCCCATTGATTTGCTGCCTGCAGGTGATGTATGATGTTTATTTTTGTTGTAACACATTCAGTTCATACGAGATGGAAAACATTATTTGGTGACAATTTACACGTCTTATTACTGGTTCATAGCTGAGGTGTCAGTTGATTTTATGAAGTTACCTTGCTAAGTGAAAAAGATATGTGCTTGATACCATTGGCTCTTGTTTTTTTAAATAAAATTTATTCTTCTCTTTTACTGTCTGATGGGTTCCTATTTTGTCTTGCTATTTGTAAAATTGCTGGCTGGTTGCAGTTGTATAGCTTCTTCCAAAGCAGCAGGTATGGCTAGTTTGAGGGTGGTTCTTACGCATATACTTTTTTGGGGTTGGGTTCCGAAAGCGCTTTTGAAGTCTAGTGGTTTAAGGGTGTCTCGTAAAAGCTTTGAAAGAGTGTTTGGATTAATGCGAAGCTATTAAGCACTATTAGGAAAGCTCAAATTTTAAATTTTTTTAAAAAATTAATTAGAAAACTAATTTTCATTAGA
This sequence comes from Metroxylon sagu, assembly GCA_017589505.3. NCBI lineage: Eukaryota > Viridiplantae > Streptophyta > Magnoliopsida > Arecales > Arecaceae > Metroxylon > Metroxylon sagu. Next base: position 3,530,478 of record JACVBY030000663.1, read on the forward strand.
TTTGAAGGGCATAAATTGAATAAAAAAAAAAAAATTAATATTATAACATAATAATACCTTTATAACAATGTAACATGTTGCAATATAATATATTAAAAATTATTATAATATTTTAATATATTATAATAAAATATAATTATTGTAATTATAGTATAAAATAAGATAATATTATAATATTATAAAATAGTATACTAATATAATATTATTATATTATATTATGTTATAATTTTGTAATATTATTGCAATAATATATCATAATATTATGTCATTATATTGATAGTTAATAATTTTTATACTTTAGTAATATGTTATAATATGATTATCATTAAAACAATATATCATAATAATTTTACATTGCAATCACTAGTATATTAGAATATTATTATATTTTCTTATATTATATTATAATACTATAATATAATATATTTTAATATTAACAAATAATAGTTTATGAATTATGAATAATTTATAATAATGATCGTTAATAATATAAGTGGTTACACAGTTAAAAGTAACATGTAATATTTTTTTATTATTTTTATTTAAAAAATATAATAGATATTAAAGTTTCATAAATATGATTACGAAACAACAAAGTATTTATTTATTTTATTTTTTTAAAGCTCTACCTCGAAAGGCTATGCAACCAAAACTATACTTTCCAGAGCCATGCAGCTCTACCAATGGGACGTTAGTTCGATAGAACGTTAGCGCGATAGATTATGTTGCTCCCAATCACAACATCTAGCCAATATAAAACTGAAAAACCGGTGTCTTGTGTTATACCAAGGTCGCATGATGGACACATGTTATATGTTGCATTATCCCTTAAAGTTTGATCTTGGATGCAAGCTTTAATAATGATATGACTACTGTATCATGCTTGGAACAACCCGATTCCATGCCAATAGTTTTGGCTGGAAAGATGCCCACTGATTTCTAATTCGCTCAGGCTTGGGTTGGATGCTAGAATCGCCTGACCCATTTTGATGATTTAATCAATTAATTAAAGCATTTATAACAATTATCTGAAAAATAAAAAAAAAAAGAAAAAAGTTAAAAAATAGTAAGATGTAGCAAATTAAACTGAGGTGGTATCTTGTAAATCTGGACCAAGCAGAGTCCAGTCATTCTAAGGTGTATTATAGCTTTGGAATCGAGGATGATGAATAGTCTTGTAAATATGTTTCAAATTTATTAGCAATTGCCTCTCTGATTCACTGATTATTTACTAGTCTCTACTATATCAACTGTTTTCAGTTGAATTTTATGTCACTTTGGATAAGACTATTCACCTAAACAATACCCTAAAAATATTTTGATCATAAATAATGTTTGGACGTGAATATTCTTTATCTATTTGGTGATTTTATTGTGATCTTCCCTTCCATCTTCTTGAGCAGCATAGATGTTGAGATTGTAGCTTTATTACCCCGTACATCATAGAAACTAAGGTCCCATGTGACATTGCTTTTCAAGGGGAAAAAAAAATGCTTTTAAAAATACTTTTAAGTAATTTTTGAAATATTTGGCAACAATTTTGAAATAGGATTTTAACTTCTCCAAAAACTAATGAAAATGTATTAGGAAAAGTATTAATTTGAAACTTTTGTATAAAAGCTCATATCGAAAAGCTGTTGTTATTAAATAGTATAATATGTTATAATATAATAATATTATCATAGCATATTATGACATAATGCAATAGTGATATTATATTATAATGTAATAATCTTATATAAAAATAATATTATTATATTTTTAAAATATTATAATTCTAATCTATAACATAATATAATGTAAAATATTATTACTGTTTAACATAATATAATATAATATAATAATATTATATTTATGTTATATTATAATATAATATTATAATAATATAAACGATTGCGTTATAAAGTTTGTGTTATTATATTATGATCTTTTTGATGATATTTTTTTTTTTGTATTTATCTTTCTCTTTTTTTTTTTTCTGGCCAATTTTTTCTTCACGAATATTTGTAAAGTTTTGCATTGCGTTTACTGTAGCGCAACTCTTACTCTCTAGGTGGTTGTAGCCTCGTTTTTGGATGAGCCACATTAAATCTTGGCATGTCATGCATTTTTTTAATTATTTTATTTACTTATTCTTGAAGATGAGCTTGGAGTTAAGATAGGAAAACGTAATAGATTATTGATGATGGTGGATAGTTTAACTAAATTTGAAATGTAAAGATTTAGTGGCACCAACTTTGCACTCTCAAAGTTAAAGATAGGCATTGTGTTGGTGAAGGATGGATGTGCTATGATGCACGAAGACAAAGAAGAAGCCTACTAGGATAGATGAAGAGTTTGTGAAGTAAGAGATAGAGATGGTTAATCTTCATTTAGCGCTTTATGAGTCAGTGTTATTCAATATTTTTTTGGAGAGAAAAATATATGTGTTAGCTCCCTTTTTTTTTTACCCTTTTCCTCCTTGGACACGTGGGAGGATTTGATGCACTGAGAGCACTTCTCTGCTGACTAAAGCATGAGTGACAATACACCAATTTGTGATTGAACGAGTGTGCTGTGAAGGCATGCCATAGGTAAGAATAAAAATAGAAGTAGGTAGATAAATTAAGGTCATTCAACCTTGCCCTTCAAGTATTTTCACTATTAAAATGATATTGATAAGAAAAAGGGTGATAGAGGATAATTAAGAGAAGCTATGTTAAATTTGCTTCTAGGACAAATTAAGAAGGATTAAGGTAAAAGATAAAGATAAAGATAAAGATACAGATAAACTAGTTTGATTGATGCATCAAAGGTCCTTGATACGAAACTCTCGGTAATATTTATATAATTAAGCTGCAACTACAGCCCTAACTATCTTGATTGTCTACAAAACTTTACATTAGCCATTTCTCCTTTCTCAATGCAACTCTTATGATATAGCTCTCAGACTTCCATATTCAGTCGAGTATTTCCTGAAAATCCTATGTACAGCTATTTTGATGGATCCCATTTTGGTGAGCTATCTTAGAATGGTATTTTTTAGCCTTTAGGATTTTCACATGCTATGCCACTCAAATTGATTGATTTGCTTAGTCTATTCCATCATAGTTATCTAGCCTCTTTCTCTTTGATTTAGGATTTGGTCCATTAGCTTGTAGTCTAAAATATGGCTACCCATCCAGCTTGTGATCATCACAACTTTATTTGATCCACCATATGGTATATACCTATGGCGTTGCCAAACCAAATGATCATTGGTCCAGATATGGTGTAAACAATATTCTAAAAAAAGATTTTTTGGGATCCATCTAGAGGTTGCAGTCTTGCCTCGGCTGGCACCACTTGTCACCTAGATAAAGCTTCTATATTATTGATCCAAGGCCTATTAGGTGAGATTATTACCGTTTGGAAGAATGATGGTGAGTTTTGGGATGTTTTGATGATTACTCGTAGCATATCATTGCTAACATCATTGATACCCACACATATCCTTTGGCTCTTGGCTATCATCTATATTACAACCAAGTATTTTTAGAGGTGGGTTTTATAGAGGGAAGCCTCAACCATTATTCACTAAGGTTTTATTCAGGAATTGGGAAGATAATGTTTGGGAAATGGATTCATAAATAGAGGATCCATGAAAAATAATTTTGATACGTTTGGTTGGTTATAGGAATGAAACTTAGGAAGTACACTTTTTTGAATGGTTAGTGATTGTTTAGCCATCTACTTTCATGAAAAACAAGTAAAAAAGTGCCATATATGCTCTTAGAGATGAGATGCAAATTTGGTTAGCTCAAATTATCTATATTCAATTATTAAGTAGAAAAAAAATACTTCAGTATTAATTTCATATTAATATAATATAATTTAACATTATAAATTTATATAATAATAATATAATATATTATAAAAGATAATATAACATAATTATAATATTATGATATTATAATATTACCATAATTTAATTATAATATAATATATGATAAGTTTGGAATAAAAAATTATTTTCTTTTTTTATCGACTCAAGTATGTTTTTGAAAGAAAAATTTTTAATCAATTTTCTAGCACATGAGAAAATAACTTTCTTATGTCTCCCATGGGTAATTACTTCCCATATGGACATAGGAAATAGCTTTCCTAAGAAATTCTCTCGATGATCATTTTGAAAGCTCTAACCAAACAAGAGCCATTTTTCTGCTTCTTTGATTTCCATACTCACATTCCTCCAACCAAATGAGACCTAACTTATTCCCACCCTTATTACCAGGGATTTTAGTTGTATTAGGGGACTGGATGATAAAATGGGAGGCAAATCTTTCAATGAAAGCCTTGGCATAAGAAAAATCAAGGAATTTTTAACACCAATAATATACATGATTTGGGCTACATAGGAGTTCAATTCACTTGATTGAATAACTAATTAAGCTTTGCTAGGATTTGAGAATGTATTGAGAGAGCTTTCACCATCAGTAACTAGATCTAACAATTTCCAAACCATCAGGTGCATCATGTCATCACCCTATTCTTATATACTTTGATTTGTCTACTCTTTTTAGCCCCCCTTCAGAAATTTTGATTATGTGATACCCTAAATTTAGTTTCACATTGAAAGGAAAAGAAAGTGTTATATGTTATAACTCAAGTTCACTTGCTACCCATTAACTTCCACTCGAGTTTTTGGGTCACATAGTTTCGATCTGCTAATGAGGTTAATTGGTTTAGTAGGTAGGCTTGAGGGTTACAGATTAGCTTACCCCTGATGTTAGAATGTGGTGCTAAGTGAATGAAGCTTTACGCACAATATCTTCAAGCATGGAAAGGAAAAAGGACAATGGAGACGACCATTGCAAGCCTTCAATGAAAGAATATGAGCTGGATGGACTTTTTGAGGATAACCTAATGTCTCTCAAAACGAGCCTATTTTAGCATAATTCCCTCTTGTGCTAATAGGAAAACATTTGGTGACAAAAATCAAAATGAGCCTATCTTGGCATAATTCCCTCTTGTGCTAATAGGAGAACATTTGGTGACAAAAATCAAAGATATTATGGGAGCAAGAGGGGCCAAAAATCAGGCTAATCATACAAGATAGGAGTAGGAGTTTGAGTTCAGTAAGCTTGAGATTGTAACGGATGGTGCCTTGCTTGCCACAATCCTTCTAGAAAATGTATCGCTTTTGAAATTGTTGAAGTACATTTAAAAAAAAGTACCGCCTTTGAAATTGTTGAGTTCTTGCATAGGGGTTTTAAAAGAGGGAAAGAGACTACCATATTAGAAATGCCTATAGACTCTTCTTGGTACTGCTCATTTGGACGCTCATTCTTCTTTCTCTATGGTAAGTGTTTGCAGGCAACACTAAATTCTTCCATTAATCTATTGTTACCAAAAGACATATAAATTATATCCATAAAGATAGAAATAAAATGTTGATTGAGGGTGATGAAGCTATCAAGAAGAAGATGAATGAACCTACGATCTCTATCTTCTCCAAATTGATTGCTAATTAGCGAAGAAGGCTCCATTCCTTGATGAAAAAATTTTATGAAAAACTTGATCAACTTTTCGGGCCAACTTGCCTATTTTCTTTTGCTTAAAAAGTTAAATGGGTAAGTTATTTTTTCTAGCTATTATTTATTTTTTAAATTAGAAAAAAGATTTGCCCATCCAAGAGATGGTTAAGTTAGTTTCCTACAAATTAAATAAAATATAATTTAGTTAGTTTCCTACAAATTAAATAAAATATATATATTTTTTTCTTTCTAAGATATCTTGCATGATTATGATTTTGTCTTTCATTATTACTCCTCAATTCTTCCCTTTTCTTTCCTTCCATCGATCACCACTGATGAGACATTTTTTTATTCTCGATGCATTTCAGAAAGAAAAAACAAATCAAAAATTTATCTTTAGTAATAATTTAAATAAAAATAATAATATTTAGAGAAAAAAATTAATATAATATTTCATTTGATGGGTAAAATTGTAGTGTTTATGAAAGATTCTATTATTGAAATAAAAATATCTTTTTATGATATAATCGATATTTTTATAAAAAATATAATACTATTATTTAAGTAGTAGATAATAACTATAAAAATTTATTTTTATTTAAAAATAAAAATTACATATGATTAATGTATATATCAAAAGAATGATTTAAATTATTATTTGGTAAGAAAAAATTGAGCTCCAATAATAAGGAGATAGCATATAATTAGTATACAAAGTAAGCAAAAAAGTTTTATTGGAAAGATAAATAGATCTTAGTAACTTATTCATAAAAGTTAGTCACTTTTTCATATATAAAAAAATAAATAAATCACCGTGTCTCAATACAACAGTAAGGCAAGTCTTTTTTCCCCCACTGATTAATGAATGAATTATACTCATAAAATTGCTAGAAAAAGTCATTTGGCCTTCAATTGGTTCACTAAATTTATCATCCACCAAAGTGAGTTCTAAATTTGCTGTAACAGATACAATTAGTTCATGCAAGAAAGAAAATAGTATTTCGTAATTAACAATTTACATGTTTAGAAAAGGTGTCTTATTATTGGTTTGTGACTTAATCAGCACTTGGTTACCAATTAGCTTCCTCCATGTACCGGATACCAATCCCTTTCCATGAGCTCTTCTTTCAGAAGGCTTGTGGCAAGGCCTACTCCTGATGTAATAGATCACATGGAGTGCAGATCTGTGCAAGTTTGGAGACGGCACGAATATTTTGAGAAGTACAGCAAGTATTCATTATTATTTGTACTTGAACCCCACCAAGGGTGTAATCAACTAACCCAACATTTATTGGCCAAGAACATGAATAATTATTCAGGTGCAAGTAAGTATGATCTGCAGGTGACCTAAATTGTATTTGAATTTGGTTGTTGCTTAGACTCTCGCCGTGGAAATGTTTTGAATCAATTTGGTCGCAATTTAGCTGCTTTTATTCTGGGTCTGAAAATTTACGAACAAAATTTATTGAAGTTATTCTGGTTTGGATCTTGCACTAATGCATTACTTACCTAAAAAATAGAGTGGATAGGAAAACCGTTACATTCTCAATGGCTGCTCGGTTAGCAAACAACCATGGCCCATAGACAGGCCTACCGTTATCCATAACCGGTGGAAAAGAACACCGAAGGCATTACCTCATGCACTTTATGCGTTTTATTTGCCTGAATGAAAACGGATGCAGGTTTTTTATTTGGAGAAGAAGAAAAATGAATGAGGTGAACCTCCCCTAAATTTGTTAATGAGAGTTGTAATACCTTTTATGAATTCCATGCCTCAGCAGAAGAAAACGTCTTCAGTAATGCATACAAAGCAACTCCTTTGTAAGCATGATGCCAAGATCAGGCACCAGTTTTAATTTTTGAAATTTAAATCAGCAGTTACAATAACTATTGCTAATGCCTTATTGTTCGCACGTCCAGGATTTTCATTTCCATCGTTAGTCCCTTTGTTTATGGCTTAATGTCACAGGTTACAGCCATTCTTCATTCCTCTCTACCATATGAATAGGGCAAGCGGTTAGAGAAAAAGGAGTGTACAAATATGAAAAGAAAGAAGAAGAATCTGCCATCCATTTGATCACTGTTTTGCTAAAAGATTCAGCATGAGTTCACTCCTTAGGGCTGCTTCCTTCGTGTTAGAAGTACTTTATGCCACCATGGCCTTTGTTGATCCTCAAGTTACCATATAATGCTTCAAGCCCATCTACTATCCCAATTAACTTCGTTAATGGATCTAAAATCATGTGGTCAAAAAATTCAACTGAAAGTTAATGAGTAGAAAGTGAACTTGAGTATAATGCGATCCATCAACTTTCATACATCGGATCAGCTCTAACATTTGTAATGCCCTAAGGTCACCTACTGTCCCAATTAACTTCATTAATGGATCGAAAACTATGTGGCTCAAAAACTTGAGTGAAAGTTAATGGATAGCAAGTAAATTTGAGTTATATAACACATTTTTTTTATCCAAACTAAATTTGAGATATCACAAACATAACAGGAAAGTAAGTAATACTTACTAAACTTCTTTCTAATCAGAGAATAACATTGCTTTAGCTACGAGTAGGATTGCAGCATTGGGTTGTTTGAGTGTCAGATGGAACATGACCCAACCTAGGCCGAGACGTACACACTCGACATTGGCTTATGAATCACTAAAAATAAGTGAACTCTCACTGCAAGCTTGAGCTCGTTCTACTATATTTAGCAAAGCCTTTAGATGTGGCTTAAGATGAAGGCAAAGTAGTTTTGAGCTAGCATTAGTAAATGATATTGAATAATTTAGTAGCAGCACATGACTTGGCATAGTGAAGTATTTTAATCGTAACTTTATCACAGTTTCAACCAGGCCTTCTTGTCAGCTTCCAAGGAGGCATGCAACTGTAAAGGGAATGCAGCCATGGTGATCCCTCAAGGGACCTTTGTGCTCAGTCTGGTAAAGTTTCAAGGTTCAGCTGTGGAGATCCAGGGACATTAAAGGTGCTTTGTAATATTTCAAGAATAGTTTCACATTGAATAAAAAAAAAAAAAAAGTATTATGTGCTTATAATTCAAGTTTATCTACTACCAATTAATTCTACTCGAGTTTTTGAGTGTGTGATTTCGATCCGTTAACAAATTAATTAGACCAGCAAGTGGACTTAAAGCCTTACAAAGAATATTAGAGCTGATCCAAGTGTGTAGAAGTTATCGAAAAAGACTATTCATGGGACGATGGTAGAATCCCGCCATAACGTAGAGCTATCCTTATAGCATCAATGACTCAACTTAAAATAGATTCTGGCTAACTTGTGACATGCGACGAAGACTTATAATGTCTTCTTTGCATTATAAGAGGAAGGACTTATAATGTCCTCCTTTTAGACTTATAATGTCCTCTTCGCATTATAAGAGGAAGGACTTATAATGTTTTCCTTCCATTATCATTATCAGGTGAAAGGACTTATAATGTCTTTGTCCCATTATAAAGGGAAGATTATAATATCTCAATGTACTACGTATCGCTTAATTGTAAGCATAGTAGCATTCTTCGGCTAGAGGAATCATTGGTCGAGTAGTTATTTAGATATTTCTAATTAGCTCTTCACCTCTTCACCACTACCATAAAGATTAAAATCATGGAATAAACATTAAAAATGCTATCTTTGGATTAGAATGATTTTGATTAGTGAAGTGATAATTAAGCTGTTGGTGTAGTCGCTCAAGTTCGACAACGTCAAGTGCTCAGCGGTGCATGATCTAAATCCGGTGAATAGCAAGGCTTTCCACATTCTACAAGGCCGATCACTTTGATGCGTATCATCTCACCATCACCGCTCCTTGGAGATAGCCCTAACACAGATGGCATCCATATTGAAGTTGCGAATGATATTGGAACTGGTGATGATTGCATCTCCATTGGTCCGGGATCAAGAAATGTTTTTGTATCTAATATCACCTGTGGCCCGGGCCATGGAATTAGGTAATTCATTCAATATACGTGCAAAGAGTCACTTTTCGGTCTCTCTATATAACTTTAGAAATTTGCTGCTCTCTCTTTCTTTCTTTCGTGCGGTATTGGGAGCTTAAGCAAGTATCAGGACGAAGGGAACTAAACATGGCCAGGACTGCACCATCATTAACACAACCAACGGTGCAAGGATCGAGACATGGCCAGGATCACCGCCACAGTTTCCAGAAGATACGCATGACTGATGTCGCCAACCCCATTCTAATAGACCAAGACTATTGCCCGGTGCACGGCTGCACCAAAGAGGTAGTCATCACTCCGTTGGCTACAATATTTTTGTAATACCATAAAAATAATTTTACATTAAATATAAAAAATAAATAAATTACTATTAATTAAATTTTATTTAAATTTTTAGTATTATATAATTTTGATTCGCTAACAAATTAATTGGATCAGTAGATGAATTTAGAGAGTTGAACCAGCAGATGGGCTTGAAATGCTACAAATGGTATTAGAGTTGATCCAAGTATGCCAAAGTTGGTGAATAAAAAGTTAAAAAAAAGAGATTAATTGAACCAGCAAATGGGTTTAGAGAGTTGAACCAGCAGATAGGCTTGGAATGCTACGAATGGTATTAGAGTTGATCCAAGTGTACCAAACTTGATGAATAGAAAGTAGAAGGAAAGGACTATCCATAGGGCGGTGATAGAATTTCACTATGGCATGAAATCAGTTACCTTTGTAGCATCAATAAATCATCTTGAAATAGATTCTGACTATTTTGTATGATCCGATTTGAGATAGATTTTAGTTAGCTTTTGGCATATGACAAAAATACCGTATTATTACTTGATTTTTTGGGGCATATAGTTTCAACTCACGGCTTACGTTAGAACTCCAGCTTATGTAAAGTAACTGTTTTATTAGAAGTGTTTAGAGGGATAGAATTAAGTTGGCAAAACATGAAGGTGTCCGTGTTTCTCATGCAAAGCTTTTGCTCCCATGCAGCCTTCGAAGGTGGCGATCAGCGACGTCAAGTACGACGACATAACGGGAAGATCCAGCACCAAGGTTGCGGTCAGCTTGTTGTGCAGTGAAGAAGTGCCTTGCAAGGACGTTAGACTGAATGATATCAAACTGGCGTGCACAGAGGATAATTGCGTCACTACATCGTCCTGTTCTAGCGTGCAAGGAAGCGCTACAGGCTCGCAAATCCCACGTCCGTGCCTCTATACACATAAAAAAAACTCGTGTCAGTTCTTAGATGTTCGGCTCCCGTGGATCTTGTGTGAGTTTTAGAACATGGCAAGAGATTAAGAGTTATATTTTTGTTGTTTAGTTTAGAATAGATGTAGGGATGGTGGACTCCCTTGGTCCTTGTGAGAGCCTTAGTTCTTATCAATGAATCCAAAATCTTTTTTTATTTATTTTTTTAATTTCCTCCCGAAAATTAACCGTGGGTCTTTCATGGAAATAATTGTAATCTAAGAAATAATATGCAGACAAGAAAGCCTTCAAAATCTTAAGAAAATTTGCTTCTCCCACATCATCTCAGAAGAAATCATTGCTATCGGGCCTGCAAATTGACGCTGAGGTTCTATTCCATTGCACATAAAAAACTTAAGGTGTAAAAAAGGACTTTACTGTTTTATAAGACTAAATTCATTCGTTATTAGTTTAAACCAAATTGTATTAGCCTAAGGTGTAAAAAGGACCTTACTGCTTTATAAGACTAAATTCATTCCTTCTTAGTTTAAACCAAATTGTGTTAACGATGCGAGGCTTTGGGAAGCAATTTGCACTTAAACACTAGAACCGATTGAAAAAAAGGGATACTGAGAATGTTAACTGCAAATTTTGAGCTTCTCCTCTTATTTCAATTCAGCAGCTTGAGTGATCCTCAAGTTTACAAATAAGTCCAGCCTGTTGGAGCTCATTATATCTTTCATAATTGCCAAATATACTACCTTGACTTGATTTGTTGACAAATAGACACGTGGGTAAGTAAAATTGTCAACAACTTTGACTTTTCATGTTTGTGTCCATGTGCTAACAGATCATGGTATCTATTTCTCTAGCATTTCACAAAGCGATTTATTTAAAGGAGCCAACCATCCCCACCTCTCTAGTGGCCCCACTTATTATCTGCTACAATTTAAAATATTCAGAACGATAATCCAAATGAGTGCCACACGTTGGCTCACACATGATCCTCACCGAAAATTTGTTCTAATCCAAAATCATTTTCGCTTAACCAAGATGTGGCCATCAAAAAATATTGGAGAAGGTGGGCCAATTTTTGATTGATTTGGTGGGCACAACATATCATCTAGATTGCTACATCAGCATAAAACGAAGAGAACTTATTGTGAATCCCACCATCAATTGATTGATCAGTCATGAGAGTTGGAGCTTCGATTCAATCCTTATCCAATTGAAAGATCAGACGTTGGACCAGTCCTTGATCCTATCCGATCCCCTATCCCTAAAATATAAAAACTACCCCTTCTTTGTTTTATCGACGGTGGTGTGACCACAAAAGCAAACGATCTTTTCGTAATATTGCCGACGTTATGGGAGTTTTTTTTTTTGTTATGAAGCATCGTGATGGCCTCCTTTCCATTTCCGCTTTCGCACTTAAATGACGAAAACGCCCCTCAGCGGATCACCTCACCTCCTGTGACGTTAGCCTGCCGTCGGATTCGGTGAGCGTACCGCCCGCTGGTCGTATCGGTCTGGTTGACAACTTCGGACCGGACCAGTTTGGAGTGTTCAAGTTTAAATTCCGGCCTAAACTCTATACAATTACGTGGTTAAGAATCCGGCTCTGTCTCGTTCTTCAATCCAAAGGAGCCGTAACTCATGGATATTTTTATAGTATAAATAATAAATTTTGATAACAAAAAGATATTATTGGATTGACTATTAGGATATCTTTAAATAATTTTTTTTTAAAATAATTTTTTTATTAATCATGAGATAACTGTTGAACAATAATTGAACCTAACGATCACGAAAAAAAAAAAAAAAAAGAAAAGCCTAAAATAACGAAGTATAATGGTAAAATTATGTACATTTTATGCACGGAACTTAACATGTTTGAATCAAATTGGGCTTATGAGAATCAATCCCTTCGTCTAATTTTTTGCTGCAGTTCAGATTCAAACTCAACATTATATATAGTGTTTGCCTTTGGACTATAGTTGAACCTAGGTTCGACTGGCCGAGCCTGAGTTGGGTTTGGTTCTGAAGTAATGCTAATGCTAGACCAACACATGGAGGTAAACTTACCGCCATAGAAGCTCGTTCAGGGTGTTAAGAGAGAGAGAGAGAGAACCATTCGTTAAATCTTCATCAAATAGCGCTTAATCTGCTCATTAGGAAAAAGGGTTGGCCCATATAGATGGTCTAAGAAGAAACTGTTTTTAAATTAATAAACCACCCGAAAGACATCACGCTAAGTTGACCGCTGGATCCTCTTTTTATCACTTGATGTGCGGACGTCATCACCCACATCTATGAAAAAAAATGTAGAAAGTTTAAAGAAAAAGCTGATTTCCGTTCGATTTTGAAGTCTTTTTAATAAATATCATAAGTTCGTAATCGCCATTTAAATGTTGTTCTTGTGGAAGTTGGCACGGAGAAAAGCAAAAACCCATTTTCCCAAATTAAAAAAAAAAAAAGAGTCCGTAAAGATCCATCCCACCATCACGGGTGAGATAACATCCAGGTCAAAGTACCGTACTGGAAGACCGAGACTGCGTGGCTTTTACCTACGTGTCGGCAACTCCACGGCTCTGCCTTGTGGTCGCTCTTCGGTGAGCAGTGACGGGATACCAAAATCGTCCGCTCCTTTCCTTTTTCTTTTTCTTTTGTTTTTAAATTTTAATCTTTTTCTTCTCTGAAAAAATAGAAGGGAATTATGGAAACGGGAGGCGGAAGAAGTCACTCGCCCTCACACCGTGGTGCCATTGCTAGATCCAAAACCACCCAATAAATACCCTAATTGCCACTCGAATTCCTGATCGCCGCCGCCCTCGAATCAAGAACTCCGTAGAGAATTATAGCGTTTCGATCTCTCTCCTCCCCTTCCTCCTCAGAATGGTCCTCTCCGGCGGTTCCTCCTCTGCCCGCGTCCACGGCGTCGATCGCTTCTACAACCCTCCGGCCATCCGCCGCCAACTCCAACAGAAGCAGCAACTCATGCAAGAGCAGCAGAAGCAGCAATCGCTTCAACGGCCGGCGAAGGCCCGGCCGCCGCCGCCGCCGCCGGTGGAATCGGACGACTCGTCGTCCAAGTCCTCGGTTTCATCGTCGGCCTCCTCGTCTCCGTCGCCAAGGCCGGAGCTACCTGCCGGCAACTTGCAGCGCTTCGTCCAGTTCACTACCCCGTTCGTGCCCGCTCAATGCTTTCCCAAGGTTAAAACTCGGTTTGTTCGTTTAAAGGTGTTTTCTTTCGTTTTTGTTTTTGTTTTTTTGTTCCTCTTTCTTTGGTAAACTAGAAAGTTGGCGGATGGCAGACAAGCGTGAGGGGGTGGAGGAATGGCGATGACGCGGAGTTGGGCTCATATTTTAATCTTGGAGATCTTTGGGAGTCCTTCATGGAATGGAGTGCTTATGGAGCGGGGGTGCCGTTGGTTTTGAATGGGAGCGACAGTGTAGTCCAGTACTATGTGCCGTTCCTGTCCGGTATCCAGCTGTTCATGGATCCGTCGAGGCCTAGCTTGCATGCAAGGTATGATTGGGTCTCTGCTATAACAATTGTGTGCTAAAATCGTGTTTGCTGCTAGCTGTCTATCATCTTGAATGGATTTTTATGGCTATATGCTCTATTGGTTGATAGAATTATCCGTTCTTTTGTCACTAATAAACGAGAAGAAAAGCGGGGAACCGTTCATTAGTTATATCCTTGATGGAGTGTTAATTTCAATCTTGGATGCTGAAGTGGATTCAGTGTCTTGTTTGTGTTATGGTTTCTACTTTGCTTTTGTCGTGTTACGTCCATAACTTTTTGGTATCGTGTAATCTTGTTTTCTAATGGAAAGTCTTGGTCATCTATCTCTCATTTTCTTTCTACATGCTAGGATGGATTGCATCTTTAATCTATGTTGGCTATATCATTAAAGTTTGTTGTGGAGATCATTTAGATCAAATTTGTTCCTTGTTTGGGCAATTAGTGAGCATGGTTAAGATTGATGGGAAGATTGGAAATAAGGTTAATGGCTTCAAAGAAAAGTCTATTATCCTTAAAGTAAGGATTACATTAACGGTTCATATGGCCGACCGCAACTAGTTTGAGATTAAAGCTTTATTGTTGTTGCTGTTGTTGTAAGAATTACCTTGATCCAATCTATGCTTATAATATGTTTGTTTATTTGCATTAAGGTTTTAAATCTAATGAGATGGAAGCATCGTAATTTTTTCACCGAATGAGATGCTTTGCGTCTCATCCCCTCCCAATCTTTAATTCAGTTAGGTATTCCGTTACTTGCTTGGAATGTCTTTTTTAAAAAAAAAAAAATTATTTATGAAACTTTATTATTTTATTTGATTTTTAAATATATTTGAATTTCAAAAATAATATGTTTATGATAAATTAGATGTATTTAAAGTTGACACTATAATGTATTATGGTTGAAATAGGATAGAATGGCACGATCGGAATGGCCCTTACCTCGCTTAGACCTGAATCACTGATTTGTATTATCACCTTGAGGTTTCAATGGGGTCTATAGGAGAGATCAAAAAGTAAAAGAGTTCTCAAAAGAGATTTTTTTAAAAAAATTTGCAAAGGGGGTTCAAGGTTTGCAAGCACGATCAAAAGTGAAAAAGCTTTTAGAAGATTTTTTTTCCCAAAGGGGGTTAGAGGAGCCATGAGCTTGTGAGTTGGTCAGATTATAGCTTAGGGAATTTATTTATAGAAATGTAAGATAGAGGGTGCCAGGGGTGAGATCTCCTAGAACCTTAGTGGTTTCAAAGATTAGGTCAAGCATATAGTATGAAGTAGTCTCTATTGTGAAATCAAGAATGGTGCATTGAATTGCTTACTAAGGAGTAATTCTAGTTTGGCAATATTGATGTAGTGAAGAGGAGTTTGTATCTGGAGGCCACTGCAAAAGGGTATGATATAGGTAGGTTTGATTGAGTGGTATATCATCTAAAATGAATTTAAAAGAAAATGATTAGGCTTAGACTGGGAATACACTTGAAGATAATCAAATTGGAGGGATATATAGTGCATCTCTTGTTTATGTTTTTTGTCTAACCTAGTAAATTTGGTTGGGAACTTATTAGAAATTTTCATGTTAAGGCCATTTATAAACCTTGATAACTGATGGCATATATCAGTGTTTGATGCGAATAGTGTTGCTTCGACATTGATAGATGAATCGGATTCTGATACATAACCAAGCATATGACTTGGCAAGAGGAAAAAATAGAGATACGAGGACACATAGGATATAGTTTTAACTAAATAATACATATTTTTAAAATTAGAAGATATTGTCCGTGTGGACTTTCAATATATGTTTCTTTGCTATTCACTACTACATCAAAATGAAAGGTTTAACTCATTGTTAGTAGAGTCCAACTCTTCGCAAATCTCTAAAAGCTACAAGCAGAGAATTTTATGGGTATTCTATTGTCCGACATGTATCTGAATCAGATACATATCCAACACAATTTTTTGGAGCTGGATGCAACTGTCCAGGTAACACTAGATAGAAAATGTCAAGGTTACAATGGAATTTGTGGTTACCCTGAAACCTAAATCTTTGCTTGCTTGATGTTATGGCATATACTCTAACCTTGATTACTGTCTAAAGTCAGGCTGAAAGTTTAATAAACAAACTCATGTTTTGTGATATTTAGAAGAGGAGAACATCTTTTACATTAGTTGGATTCAGAAAAAAATATAAGAGTTCTTTTGCAGTGCTTGTGGGTATTAGGTTCTCAAAATCACTGAAAATTTGGATCTAAATGCAGTTGGTTTTGGACCAAGAGAAGTGATAGAAAATAAGAGTAATCCTTGCTTTCTAGCAGATTATTTAGTATAAAGAAAATGCCGGAATTTTGATAAGAACAGTGAAAGGGGGGTAGCAATTTTTAGTTTATTGAAATGAAAGTTTTGATTTAGAGTTTCTGTGGTGATATAGGGCTGATAGAATTTAACCATCCCCTGCTTTAGGGAAGATGGGTTAGAGCATGGTTCGCTGTCTTAGTACTAAAGGGTATACCAGTAAAATTCTAACGTAGTGTTGGTATGCCCGGTACACTTGGTACACCCCCACATCGGTACTAGTACAGTACTGGTATGGTGCAGTATGTCTAATATGGTGGCATATTGATTGGTATGGCATACCATGGTTAGAGTTATCCTTGCTTTCTAGTTGATGATATAGGAAAAAAAAAGGGAACTTGAGAAGAATGTGAAAAGGTTGGACAGCAGTTTTTAGTGCATTGAAAGGAATGCTTTGCTTTGAAGTTCCTTTGGTGATTTTGGTGTGGAGGTTTTGGTTTGGTTCACTTTGTAGGGCTGGTAGCATTTAACTGTGCCTTATTTTGGGGCTGATGGGTTCTTTTTCTGCCTTCTAAATATTTTCATGGTTACGGAATTTTGATCTAACCTAAAGGGGATCATGCGAGTAAGATGAAGAAGGATTAGAGCACTCTCCCTTTTTAGGGCGCTTGTTTGCAGCCATGTGCCCTTATTTGTGATGATGCTGGTTTACTATCTATCTGTGAAATCAGTGACATCTGAAACAATAATCTGAAGAGCAAAGAAAGTTTAAGTTGTGCTGGGTTCTTGCTTCCTGCAGGGACAGGAATTAGGGAATAGTAGGTTATGGATGATCAGCCCAGGTAGAAATGTGAAGGAGGGTCACAGGGATTGAAATAGGGCAGTTTATCAGATTTCAAATGGGACCTGTTATAGATCCTACAGAAAGTTGGTGAAAAGATGAAAAAGAAAGAAAATGGCTAAATAGTAAAGAAAACACAGAAGAAAAGAAAAGGAGACATTTAAAGCTGTTCCTAAAATCAGTTTCCTTGATGCAAAGCCCCTACCGCACTATTTGATGTGCATCTATATCATGTTTTCTCTTTATGCCATCTTAGCAGTTATCTGTATCATGTCTCTTCTTTCTTTAATAAATTCCTGATCCAAATAGGACTATGTTACGTTAAATAGAAAGTATATCTATCAATTCATACACCCTGACATCTTGGTTGATACAGTATGTTGGAATGGGCTTATTGATCTCAGCAAGTCTGTGAAAAAGAGATGCTACATTATGGATGGCAATACATGCGTGGACACGCAATCCACCTTCTGCTTTTCATCATGCCATGGCTGCTGCCATCTTATTTACAGGCAAATGCAGAGATGGCATGAGGAGAAAGCAGAATGGTGGATGTCTCTTGCTGCTTTGATGTGTCCGTGAGGTAGAATTCTTTGCTTGGTTGTCATGTTGTTGGAAATTTGGTTGCTTATTTCTTGTTTGTATGTTTCTTGCCTCCCCCCTCCTATAAGAATATTTGGCTATTGCAGGCAGCAATTATAGTACAACAAGAATTCAAACAAGTAGATGGTGCCAGCCTACTTGCACCATATCCATAAAGAGAATTCATCATCTAATTATGATGTGACTTTAATTTTGGTAACTGGCATCAATTTTCTGTGCTTATTTTTACAAGAATCTTTTGCCTTTGCTATTACTTCTCATTTATCCAGAGCTGCTTTTGTATTGCATTTCTTTAGTAGAAGCCCTGCTAGTTTGTGCTTTGTAGCATTGTTTATTTTTATTTGCAAATTTCTCTTGCTACCAGACAAAGTAGGACTTGTGGTTAACCATGTCAAATTTGGAATGTGTTTTCTTATAGTTCTCTTTTGACATTTCCTGCACTTGTTGCGCTTCTTAGGTAAGTTTATGTTGCCATCACAACATCTAGTTGTGCGGTCATCTTGACCATGAATGGGTTGATGAAAATGAGTTTATCTAAGTTCTTTCTCTTCTCCTCCATTTGGGAAAAATTAGGTAAATTCAGTGCAGCTATCTATTAAAGCGCCAAACTAAAGGCAAACATGATGTCATAAGCATGATAGCTGGGCAACTGCTATTTTTTCATGCTTCTATTTATGTTGTGGATTTCCATAACCATTACCAACTTAGTACGATATTATCATTTGCAAATAATTAATCATGTGCAGGGATTGCCATTTCGATTCTAAACCCCATACCAATACTACACTGATATAGTGTTAGTACAGCTGGTATACAAGTTGGTTTAATGTATCAAGTAGGGGTGGCAAACGGGTCAGGTTGGATCATAAACGGGTGGGGTCTAATATGGGTTGGCCATAAAAACCACCTAACCTAAACCTAATCCATTAATTAAACGGGTTAGAATTTCAAACTTGAACGTGATCTGTTTAATAAACGGGTAACCCGATCCAATCCGTTTAATCCGTTTAACCTGTTAATCAATAATAAAAAGTCAGATGTCAACTTTTTTAACCCATTTAATCCGCTTAACCTGTTTAACCTATTAACCAGTAATAGAAATGGGTTGGATAAATGGGTCAACCCGACTTGATCCGACCTAACTAGTTACTTAAATGAGTTAAATAGATTAAAGACATTAAACCCAAACCCGGCCTACTTAATATACAGGTTTAGACAGGTCAACCCGTTTACAACCCAAACCTGTTCAACCCAAATCCAAACCCGTTTATGGCGGATCGAATATTAGTTGGGTCCATTTTTGTTACCATTAGTACCAAGTCTTAGTATGCACCCGTGCTGAGTTTTGGTGACAGGGCGCATCAGTATGACATACTATGAACATGTGTTAAGTTCTTTGTTTCTCTTCTTTCTTTTTCTTAGATAAGGGTAAAGAGTATTACTTAGTAACTTTAGGAGTCAGAAAACCATGCAAAATGCCAGCATCAGAAGGAACAAGCACACCTCACAAGATATTCTTTAGAAACAGGATTTCACCCTTGTCCTTCCTAATTGTCTTATTTCTATGGTGTAGCTTCAGTCGGTCATTTGTAGTTGCAGCCCGCAAAGGCATAGAGCAGCAGCTTAGCGACCTAATTCCTACATAGAAACTTCAATAACCCATTTTATGTGATAAGATACGCTAAACAAGCAATCATTTGTCATCACATTAACATTGCAAAGTGAATGCCAGGGATCGCATTCTGACAATGAAAAAAAAAACGTGGAAAAAGCAACCTGCTAAGTCCTATCTAATAGTCCTCTTTTTAGTGAAATTGCACTTCAATTTGACCCACAATGATAACATTCTTAGTTTTCATTTGAAGTTATTCTGATATTTCTGGTCAATCCAATGCTTCTACATGGTTGCATATTTTCTTCCTTGTCTACTTACTAAAGGCTCATGAAGAGTGAACCATCATTTTCTTTAAGTTTCTGCTGCTGAGATCATGCCACAACCTTGATGCAATCCACTTTAGTACCTTTTTGTATGCTCAAAATATGCTTAAGCCATGTCAACCATCCCTATATTGGAAATTGGTATTTATTGGGCTTTCTAATCTTTGTTGTGACTCTGCTTCAATAATGAATTGTATTCTGGTTACTAAGTAGGAAACACACAAAAATCCTTTCCAATAGATTAAGATCAACTTAACTACTTTTGGAACTTATGGATCTTGATCTTCGGTTCTTGATATCATTTTAATTGTCAACTTCTCTATATGTTGTCTCTCTGGCAATCAGTAGTTTGATAAACATCTACATCTTCATCTCTGTCCAGAAATGAAGTGTGCGATGTTTCTAAATATTTAACATTTTTTTAATGGCAAGAAAACTATGAGATTTCTCTTCAAAATGGTGTTTGCTAACCTTAGTTTCACCATTTTATGCTTGTATTGTAAAATCATGCATCAGAAAAGTTTCCATGCTGTCATATCTTGTGCCTCTAAGGGGCAGACATGCATCTAGTCCATGTTTTTCCAAGCCACTGTTCTCATAGAACTGCAAACGACATCTTAATCAAAGATGACCATATGAGGTACTCATTGTATGGCACTGAATTAAACCCATCTCAGTGCCTTTACTTATCATGTTCACATACAAAAGGTCGTTGACTTAGCTTTCCACTTACATCAGCATGTTTTGCTTATTTGAATATAATATTAATTAGGTCCTGTACAATTCACCTTATAGGATGCTGTTATTCATGAAGGTCTGTCTTCCATCAACCGCTGGCTATACAGTTCAAGGAAGTCTAGTTTTGCTGCCATTAGCTGTGTACCTCCCGTAAAAGTTTCTACATTCTGACTGAAAGGCTGATCTTACACTTGTCATTATACTTCACCATAATCATGCTTTAAAGAATGCTCACTCCAGGTTGGCATTCACATTAATTGAGTTTACTCTATAAGATCCATCTCACTGTATGGCTTGTTATAGGAATTTCTATCTTCCGCTCACCTTTGATCAAATGTTTCAGGGAAGGTTATCATACTACCTTTTGGGATGTTCTCTGTTAGCTGCTAATAGTAGTCCTGTTTCCATAGAGATTTGCAGATTAAATATTAAAGGTTGATTGTATATCTCCTACCATTCTTTTTCACCATGATCATCTATCACAGGTTGGGAACGTTGCCTCTGTTTCCACTTACGCAATCTTATGTGGTCCCAAAGTCAGCATTCCCTTTCTTGGTTTGGTGAGATCCACATTATGTGGCTACCATGCATGAGGAGATTGTTTTTCCTATTATTGTTAGAAATTTATTCTTGCCTATTGAAAAATGATGCATTTGTTTCCTGGTGCCATCAAACCACATAATAATAATAATAATAATAATAATAAAAGAAGGAATGTAGAGAAGAAAAGGAAGAACAGTATGAACCTGTCTTTGAGTAATCAGAATATCTGTATATTTTTTATCAAAAGTTCCTTCTTCAAGAACTATTTGTGAGCAGAAAAGCTTGTTGATGAAGCTTTTGCCTGCGTCTATGTTCTCAGCAAATGACAACTGATGAAGCATGTATTAGGCCAAGCATCGGGACTATAACTTGAACAATCAAGTATTAAGCAGGCCTAGTGCATATGGATGCGGTTTTTGATAGAAAATGCCATGTGATTTTAACTTAAAAACTGCTATGATTGAATCTGATTATTGGAACCACCTTTAAACATGTAAACTTTTTCCATAATTTGATGCATCAAAAAGTGATAGATCTGCTAGTTAACAGATTTTGAAGTCATTTTTTGCTTTTTTAAGTGCCATCTTATCGCTAAATAATGATATAAGATGTCACAACAAAATCTTCTTAGAATTTTGATGGATAAACTTTTTTCATAGTTCAAAATATTTAATGTCTTTGCTCTTACAGAAGGCGACCTGGTGAGGAAAGTGATGGTGACATTTGCCACGACACAAGCAGCAATGGAAGTAGTGAGAATGATATGGAGCAACTCGTTAGAAATGTAAGGCAATCCTTGAATGATACCAGCCTTGCAGGCCAAGAGAGTTCTTCTAGTGATGACAATGAGACTTGCAACCAACTGCAGTTACCAGTATTTCAGTACCTAGAGCATCATCCACCATATGGAAGACAACCTTTAGCAGACAAGGTGCGTTTATCTGTGATTTAAAAGCAATCAAGCGCAGATACATATTTAACCTGACACATGCTGCCAATCTTTGTTGCAGATTTCTGCTCTTGCATGTAAATTTCCTGATTTGAAGACCTATAGGAGTTGTGATCTGCTTCCCTCCAGTTGGATCTCTGTAGCTTGGTATGCCTTCATCATCTTTAAGTTGTAAATATTGGCTGGTCTCCATTTGATTGTGCATCACATTAGTATTTTGAGTTTGTTGCAGGTACCCTATATATAGGATACCCACGGGACCCACATTACAGGATTTGGATGCTTGCTTTTTGACCTTCCACTCACTGTCTACACCTTTGAAAAGTAAGCATTTTTGTTGTTGATATTTGATATGGGGGGTATACTTGGTGTTGGTATGTCAAAATGAGCCTATACTATGCATACCAACATTATACCTATCCAGGCTCCGATACCGAGATTTCGAACCTTAATGAGGCCTAATTCCTAAGCATCTTTTAAATCATGACTATTAATCTAAAACCCGAGTTATATATATATATATATATATATATATATATATATATATATATAGAGAGAGAGAGAGAGAGAGAGAGAGAGAGAGAGAGAGAGAGAGGGGTAGACTTGGCTACAGTTTACATATCCTTAAAATGAAAAAAGTAAAAAAGATAGGATGGCTCCGGTATCTGTATGAATTCAAGGATGGAAAAGATAAATAAAGAAAATTTTCTAGCTGATGATATGCATGCTGGTATTTTGGCAGATAGCAGCAATGGATATCCTGAGGGTTACAGTTCCTGTAACATTGTGAATGTTAAGAGCTCCACTGACGTTCCTGGGAAGATACCACTACCTGTATTTGGGCTTGCTTCATACAAGTTAAAGGGGTCTATTTGGACCCCAAATGGGCTTTACGAGCAGCAACTAGCAAGTTCTCTTTTGCAAGCTGCTGACAGGTGGCTTCGCCATCTACAGGTGGATCATCCAGACTACCGTTTCTTCCTCTCCCACTATAACTCATCTGAGAGGTGATGGTCTGTACATGCCTCTTTCTGATCAAATGGTGCATCAATCCAAGCCCATGTTCCAGAACTTTTTGGTGCCATTTTGCAAACACCCCGATGTATTGCCTTCCTCTTTTTGTGCCATTTTGCAAGGATTTGGGTGTGTCTCAAACCACAGATTATATATGCTTTGGAGTTGCTGTAGATAATTGCCATAGGATATGGTGTTTTATGAAAGAGAACGTTGAAGAATATGTGGCTGTGGTATTCGTGCACATGAAAGAACAGAATTGTGGTGCAGAAAGAACTCTAAGATGCAGAAGAGGTTAGCGTTCTAATGCAGCACAAGCTGATGTGATGAAATGAATGACAGCACAACAGGGTGATTGCTGGTCCATGTAAAGAAGGGGTATCACACCTCTTGAGTTTTGTTTTTGATATTGAATGATGTCTATCCCTATAGTTCTTGTGACGATGACGAGAATATGTTAAAGTTGGCTGCTTCTCATGCTCCTGACTTACTTGAATGCTAATTCTAGATGTTTGAGATGAGTTATCCATATGCCACTGTTAAATTGTCCTTGCCATCTTGTTCTGAAACCGAGAAAGCTAACAGATTTTAATTATCTGTATGTTGTTGGGAGTTTTCTAGTTAAGCTGCTATAGGGTCCACTGAAGACCGCCCTGGATCTGCTTTTTTTTTTTGAAAAAAAAAAATTAAAAAAAATCAGCATGAATGTTGAAAACATAGTGAGATGAATCATTAAAAAAAAAAAAAGATTCAATCTCTATTGTTAAATGGATAACTCTTGTTTTCGGTCAATGGGTTGTTCCCTCCAGTGGTCGGTAGTAGGAAGAAGAGCGGAGCCGCAAAGACGAATGGAAGGCTTCATTATGCATCATTTCACACACCAAAATCGGGTGGTTATTTTAGATTAATAATGGTTATTGTATGTTGATCATGGGTTTATCATACATGCAACCTTTTTCGGGAATCAATTATATTCACATATCTTATCTTCATTTTTTACGAAAGAAAATATGAAAAAAAATAGGAGATACATATTTATCAGCTCAAGCCTCAGGCAAACTGGGATATGGATGGGAAGTCCGTCCAACGTGCGGGAAGATCAGGAGGCACCCGTCAGTCCCTTGTCTTGCTCTCCTTATTAAAACACGTTCCAAATTTATCTGCTCTAGTTCCACGGTTCCTCGGGACTGACCCGCCTACCAGACAGACGATCCGGACACGACCAGATTAATGAACACACGGACCTGTCTGGATTTCACCCCACCACGTGTCCCAAGTCCCAACCCCGGCAGACGCCAAACCTTAAAGCCCCCAAAATTTTCCATTCGGCAGCCGCAACGGTAAGTCGGCGACGACCACTTCCACCGCTCCCCCACATCCCTCCAAACTCCCCACGACCTCCACAAGCTGCCGCTGTGCCTTTATTTTTCACTTAAACAATCACTAGCAAAATCCAAACCAAAGAGTATGATATCCCCCTTCCTTCGCCTCCCCTCCCCTTTGGGCCCTCCTCACGCCACTTTCAACTACCGCCTTCTCTCTCTCTCTCTCTCTCTCTCTCTCTCAGCCTCCGCTAGCCGTTCCTTGAAATTTCCAACCATGCAGATTGCCTCCTCACAATAGACGGAACGAGAAGAGAAATCCTTCGGCCCGGAACAAATGGTCCTATTTCTACCCCTCGAGCTCTACCGCCGCTCCTCACTCTGCTCCGGTTACCATCACCCCCAATGGACGCCTTCTTTGACACCTGGATCGCTGGCCTCGAGGAGCTCCAGAACGATCTCCTCTCCGCCCCCCGCGACCGTCCCGACCTCCTCCGCCCCATCGCCACCCGCGCCCTCGCGCACTACCAGGACTACTACCGCGAGAAGGCCCGCCTCGCCGCCCGCGACGTTCTCAGCGTCTTCTCCCCCAGCTGGCTCACCCCCTTCGAGCGCTCCTTCCTGTGGATTGCCGGCTGGAAACCCTCCCTCGCCTTCCGCCTCCTCCGCACCCTCGACGACGACGGCGGCGAAAGCGCCGCGCTCTCGCAGCAGCAGCGGCTGGCGGTGGCAGATCTGCAGCGGGAAACGGCGGCGGCGGAGCGGGCTCTGTCGGAGGACATGGCGCGGGCGCAGGAGGCGATGGCGCTGACGCAGATGCTGGGGGCGGCACGCGGGGTGCAGAACGGGGAGGCCCGCGCGGAGGCGGCCGAGATGGTGGTGGGCTCCCTCGGGCTCCTCTTCGCCTCCGCCGACGCCTTCCGCGCCCGCACCGTCACCCGCCTCGTCGAGATCCTCTCCCCCGCCCAGACTGCGGACTTCCTCGCCGCTGCCTTCCAGCTTCGCCTCCGCATCCGCCGGTGGGGGATGCGGAGGGATGGCCGAAGCAGCGATTAAAAAACTTTACGTCTTTGGATCCAAATATGGGTATCCGGTTATCCTCCAGCCACCGGTTACTGGTGCTAGTAGCCAGTGTTACGATAAAAGTCTGGGTCATTGGAATATGTTCGTGCGTGCGTTGTGTTGCCAGTTGGTACGTGTTTTGTCTTTTTTTCTTTTCTTTTTTTTTTTTTTTGAGTGTCTTCTTTGGGCTTCCATGGTCTGGGGCCTAGTGGTAGACACCACAGGTATTAAAGTGTGGCCATGCAAGCTAAGTAACTTGGGGCCTGTATATATAATCCTATGTAAATGGTATGTAGTTTGAGTGTTTTGCTGTGTACTTCTTATCTTGCTGTATATATATTTGTAGGCAAAAATTTTCCTTACACTGAACCGCAAGATTTCATGTGGGTTCTTCATGAATTCCGGGTGAGAACCACCTACTAAAAACAAAAACATCATGCGGTTCGCATGGTATGTAAATATTTTTACTTGCATGCGTATATTAGAAACTATTCTTTTATTTATATAGCCTTTCACACCCCAGTACTTGTTGCACCAACTTTTGACAATTTCTAAACTAAACTGTATCGTTAATCTATCATTTTTGAGCAGGATGGCTTAGAAATCACTCTGGTAAAAGGCTGTTGGTTTTAATGTTTTATAGAAGGGTACAGCTGTTGTATTTTTTTACTATTATTTTTAGAAACTGAACTCTCATCTTATTCGTTTAAGGTCATCTTCAATGCCTTTAGGCCCTTGTTTAGTGCCCTTATACTTTTGGTCTTCCCGTTATTTATGGCAGCACCCATATCAAACTAAAGCATGATGAAAAGGTCTTTATAGAATGGGTATATTATATATAATACCGAAATGCCTTTGAGTTGCAAGGGTTATTTTTAAATTTTAATTATTTTAATTTTTTAAAAAATATCTTAAATAATTCCTCTTTTTATAATATTTCTATCATATAATAGTATATGTAATATTTCATATATCTATTTATTTCATTTTCCATTTATTGTTTTGTATTTCTACATTTTATTTACTTTATTTTTCTATATATTATGTTCTATAAAAATTAATATATTATCATGTTTACCTTTTTAATATATTTGTTTTTATTTTGTTTTTTATATTTTATTTAATTTTGTAGATTTTATAGGTTTTGGTTTCATATACTTATTTCAAATTTAAATTTATTATTATTTGTTAAAAAATAAGTTATATTAGTTTAAATTTTGAGGGGTTAGTTGGATGGTAATGGTACTTTATCAATGTAGTTCAGACTGATATAGCGGAAGTGAGAGTTTGAATATGTAACCTATAAGATATATACAGCGAACACAAATACGCCGATACAAAAAGATCGATATAGCGGAGGTGAGAGTTTGAATATGTAACCTATAAGATATATACAATGAACACAAATACACCCATACAAAAAGACTCGGTGCCAAATGTTATATTCAAGATCAAAGTGATAAAGTGAAGTTATTTCAAATGTATCATAGAATCTTAATAAATCCAATGTAAGTAGCGTAAGGAATATATTTTAAATTATATCATATGCCTGCATTAGCTATTTCCATATTCATTCTTCTTGCCATCTTGCTTGGAATAGGTCTAGATCTAGAATTCACCTATATATAGAATTGAGAAGAATTTAGAGACATTGTTGTTGTTAAAAATTATTGTATAAAAAATAATAAATAAAAAATATTTGGATAATAAACTAAGAAAATAAATATGTAAAAATAGTAATACTGAGTTTAGTAAGCAAATGTATGATGGTGATTCATATGTAAAGTAATTAAAATTTAAGTATCTAATAATATTTGTTTTCTTACTCAGTATTACAAGTTCTATTTTGTTACTAACTGTGTGAAAGTATTGGATTTATGAACTCCTCGCTATTGAAGTCTTCAATATTTTCTTTGTTATCTTGGTTGCATTATGTGTAGAACAATAATCAATAAATAAATGTATTTTTGATTTCTTTTTGTCCTATTATTTTTTTCATGACATCAATGTCCTACATACATTTACTTAATAAAATTGACATAAATGTCTACGTATAAGTTTTCCATTTATTGATGACATTGCATTGTAGTCATAAAGTATCATCTCCAATTCGTCATTCTTTTCAAGAGCATTCCCATAAGGTTTCTTTAACTCTGACAACTCCTTTTGATATCACAACATATTATATTTCTTTGTAGATGTTTTACTATTTTTCTACAACATTATACTCTGTTTCCTCTCCTTTGAGACATATGTCACTTAAAATATATACATTATAGGACTTCATGTTTCTTTCATCTTGATATTTGGCCAAAATAAACCATCCATCCCTTTTTCTAATCTGTATTTAGGGAATGTTAAGAATAATATCCTTACAATTTTGTATAATAAGCTTTATTGATAACCACAAACCTTGAGATTTTTATTATCTGTACAAAAGAATAAACTTAAATTTTATGAGATTTAAATTTTATGAGAAAGAGTAAAATTTTACACTAAAGAGTATTTTACTATTGCAAATAAAGTCAAATAAAAATTAGCCTAAAAAAATGTTAGATGTAAGGAAAAAAAGGAAGAAATAAAAGAAAATACAACCCTAGCCCTATAGCTTGACACCACAGATTCCACCCCTAAAAACCACATCTGTACAGAAGAATAAACTTAAAACCCTAAACCCCAAACACTAAACCCTAAACCCTAAACTCTAAAGCCTTAAACCCTAAATCCTAAACCCTAAACCCTAACTTCATGATTGAAAGATGCTGACCCTGCATTGATTTTGATGATCACAAAATAATTAAGTAAGTTACTGATGATTTTGGTGTAGATCAATGTGACTTGCAGGTATACAAGAGTTATCAAGAATATCTAAATGGATTTCAAACGTCAAAATCAGTATGTGGTTCAAGAGAGAGAATCCCAATACCTGAGAAGAAGGACTCAAGGTCAGATTAAATAAAACTCAGATCTTTAACAAAATTACAAGTGTAGAAAGTTCAAGATTCAATGGTTTTCCAAGTCTGTGGAGCAATTTTTCAAGTTTTGGAAACTTTGGTCAACTCCCACAGCAACTTGGAATGGAAGAATAAAGCCCTTGGCCGACCCACATATGAGTTATCAAGTCAAAAATGTGTCACCGAAGTTTTTACAGAGGAAAACTTTGTGTTAGTCAGCTCTAGAGCCGACTACTGTGACCACATAGTGGTCTGGCACAAGGTAGTCGGCTCTAGAGCCGACTACTATGGGACTTACAGTGGGTTTACCTACGTTAGTCAGCTTTAGAGCCGACTACTGTGGTGTTAGTCGGCTCTAGAGCCGACTAACTCAGCCTTGGATGGGAAAAATCCCAGGTTAGTCGGCTCTGGAGCTGACAACGCCTTGGAACCTTGCCCAACAGCTAGTTTTGACATTCCAACGTTCGAAAACGGTCATTCCAACGGTTCAATCCCTCAACTAACTATAAATACAAGTTAATGGGATGTATTAGTAAGAAGTGAAGTAGATTTTTGAAAGATTACAAGTGTGAAAAAGAGAGATTTATCAAGCCAAATCCAAAGAAAATTCAGCCTGCTCCAGTTTTCAAAAATCACTGTAGCTGAAGTTTGAAAATCCATTGAAGCCCATTCAAAGCTCCCACCAACCACTCCTGAAGCTTCATCAAGTGCTCTTAACTCAAAGCATTCAAAGAAGAGAAGCTCATTCAAGGAAAAAAGGCTTCAAATCTGTAAAGTGCTCTTTATTGTATTTATTTGCTCATTAAGGAGCTATTCTTGCTGAGATTATTTCTTATTGTATCTTGTTGAGTTTTAACTTGGTTGAAACTTGTGAGGGGTGTGCCAAACCCTTAATTGGTGGTTGTAAAGGCTCCCTTGTGCCTGGAAACAAGAAGCTAGCTAAGTAAGCTAGGTTGTAATCGTTGGAGAACGATTAGTGGTGAAAATTTTCAAGGAATTCTTGGGGAGTGGATGTAGGTGCAAGGGTTAGCACCGAACCACTATAAACCTTTATGTTTGTGTGTGCCTTCCACTGTTCTTGCTGTGTGTTTCAATTTTGTCACTCCACTTACACTCACACCTATATCTTTGCAAGCATTGCACATCATTGTTTAAAATTCGAAAAGAAACTCAATTCACCTCCCCTCTTGGGTTGCTTAGCTGGGCAACAAGTGGTATCAGAGCATTGGTTCTCTTACTTGCATTTGTCTTAACCGATAAAGAGTCCAAGATCTATGGCAGCCCAAATGAGATCCTTGTTGACTAAGGGACAGTCCACAAACAGACCACCCTTATTCAATGGCACAAATTACACTTATTGAAAGCCTAGGATGAAAATTTTCATTCAAGCACTTGACTATGATCTATGGAGTATCATTGTCAATAGCCCTCACACACCCATTCTTAGAACAAATGGTCTTGAAATACCCAAACTAGAAGCGGATTGGGATGAGCATGATAAGAAAATGGCTCAGCTGAATGCTAAAGCCATGAATGTTTTATATTGTTCACTTGATGCAAATGAATTTAATAGAATTTTCACTTGTATTTCTGCCAAAGAAATTTGGGATAGACTTGAGGTCACCCATGAAGGCACAAATCAAGTGAAAGAATCCAAAATCAACATGCTTGTACATAGATATGAATTGTTTAAAATGAAACCAAATGAATGCATTGCTGATATGTTTACTAGATTTACTGTGAATGGCCTTAAAAGCCTTGGAAAGTCTTATACTAATAGTGATCTAGTGAGAAAAATTTTGAAATCTTTGCCTAGGTCATGGGAAGCCAAAATGACTGCAATTCAAAAGGCAAAAGACCTCAACATCCTTTCTCTAGAAGAGCTCATGGGATCACTGATGACCCATGAAATTCAAGTCAAACAACATCTTGATAAGGAGGAGTCCAAGAAGAGAAGAACCATGGCCTTAAAGTGTTCAGATCAAAAGGATGAATGTGATGAATCTTCAGAAGAGAGTGAAGGGGATGATGAGCTTGCTCTCATCACAAGAAAATTTAGAAGATTCATGAGGAAGAAGAAACAAGGAGTGAAGAGAAGGCCACTGCTGAAAGGAGACTTCAGCAAAAAAAAGGATAAGGAGCAGCCTCTCACATGCTATAAATGCAAGAAGCCTGGATATTTCAAGGCTGAGTGTCCACAATTAAAGAAAGGTCCTAAAAAGACTAAGAAGAAAGCATTGATAGCAACTTGGAGTGATAGTGATGACACAAGTTCAGAGGATGAGAAACAAGAAACAACAAACTTGTGCCTCATGGCTTGTGAAGAAGAGGTAATACCTAACTCTCAAACTGAATTTACATTTGATGAATTGCAAGATGCTTTTTATGATTTACTTGCTGAATTCAAAAAGTTAGGCAGCAAAAATAAAGATTTGAAAAATCAAGTTCAAAAATTGGTTTTTGAAAAAGAGAAATTTTCAAATGAGAATTCTGTTTTAACCCAAGAAAATCTGAATTTGAAAAATGAAGTTAATAAACTGAAACCCATTGTGGACAAATTTACTTTAAGTTCCATAAAGTTGCAAATAATTCTTGACAACCAAAGGACTGTTTTTAATAAAGCTGGACTAGGTTATAATCCTTTAAAGAAGCAGAAATTTTTGAAAAATATTTTTGTCCCACCAAACAACTTTTCAAAAATTACTTGTTTCAAATGTGAAAAACCAGGACATAAAGCCTATGCATGTAACTCTCATATCAACAAGAATATCAAGAAGATTTGGGTTCCTAAAGGAACCATTCATGCTAACCCCAAAGGACCCAAGAAAACTTGGGTACCTAAGAACATAACTTGATATTATGGTTGCAGATGTGTTTTGTGTCCCGAAATGTAAAAAGAAGATGGTACTTGGATAGCAAGTGCTCAAGACACATGGCGGGTGCTCAATTCATCACTTTGGAAGCTAAGGATGGAGGAGTGGTTACTTTTGGAGACAATGCTCAAGGAAGGATCATTGGCATTGGCAAAATTGGTATCACTTCCCATACTTTTATTGAAAATGTTCTTCTTGTTGATGGATTAAAGCATAATTTGTTAAGCATTAGTCAATTATGTGATAAAGGTTTTAAAGTCATTTTTGAATCATCTGTTTGCATGGTTACTAATCCTACTGATGATAGCATAAAATTTATTGATCATAGGCATGAAAATGTTTATATGGTAGATCTAAATGAGCTTAATGACCAAAATGTTGAATGTCTAGTTGCCATGAATTCTAAATTTAATGATTCTAGCTGGTTATGGCATCGTAGACTTGCTCATGTTAGCATGGATTTGCTTTCCAAACTAATTAAAAGAGATTTAGTAAATGGTTTGCCAAAATTAAGTTTTGAAAAGATAAAATTTGTGATGCATGTCAGTTTGGAAAACAAACTAGAGTTTCATTCAAATACAAAAATGTGGTTTCAACTTCTAGGCCCTTGGAACTTTTACATATGGATTTATTTGGACCAACTAGAACCATAAGTCTAGGTGGCAAACATTATGGTTTTGTAATCATTGATGATTTCTCTCGTTTTACTTTGGTTTTATTCTTAGCAAGTAAAGATGAAGCTTTTTCTGTATTTCTAAAATTTTTCAGAAAAGCAACTAATGAAAAAGGTCTTCAAGTTGCATCTATTCAAAGTGATCATGGAAAAGAATTTGAAAATTATCATTTTAAAAGTTTTTGTAATGAAAAAGGAATTAACCATAACTTTTCTGCACCTAGAACCCCTCAACAAAATGGTGTAGTTGAAAGGAAAAATAGAACCCTTGAAGAAATGGCCCGAACCATGTTGTGTGAAAGTAATCTTCTAAAATACTTTTAGGCTGAAGCAATCAATATAGCATGTTATGTTTTGAATCGAGCTCTAATAAGACCTATTTTGAAAAAGACCCCATATGAACTTTGGAAAGGTAGAAAACCAAACATTGGATATTTTCATATTTTTGGATGTAAATGTTTTATTATAGATAATGACAAAACAAATCTTGATAAATTTGATGCAAAATCTGATGAAGAAATTTTTCTTGGATATTTAACCAATAGTAGAGCTTATAGAGTATTTAATAAGAAAATATTAGTGGTAGAAGAATCTATTCATGTAGTATTTGATGAAACTAATGAACTTCCATCAAGGAAGAAGGATATAGTTGATGATGCAGGTCTACTTGAAGAAGGAATGCAAGACATTACTCTAAAGGAGAAAGAAGGATCAAATGAACAAAGTAATCAGGAAGATAGCATTGAAACACTCCAACGAGCTGAACCTCAAGGTATACATGATTTGGAAAAGGAGTGGAGGTATGTCCACAATCACCCCAAAGAACTTATTATTGGTAGCCCATCTCAAGGAGTAAGAACTAGGTTCTCATATAGAGATGCATATAATCATTTAGCATTTGTTTCACAAATTGAACCAAAATGTTTTGATGATGTTAAAAATGACCCTAATTGGATAATTGCAATGCATGAAGAATTAAATCAATTTGAAAGAAACAATGTATGGATCCTAGTTGATAGACCAATAGATTATTCCATAATTGGCACTAAATGGGTTTTCAGAAATAAATTGGATGAGCATGGAAACATAATTAGAAATAAAGCAAGATTGGTAGCTAAAGGTTATAATCAGGAAGAAGGCATTAATTTTGATGAAACCTTTGCTCCTATTGTAAGACTAGAAGCTAACAGATTATTACTTGCTTTTGCATGCTTCATGAACTTCAAATTATTTCAAATGGATGTTAAAAGTGCTTTCTTAAATGGATATATTGCTGAGAAAGTATATGTAGAACAACCACCCGGTTTTGAAAATAATGAACATCCAAACTATGTGTTTAAGTTGAACAAAGCTTTATATGGTTTGAAACAAGCACCCTGGGCATGGTATGATAGATTAAGCAAATTCTTGATAAGCAACAATTTTATTAGAGGAAATGTGGACACTACATTATTTATAAAAAGAGAAAATGATGATATGTTTATTGTGCAAATTTATGTGGATGACATCATTTTCGGTGCTACTAATGAAATTTTGTGCCAAGATTTTGCTAAGCTCATGCAGGGAGAGTTTGAGATGAGCATGATGGGTGAACTCAACTATTTTCTCGGACTTCAAATAAAGCAAAATATAGAAGGAATCTTCATTAGCCAAAACAAATATACAAGAGAAATTCTGAAGAAATTTGGCATGGAGAATTCTAAATGTGCCGGTACCCCTATGAGCTCATCTTGCAAACTTGATTTGAATGATAATAGTAAATCAGTAGATTTAAAGCTTTATAGAGGCATGATAGGATCACTTTTATATCTAATTGCTAGTAGGCCTGATATTTTATTCAGTGTATGCATATGTGCTAGATTTCAAGCTAATCCTAAGGAAACACATTTAAATGCTGTGAAAAGAATCTTAAGATATTTAAATGGTACTAAAAATCTTGGTCTTTAGTATGCTAAGCAATCCACTATTGATCTGATTGGTTACTCAGACTCTGATTTTGCTGGTTGTAAAATTGATAGAAAATCAACTAGTGGAACTTGCCAATTTCTAGGAGTTAACTTAATCTCATGGTGTAGCAAGAAACAAACTTCAGTTGCTTTGTCTACAGCTGAGGCTGAATACATAGCTGTTGAAAGTTGTTGTGCTCAAATCTTATGGATTAAGCAACAACTAGAGGATTATGGCATTAAACTTAAAGACATTCCCATAAGATGTGACAATACTAGTACCATCAATTTGACTAAAAATCCTATTCAGTACTCTAGGACCAAACACATTGAAATTAGACATCATTTCATTAGAGATCATGTTCAAAATGGAGATATAATCCTTGAATTTGTTAGTACTGACAAGCAATTAGCTGATATTTTCACAAAACCCCTTGATGAAAACAAATTTTATGAAATCAGAAGAGAACTTGGCATGTTTGACCCCCTGTTAGAATGAGTCAGCTACATAGATTGATTTTTTAAATTTTTTCTGGACATGCATTTAAATATTAAAAATTATGACAATTAGTCCAACTGACCCCTTTTCAAGATCCCATAACTTGCGTAGCTTGTAAAAATCATTTTGTATGAATTTTATTGGATTTTCTGGAGGGCTGGCGTTATGTTCCCCATGTTAGTCGACTGGGGAGTCGACTAACATGGAGTTAGTCGGCATGGGAGCCGACTAACTCCAAGAAACTCTCGGCTTTTAAAAGGGGCCGAGTGTCTCTTGGTGTTCCACTCTTCCATTTCCTTCCAAACTCCTCCAAACTCTTCCCCCAAGCCTAGAACCCTTTAAACCCCTTCCTCCACCCTCTCTAGATCCCTTCTTTCCCTCAGATCTAGCGCCCCAGCTCCATGGCTCCATGGATGAGGATCTCTCACGTGCGGCAAGAAGAAGCCCCGGAGAGCTCCCATGAGAGAGGCAAACAAGCTCCTGCCGTGCCCTCTCCCTCAAGGTTCTCTGGCATCCAATCCTTGTTCACAAGAGCTATTTCAAATGGAAGGATCGTGGACTTTGGATTCCTTGCCCGGTAATGGTTCATTATTGGGCGGATGCTTCAACAAAGGGGATGGAGCTTTATGTGCAAAACAGAGGTTGCAATCTACCCAAAATTAGTAAGAGAGTTTTACCAGAATCTCTCTGTTGATTTTACCTCTACTTCTTCCATAGTGAAAGGTGTTAATATTGAGCTGGATCGTGCCTCCATTGGGAATATTTTGAGAGTCCCTGTTGGTGGAGTGTGAGGATTCTTCTGAGGATATAGCTCATAGGATTGAGACTATTCTAGGAATTGAGGATGGAGAGGGTGTAGATCGTTTGGAGGCCAACACCCTAAATATGGAAATGAGACTTCTCCATCACATCATCTCTAGGATTTTCATCCCTAGAACTGGTAGCTTCAACCTGATCACTGAGAAGGATCTGACCCTTATGTATCACATTGTCAGGACATCCCCTATGATCTCCCTGATTTGATATTGACTGTATGGAGAGAAACAATCAACAGAGCCAGATCTGCTCTTCCCTATGGTATGCTTCTCACCCATTTCTTTAAGCATTTTGGAGTAAGATTGAAGGGTAAAGAATCCACCAAGCTGCACCATTCGGACTTCTACAATGAACACTCTCTGCGTCGAATGGGTTTTGTAAAGATTAATGGGCGATGGACCAGAGGAAGAGGAAGAAAGGCAGAGGCAGATGAGCCAGCTGAGGCTGATGGTCCATCTTCTTCCTCACATGAGGAGGCTGGACCAAGTACTAGGCAGCAGTCTGAGGAGCCCACAGCACCCCAGAGGACATCTATTGAGCTCAGTCAGGATCAGTTGCAGTACATTATCAGAGAGGTATCATCTGCTCTCTCCAGCAGAAGCTCAAGGGATAGTGGCTCATCTACAGGTGATTTTACTATGGTACCTCACATTTCTACTGTAAATGAGACCATGACTCAGATGATGATGAGGTTGGATAGGCTGGAGTACTCTGTAAATATTATTAGTGGAAGGTTGATGATGCATGAGATGAGGAGTCACGAATCTGGATCTAGCCGTGACTTTGAGGAGTTAGCTTTGTGTGGGCGAAGAAGTGAGACAGCTGAGAGCTCAGATTGTGACCTTTGGTGGAAAATCTGAGAGACTGAAGATGTTCATTGGTCTCCTTCACCATTTGGTCTCCACCATCAGCGACCAGCTTGCTCCAGTTGCATTTCAGCCACTTACCCATCCTGCTCAGCTACCTTCCCAGCCTGGCTTCACATCTGCTCACCCCCGCTCCAAGCCACCACATGCTTCTTATCGTCCTCCTCCATAAGGACGTGGTGCTGGATCTTCTGCTCAGCCATCTGTTGTATCCTCAGATGAGGAGTAGTTTAGGTTATCTTGTTGTGTTTAGAATGTATTATGATCTTTATGTATTGAAATGTTTGTATTAGAACTAAATGTTTGTGATGCTAGTCATGTATGAAACTGTTATATATGAAAGTTTATGTATGAAATTATATATTTAATGAAATGTTTATGTTAAGTCTTGATGTTTGTAATGCTTGTATAAAAATATCATGTTATGAAAATCCTTTGTATGAAAGTCTATGTATGAAATTTTATATTTAATGAAATGCTCTTTTTATAATTCTGTGTATGAAATTTTCTTCTTATGAAATGTATCATGTTAATCTTCCATTTTAAATTTGAGATCTTTCATTTGTCATGAAAATTTTCAATATTGAACTATCAAGGATGAGATGTATAAAATTAAGTGCTTAATCTTTCATTTCCTTTTTGATTGATGACAAAAAGGAGGAGAATGGACCCATGAAAAGATCAAAGAGGGTAAGCACACATTTAAAAAGGAGAAGGATCTTCTTGTCAAGTTTCGAAAATTTTTTTCAAACTTTTTCATCATGTTTCAGCAAGTTTCAAAAAATTTTCATTATGTTTTTATAAGTTTTTCAAGTTTTCAAAAATGGTACATCATGTTTCAGCAAGTTTTCAAAAAGTTTCAGTATGTTTCATAATTTCAAAATGGAACAATGAGAGCATATGTTTAGGGGGAGTAAAATTGAAAATAAGATGATCTTTTTGAAATTTTTCAAAAAGGGGAGACAAAACTTGTTAGTTTTATCTTACTTCTCTTTAAAACAATTAAGTTTCTTTTGAAAACTTTTCTCGCAATTTTAACATCAAAAATCAAAGTTTCGGCACACTATGCAAATTTTTGGCACGCTTTTGGCACATTCTGGTTTAATTACCGAAACTCTAAATTTTTTTATTCAAAATTATGATTTCAGCATTAAGACAAAGTTTATTAGCATAAATCTTCATTCCCAGCATATAACTTTTGAATTTGGCACTGAAATTAATCATTTTGGCACAAAATTCAACTTTTTCATGAAAAATTCAGCTTTTTAGGTCAAAATTCACTATAAATCCTACCAAAAATCTGATTTCTCTGAGTTCAAAACATGAAAAATGAATGTCATATTATTTTTGAAGTACTCGGATGAAAATTTTTAATTTTTGACTTATATTCTTACTTTTAGCACTTTTTTTGAGATTTTTGGCACAAAACCTACATATGAAACTAACTTAGAAATCTCTCCTAACATGAGCCAAATAATCTCAACCTTGTGCTAAGTTCAATGCTGCATTACTTTAAATTATTATTTAATCTTATACTTAATGGTTTTGTCATCATAAAAAAGGGAGAGATTGTTGATCCTCCATTGATTTTGATGATCACAAAATAATTAAGTAGGTTACTGATGATTTTGGTGTAAATCAATGTGACTTGTAGGTATATAAGAGTCATCAAGAATATCTAAACGGATTCTAAACGTCAAAATCAGTACGTGGTTCAAGAGAGAGAATCCTAGTACCTGAGAAGAAGGACTAAGGTCAGATTAAGTAAAACTCATATCTTCGACAAAATTACCAAGTGTAGAAAGTTCAAGATTCAATGGTTTTCTAAGTCCGTGGAGCAATTTTTTAAGTTTTGGAGACTTTGATCAACTCCCACGGCAACTTGGAATGGAAGAATGAAGCCCTTGGCCGACCTACATGTGAGTTATCAAGTCAAAAATATGTCACAGAAGTTTTTACAGAGGAAAACTATGTGTTAGTCGGCTCTAGAGCCAACTACTGTGACCACACAGTGGTCTGGCATAAGGTAGTCGGCTCTAGAGCTAGAGCCGACTACTGTTTATTTATCTCTTTTTTTTTTTGTATATTCTACTCTATATTTGGTTTTCTATATGTCTTTATCATACCTTTAAAGATTTTTCTTTTTTTGTGTTTCATTTTCTTTTATTTTGTTGTGCACTTAGTGTTTTATTTTAAAGATTTGATTTTATTTCATCTTGTTTTTCTTTTCTTTTATTTCTTATATATATTTTTCTCATATTCATGTACATTTTTTCTGGTCTTTCCAATATTTTTTAAAACTTATAATTACTTTTAAGTTTTTTAACAATAGCATCGCTCTTTGTTCAATGTGGTTTACTTATTCTTCACTTCATAAACTACCAACTCTAAGAAGTGTCAGTTGTTCATTTGTTGACTTGATTCCTTTTATTAGAGCATTGGGAATCCCAAAGTTAATTTATAGTTAGATTGAAGCATTGGGATTTTCAACAATAATTGGTAGTGGTTCTTATGGGATGGTTTTCTCTCAAATTACTCATTTCTAGCTGTCTTTAAACATTAATAATACGAGCTTGGTTAGGAGTTTAAAATGTTAAGGCTTTCCTAATAGACTTTATATCATATGCTTAGATGCATGTATTAATGGAGTCTGGTAATGGAGAATGAGGGAATTTAGAAATGTAGAGGTATGATGTTTGAAAAGAATTGAAAATTAAGTGTTTCTCTTTGTTAGTATGTTCTATCAATGTTTGGTCTTTCTCTAAGTTAAATGTTTAATGTCCATGTTCTCATCATTTCCCCACTTCAAGAGGTCTTTTTTAGATGGAATTGTGTTTATTACTCAATAAGAAACTCACTCTTACACAATTTCATAATAAAACTATTTTTAAAAATAAACACCACCTCTAGAAAAAAAACAAAAGCTTTCATCATTTCATACTAAATCAAAAGTAGCTTATTTATTAAAATATTAAAATTATACTATCTCTATCACATTTTACTGTATGTTTAGAATTAAATACTTGAATTATTTTGAGCCTATTCATACGTTGAGATAAAGAGAAAGTAGTAGCGCATTCCTACTTTTTCTCCAATAGTTTTTCCCCTATTTTAAAAGAGCCCACCTTCCTCGTTGGCCCCTTACAGAGTCCATGAAGGGGCCAGTGACTCCTTGTCATGCCTCAAACTCAAGGTGAAAGTACATAACAATTCATCACATATAATTAATTATATACAATTGCTTTGCATAAGACGCCATCATAGACTCTGTATATAATTAATTAAAATAAACAATCAGCTTCTATCTGATTTCTGCTTATATTTCAATCTTTGAAACAAAAATAATCATAAAATTTTAATGAGCTAATACCCCGTAAGCAATCCCTAATCATGTTTAGAGGGATCAAGTAAGCAACTTAAATCAATTTAAAACATATGCATAATATGATGTTTAATCATCATTTTCATAAATAATTTTAATAGAAAATAATGCATGTCATTTGTTATAATAATATCAAATTTAAAAACTTAAAACTTTCATTTCAAAACTGTAATAATAACTCTATAATCATAACTATGGCCACATATAAATCCTATGATGGGTCTAGAACAGGTCACTACATTTAACCTTTTAGAGGTTGGTCAGAAATAGATTACCGTATATATCCCCCGCGAAGATGGGTTCTGATGTCAGAAGCCTTCGTACAAGACCTGAAAGGTAAGGACAATATGTCATGACCAAGAGCCTATAGTTTATGATATATATGTCATAACTTGTTATAACTTATTTCATGTCATATAACTTATTTAATCCAAAGTTTGATGATAATACTTACAATAATTTTACAAAATCTATAATCCTAACATGTAGCAAAAATGCTGCAATTTACTACTAAGCAAAATAACCTTTTCAAATAATTTTTATAAAACTAGCAATTATACTAAATTCTAAGCACATAAATTTTCAATATAAAATATTTAATCAACTAAATCAGGAATTTCAAGTAATTAAATAGAATATTTATAAAATATAAGATTTAAATCTTTAATAATTTTAAAAATTATTCTAACCATGATCGGGTGTACTTACCTTTTCAAATAAAATTGCTATGCACTAATTCTCAATCTTTAAGGCTCAATGGCTCCATCAATCTTCATCCTTCGACATGCAAACTATTAATTTGTTACAAAAAAATCTCTATTAAGCCCTATTTATAAAGAGATTTTTTAAAGCAGATAGGTTTCCTACTCTTCATAATATATTAATCTTTTAAAACTAATAAGCTTTAATTTTTGTAAGATACTAATTTTTTAAAAAAAATTAAAAAAATAAATATCTATTAAATATTTAAAATAGATTCTTGACTCAAAACTAAATTCTAACTCATCCAACATAATTTTTGAAACATAAAAATTTATATAAAAACAGTATAAATCATTATTAATTATCGTCAATAACATTTTCATAATTTATCAAAGGTTTGTCATTAATATATGTTAATAAAATAACTTCTAATTTCCTTAATTAATCTTTAATTTGGATGATTGAATATGCATTAGAAAGCTAACTCAATACCAAATAACATAAATATAAATTCTATCAAAAATTCTATTTATATAATTTTTATTATTTTTTAATGTAATTTAATTTTAATTTAAAATGAGCAGGAGCGAGTCTCAGGCTCTCGAACAGCGAAGGCCACCTATGAACAAAGAAAATAGCATCGTAAAAGAGAAGAAAAGATAGTGGTCAAGACCAAAATCGAACTTTTAATTTTCTTTAGCATCAGAAAATGGTTAAATCTCGATATTCAATCATCATATTTATACTTCTTCCATAACAACTATGACCGAAGCTATTGCTATGTGTCATCTCATGACACGTTGAAGTATAAAAAATAGCTATATTAGCCGACCGCGCAATATGAAAACCTAAAAAAAGGGATAATTTCTCCTCTCCCGTGACCCAGAGACGTGACGGAAGAAGGGAGAGCTCGTTTCTCAGAGATTAAGGTCACTCCCCTACTCAAAACAGAGGAAGCAAGCAAGCAAAGCGATGGAGGCGAAGCTTTCTAGGGTTTCGCAAATCCTAATCTCTTCCCCCATCCAAGAGCTCTCCCATCTCGCGCAGCGATGCGGCGCCATCAATCTTGCCGAGGGCTTCCCCGATTTCCCCGCCCCTCCTCACGTCAAGGAGGCTGCCATCTCCGCCATTAATGCTGATCTCAACCAGTACAGGTCCTCCTCCTCCTCCTCC
Source organism: Metroxylon sagu (assembly GCA_017589505.3). Taxonomy (NCBI): domain Eukaryota; kingdom Viridiplantae; phylum Streptophyta; class Magnoliopsida; order Arecales; family Arecaceae; genus Metroxylon; species Metroxylon sagu. The sequence continues at coordinate 3,571,843 of JACVBY030000663.1, forward strand.
TCCTCCTCCTCTTCTCTTGCGGTTTCTCGATTTTCTTGGTGATTAGATCTTACTATTTGAAGCTCGTAATCTAATTCTCAGCAGTTGACTGAGAGCCTAGGACGTAGAAATGAAGTTGGAGGATAGAACGATACAGTTTTAGTGCTAGGTTTTTGTTTGAAAGAGAAATCGGTTTTTCATGGGTGGGGAGGAATCCACAATTGAGGAGCTAAAGATGACTTCGAGGAGGTTGAGCCTTCAGAAAAAGAGATCTGATGTTATTATTCCATGATGAAAAAACCATATGGTATTCATATAAATGGTTGTAATCCTAATACAAAGAAAAATCTATTACAATTAGAAAAAAGAATCCAAAATTACAGTAACTAATCATTAACCTAACACAAATACGAAATAGTAAATAATTAAAGGTTAGAGAAATACACTTAATTATGAAAATTACTCCCACCAAAGAAATCCATCAAATTGAAAAGATCTTTGAAATCAAGAAATCCCAATAATTAAGGAAATCCTCTAGACTAAAGAAATTCGTGGAATCCCGATATTCCACTCTCTTAATAATCAACTTTGTTCTTAAAGTTGAAAATAAAAAAACTTCTCCTACCGCTTGTTGAGGTACTCCCACATGGCCTCCTTTGGAGTAGAGTAAGGCCATGTCATCAAAACCATTGTTACAGTTCAATTATTTTTCTTAACCATCTTATGATCTAGAATAGCAATAGGACGTAACTGGAGTCTTCCATCTTCTGAAAAATTAGGTAATTGTGTATACACCATTATTTCAGGATCATCTTACTTCCTTAAATTAGACACATGAAAGATAGGATGAACTTTAGACCCAGTAGGCAAATCAAGCCAATAAGCAACTGATCCAATTTTCTCCAAAATCTTGTAAGATCCATAAAATCAAGGAGGGAGCTTCATATTATTTTGAACAACTATTGTGGCTTGTCGATATGATTGTAATCATAGATAGATTATGACTGCAACTTTATTGATCTATGCTTATCAACAGGATATTCTGTGTTGGACTCACTACCTCTAATAAATATCGGGGTAAGTACATAGAATTATCTCCGTTAGTCACATCTTTTCAATGGCATGGCTAGTAACAATCTCCATGGGTAGATATCTAGACCCCTTCAATCTATATTTCTTTCATAAACCTTAAATTACATAAAAAGCTTTAAAAATCTCATAAAATTGACTTTATGGTGTAGAGCCAATAAGCCTCAAGAACCACATTACTCCATTGGAAAGGTAGCATATAAAAATTAAATGTAAAATTGAAGCCTTGCAGAAACATAGGAAGGTTGTGACATGTACCTTAAATTTGTATGCACTTAGTGTTTGCCATCATGGCATCAAAAGGTTTGTTGTTCGACCATCAAAAATTGAAGCGCTTGACTAGTTCTGGACAAATAAAGTTTTGGGTGCTACTATAGTCAATAAGAATAGTAATTTCTTGCTTCTTCAATTCTACCTTCGCTCTCATTGTTTGAGGAGATAAAGTACTAGTTATAGCATGCATAGAAATTTTTGGTGGCAAATCGTTAAACTGCTCCTTGTCTTATCTTCCAACTCTAATTTGGGTTCATCATCGAACCAAACCCTATCAATGAGAAATGATGTTGGGATTCCTTGATTTTGAAGATTTTCTTAATTATTGGGATTCTTTGATTTTGGAGATTTCTTTAATTTGGGGATCTCCTTGATTGGAGGGATTTCAATAATTAAGAGGATTTCTTTAAACCTTAGTTATTTGTCATTTCCTATTTGTATTAGGTCAATGATTATTAACTACAATTTAGGATTGTTTTTCCTAATTGTAATAGATTTTTCTTTTGAGAGTTAAGGTTATAACCCTATAAATATGTAGATGTCGCATGGCTTTTCATCAGGGAATAATAATATCAAATCTCTTTCTTTAGAGGCTCAACCCCCTCGAAATGGTTACTTTGAAGGCTTGACTCCCTCGAAGTAGTCACCTTTAACCTAATTCTTAATTTTTTTTCTTCGATACAATTGGGTCTGTATCAATTGGTATCCAAGTTATGGCTGAAGAAACTTATCTACAATGGTTGGAGAAACGTATGGAAAGTGAGATGAAGAGTTTGAAGGAGATGATGGAGGCATTTGTAGCAGAGCTATAGAAAGTTATTGATCGAAATACCGATTACATGATCAAAGTGATTGATGCTTTGGTTGACTTGAATAGATGATCATGGGCATGACAAAGAAAAAAATTAGTAAATCTTTAAGCAATAAGGTAACAAAACCAAGCAATAAGGATCTATTTTTTATATAGAGAGGGGGGGAACAATTTAATCATGAATCACACACCTTGAATCTCTCTGTTTTGATGAAGATAATTCTAATGTAAGGATTTATCGGGTAGAACAGTTCTTTAAGTTAAGCTTTACTTTAGAGGCACAGAAGGTTACCATAACCTCCTTTCACCTTGAGAAAGAGGTATTGTAATGGTATTAGTGGATGGAGAAAAGTCAAGGTATGATGACATGGAGGTATTTTGTAAGGTCTCTGTACTTGCTTTGGCCCAAACATCTATGAGAACTTTACTAACGAACTCACCAAGTTGCCTTAGACCTCTATAATACATGGGTATCAATCCCGATTTGAACAACTCGGTAACCATACTACAAGGTTGACTAAGGAATTTTTTGTAAACTACTTTATGAGTGGACTTAAAGAAGAAATAAAGCATAAAGTTTGATGTTCTAGCCAACCACTATAACTAAAGCTATTAGATTGGCTAGGCTCAAGGAAGAGCAACTACTTGCTTCACGCAAGCAAAAGGTAAGCCATCTTGTAGCAACCATTCCAGTTTTCAATCACAATCTTACATCTATTCTTGTTCCAATCCAACAATTGATGCTAGTAGAAGCAAAAGTAAGAAAAAAAACTAATATTACTATTCCACGATGAAAAAGCCATACAACATCTACATAATTTTAAGGTTGTAACCCTAGTAACTAATCATTGACCTAATGCAAATAGGAAATAGTAAATAACTAAGGCTTAGGGAAATCTTCTTAATTATCATAATCCTTCCAATCAAGGAGATCCTCCAAATTAAAGAAATCCCTAAAATCATGGAATCCTGACAATGGGGTGGAGTTGTTGAAATTGAGAGATATTCAACAAATGTGGCTCGAGAAAGCACTATTAACCAATAAATCATATATAATTTTCCTCTGAATTTCGAAGGGCTTATCGTATAAAGCAAACAATGGCACTATAATTGTGAGATTTGAACCCAAAGTTGTTGAGTTGACGCCAACAACTCATCATTTTTGTGAGAGGTAATCATATACTTAGCATAGCTATACTCTTAATCATCTAATTTCACCTGTGCAGCTTATTTTAGTACCAAATAAATCATAAAATTACATAAATTAATAACCTCATGTTTTATGTAGAGGCTACAAAATCTATGCCCTTTTGTTTAACACTAAGATATGCTTTCATTCATTCTCAGTTTGTCTTGATTTTACTTCCAATAATTTAAGTATATCTTTTGTTTCAAGGCATGTACAAGGCATCTGTGACCTCTTGGCAGAAATGATGAGACAAAATTACGGTCTTGATATAAATCCTCTTACAGATATAGTAATATGCTGTGGCCAGTCTGAGGCATTTGCAGCAACGATATTTGCAAGTACGTATACTTGTGCATCTTACTGGAACCTTCACTTACAAAATCCCTTTTTTTTATTCTGAAGATTTTAAGTGATGTTTCACTTATAACAGCAATCAATCAAGGTGATGAAGTATTGTTGTTTGATCCTGCTTATGAAACATATGAATCGTGCATTGCTTTAACTGGAGGAATTCCTGTAAGTTGTATTTTTTTAACTTGAATCTCTAAAGCTTTATGAAATTCGATGTGCCAAAAATTGAGTACTTCTTGCTAATGCATCAAAGATGGGGCTTCCCCATCCATTTTGCTGCCAAGAAGGGGGAGAAACAGCAAGAAGACTCTGTCAAATGTACATTTGAATTTGTTGGATACTGAATTTTCTTAGCTGAGTCATACTATTGTTATATGACTTGTACCGCATGGAGTGAATAACCTGCTAGATTTGCCTAAATTGTTTCTGAGTCAGCAAAAGTATTCTGATTATTGAAATGCTAATTGGATGATTTAGGTCTATGTGCCCTTGGATCCACCTTGCTGGACTCTGAACATTGACAAACTCAAGAAATCTTTCACCAGTCGAACTAAAGCTGTGGTCTTGAACAGGTGAACAGGTGACTAGTCATTGCTATAGAAATCACATCACCAAACAGTATTCTACAAGCATCTATTCTGTATTTAACAATTTATAGATGTGAAATGTGAAACAATAAACGCATGTCTTGTGATAATACTTCTATTCCACAGATTGCTGCTTGTCTTTTCTATTTGATTCTTGATGTCATATCTTTGATATATTCTATTAATATTTCTTACTAATTGTAGCAGTACTTGGCATGTTCATGTAAGTTCTCAGGCTGAACTATTCTTCTCCTACATTTTCGGATGACTTCCAAAGTAGCTTCTTGCCATAGGATATTATGTGTAGGATTTGTTAACACGAAGCTGGCATCAATTGTCGAATTGAACTTATCCATGAAAAGCCGATAATTATATATGAAAAGTAATGCATCTTGAATGCATAATCAAGGCAAATCATGGTGTTGTAAGTTGTATCCAGGAACCTAATGAACTCTGACTTCAAAGGGAGCTTTCTTGCAAATATAGTATTTCACATTGGCAGCCCCTCTGTTTATAATCGGATGCAACCATTTGGATAATGTTGCATTAGCTTTTTGTCCCCTACATGGCTACATTGTTTAGTAAGACTCTATCCATTTTGGACTAGCTGTTAAGACTTTTCAATGTTAATTTTTATTCCATATGTCCGAGGTTATTCCATACCTTTACAAATCTGACACTAATTGCTGTTACTACGATACATAAAGATTGTTGCTTCATAGAATAGTGTATTTGACAGAATTAGCAGTGTTGCAGGCGAAGTGTAGAATTCGGTTATATCTTGGACCTGACTGAATTCATGATTAGCCCATTTTAAATCTTATTCCTGGATTTGATTAAATCATCATTGTGATGGTTACCAGTGATGGGAAAAAAATGATTTGATTAAATCATCATAGTGATGGTTACCGGTGATGGGAAAAAAATGATTTGATTAAATCATCATTGTGATGGTTACCGGTGATGGGAAAAAAAATTCAGAGGAAAGAATATGAAAAACTTTAGTGAAGCTTAGAATTTATGTTGATGGGCTGAACCAGGTTATTCAGGCAAGGCCCTTTGAGCACAATTTCTTCCAGTTCTGTGACTGTGTATGTACTAATTTACTAAAATTGGCTGGGTCATAGCAATCCTTTGGACTAATTACTGAAAAGTCCTGTTGTTTGGATGACTTATCATAGATTATGATATATGGCTAGTTCATTCAACTAGTGGATTTTCTCTATTCTTTTGAATAGGTTTAATTTACCTTGAATGCACAGAAAGCATGCCTATGGCATCTTGATTTTCTTATGTTTTATTGCTACTTATCCTTACAAGTTTTTGCTCAATACAATAATATGCAGTGCTGCAATCAATTTTCTCATACAATTTTAGAATTTACCAAAAAAACTAATTGACGCTGGCACAGTCCGCACAATCCGACCGGAAAAGTTTTCAGCAAGGAAGAACTTCAGGCGATTGCTGGAGCTTGCTGCAAAATGGACTGCATTGCTATTACAGATGAAGTATGCATTCATGTTCTTTATATATATTCTTCATGAATTTTATCATTAATTAAATAACTAAACAGCATATAATATTCAGAAAATGGCTAAATAATTATATCAGCAGTCATTAAATTATATGGCCTTTATATAGGTTGATGAACTTCAACTTAATAAGCAGTAAGGTAAAAAGAGTAGTTGAAAATCAGATATGTTGACTTTTCAAGCATTAGAATCTGCCAAATTTATATCTGTTTTGACTGTGTCATTTGAATGTCTTCATGCATGTTGGTTTTTAGGAGATCATGATATGTTAAACATGAATGAAGGTTGTTTGACATGTTCTCTCATGGCAATGTACATTTCCTAATGAGAAGGACGCCCATTATTGATGAAATTCAATTCACAAAGGTTATGATCTAAGCCTAAATCATGAACCATGTCTACTCTTGCAAAGTGTCCTTTTAGATGGATAACATAATACAGTGCCAGCTAGGCCTATGTTTGGAGTACAACCATGCTACTGAGTAATTTAATGCTTTTGAATTATATGTATTTATCTTATATAGAAATCTGTGGGATTTTCCAAAGTTGTGTAAAACAAATCTCATAGAATAAGTTACACAGCTTATGAGTTACTCCCTCTTCCTCCCTTTTGAGCTGGCACCACGCAGGCTGCCAGACTGAGATTTCATGTTTACAAAAGCATTTTTCTTACTAAAATCATGTAAAAAAATGCATCAAGGGACAAACTATATTAGTTTCAGCTGGTGATATGAAAGAAATTTGAGCATTCTTTTGTTTGTTTCGTTGTTTTATTTTATCTGGATTTGTTGTTATGTCTATTGCATTGTGAGAGCCAAAACTTTTTCTTCATCAAAAGCCAATTAATCCATATCAACAAGACTGCTCCAATATATTCAGGGCTAGTATTGTGTGCAAGGTAATGGCAAGGTGATATAACTTTGCATTGTTATTTTTATGGTAGAGAACCAATTGTCTCAGTCTCTTTGGAATGAGTAACGAAGTTTTAATATTATAGACAGAACAGTTGTTATAAAGTTGATTAAATGGTTCAGTTATGTATCTAGAGTGCAAACCACACTGTTTGGCAAGGGAACTCTGCTTTTAGTTGACAGGCCTAAGAATGAAGGCAGCAAGGTGTACATGATCTGGACAATATATGAAGATAGAAGGTATTAAGTTCCATTTGGGGTATATGGTCCTTTTATCGATGTAAAAGTAAGCCATTCAGTCGATGTGAAATGATCAGACTGAAAATAGAGATAGCAGTTCAAATAAAAGAATACCCAGAGATGGATCTTCTATTCTGTATCTTATGTTTGGCATGAGCATATATGATGTTACTGAAGCATTTATGATGTTTGCAAGAATGATTGTGTCTACATCTGGCCTCGGATGCAAGTCTCATATTCTATATAGCCATGTTGTCCTAATAATTTAAGTTATATTGCACTTATCATGCAGAAAGTTCTAGAAAAGAATTTTTTCAGAAATTTCCCTTTTACTCCTGTATTTTGCTTGATTCACTGGGAGATATCTTATTCCTTCTTTTCAGGTTTATGAGTATATAACTTTTGACATGCAAAAGCACATGTCCCTTGCCACACTTCCTGGCATGAAAGAGAGGACCATCATCACATCATCCTTGTCTAAAACTTTCAGTGTCACAGGTCCGTGCCAGCTTTTGTCATAATTAAGTTGCCATTCTAACAGACACTGATGCTGAGAGCAGTACCTCCTTACTGATGCTCAGGTGATTAGTTGTTATCCTCTGGCAGCTGAACATTTGGAGAACCTAGAGCACAACAGGCAAAAGTTGTTGCATCTTGCACAATTAGCATGTTCTGAACATATGAAGTGCATATGCAGATTGTTGCAAGCATTTGCACTAAATTGAGAGAGATTTTTATTATTATAAATTAAAGTCTGCTAAAAATAGATCTAATAAATATAGAGATATATCACAAGTAACCATGTGCAAATTAAGCTAAAGAAATATTGTATTTGAGTCGTTACAGTGAATGCAAAAATAAACAGTAGATAAATTTAACAAATACATCTACTTAACTAAAGCATCTCTTTTCTTGCTTCATTGTGCTTGAATCTGCTTCTTTGGTGACATTTGATATTCTGGTATATGTCTTCAATATTTTGGAAAGACCATAATTTTGCAAAAGACAGTATATTTTCTTCCCGTCAATCTTATAGCACATGCCATCATTATGATGATTATGAAAAGTCAACAGGTTGGAGAATTGGTTGGGCTTGTGCTCCAGCAAGCATTGCATCTGCAATAAGAAACATCCATGTCAAGATCACAGATTCAGCTCCTGCTCCTTTCCAGGAAGCTGCTGTTACCGCCCTGCAAAGCCCACCTCCGTACTTTAAATCTTTAAAAGCAGTGAGCATGCATTCTTCTAATTAAAGCAACATCTAGTTTCTGTGAATATAAGTAATCCATATTGAACAGGTGGCAAAAAGGCTCATTCCAGTTATTTGTTACTGCTTGATGTTAAAGGACTATGAGGCAAGGAGAGACTTTGTTGTTCAGATGCTCTCTTCACTTGGTTTTCAAATTCAATTCAAACCCCAGGGTTCAGTTTTTGTATTTGCAGAGCTACCTGAGAACTGGCTACTTTCTGATGTACGTGTTCTTCAATTGCTTTTTCTGACTTTTTAGACATCCAGCTTTATAACCTCATAGGTCATTAGGCTTTATCACACAGTATGAGCAATATAATAACTTTATAACACTTAATATAAATTTTGTTTTTTCAGTTAGAAAGTTATAGAATTCTACTTGACAGGGGATGGGAGCATAATAAAGCACCTGAAGAAAATTGTGAAGATTTTCCTCACAACACTGAAAATGGGAAATCAATTGGCACAAAACTTGCACTTTAAAGTTTCAGTAGAAGGGAGCTTTGTCATAACTTTCTTATGCTAGTTGATGTCATAACTCTCTAGTCAAACCCAGCTAGTTGTCTTCAAAAAAAATGAAGTGCATTGAATGGTGGATGCAAACATTTCTAGTTCCTCATGTCTAAAATAAGGAGAATTATTAACGTATTACTAGTTTTTTTTAGAAAATAAAGGGAAATATATTACCATAGTTTTTAGTGAAGTTAGACTGGAGGATCTCTTTTAACTATTGAATAGTTCAAACTTCAGATGAACATATTGTCTTCTTCTTTATCCTTTTTCTGTACATTTCAAAGAAATGATGGGAGACTGCCTGGCCCAAACACTTCGAGAAATACCTCTCAATGTTTGGACCTAGAAGTCGCTCCAGATGGTAAAGGGCAACGACTGGTTTGGATGTCCTAATTCTTAACTATTTAGTTTTCTTTATTGGTCCTTCACTGTTGTTTCCTATCATGGGATATCCACTGAGATTGATTTAGCTTCGCTAACTAGCAACATTTACATATGGTTGGTTTGCTGCCTCACCAGTTATGATGCAACAGTGATTCGTTATTCGGTGAATGCATCATTTCTTTGCAGATAGAATTCGTCAAGAAGTTGATCATGAAAGCAGGGGTGGCAGCTGTACCTGGCTGTGGATTCTTTCATGCAGGTCCTAACGTTCAGGAATACCGCAATAGATATGTCAGGTTTGCTTTCTGCAAGAGCGATACCACTCTAAATGCTGCTGCTCAAAAGATGGGAGACCTTGTGAACAGCGAGGGATATCTCAAGCTCTGATTAGAGAAACATTCTGTAGTACACCGATTCTTGTGTAAGTCAACTGATGACTGGTTAACTAATCCCATATATTTTAGAAGAAAGATGTCTGTATTACATTGACATCCATGCAGCATTGATTAAAACCATGCTCCTTGTTGCACCTGCATGGATACGAGCTCTCTCTCTAATATTTTTTCTGAACTCTGATGGTTTTGAAATATTTTGTGCTCGAGTGCCACATATATGCATGCAACCCATGAAGGGTGGAAGGTATTTCATTCATCAAATCTATGAGCACAGAGAACTGAATTTATTGATATTAGTAGACTAGATCTTGGTTTGTGTTTTCACAGTAGACAATATGGAGGTTTTCTAAGGGAGTGAAAGCCAGATCTCTTTTCCGGAGGGACGATCGCCGCTGGATCTCATTAGGGTACGCAGCCAATATGTACAATCTTAGTGGAAGAGATTATTGAAAACGATGGCAATCACTGCTGATGCGATGAGATAATCAAGATCGATTGCAGATGATTGGCTACAAGGACAATCGATGTCCGATTGATGCCAAATGAGAAGGAATGACGAAGGAGAGCAAGTCTGGAGAAGATTGTTACAAGTCTAAAGTTTAGTTGTCACGGTAATGACGCCCCTTAATCGGCCCACGCTAGGAAAAAGGTTCATGGGAGAATAAGCTTGCAAGTGGTTCAGGTAAAGCTGTGCCACGACCCGGTCCAAATTTGATTCGATCCACAGGTCCTCGCTTGATTTGATTCACGTTTAAACACCTGTTGGTTGGGTGGCCTTAGAAAATAATTGGACACCATCTCAATTTAAATTCGGGTCATTGTCTTGTATTTTCAACTCGGCCATTATATCAACCAGTTCTAATTTGAGTCGATAGAAAATGAATCGACACCGAATCCGATCTGGTTCAAATCGTAAACTTCAATCATCTAAATCTTTTATTTCTTTACTCCAACTATCTTTATTAACTCATTAAATAAGCTTTAATTTAAACTTTTTTTATTTATTTTTATTTAATTATATCTAAATATTCATATTTTATTATTTATTTTGATAAATTTTTATTTATAATATCTTTAAATATATTAATAAATATATTAAAAATTATAATTTATAAAACTTAAAGATAATCATTTACTTAAATAAAAATAAAAATTTTTAAATAAAAATTTAAATTTAAATTAATTTTTTAATTATATTTAAATTTTATAATTAATTTATATTTAACTATCAATAATTAAGTTTGAATTATAAAGTAATAGTTAGATACTTGGTTTATAAATATAAATTCAATCCCATCCAATCTTTTCTAGGCTTAACCTAGATTATGCTTAACCCCGAACCAACTTAAATAATCCTTTGGATTCATTATTCTTTTTATAAATTCAATTCGATGAAAAAATGAGTTTAGGTCTGAATTTAAAATTATGACTTGAATACGAAAACAATATTGATCCAAGGAGAATTTAGTTGGGCCTATGAAAAATTAAGTTGGGTTCCATATCTCATTCATGAATTTGAAAAATTCAAAGAAAAACCTTCTAAAGCTGTGATAACAAGAATTTTAGTCACAATTTTCAAGAGAATGAAAAAAGAAAAAGAAATGTGAGGTTGCATCTGAATTTGAGGGGGGAAAAAAAAAAAAAATCCATCTATTTACAACAACTTAAGAAACTACCATCATTTTATACATATGAGCCAGGCGTCCTACAAGAATCCCAGGTCATCTCCATTCAAACCTTGAGATTCCATCATTGGGCAGTCATTAGCATCATGTCCAAATTCCCCGCAGCAAGGAGGTGGATAACGCCTCCTTTTCTTTGACATCTCAACCCCATCTCTTGCTCGCCTTTCTTTTAGCTTGCCCGAAGTGTAAGATTCATGAGCTTGTCCAGCAGCAAAGCTCTGGATGATGCCATCAGTGTCCTCTACTTCTGGTATAATCAATGACTCAGAAGGGCTCCCATAAGCAATGTCACCCATACCATGTGTGGAACCAGGAAATTCTCTGATGCGAGATAACACCACGGCTATTTGTTCTGAAGCAACCTCAAGTCGCTCCTCTGACCCAACTGATTCTGCCATAAGAGTGGACACCATAGATTGCAATAAATGAACTCGTTCAGCATGTTCCCTCAGAGCAGTTCTATTGCACCTTGTCAGAGGCAAGTTGACACAGCGCCATCGAATTGGTAGGTATTCATCAGGTATATGAAAGCAATTATTCATTGACAGAATACGAAGTACATGCCTACAAAGGATTCCTGTGAACTCGAAATGATGACAGTTACAGCTTATGAGCTCTTCCTGCGGTGCCCAAATTACTTTGCACCCTCCATCCATCTGTTTATGGTGTCTCACAAGAAAGCGTCCATCTTCTATTGGAAATGATGCATATTGTGGAGCTAAAACAAGCTCCTCCTGGAGTTTGCAGAAGGCATAAGGTGTAAGCACACCAGCAGCATGGGACTCTACAGGGGACCCTGTTTTGAGACATATCTTGTGGAGTTTCCTTTGTGATTTTTGTCTTGCTCCTACTTGATCTTTAAAATCAAGAATAGCTGCAACCTACAGATAAATCAAATCAATCAAGGATCGGATAGGTGATATAAATTAACAAGAAGGAAACAAAAGATGATAACTACGCACTTGCTCTACAAAATGATCAAGTTGAGATTGTGCACCAAGAAACTCCTGGATGAAAGAATTTATTGACTCTGAATATACTGTTGAAGTCATTCCTGCAAAGAAGTGACATCTCAAGTACGGCAATGCCCAAAATGTCCTCCATGCATATAAACTGGCTATATGCTTGTTTGCATAAAGACCATAAGCATTAACCATTTCTCTCCATTCTACTTCAAATTCCTCAACTACGTCCATATTATAAAGCCGGTGGAACTCAGCCTTCCAATCATCATACCGTGACCCAAGAAGTACTGAAAACCAATCAGAGAATTTTGCAATGATGTGCCAAATGCAAAAGCCGTGTTTTGTGTCCGGCATTTCGACAGAGATTGCCTCTTTAAGCCACATGTTTTGATCTGTTAAAATTGTTTGTGGAGCCTTTCCTTTCATGAAACCCAAAAATGTCTGTAACAAATTAAACAGAATGTTAGGGTGACAATCACTGAATATTTCGATGAGAAAAATAAGTGTTTCAAGCACCAGTCTGTACCAGCCAGTATGGGGCATGGCGCACCATACCAGTAGGGAAATGGGGTACCCAGTGGACCCCTGAAACAAGTGCCGGTACCAAGGAATGTCCAATACCGACACTCGGCACGGGATGTACTGATGTTTTTACCAGGAAGGATACGAAAACCAGTAGTTAAAACCTTGTTAATTTCATACCTTCAAAGCCCAAGAAAATAATTGCATATTTTCATCTCGTAAAAGAACACATCCAAAAAAACAATTCCTTCCATGATTATCCACTCCAATCCATATTCCTAATAGCATATCATAAGCATCAAAACGGTGAGTTGTATCAAAAACCACTGCATCTCCAAAAGCTTCATATAACTGAACCGATGAAGCATATGACCAAGCAATATGTTCCAACCGGTTATGTCCATCTATCTGAAAGTCGTATTTGAAGTTGGGATCTTCATCTTTGATTTTCTTGCACATTGCAACAAGGTCAATAGCATCATGATCTCGATCCACATTTTTAAAAGACCGTAGTAAGTTCCTTACATCTATCTCCGTAAAGGGTAGACAACCAAGTTTCACACCTTTCTCAAGCTCCATTAGTCTCAACATTTGCCGTACAGACATTCCTGCTTTCGCAAACATGCAAATGCGGCTCTTATCATCTGCTGATATAGTACAATAGGCAGGAAGGTGAAGCACTTCATTTGATTTCAAGAGTTCATGGTTGTGGACATTGCTAAAGCCGGTGACACGCCATTCAGGGACATCAAAGTCTGCCCTTTTAACTATTCTCATGTATGCCTGGCACCCACAACGTGATGATTTTCGATTTCTCTGCAGCTTGTTGTTATCTGATTGCCTTGCCTGAGGAAATCCACCACGATGACAGGTGAAATCCCTTCTGGTGATTCCTCGACCAACTCCATCTTTTCCTCTAGTGCGATGACGTCTAATTGAGAAGCCGCATTGCTTTGCAAAGCTGCAATAAAATTCATATGCAGCATCTTGAGAAACAAATCTTTGGCCGATGAATGGAACAAGATTGACAGAAGTTTGTTTTGATAGAATTGTATCTTCAGGTGTTTCATCTATGGAACCAACATCTTCGGGAGACAAGTCAGCGCTGATATCAGGAGCATCTATAACCAGCCCAGGATTTTCTGATGTTTTATCCATAATAGACAGACTCGAGCTCAAATTTGTTGCCTGATTTAAACACACATTCATCATTTTAGTGAAGTTTAAATTCAAGCCAATAGTTATAACAAGACATAAAAAGCTAAACCTAACATGAAGAAATGTGCCGTGTGAAGAAACTAATAAAGCAAAGAAAACAACACATAATATACCTCTCAGTGGATCTATTTTATATGTGAAGATAGAACAAAGAGCAGACAGACAGTATAAGAACAAACAATCATACATATATGAACATAGGTTATGCAAAGCCATAAAAACGTAACTTCCAACGGACAAGCATGCTGCTTGTTAGCACAAAATGGCTTGCTTCGTGCACTGGATCGTAAGCAGTATAATCATACTCTTTAGGGCAAACTAATAGTGAACAGTGCTAACAATTTTATGGCCTTTGAGATGACTACCTCCTTCACTTATCTAATATTACATATTAAGACAAACCTAATCTAGTCATAACAATAGTAACCAGATAATCTTGTTCGAATATGCAGCATCTACTTAATGAGTGATACTTCATCTTATGCATATGTTCTTGGACCTTTCAAAGCCCTCTGCCCCATTGACATCTGTGAATTAGTTTAAGACTCTCCTCTCCCTGAACCTTATCATTGGTGCCAAATTCAAGCCTTGCCCTGCTGGGTCTCCTCATGTGCAGGAAGCATCACAACCTAGAGATTTCTCCTCTGAAAATTTCAACTAAAAACCTATGATACCATCACCATCCCTAATCAAAAGCACAGCTACAAGCTACAATTAAACCAATGTTTGGATAAATATAGGTATTCTGGTCATGATTAAGCCAGAAGGAAGATTGTATTATCTTGTACCATGCTAAGCTAGCATGATGCCTAGGCCTAGCATGATACACTTGAGATGTGGAACTAAAAGTAATTTATTTTTTTAAAAGTCAAGAAACATCTTCTTTTAGCATAAAAGATGACTCCTTCAAAACTACACTTCACTTCCTGCTTAGCATCTTAACATTCAGAAATTCTCTCTTGGTGTGATTTCATGATAAGAATTAGAACTAAAGGTGATAACTCTATATTATCTTTGTTGTGAATATGATTACCCACTATTACATTTATTTTCTGGCTTGGTTAAACTTTATTGAAATTAATAATTAACTCTCCCTCAAACATCATAAATCCCTGTCATGTTTTATATCCATCCTCCAAACTAGCCTCTAAAATGGGTTTCTTCAGCCACCGATGCCCAATAAAATTCCAAATTTAAATTGTATCTACCCTGTCCAGCATATGAGAAACCATATAAATCCAGCTTCCTCTTAAAACCTTAGGGATCCTACATTAACCCATTATCCTCAACGCTCTTGCATCTTGAACGCTCACACCACACCTCCCCCCCCCTTTCCCCCCGCCCCGGTGCCCCAACCAATTCATCGTATTTATGTACAAAGAGATATGCACCAAGTTATACTTTTGTAACAAGTTATTTTTGCTGCAATCTCCATTAGTCACTACAAGTTACAAATTAGTTGACATATACTCATTATAAGAAACCATGATCACTGTCTTATTATCATTTGCAAAGAAAAAGAAGAATAAAAAAATTAATTAAAAAAATTTCTCTGTTAATACATAAAGCAATTTGCTCTTATCGCTCAATAAATATCATGCACCATTATGGTGTTACCTCTAGTCCAGCGTTGTCGTATCGTCTTCTTCTCTCTGGATCAGATAGAATGCTATAAGAATAAGAAACCTCCTTAAAATGCTCAGAAGCTTCAGGATTGTCAACATTTTTGTCAGGATGGTACCTGTTCGATCACTTGAAATAAGATTATCAAAAACCAAATAAAATCTCAAGTAAAGTTTGGATCTAGTATAAAGAGAAAGAACTAGCACATGGATTTTTTGACTTATAGAAGGCAAATTGTAGAATACACAAGAACTATTTGGCAAACTTTAAAGAAAAAGATATGTTCGGCAAAAGCAATAATATGGTAATTATCAAGGACATGTAATGTGGTACGGTGGGTGAAACTACAAGCATTACAAGCAGTTAGAGCAAAAGAAGCAATATTTTGACATTCCAACGCTTCTATAGGAAGTCTGGCCATAGGATTTACCTCATTAACTTGTCATATATGAAATAGTAGCTGATATTTACAAGTATGTGGCACTGTGTTTTAATTGGTATTGGACATAGAATTGAAAATCAGGTCTCAAACAAATTAGCGACCCAACCAGATGACTTTGGCTTGCATTCGATTGGTGAACAACTCAATGATCTACATGGTTTCATCTGTCCTTTGCCTTATTATGGTTTATGAACTTGTGGAAACAAATTTAACCATTATTTGGTTGGGGATTTTACACCTGCCCATTTGTTACAACTTAAGATCTCATCCAACAAGGATGGCCAAAAAGTATTATTTAAATTCTCATGTGCTCCTTCCATTTAAGCTCTGAATACTTGCCAAGCTAAGGTCCTATCACAATCGCAAACATCATGATGAGCCTATGGTGAGCCCCACCAAGTTAAGGGTCCAAATCTGATAAAAAATCTAACCACAATTACAAACTCCATGATTGGCTCATTATCACTCCTAAAAGAACCGGCTTGCAATGTTCCCTACTCTACATTGCAACTCAGGGCTGTGGTAAAATATGAAAAGATAGAATAAGTATATTAGATAAAATGGAGGAGTGGCACCAGCATAGTACAATATAACTGATTTAATGATATAGACATGTTAAACAAAAGTTTGAAGATAATCTAACCAAAAGAGGTGCTTGAAACTATGTTGAAGGGGATAAAAAAGATGAGAAGTTCTCAGTTAACATGGACGGAAGTTGTAAGAATGATACGAGAAAAACTTGAAGTAACATTGGATATTGCCCACATCAAGAATGATAAGTGGATAAAGATCAAAAAACCAACCTCAAATGGGAGGGACAAGGCTTAGAGGTTATGGTTAAAATTATGTTCCATTATATTAAAAAAAAAGAAAAGGAATATAGAAACAAGAAGAAATACAACCAATAAGATCAAATGAAATGTAGAAGTGCTTCTGGTGTACAATGCTTCAATACGTTTGAAGCTAAGGAGTTGTCAGTTGAGTATAAGATTAGGAAAGGAGCGTCCGTTATTCCATTGATTTAGTTTTCTAGGCCCTGATTACATTATACGTAAAAGGTTCTTAATTAAATAGCTGATATTTTGCTGCTATCTTGTGATATCAGCCAATATATAGCAAGAATAACGACAGTTATTTGATACTATTGATCTCATCACTCATCAGATGAAAGTATTATTATCAAATTCAAATATCCATGTCAATCGGGGGAAAAAGCGTAGTCCGCTCTGCTAACATCCACATTAACCAGACAACTCCATTATTATAGTCCGTTATTTTCTGTTATAATAGCTACTAAAAGCCGTTCCAGCAGCCACTGTTATATTCCACAAGAATCCAATCCAAAAACAGGGTAGGCAAATGGTGGCCGTTATTTCAGTTACAACAGCAAACGAAAAACTTATGAAAGGGGACTATTATGACAAGATAACAGCATAATTGGGATCGTGATATAACGACCTCAGCTAGAATTCTTTCACATATCTGTTTTTACCTCAGAGAATGAAAACAGCTTAATTTGCACTCCAGAAAACTATATAAAGGAGCCATTTTTATTTAAGTAAAAGATCATGCATCCAAAAGAGCACCAAAAGAAACATAAAAATCACAAGAAAAGGTGTTCTTCGATCAAATTACCTGAGAGCTAACTTCCGGTAAGCAACCTTAATCTCGAGGCTTGAACAAAACCTAGAAACCCCCAGCACCTCGTACGGATCTCTATGAATCGCCGGCCGCGACGGGTTCTCCATCTCTCCTTGAATCGATCACACCTCCATTCCCGCCAAATCCCAGCTCAGTCCATTCCAATTCCAACAAAGAAAACCCTAACCCTAAACTGTCCGCGGAAAATCGGGATCATTTGCAAGAAATTAGATAAAAAGAAAGGAACAGAAAACAAGGAAGAAAGAGCGGGAGAGGAGGAGGAGGAGGAGGAGCCGATGGGAGAAGGGGGCCGGAGCTATCGTGCGCCGGCGGGACGGACAGGGCTATCGTACGCTTAGGGGTTGATTGCCATCGGATCAGGGGCTCCGAGAGAATCCGCACCCTTTAGTCGCGGCGCACGACTTGGGAGGAGAGAGAGCTGGCCTGCGCCCGCGGGGCTTACGGAAGCGACGGCGCGCTCGGCGGGAATAGGGTGGAGCGCCGCCTACGCGTGGCGCAGGTTAGAGGAAATCCTCCGGGATCGTGGGAGGGAGAGGCGGTTTCCGCTCTGGAGCCCACGTTGTCGAGACGGGATCTAGCGTGCGCCGTGTGGAGCCCGTCCCATACGGCAAGCATTTGGAGCTGGGGGGTTTTTTTTTTTTTTTTTTTTTTTTTTTTTTTTTTTTTTTTTTTTATGTTGACCGTGATGCCCTTGCCCCATCAGCGGACAAAACTACCTAATCTTGCACACATTTTTTTTATCGTGAAAGAAGCAGAAATAAAATACAAAGAAAATTCCTCTCCACCTCCCCTTGAATATGGCATGACTACTTCCCATATATAAAAAAAAAAAATGAAGTTCATTTCTTTTTCAGTTCCCACTATTTAATGTATATCAATTTTAGCTGGTCGACTTTCTTTTTTTTAGTTTAGATTTTTTTTTTTTTCTCACTCAATAGAGATATATGAGTCATCATTGTGGCCTTTTGATTTTTAAGTTTCAATATTTTTTTATTCTTTTTTTCAATCTTATTCATCTTATGTATAATGTGAAAAAAAATAGCACTGAAGTTACCATATTTGTTCAATATAATGCTGCAGATCTCCAATCGTAATCGGCGTTGATAAACCCTAATGCAAAACAACAAGGACGAAGGAAGGTCAATCGCAATGCAAAATATTTTCATAGCATAAAAGTCTTCTAAAACTATGCATGACGACTCATTTTCTCGCCATCCATTGTTTCATCTTCTAATCATCAATCAAAACCCAAAGGGCTCGTTTGATTTATAGTAACTTTTAGACAGGAATAAAATGTCTATAAATTAGATTCTTAGGTATATAATGTTTAAACTGGTTGATTATGGAAAACAGACATTTTTTTTGAAAAAGAATGAAGCCGTCATGTTTGGTTGAACAGTTTCTTTCTTAGGAAAATAATGCAGAATATCAATTATACCCTTAAAAAATATATATATATATTTATTCCCATCCCTCCCCCCCTCCCCCCACCTCTCAACATGGTGGATTTGACTTCATCTAAGGTGAATGTCTTTTTTTTTTTTTCCTTGTATCTGGCATCGTGAATTTAATGTTGAGGGTTCTGATAATACTTTTGGTTTGATTTGGCTTAGAAACTGAGAGATGGAAATGCTCCAAAGCTGAAACGAATGACGTGAATGTTTTAGATGTTAATAATGGATTTTATTTAACCTTTTCTCCTTGATTTTCTTTATTAATGGTGGTTTTGTTATTTCTATCTTTGATTTTCTTGCATTTATGAAGAGAAAGTAATGAAAATAACTTTTTATTCTTTTAAACATTTTTCTCGTCAATATCATTCTTATCTTTGATCTTTGAGAGAAAAGAGATAATTGGCCGCTTCTTGTTGAGATTCCGTGAAAATGGAAGAATTCATCCAAGCCTGATGGATTGGTTGGTTTATTTATTCTTTATTTTATTTTTTAGAAAAAAGATGGGTCTTCTTGTTTTGATCTTGCTGGATTTTTGAGCCAGCTTTCTATTAAATCTTTCTTTTTGATTGAAATTTTTACAAAATCTAAAGATATTAATGGATTTTTAATCTAAATATTTTTTTTTTCATTTTTATTTCTCTAGTTTGGAATTAAGATTTTGTTGTTATTGTTTTGTTTCTATTTTTACTTATCTTTGGTCCATGTTTTGTTCACCATAATAATAATTTTTATGAAAATTATAAAACCTACGACTATATTTGGAGTGAATGCTTTTCTTCTATCGGTTTTTCAAAGCTTTTTGTTTTTCTCTAACAATAGTTTTGGAAGACTAATGGTACTCGTAGAAAGAAATTATGGATATATTTTGTGTTAAAAAAGATACAAGCAATGAGAAATAATAGGAAAAGAGAGTAATAGATTTTAAAAATATTTTGAATTAAAAAATAACATGCATGTCGCACATAGTATGTATATATATAATATTATATATCTATAAGCAAAAAATAAGATCTCCACCTTTTCCATATATTTTATAATACTATATAGTATAATATTATATTATGCAATAGTTATAATATAATATTATACTATATAACATGAAACTAATATAAATATAATTATAAGGAAAAAATATATTTTTAAAAATATTATAATGATAGGAACTAATTTAGATTTTTTTAAATATAATCCATAAAACATATAGGAATGTAACTAGTAATATAGTAATATATAGGTCTTGATGAGTGAAGATGAATTGGATATAGGGATTAGGTAGGGCTACGAGTGGATTGGATCGTTCCTTTCAAGTGTGAAGTCAATAAAAAACAAATTAGGACCAATCAAAACTTACATACTTGAATTAAGTTTGGATTAAAAAATACAACCCATGTTAGACATAAATTAGGTTTCAATTTTTCTAATTTCTAATCAAGAACCATACCTATCAAAAACTAATACAATATATATCTCAAAACTGTCCTTCAATATAAGAAATTAGTTTTATATTAATGACATAATTTATCAAAAATAAATATTTGCTGATTATAATTATATTGTTGCCAATCAAATTTTATATAAAGTATATTTTGATAATGTTTATATATTATTTACTATTATGTTAATATATAATATGTTTACAATATAGTGAGGTAATCAAGTAGCATATGCTCATTATAATTTATGTTGGGATTATTTTTAACTTCATTTGACTTGAAAAAATTAATATATTGATAAAATCAGTATTAAATCCAATCCAATTTAACCTAAAAAATATTAGATTAGGGTGAGTGTTGCCTCCTTACTTCAATCACCTTCCTGCAAAGAGCACCCGTTCTCTATGGAATCAGGATTGATGTGTCAATGAATCTATTAATAAATGAATCTATTAATAAATGAATCTTGCCTACTCAATTTGTTATAATGGTAAAATGAAAGTAAAAAGTTACAAGTGTAAAGTCTTATTTTGGAACATTCATTCAAAAAAATAATGTTTTTCATCAGCAACATGAGGTAACTGTGTTTTTCAACAACTGAGTCAGCAACTGCCTCAAATAAAGTCTAACATTTCTTAGCACAAATTTTAAGAATGTAAAAGTTTTAAACTCTGTTCAATTATATTTAGAAATAAAAAATATAAAATTTTATTAATCCCAATGTTTCAACTTCTTTTTATTTTCAAAATAATTTTTTCTTAAAATCCGTGTTAATTCTACTCTTTATAGGTTAATAATTTGCAAAAATTATTTCTCTTTAAAAAAATAATCTCATGCTAAACACTCTCAAAAAAAAAAAAAAAAGTTAATAAATTATAAAAATAATTTTTACCTTCTTTAGCTTCGTATCAAAAGCGCCCTAAAGTAAGTTTCCTTTTTTTTTTTTTTTTAATTAAATAACATTTGCTACCTACAAACTCTAGAACCACTCACCATCATAGCCCGGAATCTTACAAATTCTTCAGCTGCTATAAAACCTCCCACCAATCAATGTTCTTCTGAAGCTACCGCCCACCAAGCCTAAATCTATAATCGTGCGGAGTCCAACATAACCAAAATATACCAATCACCTTTCCACACCGAACGCCATTCCACTGGCATCTCCTACAAAGAAAAAGTTTTCTCCTTTGCACTAACAGGTAGCAACCAATCAAATAAAGAGGAATGGCACTAGCGGATGGTGCTCTTGCACAATCTTCTGAAATGATGATCAGAGTTTATTTCATAAAAAACAAAGGAAGGTAAAAGGAGGAGAAAGAAGAAAAATTATATCTACACAAAGGCGGAACGAATAAATAATAGCCAGTCTG
The DNA here is from genome assembly GCA_017589505.3 of Metroxylon sagu. Taxonomy (NCBI): domain Eukaryota; kingdom Viridiplantae; phylum Streptophyta; class Magnoliopsida; order Arecales; family Arecaceae; genus Metroxylon; species Metroxylon sagu. Next base: position 3,593,720 of record JACVBY030000663.1, read on the forward strand.
AGAACAATAGCCGAAGTCCACCCCCTTTGGCATAGCCCAACCCAAGTCCAACGGTGGTCGAGTTGATGGGTCATTGGGTCAGCCTAGCCCATGTTCATCCAGTTTTGATGGCATGCAGAGGCAAAATGACTTGACCTGGACCTTAGCAGGACATCATGATATTATAGTCATACATTTAACAGACCTTGAGGTGCACATCAAGGTAAACATCAAGGTGCACCTTATAACTTTATTTATCTCCCATTATTGGACCAACAGTAGAAACCTTTTCCATGACTCAGATGCCTAACTCCTCATCTCCGTCGTCATGACAATGTAGTAAAAAAAGATGGCCCCCAAACTGCTAGTGGATATTAGATATGTGAAGATTTGCCTCATCGCACTTTTCTTTTAGCCTTTTGTGATTAGAGGAAAAAGCTTGACTAATGGAAAGCAGACCTCCAACAGATTCAGCTCCAAGCTAATTTACGGGTCATCATGTGGTTCATGCAGTTGACCTTGGCATAAGAAACAAAAGCAATGGTTTATGGCCTTTAATCCGCACCGTGTCAGGTGGAGCCAACTGACTGACGCATGTGATCTCAAACATGTGCACCGGACCCACCATGCGATTCTGGCAATCTCAAATCTTGGTAGCCATCGCAATGTAATCGATGCCATGTAGGCATAATTTGGAACCATAGCATCTGGATTTGAGCTTGTTGGTTCTAGGAAAAGCATATCACTCTTCATGATTTGATTCCAAGACTCTAGCATTGTGTGCGCCCCCACCAAGGTGTCCCTTCAGCAGTGTCATGTGTCTCAAAGTGTGGTTTTGGATGAGCCGCGATAAAGTGCTTGTTTGTACTCACCGTCCCCCCTGGGACTACCAACAAATGCCTTTGGGGGACATGAGCTATGGGAAATGTTGATAGATCTTGATCCGCTTTTGATGTCATGTTTTGTCGCATTGAAACATAAAAAAGATTACATTCAGTGGCTTATCACCCCCCGTTCATCATTCATCACCTTGAAAAAAAGGAGAGAGGAGGGAGGAGAGTGGATCATGAAAGCGAAGGAACACTTTGTTGGACGTGTACTTGGATTCTGAAGCGCTTTGAGGCCAGTGTTACCATAGGATGGAGCCTCAATGAACTTTATTCTTCTTGTACTTTGTGTCCATAGCTTGCTTTCCCACCCTACAACTTGTGGGAGGATGGCTGGCCTCAGAACAGCCTCAACCTCGATGAGAGTTGGGACGCTTCCAAAGCCCCATACTGGGTTGTGGCAGGTCACTTCGCACTTTGCCAATTGAATGCAGGACATCTTTGGATCTCGTTGGGTGAGGACCAGCTGTCTCTTAGGTATCAATTTAATGATGACCCTATTTGATTCGGAACACATGCACGTATGCGTACTTAAAAAGGGAGAGAGTGAAAAATTAGCACAATCACCTCCGAGGTAAAAACAGAGCAAACCACACTTAAGTTTGTTCCACACTTTTGATGAGATAAAATAAAGGGTTGTAAAGATGTTTATTAGTTTGCCTATTTTCTCCACCTGCTGCCTCCTTCGATAGCTTCAAAGCTAAAGAGATCACGTAGCAGCATAAAGCAGAACAAACCAGATAGAGTCTAAAGTTTTTTCGTGAGTTCTTCATTGACAACAGAGTGGGACTTGCAACAGGTGCTGCTTTCTTTTTCTTTTTCTCGGTGACAGCTGGAAGGGGTGTTAAACACTACCACCTGAAATTTATTGAAAAATTTCAGGAAAAAGAAAGAAACCAGGAGTTCAGATGGTCATGCTTCTCTCAGCAGAGGGAAAGATGAGTTCGTACCCAGCAACGAATGGAATTTTAATCCCTTTGAAGGGCAGAGTCCCGCCCCAGGTTGCCTTTGGACGAGATATTTTTAAAATTTATAAAATTTAAAAATATAAATATTTAAAAATTTTATAAATTTTAATTTTTTTTTTAATGTTTATCTATTAAATAATATTTAAGTATTTAGAAAGTCTGTTTAAAATTATCAAGAAGCAAATATTTCTTTAACAAGATATAATTATGAGTTATTAAATAGTAAGATGAAAAAAAATTTACTATTTTATGGACAATAGTCACTAAGGGACCCAGTAAATCCCTAACTTGGATTATGAGATTTGATTTTTTTGTCACGTTGTTATATTTCAAACCATTGAATGGACCAATTCGAGAACAATTGGATGATGACAAAATTTTCAAAGATTAGCATTCTTTATTTGTTGCAGTTAAAAATAAAATTTTGTTTGAGAATTATAAAGTTTTTTATAAATATTATTTTATAATATTTATATAAATTTATATAATTTTACATAAATATTTTAATATTTTTATATAAATATTAAATAAATATTTAATATTTATTTCAATAATACTCATCAATATTTATTATTTCAATATTAACATTTTATTGTTAATATTAAAATATCTATTATTAATATTATTATACATATTAATAATATTTATGTAATATTAATATTTATATATAATACTATATTTATTAAATATTTATTTTTATTATTTTTATTTAAAATATTTATTTAGTAATAAAAATAAAACATATTTATAAAATAATATTATAAATATTTTTAATTAAATCTATATTTTCATTATAAATATTTTATTAATTAAAAATAAATTTATGTTATATATTTAAATATAATTGCATAAATCATAAATTTAATATTATTTTAATTACGTAAATATTTTAATTTAATAATATTTATATTAGCAGTATATATTATTAATAATATATTTAATAAATATATTATTAATAATATTATTATTTTTAATAAATTTTATTTTTATATAATATTTATTTATTGATAAATAAATGATATTTACGTAAATAATGATAAAATATTAATATTTTAAATAAAATAATATATTAAAATAAATACTTATGTAAATAAAATTTTATAATACTTATGTAAATATTTTGGCATGCAAACAAAATTAAATATTTTAATCACTTTCAAGTAAATGGTACTTTTAAGAGGTGAAATTTGTAAATAATCACTTTAAAGGACTTGTAAATTTTATAAAATTTTAAAAATTCCTTTGCAAAGGTAGCCAAATAAAAAATTTTGATTCTAAAATTTTAAAATGCTTATTTCAAATAAGATTTTCTTAAAAATTCTTAGTTCAAACACATCCTTGGAGCCAGTCCAAACACTAGATTAACAGGTGAAGCTTTCTTCATAAATATTCTTGGGTTTCCCTCTCATCAAACTCTCCAACAAAGAGACAAAAGTATTAGCAGGTCCTAGTCTTTTCGCTGTTTCTTCTTGATCCTCCGCCCTCCAGACGCTCCACCGACTATGGTTTTAGTGCGAACCACATCCGCTTGGTGAAAGAACAATGCTGACAAAGATGTTTCCCTGATTCAGGGCTAAAGGGTATCCCTTCTTTTGCAACACATTAGCAGTATGGATTCTATTCTTGACGGTGAGCCACTAAAGACTTCAAATTTTTTCAAGGGATGAAGGCTTCCAAAGAGCCCAATCGTATGTATATTAAGCACCCCTTTATCTAGGCATTAGTAAAACGATTCTACTCAGAAGGTTTGATCGACTTGCTTAGAATCCTTAGCGCAAGAGTTGCTATAAAGTTTACAAATCACATGCTTTACACATAACTCAACTCGATGCGGCCATTCATTGGCATGGCTAGACGTGATGAACTATCGGAACAAACTATACTAACATTAATCATATATTTAGTTATAAAAGATAATATTATTCAATTTCATAAGAGCCTATATAAGTAAATGTTTAGTTTCATATTTATTATATACTGAAAAATTTTTAATATTTATATAGAGTTCAGAAGTCCACATAATAACAGATCCGATTATTGCTTATATGGATCAAAAGATATTACAAATGAATATTTATAATTGAATTTGAATGTAAATTGAGATATAAACTTTTTATTCTAATATTAAAAAAAAAAACACTTTAACCTTTTCTCATGGTTTTTTTTTTAATTTTTTTATCACCGCTGCGGCCAATCGTCTATTGAATCACTGCCATATTTACTGGACTAATGTGACTGCCGGTGACTCGTGTCGTATAGAACGAGATTGGTTGCGTCAGTCAAGCCTTACCATCGTTAAATCAATCACTGATTTTATGAGATCAATAAACTGTGCAGCAGGTGATCTTCAGCATTTCCTTTTTTTTGTTTTTTCCTTTCAAAACAGTGGAATGATGGCATCAAAGACCAACCACTCAGTGGAACGGCAATTAATTGGTACGAATTGGAGGAGAAATTTGGAGACGGGAGTGTCAATCAAGCACGCATTGTGGGAGACACGAGTATCTCGTCCCCCGGAGGAGGGGTAGCAAGCGAACCCAGTTCGCGCAATGAGGCTTGCTACTTGCGACGGGCATGCGTTGGTGGCCGACATCCACTCCCCTTGCTCCTAAGTTTGGACAGTGGCACGGCACGCCATGTGGACCTCGAAAATTATTCCTCTTCTCCTCATGGTCACATACGACAAACCCTTTAAAATTTCACTCGGTTTTCCGAAGCTTAAGCTCATTGTTGCTAAATTTAGTAATATGGCGTTCCAATTAAAAACTAGCATTATTTAGCAACCCTAAAGGAAAACCAGTATTAATGGGTGATGAATGCTATAATAGATATGTTTCATGGGATTTGGTTATTCTGCATTCCATTTAAGGCATGAATCATGATGGGTTAGATAATGCATGTGAATTATGAGAATAACGATAAGACACGTGACAAAAATGTGGAGTGAGATGGAAAGTTGGTCATCTTAAAGCTTGTTTGAATTAGATGTTGATTCAACTGTGTATTTTATTCAACAGCTACTTAAAGATACTCTAATAGTTAATCCAAAATAATCTTTAGTGAAAATATTTTATTTATTTATTCAACTAATCACAGAAACAATCCTGCTTGCAACATGGCACACTCAACCCTAACCCTCATATAATTGTTCTATACATGAACAATTTATAGATACATATTCTAAAATATTAATTAAAAAAATGTACCTTCTAAAAGGTGAAGGAAGGAAAAAAAAAAAAAAGAAAGGAGAGTGGATGTGATCATGTGAACATTGATTTTAGTATGTATTTAGTTCTGCATTAATTATATATTAAATTTTTTTAAAATATTTATATAAGGTCTATAAATCCAAAATAATATCTTTCAACTACATACTTTGAGCAGAGCCTTAAAATAATGTATGTCCTATGTGGACTAGGGATACTGTAGCATAAATCCTATCAAACTAATAATATTAATTATTTATTTTTAGAACCACACTATCAATTATTCATAAGAACCTTCTTTATTTTGCTAGATAGTTGTTAACGTGTGATGTTACATCCAGAGAAGGAGAAACAAAACGGGACACTCATATATGAAGTAGAAGTTAAGAAAATGATGATAAATTATCTAGATGTGAGAGAGATCAATTCTTTTGTTAGAGAAAATCATATAATATCCTTGTACTTAAATTTCAGTTGAATGAGAAACCCATTTGTATATGATGCCTTGGGTGTGCAACAAATTGACTACAAACAATTGCATGACAGGCAACTATTAGTGCATGTTATTTATCATTGTAATTGCAAAAATCAAGTCCACTGACAATCTTAAGCAAATCTAGACTCTTAATTAGATAAAAGAATGGGAGTGTCATGCTTTAATTTAAGGTGCACCTAGCTAATTAATAGTAGTATAATTAGTTGGCACTTCATCATTGAATATTTACATGTCACAGCATCAAAACTTTAAATCCTGGATATTACTTAAAAATATATCTCTCAATATCATGCAAAAAGAAATAAAAATCATTTACATGGAAATCATGGGCCAATGAGTACAATTATCTCTATTTTACTATTACTTTTAAATGTTTTAACTCAAAAGTCACTTAAGAAAGGTCACAAAGGTAACTTGCACCAATCACTTTGCTTCATTAAGTGGCATATTGATTCAAGGGAGCATACACCATACTAGCTAAGCAACATTTTGAATGATGTTTTTAAATTACTCAAAGCATTTTTCATTTCTCGGCATTTCATGATATGTTTTGGCTAATATTCAACTATAATTATAATATTTTTTAGTTTTATGGAGGCATTGTACAATTCCCGACCTTTTGCATTCAGAGTTGCTTTTGTTTCTTTAATGTCTAACCATAATTTCATTTATTTAATTAAAGTGATTAGATTGTGCCTAATCTTTCCATCTTGTGAGCATGGCCGTTACTCCCCAACTCATCGTTTTTGCTTTATATGCGATATGGCCCTATATCTCCTAGAGTATAATTCTAGAGAGTATGCATGACCTATGAAAATTAATCAATTCTTCAAAATGCAATATGCTTCTACTAATAACAATAGCAAAATCAGTTCAATTAGAATTTCATATATTCATTGAGTATTACTGATACTTTAATTACTTTGTTTCTCTATAAATTCCCAAGTCATAGTCTAATATCAGGCATCTCATGGCTCTGAAAAGAGTAAACAATGGCATGATTTAATAGCTCAATAATAATCCCCATACACTCATGCATCATCACAAATAATAAAACTATGTACAAGAATAATTACATATAGGCTATAATCTTGAAATGCATCTTCTAACATAGCCAAAATCAAAGTTTTTATATCAATTACTCAACAGATCCAATATATCAAACGTAATGTCAAAATAACTATTCTAATAAATAATGATTTCAAGTAATAATTTGTCAATATCAGGTTGCTAAGGGTTACATCCTTAAGTGTGGATAAATGGAATTATCTTTTTGGTTTGGAGTAGCCATAGTTACCGATGTGGGTTGATCTAATGGCTAGATCCTGTGATGATCATAACAGAGCTGGTTTTTAATGCAATGAGAAAGAACCTTAATCAAACATAAAGACTCCTCTTCGTAATAGTCACTTTGTCCTAATCTAATCAGGACTCCTTCCATAATATGCCCACTCTTATAAGAAATAAGCTTAACTATTAGGAAAACATTCATATCAGGGATAAATTTCCTTTAGAATCAGGATTCAATTAGAATCATTCTTCATAAAAGTCCCATTCAAGGTAAATTTCCTTCAAACATTGATAAAAGTAGCTCAAGATCTACCGGTAAGATAGATTTCCAATTCCCTCCTCTCTCTTTTCACTTTAGCCCTAGGTGTCTCCTCTAAAGGCCTTAAGGTCTCCTCCTTGTTTATCTTGTTGACTTGAGCATCACTGGGTTTTCTTTGAAGAAAAATTTTGGAGCTTCCTAATGCTCATTTCTTTGGGTATAAGAAGGTGATCCTTCAACTAATAAGGTGCTCTATCATGTTCGCAAAAAAGCCAAAAAAAAAAAAAAAATCTTATCTATTGGTGCAAAGACTAGAAAAAAGCATTAATAGTTATGTTACAACTTGTGATTAATAAACCATAGTTTCACACTTTAACTCCTGATTGATAATCTATAGTACCACTCTTTAGTCTATAATGGGCAATATAAGGTGTCATGCTTCAACCAATAATTGATAATTTAAAGTGTCATGCTTTAGCTCATAACTAAAAATTTAAAATGTCATGCTTTAGCCTATGATTGATAATATAGGATGTCATTTTTTTAACCTATAACTGGCAATCTAATGTGCCACACTTTAGCTTATGACTGATAATTCAAAGTGTCATGCTTCAATCTGTGACCGACAATTCATAATAATATGACTAGTCCAATGCATCTTGTTTGATAATCTCATTATACAAATTTTAAATATAATTAATAAAATACACCCACCATGTTTACTGCATTAAAGTATAATATAGTTTCACATTTCATGCAAAATCAAGTAATATGTCCTTGGACATACAACATCAAGCCATCTACATGATGATATATATAAATATATTAAAATCTATACAGAAGAATATGCAACATAATTCTTATCTCTGCTGAAAGCAAGGTTCAATCAAGTATGCTAACTTATCCCACACTTATAACCAACATATTCAGTTAACTTAAAATTAATAATTGACATAATTGTAAAAATTAATATCTTAGTAAGCACTAAAAACTATCATCTTCACTAATTTAAACATTTAATTACTAATTCTTCAATTCAAATAGCTAGTTCTTTATCCTCAGCACTGTACCAAAGCCTTTGCTATCCTAACTTAGAATTTAAGTTACATATATTTAAATAAGAATAAATATAATACATATTATAGTTTAATTATTAACCCCCTCTCCTCCAGTAAAAAAAAAAAAAAAAAAGAGAGAGAAAAAACTATGGTGATGATAGCACAATAGCCTACCTGCTTAGCTAGATAGCTTTATTGGGTTAACTTGAGACTAGGTTAAGACTAACTCTTGTAATAGTTTAGGCTAGATCAAGTGTAGTCTGTATTATTTTCTTTTGTTCAACCAATGGTTTAAGTTTTGTATTAAACCTTACCTATTTTCTTTGTGATTTTCTCATACACAAATTTGCTTAACTAGGCTCTATTTAATTTCATTCTATAAACTATAATATATTACAATTTTTTAGTGCACGACAAAATTATCTAAAATTTAGATTTATGAGCCATTATTTTTCTCTCTACTTATATATATATATATATATATATATATAGAGAGAGAGAGAGAGAGAGAGAGAAGGGGCCTACAAGGAATGAGCTAAACATTTTTATTTTATTTTATTTTATTTTGCCGGGGGGGGACTGTAGGCATTGAAACTTTCAAAATTTTGATAAAAGTAGAATTTAAATTCAAGTCACTTGATCAACTATTAAAGGCTTTATCATCTTATTAAGTTAGCGCTTGTTACATGGACATAAAAGATTAGAGATTAGTAGAGGAGAAACAATTTATTTTGAGGGCTCTCTCAAAACGCTTATTTGTTCTATTTGAATGTATACCCCTTAAATAGAAGTCATAGCTTCTGATTTATGAGAGTCCTAATAAAATTTATTGTCTTGAATTTGATATTTTTTCTTTTTTTTAGCGGTCTATGCAAATCTCACCTAAACATACTCTTTCAGTGGCAAATATCACTCGCTCTGTTACAACATTAAGAGAATGTTTGGAAAATAAGCTAAAGAATGATGTTTCATAAGTATGATATATTAATATATCGAGGCTTACCTTCGCAAAGTAGAAAAGAATGTTTTGATCTTCGAAGGGGGGACAAGTTTTAGAATATGGCACATTGCTTTTCACAAAGTAGAAAAGAATATTTTAATTGTCGAAGGGGACAAGTTTTAGAATATGGCACATCAAAGCAATCACATAATAGTATTCGACAAACAATAGTTAACTTGAAAATATAGATGATTGATGCTTTCACTCGCATATATAGTTATTAGAATTGAATTAAACATTGATCTGATGGAGGAATTGGATTAGTGATTCAATAGTCCAACTAGAATAGATTAGTGGTAGAATCACACAAATAATTATAATATTATTAAAATTAAAAAGCATAATCCATCATGATAAATAAAGATATTTTTCTTGTAAAATTCAACTAATTTGATAACTTTAAAATTTAAATCCTTTAAAATTAAGTTTTTTAAACCACAACAGAACATAATTTTATATTAGTATTTTAAATTAATCTCTTTTATAAAAAAAAAAAAAAACTTAAGTTCCTCTATATTGACCGAAGAAAGATAAAGAGAGAGAAGAGAGCTAGGTTTACCTTAAAAAAATGATGAAACTTCTAAAATATGACACTGATATTTAAACTATATTGGTTGTATCAATTCACACAAGGTTATCGTATCAATCAAAAAGCTAAATGGTTCATCTAATTTTGATCATGTCAATTATACAACTGATCCAATTAATTAAAGAACCATATCAATTAGGGATCTGATTCATCGAACAGCTCGGTTCAAGGTTTATAACTATGCTCCCGTGTGAATCACCATGGTCAATTAAGGTGCAACAAGCGATCACATTCCACTTTTAAAGAGCAATCTTTCTCTTGCATATTTTACCAGACATTTACTAGATGAGCTCTTAACTTAATTGTCCCAAGCATCACAAAGTACAGCGTTCCCATATCTTGTCCAACTTCCGCACTTGCTATCATGCAACCGAGCATGTCAAGATAAAGTTGTTTCCACCCCACAAAGTGATGTTCACACTCATTTTGCATTTTTAGCTAACAGACAACTTTCTTTTTATGGACAGCCAAGCACTAGGGGCTGGATAGGATTGCCCTCATGTCACCCTGCTCTGTAAGCCGTACAATTTATAGAAACAACTGCCGGCTAAGCTTAGATTCGTGCCCCTCCACTTCAATCTCTGGAGCCCATCTCAATCAGGCAGCTACATTAATCAAAAAAACTTCTAGAATATTCTAACACGATTTTAACCTATGAATTTCTCATGAACTTGGCCCTACTTCTAGCAACCAAAGATTTTTGATTCGACTCCTAGATGGATGAATATCTTTCCTTTAATCCTACACGCCGGTGATGAAAGACTGGAGGGATAGATTATTGTCATGAAAAGTTTAAATGAGTTTTCAAACTCAGCAAGCAACGAAGCAGAAAGATCTAGTCTTTCTTTTGTTAAATAAAATACATAGAATTAAAATACAAAAAAAAAAAAAAGACATTAAAAAAAATGATATAGTCCCAACCCCATCTTGTAGACATAATGTATTTAGCAACAAGAACCATTTTTCAATAAATCCATGCACTTAGCTAGATATATCAAAGTTTGAATTACATTTATTTGTATACACAATTATCTCATGTTTGTACATATCTAGAAATAAGCAGGGAAATAAATATAAAATGACCATAAGAAAACCAACAATTGGTTAAAAAGAAATTAAATCAGTAGAAATCAAACACTAAACGGTGGTTAATCAGGGCATGAACCTTAATTGCGCACACTAAAAAAAAGTAATAAAAAGCATTCTCATGCTATTGATTTATCCACAATATATATATTTTTTTAAAACTATTTTTTTGTGTATTATTGATGTAACTAATTAAAACTATAGATAGATAAAAATGTTTGGTGAACTTTCATCACCAGGTTATAAATTCACATCATGCTAATATATCAGCTATGTATGAATTTTGTTTGTAACTACAACGAAACAAGCTATGTATGAATTTTGCTTGTAACTACAATGAAACAATAACCTGCACAACTTTTATTCCAACCAAGATTTTGGTTCAAACCTCATTTTTAGCAGTTTACTTTTTTTTTTAATATATTTTCTTAATTAATAAATTTTAATATTAATATTTAAATAAAATTTTTCGTTTAATTTTATCATTTCGATGAAGACATTGATATTTCGGTTCAAGAATGCGATCCTCAGCGGTTTCATGGTTCACTGCCTCGATCCCCAAAACTCTTAGTAACTGCCTTTTTATCTTTTCATTTCGCTTTCCACGGTTCATCCGTTTATCTCGGAGATGTCCCTCCACCCTTCTACCGTCACCTTTTTCCTAAGCTCACCGACAGGTAAGCAGATCCTCATTCCTTTATATAAGTATGGAGGATTCTCTCCTCTCCAAGAACTCCAAGAACCCCAACTCTCCTCCGCCCTTGGACCATCAAACACTTCCCCTCACCTCCCTCTGAAAAAAAAAAATAATAATAATGGGAGATGACACGAGACCGAGCGTGAGACTGTTCGGCTTCCCGGTGATGGAACCCGGCGAGGACGACCACCGCGGCGGCGGCGCCGAGGGCGGGCGGAGGTTCGAGTGCCAGTACTGCCGCCGGGAGTTCGCCAACTCCCAGGCACTCGGCGGCCACCAGAACGCCCACAAGAAGGAACGCCAGCGGGCGAAGCGGGCCCAGTTCCACGCCGCCCGCCGCTTCGCCCTCCCCGGCCCCCACCACCCGCCCCCCCGCGCCGCCTTCTGGTGCCCCGCCGTCGCAGCCTCGCCGCCGCCGGCCTTCCCCGCTCCGCCACTCCATCTCCCGCCCTCCTCCTGGCCCTGTGCCCCTCCTCCCCTCTCGCCGCCGTTCGCCTCCGACCGGACGGCCGGCGACGTCGACTCCGGGATCGATCTCCATCTCAGCCTCGCCCCCTCGTCGGCTCCTTGATTCTTTTGATTCTAGACGTGAGATGAGATTGTGGGACTTTTTCAAGCACGAGTTTGATTAAATAAATTTTGGGAGTTGAGTTGTTTTAAATTTTAATCATGATATCATTCCACGGGTATGGTTATTCTCGTCTCATGGAGGGCAAACTTAAGGCTGCGGTGGGCCCTTGTCGAATATCTCCATCACTACCGGCGTTATATGCGTGAGTGGACGCCGGAGAATAACAATTTAACATGGGAAGGGTTCAGCGTGATAGAGGATCATGCACTCTTGCATGTATTCATGTTTAGAATGAGAGCAAATGCACAATATTTATTGCACAAGATGTTGTGACAACTCATGATATTTCTTGCTAAAATACTTTGGCTTTGCTAGATGTTGGCAATAATATATAGCTATTTTCTTCCTTACCTAAACATGCATCTTAAAATATAGACATCATCGATCTATATTATATCAAAAAATTATAGCTTGCATAAAGTTTGATTTACTCAATTCTTTTCCTATAATTGAATTGAAGATAAATTTAGATTTAATTCCGTCAATTAACTAATTATAAACAAGCCCATCATGACCATCCATGATGGGCTTGTTTATGCTAATTTGATGGGCCCCATGCCATAGATGAGATAACATCTGTGGGATCCATCCAATTATGATTGTTATGCCTATCACAGATGGTCATGATTGAAAAATTGATCCTTTCCGTTTCATACGCAAGCTAGAGGTGATTCGAGCTTATATTCATATGTTGTTTTTACAAAGATGCCTTTAAAGACATAGTTATGTCAGTCCTCTACTTTGACGAGCTAGGCATATTTTAATACACTGGATGTTAAAATAACGTAAAATCTTTAGCTTATTCAACTTCCTAACTCTAGTATTGAATCTTTATTTATGCTTCTACTTGTTTACCCCAATGAATCGTTTAGAATCAATAGACATGCAACTGAAATAGATGATGCCTATTTGAGATTAGATGCAGTGAAGAACAAAGGCAAAGCTTAGCCAATCAATTTTGTGATGGTTTGAAGCGAAGACAGGCTTTTTTTTCTTTTTTTCTTTTTTGTTGATATTTGAATTTGGAGCAACTCAACCTTTTTGTCATCCTAATTTTTCTCACTCGCTGTTCCAAGATACAGTGGAATTAGATTAAGGTAGGAATGCCATCGAAAAAGTTGATGATACCGCAAACTTGATAGTCAATTTTGAATGAAGGCTCGATATTCAACTAAGATAAAGATTGCGATTTTAAAATGCATCCAGATATTTTTGAGGGAAAAAAAATCCTTACATCAAGATATTGGTGTGTTTCATGAGAAAAATATGATCCATGTCAGTCACCACCGTATCCTTTCCTTTAGGGAACCTTGTGGGACAATGTTCAGATGTTTAAACAATAGCTAATAGGATGAAAATGAAATTAACCATTATTCCATACTTTTAGGCATCAATTTTAATTTGATAGATAATGAGGTAACTACATTAGAAATATGTGAACTTATTTGAAATTTTTAATTGAGTTTTTATTTTTTTATTAATTAAATATACCAACTCAAAAAAGTGTTTTGATGAAGTACATTTTTAATGGTCATCAATGATAACTTGATGGATGATGTGATGTGTTGAATGCAAAGTCCAAAAATTTCTAGAGATCTTTCTAGAATAATGATAATAATAAACTAAGATCATGAGTATTAAAATGAGATAAAATGGAACAAGTCTGGATCAAGGCATGTTAGAAATTATCCTAAGGACTAATTTTTGCCTCTTTATGTAGATTGTAAGCGAATTGTCTCTAAGATATAATGATCCAGCTTGATCCGGACCTCCTTTCATGAGCATGATCAAGTTGAAGGTATGACCCCAAAGCTCCTTTAGATGCCTAGAAACTTAGACACTCAGAATAAATTTGAATAGAGAAACTTTATGAAAGAAAAAGTATTGAAGTTGTTATGCATTAAGCCTTGGACCTAGAGCCTACAGCTTAGTCCAATAGTCATATTGCCCAATCGTGGAAGTAAAATCATGCATGATTTTCCTTAATACTCACATGAGATGATCATGCTTAGCATGATTAGAATCCCATTTGGGCATAGATTTCATACATTGTGTGGAACATGTTCACGAAATCAATTGCGCTCTATATGTCCCTTCTAACCATTAAATGCTTAAATGATGCATGTGACCCATGCCCATTAGTGCATCAAATGCACCTCTTTTAAGAAAGATTTTCTTAAAAAAATTAGAACTTCTTTTTTTTGAAAACAATCAACAATCCCCACCTAAAAGTTTTAAAATTTTTGAAAAATACTAAAATAAAAAAATCATAATTTTTTTAGCATCTTATACTGTGCAATAGATGAGGTGTTTAGTGGACTTGAACCCTACTTAGTATTGATTATATCCATTCAAAGAGTAGATTAGAACTTGAATTAGGTTCTTGACTTGAATTTCTATATATCACATACACAGTATAATTCTATTGGACCTATGTAGTCAATGCATATTTAAGGCCTTGCGCTTAGTATATTAATTTTTCATTAGAATTTCTCAAGGTTAGCTCAAATCCTTAGCCGCAGTTTTATATAACGATTTTCACATAGGTGAATCCTTCAAGGATATTTATGACCTAATCCCTATAAACAACTTGCCTTAGGCCCATTAAGAGTTTGACTCAGCCTTACAAAATTCTTTGTCACTTTAAAAGAGCACTCACCAAAGATATGAGAGAAGAAAAAATCTATGAAATTTATGCTTTCACGATCACTCAATTAGCTTTGTTCTTACTATATTGAACATCTTTCATGAGATCTTCAATCATAGAGATTGGGTATCTACTACTAGTGACTAAATAATGGGCTTAAGCCCTATCCCCCTCGATGATTCTATGACTTCATTCCTAGATAATCCCTTGATCAATTGATCTGCTAGGTTCTTTTTAGATTTAATAAATTCTAAGAAAATGATATTATTTTTTTTGTGGTTTCTTATAGACTTATGACGAAGCAGTATGAATCGATTTATCTTTTTATTGGTACTCTTTTAATTTATTAATTCGATTACAACTTTATTATCACAATGGATTGATATGATCGAAACTGGCTTAGATACTAAAAGTAGCTTTAATACGAAATTTTTAATCCACTTTACTTCATTATAAGTGATATCCAGAGTTATTAACTTAACCTTCATGATACTTCTAAAAAGATAATTTGCCTAGATGATCTCTTGACAATAACAGCACCATCGAGAACAAAGAGATATTCAATGGTCGATTTAAGATATGAAGAATTGGTGATCCAATTTGCATCATTATAATTGTCAACCATCTTAGGGGATCTAGTGTCTAACAAAGAGAAATTAAGTGTTCCCTTTAGATATTAAAACGCTCTTTCTAAGGCAGTCCAATATGAATGATCAGGATTTTAAATATATCTACTAAGTCTCCATACAATGTAGACAATATCAAGTCTTATCCTGTTTGCCACATATATGAGAGATCCTATGATTTGACAGCCTTTTAATTAATAACTAGGTTACTTAGATTTTTTTTTTAAAGTGAAAGCTAGGATCATATAGAGTGGATACTGATTTAAGATCAAAATAGTCAAATTTCTTAATCATCTTTTCGATAAAAAGAGAAAGGAAGAGAGCTATCCCATCATGTAATTTAATAAGCTTCATTCCTAGGATCATATTTGCTTCACCTAAATCTTTCATATCAAATTCAGATGAAGAAAAATCTTATGTTTTTGATATAATTTAGAGAGATGTTCAAAGATCAGGATATCATTGACATATAAGCAAAGAATTACATAATTATCTTCAATGATCATGCAATAGATACACTTATCATGATCATTAATCTTAAAACCAAATAATAAGATGGTTTGATCGAATTTCTCATGCCATTATTTTGAAGTCTGTTTAAGATCATATGGGGATTTAACAAGTTTACAAACTTTGTTTTCATATCTCTTTACAACAAAGCCTTCAAACTATTCCATATAAATCTCCTCTATGAGATCTCCATTTAGAAATGTTGTTTACACATTTATTTGATAAATGATCAACTTATGAATAGAAACAATGACAATAAAGATTTAAGGGTTGTTACTGTAACTACAAGAGACTAAGCGTCAAAATAATCTAATCTTTTATTTTGGTTATACCTGTTGGTTACTAATCTAGCCTTATACTTTTCTATAGAGCCATCAGGTCTAAGTTTCTTCTTAAATACTTATTTATACCTTAAAAATTTGCTATCAAAGGATAGATTAGATAAAAACCAAGTTTGATTTTGAAGAATTGAATTATACCAAGAGAAAATAGCTTCCTTCTAAAAAGGGTGCCAAAAGAATATATAACCTCCAAAAAGAAGAAAGGTTCACCCTTGACTAAGAAAGTAAAGAAACCTAAGTTCCAATGGTCCACTTTTAAAGTCAAGTCCTTTACTTTTCCTTAACTCATTAGGAGACCTAGATTCCAAACTATCAAGAACTAGGATAGGATAAGAAGAAACTTGATTTAAAACTTGGCTCTTAAAAGAAAAGATATTTTCGAAATAAGTGCATCTCTTGATTCAATAATGGTATTATTTAAGATATCACTTATCTCAAAATTTATCACAAAGAACCTATTAGTACTACTATATAGAAAATATCCTATAACAATAACATCTACAGTTTTAGGTCCTATCTTCATTCTCTTTGGTTCAAAAATCCATACCTTAGCTACACACCTCCATACCTTGAGGTAATATAGTCTAAGAGTTCTACATTTTCATAGCTCAAAAAGTAACTTAAGATTATCCTTAAAGAGTATCTTATTTAGGATGTAATAGGTAGCTAAGATGGCTTCCCCCCACAAGTTCTTGGGTATGCCAGAATTAATTATCATTGAGTTAACCATATCCATTAGGATATCATTTTTCTATTCCACTATACCATTTGAGTGAGGAGAATATGGCAACGTGACTTCATGAATGATCTTATGTTCTTGGTAAAATAGGATTATTTCATTTGAGGTATATTCATCATCTTGATCAAACCTATGTCTTTTAAGGCTGTTTGGATTTTAGCTTCTACCTTGAAGATATTGAATTTTTCTTAGACTTCATCCTTAGTTTTGATTAGATAAGTGTAACAATGCCGGAAAGAATCATTAATAAATGTTACAAAGTAACAACTTCCTCTCCGAATTGAAAACTTGGTAGAGTCATATACATTGCTATAGATTAGATCAAGAACGGTTAAACTCCTATTCACAAATTTAAAATTTTTTGGAGCTCTTAGTTCGAATACAAATTTCACATTTGATCTTTCTATAATATGATCAAAATTTACATGATCTATTCTACCATGCCGGATATTTGAAGATTCAATATTGAAAATAGAAAGAATTTTATATTAGATGATTTGGAAATATTATTCAACTTGAAACAACCTTCAAAAACAAAGACTTTTTCTATATACTTGTTATTATGAGTAAATACAACTTTATTGCATTATAGACAATTCTATATCCTCTAAATACAAGAAGAGATCCACCAATCAAATTTTTTCTAATGCTGGGATAAACAATATTTCGTGAAGGATTAGGATCTTCCTAGAGGTCATCATTAGGTCTACTCATCCTTTTCCAAGTACACATGTCGAAGAATCATTCATAAGCATTATACCTCTTCTACTTGATTCCTAAAAGATGGAGAATCAGGAGCGATCAAAACAAACATGAACATTAGCTCTTAAATCAAGTCACCAATCACAAGATGATTAAGTTAGATTTACTAAGGGTTTTAGATTAACCAACCTGAATGATGGTTCGGCATCACTTTTGACCATATTTACTTGACGTTTGAGTACACATTTTCTCGATGGTTCGGTCTTTTTATGGTGGCAGTCTTTTGCCACATGGTTGGTCCTCTTAAACATGAAGCAAAAAGTCTCCTTCTTTGGCTTCTGATTCGATCAGGTTTGGTTTGATCGATTTTGAGGAGGTCTAGAAGATTGGTTGGACCTATTTTGAAAATTCTTCTTTTTGAAGTTTTTCCCTTAGATTTGATATGAGGAGGATTGGAAGAATTTTGATCTAACATAATTAGATTTATTTTGGGCCCAAAATCAATCTTTTGCTTAAGCTTAAAGCTTAAGTTCATGTTCTTCTTTAATCCTAACATAGTTGATAACATATCAGGGTCAAGAATCTTTGCTTATGACTTAGCTCTCATGAAAGGTTTGACTAGGATGGAGGAAGGAAGTCAATTAAGGCTTGGACCTTATAGCTCTTAGAGACTTACATCAAATTAATTTAGCCTTTCGGAAAAAGTCTTGAAATTTATGAGTTTGGATACCTAGTCTTGAAATTTATGAGTTTGGATACCTACAGCTTTGGATTCTATCATTACATACTTTCAAAACTTTGAGAAAGTAAATTGGTCTACATCGGCATCATTCATTCTATACTTAGCCTCAAGGACATCCCATAGTTCCTTAGCAATTTTGGTAAGAAGGATTCTATATCTATCATAAAGATTATCGGAAATGATACTAAGAATTCTGTATCTATAATAAAAGTATATTTCTTGGGAGGTTTTTATATTTAATGTAGAAGATAAAATCTCTACTGGACTAGAGGGACTTAGTTGAAAACCAGATTCAAAAGATAATTTAGGATCAGTAAATTCTATTACTAAAAATAATGTTAAAGTGATAAGTCAGTATTTCACTTAGTTTTGCTATCTCTTAAAAGAAGGATCCTTTAAACTTTTCGAATTT
Source organism: Metroxylon sagu (assembly GCA_017589505.3). Lineage (NCBI taxonomy): Eukaryota > Viridiplantae > Streptophyta > Magnoliopsida > Arecales > Arecaceae > Metroxylon > Metroxylon sagu. Next base: position 3,612,585 of record JACVBY030000663.1, read on the forward strand.
GATGCTAGTAAGATCATCAGAAGCCATTTTATATGAGATGCATTACTTAGAAACCTCAATTTCAGGGTTTAGCCTTATAGTTTCAGTTTTTTTTAAAAAAATTATGGCTTTCAAATAATTTCTAGATTTTGTACTAAAATTTAAAAGCAAAAAATTTAAATGTAGTAATTTAAATCTAGAAATTTATTGCAACAAAGAATAGTAGCCACTAAAAAAAAATAATTCAAAAAATTTAAATTCAAATTTGAATTTTAAAATTTGAATTTTCAAAATTTTTAAGTTTTTTTAGAATGTTAAAACTAAATTTTAAATTTCAAAATTGAAAAAAATTTAACTTTGCATGAATATTAAAGCAATAACAAATGAATTCAAATTTTAATTTTCTATTTTCTACACATAGTAGTGAACATAATTTTTTTTTGTGATTTTTTTTAAAAATCTTGCTTGAATTTCAAAGTAGTAGAAAAATGGTATTAAAATCAAAAATACATTCTACACAGTTTTCAGAGAACCTAAAAATTCAAATTTTCAGAAAATAGATTTTTTGTGATATTAAAACTGAATTTTTTTTTTCAAAAACGGTTTTTCCAAGCAAAAAAAGCTTTTGCACATATTTTAGTACAAAAAAATAATTTTTTAATGAAAAATTCCAGCACTATTTTTAAAGCAGGAAAAATATTCAGATTTGCGCTAATTTCAAAGCAGGATATTTTTTAGATTATAATAATGGAAATTTAAATTAATATTTCTAGAAATTCTGGTGGAGGGAAATTAGTACTTGGGCTATTGGATGCAAAGCTTAGAAATTATTAGAAATCTTTTTAAAATAATAATAATAAACTAAGATAATGAGTATTAAAATAAGATAAAAAGAACAAATCTAAATCATGGTGTGTTAGATATTATCCTAAAGACTAGTTTCTGCCCATGTAGGTTGTAGGTAAATAGTTCTAAAGTACAATGATCAGGCTCGATTCGAACTTCTTCCATCAGCACAATCAGATTGAAAGTGTGACTCAGAAGCTTCTTTAGATGCTCATAAACTTAGACACTCAGAATAAATTTGAATAAAGAAATTTTGTGAAAAAAAGAGCATTGAAGTTGTTATGCATTAGGCTTTGGATCTAGAGCCTATTTATAGTTTTGGTCCAATAATCATACTGCCCAATTATGGAAGAAAAATCACACACCACATGATTTCCCTTGATATCCGCATGAAATGATCATGCTCCTATTTGGGCGTGACGTTCCATTCTTAAAAAAAAAATTTAAATATTGTACGGAACATACATACAAAACTAGCTATGCTCCGTATTTTCCTTTTAACCATTAAATGCCTAAACGTTGCTCGTGACCCATGCCCACTAGCGCATGAAATCATGATACTTCTTTTAAGAAAGATTTTTTTATTTAAAACATTTCTTATTTTAAAAAAATAATCAACACGATGGCCATCAATGATAACTAAAATATATATTTTTTAATTAAATATATTAATTTATAAAATTTTTTTAATTAAGTATACGAGCTTATAAAAATTTTTAATTAAATCCAAGCATTTTTTGTAAATATATAACAAACCAATCAATCAAAAATTTTTAATTATAAAATTATATAAATAATAATTTTAAAAAAATATTATTATCTATTTATATATATAAAAAATTTTATATATTAAAGTTAAACAATGAAATAGTGGCTTGCTAGTTTTCAATTGATAATGAATAAATTAGTAAGAAAATCACATCTCATATACACGCTTTCTTTTTTTTTTTTAAATAACATAAGCTTTTGATGTGTTACCAATGCATCTTTTAATAAAAAAATTAATCATCTTTTAGTATAGAGCAAAAATGTGACCCTCAAAGATTACCTAACTCTGCCGTATAGAATTAGCTATTCTTGATTAAAAAATATTTATGAGATGGTATACCTAATCAAAAATTTTTTATAAATTAATATACTTAATTAAAAAAAGTATACTTGATTTGTTATAGGTGGTTGCCATGTAATTCGTCAAATTATCATTAAAGATCATTAAAAATATACTTAATTAAAAATTTTATATGAATTGGTATATTTATTAAAAAAAATAATTCAATTAAAAATCCAAATATGGTCACATACTTTTGATCTAATTATTTTTTAGAAATTTAAAATCAAACAAAACTTTGAACTGGGGATGGCAAACTTTGCCATTGGCGGATATGCATGAAGATCAAAACTTGGGCTGGGTACTGATTAATTACAAGGACCATCGGAGCCGCCGCCAATCCACCGTCCAAGCCGTAGTAGTGACGAGTCCAACCACCAAGAACCGTCGGATGGAAAACGCCAGAAATTCCGAGGTCCGTCCACGGGCCAGGTCCTCGTACCAACGGAGCTCCGTACCAAATGGCACGAAGTAATTGGTTGAAACAATTTAAGTAACCTGACACGTTCCATTGACGTGGTTGGTGATGGGGATGGGCCCCATAACGTTTCTGGATTACGAGTTCCCCACCGGATAGCGACGCCTCGTGTCGCTATCGGCAGAGCCCTCCACGTGTGGACTATTCATGATTTTTTTGTTTTTTCGAAATTGAATTCGAGAGAAGCGGACTGAAAACCAGGAGTGAGCTGAAGACCGGCGAACGAAGCACGGCAAGGGCGGAGATCTTCATTCCGTTTATGGCAAGGGAAAATCCGGTGCGCCAAAAAAACCACTGGCTTTCTTACCACAGGAGAAAAAAAAAAAAAAAAAAAAAAAAAACCATTCGCTTTAAAAGCTTAGGAAAAACTTAGGGTTTAATTTGAAACCCCGTCTAGGAAAGAATCGCCTCCAGAGCCGTCTTTGAATCGCTCTCTGTCCTCCTTCTACCTTCGGGAGGAGCTGTTCGGTTGACTGTTACAACCGCCGTTTTGCCGGTATTTTGATCCTTCTATAGCCATTATGCTCCGAAATTTAGCTAGATTACAACAAAAACGTTGATTAATATGTCTTTTTTCTTTTCCCGATCTTTTCTTGTAGCTTATTAAGCTTTACGATGGTTTTCGTTGAAAATTTTAATCTTGTTTTATTTGCATGCTTTTTAAGAATTTTGATTTATATTTATAATTTGCATCTTGTTTTGGTTCTGAAGTAGATTGTTTGCTCGTACAATCGAATTGATGTGATCTTTGGGTTCTGAGATTGGAATCAGCGCTTGCTTGTTCGGTTTGTTGCTCTGAAGATTTGCCTGAAGTAATCGAATGCAGATTAAAAAACATTGATGTGGTAAAAGGTTATAATAGGTAAAATCTTCGGTCTGTGAAAGTTTGTTTATTGTGAGTTTTCTTGTATAACTTTGCCTGAAGTTAGTGGGTATTTGGGTGAAGTAATCAGATGGTAATTGAGAAGTATTTGGATTTTCAAAGGAATTGGCCTGAAGGTGTTCGGCCACTTGGTTAGCTGTGATAAATAAATCTTAAAAAGTTTCACAAATATATGTGGAGTAGAGGGTGCTGGAATTTGCATTGGGAGCACTGACATTGCATTCAACTAGACAATTTATCGTATTTGAGATACAGGGAGGTTGAGATACTCTTCTTAATCTATGCTCTGCGGTTTCCAAGGATAAGAACAGGGAAGAGAGGAGGATCAAAATATAACCTGACATAGGTAAGCGAAAAAAAATCTGAAAACTAAGCAATTTTTGACATGACTTGACGTAGGTATTGCTTTTGCCTGTGTGTATGCGCACGCGCGCGTGTGTGTGAGAGAGAGAGAACTCTTGATCGTTCTAACAGGTAAAGCATACATGTTCATTGGACAAATCCATATAACGTGATTTGCAGCTGAAACAGGTGCAAACCAGGTAGGTTTGCCTTAGCTTGCCAGCCTTATCTCATCCATAGGACAATGGCTTTTTTGTGAACTAAAGTACAGAGCATTTGATGGTCACTTGGTCAGCTAACATTTCATGCCAAATCCTCTTGATAGTTGTGCCAAATTTTCATTCCAAGGCAACTAGAGAATGGTCCACCAAGAGACTTTGGAGACCGTCTGGCTACTTGGATTGAGTACCCTTAATTTTTGGTTGCACATTTTAAGCTGACGGATTGGACAATCCTACAAGATTCCCTGTCACTTTGGGGAAGAAGGGTCCTGACAAGAGGCTGATATAGAGAACTGCATAATAAATATGTAGTTATCTCTTTTGGCAAATAAACAACAACAACAAGCTTTAATCCCAAACCGATTGAAATTATTTATGGTTTAGGGTCATACTTTCTGTAAGATGATATTGGCGACGGTGTTAATGAAGGTGGGATTGGTGGTAAAGGTAAAAAAAATATAAGTTTTTTTTTTTTGAAAATATTGAAAGCAAGGATTTCTTACTTTCTTTTTTTTTTTAATATTAAAAATATTTTTTAAAATAAAATAATAGTATCAAACATGATTTCTTGTCTTAACTTTTGTAATTTTGTTTTAAAAATAGAGTACAATAAATAATCCAATGTCAGGGAGGTTTACTGCTCAAATTGGACATACATATTGCAAATTGGTCTAGACAATTGTGTTCATTTTTTAAGAAAAGAAGTCCAAGAGAGCTAGGTTCATTTTGGTTTTTGAGAAAATTCAATGGAAGAAATCAAAATAAAGGACAATTAAGAATTTTCTCTTGTTTGCTTGAATAGATTAATTTATAGAGAAAGTAGTAGAAGCAGGTTAATTGTCCTAATCTACTTTTTTTTTTCTTATTTGCTCTTAAAATACTACATAAAACACAGGAAAAGTTTGAGATCTGTTGAAGAAAAATTTAACCCTTAGTTTTCTTCATATTTTGCTCTCTTGGAATTTTCTTTGAATTACCGAATGCTGAAAAAGAAAGTTGCCTCTGGAGGAGTTCTATACATTCTTGAGAACCAGCATGTGTGGCATAGCTTATGGAGTATCTAGAGGGTGAAACATGCAGCAACTTCACAATGCTCTCTTTTCTTTGTCCATATTTCCCAAATTAATGATGTTCTCTAGCAGTAGCTTAGGCTCACAGGGTTGTAGTGATGGAGAACTGCTTTTTGGTCACACGAGAAGTTCATTAGTTGCTTCCATGAAGGGAGGTTACTGAGAGAGACATGGTCTACTGTATTGGCAATAAGATAAAAGTTCATCATATAGTTTTCTTTTTAGTTTTCAAATCTTGCAGTATACTTTGGTTTATACTGTTTCTGTTTGCATTATTTTTTTTAGGTTCAAGCTTCCCTTCAAATATGGGAGATTATAGGGAAAAAATTGGGAGAGGCAATGCAGTCGAAGAATATTTACATGAAAATGGGGTCATTTGTTTGCATGCATTTTCAGATTTGTCACACATTTCACCAGCAACATTTGTCTACCTTCTGAAGGGATGTTATGTATGTGGTAGGTGTTTCTTCACTTAAATATTTTTTCTGCACCAATCATGAACTGCTTAGACTAACAAGTAATGCAGTCCTTGCTATTGAAGTGTGACAATCAGCAGACCATGGGAACATGTAATCTCATAATGAATTATAGGTGCAAAGCTATGTGCTTTAAATTCATAACTTAACCAAATGCCTCAACCTCCTTTGTTGATATTATTTGTTGAAATCTTAAAAAATGCCTTCTCTCTCCCCTCTTTGTAACCCCATCCAATAGGTAAAAAGGAGTGCCCCTCCCCCACCCCCAATAAAAAAAAAAAAAAAAACACACACTAAAACAGGTGCTCAGGATGAAGAACATGCTATTTTCTATCATCCACCCTCTCTCTACCCCTCTCCCATTCCCAATGGGACCCACCTAAAAAGTATATATGATGTTAAAAGAAGCTTTGAAGCTTTTGGGGGCTTTGGATCTGCCAAGTTTGTTGTTTGATGGAATATTGATTGAGTTTATAATAAAATATAATGGTTTATGATAATTTAAGCACAGACAATTTTGGAAACGGAAAACCTGGCAATCGCACATACACTTGAGAACTAAAACTTTCTTTTATTTTATCTTTCTCTTCATAGTATCTTCGAAGTTAATTTTGATTAACCACCTCAGATGTATTGGAAACCCCGTTCGTAAAAAATATGTGCACTAATGACCACACGAAAACTTTCTTGCCTTTAGAATGTTCCTCTTGCAAAATGTCCATGTGATGTTTTGAATTTTTAGCTATTCTCAAGATGCTCCGATTAGATATCCTAGTTAGAACTACCACTTTGTCATCAACATGCATTTCTCTTACACTACCTCAAGAATTCCTCTCCTCTCAAACTTCTCCCATCTCATGGACTCTTCGTACCCTATTTTCTTTCCAAATTAGTTTGTTAATCAGTTTGTTGATTGGTTGTTGCATTGCTCTTTTTTCATCCTGGCCAATCCTTCTGGCACCCTAAGACATGTAAGCAGTGTGATTAAAGAGAATTTTGAGGGTGTGAAAGGGTTTGATGGAGAAAGTTAGCCTTTTTGGGAGGCTTGGAAGCTAGTAGGATGTAGAGATGTTGGTAGTTAGGTTGGCTTTGTGTTTTTAGCCTTTCTCAATCTATTCAGTGTTGTTTGGGCTCTTGATGGCTAGGATTTTCTATTTCTAAAATAGTCCATGATTAAATCATCATATAATATAATTTTCTTATAAATTTAGTCAATATTCATCAAAGGACAAACTTGATAGACCCAAGGCCTCCTAAGGAACTTTTAAATATGGTATAGATTTTTTAGGAGGTCTCATTGGCAATGAGAAAGGGTGGAGAAAGGGCGCCCTATAAGGTTTCGTAATGGGAGGGAGGAGTGAGAGAGAGGGTGCAGTTTTTTCCTCTAGTGGCTAGGTTGTGTGTGTGTGTGTGTGAGAGAGAGAGAGAGAGAGAGAGAGAGAGAGAGAGAGAACATTTGTTTTTAAAGAATTTCAACAAATGATATCAATAAAAGAAGTTGAGGCATTTAATTGAGTTACAATTCAAATCTCTATAGAAGAAGTTGAGATATTTAGTTGAGTGTGCTTTTCTAATAAAAGTTTTCAACTAATTAAAGTCTTTGATATGATAAACATGTTGAAAGAAGATAAAAAATTTAAAATGAAGTGGAGATAAAAATTGGTTTCGAAGTGCAAATATAAGAAATTTTTGAGGAACTGAAATCCAAGTCAATTTTTCATCCATTATTACTAAAGATATTCTAATCAAGGAAACAAATAGAATGTAGTATGGTATATCCATTTTTTGTTTAATAATGTGGTATGTATTAGGATTGTAAACAAGTTGAGTCAAATTTCGGCATGCTTGACCTTGAACCATCCCAATTTCATATTTAGGTAATGATTTTGGACCCCATGAGATCATAGATCTCTCTCTTGGTTCTTTAAACCTTAGAATAGATATATGATACATATAAATTATTTAGATCCTTTCGAATTCACCTATAATAGGGTTTTGTTATTAAGTGGGTTCAAGACTCCCAATAGATTCAAGAATCTATTGTTAATTACCCCTTTTAGATAAGAAAACTTTCAATTGAGAGATTTTATATAAATGCTAAGTGCTAACCAAGTGTATAACTTTGCATAATTTAATCTGGTTATCATGCATTAAATCATGCAATAACATTTAATGCAATGTTTGCAACTTATTAGACAACTGTTAATCTAATAGATTTAGATTAAAACTGAACTCTTGTCACATTTCATGAATTCTTTTTATTGTTTTAAAGATTTATTAATCATTGCTGGAAGCAATTATCATAGACGTTGACCTTAATTTGATTTGTGTAATTTTATTTGATATGTATAAATTTTACCAATGAAGTCCTTGTAATTTATAAGAACAAATTTTAATATCATGAAGCAAGATTTTGTAATTGAGGAATAACATCCTTTTATAGAAGTTTTTAGAGATGATCTGAATTTGAGTATATTATAAAATTCAAGTGATAAATTTTAATTGAAGCTATATATTTATATACTCCAAAATAGGATAAGATTCCTTTTAGTATTTTGAATAAGAATATTATGAAGACACCAAAGAATGTTAATAAAGTCATGCTTTTGTTCAAGAAATTTCTTTTTAGAAAAGAAAATTCATTTTTAAATGAGATTAAGAATCCATTAAAATTTGAAGCAGTGCTCCATTATTGGAGCTATCTTTCTATGTTAAAATGAGACTAAAGTCTCAAAATATTTGAAGGGTTATGTCATTTATGGAGCAGTACTCTATATGAAAATGAGATTGGAATCTTATTATATGTTGAAGATATGCTTCATTTTTTATAAATGAGATCAAGAATCTTATTAAAATTTAAAGCTGTGCTTCATCATAGGAATAGTGTTCCTTTGTTACTATGAGACTAGAGTCTTAAAACATTCAATGGTTTCTTTCATTTATGAAGCGGTACTTCTTTATAAAAATAAGTTTGGACTCTTATTGCATTATTGAAGTGGTGCTTCATTATTGGAGCAATGCTCCTATGTTAAAAATGAGACTAGAGTTTCAAAAATATTTGAAGGACTACTTCATTTATGGATCAATGCTCCCATGTAAAAATGAGATTAGAATCTTATTATATATTGAAGCTATGATTCATTTTTTATAAGAATCTCATTAAAAATTGAAGCAGCGCTTCATCATTGGAGCAGTGCTCCTATTTTAAAATGAGATTGGAACCTCATTATATTCAAAGGATTGCTTTATTTATGGAGTGGTGTTCACAAGTAAAAATGAGATTATGTCTACTTGATAGTTAAATGTTATTTTACATCAGCTTCTATGATTTAGCAAATACTGTACCTCATTTGGCTATGCTGATGACAGGCACACACAGAGCAAACCGCAAGTTTCACATCCTTAAGCAACAAGTTTCACAAGCCCTGTACAATGGACCTCAACCCGGACCATTCACTTTTATCCTTCAATGCCTTTTTGTTGTATCTTTACTGGGACCTGATCATGCTAATGGGTTCAGTCACTTGCTGATTCATTCTCTACGGAACATAAAAACTCTAAAGTCCGTACTAGAAGATTTTTCTGAAGCAAAACGTCTTCTTGTGGACCTATTTCTTGATAATTTTGCTTGTGCCATCACCCATGATGAGCATATTCTTGTTAGGTTGTTGGAGGAATTTGATGTGGGGTTCAAAGATATTGGAGATGCCATATGTGGTTCAGAGTTGAATAATGGATGTTTAGACCAGGCAGAGGCATATGTTAAACAATTTATATCTGGCTTCATAAAGTCAAAGTCATATATGACTGCTGTAAAGCTGTTAGTCCGATTTTCCATTCACCTTTATAGGGAGTCTCTTCTTGTGGAAATGATGCAACATAATCAATTTGAAGCTGCAGAAAGTTGGGCTACTTTTATGGGAAAGCCAATGATATGTTTACTGGTCCAAAAGTATCTGGACATGAATTTGCTGAAGCATGCTTACGGCTTGGTAAAAGATAACAATCTTCTGCAGGAGTTTCCAGATGTCTCCCATTTATATAAGGAAAAGTAGTAATATCATCTTTTGCCTTTCAAGCACGTTTACCATACAATATTCACATACACATGTAGTTTTTATGTCAATAATTCCTTAGTATTTTTCCATCCTATTTGCAGTTCATTAAGAAAACTGGCTAAAAGAGGATGCTGGGATGTTGCAGAACAGAAGGCAAACAATGACAGGAAACTTCTGGAGTACCTAGTAAGAATATTGATTTTAGCTATATCCACATATGGTGAAAACCTTTTAATATTTGTTTCTATTCAATGCATTGACAATTCATTTATATTCACTAGTAGTTATGGATGACTATATTTAACATAAGGTTAGCTGAACTGTTCCAAACTGGATGGTTTGAGGCAAACTAAATCGAACCGGCCTAGAATCGGAACGGTTCGGCCTCTCGATTTGGTAGGGGGGGCAAACTGTCCGTATCAGTCTCGTACCGGCATACCAAACTGAATCATCCAGTTTGGTCTGATTCGAGACAGTTCATTAGTCGGAGTCTTTCGATCCACCTGATTGGTACATTGGTTCTGTACGGTATACTCTATACCGAACCATATTTGTCTAGTACTGAAACAGTATTAGTTCCCGATACGGTGAACCTTAATTTAATATAATATTTTCTTAATATTCTCTCTTTCAAATGGAGCAAAGATTCTTAGTGACTGATGTGACCTAGTTGGGGATAACAGAACTTTTTTGAGTTTCAACTACAGCAGTCAAGTTGAAATTAATGTGGTAAATTCATGTTTCATGGGAAGTAAAAAATAGAAATAGGAGAGATCAAAGGAAGTGAAGAAAGCGATTAGGGAAGAGGAAGAGAAAATGAAGATGGAGAAAGGAATGAATTTAGTTTGACTACTGCTTAATTGATGATATCAAGATAAAAGATTGCGTGATGAGAGCCACTGGCAGAAAATATGGGTCTTAGATGAGGTGCAAGGTGTTGGAGTTTGATTTCCTACTGTTTTATTCTGTATTTGATTTTCTATTGTTCTATTCTGTATTTGATTCTCTACTGTTTTATTCTGTATTTGCATTATTTGTGTTAGGTTTTGGTTTCATGCACTGATTATATACATGTATGCACTTGTGCGCATTCGCGTAGTATACGTACACGCACCGCATATTCATATTCACATGCATACAACACACACAAATGTGCTGTTTATATTATATATATTGGAGAACAAGTCTTTGAGCAAAGATGTACTTTTGTGAGCATTTGCACCATTTTCATAGTTTGCATATGCTTGTTCTAATGAAGGTATATATGGCTATGGAAGCTGGATACACAGAGAAGGTTGCTGAATTGTGCGAGCGTTACAACCTTGAAGGCTTCGCTAAAGTTTCAGGTATGAAAAATACATTATGATCTTTGAATAATTCATGTAGAATGATATAGTTCTGTTCTATCAGTTATTGGGTAAGATGACTTTGGATTCTTTATTTATAAGCAACAACATAAAGCGTTATGCATTTTAGTGGTTTGTCTATGATTTCACGGAAGTGTGTTTGATGGGATTTATCTGCAGGCATTTATGCTTAATTATTGTTTTCCCTGGAAGATATCATTAAACCTGATAGCACTTTCTTCCATGGTATAACATCCAACAACCATCCATATTTTTTTGTTTAGGCTTAATGGTCTTCATTATAGTTGAATATTTAACCTTTGATGACTTTTCAAAATTTCATGTTATAACATACTTGTGAAAATTCATTTGAACATGCACATAGAGTGCAAAAATATGATTGTGAAATGATTTAAATTTATGATAACATTAGGAATGCAAATAATTTCTAGTTTTTAACAGTCCATGAGTCCATTTGGAGCAGCTAACCTAATGTAGATTGAGGAAGAATCTGACTGAATCATTCTAATCTATGTTAGATCTCAACCATCAGTGCAGAGGTCGCATTTCATGTATCTTACCATGTGAGTATTATGTATGATTTTGTCCACAAGTGCTCATTTCCATACGATCTAGTAATTTGGTATTACTTGGATCAAGCATGAATTGCATTTTCTTATGCCAACAGGACTTGGTCCAGCTGGCTGGCACCCTCACCTCTTGGGGGTAGGTGTCAGGTTCAACCTAGGGGGTGTTGCCATCTTAGTTTTCAGAGAAAATAATTGCATCCACTTGTGCGGAGGCTTGTGTGGCAGTTTGCTGCATGCTCCATATTACCCTTGAAGCTTCTCTAGGACTTATTATCAAAGATTGCATTCTCTTATTGGAGACCCATTGAAGATTCCAATAATGGGGACTTAAATCGTATAGCAGTAGCAGTAGGAGTAGTAGCAGTAGTAGGAGTAGCAGTAGTGGTGGTGGTGGTGGTGGTAGTAGTAGGTGCAGCAGTAGCAGTAATGAAACACCAGTAACTTTATAAAAATTTGAAGTACTAATAGTTCTAAGTGATTCATAACTCTAAAATCTGTGCACTCATTTAACATAAATTTGTCGTACTAAGGACTCAATATGACTCAACTTTTGAAAACCATTAGTGGTAGTAGTAGTAACAATGAAACATCAGTAACTTTATAAAAATTTGAGAAGGGACAGTTCCAAGAGATTCATAACTCTAAAATCTCTTAAGTTCATTTAACATAAATTTGTCGTACTAGGGACTCAAAACAACTCAACTTTTGAAAACTTCCTTTTCCCTCACACTTATCTTTTAACTTTTTACCTTCGCAAATTTTAAATTTTAACACCCCCCTCCCCCCAACCCTAGAGTTGTAGCTAAAAGGTAATCATTAATTACATGGCAACTCCTCTTAATCAGAGCCATTTGTGTTTCTTAGTTTTCTTTTTTTTTTTTTTTATAAATTGAATGATGATGATGTGTCATGTGCATACTGCACGTGCACAGACAACAAACCAACTGGAACTACTTTCATGGACATGCATCCAACTCCAAATTCCATGGTTGTAGAGGATTGGCAGACATCACGGTCATCAACATGACCTAGTTGATTGCTGCAAAGATGATGATGGTATATCTTTTAATGGAGTCCCATCATGGTTCTATCTTTTTTAATTCCAGTATTATAGCAAATGCCCTTGACTGCCCAACCAATTTACCCTTTCCAATGGGATCAAAACTAGTAAACTCTCTCTCTCTGAGAGAGATTGACCAAAACCTCAAGCATGGGAGGGATAACTGATTTCTTTTTTTGCGTGAGTACTGTTAATTTAGCATCATAGGAGAGAATGGAAGAGAACATGTGGGAAAAATCCTCATTGGGTTGGAAGCAATCTTATGAGAAGCAAGAGTGCACTGGCAACTAGATTTTTCTGAGTTGGCACCACTCTCTCTCTGCACAAGATTCATTTAATTCAAGACTCTCAACTGCCTAACAAATCCTGTCTTGCATTTTTACATCGGGACTTTTGCTGGCAATCTGATACATGTGCATTTGGTGTTTTACCAAGTTGGCCTTGCTTGGGAGTCCCAATTAATTTAAAATATGCCAAATTTGCATGAATGATTGAGATGCTTTGAACGAAATCTAAGGGCCATAAATCCCTACTGAGTACCGACAGGAAACTATTTGTACTTCTATTATTGTAGCAAGTTTGCCATTTATTTCCCTTCTTAGTTTTGCCACATCTTCCATGCAGTTGCACATATGAGGCCTTGTGTTCTTCATTAATGCATTCTGGATTTTTGTTTCTCCGTCCTTACTGAAAAATTTGGCAAAATTTGCATAGACAAATTCTGTACTTTCTTACTGAATCAATAGATTAAAATGCTTTCACCTCCCTGATTTTAAGAAATATTAGCCTCCCTATAAATATATGGGCACTACCAACTTCCCCACTCCCAGCGACAAAAATAAAGAACACTGTTATTGAAACATGCAAATGGTTATGCCTCTACTTCTGGATGGCTATATAGGTTGATGTTGGTCTTGCCAAACTGGTTTGTTTCTTCTTCTTCTTCTACCTCCTCCTCTTATTCTTCTTCTTTTGTATGTGAGAGAGACCCGCCTTCACTATAATCACTTAGATCCCAATATTTGGAAATGCATAATCAAACTTGGAACCTTTGGTTGCTAAATAGAGGGATATGAGCACTAAGGCGAGCCCCAATTCATCTTGGTTGCTTTTTAATATTACCCTAAATCAACCGACTTCTATTGAAGTGGAACTACTGCTTTGAAAAAGTTTCCAAAAATAAACTACAAATGCTTTAGCTAGTCATATCCATCGAATGTGGGACCATGGTTTTTAAACAGTTCTTAGGTGTGCTCAAAGGTTTAGATACATATTTTATGGCAATCTAGTGTAAATAAATTAATATGTAGGAGTGCTCTGGCTAAATACTTATTAGTTATAATGTAAAGTTATAAATTCTTGATTCCTTTTGTCAAGGTTTTAAATTTTATGGGATAGAGGAGTTCTAGTTTTTTCATGAAATGAGACATGAAGCATCTCATCCTGTCTCAATTCTCAACCCAATGCATCTTGGTACTTCTTGGAATACCTTTTTGTTAAAAAAAATTATTTATGAAGTTTAGTGTTTTATTTGTTTTTTAAACATATTTGAACATCAAAAATCATATTTTTATGATAAATTAGATCTTTTTGAAATTGACACAATAATGTATTATGGCCAATATAGGATGAGATGGAATGCTTGAGGCTGATCTTGGAATCTCTTTGAGATGAGATGGGATGGCTATCTCAGCCCTCATCTTGCTAAGACTTGAATCATTGGCTCTTATAGTTTTTAGGGCTAGATTGACAACCATGCATTATAATCTAAACATGAAGTGGATCATATCATGGTCGATATGCTGAGATGGGGTTGGTCTTTTTAGATGATGTTTATCTATTTCATTATTATGTTAGGCTTTCCACTGGTTCCTGAAAGAGATTAACATTTGTACTTCTCCAAATAGGGAATAAAACATATTTTGGGTGGACATAATTAAGATGATATCATGTTATTGGTTTATAAGAAGATAGTTGAAAAATGAAAGAATTATTGTTTTTAAGTTCTCAACGTCACATATAGACTATGTTCAACAGGGTTCTGGTAAAACGTTAATTTCTACATTGCTCATCATTCTATATATGTTCATGTCACATTGCCTTGTGGCTTATGTGGCAACCATGAGACTAGTGTAATATGTGTGTTGTGGAGATTGAAGTGCATCACAGTTGAGGTTCCTTGTATATCAAGATGGTGCAGGTATGCTGGCTGCACAATTATCAGGCCTCTTGAATTTCAGGACCGAGCAATGTATGCTCGTATTATGAAACTTCATAATTAGTATATTGAGCATCAGCCTCATGATCATTTAAGTTTGATAACTTCTACTCTTTAAAGTTTAACCTTAATGTTTTAAGCCATACCACTTTATGAATTAACAGTACCTTTCTGTTGACTTTTTGTATTATTCATGTACATGTTCAGCACCATCTTAAAATTGTTATCTTTTTAGCAGACATGGCTTTTGCTATCTATACAGGGTCATCTTTAGGAATTTAGATATGCTTTATCAAACTTTGCATATGTTATACGATTGGCTCTCAACCTGGTATCATCCCTCAGAATTAGTGCTTAACTTTTGGTCCAGGCAACTTTGGGAAGAGAGTAGCCAATAGGGAAACCTAAACGGCTAGCTGGCGGGTAGAGAAACTTTACATATTGCTCACTTAAGGTTCAAGCAAGCAGGATATTTCTCTAAGTTTGAAAAGTTCCTAGATAAAGATGGTAGAAGGCAAGGGTTTATATGGGGCTCTACATCATTACATGAGTCACAAATCGTAAGCTAGATACAAATTGGACTATATCCTGTGACACTATAATAGAATCTCATGGAAAAGAGTGATGACAACATCAGAAATAAAGCACCAATCTATCTATCACTAAATTGTCTTCTTGGTCTATCTACCTGCCCTTTTATCTCAACTTAAATACTGCAGCAGGCAAAGCAGCCTACAAAGTATATCTAAATTATGCAGATGACTTGCAAATGCATATTTTTTTTGGTTCTTCTAACAATCTATGTAAGCAGGATTTCAGTTCTTCTGTACCTAGTTGAAGCAAACTCCTTAATATCGTTTGAATTAAAGAAGGGATTGTTTCTTCTTTAATCTTTAAGATACCTTTCTGTTTTTGCCCTGTCAAAATAGGGAATATGTAGTAATACCAATACCAATGGGAATTTCCATATTAATTGGTGTTATAATTGTCATTGGTTACTTCTGTGGTTTGTTTATCCAAAAAGATTGAATAAATACCTCATGTAGTCACAAGGGAAGCATTATCAATAGAAGGTAATCCTCAAATTGGTGGCACTGGCAACAAATTTGTGTTGCATGAAATGTATATTCAATTAGTGATATGGTATTTAAATGAGATATCATTTGGTTGATTTCGAAACTTCTGTGCTCATTGATTAGAAATGGTAAGATGATTGGAGGGGATCGTGATTGATCTATACATATATTTTCAATGTTTTGGCTTATAAACCTGTGCTGAGATCATTCAGATTTAGACCTCTTGGAGATAGTTTTGAGTTTTCTAATTGTCATTCTAGCAGTTAAGAGTATGCATGCTCATAATATTTCTTCTCCTTGCAAAATCTTCTTATAAATTTTCATATCATCCATAAGTTTGTTTTTACTCCAGTATTGTTTCCTTTCATTTAGATTTCTTTATTGCACCCATATGATGCAGGGCTTGAGAAAAGTGCTTCTGGGGCTCCTTATTTGGAGCTGAAGAAATTGATTAGGGATGATATCATGTGGGTTGATAACATTGATGGGCTCTTAACTGCTACGGTCTATATTGAGGGATGTAAAATTGTTGGCTTAGATTGTGAATGGAAATCTAATTATGAGAGAGGCAGCAGACTAAGCAAGGTAACCAGTCAATTAATAGAAACTTCTATACTGCAGTTTCAGTTATTTCTTGAGCAGTACCATTCTTACTAATCCCATGTGCATGTGTCTGGGTCCTGTGTGTGAAAGTAATGGTGTACGATGAATTGTTATGTTGAATAAGTATCACACATTTGGTTATGAAAGAGTTATTTGTAAATAACTTTATGTCTAGAAGTTATTTTCCACTTTATAATGCGAAATAAATCCTTGAAGGGCTACTAACTGCTTTGAACTATATCAAGGAATGATTATTGGTATAGATTGTAAACAGAGAGCTGATTATAAAGTAGTTAGGAAGACAAAAGTGGTAGCTGAATATTTACTAGAAAGCTGTTGCAAATATCTTTTCTATTTGTGTGACTTTAATAGTGGGTGATCCATCATTACGTCGAATAATATCTATATATTTAGCTAAAGTTTCCATGGTAAATTAGTGTGTTTTCAGTGTTGCTTTTGCTTTTTAAAAAGTCATTCTCAAAATTCATATTCATTTAAGTTCTTAAATAAAAAGTACTTTACAGTATGTTTGGCATTTCATAATCACATAGTGTAGAGCCACTTTTCATGGATGAACTTGCTATATTTGGAAAATAAGGAGTAACCTCACAAAATGAGCTAGAAGCTAATTGTTCTATCATCTTCTAGAAGCTAATTTTGTTAGCAATCAGAATATATCTAGGTAATTTACTTCAGAGTTCAGAGGCTTCCTAGGTTGTGAAACTGATATCGTTCATGATACATTTATATTACACAATTGCATGTCTTGCAGGAAAATATTATTTCTATGGTGCCTGATCTCCAAGATTTACTTATACAAGTGAATGAAATTTGTCTGCTAATGTTAAGCAACTTGTGTATCAGGTGTCTATCATGCAGATTGCTTCGGAAGACCGAGTGTTCATCTTTGATTTGATAAAGTTATATGAAGATGAACCAGAAGTGTTAGGCAGTTGCTTTAGGCGCATTTTGTGCTCTTCAAACGTTCTAAAACTTGGTATATATTTTCATCAGATAAAAAAAAGGTCACATCCCTGTTTTTTGAAAATGACAGAAGAATGACAGTTTTTTTAATTCTATTTCTTGCAACATTATAGGCTATAACTTGCAATGTGATCTTAATCAGTTGTCATATTCTTATGGAGACTTGGTAAGTTTTGATTCCTATGCCAAGCTTCTTGATATCCAAAAACTGTTCAAGGAGCCTCATGGCGGTCTTTCTGGATTAGCAAAGGTATTTTGATGATTTACAGTATGGCACCCTCGTAGATAGTTTTTATTTGTCTATTCATTATTTAACTTGTGTTTATTCTTCTTAACTTCATCTAGAAGTTGCTGTTATATGTTTCATCAAATTGAGATGATGAGCTAGTGAACATTTTGTGCCTTGAGCAGAAGATATTTGGAGCTGGTTTGAATAAAACAAGTCGTAACAGCAATTGGGAACAGCGACCTTTAAGTGAGAATCAGGTCTCTCCCTCTCTCTCTTCATGCATGTGCATTTGCGTGTTTTCCACTCCGTGAAGGAGGGGAAAAAAAAAAACTATCCTCCATGTTTTTAAAATGGGATTGCTGCATGCGACGGTTGAGGTTGCATAGCACGGTTGCAGCAGACACTGATGCAGTTGGTATTTTAGAAATTTTTTAAAAACAAAATTTGCAAATAGATAAAAACAAGTTAAAGATAGAAACAAACAAATAAGAACTCAAAAGATGCTATAAAATCTCTTTGAAATTATAAAATCACATTCAAGATATTAGTGTCAGAAGCATTGAGCTTGTTTTCAAAGCATAGAGAAAAATTCAACATGCTGCCTTCCTTGTCAATATATGGTGTATGAACATTTATGCAGATGCAATATCTGAATGTAAAATTAAACAAGAGCAGTTGCTTAGCTATTTCAGAATTATTGGACGTCAACTAGGTCAGAAACCGTGACTAGTCTGAATTCAAACTTGCATATGTACATGCAGAAAGAGTATGCTGCTCTTGATGCTGCTGTCCTTGTTCATATATTCCATCATCAAAGTGTCCAGCCTCATTCTGGTGCTAACAAGGAGCGATGCAAAGTTCAATGGAAATCTCACATTGTAAGCAGTGAATGCAATGCATCAACATCTGAAACCTAGTTTCCAGAGCTGGTACCTTTTTCGTGGATCATATTACAAATCATTCTATCCTTATGCAGGAATCACGCATTGGTGGCGCAAGACATATGAATGTATATTAAAGTAGCATGGACCGTGGAGTATGGCAATAGCATCAACTAATAATTCATTTCCAGGTTACAATATCTTCCCTCAGCTTTCAGAATTTATCTGTTATATATATATATAGGTAAACTTGGCTACATTTGAATATAGCCAAGTCCAAGATTCGTTCACCTTTCCCACCCTTGGATACATACGGATCCCGGAGCTACCCCATCTTTTTCACTTTTTCCATCTTTAGGATTCGTGAACTATGTAGATCCAAGAGTGAGGGAGGTGATCGGATCTAAACTTAGTTACATTCGAATATAGCCAAATCTACCTCATATATATATATATATATATATATGTAAGCTACAGAGCTTGACATGGTTACACTCGAAGGATCTTCATTTAGATCTAATCAGATCTAAATTTGAATAATGGAGGTTTTACATTGATGATTTGAGTCGTTGGATATGATTTAATCTCTAAAATGCTTACATACTAAATAATCATATGATTTGGAGACCCCTAGCTCATGTATCAAGTGGACAAAAAATTGAACATCCCAAATAATACAAAATAATATATTTTTTTTACTTCTTAGTGCATAGGCTAGGGGTCTTTAATAACATAATTTTTGGTATGTAAACATTTTAAAAGTAGTGAATCACATCCAATGGCTCAGATCATTGCATAGGATCACTATTATCCAATTCTGAACCTGACTAGATTTAAGTGGAGATCCTCTTGATTGCAGTCAAGTCAAGCATGCATATATATATATATGTGTGTGTGTGTGCGTGTGTGTGTGTCTGTGTGTGTGTGTGTGTGTGTGTATCTGTGTGTGTGTGTATGTGTGTATGTGTGTGTGTGTGTGTGTGTGTGTGTGTGTGTGTGTGTATCTGTGTGTGTGTGTGTGTGTGATCATCAAACATAACCTCAGTTTGTTGCCATTGGTGAGTCATGCATGTGAATATTTGCAGTAGACTCTGCCTTAGCTTCAGCGGGGGTTGGTCTGCCTTCACCATCCAATTAAGAAGAATTCTCATGCTCGATGCAGATAATGAGTCAGTGTTCGGGGACCTAGACGTGTATTGCTCAGGTTCTTCTGGTTTATCATCTTTCCAAAATTTTTGCCTCAGTGACAAATTATATAGATTTTTAAGTGCTGAACTAAGACAATGTGGTGCAGTGGACCATAGAAGTGAGCATATGCCTGTCTTGTTTACCAGTCACTCTGATTATTGGCTGGCTACATTCCTGGCTAATGAGTCTCAATTTCGGTCATTGTCATAACTCATAATTAAATGAGTTTAACTATCTAAATGATTAACTGTTGCAGAGTCCTTTCATCACTATGTTCAGTTTATATGGTACATGAATAAAATCTTTGCTGACTCTGGTTTGTGATCCTGTTACAAGTAGGGCTTGTTGTTATTTGGGGATTATGGTAATTGCTGGGATAAGTCTGAAATGTTCAACAATTACATATTTATAACTAAATATATTATCTGCTAGTTTTATTGAAGTAAAATAAATAAAAGGAAAGACATTGATGATATTTGACGTTTGGAGAAGAAATGAATGAGTAAATCCTTATTATATCTGCTTTCATGGACATGGGAAAATGAAGTTGCTAGGATGTATCATGCTTTTAATTGTTTCCATTTCTTCCATTGTTCGCAGTACTGATTTGGGTACCATGTTGCTTTAGTGTTCGTATGTGTTGCTTCATGATCCCAACATTCGGTATGCCTCCCATACTGGGCACTGGTTTACTACCGGTATAGTACGATCTGCCTAGAATGGGGTTGTATAGTCTAGTAAGCTTTGTTCCGGATTACTATTTCTTCATCTGAACAAAATATGCTGAATCATCCCCCCATGGTTGTCCCATTGGTCACAACCAAATTCAGTATGGTTCTGCTGGTAATCTTACAAAAGGGGATGTGTGTCTAGGCAAAGGAGGGGCATGTGCTGTGTCGTTGAGACTGTTTGGATGATCTCTGCCAATGTGCGTGATAGTTCAACAACCCATGAAAAGACATTTCCACAGAAAAGGAACTTCAACTTATTCGGAACCCTAATATCCCATAATTTCTTTCCAGCTGCCTCATAATTGTATATTCAATTTATTTTATATTATAGACAGAAATCTTTGCACCGATTTTACCATTATTTTCCAATTATCCCATAATTTCTTTCCAGCTGCCTCATAATTGTATATTCAATTTATTTTATATTATAGACAGAAATCTTTGCACCGATTTTACCATTATTTTCCAATTAGCTATCACAAGACCGGAAAATCTCATTCCTTCCACCTTCAAATGGAATGACCATAGCTTCCAGTTCCCTCTTCCATTGTTTCCTAATGCCCCCCTGCTTTCCATTTTCAATTTGTTATCAGCTCACTTATTTACCTTCTATATATTAACCCTCTCTCTATCATCAAATATAAAACTCTCATATATTTCATTACCTTCTTCTTTTGCCCAAGCTAAGCCACGTGTTTTGCTATTTTTCTATCATTTACAAATGATTTTTGCCTATATATGTACCAAGCCTTGGATTTCAACATGTATGTTTAAATGGGCATAAGTTAGGGCAAAGGACAAAAAGGTTTGCAAGGGTTGCTTTGTAGAACCTGTGGAAGAATGGGAATGAGAAATTTTGAGGGAAAGGAATTAGAAAAGAACTCCTTGCTTGCACTAATTTGTAGCCAAAACTGAGAATCTCAGGAGGTTGTGGAGGAAGTGATTGCGTGGTCAGCCTAACTTGCAAAATGCAGATTTCTGGGCAAAGAAGGTTGAGATCATAGTTAGGTTAGATGGTGTAATTCAGAGAAATATCTTCAAAGCTTAAAGTCAATCTAATTAATATCAAGAGAGATAGGAAATAGTAATAATAATTGAAATAGATAAAAGGGCAACTGGACCATATCTTTAAGTCAAAAATTATGAGAATCTAACTTTAGCATCTGAATTGAATGCAATGTTTGGGTGTTCAAAAATCCCATATGGCTGCTTTTAGTTGTGGAATGAATTAACCTGGAGTAAATGTATTAACTTACTGCTAAGCTATAGGGTTGGAAAAGGTAGCTTTTGAAACTCTGTACTGTACTTTCAGAATGAACCAATTACTTGTCTAGCATTTGGTAGGTTAAAACAAAGTTGTGAGGCTGTTTTATTGTGTTCGAATATGTCCTTAAATTTTAGAAATCTGTTTTGTGTTAAATAAATTAAGATTTATTTTTATATAAAAACAAATATCAGTCTTCTACAGTCCCTTCGCTGTTATTTCCACAGTCACATCATTGCTGATCAATGTTGCTGCCATCACATTATTGTTGCTACCACCAAAATTTTTACAGTCACCCCTCAAGTACCACTGCTGCCATCATTCCCTTGTGATTTCTATTGGCTCCACTACCATTATAAAACATTTTCATCAAGGTTCGTGATCTCGATACCAAATGTTGCTTCAATACTACATTAATACAATATTGATACGCTCAGTTTGGCATACCAAGTTCCAATACGGTATTGATATAGTGTGGTACACTTGGTACAGGGTCATACTTACTAGTATGACCTACCATGATTGGCATATGTTTCTGTATCCAAATAATTGGAAACAAATCAAGAACAAATGGCTTGTTCCTTGTTTTTAAAATCATGAAAAGTGGCAAAGATGCTACGCACAACCTAACTTAAATAGTTTTAGAAATATGAAACATGTCTAGGTAGCAGACCAAGGTGAAAATTTCTCTTTTAAAATGTGTTTATTTAAAAGTGGAGCCAAGGATGATTAGAATACTTTAAGCAAGTTTTTGAAGGTCACAATGTAATTTCTTTTTTTTTCAAAAGACCCATATGGGCAGTCGTTTGTGGTCATGCTTTTGATAAATTTGAAAAGCCTCCTAAAGGAGGATGCCAAGGTTTGCCATACCAAAAACTGGTACCATTTCAATACCGGATCAATATGGTTTGGTATGGGGCAAATCGTACCGAACTGACAATGTATCGGTCAAGTGGACCGGGGGCTTCAAGCCATGAACCGTCCCAAATTAGACCAAATCGAGTAGTTTGATTTAGTTCAGGCAGTTCGGTTCGGTTTGGCATAGTTGATTCAGTCGGTTCAGAGTCGGTTTGATCGGTTCTCCTCCTGTACTGAGCCGACAAGCCGAACTGTCTTGGTTTTGAGCCGGTCCGGTTCACCATGGTTCGGCATACCATGGAGGATATTGATATCCTATCTTTTGAATGAATGATTTGGTTTCCTTATTTTATGGGATAAAAGCTTCTATCTTTATCAAAAAATTGTTAGCATAAATTGCAATCTCTAAGTGAATTCCTAATTTTTAGTAATCCTTCTTTTCTCTGTTGGTTGGTTGAAGTTAAAATAGAAGATGCTCATTAGCTTTTGACTTTTCGTTCTCTCATTGAAGCAAAAGGACTCAACCAGAACAGATGCTTGCATGGCCCCGACTATCTTGAAAGTGCCTGGTGTTTGTTCTGATGGTTACCATCAAAGAAAGCAAGCGTTGCTCTTAGAGGTATCTGTTTCTGTAACATCTGTCAATATATGACATCCATCAATCAAATTTGTACGTCTGTAAGCTGAATCTGTAAATTTGTATAATTTCTAGTATAATCAAGTTTTGCTCCCAGGGGTATCTGTTTGTTTAGCATCCGTCAATAAATGCCATCCACCAATCAAATTTGTATGTCTGCTGGATCTGTGAATTTGTATAATTTCTAGCATAGCCAAGGATCATATGCCCATGTTCATGTTTCTTGTTTTTGCTAAAATTGTTCATCTTTGCGGATGAAATGAAATCATTTATATATTAAACTGATGCAAGGTTCAATAATGTTCAAAAATCCTTGTCAGCATTGCAGAATCTCTTTTATTGGCAAGTGGTTATTTGATGTCCGCAATTACATCTTGAGTTACTAATAATTTCTTCAATTATATATTTGTTATTCTGTTGGCCAAATGATTGACTTGATCTCCTTTCTCACCTTGTCTACAATATTTTGCTTGTAACTTCTTTTAGATGTATATGAGTTATTGATTACTGGATTCTATTTCTAGATCTTTATTTTGTGATTTTCTAAGAAATGTTTCAATTAATCTAATTCTATTTTTACCTGGTGAAACTTCTATGAATGCTTTCCTATAGAGAAACCTTAATGAATGCTGATGCAGTGGTGCAGTTATTTTTTGTCTCTAGCATCCAGTCTGCGAATCACCCTGCCAGTGTAGAGGCAGTGGTTTGAGAGGAGAAAAAGCTGACTGGTGCCTACCTGAGTGTCTGATGCAGTTTCGAGATGAAGAAAGGCAGATGGTGTAACCGTTCACCTGACCTGGCCCATGCTTCACTCATCCAACTTTGCAGGTTGGGTGGGCTGAGCCATATATCATTATGTTGAGCCTGGGTGTGAAAACTCCTGGCCATTTTAAAAGTCGACCGCATTGCTTCATGCACACGCATGTACGCATATATTGTTATAAGCATTGACTTGATGATAGATGGAAATTGAAATTTGTTACGCTTGTAAATGTAGCTAAATCTATGTGATATCAATATCTGATTTAAAAATTAAGATATAGCTATGAGGCAATTGATTTTTTCAATGAGACTAGATTATTGGTTTTGGGTCACCTCTGGTAGATCGATGATTTATTTGTGGGCGTACCTGTGACAGACAATTGCCCATATTTGATAGTCACTATTGAAGATATTGATATTCTGCTGTTGACTATAAAATTGTATGCTGAACAAAATCATCTGATCCAACTGAACAGTTACTGTTAGATTTTCATCAATGGAGTGGAAATTGTGCTCGTGCATGTGCATCAAGTTTTGAGTACCTTCAGTTTGGCAGCAACAATTTACTGATCTGATGCTAATAGAAAATTGATTAGATGCAGGATATTCAATGCCACATTATCATTGGTATATCTCATAAAATGTTGCCAACTGTTTGCCTTCTGTTGTCATTATGGTCCATCATCCACAATTGTTATATTTTGTGATGTCTTTTTGGGCACTGACATTTCATGCTGGTGACTTAATCATACCATGAATTCCTGTATAAACTCAAGCCTTGAATTATCTTAGACTTTACCTTTTGTTTTCAGCAGATTGGTTAGCAACTTTTCACGCTTCCATTTTCAATAGATGTAGGCATGGTGCACTGTGCTGTATCATATATCTGTTGGGCATTGCTCAGAAGAGCAACAGCTGTTGCAGGCTACCTTTGTGAAGTTGTGTGGTTCTAGATTATTCCATTTTTTTGAGCTGGTGTGGTTGGCCTGTAAGTTAGAACACGGCTGTTATGGACCGTTGGTCGTCAGTTGTTTTGTATTTGCGTAAAAGACTAGGAGTTTGTGGGCAGTAACAGTTGCATAGAGGTGGTAATGATTTTACTATTTCTTTCAGTCCTTTTTAGGATCTTCCCTTTTGTAGGCTGTGATTTTTGTTGCCGGAATATTTCTTGGATCTCTTAAATGTTGGATTCATTCACGTCTATTTTCCTGCATTCGCCTGGCTGCCAAGTTGCCCTCGACATGGAGGACTGGGTTCGAGCCTTAGTTTTTGACTCTCAGTTTCATTTTGTCCTGATTCTCAACTGGAAGAAGAAGAAAGCACATAAATTTTGAGAAGCCGTCTAATTTCGTCAGATGAAGGTAGGACTATGCCCTTGGAAGTTGAAGACAGCCAGACGTCAAGGTGCCGGGCTCCAGCTTTTGTCCTGACCTTTCCGTTTTTCAGTTGTCCACGGGAGAGGAGTATTTTGCTTGCGGAGTTTTGCTACGAATTTTTTAAATATTAAAAATATCAGTTATCCGATTATAATTTTAAAGATGTAAATGTATCATTAGTAATTAATTTTAATAAATTATATGTGTAGTTGATGCAAAAAAATGTCACTCTTTTTTTTTATTATCGGATTTTATGCTAGTATTAGATAAGACACCACATCCGAATGGCTAGACAATTAGTAGGAAAGATTTTAAGGATTTTATAAAATTTATTAACGAAAAGAGAAAAATGATCAAACAAAAATAAGTGGAGGTGTTCGATAGAATGAAGTTGATGAGGCTAGAAGGTGATTACAAGATGAGGATAATCGCTAAGAAGATGATTTCTTCAATATAAAATTGAAATTAAAATTTAAAAGTTTATCATCTACCACTATTATAGAATAATATTTTAGTAGGAATGATAGTTGGTGTTGATAGGGGTTTTGCTTTTATATTCTGAAATATAGTGATTGATGATTAATTTAATCGGTTAAAAATATTAAATGATCAAATTATTTTTTACTTTTCTAAAAATTACTGTAGCACAATCTTTATCCGAGGGATTAGATTTGTTTGATGACGTTTTTTTGGGGGTTTGGTCTGCACTCTTTAATAGGTGCTCAAGGAAGGACAAAAAACATTAAAAAAAAAAAGACAGTTTTTTTTATGGGGAAGGATTTGCAGTCAAACTCGATCTTGGAATGTGATTCTGGGTGCTGGACCTCTCCGGTTCCCCCAAACTAGAGGGACTGTGAACTCTTGAGCTGCAGCATAACGAAAACTTTTATTTATTTTTTAGGCTTTTTCGGGTATTATGACATGTTTTAATGCTACAGTGATGGTGGTTTTAATAACCGCAATCTCTCTTTGGAATGGAGCCAGATCGGGCAATGGAAATTCTATAGACGAAAGAACCAGCTGCTGCTCCCGCTAGCTCATACTCAGGAAGGCACGGTCTCCAATGTCATTAAACCATCGCTTACTCGAAGCCGGCCTAGTTATTGGAAACAGTTTGTAGTCACAATGCATATTAGCATTTCAATATCTTTAATTCATACAACGGTTTCAATAACACTTTCATTCAATACATCAAATCCACATCAAATGTACATTTTGAATTTAGAAGCCATTGAAGCCCAACGGTGTGATCATTTGAATAAACGTTGGAAACTCATAAAAATCTCCTGAATATTATATCCACATCAAAAGAACAAAATTAAAATATTTTTAGATTATATGTCCATGTTACCAAAGAAGCCTGAAAATTATAAAATCATATAAACTTGAAAAAAAAAAAAAAAAAACTAGCACCAAATACAAGTCATATAAAATAATAAAAATATGGTTTAAAACACACACTATCAATAATTTATTGTTTTACCATTAGGACTGGCAAATGGAGCATCCTTGTTACATGTAAAATAGGTTAACTGATGATCTACAGAAATGGGGTCATGACGACTGATCGCACCAAGAGACTAACATATCAAAAATGTCAAGTAAAGATATTAAGATTATGAAGTTCTAAAAGAAGAATATAAGTTATAATGGAAAAATCTCAGACAAGTCAATATTAGAGCATATTTATAGATTCTAATAATATTTTTTAAGTACCTTAATTAGCTACTTGAATTCCTAATATTATAAAATCCTTTACATTTTCTGTGAGATGTGCCTAAAAAAACCTTTTTGAAGCTAAACTCCATTTCAAAAATTAAATAGGACTTAAGAAGGATATGAAGATATGAAAACACCCTTTTTATTTGTTTTCTCCATCAAAAATCAATTCTTGATATGCAAGATCAAAGAAAGAGGATGCCTTTCTGTTCCAATTGATGGGATTTTAGCATACAGATATTGTAAAGATGCGAAGAGATGGGAGGGCGTATGAGGTTCAAAGACTAGCATTTAGCAACAAGAACACTAGCATAAAATAATGGTTCTAGTGGGAAGGGACACTAGTTGTGGTAATGACAAGGGTTATTAGTGGCAATATCATGCCATGCTTAAAAGATATGTTTGGTGGTTGTTGAGGCCATAATTGGGCATTCATGGAGAAAGGTGCAAGTGCAACCAGTTTTCAACTTTAGGATGACATGGTTTAGGCTCATTGTGACTAGGCATTGATGTAAGAATCAAGCTGGTGCACGAGGAACTGGGATTGTGTATGAGGATCTAAAGAGGGCTCGTTCTAATTAGAAAGTACTCTTGCAGAAAAGATCACTAACCTGTTGTTATTTTGTTAGAAAATGACTTAGTAAAATTAGAGATTGTGTGTATCTTATGTTTATTATATCAAGTTGTGTATAGTATGAGAGTTTCTTCCCTCCTCCCTTCTCTCTCTTTTTTTTTTACCTTTTTTTTCTTCCTTTTTTTTTTCTCTTTTTTTTTTTCAGTTTTTGTATTCTCCTTATATTTCATCAATGAAATGAGAGGTGGATGAGTGTGCTCCACCATTTTATTACTATAATTAATCATAATTCTGAATTTTAATAAAATAAATTAACTATGTAGGGACATGACATTAATTATTTTTTAAAAATGTTTCAGATAACAATTACATGGAAATACTAATTTGAACCTTAATATGATTGATAAGGATAGAGGGGGAAACTATCATTGTGTATGGATGGTTTTATATTAAATATTATAAAAAAATGTAATGATATATCTTTTGTTTGTTTATTTATTTATTTATTTATTACAATCTAAATTTAATAATTTTATTGGATGAATGGAAAATCAAATATAATAACAAGTCTCTCTGTAGTTTATTTATTGTATTAAGATCCAAAATTTATGTTTCCATATAATGAGCGTGAACTCATCTGTGTCTGCTTATCAAACATTCAAAACAAAATTTCGTAAGAGATACCTCTATTGAATTCAAATCCTGAGCTTTGAATCTCCAAACAATGATCACATATATAGTGATCAGAAAATTATTTATATGATCATTGCATCGAAGATAGAAGGATGACTGTCCTGTTTGTTGGGAACTAGAAAGAGGACTATTTCAAGTACATCCTTTGGTCCTTGGTATATTTGATGGAAGCGAGAGATGGCATTGAGAAGTAGGATCACAAACTATCCTACCCTCTTCCTCCGTCTATTGTCTTCAACTTTAAAAGCATTCTATTCCCTCTACAATCTTTTTTACATGTACCTATGTTGATCTGACCCACTAACAACCTCTTCGAACCGAGAGCAAGAACACCTTTCCCAAGTATCCGATCATCTCTCTCAGTTCATGCGCTCACCGTGTAACCTCTTCATTGAGATATATGCTACGTTATTTGTGACTTTCTGAATCGCTATAGCTTTCACCGCATTGCTGGGTTGGCTCTTGATGGTCAAATTTTTTTGTGCTGAATGAAAATTATTTTTCAGCGCCAAACTTGTTAATTATGTAATTATGTAGAAAAAATTTCTTAGAATTGTTAATATTATTTTAAATTTAGCATCCTAGGCACGTTCCCAAATGATAGTGCATGCATTCATAAAATTCTAAAACATAGTTCTCATACATTATGCGATATAAATTCTTTTTATTACATATATGCGCTGCGCAATCTTCGGGAAACATATACTTTAATATAACAACATACGGACTTGGCTATGCTTTTCTCGACCCACAACCATTAAGACGATGATACCGTCTCACGAGGACCTACTAGAATATTTCAAAGTCGACTCCATACTGATATCATGCAACATGATCCCATTTTCGTCAGATGGGTGCGTAGGGAGTAGCAACCAAGTAAAGGTTGGATTTCCGGCCGCAGGTTGCCCCCGTGGTCTCCGTCATGTCTAGATCCTTGGGCCGCATACCATTGGGGAGCTTCCAATCAAAGTGGAAGAGGACGTTGGCGAGGGCCAGCTCTATTTGAGCCATTGCAAAGGTGGAGCCAGGGCATATCCTCCTCCCTCCGCCAAATGGCATGTACTCAAAGTCGCTCCTTTTCTTTTCCAACATCTTTTCATCGAACCTCTCCGGCTTGAAGCTGTCCGCATCGTCCCAGTATTTTGGATCCCTCGATATAGCCCATGCGTTGATGATAAGCCGGCAGCCCACCGCGATATCGTAGCCTTCCACTTGACAAGCCTTGCTGCAAAGCCTCGGCAGTAGCAATGGAACCGGCGGGTGCATCCTCAGAGCCTCTCTGATCACTGACTTCATGTAGGGGAGTCCGGCGATGTCACTCTCCTCAATCTCTGTCTTCCCCTTCAGAGCTTGCCGCACCTCTTCTTGAGCCTTTCGCATTGTCTCTGGTTTTCTTATCAGCTCCGACATCACCCATTCCAACGTCGTTGACGACGTCTCGGTCCCTGCGATGAACATATCCTGAAAATAAAATGGAAAACCTGAGAAGAACGTCTATAAATACGCTTTTTTTAGGAATCAAGATAGTTAGGGATACTTGCCAGGATTACAGCCTTGATGTTGGCGATTGTTAGAGGGAACTCAAGTTCACCCTTTTCGTTTAGCCCTAGGAGAACATCGACAAGATCTACCTCCACTTGTTGATCCTCTTTGCTGCTATTTATGGTAGCTCTCTTCTCTTGGTGCTCCTTGACTATCTCCTCGAGGATCTCATCGACTTCTCGATGAATTTTCTTTACCTTTGAACTCACTCCGCATAGAGCGTCGACGAAGCTCACAGTGGGATACAAATCGGCTACATCAAATCCAGAGGCCAACTCAATCCCTCTCTTTGCCGCCGAGATGAACTTCTGCCCATGCGCGCATTTCTTACCGAAAGCCACTCTCGCGATCATGGTGTTGGCCGTCAAGAGGAACATCTGGCTGAGGTTGATCGGAGATTCACTCATCGTGGAGATATTCCGCACAAGGTTTGACGTCTCCTCTTCTCTGCATACTCTAAATGATCTGACACGCTTTGCACTTAGTAGCTCCAGCATGCATATCTTTCGGAGCTGCCGCCAATAGGAACCGTAGGGAGAGAAGGCGATGTCGGTGCCGCCATAGCACATGGCCTGGGGGGCGAGCAGCTGTGGCCTGGAAGCGAAAGTTAGGTCATGGGTCGTCATGATCTCTTTTGCGGCCTCCGCAGAGGAGATGACGATGTGATCAACCTGGCCTAGCTTGAGGTGCATGACGGGTCCATACCGCCGGGACAGTTGGCGAAAGGCATGGTGAGGGAGGGTTCCGAGCACGTAATGGAGGTGGCCAATGATTGGGAGCTTCCATGGGCTGGGGGGTAGTGTCGCTCCCCGAGTTTTGGCTGAGGATTTGGTCACCTTGATCAATACGAGTATGAAGAGGAGGAAGGAGGAAAGGAAGGGTAAGTAAGGGAGCTGGAGTTCCATGTCTGGAGTAGGATGGATGAGTATTGAGTGGCTCTGATGCTATGGCCATAACATAAACTGGTCTATAAATAGGCGAGCTTATGCTGAATCAGTAGCAAATGTGATTCTATTATCTTTACAGTCAAAAAAAAAAGAGAGTGATTCTTCATTACATGGGGGAGATACCACGCGAGCGACTTGACCGGTTACCATTCAGCAAAGTGGAGAGTGAAGGGACTTTTGTCCGGAAGCCATTAGTCATTGCTCAACGTTTTGCATCGACTAGAGCGGGCTTCAGTCAGGAATTTAACAGTCCACAGAAATGAATGCTCTCTTCGAAGAAGCTGCTACTTTTCACGGTAGTTGATCGATGTGATATCTTGTAGAATTAGTGGTTGCTAGGTGTAGTGATTTTCCAACAGTGCATGCATTAAGTAGAATGTCAAGAATTCAAATAGGAATAGGATTATGATGTCCGGTCCTTGACTTTGATGTTTAGCCTGGTCGCCCAACCATGTAAAACTTTATTTACCATACTAATTTTTTTTTTTTAGTTTCTAATCCTTCTCATATGCGTCGTTTATCTTCATATTATACATAATTATTTTTTACTATGCATCATTATTGTGATACCCCAAATTTAGTCCCATATTTAATAGGAGAGAAATATGCTATGTGCTTATAACTTAAGTCAAACTTGCTACCCATTAACTTTCACTCGAGTTTTTGAGCCACGTAGTTTCGACCCGCTAGAAGTTAATTGGATTAACGAGTGGGTTTGGAGCGTTACAAATGGTATCAGAGCCGACGCGAGTGTACAGAAGTTGGTAAGCATGAGGAAAGGGTTACCCATGGGGTGAGCATGAGGAAAGGGCTACCTATGGGGCGGTGGTAGAGTTTCGCCATGGCATGGAGCTACCCTTATAGCACCAGTGAGCATGAGGAAAGGGCTATCCATGAGGCGGTGGTAGAGTTTCGCCATGGCGTGAAGCCACCCTTATAGCACCAATGATCTGACTCGGGATAGATTTTGATTAACTTATGGCACGCGACGAGAACCTTGCATTATAAGATGGAGAGATTGTGATACCCCAAATTTAGTCCCACCGACTCGGATAGATTTTGATTAACTTATGGCATGCGATGAGAACCTTGCATTATAAGATGGAGAGATTGTGATACCCCAAATTTAGTCCCACATTGGATGGGAGAAAAATGTGTTATGTGCTTATAACTCAAGTCGACTTGCTACTTATTAACTTCTACTCGAGTTTTTGAGCCATGTGGTTTCGGCCCGCTAGAAGTTAATTAGGATAACGGATGGGCTTGGAACGTTACAATTATCTTGATATTTCATATAATTAATTTCTTATTATAAACCAGAAATGTGCATACAATTATTGTATTGAAAGAAAGATAGAAAATTCTAAAAAAAAATTTAGTGTGATGGATCAAATGCAATATGATTGGTGAATATGTTAAATGTTAAAGCCATCTATTTTTTTTCTATTGTGCCCATATTTCTCAATGATATCAACGTGTTTGAAACATAAAAAGGTTGGGACAGGTGAACAATAGATGGATGGGAGAGGATGAAAAATTTATAGCTAATCAGGCATCATCTACATTATAAGACGCTATATCATATTAGGTCCAGATGATGTAGCCTCCAGACTAGCCTGCAACCGAAGGCCCACCGAGCATAGGTCAAGCCATATGAATACAAGAAAAGAGGATAAATTAAGCTTAGGCATGCCCCGTGTGAGCGTAGCTGTGGGTTTAGCTCCCCATGAAATATTTTGGAGAGATCGTGGACTAAGAAATTTGTATAATATATTCTGACCCATCTTTTTGAATAATATATTAAATTAGTTGCAGTGGCCTTGATCTACTTTCAAAACAATACTATCTTATGCCAGAACAACTGCAAAATCCATCGTAAACCAAAGCCTTGACTTGTGTTGTTCAGATCGCTTCTACCTTAGCCCAGGAATGAAGAAAAACTAGTTCCACGATAAGATTGGTACAACTACTGTATCCTTGTACTATACTAGCAGTATATCAAGGCCTATGTTGACAAAAGAGCATTCCTGTGCAGTTGAGATCAAACTGTGATCACTTACTTATGGTTTTTGGCGGCATATTTAAAAAGAGTAAAATGCAAGAGCCTTTCTAGACCGGAAGTCTTCTTCTAAAGCTGTCTCGCTAAATACTATTCACACTTTTCACCTTTCAGGTGATCTATGCTCTGCAGTTAAAGATGGAGGACATCAGTGGAGCCAGTTAGTCTGTACTCTCTATGTTCCCAAGGTAGCATAAGTCATTTTGAAGATGGAATTATTTATCCCAAAGAGCCATATTAAGTGTCTAAAAAGTTGGCTAAATTATTTCCCAAGTTTCTCAATCTTTTTTATTCCTGGCCAATCACATACTATCTGCAGAAACTTCTTTCCTTTGGATATATGAAACTTAGCAGGATTTTGTTATGGTTCTTTTTATTATTATTTTGATGAACTCAACTTTGTAATGGCTCAAAATTTTATTTAAAACTTTTAAATAGGAGTTTTGTTAATGAATGTCCTGAGACATTCATTAAGAGACATTTAATATTTTGTTATCCAACTTTTCATAAAAAATAAAGGAGAAAAAGAATGCCTTCAAAAGATATTTAGTGTTTCAAATTTATACAGTGCTTTAAAGCAGTAGAAAAAAAGAAAAAAAAAGTATGATAAAAAAAATTATTTAAGATGATCATCTAAATATACATATCATTTTGCAGTATAAAGTTTATATCATAGTTAATCTTATTTTGATGTTAAAATAGTCTCAATGAGAATTATAATTTTTTTTACTTTTTTACCATTTAGGCTTGCATAATTTTTTTTTATGTGTGTGTGTGTTAAAGGTTCATAGAAATTTGAGACATCAAACATCTCTTAAAGTTTCTTTTACTTTCTTCTTTGTTTCCATGAAAAATTGAATGGAAAGATTAAATGCTCGTTGACGAGTGCCCCGGGGCACCGTTAACAAAACCCTTTAAAATGGGAATGAAGTACCAACCGGTGGACGGCACGGGCGAGCAGATTTCAATGTACATGCTCAGAGGAACACCAAAAATAGGTGAAGTGGGAATACTAGTAATCAGATTAAAAGGAAAACAGATTGCTTATGCTTTAATGAAAGTGATTAGGCAGCTGTGCATTCTTTTCTCAGAAAAAGATTGCTGTTTTATTTGAGGGGCAAAGTGTGGATGAGGTGGACTAGATAGATGCAGTTAAGGGGAAGCTGCTGGGCATTAACTTAGACCCCATCTCTTGGGTTGGAATTGGATCCTCTTTTGTTTGCTGGAATGGAAAAATACTTTAATGTGAGGAAATGTAATCGCACTTTAATATGATCATGACAGAAGGGAAAGCTGTGCCGGATGGATTGAAGCTAGTCGCCGAGCTTTATCTTAGACCCCCAATCCCTTCATCCGAAGTGGAAGAGAAAAAATGGCAGTCAATGAAGGTAAATGGACCGAGGATGATAAACAATATAATGATCCATGATCTCCACGAGAAAAAGACTTTTATGTGGGGAAGCCACTAGTTGTTGTTCATTGTTTGGCATTTGCTAGACTGGGCTTCGGACAGAAACCATCCACGGAAACGAAAGTTTTCGAAGAAGCAGCTACTTTGCACGGTAACTGCTTCTTTTGTTGTCTTATAGAATTGGTGTCTACCAGGCGCTGCGATTTTCCAACTCGTTCGCGCATTGATAGAATGTCCAAGAGTTATGATTCTTAGACAAACATAACGATGTGCTTGATTTTTAAAAATAGTCTTATTTTTTATTTTAATAAAAAATAGAAAGTAATTGTAAAAATGTATTTGGTCATTTAAAATGAAGCAGTGTTTTTTTAAGAAAGTATAATTTTAAAATAGTAAAATACTGAAAACAGTTTTAAAATTTTTTCACTGTTTCAAAGAAGAGAATAAAAAATAAAAATTTGAAAATTTGAAAAATATAAGAATGAATGATAGATCCTTTAATTTTTTTTCACTATTCTTTTAAAAATATATTATTTATAGTAAAAATAAAAATAAAAAATAATTTTTATTCTCATTTATCAAACATATTTTTTAGAATTAAAAAATAAAAAAGTAAAAAAATATTTTTGAAAAATAAATACAACTTCGATCACCGTGATCATATTTTGAAATGAAGGAAGATGTAAGAACTTATTGTTTTAGGCTTTAGAAGGTTGGGACAAATGGTAACTAACCATGCGTCATCCACATTGTAAGGCGCTTTATCATATTAGGTTCAGATAGCGAAGCCTTTAGACTAGTCTACAAACAATTCCCTACCAAGCATTGGTTGAGCGATATGTTCACATTTTTATGAAAACAAAAAAAAAAAAAAAGAAAAATCAAGCATAGCCATGCTCTGCGTGAGAGTGGATCATATGTTTCGTTCCACATGACATGAAATATATTGAAGAAGTCGTGGATGACTATATAGAAACAAAAAATTTAAATAACATATCTTGACTTTTTTTTTGGAATAACATCTTAAATCAATTACCCTTGAGCTACTTTCAAAACAATATCACCTTATGCGAAAACTACTTTAAAATATATCCTACACTACGCCTTGATTTTCACGTGTAGGAGGCATGTGTATTGGTAGGAGGGCTTTTGCCCTCTTTCTCACAAAATTTTAGAAGTCTCCTAAAAGTGGTATGATGTAGTCAAGCTTTCATTTGTTACAAGAAAAGATTTTTTCTTTCCTTAAAGCTGGTCTCCTAAGAAAAGTTTAAGTATTATAATAAAAAATAGAAATGATATAATGAAATTAGAGTTACACTAATTATAAAAAGAAGTAGTTTCATATTTAATCAAAATATTTATAATATATAATTTTATTATTTGATTCAATATGGTATTTTATGATTAGTTTTCTATTACTATGCAATACCTTAATAACCTGTCAACAAAAATATAGTTTAAGCAAAAGAAAATGGTAAGACTAATTCTTAGCTTTCCTAAGAGAAATTATAATATAACTTGACCCTTCCAGAAAAAATTTTAGGTTCCACCACTTTACATGTAGACCACCCCCAAGTCAAAAGTTGAGTTGTTTTGATCGTTCCTAGCTTAGCCCAACAATATTAACCCTATTTTAAAAAGAAAAATTAGTTGCATCAATTTTGGTGTGACTACTGCATCATTCCTCAATATCGACAGTTTTATCTTAGGAGTCTTTTGGTTCATGATAATTTGTCTTGATAATCTGAGATTGCCATACAAATTACCATATCAAGTAATTAGACATGATAATTTAAGCACTAATATTTAATTTTTAAAAAATAGGTATTAAGAATACCAAAGTTCTATAATCTTAAATTATATTTTTGACTTTCATATAAATATTTAATAATACTTAATTTGATTATATATTTAATTTATACTAAAAATATTTAAATATTTAATATTATATTTATATTTAATATTAAATATATAATATAATTTTTATATGAATACTAAATGTAATATTAATATAATATTTAATATTTTAAAATAATATTATATTT
Organism: Metroxylon sagu; assembly: GCA_017589505.3. Taxonomy (NCBI): domain Eukaryota; kingdom Viridiplantae; phylum Streptophyta; class Magnoliopsida; order Arecales; family Arecaceae; genus Metroxylon; species Metroxylon sagu. Next base: position 3,648,839 of record JACVBY030000663.1, read on the forward strand.
TTATAATAATATATAAAAATAAAATTTTAAATTATTAATATTTATGACCTTTTTATATATTAAATTATTATATAATATATTACTAAATATTTATTTATTATATAATGGGATATTTAATAATATTATTATATATTATATTATAAATAATATATATTAAATACTTATAATATTTCAATATATAATTTTTTTAAAATCAGTTTACCATATTCTAGCAAAAACAGAAAAGAAGGCTACTTAAAAGATAAGAAGGATTTAAAGTAAAATTAAAATCAAATTTTTAAAACATAGTAACTGATTACTATATTTTGTTATTTTGAATCAAAAATAATAATTTTTTACTTTTAAGAATCTAATTTTCAAATGTAAGATTACTAAAAATATAAGATTTACGATCAATCACTTATAGTTTTTGCTCGCAAATTTAGAGAGAGAAAAATGCATGGATCTTCCTAAATTCGAAGTCTTCTTCTAATGTTGATTTTACGAGATTGGAAGTCTTCTTATGAAGCTACCCTGCAAAGTAACATATGCACTTCCCGTATTTGAGATGATTTATGCTTTGCTAAATTCCTTGTGAACTATTTGAATCTTCTCCTCACTTTTCTCCCTTGATGTCTCCAATCCAAGGCAAAATTCTTTATAATCCATCATTTTTTTCCTCTCTTTTTGTACATAACTTGATAAAAATATTTTTTATTAATTAATTAGGGGGAAGAAAATTTTTCATTTCTATTAAAAAAAGAGAAAAATTATAGCGACACCCTCAAGTTTGGCTGAATTATACATTAACCCTAAAAGAATTTTTTTTTCAAAGATCCCAAAACTTCATTTTACTGTATAAAGGCCCAATTTGTCCATCTCTATCACACATGGTAGTAAATTTTTTATATAATATCAAGATTACCCTTCATATTTGCTTCCAAAGTTTGAATATAAGTAAAATTGCTACAATTTTATAAGGATAAATTTGATCTTTCACTCAGTAGCTTAATGGTGTTAAGGGGTAGATAGATAGAATGGGTTTTTGTGTACTAAAATGAGAGTTTGGGATCTTTAATTTTTTTTTTCTTTTGGAGTTAATGTATAAATCGATTAAATGAGTGGATCCTACTATAATTTTCTTAAAAAACAAAAGAGCTAAGATCCTATTTGGATAGTGGATGCTAATCCTCACCAAAAAAAGAAAAAAAATCCATGAGTTGAAGGAGCTCTACTATAGAAAGGTGAAGTATAGAGGATCAAAAAGAAGAAAAAGAGGGGAACCATGCCCCACTTCATTAAAAATTAGATCAACTAAGAACAACTACAAGGATTATATATTAAAAACAAAATAAACCCCCAATACCAATAATTCCTAATCAAAATAGCCCACAAAATTTTTGAAGCAACCTCTTGCATCTTATAGCTATTCAATCTCTAGGTTTTGCCATGGTTGTCCACCATGTGAATGGCTCCACCACCCTTATAGAGATCCCACCATGTGAATGGCTCCATTCTATCCATTCCTTCTCTCTTTTCTTTTTTTTTTTTTTTTTTATCATTTTTGTCGGAATGCGGAAGGAGTGCTGCGACACACTCCCAATGGTAATCCTTATCTGCTCATATGGTCCAGCACCCTATCTATGCCACCTTCCTAGAATTTCTTTTCTCCTCTGAGACGTCGTAGTATATTCAAAGATGGAGGACATAAGGAAGCCAATTGGTCTGTAATCTCTACTTTCTCAAGACAATGCATGCCATCTTGGAGACAAAATTATTTATCCCGAAGAATTATATCAAGTGTGCCTAGAAGTTTGGCTAGATTATTTTTTTCTCATTCTTCCTCGCTTCAAACCAATCACACACCATCCATAGAAACTTCTTTCCTCCTAATCCTCCTTTTTCTTCTTCTTCTTCTTCTTCTTTTAATACAATAAAAAGGACTAAGTCCTCAAGAAAGCTACGTTGTGAGCATTAGCCTGAGCCAAATCATAAAGATGAACAAGCATATCAAAAGACCACCTTCGATAATCTCTTTCAAAACTTCTTTTCTTAAGGTGGCATTTATACGATAATGTAGTATTACTAAGGAATCTTACATTTCTGGTAATCTTATATTCAGTAATCATCAGATTCTCAGGAATAGAAAATTACTGTGTTTGGTTCATAATAATAAAATACAGTGATCAGTTTACCCCTTTTTTTAATTTTATTTGAATTTTATTATAAATCTTTTTATCTTTTAAATGGCCCTCTCTTCTTTTTACTAAAATATGAAATGCTTTTATAAAAATCAAATTCTTTTATAAACTAATTTTAAAAATATTATATATTTAAATATTATAAATATTTAATATATTGTATATAATATATATTACAATATTATTAATATATAATACATAAATATTTAGTAATATATTATATAATTTAATATACAAAAAGGTCATAAATATTAATAATTTAAAATTTAATATTTACATATTAAATTTTCAAATATATAATAATATTTAAATATTAAATAGTTTATTAATAATAAATTTAATATTAATATAAAATATTATATTAAATATTAAATATTAATATAATATTTAAATATTTTTTAGTGTAACTTAAATATATAATTAAATTAAATATTATTAAATATTTATATAAAAATCAAGAGTGTGATTTAAGATTACCAAACTATGGTAATCTCAAATACCCACCTTTCATATAGGTATTAGACAACCAAAATTTATGGTAATCTTAGATTATCAGAAATTAAATATTACCACTTAAATTATCATGTTAACTGCCAAACATGATAATCTGTATGATAACATTAGATTACAAAGATAAATTACCATGAACCAAATTGAAATTCTCATGTTACATTTGAAACATAAGTCACTATGCAATTCATTTACAATAGAATTCATTATTTGGCTTACCACACATAAAACTATAGAATTAAACTAAATTCTCATGTTTGAAAAAAATGAAAATTAAAATCAATATTTCATTTTCTTGCCCCTATTTAATAATTACTTCATCATGGTGGTTTTAGAATTGTTATATTAATCATATTCTCAAATTATATTTAATTATATTAATTATAATTTAATATAATTTTATTAAATTATAATTAATAATGATAATTTGTTAAATATTTAGTGAAGACATAATTAAATATAGTTATGATTATAATTAAAAATAATTATTATTATAATAAAAAGTATTAATCCATAATAAACTAATTACATTTTATTATATTATTAAAATAATGATATATTATTCATTATGATATATAAATTATATTATCAATACAAATTATTAAGAAATAATATAACAAATTATATTATTATGGTTTATAATAATAATATTTATATAAATGAATATTATTATTATATGAATATTAATGATATTATATAATTATCATTAATAATATTAATATATTATAATAATATTATTATTAACTTAGTGTTGCACGCCTCGAAGCGTAGCACGCTTAGGATGTGGAGGAGCTATTATCGTCTAGCATCCTAACCTAATGCAATCGGACCGTAGGTAACCATAGCATTGAAGGACATTCTAATCATTTTGCCCCGCAAGGTTAGCTAATCAAAAGCAGAAATAATAATATTATTTAATATTATATTATATTATATATTATAATAATATGTTGTTATATTATCCTGTATTCATTCATATAATCATAATATATTATAAAATTATAAATATATTATGATTAATATAGTATAACTTATATATTATAATAATAATATCGTAAATAATATTATTTTTGATAAAAAACTATTGATGGTTGATTGGGGCAATTTTGTCCAAAAAAAATTGTTTCTTTCATATTGTGGAATTCATTTGTAAATCCAATCAAAATTGAATTACATCGACTTCGTTTCCTTATTTTATGGGATAAAAGCTTCTATCATTATCAAAAAATTGTTAGCATAAATTGCAATCTTTAAGTGAATTTCTAATTTTTAGTAATCCTTTTTTTCCCTGTTGGTTGGTTGAAGTTAAAATAGTAGATGCTTACTAGGTTTTGACTTTTCGTTCTCTCGTCGAAGCAAAAGGACTCAACCAGAACGGATGCTTGCATGGCCCCGACCATCTTGAAAGTGCCTGGTGTTTGTTCTGATGGTTGCCATCAAAGAAAGCAAGTGTTGCTCGTAGAGGTATCTGTTCGTGTAACATCTGTCAATAAATGACATCCATCAATCAAATTTGCACGTCTGTATGCTGAATCTGTAAATCTGTATATTTTCTAGTATAATCAAGTTTTGCTCCCAGGGGTATCTGTTTGTTTAACATCCGTCAATAAATGCCATCCACCAATCAAATTTGTATGCCTGCTGGATCTATGAATCTGTATAATTTCTAGCAGAGCCAAGGATCACATGCCCATGTTCATGTTTCTTGTTTTTGCTAGAATAGTTCATCTTTGCAGATGAAATGAAATCATTTATATATTAAACTGAACGCAAGGTTCAATAATGTTCAAAGATCCTTGTCAGCATTGCAGAATCTCTTTTATTGGCAAGTGGTTATTTGATGTCTGCAATAGCATCTTGAGTTACTAATAATTCCTTCAATTATACATTTGTTATTCTGTTGGCCAAATGATTGACTTGATCTCCTTTCTCACCTTGTCTTCAATATCTTACTTGTAACTTCTTTTAGATGTATCTGAATTATTGATTACTGGATTTTATTTCTAAGAAATGTTTTGATTAATCTAATTCTGTTTTTACCTGGTGAAACTTCTATGAATGCTTTCCTATAGAGAAACCTTATTGAATGCTGAGGCAGTGGTGCAGTTATTTTTATCTCTAACATTCAGTCTGGCAATCACCCTGCCAGAGTAGAGGCAGTGGGTTGAGATGAGAACAAGCTGACTGGTGCCTGCCTGAGTGTGTGCTGCAGTATCGAGATGAAGAAAGCTAGATGGTTACGTGACTTGGCCCATGCTCCACTCATCCAACTTTGCGGGTTGGGTGGGCTGAAACATATTTCACTGTGTTGGGCCTGGGTGTGAAAACTCCTGGCCGTTTTAAAAGTCGACCGCATTGCTTCATGCTCACTCATGTACGCTTACATTGTTATAAGCACTGACTTCATGATAGATGGAAATTGAAATTTGTTACGCTTGTAAATGTAGCTAAATCTATGTGATATCAATATCTGGTTTAAAAATATAGATATAGCTATGAGGCAATTGATTTTTTCAGTGAGACTAGATTATTGGTTTTGGCTCACCTCTGGTAGATCGTTGATTTATATGTGGGCGTACCTGTGACAGACAATTGCCCATATTTGATAGTCACTATTGAAGATATTGATATTCTGCTGTTGACCATAAAATTGTATGCTGAACAAAATCATCTGATTCAAACTGAACAGTTACTGTTAGATTTTCATCAATGGAGTGGAAATTGTGCTCGTGCATGTGCTTCAAGTTTTGAGTACCTTCAGTTTGGCGGCAACAATTTACTGATCTGATGCTAATAGAAAATTGATTAGATGCAGGATATTCAATGCCACATTATCATTGGTATATCTCATAAAATGTTGCCAACTGTTTGCCTTCTGTTGTCAATATGGTCCATCATCCACAATTGTTATATTTTGTGATGTCTTTTTGGGCACTGACATTTCATGCTGGTGACTTAATCATACCATGAGTTCCTGTATAAACTCAATCCTTGAATTATCTTAGACTTTACCTTTTGTTTTCAGCAGATTGGTTAGCAACTTTTCACACTTCCATTTTTAATAGATGTAGGCATAGTGCACACTGTGCTGTATCATACATCTGTTGGGTATTGCTCAGAAGAGCAAGAGCTGTTGCAGGCTTCCTTTGTGAAGTTGTGTGGCTCTAGAGCATTCCATTTTTTTGAGTAGGTGTGGTTGGCCTGTAAGTTAGAACATGGCTGTTAGGGACAGTTGGTCATCAGTTGTTTTGTATTTGCGTAAAAGACTAGGAGTTTGTGGGCGGTAACAGTTGCATAGAGGTGGTAATGATTTTACTATATCTTTCGGTCCTTTTTAGGATCTTTCCTTCTGTAGGCTGTCACTTTTGTTGCCGAAAGATTTCTTGGATCTCTTAAATGTTGGAGTCATTCATGTCCATTTTCCTGCATTCGCTTGGCTGCCAAGTTGCCCTCGAAATGGAGGACTGGGTTCGAGACTTAGTTTTTGTCTCTCAGTTTCATTTTGCCCTGATTCTCTACTAGAAGAAGAAGAAAGCACATAAATTTTGAGAAGCCGTCTAATTTCGTCAGATGAAGGTAGGAAGATTATGCCCTTGGAAGTTGAAGACAGCCAGACGTCTAAGGTGCCGAGCTCCGGCTTTCCTCGTGCATTCTGTTTTTTTTTTTTTAAGTTGTCCGCTCTCGAGAGGAGTCTTTTGTGTGTAAAGTTTTTGCTACGGTACTTTTTAATTTTTTAAATATTATAAATATTAATTATTTAATTATATTTTAAAAAATATAAATGTATTATTAGTAATGAATTTTAATTAGTTACATGCATTGTTGGTTTAAAAAAAAAAAAAAAAACTTTATTTTTATTTTGCTAGTCTTTTCTTTTATAAAAAATTATTTTATTATTATCGTTACCCAAGGGTGAGAAAAAATGCATCGCATTTATATGAGCAGACAATTGATAAAAAAAAAATTTAACGATTTCGTAAAATTTATTGACGGAAAGAAAGGGAGATGAAATAGATGAAGATGATCGAAAGAATGAAGTTAATGAGACTAAAAGATAAATAATTACAAGATAAGAATAATTGATAAAAGGTGATTTTTTCAATGTGAAAGTAGGTTTAAGTTTTAAAAATTAATCGTTTATTACTATTGTAAGGTAGTGTTTTAGCAGGAATAATAATTGATGTCGACGTAACAAGAACGATTTTGATTTTGTATTTTGAAATATGATGATTGTTGATTAGTACAATTGATTAAAAATATTTAATAAATAAAATATCTTTTATTACTCAAAAAAAAAAGTACCATAGCACAGTCTTTATCCGTAGGATTATATTTGTTTGATGAGGTCTTTTCTATGGTATGGTCTGCACTCTTTAATAGGCGTTCAAGAAAAAAAAAGAAAAAAAAAGAAAAAAAAAAAAAGACAGTTTTTTGTTGGGAGGATTCGCCTTGGGTTGTCTGGTCAAACTCGATCTTGAAATGTGATTCTGGGTGCTGGACCTCTCCAGTCCCCAAACTTGATCTACAGAGATGGGGTCATGATGACTGCTCGTATCAAGAGACTAGTATATCAAAAATGTCAAGAAAAAATATTAAGATTATAAAGCTCTAAAAGAAGAATATAAGTTACAATAGAAAAACCTCAGATAAGTTAATATTAGAGCATATTTATAGATTCTAACAATATTTTTAAGTACCATAATTAGCTACTTGAATTCCTAATATTATAAAATCGTTTATATTCTCTCTGGTATGTGCCTAAAAAATCCTTTATGAAGCTAAACTCCATTTCAAAAATTAAATAGGACTTAAGAAGGATATGAAGATATGAAAACACCCTTTTTATTTGTTTTCTCCATCATAAATCAATTGGATGCCTTTCTGTTGATTTTAGCATATAGATATTGTAAACATGCGAAGAGATGGGAGCGTGCATTAGGTTCAAAGACTAGCATATGGCAACAAGAACACTGGTTGTGGTAATGACAAGGGGTATTAGTGGCAATATGGTGCCATCTTTAAAAGATGTGTTTGGTGGTTGTTGAGGCCATAATTGGGCATTCATAGAGAAAGGTGCAAATGCAACAAGTTTTCAACTTGAGGATGGCATGGTTTAGGCTGATTGTGACTAGACATTGATGTAAGAGTCAAGCTGGTGCGCAAGGAACTGGGAGTGTGTATGAGGATCTAAAGAGGGCTTGTTCTAACTAGAAAGTACTCTTGCAGAAAAGATCACTAACTTCTTGTTATTTTGTTAGAAAATGACTTAGTAAAATTAGAGATTGTTTGTATCTTATGTTTGTTGTCTTTTATTATATCAAGTTGTCGATAGTAGGGGAGTTTCTTCCCTCCTCCCTTCTCTCTCTTTTTTTTTTTTACCTTTTTTTTCTTCTTTTCTATTTTTTTTTTCAGTTTTTGTATTCTCCTTACATTTCATCAATGAAATGAGAGGTGGATGCGTGTGCTACACCATATTATTACTAAAATTAATCTTAATTCTGAATTTTATTATATCAAGTTGTGGATAGTATGGGAGTCTCTTTGTAATTTATTTATTGTATTAAGATTCAAAATTTATGTTTCCATATAATGAGCATGGACTTATCTGTCTGCTTATCAAACATTCGAAACAAAATTTCATAAGAGATGCCTCTATTGAATTCAAATCCTGTGCTTCGAATCTCCAAACAATGATCACATATATAGTGACCAAAAAATTATTTATATGATCATTGCATTGAAGATAAGAGGACTATTTCAAGTACGTCCTTCGGTCCTTGGCATGTTTGGTGGAAGCCAGAGATGGCATTGAGAGGTAGAATCACAAACTATCCTACCTTGTTCCTTCGTTTTATCGTCTTCAACTTCAAAAGCATTCTATTCCCTCTACAATCTTCTTCACGTGTACCTATGTTGATCTAACCCACTAACAACCTCTACGAACCGAGAGCAAGAACACCTCTCCCAAGTATCCGATCATCTCTTTCTGTTCATTCGCCTTTCCTTTTCTTGTACGCCGTACGCTCAACATATTTCCTAAAAGAAGTATTCATATTCTCACCGCGTGAAAAGATATACTACGTTATTTGTGACTTTTTGAACCGCTACAGCTTTAACAGCATCGCTGGTTTGACTCTTGATGATCAATTTTTCTTGTGCTGAATGAAAATTATTTTTAGCGCCAAAATTTGTTAATTTTGTAGTTATGTAGAAATAATTTTTTAGAATTATTAATATTATTTTAAATTTAGCATCTTAGGCACGTTCCCAAATGATAGTGCATGCATTCAGCAAATTCTAAAACATAGTTCTCATACATTATGCGATATAAATTCTTTTTATTACATATATGCGCTGCGCAATCTTTGTGAAACATGTACTTTAATATAATAACATAACGACTTGGCTATGCTTTTCTTGACCCACAACCATTAAGACGATGATACTGTCTCACGAGGACCTGCTAGAATATTTCAAAGTCGACTCCATACTGATATCATGCAACATGAACCCGTTTTCGTTGGATGGGTGCGTAGGGAGTAGCAACCAAGTAAAGGTTTGATTTCCGGCAGCCGGCCAGCCCCCGGGCCTCCGTCATGTCTAGATCCTGGGGCCGCATACCACTAGGGAGCTTCCAATCAAAGTGGAAGAGGATGTTGGCGAGGGCCAGCTCTATTTGAGCCATTGCAAAGGTGGAGCCAGGGCATATCCTCCTCCCTCCGCCAAATGGCATGTACTCAAAGTCGCTCCTTTTCTTTTCCAACATGTTTTCATCAAACCTCTCCGGCTTGAAGCTGTCCGCATCGTCCCAGTATTTTGGATCCCTCGATATAGCCCATGCGTTGATGATAAGCCGGCAGCCCACCGGGATATCGTAGCCTTCCACTTGACAAGCCTTGCTGCAAAGCCTCGGCAGTAGCAATGGAACCGCCGGATGCATCCTCAGAGCCTCTCTGATCACTGACATCATGTAGGGGAGTCCGGCGATGTCACTCTCCTCAATCTCTGTCTTCCCCTTCAGAGCTTGCCGCACCTCTTCTTGAGCCTTTCGCATTGTCTCTGGTTTTCTTATCAGCTCCGACATCACCCATTCCAACGTCGTTGACGACGTGTCGGTCCCTCCGACGAACATATCCTGAAAATAAAATGGAAAACCTGAGAAGAACGTCTATAAATACGCTCCTTTTAGGCATCAAGATAGTTAGGGATACTTGCCAGGATTACAGCCTTGATGCTGGCGATTGTTAGAGGGAACTCAAGTTCACCTTTCTCGTTTAGCCCTAGGAGAACATCGACAAGATCTTCCTCCACTTTTTGATCCTCTTTGCTGCTATTTATGGTAGCTCTCTTCTCTTGGTGCTCCTTGACTATCTCCTCGAGGATCTCATCGACTTCTCGATGAATTTTCTTTACCTTTGAACTCACTCCGCATAGAGCGTCGACGATGCTCACAGTGGGATACAAATCGGCTACATCAAATCCAGAAGCCAACTCAATCGCTCTCTTTGCCGCCAAGATGAACTTCTGCCCATGCGCGCATTTCTTACCGAAAGCCACTCTCGAGACCACTGCGTTGGCCGTCGAGAGAAACATCTGGCTGAGGTTGATCGGAGATTCACTCATCGTGGAGATATTCCGCACAAGGTTTGACGTCTCCTCTTCTCTGCATGCTCTAAATGATCTGACGCGCTTTGCACTTAGTAGCTCCAGCATGCATATCTTTCGGAGCTGCCGCCAATAGGAACCGTAGGGAGAGAAGGCGATGTCGATGCCACCATAGCACAAGGCCTGGGGGGCGAGCAGCTGTGGCCTGGAAGCGAAGGTTAGGTCATGGGTCGTCAGGATCTCTTTTGCGGCCTCCGCAGAGGAGATGATGATGTGATCAACCAGGCCTAGCTTGAGGTGCATGACGGGCCCGTGCCGCCGGGACAGTTGGCGAAAGGCATGGTGAGGGAGGGTTCCAAGCACGTAGTGGAGGTGGCCAATGATTGGGAGCTTCCATGGGCTGGGGGGTAGTGTCGCTTCCTGAGTTTTGGCTGAGGATTTGGTCACCTTGATCAATACGAGTATGAAGAGGAGGAAGGAGGAAAGGAAGGGTAAGGAAGGGAGCTGGAGTTCCATGTCTGGAGTTGGATGGATGAGTATTGAGTGGCTCTGATGCTATGGCCATAACATCAACCGGCCTATAAATAGGCCAGCTTATGCTGAATCAGTAGCATATGTGATTCTATCATCTTTACAGTCAAAAAAAAAAAAAAGAGTGATTCTTCATTACATGGGGGAGGTAACTACGCGAGCGACTTGACCGGTTACCATTCAGCGGAGGAGAGTGAAAGGATGGTTCATGGTCTCCACAAAATAAGGACTTTGAAAGGATGGTCCATGGTCTCCACAAAATAAGGACTTTGAAAGGATGGTCCATGGTCTCCACAAAATAAGGACTTTTCTCCGGAAGCCATTAGTCGTTGCTCAACGTTTTGCATCGACTAGAGTGGGCTTCAGTCAGGAATTTAACCGTCCACAGAAATGAGTACTCTTTTCGAAGAAGCCGCTACTTTGCACGGTAGTTGATCGATGTGATATCTTGTAGAATTAGTGGTTGCTAGGTGTTGTGATTTTCCAGCAGTGCATGCATTAAGTAGAATGTCAAGAGTTCAGATGGGAATAGAATTCTGATGTCGGGTCCTTGGCTTTAATGTTTTGCCCTGTCGCCCAGCATGTAAAACTTCATTTACCATACTATATTTTTTTTTTAATTTTTAATATTTCTCATCCATATAGTTTATCTTCATATTATATATAATTATTTTTTACTATACATTATTATCTTGATATTACATATAATCATCTTCTTATTATAAAACAGAAGTGTGCATATAATTATTGTATAGTAAAAAAATAAAAAATTTTAAAAAAAATTAATGTGATGAATTGGATGCAATATGATTGGTGAATATGTTAAACGTTAAAGTCATCTATTTGCTCTATGGTGCCTATATTTGTCAATGATATCAACGTGTTTGGAACGTAAAAAGGTTGGGACAGGTGAACAATAGATGGATGGGAGAGGACGGAAAATTTATAGTTAACCAAGCATCATCTACATTATAAGGCGCTATATCAATATTAGGTTCAGATGGTGTAGCCTCCAAACTAGCCTGCAACCAATGGCTTACCGAGCATAGGTTAAGCCGTATGAATGCAAGAAAAGAAGATAAATCAAGCTTAGCCATGCCCTGTGTGAGACTAGACGTGGGTTTAGCTCCCCATGAAATATTTTGGAGAGATCGTGGACTAAGAAATTTATATAATATATTCCGATCGATATTTATGAATAATATATTAAATTAGTTGTAGTGGCCTTGATCTACTTTCAAAATAATACTACCTTATGCCAGAACTACTGAAAAATGCATCGTAAACCAAAGCCTTGACTGTCTTGTCCAGATCGCTTCTACCTTAGCCCAGCAATAAAGAAAAACTAGTCCATGGTAAGATTGGTGAAACTACTGTGTCTTTGTTCTATACTGGCAGTTTTATCAAGGCCTATGCTGGCAAAAGAGCATTCCTACGCAGTTGAGATCAGGCTGTGATCACTCACTTATGGTTTTTGGTAGCATATTTAGAGAGAGCAAAATGCACGGACCTTTCTAGACCGGAAGTCTTCTTTTAAAGCTGTCTTGCTGAATGCTATCCACACTTTCCTCCTTTGAGGTGATCTATGCTCTGCGGTTAAAGATGGAGGACATCAATGGAGCCAGTTAGTTTGTAATCTCTATTTTCTCAGAGTGGCCTAAGTTATCTTGGAGATGGAATTATTTATCCCAAAGAGCCATAACAAGAGTGTCTAAAAAGTTGGGTAGATTATTTTCTAAGTTTCTCATTCTTTCTTACTCTAAGCCAATCACATACTGTATACAGAAACTTCTTTCCTTTAGGTATATGAAACTTAGCAAGGTTTTGCTATGATTCTTTTTTATTATTTTGATGAACTTTACTTTGTAATGGCTCAAAATTTTATTTAGAATTTTTAAATAAAGGTTTTGTTAATGAGTGTTCTAAGACATTCGTTAAGGAACATTTAATATCTTTTATTTAATTTTTCATGAAAAATAAAGAAGAAAGGAGTGGCTTCAAAAGACATTCAATGTCTCAAATTTATACAATGTTTTAAAGCAGTAGCAACAACAAAAAAATTATATGATAAAAAAAATTATTTATGATGATTATCTAAATATACATATCATTCTGCAGTATAAAGTTTATATCATAATTGAACTTGTTTTGATATCAAAATATTCTTAATAAGGATTATAATTTTTTTTAAATTTTTTTTTGCTATTTAAGCATGCATAAATTTTTTTTTTTTTACTATTATTTTAAAGTACTGTAGAAATTTGAGATATTAAACTTCTCTTAAAGTTTCTTTACTTTCTTTTTTTTGTTTTCATGAAAAGTTGGATGCAGAGATATTAAATGCTTGTTAACGAGTGCTCCGGGGCACCGTTAACAAAACCCTTTTAAATGGCAATGAAGTACCAACCGGTGGACGGCACGGGCGACGGCTGGTGGAGTCTACAATATGCAGCGGATTTCAATGCACATGCTCCGTGGAGCATGCATGGGCCAAGGAAATTTCAAAGCATACCGTGTCGAAAGCCACAGCACATGACGAAAGTTCAGAAACGTCTTTACCACGTAGAAGCTGCTTTGGTCCTCAGTGGAATAGCTCTTAATTTGCCGTGATCATAGCCTGCGATTGACTTGAAATAGGTGAAGTGGGAATACTAGTAATGGGATTAAGAGGAAAACAGATGGGTTATGCTTTAATGAAAGTGATTAGGCAGCTGTGCATTCTTTCCTCAGAAAAGATTGCTGTTTTATTTGAGGGGCAAAATGTGGATGAGGTGGACTTAGATGCAGTAAGGGGAAGCTGCTGGGCATCATCTTAGACCCCGTCTCTTGGGTTGGAATTAGTTAGATCCTCTTTTGTTTGCTAGAATGGAAAAATACTTGAATGTGTGGAAATGTAAATTGTACTTCTAATATGATCATGACAGAAGGGAAAGCCGTGCCGGATGGGTTGGAGCCAGACGCCGAGCTTCATCGTAAACCCCCAATCCCTTCATCCGAAGTGGAAGAGAAAAAATGGCAGTCAATGAAGGTGAATGGACCGAGGATGATAAACAATATAATGATCCATGATCTCCACGAGAATAAGACTTCTATGTTGTTCATTGTTTGGCATTTGGTAGACTGGGCTTCAGTCAGAAACCATCCACGGAAAGGAATGTTTTCGAAGAAGCGGCTACTTTGCACACTAGCTGCTTCTTTTAGTATCTTACAGAATTAGTGGTTGCTAGGCGTTGCGATTTTCCAACTCGTTCGCGCATTAAGTAGAATGCCCGAGAATTATGATTCTTAGACAAACATAACGATGTGTTTGATTTTTAAAAATAATCTTATTTTTTTATTTTAATAAAAATAGGAAATAATTGTAAAAAATGTATTTGATAATTAAAAATAAAATCAGTGTTTTTTGAAAAATATAATTTCAAAATAGTAAAATGCTAAAAATAGTTTTTAAATATTTTCACTATTTTCAAGAAGAAAATATAAAATAAAAACTAAAAAAATTGGAAAAATATAAGAGTGAATGATAGTTTTTTTTAATTTTTTTCTCACTATTCTTTTTAAAGATGTTATTTATAGCAAAAATAGAAATAAAAAATAATTTTTATTCTCACTTATCAAACATATTCTTTTAAATTCAAAAAAAAATATTTATTTTAAAAAATAAAAATAAAAAATATTTTTAGAAAACAAATGCAGTCTGGATCATCGTGATCATATTTTTCAATGAGGGAACATCTAAGAACTGATTGTTTTAGGCTTTAAAAAGTTAGGACTGATGGCCAATAATAAAGGAGAGAGAGGCTGCAAATTTATAGCCAATTTATAGCCAATCAAGCATCATCTACATTGTAAGATGCTCTATCGTATTAGATTCAGATAGCAAAGCCTCTAGATCAGCTTGGAAACAATTCCCTACCAAACATCGGTTGAGCGATACGTTTACATTTTTATGAAAACAAGAAAAAAAAAAAAAAGAAAAATCAAGCTTAGTCGTGCTTCGTGTGAGAGTGGACCATGCGTTTTGTTCCGCATGACATGAAATATATTGGAGAAGTCATGGATGACTATATAGAAACAAAATATTCAAATAAGATATTTTGACTTTTTTTTTTTTTAATAACATCTTAAATCAATTACCCTTGAAATACTTTCAAAACAACATCACCTCACGCAAAAATTGCTTTAAAATATATATCCTACACCACGCCTTGATTTCACATGCAGGAGTCATGTGTACTGGTAGGAGGGCCTTGGCCTTCTAGTCGATTTCCTAAAAAAAGTTTAAGTATTATAATATATAATAGAAATGATATAACGAAATCAGAGTTGTACTAGTTATAAGAAAGAAATATTTTCATATTCAATCAAAATTTATACATTATATAAATTTATTATTTGATTCAATATAATATTTTATAATTGGTTATCTATTACTTATGCAATACCTTAGTAACCTGTCAACAAAAATATGGTTTAAGTAAAAAAAAAAAATGGTAGGACTAATTTTTAGTTCTTTAAGAGAAAATTTTAATAAACTTGACCCTCTCAAGAAAAAATTTTAGGTTCCACCACTATGCATGTAGACTACCCCCAAGTCAAAAGTTGAGATGTTTTGATCGTTCCTAGCTTAGCCCAATAGTATTAACCCTGTTTTGAAAAGAAAAATTAGTTGCATCAATTTTGGTGCGATTACTATGTCATTGCTCTATATCGGCAGTTTTATCTTAAGGGCCATTTGGTTTATAACAATCTGCTTTGATAATTTAAGATTGCTATGCAGATTACCATACCTAGCACTTAAACATGGTAATCTGAGCACTAATATTTAATTCTTGATAATTTAAGATTACCACAAATCATGGTAATCCAATTCCCATTTGAAAGTTAGATATCTGAGATTACTAAAGCTTTGTAATTTTAAATTACATTTTTGAATTTCATAAAAGTATTTAATAATACTTAATTTAACTATATATTTAATTTGCACTAGATAATATTTAAATATTTAAAATTATATTTATATTTAATATTAAATATATAATATAATTTTTATATTAATATTATATATAATATTAGTATAACATTTAATATTTTAAATACTATTATATATTTTTATAATAATATATATAAATTAATTTAAAATATTAATATGTATGACCTTTTTGTATATTAATTTAAATTATATAACTAAATGTTTATATATTATATAATGGGATATTTAATAATATTATAATATTAATTATATTATATGTAATATATAATAAATACTTATAATATTTAAATATATAATTTTTCTAAAATCAGTTTACAAAGAAACTTTATTTTTATTAGAGCATTTGATATTCTAGCAAAAAAAGAAGAAAGGGCTACTTAAAAAATGAGAAAGATCTAAAATAAAATTTTAAAAACATAGTAAACTGGTTACCATATTTTATTATTATGAATAAAAAATAATAATTTTTTATTTCTAAGAATCTAATTCTTAAGTATAAGATTACTAAGAATATAAGATTTTTAGTAATATTATATTACCAAACCAAACATCACCTTAAAGTCAAGGTCTATTATAGCAAAAGAGAATCTGGTACCGTTAAGATCAGGCTGCGATCAGTCATTTACAGTTTTTGCTTGCAAATTTAAAGGGAGAAAAATGCATGGATCTTTCTAGATTGGAAGTCTTCTTCTAAAGTTGTCTTGCTAAATATCATCCGCACTTCCCTTCTTTGAGATGATCCATGCTTTGCTAAATTCCTTGTAAACTATTTGAATCTTTCCCCTCACTTAGCTCTCTTGATGTTCTCTATCCAATGCAAAATTCTTTATAATCCATCATTTTTTTTCCTCTTCTTGTACATAAGTTGATAAATATTTTCTTATTAATTAATTAGGGGAAGAAAATTCTTGACTCCTATTAAAAAAAGAGAAAAATTGTAATGACACCCTCAAGTTTGGCTGAATAATACATTAAACCCTTTTTTTTTTTTTCGAAGACCCCAAAACTCTTATTTTACTACATAAACATCCAATTTGTCCATCTCCATCATGAGGCATTAGCATGTAATGGTCATGTGGTAGCAAATTTTTTATATAATATCAAAATTACCCTTCATATTTGACTCCAAAGTTTGAATAGAAGTAAAATTGCTACGATTTTATGAGGATAAATTTGACCTTTTACTTAGTAGCTTAATGATGTTAAAGGGTAGATGGATGGAATAAGTTTTTGTGTACTAAAATGAAAGTTTTAGGCCTTAATTTTTTTTTTTTTTGGAGTTAATGTATAAATCGATTAAATTTGAGTGTATCCCACTATAATTTTCCTAAAAAACAAAAGAGTTGAGATCCTGCTTGGATAGCGGATGCTATTCCTCACAAAAAAAATAAAAATAAAAATAAAAAATCCATGAGTCGAAGGAGGTCTACTATAGAAAGGTGAAGTATGGAGGATCAAAGAGAAGAGAGAGAGAGAAACCATGCTTTACTTCATTAAAAATCAGGTCAACTAAGAACAACTACAAGGATAATATATTAAAAATAAAAAAACCCCCAATACCAATAATTCCTAATCAAAATAGTTCACAAGATTTTTCAAGCAACCTCCTGCATCTTGTAGCAATCCAATATCTAGGTTTTGCCATGAATGTCCACTATATCAATGGCTCTACCGCCCTCAGAGAGATCCCATCAAGGGTAGTATGTTTTCTCAAAAAGATCCTCCATTTCGTCCATTCCTTGTTCTCTTTTTTTTTTTTTTTTTTTTTTTTATCTTTATTGTTGGAATGTGGAAGCAGTGTTGTGACACACCCCCAACGGTATCCTCTCTACTCAAGAATGTTGCAATAATCAATGTATCACCCTATTTGCGCCACCTTCCTAGACTTCCTTTCTTCTTCGAGATGTAGCAATATACTTAAAGATGGAGGACATAAGGGAGCCAAGTAGTCTGTAATCTCTACTTTCTTAGGACAATGTACATCAACTTGGAGACAAAATTATTTATCCCAAAGAATCATATCAAGTGTGTCCAAAAGTTGGCTAGATTATTTTCTAAGTTTCTCATTCTTCCTCACTCCAAACCAATCACATACTATCCACAAGAACTTCTTTCCTCCTCCTTTCTTCTTCTCCTTCTTTTAATACAATAAAAAGGAGGACTAAGTCCTTAAGAAAGCTACGCTATGAGCATTAGCCCAAGCTAAATCACAAAGGTAAACAAGCATAACAGAGGACCAGCTTCAGCATTCTCTTTTGGAACTTCTTTTCTTAAGGTGGTATTCGATTCATGAGTGAAGAATCTTACATTTCTAGTAATCTTATACTTAGTAATCAAATTCTTAGGAATTGAAGAATACTGCATTTAGTTCATAGTAACAAAATTCAGTAATCAATTTACCCTTTTTTTTATTTTATTTGAATTATTATAAATCTTTTTGACTTTGCCCTCTCTTTTTTTTTGCTGGAATATGAAATGTTCTTATAAAAATTAAAATTTTTTAAAACTAATTTTTAAAAATATTATATATTTAAATATTATAAATATTTAATATATATTTTATATAATATATAAATATTTAGTAACATATTATACAATAATTTAATAGACAAAAAGATCATAAATATTAATAATTTAAAATTTAATATTTACATGTTATTATATAAATATATAGTAATATTTAAAACATTAAATATTATATTAATATTAAATTTAATATTAATATAAAATATTATATTACATATATAGTATTAAATATAAATATTTAAATATTTTAAGTATAAATTAAATATATAATCAAATTAAGTATTATTAATTTTTTATATAAAAGTCAAGATCATAATTTAAGATTACCAGATTTTGGTATTCTCAGGTGCCCACCCTTTACATAAGAATTAGATTATTATGATTTGTGGTAATCTCAAATTATCAGAAATCAAATATTACTACTTAGATTATCATATCCAATTGTCAAACATGGTAATTTATATGATAATCTCAGATTATCAAGATACATTATCATGAACTAAAAGGCTCTTAAGTATATCAATTTAGCATATATGTATCTTGATTGTAAGTATCTATAAGATTATATTTGAAACATAAGTCACTGTGAAATTCATTTACAATAGAATTCATTCATATGTTTGGCTTACCATACATAAAACTATAGCATTAAAAAAATTCTCATGTTTGAAAAAAATAAAAATTGAACTTAATATTTCATTTTCTTGCCCCTATTTGATAATTACTTCAAAATGGTGATTTTAGAATTGTTATATTAATCATATTCTCAAATTATATTTAATTATATTAATTATAATTATATGTTATTATAATTTAATATAATTTTATTAAATTATAATTAATAATGATAATTTGTTAAATATTTAGTTAATACATAATTAAATATAGTTATGATTATAATTAACTATAATAATTATTATAAAAAAATATTAATCCATAATATACTAATTACATTTTATTATATTATTAAAATAATGGAATATTATTAATTATGTATAATTTATTAAGAAATAATATAACAAATTATATTGTTATAGTTTATCATAATAATATTTATATATTATAATTATATGAATATTAATGATATTATATAATTATCATTAATAATATAAATATATTATAATAATAGTATTATTTACTTAGTGTTGCATGCCTAGGAGGGTAGCGCGCTGAGGATGTGGAGCTAATATCGTCTAGCACCCTAGCCTAGTGCAACTGGATCGTAGGTAATCATTGCATTAGGGGACATCCTAATCATTTTGCCGCCATAAGGTTGACTAATCATACATAAGAATAATATTATTATTTAATATTATATTATATAATATATTATAATAATGTGTTCTTATATTATCTAATATTCATTCATATAATCATAATATTATTATAATATAATACAATATTATATTATAATATCATAATATATTATAAATTTATAAATATATTATATTTAATATAGTATAATTTATATATTATAATAATAATAATATCATAAATAATATTATTTTTGGTCAAAAACTATTGATTGTTGATTGGGGCAATTTTGTCCAAAAAAATTGTTTCTTTCATATTGCGGAATTTATTTGTAAATTCAATCAAAATTAATAGGATTTGTAATAGGAGTAAACAATTTCATGGTTTAGTGGTTGTAATTTTAAATCCTTATTTTGTTATGCTTTTAAATATAGTAAATCATAAATTTATAAATGAAGTTCATAGAAAGTGTAGGATCCCTCTGTCCCAAACCGAGCATAAAAGTCAATCCCATCGATTTCAGAGATGCGTTGTAAACTCCCTCACCGTGGACGAGTATGAGATATGATGGCCGTGCACCTTGACTTTTTCCATCAACAAGCGTATTTAAGGCATAAAAGCCTACAATTTTTCAAACCTAATTCGTTATTCGTTGCTTTTCTCAGGTAAATGCATTCGTCTGCTTGTCTCTCTTTGCCTCGTTATTTTGATGAACTCTGCTTCGTGAGGACTAAAAATTTTATTTAGCACCATCAAACAGTCATGAAGTACCCTATGATAGACGGCACGGGTGATGGTTGGTGGGGAAGGCACACTTTCTCTCAGTGGAGCACTAAAAATTTATCACGAAGAGTCTTAAGTAATTTCAAAATATACGGTACATTGAAAGTTATATACATGAGAAAAGTTCAAACAATTCCTTTCCACATGGAAGCTTTAGCCCACTTGGTTGTTACCATATTCTACGATTGACTTGAAATAAGTGAAGTGGAAATCCTGGTCTATAGTTAATTAGGGAGGGGAGTTAGCTAGTAATGAGATTAGAATGAATATAAATGGCTTATGTTTTTAATGTAAGTGATTAGAGACAGTCCCGTGCACGCCTGCTGGTGGAAGAATGTGGCTTATGAGGAGCGTCCCCATCTTTTGAGCTGGAATTTGACCCTCTTGCTTTGATCAATATTATACAAGGGCAGCTATCAAGACTGCTTACCATCTTTTATTTGCTGGAATGGAATAATACCTTAACGTGGTCGTGAAGGCAACGCCGTGCCGGACGGGTTAGAACTTGCTGCCGAGCTTATCTTCGATCCCCCATCTATTGTGTTGGAATTTGACTCTCTAGCTTTGTTTGATGTGGTAAATGATGTTTGATCCATTTATTGATAGAGATATTTATCATTGTATCAAAAAATAAAGATAAACATCAAATAGCTGGGAAAAGATGATTTCTTCAACTTTAGTCTTGTAATATGCTAATGTAATCTAATTAGATGTTATCACTTGTAACCACCAGTGCATTTTGTTATGTATATTATAGTGCTTGCAAGCTTATTGATGGAGAAAGATAGATAATGATTTAAGACCTCATCAAAAAGTTAAAAACTAAGCAAAAAGTATTATTTAAATATATTGACATCATATACATGTATAAGTTCTATCGAAAAGATAATTAATATAGAAATATACATTTGCATAGGCCATCATTAAAAAAATAAATATTTATAAATATATTTTTAATAGTTATATTATTTTGAAATTATAATATTGTTAGAATTTATCTTAAGATTAATAAACTCAATAAAAACATGCTTCCGTAGGACATTGTAGAATCTTTTTTTATATAAATATATGTAACTTTGTCCTATGCATAGAAGTATTCTAATTGGACATACTAGAATGTAAGATTTTGTGAAAGAAAGCTTGTGAGCTTGTGATAGCAAATAATTATTATAATTTATTTATTTTTATAGTGAAAATTCTATTGTCTTTGCCGATGTCAATATAAGTTAATTGGCCATATGTTAAATTTGTGTGTGTTTTTATTCTTTTTATTTTCTCTTTCTTTTGTAATTATTTATAAGATATCTCAAATTTAGTTCCATATTAGATAAAAAAGAAAGTGTTATATGCTTATAACTTAAATTACCTTCTACCAATTAACTTCCACTTGAGTTTTTGGACAATATGGTTTTAGTCCGCTAACGAATTAAGTTAGGCTTTTCCATATCCAGAGGAACGACAGCCATACTTTGTGGTTATTGGAGCATGTGATTGACTTGAAAAAAGGAAAATACAAAAAGCTTCATGGATGGCTATATAAAAACAAAAAATTCAAATAACATATTTTGACTTTTTTTTGAATAATATTTTAAATAATTTATCCTTGAACTACTTTCAAAACAATACCATCTTATGCGAAAACTGCTTTAAAATCCATCCTACACCATGCCCTAATTTTAAAAGTCCTCTTAAAAGTGGTATGATGACGTTAAACTTACGCTAGTTACAAGAAAAATCTTTTTATTTTCTTAAACTGGTCCTTCAAAAAAAATTGAAGTACTATAATATATAATAGAAATGATATAACAAATTCAAAGTTGTACTAGTTATAAGAAAGAAGTAATTTTATGTCCACTAAAAGTTTATATATTATATAAATTTATTATTTGATTCAATATCATATTTTATGATTGGATGTCTATCACTTGTGTAATATCTTATAAATCTATTAGCAAAAATATGGTTAAGTAAAGAAAATTATAAGACCAATTCTTAGCTCCTCTAAGAGAAAATTTTAATATATCTAGATCCTCTCAAGAAAAATTTTTGGGTTCCACCGCTATAAATGTGGACCACCCCCAAGTCAAAAGTTGAGTTGTTTTGATCACTCTTAGCTTGGCCCAACAATATTAACCTTGTTTTGAAAAATTAGCTGTTTCAATCGCTCTGAGTTTTATAATCCATCATTTTTTTCCTCAACTTCATAAATATTTTTTATTAATTATTTTGAGGGAAGAAAATTTTCTTTCTTCAATTCTATTAAAAAAAGAGAAAAATTATAACAACACCCTCAAGTTTGGCTAAATTGTACATTGATCCCAAAAAAAATTTCTTTTTCAAAGATCCCAAAACTTTCATTTTGCTGCACAAAGATTCAATTCATCTGTCTTCACCATAAGGTCTTAGCATGTGATGGTCATGTGGTAGCAAATTTTTTCTATAATATAAAGATTACCCTTTAGATTTGATTCCAAAGTTTGAATAGAAATAAAATTGCTATGATCTTTCACTCAGTAACTTAATGGTATTAAGAGGTAGATGGATAGAATAGGTTTTTGTAAACTAAAACAGAAGTTTGGGGTCTTTAATTTTTTTTTTTTTTCTTTTGGGGTTAATATAAAAAACGGTTAAATTTGATTGGATCCCAATATAATTTTTCTAAAAAACAAAAAAGAAGAGGCCCAGTTTGAATAGCGAATGCTAATCCTCACAAAAAAATCCATGAGTTGAAGGAGCTCTACTGTAGAAAGGTGAAGCATGGAGGATAAAAGAGAAGAGAGAGGAGGGAACCGTGTCCTACTTCATTGAAAATCAGATCAACTAAGAACAGCTACAAGAATGATATATTAAAAACAGAATAACCTCCAATACTAATAATTCCTAATCAAAAAAGCTCATAAGATTTTTCAAGCAACCTTCCGCATATTGTAGCTATCCAATCGCTAGGTTTTGTCGTGGTTGTCCACTATGTGATGGCTCCACCACCCTCTTAGAGATCCCATCAGGGATAGTATGTTTTCTCAAAAGGATCCTCCATTCCATCCATTCCTTCTTTTCTTTTTCTTTTTTGATCTTTTTTGTCAGAATGTGGAAGGAGTGTTGTGACACACCCCCAACGATAATCCTTCTCTGTTCATATAGTCCAGAGTGCTGTGACACACCCCCAACGGTAATCCTTCTCTACTTATACAATCCGACATGCTGCAATAATTAATGGATCACCCTATCTATGCCACCTTCCCAAAATTCCTTTTCTCCTCTAAGTCGTCACAACACACTCAAAGATGGAGGACATAAGGGAGGCAATTGGTCTGTAATATCTGCTTTCTCATAACAATGTTCGCCATCTTGGAGACAAAATTATTTATCCCAAAGAATTATATCAAGCATGTCTAGAAGGTTGGCTAGATTATTTTCTAAGTTTCTCATCCTTTCTCGCTCCAAAGGAACTTCTTTCCTCCTCTCTCTCTCTCTTTCTCTCTCTTTTAAATGCAAGAAAAAGGAGGACTAAGTTCTCAAGAAAGCTACGCCTTGAGCAATAGCTTGAGCTAAATTACAAAGATAAAGAAGCATATTAGAGGACCAACTTTGGCATTCTCTTTCGGAATTTCTTTCCTTAAAATAGCATTTGGTTCGCAATTTAGAGAATCTTATACTCGACAATCAGATTCTCAGGAATAGAAGATTATCTTGTTTGGTTCATAATAATAACAAAATACAGTAAACAATTTATCTTTTTTTAATTTTATTTGAATTTTATTATAAATCTTTTTTATCTTTTAAGTAGTTCTCTCTTCTTTTTGCTAGAATATGCTCTTACAAAAATCAATATTCTTTGTAAACTGATTTTAAAAATACTATATATTTAAATATAATAAATATTTAACATATATTATATATAATATCACATATATTATAATATTATTAAATATCTTAATATATAATAGATATTAATATATAATATATAAATATTTAGTAATATATTATATAATAATTTAATATACAAGAAGGTCATAAATATTAATAATTTAAAATTTATATATTATTATATAAATATATAATAGTATTTAAAACATTAAATATTATAATATATATTTAATTTTAAATATTAATATAATATTAAATATTTAAATATATTTAGTATAAATTAATATATAATTAAATTAAGTATTATTAATATTTATATGAAAGTCAAAAGTGTAGTTTAAGATTATTAGACTTTGGTAATCTTAGATACCCACCTTTCATATGAGAATTAGATCACAATGATTTATCATAATCTTAGATTATTAAGAATCAAATATTACTACTTATATTCCCATATCCAATTGCCAAACATATTAATCTATATGGTAATTTTGAATTACTAAGATAAATTATTATGAAACAAACGACCCCTAAGTATATCTAACTTAACATATATGTAAGTATCCATAAGGCTACATTTGGAATATATATCACTGTGATATTCATTTACAGTAGAGTTCATTTATAAATGAATTCACATCTTTGGCCTACGATGCATAAAGACTATAGAATTAAAATAAATTCTTATATTTGAAAAAAATTAAAATTAAACTCAATGTTTCATTTTCTTACTCTTAGTTGATAATTACTTCAAAATGATGATTTCAGAATTGTTATATTAATTATATTCCCAAATTATATTTAATATAATTTTATTAAATTATAATTAATAATGATAATTTGTTAAATATTTAGTTAACACATAATTAAATATAGTTACGATTATAATTTAATAACTATAATTATTAATATTATTATAATAAAATATTAATCCATAATATACTAATTATATTTTATTATATTATTAAAATAATGATATATTATTAATTATGATATATAAATTATATTATCAATATAAATTATTAATATATAATATAATGAATTATATTATTATAGTTTACAATAATAATATTTATATAAATGAATATTTTAATTACATGAGTATTAATGATATTATTTATTTATTACTAATAATATTAATATATTATAATAATAATATTATTAACTTAGTGTTACATGCCTAGGAGGGTAGCATGCTTAATATGCGGAGGAGCTATTATCGTTCAGCTCTTTAACCTAATGCAGCCAGACTGTAGATAATCGTAGCATTAGGAGAATCTTAATCCTTTTGCTGCAAGGTTAGCTAAGCATATGCAGGAATAATATTATTATTTAATATTATATTATATATTATTATTATCTAATACAATATGTTATTATAATATCATAATATATTATAAAATTATACATATATTATAATTAATATAGTATAAAATATATATTATAATAATAATATCATAAATAATATTATTTTTGATTGAAAACTATTGATTATTGATTGGGGTAATTTTGTCTAAAAAAATTGTTTCTTTCATTATATGCAATTCATTTGTAAGTCCAATCAAAATTGGTTGGATTTGTAATAAGAGTAAGTAATTCTATGATTTAGCAGCTGTAATTTCACATCTTTGATTTGTTATATTTTGAAACATAGTAAACCATAAATTTGCTCGTGAACATCATAAAAACTATAGAATCTCTGCTTTCAAACGGAGCGTAAAAGTGAATCCCATTGATTCGCACCCAGAGTTTTATGTTCACTACGGTATTGGAGAGCTTCAGAGATACGATGTAAACTTACATCTCTCACCATGGACAAATACGAGATATGATGACCTTACACCTTGTTCTTCTTCCATCAACAAACACATCTAAGGCATAAAAGTCTACACTCTTTCAAACCTAATTCGCTAGTCATTGCGTCTTTGTGGATCTTAAGTAAATGAATTCGTCTGCTTACAGCCATACTCTAAGGAGCATGCATAGACTAAATAATTTCAAAATATACGGTACATTGAAAGCCATAAAACATGGCAAAAGTTCAAAAATTTCTTTTCCACATGGAAGCTCTAGCCCTTAGTGGAATAGTTCTTCGTTGTAATTATTCTCTACAATTGACTTGAAATAGATGGAGGGGAAATACTGCTCTATAGTCAATAAGGGCGGCTTGTGGAAGGATGTGGCTTATAAGGAGCATCCCATCTTTTGTGTTGGAATTTGACCCACTAGCTTTGATCAATATGATAAAAGGACAGTTATTAAGACATTGTTGGAATGGAATAATACTTTAACGTGGTCATAAAGGCAAAGCAGTTATTAAGACATTGTTGGAATGGAATAATACTTTAACGTGGTCATAAAGGCAAAGCCGTGCCGGAGGGGTTAGAACTAGCTGCCGAGCTTTATCTTCGATCCCCATCTATTGTGTTGGAATCAGGCTCTCTAGCTTTGTTGATGTGATAAATAATGTTTGTTCCATTTATTGATAAAGATATGTATCATTCTATCAAAAAAAAAAAAAAAAAAACATCAAATGGTTGGGAAAAGATGATTTCTTCAACTTTAGACTTGTAATAAGCTAAGTAATCTAATTAGGTGTTATCACTTGTAACCACCAGTGCATTTTGTTATGTCTATTATAGTGCTTGCAAGCTTGTTGCTGGAGAAAATAGGTAATGATCCAACACCTGATCAAAACTTAAAAGCTAAGTGAAAAATATTATTTAAATATATTAACACTATATAAGTTCTATCCGATAAATAATTAATACAAAATTAAATATACATTTGCATAAGCCATCATAAAAAGAAAAGAATATTTATAAATATGTTTTTTAAGAATTATATTATGTTGAAATTAATATACTGTTAAAGTTTATCTTAAATTTAACAAAATCAATAGAGACATGCTTTCATAGGACACTGCAATATAAATATATATAACTATGACCTTAGGATGAGCCTAGAAAAATAAAGAGCTCTGCAGAAGTAATCTTCATTTTAAGACTGCCAGCTTCACCGCCCTGAGGTTGCTTGTAGAAAAGGGTATGGTGTGGTACTGACGACAAGGCAAAGTCGTGCCCCGGGGGTGGGGGCTAGCCGGCAAGCTCCACCTAATTTCTTGCGTTGGAATTGGACCCCCTGGTTCTGGTCAGTCGGTCTGTCCACCGTCTTTTAGTTCCTGGGAAGGAATATTTCTTTGGCGTGGGCTCGACAAAAAGCAGAGCCGTGCAGAAGGGGTTGGGGTTGGGGTTGGGGTTGGAGTTGGCTGTCGAGTTGCATCTTGACTCCATCTCTTGCGCAATTGACCCGATTAATGGGGTAAATAGAAGGCCTAAAAATTGTATATATATATTGATAAGTTTTTTTATATTTAGTATTGACTTAAATTAGAGTCTTGAGGGGAAAAATAGAAGGCCTTTCTAAGTGAGGGGGAAAAAATTTGGGCCTGATGATGGCCTAGAGTTGGCCCTTTTAGATTAAGTTAAGTTTTGGTCAAAAAAAAAAAAAAAGAAAAGAAAAAGAAAAGAAAGCCTTGATACATAGATCCAGCTGGACTTGGATATGAACTTGGACGTAGCTGCTAGTATGTATATTGTCTGGTCCGGGCTCAGTCCAGCCTAATATTTGAGCTGGTTTGGTCCATTTATAGAAAATAAATAATTTGTTTTTTTTTTTTTTCCAACTTTTCACTAGTAATATACTAGTGTAATCGCAAATTATTCTTATCACTTGTAACCTCCCATATGTTCTGCTCTTTCAATATATATATATATATATATATATATATATATATATATTCAACTGAAAAATGGAGGAAGCTAAGTTCCCCAAAATTTATTAATGATAAAATAGTATGCTGTTTAAGACCTCATGATTAAGAATTGAGACCTCCAAGTTTAAAATTTTAATCAAGAGTTATTTCCAAAGATTGATGTTTTGTCCATGTGAGGTCAGTCAGGTTGCGAGTTGGCGGAAAGAGAGAGTGCTTGAATATTTGCCAAATATATTTGCTTGCTTAGAAATTATATTATTTCGTGATCTCAGTCCATAAATAACATATATCTCTTCTTTCTTGATGAAAAAACCTCTTTCATTTTTTTTTAAAAAAAAATTACGATCTTCATTTTGTTTTGACGCAACCACCCAAGCGGCCTTGCAAGTGGTGAGAAGTTTGAAACCCCATTTTAAGCCTTGTACCGGACTCGTTATAGTTGAAGGCTTCTCAAGTGAAGTCACCAAAGAAACCGATAAAGAGTTATGAATGGTTTGGCTCCCTTCGGCCCATTGGCCGAGCCTTTCATTCCATCACCTCGTCTCTATTTCGCCTGCTTCCAATCGGTGTCGCCTGTTTCTCTTGCACTTCCGGGCCACCACCGATGCCAGTCACTCCCTCGTTCGCCTCAGCTACTTCACCTTACGAAGCGCACACCGCTCTCGTTTTCTGCCTTCTTGGAATCACAGGTGTGTACCCCGCCGTTTAGTGATTCCGAAGGATTACTTATACCCGAATCAAATGCATTATTTTTTCCATATTTTTTCAATTACATGCCTTCCATATGGAGTTCTTGTTAGATATTAGTGCGGAAATTTTTCATCCAGCTTTATCTACCAAGTTGTGATTGGATAGTTTTGTACTTGCTGAAGATGTGGCAGCAAATGAAGTTAGTAACTTTATTGTATGACTTGGTTAACCTTTGGATGAATAAAAAATAATATTTTATTTTTATTTTCTTCTGCCTGCAAAATGTTTGGTAGGATTGCTCTTTGAGTGTTTTAGTGAGTGTTATTCTAATTTATTGGTCCTTATAAGAGGATTATTGTCGATAATGCAATATTAGAATTCACGTGAATAGATATGAATCAGAATTTTTAATTTTATTTTTATTTTTAAGTTAAAGTGGTTCCCAAAAAGGGTCCCGTATGCCTTTTACACCTTCCCAAAAATTTTGTTTTCATCAAAACTTTGTCATCTGTGGAGGAAGGCATATTATCTGTTTTTTAAAGAAAAGTCTTTGTTTTGGCCTCTTTCCGCTATTGCTAAATGAATGGGAATGTCTGATGATAGGCCTTTCCTTAGTTTATTTGCTAGTTTTTATTGCGTTTTGCCTTGCCGTTGTACAGTTGCACGAGGAACTAGATCAAAGGAAAAAGAGTTAGAAAGGATCGCCTGCCTGCTCCTATACAGTATATTGAATTTTTTTTTTATACGAGAATTACCTTCTTGCAGGAAAGCTTCGTGCCTCCAGAGGAGCGAAGGGAGGATCTGACTGGTGAAATAGAGGTGGACCTCGCGTCCATTGGAGCTTGTCTTAAGGGAGCTGACGCCCTTTTGGAGGCGCTGAAACTGCTGGATTTGATAGAATGGCTGGGGATCCAAAGACATTTTGAACACCATATCCAGAATATCCTACGCGCTCAACCGACATGTAAGTGCTTCGTTCAAATAAAAGTTCTTGGTTTGCCTTGAGACCAGACCTACTCTAACTCGGTCTCCTTAATCATATCAGCCAGAAACTTCATTAGTGGGTTTTTTTTTTCAATTTTTGGCCGACAAAGCTCAATAGTGAAAAAAGACCGTAAGTAAGCAGTACAACTCCCATTCCGTCCTTTTCCAAAAAAAAAAAAAAGGCCAGATTAGCATGACCATATATATTGTTTCAGGGAAGGCTAGCCACATGTAATTAGTGAAAATGTCATGACCATGAGATGCCAATACCTTGCACCGCCACCCCATTGTAAACAATTGAAACTTTTAACTCTAGTTAATAAAAAATGCATTTTTAAAGCTATTAGTAAGTCTCAAAATTATGCAGAAATTGAGAAAGCTCTACATATGGCTCTGTAATAACAAATATATATATATATATATATTTACCTTTGATAATTTTTATTAATATCGTAATTAAAAGATAAATTTAAAAATATCATTCAGTTTTCAGAAAACAGTATAACTAATGAAACATAATTAGTTTGATAAAAATCTTTTTTCAGACTTTTTTTTTTTAAACTAACCAATCATAAAAAAAAATCTTTCTAAAAATTTATTTTTTAGATAATTAATTATTAGAAAATGCATTTACGAAGATCACTTCTTTATTTACCAAATGAGGCCTTAAGCATGGGCACGAGATTGAGAATGCTTATTGAACTCTGAGGTGCCACACATGCCTCTTATTTAATTATGATTCGCTTTTCTACTCTAATGATTTCCAGGCAGTGGGACCAGAAGCATGGATTGTATGATGCAGAAGCAACAGTTTTGGCGTTTCGCTTCCTAAGGCTTCATGGTTACCCAGTCTCCGCAGGTACTCGTGTACTTTTTATTTCATTTTAATATTTTAATCCTATATTACATTATTATATATTACTACAATAATATATTTTGTTATCTATTATAATAATATACAACCATATAATAATAGTTTATAAAATTATAGTAACTTTGATTCAATTACATAATTATTATGCATAACCTTAGTAGATATTCATAAATTATTATTAAAATATCTAATATTATTATAAATCATAAATAACTGTTATAGTATATAATATTATTATATATAATATATAAGAAAAGGTCAGTAGTTGGTTATCTATTAGTTAATAAGAAAATAAATAGAGTGTCACTTGTAAGAGTGTCATCTGATATTGAGGTTGCCCAACTTATTTTTCATCATATGCAGCTACAAAAATTAAAATTAATCATAAATAATTATATAAAAATATTTACAATCAACTACATAATTCTAATTGTTATTAGGGGTTGGCATGGACTGGACAGTTTGTGAGCCAGTTAAAGCTTAGCTTAAAAAATTTCAAACTCTAGGCCAAATCTTTTAGCCTATAGGATCCGGCTGGGTTCTATTTTTTTAAGCTAGTTTAATTTTTGGATCAGGCCTAGGCTATACATACATGCATACATACATACATATATATATGTGTGTATTATTTATAATGGATCGGGTTTGGGTAGGGCCTAGGCTTTGAGAGATTTTCACAGAGTTAGATTCGAACTGATCATATTTGATCCGAATTCAAGTCTGGCCTGATGCCTCAGAATTTTCTTTTATCCTTTGACTCAGCTTGAGTCCAACCCAGATTCAAGCCCACCCTAATTGTTATAAGGCCATGTAGTCCCTACAAAAAACACCAATAGTGTCATGTGCTTGGTCAATTGCAGGCGTTCTGATGGCCTTGGAGGATGGCGGAAAGAGCTTTCTTGAATGTTTTTCGGTAGACTCATCAACCAAAATATCAGCCATGCTAAACCTATATAGGTGCTCTCGGACGGGCTTCCCAGGTGAATCAGAAATTATGAAAAAAGCGGAGGAATATGCTCGGTCCCATCTGATAGAGGTGAGAAACTCTGGTCACGCACCTATTTAGTGCACAATAATTTCATTGAGACAAATGGCTATTTAAAAACAAGCTCCTTCCGATGGTTAACAACGAAAAATATATTTGATGAAAGATAGTATCACGATTGTCCCTTGAATCTATCTGTTAAAGTACTTAAGTTGTATTTCTAATATAAAATATCGGCATTTAAATTAAAGTCCTGTAGCTTTACCCAATCCACTTTAATTTGATGTTTATAGGTTAAGTTTGCATTGGAGTTGCCTCGTTAATGCCTCTTGCCAAGGTTGGAGTCACGAAGCATCATACGACAATTGTCACCGGGAAATGAGAGCACAAGAAAATATCTCGAGCTTGCAAAATTGGATTTGCAAGCGTCTCAGAAGCTTTATCAACAGGAGCTGGAGGAATTGGACAGGTTAGTGTGATAAGCCTTACATTCGGTGGTTTCTAGTTAATTTCATGGGATCAATCACCACCTAATTTGGGAACAGCTCCTAAATTATTGTTTCCAGCAAATCAGAGGTAGTGACAACAACATAATTTTTTTGAAAAAAATGAATCACTCTCGTGACTATGACATATAACATTTTTTTTCTCCGACAATAAAATCTATATATCATCTTTTGGATCCTGTTTGGCTTGGTTATTTTAACATGTTTTAGGCTTTGCAGATGGTGGTCTCATTGTGGGTTTGATGCAGTGAAATGTGCTCGTAAAAGGCTTGTGCAACTTTACTTTGCAGCCATGCCAACTATATATGAACCACAATTTTCATCATATCGTTTGGCCTTCACCAAGATTACCTCCCTGATCACTGTCCTTGATGATCTCTTTGATGACAAAGAATACGACCTTCAAGAACTTCAGCGCGTAACTGAGGCTTTCAGGAGGTAAGTTGTAGATCCAAATTGAGTAATACCTCCCAAGAATTTTGACGATGGAAGCTGTTTTAATTGGAAGAAGAGTGCAAATGCTAGGCTATAAATTGGTTTAACATTTAATTCTTTTCAGTCAAAAAAATAAAAAAGAAACTAAAGGCTAAACTACAGTTTTAATCCCTGAACTTAGGGAGTTGTGTCACTTTGGTCCCTGAACTTTAAAAAGTTAAAAACCCGATCCTATACTTCCATTTTTGTTTCCCTTTGATCCTTACCGTTAAACAGGACAGACGCCATTTGATTCTGTCCTGTGTGGCAGCTGACATGGCATCCACCGTGGCGAAATAAAATAAAAATCTATTAAGAACCCATTAACCCATTAACATATTATCCAATAACCCATTAACCTCCTCTCCCCTCCCCCCCTCAAACCTTTACCCGTGAAACCCTTACCCTCCTTCCCCTCCCTCCCACCTCTCCCCCACCCCCCCTCCCCAACCGCCGCACGAGTCCCGCCGTCGGCCGCCGTCCACCTCCCTCCTCCCCCATCTCGGAGCCCGTCGCCGCCGTCCACCTCCCTCCTCCTCCCGTGAAGCCCTTACCCTCCCTTCCCTCCCTCCCTCCCGCCTTCCCCTGCCCTCCGCCACTGCACGTGTCCCGCCGGTGGCCGCCTACTGCCCATTCGCCGCTCGCCGCCATCCCCTCCTCCTCCCCCCTCCCTTCCCTCCCTTCCACCTCGGTGCCCCCCTCGTCCCGCCGCCGCCGCCGTCGCACACGTCTGAATCCGGGGCTCCCAGCACCAGATCCGGGGCTCCCATCACCTGATTCGGGCCTGCCATCGTCCGATCCGGGGCTCCCGTCGCCTGATCCGGGCCTGCCATCGCCCGATCCGGGGCTCCTGTCGCTTGATCCGGGCCTGCCATCGCTCGATCCGGGCCTGCCGTCGCCCGATCTGGGCCACCCGCCATCCGATCCGTCGCTCCTACCGTCGGATCCGCCGCTCCCACCGCCCAATCGGAGCCACTCACCGTCAGATCCAAGCCCGATTCGGGCCACCCACCGTCGCTCCCGCCGTCGAATCCGCCGCTCTCGTCGTAAGAAACTGAACTCATCTTCAATAAATATGTGGTTATGTATTACTAGAACCTCACTTAGCACATGCTACTGATCTCAGCTATATTTTGTTTGTCTAAATTTGATAGCAGAAAATTCATCATCATCGCAAAACTTTGCATTTTTCCTTTGTTTACTAAGTAAAGGCTGGGTGAAAGAATACTGTTGGATAAATACTTGAGTGCACAAGTGGGCCACATATTAAGCAAGCTATTTTTAATGTAAATAGGAATTTTATGCACTGCAAATTCTAGCATGAGAACTCACCAAACCATAGCATCTTCTAGGCATACAACTAATGAATTTTCAAATTGCTACCAATCTT
Source organism: Metroxylon sagu (assembly GCA_017589505.3). Lineage (NCBI taxonomy): Eukaryota > Viridiplantae > Streptophyta > Magnoliopsida > Arecales > Arecaceae > Metroxylon > Metroxylon sagu. The sequence goes on from JACVBY030000663.1 coordinate 3,682,766, forward strand.
TTATTCTTACCTAATTGCTTATTCCGAACTGCTAATACCATTTTAGAGATAACACTTGCTTGGTTGGCTTTAATGTAGCTATTGTTATATACACATGAAAGTCACATAGAAAAGGCAAGCATAGCATTCTCAAAGATGGTTTCTGACGTCAAAACCATTATCCCAAGCTTCCTAGAAAAGGTAAGCATAGCATTCTCAAAGATGGTTTCTGACGTCAAAACCATGATCCCAAGCTTTCAGGTTTTCTTGAGGATAGTTGTTACAATTTAGTTTCATCACATTCTCCACACAGGAAAGGGTTTGGACTTCTCCTGGAGCTTTTAGAGCTTACAGAGTTCATGGACACCCAAATTTGACAATCAGAGTACTATTTGATTTGAGATTTGTAGTTGTGGTTGTTGAGGAAAAAAATCTTGAATCTTTAAATATTTCTACTGACATAAGAATCATGTTCCCTTAGTTGTAAGTGGTGTTTGGTTGATGTTGGAATATAGACATAAAGAAGCCCTATTTGCTAGATCATGAAATAGAAATAAAAATTTTTTGGGAGGGGTTTTATAGCAGGATATTAGCCCGCAAGTCCTTTGAAAACAGAATGAGATTTCAACTGACTTTAACAATGAATTTCATATTTTTTTGTTTCACTTTATGCATGCTTCACTATTTCCACTTTGTGGATGTTTCTTTATGGTTAAAAGGGGGAAAGTTACTGTTAGGAGTTCCATAAATCCCATAGTTGGCTTAAGATTGGACGTGAACAAACTTCTCAGGCTTCCTCATAGTTCTAAGTGTGTCCAATTTTTGGCTTGTGTTCGATGAATTCTTGTCTGATGATGCTGATAAATTCAGTTTAGTATTTTTAAGTTGTCATAACTAAAATATTTGCATGCAATTATGTTTGGAGTAATCTCTTATGCTATCCAATGATATATTTGCTTTTATTGTATTATAGTGTATGAGTTTTGAATGAGTTTGTATAGCTTCAAATTTGTCCAATTTTTTATTGTGTTCACTTATTATTGTCTGATGCATGATAAATTCATTTTAATATTTTTAATTTGGCATGCAATTCTAGTTCTATTGTAGTATGATTGCTGGATTTTTCTCCGTAGGCCTGCACCACAGTGGCCACTTCATATACAGAAAAGAAAGAAAGTATGTAGGGGGACAACATAATATTTTTGATAACTGTGATCCTGATAGGTTTTCTATACCTGAAATTGAGAGTATGGTAGAGGAGTTAGAGATCTCTACTTTTACTGGATTGTTCTATTGCATACCTGGTCAATCATTGGATAGTGGCCTTAGGAATCTTAAAAGTGACAGGGATATATTGGACATGATTGCATGCATTCCGGAAGGAGGGATTGTTGATGTATATGTAGAGCATGATCTAAGCACTTTAATTGATGAGCCGGAGTTGTTGGAATCAGTGCCCTTACTCAGTTGGAGTGCCGATGATGGGCATAATGTGGGTGGTTTCGACTGTACTAGGGATGAGACACAGTAGTCTGCTATGGAGCATGGTTAAGAGGGTGGCAGGGATGGCACTGAGGAGCATGTGAGAGAGCATGTTCAGAAGGATGTCAGAGATGGCATAGAGGAGGGTACTCAGGAGGGTGTCAGGGATGATATTGGTGTTAATGACTTTGACCTTAGCTATAGTGATGACAGTGGCTTTGATGATAGTGAGTTTGAGGCTGAGGCCAGTGAGCATGATGCAGATGATGTTTGTTTCAGTGATGATTTATTTGATGACAATGTTAATGTTGACACTGATTTGGACAAATCCCGGGGTGTTGATGAATCCAAGATGAGCTCAGATTGTAATGATGAGAGACTTCTCACTCCTACAAATGATGATGATGATGATGATTCAAGAGGAAAACGAAAAAAAAGATTTCGAGAGTTCTGGGCCAAAACTGATATGGCCAGTATAAAGTTTGAGGTTGGCAAGATTTTTTCTGATGCACATGCATTGAAGGATGCCATAAGGGAGTATGCTGTGAAGGGAAGATACGATTTAAGATTTGTGAAGAATGAATTGACCAGGGTGACAGTAGTATGTCAGGGGAGCTGTAAGTGGAGGCTCTATGCTTCTAGAATGCAGCAAGAGAATACTATACAAATCAAATCCTTGGTAGATGAACATACATGCAGTCGGCATACTTGGAACAGACATGTAAATTCAAGGTGGATCTCCAAACAGTATCTAGATACATTCAGATCACAGCCTGAATGGAAATTGTCATCTATTGTGGAGCAAGTAAAAAAGGATTATGTTGTTAAAATATCCAGGAGTCAAGCATATAGGGCCAAAAAGAAAGCCAAGATAATGATGGAGGGTGCCAAACGGAAGCGATATGCTAGGATATATGACTATTGTGAAGAGATACGAAGGACTAATATTAGCAGTACCTTGAAGATTGAGGTTAATAGGCCTCAGATTGATATGGCTCCAGTGTTCAAGAGGTTGTATGTATGCCTTGATGCTTGTAGACGAGGGTTGTTTGCTGGTTGTAGGCCTTTTATCAGCTTGGATGCTTGTCACTTGAAGGGTCCATGTCAGGGCCAACTGCTTGCAGCCGTTGGCATTGATGCAAATAATGACATATTCCTCATTGCATATGCCGTGGCAGAAGCTGAAACAAAGGACTCTTGGGTTTGGTTTTTGGAGCTATTGATTCGGTATATTGGGCCCGTTAGAGATTATGGCTGGACATTTATCAGTGATCAGCAAAAGGTGCGTGATAAAAGTTTAGCTTATTTTTTTCTTATTTCATTCCATTATTTTAAGTTTTAGTTATTGTGATAAATGTTTGCACATGATGCAGGGGTTGGTCCCAGCCATTGAGAGTGTGGTGCCTGATGATGAGCATAGATTCTGCCTTAGACATTTATATGGAAACTTTAAGGCTAGGTTTAAGGGCCTTGTCCTTAAACAGCTGGTTTGGAATGCAGCACAAGCAGCCACATACCCTGAATTTGAGGCAGAAATGAAGACCATTAGATCATTGGATGTGGATGCCTATAACTGGTTGATGGAGATCCCTCCAAAATTCTGGAGCAAACATAAGTTCAACATCCAGTTGAAGTATGATCTGTTATTAAACAATCTTTGTGAGACTTTTAATGGAGAGATAGTAGGAGTTCGAGACAAACCAATCCTAACATTATTGGAGGATATTCGAAAGTATTTGATGAGTCGGTTCAGAAGTAATAAGATGAAGGCCATAAATTTTAATGGACCAATCTGCCCTAAGATTCAGAAGAAGCTGGAGAAGAATAAGATAGGTTCAAGGCATTGTACTTCAACCTGGGCTGGAGCTGAACTCTTTGAGGTTGTTTGTGGAAATGATCAGTTTGTAGTTAACTTAGAGAGGCGTAGTTGCAGCTACAATAAATGGGATCTTAGTGGAATCCCTTGCATACATGCAGTTTCAACCATTTGGTATCTAGATAGGCACCCCGAGGAGTATGTGCATCCATCTTACCACAAAGATACTTACTTAAGAATATATAGCCACATAGTTTGCCCTGTCAATGGGCCTAAGCTTTGACCATGTACTAATATGGATCCAGTCCTACCTCCTAAATTAAGAAGGCCACCTGGAAGACCAAAGAAGAGCAGAAGAAGGGATACTGATGAGCCCAGCCAATCGCATAGAGTCAGTAAGATGCACATTGAGATGAAATGCAGCAGATGCCAGGAGTATGGCCACAATGTCAGAACATACAAAGGACCAATAAGAGGACAACCGTCTACGAAGAGAGCTTCAAGTAAAGGAAAAAGGGGCAAAGAACCAGCAACAAGGCCAAGGGTCAGTATATTATTCAGTTTATTTTGACTTATTTGTATCCTAACATTTACATTTTGCCTTTGTTATCTTGGATGTAGATCACGAGACACGAGAGGTCTACGGGCTTAGACAATGTTGATGTTCGCATGGGACACCAAGATAGTTGCACCTATGTCGAGACACCTACTGGGATGGGCCTTGTGTATGGGGTATGCATTGATCTCTCTTTAGATAAGCTCTAAAGCTATTTGGTTTTGATTAAACTTTGGTTTCAACATGTTTTTGTAGGAGGACAAGAGAGAAAATTTTGGGAAGAAATCTTTCGTTCCCTATAGGAGGTCAAGAGCATCCTCTAGTGTCACTATTAGAGGTGGCAGTAGTCAATCCAGTGCCACAAGACCATAATGTAGGCGATGAAGGATAAACCGCAGATGTTGATTTGTCTAATGCGTTGTGGTTTAAAACATATATCTATGTTTCATCTAGGTGGACTAATTTCAATGTAGAACAGTTATGTGTTTGTGCTTAGACAGGCCATAGACATGGATTGAAAGGCCTGAAATGTGGATAGGTTGCTGAGTGTTAGTTATGTTTTTGGTGTAACCGTTTGGACTAATGTAGCTGAAGAACATATATGTGTTATATTTTTTGTGAAATATTATGGATGTAACTGTTTCAGCTTAGACAATGTTTATTTTGATTATGTCAAACAGTATTGATGGAAAAATTATGTATCTATTGTGCTTCTTAGGTAGATTATGATGATGAATGTGTGAAACACTTTACATAAGAAAAATGGGACCCTGATGTACATATTTATCTACAGGATTCTATTGATGAATGTGTGAAGCAGTTTGAATGAAAAAATGGGTTGTGATGTTGCTATTTAGTTTGGATGATTGTGTGAAATATTTTGATTGCCAAACTATGCTGTCATGAAGATAAATATTTACAGGTTTCTGTTTATGCATAGACAGATGATAGGTCCAATAAATCCAGGAGGCATTCTGCTGAAAATTTATCAGCTAAACAAATTAGGAAAAAAGCTTTTCTGGATGTTATCATGAACTTGCTAATGCACAATTAATTTCTACTTATGTATGTAAGCAAAGGAGTCATGGTTAACAGGAAGAAAATCAGAAATCTAAAGCTAACATTTCCTTTCTTCTTTTCTAACGTTGTTCATAACTAATAGAATGACATTTTATAAGTCAGGTCAGGAGACATGCAACTGCCTATATGTCCAAACTATATCCCCAAACAGGCATTTGCATGCATGCACACATGCAAGCATGCAGACACAATCACTCGTCTGCAAAAAAAAGGCCAACAGCAACATCAAAGCCATATCAACTGTTTGATTTATAATATAACGAATATTTACAATAACAAATATTTACATGACGGGACCGAACCAAAATAATAAAATGTACATATAAGGAAAGATACATGATCCTAGCTTTTTCGCTCTTTACTAAGTACATACCCATTACTATAACAACTATGACTATCCATAATATTAGTATGACACACTAGTATAACTTCTCTCGTGCTCAATGCAGGCTTACTTCATTTTCAAGCTTCAAACATTTCTTCAAAAATCCAGATATCAATTTCATTCCTCTGGGAGTCAAAAGAGGATCATACCATGCAAAATAGCCACGTGCTCCACTGTTTCCATATCGTCCACATCCGAAAAATCTTCTGCCTGTATTAGCGCTCGTCCATGAGGTCAAAATTCTTGCTTCTTCTCTATAGTGGCATCATCTTCTCGTGCTTTCAACATTTGAGGATGAAGAACTCATAGATAAATCCATATAGCAGCAATCTGCAGAAAATGTTGATGATTGTTACTGCTATTGAATTGTTAATTAGTAATAGGAAACTTCAAATTACCTGGGATCTTTCCAAAAGAGGCCTGCTACAGGTGGCCAGACAAGACACCGTGGAAGCCTTCAATCAGCAAGATGGGCAGCCAACAGCGAGGCACGGGAGGCATCGCCGGGACAAAGGAGGTAATGACGGGATGCGACTGGGCTAACGGGATGCTGGTGGTGACAAAGCCGAGAAGCAGGATGCGGCGGTGGGACAAAGGAGGCAGCAGTAGGACACGGCTGGACTGGCGGGAGGCGTTGTTGGGATGAGTAAGTCGGCGGGGGGAGGGGGGAGGCGGACGGCGGCAGGCTTCGAGATGAGGGAGGTGGACGGCGATCGGAGTGCAGTCGCGGTGGGACGTGTGCTGCAGCGGCGGGGGGAAGAGGGAGGAGGGGGAGGTGGGACGTGTCTTTGCGGCGACGAGGGGGGAGGAGGGGGAGGCGGGAGGGAGGGGAGGGGCTTCACGGGGAGGAGGGGGAGGCGGACGGCGGTAGGCTCCAAGATGGGGGAGGTGGACGGTGGCCGACGGCGGGACTCGTGCAGCGATTGGGGAGGGGGGGTGGGGGAGAGGTGGGAGGGAGGGGAGGGAGGGTAAGGGTTTCACGGGTAGGGAGAAGATTCGTTTGAGGGGAGGAGGGGGGGAGGAGGTTAATGGGTTATTGGATAACATGTTAATGGGTTAACGGGTCCTTAACAGATTTTTATTTTATTTCGCCACGATAGATGCCATGTCAGCTGCCACGCAGGACAGAATCAAACGGCGTCTACCCTGTTTAACGGTAAGGACCAAAGGAAACAAAAATAGAAGTACATGATCGGTTTTGCAACTTTTTAAAGTTCAGGGACCAAAGTGACACAACCCCCTAAGTTTAGAGGTTAAAACTGTAGTTTAGCCAAAACTAAAAAGGAAAACATGTTGTTCTTTCTCTCCCTTTCCAGGTGGGACTCATCTCTCATTGATGATCTTCCTCAACGCAAGTTACTATTCAGAAGTCTATATGGTTTGTTGCTGGAGATGGCAGCAGAAGCCAACAGAGTTCAAGGTCGTGATGTTCTTCCCTTATTCAGGAGAGTTGTAAGTATGCATTGCCTGAGCAATTAAACAATTTGTATCTAAGTGGGCATTAACCCAAAACATTTAAACATGGTAATACTTCTTTTCAATATTGAAATTATCAAACTTTGAAAAATGTTTCTCCAAGCGTGTGATCCGAATAATTCATTATATCTTTGAAACGATTGGTCAAAGCCTCGCATTTAATTTCGAAAAAAGCACGTCATTCCAACTTATTATTCAAAGACTTTATTGTTTCAAGTTCACGGTAGACCTAAATCACATGAATAAGAATACATGTGCATGTGCGCTCATGTGAATGTGTTTTCATGTTAATGTGTTTGAGTTTACGAGCACATGTATGTGGTTGCGTATGTGTGCACATACGCAATTATGTATGCCCATACTTCTCTTTAAACAACAACCATAATCTTGCTTGTATATTAATTGTATGCATGCATGCGTGTGTATTTTCAGTGGGTGGAAATGGCAACGTGCTTTAGAAAGGAAGCAGAATGGATCCATAGCCAACACGTCCCCAGCTACGAAGAATACATAAAAGTCGCCAAGGGCTCTATCGGAGCTGAGGTTTCATGGACAGCAATGTTCTTGCTGGGTGAGAAGATCACGGATGAGATGTACAGCCATATTAGTTTCGATTCACGATTCATGTACCTCGTCGGAGTCGTAGCTCGGCTTGCCAATGATCTCGTCACCGCTGAAAAGGAGCTCAGTGAGGGGAAGGTGGCCTCGGCGGTCGGCTGCTATGTGAGGGACCACCCGGGTTGCACGCAGGAGGAAGCGGCGGCAGCCGTCGCTGGTTTGATCGAGTCGGCCTGCGAGGAGCTGGAGTGGGAGCTTTATCAGGCAAAAGCAATCGCTCCAGAGCGCTGCAGTCGTGCAGTTATCAACGTCGCTCGGACTGCCTGTTTTATGTACAAAAGAATGGACGGCTTCACCAACTCGGACAGAGACTTCATGGAGCATTTCAGAGATTTCATGTATTACTCACTTTAACGACCATCAGTCTCAAATTTTCATGCAAGTCGCCATGTTTCTCTACTTAAACGTAAGCTTTCAGTTGTTGGCTACTTGCTGAATCTCCCGAATAGCCTTAATTGGCGACCCAAGGTTGGAAGCAAATCATGTTTGGTCACCCTTGGTCCTTATGTGAGGAGGTGTAACCTGGATTATGATGATACTTATGGTTTTTTCTGGCAAATTTAGAGAGAGCAAAGTACACGGATCTGTGTAAATACCATCCACACTTTCAAACTTTGAGATGATCTATGCTCATCTAAATTCTTGGAGAGCTGCTTAAATCTTTCCCTCCACATGACTCTCCCGATATTTTCTAATCCATCCCATTAGGAAGTTGCCAATCAAAGTAGAAGAGAAGGTTGGCCAGGGCCATCTCCATCTGGGCCATTGCAAAGCCGGTCCCAGGGCATATCCTTCTCCCTGCCCCAAAAGGCACGTACTCGAAGTTGCCCCCTTTGAAGTCCATCGCGTTGCCGTCGAACCTCTCCGGCCTAAAACTATCCGGGTCCTCCCAGTATCTTGGATCTCTTGCTATGGCCCATGCGTTAACGATAAGCCGGGTGCCTGCTGGAATCTCGTAGTCATCTACTTGACAAGTCTCATTGCCGACCCTCGGTAGCATGTTAAAATTTAATTCCTTATTGTTATGGTTATTATACGATAAATATTTTATTAATAAGTTTGATAGTTTGTTGAGTTTAAAAATCAAATATGGTTAGTTGTAAGTGGGTAACGTATTGTTGGATAGATAAGTATGATTTTAAAATAAAAAATATAAATTTTAAATGTTTTTACTTCTTTCGCCTTTCTTCTTGAGAAAAAATTCTGACTGAAACTACAGCTACCAAACTGGTATCAGAGCATCGCCGACGATCCTCCGCCGAGTCCTCACCGCTCAAATCTCTTCCTTTGACCATCCTCCACCGAGTCCCCACCGCTCAAATCTCTTCCTTCGACCATCCTCCACCGAGTCCCCACCGCTCAAATCTCTTCCTTCGACCATCCTCCACCGAATCCCCACCGCTCAAATCTCTTCCTTCTCTCTGCGTTTCACCGGAACATCGAAACGAATCAAAAAAAAAAAAAATGGACGTAACGCACGGTATCTAAGAAGAAGATACCGCTTCCGTGCATGCGTAGGCGATGAACCTGGTTTCCAGATATCGATCTTAAAAAAAAAAAAAAATTAGAGAAGGATACATCCAAACAGTCTTCCCACGCTCTCAAGGTGTTCGACAAAAGGCTTGAGTGTAGATACCTCCAAGCAGTCTCAAGTTTTGGAGATGGTGAGTTCAAGCAATCAATCTGTAAGTGCTCAACAATCACAAGTTTCCATTTTTGATGAAGAAAACTATGATTTCTGGTTTGTGAAGATGAAAATAATTTTTTTATCATATGATCTTTGGGAGTATATGGAAGATGGGTATAATGAACAGGATGATACAGTTACTTTGAGTAATGCCCAAAAACAATAATTGAAGGATCAAAGAAAGAAAGATGCAAAGGCTCTAGCTTTGATTCAACAAGGAGTTGCCGATAAAATTTTTCTAAGAATTATTAATGCAACAAGATCAAAAGAGGCTTGGGATATTCTTCAAAAGGAGTATAAAGACACTTTCAAGGTAAAAACAGTAAAGCTTCAAACTCTGCGAAGAGATTTTAAAAATTTAAAGATGAAAGAAATGGAGTTGTTGAAGGATTATTTCACCAGAGTCATGGAGGTTGTGAAAGATATATGGGGATACTATTTCTGATCAAAGAATTGTTAAAAAAATTCTTATCAGCTTGCATGAAAAATATGACCCCATTATTGCTATTATTGAAGAAACTAAAGATCTTGAATATTTGAGTATTGAAGAGTTGATGGGATCAATTAAAGCATTTGAGCAAAGGTTGAATAGGCGTTCTGAAAAATCAATTGATGGTGCTTTTCAATCCAAGCTCAATGTTAATTTAAGACCTCATGATAAAGACTCTAAAGGAGAATCTTCAAGAGGTGGAAGATATACAAGAGAAAGAGATAGAAGCAACTCAAGAGGAAAAGGAAGAAGCAACTTTAGAAGACAAATTAATGAGGAATTCACTCAACAAAAATGTAGAATTTGTCAAAGAAGTAGCCATGTAGAGAAAGATTGTTGGTTTCGAGGAAAGCCTCAATGTCACAATTGCAAAAAGTTTGGTCATATCCAAAAAGATTGTTACTTGAAAAAAAATCAGCAAGCAAATTTCATTGAAGAAAAAGAAGGTGAAGCCAATCTGTTCTATGCTTGTCAAGCAGCTATGGACCGAAAGCATGATATTTGATTTTTTGATAGCGGGTGTAGCAATCATATGACCAGCAATGAAAGAATTTTTATGGAGATTGATTCAACTACTAATTCTCAAGTAAGGATGGGTAATGGTGTCTTAATTCAAGCAAAAGGAAAATGTATAATTGTCATAGAAACAAAGAAGGGAATAAGATATATCCGCGATGTGCTGTTAGTTCCAGAATTGGAGCAAAACTTGTTAAGTGTTGGACAACTTGTAGATCATGGATACTCAGTTCACTTTGAAGAAGACTCTTGCAAATTTTTTGATAAAAGAAATCAAGCTGTAGCAAAGATCAAGATGGAGAAAAATAGAAGTTTTCCTCTAACTTTCTCTTACAAGAATGATGTAGCTTTGAAGATGGATATAGTTGGTGACTCATGGTTATGGCATAGAAGACTTAGGCATTTGAATTTTCAAAGCTTGAAGAATCTTCAGTAGAAGAACATGGTGTATGGTCTATACAAGAATTAAAAGAAGTTTGTGAAGGTTGTGCACTTGGGAAGCAACACCGAGAAGCATTTCCAAAAGAGAAGGCATGGAGAGCTAGAGCACCATTAGAGCTTGTTCACACAGATGTATGTAGTCCTATGTCAACACCATCTCATGGAGGTAACAAATACTTCCTAACCTTTATCGATGACTTCTCTAGAATGACATGGGTATATTTTATGAGACAAAAATCAGATGTGTTCAGTATCTTTAAAAAATTTCAGAATTTTGTTGAGAGGCAAAGTGGACATTTGATTAAAGTGTTAAGAAGTGATAGAGGTAGTGAGTATAACTCGAATGAATTTGATAATTTTTGTGAAGATATTGGCTTGAATAGACAACTAACAGTTGGATACACTCCACAACAAAATGGAGTGGCTAAAAGAAAGAATAGAACCATTATGAAGATGTCAAAAGCAATGCTTCATAAGAAGGGATTGCCTTTGTCTTTCTGGGGTGAAGCAGTTTCTACTGCAGTTTATTTGTTGAATAGATGCCCAACAAAAGCAGTGATTAATCAAACTCCAATTGAAGCTTGGAGTAGAAAGAAGTCATCAGTGAATCACTTAAAGATTTATGGATGTATTTGTTTTGCTCATGTTTCAAAGAATGTTAGAAACAAGCTTGATGAGACTAATGAGAAATGCATTTTTGTGGGTTATAGCTCAAAATCAAAGGGCTATAAACTTTTCAGCTTGAAGAAAAATAAGTTGATTATTAGTAGAGATGTTATTTTTAATGAGAAGGGTACATGGGATTGGAAAGAGAAGAAAGTCTAAGGTCAGGCCATTATTCTCAATGAAATATCAGAAATTCAAGAATATGAAGATAATGTTCATGAAGATGCACCACAAATGTCTCCATAAATATGTCCAAGTTCATCATCAAGCTCTAGTTATTCATCATCAAGTACACCTCTAAGGAAAATGAAAAGTCTTAGTGATGTGTATGCTAGCTGCAATTTTTGTGTTGTTGAGCCAGAAAGTTTTGAAGAAGCAATTAAAGAAGAGACTTGGAAGAAAGCTATGGAAGAAGAAATTAATGTGATTGAGAAGAACAAAACTTGGGAGTTAGTTGAAAGACCAAAAGACAAAAAAGTGATTGGTATCAAGTGGATCTACAAGATGAAATTCAATTTGGATGGTACTATCCAAAAGAATAAAGCAAGGCTTGTAGCTAAAGGGTATTCTCAACAACCAGGAATTGACTATGAAGAGACATTTGCTCCAGTGGCTCGGCATGATACAATTAGAGTTCTTACTGCCTTGGCAGCTAAATATGGTTGGTTATTGCATCAACTTAATGTAAAATCAGCATTTTTGAATGGTACTCTGAAAGAGGAGGTTTATGTAGAGCAACCTCAAGGCTTTGTAGCAAATGGAGAAGAAGAAAAAGTCTATAAGCTAAAAAAAGCTTTGTATGGCCTCAAACAAACACCCCGAACTTGGTATAGTGAGATTGATGCCTACTTCAACAATAAAGGTTTTCAAAGAAGCAAGAATAAGCCAACATTATATATTAAGAAGCAAGGTATATCTGACATTCTTATTATTTCTCTCTATGTTGATGATATGGTGATTACTGGTAATGATAAAAGAATGATTACTAACTTTAAAATGGAAATGAAGCAAAAATATGAAATTAGTGATTTGGGTTTATTACATCAATTCTTGGGCATTGAAATTTATCAAGAAGAAGGAGTATTTATTTGCCAAAAGAAGTATGCAAAAACTCTTCTTGAAAAATTTCGAATGGTGAATTGTAAATCAGTTTGTACTCCATTGGTTGTGAATGAAAAGCTAAGCAAAGAAGTTGGAAGTAAAGAAGTGAATGCATCACTCTATAAAAGCCTGATTGGAAGTTTATTATATTTGACAGCTACTAGACCTGATATTATGTATGCAACAAGTTTGTTGTCCAGGTTTATGCACAAACCTACTCAAATTCATTTTGGAGCTGCTAAGAGAGTGTTGAGATATATTCAAGGTACTATTGATTTTGGTATTTGGTATGAGAAGAATGTTGATGCAAAATTATTGGGATTTTGTGACAGTGATTAGGCTGGATGTATTGATGATATGAGAAGCACTTCAGAATATATTTTTTCTCTTGGCTCAGGAGCAGTTGCTTGGGCTTCTAAGAAACAACAAACAGTGGCACAATCATCAGTCGAGGCTGAATATGTTTCAGCATCATTAGCAGCTTAACAAGCAATATGGTTAAGGCGTATTTTAAAGGATATTGATGAAAAACAAGAAGAAGCTACTCCAATCTTGTGTGACGATAAATCAGCAATTGCTATGACTAAGAATCCAGTCTACCATAGACGTACAAGACACATTGCCATCAAGCATCACTTTATTAGAGATGCAGTGGAGAAGAAGAAGATTCAAATTAAATATTGTAGCTCCAATGATGAAGTTGCAGGCATTTTTATTAAAGCACTTTCAAGAGACAAGTTTCAGTACTTTAGAGAATTATTGAATATCACAATAAGGAATTAAGGGGGAGTGTTAAAATTTAATTCCTTATTGTTATCGTTATTATACGATAAGTATTTTATTAATAAGTCTGGTAGTTTATTGAGTTTAAAAATCAAATGTGATTAGTTGTAAGTAGTTAACGTATTGTTGGATAGATAAGTATGATTTCAAAATAAAAAATATGAATTTTAGATATTTTTATTTTTTTTTATTTTTATTTTTTTTAAAAAAAATTTGACTAAAGCTATAACCATGATAGATAGAGTGGGGGAGGAGGGTGCAGCCTCAGTCTCTTTGATCACTAGCTTTATATAGTGGAGTTCACCGATGTCTTCCTCTTTGATGTCAGCTTTCCCCTCTAGGGCTTGTCGCACCTCCGCCTGAGCTTTCTGCATCATCTCGGGGTGTCTCATCAGCTCTGCCATCGCCCATTCCAATGTTGTCGGCGTTGTCTCGGTCCCCGCAACGAACATATCCTGAAAATTTTAAAACTAAATGAGAGGTGGGCGGGGGCAATTGCTACTGTTTTTAGGTATCAAGATGGCTGTGCAAACTTACCAAGATTACAGCCTTGATGTGGGTGCGTGTGAGAGGGATTTCAAGATCACCATTTTCCATCGGACCTAAAAGAACGTCAACAAGGTCTTCGTCCTCCAGTTGATCTCCTTTCCTGTTCATGACCGCTCTCTTCTCTTGGTGCTCTTCAACCATCTCCTCAAGGACGTCATCCATCTCTCGGCCAACTTTTTTTGCCCTTGAGGTCATTCCAGTAAGAGCGTCCACAAAGGTCCAAGAGGGGAAAAGATCGACGATAGAAAAGCCTGAGGCCAACTCAATCCCTTTCTTTGTCGCTGTGATAAATCTCATCCCATGCTTGCACGTCTTGCCAAATGCGACTCTGGAGATCAACGAGTTGCCTGACAGGAGAAGCATCTTACTAAGGTTCACAGGAGATCGGCCCATCTTTTAGATTTTCTCCACAAGGTTCGATATCTCTTCTTCTCGGCTTGTACTGAATGACTTGACGCGCTTTGCAGTCAGTAATGTATATCCTTCGCAGCTGCAGCCAGTAGTCACCCATGGGAGAAAAGGCAATGTCTTTGCCACCATAGATAGGAGATGACTAAAGAAGCGAGGACCTGGGGCCGAGAGGCGAGGTAAAGGTCATGCGTCTTCATGATCTCTCTCGCCATCTCTGGGGAAGAGGCGACGATGCTGTCGACATGGCCGAGCCTGAGATGCATCAAAGGCCCATGCTGCAAGGACAGCTCGCGAAGAGCACGGGGTGGGGCAGCTCCGAGCAAGTGGTGGAAGTGGCCTATGACAAGGGAGCTTCTCTTCTCGAGGTTCGGGGGCGGATTTGGAAGGGAGACCTCACGACTGCCGAAGGGAACTGGAGTTCCATGGCTGGAATCATTGGAGTTAAAAAAAGAGTGTTGTGCTGCTCTGATATAGAGCAAATCCTAGTCTATAAATAAGCATGTGGACGAACCAGAAGACCGCAGTTCAGTCCGAACAAAGACCATCAACTGGAACGCATGGTCAAGGAAACGTGTGCAATAAGCTTGCTCTGTGGGAAATTAGTTGGAAACTAGGTACATGCCGTGCGATCCGCGGCATGCTTTATTTAATAAAATAAATAAAAATATAAATTTATATAGTTTTTGTATTTTATACTATTATATTTCAATTTTAAAATTATTATTTTAAAATTAAAAATTAAATATAAGCTAAAATATTTGTATTAGATTCGTTGCTTAAAAAATTAATAGCTTATTCATACTAAAAAAAATGATTGAAAAATATATTTTATATTATTAAATTTAAATTTTTAAATTAATTTTACTCTTATTCAATTTGCCAGCCGCCATACGTGATAATATGATATCCAAATCTCTTAATAAAATTTAAACATTAAATCAAAATATTTCATTCTGAAAGACATCTGATTATAATTAATTCATTACTTTTGATAAAAGTTGGCTACATTTAGTGATATTAGTTAAATAAAATTTACTTGGCTCCCACCGATTTTTTTTACTTCCATGCTACCTCCAAAAGTCTTTGGTTCTTTTAAACCTTACCCCTTTCCCTACGATCAAGGCTCTCCTTTTACCCTTTTCTTTCCACTCACTTTAGATGCAATGCTAGACTCTATAGATGCAAATATGAAGTTATTAAATGCTATATTACATGCGGCATGCTTTGGATTCATGGGTGAAAACATCTTAGCATTACTCTATTATATTAAATTAGCAGAAGCTGTTAGTGATTTAAAATTCAAAAATGCATGTGTACGTTGAGGCTCGAATATATTTACTTGCAAGAACAGTTATTTAAAATAAAATGTTTTCTTGAGACTCTTTTTTATTCTTTGCTTCGTTAAAAAATAACTTTGAAAATTCTTGTAACTAGTCTTTTGTTAAAAATTTTATTTTCTCATACAAAAGTCCTTTTTTATTTTTTTATTTTTTTGTAAATTTTCTTCTAACCAAAAATTACCTTAGACTCAAAGGAAATATATCGGATCTTAGATGAATTCAAATTATTATGGCCATGTTGATGTTAACAAAGCAAATAATTGAAGCATTAAATATATATATATATATAGCTAGCTGACCATGTTACTTGTCCACTCTCAGTTTCTCTCCCCAGTCCATTGTGCTGGGTTAGGTGGGCAAGGCCACAAACTAGAATTTGATAATTAATTATTTTTTAATAAAAAAATAGTGAGAAGCTTCGTTTGATTATCATGTATCTATCTTTCAGCTTCAGTTCCTCAAATGCCATTTGTATTCTGGCATTAGATGAATATAAAGAAACTTGCGACTGATAAAACGCTGTTTGTTGCTTTTTGTTTCAACTGAAGCACTGTGGTGCGGCAATGACGTGCATATTTTAACGCTACGATTGGGGTTGGACTCTTGTGACCTGCAATTTTTTCCCTTAGTTTGGTCAATGTTTTTTTTTTTTTTAATAGCAGAGTGAAGATTTTTTTATTAATTTTTTTTACATCAAATTATTAATTTTTTAATTGATCAAAAATTTTTTAGCTGGTTTAAATTTTTTTTATCTGATCAAATTATTAATTAATTTTAGCTGATTCTTTTTTTTCTCCTAAAAAATATTTTTTTAGTTGGAAACTATTTTTTACATTAAACTATTAATTTTCCAACCAATTCATTTTTTCTTTTTTCTATAGAAAATATTTTTTATCAATCTGAAACTTTTTTTAATCAAAATATTAATTTTTTTAAGGATGATTACACATTACCTACTTGTGGTTTAGTCCAATTTCATTTTTCCCACCTATGGTTTGAAAAATATCATTTAACCCATCTGAGCTTCGCTTCTGTCTATGGCTGTTAAGGTTCATTATTCATCTTTAACCCACTTGAGGTTTTAATCAATTCATGTCAATTCAGGAAAAAGAAAAAGACATATATTAGGGCAATTTTGATCGGGGCTCCTGCATGCTTTGGCTAGAAAAAAATGATCGAAAAGCTCAATTTTAGGCAGATTTTTAATGAAGAATTAATGCATGTAAAAGTCTTTTAGGGTCGTTTTCGATCTCTTTACTCTCAAAATTGTTCGTCGAGTTGATGTAAAGGTTATATTTTGATTTTTAGTTTTATAAGCCCTAAAATCAGTGAGAGATGAAATGTTCTTCATAGTCTTTTCATTCAATGCTTTCTGTTTATATTTTGGAGCCAATTTTTTAGGCATTTTTGCATGTCGAATTTTTTGTTGTCAACTTTTTTGCAGACCTAGGAAATAGTATGTCAGATTTTCTTATGCAATTGGAGACCACAATAGTTTTGATTACCGATTTGTACTTCAAATTTGACTTCTATGAATTTTAATGTCGAATAATTTTGGTTTTGGTGTTATCGATTTTGTTATTGAGGCTTCTATTGACACTGTGGTCCATAATCCTGAATTATTTTTATTTCATATCGATATTATGGTCCACATGGCCATTTAGATTATGGTCTATAGTAGATTGTGGCCCACAATCTCTATATAATACTTTATCTTGGGTGATTATGGTCCACGGTCACTATAGATTATGGTCCACGGTCACTATAGAAGATGGTTCTACTTTGATAGTAGTTCACATGGCTACTTTTTTTCTTGTCTATTTACTTTGCATGTATGATTATCAGTAGTTTATATGCATGTTTTTTTTATGTTCTAATTTCAATTATGGATGAGGTTTGGTTTTGCTTTGAGATTCATTATGGAGGTGTGTCCTCTAGAAGGCCTAATGCATGAAAATTTATGAATTTTTTAAATTGTAATATGGCTTAAAAATTGATTTTCAACTGATGGTGTGTTTATTCTCTATACTCTGGCCATGACTTAGACTTAACCATTGAGGTTGAATGTTATTCACATGTATTCAAGAATGAGTTTCTTTCAGCCTAACTAGTGAGGCAATCACTAGTGCATATGTGTATCAACATATTTTCATGTGTTTTGAAACATGTAGCTTTTCAAGCCAAGCTAATAGGACAATCGCTAGCACATGTTATATGTATCAACATATTTTTTATAGTAGATCATATTTTCTTTCGAGTCAAGGTGGTTAGGTGATCATGGGTACATACTATATATAATGATATGTCACGTGCATAGGATCGATTTTCTTTCAAACTTAGCTAGTAGGGCGATTACTTGTACATACTATTAGTTAGCATGTTTTACATGTAGGTTAGAGCTAATCTCATTTTAAACCTAACTAGTGAGATGATTACTAGCGTATGAGCATTATCGGCATGTTTAATCAAGCAAAGAATTTCTAAAGTGATGCATTAATTGTTTTGGGAACCGCTTTAACATTTCGATAAACATGCTATTGGTGATATTCTATTTTGGACTTAGTAAATTATTTTATTATGTTATTGATAAATTTATTATATATAAATTCACATATGGTATACTTAATATAATTGATCCAACTTGTAACGTAGAATAAGAGAGGGAGAGAGAAAGGGAAACAGAATGGAGAATCTCTAGCCTTGGCCAAAGCCCTCATCGCCAATCATGGCACTGCTATAAGAGGGAAGAACAATAATTGGCAATGACTCGAAATAGGTTATATATTCCTTGTTAAAGGATGTGCTTGCTTTCTTTTCCTTTCATGCACTTGAATGAGGTTTGATTGCTAATATACATAAGAGACTTCATGAAATGCATGCAACTCTAACTTAATTTCTCATTCTTGCTCTCATTCACACTATATTTAAAAAAATAAAGCTAAGTTGTTTGTGTCCCCTCAATATATATATATATATATATATATATATATATATATATATATGTATGTATGTATGTATGTATGTATGTATGTATGTATGTATGTGTATATATATATATGTGTGTATGTGTATGATGTATGTATGTATGTATATATGTATGTATGTCAAACAAATATAGCTAAAGGTTTCCATATCTATCAATTATCAAAATAAAAAGAAACTTATGCATATAAGGAGGATTCATAAAGGAAACTCATGTCATAGAGGACTGTTAAATAATAAAAGAAAGCATGGCTATATTATAAGTTATATCCAAACAAGTTTGAAAAACATTCCGTTGAGATTAATGCTAACCTAAGATAGAATGATGGAACATACTTTGTAAGACTACTAAATTAATAAGCATTTCTTTAAAGAAAATTAAAAGATAATGTTTAATTTGTAGGTATTTAATAAGCTTAAATTTTTACATTTATTTTTAGACAAATTAGAAAGACAATTCAACATACTTCACTTCAAACAAAAGTTTTATCAGCACATATAAAATTATAATTTTAAGAAAATCTACCTCGATCACATCTGATATTGAATTATATTTCCAACACATCTTGAATTACTCCAAATGAAGGTTAGATGTGGAAGTTATAAGTTAATAATAAAAGATACGTTGATATTGGCAAATTTTTAAAAATAATAAAAATGCCATCCTACAGTCAATGATAAAAATGATGAATTTTTCTTTTTTATTAAAATTTCATATGTATTTCTTTTGTTACTCGAGTTAGAAGTCAATTAGAAGTTAGAAAATTATTTTTAAAATTTAATCTGATATTTATATTTTTTTAATTTTCATTAGAAAATTTGTATCACATAGGAACTAAAAAAGCCTTTTGACTTTAAAATATCTCACTTTGTAAATAAGTTTATAATATTTTGATATAAAGTATTCATTAAAATAAACAATAATAAAGTTTAAATTTTTTTCTCTTCTCTTGCTTGGAGAGATTCTTTGTTGTAATGTAGGACTACAATCTCTTGAAAGGTAATTGATACGAGACCGAGAACATCTAACAATCCCTAAAAAGATTGGAAGTGCATAATTAAAGACACTTAAAAAGTTTATAGGGGTCCATTAATTATTTTTTTTGTGTAAACTTGCTTAAATAAGACGTAGTACCCCATTGCCATTTATAATGTTCACTTAATATTTTCGATCCAAGGGGGTGACTACCTATGGAAGCATATTGGATCAGTGGAATGAACAACAGATCTATAAGGCTGAGATAGACCAAAATGAGTTGGGCCACATTCCTACCAGAGCCTGTTCGGAATTTGTTTGGGCTTTGGTCGGCATTAAGACTAAAATATTGAGATTCTCAATATCAAGGCCAATCATGGCCCAAAGTTTGAGCAAGCGGGACCCAAATAAGTTCAACTGGACTAACTCCGACCACGAACAGACCTCATATCGCCCTTGGTGACGAGGTCATTGCCAAAGGAGAAGGGGAGCCCTGGCCTGCCAGCAGAGTGGTCGACTCAAGCTGATCAGGACCATAGCAACGTTAATGTTGCGGGTAAGGATGATGAAGGGGAAGATGCAGCCATTGCTTATAGTCGACAAGGGCGATATTGATGGCTGAGAGATAGGGTGGCGATGTGACAACGGCTGAGATCTGGAGCTGCAGCCGGAATCAACTACTACTTCCAGCAAAAGAGAGATATGATTGAGAGGATAGAGGTGGGTAGAGGGAGATCAGGGCTAAGCGATATTAGGTTGGGTTGTTGACCAGTGGCATCGGGGCCAGACAAAGCAAGTTTTGGTCCGATGAGTCCGAGGCTTGCCCAGCTCCATTTTCAGCCCCAGAGTGGAACCACAATGGCGTAGTTAAACCATCTCTATATACAATCGAAGATGTCGCGCGCGCTCAAAGAAAATGCACACAGTCGCTCCACTCAAAGAAAATGCACGCAGTCGCTCCATAACTCGAAGGAAATATTACGTCGTGATAAAATAAAAAAAAAAAAAAGTAGCCGTACCTTACTATGATATCTCCAAATTTCGTATAAGAGAACGCGATGCCATAACGTGTGAATCGCGTGAATCTGAAGCTTTTTCTTGACGACAAAATTGGGCCTCAAATATTTTTTTTGCGCATCGTAAACATTTTAATTGCCTACGTGCTCTCCTTCGCAGATCAGCCTTTCCACCAAAGACCGTCCAATCTGTGATCAAGCACTGATGACAGACGACCTCTAACGCAACCCTCTCATCAATTCATCAGATGGCACGTAACGTATGCCTGACAATTCCCACCCGCTCATGTCCCAAAAGGAACCTCAATTAGCCGTAAATGTATCTCGGCATCCCTCCCATGGTGTCATCGTAGCAGCAACAGCAGACTCTAAAATCAAACAGATAGGATGGCTCCTTTGGAAGCCGAGTTCATTGAGACAGCAGGAATTCCTCTGCTTTTTGCCTGGAAGCGCGATTCGAAACGACGAAATACTGTTGTCTTACCGACATCCCCTTTAGTCCAGAGCCAGGCCCAAGCCAATCATCAAAAAGGTAAATAAACAAAACCAAACCAAGATACTCGCAAGCTCGGTCGAGAGTTGCTTAGAAAATCAGCGGTATTAAACTTTATCAAAAACAAGAAAAAGTTGTGAATTCTTTGACTAAGGTTTAGAATTACAAAAGAATATTTAAATATCTTGATTGCATTCAGAATCGCAGATAAATGTACTTAGATCATGATTATGGTGTAGCTGGCTTACCTAATTAGCACTTCATTTTTTATTTTTTATTTTTCTACTGGAACTGAAGAAATTCTGGCTGGACTTATGGTGAAATCAAGGTGAGGGGGAAGCACAAGCCCAAATCCTTAATACTAATCCTCAATTAACAGCTACACAAGTTAGCACGTTCAACCTAGTTAACACTTTTAACAAGCAAACTAAGCAAATCAACTTTCCAAGAAGTTGATTGCTTGAATTTCAAAACACATCTCACTTGGCCCAAGAATAAGTAAAAAAACGAACAAGGGACAGTGACATACTGGTAAATAGATAAAGTGGGAAGCAACCCCCATCTCCATCCATCTGTGAAAACTAACCACCACCATAGTCAGAACACCAAAAAAATTCAGTCCATCACCGTGTGGGCCTGTGATCTCCTTAAAACCCCTCGCAAGGACAACCAAGTGGCGTTCCAGAACCCAGGCCCGTCCCTGTCAAAACTGCTGGCCGGTAACCGGGATATTCCGGGAATACTTTCTGACATCTCATCCTTTTCCATTCATAAGGAAACTTCAATAACATAATGCCAACAGTAAAATACCAACAGTTGCAAATTCTATATAATTTAGCTATATAAATAGTTCACAATGTACGACCAGCCACTGTAACTCAAACACAGAACTTCTAGAAAGAAACATGATTGCATCCTTAGCCCCTTGTACCAAAATTTGTTTTCCAAACTACATAGAATCATTTCACATTACTACTCGAGAGATTAACCTATTCATAACATAACATTATATATACACCAAGCTCCCGGCACATCACATGCATGACAGCTCCCTTACACATGTGACACATCCAAACTCTCAAAATATATTAAATCAAATTAAGTTAAAACAACCACTAACTGTTAGTAATTAACTTTCTTAGTTATCGCACCATCATAGAAGATGGTGCAATATCCTCTCATAAAAGAGAAACATTTTTTTTTGTATCTCTGAGAATGGAGATGTTTAGTTTAATTTGTAGTGTTTTCAATTTGATATATATATATATATATATATATATATATATATGATTTCTCATTAGGAAGTGGGTGGGGATCACCTGGAGGAGACGGGATTAAGGGTTTTGGTAAAGCCATTCATGGCGTCGTAGCTCCGGGAAGTAAACCCTAGGCACCCGAGAAGCCCCTGCCGGTATGGCAAGAACGTCCTCTTCCTCATCTCCTCCGCCTGAGCCCGGTTCGCCGTGTAGTGCCGCTCGTGCGCCGACCGCGCCGGCCCCCTCCGCTTCACCGCAGCAGCAGCAGCCGCCGCCGCCGCCGACGACGACGACGAACTGGGTTTCTTCGGCGGAGGTTTGGATCTCTCCTTGGATGACTGGGAGAAGGAAATGGAGTGCCAAATCTTCTCCTTTCCCGTAGTTCTGGCTCTTCCCTCACTCTTGCTCCGGTAGAGGAGGTCTTTGAGGAAGATCCACCGCTTGGAGGAGTTCCTCCCTGAGGGCCGCGAGGAAGTCGGCGTCTCCGTCTCCACTTCCTTCCGATCTGGATCCATTTCCAGATCCTTGGCATCCAATTGCTCCTCCTCATCTTCCCATCGGAATCCAGAGTTCCTCAGGGGTGACAGAGATCTGGTCCTCCGATGAAGCGATCTACTTCTGATCCTCAGATCTCTCCCTCTCCTGCCGGCCGCCGCCAACTCTGGCTTCACCTCTTCATCCTCAGAGCATAGGTTTAGTAACGGGGCGATGGCTTGGGGCTGGGTTTGGGGCCGCTGGAGGTGGGAGGAGAGCTTCATCGGCCGAATCTGGCCGTTGAGGAAGAGCTCGTCGGCGGAGATCATTGATCCTCCGGGGGCAGCGCCGGTGGAGGGGCAGCTCTTGGAGATCTCGAACTCGAACTCGAACTCGAACTCGACGTGGCAGGAGGAGGCCGGCGCCGCCACGGTGGAAGGGGCCGGCGCGGTGGAGCAGGGAGGAGAAGAGAGAACGAAGTGCATGGGGCTCGCCGGCGCGCTGAAGTAGTAGCCGCCGGGGCCGTGGGCGGGGCTGGAGTGTGCGCTTACAAAAGGGGTGGAGCAGGAGCTGTCAACGTCGTCGTCGGAGCGGAACGGGTCTCCGGGTGAGTCCAGGCTGACGCCATTGCTAAGGCTTTCGAGCTCCGACTGTCTTACGCCATTACTACGGTTTCGAAGCTCCATCTTTTGCTTCGAGGGAGGAAGAGAAGACGAGCGAACGCGAATGTAGGAGAAGAGGCGAGTTGGCTTTTATAAATGGAAACGGGAACGCGATATAACTGTTCAAAACTTAGGCCCCTGGCGTTTGCTATTGGGTATGCCATTATTATTATTATTATTATTATTGTGCATCCGTTCTAGCGGAGGCGTTTCCGTTCTTGGGTTCTGATGTCACGGCGCTCAGTGCAATCAATATCAGGAGAAAAATAAAATAAAAAAAAAAAAGCATGGTGTTTTCCTCGAGAACCAAATATTTTATTATTTCGACTATACGTTTTGTGATTTAGAAGTCTGGTAAACTTACGCGTGGAAGAGCTTTCTTCTACTTGCACCTATCTACATACACGTGTCCAGATCTAGGTATCTACGGTCAACTGAAGCTTGAAAAGTTATGCTGCGCGAACTAGTTTTGAACTCACTCACAAGTCAAACATTTTTTTTCCGGGCACTTCGTTTCGAATGGCTTGGACTGCTGCGACGATGTATCGAGCCCTGGGACCCACAGGCATCGGCCAAAGTCGGTGTCCTTGGCGTCTGAGAACCGAGAGGACGCAGGCGACCGGGTTCCGGAATTCCCGAAAAGGGCCTTCGCCGCTCGGGGGAAGACCAGACGCTGAGGGGTTGTATTTGTGGGGTGGGTGGGGGGAATGGCAGAAGAAGGGGACGGCACGTTCGGCGGTGGCCGGTGGGTGATGTCAGTGGAAACGTGACCCGAAGCCGCCCGGTTCGTTCCCCCATGCCCAAAGGGCAGCAGCATCATGCTCAACTTGTGCACGACCTTCAAGAAAAAATATATTATACGTTTCCTAAATTTAGGTCTTACGTATGCAACTTTTATAAAGCTGCCGATTATATCAATGTTTCTACAAATAGTATCAATCACCTGCAGTGACGTAAGATGACCAATCTCTCTCTCTCTCTCTCTCTCTCTCTCTCTCGTTCATTTTTTCTTTCTCTATCGTTATCCGTTGAGAATGACACAAAATATACAAAATCTACAACAGAGCATTAACAACATTAAACATGACGGTTTTTGCAGTAAAATATTTAATAAAAATATTTAATATTCATTGGATAATCAAACAAATAAAACGCTTTTATTAACAAAAGAAAACAATAAAAAAATTGTATGACATGACACTTTCAATCGTAAATTTGTACCCAAAACAGTTATTATAAAATATTTTAAATTTATAAATAATATATGATGATAAATGTAATAGCTTTTATGTTTCGAATTCATTGTCTCTAAATATTAAAACAGTAAACGGTACTTTTAGCAAAAAGCCTTAAATTAGATTTTTTTTTTCTTAATAATTTTTTAAAATTTTTAAAAAGCTAGAAAATTATTGTAAATTTTTTTTATTAAATATCTTAAAATCATTGAAAGCGCCTTAGCCCTCCAAAGCAATGCTAAACGGCTTAAAAAGACCGCGCACTACACGGTATGTGAGATTTGTTCGATACTAGTTTCACCGTATCTAATTGTCTTTTTGGATCTTAATTTGGATCCTAATCTAATTTATTCATTGATCAAGTTGGATCTGCTTAGATCCAACAAAAGAACTGGCCAGTTATTTAAACTTGGTTAGAAATTTAGCGGTGGCAAAAGGTTGTACCGGACCGCCACGCTTGTGGGCCGTCATAGTGTGTCGGCACAACACCCTAGTTCTGGAGGAAGCCCAGCACAGCCCATAGGCCCACAGGGCAAGCGAGCCGTGTCATGCCGTGCTTGGCCCTTGCCTACCCTGCGGGCTTGTGGACCAGGTCGGCATGGCACGCATGCCAGCGTGTTAGGCCGCCGTGCTGGCCCACCAACATGGCCCATCTTTTTATTTTATAAATATTTTTTTCATTTCGATAAGGTGGATCAAGTAATTTTATTTGATTTTTAAATTAATCTTATAAAAATTAAATTAATTAAATTAATTATACGTACGTCTGTTTGTTGATGGGTAAGTAGCTTACAATCACGGTTGCATCATCCTATCATTTTGTTGCTCGATCTTCCTCTTCTTTTAGTTGTTTGAAAGAGAGTTTTTATATTCACCTTTTGCCTAACACAGTTCAGGTCCTAGGTTGTCGGACCTAACGGGTCAACCACCAACCTTTTGAACAACTTTTTTATTTTTTTATTTTAAAACTAATTTTTAGAAAAATAAATAAATTAAATTAAATATATATTTTTTGAGGCTTGCTGCTGGCATGACCCATCATAATCATTTCTCTCATCTAGCCTTCCAATAGTGGTGGGTCACGCCATCTTCTATCTTTAATCTTTCACTTTTCTATTTGTTTAGAGGGAAGTCTTCATCTTCATTCTTTGTCTAGTCTTGTGTTATGTTTTTCATGTTGTACTAGTCTTCTAAACAGACTAACATCTTTACTGCGCTACACTTCAATCGATTCCTCCTATCATTAAGTAGCCAACCTTCTACTTTAAAGTAGATTCCAATATGATTGTCGAACATCAAAGGGTGCAGTAAGTCAAGGGCTATAGTATTAAGCACAAGATAATTATTCTAATGTATTCATTACCTAGCCAAAATATCAAAATTATATAATTCTTTCTAAGTTAAAAAATTTATAAAATCATTATTTAAATAAAAAATAATTCATTGGATGATGAACTTGCATATTTTGGTTTTTTTAAATAAAAATGTTTTATATTTTATAAGTATTACTGCTCTTACTAATACTATTAAAGGTCGGTCCTCAAGTAGAGGACCTTTTACTTTTATTTTTTTTGATCATATAACATAAATATTTTATTTAATAAATCAATAATTTCATCTTCAATTTTACTAATACCATGCATCATAGTATTATAATTTTCTTCTAATATTAAAATACACTATCTAATTTAAAATTAGGATTCATGACTAAAACTAAACAATCAAAATATGAAATTTTTTATTAATATTTATTAAATTTTAATTCTATAAGTACAATTATATTTTCAAAACCTTTTGCATTCCTATAAAGTAAAAAACAGTTGGCAATATCAAAGATTTGTTACGTAACTAAGGAAGAGGTGAATAATAAGTATCAGATAAAATATTAGTATTTTTATAAAAATATTTTAAAAAAATTATATAATAATATTATAATTATCATAGTGGAAACCTAATATTGGTTCAATGGAGAAGTGAACATTATAAAAACTAGTAATAATATTTTTATATTCAAAAGATGATTGTCACATTAAATATGTAAAATTTCACCTATATTTTATATTTAATAAAAATTGTTTAAATTTTTTATCATGGGTAACATATAAAATTTTAAAATCTTATATTTTAGCTCCTAAAAATGTTATATATATTTAATGGCATCTTTAATTTTACTTACATATATTTCAATATAATTTAAATCATCTTGTATAATTAAATTTAATATGTGACATGCACATCTTATATGAAATAATTTCTATTTAAGATGAGATGCGAGTGTTATTTGAGTAAATCAACAGCAGCATTATTATTAGTAGTATTATCTAATTAATTAAAAAATTTTACCATACATATAATATTCACTTATTATTTGCATGCTTGAAGTAGAGATATTGGTGACATAATATAAATATTCAAATAATTTAAAACTAATACTTTATTCTTAAATAACTTGATCACAATCAATAAAATGTGCAATAACACAAATATAAGATAAGTCAAAACATTTAGTCTAAATAGGGAAGGTAAGGATTGTTTTACCATCAAAATTTAAAAAATATAAAATTAAATTTTATTTATATTTAGAAAATTATTTAAAAGAATTAGATTTAGCAATATTTCAAAAATTCCTTTTATATGTAGGATTTAAGTTAATTTTTATATATTTTTCATGCTTCTTTCTGTGCTAAGATAAATAAAGAATGATTGGCTTACATAAAAATCCATACACGGAATTATCATAAACGCTTGAAGGGGAGAGGGGTCTTATACAACTCAAACCTTTTGAGTCAGCTAGATTGGATGAGGGTCAGGTCAAACATTTTATTTTTATTAATTCAAATTACGTATGAGTAACATATGGATCAAGCCAAGTCATATCATAAAATCTAGATTTATTCTAATTTTTTAAATCAAATCCTATTTTGATCTTAATCCGATCCACAAAATTAAATGAGGTTAGGCCAAACAAGGTTGAGTCTCCCATCAACCCTACCACATCTACAACTATATGAGTCATAGCATGAAAAAAAGGTACCAGATCTAAAAATATAGACTCTCATGATTAATAAATAATTGAATTAATTACAATGCATCTTCATTTATCGATAATATTACAACTAAAAAAATGTCTAGAAATCATGGGTGAAGACTTAGGGTGCATTGGGTATAAAGTTAAAAAAATGAAAGTGAAAAGTTATGTGAGTCATTTTCTGCTATAAATTTTTAATTGTCAATCTTTGAAGGAAAAAATCCGTCATCGTCAATCGTTGAAGGAAGAAACTCTTGTTTGAGCTTGATTTTCAAAAAATCTTTGACAGAGTTGGCAGTGATTTCCTGTTGGACCTTCGAAGAGCAGAGGCTTGGGTAAAAGATGGATCTCATGGACCGAGACGTGTCTCTCCTCTGCCAGAACTGCAATTATCAATGGTGAACCCGATGACTGGATTATATGCAGAGGGGTCTTTATAAAGGTGATCCTATCTATTCTTATATGCTCATTCCGGTGGCCAATATTCTTAGTGAGCTCCTCTCCTCTGCAAAGCAGGAAGGATTATTTGGCATTCCTCTTAGTTCTAGTCCTCTTTGATGCTCAAATATCCAATATGCTGATGACACATCAGTCTTGAGTGATACGAATGAGGATTCTATTGAAACTTTGAAGCTTATTCTTCTTATCAACTGAACCTAGCACAGAATAATTTTAAGTAACAACAAGATAAATGTGAGATGATTGATTTCATAGTCTTTTTATCAGACCAAAAGTAAGATGGTAAAATGTGTAATTTCATAGTGTTCAAGCAGGATGCACAATGACATTCGCATGACAATTTTTCATACCTTCAGGAAATTAATTAGTGCTACATGACTAGTGCAGTGCTTCATACATTAATGATGATTGGCTTATAATGTAATTACTGAAAAGAACACCTTTCCATGCATACAAGCTCACTTATCTTTACCTATGGTAATCCGTGCTGCTCTTTCTGTAACACAACAAGATGAACATTTTGGTAGACAAAACAAAAGAGCACAATTTAATGCGAACAACTAATCACCAAGGCAACAATAATTTCAAGTACAATTTACAATAATCATCAGATGTTTTTTCCCAATACAGAGACCCAAAAATGAAGGCTTTCAGGACATTATATTATTCAACAGATGGGTGGATGTTCAATTTTGAGTTTAGAAATGGGGATTTTTTTTTTTGTTGTGAAGTAGAACCATTGCCCGTTTAGTTGAAGGGGTTTTTTCTGCTATGGTTCTAGGAATAGGTAGTAAGGGCTTCCCGTAGGCCAGCAGAGAGTTTCTACTCTGAGCTAAGCACAGAAAAGACAAAGTTGAGACTTGACAGAACAGAGATTTCCAAAGCAAAAATGCATAGATCATGCAAAGATGGTTTTGCCCTAACTAAGCATTTACATCTGATAATTCACAAATGCAGCATTTAATATTCACTTTACAATGGGCATAATTCTAGGAAGAAAAAGATACTATATGGAGCACAAATTAAAATAGGGGGGGAAAAAATGTAGACATCAACTTGCATTAGAGAATGAAGTAGACATACTCCAAGGAAACAAAAGCAAACATGCTACACTTTGGTGCATAAATCAGCAACTACTTCATCAACTAAGGAGCTTAGTATCTGTCCCTCAAGCTCTACTCCTGCTTCGAATCCCTCAATCTCAAAATCCACCCATCTACCCAAGTGGGTATTCATGTCTTTGTCCACAAGCTCATCCACCATAGAGTCTCCCATGCTCTTCCACCCCAAAATCTCCTCATAAAGCTTATCTGCCAGACCCTTTCCAGTGACTGACAAACCTTTGGTCCATGCGTGATATCCTGCCTGGAAGTAACGGCTACATTTCAATTCCAAGCATTCATTCATGCAATCAAACAAGATCTTCCTCCTTGCTTGACCATCTTTTTCATCCCCTTTGAGTATGGCCCTACTTCGCTTATTTTCCAACTTATTGAAGAGAAGAGAATCCAAGATCTCACCAGCATCATTTAAATAACATGAGCTTAAATCCTTCGACAATCCTCTGCTGCACAATATCTCCTTTATGTAATCCAAATCATGACTGTTTGCTCTTGCATGACCAGCACTGCTCAATTCTAATGCATCCAAATCCATAAATGCAGAAGAGGCTGAATCCGATAACTCCACATCAGCTTCCATTGATGGAATTTTTTTTGAGCAACTCAGATGAGAAACATTTTGAGCTTGGACAGAAGACGAACACATCTTGCTTCCTGGGAATTAGAAACATAGTATTCATGAAAACAGCAATTTTTAATCTACAATATTAGATAAATTGCTAAGCAGTGTTTTACCATCAGTGCTGCCGGAGCTCTCAGTTGAGTAGCAACTTTGATTGGAAAAGGAGGCATCAAATATGGAAAGAGGACTTGGATGCTGGTGGTCTGATTCCTTTTGGGCATCATTGCTGCTCATACAATCCAACTCCTCCGCTGTCTGAAACAATATTTATAGATGGTGTCATCTGGATCTTTTTTCATTAGAACTTCTCAGAAATGACTTTTGGAGTTACAAATTTGGAAGTGAAAAAAGTCTTATAAGAATTCTTTGATTGTCTCAGAGAGAAGAATTGGGTTGAGAGTCACATGGTTTAAGTGTCTATATGTGACTCCATGAGCAGTCAAAAATTTGCAAACTGGTGGTGTTAGTAAGTAGTTAATTAAAGGATCTATATACCTGGCATCTAATATCACAAAACAAGGATGCATCTGTGAAAAATAATATAAAATCCATTCAATAGCCTTAGAAAATGTCAAAGACATCTAATGGCTAGAACTATAGTATGAGTATGAATATGAGTATGAACTGTGGCAGTGTTACCCTGGCCAAAGCAAATTCTTGCCACATACGCATGTCAACTCCAAATCAACCAAGAAAGTGACAATTCAAGATGTCTCACTTAAATTGGTGACAGAAAGATACACAATAACGACTGCTTGGAAGAATTGCTATATTTAAACAAATATGCCCTCTTCTATTGCTCTTAAACATCCTGAAAATGCAAACTTCTTAAAATCAAGCAATGATGATCGTACCTCGTACATCATCTAATAAAACTAGGGATCAAATGACTCAAAAAGTCATTTACTTCATCAATAAAAGCACCCATAGAAACCTGGAATATATTCATGTGTCAATTTGATATGCCATTAAAGCTCTCAGCCATGCTCTATGCCAAGTAATTAAATTCAGTCTGGAGCAAGAGCATAAGTCTTTCAGCTATCCATGCTTGAAAATTTCATGGTGAGATTGTGGGAAGAACCTCACTTGTGTGGTAATAATTGCCATATTCCGACAGAATCTACATGTTTAATGCAGTCTGTCATAAATCAATTAAGTGATATTGTTACTATCAATCAAAGGCTTTTTATATTAATATCAATGCCAAACCACAAAATTGTTCACTACTCAAATCTCAAGTGTTCAGAGTAAAAATGGTACCTAACAAAGGGTTCCTTAGGTAATATCTTCGAAAAAAAAAGAGCTTTAATCAAGCATGAAATCGCAGACCCAGGTGTGAGATGTTCTAGTACTCTCTTGAGAACATAAAAAAACAAAAATATTCACATGCACAAGAACATGCATATCACACACCTAAGTGCAGGTGCACAAACACACACCCTGGACGCGTCAATAGCCTGCTGAATTTGTTGAAGTGGTTGTTTAAACAATTGCCCATCTATAACTGTTCTCTTTTCATCAAGTCCATGTAAAAAGTGTTTTGTAATGTTGCACAAAATGTTTGTCACAATTAGATTTATGAGACAATGCTGTATTAACAACACCAAAGACATTATAAGATTATTGCATGGTAAAAGAATCTTATCATACGTATGCATTACATATGAAGAAATGTGATTGTAACACATTCTTTCTTATAAATGTAGGCCTCACTTGGGTTGGTGTTGAGTCTACTGCTTTCTTGGTGTTAAAAACCCTATCAAAGCTTTTTTCAAGAACAAGATGCGACACCATGTACGCTCAAGAACAAAAGTCACCTCTAGTTAACATTGCATGATCTTAATCCTTCAATATCTATGCCTGTGTGCACTTTAAGTCAATTTGTGTATGAAGGTTCCCTCCTTAAAAATACTTGTGGAGTTGGATGTCAATGTCAATGTGTCACTTAGTACATAAGTCCAGCTCCTGGTTGCTAGAATTGGGAGGGCGTGCAGGAGTAGAAATCAATGCAGGCACAGAAAATAGATAGTTTTTTAAGTACTTGGGAAGCAGCTACGGGTTTGAGTTTCAGGGGTTCTCAAAGTGAATACATCACCTTAGATAGAATTTTGCTGCTACTAAGACACAACTAATTGATAGATAATGCTGAACTTAATTGCAAGCCCAACTACAAAAATTGAATATATAAAATATATAAAAAGTGACTTCTGAGAGTTCAATCTTTGTGCCTGTAACTACTAACGAATTAGGGATACGAAAGCACTTTCAACTCTTAACCTAGCGCCTAGAATGTGGCTAATGTTATATGACAAAAATTAATGAAAAATTATGGTGTAAAAGAAAACAATAACTGATGATTCGTTCAGCAAGTGTGTAACTTCTGAAGAAAACCACAAGGCATAACCTGCCTCGAATTACAGAACATAAAGCGAGAGCAGGGCCCTCAAACTGCATGAATAACTGCTCAAATACCTTTTCAATCTACATCAAATCCATATCTCAAGGTTGGCATAGAATAACAAATTAAAAATCAAATCACCAAACAGACACAAACAAAGGTATCTAAATTATTCACAGTAATTTCCAGTAATAATTACTCGAGCAGAATTTTATGAATAGTGGCCAGAAGTAGATAAAAATACATGCATATGAATGGAATTTTATGATATTCATTTTCCTTGCACATGAATCAATCAGTTGAGGTGCACAAGTATATTTTGAAATTAAATGTACAATGTTTTATGATAACAAAAAACATTATGTTTGAAAAAATAGAAAATAAAATTAACATTTCAGCACAGGTATATAAAGCAGAACATACCCGCAGCTTGTGGCTTATCTCAAGCATCTGACGATTAGTTGAAGAACACTCAGACTCAGATATTCCAACAGCTTTATCTTTGCAAGGCCTAAGTACGAACTTCTGATGTGGGGTCACCTCAGTATTATAAACAGATTTTGAATCTTGCAGAACAGGAGTGGAAGCCGCAAAACTCCCTCCTCTGAGAAAATTACTGGATGGCTCCAGCCCAGATGTCAATTCTTTCAGTTTCTGCTCTAAAAGAAGACTCAAAGCATCACCAGTTATAATATTCAATCGTAGAGAAGATAATCTTTTATTCTTGGCATCTGAAGCATTCTTTTCACTGCGAGAATCAAAACAGTGCCCATTCTTATCCTCCTTTTCTGCCACCTGAATAGAAGGTTGAGATCCAGGCAATTGTTTTCTCAAGGGGGATGTGAATGTAAAGGATACAACATCCGTTGCATTTCTATTATCTTCTTTCCACCTTGAGTGTTCATCAATCACAACATTAGATTGAATACATTTCTCATTTCTATCCACAGACAAGTTATCTATAATACCACTTCTCCCTGATTTGAAACCCCCCTCTATCAATCTTTTCTTTCTAGGGAAATCCTTGTTACTTAACGAACCTTCCCTTTCTGCATTAGCAGTCACTAAAACTTCCTTCCTGTAAACACTTTTTGTATTTCCAGAAAGCCTATTTACATTCTTGTGCTTTCCAGAAGACGAATCTCCAGAAAGAATTTTCCTCCCCTGCTGACTAGAATTTGATTGCTTCAAAGCCGACTTGCCTTTGTTGGATGGGCAATTTTGTTTCTGATTATTTTGTAGCAGGACTCCTGAAGCATTTGCTGTTGATGGCTTTTTCTGCTGCTTATTCTTTTGATAGCTCGGTTGGCTCTTAAATGGTTGGTTTAATTTACATTCATCATGCTCTTTCTGGATCACAGTGTTCCTACTGGATGTAATTAAGCCTTCCCTTCGCTGGACGTTCACCTTGGCTTGGATAGCTAAGGAGATAGATTTACCCTTACCTGTTCCACTAGCTGTATTAATTTCGCATGGATCTGGAGAGGACCTAAATATGACAATATCTTCTGAACCATTCCAAGTCCTATTCAAGGATTGTCCTCTGGTAAACCTGACATCAGTTGACTGGACAGGTGTTCTGGATAATTCCAGCAATCGTGATGTCCTCCGTGACACTGCCATGGTATCTTCTGGATCACGAATTTTCAACGGAATTGAAGATGATCCTAATGAAGAAACTTTGCCCCTGGTACTAGCTTGAAGACCTGGCTCAAGAATCTTGGCTGCTGCCTCCATAATTTGAGCTGCAT
The DNA here is from genome assembly GCA_017589505.3 of Metroxylon sagu. Taxonomy (NCBI): domain Eukaryota; kingdom Viridiplantae; phylum Streptophyta; class Magnoliopsida; order Arecales; family Arecaceae; genus Metroxylon; species Metroxylon sagu. The sequence goes on from JACVBY030000663.1 coordinate 3,716,615, forward strand.
TCTTAGCAGAAGTGAACCCTGGGTTTTTTATTGGTGACAACAATTTGTGATGGGTTACTGAGAGAGACTTCACTGATCTTGGAGGTAATGTCTCTGTCTGAAACCTCTCTATTGGGCTGCTTGGCATTTTTTGAGACCGTAATTCTATTGGCTTCCTAAAATAGCCCTCAGCTCTGTGGGGCACATGGTTGAATTGATCATTCATGGAAAATTCAGAACTTCTTTTGAGGTTAGAGTTGTCTCGAAGAGATCGTGAATCATTGGAGTAGGGTTCTGAAACACCTGATGTTGGCAAAGAGTTCAAACCCATAAGCCTGGCCACAACACCTGGGGCCCTAATCTCAGTTCCTTCATCCGTCACAGATGAAGCACAACTGTAGTCACTAATTCCCTTCATGCTTGATACTCCAATGATCTCATCCTCATCATTCTGACAAAGATAATAACAAATGAATGATGTTAGAAAACATAAACCACCTTTTAGTCATAGCATAAGCAGATTATGCTAATTCCATTGATACAAGACAGCCAACACAGATTGAAAGAGCAGACTACCCACCAAGTGGAGTCTTGTTGTTGGCAAATTACCATCACTTGTCTCTCCCTGTTTCGAGCTCTCTGTAAAATAAAAAACATAGTGTTAGGGAAAAGAATTTCCTTATAATAAGAAAAGAAAAGAAAAGGAAAAAACAACAGCTGCTTTCAAGCATCATGGCTGATATTGAATTACCTGGTGAATTTGTTCCACTGGAAAATAATTTCTTGCGGGACTTCCTGTTCCAATCAAACAGATGAAAGAAACCGCTGCTCTTTGATCCTCCCCTTTCCGCCCCCATCCTTTCTACGTGATCTTAACACTTCAGTGCCTCATTTCTCATACTGTCATCAAAGGTGCTTCTACATCGACAAAGAAAAATAATGAAAGTACTTTAAAAGGGTCGTACTTCTGAAACTATAAAACTCACCCACAGAAACCCTAATCCTTCACTAATTCATCGAATCAAAATGATAGATAAAATGCAGCAGGAACAATAGAGAGAAATTATCGATTCCACAACTATTAACGAAAACAAGAAAAGGCATAGCGAAATCAGAAATAATAAGAAAAAACCAGACGTTATCTCTGTTAGAATAAATGAACCGTCTTTAGATCTACCTATCAAAGACACACGAAATACAAGTAAAAACACCCTAATTGCTCCAGAATAATCGCCTCCCACTCCCATTCTCTAAAACCCTAGCCCCCAAAACAAAAACAAAGACTAGGAAAGCAACCAATTAAGCTATATTTATGAACCAGAGTACGAACCTCGAAGTAGACATCGGCAAAACCAAGATTAGAAGTTCCGGCTCCCTCAACCGTCTTTCGGAAGTGGGTTCTCTAAATTAGGTTTAGGGTTAGGGTTTCCGAACGAGATGGGCAAAGGAGAGGATAAGAAGAGAAGATGGTGGTATTAATCGAGTTGTAGGTTGAGACCATTAATGGCGAGAGTGGAGGAGCAGAGCTTCCGAGAGATCGAGCATTAAAGTTTTATAACGAGAATAAATTAATGGAGAAAACTAATTAAATACTGGGGAGGAGGAGGGGTACGCCCAACGGCTCTTTTGGGGAGGGAGTCCCATTTCAAATTCCAAACGGCCCTGAGGGTCTCCGTACCTTCCTACCGCGCGCATAAAAGTTTTCTGCCATCAAAAAATCGGCCGTCCGTGCCAATCATATAAAACTATCTCGTCCGCTCGATCCAAACGCGGGTACGCATAACGCAGCAGTGGTATAGGAATTAATGGTACGGCTCCCTCTGCGAGGAGACGCACGAGCTCAGTGCTGTCTTGTGACGTGTCGCAATATAATTGGGTAGCAAAATAAGGAGCGGCTTTGAATTTACGGTGGGGCCGACAGGAACAGGTTTGTGGGGAAGACACGTCAGTACGTGGGAATGAATGCCGTGTGGGAGTGGAGAGCCGGCTGTGAGGCCTTCCCGATTTGCAGGCAAGTCAAAATGAGGTGAATCCAGCTCGATTTCGGGGCACGGGGCCCACCAGTTGGAGGCCGTTGGTAACCACCTTAAACTACCATCGAGCGGTGAATCCACCGTCCGTCCATGATCGATTGAAGACTATTTCAAAAAATTTGACGCTTGAAATGCTTGAGTGGGAGTGCACAAAAGATGCCAAAGCTTTGATCACAGCCGTCTAATGCATGCATCAACTCACAACTCAGACGTGTCAATGGGAGCATGTCTTCAGAGGCACCCAGTATAGGATTGGACAAGCGAATCGCAAGCGTTGTTGCATTGTGACGAGAGGTGTTTTACATTTCCATGGCAATGCGCCTCATGTATCGCACAAGGCCCATGCAATCACAGTCTTTACATAATGTATAGAGGATATTATGATCATGGGATTGAACCTCTCTAATCTGACACTAAATTATAAAGGATATCATGTTTCTTTAAAAAAAAAATGAAAGATATAGAAGATAATATAACAAAATATATGGCATCAAGGGCATGCAAAAAATATATTTGAGATAGCTGTTGACCAACAACTATTTTATATAGTTACAAATAAATAATCATTTAAAGACAACTCAACAGCTAATCTAAACAGGGTATAAACCTTCTAGTGAAGCATTAGGAAAAGGTAGGCAAAACAATAGGTGAGGAAAAGTTATGATATTATTACATTTGACATAAATGGTAAACAAGGATCAGTATATGGATTTAGTTTTATAACTAATAGTAAGAAGCTTGCGTTGTGAGGTTGACAAATAAATTAGTGGGTTAACTTTTCGTAACTATGAGTTATTTATATATTCCTTCCTAAATTAAAAAAATTTGCAATTAACCCTTAAATTTTGATTTTCATTGCAATTAATCCTTACTGCTTAAATATAGGGTTAAAAGTAATAAAGAAGTAGACATGTGATTGTCATATGACACCATTTAGCATGCGTAGAAAAAGAAAAAAACAGTTGCACCCTTGATCCAAACCATTTTTTTTAAAGGATAGATGTTGCTCTTGTTAGATGTGTGCCCTGAAAAGCCAATTATTGGCATACACACTATATATTGTTCCAGAACTTTTATTGTACACGATTATATTTATATTAATAAAATTGGATATTTTTCATACATGTTAATGTGTCATGTATCGTCCTTGGAGTCGATGGACAATATCATATATTTTCAAGAGTTGAAAATTTGAGACACATGTCGTAATAGATTAACTCCTAAAACACTCCCAATCAATGGATTAATCACAAGGACGATGATCGATCCAATCAAATTGGAGCATAGATCGCCTTGATACGAGTCTCTAGTATGAGGTATAAGATACCAAGGTAAGAATGTTGGTAGATGTTTGACATCGGTACCGAGAGTGACCATACGAGAAATCAGTAGGATGATTACTCACTCGTCAATGACTTCTTGGCAATGTAGTAGTATAAGTGATCCTTGACCTATGGTACTTCGGTTACTCACACTAAGGTCATTGTAGTTTGACTGCATATTACCTTGATCCTTTTAGGCAAAGGACTTTGTTATGTATGTTGGCTACAGTGGTCGTAATATAGGAGTAAGGAGTATTCATGAGGAATCTATCAGTCCTAGCAGATAGGGAGTAGTCCTATGCCATTTAGGAGACTGAGTTCATGAGCCCGTGGCCACAGCAAGTGATAATGGAAAGGGGTTTCCATTAGAGTCACAAGTTGAACTTGAGTCAAATAAATATTGCATATGATCGGTGCTTAGGGTTTGACGAGTTATCATTGACCTAGCATCCTGTTGGGACTCTTGATAGAAGGATTATACTACACGGTAACTGCATTTTGGATTTTTTTCTAACCTGCTGGCTTGCCACTACATACTGCTAGGTGTTACTGGTGGATTGTGAGAAGCTCACTTGGAATCGATTAGGATCGTCAATTCCAAGTTATGAGTTGAGTCAAAATAGTTTCGACCCACTGAAGAAGTTTCGATGCAACCTTAATGCTGATTAGGGATTATTCTCAATACCAAACAGGTTGGAACCTATGGGGTCATACACAATAGGGGCTGAATTTCTCACTTTGATCTTTACATTAATTTGATTAGTATTTTGGATCAAGTTCTTTGAAGATGGGTTTCTAACAATGGATTGCTAATTGTTAGCAACCAGGCCTGACAGCATCACTGTTGACCTAGTTCGACCAGATCGAATTATTTTCTATCTCCTTTGAATGTCCAATTAGCTTTGACCAAATACATTTAGGGTTGATTTGAGTTGTCCAAGACTCAATTGAAACTTTAGTTTGAGTCTCTATGATGAGATTCAACTCGGACTCGAAATCCAATCGAATTGGATTTAAATTTGACCCTGAATGTAGAGTGCTAGTGGATTAAGACTCTTGGTCTTCCTAAAGTGGTTAATGTATATTAAATTCAATCTCTCTATAAAGATGATAGAAAACTCATCGATTCATTAAATGTGGGAATATGTAAAGGGTTTTGGTTGTTTAAATTCCAAAATAATAATTGTCATTAATAGTCTTCATAATGAAAAGATAGCCTTTGGATTGTTTTGCATTAATAGCTATTATGATAGAAGACTTTTTGACGAAGGAAAAATTAATTGTAGCATTAATAGTTATTATGATGGAAGACTTTTGGACTAAGAAAGAATTAATTGTAGCATTAATGACCTTCATGATGGAAGAAAGCTTTTGGGTTATTCTTGAAAGCCTATATAAAGAGTCCCTTGCCTGGAAAAGAAAAATATAAGGCTTTGCATAGGCTTAGAGAAGTCTCTGTTTTTCTATTCTTCCATCTTAGATTAAATCTAGTTGGAAAAAAATAAATGATAAGTTCCTATTAAGGAGATCATGCATAAGAAGGCTGATTCAGCAAAGAGTTTGCTGCACATTCTTCATCAAAAGGATCAAGGTACTAACACCCAGTGATCCATCCATTTTGAGGAGTCTTCATCCCTGCATGGATATTCATAGAGGCCAGACGTATGAACGGCTCTAGTTCGGAATCTAGTGATCCGACAAGATAAATTCTAATTGCATATTTCAACTTGACAAGGTAAAAATTTATTTTTCTTGAAATTTTTTGCCACATTAGATTTGATCTTTGATCATGTAATTACTGATTAAATAAGTTTTAGATATGATTTAAAACTTATTTACCTAATTTTAAAAATTTAAATTCATTTCTTCCGCTACAAGATACTGATAGTATGTGTACTCATCTTATCCATCAATCTGGTCCTACAGTTCTTTATCACATTATTTATTATGAAAATTTGACATCTTTAGTGCTGCACGCGATCACTTTTTCATTTCTTTTAATGTTCAATTTAAACGATAGGGGCAATTACAACTTAAATCAAAATTGAAGGGTTGATTATAAGTTTTTTTTAATTTAGGAAGAAATGTGCAAATAACCCATAACTAAGAGAAGCTAAGTGTAATTAACCCTAAATTAGTTGATACACCTTTATGGTTGTTAATGACCCAAAAGACGTGACAATCAATTATGGTGCATATTGTTTAGCTTGGCTAGATTTTATCAATTAACTATATTTTTTTTAAAAAAAATCCCTAATAACCAAATACAAGGTATATCTATCCTAGTGGAATACATAACCTAATTCAAGAATTAGATAGGATAATATCTAACCTTAACTCATTTCAATTACAATATAATATACTTAAACTCTACCTAAATAATTTTTATCTCTACTAACATATTGATCTAAAATGATCACTAGACTACTCCAGTCATTTTAGTAGGCTAGAATAAAAGTTCTAAAACAGGATCCATCATATTAGGAGTTTAACTACGCACCTAAACTTTCAAAAGCCATAACTTTCTTTTGTAATGTTTGATTTAGGTACTCTTTCCTTTGAAATTGAATAGCTTTTGAAGTTCCATGATATTATTTCCAACCTTAAAGATATATATATATAAAGTGATTGAAAGTGTCGGGCCCCTTCCCGACGGCATGATTTCTTATAAAAATTGGGTAGAGATCTACTAGTCTTTATGCTAAGTACCATAAAGCCCAAGCAATCCCTATCCAATTGCCATAAGTTACATGCACAAAATGCTATATCTGCTAAAAACTTTGACCTGCTCAATTCATCCATACTATTTACCAGATCACATCACAATTTATTTCATCCTGCTCAGATAACATAAGATTTTCTCATCTATCATCACATGATTCTAGGCAATATTACTTTCATCACTATACTGTTATAAAGATCATATACACAAATTCATTCTACAACAAAAGTCATTTCTCATAACTACCCAAGTCCAAAATACATCATAGGGTTACAGTTATACACATCCATCCATATCCATATCAAATACATATACAATTCAAGTAACATATGTCCATGACATCAATCAATTTATCCACCTCTAGCAGCCCATATCAAAATCAGGCATCTAAGGGCCAACCTGCTATCTCTGATCTGAAATCCAAAAATTTCAACAGTAGAGGGGTAGACCTAAGTCCCAGTGACCGGATAGCCATCTAACAATGGGGAAAACTGAGAACTACATTTTAAAACTAATAAATATACTGATACATCATATCACAATAGATACAAAAATCTTTTCAAATGAGATAAGAAAACTCATAAGTTAGCTTATGCTTCCAACAATATAACTCAAGTAAGATAATGTCACTTTTACAAAATCTCATGATGCTGGGTTGTGTGTGCTACTACTAAGGTACATTCCTACAATTGCCCTCCTGTAGGTTTACTCTCAGTAGGTGAGTGTACTGAGCGCCGAGGATCCCCGCACCACATGGCACCCCTCACATGTGCGGTTCACCGCAGGTGTGAGCTTGCCTCCTTTCCCTAGGCCTCCTGCTTGCCCTCTCCATGGGCCTGTATCTCTGAGTCCCCACGGGCTATATAGTAACCTAGCTCTTAATCGAGCTGTGATTCTTGCCCCACTGGGCTGCTTATAATCTGCCCCACTGGGCTAATCTAGCTTGTACTCCCCCTGGCCTTGGGATCATAGTACAATTGAGTCGCAAGGAGGTGCCGACTATAATAGTGTGTGCAATGCTCATGCTATGGCACAGTCTACAGGGTGATCAGCCCCATAGATGGCCCCATGCTCTTTATGCTTATGCTGTAAAAATACTCCAATATAAGTTTATAATCCAATATACAACCAGCTATACTTTCTTTGAAACATTGATATTCATGCATGCCCATGCATCTCTTTGAAACAAAATTCTGAAAAGTAAATTCCATGCTTTACTGAAACATGTATTTTTATCCAAACAATGCTTTTCATGAAACTCTATACTTTGCTTTGAAACATGCTCTAGCCCATGTTTCCTTTTTCTTTTCTTAAATTCATGCTTTGCTGAAACTCATGCTTTTTCTGAAACTTATGCTTTCCTGAAACTCACTTTGCTTTGAAACATGCTCTAGCCCATGTTTTCTTTTCTTCTCTTAAACTCATGCTTTGCTTTAAAATATGCTTTAAACCCATGCTTTGCTTTAGAACATGCTTTAAACTCCTGCTTTGCTTTAAAACATGCTTTAAACTCATGCTTTGCTTTAAAACATGCTTTAAACTCATGCTTTGCTTTAAAACATGCTTTAAACTCATGCTTTGCTTTAGAATATACTTTAAGAATAAGATACATCATAACTGGGTTCTCATTTCTCATATTTAACTACTTAAAATATTATACTTAGCATAACATACTCTGATTTATAGCAAAATATCACTATGCTATCATAAAACATTTCTCAAAGCTAGATAAAAAACCCACTCACCTTAGCTGCTAGCACACTGCTATAGCTGCTATTTCTCCAAATCTGGCTCCCTTGAACCAATCTCTTAGCCTAAGTCATCATATGCATTATTAGGACCACAAGCACCAAGGTTTTCATGAAACTATGCATACATGCTCTATGCCTTCATATCTTAGCATAATATTTTTCAATCCCTAACATACTCAAAGATTTACAATATATTCATGCTATCACCTCATTTACCTCTAAATTATGAGCTTTTAACATCATTCTCTAGCTTAAGAAAGTTTGGACTTACCTTAGCAAAGATGGGCTAAACTACCAAGACTTTTTTCTTTCCCCCCCTTCCTCTTCTTCTCTTCTTCCTCTTTTCTTCTTCTTTTCTTTTTCTTCTTCTCTTCTTCTTCTCCACGGCTGGCAAAACCCTCTCCTCTTTTCTTTCTCTCTTCTCTTCTTTTCTCTCTTTTCTTTCTTTTCACCCGGCCGCTTAAGGGTTAAGGAAGGGATAGGTGGCTTTAAATGCTCTTGAAAATTTCCATTTTGTTCCTTTTTACTCTTATGTCATGCTTTTCAAAGCTTACATGGCTTTCTTCTCCACCAAGTATTTTTACCCCTTCAATTTTCTTTCCTATCTTGCCCTTCATCAAATCCTCAAATGACTTTTTACCAATTTTTACTTTTACCCTGGTCAAATTTTTATTAATGCCCCTGGCCAAATTTTCGTTATCAGATAAATAACAGGGGTTACCCACCTATTAGTCAGCATGAATGCTAGCTAATGAAAGTAAAATCATCCTCAAACCACTTCCACAGAAGATTTTTGTCCATATGAAACCTCAGTTAAGCATGCTTGGGTGAGAACGATGGGTGACCCACTGGGAAGTCCTTAATTAAAAGTGAAATTGGTCTCAAATCAACTTCACAGACGATTTTCCAATAGTAGTCGACTAATTAGTCGGCTACTGTGGCTAAAATCCCTTCCAAACCACTTTTACAGAGACATTTTTCAAAGTAGTCGACTAACTAGTCTACTACTTTGACCAAAAATCTTCCCAGGCAAGTTTTACAAAAAGCTTTTCCACAAGAGTCGACTACTGTGGCAATAAAAATTCTCCCAGCCTCCAAACAGTGAGCTTCAGGGAGTTAGCTTATAGAAATCCACCAGTTAGCCAAAAACTTAGAGTTAGCTGACTTTAGAGTCAGCTAACTTCCAAATTTGACTGACTAATAACTCAAAAAATTCAACCATCTTTCCAATTAGTTAATAAATGAGTCAATTAACATCCAAAAGCCATTCTAATGCATTCCAACTTCCAAAATCTTCATTTTAACTTCTCCCAAGGATCAAAAACAATCAGAAAACATTGAAATCATCACAAAAACTTCGATTAAAAGCCCAAATAAGTAACTTTATCAATATTTTGAAAGGATCATGGGAGAAAATTTAAAGCAACCTCCAAAATTTCAGCCTTCATATTTTCTTAAGATTCTCACTCAATCATTCATACTAGAAGGCTAAACTAACAATAAAAACATGCTTAAAATAAAATTACAAGTCTTCCAAGTTTAGGATATTACAATCTTCCCCCCCTTAGAAAATTTTGTCCTCGAAATTTAGTTATTTTCAACTTGGAATAAATGAGGGTACTTCAATCTTATCTCATCCTCTCTCTCTCATATAACTTCCTCTCTCTGATGATTCTGTCACTGCACTTTAACTAAAGGGATCTATTTGCTATGGAGTTATTTAACCTTCTGCTCAAAATTTGCACTGGCTCTATTACATAAGATAAATCTTTCTGCAATTCTATTGGCTCTGACTGAAGTACATGAGAGAAATCTGGCACATACTTCCTAAGCATTGATACATGAAACACATTATGGATCTGAGAGAGTTATGGTGGCAAGGCCAATCTATATGCAAGTATCCCCACCTTCTCAATAATCTCATAAGGTCCAATGTATCGGAGACTTAATTTTCCTTTCTTCCCAAATCTCATGATACCCTTCCAAGAAGATACTTTCAAAAATACCTTATCTCCTACTTCAAATTTCATATCTCTATGCTTCTTATCTGCATAGCTCTTTTGTCTATCTTGGGCTGCCTTTAATTTAGCTCTAATAATTCTAACCTGATCTGCTGTGAGCTGCACCAACTCTGGGCCTAGCAGCCTCCTTTCTCCTTCTTCATCCCAGCACACTAGAGTTCTACATTTTCTTCCATATAAATCTTCATAAGGTGTCATATCAATGCTAGAATAATAACTGTTATTATATGCAAACTCAATCAATGACAAGTGCTCATCCCAACTACCTGAGAATTCAATAACACATGCTCTTAACATATCCTTCAGTGTTTGGATGGTTCTCTCAGACTGCCCATCAGTTTGAGGATGAAATGCTGTACTAAATCTTAACTTAGTGCCTAAAGCTTTCTGCAACTCTGCCCAAAAATGAGATGTGAACCTTGGATATCTATTTGATACAATGGATACTGACACCCCATGTCTACTCATAATTTCATTCACATATAATTTTGCTAATCTATCCAAGGTAAATGAAATCTGGATAGGCAAAAAGTGGACAGATTTTGTCAATCTATCTACTATCACTAAAATAGAATTATTACCTCTTCTTGTCTTTGAGAGACCTACAACAAAATCTATGGTAATGTGCTCTCACTTCCATTTAGGTACAAATAGTGGCTATATTTTGCCAGCTGGGCTCTGATGTTCTGCTTTAATCTGCTGGCACACTAAACATTTAGCAACAAATTCAGCTATCTTCCTTTTCATCCCATGCCACCAATAATTTTACTTAATAGTTCTATACATCTTAGTGCTTCCTGGGTGCATTGCATAGGCTGAACTATAGGCTTCTTGCAAAATTTGCTCCTTTAATGATTCTACTGCTGGCACACATACTCTATTCTTAAATAACAATATACCATCATTTATAACTAAAAATTTTGACTGGGACCCACTCAGAACTAATTCTTTAGCTTTTTGCAACTGTGGATGCTGCACTTGAGCCTCTCTTATTTCCTCAAGTAACATTGGTCTGACTCTGAAATTTGCTAGTAAGGCTCCTGAATTATCTGCTGCCAGCTCTGCATCTAGCTCTCTCAATTCTAACATCAGGGGTAGCTGCACTGCTCTAATGGAAGCTAAGATTGCTCTAGACTTCCGACTCAATGCATCAGCCACTACATTGGCTTTCCCTGGGTGATACTCTATAGTACAGTCATAATATTTTATCAACTCTATTCATCTCCTTTGTCTGAGATTAAATTCTTTTTGTGTTAGAATATACTTTAAGCTTTTGTGATCTGTAAATATCTATTATTTCATCCCATATAAATAGTGTCTCTATACTTTTAATGCAATAACTACTGCTGCTAGTTCTAAATCATGGGTAGGGTAATTCTTTTCATGAGACCTTAATTGTCCAGAGATGTAGGCAATCACCTTCCCATTTTGCATTAATACACACCCCAAACCTTTGAAAGAAGCATCACTATATATCATATAATCCCTACTACTATCTGGGAGTGTGAGCACTAGAGCTGAAGTCAATCTCTTCTTCAACTCATCCATACATTCCTGACATTCACCAGACCATTCAAATTTGGTATTTTTTCTTAATAGCTTGGTCATGGGAGAAGCTATAATAGAGAAGTTTTCTATAAATCTTCTATAGTATCCTGCCAAGCCTAAGAAACTCCTCACCTCTGTCAAATTTGTAGGTGCTTCCCAATTTACTATTGCCTCTATTTTCTGAGGGTCTACCATAATACCCTTAGCTGATATTATATGTCCCAAAAATTTAACCTCATCTAGCCAAAATTCACTTTTACTCAACTTGGCATACAGCTGCTTCTCCCTCAAGATTTGCAACACTGTCCTCAAATGCTGCTCATGTTCCTCTTTACTTCTAAAATAGATTAGGATATCATCAATGAACACTATCACAAATTTATCTAAAAATTTTTGGAACACTTGGTTCATCAATCCCATAAAAGCAGCTGGGGCATTGGTCAAACCAAAAGGCATCACCAAAAACTCATAATAACCATATCTGGTCCTGAAAGCGGTCTTTGGTACATCCTCTTTCTTTATTTTCAACTGGTGATACCCAGATCTAAGGTCAATCTTTGAAAACACTACCGCCCCCTGAAGCTGATCAAACAGATCATCTATCCTTGGCAATGGATAATTATTTCTAATGGTCACCTTGTTGAGCTGTCTATAGTCTATGCATAACCTTAAGGTACTATCTTTCTTCTTTACAAACAACACAGGTGCACCCCAAGGTGAAACACTGGGTCTAATGAACCCTTTATCAAGCAATTCCTGAAGCTGAACTTTTAATTCTTTTAATTCTGCTGGAGCCATTCTATAGGGTGCCCTGGCTATAGGTCTAGTATCAGGGGTCAAGTCTATACTGAACTCTATCTCTCTGTCTTGTGGCAATCCTGACAACTCCTCAAGAAATACATTTGAAAATTCACATACCATCGGAATATAAGATAGCTCTGGATCATTATCCTCTAAATTCACTACACAAGCTAGATAGGCTTCATACCCCTTTCTTAGCATTCTGCTAGCTATCAAGGCTGAAATTACACTTGAGGGCAACACTCTCTTTTCTTCTACAAAATAGATCTCTCTACCATCTAAGGTAGGAAATACTACTTCTTTCTTTGAACAGTCTACTTTGGCCCTATGCATTGATAACCAATCCATCCCCAATATAGCATCAAATTCTTTTAGATTTAATGGAATCAAATCTGCTAACAATTCTTGGCCCTCTACTAAAATGACACAATCTTTATACACCTGATCTGCAATGAAAGATTTCCCTACTGGCACGGATACTACCAACTGACTACCCAATAGATTCACAGCTTTATTTAGATGCTTGATGAAATCTACTGCTATAAATGAATGTATAGATCCAGAATCAATTAAAACATAAGCATCAAAATTGCAAATGGGTAATATACTTGTCACCACATCTGAGTTGACCTGAGCCTCTTGCCTGGTCATTGCAAAAACTTTAGCTTCAGCTCTTGGAACATTAGGAATCATCCCTTGCTGATTAGCACTAGACCTCATCTGACTGGCTGAAACTGGGATACTGCTATCTCCTTTTCTAGCAGGCTGTCCTCTAGGTGCAGCTGATCCTTAAGGACGATCGCTGCCCTGCACTCTCTTGGGATAATCTCTCTTCAAGTGGTCTATCTGATCACAAATATAACATCCTCTATTACCCATCTTACATTCCCCAAAGTGCATCTTCCCACAGACACTGCATTGGGGTAGAGCTCTCCCACCACCCAAGGAACGGCTCTGATCTCTTATATCTCCTGTAACTCTACTACTAACAGCCTGAGACATCCCTCCATATACTGTTTTTCTCTGGATAGGACTAGATACTGACACAGATGCTGACCTTCTACCAACATCTGTAGGAGCTCTGTGACTGGAAATAAACTGTCCTGCCCTCTGGGGCTTCTTGAACTGCTGAGTTCCTCTTACACCTAAAAGGAAACTAGGTGCACCCCTTTTTGACCTCTCCTGCCTCCTACTAAGGAACTCCTTCTATATCTCCTCTGCCTTGAGAGCCCCATGCACCAGCTCAGAATAACTACTATAACACTGCATACTAGTCTTAGCCTTGATTGAGAGATTTAATCCATCTTGAAATAGCCTACATTTCTCCCTCTCATCCACTACTAGGGCTTCAGCAAATTGAGACAACTCAATAAAGGTAGCCTCATACTCAACTAAAGACATCTTTCCCTGGGTTAAATTAAGAAATTCTCTCCTCTTCTGATCTCTATACACCTCTGAATAATATTGCTGATAGAATTCTTTCTTAAAACTCTCCCAGGTCACATCCATCCCTTGGGGCTGTCTACTATCAACATACCTCCACCAATTTTGTGCTCTTTCTTCTAACAAGAAGGTTGATATACTCAGCTTTTGCTCCTCAGAGCACTTCATCACTTCAAAGACCTTTTCTATCCTTTGAAGCCAAACATCAGCCTGAATAGGGTCAGTGGTCCCCTGAAACTCTAGAGCTCCCAACTTTCTAGCTCTCTCTACATTCCTTTCTGCTTCAAGATTTCTAGACTGAAGGCTGGAACTAGAGGTCACAGCTGCTACCACTGCCTGAGTGATCATCCCCACCAAATCTAGCATACTCGGCCCTTAAGCCTGTGCCGGGGATGGGTCCACTGGCGCTGGGGTAGCAGAATGGGAATGAGAATCATGCATATGCTCCTGAGATACTTCCACCCCTGCACCATCAGATGGTGGATCACTAGAAACAGCTCTACTAGGTTGGCCTTCCTTATCAGACTTTCTGGGCCACCCCTACCTCTGCCTCTCTTAGAGGACTGCTCTTCATCCATTCTTGTCCTAGTAGAAACCATCCTACAAGACACAATTCATTTGATCAGGTTCATCATTCAAAACTATACTCACTATACTAGACTCATGCTTATGCCCTTAAGATCTAATACCTAAGCTCTGATACCAAAACCTTATTATCGAGCCCCTTCCCGATGGCATGATTTCTTATGAAAATTGGGTAGAGATTTACTAGTCTTTATGCTAAGTACCATAAAGCCCAAGCGATCCCTATCCAATTGCCATAAGTTACATGCACAAAATGCTATATCTGCTAAAAACTTTGACCTGCTCAATTCATTCATACTATTTACCAGATCACATCACAATTTATTTCATCCTGCTCAGATAACATAAGATTTTCTCATCTATTCATCACATGATTCTAGACAATATAACTTTCATCACTATGCTGTTATAAAGATCATATACACAAATTCATTCTACAACAAAAGTCATTTCTCATAACCGCCCAAGTCCAAAATACATCATAGGGTTACAGTCATACACATCCATCCATATCCATATCAAATATATATACAATTCAAGTAACATAAGTCTATGACATCAATCAATTTATCCACCTCTAGCAGCCCATATCAAAATCAGGCATCCAAGGGCCAACCTGCTATCTCTAATCTGAAATCCAAAAATTTCAACAGTAGAGGGGTGAGACCTAAGTCCCAGTGACCGGATAGCCATCTAACAATGAGGAAAACTGAGAACCACATTTTAAAACCAATAAATATACTGATACATCATATCACAATAGATACAAAAATCTTTTCAAATGAGATAAGAAAACTCATAAGTTAGCTTATGTTTCCTACAATATAACTCAAGTAAGATAATGCCACTTTTACAAAATCTCATGATGCTGGGCTGTGTGTGCTACCACTAAGGTACATCCCTACAGTTGCCCTCCTGCAGGTTTACCCTCAGTGGGTGAGTATACTGAGAGCCAAGGATCTCCGCACCACATGGCACCCCTCACATGTGCGGTTCACCCCAGGTGTGAGCTTGCTCCTTTTCTCTGGGCCTCCTGCTTGCCCTCTCCATGGGCCTGTATCTCTGAGCCCCCACGGGCTATATAGTAACCTAGCTCTTAACCGAGCTATGATTCTTGCCCCACTGGGCTACTTACAATCTGCCCCACTGGGCTGATCTAGCTTGTACTCCCCCTGGCTTCGGGATCATAGTACAATTGAGTCACAAGGAGGTGCCGGCTATAATAGTGTGTGCAATGCTCATGCTATGGCACAGTTTACAGGGTGATCAGCCCCATAGATGGCCCCATGCTCTTTATGCTTATGTTGTAAAAATACTCCAATATAAGTTTATAATCCAATATACAACTAGCTATACTTTCTTTGAAACATTGATATTCATGCATGCCCATGCATCTCTTTGAAACAAAATTCTGAAAAGTAAATTCCATGCTTTATTGAAACATGTGTTTTTATCCAAACAATGCTTTTCATAAAACCTATACTTTACTTTGAAACATGCTCTAGCCCATATTTCCTTTTCTTTTCTTAAATTCATGCTTCACTGAAACTTATGCTTTGCTGAAACTCACTTTGCTTTGAAACATGCTCTAGCCCATGTTTCCTTTTCTTCTCTTAAACTCATGCTTTGCTTTAAAATATGCTTTAAACCCATGCTTTGCTTTAGAACATGCTTTAAACTCCTGCTTTACTTTAAAACATGCTTTAAACTCATGCTTTGCTTTAAAACATGCTTTAAACTCATGCTTTGCTTTAAAACATGCTTTAAACTCATACTTTGCTTTTGAACTCATGCTTTGCTTTAAAATATGCTTTAAGAATAAGATACACCATAACTGGGTTCTCATTTCCCATATTTAACTACTTGAAATACTATACTTAGTATAACATACTCTGATTTATAGCAAAATATCACTATGCTATCATAAAACATTTCTTAAAGCTAGATGAGAAACCCACTCACCTTAGCTGCTAGCACACTGCTATAGCTGCTATTTCTCCAGATCTGGCTCCCTTGAACCAATCTCTTGGCCTAAGTCATCATACATGCATTATTAGGGCCACAAGCACCAAGGGTTTCATGAAACTATGCATGCATGCTCTATGCCTTCATATCTTAGCATAATATTTTTCAATCCCTAACATACTCAAAGATTGACAATATATTCATGCTACACCTCATTTACATCTAAATCATGAGCTTTTAACATCATTCTCTATCTTAGGGAAGTTTGGACTTACCTTAGCAAAGATGGGCTAAACCACCAAGCCTTTTTCCTTTCCTCCCCTTCCTCTTCTTCTCTTCTTCCTCTCTTCTTCTTCTTTTCTTTTTCTTCTTCTCTTCTTCTTCTCCACGGCTGGCAGAACCCTCTCCTCTTTTCTTTCTCTCTTCTCTTCTTTTCTCTCTTTTCTCTCTTTTCACCCGGCCACTTAAGGGTTAAGGGAAGGATGGATGGCTTTAAATGCTCTTGAAAATTTTCATTTTGCCCCTTTCTACTCTTATGTCACATTTTTCAAAGCCCACGTGGCTTTCTTCTCTACCAAGTATTTTTTCTCCTTCAATTTTCTTTTCTATCTTACCCTTGATCAAATCCTCAAAAGACTTTTTACCAATTTTCACTTTTGCCCCTGGTTAAATTTCATTAATGCCCCTGGCCAAATTTTTGTTATCAGATAAATAACAAGGGTTACCCACCTATTAGTCAGCATGAATGCTAGCTAATGAGAGTGAAATTATTCTTAAACCACTTTCACAGAAGATTTTTGTCCACCTGAAACCTTAATTAAGCTTGCTTGGGTGAGAGCGATGGGTGACCCACTGGGAAGTCCTTAATTAAGAGTGAAATTGGTCTCAAATCAACTCCACGAATGATTTTCCAACAGTAGCCGACTAATTAGTTGGCTACTGTGGCCAAAATCCCTTCCAAACCACTTTTACAGAGACATTTTTCAAAGTAGTCGACTAACTAGTCTACTACTTTGGCCAAAAATCCTCCCAGGCAAGTTTTACAGAAAACTTTTCCACAATCCTCCCAGGCAAGTTTTACAGAAAACTTTTCCACAGTAGTCGACAAAAGAGTCGACTATTGTGGCAATAAAAATTCTCCCAGCCTCCAAATAGTGAGCTTCAGAACTTTTCCACAGTAGACGACAAAAGAGTCGACTATTGTGGCAATAAAAATTCTCCCAGCCTCCAAATAGTGAGCTTCAGGGAGTTAGCTGACTCTAGAGTCAGCTAACTTCCCCTGTTAGCTTATAGAAATCCACCAGTCAGCCAAAAACTCAGAGTTAGCTGACTCTAGAGTCAGCTAACTTCCAAATTTGACTGACTAACAACTAAAAAAATTCAGCCATCTTCCCAATTAGTTAATAAATGAGTCAATTAACATCCAAAAGCCATTCTAATGCATTCCAACTTCCAAAATCTTCATTCTAACTTCTCCCAATGATCAAAAACAACCAGAAAACATTGAAATCATCACAAAAACTTCGATTAAAAGCTCAAATAAGTGGCTTTATCAATATTTTAAAAGGATCATGGGAGAAAATTTAAAACAACCTTCAAAATTTCAGCCTTCACATTTTCTTAAGATTCCCACTCAATCATTCACACTAGAAGGCTAAACTAACAATAAAAACATGCTTAAAATGAAATTACAAGTCTTCCAAGTTCAGGATATTATAGAAAGTGTGTGATAATAATTAGGCCTTCAAATAGATCAATCAACTAAAAATCTTTCTTTTTGGATAAAAAATTGATCGAGCATAACTTACAAGTTAAGAGGAATTGGGTGAAGTAGTTAGGCCGTGTATAAGCCAAGATCTAACTTAAGAGGAATTTGATATTTTGTCTAATTACTTTTACTAATAATGACAAATTTGAAAAAGTTGTTCTAGGTAAGGAATATGATTTGGATTTTGTAAAAGCAAATCACACTAATGTGAATTCTCTTAGAGAAAATAATGAAAAAAAAAACTAAAACCCTACTTTTGGAATTACCCTTATTTTTTAATTATCCATTCAATAAATTCAATTAGGCTGAAAGAAATTCTTTTTTCTCTACTGGATCATATACGAAGAATTATTCATTAAACAATAAGCGAAAGTAAGTTTGATGACTTTCAATATAAATAAATAAATAAAATATTATAAAGAGACTTTTTAACCGAAGTTATGACTGGTGAAGATTTTTTTTTTCAAATAAAAAATCAAATAGAGAGAGGCACAAAATATCTTCCTGACTTTCATCAAAGAATGCTCCATATAGAGTCTTTGAGGTTGTTTGGATACCTAAATTCCTTTTCCCCTTGGTAACTTATGATCCACAAAATGATAAAAGAATGAACATTCTAGCTCCTTGAGGGAGATTCTAGGGATCTTTAATCCCTATGCTTATGAGATAACGAATTCCATTGAAAGAAGATTTACATTGTCCAAAAAAAAAAAACCCAAAAGGGTTTGTTGCGATGATTTTAGATCACCGATGAAAGAATACGATAAGATGGCATATATAATCATATATGTTTTTAGCTTTAACAAATGTAAAGTACACGTGATTTTAAAAACTCGAATGCAAATTAATTAGTAGCAGGTGAACTTGAATGGTAAGCCTTTTAATTTTTTTTCCATCCAATATGAGACTATTTTTGAAGTATTACAATCTTTTCTTATCAAGGGATACCTTCATCATATGCTGTAAGCTAGCCAGAATTTATCTTAAGCCGAAAATTGAATCATCAGTGCTGCAAGAATGACTCCATGCCACTATACCATGGCGAGATTCAATCGTCGTATCATGGATGGTCATTTTCTTCTGCCCACTAACTTGCACATACTCAAATAAGAGCGAAGAATTCTTTTCTTCTACCCACCAACTTCCGTACATTCGAATCGGCTCTGATACTATTTGTAATACTTCAAGATAACTTGCTGAGCCAAACGTGTTAGGAGGCTGAGTTCACGTAGCTTTAAAAACTGAAGTGTAAGTTAATTGGTGACAAATGAATTTGAGTTATATATCCTTCAAATTTTTTTATTCAATATAAAGTTATTTTTTAGTTGTTGTACTATTCTTTTAGCTAACCTAGTTGGCTTAAATTATGTGATATTATTCGCACTATATTTCTCAATATATATATATATATATATAATTTCAAATTCATCATCATATCTGGATCGATAGATACTAGTTAATCCAAGATACAGGTAAAATTTTGTCTCAAAATAGAAAAATCAGATCAAATTGATTGGAATCCTTACAGCAAAGAAGTAATCATTTCTGTAGAAAATCAGCCTTTTCTAATTGCGCAGTTTGAGTTATTACATACATATATAAAATAAATAAATAATTGAAGGAAAGGAAGGGGAGGAAGAAATTAGAGGAGAATGCCATGGAGCAGGCCAATGGATGATCGGAGTCACATCTCCCGCGGAACAGAGTAGAGGTGGTTGGCAAGTTACAGACAATGGGTGGTTGCTGTCACATCTCCCGCGGAAGCAGAGGTGTTTGGCATGTTACAGGTATGGACCGCAGCTCTTTGCTGAAATACAAAATACAGCAGTATGAAGCACAGCACCATTTTCGGAGACCCAAAAGGCAAAACGTGAACTGGAGCAGAGCCCGTCCTTCCAGCTATCAGCCTTGACTTCTAACTGCCGTGCATACCATCACCAGCTTGGTCTTTTCTAACTAATTTCTTTCTGGTTCTATAGACATCACTCCTCTCCAAGGGCTCGTTCGGGCATGTTCTCCCCATTGAAAGTAGCCCAAAACATCCATAATTTCAAACAATGGGACCGAATGACACCTCAAGAAAACTCGAACTATTTATAAACTCATAGAGATACATCAAAAGCTTTCCTATGAAAGCTCTCAATATTTACACCACAGCCGGAACAAAAGAATCGAAAGTATGATAAACAAACAGAGGCGTAAGAAAACATAGTAACTCAACCCTTGCATTGATTTCTTTGAACTGTTTCCATTCAACTCATGCCTCTATGAAGCATCTCATTATATTGAAGCAACGAGACCTGGCGTTGTAGCTTCATCTGGTCATAGAACTTAGCTATGAACTCCTCTGCCTTCGAATCAATTCCTCGTTCTTCCTCCACCTCGATCAATTCCCCACAACTAACTCCCTCCTCATCGAAACAATCCACACCGTCATCTTCACCACCTTCGCAACCGTCCACGGAACACTCTTTCTGAAATTCTTCATTAAAGAATTCGTTCTTTTTCTCGCGCTTGAAGAAGATATAGTCGTCGTCACGATCGAAGTCGGCCGCGGGAGTTATGCATGGAAGGCGGGGCAGCCGGATGGATGGGGTCTTGAAATGGAAGGCAGGAGTCTCTTCGAAGGAAAATTCGCGCTCGCCATAGCTGAGCTTATCGGAGTGGCGGCCACCGGGCTTAAGGCTCTTAAGGTTGCGAGCGACGAGGCGGAGGTCGAACATTAAGCCCCGTTTGAAGGCACCGCCCTTCCGAACCCACACGAGGGCCAAGCGCAGCAGGTTCCATGGCCGGCCGGCCAACGCCGCTTTCTTCTTGCCCATCTAGTTCTGGCTATTGTTGCTAGTAGTAGCAATAAAGATAGCAGTGATGACGGGAAGGAAGTCCGGCTTGGACGGAGAGGTTGGATGAGGGTGGAGAGGGGCGAGGGGTGGGTTTTATAAGGGTACAGCTGCTTGGTATTGAAGAAAAGTTGGTATGGTTGGTTAGGAGTATGATCGCTGCTTCCTCGAAAGCGTGGGCAGGAGCGGCGGGAGGATTGCTGAGGGAATTTCTCATTAACGCGGAGGTTTGAATGGATTTGTTTTCCAGCGGTGCCTTGCAGATGCGAGTGAAGGTTATGAGATCTATTGACTTGAAAAGTAATTTTTTTAAAGTAGTTGAGCAATATTTTCTAAGGTTGTTGCGTCAAGTTGAATATTTTTACATTTTTAGCCTCCCAAGTCTTTGCAACAAGAATGACCATAACAAGGAAAATTGGATTTTTCATACAACATAATGGCCTTGCAAGGTTACTTAGATGGCCTAGTCTTTTAATAATCACATAAAGCCATTATTAGTAGCCATTCAGCAATTACGGACTCCGCGGTAGCTGCCTCTCCATCAGTTCTTCCAGCAACAAGATGTTAGAAGACGACTTCCAACTAATAACCACTTTTTAGTTTTGTTATTTAATTGCTTATTATGATCGGTTGTTCTGCCTGTATATTCATTAATTAATAGGAGACAGGGAGGACAAGAGAAGACGTGTTGGCTAATCGGGGAAGCAAGCTGTCCTTGTGAATGATAGATAATAGGAGGCGCGTTGGTCGTTGGTGCACGAACCGCGTCCCAGTCCGCAATTTTAAATTTCAAAGCTAATTATTATTTGATATGCGTTAGGCGTGATCGCACTGACAGCTCTCACCGCCAAACACTTGCGAACTGGCTAAAAGTTGGAGGGGATGAGACTTAGGTATAATATGCCATGCATTTGCCGTTCAGTTTTGTCATCTTTATTTTTTTTTTTATTAAATTTACCCAATACATATATATGGTATATCATACTTAAGTTTCATTCAAATTAAAAACCTTTATCTCACGTTATTTTGATAGTTTGGTACTTAGCAGATCCAATGGTAATTGATTTCTCACCTGTTCTTTTTTTTCATAATTATAACTTTGGCTGAATTATCAAAAAAATTAAGAGTGCGACTGTCATCTCAATTTATCTCAAAAAAAAAAAAAAAAAGCCTGCAGTTTCATTGGCTATTTCAGTACTTACGCTATGGTAATAAGAGGTTAGGAATAGAGATTCAATTCTTATTGAAGTTAAATCATTAAGAAATAAGATAAATGTAATAAAAATTAGTTTCTTCTAATTAAAAAAAAAATCTAATTAAATTCTAACCAATGAGGACATAATATCGTATCAATTTTTTTTTCTTTTATCTTGATTTTTAGAATATCATATTTAGCCTATTGATGCTATGTCCTTAAAGTAATTTTTGAAGGTATAAAAAAAATTTAAGTAAGATAAAAATTCTACGGAGCTATTAAATGCACACCATCCAAATATGAGATTCTATACTTTTGAAGCTATTTGAATTAATTGTTAGTCTTAATTATTGATTAACAATCATCTTATATAGTTAATGATAGGTAACCACTTAAAAGATATTTTTAGAATCAATCTAAACAAGGTCTTGGTGCCAATAAACCTTAACTTTTAAGGATGGTAAAGGTTGACGTAGCATGATGCCAAAACTGTTTTGATTCCTGAAGTGGCGTCAGTATCAACTTATGACGCTTGATGCGCATGCATCTACTCGTGCGACATTGGCCGTACATGCAGCCAGTCATTTGGTTGATGGTTGGGTGCTGGCCAGCAAAGTATGCTTTTAGGATGCTCCGCTTCTTCCGAAATAGGCTTCCTTTTCGTTGTCAGCTAGCTATTTGTTATACAGCTGCATTCTACGTTGCCGTTCAATGGTGGTTATCATATGCTGACCTCTAAAGTACCTGAGATAACCTAGTTCCGGGGTGCACGCAAAATGGGAACCTTTTGCAAGGAAATGGCCAACTGTGATTGACTAAGAGACACCTCATTGCCACTACTATACGAGCTTCAGCGAATATCTTCCGTGATTTTATAAATTGTGAGAATGGTGGTGAAAGTATTGGTGGTTCATAAATTCTCCTTTCATGACCTAGATTTTCTTCTTATTTTTCTCAATGTAATAGATGTGGTGGTTAATGGCTATCGAGGCAGATGGATCAAATGTAAGCAAAGACTATATTAAGAATACTTACTCTCAGTAGCTCTCTTTATCTTAGTTGCAAACATACTCATTAGGCCATTAAAGTAAAATGAGTCAGTTAATCTTATTTAAAGAATTGAAACTTCTCTTATTTTTGTAACGTTAAGAGTCTCCACTCTATTGACAATTCTCTTTTATTTTATGCCATTAAGAAAGAGAAACTCATAATAGTCAAGGCGCTTCTCCTTATCTTTAAGAATATGTTCGGCTTCAAAATTAATTTACACAAAAATTCTCTAATTTGTTTAAATGTAGAAGAAGAGATGGCCAATTCTTTTACTATGTTGTTAAATTGCAACAGTGAAAACTTCCCTTTTACCTACCTTGGTTTACCTTCGGTGGCCATAAGATCCCAAATAATATTGGATGCCACTTAATAGGAAGATGGAAAGAAAGCTAGCCTTATGAAAAGAAAAATTGCTCTCCATTTGAGGTAGACTTTATCCCATCAATTCAATCCTGACGGTACTCCCAACGTACTTCATATCCATACTCAAAACTCTCAAATTGGGTAAGGTGGAGAATCGATAAATTAAGGAGGGCTTTCCTCCAAAAAAAGAAAAGATTTAGTCAATGGATTCAACTGCCTTGTCAATTGAGAGATTATTTGTAGAGACAAGAGAAAAGACGGTTTGGATATCCAAAATTTCAAAAGTATGAAACAGGCATTGATGGTAAATTAAGCATGAAAATTTATAAACAATCAAGAGGAGGAGGATGCTGCTTGGTCAAAACATATATCTAGAGCCTACTATTTGAGAGTTGTTTCAGTCATACAAATGAGGAGAAGAGTGTGGAGAGCATCATCTTGATAGAAAGATATTTGTCAAAACTTGGATACTTTTTGGAAATATTTGACTTCAAACTTGGTAACAAGAAAAATAACATATTCTGAGAGGATAGTTAGATTACTTTTATCCCCCATTGGCCTTCTCTTTGAAGACTTATATGACCATGCCACCTCTACATACTTCTTAGTGGTCTCCCTTTAGAGCCACAAAGGACAGTAGTGGCCCTGGCCTATCAAGCCCAGTATCCCATCTGTTAGAGTATCTTCTAGGTCTACTCTTCATAATACGTCAATCACCCATATATGATGTTCCAATTTTGAAGCTCAATTAAAATGACAGATTCAATGTTCAGTTCTTCTATAGATTCATCAACTATCGAGCAGCATCCATCCCTTTTATTCCATAGTGTGAAAAGCATTTGTCTTGAAAAAGTTTTTTTTTTTTTTTTTTGGTTAGCTCCTCTCAATAAATTACATACCGATGACATCCTAGCTAAAAAATGGGTGTGTCCTATATGGGATTGATCGAGAATCCATGGACCACTTGTTCACCTTATACCTTTTCTCAAGGTCTATCTTCGAGGCCTTGGCTAGTACTTTAGGGTTGGATCATTTGTCATTTAGCTTTTTCTATTTTTAAGCAATATGGAGAAGGAACAGCATGCAAAGCACTTAAAGAAAGTGCTGGGATCAATAGACTAAGGCATACATGTTGCACATATGGCAAGAGATAAATTCAAGAAATTTTCTTAAGAAGAAATCTTTCTGAATATTGATCCTCCATAAAATTATCTCTTTCTTTTTTATATAGAATAATCTTTGCTCAATAATGCACTCAAACTCCCACCAGAGCTTTTATAATCTACTTTCCTGCATCTCAATTCCCTTTAATAACTTGTAATCTTTCTGATTCAATAAAATTATGCGGGGGAGTTTTTCTTCTCCCACCTTTCACTTTTTCTTTTAAAAAAAAAAGAATTTGTGAAATGATTGTAGGTTCCAATGCCACAAATATACTGTTTGAATTTATTGTTTAATATAAGAATCAGGATAGAATGGAGGATTATATCATCCATTTTATGTTTGTTTAACACATTAGACCATCTCATTGTGCACAAAATACTATTTAATTTAAACTTTTTTTTTTTTTTTTTATAGAACCATGGATGATTGCCGGTCAGGTACTGGCATTATAACCATGATGTCTAGGGCCTCTGTGGAATATTGGCGCAAGAACTCAGAATAGAGATCACCTCATTTGATGACAAACGAATGTGGCATCATCATTGGATAGAAAAGTCCTAGGAACCAGATTTGGGTATGCATATTAGTAAATCTATATAAGCCTTTGGCTCCCGACCTTACTGTAGGAGAGAATCCTATCTGGCTGTCCCTCACCTAAGAGAAAATATGACATCTTTTAGGCCCACCTTTGCTCAAGCCAGACATATGAAATTGCTACTTGCTTTAGAGAATGAGGCCTAAGAGTATGCAGGGCTTTAAGATTGAAACAAATCAAATTATAAGATATAATAGTATTAAAAACTATAATCATTATTTTTACACAAAATAAAATAATTTTATTATTAATAAATTATAAAAGTTACTCAATTATAAGTTTTAGTTATTCAATTGATAGCTCTAAATACTTCACTTCTCATTGGTGACCTCCATTCTTAGCTAAAGTTTAAGCATCTGACAGCTTTGAAAAAAATAAAAGAATGATGTGAGCTAATAGCTTAATAAAAATCTCTAGCCCACATTGTCCTAAATTTGATTAAATGAAACTTAATAGAAATTAATTCACAACCACTATAATAATTAAAATAATGTTAAAATAATCATAAAATGTACATTAAAAATAATTAGTACTTGAATTCATCTATCTTTTATTTTACAAGACACAATGCATCAACAAAATAACACACAATTAAAGTAATAACTTCATTCATTATGTGTTCAAATAAATAGTTTATTATCCTTTTATAATTCTTTTGATAGAGATACAACCCGACAGATATTAATGCATAAAAGTAAATCGATTTATATTTAGCTTTGGACTAGCCACGATCATATTTTCAACTCATGATGAGGCAATGGTAGCGTCATATTTTTAACATATAACAAGGCAACAATAATGCCCTAGTTCCAACTTGTCGAAGGACAATAATATTAATAAAGCTAGTGCAAAGCCCATACCCATTTATTATTTCAAGAGTCTATATAAATATATTAAACTATTTTCAGCTTTGCGCTATAGATGTTCATGTTTCTAGGTTATATCGGAATAATGAAACCATCACATTTCTAGTCTATGATGACCCAACAATGGTATAATATTTCTAGCCTATGATGGATAGTAGCTAGTCGATCCAAAGCACTATATCTAACAATCTAGTTGTGCAAGTCTTAATTTATTGAATATAATCATACTCATAGTAAAAAAATTAAAAAAAAATCATCATTTTCTATTCAAAATCAAGTTGATTTATTTTATATAATATACATATACATATAAGAAATCACATAATCATACAAGGATGCAAAAGAAATTCCTAAGTCTACTAACAATAAAACTCCAACAAGGTATGCTAGTCTATCCAGATGTACACCTTAATTAGGAGATTAAAGTGCAAAATCTTGCACTATTTTTCTTGCTTAGAAGGTTTCATAAATAATAATAAAAAAGGGTCTTAAAGAGGGTCAGTTGGAAAATTAGGAGGAGCAGCTAATGGGAATCTAATATGAAAAAGAGAAAAGAGAGAGGAGTAGAAGGGAAGGATGGTTAATAGCTAAGATCAGTACTAGTGCTATTACTAAGATGAATGAATGAAGGAAGAAAGTAATTTTGCGTCGGAGGGAGAGGGGGGGGGGGGGGGGAGGGGGGGTGGGGGGGTGGAGGGGCGAGGAGGCTCGATGAGGCAATGGTGACAAAGGAAGGCTGGTGAAAATCTAATCGATCGTAGATCAGCATAAAAAGTGTAGGAAACTAGGGTTTCGAACAATAATTGAGTGATGCAGGCAGACCTTATTTTAATACCAAATCTACAGATCTAATTTTGATACCAAATATAATGTATGCAAACTACTCTGATATCTAATATAAGGTGGGTAGGTTGCAGCAAAGGATAACTATTGATCTCGTATTAATTTCTTGAGAGTCTTTGATTAGCATCTCCAATTACTTTGAAGAATTTATGGTCTAGCACCACTCAAGTAAAAAATTACTTCAAGTTAGGAAAAAAGAAGAATGCTCATAATTTCATAACTCAATTTGTTAATTCAATGAGATATAATAAGGTTTATTTATATAGTAAAAATAGCCTCTAAAAAATTGACTAGAATTAAAACACTTCCAAAAATAAGAAACTAAAATCAAAACATTTTTAAAAATAAAAAACTAGAATCAG
This sequence comes from Metroxylon sagu, assembly GCA_017589505.3. Lineage (NCBI taxonomy): Eukaryota > Viridiplantae > Streptophyta > Magnoliopsida > Arecales > Arecaceae > Metroxylon > Metroxylon sagu. Next base: position 3,743,831 of record JACVBY030000663.1, read on the forward strand.
AAACTTATTCAATGTTAACAAAAATAAGACTCCTAGAAAGATACTTAATAAAGTTTTCTTAAAAATTAAAATTCCTCTTATTCTTATTTTTCTAGACCGTATCACTAAATCATGGAATATAGGAAGGTATAATGGGATAAAGACAATCAAGCGATGGCCAAAAGTAGGAGGTAGAAAATGATCGAAGATGATAAAATTAGTAGGGAGATGAAAAGAAGGATAATTAGGAAAATGATAATAGGAGGTGTGGCAGGGAGGTGTTCAATATTAGCCAAGCAGCAACACTGATGAAGAGGCTAACAAGGGTTAGGCTAGTAGGATGAGGCGATAGACTTGGTGGTGTAGAGGGGATAACAAGGAAGCTAGAGAGGAAGCTGAAGAGTAGACCAAGAAAAAGAAAGAGGACAAGATTTTTGGCAACTAGCCTCATATAGAATTTGGCAAAGGGACTAACTATGCGAAATTTGTATGGTTGGGAGCAATGATAGCAAAAAGAGGAAAGAAAAGGTTAAGAGGCAACAATAGAGATGATTAGGAAATAGAATGGAATCAGGGGTATGCGGCGTCGGGCGAGCCATGGCATCTAACAATAATGATGCAGGACGTGGATGAGATATAAATGCAATAAAATAATATTAATATATATATATATATATATATATATATGAGATGGCTAATTACTCAGAAAGATCAAAAACTAGTTAAGTTATACTATGCAAGACAGGCGGAAGCATACACTGGAACTAGAACTGTTAGAATATTAACGAAACCAGGAAAGTGAAGGTTAGAAAACCCTCGGTTAGGATATGCTCTCAACATTCACTAAATCAGAGAAAGAGAATTAGAGAAAGAATTTCATATACCAACAATGATCACTCGAAGATTGAAATAGGAAGATCGCTCTGACAGGTTAAAAATCCTGGATGAAGAAGCTGTCTACCGGAAAGGATCTTCAAAATATGGTTCAGGGGCAAAGACGACTTTCTCTTCGGCTCATGAATCCCTGAGAAAACAGCAAGAGAAATTGGAGGCCTGTGGCTGGCGGTAAGGTTGTTTTAGGGTTTCTGAAGGGGGGACGGCTAGGATTTGGGTTTGAGGGAGGTTAGAGAAGATGAAAGGAAACACTAAGGGCTTCACACCCACTCCTTCCCAGAGTACCAGACCCTTCACAGCAATGGAAAAAAACTTCAGAATTTTTTCATTAATATTTCTTTTAATTTACAAGAGAAAAGTCTTTTTATAACCCTTTCATGTCAATACAAGTTAAATCATTCATTTTAAGTACATAATTGGCATGGATTATAATGTATGGCATGTGATTCTTCTTAAGGATGCAGGAATCTCTGCATGCTTTATCTGGGATGGCCAAAAAGAGAGAGTGGCTGCAATTTTTAAGCTTGTAAAGGAGAGGAACTAGTTAAGAAAGGAAAAGAGTGGGCGCCCCTTAATTCCTCCTGCCATCTTTGACTGGGTGGCAACCTTCTTCCATCTGGGGCACATGAAGATCTTTCAATTAGAGAGGGACAGCTAATTTCTTCCATAGATGCTTGCCAGAGGACCGCATGATAAATGTGAAAGTCAATAGGTGCCCAAAAGCTTCCATATAAGGGTGGGTGGCATGAAGAAAAGAGGAAGGAGGGTGTTGGCGCTTAGATTCCTTCCTAAATTGATGTGGGCCGGCTCCTTGCTTTGCTCTAGTGATGCCATATGTCCTGGAGTGGTCCAAGACATGGGTCATTGCATGGTTGATGGGTCTTCTCTTGGATCTTCAAGGTGAACCTTCTCTTGATTTATTACAAGACTCAATGAAAGAAAATAATACTTGATACTTGACCAACTCCTGAATTCCAATAATGAACCAGGCTAACTAGCACAACTAGACTCAATAAGGACTCTAAGAATAAAGAAAAAGGACTCTCATAAATCAGAGATCCATAAGGAAACATGAAATCTCTGTCTCAATCTGATGCCTGCACCAATTCTTTCGGGCTGGAAGAAACTCGACCCCGTCGAGTAAGGGTCAATTTGACTTTAGTACTTCTCTAGGAGGTTTGGGTCTATATGTTGCAGATCTATCCGGGTAATCCATGAGTCCTCTGATTCCGACCGATGTTGCCAATGAACCAAATATCTTTGGTAACCTTTATTGTGGGTCGTGACAACTTGGTCATCCAGAATCTGCTCAATCCTGCCTTTTTTTTCGGACCAATTTGTGGGTGGACACTCAGGTGAGGGCTCACTTTCAAAGGAACGGTCAGGTCAAAAACTTGCTGGGTATCACTGTTGGGTCCCTATATTCTATTAAGTCTGAGGTAGTGAAAATAGAGCTAATGCCTAACCATAGAGGTAACTTTAACACACATGCATTGGTTCCTACCTTTTTTAACATTCTAAAAGGACCAGCTCCACGAGCATGTAACTTTCTAACATGACATAGTTTTTCCTTAACAAAATCCTTGACTCGATTCTGGGGATTAGCCAACTTATTATCAATATTTAAGTGAATGCTAATGTCATGATACAGGTGCTGTGCAATTGACTCTGAGACTCGTGTATGGTTGGACAAGTTGAATGGGCAGGTGAACTCAGTAGAATGTGACAAAAGTCCTTATTACTAAGATTTGGATTGTCACTTAACTAAAATGCAGACTTACTAAGGCATTCCTATGGAAAGAAATTTTATTGGACTCTTTGGACCTAAACCTAACAGACTACAGACTCTCTAGGTTTGACCCTAGGTTGGTGGATGGCATGGATTCTTAAGAGGTTCCATAGGGTCTTCTGAAAGTATGTGGCAAACCGAACTGAGACTAGATTTAAGAGGTGTAGGATATCCCTAAGTAGTAAAAGGTGACTAGATATTCTTTTTGGAAACACCTTATGAAATTCTTGTAAAATCTCCACTACTACCTCTTAGATGTGATCGTGAATTTTTCTAGTCCAAATTGAAGAGCCCTTACTAATGTCTTGCTCTAAATCCTCAGCAAAAGTTACATAAATCTCTTACTCTAAATCCTTCATGAATTTCATTATTTCTAGGGGTTGCTCTATAGGGCTTAGCTCTTGGACTTCAGCTTCCTCAAGTTGACCATTTTGCTCCTCCATAATCTCTTTAGCTACAAGCAATGGTTCATGTTCAATTAGGATGGTATCAATTTCTTTAGACTCAACCCTTAAATCAGACTCAATTCTATAGACTTCTCTTTCTATCTCTCCAATAGGTGTAGTTTCTTCGTCTTCTAATGTGTCACTGGGCTCAAGCTCAATCTCCTTTCCCTTAGATTCATCAATAGGCTTGGTGGCTTCTTCTCCTAATGGACTAATGGACTCACAAATGTCTACCTCTACATGACTAAGGGACTCGGGACTATCGACATCTAAATGATTATTGGGCTCAACCTCTTCGTCCTTAAAGCCTTCAATGGGTTCTTCCTCATCTTCTTCGTATTTATCAACTAAACTTGTGTCAGCCTCATATACCTCCTCGATACAACCTATAAGGGGTTCTTAATCTCTCTCCTCATCACAGTCATTAGGTTCAGGGTTTTCTAGATTGTCAATTTGAGTAGGATCCTGAACAACTATGCCTAGGCTGGCCATATCTAGCTTTTTCTCCCTGTGTTCAATTATGATGGTAGGAATGGGTTGGGCAAACTGATAGATGAAAATGGGCCGGATAGTAGGAGTGGGTGGGGCAAGTGGGGGAATAGGAGTGGATCGACTCATGGGAATAAACGGGGTGGTAGGGAAGGGTGGACTCTGGTGAACGCATGGGGTAATAGGGATGGACTGGCTAAATGAGCCTAGATTAGGACTTGACTTATTTTTAGGGATATTAGTCCTATTAAGTGTGGCCTGATGGGTGATGGGCTCCTTATGCCTATAGGACATGGGTAGGTATTTCTCCCTAAGTCTAATCTTCATGGTTCTCTATGTTCTAATGGACATCTCCCTCTTTTGACGACATGTGTACTCAACATTTTCCCAATATATCCTAACATGTCGGGTTAGTTTAAGCCTAGCAAATTTTACCTTCCTTTCTTCTGACATTTCTTTCCGATCGAAATACTCATCCATCCTCCTTTCCCAATCAATGTAATCCTCTAGCTCTAGATTACCACCAAAAGTGGGTGCATAGGGTCAGGTGCTCCTAATGGATCTTTTCTCTGAGTCCACTAAGTATGGGTATGAGCTTCTAGGGTGATACTCAGGGGTAAAATCATAGTGATAGGCTCTCATAGGGTCAGGATGTAGGGTAGGTAGACGAGGGTCTAACTTAGGCTCAGTCCTGGTCTTACGACTTTCTTCTAGGGAGCTCACTTGATCATTCAATTGGATCAATCATTTAGTAATGGTCCTAAGCATAGCTCCAATGTCATTGTCCATGGGTGGGTCGGATGGCGACTGACTCTGACTGGGTTGGTATGGGCTCCGGACAGGGTTGGCATGCAGGCAAGCACACAAAAAGAAAAAAGAACGACTACTGGCTCCTAGATCTAGAGCTCAAATAAAGTGTGTTAACTAAATGCTAATCAATCATCAAGTACCCTATAGCTGGCTAGGTAGCAGGTGGGAGGGGAGGAGGTTCTTTCTGCTTAACGCAGGGGCCTAATTAGAGTAACCCCGTCACTCCGTTTAAGTCGTTTGACATTTGACCTCTAGCCTTAGACACCAAGTTTCAATCGTAAATGGAGAAAGACTCACACCAGTTTCGACAAAATATGTGAACCCAACCGTGGGAGTCCCTACTGCTCAATTATGTCTACTGGATTTTAAAATTAGGAGGTTTGGGCTCGTATGCAGGTTGATGGTTTTCTGGGCCCAAGAAGGGTGATGAAATCTTCACCTGATTTGAGATAGCGGTACCCTTAAGTCAATTTAATACAGAGATGATGAAACACTAAAGACTTAAATTAACAAGTCGGGTCTCTAACCAAAAGGATGCAGCAATACATAATTTTTTTTATTTTTAATTTTTAGTTATGAAACTAATAAATAGCAGTAATTAAAATGTTTTAATTTATTTTTTTTTCACCTATGTGTGTCACTTAAGGTCTTGCCTCAAGTCAACCTTTCTTGTGACGGCTATGAACAGCCCTCTTCGTAGCCTACGACACTCCAGAAACGTAGGTAGTTGGGTCAAACGTACCAAGGTACTACCAGTAGCCTCCCTTATTGGTACGTCCTTAATATTTCTACCAAACACCCGTTGGGTCAAATAGCCCGGGGTACTACCTCTAGCCTTTCCTTTTGGACTATCCCTAAATGAGGATAATAGAGACCAAGATATGCTCTTTTTTTAAATTTTTTTTTTATATGCAAAGAAAATAAGCAAATATGGAAGGTGTGCAGAAATCTTAGCAAACTGAAATTTTCAGCACCTATGCAAAGCTACTTTCCTAATATGATGCAAGAACAAGTCCTAACAATATGCTCTGATACCAAAACTGATGCAGGACGTAGATGAGACATAAATGCAATGAAATAATATATATATATATATATATATATATATATATATATATATTTTATATTTTTTTTATGAGATGGCTAATTACCCAAAAAGATCAAAAACTAGTTAAGCTATACTATGCAAGACAGGCGGAAGCATATACTGGAACTAGAACTGTTAGAATATTAACGAAACCAGGAAAGTGAAGGTTAGGAAACCCTCGGTTAGGATATACTCTCAACATTCACTAAATCAGAGAAAGAGAATTAGAGAAAGGATTTCATATATCAACAGTGATCACTCGAAGATTGAAACAGAAAGATCGCTCTGACAAGTTGAAAGTCCTGGATGAAGAAGCTGTCTACCGGAGAGAATCTTCAAAATATGGTTCAGGGGCAAAGACGACTTCCTCTTCGGCTCGTGAATCCCTGAAAAAATAGCAAGAGGAGTTGGGGGCCTGTTGTTGGCAGTAGGGTTGTTTTAGGGTTTCTGGAGGGAGGACGGCTAGGGTTTGGGTTTGAAGGAGGTTAGAGAAGATGAAAGGAAACACTAAGGGCTTCACACCCACTCCTTCCCGAAGTACCAGAGCCTTCACACTAATGGAAAAGAACTTCAGAATTTTTTCATTAATGCTTTTTTTCATTTACAAGAGAAAGGTCTTTTTATAACCCTTTCTTGTCAATACAAGTTAAATCATTCATTTTAAGTACATAATTGACATGGATTGTAATGTATGGCATGTGATTCTTCTTAAGAAGGTAAGGATCTCTGCATGCTTTATTTGGGACGGCCAAAAAGAGAGAGTGGCTGCAATTTTCAAGCTTGTAGAGGAGGGGGACCACTTGAGAAAGGGAAAGAGTGGGCGCTCCTTGATTCTTCCTGCCATCTTTGACTGGGTGGCAACCTTCTTCCATCTGGGGCATATGAAAATCTTTCAATTAGAGAGGGGCAGCCAATTTCTTCCATAGATGCTTGCCAGGGGACCACATGATAAATATGGAAGTCAATGGGCGCCCAAAAGCTTCCATATAAGGGTGGGCATTATGAAGAAAAGAGGAAGGAGAAGGAGGGTGTTGGCACCTAAATTCCTTCCTAAATTGATGTGGGCCGGCTCCTTGCTTTGCTCTGGTAATGCCATGTGTCCTGGAGTGGTCTAAGACATATGTCATTGCATGGTTGATGGGTCTTCTCTAGGGTCTTCAAGGTGAACCTTCTCTTGATTTATTACAGGACTTAATGAAAGAAAATAACGCTTGACACTTGACCAACTCCTGGATTCCAACAATGAACCAGGCTAACTAGAACAACTGGACTCGATAAGGACTCTAAGAATAAAGAAAAAAGACTCTCATAAATTAGAGATCCATAAGGAACCCTGAAACCTCTGTCTCAATCTGGTGCCTGCACTAGATAAATTTGACAAAGCAACAATAGCGTAAAGGTAGAGGGACAAAAAAGGAGACTATGATAGGTTAAAATAAGGGAGGGGAGTAAGAAGGGGGGGAGAGAGAGAGAGGGAGGGAGAGAGAATGATAATTTCATGCATGTCTTTGCCCATGCTAGACCATTGGAGGAGTGAATCTGCTAATGAACTCATGAATAGAAAGAGAGGGTAATGGCTATAATTAACAAGATCCAACTAGTTGATTAGATTGTGGTGCTAGTCCACTAGACCTATCTTAACAAAATACCTACCTATTGCCTTATAATAACCCAGGATCTTAGTCAAAAGAATTAGCAAAAAAGTATTATTTGGACTCTTTGATCCTATAAAAGTACCTAAGATTTACCCAATACATAACCAATATAGGACTAAACATATGTTAATATGGGTTCTCATATAATATATAGAAATAAAAATAATCATATATCAATAATATAAAAGAGATTCTTACAAATCATCTATTTAAATTATTAACATGTAATACATATATATTGTCTATAATCATATGTGGGCTTTATATGTTTGTGATTAAATTTGGATTTGGATCCTTAGCTTGGTAAGGATGCCAAGACTTAAATGGGGAAGTATATGAAAGCCCATTTTAGCATTTAGTTAGTCTTATATCGGTTATATACTATAGAGAACTTCAAATACTTATATAAGATTAAGGAGTTCAAATAATATTGTTCTAACTAGCCTTTTAGGATGAGAATTTGAGTGGCTATCGTTTTCATCACATGATTATGACATGGAGTTTTGGAAAATTAAAGTATAAACAGGAGACAGAATGCCATCAAGAGAACGTTTTTAGCCAAATCAAGTATGTGAGAGATATTTAGAAGATGATTAGGGTCATAGATGTAGAATGTGCTTAAGCTTAGGTCACAGATATAGAATGCGATTAAGGTTATTTAGGCTAATTTTGATCTCAAAGTAACTAAATCACACTAATTATAATGTATTTATCAATATTTTTAAGTAAAAATCATAATTAATATATAATTGCTATCTTACTAAAAGTATTTTATATTACAAAATTTGAACATGGCAACCACATTCATCTCAAACACTACTTATTTTATAATGCTTCTTAACAACAAGAATCATTTTTGCCCAAATGTCGTTAAAAAAGAAAGTTGCATACAACAACAAATGCCTCTATAATTATGCTACAAGTAACTATTTTTATTGTAGTGTTTCACAATTTTATCCTATTGTTAGCTGGTATAGGTATCTTAATGGGCCAGATATGCGCAATAATATTATATATATTCCAAATCTTCTTACGTAGGTCTTTTCCAATTAGGGGTGCAAATGAGTCGAACAAAGAAATTTGCTCTCTTAGCTCGATTTATCTAGGTATGCTCGAGCTTAAGTCTAGTTTCGTATAGAGTGCTCTAACATGGCCTTCATGCTTTGAGCTAGACCTTCATGAAGCTAAGATGAGTCTTTGGGCTCAAATTATTCATGATGTCAAGCTCAAAACAATAGTTGCACTCATTATATTTGAGCACAAATGAGCGATATTTGATAACACATTATTTGCCCACTTGGAATCATTTGAGAACAAAGAATTGAATTCCTTTATTTTTAAGTAGTTTCTTTGTTTGGAATGCTTTTAAAGTGAATGAATTCAATCGAATCAAAGTCTAAAAGGTAAATTTCCACACAATTAGAATTTTCATCAAAATAGGCATGATTCGGGGCAGTGGAACCTATTTCTAAAAATTTAGGGTATTCCTTTATGATATTTACTCTTTTTCCTTTTTCATGTTTATATTTCCCTAATCCTTCGATCCTATTCCTAGATCATACTTCTGCCATCTTTGAGCATCATTGCAATAACGTGAATGTTATCGTGGGAAAGATTCAAACCAGGTCTTGAAGATTAAAATAAAATAAATACATAAAAAAATAATTTTAAAAATTTATATAGATTCGGTTCATAACCTAATCATGCCTAGAATGCCGGGCAGCTCGATTCGTGTGCAGCCATGCGCCCGCTATCATCTGGCCCAAAACAACTGGACCCAACCAGAGCATTTGGAACGGATGCGAACCCTTTAACAGCCTCCCCTACGACCGCTCTCCCACCTCCCGTCTCCCCCAACTTTTCCCGCCGCGGATTTCGCCAGCCGAACCGCGTTGCCACTTCTCCCTCGCTCCGACCCCACGAAACCTCCATGAGAACCCCACCAAACTTAGCCATATCAAACCCGACGGTCCGTTCTCCTTCCGTTCCACCAGTTACGCCACCTTCGAAGAATATTCTCCGCAGGACCATCCCCCTCTCTCTCTCCCGCTGACGAAGATCATCATCTGACCCTCGTATATAATCTCTTGCGAGATCCAACTTTCGCTTCAAGCCTCATATTACCAAAGTGACAAGAAACCCATTGGGCCAGCGCCAATGACCCTCTCTTGCTACTCCATCCCCATGGAGAAGGAAGAAGAGAATAAAGACATGGCCACGAGCCCTAAGAAGGCTTCATCAACACCCGCCACTCCCCTGAGATCCAGGAAGCCCAGCGGTGTCCTGAGGTTCGTCCGGGCCGTGCTCTTCCTGGCCCGAAGACCGTCGTTGAAGAAGGTGGCGCCCGCGCAGGCCGACGCGGTGGTGCGGTCAGGGAGGACGAGCTTGTGGAAGTCTTTGGTATCCGGCATGCGTCCCCTCCACCACCAACTTGAGCACCAAGAGGCCCTGCGGTCGCTAACGAAGGTGGACTCCTTCCACGAGGTTTTCACCCCCGCAACATCGCCGCTGCACTCGTCGGTCGATGGCACGAGCACGTATGCGTCTGCGGGAGACCTACAGGCGCTCGACGCATGCGAAGATGGCGAACGTGACGCCGAGAGAGATGATGGTGACGATGGAGGCAACGGGGAGCCGAATGAGATTGACATAAAGGCCGAGGAGTTCATTGCGAGGTTCTACGAGCAGCACCGTTTGGAGTCGATTGCATTGCAGGGTGTGTGACGAGGGGATGCGAATTTCTTCTTCCTCCTCCCTTTTTTCTTCCCCTCTTTTCCCGTTTTTGTTCCTCTTCTTGCATGCATTTGAATGTATAGGATGTTATGCATGCATTTATGCGGGTAGGAATAGGCATTGGAGGCGTGGGATCGTGTCGGCTCTTTTGGAATGGGCAGTTTCTTGTTGAGAATAAAATGGTTAAGAGTCAATTGGGAGGGTATAAGCAAGAAGGGTTGTCAAAAATTTTGAAGGTTCCGATTCATTTAATGGAATGGTATTTGGGTTGGAGTCAATGGAAATGTTGTTGAGCTCTCTCTCTCTCTCTCTCTCTCTCTCTCTCTCTCTCTCTCTTTTTAAGTACTTTTGAATGATTATATATAAAAAATCAATTAATTTTGGTGGATGCAGGGCCTCTACTTTATGCCTTCGGTGATTCCCATGATTCCATGTGTGGCGAGGGGTGAGAAAGCAGCTGATTCTCTTTGAAAGGACTACTTGGATGGAGCAATCGGCCATTGGGGGTGCCAATTTACTTGAGAGGTTTTGAGACGCTTCTGCAATTGATTCAAGTCACTTTCTAAATGGCTCATACTTGGCTTGGCCTAAAGAAACGAAATATAAACGCATAAAGTTTGAATCTACTTCTTAAGCTAGAAATTAATTTAAAACTAAGCCCAGCAAAACCTACTTATTGACTTCTAAAATTAGCTTAAAGCTAATTTTTAAGCTTTAAAAACTGAAAAAGGTCTGAAGAAGTTGAGTCAGTAGCAGCAAGATAAAGAAAGAAAATAATTTTTTTCAAAGAGATTTGTGTCCTCTGTTGTATCAGCAAGTGGGTTATCCATTTCATGCCACATCACTACTAAATCAAGCTTTGTCAATATAGCTCGAATCCTTTATCAATTAGGTAGTTTTAATGAATTATGATATTTTTTAATTTAATCAAGATCTTGAATTTTGATCTTGATTTTAGTTTGGCTTGATTTAAAGATGTCAAGCCTTCTAAACTAGCCTTGTATTTGGTTCAACTTAGATTCAGGCCTAATCAAACATGACCAAATAAGAAAACATTTAATTTTTGTTGATTACTTCTGATAATCAGTCCTAAGACTCGCATCCCGTGGAGATCATGAAGACTTTCATAGGTTCTGTGTTAGGGGTTATCTAAATTATATATTCTTAATTGGTGCGATGCGTTGGCGATGGATCCACTCTTTGGTTAGAAATATTATTGCAGGCTCTATCCAAGTTAGATAATTATAAGCATCAGGGGTGGTTGAGAAACATGTTTAACTTGCTAAAACTAGCATGATAAACTAGTATAATTGAACGCTAAGTTTCTATGACAAAATTAATAGGTACATCAAAATACTTTAAGGAATAATTAAGATATGAAATTATCTTTAGATGATAATCAAAATGAGGCAAAATTTAAAAAAAATGATTAAGGATGGCAGGCAGGTAAATTAAGTAAGTACTAGTCTTAAAAAATTGAACTCATCATAAACTTCCAAGAACTCATGCTTTTATACAATATTAACTAATCATTGGAGAACAAAAGTTTAAGCTATTGTGAAATGTGTAACCTATATTAAGCCATGAATTAGGACTTGCCCTTTAGCCATACCTTATTGATTAGAAATTAAAAGTTCTAAATTTGATTCTTTAATAGTGCATACTAGAAAATTTAAATAAGTTGTGACATGATGCATCTCTGAAAATTTGTGGATTAATAGTGCAAGCGGGTCTTTCTTACCTTAAAAAATAATGTATATCAATCGTTAGCATATAATAAAAACTAAAATTTAATGAAGGCATGTAATTTTTAGAATTACTAGAGAAACTGTTTTAGACACCAATCGGAGGCTATCCATCCATTTATCACGATATATCAAATCATTTTAGTGCATAATTTATGGTTGTTATGAGACACATTTTAGTGCATAATTTATGTTATGAAAGGTGATCAAATAAATGTCAAAATGTCGTATCTCTCTCTATTATTCATATAATTTATGTATTTCTTCATAATAAAACTGATATGTCTCACTTAGTTTAATTTTTAATTATATTCATTGAAAAGCTATTGAAAAATCAAATATAAATTGTTGCCACCGTTACTTCTCTCACAGCTAAACAAGCTTTGTTTTTTTTTATCCGCTTGAGGCCATGAGGTTCGGTCATAGCGATGGCATAAATTACAATCCTAGGCTCGTGCCCGAAGCCTAAGCCTGGCCACAAACGTGATGCCAAGCCTTCTCCTGGGTAGATCAATTTCGGTGGGAATTTGAGTATGTTTTGGAGGAGAAAAAGGCGCCCGTGGAAATTCTTGGTTACCGATAGAATCCATTGAAACTTACCTCTCCCGTGTCCCCAGCGGAGGAGGAGCGGAGGAAGATATGGGACTCGAGACCACCTCGACGGGGAGCCCTTTCTCTTCTTCGTCCGCATCGGCGTCGCCCAACGCGAAGAGGAGCAGAGATCCCGAGGACGAAGTCTACCTCGATAACTTCCACTCTCACAAGCGGTATCTCAGTGAAGTGCGTCGTCTCCTTATGCTTTTCCTCTTTTCTATTTCTTTTTCCTTTTGAATTGTTCTGGATTTGCTTCGACAATGGTTTCCCTGCCCATTAGGCACGTAGAAAAAAGATTCTTTAGAAAACAAAAGATGTGCCTATAGATATGAATTACATATAATTGGTTTAATTTTGGTTTTTCTTTTTTTTTTTTTTTTTTTGAGCGCGAGGAGTCACTCGGATCTTTTAAAATTTTGAAATTTTTCTTGAATTTAGATGGGTTTTTTGGGCAATTTTTTTTAGAAATAACATGGATTTAATAGCTATAATTGCCCATATCCGGGTTGGATAAATAATAAAGAAGTTACGGGCTTCTTTAATATTTATCGGGTTTTTTTTTTTTTCTCTCAAGAAAATATTTTATAGGAGATAGAAAGTCAGAAGAATGACCCTTAAAGGAACTGTTTTTAGAAAAAAAAAAATTAGGCAATGAATCACAGCTTCTCTCTTTGTGACTATGGTTTCTTATAAGGCATCATGACTTTAGGTTTTAATACTCTGAGATTGGTTTCTCCTTTTATGGTCATTTGGAGGAATTTTGGTGAATTCTCTGTAATTTTGATTGCAGATTATGGCATCCAGTCTGAATGGATTAACAGTTGAGGATTCCCTTACTCAAAACCTTATAGAATCACCACCAAGGTATGGAAGAATTTCTTACCCCTAGATATTTATCTTCTCAATATGATAATATAGTTCTAGATTAAATAATTTACTTCTCCTTCAAAAGAAGTTTTTGTTTTTTTTTGTTTTATAAATATTTTGGATTCTCAGGTTTTTATTATTTAAAGTTGCACTGTTGGAGTTTTTGTAGTAATTAAGCATATGAAAAGTATAGTTCTTCTGAGATGTCACCATTCTGTGTCTTTCTTGCCAACTTCGCTCAGCTTCCAGTTTCTCTTGATGTTAATATGAAATCCTAGTCCTTTTTCAGCAATATATTTTAAGGCCTTGTTTTGCTACTTCATAGGCCATCTAGTATTTACTTGGATGTAGTTGTGATTTTCCAACTCATATTTGCTGTACAAAGTTTTGAAACATCTGTTTGAGAAGATTGAATTTATCCTGTTGAGTTGCCTTGAAGCTTTGGGCTTTGGACAAAAATAGATTTGTGTACAAAAAATTGAATCACTACAGCTAGATTTTCAGAGCTGCTAGATTGATATACATGTTTCTTCAAGAGCAATGGACAAAGGTCTCTTTGTTATAATTGTGAGAAGTCCTTGGTTGGATGCTAAATATAGTAAAGAATATCGAATGGATCAGTGGCCCTAGAACCAAGAAGGATGTCATGTTGCCATTAAATCATCACTTGGCTGTCACTATTCAATCTTCCTTCAACTATTGTGTTTATAGTTCATACTTTACTACTTCTTGTCCAATTTGTGTTAGGCTTGATGTTATTCTTTCATCCGAAAATTCCGAACTAAATAAGAGGGGTCTCAAAGGAAATTGCATCTCTGGTTATCTGGTTTTTTCTTTCAATTTCTAGAAGGGGGTTCTTTAAGATGTTTTTTTTTGTGCTCTCCTATATCTCAATCAATATAATGTGCTAATAATTTAAGAGACTTTTGGTGTTCATAAATGCTTAATTACCTTAAAACTTTTCTTAATTATATCCTCACTTTTGTCAGAGAGATTGATCAAAGGTTATATCTTTCATTGTTTCTGGGGATTAACTAGTGTAGTTATGTCCATGTGAAGCAAAAATTTCAATTGGTCAGGATGCATCCCTCACCAATATTTTTATTGCAAAGTATACAACACATGATGCCGAGATAAGTAGTTTCTAGAACATGTCCTTTTCAGTTTTTGGCATCTTGGAAGTTGCAAATCATGGGAAATTCTGTGGACTATATATCTAACTTGTATTCATCATAACTGCTTGTCTACTATATATCAGTTAGTCTTTACAGTTTTTTTTTAACTGTTACCAGACAAAGTTAGAGATATTGTTAGAAGAGTCTCGATTCTCATATTTCTAGGTGCAAACAATGTGTTGGATTCTCTAATTCACTTGCTCAGTGGAATATATATAGACAATGTAACCATAGGGCAATCATTGATGCAGTCTCCTCTTTTGTGGTCCACTGTATCTCTAGCATTAGCTGCATTGTCTTCAATGCTATATAATGGTTAAAGACAATAACCAGTTCATTTCTATTGTTATTTATTTCCTTGTGCATTTTTTTTTTTTTCCAGAATGCCCAGTTTAATTACCAGCCTATTTGTTTGCAATATTACAGACCTGCCTAGCTTTTCACATGTTTTTGTGATTCTTGATTTTGCTGTGACAAATGCCATTGCTATAACAATTTAATATTTTGAATGACATAAGCAAAATTTTAATGTTAGTTTGAGCCTTCACTAGTTCTACATCTGATTTAGATTTGCCACAGATATTATCCTACCAACACCTACTACTTTTTTCCCCCCTTTTTTGTGGCTTTGTTCAATTTTTTTTGGATCACAATACTTTCAGATATGAGATTTCCGAACCATACTCTCCAATGGCTGAAGATTTGGGATATTCTCAGTTATGTGAGACTTCTTTAAACTCTTCATCGGTCCACTCTGATGTCATCAGAAACCCACCCATTCCTATTTCTCCTCGCATGCATCAAAAATCATTGACTGGGTTTTCTTCTGCCAATCCATACCCTCTGCCTGGCTGCACTCTTGAAGCCGTTGTGTGCTGCCGTCGATGCCAACATGGTTCTGACTCAGAAGGCCAGTTTCCATCGTCTTCCAATGATGTACGCCACACAACTGACCTAAGACGTGTTGCATTATTGAGGTCAGTGCAGATGAGAGCACATATGGATTGCCCACCAGATTATCAATTGCCATTTCATAGTGGGCGAAATAGTGCACATAATATTGAAGAAGATGACTACCAAAGCTTTTCATGTTTTAGTACTCTAGATGATGAATCAAGTTACGAGAGCCCAGAACACGCAGCAGACTTTGTGGTGAATTGCTCGTCAGCAGAGAATCTCTTGGTTTTGAAGCTTCATGAGGATAGCAAGTCTTATGGTGTCAAACATGCATCTGAAAGGAATTGAGGAGCTGATGAAAGGAATGAGTATGCATTCCAAGATGAAATGCTGCAACCCTTGATTAACAACGTTGGTGCAAATTCTATCTCTATGTCAGTAGGGGTAATGCTGACCTTTTATTTTTCATTGTAAATTACTTCTAACTTTTGGCCCCTGGGAACACCCTAGCGCCCAACCAAGACCCCCAAGAGATAAAAAAGCGGGGGCTGCTAAGAATAATTTTGACAGATGTCTGAGAGATCCAAGGATAGAGTTGCTCCGACCTGTATATATGTTGCGGTGAGATCACTCTACCAAAATGGAACGGAAAGTTCTTTTGTTAGATCAAGAATATTATGGCAATATAAATATAATCTTTCTCATGATTCTGCTTGTAAGAGCTGTTTCTTGGTGCAGAGCCTGTATTCTTTTGGGGTAAGATGCAATGGAAGGGATTCTTAATGTAAATTTCAGGTTCATTTATCATAAGCTGGATATCTCTGTTTTCCTGTTGGCATGTTGCCTTCATGTTTTCCTTTTACATAATGGCATTATTCACATTATTTGAAGACTAGGCAGTGGTTAAAATGATTTGTTTGCCGATACAAGTAGGCCTTTCATATTTTAACTGGAAAGCACCTGTCAGGATCGCCAATCAAGCACTGGTTTTAGAGTTGATTATGATTTGGTACTGCATGAGGAATAATGAGTAACATCAGGATCTTGACATAGATGATTGCATCAAATAAAAAACGTCAATATTTAGGATTTCATGTTGTTGGTGATAACTAAGCTATAATTTAAATGATTGAAGTGGAAGGTTTTCTCTTCCCTATTTTTTTATTGCCTGGGAGCATGGTCTCTGATCTCAGTTACTGAATATCAATGCCAACAATTACCAGTAACCACCAAAAATGAGCATGCTGATGCCTGATTCTCTTCTGCTAGATCCTAAAAGCTTTCCTCAAACAGCTCCATGTGGCTGGCTGGACTCGCAATAACTCAATGTAGAATCCCATGGATCAAATCTTAAAGATTAATAAATTGGCCATCAATGACACAGAAGGTTGATGAGCTAATCTTGGCATGATTTTGTTTCAGAGTGAAAAATGGCAAGGCAAAAGAGTTAATTATCTTAAAAATATGGTAGTTCCATCTTAAAGAATGGATAACACATGAAATGGCACTGAACCCAGACTTTCCAGTCCCTCATCTCTGTTAAGACGGCATTACAGTTAACTGTGATTATTCAACAAAAGATTAGCTATCTTTTTTTTTTTTTTTAAGAAAAAATTGTTATTGCCTAAGTATTGATGCTGAGTCCCTTGAAAAACTGTTGTATGGAGCAACATATATATGAATTTTATTATAATTACAATGAGCAAGGAAAATAAATGCTGGATTTCTTAGGAAAATTCTCCTGATGGAAAGCAGATGACCTTAATTTCAAAGGTGCGCTGGTACTCCAGATGCACAATCAATGGTAGATGCTCTTCACTCTTACTTGAAACAGAAGTTCCACCGTCGGTTAGCAACAAACAACAAAATCCAGCTGTAGTTTATTGAAAACATGACGCGGAGAATTATCACTACTTCTGCAGCTTCCTGCAACGATGTTTGCACAAAAGATAGCATGGCTAAAGAAGTGCATTTAGCAAGAGATCAGCAGCTTGTCTTAAAAATACCCATTGCAAATTCTTTTGGAGAGATCACATGAGCACAATGTTGAAAAAATTCTTGCCTGCAAAGCGGCTCTTGAAACCAACCAGGTTTGAGGAAAAATTTGAAAGGCCACCTTAAACATGCATTATGATTTCTTGGAAATTGTTTGAATAATTTTTGTATGCCTATTTGAGAAATAGGACCGACTCAAGGTCCATCGGCACGAGTAGGCTTTGAGCCAGGCTATGGTTCAAAATTTTCTATACTCGGGTTGAGCTTAGGTTCAAATCTAAGTTCCGTTTCAATTTTGGACTAAGCTCAGGCTTGGGCTCAAATCCAAGTTTCGTTTTAATTTTAGGTCAAGCTCAGGTAAAGCATTGGCCCATCTCGGACTTGGGCCGGATCTGAGCCCAAACTAGGCTCAATCTGGAGCCCAAATCGGCCCATATATTTTATATCAAAGCTCATCCTAAAGGCCACCAGGGCACCTGCCGTCGGTGATCCACCCTTAATGACGACAACTGTCGTCTTCCCTCTCCCCGTCTTTCTGCTCCTCCCAATGGAAACAATGAGAGACAAGATGAGGGCTAGGCAACCTCTAGCCCCACAATGCTGCTCTCTTTCCTAGCTAGCAATGGTGAGAAGCTTGACGATGGGCTTCCATGGCTGCTATCCTTTCCACCCCTTAAGGCCTTCAAGATCACCAAGTAACACGAGAGGGAAACTCTACCGCCCAACTTCCTTAGATCTCTCTCTCTCTCTCTCTCTCTCTCTTAAGATTTTTGTATTTTCTTGATACATTTTGGGGAGTAATAATTAATGAATTGGATTTTAGTAGGGTGGAATGTTGCTAAGGCTGCAAACTGAACCTAATCCATATTTAGAGACCTGTGGGTTGGGTCATGTCTAAAAATTGGACTTAATCTAAATTTCAAATCAGGTCTGAGACTTATATTTTTTGACATGACTAATCTGAACGTGATTTATCCTGATTCATAAACTTTAATTATATAAATTTTATTCTCTTTTACGTCAATTATCCATAAACTAATTCTTTCTTTTATCTTAACAATTAAATCTCCTCCTATATTTTTTCTAATTATATATAAATATTTATATTTTATTATTTATTTTGATGGATCTTATTTATAATGTCTTTAAGGATATCAATAGATATTTTAAATATCATAATTTATAAGCATAAGGATAATCATTTACTTGAATAGAATTAAGAGTTTTTAAATAAAAATTTAAGTTGATTCTTTTTAAATTCATTTAAATTTTTTACTGGACCTATATTTGATTTTTAATTACTAGATTTTAGCAATACAAAATAGTTAGGTATTTGGCTCAAATGCAATATTTTGAGTTAGACCTGAATAGACATGAATGATCTGTTGGGTCTAAAATTTCTCTCATTGATCCGATCCTATCCAATTTGCTCAATAAATGGGTTGAATATAGGTTCAAAATCAAGATTCGAATATAAAATTGGATCAGATTAAGATTAAGCATGACCTAACTTGATTTATTTGCAGCCCTAAGTGTTGAAGTAGGTCAATGACCATAGCCTGTTGATAGCTTCGTTATCTAAGAAAGTGCACCATTGGATCTTGCAGTGGGGTGGGGTGTTGCAATGGCTCAAGGAAAAATGCATACAATCCACTCCGGAGCCCCTGTTACTACCCCCTTTGCTACACCACCATCAAGTAATTTCAGAGCTGCACTGGAGAAGAATGGTCAGGTCTTTGTCGACTAATTTCGAAGCTTTGAATCAAGAGGTCGAGGGGCAAAAGAAGGCTCAGGTTCAAAGTTAGCCCATGGGTTTTAGGTTGGACTTGAGTTGAGCTTAGACTGAAGTTTTGAAACAATATTTGGGCCCTAGCTTAGTTCAAATCCCAAAAAAAAAACATTTAGTCCAAGCTCAGGTAGAGGTGTGGCCCGATCTGATCTGACTGATTTCTCATCCTAATTAGAAACAACTAGAACATTTATGCAATAAAGACCCTCAGAACCTATGATGTGGTAGTTTCTTCGTTAATGATTGCATAAATTTCACACAAACTAATTATATGTCCCTATGATGCACAGGCATTGCTTTGCTATTTGTTGAAACGAGAGAAAAAAATAAAAAAAATCAAGCATTAGGTGAGATTGAATACACGATAAAAGAAAAGCAAGCCTTCTCAACTTTACTATATTATATTATATTTATATTATTAAATTTAAAATTTAAGATTATTATTTTTAGATTGAAAATGAAAAATAAGTAAATAAAACATATGCATTAAATTAAATTATTTTTAAATTTTAAAAAATTAATTGATTTGAAACTATAGATTAAAAAATAGATTAAATATTGTTTTAAAAATAAAGTTTTTTAGGAAAATATGCACAATCAAAAATGAAAATAAGATAAATAAAAATATAGATTTATACAATTTCTTTAATTTTATATTATTAAATTTAAATCTTAAAAAATAGATGAAATATTTTTTTAAAAGTAATGCTTTTTAAAAAAATATATAAACATAATCCAAAATGAAAATGTAAAAAAGGGAAAAGATTAAATTATTTTTAAATTTTAAAAAATAATTGATTTGAAACTATAGATTAAAAAAAAGATGAAATATTTTCTTAAAAAAACTTTTCAAATAATATAAATAAAATCCAAAATGAAAATAAGATAAATAAAATATACGTATTAGATTAATTTTGAAATGTTAAAAAAATTAATTGATTTGAAATGGTAGATTAAAAAAATAGATGAAATATTTTCTTAAAAATAAAATTTTTTAAAAAATACAAACATAATCCAAAATAGAAAGATAAAAAGACCGAAGAGATAAATAAAAAATATATAATTTTTTTAAAATAACTATTATTAATTTTAAAATTTTAAATTATTATTTTTAAATGATAAATTAAAAATAAAATAAATAAACTGTGTATTAGATTACATTATTTAAAAGAACGTCAAACGATAGTCACTTCCATAGAAAGTTAATACAATATTGTCATAGTAAAACAAAATTTGAAGGAAAAAACTTTTAGACGAAGAAAATTTTATTATATTAAAAGCTACTTAATGCGTTAAAAGAAAAAGTTGAGAACAACTCAACTTTATTAGTTTAGATATTATAGCCAAATGATAACCAAGTTATATATATTTGTTTAATTTCTGTACTAGATTCCCTAAAAAAATAATTCCTGTAATTTTTGTGATAGGTGGGATCCATCGGTTTTACCATGCGATCCTTTGCACAGGATAATATTTTCAAGCTTCCTTCGTTACACACAAGAGATAGCTGAGGAAGCAAGCAAGGCTCAAGGACGTGACCTTCTTCCTCATTTCAAGACAATGGTGTATTTTCAACCTGTTTGTTCCAAGATTGGAAAACTTAAATGGGTTTAGTAAATTAAGTTTCCAAAGCTGATAATTAATATCTCTCACTAGTGTCACAACAAACATGCATCTATCTCTGAATAGGAATACTGCTGGGATTTTCAACTCCCATGAATTATTCTTTCTCACGGACTCTGGTTTTCAGTTTAAATTTAGATGCTTGGTCCAACGGTTGCACCTCTCTTATTGGGAAGAGATTCTATACGTGAACATTAAAAATTGTTTACACGTTTGAAATAGATAATATTTCCACTAGTTACATGAATAATTAGTGGCCCTCCATGAACATGGATCTCCATGAGAGATTTTATTCACTGTCGCAAGCATAACCAATCCAACTACCATCATTTCATCAACAAACACTGCTATTGAGCGCACCTCGGCGAGATTAATTTGTGTTAGAGATAAAAGTAAAATAAATTCAACTCCAATCAATTCTTAATTTTGAATTTAAAACTAAACCAGATCATGCTAAAACCAACTCAATGCAACCAATTCTGAAGTTACCCAAAAACTGAAAAAGAGTAGAAGGTAAATTACCTGAGGAAAATAATATACATTCTAAGACATCTTACATGAACATAGCAGCAATGAGAAGTCTTCTATTTCACAAGCTTGAACTAATAAATTAAATAGAAATAAGGAGAAAGAAGAATAGGGTTAAGTTCTGTAGCATAATCATAATATATTTTATATATGCTTATAAGTATCATGTTTCTGTATATGCATGTAATCACATACACAAACATATAAATGTATCAATTTAGTTCAACTTCGAGCTACTCCACTCAATATGAATGGATCTGAACCAATCCAATATAATTTTTTAAAACCGAATAGCTAGATCTATTTTAAATCCAAACCATAGTAACCTAATAAGGCTAATTCAGGTTCACCCAAACACGATGCTCAAACCTATGTGTATCCCTAGCGCTATCAGTTGGAACACCAGAAAATAAAATTAATGGTATCAAATACTCAGAAAAAATCTACTGAGATTCACGAGTTTGACACTTTTTTCGCCAGAGACTATAATAAGCTTGAATTGTTCATTGACATCTAAATATAAATCAATACTTAAATACCATCAGGGCCCTCAAACTTTTTTTCACCAGAGACTCCAATAGGCTTGAATGTTCATTGACATCTAAATATAAATCAACACTTAATACCATCTGGGCCCTCAAACGATAGAATATGGTACGTAGATGTCCATGAGAAAAGTGGTAAAACACTGCAATATATGCATGTCGCCATGCCCAAACAGACTGACTGCCACTCACCATCCATTTTCTTTCTCCCACATCTGCCATATCTAAACATGGTCTCTCTTAATTATAAATAATCTTGTTGCAGTGGAAGGAACTTGCGGCTGCTTATGCAAGAGAAGCCGAATGCAGATTCACCAACGCCACCCTCACATTTGTAGAGTATACCACAACATCATATGTCACTGACGATGCCACCATCATCATGGGGACCTCTTTTATGCTTCATGGGTGAAGTCTTATCCGGCGAGGCATTTGAACTAGTGGGCAAAACCCCATGATTTAGATATTTTGTTAGTTCTGTGGCTCGGCTTCTTGATGATAATTGCTACCTCTGAGAGGGAGGCAAATGAACGAGAGTGCGCCTCCGCTGTGACTTGCTACATGAGGGGCAACCCTAAGTGCACAGTTGAAGAAGCCAAGGCTAGCTGCTTTAGAAGGCATGGTAGAGTCAGCAGCAGCTTGTTAAAGATCTAGAGCGGGAGCTCTTCTGATGCTCTCAAATAGTGATAAATTTATTTATTATTAACTTATACTTGATTTTTTAAGATCATGTGCATCCGGTCCTTTAACAAATTAATAGGGCAACAAATGGGCTTGAAGAATTACATCTTCAAAATAAAGAAGTATAAGAGAGCTGACGCATTCACATCAGCTAAGGATGGCAAAGAGTTTCGAGGAGCTTGTCACCGGATTATCTCTTTGGTTCTCTGCGTGATCAACCTTATTAATTGTTATGTAGCATGTGCTTATTATATGTACTTGGAGAACAGCAAATTTGTTAGGTGCTGGCTGTTCTGCTAATGGAGCCAGATATGTGAAGGCGACATATGCGAAACGTTATCTAATGTTCATATATGAAATCAAATAGAATTTTAGTTGGTCATCTACATCATGGTTACAATAGGCATTGAGGAATAAAGGAAGATATGAGTCTCAATGTTAGGGATCGAAAAATATAAAAACTAAATCATTGGTTGCATTTTGCAGGATTTAAAGTTTTTATGTATAAAGAAGATTAAGCAGTCGAAATGCTTATTTTCAAATCTAATTCGTTGGAGAGCAGTGGCAAAAAGGCGTTTCGATAGGAAATCGATGGGCACCACAGGCAAGGTCGCCTCATGATAGGCATCGTCAAATTTTGTGGGAATGATTACGCTATCTTTATCCCATCACCCTTATATCTAGACCAACATGATGGAGCAACGGATTTTCCCCCATTTAATTTAAAACTGCTTTTCCTATTCCTTTTTCAAACATGAATTCCCCAGAATCCCAATTGCTTCGTTACATGGCGAGAAGGAAACTCCAACACCAGAAACTAGATGCCAACCAGAAGCCTACTAGAAAATCTCCTGACAACGGCTCAAAACTCCATTGTTTTATTCAAATTCCCTTCTTCACAGCACAGTCAAAGTATGGAAAAAATTTAGCTAGAGTAAAGATTCAGAATTTGGAAAAAAAAAGGGGGCAAATTTATCGAAGTTTAAGAAAAATATTTGGATAACTCAAAATGATGAATAAAATCTCAAAACTAAAAAATTATGAGCTTTATATTTATTTACTTGACAATAAATATACAAAATTTTGCTAACGTGAATACCAACCTCGGAATGTTACCTAAAATCTTCCAAAATTAAATGAGGGTGAAATCCCCTTATAGACTCAAGCAGCGAAAGTTGATAAGATGTTTCTCTTAAGGATGAATTCATCTGCCTTCGATGGGTGAATTGTCTGCCAACCAAACCAAAAAAAAAAAAAAAAAATCCCTGCATTAGGATCTGAAGTTTTAATTTAATAACTACTCTCTAAAGGCAATTCAGGGTTCAATTTTTTTTTTTTTTTACAAAAAAAAAAGAGAGATAAATCAAGCCTGAGCCCCACCTTTTCCAACATGCGTTGGATCCGTTCAATTTCCTTTTGAGCATAATCAGCTCCTTTCTCAATGCAGTTTTTTGCAGCCTTTACGTAGATCTTACCATACCTTTAAAATAATTTAAAAAATAAAAAAAATAAAATTCACTGGCTTCATAGAATTATAACTCACAAAATGCAGAAAAGCATAAAAAATAGCAAATAGATATACTTTGTTTTTGGCCCGGAACTTGTATCAAGATTTTACAAACACCTAAGACGTAGAGAACCATATTATGAAATAACTCAAATTCTAAATTATCTATCATAACATATATATAGATAAAGTGGCTAGGATGCTTCAGAAAGTATTTGGCTCCAAATCCTTCCTAATGGAAATCAATTAACTTCTCAATGAAAACCAACATTATTGTTCATAATCTACAATATATAAAATGCTTGGATTCTTTTTTTTTTCATTTTTGAGATCTTTTATTTATACATCAAGTTGGGAAAATTGAATAGCAATAATAGAACTAGTGAACAAAAATATAATGATTTACAATTCCAAATAATCAAGATATTTAGAATATATTTAAATTAAAATTTATCTAATTTTAGCATTTCTAATTTGTAGATCAAAATAAAAATATGATATAATATCATTAAGTGTCTCTTTAGGAAACTTTTTTTAGAAATTTTGCTAGTAAAATTAAAGAATATGTCCCTACAACTAGGGATAAGCAATGAATTAGGGTAACCCAAGAATTGATACCAATCCGATTTGATAGGATCGAGTTGGTTCAGTTCCGAGTGCTCATAGGTTCAGTTCTAAGTCCAAAATCTTGGAACCAATCCTATTTGGATTGGTTCTAATTCCAAGGGTTAGTTCTTTGGTTCTAACCTAAAAATTGACCATAAAATTTTTTTAGAAAAATGATCATAATTTTTTTTGAAAAAATACAGTATTCTTAGAAATCAAATTATGGACCTTATTACTACTCCCTATTAAAAATATTTAACATTGATCAATTAATAAATGTTATATATATCTTTTTTTATTTAGCATAACTAAGGGAAAAAAATTTGCTCTAAGATATTGGATAAGTGTCAAATGATTAAGACGTAAGGATTAAAAAGAAAGTAGATTCTACACTAGAATAGATCCAAAACTGATCTAATCTAATTGGGCTGGTTCTGAGTCAGTCACAGAATAGGATCGATTCGGTTCTAGATTTAAAATTCTGGAACCGATTTTGATTAGGTCAGTTCTAAGTTTTAGCCTGGAATTGACCCAACCTTATCCATGCTTACCTCTACCTACAACTACTAAAGAAGAAAAGGGGGAGACAATAATAGTTCCAAAGTTTAATTAGTTAGAAAATTAAATTGAAAAAGACAAGAAAAGTGTTACAACTGAAGAAGTGAAAGAAGAGCCAAAACCAAGCCACTACAGCATGGAAAAGTCTATCGCTAAGGTATTCGATGATATTGCTAAATAAAAACTTATGGAAGAATTTATTGAACCTACAATCTCAGATGATCCATTAACCAATGGGGAAAGGAAGAAGATGATACGATGACAAATAAATTAGTTAAAAAAGATAACTTTATTTCCAAAGAAAGTGAATCTAATGAAGAGAAAAATATTAAAGCCCATAAAGTTTATCTAATTCATTATATAGATAAATTTGAAGAATGAAGATTGCTATATTTTATCTTATGTTGATTCATTGGGAGCCGAATCTTTTAAGATGGAGGGAATTGATGGAGCTAAAATCCCCATATCTTTCAACAATCTAAATCAAAGAATGATTCCCAAAAAGATGGCTCATCAAGAAAGAAACTTATGTAATGAAGGATCAATGAAGCATAGAAAGAATGATTACATCACAAGTTATATCTGAACAAACTTAAAGGGCAATCCTATGAGATTGGTATTAAGCTATAATAGTGGGATGAAACATGCTCTTCAAAACATCAAATTGATGCACTAATTCAAAGAAGTATACAGGTGATACTTAGTATAAGCTAAAATTCATCAGAAGCTAAATTTTTTAAACTAGAAAGGATTGATGCAGCCTAGAAAAGCAAGAACTAGACTTCTTGGTAAAATAGAAAACTTTAATTATTAATAAAAGTCTTAGTTTTGTTAACATTGAATAAGTCTATGATTAGTTGGCTCTTACATTGTAGAAAATGTTTTAATTCTAGTCTAATTTCTTTTGAGCTAATTTTGCTCTATAAATAGGCTCTTGTTGTACCTTATTAAATAAATAAATTGAGTAATAAAATTTTGAAAGTTTTTTTTTTCTTAACTTAGAGTGATTCTTTACTTTAGTAATACAAGGTCACAAATTTTTTTAGAGTGATTGGAGATGCTAAATTGAAGACCCTTAAGGAACTAATGCGAGACCTGTAATTATCTCTCGATGCAATTTATTTGTTTCAGATTATATATCAAAGAAGCTTACCTACATCAAATTTGGTATTAGAGCAGCTTGTCTATATCAAATGGCTAGCATATTTTTTTTCAAGGAAATGACTAGAATAATAGGTTAAGGAAAGAGCAAGATTCTTTAAATGAATTCATGATCTTTCAATTTCGATGAGCATGAGCTTCATTTTCTTTTTTTTTTATACCTTAAGAATTAAGATGAAGAAAGTCTAATAAAATCAAGTGTGGGTAAAATTCAAATCAAGGATACCGAGCCAATTAGAATCCTTCAACTATGATGGCCATTAATAAACTTAATTTATTAAAAAATGGTTAAAAATAACCACCACATCTATGAGATTAGATATGTGAGAATTTATACCAATATGTATTTAGTCCCATGTTATCTATACATTGGGTAGATCTTAAACTTATATACGACAGTGCAATTTAAATAATATTTTCTGACTAAGCTTTTTAAGTGAGGTTCTGTACTATTACAAATAGTATCAAAATAGACTTCGTCAATAGTCCATATTGATTAGAAGACATTGCAAATGGCTCTTTTATAGCTGATCATAGGCCCATCAAGATATTTGTAATTATAATTGGATTTGGTTAGATTTAAATTAGTCTTTTAGCCTAGCAAAGATGCCAGGGTTTAAACGAGGGAGTATGTAAGAATTTATGCTAATATGCATTTAGTTCCACATCAACTATGTACTGAATAGATTTTAAATAGTTATATAAGAATAAGGAACGTAAATAATATCTTTCAATTGCTTGTTTTAAGTGAGGTCTTGTATAGATACAAGACAACAATCAAGGAAATGACATTTTTCTTGTTTAGTAAGCAATCAGAAGTGAATTCCTTGCACATGCAACATGCTTTTTCTCCCTTCAAAGTTACTGTTAATGTTCATAAAAGAACAAAACCATATTTTGATCTGATAGACACCTTCCTAGCTTCCACAACGCTAAAAACCAAAAGCAGGTTACATGCTATCCATCAAACTTTCCTAATAAGCTGATTTCTCCTTAACAATTGTTCACTACAGATCCATTATGTTCTACATCTCTTCATCTAGAAAGTTCACAAATCATTCTCAGCATGTTAAGCATCTTTCAAGAGATAATTTTCTTTAGTTCTTTACTTACCAGAACAAGGGTAAATAATGAGAATGGAAATAGGAAGGTCATCGAAAAGGTAAATAACAGGTGGATATAATTCAGCACACCTCAGAGCAATAATTCATAATAAAATTCAGTTGGAGTCGATTCATTCAGTTGCAATTTATGAAAATGCCTGATATAATTATGATACCCACAAAGGATGTTTACCTTGCAGAAGAACCCTCTAAATGCTCAACCTCCTCTTCAATCTGAGAGAGGACAGCCTTTTGTTCATCATTGGTGGCACTGATAAAGTCCTTCACTAAAGCATCTAAACTTGCAACTATACCAGCCTATGGCAATGAAAAATCACTTGTTAAGAGAAGGCCAGCTATAAATACACAAGTCTACAGTCAAAATCAATCTTCTACTGACTTGGGAATTAAGGCGACCCTTTCTATCACGGTTGCTGCCACACTTCTCATTAATGAAATTAATGAATTCATCTAAATCTTGGCCACCCTCATACGCTTCACCAGCTTTATTGCTCTTAGGAAAAAATTTTATGGTCGGATAGCCATGAACCTCATACCTGAACGCTCAGCATGAATGCAAAGTCAATATGTTATACAAAAACATTAAAAAAAAAAATCAAAAGAAATGATATGAATTTCATGCAAAAAGCTCAAAACACAATGAAGTTTGATATATATAAACTAACCATATTCAGCTATAACATTTCAATGATTCATCAATTCTCAACAGTAAAGGCAGTTACCAGAATTATGCATGCATATAGCATGCATACATAGGATAGAATTTTCTCCAGTCACTGGCATTTTTTATAAATTAAAGGTAGATACAGTTTGAATCCTTTCTTAAAAAACCCTGCACCAGAGTTTGAGAACCTTTAAACTCTAAAAGAGTGATCATCGAATACAAAATCCCATTTTCTCAACCATTTTATTCTACAATCCTTACCAATATCTGCAATGAATATGTTAGTGAAGGTACCAAGGAAAAAAGATATGGAGACAGTAATATAAAACCCCAAAGAAAACATTAATTTAGTTTTTCTTTATATGGTCACAAGACAAGGGAAATTTTTCTAGGTTTCCTAATGGCATTGCAGCATTTATCAGTTTGAGCAATAGGTACAAAGGGCGAGCCCAAGCATCACAATGGTGTGCTTAACTAGTTTGGTTGTACATAGTTGGAACGCTTATGTTGTAACATGGGATTAGAAAGGTTTTAAACCTCAGTTTCAATCTCACTTTCGTTCTCCCCAGTAAAGTTTTAATTTTGGCTGTTTTAGCAATTTTGCTCTGAGTTTCAGAATTTTGTGCCCGAAAACAATAAAAAAAATGAAAAATTATTCAAGATGAGTTATTTTATGTTATTTTATTTTATTTTAAATCACTAGGGACATAATTTATATTATTTTCATAGTTTCAGGCTCAAATTAAATCTCACTTAAGTTTAATGCATGAATCATATCACATGAATATACTATGGAGTAAAATGCCAATTATCACTTAAACATTCATAAACAAATAAGAAAAGCATACAAAAAAACATAAAATTAATTACATATTTCACTCTACAAAATAACATCAAGCTCCTAGACATGCAAAAACATTTTTTACTTATATAATGAAATGTTGTTTATAACTCACAAACACGCATCAAGATTGCATCATACTGATTTCAATAATTGTTTAGAGGAAAACAATATAAGGTAGATCATTGAGTAAATGTGCGATTGAATTATATTGATGAATTTTAGAAATTTACACATTTACTTGTGAAACAAAAAAGAAAAAATAAAAACAGAAACAACATTTCAATCAGTTTTGGCCGATACCATCAAAACTCATTGAAACCAACCAAACAGACCAAAACTGATTGAAACCAGCCAAACTGTCCAATCCTGATTGAAACCAAAAATTTTGATCAATTGTGGATCGGTTTCAACCAAAACTTCAAACCTGAGGACCAAGGAGTGGCCAAGCAGAGGAATTATGCACTCAGCTCATAAAACTGAAACTACCTCTAGATTATATGTTTAACATTAACAACATTTTGCTTATTTTTCAAAAAAAAAAAAATTGTTTCATGTGAAAACATTATAATTGTTTCGTGTGTGTGTGTGTATCATAATTTTTTCATTCTTTATCTATTATAAATAATTTGACAATTAGGTCTGCACAATTTCTGATCTAATCTCAAAATCCAAGGTAACAAAGCTCAGTTTATTTTGACATCAACTGAAAGTCATTATCCATCAGAACTACAAAAAAATAAATGAGAACAAGAACCATATAATTTATTTTCTCTCTTCCCTCAGTTAATGCAGATTCATAAACTGTAACAACAGTTGTAAACAAGGAAAGAAGACTTTTCAAAATGAAAAATGATTCAAGATAGCAAATGTAAAAAAAAAAATAATGCCGAATGCATTTGGTAATGAAAAATTTTCTTGTTGTGTGAATATCTGTTAGTGTTTCAACCTTTAGGACTCCTGCAGGGAAAATAACCTGTTTTGTCACTATACTTCTGATAAGTGTTCATTGCATGGTAAATCTATGGTCATTCATTTCTCCCTCAAATCCTCTATATTTAATATCAGTATGGATTTCCTCAGAAGTGGAATAAAGCTGGCAAGAGATAAACATATGGCTACTAGGTGTTGTCTCAGATTTTTTATCAGCTTGCATCAGATTTATAATGGGAAATGCTTGAGATTTTCATCAGCAAAGAGATCCAGAAAATCCTGGTTATCAGCTAGGATATTACTTGATAAGATCATAAGAAATTTGGCATTGAGATAACAAGATCTGTTTGGTTGCAGCTATTGTGAGTTGTGGTGACAAGTTTTCTTGGTAAGAGTAAGCACCATAGTAAAACTAGTTGCATAATTATGCCATCTTGCATCTTAAATATATAAGATGCCTTGTTGTCAACATGATTAGGGCATTAGTGGAAATCAGGAAACAAATATAACAAGCAACATAAGCCAAAAAAATAATAAGATAGAAGATGCCCAGGATCTGAAGGCCATGCACAAAAGAAGAACAGGGAAGGTTATACCTTAGGTCCAATAGATGAGAAAGAGAAGGGGAAGAGGTCAAATAAAGGTAATGGAAAGACGCATGTTATCATTGCAGCAAGGAAACAAAATTGACAAAACAAGAGAGGCAAAACAAACACCAGGACGGAGCTTGCAGGAATTGCTAGGGTGAATTTTTAATGGGACTCCAAATGCTAGAATCCTTAATTGAACATAAATATTCATTCATTTTGTGTTTTCGGCAGGGAGAAAAGAGTGTAGAGTGCTCTTTCATGTTATATATTGATGCTCTACCCGAATCTGCCAACGATATCAGGATTTCATAACTTGGATAGGGAAATTTCACTAATGGAAATGGTGCAAAGAACATGATAAACATTAGGGTACACTCAGTAGAACTTAATGTTTAACCATAAATCACTGCTGTTGTAAGCAGCGATTATTGTGAAATAAATATTTAAAGATTACTTATTATCTGATGACTTTACAGAGAGAAAGGGGAACTTTTTTGCTACTTCATTGCAAATTTTTTTTGAGAAAACTTCATTATTGATTTTTAATCCCTGAAAATTGAACACTTAGAGCAATGGCATTCTAAAAGTTCCAGCCTTGGAAAAAGTAACGCAAAAGGTTACCACGTAAATATTATTATCCCAAGAGAAATGATAAACAAGATTCAGATATTTAACAAAATATGGTTTCAATTTCCATACTCACTTCTCAGCCAAATCCTTATATCTTTCAACATCAAGGTTGGCAATCACAACATCCTCTTCTAACTTATACGCAGTGGCTACCTTCTCATAAGTCTGCAGATAATAGATTAGAATTAACCAAAGCTGCATAAGATGTGTTGTCACATAGAAGTGCCATAATTTAGCATAAGTATACTCCACCTGACATAGTAAAAATGATTTTACTTACAGGAGCAAGGAGTTTGCAGTGACCACACCTGTAGGGATATGCGATACCAAGATTATTTGGTCCTTGTTCGATAAGACCACATTTAAATACTGAGACCATATAGATGGTCTTAAAAGAGGGAAACTAACCATGGTGCATAGAACTCCACTAGGACATTTTTGGTTTCATCTAAGACGACCTCATTGAAGTTGTCTGATGTAAGAACTACTATATCTGAAGGAGTCAGTACCAGCTCTGCATTTGTTCCTGAACTCATAAAAAAAAAAAAAAATGTTACACTTCTCTAGAAATTTAGAATGATGGTATCTTCTATACAAAGCAACTCAGGTCTGGACTGGAGGAGATCCATTAATTTCATGGATCTGTGGCAACTCAAAGCAAATCAACATGACATTCATCGAGCTCTCAATTTGCATACATTCTCAAAGCAAATCACCCAGCTGATCTTATGGCTGGCCTTAAGTGCTCTCTTCAGTCTTGTTCTGTCTGTACTAGAACTTTCCAATGGATGACCGTAGATTGGCTGTGGTGGGTTGTTGGGTTCACCTCTTTCACCACATTTGAGTGGACCTTCCATTACCCCTTCCTTTACAACCACCAACCTCCCCCCCCCACAAAAAAAAAAAGAAAGAAAAAAACAAAAACAAAAAAAGCACATTGAAAAATAAAAGAAAGAAAAAGAGAAAGAATGGAAGTTTAATGCCAGGCCTAGAGCAACTTAATAAATTAATTAAAAACTATGAAACAAATTTTTTTAAATAAAAATATTTGTTCAATGAGTATTCAAAAAGCCAAATTCAAATAGTTGGAACAAGCCTTGATGCTATGATCACAGGAAATCTTAAAGCATGAAAAATATGAACTATCACATGCATGGAAGGAGTTAGCACAGCTGAGAAATGAAATTATTGTGGATAAATGTAGAAGAAATTCTAAGCAACAAGTTAAGGGATGGATTGTTACCTGCTTCAGCATTTACAAATTCAACAAAAACTTGTGCAGTATGAGGGCCGTCATACCTCCACAATCATCACACCTTATTAGTATCCCACATTTTATAACTAATTGAGGATGGAAAATGAATATATGTGTTTTCAAGTGAAGGACAACTAAACAAATATAAAATGATTGAGATATTATTTCTAATATGGATATGATGCTCACTCTAATGGCTTCAAAGACCCTTTTGGATACCAATGGATAGTCGGGTATTTTGAAACCCGATGTTTGCTGCATAAGCTCTTATATTTATCACAGTCCACCTTCAAAAATAAAGCCAAAAAAAAATGATCAACTTTTTCATAATACAAAGAGTCCACTTCCACCCGGGTTTCATGATACTTAGAAATAATTAAATCAATATCACTATAACAAGAGTCCACTTGCAGAGACAGTTCTTGAGCACTATAAACATTGAATAGACCATCATTTATATCATTAATTTCATAATGTGCACAAAGGTTTCATGATTCTTCAAAATTTTAGATAGTGTCAAATTTTAGCATACTGGAACTTGGTCTCCTTTCCATGTCTTACAAGACTAACAGACCTAAGGGTCACAGAAAGCACATCCACAGATCAAGGATTCCTCATCTTCTACATCTTCAACCCTTCATCATAACAAGTCTTTCAATTAAGATAAAGAGGTCGTAAAGGACGATTTTGGGCATGTCTTTACTAGTACTCATGCCAATTATTCTCCATTCAATGAATGATAAAGTTTAAGAAGAAGAAAAAGAAAAATTACAAAGTGAAATCCATAAGTGATAACAACATTTGTATTTGCATACATTCCTACATTTATTGTAGAAAAGTTTCTCCTTGGCTGAATCTTTATGCTTTTCTCTTGTTTAAAGGTAATATAAATAGCATTATTAAGTGATCATTCAAGACCCTAATGAATAAACTGATAAACTTCATCGTGAATTTTTTTTTAAAAAAAATCTTGGATGAAAAAAATAGTGTAGTTAAGGAAGCATCAAAGAGTTCTTCAAAGCCTAGGAAATCTTTCCAAAAGAGAATCTAGACCTAGCAATGCTACTCCTCCAGCTCCACCATAACATAAAGACTGAGATGCAGCGTAGGTGAAGAGTTCAAGTAATAAGAATTTGAGGATGATTACTTTATCACAATATGTGAAGATCATCATTAATGGGATGATTGAAAATCTTCCATATGCAAACTTGTTTGCTGAGGTGCCATTTGACCCATTTATAATTTTTGTTTTTTTTTTTGAATTCATCAACATCTTTCTTGGATTCATTTCTTCTGCAGTTGTCAATTGGTGATAAATTACCATTTGTAGACTATTGGTGTGATGTGATGTGCAGTGTGATACAGTCATGAGCTGCCTTGTCACTTGCTTAAATATTTATACTTTCATGGAAGGTGATCTGAACCACAGATAAGTCTTTAGATGATGCATCTCATCTAGCTTTTCCTTCTTAGATATATGAGCCAGTGTTTGCAGAGAAACTCCAAAATTGCATATGAAAAATTCACTATTTTACTTCTTTTTTTTTTTTTTTTTTGGTTATATACTGTAAAAATTATAAGATACTTTCATAGCAACAAAAAACAGACATCATTTTTCAGATTTTGATTGAACAGAACTCACTCATTAATTGTCAGTTTATACATTTCATGAGCTTCTATTTGTTTTAGATAACTAGGTATGCCCGTGCGATGCATGGGCACTGGTATGATTAGTAAGATAAATAAAAAGTATAAACATATATATTCATTTTATATTTCTAAATTTAAATTTTAAAATTATTATTTTAAAAAATACATGTATTAGATTAAATTATTTTTAAACTAAAAAAATTAATTGATTTGAAACTGTAGATTAAAAAAAAGATGAAATATTTTCTTAAAAATAGAGTTTTTAAAAATAAAAAGATGAAATAAAATTCTTTGTGATAGAAGTGTGATTATTATGCAAATTACTACTATAGTCTTGAAAACTTCTCACTACAGTATTTTCCTTGGCTAACGCTTTAATTTCGTAGTCAAATAATATTTAAGAGCTAAATTAATTTAGCTTTACACGTAGTATAATAGAGAAGAAGTTGATTTTCTAACTGAAGCATTTCATTGCCTATCGTTTATTTATCATATTTTCTTATACTATTATTTTTTTACATAACTAAATATAATTCAATATTTAAATATTATTATAATTAACTTATTTTTGTATTTATTATTAAAGTTTTATTTAGTAAATACTTTCTAAGCTTCAGATAAAACTTTTGTATTATTCTAAATTTTGAATCACATTGTCTAACTTCGTAATGGGCTCACACATGCAATAGTAAAATAAGTGGCAAAGTCCTTAATCCAAGCACAAGGATATCTAGCAGTGATTTATTTTTTATTAATTTTAAAAATAGAAGTGAGTTATTTTATTTACCTTACACCTCTTCGAATTTTGGATGTTGGGAGAGATACATAAAAAATATTATTACTTGAAAATCCAAAATTAATGAAATAAATTTGACAAATAAGTCTCATTTTTTCATCTAATAATATATTTATAAAAAGAGGTAGACTTTGCTACATTCGAATGTAGCCAAGTGTAAATTCGGTCACCTTCTCCATCCTTCGATCTACACAGTTCATAAATTCCAAAGATAGAAAAAATGAAAAAGATGGGATGGCTCCAGGATCTGTGTGGATTTAAGGATGAAGAAGGTGACTAGATCCTGAAATAGACTATATTCGAATATAACCAAGTCTACCTTTTTAAAAAATATATTATTAAAAAATTATCAATCACATTAATGCCCATGCGATATAATTATTTTATTTTCTAAAACTTATTACTAAAACTTATTTCATTTGGATTTTATTTTTTAAAAAAATCTTTCTGAATGAACTCTATTTTTTATGAAAAGATCTCATCT
This sequence comes from Metroxylon sagu, assembly GCA_017589505.3. Lineage (NCBI taxonomy): Eukaryota > Viridiplantae > Streptophyta > Magnoliopsida > Arecales > Arecaceae > Metroxylon > Metroxylon sagu. The sequence continues at coordinate 3,778,951 of JACVBY030000663.1, forward strand.
ATTTTTTTTAATCTACAGTTTTAATATATGATGCTTTCTTATAAAAAAAATTTTTAAAAAAAATTTCAAGCAGATGCTTAAAGCATCACCTATCCATTTTTTCCATAATCCATCATGTGCATCTCACATGCATCAACATCTTTATTTTTATCGAAGATAAAGAGAATCGTGAATTCCTCACCAAGGAATAAAGGTACATGTGGCGGGCTCTATGTATCAAACATCTTAGCCTTAAAAGTTATTAAATGCAATGTTGCACATGACAAGATTTGGCACTATAAGGGTAACATGTTGTCTTTATTTTACATACATTCATACATAGTCCCAAGGGAATATAAGTATAGTTTTTTTCAAGAATATCCAAATCAAGAAGAGGAATAAGCACAATCGCCACTAAAAAAATTCACGCTTTTGTAACAATAGCAAGTTTTCATACTGGAAAATTTGTGTTACTATAAGCATTACCTACCTTTCCAATCAAAACTGATTTTCCCCGGCTAAAACTTGAGCCAAGCTTGTCATACTCTGGGGCAATCTTCTTACAACGCCCACACCTGCCATGAATTGCACTAAATAAGCATTGCCAGCAACAGGAGACGTGAAAAAAATAAAAAATAAAAAATCAAAGCCACACTTCTGGCATAAAAAAAAGAGAACACATAATTGTAGAGGTTATCCTTATCTTTTCGTTCTGGCATAAACACTAAGAAAGAGTGATAAGACATTCGATCAACTTTTGCCTTAAAACAACGCAACTGATATCACTTAACAATTCTCAACTTCCATGGACACGTGAAATTTATTATATTGTAACAAAGTTAGTGATGCTATACAATTATAAAACACAAACTCTTCAAAGTCCATTCCTCTTAGTATCTTCACAATTCCAGACCTGTTATATCAGAAACGAAATCTATGCTTCCATTCGCCAATTACATTTAATTTATATCAATTTCTGAATGAATTTAGAACGCACTTGTCTAAACTCATTGATTTATGCCATGCAAAAATTGCTCAAAAATCCGAAAAAAAAAAAGCACAATATTTCCACCCTTCCGGCTTCTATTACAAGAGAAAGAAAAGAACTCATTCAATACTAAACCAATCGAAAGCACTAGCTCTCAAGTCAATATCCAAACCAATCGAAAGCACTGGCTCTCAAGCACATTATTTCGACATCAAAAACCCCAAATATGACGAGTTACCCGATCAAGGAAATCAAGAATCCTCCAACAAACAGCAAGGCCAGCGAATCCAAGAAACCAAGCATCGAAACAACGAATACAAGGAGAATGAGACGAGCAGATTGAATTCTGTGCATGATACCAAGGGGTGTAGAACATGACGAAAGCGCCGCGATCTTGTCCGACCTTCTCATCGAAGTTGTCCTCCGTGAGGTCCAGGACGTCGTCGGTGGCGGCGAATAAGACCTGAGCGAGGATTAGGGTTAGGGTTAGGGTTAGGGTTAGGGTTAGGGCTGGTAAAGAAAACCGGATCCGAGATCTCGCCATCTCTCCGTAGGAACACTCTCGTCTCCTCTTCGACCGCAGGCGAAAAGAAATAGCGCGGGAGGAGCGGAGAGGCCGTGGAACAAGCCTTCTAATTTCTAAGGGAACGTGACCTCCAAATTCGAATACCGATGGGGTCGGGGCCTTTATATATCAACCTGGATCCAGACCAAGACCAATGAGTTACCACTCTGATGGCCTGCTATTGGGCTAGAAATTCTAACACAGCTTCAGCTTTACGCCCAAGTCTAAACAAACATCTCATAAAGCATTAAATTGGTTAGTATTAGAGGCATGGAAGAGATGACCAAGGAAACCGAAATTTGTTTGTTGGCTAATAGCAATCATGACTTAGAAAACCTCATGGATTCCAGTCCTCGATGGAATTGAACGATTGTTCAAGACATAAAGAATCATTTTATCTTGAATTTGGGCTGCTAATGCTACTCTGTTTGCCAAAATTTGTTTGTAGTCTGTTGATGAAAATGTGTTTGCGTTTATGATTTTTGGAAACATGTGGGTTTATGATTTAATCCTTCACTTCTTCTATGCTACCATTTTTATATGGGCTTTCATTACCCAAGTCTCTTGCAACAAGTTGCAGCAAGTCATTCTAGGCCGAAGAGAAGGTCTAGGTAACCACAAAACCATGTTAGAAGTTGTAAGGTACATAAAAATTACATCACCAATAATATCCCCATAGTGGCTAAATGACACCCTTTTCTCTTGCAAAGATTTGCCAACTTTTTTGCTTGGATCTAGAGGGGTAAGAGGAAAGGATGAAAGGAAGGAAATGGAGAAAAGGAAAAGGGAGGATGGAAAGAGTTATTGCAAGTCATGCTAGGCCTAAGAGAGAGTCTAGTTAACCATAAACCTATTAGGAGTTGTAAAGTGTATAGAGATTATATCATCAATAATGTTTCCATGATGGCTAGATGGCACCCTCTCCTCTTGGAAGAGGAAAAAAGAAGGAAAAGGTGAAAGAAAAGAAAGGAAGGATAAGAAAGAGTCGTTACTCACTCTTTGTTTTAAAACGAAAGAAAAAGAAAAAAAGAATAATTTATATTCATTTTATTTGAATAAAAAAATAATTGTAAATCATAAATGTATATTTTATTATAAAAATAAATTTAAAATAATTTATAGAGATAGAATTAAAAAGATAAGATAAAAATTTAAAATTATTTTTCTTCATTTCTTTATCCTTAAATTTGAAGGTAAATAAAGTCTTTTGAGAAAAAAATAAAGGGAAATAGGTAGGTCACATTCTTCTCTTCGTAATAATTTTTTTTTTTTTATTCTTTCTCTCTTTTTTTTCTCATCTTCTTTGCCCTTTCGCATCCTAACAGGCCCTTTGATGGTGACATAATAATCAAGGTAAAAAAAAAAAGAATCCATCCTGTTTCTCGTATTAAACTAAAACCAAACGTTTGCTCTCTTCAATTAATAATACTAAATCAGTTGATTTCAAGTTTCAGACGCAGTAGCGATTAAAAGAGTAGAAATTGTTCACCCTGGAATTCAATACAGTGGCAGTGTCTCATCACCCAGAGGTGCTCGAAAGTTGCATTTGTGACCGGAACGAGAGTCCGCCTTATGCCCGCCAATGAAGTCCCCCGGTTATTGCTTGTGGTGGTACAATCATCGCAGGCGCACGGAAAGGCTGCAGGGCATCTGCCCCATTAAAGTACCAGGAGCCATGCAATGCCCTTCTCCAAAGAACGTGATGGGCTCGGTCACTCTGAACCAAAGCAATGTAAAGACGGCAAAAGGTACATCATTGCCTTTGGAAAGGAGGGAGAAAGCATGTGATTATCAAACAAAAAATAATGTACCCCTAGTGCACCGTGGTTGGGGCTTTAGGTCCCTCATTCAAAAAGAAATTGGACTTTTGCAGTGCCATTTAGAACAACAGCCAAAAATCTCTCTCTCATTGGCAAGAGAGGAGGAGCACATGGCCTCGGCCCATGCGTTAGTGGGAACTGGTGGCCTTTTTTTTTTTCTTTCCTAAACATTGGATGACACACGTAACATGATCACTAAGTGAATAAAAGATAAAGAGTACTTTCTAATATATCAAGGACAGTGGGCGGCTTGGAGATCTCATTGTCCCAATTTTTTTACAACAGGATAAATCACCTTTTCATCTCTTCTATTATTCATATTGGAAAAATTCCGTGATTGCTTTCTAGGATTAAATTATCATCAGCAGCCTCCCAGGACTAGGATAAACTCCTCTTGCCTCAGCACCCATTCTGAGACTCCCTAAAACTTTTGCCATCCTAGCAATAATATCTTTACTTATCCAGGCAACCAAGATGGCCTCAGAATCATATGATATCATCAACACAAGAATATGCGTTTGAGGGCTTGGAAAGGGGGTGTCATGCTTATCCACTGGTTTGTGATATGCGGCATTGTCAGCAAATCTGTTCATCTTTCCAAGCTAAGTCATATTCTTAGAGAACGAAATCAACCAATGGAGAGGTAGGCGAGTAAAGGGTCTTCTGGAACTATTGCCTGTTGAGTTTTCCTATCCTGTATTAGCTAATTTTGGTGGTTGCATTTTTCTAAGAGAGTTACCTACATGAGGCTTGCCTCCTTATTAACAAAAAAGAAAAAGAAAAGAAAAATCATGAGCTCCAGAGCATGGCGAAGGTGGGAGAGGCTACAATGCCTTTTTTTTAATTTATTTTTAAAAAAATCAAGTTCAAATCTGAGTCATTGGTGAAATGGTCTTAAACCAATTAATCAGCTAAATTAGTCGGCCACTGCCTTTTCTCATTCTAGATAGTTCTTCATTCTCTCTTTCCCCATTCATCATCTCCCTCCCTAGTAAAGTTTTTCTCCCTTCTCTTATTTAGAAAAAAGCTATCGCTTTCTCTTTTTCCCTTTGCTAGTGCCCTTTCCTCCCATCCATCATCTCCCTTCCCGTTAAGGGCTCTCTCTCCCTCTCTATTGGTTCACTGCTGCCCTCTTCTCCCATTCATCATCAATCTCTTGATGAGGGTTCATCATCCCTCTATGCCGCTCTTTCTCTCCCTTCGCTACTACCAGCTATTGAGTTTGATTTTCTATCGGTTCGCTACTGATTTATTTTTGCTGCCAATGATGCTTGTCTCTATCTCGTTGGGCTGATGAGGACTACAGCTGTCTCTATCTCATTAGGCTGATGAGGACTCTCTTATGCTCTATTGTCCCAACTTGAAAATCATTTTTATTGTTCTTCGACTTCCAAATTAGAGGCTTCTCACCTCTTAGATCCCCTCTCCCATCCATCTCTCTCCTATCCCTTAGTTCGAGAAGATTTGTTACTTTGAGATTTCAGTTTTTTATTTTTTTAATTTTTTAATTTCATCTATGTATGTTGTTGTAGGGTTTATTAGGTTATGATTTATAGTTAGGGTTTCAGTTTACTAATCTATTTTTGCTTATTGTTATATTTAGATGCTTGCATAATTCTCTTTAATTACTCTTGAAACTCTTGTTTTGGTTTTTTAATTTTAGAAACTCAATTCACTCACCCCTGCATCTCGCCCCTCTCCCCTCCCCCCCCTCCTCGGTCCTGAGTTGCTCTTTAGCCAACAAGTGATATTAGAATGAGATCTCCAATTTGTTGACCAAACCATCAAGTAAGAAAGACACAACAATCATAAAGAATTCATTCTTTAGTGAGGGTCAATTAACCAATAAACCTCCATTGTTTAATATAGTGAATTATTTTAGTTAGAAGGCTAAGATAAAAATCTTTATTCAAACCATAGACTTTGATACTTAAAGAATCATAACTTATGGTTATACAACCCCAACAAAAGAGGTAAATAATGTTATAGTTCCATAAGAGAAATATGACACATAACTTAGATAAAGAGGATGTGAGAACTTTTCAAATAAATTAACACAAGGAAACTTCTTAAAACATTTGGGATGGAGAATACAAAACCGACTGATACCCCTATGGTTACATCTACCCAACTTGAGAAACATTAACACAGGAAGAGTGTCAATAAGAAGCGATACTAAAGTATGATGGGTAAGTTGCTTATCTTACCACTAGTAGACCTAATATAAGGTTCAATATATGCACTTATATTAGGTTTTAAGCTAATCCTAAGGAATCAAATTTACATGCCATTAAAAGAATGTTTAGATATGTATAAAATACTATAGAGCTAGGTTTATTTTATTCAAAGAATACTTGTTTTAACCTAATAGGATACGCTGATGTGGACTTTGCTAGATGCAAAGTTGATTATAAGAGCATTAGTAACTCATGCTACTTTGTAGGCCAATCACAATTGTCATGGTTTACCAAAAAGCAAAATTAGTTGCTTTTTTTATGGCAGAAGACGAATACATTGCATCCAGAGATTATTGTGCTCAGATATTTTGGATGAAATAAATGTTGATAAATTATAATTTGCACTTGGACAACATACCTATTAGATGTGATAATACAAATGCTATACACTTAACCAAGAATTCAATTCAACACTCAAGAACTAAATATATAGAAATTAGATATTGTTTTATTAGAGATCACATAAAAAAAAAGATGTGGTCCTAGAATTTGATGCCACTAATTATGAATGGGTTGACATCTTCACAAACCCCTTAGTGAAGATAGATTTTGCCCTATTAGAGGGGACTTAGGCATGATTGAAATGTAATTTGAAAAATTTATGCTCCACATATGATTGATTAATGATCATCAATGATTGACTTAAATTACATGTTTTGATAATCTTATGATGTTTGATTGCATGTGGGAATAAGTTTCTTTGGAAAAAAATAAAAAGCAAAATTTCCTACACAAAAATGAGTGACCGAGTCTTATATTTGAATCAAGACAAGAATGTCTAAAAGAATGACTTCAACATATACTTTTTCATATTTCTAAGGATAATTGTTAAAAAACTTGATAAGAGAAGTATTGTACAAGGCTTAAAATCCACTAAAATAAATTAGATTAAATTTTTGGATCAAATTTATGAAAATTATGTTTAAAATTCTAAACAAAGCTTAGAACGGTCAATCGGCAAAGCTCAAGTTACTCAGCTAAGGCCTTTTAAAGTGGACCTAATGGTCCAGTCGACTACCCATAAGGGCAAGCCAATGGTGCTTCAAAAAGGACTGAGACTCCATTGAGGCCATCCTTGGAGGACTAGTTGAGCAGTTTTTTTCAAAAGTACCGTGGTTCTATAGTTGTCAACTGGTTGTCCTATAACAATCGATTGGCTAGAGGTCTAATAATACTAACGATTGGATTCAGTCAAAATTAAAATCTCAATAATCAAAAATTGAAATCTCTATAAATTTGGGACTTTGGCTCAGTTTTTAGCATAAAAATTTAAATCAAACTCATTAGAAAAACTTAAAAAAATAGTATTCTTGAGCCTTTAATTGCACATCCTTTACACAAAGTTTAGTGCTTCATTGAAAAATTCTTATTTTCTAAAAGGGATTCTTATTTCTAGCAATCTCAAATTGTGATTGAGCTTGGTGCAAGCTTATGAGGGTTCTTTCTTAGCCCAATACAAAAAAAAATGGTATAAGGGTTTAGTCCTCATACATTGAAAGAGCATTGACATAGTGAATACTCAAGAAAAAGTCTTGGGGAATAAATATAGCAAGGAGTATAAAACCACCATAAAATTTTTATGCCTTCTTTACATTCTTATTCATTTAAATTTATGCAATTTGTTCGACTTTTTATTACATTTAGATTCTTACATAATTCTCTTTAATTACTCTTGAAACTCTTGCTTTTAATTTTAGATACCCAATTCATCTCCTCCCTCTCTTGTGTTTCTCTTGGGCCAACATTATTGCATTAGTCAATAAGTTGCTGCACCACTCATAGATGTAATCAGTACTAACCAGTTGACAATGAATGATCTAAAACTAGCCATCTATTTGTAATCTAGCAGTTGATATTTTAATATATTTTTTATATTAAAAAGTACTGCAGAATTTCTTAGTGAAGTCATATAGAAAAACAAAATTTCCTTAGGTTAATTTGATAGAGTATCTAATAGTTCAAGGTTCATGCATAATTTAATATGGCTTAACATGTTCAATTATTTATTATGCAAGAGTATCACTTGTGGATTGAAAGCTTGGCTTCTTAGTAGCCTACTAAGATAGAAAATTGCACCCTAGTAATCAAAGTGACAATGTTTTGATTGTGATTGCTATCACTATAATAATTTTTGTAAGAATCTTAGTTGACAAGCTAGTTCTATGGCAGTGTTATACCCAATAGTTTCGAGCATCGAACAGTTCTCCATCAAGCAATTATTTTCATCAAGTCTTTTCAAAAAAAAAAAAAGGTCAGAGATTGGCACTAAAATCACTTCTATAATTAATTCGCTCGATCTTTGTTTGATCTTTTCACTTACTAATTATTGTTAAGCAATAATTACATGGATTTCGAGTTATCTTAACATCATTGTGTCAAAATAAAAATTTTGCAAAAGCAATGTTTTAAATAAGTGTATCTCATGCTCTTCTAATAATAATAAAAAGTATGCTATGAATTTGACAATTAAAGCACGTCATTTCACATCAGAACAAATCTTCTACGTAACGTTTATCATTTTCATTTGAAAGAGATTCTTCAACATTTATGAGTTGAGCCATCATAAAAAAGCCACGTGAAACTTTTATTCATACTAATAAGATGTTTTTTCCCTAATAGCGATCAACATCAAGACAAAGATATATATATTCGATCGATCAAACATAACTATGACTCAAACATTTAAGGATGGAACGTGTTATAATTATCACATTTGACTATGTTAATTTTGTGATGCTAGTATTTTTGAAAAATCATTTTTTGTAGAGCCTTTTTAGTGGAAGTGTATAAGATTTTTAAGCTTGTTGACATGTCGTTGATACTAGTTTGACCTATACATTATTTATTATATGCAATAATTACATAGGGATAAAGTTGTCTAGACTTCATTATGCTTAAATGTGAATTCTATAGATATCATGCTATAAAAAGATATAGCTTAGACGATGTTGGATGTTAAGGATCATACGCCACTCTTTATTAGAATAAATTATTTGTATCAAGTTAAGTTGATTCGCCTTAAAAAGCTAATATATGTAAAATTGTGATTTGGGCCATGTTACATATACATTATATTTTGGGTCATGCTAATGTACAACTAATCTCAATTTCCATTAGGCTATGTTATGGTTTTGAGTTCAAGACACATCAACTTAGCTTCGCTCAGCATTTTTAACCTATTGAATCTCTATATTTGGTTTGAAGAACCTTTGGAAAGAAAAAGTTTCCATTCTACAAGTAAATTTTTTTTTTTTTTTTGTGCAAACATAATCGGTACATCATACAACTTGTTAGTATTTCAAGCATGCTCACATAGGGCATATTCATGCATATAGACCATATAGAAATTCTTCTACCCATCATAATTGTGCAGCATTCTTGGATAACCAAACTATGGAAGGCTTTTTTCGCCCCTTTCCAAACCCATCATGTGATGCTTATTTTAAATTAGCATTCATATCCAGCCAAGCTTTTGTAAAAGTAGTGTGATTCGGTTCTCCCATCAAATACTTGGCGATCACAAATGATGTCTCTTTCTTCGGGACGTACGTCTCTCCTCTCAGTATTAACTGGTTAACATTCTTAAGCCAGTCAAAAGGGAGGAATAAAGGCCCCTTTTCCGACAGGCTGGTTTGTACGGGAAAAGTTCCCAAGTGGAACCGAGGAGAACCCCCCCCCACCCCCAGCGTTTTGGCTCCCACATGGCTCACATCACATGCATCATTGGCCTCACTCTGGGTTCCTTAGCCGGAGAATCCGTTGTCCTTTCCACCGAGCAATGCAGAAAAAGAGAACAGGCTCAGACTTCTTAAAGACAAACAGTTGCCCTCGTGACACTAATTTTTTCAGACGGTACTTAGCGGACAAAAATCTAAAAGAGCTCTCTCTGTTCATTGAAAGAAAGATATGCAAGAATAAAGCCAATCTACTTAGAACCACATGCAATAATTATTTTGACAAGGAGATCAACTCTATAAAGATTATCACACCAACTCTCTCCCAAAGGAAAATATTCCAAATTAATGACTTCCCAAGAAGATATTCCGCGTAGATACCCGACATGCATGACACTGATGACACATGTGCAAGAGGCAACAAAATTATAATTTGCGTCCTTTTTTTTACAGCGTCCGAACAAACTACACACCAACGCCACAGCCACCGCAAAAAACTCAGTCACAGGACGTCCGAAAGCCAGCTATCTAATAGCTCTGCTTGGTACCCAGTACCCTCCATTCCTTGTAGCCCCAGCTCACCATCCCACTGCCATGGCCATATCTCTCCTGCCTCATCCCATAGCTCGGCCTCTATTCCTCCCAAGTCCCAATCCAAGAACTTGTCTACTTGGGCTGAACCTACCTCCTCCTCACCTTGGGCAACTACCCCACCTCCCCTCTCCTCCTCCAAGCCCATGGCTCCACCCCCTCCATCCCCATTCAAGACAAGGTCCCCACCCTCTCTCTCCTCGCTTGAGCTCATGATTCCACTCTCCCTTTCCTCATGAGAACCCCTCCCCACGCTATTGTCCTCACTTGCACCGAAAAGCATGGCTTCCATCTCACTACCTGTTCCCCAGAGCCCACTCTCCATTGGGCTTGGACTAAGGAACCCACTCACCAGCTCTTCATTAGGACCCGGTGCCCCTTCGTTAGGACCTTCTTCGGAGGTCGCACAACTAGCCTGGTTCTGGTCTGGGTCCAAAACCATGCTGTGCCCCTCCTCGCTCTGAGTTTGTGCTGATGAGATTTGGGGGCTGACACACTTCTCATTCCTCTCTCCTCCTCCTCCACTGGTAGTCCCATCCGTTGTGTTCTTCTTCATGGCTGCCCTACTAGTTCTTCCACCCTTTCGCTTGCCGCCGCCAGGGAGCTTGCTGAGGTCCACCGTCATGGCCTCGCCGTCGCCACCGAGCCTCCGGAAGCTGTCGACTCTCCTACTCAGATGGGAGTTCCAGTAGTTCTTGATCTCGTTATCAGTCCTTCCAGGAAGATGGCCAGCAATCAGTGACCACCTACAGCAATCAACGAACTACATTAGCTTCCACGCTGTGCAATTACCTTCTCTGCTTTAACTGCTATCATCTACTGCAACGGAGCTCATATGTGCTAATTAAAGTTGTCTTCAAATCCTTCTTCCTTTCGGGAAAGCTTTTCTGAACTCTTATTAAATATTATAAATCACTTTCTATATGCTAAAAAAAACAAACCATTTGATAGAATAAATTTGATCCATGATATCAATGTAAAGAGAATCAATTTTAATTTATGCTCAACATATGATCAATGAAAGCTAATAATATTCTAGGCTGGTATCATGTCCCAGATAGCTGTCGAGAAAGTGATTATTATATATAATTTCGTGTGTATATAAATACATATTCCTAATGAAATATGTGGTGATTTTTCTTATCATTTTATTAAAAAACTAGAAGTAATTTTCTTCAAAACTAACAATCTCATTGATAGAATTCATCAACATAAACCAACTCAAATGGAAACGGATGAAAATAACCTATTAATATGACCATTGAATGGCAGGAAATAGACAAAACAAGCCCCTAGTGAAGACAAGGACCCACTGAGCCCGAAGTAAGATTTCCTACCGCTCGCTTAAAAGCTTCTTGTCGGCTAAATGTTTGCTATACTTTATAAGAAATAAAAGTTTGTTGGCTTAATTGACCTCCAATCGTCAGGACCGGACTTAAAGGCCCTTTAGTCCTGTTGACCATCTGATCCATAGTACCAAATCCTTTTAATTTTCGGCTCCCCTTGATTGATTTCAGTAACAAAATAATTATATTTAATAAAAAAAATAATTATATTTAAAAAAAAACTAAACTTTATGTATTAATTCACAGCTATCATTAAAGTTTGATCCACAAAGAACTGAATGTCAAGCTGCTATAAAAACTTTGTTCGCCACCGGGCTGCGAGGATGATTCATAATCAAAAGTGTAAGCTACAAATTCATGGATTTTAAAAGTAGATATCTTTGTGGATCTTCATTTATCTTGGTCCAAGATCATATGAAGATAGAGAAAATTCCATAGTCTCAAGATATTGAAACACTACAAAGCTTGAGATTTATGGCTATCTGTAGATATTTTTTTTTAAAAAAAAATACTTATTTAATATCAAAGCGACCAATATTTAAAATGATAAATTTATATTAATCATGGAAAATATAAAATCCTCGTTCGTAACTTACTGGGATAATAATTTAAGGAGAATTTTTAACTTTTGAGGAAGGACAGACGAAAGGAAAGGAAAAAGAAGAATAAAAAAAATCTTTCCGTCCCCAGTGGGAGCGGGTAACCTCACCGGGGGTGACCTGACAGAAAGTTGTCAGGTTATAATGATGGAGGGGTTAAAAGCGACGGGTCTCCCACGTGCATCAAGCCATCCTGCGGTGCACCGATGGCCACGATCCCCGGGGCCCACCACCTCCCGTATTTAAGGAATTTTGTCTTCACTCTCTTTTTATAAAAAATTACGCAGCACAAAAAACGTATCCGCGTACTGGGGGAGAGGAACAAAAATCGTAAACAAAACCCCCTAAAAAATTAAAAAATAATAATAAAAAAATCTAAATGAGAACCGAGAAGACGGTGGTGCCAACTTTACTTTGGGGCAAATACGATTGGTGAAGAATGAGAGGGATAAGGGAGTGGGCTGAGAAACTGGTGCTGTTGATCTTTTCATTACCTGTTCCCTAGAGTGGCATGGAGTTTGATGATGATCTCCTCCTCCTCTTTGGTAATGTTGCCTCTCTTGAGATCAGCTCTGAGGTAGTTTATCCACCTTAGCCTGCAGCTCTTCCCACACCTCAACAGCCCTTCCAGACCCCACAAACCAGCAAATAAGTAAACCTCATCCAGGCCGTCTCAAGCGATCCAGCTCAATCTGAGCCTTGGAAAAAGAAAACTAGAGACCAAACCAGTGTTTTTCTGAGTTTAGAGCTTCATATACCTGCATTCTTGGGCAAGGACCTCCAAGAACCTTCTCCATTGGCAGCAATGTACTTGGCCAGTATCTCATCCTCCTCTGCTGTCCACCTCCCCTTCTTCAACCCCACCTTCTCACAGCAAGGAGCTCTTCCCATCTCTCTCTCTCTCTCTCTCTACTTGGAGAAGAGTCCAAGGGAGAAGGAGCTCTGAGACCTTCACTAAGGTCCAAGAAAGTGGGAGCGAGGCCTGAGTGCTTTGTGGTTTAGGTGGGTGAGTGCGAGGGCAAAGAAATCTGAGAAGTTGGCAGTGGAGGCCGAGGGAGGGGGGATGGGAGCAGTAATAAAGGAGCAGCGAGTTTGACGTGGAGAAAGGGAGGTGCGGCGAGTGGGGACGCCACGTGTTTGTGATGGGAAGTCGGGGTCGTCGTGGCTCGATGACCGACGAGTACAACCCTCACGGGCTTCCGATCGACCACGTTGGTCGACCGCACTCCCAAGAGCTTGTAAATTTTTTCACCGCGCCTACAACACCTCTTCTACCACGTGGTTAAAAAATAAAAGTTATTAATAATTATATTATTATAATTTCCACCTACGTGTTATTATAGCTTCCATCAATGCATGCACTTTAATAAATTTCATTTGCTCCGGTCCCATCCTTCCTCTCCCTATCATAAGTTTTCATGAAGCACCCTCAAAGTGCCACGATGCATGCGCATGACCAAAGTAAAGTCTGAGATTTGGACAAGATATTGGACATGGCACGATGGTAAGAATGTTGGATGTAAAAAAAAAAAAAAATGTTTAGACTCTTTAATTTTGCTCATTTATTAATATTTTATCAAAGGGGGCCTATCATAAGTGTTCATCATCAGCTATATGAGATGACTCTTTTTCAACAACTAAGCTAACAGCTGTCTTAAATAGATTCGAAGTGAGTAAATTATTGTGAAATAAATTGCTTTCAAAGTTATAATATAAAATTATTGAAAATTGTCATGTGAATAGACGTGAGGGGTTCACTTGTTCTAGACGCCAGTGCCGTTGAATTTGGAAATGGGATGAACATGGCATTCTAGTGTTAGGTTGACAAGGCAACCATAAGAAGGCTTTTCCCAAATCTTTCACGTTTAAGCAAGCAATGAGTCCCACGTAATGTCCCTCGAACTCATGATTTTCTTTTAAGAGACGTAGGATACAGCAGCTAGTCCGAAACGTAGGATAGCAGCTGTGGGAACCAGCCCAAGATAAGCCAAATTCAAGCGAAGATTTGTCAACAAAATAGAAGAATTTGGCCTTAGAGAATCAATGAAATAGATGTTTTAGGAGATCCATGCTTGTTTCATTAGTAGCAATTGAATGCGTGTGAAAAATATTTTAAGGTTTTTTGACGGGAAAATGGTGTAGTCAGAGACCTCCGTATTAATTTATTAAAGTTTCAAATATTTTACAGAATTATAGGAGAGAGAGGATTAGAGGGAGAAAGGTAAGATAAAAGCCAGTATCCAACCAAGCTTTGAGGGCTTCACCGGGGATGGGAGAAAAGAACCACAACGGATGCTGATGGCTCTGCAGGGATGAGAACAAAACTAACTTTATGCCTCTGAATGGATGTAGGGACTAGATGAGGACGGAACAACTCAGAGCATCTTTTGTTTGGTAAAATTTTTAAATGTTTCTTAATCCAAATATGATGGCAAACTACACAAGCCAATTTATCTCATGTCTTTTTGAGATTTGGTCTGATTCTTTTTTTTTTTTTCCTCCAACTCTATCATAAGTCCTGAAAAATGTTTAAAAATGTTTAAGATTTATACGTAATCAACTGAGGCATAAGGTGACATGACATCTCTCATAGTAAAATCAATAAAACAAAGTGCATGCTATTTCTTGAACCACAGATACATAACAGGCGATAATGGTTTTAATTTTTTTTTTCTCTTACCATCAATTTCGTTGATTTTATATATATATATATATATAATCTTATTGAATTATGATCTTTTACATCCTCGGATTGCTTTTAATGTATGTGTATACACCTACCAAACTTCCATTCCCTATTGGATCGATTTCCTTTCTTCAAAAGAAAAAGGTTTTAAAATTTATTACTCCTTATGATTGAAGCTTCTCGTCTCATCGTTATCATTTAATCATACATATCAAAAAGGACAATTAATCCTGTCTGTTTTTTTTTTCAGAAATTCTTTATATTATTGTATTCTCCCTCCATCCTACGATGTTTGTTCTCATCATGATCGGTTGAGTGGGGTAGCCATTGGGATTAGTTTGATGGCATATCATTGATAGCAATCTAGGAGATCACAGTGATGACATTTATTTTTCCTCTTCCACCCCTTCCCTCTTCCTCCTCTGAAAAATTTTGTATTCATTTCATTAATTAAATGGAATGTGTTCGTTCCGCAGTTTCCTTAGAAACAAAAAAATGAAATATATTTGCCTAGCACGCAGATCTTGGGTTACTTAATGAACTCGTATTCAGCCATAACGGTGCACTAGATTCTAAGCACCTTATGATATTAACAGATTAAAAATATTATGTTATGAAGCATGTTGTCTTCTTTTTTTTTTTTTTTTTTTTTTTTTTTGAGAGGGGGGGTGGAGGGGGGACCAGATAACATTATTAACTAGCCACGCGGAGCTCAAGCGCTTCCCATGCCTTGGGATGGGTTGCAATTTGGAATTAAATACCCACTGGACTCCCTCGTTTACAAGGAATCGCAGGGAGATGGCAAGAAAAAACAATGCAAGATACCATGTGAAGGATGAGGATCTGGCCATCGTATTGAGTTAAAAATATAGGGCACGTTGAGCCTGTCTTCTTGGGGGCCTCAAATGGTTTTCTAATATTTGCTGCCATCTGTTGTGGTTTTCTATGTCCCTCCTCATGCACTCGCACAGAAAATTTTAAAAAAATAAAACAAAATTAAAAAAAAAAAAAAAAAAAAGAAGAAGAAGAAGAAGAAGAAGAAGAAGGAAACCTCTCTGTTTTGACTTGGATAACAACAGATTCCCATGTTATGCACATTCTTATTCCTTCTCTGTCTTTGTTCACATTCATGATATTGAAATCTATGGTTAAGATGGTCAGAAGTTTGTAGATAAGAGTTGATGATCTCATAACAATGTATCTAGCAAATAGCCTCATTTCACTTAACGATAAAATGTAAGGTAGCTTGTCGCAATTCTGCTTTAAAAAATATATATATTTAATAAATAAAGAATAAATATACGAAAGTCTCACAAATTGAAAAGAAACACCAAGAAAATGATGCTGCTGCAGTATTCTCTATTTTGAATGGTTTATTGTCTACTTCGTAGAATGAAAGAATTTTTGAACTTTGATTGAAGTGAAAGTGTTTTTTTATAGTTATTTAGACTTTATCACAAAGATACATTATTTTTTCATATTTTTAATATGTTTAAAGAGGTGGTAGGGATAAAATTGTAATGGAAAGGGATGTGCTCTTCTTGTAAAATAATTCTATTCTACCCTTTTGATGGAATAAAATTGTTACTCTTTTGTGGTTGTGATACTCCAAATTTAGTCGCATATTGGATGAAAAAAAAATGTGTTATGTGCTTATAACTCAAGTCAATTTTCTACCCATTAATTTCTACTCGAGTTTTTAGGTCACATGGTTTCAATCCGTTAACGAAGTTAATTGAGCTAACAAGCGGGCTTAGAGCGTTACAAATGGTATTAGAATTGATCCGAGTGTACGAAAGTTGGTGGGCATGAGAAAAGAGTTACCTATGGAACAGTGATGGAGTCCCGCTATAGCATGGAGCCATCCTTACAGTACCAATGATTTAGCTTGGAGATAAATTATGGCTAGCTTATGGCATGCGACGAGAACTTTCAATTATAAGAAGGAAAGATTGTGATATCCCAAATTTAGTTTCACATTGAATGGAAAAGAAATGTATTATGTACTTATAACTTAAGTTCACTTGCTACCCATTAACTTCTACTCGAATTTTTGAGCCGCATAGTTTCGATCCACTAACGAAGTTAATTGGGCCAGCATACGGGCTTTGAATGTTACAATGGTATTTTTGAATGCTTGATGAAACATCCTCTAGCAAGTATATACTCCCACTTATTCTCGCTACTAAATGCAATCTTAAAGTATTGAATGGTAGTTAGAGAGTCTCGTCATATTTCTATGTTCAAGATGAAAAAAACATGACATGTTTGCCTCATAACTTTATTTTATTGCATCTTGTTACAAAAAATTTATATGCAATTTGTACTCATCTCCTAGTATGTAAATCCTAGTTGTTGATATCTATGTTAGGCTTTGAAACGTCTTTACAACCACTCGTTCTAAGCCCGTGAACTTGCGATCAAATCTCAGTTGTTTGGACATGGAGGTGGTCCTTGCACAAGGCCACCAAATATTGTGCTACCGCGAGATAGAGTACACCAATTGCAACGTAGGGTAGCATAAGAAAATCATGAATAGACCTTTTGAGGACAATTAGTTCTTGCATAATGCCGTCACATGTTGTTTAATCACAGCATATCGTACATTAATTGCAATATAAGGTAATATAAGAAAATTATGAATAGACCTTTCGAGGACAATTAGTTCTTGGAAGATGCCGTCAAATGTTACTTAGTCACAACATATCGTACATTAATTGCAATATAGGGTATCATAAAAAAATTATGAATAGACCTTTCGAGAATAATTAGTCCTTACATAATGCCGCCAAATGTTGTTTAATCAGAGCATATGATACATTAATTGCAACATAGCGTAACATAAAAAAATTATGAATAAACCTTTCAAGGATAATTAGTCTTTGCATAATGCCGCCAAATGTTGTTTGCTGACAGCATATAGTACACTAATTGCAACATAGGTCAACATCGAAAGATTTGAATTGTAGGATACGAATCCTCTACAGTAGAATAATGTGCATGTTTAGATGACCATTAGATATTCTATTCAAATATAGGCGGGCTATGATAAAAGGATTTATTGAGTGCTGAATAGATGTTAATTAGGATACATAGCAGTCAATCAAATATGCACAGCACTTTGAGGTGCAAAGCTTAAATTACAAAGAACACAATTTCTAGCATGTGATCCTTTCGAAAGAGAGAGACTAGCACTTTGTGCCAGCTATGCGGTGTATATACGATGCGTCGACAAAATCGTTGCAAATCGTTGCTTTTACACCTAACTTGGTATAAATTAAATAGGCATCGGGATGACCCAGTTATAAATCGGAGGGACAGGCCTCTCCATGTGTGGCTGCTGTAGCTGGCTGGGGCCAATTCCAGATCCGGACCAAATTGGTCCTGCGCCTGGGTCCAAAATAAAAGGACAAAAGTATGGCCAATTTCTGATTCACCTGGTTGGCCATCAATTCTTTATAGGAAAGATCCCACCCATTTGTTTTTTCTTTAATCATTTTGCTTAAAAATAATTCATCCATCGAATCTGAAGTCAAACTGAACGGCAAATTTAAATGACGCCAGGCCAGTTTTAAGAATCGTTCCATTAATCGAATCCGAAGACAATCCCTCAGTGAATCTTCCCCATATTATATTGTCTCGATGAGTTCTAAAATAATTCATTGCTTGTTAGTCTAAACATTTGGGATGGCTGAGCGTCAGACTCCCTTGGTATCGTGGTCTCGTAATAGCTCTTAAAATAAGTCTCTTGTTTCTGAAACATTACAGCGGCAGTGCTACAAATCGTTTCTGAATCGTTTCACAGGAATAATTCATTCAAGAGATTTCTAACCAATTGCACCAATTGTAAAACTAAATATTATTTTAGGAGATGTTGATCAAACCCCCACGGCACTTACTACAAGCCCATTTTAAACTTTTTGGCACAGACAATGAACCTGCCACATTTTTATTTTGAGACTGATGAAAAGCTAGTGGAAAACACATTTTTATTTCAAACTTTCCATTTAAAAATTTACCTACTTATGCTGAGGTGAAAAGAATCACATTAATAAGATAAATGAGATCTTGAATGGAATAAGCTATTGTAGCACGCCTAAGCTGCAAAAGATAGCCATATGGCTGCATGTTTTTTTTAAGTACAAGGTCACATGCTGGTGAGAGCCAAAAAAAAAAAAGAAAAAAGAAAAAGAAAAGTTACATGTGATTCACTCTATAAAGGAGGGAGAAAATTAATAGCGAAGAAGTTGGAAGGGCAGGAGGGTTTTAGGCTTTTAGCTTCCCTGCATAGCTGGAACTCCAGCACATTTTGAGATTCATACAGTATCTTTGAAAACATTTTAATACAACTATTCTTTTTAAAATTTCTTATTTAAACAGTGAAAACAGGCATAGGTGTGTGTAGTCAAACCTTATTCTATTTAATGAATCGACATTCTTAATAAATTCTAGCATCTGTTACTTTTAATAATTTAAGGATTAACATGGTTGTCCTTTGTATAAATGAATGCTGGTCTCTCTGTTGGTGGAGTGGTTTTTTCTCTTATTTAGTGGATTACTAGTCGACCAGTACTTTGCACGCACCCATTTGTTACACTTGAGTGCTTAAATTTGCTCGTAGAAAAAAATAAATAGCAAATATTGAGAGGGTCAATGGGATTTATAGGAAAGGGAGCATATAAAATGGCAATTGTCCGCTGAGGATCGCACATGAGTGGCCACATGATGCTGCTATTTCTTTGTAAATTGCCACCATGTGTTTGTATATATTGCTTGGTCGTCAACATATATCTCTTAAAATATATAGAAGATTTTTCTAAGTTATTTATTAAACTTTAGCTTATACTTTTAATATAGTTTAAAATAACATGTCACCATATTATAGTGGTCATCTAATGAAATCATCAGTGACCATTATAATAGTTATAATGCTGTTATTTATCTAAAAAATAATTTTTAAAATCTTTAATGTTAAAATAATTTTGAAAATAATGGTCATTATTAATTATTATGGTATTATAACAAAAAATAGCAGGTCATAGTGGAAAAGCAGGTGTCAACTTCTCTTCTTTTTTTTTATTAGTAATTGTGATCATTTTTTAAGAGAATTTAGAGAAAAAATTGGAATTTAAAATAAATAATATTTTAGTACTGAAAAATAACAACAGTGGCCCTATTATAACAAGAAATAATAGAAAATAATAAAAAATAATGGCCAGCATATTTTATGATGTTATTTATTGAAATAATTTGATGGGAGATAAACTAAAATTATGATAAAGTCTGCTATAATGATTATGATATTATTATTTAAAATCATGATTTTTCAGCGATCGAAACTCATGTATGAATGCATGGTTGTAATACAAGAGTTGCATCGATGAATTTTCTCAAAAAAAAAAAAAAAAAGAAAAAAGGTCAATGGATTGAAATAGATAAACATCTACACCATTTTCTTGATATCCTTGACAAGGAACTTTGAAAAGCATCCAAATAAGCTATCTTTCTAATATTTTGATCTCAATGGGTCAATGAATTAAAAAAAAAAAAAAATCACTAGGTAAATATTTTCATTGAAAAAAAAAAAAAAAAAAAGGCCCATGGACAAGTGCTCTCAATGAAAGCATTAATTCCTCGACCAAATAAATGATAGAGCATTAATCCACCTGAGAACCATGCAATCCAACAAACACTCGAGAAGTTTTAATCCCCCTTGGCCATTGTTTTTTTCTTGCGACATTTAACGCTGAAGTAATCATAGAAAAAGACAACCTACCTTCCATTTTGCTCTTTTCACCCAACACTTCTGGTGGAGAACGTCACGATCGCCGCCTTTTTTGCCTCCTCTTTTCCTTGAAAGCAGATAGTTGAAGACGCTCGCAGTAAACCCCCAGGCGTCCACCGTTCTCTATCGCAATTTAAAACCCACCAAGTTGGCAATTCCTTCCTCTTCCAAGAGCCAGTCATGGAGTGTCTACAGCGATCGTGGCGGCACAAGCAGCACACGCCAATGGCCGTCGTTACCACACCCTGACGTCTTGTTTGCCATCCAGCTGTTTCACATCCCTGTCTATGAGAGATCAGCAGGCAAGATCATGATTGCACTCAACCTTCACTTGGCAGCATATGCGATGATGCTTAGAGAAAAAAAACAAAAAAAGGTCAGAGATAGAGATAAAACCACGATGTCCGCACACAAGATATTATACTTAAGTTTATCCATAGGTTAATTAGATCATGCATGAAAGACTTATATATAAGTCTATGTTAATTTTAAGTTGACGTTGTTCATCATGTTTTTCCTCACCAATCAAGCAAAGTATTGGTGGCAATGCTTGTTTGATATGTCGAAACAAACATGGCATGTTAAATCTTAGACATTGTATAAAATACTTATATATATTTAATGAGAACATATAATGTAAAGTTTCATATCTCTAGTTGAATATATTTTACTCTTACAAGCATGCACTTGGTTTGTGTTACAAAAGAATTTATAAAACTTTTGTATTTATCATAAACAACTCATGCATAATGCACCACTGAACAAAGTGGATCACATCTATCAGTGTAACCTTTGATTATTTCTCTTTTATGCGTTATGAATACATTGTCAAATAATATTAAAAGATGCCAAAAATAAAATGACCGAGTTATTGCTCTCTTCTTTTTTTTTTCTGCATTTCAAAAAGTCTAACTAGTAATGACAACAGTTATAACAAGTTGATCGTAAAAAGCTTTTTAAGCCAACCATATGTAATATGATATAATGATGTACAAATTAAAGTAGATCTTACTCATCATTCAATCTTTTGACTACCTTTCTCTTATCAATGACCAAAAATATTATTACATAACATGAAAAACGGTTAAAGGCCAAATGATCCAATTATTACCCATGCTTTTAGCGATAACGCATGTAGCAAGCTGCAGGCACAACTTTAGAAGATTTACAAAACCAACAGTATCATGGGATACAATATATATTGTTCGTTAAACACTCGTTATGAATTTTTAAAAATGAGTCCAATATTTGTGTTACATGATATCGATTCTATATTTTTTATGAATTCAATCCAGGGTGGTGGTTTGTCCGCATGGCTGAATTTCAACCATGGCCTGTCTCCATGGTCAAAGCATTTCGACCCACAAAAAATAGAAGAATCGTTCCCACTCGAGGATGCCATTTGCCTCGTTGCATGGCAGCCGCAGCCTCTGCGTAGGATGTCTTCACTCGTATCTTCACTACGATCTTATCGATGAAGTGCAAGTCAAGTGGACATGGACGCCGATGAGACGTGAAATGGATGCGTCGTTGCTCCAACGAGTGGCAGAGCCTTATTACACGTACGAGAGCGGAAGTCAGTGACACGGCTTCATGCACACGTCAAGCCACCACTGGGCTGAAGTAATATATAGCTAAGTTGGCTTTAATTATTTTAGTAAAATAAAGTTGGCGCCTTTTAGATGTACCACGGAAAACCTCAAAACTTGGCTTCCTCTCGGCCTTGATTAACAAGCATTTGATATATAATTAAAGAACTGACAAGCCCCGAGCATATGATATTTGAAATCACTAATTTGATATTGAGGTTCTCACCGGTTCTCATTAACAATTGTGCATGAGGTTTGACAAACTGTAATAAATATTATCTTCATAAGTATTAAAATATCTTTACTATATTATATTAAATTTTAATATTATGTTCCATAATAATATACATAGAAAAATTTATTAACATTACACTCCATGCATCGAATGCACGAAATAGATTTAAGTGAAATGAAATCATACTATATCATCATGATTATAATATAATTAACTTCATATTTTTATCAAAATTAAAAAATTATGTTGAAAATAATAAATTTTAAATATTAAAATGTAAAAATATCTTCAGAATTATAACAAAAAGAATATTGTCAACTATATGAATCATTTAGATTTTTAATAAATTTTTAAAATTCAAGTATAAAAAATATGCTGAATATGCATTTTTTTTATATTTTTAATGCGTATTTAATATATAACAAGTGATGCAAGGGCACTTGTTAACAAAATCCAACCCCATGCTTGGACAAGAGTATGCTTGGCTTTACCCTCGTTTCCCTTGTTCTCATCATCAATTGTGCATCAAGTCTTGGCAATGGAAATGATCAGTAACCTTTGCATGGATTGAGCTTTAGTACCTTGTAGCTACCATTTTATGTTTGCTATGATGGTGACTCCCACCAAGAGGCTACGGATATATATCATGTATGCTTATTAATCCAGAAATAAGATTCTCTGCAATATAAAATTTAGACCATAAAATACTGTATATATTTGGATAAATGCTATGGATCCTATTTCAAACACAGGTACTTATCATTGATCCACCGTCTCATAAATTTTTTTTTATATTTTTTAAATATAATCATATCTGTTCATGCTTGTGTGGCTACCATCCAAGAAAACAGCATTCTAAGGTGCAAAGTATGTGGAGGTTCCGAGCCCATTAATCTAACGTTGTGCAAGCGACAAGCGGAGCATCAAGTTCGACTTGGTTGGGGAATAGTATTGGGCCACGAAACTTTCTCTTTCCCCCGATCTGAGGCAACTCTAGAGGGTTAATAAGGTGTGCTAGTCATTGAAGTGCCGGTGTCGTTGCGTCACGTCATAAGGCTGCCGTGGAGTCACGATTGATATAAAAATCGTCCTTAGTTTATTATACAAATATTGACCAGTTTACTCGTTTCCTAATTGAACTTACCACACCTAATTATTAATCTTCCAATCCGTAGTTGTCTTAACACTGACGAATCAGGCCCATTTGGTTTACCTTATGAAATTGGAATGGATGGGTTACCAAACCTATAATATGTCTGCTCATGGAATTAGGTTGAATTGGATGGAAGTATTAGGAATATAAGATTGAATTGAATTGACAATTCCAGAATAATGCTATAAAAATATGCTAAGAAAATTGGATTGAATTGAATTGGATTAGCTTTAACTTTTCTAAATTGCCCCTTCCTTACTTTTCCCAATTACATTCGATTGTTTTGTGTACTTATTAATTTGTTTATTAAATATTCATTGCATAATTTTTTTTACTAAAAATAGTAATATTTTTATTATTAATATTTACATAAGTATTAGTAATAATTATTTTTATTACATAAATATGATTTATTTAGTAATACATAAATTTTACTTAAATAAAATAATATTTATTAAAAATAATAATATTATTAATAATATATTTATTAAATAAATTATTGATTATATGCACTACTAATATAAATATTATTAAATCAAAAATATTTACATAATTAAAATAATATTTAATTTATAATTTATATAATGTTATTTTTTGTATTTTATAATAATAATTATGTATAAATATTTTATGATTGATTTATATATTTTTATAAAATAAATTTATTTTTAATTGATAATATATATAATAAAATATTGATTTAATTAAAAACATTTCTAAAATGTAAGTTTTTTGCGAGGGGCAATTACATCATTTGAATCTCAATGCCAAGGCTTAGTATCGAAAACACTAGAGGGATGATGGGTTTCGCAATCCCACCTCTATTGGTATGCAAAACCCAAATTTTTGATGGGGCTGTGGGATTTACTCCCTCATTTGAGAATCAAAAGTTGGAATGGATTCGCAGTCGAATCCAATCCAATCCAATCCAATACCACATGCGAAATGGGGCCTCATATATGGCAGAGGATGGAACATGGAGACGACTCTTGCATTTATCATTGGCTTCACTCCTTCGCCAAAGAAAGAACTTTTTTTATTACAACCTTTTATTCCTTAAAAACTAGCATTATTCTATAGAAAATAATGAAAAAATTATTTATATGCAATACTTAGATAATCATCTTTTGCTTAATTAAACACAATGAGAGAAGCTTCTTCCACCATAAAAAAAAAAAAAAAATGCATCTATTGTACTACTGCCCCTTCTACTTTTTTTAAAAAAAAATATGTTAGAATCATTAGAATAAATCCTCATGTACATTCAATACAAACTTTCAGCAATAAAAAGTTCTTTAATTAATATCTTGCTATTATCAAAATATGAATTATTAAATTCTAAGGTTCAACAATCTTTTTCTTTTTTATGATCAAATTATTGATTATCAAATATGACATAAACAACGAAATGAGCTAGTGCATGCATTTTGATGCTTAAGGTGTATGAAAAATTAGTGCAAGCATAAAAAAAAATATTAATTTTATTTTTTTATAATATGCTCCTCCTAAACTCATGCATCATAGTTTCAATGTGGGAGCTTGGTAAGGAGTTTCTCCCCTTATCCATATGGTTTGGTCAAATTTTGGCTCTTAATCAAATTTATAAGTCATATCATTAAAAGTATCAAAAGCCAACTCAAAAGTATCAAACACTAACATTCTAAACCAAGAATATTAGAGAGAGTATCAAAATAATGGAAAGAGTATTAAAATTGTGAATAAACTATTAATCAATCCATATTCTCCCTTTTTGGCATCATCAAATAGAGCTAAGTAAACCATTGGCAATATTAAACTATTACACGATCAAACCGTCATGGAACATAGAGAGTCATATACTTAAAAAAGGATCAAACTAAGATAATATATAAGAAAAGGATCAAAACACATGAATACAATACAGAGGTCACACATATGACACATAGATACAAGACAATCATTCAATACATCTATAGCAGTCATCACTACAACATGATTCCAATCCAAAATATGATAAAAAAAAAGGACTCAGGGGAAGTGCCATCGAAAGAAGTCCATGGAGTCGAAGAGTGCAGTGAGGTTCTAATATATATCTTGTATGTCTTGTTACATCTCATGTATGTCCTATCATATCTTCTGCAGCATCTCATGTATCTCCTACTATATCTCATGCATCCTCTAATCAAGGCCATCTACTCTCCTAGTCAGGTTCGGCAAGTAGGTGGAATAGGCTAAGAGCGCTCAAATGCAAATGATCTTGATGTAGGAGTAGATCATGAAGGCTCGAGTGCTGGGACATCATTTGTGCCGTCCTCATCTTCTTCCTCTTCTTTCTCACTTTCAAACTCATGTCTCCCCCTCTTATATCCTTCATCGGTGAGAATAATATCCATTCTCCTTAGGGATGAGATGATGTAGAAGTCATGGGAATTCCTCAGGTGATTTCTTTTCTCACTCAATCTCAAAAAAACTAAAATATCTTAGTGAAGAATAGGCCATAGGAGAGGGAGGATTTTTTTTGGATATATCTATGATTTGCCAAATTATGAGATGTGGAAGGTTGAAGGCTTAGTTGGTAAACAAATGTGAAAGGACATGCATATCAATAAAAGAGACGTGATCCCTATATCCATCTCTAGAAACTAAGTTATAGGTAATAATATAATGTAAAACTTTAAACAGAGCAGGGAGTCTCTTAGTAGAAGGTCTAGTGGGTTCCCTTATAGTATCATCTACTAAGACAAGATGGGATTGAGCTAAGGTAGATATGGTCTCAGTGTTCCACCAAGCAGCATGAAAAATATAAGCTCCTCCTTTAAAGGTCTTAAGAATATATGCAAGTATGGGGGGATCTAATTCAATGTATTTGTCTTTTACATAGGAGCATAAATTTAAACTAGGTTCATCAACTTCTAAATTGGCAAAGAATAATTGGATTAACTTGGGATAATAGGCATGGTTTATAGTAACCAGCTAAGCCGCTCTAATTGCTCAAATGGTCAAAGGAAACTATGCTCTCTATAATGGTCCAAATCTCTAATGCATCTATTAGGAATAATGTTCCTCTTTTCAAAGTCATCCCTAAATAATTACTAGGCTTCTCTAGTTCTAAATGGGGATTCCTCAAAGCTAGATTTACTTCTTACACTCCAATCTTTAGGAGAATTTCATGGGAAAGTTGGTCAACTTTTTATGACCAGTTTACCCATTTTCTTTTGATTCGGTCAAAAAAGTTAAATAGGTAAATTATATCCTAAGTTATTATTTACCTAACAAATTAAGAGAAAGACTGACCCATCTGGGAGACGGCTAAATCACTGATTGATTAATTTTTTTCTCTTCCTCAAATATCCCTGCATGATCATAATTCTTCTTTTCATTATTACTTCTTGATTCTTCCATTATTACTCTTGATGCATTTCGTAAAGAAAAAAGAAATCAAAAATATATCTTTAGATAACAATTTCATCAAAAATAATAATTTTTAGAGAAACAAATTGATATAGCATTTCATTTGATGGGTAAGAATGTAGCATTTGTAAAAGAAACAATCATTAAAATAAAAATATTTTCTTATGATATAATCGATATTTTATAAAGAGATATAATATTATTATTTAATTAATAAATAGTAACTATCAAAATATATTTTTATTTAAAAAATAAAATTTATATATGATTAATGTATACATCAAAATTATGACTGAAAATATAGTTTGGTAAAAAAAATTAAGTTTCAATCACAAAAGAATAATATATAATTAGATACAAAGTAGGCCTAGTAATAGAAAAGGTATTATGAGAAAGATGAATAGATTTTAGCAACTTATTCGGAGAAGTTATTATGAAAAAAACATAAGTAACAAATACCATAGGCACTTGCCAACATATAAAAGAACATGGGTTTATTATTTTCCCATTAAGTGTTGTTTGGGTGATATTTATCTAGAAAAATATAGATCCTCGGGTAATTTTGAAACCCCCTAAAGAACAAGTCCTTATTTCTTGTTCTTGGGAAGAGGACTGAACCCTCTTCTTCTTGGAGGATTCATTATGAGAAGTCTTTTTAATTTTAGAGGCCACGAGGGTTTTAAGAAATCATAGGTTTTAGGGAAGAAGGGCTTATATATATATATATATATATATATATATATATATATATATATATATATAGGGTAAAACTTAGATTTAACCTAGAAGGGAAGGAAATGTGTGGCTAGGTTTTGTGGAATCAAGCTCTAGAAGAGGTTTTATCTTAAATGGAGAGAAATTTTATGCTGGAGAACAAACCCCAGATGGAATTTTAGGCGGAATGAAGAGAGGGTTTAGGGTGTGATGGAAAAGGGATAAAATGTGTGAAACCCTAGCTATGAAGCAATAGATTTGAAGGAAACCTAAGAGAGATTTGATGATTTACCTTAAATGGAACCCTAGAAACGTCAAGAAGAAGCTGAAGCTCTAGACCCGTGCCACAAATGTCTGAATGAGCTGCAAACGTGTAGAACCTTCCTTTTTTAAAAATAGAGAACTGCAATTGGCAACTGACCGTAGGTCAAACAAAAAGCTTAGCTCTCAAGGTTTCAGGCATTTTAGGTTAGGGCAACAAAAATGTTGATTTTCTAATTCACCTCAAAATTCAACATGAATTTTAAAAGGTCTTGCCAATAAACAAAAATGAACAATCATGTCTCAAATTAATTCAAAAATCATTTCTCAATTTCTTAAATTTTTAATGACCAATTTAACAAACATTAAAGATCATCAAGAATTTCTCAAAAATCCTTCACAAATCAATAATCATATAAAATTTTACTTCATTACGTGAAATATAAATTAAAGAGTTACAAATATGAAGCTCATTAATTGTTCATCACATTTTCAAGACATACATCCAATATGGCTAATTACATCAAAAATCACCAAAAATTATTCACATATTTCTAATTATAAAATTAACCAATTAATCATCAAAACATGTAATTTTAGTGATAACATCAAGTAAGAATATGGTGCATCAATTAATTTTATGTAAGTATACAATAAATTATTTAAACATCAAATTTCATTTCAATCATGCCTAAATCACTCCTAATAGAATAGAAATAATTTTCACTAAGGAGTTTCATGAAGATGTCAACCTATTAATGTTTGATATCAACAAACTTAAGGACCATATCTTCCTTATTAACATAATCTTTGGTGAAATAATTTCTTATCTCAATATGCTTAGTCCTAGAGTGCTTAATAGGATTTTTAGTTAAATTTATAGCACTTGTGTTATTGCATCTAATTAAAATATGATATAAATGCAATATGATATGAATACAAGTTATGATCTATTAAGATTTGTCTCATCCAAAGTATCTCTGCATAGCAACCTCCAACTACAATGTATTCGGCCGCAATCATAGTCAATGCAACTAAGTTTTGCTTCTTGCTGAACTAAGATACTAGTGATTAACTTAGGAAGTAATATGAGCTACTATAGTGCTCTTATAGCAAACTTTGCATTTGACAAAGTCAGCATTAATGTACCCTGCTAGGTCAAAACTAGTATCTTTTGGATAAAACATACCTACATCTATGATATTTTTTAAAATATCTACAAATTCTCTCAACAGCATGCAGGTGTTATTCTTTAAGATTAGCTTGAAATCTAATATACATATATACACTAAATATGATATCTAGTCTACTAGCAATAAAATAAAGCAAACTTTCTATCATACCTCTAGAACACTTTTCATTAATGTTTACCCCAAGTTCATCCTTATCCGGATGAGTAGTCTTGCTTATGAGTGCCAATCGGCTTAGCACTTTCTATTCCAAACCTTTTGAGTAGCTCTCAGACATAGTTGGCTTGGTTGATGAAGATGCTTTCATCAATTTGCTTAATTTGGAATCCAAGGAAGAAATCCAGCTCTCTTATCATGCTTATTTCGAATTCCTTCTTAGCAACTATATTATCTTAGCAAACTCTTAGCACTTGACTTTATTAGTAGAACCATATATGGTATCATTAACATAAAATTGGACTAAAATAATATCTTTTCTTAAGGTTTTTGTGAATAGTGTAGTGTAACTTTTTCTATACAAAAGCTTTTTTCAATTAAGAATCTACTCGGCCTTTCCTATAATATCCTAGGTGCTTATTTCAAGCCATACAAAACTTTTCAAAGTTCGAAAACATGGTTTAGATAATAATCATTTTCAAAACCAGGAGTTATTCTACATTTACTTCTTTAGAAATAAAGCTATTTAAAAAAGCATTTTTTCATCCATTTGAAAAAGTTTAAAATCCATGTGAAATGGAAATGCAAGAAGAATTCCAATGGCTTCTAATCTAGCAACCGATGCAAAGGTTTTATCAAAGTTTATTCCTTCTTCTTGATTGTAAGCTTTAGCTGTCAATCTAGCTTTATTCGTAATGACTATCCTAAATCCATCAAGTTTGTTTCTAAAAACCCATTTAGTTCTAATCACGAGATGATCACTAGGCTTAGGAACTAATGTCTAAACTTTGTTCCTCTCAAATTGGAGTGCTTTTTCTTCCATTGTTGATACCCAATGTTCATCATGTAGGGCCTCTTCACAAGATTTTGAATCTATCTATGAGAGGAAGGCTAAATTATTATATAAATTTCTAATTGATGCCATGAGAGGGATATCCTATAATTTGTTCTTTAAGATGGCTATGGGAAGATTCATTACCAATGTTACCTAGATGGATAATCTTTCCTTTACTATTGTTTCCAAAGGTCATATATTTTCTATCTTTAGGTGTAATACTTGCAAATTTGGATTTGTCCCTCATTATGTGTCTTGAGCAACCACTATCCAAGTACCATAGATTTTTATGCATGTGGACCTTAAGACATACGTGTATAAAAAAAAAGGTCAATCAAGTATTTTTGGTGCCCAAATCTTTTTGGGTCTAAATGGGCTAGGGCTTGCCTTCTTCTAGACTTGGGTTTTTTTTTTTTTTTACCCAAACCTTCTTCGCCCCTACATAGATGTTCCTCCTTATATAACATCAATGAAGAATATATCTTTTATTTCCACAGCAATGACAAGTAATAAAAGGATCATATGATGAAGTGACTTTCATAAAAAAATTCTTAAAATATTTCTTGTTTTTACATGAATTGTATCCTAATCCTATTGTTACCATATCTTTGATTTTAAGCAACATATCAAGATTTTCCTTTCCTTTTGTAAACTTACAAAGAATTTGAGTTAAATCTTCTATCTTTTTCTTTAAATCATCATTATTTTTTTTTTTTGCAAGTGTCTCATTTGAAGTAGAACATAATTTTAGCTTGCTATTTTCAATTTTCAATAAGCTATTTTTATTTTTTGAAACTTTCAAATCATGTTCAAACATGCTAATTTGTTTCTTTAAAAATGCATTCTTATGTCCTAGTTTTCTCATATCATCATGCAATTCTTTAAACGCATCAACAAGTTCATCATAATTAGGAGACTCAAGTTCAAGGTTTTCATGACTTACCTCTTCTTTCTTTGCCATTAGGCAAAGGTTAGTAACCTCGATGTCATATTCTTTCTTAGTATAATCACTCCATATAGACACTAAGGCCTTCTTGTTCTTAGGCCTCTTGCTTGCCTTCTTTATAAGTTACGAACAATTGACTCTTATGTGTCCAGGCTTTTTGCACTAATAGTATGTAAAAGGTTCTCATCCTTCTTGCTTGACTTTCCTTCATACCTTCTCTTCTTATCCTCCTCTTGCCTTCACCCCTCTTGCTCTTTAAAAATCTTTTGAACTTGTAAGTGAGCATCACAAGTTCCTCATCTTCATCACTATCATCCTTGTTGCCTACATCACAATCTATGGTTAAAATAGAGGACTTCAAAGCAATACCTTTTTTCTTTTTCTTTTTCTTTTTTTCCCTCTCTCCTTGATGATTCATGGTGAGTTTGTGAATCATGAGAGACCTAAGCAATTCATCTATGTTAAGCTTGGATGAGTCCTTTGCCTTTATGGAGGCAGTGACCTTTGGCTCTCACTCCTTCAACAAGGTTCTAAAAATTTTATGAATATGTTTCACATTAGTATAAGTCTTTCCCAGGGATTTTATTGCATTTATGATGTCACTAAACCTAGTGAACATTTTGGAGATATTTTCCTTGTGCCTCATTTTAAGGAGCCCATAATTATGAAATAGAATGCTTATTTTGGACTCTTTGACTTGATTAGTTCCGTCATAGATAATCTTAAGTTGATCCAAAATCTCTTTGGCGGTCTCACATGTTGAAGCTCTATTGAACTCACTAGCATCAAATTCATAATATAATACATTCATAGCCCTAGCATTAATTTGAAGAGACTTTATATCCTTTTTCATTAAGCTCAATCTCCTCCGTTGGGACTTTAGTGCCATTCAACACTTTAGTGGGGTTCTCATATCCATTGACTACGATTTTCAATATATCAAAAATCTATGGATTAGATGAAAATTTTTATCCTTGCCTTCCAAGTGAAATAATTATTCCCATTGAACAAGAGAGGTCTATGAGTGGAGTGACCCTCACTAAAGGATGAGATTCCTATAGTTATTGCCTCTTAGCTCTTTAACAATTAGGTCAATGAACTAGGAGACTTGACTCTAATACTACTTGATGGCCCAAGGGTAAGCTAAGAGGGGGGGTTGAATTAGGCTTCTAAAAATTAAAACTAACTTCTGATTAAACATGATGCAATGAGAATGTCAAATTTTGATACTTAGGTTTGATTATTCATAAAAAATAAGGGATTGAGGATGATGATGCCATATAATTAAAGTTGGTTAGATGAAATAAAAAAGTGCAACTAGAATATTATGTGATCATAGAGTACCAGTCAAGTTGAAAGAAAAATTTTATACGATTACCAAAAGACAAGCTATGTTTTATTGTACGGAATGTTGAGCAATTAGAAAAATCTATGTACATAAGATGAATGTGACAGAAATAAAAATGTTAAAATAAATGTGTGGTAATATAAGAAAACATAGAATAAGAAATGAAGCTATTCATAAAAAAATAGAGATAGCTTCCATAGATGACAAATTAAGAAAATGATAACTTAGATGGTTTGGACATGTGTAACGTAGACCTAGAGATGCATTTGTGCAAATATAACTTGATATATGTAGAAGAAAAAAAGGTAGAGGTAGACTGAAAAGAAATAAAGCGATAAAAACATATTTAGAATCTTTGCATTTTATAAAAAATATAACTCAAAATTGAGTTGAATGAAAAAAAAAAGTTTCATGTAGCTGACCCCAACTAGTTTGAGATTAACGCTTTGTTACTGTTATTGTGGAGAATGCCAAATTTAAAACTTTGCAACAAGAGTAATGTAATAGTAATTTAAAGTAATGGCAAGAAAATAAAGAGCGAAAAAAGTAAATGAGACATAGTATTTTTATAGTGATTCAGTACTCCTTAGTTATATCCACTCTCTAAGACTCTTATTTGGGAATTTCACTATAGCAATCTTCTTAATCGGATAAAGACCAAGCCCTTACACCTTCCTTTTTCTAGGCTAAGGAATAACCCTTGACAAGCTTCAACCAAGCTCAAAGAATACTTCTTTTGAAGAAGAAATCACAATGAAACACTCCCAAGAATGTGAATTTATAAATATAGCTTTAAACTTAGGGAAGGAAAGAATATGCACTCTAGGCTCAAAAACCCCTTTTCACAAAGATTTACCAGTGATTTTTGACCCAATTTTTCATACTTAAACTAGCCTACAACCTCACAATATATAGAGCCAAAAAAAATTGCCCTCTAAAATTCTAAAGTAGCTCCAATGTTCATTTGAAATATGATTGTTGGGGTTGTTGGAGCTTCTACGATCGATCGCCAGGGTTAGGATTGATCAATCGCCCTAGCCTGAGGAAGTCGACCATTGGATCAAGTAGAGGGTACTATTTTGGGATAGTTTCTAGCATATTGCTCTTCAGTTAGTTATAGTTTGGTTTGATCGATCGCTCACTTTTAGTTTTAGATTTTTATGTTTATTTTTATCTAGAACTTAATCTAATTAGTTTTTAATGATTTTTGAACCATGTACACTTACTCTCTTTCCAAGTTTTATAGTAAGTCCTTAGAAAATTACAAATTTACAATTTGAACCTTTGTCTTCGAACTTGTTATGTTGGTTAATAGTTAAATTTGGTCACGTCCTTCTTTGACTTTCAATTCTTATATGACTTAAGCTTTTGCCATATCAGGTACATGCCAGATAGAATGTTTGTCATTCTTAAACTTTCACACCTGTCTATTATTATGAACTCAAGTACACTATTATTTTTTTAAATTACTATCTTGTTACCATCAAAATATGCATTATTGAACTCTAAGATTCAATGAAATTTTCATATCTTGTGATGTTGTCTTTGATGAGAATTTATTTTCTTATACAGGACAACTTCATGAGGCCTGTTTGGATTAGTTGTTAGGAGCTGCTGGGATGCCTTTAAGTAGCTATTGACCAGTAGCTATGTGAGATAGCTATTAGCCAACAACTGAGCCAATAATTAATCCAAATAAGCCCTTAGTGACACCATCTCACAGAATAGTAGCATTATGAGTGCCTCTTCTTTCCTTGACTTCACATGGGCCTACTTCATCGCCTGCAAACCTTCCTTATATCCAACCCTAAAATCACAAACTACTATCAAGCCCATGTCACTTAATCAAATCCACACCACTAACTCCAATGAGATCTATGTGACTTTGAATGCATGGTCTTCCACAAAATTCATCTCTATTATGCCCTACCTTGCCTCACATGGTTGTACTTCCTATGTTCCAATGTGTAAGCTATCTATTGACCTTAGATCCCTCAAACAGAGCACACTTCTTCCTCTTCTCAAGTTGGTGGCCATCACATGATTACATAATCAAAGGATGGAACACTAAAGCCACATTGCTTCAATACCAAACATCCCATGGCTTTTGTGGTTTGGTTCTCTCCTATTAAACCAATTGGTAAATGTATAGAAATGGCTGATGAATACAATTCCTTGATCTCCAATTGAACTAGAATTTCTACACCACCTTTTCCTTCACACAATGTTATTAGTTGTAAATGGATGTTTATAATCAAAAGGAGACCTGATGATTCCATAGAGCATTATAAAGTACATCTCAAGGCTAAAAGGTTTAGCCAGCAAGAAGGCATTAAGTATGATTAAACCTTTAGCTTAGTTATCAAGCTTGACATTATTCATGTTGTCCTTTCACTTGCCAACTTTGGCAATTGATTCATCTACAAATTAGATATTAAAAATACATTTCTTCACAGTAATCTCACCAAGGTTGTTCACCTGAAGCAACCTTTTGGTTTCTCTAAGGGCCCATCTAGTTTGATGTTGAAATTGGAATCGAAATCCAAATTAAATTCCATTGAAATCAAAATCAGATTCCATTGAAATTAGAATCAAAACTATTCATTCCTTCTATCTATTTGGTTCATATAAGAATTAGAATCAGCATCAGATTGATTTTTATTGGTATTATTTGGTTTATCTAAACCCTAGTCTAGATTTTTAATTTTGCTCATAAGCTAAAAACTTTAGAATTTCATTGTTTTCAAAATTTTTGATATATGTGCTCAATTTAATATTCATTTTATAAATAAAAAGAGCTAAAAAATGATTTATAAAGGTGGATCATAATATAATAGCATCTATATTATGATTATATAAATAAAATAGCATTAAATTTAAGTCTAAATATCCTCGAATGTTGAAGAAGAGAAAAAGGAGAGATCATCACTATTTTCATTCTAGGATTTATCTAGGATCTTTTTTTTTAATGTGTGCTTGCAATGTATAGTTAGCAAGAGAATTATTTTAGCTTCTATCGTCTTCATTCGTTATCCGTTATCTATGGTCCATGGAGGAAGAGGAAGAACTTGTGATAGTGGAGGAAGAGCAACAACTCATGGCATTATGATAAAAGAGGGGTCACAGGGTGGGTGAGAAGAGGAGAGAAGAGAATATGGCATTGTAATAAGAGGGTTCATGGGGTAGGAGAGGGAGGCGGCGTCAGGAGGCGGCATCAAGTAAGAAAAGGAAAAAAGAGAAGATAAGAATGGCTATGATGATTGGAATGGAAATCGCAATCTAGACCAAGAGTCCGGATTTCTAAGCCTACCTAAAACATGATTTCAATTTCATATGGAATGAAAATTATATTCCAATTTCATCCAAATAAATAGTTAGAATCAAAATCAGTGATTCTAATTCCTATTGCTGAGTCCTTTTTTGATGAACCAAATGGGCCCTAAATCAGACTACCCAATTATATTTGCAAATTGCAATGTTCTCTTTGTGGCCTCAATGAGGCTTCACATGTCTAGTTTCAACACCTTAGTACTTATTTATAATCTTTTGATTTTTATAGATCTAAAGCTAATGTCTTTTCATTTATAAAGCATGTTAAGGATTATGTTGTACTTCTTCATACTTATGTTTATGGTATTCTTCTAACCAGTTCGCTACATGCTCCATTGGATGCCCTTATTCCCTCTCCTCGGTCTAAATTTGCTATGAAAGACCTAGGCTCTCTCCATTATTTTCTTGGTATTAAGGCTAAGCCTACTTCTTTAAGGCTTCACCTGTAATAGTCCAAATATATTTCTGACCTTCTTATAAAGGCTAAAATGGTCATTGCAAAACCTATTTCAACTCCTATGTCCATGGGCTCGTAGTTGTCCTTATCAGTTAGAACTTCACTTCCTAATTTAGCTAATTATTATAGCATGGCAAATGCATTTTAGTATCTAACTTCCATACATCTATATATTGCTTTTGTTGCTAACTAGACTTATCAATTTATGCACTAACCAACTACCCTACTCTAGCTTATAGTTGAGTAGATGTTGCAGTAGTTGAAGCACCTACATGATTAGTCTTCATTTTAACCAGAATTCCTCTTATACTTTTCATGCTTATACGGATACTAATTAGATTAATAATGCTAATAACTATCGCTCTATTAGTGGCTTTAGTATTTTTCTAAGCTCTAGTCTCATTTCTTAAAGTGCTAAAAAACAATGAATGTGACTACACATTCCAATACAAACTTTGAATATAAGGGAATTGTCAATGCTATAGCCTAGTTAGGTTGGATTTAGTCTCTACTTCAATAATTGAGCATTGACCTTACTAATCATCAATATTATAGTATGATAATCTACTAGCCATCTATCTTATTGCCAACATGATGTTCCATGCCTTGACTAAGCACATAGAAATTGATCTCCGCTTTGTTTGAGAACATGTGACTCATCACCAACTTTATTTTCAATTCATCCTCTCTATATTTCCAACTACTATGCTTGAAGCTCTCGTTGTTACTCATATCACCTTGCGAGGATGTTGACTATCTAAATCTCCAAGCTTAAAATCATGAAAGAAATACTAAAATATTTTCTTGCAATTCAAATTTGAAATTTAAAGCAGCACAATTTGGAATCTATTGACTGTATCATAAAGCTAGAATTACTCAAACATAATTTTTGAGATTCAAATTTAAAATTCAAATTTGAATTAGCATAATTTTTGGAATCCGCTAATTGTGCCATGGAGTCAATCATCAAAGGATTATTAAAACATAATTGTTAGGATTCAAGTTTGAATTAACATGATTCTTCGTATTTGTTGTGGTATATTGCCATCATCACTGTAAACCACTATATAGACATGCTAAAAAAAATTGACAAACCTCCTAGCTAAAGTAAGCTGGGAAAGAAATTTTCTTATAATGTGATTTTTTTTTAGGCTTCATTATTCGATGGGTAAATTTTATAGGAAAGTTGGTTAATTTTTTTTATTGACCAACTTAACTATTTTTTCTTACTTTAGTCAAAGGAATCATGTAGATAAGTAAAATTTTGATGGCATCATTTATTCACAAAATTAGAGGAAAGACTTACCCACTAGAGAGATGGATTAGTTAGTTTTCCATCGATCATATAAAATATCTTTTTTTGTTTCTATAATATTCCTATTCTTGTGTTTTTTTTCATGATTCTCACTTGCTCTTTTTATCTGTAGTAGACTCTAACCCACCTAGCACTATTGCAGTTTCCATCTAATTTTTAGCTAAAGATCGAAGGATACCGAAAAGTCTAGCAAATTTTTTTTCTCTTCATCTTCTTCATCATTTTTTGTATCGTTATTTTTATTCTTTTTCTTCTCTTGAATTGATACATTTTTCTTTTGTCATGGCCCCCTAGTCATATTCAATAAAAAATAGAACTAAGAAAGTCTCTACCCCCGTATACAGTCTCAGGCACTGATCCTCATTTGGCTTTCACACTCATTAATTTTTTTATATCAATTTTTTCTTTTTTTTCTCTTGAGTTTGTGCTTATTTTCATTATGACCTATGGATGTATTTAATAAAGAATAGAGTCAAGAAGACGATCTCCACCTTTACCTGACCTTTACCCTCCGACATTACCCCCAAAAAGTATATGGAGAGATACTGCATGGTCTGAAGCATTACCCCCTACTCGACCTTTATTCATGCTCTGGTGCTGCCCCCAAAGGGCACACAATCTTCATGTGGTCTTAGGCATCGCCACTCACTTGACCTCTACCTTACCTCATACAATATAATTAATATTTTATGAAAAGAAGTAATACTATTATTTAATTAATAAATAATAACTATCAAATTTTGTTTTTGTTAGAAAAATTAAAACTTATATATGATTAGTGTATGTATTGAAACTATAATCGAAAGTATAGTTTGATATGAGAAAATTAGACAACAATCATAAAGGAGTAGTATATGATTGGTACACAAAGTTAACTTGAAAGTATAAAAGATATTATAGAAAAAATAGATAGATCTTACTTACCTATAAAAATTATAATATAAAAAACTATGAGTAACAAATATTGAAGCTACTTTCTAATATGTAAAGGAAAATAGGTAAGTTATTCTTCTATTTAAGTGCTACTTAAGTAGTACTTATTTATAAAAATATAAATTTTTAGATAACTTTAATACCCTTGAAAAATCAAGCCTTCAAAGGCACATATATTTTATGGCACATCAAATAGAAATGACCTAAAATTGAACAAATAAACTTATTTTTATAAATTATCGCAAGTTATACAGAATCCGTATTAATTCAAAAGGCAAGTTAATTAAGTTGCAGAGAGTCTCCAAAGGCTTAGATCATAGTCGCGCACATTTGGTGCATTCTGCCAACTTGTTAAAAATAAGCACTTCTTTTGCTTATGAAAGGTCCGGTACAAATCCCAGAACATGAAAATTCTACATTAAGACTAAGCGCTTGATGTTATCGCTATCGATCTTTTGGTACGAAGCATAATAGCTCTCGCTTTTAAAGGCACGCACCAACCAGTCCGCATGCTAGAAACCTAACGAATCACGCCAGCCAGGCTAATTTTTATGCACTAGAATCACAAGCATGACAGACACCAGCACCGTCACCTCAAGAACGGTAGCATCGCTGTTGAGAGCGAAAGGCCTCCCGTGTTTTACATGCACAGAGATGTTTGCCATCAGAGATCTTTCCACCAACTAATGTTTCCAAGGGAATCCAAGGAACGGCACAGTAAGGAACAGTGCATCTTTCTCATAGGCAGCCTGGCCTTTGGTCACTTGACAGGACTTCACCGCAGACCGGTCCCACTCAACCGAGGATTGCTCGCGATGCCTGTTGGCAGAGATAAGCTCAAACGTTGCACCTTGTTAGAACCCCACGCTCTTGCACGTGAATTCGCACTCGTGTGGCTGGCACCGGATTGGTCAATGTAAGAGAAGACATGGACTACTGGATTCACTCCATGGCCCACGTATACTCATGCATCGCATTTCGCCTTGCCGTCGGTCATTTACTGGTTAAAAAAAGCTACAAACTGGAAACCTCTCTCTCACTTGGGGCCAATGAAACCTCTCCCTGGCCATTACGCACGAAATCTGAAAGCTTTAAAGCTGCCAACCTTATATTTCTGGAAAGGCTTCTCCATTGTTCTGACCGTATACGGATGGTACCGCAAATAAAATAAAGTTTAAAAATATAAGATGGTATAAAGACGAAGGCATGCTGAATAGAACTCTTAAATAGGTAAGGTTAAAGCTTGGTTATTCAAAAAAATATATATAAAAAAGTATCGTAACTAAATCTTTCTTTAAAATAATGCTCAACTTAAAAAAAAAAAAAAAAAAAAAAAAAAAAAAAAGGAGGGGAGGGGAGAGAAGAAGACTCAATTGAACCCATTCTTAAGAATGGAACAAATTTAATGCCAATTTGATCCAATTCATTTAATATATACAACGTAAGATAATGCAATAATTGTACATTGTAGTCCATGGAATCAATATGAAAACCCACTCTTCAAAATAAATTGCATAGGTAACTTAGCAAAGAAAATATAGCCAATAAATACGAAATGCACATTATGCGGTCTTATGTGGTGCAATACAAGAGTCAATTGAATGTCTGTTTTCGAAATGGATGTTGAAATTTTTTTCTAATTGCATTGGGTTGAATAGTCTGCCTTCTACGGTCTCAAAGCTCCAATCAACATAACGGAAGAAGGAAGTGGTTACTAGCAGTAGAAAAAGCTGGCATTAGTTAACTATATCTTTCATGTGGCATGTGTGAAAAGAAAGAAACACAAGAATTTTTGTTAAAAACAAATCATATGTAGCTTGGATCCTCCATAGAATCCTTTCCTCACACTTTGCATCAAAATAAAAGAAGAAAAGAAAAAGACAACCCAACATTGGATTACTGAATATCTAACAATGAAGAGTACTTCTCTCATAGGAGAACCAAGTTTTAGAAACATGCCAAAAATTCTCTTTTCTAGAAATTAGAATAATATTAGATTAGGCTAAATTATGAATCTGATTTCTTAGTATATACGAACCCAAAGTACCATCTTATTCGTCCATTAAGTCGGCAGATTTTGTCAGAGTAGACTGTATAACTTCCGCCATGTCCTCTTACAATGTAAAGATGCATCAGTTGAGATGATTCTTAGATCTACATCTGAGTTGGAAGTTCAGGGCCTGCATGAGGATAACAACAGTCTGAACTATGGTCAGAGTTGAATCCAGCTAATGTATATAAGCCTAGGTCTTGCTAGCCATCAGCCCTCGCATGCATGAAGCTGGAGATCCACCAAGCTGAATGATTGGCCAGAAGAAAAAATGGTTTCGAAATCGATGGCAAATGATAGGTCTCAGTGCCAAAACGACACGATTGCAGATGCCATTCATGATACTGAGGGACAACAAGGTGCAATAATTGTGTTATTTTAGTACAGAATCAGCCAACCACCCTACTGGCCTCAGTGCGATTGGATACCATGACGTTTTTCTCATGGGCAGCCAGAAGGACCACCGATCCAGTGCATCATTCATTTGACGTACAGGGCTTGGTAAAGAATGGGACAGATGAATGATGACCCGAGAGTCCTGCTACCACGTTCTCCATGTGCACGTAGGATTAGTCCATCAGAATGTTGAATTAGAGAAGAAAAACTACAGCAAATGAAGGGATGATGAAGTCGCTTATAAGAATGATAGCTACGGAAAGTGATGTGAAAGCATGGAAAAGATGGCAGGAGACGAAGAAAGAAATGACTGAAGCCTAATCTTTCCTAGAAAGCAGTCTATTATTTTTGTTTCATGAAAGCATGTAAAGTATGTTTTTAGATAGGGCCTACCACATGGTTTCGG
The DNA here is from genome assembly GCA_017589505.3 of Metroxylon sagu. NCBI lineage: Eukaryota > Viridiplantae > Streptophyta > Magnoliopsida > Arecales > Arecaceae > Metroxylon > Metroxylon sagu. Next base: position 3,819,925 of record JACVBY030000663.1, read on the forward strand.
ATTCAAAACGACACTCTTGATCATTTCCACAGATTGAAGCGTGGTTTCTGTGCATAGCACCAAAAGAACGTCGGCAAAAATGGATAAAAATCTTTGTTAACCTAAAAGATATAAATTTATATTAGTTCATTAGTTTTTCATTACTGTGAGCCGGAAAGTCAGATATGTACGCAACCTATTTGAGAGAGACTTTTGTGTTTTAGATATGAGATCTCAGGTCATAATGGAGTGATTTCGTCATTGTATTAAGTGTTTTGTCGGACAAACAAGCTGTCAACCAGGATTAGTAGAGCTGTTTTAAAGAAATTGTTCCTCTAAGTCTCATGAACAACAATGGCCAAAGGAGAAGTCTTATATAACTGCGACCAATGATTGTTCTCACCTTTTCTGAGTGAAGGTAGACTTTGAAGAAAAAGGCATTAAAAAACCTTCAAAAATCCAATTATACAGTCGTATCACAAACATACTGTAATCATGCTATGCAGCTGGGCGGCTTTGGCCTTTCTGTCAATGAACAGTTAGTCTAACAAACCAACAGCACTAAAATTGACTAATTTTCTGTTATTGTTCACATGTTCATGGGAGTGGTTACAAATTGACCATCTCATATAAGTACGAGAGAATATATATATATATATGGTTCTTTTCCTAAGTTACACCATTTAGGCGGTGTCTTTATCTTCACACCAATATTCAAATCAGCCACCTAGGTAGTACCTTGACACCAATAATAGACAGCCGAAACCTTATCCACATGGACCAACAAAGCAAAGATTTAAAGATTGTAGACAAACATAAGACACGGAGACAAGACATGCTTACAGTCACCGGAAGGTGACCCCGTGATTGCATTAACTAGGTTAAAAAAAATTTTTAACACATATCCAAGGGAGCAATTTAGCAATCTTATAGTATGCCTAAATACAAGATACACTATAAAAAAAATTAAAAAATTAAAAAAAAAATGTATGAAACTGGAATTTAGTCTCAAATATATCATATGGTTCATGATATTCAACTTAAAACATTTTTCAGTATGCCAAAAAGATTGATGCACACCTGGATGAAAATAAAATTTCATAGAAACTACGGCATTACAAACCTAGTTAGGAAAATACTAAAGATGGACTTAGGTTAGACCACGGAATTCTTTGGGCAGGTTGGGCTGGGCTCATCCTTGGCCCAGCGTGCACCCCCATGAGCTCGTGCCATTCTGCTAGCCCGTTGATATCATGATACAAAACTTTGGGCAAGCCAGGTCTAATTTCAATCAGTGGACAACCCAAGACGGTACCAGCTAATGAATTGCTTACGGATCCATTCATGGCAATTTTCTTTCAATCCGTGGAGATCCGCTCGCCTCTGTTTCATTTCAGATGGATACGAAGATCAAAAAAGAGTTAATATGAAAAAACATGGCAATACTCATCACGGATATGAAATGAGTATGGATATAAAGATATCTTTAATTATACTTATTAGTAAATTTAGTTAATTACCTTTATTTATTAATATATCTTCAAACTTTCAATAGAGAACTTTACGAGTAACCATGGACCGTAATTTCTCAAGGTTTAGTTCATTTGTCCAGCTTAGAATTAAAGGGATTAAAAAAAAGCAGCCCACAAATAAAACAAATAAAACAAACTTCAGAATAAATGGTAGGTACGGAATGAGTATGGGTAACGGAATGGGTATGGATATTACATAATCCTTATATATATATATAGGCATGGGTACAAAATTTTATATTCAAAAAATGTACAAAGTGGATATAAATATAAATTTTTCTAATGATATAGATATGAAGGTACCTTTATGGTACCCGCTCCATCCTATTGCTATCCCTATCTATTTGGAAGTACTAACAACTTATATAGAAAAAATAGGGCTACATTAAAAGGGAAAAATCTCTGAGTACCAGAGGAACGCCCAATCGGGGCAAATCCCCTGAATAATAGGATACCAAGTTTCTATTATCATATTTGTTATATTATCGTATCTATTATCTTAATTCTTCCAAACTCATTGTGTGGTGGTACAGGCTATGGTTGTTACATGTATGATGTGGTACATTACGTGACATTACACACAAGCCTCAACGCCTAAATCTTATGGATTTCCAAATTCCTGGACCAAGTTCGGCTCAACTTCATTTGGGCCATATTTTCTTAGCCCAAATGTTGCCACAACCATATGCGTTGGTCTGTCCACGTAAAGCATGGGCAAAAGAATATTAAAAAAAAAAAAAAACTCAATAGAGGATTCTCAAGCCAAAGGATTGTTCTTTAACCATGCATTATAAATCAATTTACACTTAGGGCTATCTGAAATTTTACAAGTGAAATTATAATTGGGCTCAAGTTACAATGTAATAGAGTTACATGTAATAGAATTACATTATAGTTGAATTTATCCTGTTTGAATGGTTGTAGCTATGAATATCGTAAGTTGAAAAAAATTGTTTGGTTAGATGCAATAATAAGATATGCAATCACTTTATAAGAACGATGGTAAACTTACTTCCAATCTTAATTTTTTTGAAAACAATTTCTTCAACAAATTGTATTGTCTTACTTGTATGATTTTATAATATGATTATTTATCTTACTAATATATCATAATTCCATACCAATTGATATATAATGTTCAATTCGTAATTTGTAAACTTTGACATTTAAACTATGAAATATATCAAACCATCAAAACTTATAATAACATGAGTCAATACAACTATAATAAATATTAATAATATTATATAGATTTATTAAGTTCATATCCACCAACATACATAATTACAAAACATATCAGAAAAAATCATAACCTAACTAGATACATATTCATAGGAATAACCAAGTAATAAGTTGATCATTCAAAATATATCAACAAAAGTGTCACAAAACTGCACAAACATCCATATACTAGCATAGAGACTAATGAAAACGGCCTAAAACCTTCTTAAGAAAAATATGAATGATTCTTAAAGTTCTCCATCCACTTTCAAAGTTCTCCATCCATTTTCTACGAAGCTCTATAATTCTTACCATGAAACCCCTAACCTAAGCATAGCATCATTCTCCAAAAAATAGCTATAGGATTTATCCAATAATACATTTGAAAATTCATCACAACTTAACTTTAGGATCTCATCAAAGAGTTTGGTGAAGAATTGGAAACTTCAAGTGGTCTTTAGTGCAACAACAACTTTATTAATCTCGACAGCAATTCTTTCCATCACATTAAGCTCCAATTTCCTAGCCTTTCTATTTACAGCCTTACATTTTTTATTCTTTCCAAAAGATGATTTAGTGGCTTGAATAATTTGAGAAGTTGCATGGGAAAACTCAATAAACTCTAATTCATCTAGGCCAATTTCTTCATGAATACAAGCATTGCTAAATATAGGTTTAGTATTCTCCAAGGGCTAATCAATCTACTTCTTATACTTTTCGGTAGCCTAGTCATTTCGACAAATGAGGCACAACTCATCATAGTCCTCAATTGATTTCTTTATATATTCTGCATCAATTGGATTGCCCTGCTCAATTAAACATGGATTCATTAGTAACTAAAACATTAGTAATAAAATCATTCATAAAAAATAATGTAGCATTTTATCTACATAAATGTGTTGTATTCTTCTTCTCCCATGATAATCTTCTTTTTATGCTTATCTTATCCCACCCCATTCATCTCTTTAACCTTTTGATAAGGGTCCATTTATTTCTTAGGGCCCTCAGGTGGTTAGCTAGCACATTAGTTTTAAATTGCTCATCCACCACCTTAACAATAGCATTTATAACATTTTGATTAAAACTTCTTTATAATCCATTGTCTTGCTTGTTCAGCTATAAACTGAATGAAAAAATGACTTTGGCCTCACATCCACTTAAAGATTTTGCAGCATTTTTTACTACCACTAGGCCCTTGGGTAACTAAAATGTCACCTTGCAAATTAACATCACTTAATTAAAGCAACAACATAGATTATTATCATATAAGTATTATTCATCTATACATCATGCATAGATGAATTTCATATGGCCATCATTCATCCACCCATGATAATCGAAAGAATAACATAGATCAAAATCTTATGATCATTATTCTTCAATGCAAGCTAAAATATAATATATTCTTCTAAAAATATCCATATTACATCCACATTTAGATGTTATGAATACATCAAAACATCAAAATATATCAAATATAAATGTGAAAATAGCATATATAATGCTAATACGTCAATTTGGTAGATGTACATAAAACTAGTAATGCAAATGTCAAAGTAGATTAGTTCATACGGACAATCAAACATATAAAATACAAGCATTCATAAAGCATGTCTTAACGTGCTTCGAATAAATGTGACTCCCATATTTCTTTGGCTATTTGATCTCTTAGTTCTATCCACTCTCTATTCTCTTCTCTTTGTTCTCTTTGCGTATAGCATGTTGGTGCAAGAGGATCCTAATTTTCCTCTGCTTGAATTAACTCATCTCTATCATTTGTTATAATGTAATTGTACATGATACAACATGCTAAGACAATATCTACCTAAGTTGGATAAGAAAAGAATGGCTTGGATGTCAAAATCTTGGAACGGTTCTTTAATGATCCAAAAAATGCTCAATGGAAGACCACAAGGATGAGTGTCGTAAGTTAAAGAGTTCTTTTTCACTCCATTCCTTCAAGCGGTAATGGACATTATGATAAGGGGTTATAAATCGTGGTCTTGTGGAATATCCCGCATCAATTAGAATATATTTTCCTATGGCAACAAAGTTAAAGATATCTATTACTTTGTTACTTATTGTTATATTAAATCTCAAAGAAGTAAAATTTTTATCTTTTGAAACTTTAAGACCACTAGGACTCTCTGACGTCCCGTAAAACTGATCCATCTTGAGCAAATCCCTTCCATCCTACTAAGACGCAAATGAATCATAGATCGAAATCAATAGCAACAAGAATATTATGTGTTGGGTATAACTTTCCTCCACGAAAGGCAGCAACTTTTGATGTAGGAACGTTAGCATGTATGTATGTGTTCCATCAAGGTCTCCCACACAATTCTATGGAAATAGTAATAAATGAGTTTAGTAAGATTATTAATAAAACTAAACTGATATATATAAAGTTAACTTTTATAATGCATACAATTTACCTTGAACCAGGGCTGGAAGAGATATGAGGATGGAGCAATGTGCTTGGTGGATGAATAAAATCATATCGAAGTTTACCAATAGCATGAAGAACTTGACTGCAATAACAGCTAACATCTCCTCAGACCGAATAAAATTATGTCCAGTCATTCTAGTCCTAATTTTATGTCCTATTGTGTGAAAGAATATTGCCACTTGTTCTTCAACTCCAACATTTAAGGCATCCTTAAGAAGATCTTTTTGGCAAAATAGGGAACATAACTTAAAGAATGGAGCCTCCCTCATCCTTATCTTGTTAATGCATATAATGTCTGTACCATAAATTAATCTGAACATGTTACTTTGCCTCTCTATCTCTCTATTAACCATAGGTTCTTGAGTAATGAAAATGCTTCCTATACCAAATAAACAGCTACTAAAACGGTCATTACCACAGCTTCTACTTCAGAGTTGAAGAAGTCAAAATCATAACCCATCTTCAAATACCACATATAGAGCAACACTCATGTTAAAACTAAAAATAAAGTTATTGATCAACTAATCTATCAGCAATTAAAAAAATAGAATCCAAAGTAATTCATATATACTTCGTATCTTGAAAACAAACATCAATAAAGAAAATTTTAAATATAATGAAATAATGTTATTATATTAAATATCTGGGTAAAGAAAAATAAAACAAAATATTATATTATATTAAAATGTAATCTAGAGATTCACTAGAGGTCTTTTCCTCAAAATAATGGGGAAAAAATATGCATGCATTATTGCCTTTTAATTTTTATTCTATGGTAAATGTCGTATGCAGTCATAAAAAGGCTATGGTAAATATCCTATGATCCTTATCAATTTTTTATTAAGATAACTTAATTAATTTTGGCATCACAACTACTACAGAAACATCAATGCATAACAGAACACTGTTTGTTGATGCCTAGAAAAACACAATAAGGCATTGACAAAGAGACATAGAGCACCATCCCATTCCTTGATTTGAAATAAAAGTGAACCCACTCGACAACCTCAATAAATGAAATTTAATGAATTAAAGTTGATGCTACAAGTCTCCGATGTGTTGTATGTAAGCTTCTGTGTCAGAGATGCATGGTAAAGTTGATGCCAGACAATGTTGACATCACAAAGAATAATAAAGGCCATAGCCTAATAAAATGACGAATTCGAGAAGTTCTATTCGATTTTGGCGGTTGATTGCCTACCGTCAGTATTTGTGATGCTAAGAGTTAAACCCATCGTTTGGTGCCACATGGTCAACCGACTACCTTTGCCCCACGTCCCTGAGGTTTTCGACCACCTTTTCGACCCATGGCCATCGTAGGTTCCGCGGCAAGGTATTTGATGGACATAACAAATCAGAGCAAAGGGATTTCTATAATTCTTTAGAGAGAAAAAATAAAAAATAAAAAATCCCAAGATTGTTAATCTGAAAAGAGCGAACATCCCATAAGTCTCAAAATTTTAATGAACCTTAAAAAAATTTCATGATTAAATATTAATCTAACAATAGAAAAATTGATATAGTAAAAATTCTCGTGACCAGCAAGATGGAGACGAAATATCTCATTTGGATTCAATCCACTGTTTCCATCTTGCTTCATATGCGTTGCCTCAAATCCTTAGAGGATTGGTGATGGATCGAATGTCGTGAGAGAAGAAGGAAGAGAATAAATCTCTAAAAACGAAAGCTTCTAACATAAGAAATCTCTTGAGAGAAGTATAAAAGGAGATATGGAAGAATGCTGTGTGTTTCATATCCATCATCGAAAGGATAAAGAGATGCATGTGGGGTGTGTTGCTGTTACATCCCACATAAACTCCAACTCCTTGTAGGTCAATGTGCGGTTAATTTGGCTACGAATCATCTTATAATTTTTTAAGTTAATAATATAATATTATTATAATAATATAATATAATAGAAATGCGTATTGGAAACAATCTACTTGCATTGAAAAATATCAAAACTTAGGTTAATTTAACAAGCTTATGTCCATGTTCCTCCAACTATTACACATGATACAAGTTTTTTGAGCAAAGTGGTGGAGAACCACTTCTTATTGCAACATGCTAGTACAAATTAGGGGTTTACTTCTCTTAGCATTCCATTCAGAGAATTGCAATTAGTTTATCGAGGAATGAAATCATGTAATAGATCACCTCAATTAAGTTCTTATCCTCCAATTTCCTCCATTTGACTCCATCCATGCACTTACACTTCCTACTATTTCAACTAAAACCAAGAGATTTCTTTAAATCATCCCTAAATACAAAAGTTTATCTATTTTGATTTTAGAGATTTTCTTTTAGACAAGCATAAGTTTTGACATTAATCATACATGTCTAACCCAATCACCTAAATATCAATAGCAAGAGGAAAAGAGAGAGCGAACGAGATCACAATAAAAAACATTTTGAGGAGATCATTGGCAATTTAGAACTAGTAAGGGAGGGGAGAAAGAATTTCCCTCACCAAGTGAAGCTGGGATAAGGAGATAAGGAGGAGGAAGAGAGGGAGATGAAAAGCCCAAATGACTCCCACCAAGATTTTTTTTTTTTTTTTTTTTTTTTGAGTGGGGGCCAACTTATAAATGAGACCATAGGTTATCCTTATTTCAACATGACCTAATACCTAGTGATATAAGATCACCATAATTAATATGCTATATTTCATTAATTAAAAATCTTCTAGTATCCATAATTCATATTTGGTATGTAATAAAAATGTTAGATCCTTGACCATATAATGACAAAACTTTTTTTATATATTTTGTAACTATTATGATATTTTATTATTATTTCATATTATTTATTATAATATATAGATCAAATTATGTTATTATTTATTATGATATATAAATTATAGATTTACAATAATTTACACCATAATATAAAATATGAAAATAATAATATTATAATGTTATAATGTTATATTATATTATAAATATTATAATTTAATACATGATGAGAGAAATTTTAATATTATTCTATTACAATCAACACCATTATTTATTATAATACCATAATATTATTACATTACATAACTATAATATAATAATAATTGAATTTGGATTGAAGTCCTCTTAATAATCGAATTTGTTAAGGTGTAAGATCTAATCTTTGTTGACCAACTACATAATACATGGTCCATCATATGAATTCTCTTTAATTTTTGATAATCATGTGCGTTGAAAAAATAATTATATGTATTGAGAAGATAATTATGTACACACTTATTTATATTGTATGCAGTAAAAAAATAACTATGTGCAATATGAAGTTAACCATATGTGAAGAGATTGTACTAAAAGAGGAACTATGAATTAGAGAAACTTCTATGATGGATCAAATCTTATAATTCCAATCAACATGAAGTTTTTCTCGATGTAGGATTAATGGAAGGATCACTTGATAACTTTTTTTTTTTTTTTAAAACAACGGTTATAACTCATGCTGAACAAAAGTATGGAATAAGAGAGGATATTCCACTATATTTAGCTCTAGAATGTTAGATTTGGACTCATGACTTCATGGTCCTTCTTCTCCTGAAAGATTTGACTTAAGGCTATAAATAAACAGAGTCTCATTCACCAGAAACTGCCACATTCTTCTAGAACCGTTGGCTTTGACAAGATTTTTTTTGTCTACGTTACGTGAAATAGCCGCAGGCTTCACAATTCCAGCTCAATCTTTCCTTCATATAATTCAAATAGGTTTGGATGGCAGCCTGGTGACAAAACTACTCATTCTGCAAGCAGGTGTCAGGTTTAAATCCTGTGAGGTCCCCAAAAGTTCAACACACGCAGAAAATGAACCGCGCAACAGAAGGCAGTGATCAATTCAAGCAAGAATAGGACTAAAGTGAATTAATTCAAGTGGGCATGGTTTGGGATTCTCAACCCAAGGCCTTGCCCAATCATGCAGCAGGAAGATTTAGTAAGTATGATAATTTGCTTCTTAACCTCTCATATTAAACCATTTGTCAAACCTTGTCTTATGATTATTGCTACACCGGTGTGGATAACTGTCAAGATTCATATGTATTATAGATTATTTTTTCATTCGTTCAAGATTTTGAGGTTTATTGATTATATTATTAGAGCAATGGCTTACTGGAGGTCATGAGTCTATGGTTCTAAGTGATTGTAAGAGATGCCATAATTCCTCTTGGTTAGCAAGTGGAATTTATATGAGAAGGAACGAAATGAGTGACTACCAAGATTTCAGAACTTGTTCATCATCTTAATGTAATAGGTTATATATTTTGTACCCAAGTCCTCTACTGAAAAACGAATTTTATGTTAGTTGATAAACGCACTGCTTCCCTTCTTCTCTCGCCAACAAAGAGATAAGAGAGAGCTAAGACAAAAGTAGTTGCATTAATAAAGAGTACATATTTATGAAACTGCTTTTCTGGAGATAAGCTACAACAACACGAAATGAGCAAGCAAGCAGTTAGCTTGATAATATAGTAAGGATTTAATTTAGCTTTTTTTTTTTACTTTTTCTAATAAATGGATAATATTTGTAGGCCAATTCATTAAACAAATGAAGAGGAATACATCAAATAGTTTAGCAGGTCAAAGAGTTCAAAGTAGGGATTCAAAGTAGGGAGGAACCGGATCTAGACAAAAAAAAAAATTACACATCCATCCTGGGCTTGATTAAAAAATAGTCCTTTCTGTCATTGGCTTGGTCTGACATTTATATTTTCCTTTTAAAAGCAAGGTGTAATGAAGAAGTGTAGTGGGTGATGAATGTGGTGGGGGAAAGCTATAATGTCGCTTGGTTTGTAAACTAAGGGGACAAGGAAAAGTGTACTTCAGGGGAAAAAAAAAAAAAAAAAAGGGAACGTAGAAAGTTTGCAAATCATTTGCTTCACTTGTACAAAATCATACTTGTAATTTTGCAAAAAGGCAGAGGACAATTATCTAAAGAAGTTTTAGGTAGAAGGTGACGGTGTCGCTGGTGACATGTCAGCTTCATTTGGCTGGCACTGATGTTCCCTTGCTTTAACCCTCACTCTAAAAATATTGGAGCAGTTGTAGATCAACTGATAATTAAAATTAACAGACCTAAACCCATATTTCATTGTCTGCAGTTACTTCAGTTTGGTATAACATGGCAGGAGTTGAGAATTTATATGCAGTGGCTATAGATTTAGATCGTTGCATAACACGTGATGTACACATTAATATAGTTCCATAGGTACTGAAAGTGTTATTCCACTAAAAATGTATTGATCTGAAATTTTTTTTTTAAAAAAAAATATATATATATGTTGATAATTCCTAACATTTGACATTGTCGTTTCTTTGAGGTGTCCTCCTCACCTTCTGCTCCTTCAAATGGTTACATGATAAACCATTTGTTTTATAGAATCATATTAGAGTTTCCGTGGTTTCTAAATTTTTGAGTAAATCAAAATTTGATAATCTCTTTGAACTAAAATGGGACCATGATTTATATTTCGAAGAAAGGTAACGGTGAACTAAATTCAAGCATGTGATGATGACAAACTTCTTATCCAGGTAGCAGTTCATGTAACCATTTTGTACGAGTGGTTGTTGCAATAAATCATTTCCCAAGAAAGGTTTGGTAGCTCTCTCTCCTTTCTTCAAAGCTCAATAATGCTGGATTTGAACCCAAATATTTCGCACAACTACCAAGCTCAATAATGCTCAATTTAACAACTGTCATCTTTAATTGGCCTACACTTTTAAAATGGCCAGTGGACGGTTGGGCTGTTGGATGTCGCTTCATGGTCCAGTGGCCACCCATCTTACTTCCAGGGCAATCACAATGGCAGCAAAGCACATTCTCTCAAAATAAAGCAGGAAGATGATACAGTTCAAGTTATTCAATCACTCCTAATTTTTATATAGGGACATTTCTCCATCCTTTATTCTTCTGTATTTATTCAACCCATATCACACGTTGGAAGTCCTCGTAAATTCTTAATAGCAAACAAACAGCAAAAGCAAAGCCTTGCACAAATGAAGACACCTTTCCCTCCTCCCTCCTCTTCTTTCTCCATTATCAGAAAGGCTCGTCTCTCTCCTTACCTCTTCACCGTATTGGCCTTCATGGCTTTTGTCGCAGTTCTATACGGCGAGGACTTCTTCAGCCAACAACTGCAGCAAAGCTCAGAACGTGCCCAACTCGTCTCAAAGGCCGGTGAGTTTGGCTGGAGTGCTCCATCCTGGTCTAAGTTCTTTCAATTCTAAATGGGAATTGTTGTTGTGTTTCTCTTTTCTGGGTTAGTTAAGAGGAGGGGGAAATTGCCATTCGCCATTGGAGAGATGGAGGAAGACTGCGATGTGTTCACCGGGCGGTGGGTGAGGGACGAATCTAGGCCTCTCTACGAGGAGTCGGACTGCCCATATATACAACCACAGCTAACTTGCCTGGAACATGGGAGGCCTGAGAAGAAGTACCAGCACTGGAGATGGCAGCCTCATGCTTGCTCCCTTCCCAGGTTCCTCTCTGTTTCCCATGGTTTAAACAACTGCCATTACTAACATTACAACAGCTGTCATGTCCTTTAAAAAAAAAAACATTACAACACCTATAGCATCTTCTTTTTTTTTTTTTTTTAATTAGAACAATAATGGCTGTTATAACGATTCCAAGCAACAGAAGATGTCATCCTTTTCCAATGGGAAGCGGTTCTGTGTTTGAACCTGAGCATTTGTTTAGATGATGAAAGAATTAATCCAAAAATATTTGGTTTTATTACCAGTCATATTTTCAGTGGGATATTAATTAATTATTTACTTCACTGGATAATGTCCTTTGACTTTAAATTTGATTCCTTGTATGTGACGTTGTTGTCATAAAATGTGCAGTTTCAATGCTACATTGATGCTCGAGACCCTTCGAGGGAAGAGAATGATGTTTGTTGGCGATTCCTTGAACCGAGGTCAGTTTGTCTCCATGGTCTGTCTTCTCCATTCAATCATTCCTGAAAATGCCAAATCCATGGAAACCTTTGACTCACTAACTGTCTTCAGAGCCAAGGTGACATAAAATTCTTAGCTCTTTTTATTTTGTTTTTGTTTCCATTTTACTTTGCATTAACTTCTTTTATAACCCAGAATGATTTCCACCACTCCCATTACTTTCTTATGTCTTCCCCTTTTGTGCTTTCATGATTAGGACTACAACGCAACTCTTGAGTTCTACTGGGCTCCATTCCTTCTTGAATCAAACTCAGACAATGCTGTCGTCCATAGGATTTCTGACAGAATAGTTAGGAAAGGTTCCATTGATAAGCATGGCCAGCACTGGAAAGGAGTCGACATAATGGTGTTCAATACCTATCTTTGGTGGATGACCGGCCTCAAGATGAAGATCATGTAAATTCTTGTTGTTATCGAATTAGTCATCAACTTCTTATCTCCTTTTACCTCAGTATGAGTCTTATAGCTTGTTTCTTTGACAGGCAAGGGCCTGGGTCCTTCGACGATGAAGTGAAAAATATTGTGGAGCCATCAACAGAGGATGCTTACCGCATGGCAATGAGAAGTATGCTGGAATGGGTCGAGAAGAATATGGATCTAAAGAAGACAAGGGTCTTCTTTACCAGCATGTCACCTTCTCACGGAAAGTGAGTAATTCTACAACCAATGGTTCATATATAAATCCATCAAAATATACTGATACCTAACTAAGCCTTGCTGGTACTCAAGAATGCTCCAAATATAATGATATCTACAAAGTTTTATTACAAAGCTTAGCGAGAATATTACTCTAATCCAAATAATGGACAAATTGATGTGTGGTCCTTTAGTGAGCTAGACTTTAATATTTAGCCCCATTGACCAAGCACATAACATCCAATCCATCGTACCAATTTTCTTTTAAGTTTCAATCTTTTCACTGTATACAGTAAAATGATAAAATGATAACTATATGTACATTTACAGTTATCTTGTCACTGCATATGGTTATATATCTTTGCATTGAACATAATTATTTCTCAATGCACATAACTATCTTCGTATTTCACATAATTTTTTTGGATAAGGTAAGGGAAAAACTTCCTCTCATAAATCTATTAAGAACTAAATTAAGTTATATAGGACCTGAGGAATAAAGGAAAAATAGAAGTTTGCTTAAGTTTCTGTGAGACTCCAACATTTTTTCGGGGCAGAGATTGCCCCATAAAAAGAAGCTAATGAATATCTTGCAAATGATGGAATAAGTTGTATACTTTTTTCGATGGAATAGATTAGAATTCCTTTCATATGACATAGTTATTTTCTTACCGTATATGATAAAAATAAGTATACTAACAGCTATTGTGCAATAAGGAGATCAAAAATTAAAGAAAATTAATATTATAGATCGAATGTTAAATAGCTGATCAACGAGGGCTAAAAGTTAAAATTTGGTTAGCTGCAAGGGCCAAACATTAATTTGCTGAATGATAAATCACAGCAGGTTGGACTAAGCTTCTAGTCTTGTCGAGCTGAATTCAGGCTGGTCGCAAACAGCTCTTAAGTTTAATAATTATATTTTGTTGAATAGGAGCGTATATTGTTGTCTAAAGATTGGAAATTTGGCAGGAGCATAGATTGGGGAGGCGAACAGGGCCGCAACTGCTATAATGAAACAACAATGATCGAAGATCCTACGTACTGGGGATCGGATTGTCGAAAAAGCGTGATGAAGGTGATTGGAGAAGTGTTCAGTGAAACAGAAGTACCAATCACATTTCTCAACATCACCCAACTCTCAAGTTATCGCAAGGATGCCCACACTTCAATTTATAAGAAGCAATGGAGTCCACTGACTCCTGAGCAAATAGCAAACCCTACTAGCTATGCAGACTGTGTACATTGGTGTTTGCCTGGCCTTCAAGACACTTGGAATGAGCTTCTTTTTGCAAAGCTTTTCTACCCTTAGAAGTTGTGAATAAAGGATTACTTTGTGCACTAATACATTCATGCGGCATTTCACAATTTATCACATCGAAATGTAATATTTTTTGAGTTAAAAAAAAAAAAAAGAGTGAAAGGAATAAGATTTTAGGATGTAACTATTGTGGTTAGCCCCTCAAAAAAAAAGAATAAAAAAAATAGTTAGGAGATTGGCTAGGTTTTTTTGCTTTTTGTTTGCATCAATTAAAATGAACGCATGATGAGCCTTTGAAGCCGACAACATACTAAGCTTCAACTAATGCTGCAAGAAGAGGATTCATACCTCTACGTGATGAAATGATGTACTACCACCTGAGAATCAACATTTTTTGTATTTCAAGATAAGATCCACCTTGGCCCACCTGGATCGAGGCAAAATTTTGTAGCTCTAACATGATTCAAGGTAGATTTAGAGAAAAACAAAAACCTTATGGTCAGAATCTATATATATATATATATATATATATATATATATACATATATATAAGTGACCCTAAAATTCATCCCAAATCTATTTTTTTATATTTTTAAGTTTTTTAAATATTAAATATTTTAAATTATACTTTTAAAAATATTTTTTAAAAAAAAGAAAGAGAGTAGGAATGGGGCAAGATGGTGGGATTGGCGGTGGGGACCAAAATTATTGTATAGGATGAAGAGTTGTTGTAAGAATCAAACTCATGGCTCTACACCCAAAGCGAGAATTATACCCAAAGCAAGAATCAAAAAATGTAGCACCCTTAGCAAGCTACGTGTTCTTTAAGTCCTTTGATGTAGAATTACATAGCAAATTTGTTGATCATTCAGACCATTCATTTAGGTAGAAGATTGTTGCTCATACAATCATGCAAACTTTTCTTCTCTTTCTTTTTGACGGAACTGCGATTACCGAATGCCTTCATTTTTTTTTCGAAGGTGCACATTTTGTCCCCGACTCCCCCTTTTCGAACAAGTTATTGTAGTTTTAATAGATAGCGTGGTTTGCATGGTTCATTGGTTTTATTTCCTTTTATATCATGGCTATCATTAGGTTGTCATACAATCATATCACAAAGTCTTGTTAACTATGATGTCCTAGAGACAAGGTGAGATGGCTTGTTATTCAGCCATTGTACTCTCCACCATAACAAGCTTAGCTTGCGAGCTTTTCGATGGAAAACACTAATATTATCGACACCAGGAGGAGGAGTGCATTGACAACGTCTTAGAAACATATTGTTACCATTACCAACATTGGGACTTAGCTATCGGTGATTTCCGTTATTACCATAGATTTGGATCACAATAAAATGCTTCAAAATATAATCTGGCATAAATCTAACTTTGCAAGAACCTCAAAGTCTCAAGCTTAGGGCAAGTCATGAGGTTCTTGTAACTAATCCTCTGTGGTTCGCTTTACAAATAATCTAACTCAAACAACTCATGACAAAGATTAATAACTTCTTGGGTGGGAATGTTAGAGGGTTGACATGGGGACCTAATTTTACATTATTTGAGTTGCATGATCATGCTATTTTAAGGTCTTGTTTAAGCTTTGTATATCCTTAATGCAATAAATTCCCTAAATAAAGGACATGATATGTTTACAAAAAAGGGTTTGATGTTTGCACTATGTGAAAATCAAAGAGGGCATTGGCATTGCTAGAAAATGAGTAACTCATCTTTAATACCCTTAGGTAGCATTTGGTTTGCGATAATGTAATATTACCAAGAATTTTAATTCCTAATAATCTTATATTTGATAATTAAATTCTCAGGAATAAAAGATTATCATGTTTGGTTCATAATAACAAAATATTGCAATCAGTTTACTATTTTTTAAAATTTTATTATAATTCTTTTTTTTTTAAAGTGACTTTCTCTTCTTTTTGCTAGAATATAAAATATTTTGATAAAAATTAAGATTCTTTGTAAATTGATTTTAAAATATTAAAATATTATATATTATATATTTAAAATACTAAATATTATAGTAATATTAAATTTAATATTAATATAAAATATTATATTATATATTTAATATTATATATAATATTAAAGATTTAAATATTATATAGTGTAAATTAAATATATAATTAAATTAAGTATCATTAAATATTTTTATATAAGTTAGGAGGATAATTTAAGATTACCAGACTTTGATAATCTCACATACCCACCTTTCATATAAGAATCAAATTATCATGATTTATGATAATCTTAAATTATTAGGAATCAAATATTATCGCTCAAATTATCATGTTCAATTGCTAAACATGATAATCAGTATGGTAATCCTAAATTATTAAAATAAATTAACATGAACCAAGCAGCCCCTTAAGGTCATGTCTAGTTCTGAAACAAATTTTAAAAGAATAAGAAAAAAAGACATTCAAAGAAATTTGAAAGATAGAACTCTTTCATAGAATAAGTGTTTTATTACATTTATTTGAATGGATAAATCGAGAAGTCACCCTGTTATGATTTTATTTGATTAGAGAAATAAGTCAAGAGGATGAGTGATAATTTTTGTGGTATGGACTACCTTCCCCTTAATATGAAAAAGTTTGGCAAAGCATGAAGATTTTGAGGGTTTAGAATCTCAACAAATTCTTTACCCTTTCATCAACCTTCCTCTAGTAGGTCCAACATTCACTAGGCAATTCAAACATGCATGCAAAAGAGAAAACCTACAAATATAAAATCTTTCTGTAACAGAGTTAATATTATATAACAATAGCGTTGCTAATACAAGTAGCATTATGAATGCAAATAATAAGTTGATAATAGTATTGTAAATTTTATATATCATGCTAAGGGGGTAGATCTTCACATGCTTAATTAATTAATGTGGATGATGCCCGTTGACAAGTCACGGCTCTTCTCAATGAGTCGGGCCCATCATGTGATTGGCTTGGCAGTCGTTAAAAAAATAAATATATAAAAATTATAGCATGGTTAATTGCATAGATAATTATGATAATACAAGTAATCCATGTTTGAATATAGTACCATCGCAATAGCATCCACACCATGCTTCCTTCTATGTTGACTATTACTCCACAGTTGCATGACTAAACTAATATTTGCATTCAATGATGGATGACATATAAGCCTACATTGTAGCCTCAACAATAATGTAAATAAATTTAAAATTAAAACGTGAAAAATATCATCATCCACTGAATTTATGCAAGATGCATATCATGTCAGGAATTGACCAATAAGCCACAGCAACATGGGTTGCATGCAATGCACGCCATGCTGAGCGATCTCTAGTGGATGACAGCACCACTTTATGCATACCGAAACTAAGTCTCCGAGGTTGGTGGGGCATATCATCATCGCTTTGCAAGTACAGGTGTTATAATTACTTTTTGGCAAAATTTTGAGAAAAGAAAATCATGGGTTGGAATCCAATGTAAGTTAAATTAAAAACAAAATCAAGCCCTTATATCTGCACAAACCCCTTGCAAACATGCTATTAAATATTTGTAGATGTAGGAGAGTGCTATACCCTCTCACCACACACATGTATGAACCAAGAATGCCCTGCACAAGGGTATAGCATACAACCCAGCCAACTACCAATATATGATGTGCAAAATCATGCTACACATCAAATTTAAAAAAAAAAAAAAAAAAGTGTCGCTCGTAAGCAGCTTCAATTAACAACCATATTAGGCCTCTATCCAACATGTTATGGGCAAAAGAGAGGGCCATCTTCTACCAAAAAAATTAAGCCCACAAAGCTAATAAACTCCAAACATAATAGCTAAATCATTTAAACCATATCTCATTTTCATAATTAAAAAAAAAATTTAACAATTCATAAATAATTGCCCACATCTTACCTTGGTGATTCAAAAAGTGCAAAAGAAAATATAGTTGAGATGAAAGTAGGCACCGATTTTATAGGACTTGACGGTTATGGATTGATGGATCGATGCATCATTGAACTAGATCAACTCACCTATAGTTATTGGGACTTGATAGGCCCTTGAAACTAGCCTTGAAGTAGTGGCATGGGAGTTAGTGGTTCAAGATTTAGAAAAATAATGTTTTCAATACCAGTAGGAGGGGGGGGTTCAATTAGGTAAAGAACCAAACTAAATTAGCTCAATAGTGGTTGGAGGGGATCTTATAAAGCTTTGAAATTGATAAGGAACCAAAAATATAAGAGAAAGGGTGTTAGATTTGGAATGTGATGCTCCCAACCAAAATGGGGTAGTCAATCAAGGGCATGATGGATTGGATCGCCAACAGTTGGAAGGAATAGTGAAAGAAAGAGAGCATTCAAGGAAGAGAGATATCAAAGAACGTGAGGGATCCAAAGCTCCCAAGTGCAAAGGGCCAATGTATTGGGGTGTTGAAACATTGGATTAACTCATCAATAATTACAAGAGATTTGGGATGGATTCCATACCAATGAGAAAACAACAATACAAGAGATAAGGTAGTGCTTTAGGATATAGGATATTAAAGCTCTCAATCTTCCAAAGGCAATAGATCAAGACATCCTCGAGTTGAATTGGCTTGCAAGGTCAAGAAACCAATTTGGGAGCAACATAAAGGAGAAGGCAGGGGAAGACATGAAAGAGAAGGCTTAAAGGAGAAAAGGGCAAACAAGAAAACATATATAATAATAAGGGCTCAAAACTAGGGCCGTATCTATTCCACTGCACCCCCTTGCCTTTTAGCAAATTTTTTGCATTATCTTAGACAAAGTGACTCTAATCTTGGTGGCAAAGGAGGCGGCTCACCCATGGCTGAGTCAGACCCACCTCCAATTGAATGCTCACCTTTGTTAGACACTCAAAGAGAAGGGGGCATAGGGGAATTTATAGAGAAGGACGGAAGCCCTAGATGAGCCTTGTCCTACTTTCTTTGAGTCAGAAGGAAAACGACATTTGTCTCCTCTCAGGGCTTCAGCTTTATTTCAAGTTTTTTCCCCCCCTTAATTTAATCCAAGATGGTTAAATAAGCTAGACCAAATTTTGAAATTAGGCTAACCTAAAGGACTAAGCCTCACAAGTTAGCTTATATCAAATCAAAAGCATCCTATATCCTATTCTCTCTCTTCAAAAAGAAGAAAAGGAATAAAATAATTTATACATATTTCAAATTTAACTGTAAATCTTGTAGTTGAGTATGTCTCCGAATATCATCAAATATAAAGGTATATATAGCTTCATAAAAGCATTCTACATTCATATCTTCAAAAATAATTTTCAACATAATTTTTTTAGTTGATTTTCAATGGAACAGTAGTTTGACTAAATTCAAAGAAAGTTTTCGATGATTATACTAAACACCTTACACCTGAGTTCTTGTGTGGCATTTTGTGTGAATGCATGACCCAAAATAAGTCGAGAAACACCAGCATAACTAGTTATTTCATTCAAAAAATTAATACTTCAAATGGTTGGGGCTAGAAATATCACCCATCCTCTCTAGCTAGACCAAACCCATTTGCCTTCTTTGATCGGCATGAGTCATATGATGTAGCCTTAAACTTTTGATCAAGTTAGATCTATATCAAAAAGCTTTGCCAATGTTGCAAACAGGTCAGGTCGAGGCGAGTGATGCTTGATCTTGATCCGATCTGATCTTATATTCAGATCTTAATTTTAGATCTAAACCCAACCCATTTATTGAGCGACACAAGTTAAGTTGGATCTATCAAAGGAATTTTAGACCCAATTGATCATTCGGATATATTCAGGTCCAATTCAAAAAATTATATTTGAATCAAGTATCTAACTACTTTTTATTCCTAAATCTAGTAATTGATAATCAAATCCATTAAAAAATTTGATTAAGATTAAAAGAAATCAACTTAAACTTAAATTTTTATTCAAAAACTTTTAATTCTATTCAAATAAACGATTAACCTTATGTTTATAAA
This sequence comes from Metroxylon sagu, assembly GCA_017589505.3. NCBI lineage: Eukaryota > Viridiplantae > Streptophyta > Magnoliopsida > Arecales > Arecaceae > Metroxylon > Metroxylon sagu. The sequence goes on from JACVBY030000663.1 coordinate 3,839,914, forward strand.
TTATGATATTCAAAATATTTATCGATATACTTAAAAATATTATAACAAGAATCCATCAAAATAAATAATAAAATATAAATATTTAAATATAATCAAAGAAAAATATGGGCGGAGATCTAATTGTTAAGATAAAAAGGACAATTGATTTAAATTAGAGTTCATTCAATGAATTTATAAAGATAATTAGAGTAAAGAAAAATAAGATTTATATAATTGATTTATAGATCGGAATAAATCGGGTTTGGATCGGATCGAAAAATACATAACCTGAATCTGATTTGGAATTTAAATCAAGTTCAACTTTTAGCTCCAACTCAACCAATAAATCCTAAATACAGATCAGATCCGCTCTAATTGGGCCAAAATTGGGTTGGATCACTTGTTGACCCGACCTATTTGCAGCCTTAAAGCTTTGCCGCCAATGGCTTTGGTTCATAATCAATTTCAATAAAGTTAAGAGGTCATTTGGTTTGGAAGAAAATAATAGTGATTTTGACAAAAAAAATTCTGTAGGGAGCTCACATATTTTTCTTTCTTTTCGTCGAAAAATAAATACTATTTATTTTTCCATGCCTTTTTTTTCTTCTATTGAAAAAAACTTTGGTACCAAAATATTAAAACTATCCTTCAATTTTTTTTCCCCCCTCCCATATCCACCTAATAATTCATCCCTCAATATTTTTTTTTAATTGTCAAAGCCTACGTATTATTATCTTAAATATTATCACTATCAAAGCAAAACTAATCTAATGATTTTAAATTATTATCATTATTTTATAATTCTAATGAGCAACAACATGATTACTTACTGGATTAATATAATATTTATCGATCAAATGATAAAAAAGAAACAAATTTCTTGCATTATCCGTTTAATTTTCATACAATTTTTATTTGAGAGGTATTATTACTTTAGAGGAGGTATTAGGGTCAAATTGAAAGTTTTTTATACAAAAATATCTCTAGCCAAACATAATTTTAAAAATTATGTTTTATATAAATTTTCTCTGAATGAAACAATAAGTTAAAATTTATATTTCACCGCAAGATTTTTCTCAGAATAATAATGTATCGTTAACTTTTCCCTGGAATGCCTCCGTAGCCAACGCGACCTCAAAGTAGAGGAACGCAAAGTATGAGAAAAATGCTCCGAGGCACCGGTAGCGTACACGACGATTTGCACGGACCTTCTGAGGCTCGCGTGGCAGCTCCACTCTCAGCCACGTGCAAGAACAACCAATCCTACAATGCCACCTTAGGTAAACTGGGCGTTTTGCACAAAACCTGGCGCTCCATACCATCGCCTTGTCGCGTGCCACTCCCCCCTCCGGCCCCTCATCCTCCGCGGTGCAACGCGTGCCCACATCCTTACCGTCCGATGCGAGCCCCCAGCGGCCCCGATATAAACCCTTGTCTGAGGCCCCCGTTGGGGGAGCCGCTTCCGAAACCCCGTCGGCTCTCGCGCTCGGCTATCGGCCATCGTTCGTTTCCCCCTCCGTCGCGAGAGAATCGAGTTCTTCCGCCCCGTCGCTTTTTGTCCTAAGGTCAGATCGCTCCTCTTTCCTCTCCTGATTTCAATTCCGATATATGCTCGTCGATAGTTCGTGCTCTCTTATTTCTTGAATAAAGTCTGTGAATCTTTGGTTTTGTTTTCGAAAATTTTTCGTGCTTTGTCTTCGTTTGGGACTCGGGTAGTGAATCTTTTCATTGCAGGGTTTTGTTCGTCGTTTTTTTATTGAAAAGATTAAAGAAATCCTGGTTCGCTATGTATAGTTGTAATCTGGATTATGAATGAATTTGGGTCAAGGAAAAAAATCTAGGGTTTTGATGGGCAGTGTAACCATCTAGCGTTCCATAATCATTGATTGATTATCTGTTGATATTTTTATTTAAGATTAAAATTTTATTTCTTTTGGAAGTAGGATTTTGTATAGTTTTAATCTGGATTCGTGGGTGAATTTAGGTAAAGAAAAGACATATAGGGTTTGGATGTGCACTCAACTATGACGTGTAAATCAGCCATCTTTCGTTCCGTAATCATTGATTGATTTCTTATCTATTGATGTTTTTGTGGGAGAATAATTTTTTCTTGCTTTTGGAAGCAGGGCATCGCTTGATTGGAAGAGTAAAGGAAATGTACCCTTCAAAGGGGAGCAATCCATATGGGCAACAGCCATATGGTACGCAACAAGCATATGGACAAATCGTAAGCATGAACTTTTTTTTTGCTCGTCGCCGCTTTACATTAAATCATTTTAGTTGATCACTTTGAAGCTACGCTGTTTTGCGTTTTTCTTTTTCGAGATTAGTTGCCATCTAGATTGATATAATATTATTATTGCAGCCTGGAAGTGGGTATCCTGGGAATCAGGTTGGTGGTCCAGAAGGTGGGTCTCAACATGCCTTGGCTGCTCGACAATCTTCAATGATGGGAATGGGTGCTACACAAGATACAGATATGACTGGGTACAGGAACCATCCTTCTCAAGCATCCCAGTATGGAGGACCATATGCTTCCGTTTATGGGTCATCTACCCTGAGCAGTGCTCAGCAGGTCCTAATTTTGATCATGTTCTTTTATTGCAGATTGCTTGATCATGCATTTTTTTTTTCTTATTAATTGTTGAAACCATCTTATTGTTGTTCTCCTAATTCACAACAACTGGTTAAAGAAGTATTTTTTGGTTGCATTTTTTGTACAATGAATGGCATACAAGCATGATATTTGAATCATGTAAAAATTTTTACCCATGCATGTATTAATGCTTTTACGTATTCAATCATCAGAGACTTCACTGTATTAATGATGTTTCGTTGTTTCTTTTAGACTTGGTAATCATGTTTCATTGTTTTATTGATGTATGATACATCATACTATTTTTGTACTTAAATGATGACTGTTATACTCGGAGAAAATATGACCAGTTCTTCCTGTAATCTTTAGTATCAAGTCAAACACAGTTTCCTTTTCAGCTAGGGCTTGACCAGTTGAGTTCCATTGAAGTACATTGGCATTTTTCATCTGATTACAAAGGTTTGACTAAAATGTAAATTAAAAATATAAAAAATTGAAACTATATTGGTATCATCAGAAAAATAAAAAAAAGTAAAGGTTAATAAAACAAGTCAAGAGAGTATTTTGGATAGATCACACAACCAGCCATTTCTTTCTTGGCCACTCTCTTTTTCCTCCTTTTTTACCTCTTTATTTTCTTCCCTTCTTTTCTTCCTATGATTCCTTCCTCTTTTTCCTTTTCTTTTCTTTCAAAATGTTCTTTTCTCCTTTTTCTAGGCCATATTGCAAACAATTACACTGACCCGGTTATTTCTCATAAAAACTTGGTTCAGATATCTCTTCTCAGCTTCATTTAAAGCCCTCATATGCCAACTAGACAACCACCCTTTGCTTCCCTAGAGGTAGTTGGGAAGGGACAAAATGGGATTTGCTGAGGGGACATTATTTATTATTTCACAAGTTTGACATTTGTGAAGAATTCAGTGAAAGGTAAAGATTTGGAGTCAGGAAAAGAACAAGAAATTCAGCAAAAGGTCCTAAAAATATTCAGATAATGAAGATCAGAAAATTTTTTAAAAAATATATTTTTTTGATATAACTTTTCTTGCATGAAAAATTGCATACACGTTCTGCTTTTTACATATTTGCAGGTTAATGCTTCTTTTATTTGGAAAAAAAAAAGAGAATCTCCAGTATTTTCCGCCTTATGTTTCATCATGGTGACTGGTAGGCCTTCACTTAAGATAATGGCAATCTAAGCCTGTGATCTAGATGAGGTTAACATCATGAAGCTAAACTCCAATGAGCACACCCATGAGAAAATCAAACTCAACAAGAGTTGTGGAGAGGAACACAATTGACAACAAGGGCAATGAAGGAAGTTGAGATCATAGCGATAGGTTAGGGGTGGCAATGGTCGATTATGGTCAGAGGTTGAGACATAGGTAGTAGGGGAACCTGTGAATCCAAACAACCTGTTTATTGAACAGGTCAAAATCCAAAACTGCGGTATTTATATGCAATTAATTTGTAAAGGGAGAGGTCATATTGAAATATCGAAATATGAACGCAAGAACATATTTAAGTTAAGTTGGAAAAACATGCAACACATTTAGTTCATAATCCATAGAGCTTTCTTAATTAGTTGTGAGCAATTCATGAATATATCATAAAAAATCCATTGCTAAATTGGGACAATTAAATGATTCTTGATTTATTAGTATTTAGAATAATTCAGATAATCATTTGATATGCCTGTTTGGCTTAAATTTGTACTATAAGTGGAAGGCGACAAGAACTAGAGCCATAAGAATTTCTTACCAATGTTGCTAGGGCAAATATTCTAATTGAAGAATACACAAATAGCCACATTGTCAAATTACTTAGGAATTACACCTTAGGTTAGAGTTGCAAGTTCATATGATAGAGAAACACTCTAAGAAGAGATAGAAGCCTTGCACATTGCTTGAAATGGTGGTGAATAAAACACGAGAGGGCCTTAGTTGTCAAGAATTGTGAATGAGTGCGGGTGTGGGGAAGCAAATACTTTAGAAACAATTGAAGTATGGAATCACCTATAAAGTATGGAATATTTATCATTTTTTTTGGTTAATATTTGATAGAGAATTGAGCCATCAAATCTGTTTTATTTGACATGTTTCTTTTCTCTTTATTGTATATAGGTATCATTCTGTTGGCAAATATCTCTAAAACATGCAGCATATTTCCAGTCAATCTTATTCATTTGATTTTTTTCTTCAGTGGTTCTGATTTGTTTAAGTCATTCTACAATTCTAAAAATGTTTCCTCCGCTCAACAAATTCTACAACCTAAGAATGCCAACGGAGATACTCCATTAGGCTAGATGATCAACAATAAATGTTGGATAACCCATGTTTGAACTTATGGGCATGAGTAATTGAGATTGGTGTGAATTAAATCTTCTCAAGTATGTTTAGGTTAACTCCAAATACGACCAAATTTGGCTTACTTTTATATGATCTATACATATGTTAGTTTGTCGACATAAATCGAATATTAATATAGCAAACATATACTTGGTGTTGTTTGGTATCATTTTTTTCATTTTTTTTATTGTAAAAGTGAAAACACAAAATCTGATGCAAGGGAAATGTTTGATTCTCTTATAGCATTCTAAATTTATTGAGAAAGTGAAAGTGAAAAAATCCTTACTTCCAGTATTTCTAGAAATATTTTTTGAAGTCATGAAACTAATTCTATCCCTATTCTCATGATTTATTTCTCTCTTCTTTTCTATCCTTCTCAAACCCCATCCTCCTCTATAACATCATTGACAACAGCAACCTTATGCAAACTCCTTGTTTGCTTCTCTCTCTCCACACTCACAATGCCCTCCATTCTTCCATCATCAATGGTGGCCATCATTCATACATTCTGACCCTCTTCAAATGAACATAGATCCTCTTCCATAGTCTCCAACTCTTGGCACTCCCTGATGAAGGCCATCTCATCGAATTCAGACTGATCTGAGAAAAAAGCCAATGAGGAGCTTGATGTCTCCTAGGAGGAGGCTCTCAAGTTGGCTAAAGGCATCATGTTGCTAGTAGGAGTAGAGCTTGTGATCATCGATTTTAGATATTTATTGTTTTAAAATTTTTGCTTCCCAAATGTGTTTTACTATTTTTTGTTTTGAAAAGTAAAAAGCAATAGTGATGATCAAATATGTTTCCGCCATTAGAAATTTAGAAAAAAGTAAAAACAGAATTCTTATTTTTAAATTTTTTTTAAAAAACAAAAGTGACAGTGATGCAAAACACAACCATAGTTAGAATTTGCAGTAACTGTATTTTGATGAAGATGTGTAGAAAAATTCATGAAATATCTATCATTTGCTCTAGTAATATTAATTTAATATATATATATATATATGGGCAGTAATTTTCATCATATGTAATTTCATATTCTTCTTATAACTATTAAATGATAATGGATTTCTATGAAGCAAATAGCAATTTTTTTTAGAATTGTTGGGTTGCCACAGGTTTCCACTCCAAAGCAAGTTGTTGGTTTGGATATGTTTGCTTTGCTAGGGTTATGCCAATTGGCTTTCATCAGATCTCGGTTGATCAAGAATACTCCTAAAAGCAAACATGAGGGATCTTATAATTACATCTTTCATCTAGCACTGCTTGATAGCTATCATGCCCCTTTATACCAACACCAAACTGAATATTGGGACTCATTGATACCAATTTGGCTACATTCAGTTTTCTTGGTTTTCTGTTGTTAAAACCAAAAATGGATATATCGTCTAATTAAAGAATACATTTTTCCTTGATTGGGCCTAACAATGAATTAATGGCCAACGATACATATTATTATACCTGTGTATTTTATAGGACATAATAGTTAGATCTTTCCTTAAGTGTCCACTGATTAAGCATAATGGACTGCTAGAAACATTCTCTTTGTTATAGTTGATAACATTTGGCCTAGAACTAGAAACAAATCAGAATTGTTAAACGGTTCCTTGTTTGATCACTAAAAATGCATGACAAGTGATTGTTGCTTTATTACTAGAAGCATGAGTTGACAAGAAGCATTTAAGACTGATTGTTTATGTGTCCAACACCCTTTGACCAGGTTATTAAGTTTTAGAGCTTGCAAACACTATTTCTCAGACAGAAGAGAGTTTAGAAAGATTGCATATACCATTCCTCAGACAAAAGAGAAGAATGGCAAAACATATGGTGGAGATGTTGCTTCACCTTCACAAATGGTCACCTCATGTCCCTGATATGGGGCATGCTCTCCATCAAGTTCAAGGCCCTTGAGCATTATTGTGTACTTGGCAACACCTTTTTCTTTGGTGGTTCTCTCTATGACCTCACCAATACCCAAGGATGAGGGCAGTATTACTATTAAGACTGGGTGGCTGCAAGTTCATTTTTAAGAGACGCTAGAAACTATTCTTGCAAGCTTAAAAGAATGGACTTGATGGAGTGAAACACAAATCCTAAAACTTGGATATGTCAAATTTGTCTAATTATGCGCTCATGAAAAGTGGTACCTTACACGGTGCTAGCGAAAGGCAATCTAAATGGCTTTAGCTATCGTTATGGACCATTGATATTTCCAGAGCTCCTGTTATTGTTTCCAGACTAATACACTATAGATTAGCTATTGTATCCTTTAATTCAATAGAGCATTCAAAATGAAGGGTATAATAGGCAGTCTAGAAATTATTGCTTTGGAAACAGCAATAAGCTCTGGTAATATCACTACCCATTCCTATACTGCGGTCATTAATAATTTAAAACTTAATTTAATGTACACAAAGTTGCGGGATTCTTCATGTGCATTGGACATGCTTTATAAAATGAAAATACCTGACTTATCCTACAAACTGATGGTTAAACCATCAAGGGCAACCTTTTTAATCAGATGGATCAGTTTTCCTATCTTAGAACTTTCATGCATTGTAAACCTGTTTCATCATAGGTAAGTTTCAGCATGGCAGTAACATGATCACCAGAGGATACAATCATTGGGTAATGTGGGACTGCTATTACTCCTGGTTAAAGAATTCTTGCCTTTGTGGTCCAATGGAAATTTAGAGCGCAAATTCATTCTTTCTACAGCATCTTTCCCCTATGTCTTTGGTATCTTATTTGAATGATGGCTTTTCGTATTTCTTTATTTCTTCATACCTTGGAGAACATCATCATTTTCATTAACTTTTTTAAAGGTGGTATTATATGATAAATCAAACAGAGGTGTTCCTAACCCCTGAAAGCACATTTATATGGTCTCTGAAGTTGATGGGTACGTCTTTAAGTTTCTTAGAAGAGCTGTTCAGCCTTGGGATGTCATCCTTTTAATGCAATTGTCATCCTCTTGTCCATGGATGTGCATGCTTATAGTTTCACCAATATTTGAACCTGGATCTGGAGTCCAAAGCAAAATCCAAATTCATAGCTGGATATTTGTGGGTATGAAAATTTATATATGAGCATATTCCAGCAGCAAGAACTCTGTATTAACAATATATTATATGTTAGTACTGACCTACTCTGAGCCTTATGTATTCGACCATTATGATTGACCTTAACAGTCATCTGGAAGGCTCAAGGCTTAGATATGTTGATGAAATATTGGTGTACACGTGCATCAGAACTCCTCTTTTGCATCTCATGTAAGTCTAGATTTGGGTCATATCCATTAATGCATGCATTAATGTGTGCATCAAATATGAATGCTGTTCATGTTTAACTCAATCATTATTATTTAAAGAAAAAATTGATACTAACATTAGTATTTAGTTGTAACCAGTAATTATATTCTTGTCTGTCAACAAAAAGCTTACATGGATATGGTTATGAATGTATTGCTCTGCTTATATCCATCAATAGAAATTTTTTTCAAAAAAAAAAGAATTAAAGCTAACTGTAGTTTTGGCATGCTAGCACAAGTGAGAATAGGACCTCTATCACTTAGTCATGTGCTAAATTGATCCAACAATTTTGGACAAGTTAATAGGATCAAATAATTTAGGGCATGTTCAGTGTTATTTCTGCTTCTTAAAAAGTGATATTTACAGTGCAGAGCTATTTAAATTCTTAATTTTGATATATTTGGTGTCTGGTAATCACATTTTTATGACCACCTTTTTATGGAGCAATCTCACAAAAGACGCAGCTTGAAGTTTTTTCTCCCTCTTTCTAAAAGTGCTTTTGACTTCTACTTCTTGTAGATGCAAATCTCAAAGATATTAACTCTTGATTATTTTTCAGAAAACACCTTTTTTTTAACTTTAAAAGTTGCAAAAGGACTTTTTTAAAGCAATACCTATTGCATCCTTTGGCTTTTGGTCAAGCCTTCAGCACACCACACCTGAGATGGGTGATGCCATGTACACAATAATTACGCAATTATTTACTTATTTTAGTGAGAGTGAAAGCTGTTTTATTTGAACTTCTGAAGGGCAGACTTGATCATGGTGCAGGCATGACTGTGGTGAAATCATTATGACTGTACAAAAAGGAAAGATTACCAAGTGTATTCCAGTTGGCTAGTTTAAGAACTGATATGGGAAGCCACAAATTTATGTTGCTGATTTCTTCAACAATGATGATCTACAAATTTTTATCTGATAGTATAAAACAAACAACAGTGAGCAAGCTTTAAAAAATTTTGAAAAGCATTGCACTGAGCCATTATATTTTTTTAATACAGTTGCAATTTCTTAGATTTGGCTGTTTTAAGTAAAGAATCCTTGTGGAATTATTTTTATTACAACAATTTATAACTAGGAAACTGCCTGATGCTGCATCAGGAAGTAGGTCTCCATTGTCAATCTGAAACTATATAGTTATCACCTTGCTAGGAACAAATGGCTGAGTCCTTCGCTTGCTTGTAATGCTAAGGCATCTTAGCATATAATTGTTGCTTTTATGCACTTGCGCACACACAACAACAACAAAAGCAAAACCTTAATCCCAAACTAGTTAAGGTCAGCTACATGAATCTTTTTTCTCCATTCAGCTCAATTTTGAATCATTTTTTTTTTATAATATATATATATATATGTGTGTACGTACATACGTATGTATGTATGAAATTACTTCTTGGACTATCATGTTTTAATATGATTAATTTCATAATAGACCTATAGATTTTCTATGTAGTGTCTTTTCTATGCAGGTTGGTGGAGTGAGCGGTAAAGCAGCAGTTTCATCCAACCTTCAGGGTCGAGCAACTTATCCTTCTGCACTGGCAGAGTCATCTAAGTTTTCATCGGGAGCTGTAGGCTCTGGTTTGGGAATGACCAGTGATGACTATCTTTCAGCATCAAATCGTGGATATACCCAGAAAGTTGACCAGTTTTCTTCAGTGAAAAATTCTGATTATGCTTCAATGGACAGAAGGCATTATGGTGAGCATCAGGGTGCTTATATCGGGAGAGAGTTGCAGAGTGATTCAGCTAGAAGATATGGTGATTCCGTCTCTCTCAGTCATCCACATCAGGTTTATCTTTTTGTTTTTTTATAAATGATCCATTCTCTGTGTTTTCCCCTTTCATCTTGGCTATTTCTGAGTTACATTTGTCTAATCAAACTCTTTTGTTGTTATTTTTCTTTATTGCTACAGTCTGAGATGCGTGATCCCATAGACCAGGTATTGTTACTTTCCCATATCTTCTAGTTTAAGTTAATGTATGTAATTAATCTCTGAAATGCTGAAACACCTTTTGTAACACTTTTACAAGACATCATTACTCCGCCAACAGCAAATGCTGAAAGCTCAATCTCTGCAATCTGGTTCTGACATGAGGTATGTTAGCTTCATGCACTTTAGGTACAAGCATTCTATGTCCTTCTGTAATTACCACCTCTACAATATTCTACTGAATTGTTATGTTTGACTGCATGGCTGATGAGGTGTATTACGTCGAATACATCTTAACTGGATTCATTCTTTTGGCGGGATATATTATCTGAACCTTTGTATAGCTACATCTTTTTTTTTTGTTTTCCCTTCCGGTTGGTGTCATTGATAAGGGCTTGCTGTTTTGCTTAGTCAAGAACTATTACAACTCTTATTGCACTGAGTAGGATATACATTTGTGGCAGACAAGCTGATTACTATGCAGTAAGGGCTGCTCCTATACATCATGGACCCCAAGAGGTTGGTTCATATGGTGGAAGGATGGACGCTGATCCTCGCAGTTTATCTATTCTTGGGAGTACTCCATATGGTGGACAACATGCAGCTTCCATTTTAGGGGGAGCTCCGAGGAGAAATGTGGATGACATCATTTATGCGCAGGGGCCATCTAGCTCCACTTATGGGGTTGGTTTGCCCCCTGGTCGAGATTATGTTGCTGGAAAAGGTCTTCGTGGTCCATCACTGGAGTCTGATTATCAGGGGAGCGTTTTATCACGTGGACATCCAGGCCTTGGGGTCTCTATGCTTGATGAACGGAAGGATGATAGAAATGCCTATCGTCGGGAACTTGAGATAAGAGAGGAAGAACGCCGTAGGGAACTAATGCGGGAGAGAGAGAAAGAACGGGAAAGGGAGGAGCGTGACCGTGAAAGAGACAGAGAACGTGAAAGGGATCGCCTTCGTGAGCGCCGGGACAAGGAGAGAGAACGAGATCGCAAGCGCCTACCAGATTCTAGGCGGGAACGGACTCCACCAAGAGCTACTAGAGATCATCGAGGTTCTTCTACATTGAGGGATGAAAAACCTTTACGTCATGTCTCGCCCCGTCAAGTATCACCACGTCGAGAGGCTGTGCATAGGTGGACCTTTATGTTCTCTTTGTACCCTGCTATAGCTATAATAGGTTGCTGCTTCATTTGCGATGCAGCTTTCTTAACTAACTGTTTACTCTGTTATCCTGAAGGCATCATTCACCTGTTAAAGAAAAAAAGAGAGAATATATCTGCAAGGTAAAAGAATTATGGCCTTACGTTCAATGTTAATGTAGACTTGATCGGTTGTGGGTGTTTGATGATGAGGGCTTCTTCTTAAATTCCTTCTTTTCCATTCACATATGGGAAATTTCCTGGTTTTCCTTGTCTCAATATCTTCAATTTGGCTGCTTTGTATTTTCTTAATGAAGATCTTCCAAGATGATCTTGATGATCATTGAAACTTTGGATTCATAGACTGATGCCTTTGCTTTCTTGTTTGCCTTCTCATTCTTAGTTGCTGACTGCACCCAATCTGTGGCTTCATGTCATGCCTGCAGTTTTTGTTCATGCTTTTCTTGGTATTCATGATTAGTAAATCAGGCCTTGCATTCATCTCTCTGGTTGGAATCCTATCAGAATTTCAAATTATCTTCCTGGCACTTAGCACAAATGAGATGAAGCAGCCTCACAGTGGATTGTTCTATGATATGCTTAATGCTAGCCTTTTCTTTTTAATTTTTGTTTGGTTTTTCCTCCTACTTTCGTTTCATATATGTCTTTTTGCAATGCATGAATGATACATGCACAGCTAATCTCTGAAATAAATAAATTGCTCTCTTTCATGAGATGCAATGCTATCAGACTGTTTTATAACATTTTTTAGAAAATATACTAATTCTAGTGGTCTTGGCAGGTTTATCCATTCTGCTTGGTGGATGTTGAAAGGGATTACTTGTCTTTGAGTAAGCGTTACCCTAGGCTAGCGATAGCTCCAGATTTTTCCAAGGTTTGACCTTATTTTGCTAAGACTATCTGCTTTTTTCATTGGTCATATGAACCACTAGACTTTCAGCTTATGTTCGTTGTTATTTGAATGCATTGTTATCATCTCTAGGTTGTTTTAAACTGGCCAAGGGAAACCTGGAATCTTTCACTTCATACTCCTGTCAGGTATTTTCTGTTTCTGAAAATTCTCTTTCTATTAGTTGTTGTTTGAGATATGTTATCTACAATATTTTCATCAGTTTGCTTCTGCTTGCAAATAGTATTAACTACCATATGTCTATGTTCATGGAACTAACTTTTTCCTTGTATGGAGCAGCTTTGAGCATGACATTTTAGAAGTAGATGATAAAACTTTGGAAAAAGAGACAGTTTCATCAGATGAATTATTGAAATCCAAGAGTGGAGTTACTGTTTGGAATGCCAAGGTAGACGCTATATTTGAAAGAATTATTTTATTTGCTAGATATTAACTTTTATAAATTAGGTTAATTTAAGTCCATATTGATTGCATAAATTGGCTCTACGTTTTGTTTTGTGCTGTTTAAGTATGAACATTGATTTTCTGGAGGCAGGTGTACAAAACAATCTTGGGCTACATCCTGAAATGAGCATTTCAATGTTTAATTGTTCATGTCTTTCCAATAAATCTTTACTTATATCAAAATTTAATGACATTATAAAATCAAAAATTATTGTAACAATAATCATGCTAAATTTTCCGGCAGCTGTAAACGCGTGATTTCCTCTGCTTTTTTGCCATATTGGCTGTCTGATTGTTAAAATATTTCTGCTGCATGAAGGCCAATATCTGCTAAAATTGTCAGCGTTCATTATGTTTATTTGAATAATCTAGAACATTTTCTGTCATGAATTCATAGATTCTATGGATAAAAATATTTGATTTGTAAAGGCTGCAATGGGTTTCTATTGGCATCTATGATCTTGGTTGAAAATTTTCATGTCAGACTGAACTTCATAAGCAGTATTATAGCCAGGCCATTGGACTCATTATGGTTACATGTCTCTCATTTCAGGTGATCTTGATTAGTGGAATCAGTAGTGATGCTTTGAGTGAGTTGTGTTCCGACAAAAGTGCTGATGAGAGGATAATGCACTTCAACAACATCCTTAAGTTTGCTGTTCTTAGGAAGGATCGTGCTTTTATGGCCATTGGAGGCTCATGGAATATGGCAGTAGATGGTGGGGATCCAGCAGTTGATGATTCTTCTCTGATTCAAACAGCTATCAGGTTCACATTGTTTACATTGACATATAGTATGTTATTTTTGTAGTTTTATAGACCATAGTTTTGTTCACTGAAGTTAAAGGTGGTATTGTTCTTGGACAGATGTGTCAAAGATCTAACTCAACTTGAGTTGCATAATTGCCAGCACTGGAATCGTTTCCTTGAGGTATATTTTGTATCATTATGTTTAAAGAACACTACTTGCTATCATTTTGATGTGGGTATTGTGCCATGGTAGATGTCATTGAAGAGGATAATATGATCATTATAGTATCTTAGTTTGAACATGCCGATGGATACAGCAGCATGATAAAATTTCTTGACATTAAATCTATTTGGGTGAGAATGCTAGATCATTAGTTGATATGAGGAAATGTAAAAGCTCTGCTTCTTTTGTATTTTTTATATGATGATACATCTTAATTCTAATTGCTGGTGATTTCATTCTGGTCTGTTGTTTTCTCTTTGTTGTTATTTGTATTACTGCATGTGACTGAATTGCTTATAAGAAATTATGAAGGAAATCATTTGACCTTTTAAAATCCCTTTTTTGGGGCTAGCATTTAGAGTTTTGTTCTAATCCCAAATTGTGCAAGCCAGTCTCTGTACATGCAGCAAACATGCATCCATTTAAATCCATTCGACTGGTTCAGGAATTTCTTTGTATGCATTATATGCCTTCATATTTCCCTATATCTTGGTTGTATTGAAGAACAGAAAAAGAACAATATTGTGCATTTACTTCTTTCTATCAATGCATTGATTGTTTATTTCATGGATGAGTCTGTCAGCTACTTAACTGATTTATGGGCATTGATAAACTGTATATCCTTCACTTGCACTGTTTTAAATCTCATATGCATATGGAATTATGCTTTCCGTGATGAATTATACTGCTTCACATGATGAGTAAACTCTTATTTTTTTTAATTTGAGATTATGTGCAATTGATATTAAACCTGATTCCTGTTATTTGGGCTTGATTTTATGAATCCTTGTGTCCCACGCTTATGTTATGGGTCTATCTTTCATTGCCCAAGTTGATCCTTCCAGTTTGTGTGAACACTCCAATCTTTATCGCAGAATGAACCATGAAATGAATCTTGATGTCTCTGTTCTTTCTTTTACCATTGCTCTAAGCAGCGAGGTACTGCTCATTTTGGTTAGGCCTTGCAAATGTCTATGTGCACTCTATTTGATATTGGATCTTTTGCGTTTCATTTGTTGTTCAAATTTCCAAATTTATCTTGAAAATCTCCATGGTGATTATTTATAAACATAGTGTACAGGGGTAACGTTAATACTTGTGGAAGTGCTAAATCTGCTACATTCATATTCAGAATGATACTCAAAATGAAACTTGACACCTCTGTCCTTTGACCATTTGCAACCAATACGCCTTATCCCATCCATTTAGAGTGAGATTAGTCAGTTACTTTCATAATTCATGCCTGTTGAGGTGCAACCAAGCACAAGGAAAAAAAAGAAAAACCATTTCTGTTCAAGATCTCATTTAAAACTTTCATATTAGTATGGGTATGGCTTCTATTTCTTTTTTCCATCCTACATGCCTGACTCTCTTTCCCATTTTTTTCATCAAGTATCTGCTAAACTTAGTCATAGAGCACTCACATCCAAGTCTTGGAAATCTTTTCTAAACTGTTTTGGACCTTGGTCCCAAAAGACAGTTACCTTTGGGCCTATCACATTATCCTGTTTAGTCATATCCTTGAGTTTCTGCATACCTTACTATTTCTTTCCTTTTATCTTTGTTCTTCCACATCTGGTGGCATAGCTATCCAAATGTCATCATTTTTGTAATGCTTTTGTATGCATCCATGTTGTTTTGTTGCTATGCATTATGAATGCTGAAACTTGTGTGTATTTTTTTACCCATATAATTTAGTCCAAACAAGCACTACATTCATTTCTTCTACCATGCCTAGTACCGGCAAACTTTACCATAGAAAGGTTATCATTGGTGTCAAAGTATACCGAATCCCCATTTTTTTTTCTTTACAAAGGTCAATCAGAAGTTTTGATGTCCTTAAAGAAATTTTATGAGCACTAGAACCTGTGTGGTTCATATTATCACATCATCTACCTATTGTCTTCATGATTATACTGTTGTTTCTATATCATCATTTGATTACATTCATCCTCCAAACTGAATTAAAAGATGGACATCATCTTGCATTTATTATCCTTCTATATGGATTTGTGAGTTTGAATAATATTATAAAACAACAGTTTGTCAAATTAGTATCATATAGCAGGAGAAGCCTTATTTATTACTCAAGTATCACATAACAATCTTGCATTTAGCCAACCATCTGGTTATGTCTGCTATTACTCCATTATTTAAAAACACCAACGGTCTCTTTCTAATATCAATATCTAGCTTATGTATGGCAGATGTAAAGAATTAATAGCTAAAAGTTGATTATATTGCAGGTTTATTGTTTTCTTAGAAATAGTCACTGGCTTGCAAATTTCAACATGCATCTACTTAATGCTATTAATATACACATTCAAAGCTTTCTCATGTTACCTCTTTTGGTTGTAGACTGTATGCTTCCACTCAACAATAATCATCACAAATACTTAACCAATGGACATATTCAAAAGGGTTGAGTAATGTTTCCATATATGATATTCATCGCCATTTAGGGCTGCATCCTTTATCATGATCGTCCACATCATTCTCACCTATGGCTTTCCATGTTATCTTAGGTCCCTCATTCATAACACTTAACAAATTTCGGTCGCTTAAATCTGAGGTCTTTTTTGCTACTTGTTGCAGATTCCATTGCCATCTGGTCAATTCATTACTTAACCACCATTGGTGCAGCATCTTTGCTTCTTTGAATGCAGATATTTTGTAAAAGATACTTGTCCTGTTACAAAATACAAATCCTCAAAATTCTCATGTTTGTTCTACTTATGTTCTTGGATCCTTCATTGTTTATTTCTTTTTCTTTAGTCGTTACCGTTGTTACTGTTCTGTAAAATTTTTCATTGAGTCTCAAGGGAGTGTAGTGAGTGTGTGATCCTGCAACATTCAAGAATGTCTATTAACTTATCCATGACTCTTGTTCTTCTCTTCATTTTTCACTGTTGTAGATCCATGATTATAAAAAAATGTCACGGTGGTGATTGTATTCAGTTTTACATCCATTAGAACATACGATCTATTCCATTTTGATTTTGATAATATTTTGCCCATATATTACAAAACTTCCCTTGATAATATTTTATTTGACTAACTTTTAACCATTCAGTATGACACACAATTCATCCACAAGTAACAGGCACCGTGGCTTTTATGTTTTTGTCAATCATGATGATCATCTTCACTGTTATAAGTGGGTATATAAATATTTTTCATCTTGACTACTTGCGACATTTTCAAAGCCATCTGAACCTTTTGTAATTGAATAGCAAATTATTTTTCATCTCCCTTAATTGTGATTCCTCTAAATTTGCTTGATAGTTAATCCTTAATACTTCACCAACATGATATCTAATTTACTCTAAATGCACTTATTTTGATTTTTTGTTTTTGGTTTTCCTTATCAAGATCTTGTGTTTTCTGTTTCAGAGATCAGCATCATCTGTTAATCTTCATAAGCTGAACATGTTAACACATTTACCAACTTTTGGTTGATTTCCAAACTTAAAACACCTTGCAAAGCTGTCATTATCACCTGTTCTCTGCCTTTGTTTGATGCCTTCTGCATGTGGGATCTTTATTGATCCCTTCTAGTTCTCAATATTTTACCATTTTGTTCCCTTATGGTTCTGAATATTTTACCATTTTGTCTGTTTATAGAATTCTTATTGTCTTTATGCACTCTAAATGCCATAGCAATCCTGTTATTTTGATTCACCTCTTGATTTCACATCATATGTAAGTTCAATTTTCATATTCTGATCTCTGTTGATGCCAGTCCGATGCCTTGATGAAGACAGGTGAGGGGCTGATATTAGGCTGAGAACCAGTAAAAAAAAAAAAACTGACTCATGAGCCTTATGTTGCTCTGATTATCTAAAGTTTTGTAGGAACAGAACATAATTTCACTCTCAATTATTTATATGTGGTTGATTCTTTAGAGTTTCTCTCTAGACCTCCTGTTACTTCTAAAACAATATATACACTTGCAGTCTTTGTTTTTGCTGTTTTGCCGTCTACACAGCTTGAAGTTCTCATTTTTTTCAAGATACTTATACTATGACTTTATGCTTGCTTGGGGCCTACTGGAAGACTATTTCCCTCAACCATTACTACCTTTAAAATCCAATTGCATTCTTTTTGCGTTTACAGTCTAGTCATTATCTTGGGGCGTTCGACAGTTGCTTCATTCCTGACTTCATTGCCAAAAATTGACTTGGCTTGGTGGGTTCTTGTAATATCAGCCTAGGTCATTCTGTTTTGTTCATGCAAGGTTCAAAATGCTGAGAATCGGTATAGAACCAATCAAGGATAGGTGTGGCATGTGCTGAGGGTCATGCCATCCAAGGTTTTTGATTGTTATGTGTAGATACGCCTCAAACACCTTTTGTATGGATTTTTTTTGACTCCAAACTTGATTTTTTTTTTTTTTGGGCGAATCTTGTTTTCTTGTTTGAATGTATCTTTCTGTAAGAAGTAAGAACAAAGGTTGGAAGATCAAGTTAAGGACCCTAGTCAGGGTCTTCTGTTTATGCTGAAGTCATTAACACATAAATATTACGTAACATCTCATAATTTGCAGCGTATTAATACATTTAAAAGATATGTTAGCATACATAAAAGAGAGCATATATTTATAATTTTTTATCTATAGTAACAATTGCAATTCAAAATCATTGAAATGATAACCACTGTCATCAAATTATTATTGGCACCAGCTTACTTATCAATTTTTTATTAATTCTTTTTTTTTTCAACATTCTTATAGCATGGCATGAAGTTATTGTATGCACTTCTTCAAAGCATTCACCTTATTTCTTTTGGTGCATTTATTTTTCCCCTTTTCTTGGTGTCTTAACAATATTTTTATAGTGCATCAATTCAGATGGTCAGAAACAAAAAGGGAATCACTTTTCAACCCACTTTTGAGCAGTACCAAGGCATATCGCTCAGTTGGGAGCAGTTTGGCTTGGTTCAAGGGAAACAAACCTCAATCCACCCTCAGTATGGGAATAGTTTGGTTGATTTTATTCAAATCGAGCCTCCCTGTATTGAGAAGGCCTCAGTATAGTGCATACCAAGCAGAACATGCCAAAACTGCTTGGTTGAAAAAAAAAGGACTTGGTTCCATCATAGCATACATAGATGACAAATAACTCCAACCTGTCCTTGCTAAAGTCAGTTTCATCATCCAATGCATCTTGCCATTGACCTACATTCAGTCACTTTAGGTTGCAGTCCATTGATTATATTACCATTTTTGTCGATCATTTGTTTAACCCTGTAGATATAGGCTCCTTGCCTTGATTGGACCTAGCCACATGCAACTTCCATGGTTACAGATTTGGTTCCATGTTGCTTTGTTCTCTCTGGCATATCAGCTTTTTTTCATGTGGTTGGTCTGTTGTGTTGAACTCTATAACATCCCTTCGATCTGAAGGTGTTATTAGAGACAATTCGCACAGTAGCTTGATGATTCTGCATATATATTAAGGTTAGCCAATATGCATACTGGTATCAAATCTGTTTGGTTTGATTCAATGCAGGAATTGAATCAAACCACCAAATCGAACCAAACCAGTGGTTCAGACTAGTATGCCAACTTTGATTTAATTCAGGAATTGAATCAAACCACCAAATCGAACCAAACCAGTGGTTCAGACTGGTATGCCAGCTTTGCCCCTTTTTCCTTTTTTTTAAATTTTTATAGTTTCTTAATTTTATCCTTATTTAATGTGTACTTAATTTTATAATTTTTTTAAAAAATGATAATGCTTTTAATTCATGTTTTGAAGTACTTTATGATGTCAACTATCAAAAACTAAAGCATATTATTATATCCTCAATGCAAATATAAGTAACAGACAATTATAAGGATATATTTTTCAATTGCAAAGGAACAAGAATTTCAAATATATTAGTTATATATAACAAACATGTAATAGATGATACATATCAACATATAATATTTTGTGGAGTGTCTATGCTACTTGTAGATATTAGGATTTTGCTCAGTCTAGTCTTGGGAGGAAACCAAGCTTTCATGAATATTATGGCTTCACTACGTCGAAGCACTCCGCTGGATTACCATATTTAGCTCTTCTCTATGCTTTATTATCATATTCCTGTTATGCATTTGGATACTGATTGAACCATACAAAGATCGTGTTGATGAAATCTAATTCGTATCATGAGGCCGTGGTACTGGAACAGAGTAACTGCTCAAAGTATTAGATGTAAGATATCCATACAAAGTATCATGAGGCCGTGGTACTGGAACAGAGTAGCTGCTCAAAGTATTAGATGTAAGATATCCATAAGATGCATTCGATGAAGGATATCCATATCCATAAAAATGTGGGTCATATCCAACCGGCATGGAATAAAATTTGGTGTGGGAAAGCTCTATATCCTGAATGACTTCATAGCCTCCGTCTCTTGAAAACAATAGTCTCTTCATGAACTCTATCAGGTCACACCGTATAGTCGCTATCCTGTATGGTATGAGTGAAGTAAGACTCACCAATGAATTGAAAACCATGAGACTCTCCTCTGTAGCTTCCTAACCACTTGATGCCCCATTGCCATTCAAACACTCATAATTATTGCACCTCTTGCTCAAGTCCTATATCTCTGAATCTATGTGCACTAACTCCACTATCTACAATGCCTTCTCCTTTTTTCTAGTTTGGGAAGCTATTGCTCTCTTTCCCTTCTCGTCCCTCGCTTTCTAGCTTTGTTCGGTGGTTTAAGCGGATCCATCACCCTAGCTGAAAGGAGTGCTATAGTGCCCTCTTTCTGGCAACTCCCTCTCAAATCTCTATATGTCTCGAACATGACAATGGCATGCTATACTCCGATCTCTATATCGCGGGCATGTGCTTCTGAGCCCATCTATCTAAATCTAATTAAGCCTCCTTGGCAATCTCTCTCGACGGTCAAGGAGACGATCCAAACTCATTCAACTTTGACTCTTGTTGCTGGCTCTCAAGCCATCCAATTATCAAATCCTCCTCATTTTGAGCAAAGTCATTATATAGTGGATCAACATACTTCAACTCCACTTCCTTAATGCACTTCAGTGTGAGTCACAAATTATAGTGAATGAAGAATAGGTCATTAAGGTGCTTCTGTGTGAGATGGATCCTTTGCTATGGATCAATGCAAATGAGGACTAGATGCACTTACGTCCATTAGAGGAGACTGTTTGGTAGATGAACTGGATTGCTAATCTTTGAAGGTTCAGGTTACTCTTTGAAGTAGATGCATCATTCAGCTACAAATATAAGGAACCAAAGTGTGGATCAAATACGACTTATCAACTGAATTTAGAGTATGATCAATTATAGTCATGTGCAAAGAATCTGGAGACATGTTATGCACCCCATCTATAGTGGTGCTCTCCCCAAAGGTGTAGTTATCTAAAAGCTTGCTCTATTAAAGGGGTATATTATGCTTTTTTAATTCTAGCTCAAAACACATATGATCAAGTTAAATTAAAAAATTTCTCCTCATTTAGACATATTACAGTAGTTGTGAGATCAGTCTTCATTTGTTAGACCATATTGTGCAAGGCATCTAGATGCTCCTCCATCACAATTTCCAGGATAGTGGACTAGAACCTTCGATTCAAGTAGTAGGTTGTCAGGCGTATTATTTAATTGATAAATTCAAATTACTTAACAAGTGAATTATGGAAGAATTATATTCAATAATTTTAAATAAATGAATCAATTTTTACCTGTTAGATGTAGCTCCTTACCCATTTGGTCATCTCATTGTTGCTTGATGGTGTCAACATAGTCATGGGCATGCCTTATATTTGTCTGCCTGATGTTCTCCTTGTCATTCATCATCATATAATAGAAGAAGCCCATCTAAGGGTATTCCTCGCTGTCCACAGTCCTGAGCACTTTGTACAATAGAGCGATAGCCTCCATGCTTTACCCAAAACTTCTTATTGGCGACTATGCCCTTCAGCTTAGCACCTTCTGTGCTAGCCCATGCATATCGATTGCCTTGCCACTCCTTACAAACATCAGTGGAGCCTAGCTTTCTTATTTAGGATGCCATCGAGTGCTATGTAATGTGTGGCAAACTATCACTATGGGCCTTAAAATCTCACCCCAGTATGCCTCATCACTGCTAAGACTTATATGTGGTTGTAGATGAACTTGGTGATAGTTTGAGTTGTCCCAGCAACCTATTTGACTCTGCTGATCTTTCCCATATCCATCAACATCAAGTCAATACAGTGCACTGCATTTGAGGTTTAGAAGATTTGTGGCCTCTGCATTAATAGCTATCCGATAGCCTTGTATCGTGTGCCATTATTTGTAATGACCTGCATGATATGCTACTCTCCAATCTCATCAACTATTTCCTTCATCAGTTTGAGGTTGCAGCGTGTATCATGCATTGTGTTTGAAACATCTATAGATCTGTGGAAGAATGTCTTCTTGTCATAATAGATAAGGAAATTGATGATACTCCGTCTGCTAGATCTTATTCATCCGTCATACATTAAGATGAGGCCATATGTCTTCCAGTTGCTTCGGTAGGAGACTATCCAACTCTGCAACTCCTTGCTTTGATCTTACAAGTCATCATATATGTCCTTCAATCCTGAAGAATCAACATCTTAACTGGCTCTTTAGACGACACTGATCATAGATTGGCAAAGGTGTTCCCTGCGATATTTGTTGCCATGTGGTTGAAGAAAAACTACTTCCCAATTGACTTTCACATGTCAAATTTTTTATCCTTTATGCTTGTGTCAATTATCTCCTGCCGCGAATCTCTACTTGAAAAGGCATATGGATCAACATCATAGCTGCCTGCATTTGAAGGGATCTGCTTGGACTTCCCCTTGTTGCTACCAAAGGACCCAAACATAAAAGTTATTTGACTCTGACTACCTATCAGATGCCTTCCTTATCAATGAGCTCCTGTGGATACCTAATGAGTCTATCCTGGTTGTTCAAAAACCACCACCCTCATAATGTGAGGGCCCCATAGTGAACTGAGCCCTGCCCCTGGCTATCTCCCCCTTTTGCCACTCTTGTTGATTGACCCACATGACCTTCCTGATCATCTCTATTTTTATATCATCTGAATCTGACTCCTTATACTTATCCAGATCCCTCAAGTGGTAAGATGGTAGCTATGTTGCTCTACCTTCGCCTTCTTCTCTGTGGTTCTTTGCTTTTCTGCTTTGAAGTCTAAGAAGTGCTTTTTTATTAACTAACGGATCTCCTGTGTGCATTTTTGGCACGTACAAACAACAAGATAGCTATCGGTCAAATGTTGCTTCAACTTTGTAACTCCTTTATCTCGGTATCACAAGAGTTGCATTACCAAGTGGTTTGGCCTGAAAGCGGTATATCATGAGCTTGCCCTATATCCTCAGTCCTTGCTCCATTTGCATCTATTATGCAATTTAAAAAATAGTAAATTTTTGTCATCGACTAAAAATTATGAATAATGCAAAATAGTGAATTTTCATTGTCATGCAAAAAATATGATCAATGCATCAGAAAATACTTCTAAAATGTTTATAAATAGTATTAATTTTTCATTATTTTTAATTAAATTTTAAATTGTAAATTAATTTTTAATTAAAAATTAATTTGTTATTACAAAGTTTTGAAAAAATGATTTTAATTCAGATTCATGTAGCACCCAACCAGAGGTACTACATATGTTTTTCCTAGCCCTCAAACATGTGACGATCATTAAATTTCAAATTTATTGAAATTTAAGCATAGGTTGTGAAATTAATAAACATGCCTAAATTTTAATAAATTAAAATAAAATTGAGGTAGAAAGTAGCCAACATAACCCTAATCATGTTTCTGATTTTATGATCATTTTTTGATTTTTTTATTTTTCATTAATGTTTAATTCAAAAATATGTTTTCAATTTAAAAAATATATTCAATGAACAATTAAGATTTTGGTTGATATGAGTTGATCATCCTTAGGTCTACAATATATAATGAAATCATGCCAAAATCCTAAATTTTGGCATGATGTCCCCATGTTTTTTCATTTTCGGGAGATCTAAGGTGAGAAAAAAAGAGAGGGAAGAGAATGAGAGGCGGCATATCTAATTTTGGGCTGAAATCTTCCCTTCTTTGGCTCAAATCTTCTAAAAAAAAGAAAATATCAAGTTTTCAAAAAAAAAAAAAAAGAGAGGAGGCTTTGAGCCTTCCTCTCTTTATTTAAGTGACCCCTAGTCCACTTTACCCTTGAATTGACCTGAACCCATCCGAACTGGGCTAAACCAGGTGGTTCGTCATGTTCGAACAAGTTCGGGCCCCATGCTAAACCAAAGGGGAATTTCATACCAGTTTTCGGCCGGTTTGGTCAACCAGCTAATTTGGTTCGGTTCATTTTTCCTTTATATATTATAATATATTAGTCATAATACTAGTGAATTTTCTATTACAATAGGTTTACATTGGGGATCTATTCTTGATCTTTATCTTTTTGCTTTAATTATGGATGAGCTTACTAGATAGATTCGTGATGATATTGCATAGTTCATGTTATTTACAAATGATATAGTATTAGTAGATGAAATTAAGGCTAAGGTTAATCCTAAATTAGAACCATAGAGAAATACATTAGAAACTCAAGGTTTTATGTTAAGTAGAACAAAAATAGAATACATGTAATGTAATTTTAGTACAATTAAAAATAAAGATGAATGTAAAGTAAAAATTAAGGATTATAAAATTCTTAAAAATAATCATTTCGATATTTAGGATTGATTATTCATAAGGAAGGATTGAGGAAAGCAGGTTAAATGGAATAGAGAAGTGCAACTGAAATATTATGCGATCATAGAGTACCTGTTAAATTGAAAAAAAAAATAATAAGACAATCATAAGATTAGCTATGCTTAATGATATGAAATATTGAGCAGTTAGAAAAGTATATATACATACACAAGATCAATGTGGCTGAAATGAGAATATTGAGATAGATGTGTAGTAATACAAATAAAGATAAAATAAGAAATGAAGTAATTCGTAAAAAGGTAGAGATAGTACCAATTAATGACAAATTAAAGGAACGACAACTTAGATGGCTTGAACATGTACAACATGGATTTAGAGATGCACTTGTGTAAAGGAGTGATTTGATACATGTAGAAAAAAAAAGAGGTAAAAATAAATCGAAAATTACATGAGAGAAAGTAATGAAGAAAGACCTAAATCTTTGCATCTTACAAAAAAAATGACTTAAAATCGAGCTGAATAGAGAAAAAGGATTCATGTAGCCAATCCCAACTAGTTTAGGATTAAGATTCTATTGTTGTTGCTGCTGCTGCTGATTACTATGTGAACATTTTTACATTCTTCCATCTTGTCTATGAGCATGTATGGTTTATACATGTGTAGACTTTACGTTGATGTGCTTGGAGCATGTTGGTATGTTTTACGTTGGTGTGCTTGGAGCATGTTGGTATGTTTTACGTTGATGTGCTTGGAGCATGTTGGTATGTTCTTGGGGCAGAATTTGGTAATCATACATCATCCCTACATTCAAAATTGGTTCAGGTTTTCTCTTGAAAGTTATCGGACTTCAATTATCTCTCCTTAGCACCCAGTATGCTGCTGCGAAGTCATTCACATTTCCTTCCATTATTAACTATTATCAAACACTTGTAGGCTGTGATGCATTTCTTTGTTTTATGATTTACCTGTAAGTTAACTAGTTCTGTGGACTATAACTGTATCTCATCTTTTTGTATCACCTTTTTGTGTCTTCAATATTGTGTAATGCTCCTACACACACACAAGGAGAAAAGAAAGGAAGATCATTCCCTGTATAAGTTTTATGTTTCTTATTCTGTATGCAACTGTTTGACTGAAAATTCCTGAGCTTTTTTGTTTCTTGAGTTATATACCCTGTTTTTAAATTATTGTGGCAGATACACTATGATAGAGTTGGAGAGGACGGACTCTTTAGTCATAAAGAAGTTACTGTATTATTTGTACCAGACCTATCAGAATGCCTGCCTTCGGTGGATCTCTGGCGAAATCAGTGGCTTGCCCATAAGGACTTGGCTGAGAAGGAACGGAGACTGGCCACAAAACAGGAGAAGGTTATTTGTTGTTATTTGTTTATGCAACTGTTTGGCTATAACTTATTTTATATTATGGTCTCAGGAAAGAGTGCAACTCAATCTTGTTTCTTCTTTTCTTTTAGAAATCTGGTGACAAGAAAGAAGCTGTCCATGGTGTAAAAGGTCTAGATATTTCCAATTTCTGTTCTGTTTATTTCTAGTTTTTTGTTTGGCTTTAAGTTGTGTTCTGCGGGCTTATATTTGTTAGTTTGTAGCATTAGGGGATGAGAATCGTAGCAAAACTGCAGAAGGTGATTCTGCTAAAATTCTTAAAGCAGAAGACGGTCCTGATGGGAAGGCTGAAATAAATACAGATAGCATTGGTGAATCAAAGAAAAATATGGGCGAGCAGAAAGGCAAAGAACCTGTATTAAATGAAGAACTGGGTGAGAAG
The DNA here is from genome assembly GCA_017589505.3 of Metroxylon sagu. Lineage (NCBI taxonomy): Eukaryota > Viridiplantae > Streptophyta > Magnoliopsida > Arecales > Arecaceae > Metroxylon > Metroxylon sagu. Next base: position 3,866,066 of record JACVBY030000663.1, read on the forward strand.
GAAATAAAAGGAGCTGTGGACAACAAAGGTGAAATTGATGAAAAGATAATTCATGATGGGTCCTCTGTTGACCCAGCAGTTGAGGTTCAAAAGCCTGCTGCAAAGAAGAAAACCATTAGGAAGGTAGTGAAAACAAAGGTTGTGGGTAAGAAAGTTCTTGCAGCAACTGTGGATGCTGCTGCCAAGCTTGATGAAAAGATGGATGTCAAGGACGAAGAAGATAAACAAAGTAATCAAGAAAATGCTGCCCAGGAAGATGAGAGTTCAGCTGAGCCGCTGAATGTTAAAACTTTTGCTAGGAAGAAAGTTGTTAGGAAAGTAGCTTTGAATAAGCCTGCTCAGAAGGAAGATAAGAGCATAGAAACTTCTGACTCTCAAACTGAGAAGAAACCAGAGAAAGAAACAGAGCTTCAACAGGATGAAGCAAATGACAAGAAAGAACAGTCTGGAGCGGCTGTTAGCCAAGCAACTGGGGTTAAGACTCCTGGAAAGAAGAAAATTATTCGAAAGGTGATTAAAAGAAAGGTTTCTGCTTCTGAAGAGGACATGAAAGCAACTAACCAGAATGCTGAAGCAAGCAAAGAAGATGATGTAAAGGGTCAAGATGAAAAGAAAGACGAGGAATTAGTTGAGGTTAGCAACTCTGTAAATAAGACAACAGATGAATGTGAAATGGTGGCTGTCGAGAAAGAAAGCTTGAGTGAAAAGAAAATAAAGGAAGAGAAGAAAGACGAAAAGGAGAGTGCGTCAGTTGATAACAGTTTGAAGGCAGACAAAGGAGGCTCAAAGAGTAGCAGTGAGCCAGATGTTGCAAGGCAAAGGGATTCTAAGAAAGACAGTCAGGACACCAAGAAGGAAAGGATAAAAGATGAGAAAGAGAAGAATAAAGATGTGAAGCATGAGTCTAAACAAAAATTACATAAAGAAGGGAAGAAGAAGGGGAATTATGAAGAACCTCCCAAACACCCTGGCTTTTTACTGCAGACCAAAAGGAGTAAGGGATCTAAAGTATGTTAAATGAAAGCCTAAATTTCTTTATCCATTTGTATTTCTAGAATCTCAAGAAAAATTTTATGGGAGAGTTGTCTCATTCTAGGTTCTTGTCCTGCAGATACGCTCAATGTCTCTCTCATTGGATGGGCTCCTGGATTATAATGACAAAGACATTGAAGAATCAACATTTGAGGTTGGCGCTTTTCCTAAGCCTTTTGAATGGAAATGACCCTATTTAACCATGACCTTAGATGGTTGTAGAATTCTTTATAATTGGTTTATCTTTGCCATATCTTCTCTTCTCTCCTGTTAAATTTATATCATTGCGAATGCTGGAAAAACAGTTCATCTTGTGGTATTAGTCTTATTAGTTGAAATAGCATCAAACATAATGTTCGTGTGGTTGATGAACATTTGCAGTGCTGCTGATACAATTATACTGACTTTGGCTCTCAGATACCAGAGTCTGCTAGCTTAGTTTGTGTCTTTAATTTTTGATTTTTACTCTTCAATGTTTTTGTACATATAAATGGACTTGACAGCATTATAACTTTCTGTAGCTTTCACTATTTGCCGAGTCATTCAATGAAATGCTTCAGTACCAAATGGGGTGTCGCATCTTGTCTTTTCTCGAGGTAGAATATGAAACATGACATTTTATTTATATCATCTGACTGTCGTGATTAACAGACATTTGCTCTTTTTTGTATATTTAGAAATTGCGGAGCAAATTTGTTTTAAAAAGAAATCAACGCAAAAGACAAAGAGATGAGGATTCTGAGAAGGGAAGTGGAAAGGAGAAGTCCTCCATAAAGCGTCCGAAGACCAATGATGACTCTCCAGTAGAAAATGAATCTCTTAAATCCAAAACACAAGACACTTCCAACCAGGCTAATGAAGAAAAAAAGGGTGTAGATGGTTCTGCAGCTGGCTCAGATGAACCTAAAATAGAAAACAAAACAGAGGATGATGTTATTGAGGAGGAGGAAGAAGAATTAGAAGATCCAGAGGAGGTTTTTGAAGAGGATCAGGAAATGGATGATGCTGCTGCATCAGACAATGGAGATCAGGAGGCAAGTTTTTTTATTTATTTTAAAGAATATGGTTTTGCAAAGAGGAAACAGTCTTTATATATATTACATATCCTGGACAGTACTGTTCTCACTATTCTACGAATGCATATGTTCTGTCCAATTGATTATTGAGAAAACTTGTTTCATTCATTTTGGTGTTATTTAGAACTTGCTAGTTTATTTTTTTTCCTCAATTCTCTGAGTGCTTAATGGTTTCTGTACACCAAGAAAAAGGAGCAAAAGACTGTATGAGGATAAAAACATGGTGTCTTTCTTTCAGTAGTGTGTCCTAGATATAATGGTAATAAGCAGTGTTCCATCTAGTGCTGTCATCATAATATAATTTCTGAAAGCCATTTCATGTTAAAACCTTTTTCCTGTTTCAACAACAAGGGATCTGGTATGGCTTTATATAGGAGTTTATTAAGATGGAATGGTAAATCTGATCCTTGGAATAATCAGGTGAGATTGGGCATGGTCCCAACAATGATAATGTCTGTTGTTGAGTTGAGTGGTTAGAGGCATCTAATATTGACGTATTACGTATTACTTCTTGTGATTCTTTTATGTTTATGTTTCCTATATTAGGATTACAATCAGTGAGTTTTTCACTATGGAGAGTATCGTTTGAATTAATGACAAATTTTCTATGCACATGCATATATCAATTGCTGTACTGGTTTATCAAACTTTTAAGTCATGACTACGAAATGGTTAAGACTTGTGTATGGTTATGCTTTCACTACTCTGTTTCTTGATATTCTTTTCCTTGTGGTAGGATGAGACTGAAAATAGAACAGCTGATTTAGAGTCTGGGTCAGAAAAAACAAGAGAAGATGGAAACAATAAGAAATCTGCAAGTGAAAAAAGCAGTGATGAAGCTGCAAAGGTAGATGAAAAGTCTGACAAGGAGAAGGAAGAGAAACGCCCTGAGAGAGAGAAGTCGGTGTCCGTCAAAGATGAGGTTGTTGATAAGGAATTGTTGCAGGTAGTTTGCTGTCATGTCATCTTTTAAATATAAGTCTTATGACAGTATTTACATTCATGCCATAACTACTCGTTCTGATATATGCCTATTGTTTTATGTATAATAGGCTTTCAGGTTTTTTGACCGAAACAGAGTGGACTACATCAAGGTTTCATCACATTAATCTTTCTCATGCTTTTCAACCATCCATTGCTCTTTTTTTTTTTTACTGCATTTATGCTAGTTTTACTCTTGCAGGTTGAAGATTTGAGGTGCATCATTCACAACATGGGCAAATTTCTATCCAATAGGGATGTCAAGGTTAGATTATTGAAAATTCATATTTCCTCCTATCACCTTGAACTGGATACTGCTTAGTTTTTTCTGCCTTATATTCCATTTGACTACTTGAGCAAAATGATTGTGCCAAATTGTAAATTTTGTTGTTTATTATTATTACTATTATTGTGTTTTGTTACAGGAGTTGGTACAGAGTGCTCTTTTTGAAAGTAACTCGGCAAGAGATAATCGCATCTTCTACAAGAAGCTTGTGAGGATAACCAACCTCTAAATGTTTGCCTGAAGTGCAAGTGAATCATAGGGTGCTTTAAAATTCTGCAGGAGTTAAAGCCTGGAATTCTGATTAGATGCCTCCAACTATCATGCAGCATTATTTGTGTTAGGAAACTTTTTCAAACCCAGAAAAAGAGGGAAAAAGGAGTCTGGAGTCATGTCCCTTATATGTTGGCTTCATATTCAATTGAAAAATGTTCTGCCAGCACCTGTGTTGAATCATTTATCCGCTCATGTTTATGCCCTAGTAATCATTCACTGTGAGGTGAAGTTTTGACCTTTCAGAGAAGCTTCCGGTCATGAATTTCACATACTATTCTTTTTCCACCATATTGGAAAGGCAGCAGTTAAGGTGCTGCACAAGATGCGAATATTGCTGCGCTTTTCTGAGGTTTACTTATATATTTGACTTCAAAATCCACCCATTTCATGTGAACATATTTGTTGTTTTGGCTGAATGGCAAACCCAATGTACCCCGGGCATGGAAGAGTTGTTGTGTGATGTTATATTTATCAGAGGAGTGGTCTGTTGGGAGTTGGTTTCTGTCAACTCCAGGGGCTTTGGCTCGAGTCCAAATGGTTTCAGGTGGGAGAACTCCCTGCTGAGAACCCTTTGCCACTTCATAGCGTCTGAAAGCGGTAACAGGAGGCTAATGATTGGGCGACTATGATTAGGTTATTGTATTATGGTTATGTTATTTTGGGTGTATTCTATGAAGCTACTGGTTTGTCTTCAAAGGAAATCCTTGAGTTTCGTTCAAACTTTTATCAACTCATCAGCACTTTTAGATGTCCGTAAAGTCACCTTGGAAACAGCTGAAAGGTGATTGTTTTTATCTTATGCTCAAAGGGTCTGTGGTTGGGTTTGGAATCGATTGGTTTCCATTTACAGGTGACCTGTGGCTGCTGGATGTCTCAGGATCGCTGCAGCAAAGGGTTCGGGCCATATTCTTCAGTTGTCATTTATGCAGAGGTATTGCAACCCTGTATCATGCATGATTAGAGAGATCCGCTTATCTACAGGTAGGGTGGGGCTTCAAACAGGTTGACGTGGATTGGGACTTGCTTAGGGTCATGATTTTGGATCAGGATTAGGTCTGATAGGTCAAATCAAAGCCAAGCATGACGTCGGTTTCGGGTTGGACCAATATGTAAATTAAATATCTAGATATTAAAATATAATGACTTATAAATAGAGATAAAATCACCAAAATAATTTAATAAAAATAAAAAGAGTTGATTTAAATTTGAATTTTATTAAAAAAAAATTAATTTCATCCAATAATCAATTATTCATAAATTTACAAAACTCTCTAAGGGTATTATAAGTAAAAGCTTATCAAATAATGATGAAATATAAATTGTTGCTAAGATGAATTAGTTTAAATGAAAAACAATCAAAAATGATGTTTAAAATAAAAGGAGGAAATATAAATTGTTGCTACGAATAAAGATGTATTAGTTTAAATACAAAACAATCAAAAAAAGATGTTTAAAACAAAGGAGGAGGTTTATAGTTAGATTTTTGGGCCAATCTAAATCCAATTGATTCGTGTTCATTTTTTGTTGACTTAAAAATTAGGTCTGGATGATGTAAGGCCAACCAGGTTGGAAGATATATAAGGCTTTGGTTCAACCAGAAATTTAGATTAGAACTAATTTTAAATCCTATCTAATCCATTTATCTTGAAATAGGGATTGGACCGGGTCTAATTGGAAGGAGATCTGGTTGGCTCATGCGATGGCACGATCTATTTGCAGCCCTATAAAAATATATATATATATATATCACAACCCTGGTAAGTAACCCTGATAAGTAATCCTTGCACGTTTGGAAGGATTCCACAGCCAACCTTAGAACCGTCGCGCGGGGGAGGATTCTCTCGTTTCTCGACCGGTAAAACCAACAGGATTCTTAGGTGCCTTAATATATTTTTTATACAAAAAGACAGGATTTCCTGGACACTCTAATAGCTAAATTGAGCATTGGATGATATTGGTCTCTCTTTGCCATCCATCATGGTGTTGCTGCAGATCATCTGCAACTGAAGCCTAACGGCATTTACTAGATCACTTTTGCAAAAGGGTTTCCATATGTCAATAAGCTTTTACCCCCATTGCATTTCTGGCACGCAAATTGGTCATAAGAGACTTAAACAAAGAGGTTTAACCATACTCCAATATGTTAACAGGTAACCCCCCCATATGAGATACAAGGCTAGTTTTCTATTTTTAGCAAAACGACATATCAGAAGCACCAAAGTAGCAGAACACAGCCTAAGAGCATCATCAAGTACGTAGGAACGCCCAGCTTGTTCCCGTGGTCATAGTAACAGTATTCACCATTATCAGCTTCCAAGTGTTCCAAAACATTGAAGTCCCCTGGGTGAGAACAGCAAAGAATATAATTAAATAAGGATATCAAAAAACATATATATAATTGAATAAAGATATGGCCCCATAACCTGGCAAATTCCTTTCCTGTGCTTATGAATGAGGAGTTGGGATCATTTCTCACCTCTCTTGTTGGTATAACCACATCCAGTGGTGAGAGCGTCCTCCACATTTTGAACAGATGCACCATTGTAGAATTGGAAATTGTACACTATGTTATCCACGCATTGGAGCACAAGCTTTGTCTCAACCAGGCATGGCCCATCGCAGTACTGCTCAGTTGCCTCTGGAGGAACATTAATGGTCCCTGCCGCGCTTAGTCTATATGATTCTTGGCAGCTGCTGTAAACCTTTTGCATTCCATGCAGAATTCATACAGAGAGAGAGAGATCATTAGCAATTACAATGAACAAAAGTTTTCAAGTGTTCTAAATCATCTGAAACTCTAAATCCTTGAGGATCCACTTCCAGTATTTGCAATCAAGTTAGACTTTGCTTGTAATTTGCATGCCCATATTAAGTTAGACATCGCCTTAAAACAAACGTGCGTATGATTATGTTCTGTACTTACATAGTGATCGTTGAAGCATGTTAATGCTCTCGCAACAACGTCCTCTGGATCTTGGTCTGCATGATTCCACAGCAATCAGATAATTAAAACATTGTCTACAGAGGCTAAAAAATAGGTCGGAAGAATTCGAGATGGCATGAAGTTTGTCCACAACAACAACGTTGGAATAATTTCACCGGATCAGTCACCGGAATGCACTAAAGATGCTTAGATTAGTGCATTTTAATAATAAAAGCCGGTTTTATTAATAAAAAATGATGGGAGTTTCATGATGACCTTTTATTTTTCCACTTTATTGCGGGAAAAAAAGTTATATTTTCTATTTTTATTTAAACGCAGGAGAAAGTGGAGAGTGTATATTCTCTTCGTGTGGATGAGAATTAATGTTTATAATTTACTGAACCATCATTAATTATATGACTCTGAAACTCTCAAGTTAATACATTAATTATATAAGTCTCTATCTTCTTTATTAATGCTATTAATCATGTGACTCTTCATCTGTTTCAGTAATGGATGATCATCTCAACATGCTTATAAATAGCCCCATACCAAGAATATCAACACACGCAACCACATATCTATAGCATTCGTGCACTCTTGAGAGTTTTCAGTCTAAGAAAAGATGTTCTTTGTGGTGGAACTTTGGGCTTAAACACTAATGCAAATTTCGGTTTAAGCTTTTCGATGGAGCTGTGGGGCTGCTGTTTCCTAGAGGAAACAAGCTAAAGACAAAGTTTGATACATCGGTTCATGGACTTTCTCAACTGTAGAGGGCATGAATATCCTTGAAGGGAGCAAGATATCGGCGCTTCAACCTAATTTGTCTCATGTGTGGTTCATCTCTCTTGTAGTTTCAGAATTTTTATTGTAATTTCAATTTCAAATCCAATTTGGTGCTCTTTCACCAACACTTTGTTCAAGACAAAAAAAATCTTGGCATGGTGACCATATGTCCATGTTTTTAATCACATGCAAGTGTGTGTGTGTGTGTGAGAGAGAGAGAGAGAACAAAACTGTAATTTGGAAGGCAACATGCATACCTGACTTGCAAGTAGTAATAGACAAGCAAAGCAGAGCTAAGAGGAAGCAGCTAAGGGTTGGAGTGGAAGCCATTGGAGAAGGGCCTTCAGCACTCCCAATAATGTTACGAGAGATGGATGGTGCTTGGACTTAAAGTCGTTTTACTCACTAATATGATCACATGGAAATATTCATTCCTTTGTTTCAGTCTCCCGGTCTCTATCTATCTTTCCTCCTTTCTGGTGCATGGGCCAACCAATTCATCCCAAGATGACCAAAATGCCCCTCATAGCATTATTTTGATTTGATATTTACTTTATGCCTCTGCGTGATGACGGATGGAGGCAGTAATCAGATGATCTTGATGAATAGTTGGATCATAAATAAGAGGGATTGGGAACAAAGGAATGGAATAAATTCTACCCGGAATAATGAATGGAATAAATTTAAGATGGGGATACTTTGGTACCTTGACATGGCCTGGGGCGTGGCTTTAGATTTGGTGGCTGCCTCCTGTCTCTAATGGAAGCGGAGGATGGGATTTGGTGGGAAAATACGACCAACCTCCGCCGGCTTCCATCATGCGGCTTTTTAAGTGTCCCTGGGGGCCGGAATTAGCTCTGGGGGGGTGAACAGCAGACGGCCTTTTACGACATGATTCCTCTTAGCCCTCAGGTGGGATCTATTGGGGGTTGATTTTTGGCCTACGGATTTTGGGTATGCATTGAGTGCAAAGCTTTTGCTGAAAGTTTATCTGTTCTTAGTTTCTCACCAGATTAGGGCAGGCGCCGGACTTTGATTTCAGGACCCCAAAATGGAGTCAGGTTTGAGTCCAAAATAATAACTTAAATCTTTTGAGAGAATAAAAAGAAGTGTCCTACGAGCGGTTTATGATGATATTTCTCGGCGATAAGTTCACCTCTGATCTAACACTATTTTAATTGATATAAAATATTTTAATAATTAAAAATTACATATAATTATAGATCAGTGTATATGATATACCATCGAAATAAAGAATCACCATATATGCAATATCAATAATATCTTTAAAAATTTATTTACATAATATATAATATTATAATATAATATTATACATATATATATATATTTATATATAGTAAATATAAATAATAATATAATAATATTATATTACAATATTAATTATATTAATATAATAACATTAGAGGTTCATTTGTTTATATTGGAATATAATGAAGTTCAAGATTCGGTCATCTTTTCTACTCTTGAATTTACACGAATCTCGAAACTACTCCACCTTTTTCACTTTTTTATTTTTAGGATTCGTAAACTGTGTAAATCCAATGATGGGGAAGGTGATACGATCTAAGCTTGGCTACATTCAAATGTAACCAAGTTTATCTTATAATATTAATATAATTTTATTATTAATATTATAATATATAATATATTAATATGATATTATTAATGTAATATTAATAGTAATATATTGCACATCTTATAATAATTAATAATATATAATTATAATATTATATATTTATAATTATATATTAATTACATAATATTTATATAGATTAAAAATAATATATTAAATTATATTATTATAATATAAAGGAGAGAGATCAGTAAATATAGGGACAAAATTGTTTATGAATTTTAACACATATCATCATCATCATGCCGATCCAACTTTCCTACCTCATTGAGCTGGATTAAGTTCACTTTCTTAAATAGTCATCTTAATCCTTGATGATCATATATCACTACCACAATGAAGATATCAAAGGAAATAATTCTATTATCATCTCAAGATTACCTATGATATTTAAATATCAACCCATACTAAACACCACCTAGCTTTGTAGCTTGGGTAGGATCAATTCTAAAGTTGTTCAACGAGTTACTCATCAACCCAAAACTCAATCCTAATAACTTTAGTAGCAACAATAATTAATTTAGTTGAACTAGTTATAAGACTCCTTTTTCTTTATTCAACTATTCAATTAGTTTTATCTTCATCTTTCTACAAAAGTACCTACATATATGTATATACCTATGTGTGTATATAAAAACATATGTGTTAGAGAATAATGATAAAAATGAATTAAAATAATAATTAAGATAATTAAATAAATAATAGGTTTTGTTTTTTTTTTTTTTTTTTTTTAAGAGGGGGGTGGGAACTAGAATGGGATAAATTAAGTGAAAAATTTAGAATTGATCCAAGACTAACCCAATCAATGCTCCTCGCCTGCCCCTTCCCCTACCGAAAATATATTTTAAAAAAAAAAAAAAAAAAAGGGAAGTGCAACCTTCCGCCTCCAAACACCAAGGATGGCCTTCCAAGAATACGCAAGTGGAACGGATCTAGGTACGACCCATGGCTTATTTTTTCAAAAATGGTCGTGTTGGGTTGATAGAAGGCGATTTCCAGCCATTAGCCTTGCTTGTATTTTCTGTAGTACAGATATATATACTTTGTACATAGAATAAACTTTCCTGCAACCCAATCAATGTTCCTCGCCTGCCCCTTCCCCTACCGAAAATATATTAAAAAAAAAGAGGGACAATGGTGCTCCAAACTGTTACCCTTGAATAAAAATAAAATGAAGTGCAATCTTCCGCCTCCAAAAACCAAGCATGGCCTTCCAAGAATACGCGAGTGGAACGGATCTAGGTATGACCCAGGGCTTATTTTTTTCAAAAATGGTCGTGTTGGTTGATAGAAAAGGTGATTTCCAACCATTAGGCTTGATAGCAGTACAAATATATACTTTGTCCGTAGAATAAAACTTTTCTGCAACCCACCCCCCAACTTTTTGAGATAGAGAATGGAGTAAGATCCTTGTAGGTAATATAATTATCCAGTCCAGGTTTGAATAATTGGGGCTAGAGCACTCGATGGTCAAACTAAGAATCTTTGATACATTGCCACAAATCATTTCATTAATATAATCAGCCATCCACAAAGTTAAATTTAAATGGTTGTAGTCACCACCATATTAATTAGTTTGAAAATTTATTTGGTTAAAATAGCATAGTGGAACAGTTTCTCAGCACTGCATTTTATAACCAGCATAGTTAAATCAACAATTTTTTTTTTTTTTTTTTGTGGATCGAATGTTTAGTCCCGCATCAATTATGTAATAAAAAATTTTTAGATACTTGTATAGGACTAAAGACACCCAATGATACCTCCTTAGCTAATCTTTTTTAGTGAGAACTAGATTCTTGCAAATAGTATCAGAATGAACCAGTTTATAACCCATGTAATCTAGAAGGTACTAAACTAGAACGTTTCTAGATATTTTTACAAAATTAAGGAGCCTAAATAATATCTTTTTAGATACAAATATCAACTTTTTTTTTTTTTGAATCATGTTTTGGTTATCTCAAGATAAGTATACACCACATAGGTTGGAGAAGGATTTTCATTTCGAGAGGATATTTGTGTTCAACGACCATAGACAACAGGTGGAGATATAGGTGGAAAATAGAGATATCTGTATGCAATGACCATAGATAACAAGTGGAGACATATGTGGAAAATATAAAATAACACTTATTATTGGTACACATGTAAAGAGAGCTCCAACTGAGGGACTGATCCATCCAAAGCATCCAAGAAAAAAATTAGCCATCTCTTAGTGGAACATTCTCCAGTTTGCCGCCTGTGAATCACTGTATGCCTATCTTTTCTTCTGCAGGATGAATCAAAGGAGCGAAGTAGCAAGCAGAAGCACTGGCATCCCTAGAGAGATGCATATGGGGATGGCAAGATCATTTCCATAGTTTGATGCACCCTCATAGTTTGATGCACCCACCAACTTTCCAGACCCACCTGAGCCATCTGCACCAATAGAAAAATAGTCACAACTAATAATGTTATTCTGGATGCAGCTTAGATCTGGGCAGATGTATGGCTGGAAGTGATCTAGCAGAGCTGGGGATCAGCCTGGTCCATCTGATCAATGGGCTGCTCCTACCTGTTACATTGTTTTAGTTTGAAAAACCCAAAGCTCTGCCTATACTTTGGAAAGCCATCCATGCAACAGTAATAACAATAACAAAGACTTAATTATAAATTAGTTGTGATTGGCTACATAAATCCTTCTTCTCCTGCTTGGACTTTCAAAAGTTATCCATGATTCTTCAAATCCCAAGTGAGATCCAAATCTCCTCTACATCCATTAGACATGAAGATTGTTAATAATTTCTCTAGTATTGTTAATGACTTCAGAACCCAAAGCTATAAAAGGTTTTCATGATGGTCTAGATCTTGTTTTATACAAGTATGAGGTCAAGTCTTGGTCTTTAGTGTTTCAACAAACACAAGTCCATGTATCCCAAGATATTGGCCCACATGGATATTGATATTAGCCGACATTTTCCTATTCTAAACTAGTTTTTAAAAAATAAATCTCAAAAGCAATGCTCCAAATCATCAGTTAACATCACCTCTATTATGTACGTTGACATTTTGATAATGTGGTTTCTTATACGCTGGTTAAAATCTCACAGTACGAGTATGAAATTTTTAAATGCTGAAAGAATAGCTACTGCTCCTCTTTCAAAATTTTCCCCACCTTTAATCCCAGTAATAATATCACAAGATCTGGATTCCAGGCTTTCATTGTTTAGAATCCTGCACACACTCGACCTACACCCGGTTAAGGTGTACCCCAAGTTGGAAGTTGATATCAGGCCAAAAGTCTGATCAATTATGATCAAATTTGCTTCAACATCCTCAACTCTATTTCCATTCCTAATCCTGTCAATGTAAATCAGACCTTGTTGGAAAGTGGGTCAGGTCGGATCGAATGTCATTGGTTTCAGCTGATTATGGGTCTCAGTTTAACCAAGTGGTTCTCAATTTTTAACAGAAGTTTTGTCAGCTTTACAGCTCTAGCTAGATGATGTTTCTGTTGATCTATTAGACCGTCTCCATTTTTCCCTCTTCTGGTACAAAATTTGGGGGAAGCTCACAGCCATTTCATTAACCTGCAAGGCTTTCCAAGGCACCTTTAGATTGGCCACAAATGGTGGTGGCAATAGTTTTGGGAGGAAAATTCAGTTCAGATAGGAAACATAAATATAAGTAAAAGTTTTCCCTGCTGAGATTAGAACTCTCACCTCCATCACTATTAGAGGCATCAGTGCCATTGTTATTATTTTGACCACATGACATTTGAAATATAGCCCGCACCCCTTGCATCAGTCCTGGGTTGTAGAACTGGAAGTTTGAGAGTATGCCATCAATGCAATTGGTCATAAGCATCATTTGACCAAAACAAGGCCCATTGCATAAACCAGGAAGAGAATTATTTTTTTGAGCTGAAATGGCGGTAATATTCCGACCCAAGCCAGTGGTAGATTTACTTGTGGCACTCGCATTTCCACTAATATTTATTCCCATTGATGCCAGGCACCTGTTAATTACCTGTTATACAAACAACTTAAGCGTCAGCTTTGAAATATTAAGTTTACAGCATGAATGAACTCAGAAAAATTCTTTAGGTAACCGTAGATTCTTTCATCTAATATTTCAGGAGGAGAAGCTATGATTCAGGATGTTACTTACAGTGTGATTATCGAAACAAAGTGCTGCTCTAGCAACAATTTGAACTGGATCAGCTTGCTGGGCTGCATCATTGGAAAAAAAACAGGTTCTTAGATAAAGTAGTATCTCTTAATAAGTGCTTAAGTTTGGTTTTTAGCTCATAGCAGTATGGACATCATTGGGTATATGTTGAAATCTTGATTGCCATTGGATAATTTAGATTGAGTAGCTTTTTCTGACATTGAACCAAAACTTTTACTACACAATGTTACAAAACATATGTCATCGAAAGTAGGACTTCATAATAGGATCAAGGTCTACACTAACTCATGCTGCAAGACAAATGAACAAGGACCAAGAAAGTAGACTAGGAAGAAACAGACATACCTTGACAGCAGGAATTAGCTAAATAGAGCAGAGCAACAGCAAAAAGCGAATGCTTTAGGGTGAGAGAAAGAGCCATTGGAGAAAGCTCTGGAAGAATCGCACTTGTGGTTCTCAAGGAAGAGAGGCAGTAATATATAAGAAGCACCCACCTACCTAAACTTCACTAGAATGACCTACACACCCTTCAACAAAAATCCAACTTACACCAATGAAACTACCTCTCTTTTGCATAAAATCTAGATGTTTGGCTCTCTCTGCAACATGAATCTAACCATAGATCTTTATACCCTTGCATGGTAAAAGAAGAGTAACCAACTTGGGTTGGTGCTTACAGAGTAACCAACTTGTGGGATGGTAATATGGTCTTTTCATTGAAACAAAGTGTAGCTTTGGTCGTTTCCAGTTTAGGAGCGGGGATGGGTATTTGGTGTACAACAATCACCAACTTTCACTTGTTTTCGAGACTTTTTCTCTTAAGAGGGCAACTTATCAAACCTAAACTAGCTTCAGCTTCTTCCCAGAGCCCCCAGACAGCTGGTGCCGCATGTTTTCTGTGGGCGGATTGACCTGAATCATTTTACGCAAGATGACTGGATCATTGGTTGGCCTGTTTCCTGTATTTTAAAATGAATCATTAGTCATGCATCATGCATCATGCCATTTATATATTTAAATTTTATAGATCTCACCACGTTGCTCTACTTAATAGACTACCACATGGTTCTAGATGGCTGCAGGGCTACGTTATCTATAATTTTTTTTGTACTGACTACGTATAATATAGTATCTAAATTTGGATTCTTCTGGTTGTGGAGCTCTCCTTGACTCACCACACAACTTGTGTAACAACCAGACCTGTTCAAATGTAATGAATGGGACTTTACCGTACCCTTTTATTAGATCTTCCACGTGTTATAATGTATCTTGTTAGATCCTTTGGCTATATGCCTGGGGCCCAAAGGCTTAGTTTGTGTCATATCTCTCGCGCAAGCTGAAGTTATCATGCACCTAACTTACGTAACAACCGGACCTGCTTAGATGTACTTAATGGGACTCCTCGTACCCTTCTCCTAGATCTTCCATGTACCATGGTATGTCTTCTTGGATCCTTAGGTTATATTCCTGGGGCCCAAGGGCTTAGGTTAGACTTCTGGCTCATCCATGCAGTATCTATTGTCACCCGAGCACGCAACGAGGACTGGGTAAGTGGTAATGCCTGCGAGTGTAATGCTGGTCGCGCTGGTTTGAAACGTGGCAAAGTTAGCAACCCAGTCTGGTGAACTAACAGTTACTATATGGCTACGAAATATGAAAATATAGACTGGAATCAGTCCACCAATTACTATGGAGATCTTAGATATGTCAACATCATCGCTGCCATTTTCAGAGACCAGGTCAGTGTTTGTCATTTTTCATGGTGCGCTCCAGCCTGGCCAAATAAAAGTCAAATGCAACTGGAGCCATCCTAGTTTACTATGGATGTCTCTGAACCCTGTGACTGATTATGATGTAGGCTGACATCACAGTGCTTTATCTGCCAGAAGAGATAAACTAATGAATTTGTTTCTAATGATGAGGAGCTTGACTGGTTTCACTAATGATTTTTCACAATGAAATACCAACTGTTGCCGCTCGCTCCAGTGGAAATTCTTGTTCACATTGCATTGCAGACCTCAACTGCACCTACTATGTCTCATAGTAGGGGCTGAAGCATGATCCTAGTTCATGGAGACAAATAAAAGATTCCAATTCAATAGATCTCCCTAGTTTTGCATTCGATAGGTCTCCCTGAATGGCGAGGGACTTCCTATGGAAAGGTTTGTAAATCCCCTTTATGAATTGACAAATAGTTTGTAAATCCAAAAGAGATGCTGAGTTCGGTGTTTTAAACCCAACAGATTTCAACAGAACTTTGCTTGCGAAATGAGCTTGGAGGCTTCTCTCAGTCAACTCCCTACCACTGACACAACAACATGATATGGTGGGCTTAAGACCCATCTCCTATAAGGTTTTGATCACCCACTCCCTTGCAAGGCTTTTGGTGAGAGGATCAGCAAAGTTTTTTTCTAACTTAACATATTCAATAGCGATATCTCCATCGATAATCAATTGCCTTACATAGCTATGTCTCAATCCAATAAGCCTAAACTTACCATTATAGGCATTGCTATGGGATCGTAATAGTATTAATTGACTATCATAGCATAAAGATATAGGTGCCATAGGTTTAGACCATACTAGTATTTTCAATAATAAATTTCTCGATCACCTTACTTCCTTACTTCCTATAGCCTATACAACATATTTGGCTGTCATAGTGGAGTCTGTTATAGAAGTTTATTTTTAGAGCCTCAAGATATTGCACCTTTACCAAAAATAAATACATATCCACTCATAGATGCATAATCCTCTTATTTTGTAATCCAACTAGTATCAATGTATCCTTTCAAAACTATTGGATAGCTAGTATACCAAAGATCATAATCTATTCTCTTCTTAAAGTATCTTAAGGCTCTGCTTACTGCATTCCTATGTTCTTCATGGGGACTAGTATGTCCACTTAGTTTCCCTATACATAGCTATATCGGGTCTAATGCATGTCATAACATAAATTAGACTTCCAATAACCCTGAAATATTTTAATTGGGCCACAACTTCATTCTTCACCAATTTTATACTTCTATCAAAAGGTATGCTTATATACGTCCAATCAAAATAATTAAATTACTTAAGAATCTTCTCAATATAATAAAAGTAAGACTGTGACACAATTAGGCTATCATTCTCTATCAAAACTTTTATGCCTAAAATCACATTAGCCACACCCATGTCTTTCATGTCAAATTTAGAGGGAAAAAATTCTTTAGTCTTGATTATACTTCCTTGATTTGTGCCAAAGATTTTTATATCATGAACATATAGGCAAATTATAACTTCTTTACCTTTATAGAACTAGCTATATATATATTTGTCTGATTTATTGATATAAAAGCCACTTTTCAAGACAATGTTATCAAATTTTTAATGCTATTACTTTGGTGCTTGCTTCAGTTTATATAATGACCTTATCAATTTATGAATCTTATGTTCTTGACCTAGAATCACAAACCCTTTAGGTTATTCCATGCATACCTTTTCATCCAATTTACTATTTAAAAAGGCTGATTTTACATCCATCTAGCGAATTTTTAAGTTATAAATAGAAGCAAAGGCAATAAGAACTCTAACTGTGGCCATCTTTGCTACCAAAGCATGGGAGTCAAAATAGTTGCCATTTTTCTTTTGGGTAAACCCTTTGGCCACCAATCTTGTCTTAAATTTGTCAATGATTCCATTGACCCTCATCTTCCTTCTAAAGATCCATTTCCAATGGACCTTGTATCCGATGATAGATCGACTAAAGTCCATATTTGGTTGCCCATTACAGAGTCCATCTCATCATTTATAGCCTTTTTTTAAAAGGCAACATCTTGAGATTTCATTGCCTTGTTATATGTTTAAAAGTTAGATTTTACATTCAAGATGATAAGAGTATATTTATATATCTTAACTTTAGAATCTTTTATCAAATAAATATAAAACTCTGGTCCAAAGGTCCTAGGAGTTTTTGTTCACTTACTCCTCCTTGGTTCAAACTCAAATTGATCTTCTTTCGAAATATTAACATCATGATAATTTTCACATGCAATGTTTTTAGGAATGGAATTAAATATATTTTCATAAAAAATAGATTTCAAGATTCTATGATTGTATGTAATGCTACTTTATTATTTGGTTCAATAATCAATTTATATGCTTTACCATGCTATACATAACCAAGAAAAATGCATTCAACTCCTTTCTCTCTCAATTTTGATATTTTAGGTTCTACAATTCTAACCATAGCTCTAGCTCCACACCCTTAAGTAATTTAAGTTAGGCTTCCTTCCTTTCCAAAATTCATAAGGTATTATTCAATTCCTCTTATTAGGAAACCTGTTCATGATATAGCATGTTACTAACAATATTTTACCCTAGAACTCATATCCTAAACCTAAGTAGGAGAGCATGGCATTAACCATTTCTATTAATGTCTGATTCTTTTTTTCTGTTACACCATTTTGTTGTAGTATATATGGTGCAGTAACTTCATAGATAATATCATGAGATTCAAAGAAAGTCATATCTTAATATTCTCCTCTCCTATTAGTTCTAAGACATTTTATTTTGACCATATAATGAACTTCTACTTCACTTTTGTAGATAAAAAAATATTTTAATGCATTCTCCTTGATATGCAAAAGAAATACATAGTAATATCTTAAAATATCATTAATGAAAGTTATAAAATACTTCTTTCCTTCTATAGTGGGAATGTTGTGCAAGTCACATAGATCACTATGTACTAAATTCAAAATATCAAAACTTCTTTATATTCTAGAAAAAGGAGTTTTAGTAACTTTAATAAGCATACATGCCGTGCATTTATGTTTATTAGTAATATTCATCTTAAGTACAAGTTCTAGATTAGTCATGTTATGCATTCTTTTGTAATTTGCAAGACCTAATCTACTATGCCATAAATTAAAAGACTCAAGCATATAAGCAGAAGTAATATTTTTATTAATATTTAATTTAAACATTTTTTGATACATGTATCCTTTCCCAACAAACACTCCTTCCATGGTTAGGAAAAATTCATTTGACTTGAATACAAGTTTGAACCCAAACTTATCTAACAGATTCTTTGATACATGTATCCTTTCCCAAAAAATATTTCTTCCTTGGTCAAAACAAATTTATCTAACTCGAATATAAGTTTGAACCGAAACTTATTTAACAAGCCCACAAATACAAGGTTCTTAGGAATTTTGGGAATATAACAAACATTTATAAGGGTAAGGGTTTTTTCAAAAGTGAACTCTAATTCAACAATTTTCTTGCCCTTGACTTTTGTTGTTGAAGAGTTTTCCATATAAAGGATGCTACCATCTTCCACCAGTTGGAATGTCTTTAAGAAGCTTCTGTCCTTGCATACATGCTTTGTTGCACCTATATCAACCCACCAAGTATCATCTCCTTCAAGCATATTTATTTTAGAGATAACACAATAAATTTGTCTAGTGCAACTACCTTCTTTTTTAGCAACTGATATTCTCTTTTGGAGTGCACTGGTTTCTCATATTAGAAACAAGCAGCTTTTTTCTTCTTGTTACCATTCATCCCTTTGAAAGGTTGTTTATTTCGTTCCCATGATATTATTTTTTGGAACCTTCTTCTTCCACTGAATGGATTTTAAGACCATCACCCTCTTTATTTTTCTTTCGAATATTTTTTCAGTGCAGAGAATATTGTCTAACTCTTTAAGAGATAGGTCTTTCTTTTTGCGCTTAAGGATTCTCTTGACATCTTTTCAAGATGGTGAAGGTTTGTTTATAATCGATGCTACAATTATAGTTTCATCTATCTTCATGTTATGCTAGAAAAAAAGATTTAAAATGCTCTCTAGTTCATACAATTGTTTTATGGCTAATCTAAAGTTTACCATCTTATAATTATTAAATTTTGAGACAAGGAACTTCTTACTTGTAGCATCTTCCGAAATGCATTTTGATTTCAAAAGTTTTCATAATTCCTTATAAATATCACATTTTGGTAGGCATCGAAAAGGCTATTTGGCATTGAGTTGAGGATGTGACCTCTACAAATCAGGTGGTCCTAGTCCTATTGTGCCCTCTCGCATGCTTCAGCAATTATTTCCCCTTTCGATGGTTCAAGCATCAATATATGGAGAATATAGATCACCTTTAAGATGGTAAAGAGGATATGAATCTTCTTCTATCAGCACTAGAATTCAAAGCCATCAAAGCACTCCAATTTATGGAAGTCAATTGCTATCTCTTAGGGTAGCCAAAGCCATGAATAAAGCCTAAAGAATATTGGTGGGAGTTGGTGGAGGATAACTGCATCGATTAGAATCGAATCTTTACTTGAGAAATGGCTCCTGAGCATGATGAGATCACTTTTCTTTAGGTTTTATTCTATCCCATCACAAAAGTTGTACACTAGGTGATAACAAATATCCTTTAAAATACAAAGAAGCTTGCCCCTGTGGTTGCAAAAATAAAAAGGAGCCCTATGGATGCTCTTCTAAGAAATTAAGTTACTGAAAATAGATGCGCTGTCCTCTACAAACAAAGTATCCAAGAGATTAATTTTCAAAAGAAGAAAATGAGATTTTGTGAAAGGGAGAAGAGAGAGATTTTAGAATTCTTTTCGAATACTTCCCGTATTTAACCTCGGACCCAATGAATAGTGGATGTATAGACTCATCTATCGGATGCATCTTCAAATGTAACGTGGCTGATACTGTGCTTGGGTCTCCCATGGAGGCCAATCTCCTCTCCAAACTCTTCTACACTCATTCTTATCATATAGTATTTAAGACCAACCGTGATCGGGTCTCTTGCTCTACAGATATACCATATGTAGGGGTACATAAAATATAACAAAAACAAAGAGCATGAATTATATACAGTGTCTAGTGAAATCCATCCACCTCACTCCTGCATTCATTCTCTCTAGGAACATGATCTTAGTTTCCTTGGTTTTGGAGAATGGATCTTGTGGAGGACTCTGGTAGCCCTTCCATTTTGTTCGAGACTGCAATTCGTGGGAGATCGAAACAGGCTCATAAGGTAAGTTTCATTGATCAACTGTGGGTAACCTTGCAGGTATTGCTTCCACTTATCACTTCTTTCACAGCCAAACTCGAAAACAGACATAGCATGATGCTCTCTTCTTCCACCTTTGACTCCTCATACCATTGCCCCCTAATTATCTCTACCGATGCTGCTTTGTTTCCTTGGTCTCCCCTCTAATCCCAAGAGGCCTTTTAGCTCGAGCCCAGAATCCAGTCCTAAAAGCCCATTCTGTCACACTGAGCCCAGAACCCACCTAGGATGTCAACACCTCCTTTGAACCACCTTTTGTAACCTGAATGCGCTCGATGACAAGAAACTTTGCTTCCTTTGAGAAATTTGCACCCAGAGCAACATGATCATGAAGCTAGGCCAACAAAATTAAAATTCATTAAAAGAGAGACAATTTTTAGAATTCAAGATCTAAAATAAAACCTTCTTTTTTTTTTGTTGACAATATGGATAGATGCTAAAGGACTTCCCCAGCTTTATGCAGGAAGAAAAACAATGCAAATAGGCCTGCTGACCTCTAATTACAAGATCATTAGTTATGATGAAGAGATCTACAGACAGAGAGGCTCTCTAAGAGGGAGACAGAGGCAGTGAGATAGCGAAGGCTTTTAGTTGATCAGAGACAACCCCAGGAATATGGTTTGATAGATGACAGAACTATTGAAGAAGATCTTTTGCAAGAAGATCCATTGACATTATAACTGCTGCTGCAATATTCTAAGAAGCACTTTTTCATAAATTATGTGCATTTATACATTTACCTTTATTTAATATTTTTTACTTCTTATCTATGTAAAATAATATTTAATTAATAGAGAACTCTAAATTAAGTAAAAAAATATATTTTGTCATTTTTGGCCCCCAAAAAAAAAAAAACATTACTTGATCAATAACTTGAACCAAATAATAACCACTATATCAAGTATTAGTTTAATATTTTACTCTCGCAAAAAACCGGGTCAAAGGTTCACTTGGGCAAGGGGAGGATTCCAGCATCATTGGGAAGTCAACATCTAATTACAGTTTAACTGATTGAGCATTTACATGGATTTCAACCCAAGATGTTAAATAAATATAAGTTTAATTCTTTTAATGTTTTCAAAAGTTTATCTAAATAATACCACTAATCAATACTTGTTTCTGTCCGTATTTGGAATTCTGGACATGCCAACAGGGTTTATTTTTAAGTTTCATGGCATTTTTGCTTCATGATCTCGTCCATTATCACTGTAACAAGGTTTGGATACATGGCGGAGGACCTAGAGGCAAACCTGCCATGCAAATGTGGATTGAGGGTTGACAGTTTGCAAGAAAATTATGTTTAAAAATCATAAAGTTCGAAAATTCTAATGTTTAACATTAAAGGAGTGCATCCTCTGCACACTTCTTGATCTTCAAAATATCTTATTTTCCACCAGATCAATGGTTGGCAGGGACACTCTTGTTTCGAGGATGTCTAAAATTAGGGCTTTCTCAATAAAGTCCTTTTATAAATTCCATATCAATGGAAGTGTAAGATGGCCATATCATAAAATAATCTGAATGGTAGCTATTCCCCTAAAAGTTTGAATCTTTTTATGGCTAGTGCTTAAAGATAAGCTCCAAACAAGAAAATATTACAAAAAAAAAAAAAGGGATGGCCTGTTTGTAATAGTTTCTTCTGCACTGAGCCAATTAAATCGATCTCTTCTAGAATCAAGGTTCAAGTTTGATCATTGAAACTTTATCATATGTGGTCATCATGGTGAGCAAGTCACGTTCTCCAACAATGAAAGATGATTGCTGAGGACAAATTAGCAATGTGCATGTCTCGATATATTTGGAAGGAAAAGAATTCCAAACTCTTCATCGCTAAATCTTTCACTCTTCGTGTCTTTTTTAAAAGAACCTTCTTGGCTTTGATTTATAAGAACTCGTCTTATGTGAAGTCTGCTGAAGCTTATCTCATCTTCAAAGATTTCTTAAACCAACCTCCATATCTTGTGTACATATTTATCACCAACAAAAGCTTGGGACGCTGGCTTAATGGTGCCATGCTCTAGCTCCAGCTTAAAAGGATGCGATCGTTCTCTTCTTTGTTAGAGAAGTCCAAAAATGCCGGTTTAAGGTACAAGGACCATCCTGAGTCTTGACCTGTCGTTCTGACTTCATGCTTGTTTAGAATCATTTTAATGGCTGGAGAGGTTTAATTAAGATCCCATTAGGCCTTCGAAAGGGACAAAAAGATTCAGTGGACATTTACCCTAACATCCCCATCAGACATCCACCGTGGTCCATGACTGGGGGAACTTTGCAAAGAATTGGAAGAATAATTTCCTAAGATTCTAAAAAGGAGGCCGCATGGTGGCGGAAAGCTCAACATCCTTGGTCCCAGAATATCTAGATGTTTTCTGAGATGAAGTGGGTTTGTTCTTGTTCTCGAGGATACTTATTTGGATCACAAGAAACCTTCTCATGTTTGAGCCATCAGCAGCAGTTCTCACAAGTATTGCGTTGGCGTACATGTTTAATGGAATCGGAAGGTGGTATTGTTGATGAGTGTTGGGTCTTTGCACCATTCATAAGCTTGTCATTTAGCTTGTTGTGACACACTAGCATCCTTGAAGAAGTGAGAATTAATTGAAGTAAAACCTGCTCTTCTTCATCTCTTCACCTAACAAGCGCATAAAAAAAGATCAATGGATGCCCAAAGTAGATGTCAAGCTCGACCATTCATGTTGCATGATGTAGGTGGCTTCACTTTCTCAAATGCTAGGAGGTGGTTGTGTAGGCACTGCATAGGATCGTGATCCACTTGAAAATAAAAATTGAAGATGAATGCAAACATGCATAGGATCATGTTCAATGATTTATCACATTCCACCTAATTCTCACTTCCTTTTACCTCACTTTTATTATTGCAATAAAAAGTAGGCTTAATTGACGCCTGTCCTTTAATCGATTGGGTTTTAACATTTAAGCCCCCCCCTCCATTGATCGGTTGCTTAATATTCAGACTACAATATTAAGTTTCTTTAATTTTTAATCTCTCTCATGCATTTGGTAATAAGATAATAATATCTAGTAGGAAGATAAAATAATTATGTTCAAAAGGACTAAACATTAAGTGATAAATCCTCGAAGACTAAACGTTAAGGTTCCGTCCACTAAAGAATCGTACATCAACTTGCCTAAATGTAAAGATGGGTTAATTCTACTAATTCTCCAATAGCAGTAGCATGAGCAAATGAGATATCTAAATGGCTAATGAGAGAAAATGAAGCTTGCATCACTAAAAAAAAATCAGTTGAATTCCACACCATATATAATGCTTTGGCCTCAAGAGTAATATCTTAGTGTCCTATAATTTTGTCTTTTGCAGCTTCTATTTTTGTTGCAGTACAAAACCATAATTATAGTTTAGATCTATTGTCTGATAAAAAAGAGTTTCATTATAACAATATATGATGCAAAATACATTTCAAAAAATTATGCATCAAAGATGACCTATTTTAGCAATCGAATCTTTTGCCAAACATAACCTGCAAAGCTCACCATGAATCACATTCTACATAATGCAATATTCTTTTTATGAAAATAAGAATCATCCATACCTCATTATGTGAGAATTAGCTATCTAAAACTATCATTAGAACACCAACACCAATAATAAAGCTTCAATTTCAAACCAAAAAGAATTAATTGCATGAATCCCTTTTAACCATCTAGAACTCAAAACCAAAATCACTGGTTTAAAGGTGTGGCCATTGGAGATTAAAATAGCATTGACGCCATTCATCATCAACATGCAACATGCAGCTGTATACTTGAAATGATCCTTTTAACCTGAGAATACTTTATAAATGATGTTATAATTTTCTAGCTCTTCTGAAAAATTAATGCCAAGCTTTGGTATCTACTTAGTCTATTATAAAATTGGGGAGGAATTACACCAAAGCTATCTTCCCTTGAAAGTCAACCACCTTTCTCTTCTCATAAATTGCATATAAAACTATCTAGGGCATTTGTGGTGCATGGGCTTGGTTAGAAGAAGCGTCCAATGAATAGGCTAACGCTAACACATGCAAGAGAATGCATGAGTTGTTGCATGGTTTGAAATATTGCATTATTATGCTATAATAATCACTCACCCAGGCCATTATTAACCATTGTAACAAATATAATAGGCGTTATTTATCTGAAAAATAAAAAATAACATTTTTATTATCAATAATAATTGAAAACAGCTAATGTTATAATGACATTTTAATGGAAAATAACTGACAATAATGAAAAAATAATGGTGTTGTTTTTCCTTTTATTTTTTATGAAATAAATAGTACCATTTAGACTCTTAAGCATTTTCTGAGGGAAATTTGACGCAAAAATTTGAAATTTAAAATAAATATTAATTAATTGAAAGAAAGTATAAATGAAAATAATAGTTGTTATTTATATTAATAGTTTATTATAGTAGAAATATTAAAAAATAATGATTTTTATAATTTTATATTATTCATTTCAATAAAATAACAGGATAGCCAATATAATTTTTGGTTTGTAAGTGCTCTCCTTGAAATCATTGTAGTGATGAACATCTCCCTCCCTCTCTCTTTCTCTCTCTCTCTCTCTCTCTTTTTCTTTTTCTAAAGAAAAAAAAAAAAAGCTAGCTAAGAGATTAAAAAAAAAGGGGTAAAAGTTATAATAATAATAATACTTTCTAGTGCAAATTTTAATGATATAAGTGTTTCTAGTAGTTATATTTTATTGTGTTTGTGATCGTAGAATTATTTAATATTTTATTAATCCTAATATTTTAGTCTCTTTTCATTCTCTGTGAATAATTTTTACTTTGAACATGTTAACCTATCCCTCCTAAGTTAATAAATTGGGAAATAAAAAGAGAAAAAAATTATCTATCTAAAAAAAAAATGTTATACCTATAAGTGTTGTAATACTCGTAGTTTCATATCTAATGGAAAAAGAATTATTTGAAGGGTTATAATTTAACCTCACCTGTGATTAATTAATTTATACTTAAATTTTTAAGGCACATAAACCCAACCTACTAACAAATTAATTAGATCAGCAAATGGGTTTGGGATGTTATAAATGATATCAGAGCCGATATTAGAGTCAATCTGAATTTACGAAAGTTAGTAGATAGTAAGAAAAGGATCAGTAAAAGCTTTTAAGATCACATAGACTCAATCTACTAATAGGTTAATTGGGCTAGGAGGTGAATGCTTGAGCCAATACAAGATAGAGCTGAATGCCGACAAGACCCTCAGAGAAACAGAGATTAGGTGCCCCAACGGTGTCGCTTTTATATTGACCAGTCCTTGGAGGGGGAAAGTTCTCAAGACTCAAGCCTTCTTCCTCTCTGATCAAACTTCAACTCTCCATATAATCTAGAAGGCGGAGGAGAAGAATATCTCGAAATTAAGTCTCTTGTTGGGCCTCTCTTCTAACTTCCTACATCCACCTCAATTATAGTCCCCCACAAACGACACGACCAGCGTCGAGTTCTGTCACCATCCCAGTGACGTGATTCTTAGGGCTTGCCCGTTATGAGCAACCAATTCAGCGAGCAAAATTATTTCCCGTTATATTAGCCACCGACTCGTTGGGAGCCATTCCCTCCAACGCATTCCATAAGAATTTTCTACAACTTTGACGCATTGCCGATCTAAAGAGGCTAAATCATGCGATATTCTTAAATCCAATTCCGAAACCCATGCCAGCAAGTATCTCGTCTCACATTGGTTATGTATGAAGAAGTTATTCTGTACCCATATAGGTTCAAAAAGCTTAAATAATACCTTTTTATCTAACATTTTTCTAGTTACAAATATGTATTCAATTCATGGCCCATATGAAATAAAGGACATTTGCCAGAGCTTGAACAAGTTGTATTTAGTCTCGTATTAGAGTTATGTACTAAGAACACATTCGTTATGTAATAAGAAGATTTGGGATACTTGTACAGGTTTAGTCCCACAATAAAAATTTGAGGAACTTATATAGGATGAAGAAGCTTAAATAAATACCTTCTTGACTAACTTTTTTTTTTGGATGAAATCTTATGTTATTATGCTAATAATAAAACTTACTACAAATACTAGTTGTACAAATTTTATGTAGCCAAAATTACATTGTATCTTGACCACCATCTCAACTTTCATAGCTAGCTAAATGCAGAGGTGGCAAATTATGACCTGACTTGTGCTAACTCAATCTGCAACTGACTTGTTTTAAGCAAATTCAAATTTTGCATGAATAAGTTTTGAGTTTTAATCCCTTTTAACCCATGTAGTAGTTGGATGAAGCCATAATTCAACCTGTTGAACTTGTTTAAGTTCCATCTAACCCATCTAAACTATTTGACCTGTTAAGTCTTACTTAATTATCTTGATGCAATATATTTATTAAATAGGTGATGTGGATTAGATTAGACTTATTCTCGATATTTGATTTATTTAATATATAGATGATTGACAAATTTTTGATTCAACATACATCAATCTGAATGCATCCGGCCTTATTATCAGACTTGATTGCTGCCTCTATCTAAATCTTATGTTACCATCCATTATTGCCGAACTTTGAAGGTCATGGAGAGCTTATTGCATTGATAGCACCAGAAATTGAGAGCATCTAATTTCATTCTTCAATTGATGTGATCTTTCAAACGTAACCGCTCATTGATTGAGCAGCAGTCGGATAGCATTATTTCTGGTCTTTTAAACAAGGGATGGGGAGTTCTGACTTTGAGTTGCGCCAGCTCTCTCTTTAGTTTTGTATTAGCAAAGCCTCAGTTGCATGTGCTTGGCCCAGTTTGCCTAGAGACCTAGGGTCAGGTCTAGATGAGATTTGTGGCTACCAAAAGTTGTCATTAGAGCCTCATCTAACTTAGAGAGAGAGAGAGAGAGAGAGAGAGAGAGAGAGAGAAATCACAAGGAAGCAAATTGATTGATACAATTCAAGGTCATGATGGGATGGTAGTTATTGGATCGAACCCATGCTTGAGTTGTTAGGAATTTAAACCTTGTCGAAGGTTGTTGATGAAGCAGAATTCTTCAACCTTCGCTAAGATGACAAGTAGCAATCTAATCCGCATCGATGAACAAGTTGATATGCGTGCATCTTTAAATGGACTGATGAAAACAAACACGCACTTATACAGAATACAATGCACAATACTCCGTGCAATCCTATTCAAAAATTCCAAGGCTTCGATGCAGCCACGATACCTAAGCCCTTCATCAGTCGCAACCCCATGAGTACTCATATAGTTATCCAAGCCTTTAATGATTCAGCACGTATCTTTAATATTTTAGTTTGTTGATTGTTAGCCTATTCTTTAAATTTTGTGAAATGCCAAAATACGCTCGCAAGATTAAGAATGGCCTCCTTTTTTCTTGATTTTTTTTTAAAAAAAAAAAAACTGCACAAGGATGGAAATATGGCATGTTTTCACCATAACTTACCATTGGCTCATGGGATTTTAACTAAAAAACCATGGAACCAAAAGTTAATAACTATTTTTTTAAAAAGAAAAGGTATTTCTGTTTGATCTCTCATAGTAACGTTTTCCAACGCATTTTATTGAAATAATTCTAAAATATGATGGCTATAATATAATTCTAGAGATAGAGAAGAAAGTTAATTTAAAAAATAAAAATAATGAAAAAGTTGCGCACTAGATATGCGGGAATTTCTAAATAAATAAATAATGATATAAATTTAAATTATTAAATTATATTAATAAGATTATAAAGAGTGCCATGCATCACAACTCACCTAAAAAAATCTTAGATTGTGTTTGATTTTATAAAAATAATTTTCTTTTTCAAAAAATAAAAAATAATTATTTTTTATTTTTTGATTTCTAGATAATACTATTTTATAAGTAAGAACAAAAATCTTTTTCTGGAAGGAGAGGTGTAAACCCCTACCTCCCGCGCGACGGTAAAAAATGCTTTCAAAGTCTAGATTTTATTTTTTTTATTCTTTTTTATTTTAATAAAAAATGATAATGATATCTTTGAATTATTTTTAATTTTTTTATTTTTTTATATATAGATTTTTTAAAAAATAATATCATGTTCGATCATTAAATAACTTTAGATTATTTTTTATTATTTTTTTGAAAATAAAATAATATTTTCTTTGTATTTTCTACCACCATATTTCTACCATCATCATATTTTTACCACCATCATCATGACCGTGACTACTGCCATCCACTATCCTTCACCATAATCACAACCACCATATCTCCACCATCGACTATCAGTATAACGACTACCACTATCATCCTCCTCCATCATATTCTACCGTTGCCTTTCTCCTCCATCATATCGATCACCTCCACTACCACCATCATAACTGCATTATCTATCACTATTCACCACCATCGTTAGTATAATTTGGCCATCCATATCATATTTATAGCATCTAGCACCACTATACTTACAGCACCTACCATTACCGGTGTCACCATCCATCATCATCACCATCACTATATGCTATCACCATCGTTGTACTATCAATTATAAATACCACCTTCTTTCATCGTTCGGCATCATACTTACATCAATAATCATCCCCTATGGTCTATCTTTTTAAAAAAATTTTAAATTAAAATATAAATTCTTATTATTAATAAATAAATATATTTAAATTTTTTTTAATACAAATAAAAAATTAAGATAAAAAAATTGAGATAATATTTTTTTTTAAAAAAATATTCTTTGCAGTTAAGTTAAGCACTCCACTAATTTTGAGCTCTATGTTATAGAAGGTCCTACCTATCCTAGCATTAATTAGCCACGAAATAAGGTTCGGGTGGTTGGCTCCAACCACCCAACCACCAACTACTGACTGTGAAAAAGATCTGGTGGCCCACCTAGCACACGTAATGGAACCCAAGAACTTGCACCAAAAACACTCTGAAGGAAAACCAGCTGGCCGCTCTACACTCGCCCCAACCCATGCCTGCATTAATCTCTGCACCATTATTGCCGTGGACTGGGGATGGGATCTCCGGTAGTTGGTCTGGTTTCATGAAAAGTTGACCATCTTCAAAGTCCAAAGTAAGGAAAAAATGGACACTGGCGAAGAAGCTGTACATCTTTGAAGAATTGATGGGCTCTGAAGGCCAACGTTGAAAAAACAGGATTATAGAATAAAAAAAGACGAGGGTAATCGTTTCTTCTTGAGATCCGGCACACAAAGGGAATCGTTTCTTTTTTGAAATTAGGCACGCAAATTAAGTTGCATGATGTGTATATGGTTAAGTTGACCTTCAACTTCTTTCTAATCCTTTCGACAATAATAAATTTTAAAATTTAAATTAATTAAAATTAATTATATATTTTTTTTTCTTTATTTAACTTTATTTTTTAAGTTTTTTTTTTTTTTTTAAGATGTAAGATTATAAGTCTTTATTTATCACTTTCATACATGTGATTTTCAATCTATCTCTACCTCTTTTTTTTTTCTACATATATCAAGTCACTCTTCTACACATATGCATATTTAGGTCTACGTTACATATCCTCGATTGAAGATACCTCTATCTTTTACGAATAATTTCATTTCTTATTCTATTTTTTTCTCTATTATCACATATCCATCTTAACATTTTCATTTCCACCACATTCATCTTATGTATGTGTATTTTTCTAACTGTTAAATATTTCGTGCTATAAAGCATAGATGGTCTTATAGCTATCCTATAAAACTTTCCATTCAACTTGGCAAGTACTTTATGATCACATAATTCCAATTACACTTCTCCATTTTATCCAACCTGTTTTAATCCTATGAATAACATCATCTTCAATCTCTTTTTCCTCATGAATAATCGATCCTAAATACTAATAATGATCATTTTTATTAACTTTATGGTCTCTAATTTGTACTCTACATTCATCTTCGTTTCTAATTATACTAAAATTGCATTCCATGTATTTTGTCTTTGTCCTACTTGACCTAAAACCTTTAAATTCTAATGGAATTCGTCATAGTCCTAATTTACGATTAACTCCAACATTTGTTTCATCTACTAATACTATATCATTTGCAAATAACGTATACCATGAAATATCATCCTAAATATATCTAATAAGCTCATATACAATTAAAGCAAAAAGATGGAGACTAAGAGTATATCTCTGATGTAAGCCTACTGTAATAAGAAATTCGCTAGTATTACCATCAATAGTTCTTACACTACTAACTGCCCTATCATACATATCTTTTATTATGTTAATATACTTAACAGGTACTTCTTTCTTTTCTATTAGCTACCATAAGATTTTTTCAAGGATCCTATCACATATTTTCTTTAAATCAATAAAAACTATATAAAAATCTTGTTTCTTTACTCTATACATCTCCATTAACCTCCTAAAGAGAAAAATAGCTTTTATGGTTGATCTTTCTGGCATAAAACTAAATTGATTCTCTGATATTTTTGCAGTACATCTCAACCTATGTTCAATTACTCTCTCCTAAAATTTTATAGTATGACTCATCAGTTTGATGCCACAATAATTAGAGTAGTTTTAAATATCTCCTTTATTCTTATAAATTGATACTATAATGCTCTTCCTCCATCATAAGACATCTTTTTAGTTTCTAAAATCCTATTAAATAAATTTATCACCCACTTTACCCTAGCATCACCTAAGCATTTTCATACTTCTATAGGAATCTTATCAGATCTCATAGCTTTTCCTACTCTAATTTTTTTATAGCTTCATTTACTTCAGATATCCTAATTCTACAAGTATACACCATAACTTTATCCTTAATTGAGCTAATAAGGCATCCTAAATTATCTACATAATTTTTATTTAATAATTTATTAAAATAACTTCTCTATCTTTCTTTGATCTCTTTTTTCTTAACCAGAACTTTTGATCGTTATCTTTAATATATTTAACCTGAAACATATATCTAGTTTTTTTGTCTCTTACTCTTGCAATTCTATATATGTCTTTTTTTTTATCTTTAATTTTTAACTTGTGATATAATTCCTCATATGCCTTACATCTAGCCTCCCATACCATCTTTTTAGCTTCTTTCTTAACCATCTTATAGTTTTCATATGCTTCTCCATTCTTACATTTAGATAGTTTTTTCTAGCACTCTCTTTTAACCTTAATTGCTAATTAAAATTTTTCATTCCACCACTAAATTTTCTTAACATATGATTCTTTTCCTTTTAACTTTCCTAATATCTCTATATCTACTTTTCTAATACTATTAACCATCTCTTCGCATATGGTATTAATCTCTCCATCTATACTCTATTTTTTTTTCTTCATTACTTTATCTTTAAAAGTTATTAGTTTCTCTTCTTTTAAATTTTACAATCTAATTCTTGGATTCTTATACCTTGTAGTCTTTCTCATTCATTTTTTAATACATACATCCATAACCACTAATTTATATTGTGTAATTAGATCCTTACCTAATATAACTTTGCAATTTTTACAAAACACTCGATCAATCTTTTGAGTAAAAAAAAAAATCTATTTAACTAGCATTATATCCACTTTTAAAAGTTATCAATGAGAGTTTCTCTTTTAAAATATGTATTGGTTAATACTAAATCATATGCTGTTGCAAACTCTAAAATGATATTTTACTCATCATTTCTTTCTTCAAATCCATAATCTCTTTGTACTCTTTCAAAACTTATATTATACTTTCCTATATATCTTTTCAAATCTCCTTTAATAAATATTTATTCTTTAGTAGAAATCTTTTGAATTAGTCCATCCATATCCTCTCAAAAACTTTACTTTGTCATACTATCTAAACCTACTTAAGGAGTATAAGCACTAATAATATTTATTAGCTCCTTATTTATTACTAATTTAATTAAAATTATTTTATCTCATATCCTCTTAGTATCTACAACTTCATCTTTTAGACTTTTATCTACAATAATTCATACTTCATTTTTATTCCTATCTTTGCCTGTATACCAAAGTTAAAACCATCAATCTCTTTTGCTTTTTTTACATATTCACTTAGTCTTCTGCATGCAAACTACGTTAGTTCTCCTTCTAGTCATTATATCTATTAGTTTCATTAATTTTTCGGTTAATGACCCTATATTGCAAGTTACTAAATGTATTTTATTTTTTATTTTTATTTTTATTTTCTTGGGCTAACTTCTTTATCTATATTTGTCTATGAAGATGTGAGAATCCTTTCTTATTTTTTGTTACATTCAAATGCTAATTTGATGCATCGCTTTCAGGAACCGTCCTAACTATCCCTATCATTTTTACTATATTCGAAGTCCGATGCAGCGCGTTTCTTATAGAAAACGTCTTAATTTTATCGATTTCAAGATTAAATTCGTATTCATAAAGTATAATTATAATTTTATATTGATCATTAATTTATTATAATCTTTCTTTTTTATTCAGATTTGGGATCGATTGTATAAAAAAAATTCATGCATCAATGGAGTTTTCCTTATCCTTTCCCTAATAGAAAATAAAGGAGTTGACTTTTAAACGTGGGAATCACTTGCATCATAGCAATGTGTCCAAGCTAGGTGGGGTCACACTAAATGGTTCATTAAGATTGGCCTGAGTTGGTGTTAGACTCAAATGGTCGTGCTAATTTATTAAATTTTCTCTTTTTTTTTTTTTTTCTCTTACTCTATGATGGAGATGTCATTATGGTTTGACCTTTTCCTGCGAAAGATGCCAACCATTTACTTTTGGTGCGAGTAGGAAAAATGCCTACAGTCCCATCCAACAAACACCTAGCATCTCCCTCCAAAATCCTCCAAAGCCCACAGAAAAATTCTCTCTCCAAATATAATTTTGAGAGCTCGAAGCAACAACATTTGTTAGATCATCAGCTATTTAATTTATCTTTCAAAAACTATATCAATGAAAAA
The DNA here is from genome assembly GCA_017589505.3 of Metroxylon sagu. Classification (NCBI taxonomy): domain Eukaryota; kingdom Viridiplantae; phylum Streptophyta; class Magnoliopsida; order Arecales; family Arecaceae; genus Metroxylon; species Metroxylon sagu. The sequence goes on from JACVBY030000663.1 coordinate 3,899,197, forward strand.
AATTAAATTAAAAAAAAAAAGTCTTCAACTTTAGCTTTCTGAGTAGACGTTGGAGTTCTTCAACACCACCATTTATCCAAACCATAATAAATTTTGACATTTTGAAGCAAGCTAGTTTTAAACAATACTGCATTCCAAATCACATTCAACTTATTGGATAAAGCTAAATCACGAGGCATAAATAAAGCCACTGTAAGTAAATCCTCCCAAAATAATTCCTAACCACAATTTCAATACCTAAAGAGCCTAAATGGATTAATCCATCAAAATTAATTTTTATAGACTTTGATTGTGGAGGCTACCAAGAAACAAGGTGTGAAGGAGAGGGTTTCAGATTTTGAAAGCAAGGGCCACCTCAGTTGCTGATGTCCAAAGTAATCGAAATGGATTATGTTAAATAAGCTTATAGGTCTACAATGGCTTAGGGTAATGGGGTTTCTATGCTTTAAAATCAAGATTATGAAAATAGCTCAACAAGCATTTGATATGATTCTAAAGGCACAGAAATTTCTAATCGTTTTACAAATATCATTACCAATAATGTACAGTTCTTTTTATAAAATCCAAAGGCAACTCATTAGGACCAGATGCCAACCTTTTAGTCAGCTAAATTTGGATCTTCGCCGAACCACTTGAAACAAGCTAAATTTGGGCCAAACTGAATCCTTTAATTTCGCAACATAACTACCGTTTGAATTTGGTTCATTACAAAGAAAGCCAACCTTAAGACGTAAGTCAAATTTAGATCTTGCAATCCCAACAAAATTGTATCCATTCCATCTCGGTCTCTTACGTTCTACATCTCATTCTATTCTTATTTGAGGCTCTATTGGGGCAATAATTTTAGACCCCTAGCTAAACTTTATGGGAAACAAAAGCTCTGACCCCGACCTAAAAACTTCAAAAAATAATTAAAAAAAAAATATGAATTTGAGATGGATTGAAATAGATTCTTAGATGAAAGGTAGATACATGAGCACTTGGGTTTCTTGGGAACCACTCTCAAAGCTGATCAAAGTTTGTAGGCGCTGCTTGGATGGGGAACAGGTCCGAGCCTCTTACCTTCCATGAAATTAAGATTACCTTTTAAATTCTCATGTAACGACAAACATGAGCGGCTGACGATAAATTTGTCAGCTATGTCAACCAGACTCGATATAAAAATCTTAAAGTCGCGACGCTGCGAGCGATGGTGCCACCTTTGCCTGATAACCATTCAAACCCCGGTGTTCCAGGGCCCCGGTGGCGTCCTTTGAGACTCCGAAGAGAGCGCGAGTTATGCGTACTCCCATGCAATCCCCACATCATCCGGCCTAAATTTCTTGAGAGAAATAACAAACCCTTTCCAGGTCAATCACAATTTTTTTTTTTTTTCTAAAAAAAAAGGAAATTCTGAATCCAAATGTTGTAATGACTATAATACACGTAACTCGTCTCTGGATTTGATCTTTTTTTAGCCTGGCTAAAAAAATGTTAGCTAAAGCAACTGTTGATGTTATTAAACTTTCTGATAAAAAAGTTAAGTTATAATAACGCTACAATAATGAGCTTAATTTAGATCCAAGATTGATTTTTCTAAAATAAAATGATCATTGCCATGATTGGTTGGATGACTATTTTTGGAATAAGTCGCTGACAGCTATCATTCCCATTGTAGATGATGATTAATCTTTACAAGGTAACCAATATATATAAGACCATTATAATTTATAACAAACACCTAATATATTAATAGGTTTTTAATTTTTGGATGAAAATATACTTATAACCCTCAATCTTTCACTTAAAATTCATTTCAGTTTTAGTTAGTTTAGTTCCTTATTTTTTTAAGAATATTATATTCTTAATGTTAGTTATTTTCGTATTGATTTTGAGCTTATTTGGTTTAATATTGGAGTTGGAATCAAAATCGAAATCAGATTTTATTAGAATTAAATCGTTTATTTCCATCATTTATTTGATTTGCACAAAAATTGAAATTAGAATCAGATTGATTCCTATTATTATTTTTTAGGTCGTTCAAACTTTGAAATTGGAATCAAAATCAGCCTAAATTTTTAATTTTATTCTTCAAAATTCATAGAATAAAAAAATTATTGATTATAATTATTTATCTAGAATATAAGCTTAATCAATATATAGAAGATAAGTGTAGTGGGTTCATTTTTTTTTTTTTGGCTCTTCTCCAAAATCAAAAAAATGAGAGACATCGAGTTTTTATTTTAGGTTTTTATCATGTGGCTTGACCATAATTTTATTTTATTTTTTAATAAAATAAAAGGAGAGATATTAGGTTCGCATGAATTTATTTTATTTTTTAATGTGTGATTGCACCGTATATTTATATAATTTATGTTATAATAAGGAGGTTCATATCTATCATTGGCTGAGAATAAAAGAGATATAGCTGAAATGAAAATTACAATCTTACTTAAAAATTTAATTTTTTTAATTCTTATATCATTATAAATAGAATAGAAATCGAAATATAATTCTATATAAGCAAATAGTTGGAATAATAAATTTGATTTTCATTCTAAAGTTTTATTTTGCAAATCAAATGCTTCTTTATTCAATGAGATATTAGGAATATGATTTTTTTAAATTTTTAAAATTAAATTATAATATCTAAAAATTTAAAGATTAAAATAATATTTTAACCTAATTTTTATGATGGTATAATGGCAGTCGGTGATCGTAGGTACTCCCAGCCGTTTCAAACTTTACGACAACAGGGCCCGGCTGACCGAAAGAGATGAGAAAGAAAAGAAATGGGCGAAACAGCCACCTTTCTCTTTCGAGCCAGCTCATGACGTGTTCTCATTATTTCCGCATGAAACGCGTCAGGTCGCGTGTGTCAGCCCCCAAGCCCAACTATAAAACCACCCAGACTTCCCCATCCTTTCTCAGCTCCTCCCATTCTTAACCAATTCACAGTTCCAAAAACTTTGCCAGAAGAATCGAAGCAAAACACGCGCAGCTCCTTTAAGTCATCACCCTCTCATTCTTTAATTTCTAAATCCTTATTCAGTTTGCTGGAAGAACTCGCTGCAATCTCTTCTCTGTAGCCATTGCCAACCACCCGCAAAAAAAAAAAAACAAAAACTTCACTTTTTAGACTTTGCTTTTCTCCCTCTAAACAACCCCAAAAGACTCGGAGGGGTTCAAAGATCGATTGCTTTATTTCCAAAGGCAAGTCTGTTGCCATGATGGGCGCCTCTTCAAAAGCGGTGCCCCCGTCTCTCGTTCCGCGGTCTGTCTGCTTTATTTCTCGGATTTTGGCAGTCTGACGGAGGAGATGGATGGGTTGAGGCTGATCAGGGGAATTGCGGCGCCCGGGTTCGCCGTCGGGGTCGACGTCCGTGGCCACCATCACCATCCGCCGGCGAAGGTGAGCGCGGTGGCGCCGCGCGTCGCCGGCGGCGGTGGGAGAGCTGTGGAGACGCCGGCGGTGCCGCCGCAGAAATCGTACTTGTTCCTGCGGCCGCTGCGGAGGCTGTGGCCTGGAGGAGGAGGATTGGAGGAGGGACGCGAAGAGGTTGTCGTGGAGGAGAAAACGAGCGGCGGGGAGGAGGCAGAGGAGGAGGCGGTGGCGGCTGCGGTGGAGCGGCCGAGGGGGAATTGGGTGCTGAATATATTGCGGGTGCGGTCGCTACGGGCGGAGGAGGGGGAGGGGGGAAGAGGGGTGGAGGAAGGGGAGGAGGAGGTGGTGGTGGCCGGCGATGATCCGGCGGTGGCGTCCTTGGAAGAGGGAGATCGGTGCGTCGGGTGCGGCTGTGGGGATGACACGGAGGGGTGCGTCGTCGGGGAAGAAAATGAGGAGCCGATGGTGTTCGATAGAGAGTCCTTCTCGAGTTTGCTCCGGAAGGTCTCGCTGGCGGAGGTGGAGCTCTATGCGAAGATGTCGTACCTCGGCTACCTCGCCTATATCATTCCCAAGATCAAGGTACCAAGTTTAGGATTTCGCATCAACTCATCAATAATTCTCAACTTTCTTATACTTCTTTCAAAATCCTTGATTTTTTAGGAAAAAAGCTGGTCTTTTGGATTTTTCTGGTCCGCCTATGGGAAAAAGTTTGGATTTTGATGAGAGATCTTTTGTTTTGCCTGATTCTCTTTTGATGAAATTACCATGCGGTGGAGGTCTGGGCTTCCGGAGAGGTGAAATTTGAGGTTTTTCAAAAGAAATCATGATGGGTATACCGATTCGATTATGTGAATCTGTTTTAAACTTAACCCAATGATTTCAGAGCTTTGGGGTTTTATAGAGATTGCCATTTATGTGAAGAAGAGATTTGGAAGCAATGTAGGTTCTCGTGGAATTGTTGTTAGCTTGGTTTCAAAAATATTTTTTGGTGTCTGATTTCTGAAACGGGTGGTTAAATTTGTCGTGGTATCACAATGGCATGATTCATATGATCCATTGTTAATGAGAAGGCGTATGACCAAAGCTCTACTTTCGACAAAATAAGCATTTTCTCGCCTAAATATTATCTTCCATACACCTCTTCGTTATGTTTTTAATATGTAAATGGGAAATCTCTGAGTGGTTTGGTTTTCGTGGCTTATTTTTGTCTTTCTTCAGCCTAAAAACCTCCTGAAATACCGTGGTTTAAGATTTGTGACTTCATCATTCGAGAAGAGAGGCAACCCTTCAAGTGCTGTTGAGGATCAGATGACGTCTCAAGGCAAAGAACCAAAAGAGGAGACTGGTGAAGGAAAGGAGAATGGGAAACAGCAGGAAAATGGTTCTTGTGGAAGTGCATCTATTGTCTATCAGATTGCAGCATCTGCTGCCTCTTATCTACAATTTCAGACGAAGGGCATTCTTCCCTTCGGGTCTAGAAAGGCAGAGAGGGGAAAGGATTCAACTGAACAAGGCAGAGAAAATGAAGTGGAAGGTGGCATTGCAAGATCTGAGGAGGCCTCCTTTGTGGCCACTACAACTTCAGTCACTGCCATGGTTGCTGGGAAGGAGGAGATGAAACAAGCTGTTGCCAAAGATTTGAACTCCTCGCAGTCCTCGCCTTGTGAATGGTTTATATGTGATGATGACAGCAGTGGTACAAGATACTTTGCCATTCAGGTGAAATTCCTTTCTTTGGATGTCCTCAAATGCAGAGTATTATACATTCCGTTCAGGGAGGCCATTCTGTGATAGTTTCAAATTGATTTTATATATCTCAATGTGCAGGGCTCCGAGTCACTGGCCTCCTGGCAAGCAAATCTTCTATTTGAACCTATTCAGTTTGAGGTAATACTCACTACAATCGGTTAGCACTTTTAAATATCCTTTTTGTAGAATATTTGATTTCCATTTTTTGCTGGTTTTCTATTTGGCCGTTTGAGTTGTCTGGTGTCAATTATCTTTAGAAACTTATATCTGGGCCTATTGTTTGGCTGTGTTCATCTTTCTTTTGTGGGGGAAAGTTTTAGTCCATGTGCTGTTATCTGACAAAGTAATAAGCATAGTGGATGGAGATTCAGTTCTGAGGGTGAATAGGCCTACTTGGATGCTCAGAAGCCATTATCTCACTCCCTGCACCCCCCTACCTCCTGTGGTCCAACATCCAAGAAAGTAAAGAGAAGGGGTAAAGGGAACATGAATCTGAAGTATATCCTGGTCTCAATCTACTAGAATTGCCATTGCCACTTTGATATGTTGGCAGCACATGGATATAGAGAATCTTGATTCTCTTCCCCTCCACCCCCTCCCTCCCCCTCCCTGCCCCCCACCAACACACGCGTGCCCACACACACACACACACACACACACACACACACACACAAAAATTATCTGCTTATTGGATAGCAGATGTGTCGTAATGGTAGAAGATATTTTATTGTTTCATGTAGACCTTCCCTTAGGATGACAGGGATCATTGGTGACATCTTGTAACATCGACAGATTTGTATCCAATTCACCATTAATCACTTTACTATGAGTAAAATCATTCTCCATGTGTCACATTTCATTCATCTGGGGTTCTATTGTGATGTGATGTAGGGACTGGATGTACTTGTACACAGAGGTATCTATGAGGCTGCCAAGGGGATTTACGAACAGATGTTGCCAGAAATTCAATCTCACTTAAAATCTCGTGGTAGCTCTGCAACTCTCCAGTTCACTGGTCATTCTCTTGGTGGAAGCCTTGCACTGCTTGTGAATCTCATGTTACTGATACGGGGAGAAGCACCTGCCTCATCATTGCTACCTGTTATAACATTTGGTGCACCATCCATCATGTGTGGAGGTGATTACTTGCTTCAGAAATTGGGATTGCCTAAAAGTCATGTCCAAGCCATAACAATGCATAGAGATATCGTTCCTCGAGCCTTCTCTTGCAACTACCCAGATCATGTAGCTAAGATTCTAAAGGCCATCAATGGAAAGTTCCGCAATCATCCATGTCTCAAGAACCAGGTAAAATCTTTTTTTTCCAGCGCATTATTTGTGATTTCTTTTTTAATGGTGACTTATATTTAATATTCAATTTGCATAACCACTAGAAGGTATGAAGACATTGTATAAATGGGATGTGGCTTGTTGGTTGATCGGTCAGGGTTATGGTCTGTTACGAAACTTTGGAGGATGTAAAAGAAAAAAAAAAAAAATTGAATATCTGGCATTTGTTTAATTTCATAACACCACTACATTCACTGCATAGCAGTGTGGTTCAGAACCATCGGCCTAAAAAGTAAAAACTATTGTTGTCTCTGTTAAATCTTTCTATTTTATTTGTAATTTGTACTGTTTAGAGGTGCTGCCAATTTTTTTTTTTTGGTCTCTCAACAATAGGGGTGAGGGAAGAATTACTGCTGATTTAATAAGATCATTGTTTACACCCTCTATATCTTTTTATTAACTTATGTAAATTGTTAAGAGATCATCTTTCAATATGTTCTTTACCAAGTACAATGTGCTTCGGTTGGTCTAGTTATGAAGTTCAACCTCTATATCCACTTTAAAACAAAATTTGCAGGAAACATTATGGGTGACTCTTGCTCATTTGCTTTTTTTATTTAAAAAAAAAATGTAAATCTGATGAAGTTTCTTTTCTGCAATGACTCAACAGAAAATGTTGTATGGTCCTATGGGGAAGCTTTTGATACTACAACCTGAAGAAAAGTTCTCCCCACATCACCATCTTCTTCCCCAAGGCACTGGCCTCTACCTCCTGGACAATTCATTATCGGGCTCAGATGATTCAGCAAGACTGTTGCAGGCTGCACAGTCTGCATTCCTCAACACTCCACACCCACTTGAAATCCTAAGCAATCGTTCTGCATATGGTTCTGAAGGAACGGTTTATAGAGATCATGACATGAATTCTTATTTGAGGTCAGTCCGTGGAGTGATCCGTCAGGAGCTCAAACTCATCAGGAAGGTGAAGAGGGAACAACGTTACCAAGTGTGGTGGCCTCTTGTAGTCCCTAGTATTATCACAGGACGGTGTGCCGGACCATCCAATTCCACTGAACACCATTTCAGCTTTGCTGGTGTTTTCCATGGTGGAAGGGAGACATTGAAGCGATTTGGAAGGCTCGTTGCATCTCAGCATGTGCAGTTGCTTGTTCTGCTCTTGTTTCCAGCGCGGCTGTTGCTTCTAGGAACATCGTCAATTGTTAATTTCAGATGACTAGAAGTCAGTCATACGGGTGTAATTTGTTGAAGGGGTTCATTCTTTATTTGTTGATCCACTCCAACATTCCATCAACGAAAGAAAGTTGGAATGGAAAAGGAAAAAGAAAAAAAAAAAAGAAAATAGATTCATTGTCAACAAATTCGATTGAAGCTAATATTTAGGTTTGTTAGCAGAAATAACATAGGGTTCGTTTGGTTCATGGTCAGAAATTACGAAATTTTGTTTTCCGTGAATTAGAATATTTTGTTTGCTTTTTTTAGGGCCCATCTGTGAGAATACTCTATTCCTACGTGATTTGAATTCCTGCATTTTATGAGAAATAAAATTTCATCGGTACCATGGAATTTACTTTTCTACTATAGCGTGTTTCCTTTTTCTTTCGAACATATCCTTCTTTCTCATCATATACCTTTTTTTTTTTCCCAAATCAGCGGGTAAGAAAAGAAAAGAAAAAAGAGATCTACGGGGTGTCAACTTGATCTAAAACTTTTTGTCTTAATTTAGAATTTTGGTATCTTAATTTCTTGACCATTTTTTATAACCCATATAGAAATTAAAAAAAATAGATAACAAAAAAAAAAAATTAAGAACTAAAAGATATAATTGGTATTCTGCACACTACTTTCCTAAGAAAGAAACTGTTCAACCAAACGTGACAGCTTTATTCTTTCTCAGTCAAATGCATGTTTTCAACCAAACATGATAGTTCAGATTTTATGCCTGAGAATCTAATTTTTAAATAACCTATTTCTATCTGTAACATAAATAACAGAAGGTATATAAATAACATGAATAACTTAGGGTATATAAATAACATAAATAACAAATCCGTTTCTGTTTGAGACGCAAGAAATATGAATATGGAAATTTTAAATTGTTGCTTTTTGCCTCACAATTAATTCTTCTGAGAAAAGCTACAGACCAAGCTATGCTTGGATGAAGCTTCGTGGTTCTGCAAGCCACTGAGTTTCATGTAGTCTGTAATTTTCCAATGTGTCATGAATAGACTCCCTGTTGACAAGATTAATCATTTTTCATTGGGTTAGCATAGCCATGTGCTAAGATTTTATTAAAAGGAATTCTGCTGCAGGAAAGTTCTGTTGGGATCACCTTATGGTAACTCTGAGGTGTACTCAGTTCTTTGCATACCATAGGGATTTGTGTACCTACTCTTAAGTTTATTGTGTTGAATTTGACCTTTGGTTTATGAATTCTGATCCTTGAATTGTTAGGTACCCTGAATCACACATTTGTTGCTATGGCTTTTCTTTATGCAGTTTATTGGAATGTGTACTATTTTTTCTTGAAAACCACATCTTTTGGACACTATATGCTATTTTATTTCCATTAATTGGTTGCCTATCATATAGCCTACCAAGAAGTTTCTATGGAGCCTTTGTTCCTCTTGAAAGTCCTAATACAACTTAGTCTTTCTGAGAATGACAGGACAGTTTAACCAAAAGTTGTGTTTGCTCTGCATCATTGGTTGCAAGGAAATAGAGACATTCACTGGAGACATTCTTGAATGAACTCCAAATTGATAATATTTTGTAGTTTATGTGGCATGGGTAAATGCAAAGTCCATAGCAGAAAAGTTTTGGCATTGATGAATAAAGCAAAACTTTGAGGTAACTCATAATGTGAGAGCTCCTTTTTCCTTTCAACTCATCCATAATACAATTAGGAGAAAAGTCTCAATTGATTGCAGTGGCTTCCCTCATTTCCATATTATGTCCCAGTTTTCTAGGTATATAAAAGACATCCAATTTTCATATTTGTTGGCTATCATAAGTCTAGTTAGATTGAGCAAAATTAGTGATCTTAATCCACAAGTTCAAACTTCTTAAAACAACCTTATGCACACCAAGCCTTGTGCTTATCGGAATTGAAATGTAAACATAAGACTTCTGGAATGAAGACTGTTCCAGCACCAAAATATTGCATTCAAATCTATCAACGCTCTTGCCCAAGGTATAACATGCATTAGCCTGGTTAATTCCAGTCTTCTTCTCTAATTACTCATTACATATCAACTAGAATTCAGCCATAATTGGCACCGTCAAAATCTGTTAGTCTGGTGTAGTCATGACAGATTATAGTTCTGACCTTCGCCAAATGACCGATGTGTCCAACAAGATTGGCATGTGAGAGGCGTGCTTGAATGTCTGACAATGACTTCTGGCTTGCATACAACTATGAGGTGTAGCTTTCATGGCTTTGATAACTCGAGTGGTCGAGATTTCTCATAAGTTGTTGCTTTGTTTATTTTTCTATATTCTTTGTATCAGATTATAACTGGAAAAAAAAAAAAAAAGATCAAATTGCTCATTTTCTTGCTTGTGCCTTTGTGTCTCACATGTTTTATTCTAATGCTGACAAGTAGACATCAGTCTCATGTTTGTCTTCTTCAACTGGATTGATCTGGTAAAGAGAGCTCTGCCAAAACTATGGTCCCAGTTTGTGTGGCAGATATTTTGAAGCCTATCTATTTACTTGGAGGTGCGTCTTTGTTCCAATCTTCACCCAATCAAGACGTACACGTAAGAGAATCATTGTTGATTGATGTCTTCCATATTTCCTTTCTTGCTAGAAATTTTTATTGCTTATCGATACAATTAGTATTCATATGAAAAATGCTAACTTCATCTCAAGGTGAACACTAAAACAGTGGCTGATTGTGGGTGTTTCTGCCAGGGTTCAAATCATTCCTATGCAAGTAGTGTTGCCCTTTTGCAAAAACTTTAACCGCATGATCAAATCAGAGCTGGAGCAATGTGAATAAAGCATGGCTGAATGGAATGGGAGCAGTTTTTTCAAATGCAGATGATCAAGATCAGGGAAGCAATAGCTTTTGGGAACCAGTAGTTACAATTATGACACAAATGTAGCAGAACACAAGAAAGTATAGTTAGTGTGTTTTTTACCTTGTTACAAGACCAGTTTGGTAGAAAAATGAGTGTGTTATCTTTGTTGGTGAGCCTAGGAAGTCAAGTTAATAGTTGGTGATCTATGTTGCTAAGATATGGATTCCTGTGGTTCACTCCTGATCTCTGTGTTATTGTTATGAGTTTCTAGAATGGAACAAGACTTGGCATTCCAGAGCACAATAAAAGTTATTGCTGTGAACTACATGCTGTTTCTCAATCAGGTTATGATCAGGTTCACAATATCTGATCCCCACCAATTAAACCTGTTTTGGACCAAGTTGGAAGAAAAATTAAACAGATTGTCCTAAAGAGGGGCAAAAATTATTTAGTTGCAATTCATTCCAGGTATGATTGATTCCAAGCAAGTTTTCAGGTATTGGTGTGAACATGGCATATTTTGCATTGCATTTTGATGATTATATCGAATCAGATTGGGTTTTGCGCCTGAAACATTGGCCCTGTAGCAATCAGCCTAAATACTGGATAGATATGGATTGCAAGATTAGTCTAATGTTTGGGGTAACTTGCAGGTCCAAGAACTTTGCCTGCAGAAAGTTGGCATGTTGGAGGACTTCAATAGGAGTGATAGTGGAACTGGAAATACTAAGCAGGGTAGTAATTTATTGTGCACTCTGAATTAGTTCTTGTGTAATATCTTTCATGTTTACATGCCTGCCCCTTGAAGGTCACAAAAAAAAGTTGTCACATTGCACCGAGAAAGACAAAGAGTCACATACGCTATAGAGGCTATTGTTCTCCATGATTTTAACATTTTTGAGTGCAAGAAGTAATCTTCTAAATGGTACAAGGATGTGGCTTGAGGAGAGTATAATCTCAACTCAACACTGATTCAAATGCCACAAATTTTACCTTGTCAATGCTGCTCCTCACACGGCTGTTTGGTTCACTGCATGGTTTCCAATCCCACGTTTGAAAGAGTGAAGACTGAATTCAAATACCGTGAATCTCGTCATTTCACTGGTATCCCATGACAACAAATCCAGAACTAGTAAACCATAACAATTCTCGGTGAGTTTTCAAATTCAGTAGAATGGGATTGGCAATCCCAAATACTTGGAGAACACATCGTTAGATTCAAAAGCAGAGGTTCCTCTAAATGGAGGGGCGTGAAGGTAATGGCGTCGACCCTCAGATCTCCCCTGGGGCTGAGCTAGCCAGCATGGACCGTCTCAAGGGCACCGTTTCGATGGAGTTACCAGTGGACGGCTTTTTGAGGTGAGAAAAAGTTATACCAAATATATTAATTTGTCCGGAGATTAAAGGGTATAACATGCACTTTGAACTCGTTTGGTTTACAGTAAAAAAAGATCACAAAATTTTATTTTTTACGAATTAAAATATTTGGTTTAGAGCCTCTAGGATTTACTTTTTACCACAGCATATTTTCTTTTTTTCTTCCCAAGATATGCTTCGCTTTAGATTTATGGTGTATCAATTTGATCTAAAATTTTTTGTCTTAATTTAGAATTTTGGTATCTTGATTTGTTGACCATTTTTAATAACCCATATAGAAGTTAAAAAAATTAGATGACAAAAAAAAATTAAGGACTAAAGGATATAATTAGCATTCTGCACTACTTTTCTGGGAAAGAAACTATTCAACCAAACGTTACAGTTTCATTCTTTTTCAGGAAAATGCCTGTTTCCCATTGTCAACCAAACGTGATAGTTCAGGCATTCTATACCTCAAAATCTAATTTTCAGATATTCTATTACTATTTGTAAGTCACTTCCTATGAACCAAATGAGTCCTTTGTGTTTGGATTAAAAGTGCTAAGCGCAAGGATGGCAACAAAGATAGAGAAAAACAATTCTAATAGAGTGAGGGATTTGAAGGGATTAAAAGAGCGAAGGATTTGAAGGGATTAAATAGTAATAGAGATAGAAATGAAAAGAATTTTTAAAAATTCATTAGATTTAGGAATGTTCACTTTAAGGATGGAGGGATTAAATAGAGATAGATATGGAAATGAAAAGAATTTTTGAAAATTTATCGGATTTAGAAATGTTCGCTTAATTTAATGATGGAGGGATTAAATAGTGATAGAGATGGAAATGAAGATAATTTTTGAAAATTCGTCGGATTTAGGAATGTTCGCTCGATTTGAGGATGGAGACCCCATCCTCGAAACTGATCATTTTCTCCAAATGATAATAAATACAATTATATAAATTTGAGCATTCTATTTTACTCTAAATATTAGGTTTAGGCTCTTAAATTTACACCTTTTAGTTTATGTTTGGATGAGATGTTAGAAAAATTCTTAGAATTTTTAAATATAGTATTTTAAAATGCAGCATTTCATAATTTTAGAATTTCACAAATTTTCTATTTGGACAGTTGCTTTTAAAAATGAAATTTTATCTAAAAATTGTATAGTTTTCTATATCTATTATTTTGTATTATTTATATAAATTCATGTAATTTTGCATAAATATTTTAAAGTTTTTATGTAAATATTGAATATTTATGTAATAAATATTTAATATTTATTTCAACAATACTCATTAATATTTATTATTTTAATATTGATATATTATTATTAACATTAAAATATTTATTATTGATACTATTGTACATATTAATAGTCTTTATGAAATATATATATAATACTATATTTATCAAATATTTATATTTATATTTAATTTAAAAATTTATTTAATTATAAAAATAAAATATTTTTAATAGATATTATAAATATTTCTAATTAAATTTGTATTTTATTATCAATGTTTTATCAATTAAAAATGAATTTATTTTGTAAAAAATAAATTAATCATAAAATATTTATAAATATTTATTATTATAAAATAAAAAATAATATCTAATTTCATAAATTATAAATTGAATATTAATTTAATTATGTAAATATTTTAGTTTAATAATATTTATATTAGCAATATATATTATTTAATAATATATTGAATAAATATATTATTAATAATATTTTTTAATAAATATTATTTTATTTATGCAATATTAATACTTATAATTAATATTTAATTTAAATATTAATAATAAATATTAATTTTTTAAATAAAAAATAATGTAATAAATATTTAATAAATAAAATTTGTAAATATATAAAACAAATAAAATAAAATTATAAAATTATTTAAAATAAAATATTTACATGTAAAATAAAATAAATACTAAAATAAATACTTATATAGATAAAATTTTTGTAATATTTATGTAAATATTTTTGCATGTAAATAAAATTAAATATTTTAATTATTTTCAAGTAAATTTTTATGAGGGATTTGTAAATTATACCTCTAGAGGTGGAATTTATAAATGACAACTTTGAAGGATTTATAAATTCCATTGAATTTTAGAAATTCTTCCTTTAGAGTAGCATGATAATGAATTTTAGTTTTGGATTTTAAAATCTCCACTTCAAATAAAATCCCTCCTAAAAGTCTTCCATCCAAGTGCACCCTTGATATATTCTTGATATCCATGGATTGATAATAGATTTTGGACTTAAAAGTTTTTTTTTTTATCAATAGTATTAGGCCCCATAATTGACAACAAATTCTAAAAAATAAGGAGGATTGGAGATTTCACATGGGAAATGAGGACTCGTAGGGATAGGAACGAGGGAAAATCATTTCATGTTCAAAGGTGGAAGCAAAGATGAGAGGCAAAGTAGGGATGGAAAATATATTCTCTACCCCAAATTTGCCACATTACCATCCCTAAATGCGTGCAGTTATATTAAAAATGTTGTTTGGATGCTTTGAGGAATCAATGATTAAAAAATAAATTTTTATGATAATGAAAGGGTTTGCCTTAAAAATCCTTTTTTTAATGGTACAATGATATATTATATTATATTAAATAATAATACGATAATAATATTGTATAACATATTATATATTAAAATATTATGCCATGATATTATATTATACATTACACTGCAGTATTAATGTAATATCATGATATTTTATCATATTATATTGAATGGTAAGATTATAAAAATACTTAGTATAACATTATATTCTATTATAATATATTATCACACACAATTATAATATTATATTGTATTAATTTATATTATATAATATTGTATTTATCATAAGATTATAATAATGATAATTTATGATATTATATAGTGTTAGAATATTGTATTATTGAATGCTTAAAATAGTCATTTTTAAAAAATAAAAGGAATAAAGGAGAGGTTTAAATCAAGCCATACCAAGTTTAAACTTATACCACACAATTGTTGGTATAAATTATACCAATATAGTGAAGAAGCAAATGATGCCCGAATACTTGCTAACCTTATTAATAACCATGTATAAATTCAAATTAAGTTTTTGATAACTTTATTAAATTAAATTCAAACCATAAAAAAATGGTTTGAATACTAAAACTAAAGAACCGTTTGGTTTGACATTGGAATTAGAATGTGAATCTGAATCTTGCTATCTTGTGGATGCTGTGATGAGAGAACTCCTAGGTGAGGCAAGAACTCCAAGGCAAGGTGAGAAGAAGAAGATAGAAAAGGAAAGAAGAATGACAATGGTTACTGTTAGAAAGGAAATCATAAGTTCAGATTTTCGATCCTTCCTAAAACTTATTTTCATTCTAAATGGAATTGGAATTGAAAAACAATGATCTTGATTTCCAATCCAAAGTCCCATGTTTGCAAACCAAACGAGCCCAAACTCTCTACAGGAACATGAGTTTGCTTGTTGGTATTTTAGTTTCAAAATCCCAATTGATTTTTAAAATTTGATTACGTTCCAATCAAATTAAATAGATGATTCTGGATGCGAGCTCAAAACTCCCTCATTCCAATGGTGTTTCGTAGTTATCCTGGACATAAACGGAGATAAACCCCGTTTATTCCCCTTCCAAATGATGTTTAAGGATTCCCAAACGGGCAATCATTTAAGCTAATCTTCGATAAAGGACTGGGTTCCTTAAGCCAAAAATGCTTCGGGACGCAAATGCTTCGGGACGCAAATGCGATACCAAAACGACGCGCGTATGCCGCGTTTCACTCGTTGACGGGTCTTCACACCAATCCCCAATGAGTCAATGACCATATGGCATGAAGCGGTGACATGATTGGGCCGCGTAGCGTCATCGTTCCTATCTGGTCCGGTCCGTACTCACGTGTGACGCGATACGTGTGGCTCATTTCCTTTCCCGCCGCATTACCCTAGCACCAAAATCAAATTCTCCCCCAAATATAAAAAAATAGGGAAATAAAAAATAACTTTCCCTCCCATCTAATCTCGTCTTCCCCCCGGAAGGAACCGCCCAAAACCCTCTCCTATACCTCCGAGAGAGCGAGCGAGAAAAAGAGCAAGAAGACTCGATCTAGTGTAGTCTTTCTTCTTCTTCTCCATTTCTAGCTTCGTTTCATTAGATCTCTCTTTGGATCTAGGGATCCTTTTCGAGCTCCCCATCTCTCGTCGGCCAAAATGATTCGATCTCGAGGCGGTTCCACTTCGACAAGCCCCCACAAGAACTTTGCCGGGGTTCGCTTCGTTCTCTTCGGATTCGATTCCGTCTCCGAAGCCCAGGTGCGTGCGTCTCTCTCATGCTCTTTTTCCCTCGGAGTCATTCGTCACCGGACGTAAAAACAGAGATGAAACGGTGATTTCGCCATTAATGTCAGCAAAAGATCGAACCTTTACCCTCGAATTATAAAAGAGTTTATTTTTTGATCTATGTCTTTGTTTTCAGTACCGATCGGAGCTTGTTCGAAGAGGGGGTGTCGATGTTGGGCGGTACGATTTGAGTTGTACTCATATGATCGTGTCCGGCCATGTTTATGTGAGTTTCCGACCTTTGATTCTGCTATTCGGTGAAGGCTTTTTCGGGCGACTTTAGTGATACGATTTGGATTTCTAAATTTGTTCGACAGGATGATCCTATGTGTGTTGTTGCTCGCGATGATGGGAAAATCGTTGTTACGGAGTTGTGGATTGATGACAGTGTGGATTTTGGGACACTGGCAGATCCCACCAGGGTCAGTTTAGCTCCCTCTGTCTTGTGTCTGCTATTGTCATTCCCACTGATTTTTGCTTGGATTGAAAGTTAGAGTAGATTTTAGATGCAGGGCATCGTAACTGTCGTTCTATAATTGTTACCATG
Organism: Metroxylon sagu; assembly: GCA_017589505.3. Lineage (NCBI taxonomy): Eukaryota > Viridiplantae > Streptophyta > Magnoliopsida > Arecales > Arecaceae > Metroxylon > Metroxylon sagu. Next base: position 3,915,909 of record JACVBY030000663.1, read on the forward strand.
TTTCCATGAAAGCTACTATAGATTTATAAACAATCGAAAGCAAATGATGTAACTGGGGCAAAAAAAGAAGCCATGAAAGTAGTTATCTCAATGAAAGTTGCTACATTGTTTGTAACCACATTTTGCCAGTGGATTCAGGCAAGGGTGGAACTGTAAAATTTTGATGACATTATGACACCACTAACCAACTTGTCTAATTGTAGCACTGCTGACACCAGGAAATTTATTTTTTTCCCAAGTTTGATTTTTAATGTGTTTTCTAGCCGATCCTTTTCAATCATATTTCTTTTACAGATGTTTATCTCTTCGGTGGTGCTACTTTGGTCAGATATGGCAAGGGCACCTATTCAGCTGATAGTACTTCTTCATTAATTTGGCTTAATAAACATGCAATGGAGCTTGATGGTTACTCTGCCCCCTCTTATCTTTGGCATTTAAACTGAATTGTACGTACAGTAAAGAAAAGTTACTAAGTGAAATGCTTTCTGGACTGACATCCTTTGGTTCCTGTTTCAGGATTCATTTCTTTATTCGAGCATCCTATTATTCTCTATAGCCTTCCATTTGCTAATCAATAAGCTGACTTCAACTATCCACCTTCTCTCCATATGCATTAGGAAACAGCCATTTCGACATTCAATTGCCAACTTTAAATAATAGACAAGCATGAACACCATGCAGAAGGATCAACAACGTAGGTTCATAGCCCAGAACTATAAAATTGAGTGTGGATACACCCTGGGTAATCACCAATTTGCGTGCCTTTTAACTTGAAACAATGGTAAATAGACATCTGCATTATTCTTGCCACAACATTTTAAGCCTAGATGTCCTCATATTTCAGGGGCTAGATGGACATATTATATGGTTTCTGATGACATGGAGTGGCAGTTTTTTCTCATTGTTGACGTATTAAGAAGTGTGCCATCATTATTAAGTGCCAATATGTAGTTTGAGGAAGAGATCCTAGCTGTCTGATAGGACAGTCTTTCATGAGAATAGAAACTACTCATTTTGCAACAAATTGAGGCTCTAAGTTACAGGTGCAATCCTTTCCCAAACCTTATCTACAAAGTTTGCAAAAATTAATATCGAGAATTATTCCAGTATATTATTGGTTTGGTATGGTCCGATTTGGTACAATATGGTATGCACCCCCTATCAAGACATGGTGTTCAATTTTTTCTTACTTTTAATCATAATGTCACTCAATACTGGGTAACTTCGCTTGGTTCAGACTGGTTTGGTTCATATTGAATCAAAATTTGCTATCATATTTGAACCTTACCAGTATAGTATGGTCGATATGGGTTAGTACAATAGATCTTGATAGTTTGTATTGTTTTAAACTGTTTTAAATGGGACTTGTAACCACAGTTGATGAAGCCTTTTCTTCTTCTTCTTCTTCCTCTTCCTCTTCTTCTTTTTGCACCTGTGTATTGGTTGAGATTGGTCCTTAACAGTGTCCTTAACAGTGCATTGAATTTTGTTTTAAATTCAAGCAACATTTTGTAAAGTGTCTGTCCACTTATCCTGCAGTTTGTTTGTCTTTGTTTTAAAATTTTGATTGTTTCTTATGTTAGTTACCTCACATTTTCCTTGCAGATTTTATATCGACCGGTAAAAGATTTGAATGGTATACCAGGCAGTGAGTCACTGTTTATTTGCTTGACAGGGTATCAAAGGTCTGAACGCGATGATATCATGGTATGCAATTTACTGTATGTGTAATTTGACATTAAGGATTGCATGTATGATGTGCCATGAGCACGCCATGGTTCTGACTCCATTGTTTGAAAAGTCATATTCAGAATATATGCTTTAAAACCAAACGAATCTTCTACATTTTTTGAGAACCTAACTTTGCTTTTGTTCTATGTATAAATAAATGTTTTTTATTCAGTCATATGACCTTGGCTCCACACCTTCTTGAAATATAGCTTTGGTATCATTATTATTTCCATCTATACGTATACTATCTCTTCACATTTTTAAAATGTTGCTGGGAAACTGTTGGACTCTCTTTCTATCTGAGTGAAACTGTTAAATGAGTTTAGATTCATCTATTCAAAAATTGTAGTTTGGTTGAGCTCAGTTGCTAACGGAGTCATATATCCTCCTAAGCATATTTGTCAAACTAAACTGTCAGGGAGCATCTGAAAATTATGACAGGTGGAAGCACTATGAATAAAATATGTATAAAGGTTCAGAAATCCAGATGAGATCTGTATAAATTGAAGTAGATTAGCTTCAAAAAGTTTCTGGATATCTGGTTATTACCTTGTTCTGAAGGGATGGTATCTCGGTCAACTCTTACATGCTTTTTCTTGTTGAGCTGGCTCTGTTGATTTATCCTCAGATCCATGCTCCATCGATCAAGTTCTTAGATCCCTCAAATATCCTTCCCATTCAAAATTCCAATCCAATCCAACATCTTTGTAACTTTCCATATAATTGTGTGTTTTAGAGTCCCATAATATAAGCCCTAAGAAGTGCACCCCACTCACTGATGATGTGATCGATCCCATTTCCAACAGGGTTTCCTATTTTGGGGTGTTTTGTGCATGTTTTTACAACAATGCTCTACTTGAAAATCAACTTCAAAATAATGATTTTATTCTAATAAAGACGTTCTAATCAAATTGTTTTAAATCTAGAATATCTGTTGCAAGTAGAAACTATACAATGTTTCTCACCCACTAATCTTCTTAAACAAATACATCCTTTATTTCTAGCTTTGCTCTGCTCTAGGAGATTGTCCATGGTTATCTCTTTTGGCTGTCCTAGACACCCTCTTTGATGTCCTACTAATAGATTGCTTCATGTATCCTGCTTTTCCCATCCCGCTCAATCCTTCCGAAGTCATTGGCTAGTCAGTGAGGGTAAATTGTTTCTTGATCCTGTCAAATTTTGTATTCTTTTTTAAAGGTAACATCATCATTTTTTGACTTGTTTATCAGAGAATACATATGCATCTTGTATAAGTTAAACTAGATTTTTGGCTTAGCTATTAGAAAAAATGAACAATGTTATGTTTGTTTGGTTGTTTGTTGCGTTCCCCTTTTGTTATTTGGTTCGCTTCCAATTTTTTTACTCCACTCATATTCTATGGTTCTTATTCGTTTTAATTTTCATTACTTCTATATTTATAATTTACTTGCTTTATGTATTTGAATTGTGTGCTTCTAAATTTCTTTTCTGAATTTGAATATTCTTGAAATGCTAAGGCAATCTTTGCTGATAGTTAAGAGACTTATGGATGGTAAATATGAAGATAAATAAGTATCATTTAACGTAATTTTTTCGATGTAACATTTGATACATATACATACATCCATATAGGTTTGTATTGTAACAACCCATAGTTTCTTTTAACAAGTCAAGTCAACAAGGTATTATTTGAATTCTTTAACCATTTATATGTACCCAAATCTATCTGATGCAAAATTAATATGATCGTAAACACATGCCAATGCGGACTCCTACATACTTTTTTCATTTGAGCCTTGGCATCTTTATTAGACTAAAGTTTTAGATCCAATTTCAATCAAACCAATCATAGATACTATGATCTACCTATGATCAGTCCCAAAGAGCCTATCTATAATGTCCTCTAGTCTACATGGGTTATTGGCTGAATCTATTCTAATAACATTTGCAATAACCTAGGGCCTCTCCTAAAAAGGCGAGCTAAAAAGGTATTATTTTAGTTATTTTACCCTTTACATACCCAAGATCTATTTGATGTACAACTGATGTAGAACCCAGCATGAGTTCTCACATTAAGCATAATGTCAATAAATGTTTTACAATATAAATTTTCGAAGCCTGAGTGGCACCCGAAGGCATTATTTTTCTATCCTAAAGAGTTCTGCTTCTCAGCAGCAGTTACACAGTTAAGATCACCATATCATTCGCTGAATCAACCTGCTATAGCCCTAGCTTTTTGAGATGAGATAAATCTTAATTTTGGCAGTTTCTTTTGAAAAAACCTGCAGTATTTAAGGAAAAGCCATTCAAGTTGAACACAAACCTTTATGTATTAGCAACTAATGTTTCATTCATCATTCTACTCTATGCTTTTTCTTCTTTCCCCACATGTCAAAAGTATTCTAGACCGGTTGTATCAACAAGAGATTTTGTTCTTTTCGAAAACCTTTTATCGTTGTGTTTATTCAATCTTTCCATTCACCTGTATTTCCACTCTCTTTCCACAGCAAACATATGTTGATGTGAAGCCATAAGAATTTGTTATGAGAAAGTATTGAATGAAGTTTGTCTGGCATCCATCTTCTTGTAGCATATGGGATAGAAACATTTTTAATTTCATGTATTATTTGAGAATGGACATCTGTGTAAACTATCTTCTTGATTAGGGAAATAATATCAGACATATTCCAATGTTGAATATTTTATCAATATTCTCTGTGGTTAACACCTAACCTCCTATATTATATGCTACTTTTTTGTTCTTTTTTGCTTTTTGACTTTTGAGTGCTACTTTTGTCACAATTGCTTAGTGTGGCCTATCTTTTATAATTTGTGCATAATTTAATATTGTTTTGGTCATTTTAATATCCCAACCCTTTTCATGATTGCCTATATGTTTCTAATTGGTATGCATGGAAGCCATATTCTAAGCTAGTTTTTCATTTAAAATTTTTTGTTCTTTGGTGAGATATTGCCATAAATTAATTCAGCATTGCTTTTTATGTTTGTAGAAAATGGTCTCCTTGATGGGTGCTAGGTTTTCCAAGCCTCTGATAGCAAACCAAGTCACTCATCTTATATGCTACAAATTTGAGGGTATGTTATTGTTATTATTTTTAAGTAACATCATGTTATATGCTAGGTTTTCCAAGCCTCTGATAGCAAACCAAGTCACTCATCATGTTATTTACTTTTTTTAATGAGCAAATAAGACTATAAAATCATTTAAAGGTATGTAAAATGAGTGATGACTCTGTTTTGATATTGGCAGTGATGTAGTTTTTCTCAGTTTGGTGATTTTGGATGATCATGATCCTTTGATTTTAAATAAATTTGCAGATGTCATATTCCATATAGCTATATCATGGCAATGTTTGTCTCATTTAGCTCATTCAGGAATCCATCACGATAATGCTAGTGTTTTTAGGAAATTTCATATTTTTGATGTTAGGCACATGCTAAATCCAGGTATGAGGGTTAAGAATCTGGAAGATATAGGATAATAAGATGTATTTGTGGAGCTAAATAAGTAGCTTGCTTAATATCTTTTTTCTTCATCATCTTTATGCATGCATGTAGATAGGCTTTGGAGCAACAATTGTATAACTTGCATATTTAACCCTATTAAGAGTAATTTAGACTAAGGTTTTAAATCTTGTGGGATAGAGGGGTTTCTGTTTTTCTACGAAATGGGACACCTTGCATTTGGTCCCATTTTGTTCCGATCGTCAACTTGGTCAGGCATCTCGGTACTTTCTTAGGATGTTTTTTTTCTTAAAAAAAATATTTGTGAAACTTTAGTATTTTTTTTAAATTTTTAAATATGTTGAAATTTTAAAAGTTATATATTTATGATAAATTATTATGACCAAAATAGGATAGGATAGAACGCCAAGATCGGTTCCAAAATTTCTTAGGGATGGGTCAGGATAGCTGAGACGGCTCCGTCTTACTGAGACTTGAATCATTAATTTAGACCAAGTTGTCATTGTGCGGGTATGCCCAGGGATAGTACTTTTGGTGAAGCAAGGTACTATAATAGTGTTTTTTGATATATTTCTTTTGCAATTATGGTGCTTGTTGTGCTTGTTTTTCAAACTTCTGCGCCCTGGCCATATTCATGGTGGTATGATATTTTTGTGATGCCTCATGACTTAATTATATGCTTGTTGTGCTATTTATTTGGTTTATATCTACTTGCAACTTTTATTGGTGCTTGATTTCTCAAGCAAACCAAATTTGTTGCCTGTTTACTATTTATTCAGTGTAGCCTTTCGACTTCTCTGCATCACCGTCCTCCTTAAGCTGCATCTTCTCATTGTTGAGGTCATCACTTCAAGGAGTCTCTTGGCCTTCATAGTTGCAGTTAGAGCCCTAGAGGTTCTACATCAGGCTCAATTCATTTACAATCATTGCACCTTTGTTGCTTCAACGTGTGTATGACCCTGGTTTCAAGGTTTCAAGTACCAATACTGGATCTTGTTATGGTTTTTGCCAGAACAGTATGGTACTGGGTATGGGCACATGATGGGGGACTGCATCCCATATAGACACTGTACCGGTGCCAGAAACCTGCTGGAACAATATGGTACCATTCATACCATCCTGTTATGGTGGTATTTGAAATCTTGCTAGGTATAATATTGTATATGTGATATTCCTTTGTGGTTGAGTGGCCCTAATCATTTCTCAGATCATCCTCTGGACTTCATTTCTAAACTGCCACTTAGACAATTCTATTTATGCATTGTCTTCTGTGATACGTTTTTTTTTTTTTTTTAAAAAAAAATCCTTAGTTCCTTCCATGGTTGGCTGGTCATTCTCATGAGAGGCTTTTGGTGGGTGTTAGATATCGATAGCATAATATCTTATATTTGCTTCTGCATACATTAAAGCTCGCATATATGTAGTATGCTTATTATTTTGTATGAGTCTACACTTTGAATATATATGAGGTTCTAGATGAAAGTACTTGTAATGAAACATGCTCATTGAGTATGTCAAGGTAATTGCATAAATGGTCTGCATGATTTGGATGATATGATAGATTCCATAAGACATGGCAAAAGCTTCCCTATGAGATATCAGAATTGTTGAACCGCTTGTGCTGAAAAAGTATATATTTGAGCATTACCGCTTGTGCTGAAAAAGTATATATTTGAGCATTCTATTTTATCAACATCACTAGTATGACTTATGGTTGCCAAATATTTCTCATGGTTTCCATGCAAACTGTAATGGCGTTCAATCAATTGAGAGGCTATCTTTTAGTGACATCCTGTCTTTCTGTGAAAGTTTCTTTGATTATTTCCACCAGATGCTGTTTTGTCTTTCATAGGTGCATATGTATGCATCTACATGTGCATGTACAGAAAATTATGTGTCTATTGCATGGTATTTTCTTTTCTTACGCAAATGTGATCAAGTGTTTTTGAACTACTTTTTTCATGAAAAATTTGTTAAGTAAAATGCCACTTGTTATGAGCTTGACTTGTTTTAGTGAAGTAAATATATGTGTTTCTTTCTAGGTGAGAAATATGAACTTGCCAAAAAGGTGAATATCAAACTTGTCAATCATCGATGGCTGGAAGACTGGTACAATTATACTCAACTTTGCCCTTTGGATTTAATAAAAAAAACCAATTTTTCAATGAGAATGTTTTTACTTTGTATTTGTCACTATCTAATGTTTAATTTATTTTTTACCACTGATATTGTATTTGCTGCAGCTTAAAAGCATGGGAAATACTACCTACAGATGACTATACTAAAAGGTATGATGCTCCAATAAGGTTGCTATTTTTATATGATGTAGTTTTGTTGGGACTTCATAATTGTGCTGTTTACCAAATGTTCAAAAAATGAATAAGAATGATTTTATATATGGTTAAAAAGGTTCCAATATTAGACATCATTTAAATAACTAAAACATTGGTTATCAATATTTCATACATTTAGACATTTTGTTGGTCAATTGTTGTCCCCAAAAAATGTGGTTAATTAATGTAACATGTCCATTTGTGTGATGTCAAGTTGCTCAATTTTTATGTACATGTTTTGAACTCCTCTATTTCCTTTTATATGTTAACTTTTGTTAGAATGATCCTTAGTATATTTTATTAAATTATCTTTTTTGTATGTATTTTAAAAGATAAAGATAATGCACAGATTGATGCAGCTTAAGCACACGCAAGGATCAATAGCAGATGAGAAACTTCATGGATCAACAGATTCATCTACACCCTATTTATTGAGCCTTATTTGGTCCTTTTAACTGACAATTTTTTTCCTCCTTTCTTTTGCGCACCTAGTTTATTGGATGTGGCTGTGGTGCTGAGGCCACCAGTAGAATAAATATCTGATTATATCCTAGTCATCCACATATCCAAATCTGAAATTGGAATCTGGGTGATCTACTGTCTTTGCCTTTCCCAAGTTGAAGAGTTGGGTTGAACAATAGAACTCAGGAAGTTAACAGTACTGGTAAAACTAGTTAGAGCATGGCTCACTATGCTATGTTCAAGGCAAGTGCACTTTAGCTAGTTCCATGTATGTCATAGTTTTAGTCCTAAAAGATAGACCTAAAAGATAGATGAGAAGTCATGTATAGAAATATTTTGGTACTCATTATCTAGAAGACAATGTGCAGAAATTTTCACCCTAAAATTGTTAGTTCAGATATTGCAAGCATGTTTGCTCAGGATTCCTGTGAGGTCTACAATTTCTTATTTAGCCATGTCTTCTAGGACGAGTAATTCAAGAATAATTTTTAGTTGTCTATTTAATGAATTCCTGTTCTTGTACTTTTTCAAGGTTTTTCTTTCCATGGTGCAAGTCACACATCTTAGTGTACGTGAGATTTTATTATAGATGAGTTATTGGTCTAAGAGCCATTATCTAGGTGTGCGTAAAAAATTTCCCTTAAGAGTTATCTATACAAGCATGTGATTTTGACCTTTGGGACACAGGTGCATGAAGATTACTTTTCAGTCAATTACTTCATATCTTGTTGTCTGTATTGTAGCTCTAGCATCAGCCAGTTTGGTGGGAAACAGTTAATGATTGTTCTCAGGTCTTACCCTAGTCAATGGACACTCCCTGGAGAAGTTGATAAAAAGAATTTGTACGCGCTAGGTATATAGCATGCTTGGCAGTTAGGGTAGCTCTTTCTGTTGGAAAACTGCCAACCCCCATCAAAGTTGGAAGAATGAAGAGAGAGGATGGTCTAACAACAGGCTGTCATTTCCTATAAATCAGATCAGGATAGGATAAATGCCTTTCTCCTATTTTGCAAGTTAACCAAACACATTAGTTGCTCCTCTTTGACTGCTTTGTTGAATCTAAATTTAAGTTAGGTACATGAGGATAGATAGAACAAATGATCCCTTCCCTTTTATCTTTTTGTTGAACATGTTATGTGTTTCTCCTGTTTTATTGTTGATCTAGTCGTCAACTGCTGCTGCATCATTATTTTGATTTGTTGCTTTACTGAATTATGGTGTTATTGACATTGTATTATAAATGGTTACTTCATCTCTGTCATCTTTATATGATTTGTATTTTGATAAATCTCTGATGGATTTTCTTGGAGCAGTGGATGGGAATTAGAGATTTTGGACGCTGAGGCCAGGGATTCCGAAGAAGAAACTGACTACGGTACAAGGGTCTTGGGTCAGAGAAGCAATGCAGGGAACTCTAGCTTCCAAGGTGGAATGTCAGTTTCTGTGCATTCTGATGTGTCCGTTCCATCTATGGGAACAATCAGCATCCATAAAGATACTGGAGCAGCAAAACAACCACATAGTGCTGATAATTCTTGCATGAACAGTAAGTTGTTTACTACACCATGCAAGGGGACTAGTTCTGGAAAAGCTTTGGACATGTCTGACCATAGCAACAAGGTTATTGAGAAGTTTGATGATCAGAATAAGATGGACATTGAGCAAGCAAGTGATGGTTATGATGGTGGGTTATCATTCATTCCATGTGATAATAACTTAAAGAAAACAGACAATAAATTGTCGACAACAAAACTTGGTTCAACATCCAGTGCAGTAGCTGAGAAATCTAGTAGTCTAAATTACTCGAGAAGAACTCCTAAGACGTCAGTCTCACCAGAAAAACTGGCAAATAATTCACCTTCAGTTCTCAGGGAGTGTAAAACGAATGATGAGCCTGCTGATATTCAAGGTCCAATGGCCAGTGCAAGCATACATCATACAGAAAAAATCAGCAGTGGTTTGCCTCAGAAGAGGAAGATTTCTACAACAAGAGTTGGCTCCAAATCACCAAAGTCAGAATGTCAGGGTTCGAAAAGCTCTTCCCCTCAGAGTCCCTCAGCATTTATCAGTCCTGCACGGTTAAAACCTACTACTGCTACACCTGGGGACAAAAGTGACACTGCACCTAGAAATATAGACTGCCCTGTGGAAAAGTCTGCTAATACAAATTCTATGGCAAACCAACATACTGCGTCCAAGCCATACTTAAGTTACAGGAAGAAGTCTCTCAAATGTGGGCAGGTTGGCTTGGGGATGAAAATCCCTGATACGACAAGTTCACCTTCAGATGCCAAGGAGGCAGACTTGCCAAGCTTGAGGCAAGCATTAGATGAAAGTGTAACAAGGCTCTTGCCTGACTTGAACTCTACAATTGCAAGTGCCAAGGTTTCTCCTGCAGATGACAAGCTGCTTCCAGATTTGTCACTTGATAATGTGCCAAGACAGGCAGCAGACGTGCAGGCCAGCTTAGGAAACACTGTAAACCACTTTGGGTCATTGGCCATTGAAGGCAGAATTGCAGAAGAGACTTCTTCAAAGGAGAAAATATCTAAGGCATCTTTTGGTGGTTTAAGGGAATCTGAATGTGCAATTGAATGTGATAATCATGATCCTGCAATGAGTGATTTCCCAAATGCCCAAGAACCTCCAGAATTGCATAAACCACAGCATGATGAGGTGGCACTATCTCCTAATAGCAGGGAAACAGAAACCAGAAAGTCATCTAGTATTGCTCGTTCTGACACATGTGAAGGAAACAATATCAAGCAAGCATCTAGCGCACACTCCAAAAAGGCTATTGCAAAAAGGACTATAAATAGCAGGCCTAAGCTCACTGCAGGCAGTAGTAAGAAAGATAAAGTTGTTAACAATTCAGATAAGGTGATTAGTGAGCTGGAACTTGAGAAAGCAGCCAGTGAGGGTATAAATGAAGCAGTTCAATCTGTGTCCAAAGATGTGGTCATGGAGGACAGGGTGGAAGTGGAACAAAATCTTATATCTGCAAGCAACAATAAGAATGTTGACATGGATTGGACAAAGGTATCAATGGATCCAGAAAAGGAGAACAAACCAGAAGGCAGTTTGACTTTTAAGTCAAATGACTATAAAAGTCGTCATACGGTCCCCAAACGTGATGGAAAATCGATGCAAAAGAATAAAAATGCTGCTGTTGATGATGCCAAGAAGGTGCCAACAAGGAAGGATGGAAGAGTTATTAGTTTGGAACCCGTGTGGTTTATTTTAAGTGGTCATCGCCTTCAGAGAAAAGAGTTCCAAATAGTCATTAAACGCTTTAGGGGAAGGGTTTGCAGGGATTCTCATCATTGGTCCTATCAAGCTACACATTTTATTGCCCCCGATCCAGTTCGCAGAACTGAGAAGTTCTTTGCAGCTGCTGCAGCTGGAAGGTATGTCACAAACAACACACATGGATCTTAATGGATGTTTGTGGCCTATGATAAATACATTAACCTTACAGTTCTGAGAATACCAGCTTGAGCAAGATGGTTGGAATGAGAATACCTGTTTCAGCAAGTCTTTCATCCTTGCTTAGTTCCAAATCTTGTAATATATGCTGGTCCATATACATACTCCTTTGTTCACCTTATTCTTTTTAGGCTGTTGGCAACCTGGTGTGATAAAAGTGGCAATGAAGTGCTTTGCTTTACAATAATTCCTTCTAATTTGTTCTCTATTATCACGACCAGACCTCATATCCCTCTACTTCCTGAATTCAGGTGGATTCTGAAGATGGACTACTTAACTGCTAGTAATGAGGCTGGAAAGTTCTTGGATGAAGAACCCTTTGAGTGGTACAGAAACGGCCTCACTGAAGATGGTGCCATCAGTTTAGAAGCTCCGAGGAAATGGCGGCTTTTGAGGGAAAGAACCGGTCATGGTGCCTTCCATGGCATGCAAATTGTTGTTTATGGAGAATGCATTGCTCCCACTTTGGTACTATCTAATTCACCTATTTATAATCATTTCCAGCATAAATGGTCTTCTACTGACTCTTTTATCGATTCTTTAGTTCATTTATTTTTGTCATTTTCTCTTCCAAACCAGGACACATTGAAGCGTGTGGTGAAAGCTGGAGATGGCACCATCTTAGCGACCTCCCCACCTTACACTCGCTTTCTGAAGTCTGGTGTTGATTATGCCGTCGTCAGTCCAAGCATGCCACGTGTTGACTTGTGGGTGCAAGAGTTCTTGAAGCACGAGATCCCATGTGTGCTGGCTGATTATTTGGTGGAGTATGTATGCAAGCCTGGTTACTCTCTTGAGAGGCATGTTCTCTACAACACACATGCATGGGCTGAGAAATCTTCTGCAAATTTATTGAGCCGCTCTGAAGAGATTATTGCGGATGCCTCCACGCCACCTAAAGAAAGCGATGACGACCTCAGCTGCTCAGTCTGTGGGTCACGAGACAGAGGAGAGGTGATGCTTATTTGTGGAGATGAGTGTGGTACCGTTGGATGTGGAATTGGTACTCATATTGATTGCTGCGATCCCCCACTTGAAGCAGTGCCGGAAGGGGACTGGTTCTGCTCCAAATGTAGTGGTAATGCCTCTAAAACCCCTTCTAAGATCAGCAAAACTAAGATCTTGAAGCAAACTTAATTTTTTTTTTTTTTTAAAAATTTGTTGGCACATCTTGTAAAGCTATTCAGCAGTATGCCTTGTAGTACTTACCATGCTACACTTTTTGGGTAGTCATATCATAATAATGAATACTAAGGAGATGTGCTTTCAGCTGTCGTTTTTGCCATTGTTTCTTCTGTTAAGCCTTCAGTTGTTGATTTTTTGATATGGTTTTAAATGGAGCCTCTAAGGTAGCGTGGTTCATGCTTGAATTGCTCGGTTCAGGTTTCCATACATAATTATGCAAATGATTCTTTCTTGATAAACTGAGCTTAGATAAGCTCATTTATTTATTTATGACCTAATATCAAAATTACATTTAATTTGTGAAAGATGGTGTATGTAGCTAATTATGAACTAATTAAGTGAATCTTAATATTAGATTTCTTAATTGTTTTGTGATCTGCTCCTGACTTGGAGAAAATACATAATCTGAACCTAAGTTTAAGTGTAGCCTGGGACCTTTTAGCCTAGCATGGTTCAAGTATAAGAATGTTTCTTAAAAAAAATCTTAAAAGTAGTAAAGAAAGGTTATACAGCAGCAATGTGATAACTTGAATAAAGAAAATAGGCCAAGCAAAATAGTAGATTCATTTCCCATCGATATGCAGGCAATATGATTGTTCGTCTTGTAAACCATCTCTGCAGGAAACCTGGCTGATACCACCACAAATTTGTTCCATAAAATTACAAACAGCTCTTCTAAAATTCGTTCCCTGGATGATTTAAATAAATCTGGCACAATTCATCCATCAATATAAGCTTTAGGGTTGGTTTCCTACTATTTGCATAGCCACCATGAGGCAAAACTTAATTTAATGCTTGAAGGGAGAACTCACAATACCTCTCTCCTCCCCCATCTCCAATCGAGGGCCGGGCCCATGCAACCTAAACTCATCATCGGAGTCTGCTACCCACCCAGAAAACCCTGCAGAACGAATGATGAAGGGGTTCAGCACAAGCCCTCAGAATTCAGAGTCTTACTAATAAATCAGTGAAATTACAAAACTAGGTAGAGAGAAGCTACATTTTACCCTGGAGGATACATTACTGATAGGTAGAAGAACCTGGACTTCAAATCAACTGTACTTACTGGTAACAAACTTATATCTACCATCCATGGGAAGTAATGTAGCATGTCGGCCTTTCGTGATGGCCTTATTGGGACTACACAAGAAACACACTCGAGTGCTGCAGTCTCGCGGCAGAGACTTGATCTGGTGGAAAGCATGGATCCAGCACTGACACAAAATAAGAGCACAAATTTATGTATCTGGCTTATACTCTACCTCCATGGCTGGAGTATGTACAGAACAGTGGCCATGCATAAAAGATTTCACAAACCCAGCTCATTGCAGCTGAAAACAGCCCTAAAAATTTCTAATAGGTCACAAGATGGGTCTTGGCCTCTAGAGAGAACCATCTGCTAACACATTAGAAAGTATACATGAAACAGAATAGAATACACATATCAATGCACCATAAATTTCTGTCGAGAGAAGTATTGAGTTATATATAAAACAAAAAATATTAAAATATGTAATTGCTATATAGAAGTAGAGATAAGTTAATGCCGGTGGAGATGTTTTGGAGTTAAAGCATTTATCTAGCGCCGAGTAAAGAGAAAAGAAAGCAATTGACGAAAAAAAAAAAAGGTATTATATGTATGTATGATAAAGATTTACATTTGTTAGCATAGTTAACTGTCAACTAAGTTTCCTAAGGAGTGGTCTTTTATTCAAACTTGAAAGCAGTGAATAACTACCGTATTTCTCAAAAAAGCATGTCACAATAAATATTTCGAATAGAGTTCAATCGTAGAGAAAGCTTAAATTTGTGTCAAAGAGTAAATTTATAAAGGAAGAAAGCAACCCTAATAATTGGTTGATATTAAAGCATACATGTATGTATGTATGTATGTATATAAACTTAACTATATTTGAATGTAATCAAGTTTAGAATATGGCCATCTTTCTCACCCTTAAATTCATATAGATTCCAAATCTACTTTATCTTTTTCTTTTTTTTTTATTTTTAAAATTCATAAATTGTGTAGATCCAAGGATAAGAAAGGTGATCGGATCCATATTTAATTATATTCGAACATGATCAAGCCTATCTTTCTTTCTTTCTCTCTCTTTCTCTCTCTCTCTCTATATAGCACCTATAAATACAATAAAAAATTTTAAAAATACACAATTAGTGGAAAAAAATATTTTTACAAATAATCATTAGCTAAGATAGTTCTTAATGTAATATATAATTGGACATGATGCTTGAATTCAAGTTTTCTTAACATTTTATGTGTATAGGTGAATGGAATTCTTTATATCAAAGCTTGCCTCTCCTTTTTTTTTTATTTTTTTTTATTTTTTTCATGTCTATTAGACCTTTAGAGGTGGCACCCTAGTTGCACAAGTGCAAGGGGTTGTGTAACCAAGAGAGTTATTTTTATTACATAATCAAAGGTCACACACACACATCCGCACAGAAAAAACAAAGTACACAATGAGATAAATAAGAATATTTTTGCATTACCTAAGATAGTTACTGATCAAATACATAATTGCACATGGCCTATGCTGAAGTTTGCTTTGCTTTTTTTCACCTTTAGAGGAGAATGTTCTTTGCACTAAAGCATTCCCCCTCCATCAACTTTTGCTTTTTCTCCCTACCTTTATTCAAGTCTAGAAAATATTTAAAACTTGCCTCTTAATTGGATGAAAGTAACTGGGGTAACGGAAGGAATCATTTTTTTCCACTCACCATCTTAATTGTTGCACACAACCTAAACAATATAAGTTTTTATTAAATTGAAATCCTGAAATTTTAGTACGGAATAAATCACAAAACAATGGCTGAACTTTTAAATTAGAGTACAACTTCTAAAGGTCTGAAAAGAACAATGATCAGCATATACTCTCAAATAATGTGGGTCAAAATTTTGATTACCTGGCCACAGGATAAACAATGACCAATTATTCAAGTTTTAGACTTTCAAAAAGATTGCCTTATTATATCCCGATCCTTTGATGCAAGTTTGAATCTTGCCACATAAGTCCAAATAATGAGTTGGCACCATTAAACATAGATTAATGAAGCATATCATTGGCATCCAATGGATTACTTAGAATTCAAAGTTGGATTCAAAGTCTTAAGCACAAAATGCTCACTAAAGTTAAAGCAAACACCTCTCCTACTCTTCATCCACGTGATCAGATCCCTTCCTTTGTTGTGTCGCCAATATTCCCATATTCCTGACCGTCCATACTCTTCATCCACGTTGTCCTCACACTACTCTTCTTTCCTTGAGCCTCCTTTGCGTGCTTGGATGCGGGAAGGGCTTTGAGGCTCCTCCCTCAAGTCAAGCCCATGTGTTCTCTGACCCATGCACACGTGCCATCCAGCACTCCATCCGGTAAAGAAATAAAAATTCCGCATCATGACACCACTTTTATCCTAACTTTAGTACTCTAAATAATCTTATGACCCATATGCTTCACGCCCTCACATGCCTCCCATCATCACTCATCACGCCCATCCCATCATCCATCCCATGATGCGACCTCTTCCTTTTGTTTTGTCCCTGTCCCCTGGAATTCTAACACCCCTCGGAATGACTAAAATGCCCCCAATCATGACGCCAAAAAGCACTCGATCTGAGGGCATTCGAAACCTTTTCTATAATCCTCTCATTAGATTCGTACAGCCTGGTACTCCATGTGGACGCTCGGAGTGGCATTTTGGGTAATTCAAGGGGAAGGCGGTGGGTGTTCGTGGAGCTTGAAACGCCGTAATATATATGAACGGGGTTTCCTCCCGGGGAGCCGTGCGGAGCCCTCTTCTCTTTGGCCAAAAGATAGAACAAAATTTTTTTTTAAATAATTAGTGATGATTAATTTTGGTCAGCTTATCTTATTTGTTTTTAATGATGAAATAAGAGGATGGAGTTATGGGTAGACGTTCCTTTGCGTGTCAGCATCTTGGATTCTCCTCCTCGCTTCTCACCATTCATCCTTGGTTTAAGGGTTCAAGAATGTTAGTATTACTAAACAAATAATTACTTCTTTTTTTTTTTAAAAAAAAATTGTTTATTTTTTTATTTCTCAGGTCAGATAGCAGGCCGCAGTTGTCTGTAAAGCAGTATTTTTATATTCTTCTGTTCACAGGCACCAAAGTTTTGATAAAAAGACAGACTTAACCTCATGATCCAGCCTATTTGACCATGCACTAGTATCCAATGGACTGAAATTTTCTAATTTTTTAAGCTGGTATTCTAAGAAATAATTCCCCTTAGTTTAAACACATCCACTCCTAAATATGCTGTGATGATGAAATGTTGCATGAATTTCATCTCATAATATGCCTTTATGAGATCTAAATCTAGAGCAAATACTTGACAGTTGGATTCCCTATATCTCCTAGCTGAAGAAATTCTCACATGCATGCATAACAATATCTAGTAAAGTGGAAACGCATTGATCTTTTCTTGGAAGAAAAAAAAAAAAAAGAAAAACATTAATTTCAATACCTTTGATCTGAAGCATCCAAATCCAAACTTACTAAAATGTAATTAAAAATTGCACAAAGTTTTATTTAATAAGTAACTTTTTTATATGCCTAGGATGCTTTATGGAAATAGGTAAAATCAATTCTATGGTGGACTAATACTTGCTAATAATAAAGTTCAGTTTCTTCATGATGTTTATGATGAGAATTTTTCTCTTTTGTTCTTGTTATATGAGATGTGGGAAGAAGACAAGAACATGGGACTGGCAGCTTTCGACCAAATTTAGGACAAAAAAACAATGATTTATAGCAAGAAGAAGAAGATAATTTGATAAGTTACTTTAGCCAGTTATGACCAGCCATGTACCATGGACAATTAGCTACCCTAAATTGAGCCTCATCAAGGGTGGCTTTCTATAGTAAGAAGGAATTTTTGGATGGCTGAACTTGAAATTTACGAGGAGGTTCCCATGTGATTGTTAAAAGATTCATGTGGATTATGTACAAAGTCTGGGCTCTTAACTTATCATCAACACTTCTCTAGAGGAGAAGGGTAACATTTACGGCTCCCAAAATCCTTATCCTCGTTGACAAACACCGAGACACCCTGTCGCACCTCGATCCTTGCTCGCTCTCTAAATAATAATGAAGACTTTTCTGCAGCACATCTTAGAAAATTTTACTTAAAAACTTATATTAAAAATATGGCTAAAATACACTATTGATTCTTAAACTTTCACTTAAAATCCATTTTACTTCTTAAACTTTTATTTATTACAATCTAGTTTCACATATTTTAAAAATATTATACTATAAACATTTTATTTTATATAATTAATTAAAATTAATATAATAACTAATATGTTAATATGAACATGTGGATTGGTTAGTAAGATAACACATTAGTTATTCTGTCAATTTTAACTAACATCATAAAATAAAATATTTGTAGTATAATATTTTTTAAATATAAAAATTTAAATTAAAATAATTAAATTTTAAGCAAAAGTTTGAAGACGAAAAATAAATATTTTTTCTTTAAAATATTTATTAAAATAGATGAGTTCATTTTCACATAAGCATAACATAGTATACTTTTGTATATAAAAATTTATGAAAATTAGCTACACAATATGTAATATATAATTAATTAATTATAAATTATATTAATATATTTATATTTATAATATGGGTTTAATTTAGTGAGATATATTTGGCTATATTTGAATGTAGTCAAGTGTAAATCTGATCATCTCTTCTATTTTTGAATTTATATAGTTCATGAATTCTAAAAATAAAAACGATGAAAAAAATGGAATGGTTTCAGAATTTGTATAGATTTAAGAATGAAAAAGATGATTAAATTCTGATTTTAGTTCCATTCGAACGTAGGTAAGTTCAAATTTAATTAAATTATTTTTATATAATATTTTTTTAAAAAATAAGCTTTCATTTCGTCCATCCAATACCTCACTCAAGATTTATTATAAGTTAAAGCCATCTTCTTATGTCCCTTCCATCATCCTTCATATACCACATGGTCTATGATACAGCCCGAAGCATTATAGCATTTGCCTTACAGTTTTGGATCAGATCGGTTCTCTGTACGAAGATCAATGAGATCAGGGTTCTGAATGTGGGAATCCAAATCACCGTATTGAACCCAAGGAAGCCAATTTAATAGGATTGGCTCATTTCTAGCCTTTGGCTTGGCTTAAATCTCTTTGAACCCCTACTCTCCACCCATCTTGTCAACAATCCTACTTCTACGTCCTTTCCCTATTGTAATTAATTTAGTGGATCGAATCCAGCTAGACGTAATAAATGAACTTCTCTAGATCTCCTTTTTTTTAATTAAAAAAAAAAAGCTATCTATAAAGCGATGGATTGTCAAATCAATTAAATTTTTTTAATATTTTTTTAAAATTTTTAATAAAAATTACAATAATTTGTTTTTAAAATTATAATATGTAGATCTTGCATATGGACACAAAATGCAATGCATTATTTCAACAAACATAAAAGTGCTGAAATAGACTTTAAAGTCTTATTTATATAATAAATATTCAATATAGTTTTAACTAAATAAATAAATATAGATTAGATAGCTTGGAAATGCCATCTTTTCTAGAGTTTGATTGCAAACACCTCGAAGCCTGATCCAGAAAATTAGACTTTACAGCCTTATTCATGAAGCCAAAGTTTAGCATATTCTTAAATAAATGATATAGATATTATGAAAATATATCAGTTGATGCTTCAAAGTCTAATTTAAAAAATTAGGTACTAAAATTATGTTTGGAAATCAAACTTTAATATATTATTCATTAATTAAATTATATATGCTGGAATAAATATTTTATTTTTTTAAATCTCTATTTTTAAATGAAGTGACAAGGCATTCGAGAAAGTCTAACCTTGCAAGTCAATTTTTAAGGTTAAAAAGGATAGATTGTAATATTAAAAGTAAAAAGATATGGGTTATATATTTACCTTATTCCATGTGAAGAGTTTGCAAAATTTTTAATAAGTATATAATGGGAAACAAACAGTAAAAATTATATATATATATATATATATATATATATATATGATTATTTAAAATAATACTTGGCACATAACATGTGCATGTTTTTATAAATAAATAGTGAAATTTTTTTTCTTCCATATTTTTTTATAATTTATTAGAGAAGTGTATTTGTTTGAAATAGTCATCGGTAGCTAAAAATTGTTAGTAACTCACAGTTTAAATTTAAAATCCTAGGTAATGTATCTTTTTGTAAGATATGGCTATTTAAAAGAAATGTATTTTTTCTCTACAAATAAAGGGATTTGGTTATGATTGAAATAAAGTTCTATATATTTTTTTTCCTTTCTATACTTTTTTTTTGTTATTAAAACCATTCAAATTTAAAGAATTTTTTTAAAAAAATCTTAAAAATTACTGTCCATAAATTTTGGATGACTTTGTGGCACCAAAAAAATAATTTATCATTATTTTGATTGGTAAATATCATTTTAAAAATAATGTTCATGCATGCTTCAAAGTCAACTGATCTGCATCCTTTTATTCCACATCATCAACAAGCACTGCATAGAAACTCATCTAATTTGCCCAATACTTTTTACAATTTAATATTTTATAAAATAAAATTTTCTAATTTGCTATTTCGAACCTCTCACCACAGCAGACAGTTAACTATTAATTAACTAAGTAATATTAATTAGTCTTAATGAGAGAGAGAGAGAGAGAGAGAGAGAGAGAGAGAGTGTCCTTGGCCACCATGCAGGTCCCCCGCATCGGCTACCGCGTGAAAAAAAAAAAAAAAAAAAAAAAAAGGTGGCCGGCACGTCATGATCCAACTTTCTGGTGGAGGCCAGGTGTCAACTTCCGGTCCCATATGGGTGGTTCCGTTCCCAGCCTTAACCAAACCGTCCAGCTCTCGGCAACCAGCGCCGGAAAATAAACAAAGTCCAACATGACGGCGATTAGACGCGGCTGTAGATGTTTCACAGACACAGCACCACGGCTCAAGAACTTGCGGATTTAAACTGCTGTTAACGCGTCCACAGCTCGGCCTTGGGGTCCAGCACCGTGTGGGGTTGGTGAGATCTCATCCGGATAACCCCAAGGACTGCCCTCCCAACCAGAGCTTCAGAGGAGAGAGAGAGAGAGAGAGAGAGAGAGAGAGAGGACAAAGGGTCTGGGAATTGGGATAGGGTACCATGGGCTCTAAAGCCGTGGCAGCTCGGTTCTGGGACCAATGCCATGGAGGCATGGGCATGCGTACGGGTTGAATGGTAGCTTTCACAAATTTTTGCCTGCTGGAAAACCCTGCAGCAAATGCTGGTCCCCCTCGTCCACCGGCCGTAGAGGATTCCGTGGCCTCGGAACGTGAAACGCTTCTGATTGGATGGGAGACGAGTACTGCTCGAACTGTGATGTCATTTAATCCAGTTTGGTGGCTTCTTTCAAGGGTAAGAGTATATATCTCAGTGCAAACAAACAGCATATATATATATATATATATATATATATATATATATATATATATATATATATAGTTGAGCTGTGAAAGTTGTGGAAGCCTGTTACGTTTGATGAGTTAGCAGCATCATGGCACTCACCCTTATTAGATTGTCTACATGTTGGCAATTATATGACATAGCTGGCACAAGTCCTTTACAGCTTGGTGGAAAGAGCAGCTGCCACCTTTTTACGGATTGCGGGAAATATGCTGATGATCAGAGGGATGCAAAAACGATGCGATTCATCAGAGGGTAACAGCATGATGTTTCCGTCTTAACCAGAACTAAACTTTTACAACAAGCATATCTCTAGCCTCTAGGGATTTAAGGGTTTTAAGGCCACATAATGAACTTTGTTGGACCTTCCCTCCTTGATTGAAGGATGAACCAGGCAGTGTTCCAGTGGTCTCGCCCCTCCCAACAAAAGTTGGTTCTCTCTCAAGTCTTTGGACGGTGTGTTTTCACTAGATATTAAGGGAAAAGAAAATTGCTAAAAGGAACAGCTTCTGGACAATCTTTCCCTTTCCCACCCACCAGCCTTGCAACCATGCAATATTTGCAGGCATTAAAATTTCTAGCAAGATAGTAAGCCATGAAGGATGGACATTCATAAAGAGCTTCACTGTACAAGCATAGAGAAATTATAACAACAATAGAATTCATAGACAGAAGAAGAGCAAAACTAAACTAAAGAAGCCCAAAAAAGAGACTAACTGCGGTGTAACAACAGTAGACTTGGACAAAATTTCCCTCCCATTTCCCCCTGTACAATACTCGATTCAAATGCCATCCCCTTCTCTTCCCTTCCCGCCATGACCACCACCCCTCAGCAGCTCAGCGCCTCATACTTCACCGGAATCGCCCTGTTGAACCCCACCTGCGACAGCAAGCTTCCGACCACCGCCATGTCCCGGCAGAACACCCCCTGGAACACCGACGCCGACGCCGCCTTCTCAGCACCGGCGCCGCACTCCTTCGACCCCAAACCCCTCTCCACCTTCACCTTCTCCGATCCCGACACCGCTGTCGTCGCCGCCGCCGCCGCTTGTAACGCCGCCGCAGCGGCCGCCGCCGCCGCCGCCGCCGCCGCCTCCTTCGCCCGCTGCTTCTCGGCGGCTTCCTCATCCATCACTGCCGCCATAATGCTAGCATACCCTTTCTGCAACATCCTGTAAAGTATCAATGCTGACATCCTCGCTTGGTCTTTGACCGAATCTACATCCCGGTGGTCTTCGGCGAACTCCAACCGGTCAACGAACCCCGCCGCCTTGTCGGGCTTGTGCTTCAATGAGAGCAATAGGTGGGCGCGCTCCAACTCCGACCGGGTGCACCCCCGCCGGACGCCAATTAATGCGTAGTAGTCCACATTGGACACCTCCCCCGCCGCCACCCGACCCCGGAGCTGCTGAATTCGAGCGGTGAGCGCCCGGTGGCTTGCCGGGATGTCGCGGTAGCGGACATCGTTTTGCGGCCTCCACGGCGGGCCTGTGAGCTTGCGGTCCCGGAGAATGGAGTCGTACAGGAGCTTGAGGTGGTCGAGGTCCCGGAGGCAATCGGGGAAAGCCCGGACGGCCTCGAGGAGGTCGGCGCGAGCGCGGAGGGCAGGGATGGACGTCGGGTCGAGGGCAAGGGCGCGGTTGCAGTCGGCGATGGCCTCGGCGAGCCGGCCGGCGGCGCGGTAGGCGGCAGCGCGGCCGATGAAGCAGGCGGCGGCGAATGGGTGGGGGACACCGCGGCGGCTGTCGAGGATCTTGGAGAAGTGGCGAACGGCCTCGGAGGGGAGGCCGGCGTCGAGAGCCGCCAGCGCGGCGGCGCGGCGGCGGAGGAGGAGCTTGATATGAGTTAAAAGGTGGGAGGCAGACTCGGACTCGGACGGCGGAGGGGTCGGTGGCGGGGGAGGGGTGGCGGAGGCGGAGGCGGAGGCGGAGGCGGAGGCGGAGGACGAGGAGGGGGCGGTGGAGAAGGTGAAGCTGTCGTCGGACCAGCACACACTCTCGCGGCGGAAGGCAGCGGAGGCGAGGCGGCGGCCGGTCTGGAGGAGGACCATGGCGTCCTCCATCAGACCCAAATGGCAGCAGGCCTGGCCCAAAACCAGGTACCTGGAAACAAAACAAAACAAAGAGGTGAGCTTTCTGGGCGGTGATCATATACCAATCGAACCGAACGAGAACTAGCCCAGCCGTTCGGTCGGACCGGACGGTTCGGTGATAAGCCGAGTAAGGACGGCTGATACTTGCATGTCGTGGGGAACTGGACAAAATTATGGATGGGATATGACAAAATGTGGTGGCTTAAATGACAGTGCTGCCCTTGTACCATAACCACAGTCCAGGGATATTTTCGTAATTTTGAAAGTTAGTTTTAGCAGCTCCTTTGGTTTTGCGGCCAGGAAATCCAGCGTGGCATGCGTTGGATTCTCTTGTGACCTATGAAATTGTCCTCCGTGATCTGTTTCAATTTCTAAGATTCCAACTACTACTCCATGCTGTTTTTTTTTTTTTTTAAAAAAAAAAAAGGTTTAAAAGAAAAAATTGGACAGTTGGTTTTTCTGATAATTGATAATTAGTTGGAATTATTAATCTTTTTCAACAGAAATTAATGAATTGTTATAGGTTTTGACAGTGATAGAGTAGGTCGTCCTAATTATTAGTGGTCCAGCTAAGCAAAAAGACTAGCTTCGAAGTAGATCCAATTACCGCCACTACGGCCCCAAGGGACATGGGATTAAGGAGTGGTGAGGTTACCTCCACCGGCCTTCTTTCTCGCAGCTCTTTGTGAGGCTGGCGAGGAGCTTGCGCTTAAGGTTGGCGACGGAGAAGCAGCTGAAGGAGCGGCCGCCGTCGGAGCGCTCGCGCTCGGGGGAGAGGAGCTTGGCGCGCTCTCGGGAAAGGGGATGGGAGGTGGAGCGGTCGGCGGAGGAGCTGAGGGAGGAGGAGGTGTCGTCGTCGGGAGTCATCTTGTAGCTGGGGATGTACTCCTGGAGCATGTCCGCCACCTCGCGGAAGCGGCGGAGGAAGAGAAGGGACCGGGCCTTGAGCTCCAGCGCCGCCTCCAGGTGAGGGGAGAGGGCGAGGGCGGCATCGAGGAGGGCCACGGCGGCGGAGACATCGGACGGCTCCTGCGTCGCAATGAGGGATCGGGCGTCTCTGACGTACTTGTCGACGATCTGATGAAAGAGTTGAAAGAGGGAAAAAAAAAAGATTAGACTTTGATTCTTGGGGACGTCGGAGAACTGAGAAAAAACTCCGAGAAGAGGATCGGATGCAGAAGATTCAGCAAAAACCGAAATGCGAAAGAAAACAGAGAAGTTTGGATTTTTAGTTAAAATATAAGCCGTTAAATGATCAAAAAAAAAAAAAAAAGCGTGAAAGAGAAATGTGGCTGGTATGGCAGTGACAGCGATGAAAAGACTTAGTTTTGACATCTGGATTTCGTTTCATCCCACTTATAATTTAGACAAAATAGAAATGTAGAGGAGTTTTGATGGTCTTTGATGGCATTACGAAATGAGTCTGTTTCTTTGCGTTAACAGAAGAGATTGAAAGAACTTAATGACGAAGAAGCATTTCACTCTTTTCTTGTCCCAAAATTAGTTACTGAAATATCAAATCAACAAGGTAAAATTTTGAAGGGAAATGCAAGAAGTTCGTCAAGAAACGAAGGGGAAAAAAAATCGAGAAGAGTAGAGAAGTGTCCTTTTGCTCTGTTGATAGAAATAGTATCTAAAGCCAAACCAAAACAAAACAGAGACTGCTCCAAACTAAAGCAGAAATCTTCAATATAGGATCTTCTATTCGCTGGAGTACCAAACTTCGAGAAGAAACTCCAAACCAGGTTAGCAAACACATCGAAGAAACCAAATACCATCCCTGGGAACGGAACTCATCAACCACCCAAAAAAAGCCCAAAAACAAGACCAGTGGCTTGTTTATCGCAAAGAAAGAGACCAATGGCTTCAACCCGGTCCAAAAACCTCTGCAGCCGAGCCAAAAATCCGAATAGAACCAAGAGAAAGCTGAAAACTTTCACCCACCTTCCTGTTGGTCAGCCACCAGTGCTTCTTCTCCGCGGACAGAGAAGGCGAGCCCGACATTGTCCCCAACGCATCACCTTCCCACCCCTCTCCAATTCAAAACCACAGAGCAAAGCCAGAACGCGGAGGGAACAACCCCAAAAACCATGCAAAAAACCCCACACCTCTCTCTAAGATTTCACTCCTCCCTCACCTCCACTCAGAGGCATTAATAAGGGCGAGCCACGGCTCCCCCAAAAATCGAAGAAAAAGAGCGAAAAATGCCAGCTTTGACTGCCTCCCCCTCTCTCTCTCTCTCCCCTTTCCCTTTCAGAGAAAGCTTCGATCCTTCAACTTCCTCGCTGGCAAGATGCCTCTCCAACACCCGACCTCACCATGCTTAAAAAATAAAAAAATAAAGCGAGCGAGAGCAATATAAAATAAAGAGAGCCTCGGAGCCCGGCGGGGCCCGGGCGGTAAAAAGCTACAGTCCTCACCGGTGGTGATCGCTCTCCCCTCACGGGGTTCGACCACCGAAGAATTTTTTTTAAAGAAAAATTAAAACCAGAGATCGCCAGCGGAGCAAGTAAAGAAAAGCGTCCCTTATTTAATACGGCTCCATCTCATATCTCAAATTTACCCCTTGGGTCCACAGATCAGAGCCATTCATTTATTGGCCCGATTTCTGATGCTGGAGTTGTTTGGGTATTTGGATTGGCGGATGGGGGAAATAGTTAATGCCTTCGGGGGGCCGTATTTATTGAGGAGTGACTGCTGGCTTAGGCCACAAGAATCCTGCCCCTTTCCCTACCTTTCCTTAATTTATTTATTTTTTTTTTTAAAAAAATATTATTCCCGCTTTACCGCTGCCTTTTAATGTGGCACATGTTAATAAATACGCCCCGTGGGGACCGTAACGGCAGCAAGCTCGTCGCGCGGCTGTGGGAGGGGATGGTGGACGGCTGTGGTTTGATGGAATGGTGCTTGCTGTTTGGAGAGAGATATCGGAATATGGGAGGGCTATTGATGAGGGCGCTGCCGTCCAGCTTCGCTCTCGCGTAGGAGAGGGGAGGCTTGGGGGACAGGTCCTCAAATCTCGTGCGTAAGGTGGGGCCCCACGTCATGCCGTGCTCGCCACGTCATTAATGCTCCACGTGGAAGCCAGCTGGTGGGCCGCGTTGGTCTGTCGTAGGGCCCGCCTCGTAGGGGATCCAGTTAAGCCCCGTGGTAGGGATTAGGGCGCTGGTGGCTGAAACTACGGACTAAGACCTAAATCTTTAAATGGTCCCAGCGGCAAGTTGGCATTTTTGCCGGAACTGGTAACAAGTTGACTACGGTCGCTAGGTTTGGCTTTCCATTGCCACCTCTAATCAGTTCGAGCTTAGATTCCATAAATAGAATAGTTGCATGAGCTAGTTGTAGGTGTGGAATAACTTTGAGCATGCTTACTTAATTTGGAAATTTTCGAATTGAAATGTAGCTCCAACTTCAAAGTTTCAAGAAGATGAGAAATGTTTTGAATTCTTGGCTTTTCCATGTTTGGTTGATTTGCCTCCGAATGTTGGAGGATTCAAAATTTAGTTCAATTCCTTCTCTAGAGGTTTGAATATATCCTGAAATACGCACTACCTTGATTTCTTATCTTAGTGATCCTTTGTTAATGAAATAACTCTTGACTAGTTTTAAGCCCTCCCTTGTCTTGTACATGCACATGCTATGGAAGGGGAGACATTGGTGTTTGGAGGTTACCAAATTGATTACGTAAATGGATGCAATGCAGTATGAAGTTGATAACTGTGAATGATAAAATTGGTGTGAAACCAAAGAGCTGGTGCTGTTCAATTATTGTTGCCTTGCTACGTATTGGTTGGCCAACTAGAAGTGGAGCCTTGTGTAATCAAACCTAGTTGGGCTCAACAACTATGACAATAAATAAATAAATAAATAAATAAATAAATAAATAAATAAATAAATAAATAAATGATGATTTTTAGCATGCATAAAGTTTTGGCAAAAGTAGAAATAAATAAATAAATAAATAAATAAATATAGGCAAGCGATGATTTATCTCTACTACACCTTATACTTTGTCAAGGAACAAATAAAATAGTCCTCTTCATTCGATCTTTTTATAATATTTAGCGGCAAACTCAAACATATGTATTAGCTATTTTGTATATGCTGGTGTGTCAACAAAACTCCATGAGATGGATCCAGAACATGGTGCCATTCTATCTTCAATCAGTCAACATGTATTTTTTATGCAAATGTTTCCAGTGTAAGACCATTTCTACTAAATACCATTGGATTGGGATCCTCAAGGGCATTTTGTGCAATTTGGTGCAGTTATTTCTATGTAAATGACCTTGAACTATGTCATTAGATTCCACTATATCACTACATTCCAAATTGCATGGTCCACATTACACATAACTGGCCAACAAATTAGCAATCAAAATCTTGGACCACTGCCTTCATTATCTAGTCGCAAGTCAAACCCAAGCTTTGCAACCCTAGAATTCCTTGTTCTTCTAGCTACCATCCCATGGAAAGGCAACATGGTCTTGTAACTTTCTCCTGCATCCTACATCTAACCTCTATCATCTGTTACACACTAGATGGGAGTTTTCTTCTTAATATCGGCATATTGCTTACCTATTTCAATGCAAGTCTTCTAACAATCAAACAAAGAAAAAGAATATATATATATATATAGAGGAGTTTGGGAGTTTGCTCCTGAGAAAAAAAATATCAAAATGGGTGCAGTCGTTAGCACCATGCAAAGCTTGTGAAATTTTCTAGCTTGGAATCCCTTTCCCTCACTCTTCTTTTCTGAAAAGAATGTTGCCAGTATTGCGTTTGCTGTGGAAGAGCGGTGTAGCAAGAACAACAATGAGGTGGGTTTGTGCAAAGAGTAGCAACAGGACTAACATCGCATCAATCCCGCTCTTGACAGGCTCTATTTGTCAACTCACCTGTGAATCGTAATTCCCATGAGAATTCGTGAAGCATAAGCCTTTGAGCCCTATCCTTTCTCTTTATCAAAGCCAGTCAGCCTTTCTCTGGCTCTGTGTTCTTCCTGACTACTTGATGGTCTGCCACATGAGCTGTTTGGTGGGCTGCCCCCCCTTCACACTGCCCATGTGCAATGCCCACAAATAATTTTATAGAACATGCTTCCCACGAATACCACAGGGATGGACACTTGTCCACAGCATTAGACTAGTTGGGTTTCTCATATGTGTGTCGATCTTCGTATGGTATTGAAAGATGAGTCTTGTAGCATGAGCTGTAGGAAATTGCCTGACCATTGTGGCACCAAGGGCCGCCATTTCGCTGGGCACGTGGTCTGATTGCTTGACTTCCGTCTCCATGGCAACGCAAAAGCTTTGGAGACTTTTCTACTTGAAGCCATTCCTGTACTAGTTTAAACTTCCATTTCTTTGGAGGAAATTATTGAGCATGGCATCTGCTGGCCGGATGATGGTGGACCCTTGATTGCAACCTCGTTTTTTGACGATGCTTTTACTCGCCATGCCAATGATTTTATCGCAACACCCATGAACGTGTTAGGAAACTGGTGTTCTTCTTGCCACTCTTTATGAGTCCAAGTGGAACTGTGGCTTTGGTTGCAATGTAAGAGAGCTAAAGCTTCTCGTGTTAGAATTGGAGATGTAACAGTTCACTTCGAGGAACAGGCCCTTGCCAGATGGGCAAGGCTGCCTACAGTTGTGTGCTTCCCCAGAAAAATCCAAGATAATGTGATCCTTTCTGGCTGTTTTTCTAGGTTTTGTACATGAGCACCTACTACAATTCAAATCCGTTTTCCCTTTCTTAAAACATCTACAAAGGTATTAAATCAAGTACCAGTCTTTTATACTTCATTACAAGGCCCTCTTTGCTATCTCTTATGCTACAAGAAATGGTCAAAACTATATAGAGTGTGGCAGCATTGATCTATCGGTCTCCATTAGCAGGGTTAGGCTTGATAGGGCAGGACTCTTCCGCCTCAGTCGAGAGAAATGAACAACATCCTCCAATGGATGCGACTCTAGAGTCCCACAAGCACTTTCCATTATTAAATATGACAAAAAAAAAAAAAAAAACAACTCAAATCTTCCAAGCTACAGAAGCTAATTAGTTTATTACTAGGTACATCAAAGGATGACTGGATTATCAATAATGTTTTAAGTTTGAACAAGTGAAAATCCAAGACTACCAGTAACCAGATGGTTTGCCACCTTTTCTTCGCTAGAAAAAGGGAGGGGGAAAAAAGAGAGAAAATGTTCACTGTAGTACACATCATCAGAGTCTTGGTTGGCCAGTTTGCAGAATGAGGAAGCTATGGCCTCTGCGATATGGTTTGAACCACCTAATCACCAACCCAACTTAGCAGTGATTGTCCTCCTCCATTCACCTACCATTAGCCTCATTGAAGCAGTGCTAGACTTCTGTCGGGACGTGGCCTGTCCTCCTCCCAGCACAAGACGAGACCACCTCCAACCAGAAAGACCCCTTCTAGGCTAGCAAACAAGCTGATCTCCCCAAGCCTCGCCATGGAAACTGGCTCATGTGGGCATGTGACCTGGTCTCGAGTGGCAGAGGGCCCTGTTGATAGGGCATTCAACCACATCGCCCTTAGGGCTGGGCCCTCACCACCACTAACGGCAGCCCTCCCTCCCTTATCTGAAAGGTACGCGGAAGAGAAAGGTGGCAATAATAGTGAGTGTCCTTCCTATGAGAAAAAAAAAAAAAAGGCATCTCTTACACCCTTCAGTTTTATGTTTCCATTTTAGATGCCTTCTCCTTGTCCTTATCTTCCAGCATCATCTAGCACATGCCATGCATGTGCTCGTGTTTTGTTGGGGTTGGAGTTAACTAGAATTCAACTCAACCCAGCAGTTAGGAGTGGGGCTTTTTCTTGAGCTGAAATGGACTTCTCAAAGATTATCCCATTGTTTGCTTGGAAACTCTATCCTGGCAACTGTTTTAGTAATAGTTCACTTTTGGCCAGCCTTGATTTCTGGCAATTCATTCTTGGCATCTAGTGCTCCTTTTGTTTCTTATAATAATCAAGGACATAATTATGGGCTTATATTAAAAAACAAAATGCATTTTTTTTTTTTAAAAAAAAAAGCATGGCTCTGAGTTTAGTTTATCAGTTTTGATCTTAAAGGGAAGAAAAATGTTAAGTATGCTTTGAAACCTTGGATTTCTTAATCCATCTTTTTAGTTTTTAATCCATTTTCTGGTAAAATATCAAAGCTGACAGTTTCGTTGAAATACTGAGGTAAAGCCTGGTTCACTGGAGGGATTGTTTAAATCATTCCAGTAATATTGCAGCCTAATGTGCAGGAGTTTACTTCTCTGTAAACTTGTGATACTCTATGGCAAGGGAAGGATGAAAAATTTCTATAAATAAGATGCTATGGATTCTAACATAAGGGCATTGGATAAACTGATCTCTAATTGATGTCTTCGATGAGTTACCTATCTTGTTGATGTAGAATCCCTGCGCCAACTTATATTCCTCTTCTTTGCCGCATTTTCTTTATTCCGTATTTGATTATTCTTTCTGAATAAAGCCTGGTGGAAGTCTCTTACTTCCACCATTTACCCTTAAAAAAAAGAGAGAGGACTATCTATTGGTAATGCAGAAAGAGAGCATGATCATGAGCTCTTTTGATTGATTATCTCATTTTTCTAAATTACTAAAAGATTGTCTTTTGGTATTACAGAAAGAACCCAAAAAAAAAAAAAAAAAAAAGTCCTTAAAAACAGAACCTAGGTGAATTACATTTTGCTTAAGAAAGATGCATTCTTGATTAATTATCTTAGAGTGTGTTTGAATATACCAAAAATTCATGGTATTTCATTTTTTAAAAAATTTTTAGTTATAGTGATGTGCAAATAAATTGATTCCTAAAGATATTAATTTTGAGATAATTGAAATAATTTTCAAATCCTAAAAATAAAATAATTAATCCATAATTCACTTTTTCTTATTTCATTGGAATATTTTCTTACCCGTGGGTTCCTAAATAGTGCGAGTCATATTTTTTTAATTCTCAACAATCAGTAAATTTAAAATGCCTTCTTCTATAATGTTTGCCATTTTTTAATCATTTTAAAAAGAAATCCTATTAGCATTATTACAGAAATATTTTAATTCTAATGATATTAAAATCTGTTAAAGTCTAGCATATTTTAAGAGTAATTTGATTAGAATTATTTTGGAATTGAAACCCAATTTGTTATGCATAAAAAATCTAGGTTAAAAGATTAAATAAAAAGAATCGTATAAGAATGACCTTCCATCAATTGGCCATTGAAATACCAAGAATTAGATAATTTGGCTATAAATTATTGATTCATTAATTATTGAAATACTAAGAACTAGATAATTTTGCTATAATTATATATTTATTTACTTAATAATATAATTATTAAAGCAATTCATTGTATCACTATCCAAATTTCTACCTAGAATTAAGTATAAAGGCCAACACTAAGCAATATCTGCATAGCCAACTTACTTTTAGCATACAAAACTATTAAGCCCTCATCAACGGTTGGATAAGGGCAACTGACAATAAAAGAAAAGTGAAAGAAAATTTTATGAATAAATTTTATTAATCAATTGATAGTCATCTTAGGCTATATATATATATATATATATGTCATGTTATATAGGTAAGCCTATAAGTCAATAAAAATAGAAAATCTAATTTATTTATTCATAAAATATGAAAATTAAGCAGCAACTTTAAGGTTTAGTATGGTTTAACTTATCATAATACTTGCCAACTATACTCTACATTGCATCACTTGATCTCTATAAAATAAATTGAGAGAAATAAAGATGATGATCTTAGAACGTTGATTTAGATTTCTCTTGGTATCATTTGAGCTTTGAGATAGTAAGTTATAAGATACTTATTTCTTTATGAAGCTAAACATTATTTGGTTTATGACCCAAGTTAAATTATTCTAGTATTATAAACAAATTAGAGGTTGTTCCTTCATAGGCCATGTGTTGCAAACATGGCATATGCTAGTTATTGTAAATTAGAAGTTTATAAACAAGGAGGACAATACTAGGTACTCCATGTAAATTCTTATGGGTAATGATATAACAGAATGGGGATTCAAATCCTAGAAGTCGTAAATCTAGACCTAGACCCAAATCCATACGTTATGAACATTAATTTTTTAGATAAAATAAAATAGACGAAATATAAAATTAAAATAGTATAAAAATGGAAGTTATAAGATAAGAAACAAAAATATAGGATTAGACTATTAGTAGCTCATCAAAATAATTATTATAGAATATAATGTAAGAAAAGTAATTAAACAAAAATATGATACAACAATAACATCAACAACAATAAAATCTTAATTCTAAACTAGTTAGGCCTTTTATATGAATCATTTTTTTATTTCACTTGGTTTAGAGCCAAAAGAAAATATGATGCATGAAACTAAAAACTCATATAAATAACAAATGTAAAATAGAAGTATATACAAGTTCTTATATCATACTTTTATAACTAAATAAAAAATAACAAGTTAGAATAAGTAAAGAAAATTAAAATGCATAATTAAATCATATCAAAAAAATAAAAATAAAAAATGGAAAGGTTCAATGTCAAATATGAGGAGGAAAGAAAGATGTATGAAACTCTAGTTAAAATTTAAAATATTTTTCAGAGAAAATTTTAATGTTAACTTCTAGAATTTGATATCTATTTTTTGGTCTTTAAAATCCTTTCTAAATTTAATTTACTTATTTTTCTAGATTTGATTTCTACTTGCTTATAGTCAATTTTCAAAATTCTATACTCTCCTTCCAGGGTTATTTTATTATGAAACTATTTCTTTCCAAATATTCTATAAACTTTTTCCTACGAGAGAATTTGGAATATTTTAAAATGCCAAAGTTATTTCCCTCCCGCTCCTCTATACTTAGCTTCCAAAATTCTTTGATTATAATATTATTTTCTTCAAAATAATTCCTAGAATTTTGATGGTTGCAGAAGGATTTATGTGTGTGTGTATATATATATATTGCAGGGGAGGAGGGTGCCCTAATGATGGGAGGAGATAACTTCAGAATTAAAAATAATTAATAGAATATAAGTAATATATTTCTAAAAAATCTTTACTTATCATATGGAGCAAAACTCTAATATAATAAAGTTATTTCTACTATTATAACACAATACTATTATATTTTTAATTCTCTGTTCATATATTTTTAATTCTTTTTAAAAAGTTTCAAATAAGAATCTATGCATTTTATTTGCAGGAAAAAATTACAATTGAAATGTAGAAAAAATAAAGATAGAAAAGATAAAATAAAAGAAGAAGGAAAAAAGAAACCAATAACCTAATGTCATATTAAAAGATAAGTAAACTTTCTATTAAATTTTATTTTTCTTAGATGTTCTAACATGCTAAAATGACTCGCTAATTCTACATTTCATATTGAAGTACGGCCACATATTTGGTGGCTTCTTCTTTTTTTATATATATATATGCATGCATCTTTGTTTATGGTCATACGCTTAAGTAAGAAAAAAATAAAGCTATGTTTAGTATCGGATTAAAAAGAATAAAAAGTTATTTTTATAATTTTTAACTTCTTTTTGAAGATGTTTAACATGAGGTTAATTTTCCTCTTCATATCTCCTTTCTTTCTATCCCTAAAATTGTTATGACCCAAGAGATGTAGGCTAACTAGATTAAAGATAAACATTAAAAAAGGAGCTAAAGTATTCAGATGAATAAAATATTAAGTAATCCTATAATTTATATAGGTACTTAACATGAAAATTTTATATCATAAAATTTATATCAGAAAAATATTATTTTTGTAATTTTTTGACCGTTATTTTTTAAACCCATATCCAGTGCATCTTAAAAGCAAAGTAGATAGGTTGGAAGTGCCTTTGTTTATTCTCAAATTAAATTAGAAAAAATACTTCATTTGTCATGGTTATTGCTTCCATGCTTCCGACGCATCAGATGTGCCCATTGAGCATCCACAGATTGGTGACAGGATCTAAACCAGTCTTCTTCACTGGCATAAAACTTCACGGGTTGGTGTATAGAAAAATAGTGGCAAAATATTTTTTTTTTGGGTGAGCGATGGTCGGCGGCAGGATGTGATTTTTGCTGGCGATTTGGAGGAAACGTCGGGCTAGCTGTTCCGTTAGTTCCGTTAGGGAAACAAACTCAAGGGACGTTATACAATGAACGCGCCCTCTTTCACCAGGTTCCGCCCGCCTTCGCTGTACCCTAATCGCCGGCGCTCCCGGCTCCACCACCGGTGTCCGATCACCACCACCACCACGGGTCTCCGGCCAAGCGGCCTCATCGGCGTTCACTCTCTGGTGAGTGAGTGTCTCTCTTTACCATCTATCCCAACCCGACCTCCGTCCCTTCGCCATCTCCGGCCAACCGCTCCATCCACCTGGGCCGACCCCTCACCCCCTTCCTTCACTCCGGCCATCGCTAGACTCTGCTGCCAAAAATAAAAACATTACAGCATTCATAATGTTCTTAAACAAACTATTGTGAAAACCCCTGCTATTGTAGTCATACAACAAATGTGGACCTTTTGCTTTAGAGAAGATACGTTCTTTGATGTCCCACTCCTAGTGAAACCTTGGATTCCTTCTATATCAATAGCGGCAGGCTTGGTAAACCGTATAAGGTCTTGAAGAATTCGGGGTATGACATAGAACGCCAATAGCTTGACGATATCGTTAGGATGGTCAACAATGATTCAGTCACATCAAATGAACAGGGTAACATGAAAGGATGGTAGGGCGGGGGTGGGGTTCATTGGTATGTTTCTATACAGCGTCTGTTCATTGGTTGTTTTACTAGTCAACTTCGATTTGCATGACCCCTTTCCCTTTGCATAGCTAATTCCTGAACAAATAAGGTCATGCTTCATATATTTGAAAGAGTTTCAAGTGTTACAATGTCAAGAAATTCTCATATATCATCAGTTTTACTTTCTGGTTATCCAAGTATATTACTGCTTTAGAAGATTCAAATCCTTGCTTGCTCATCCACTATATAAGTATATTTTATTTTACCTCCTATTTGCCCTTGAAAATCTCATCAAGTTTGAAATGCCAGGCTGATAATAAGCAAATTAATCACATGGAAAATGTACTAGATGAAGCAACAATTAATAGCGACGGTCATGAAAGTTGATAAAACATCTCTTGTTTGGGTGTCAACAACATTTCAGGTAAAAGGTATTATGATGTTTCTGTGATTGGTTTGAATTAACATATCCCTTTTTGACTTGTAGAGAGCATGTGATCTAGGAAAGCATAATGTAGTGAATACAGATGATAGATAACTGGCCTTTCTATTAAACCATCAAGAAATAGATGCATTTGTTACATGTTTGGAGCTTTTATTTTCTTTTGATGTAAATTAGTCTAAATAGTTGTTACTTGTTTCAAGAATAATGTGAGGAAATGACTAGTTCAAAACAACGGTTTTGATTATCTAATGTGCTGAATTTGTCACCCTATGATGGCATAATGTGATGGACACTCACTCATTTCGTCGGCTCTTTAACCCCTAACACTTGAATATGGTGAACTTTCAGGTTCTTGAGCATCTTAATAAAGTTGTTCTCTCAAAGCAATCAATAACAATATTTGCTTCTGCAACTCAAAGCATCCTTTAAGTGATACTCTGCCTCATCAAGATTTCAGGTAATTACATCAGCCACTGACTTTAAGATTTTTGTCGCTTTACAGAACTGGTGCTAGTTGCAGAATAATACACTTGTTATCTTCTATTGTAGTGTTCCAAATTCATATCTTTGGCAAAATGAGGCTTAGAAAAATTTACCATCCCTTCCAAATATTAGGGATTTTTTTTTCCCTTTAATGTATTGAGGATTTGTCCATCATTTCATATCTTAGGACCAAAACATTATTTCATATCTGAAACAGATTTTTGATAATCATGTCAATCTCCATGCCTTCCTACATTGCCTAATAAGCAAACAGAGTATGTTAAAGAGGTCTAATAGTTAATACAATGACTAAACTTTACCTCAGAATAGTAGAACTTCATTTTAAGCCCTGCTTTTAATCTTTTTTCTGCCTACTTTCTCACATACTCTCTCTTTGCTAAAGGGATGGGAGATTTTTATTAGATTCCCGTCATCTTTGAATGTATAAGTACATGTTACTCCATTGGCTCCCCACCCCACCCCAAGGGAGGAGTTTCTTGTACTAATTAATTTGGGGAAGTTTAACTGTCTGTTACAGATGAGGTTAATAACTTTGAGTTAGTATAATTAATGTGTCTGCTCATTGATTTTGGCAATTTTACTTGCTTGGGCTTATTAGAGGTAAAAACATAAATCCGAAAGACATATTGTCCGATAAATTATTCAAAATAGACTAAAGTCCAATAAATTATTCAAAATAGACTAACGCATTTACTTGTAAATAATGTGATCAAGTTGGATCTTATGATTCAAGGGATTGAATTATGCGTAATTTGGATCCAAATCTTACGATCCTAGCTGATTCCAATCCAAGGATAATATCTGTATTGTTTAGGGCGACTTTGTTCCAGATCATAAAATCCAGATTGAGGATGATAAAGTTCTAAATCAATGCTTTATGGTGGTTTATGGAAAATGTTAGATGATTAAATTAAATAATATAGTAACACATGATACTGACAGTCAGCAATTCCTAATTTTGTCTTGAGTCTTTCGAAAGGGAAGAGATAATGTACCTCTAACGTAGTACTGGATGTATGTTAATTATTTTTCCATGTTCTTTATTTCTTCTGTTGTGGGCAATCAACAGGAGATTATATAAAACATTGCAAGCAGTTATGCGTATTGATGAAAACTACCAAGATGTGATGCCATCATGGAGAAAATATTATTTAGATCATGTTAATTTAGATACTGTTCTTCATAATTTTGGCTAAGATTCTGGCTTGCATTAGGACAGTCCTTTCATAGTGTCAAATATTTGTCATGTTTGAGTTTTGACAGTTACATGGCAAATGAGTGAGTTGTGTCCATGCCTACCTAATTTATGAGCTTGTCATGCCATAGTATCAGCTGACTGCTTGCTCTTAATGATTTTGTTTTTCTAAACAAAAGCATCGATTTACTGATTGAAGATAATAACATGATTGTTCCACATATTCTTTTTAAAGAAGGCGCTCTTAACTAGTTAAGGCATAGCTAAAGCTTCTCTCATAAGTATCTCAGCTATGGTAAACAATTGGATTCACAATAGTGGTTGCCTCTGAAGCAAGTGGCAGGATGTCACTAAGAGCTGCTTCTTCTTCTTCATTCTTTCTCTTTTTTTTTTTTTTTTTTTTTTAAGGGAAAAGGCAAATCCCACTGTTTATTAATAAAAGAAAAATAGTACAACCCTTGAAGGAGGGGATAAACATAATACTACAGCAAGTTTAGTATAGCTAAGAGCCAGATATTGGACATCTATTTTCCTGATCTTCTGTGGATTCTAAATGTTTGGTTTACATGATGTAAATTTGTCATGTGAAGGCCTAAGGGCAACCCAAAAAGGGGATGAATTGGGTTTCTAAAAAAAAATTAAAGTTAACTTCTAATTTAATATGATGCAATAAGAATGCTAAAATGCCAAGTATAAACTATGCAACAAGAGTAATACAATATCAAATATAAGTAATAGCAAGAAAGTAAAGAGCGATAAAGTAAATCAGCCAATAGATTTTTATAGTGGTTCGGCACTTCTTGCTTACATCCACTCTCCAAAACTATGACTTGAGAATTTCACTATGTCAATCTTCTTTATCAGATGAAGGCCAAATCCTTACACTCTCCTTTTGCCGAGCTAAGGAGTAACCTCATAAGCTTCAACTCAAGCTCAAAATACACTTCTTTTGAAGAAGAGAACGCATGAAAAGCACCCCATAGAATATGGATTTGCAAATGAGGCTCTAAACTTAGGAATAGGAAGTATATGCACTCAAGGTTCAAAAAACTATTTCTCAAAGATTTTCCAATGACTCCCAATCCAATTTTTCATGCTTAAACCAGCCCTCAAACTCTTAATTTATAGAGAATGAAAATTTCCTTATTAGAGCTCTAGGACAACTTCAATGATCATCTAAAAATATATCAATTGGATTGTTAGAGCCCCTGCGGTTGACCGACCCTATCTAGTCGACCACCCAAGATAGGGTCAGTCAACCATCCTAGCCTATTGCAGTCGACTGTAGGCCAGGCAAAGAGCAAAGTTTTAAGATTAGCACTAGCACACTCTGTTCTTTTTTACCGCAGTTTTAGTCTAGTCGATTATTTGCTCTCAATTTTGGATTTTTATGATAATTTCTCATTCATTTTGACCCAAAACCTAGTCTAATTGGTTTTAATGATTATTTGAGCCTTATGCACTTACTTTCCTACTAAGTTTTACAATAAGACTTTAAGAAAAAGTAAAAATTATAAGTTGAACCTTTGCCTTCGGACTTTAATGTGTTGATTGATAGTTGAATTTGGTGATATCATTCTCCAACTTTTAATTCTCATATGACTTCACCTCTTGTCGTATCAAGCATGTACCGGATGAGATATTTATCATTCTTAAACTTTCGTACCTGCGTATCATCACTAATTCAAGCACACTATTAATCCTTTAATCGATGTTTTGTTATCATCAAAAGATGTATTATTGAACCCTAAGATTCAACAATCTCTTCCTTTTTTTATGATGACAAATCATTGATTATCGAATATGATATAAAACAATGAGATGAGTCAATACATGCTTTTCGATATAGTAAGTGCATGAAAAGCTTGTTGCAAGTATTAAAAAGTGCTGAATTTTTGTGACTAGGCTTCCCCTAAACTTGTGCATCGTAGTTTTCACATTTTGAAAGTAAGTATTTTCTCTGCC
Source organism: Metroxylon sagu (assembly GCA_017589505.3). Classification (NCBI taxonomy): domain Eukaryota; kingdom Viridiplantae; phylum Streptophyta; class Magnoliopsida; order Arecales; family Arecaceae; genus Metroxylon; species Metroxylon sagu. The sequence continues at coordinate 3,955,049 of JACVBY030000663.1, forward strand.
CCTATCAATGTGTTTTAGTCAAAATTTGGCTCTTAATTATGAGTTATATCATTAAAAGTATCAAAAGCTAATATTAAAAATATCAAAAACCAAGACTATTGAAAAGTGTATCAAAATCAAAATCACAAATAAGACTAGAGTATGAGAATCACAATAAATACGAAAATTCCTAAGAATCAACAAATCAGTCCACCTCATTAATCAATTCATACACTCGCTCTTTTGGTATCATCAAACGAGGGCTAAGTAAATCGCAATGTCACAAACCATGAAACAATCAATTCATCATACATATACTCAAAAGTAACGGACTGATACACACACACACACACACACACACACACACACACACATATATATATATATAAGTGATAATGTGAGATGTCCAAAACAATACAGAGGTCACTACATAACACATCAATATATACACATAACGGTGGTTACAACAAAATGATCCCTAGACATGACAATAATATGGACTCAAGTGAAGTGCTGCCAGAAGAAGTCCATCATGGAGTTGAAGCATGTGGTGAGGTCCTGATGTATCTCTTACATATCCTGCCACAACGCATCGATCTGCTAGTCGAACCTCTGGTCAAGTCCATCCACTATCTGAGACAGGCGATCTACTCTTTTTGATACCTCAATCCAGATTGGCTGGGTAGGTGAAACAAGCTCAGATGCTGATGGTCCCAGTGCAAAGTGCAAATCGCAATGGTTCAAGTGCTAGGGCATCCTCTATGACGTCCTCGTCTCCCTCTTTTTCTTCACTTTTATACTCATATCTCCCCCTTTGATATCTCTCATCAGTGAGGACAATATCCATCTTCCTAAGGGATGAGATAGTGTAGAAGTCAGAGGGATCTCGCATGCGTTTTTCATTCTTACTTAATAGCTTAATGTCAAAGAACTGGAAGATCTTAATGAAGAAGAGGCCATAGGCTAAGGAAGATTTTCTTTTGTAAACATCTATGATTTGTCAAATTAGGTGTGGAAGATTGAAAGGCAGAGTGGCAAGATGTTAGAGGAGATACATGTCAGTGAAGGAGACATAATCCCCGTGACCATCTCTAAGGACAAAATTTTGGATGATGATGTGATGCAAAACCCTAGACATAGCAAAAAGACTCTTAGCAAAGGGTCTAGTGGGTTCTCTAGAATTATCTGCTAAGACCAGACGGGATTGAGCTATAGCTAATATAGTCCCCGTGTTTCACTGGGCAATGTGGAGCATATAAGCTCCTCCCTCTGGCATATCAAGAATGTACGCAAAGGTAGGCAGATCAAGATCAACTTCTTGCCCTTATTATAGGAATGTAGTTTCAAATTGGCTTCATCGCTCTCTAAGTTGGCAAAGAACAACTGGATCAACTTTTTTGCCCTTATTTTCCAACATTTGATTGAAAAATAGTGAAAAAATGGGTGGTAGGGCCCACATATATTTTTTTCTCTCCAATTAGAAGACATTTCTCATGGGAGAGGTGGTTTTTTTGATCCTATCGATCGTTCACTCTTGGTTTTAGATTTTTATGATAATTTCTCATTCATTTTGACCCAAAACCTAATTTAATAATTTTTAATGATTATTTGAGCCTTGTGTACTTACTTTCCTACCAAGTTTTATAATAGATCCTTAGGAAAAAATAAAAATTACAAGTTGAACTTTTGCCTTTGGATTTTAATGTGTTTGGTTAATTGAATTTGGTGATGTCATTCTCTGACTTTTAATTATCGTATAATTTAAGGTCTTGCCATATCAGGTTCATGTTGGATGAGATATTTGTCATTCTTAGACTTTCGTACTTGTTCATCATTACTAACTCAAGCACATTATTAGTCCTTTAATCAATGTCTTGTTATCATCAAAACATATATAGATTTTATAATAAGTCCTTTTAAATTTTACGATATCATGAAGGCATGTGGTCTAGATAATTCGTGGTACATGATATGCATATCACTAGCAAAACTAAAATCACTTGCCCTTTAGCATTTTTTGCTGACAGTTTAGCGACAATTTTATTACCATGGGCAAAAATTTTTACCAAAAGTCAATTTTTGCCAATAGTTCTTTTCTTCTTCTTCTTCTCACTATGAAAACAAATAAATAGACAAAAAGTTGCAAAGCTATCAAATTGTGCTACTCTTACATTGTTTTTTATTTTTCTTTTTCTTTTTTTTTTTAGAGAGAGAGAACTCTTATATGTTCGAACTAGGACTATGATGCTGCAAACCTCAACAGATTCGACTTCCACATATGCCAATGATGCCTGACAATGTTTTCAATTCTACTGAAAATAGAAATAGAAACTCTAATCTGAATCTAATACCTAAGTCATCTTTATATCCTGGCATCACACATTTGTGGAACCTTTAATAAGGTAGTTCTCTTCAGCATTAAGTAAGACTAGTTCCGTATCTAACAATTTTTAATCTGCTGACTATTTCTGAAATTATCCGGTTCTTTTAGGAACATGGTAGTATAAAAAGTTTGCTCTACCGCATAACTTTCATCTAATAAACCATGTTTTGATTAGATTAATTCTTTAGGTTCAGACATGGAGAGCCCAATAAGGCAAAAGAATTTGGCACAATGGTCCTTGCTTCCCAAGGATCTGCTACAGAAGATTGCTGACCTACTGCTTGTGAACATTGTCAACTACATTCGAGTCCGTGCTGTTTGCAAGTCATGGCGGTCTGGGATAACAGATGTGCAGCAATTAAAGTCACCTTTACCCCCACAACTCCCATGGCTGATGCTTAAATTTGATGAAGAGAGCGAAGATGGGACTTTCCACCGTCTATCCGATGGCAAGGAAACCAAACTCACCCTTCCAGAGGCCAGGGACAATAGAATCGTTGGATCCACTAATGGGATGTTTGTCTTGGTTGATTCAGCTACAGTGGTCCATCTTTTAAATCCATTCACAAGGGCTCAAATCCATCTCCCGCCACTGGCCCTACTGCCCCAACTAGAACTTCGAGAGCATGCCATGGGGGAATATGATGCCATTGATTCTGACGATGAATTCATCATCGATTACCCATTTGGTGTCAGGGAAAGCATGGCAGCTGACCATGTGAAGGACCTACTCTTGACAAAGGTTGTTGTGACGGCAGAAGGAACAGTGGCGGCCATTGTCAGCCTATTGGACCAGCTGGTGTTTGCTTAAGCTGGGGATGATAAGTGGACAATGGTGGATGAGGCCTTAGTCTGGACAGACATCCTTCACTACAGGGGCCAGTTCTATGCGGTCGATAATTCTGGCTGTGTGTTCGTCTGTGGGCTGAAGCCACTGTGTAAGGTGACACAGATTGCCTCAGCTCCAGTGGAAAACAATGCTTACCGGTGGTATCTTGTTGAATCCTTGGGGGAGCTGCTCCTTGTTGCTAGGTATTTGACCAACAAGCAACGATCCTTCCCTTATGCCTATGAAACCAAGAAATTCGAAGTTTTCAGGATTGATCAGAAGAAAGAAATTAAGTTGGTTAAGTTAAAAAGTTTGGGTGACCGCATGCTGTTCTTGGGCACAGTTCCATCGTTCTCACTCTCTGCAAAGGACTGTCCTGGATTTGAAGGAAACCGCATCTATTTTACTGCTTGTTATTTTGAGATCGTCTTTGGTGGTAATCATAAAAGCAATGATTTTGGTGTGTTCAACTTAGAGGATGGCAGTATAAAGCCACTTCCGTGCTTTGGCAGTAGTTCTCTTGTTGTCTGGCCACCAGCGATCTGGTTTGCACCCAGTCTATCTTAGTGCTTTCTTCTAGTTTAAGACCTTTACTTGATTAGTTCTTCATGAAAGTTGGTTGGCAATTCAAATATAGATAATAATGTAACTTGTGACTTCAGTTTGCTATGGTTATCAAATCTTTCTTTGAGGAGTGATAGGAGACAGATGTTAATGGATTTGCTCTTCCTAGTATTTTTCTTTGATAGTTTTGCTATATATTGATTGTTATGACAATATTGTCTGTTAAAAAAAAATTGACTGAAATAAACATCTGAGCTTTACCATTCAAGAGTTTACATCAATGCAATGGATTTAAGCTTAAAACTACCTCTTTAAAATCAAAGGTTAGAAATTAAATTTATAGATTAGGAGTGCATTGAGAGTTCAAAATGTCTGTACTGTTGATACTTAATAGTTTCATCATCTGAGATTAGCTTCGACGCTTATTTTGCTAACGAAAATTCTGAAAAATGATCAAGTTTTCTGACGTTTCTGAAAAACTAATTATTTCTCTAAAGCCTGCAAAACAACCCAAACAATCTGCTCAAAACTGGATGGTTCACTTCATTCAGTCGGTAAGCAGATTGTCTACATCAAACCAAAATTTGGAGCGCCTTTCTCTCAGCTAGGAGCTGGCAAACTATCAAGATGCTGATATCCATAACACTTTGTTTTTTTATTTTTTTTGGCAGTAATCAATAACCCTTTGTTAGGCCATTTCATTGATCTCAGAGGCACTCTTTTATGTCTTTATTATTTAATTAATAGACTCTCGCAAGTAATTCCAAGAGGTAGTCTGCATGCAAGTAAAACGTAAGGCCCTGGTCGTTCTTTTCAACTCTCTGCAACGCAAGATAATGACAAAGTTTTCTTATTTGAAATACATAAAATGTCAAAATAAATATTTATTTAAATTAATCAGCGAATGAAGGAAATAAGAAATAAAATGATTTATAAATTAGCTTCGATAAGTTGATAGCAAATATGGGACCTTCAGCACCTACGCTTCTGTCACAATGTTTGCTTGTGTAACAATATTTTATCTACCTGAATTTTCCAATGACCTGTACAAGTTTCATGTTCTTGTGACAAGCTAAAGCTGAGGTTGGAGTAAACGCAAATACTACTTGAGAATCGACCTTATATCGATGATTAGAATCCAAGCAAAGCTGCATCTTTTAATTTTTTCAATGATCCATTGGTACGGTTGGACGTTTCAACTTGATATTGCAAAGATTTTTACTGCGGTTCTACGACGAGCATTGAGAGTCCTGCTTAGCTCCAATGACCTCCAAATTCTTCGTTGCGCTCTCTAGCTACATCAAATGACCAAACGCAAATGTCAAGAGTTTAGAGTAAAATTCTGTGACTACTAAAATTTATGGTTTTATTTGTGAGAGGAGCATCAACTGAGGGTTGCTCCTCATAGCGACAGAGAGGGAGAAGGAGATGGCAAACTGATCCGAGCTTCCATTGGATCCACTGGAGCTCATCGCCGGCAGGTTGATCACTGATGCTGACTTCATTCGATTCCACACCAACTTGTCATGGCGACCCACCACGGCCGACCCATGCCGTGGCAATGTCCCTCCTAAGATCCCCCTCTGCCATGACAGAGACAACAACCTCTGGTACTTCTTCTCTTTCTCTTTCCCTTTCTATCAAAAACTAAATACCATCGAGAGAAGAAATTTATTTTTTCATGATCTTTAACCTATTTTAAAAAAATACCAAATGAGCACTAGAAAGATTAAAAAAAAAAAAAAAAAAAAGGTTAGCTCAGTCCACAAGTGCCACACTTCAAACCATGGTGGCAAACCAATCAAGATGCGTTCCAGCCTATAGTGATAACTAAATTAAACTATACTCTAGCTTGGAATGGCAACCAAAATTAGTCATGCTCTATAGATTGATGTGTATTTGATGTAAATCAAATACACCAACCTAAGATACAAATAGCACCAATTAAGACAAGTAATGGTAGTAGAAAAAAATATTGAAGAAAAAAATATATATCAAAAATAATAAGCTAAGAGCCTATCTTTTGACTCTTCTTTCTCTTTCAACTTTCTCCCATACATTGATAATACCCTAAGGCCAAAATTACATATGCTTAAACAAAAAAGTTTCAACCGTGTACTATAAAGATTAGAATTCATATCGCATAAAGATTAGAAGTTAATTCATATTCACTCATCATAATATTTGTTAGGATTAAAAATTAGTCCTTATTATTAAAAGATAAGATAATTAGGACTAAAAACTAATCCTAATTTTAAAGAAGTTTGTAATGTCCTCCAACTCTCTCTTTCATTTTGAACTCCATGCTAATAATGCTGAGCCTACCGTTCAAAGTTTCAAAATGCTAAATCATCAATCATTTGGCAAAAATATCAGTCAACTAATCTTTTGTGGAAACCAAAAGCAAATCAGTGCACTCCTTGAATAGAGCTTTGGTGAAGTAAGTCTTCCTCTAGAAGTCAAGAGTTAGGCACCCATGCATCTTCATCAAACATTCAAATGTAGCCTTACAAAGTTGTCAAGAACCTTCGTAGACCCACGAGAGGAGGTGAACATATCCTCGACCTAGCAAACTACAAGACCTTTTTAGGTATGCGAGTAGCAACAATCCCAACGCCACGAGTTGTGGGTGCCATAGAGATGATGGTGGAGTCACACTTGCCAATGACCTTACATGGCACGATGTGGGGTTTGCCGATATTGTTCCTTCCAGTATCCTTGCCTGATGGGGATGACGAAGAGCTTGGCCAGGATGATGGCTCCCCGAATGGTGGTGGCATCTTTCTTGGAACACTTGATGCCTACTCTAACATGTCCTTTGCTGTCACAAATAATGACAAAGGTCTTGAAGCAAGTGCGATGGCTAGTGCAAGCTAGAGACAAACATAATCTTCACGACTTTATCCTTGAGCCAGAGATCGAGGATGGTATTCATGATTTGGTGCTCCTTCACAAAGAGAGAGAAAGAGAGAGAGAGTGAATGGAGGTAGATATATTCGTTGATCATGTACTCTATGCGAAGGAGAGTACGATCAACATGATAAAGTTGAAGGAGCTGAATGACGTTGCCGTGAGCTGGGCGCATCGAACCTGATGGTTGTTGCAAATCATGGCGAGGCAAGATACAATGAAGCCAAGGAGGGATTTGAGCTTAAATGTCTTCTTGAGTTCCTTCCTAATGGAAGGTCCAGCTTCTTTCCTATTCATTCCTCCCCTTTTCTCCCTGATAATAGCCTACCATCCACCTTCGATTGCAAAGGCTCTGCTAAGTTTATTAAACTTAGATCATCATTGGCAATAGAAAATATGTTAGTAGCATCAATCATAATGAATCATATATTGAATCTCTTTTTTTTAAAAAAAGTCGAAATGCTTACACTAGAGCACCATAAATGACTAGAAACTCTTTAACCATGTTGAGATAATAGCATCAACTATGATGGTTCACATGTTCAATCATCAAAAATAAAAGTCTAAACGTTTGCACTGAAGCATCATAAATTACTGAAAACTCTTTGATCATGCTAAGCTATGAACACACAAACTATCAATCTCAAAACCTATGGCTCTAATGCCATGTAGAATGGCATGTTATCGATATAGATCGAATGCTTCAACTCAAAATCTAAACAGCACCAATTAAAAAGTAATAATAGTGAAAGATAAAATATTAGAAAGAAAGAGAGAAAATATATATTAAAAATAATAATAAGTCAAGAGTCTATCCTTATGTCTCTCTTTTTTTTTTTTTCTCAACTCTCTCTCTTTTTCTCACTAATGATGCTCTAAAGCCAAAGTTATATGTGCTTATATAAAAAAAAGATCAACTATGTCCTATAAAGATTAAAATTCATATTCCATAAGGGTTAGAAGCTGACTTCTATTTACTTGTCACAAAATTTATTAGGATTAAAATTAATCTTTATTATTAAAGAATAAAGTTATTAGAATTAAAAACTAATCCTAATTTCAAAGGAAATCAACTTCCAACGCACTCCAACACGTGGTGGCAGACGACGTACAGGTCACGTTCATAGCTTGCGGTGAATATTCCATCCTACGATATATGCGGCTTTTATCCTACGAATAGAGATTATTTCCTGTAACTGCTGGTAAAAAGAATCATTGTATCATTTGATGAATGGTTGCTGCCTCTTTGGCTGTTCTTCTCCAGCCAGCACCCACACTGCTGAACCCTCTGACAACGCACTCAAATCCTCCTCCCTTTCGTATCTGCGCTCCCCTCATAATTCAACCAACATATGAATAGTGTCGACCATAGACTACAGAAGGTTCAGAATGCCAAATATGGCCTGGAGGAACCACCTTGCTGAGATTTTGGGAGAGCTCTTATTATTTTGGAGGTTTTACAACGATGTTCCTACTGCATGCAGAAGATGAACAGTGAAAGATTTACACCAATTCTTTTTTTTTAGGTAGAAGAGATGCATTAGAAGTGGTGAGGAAATGAAGGGGATCAACCCATCTGAAGGATGGTCACTCCATAAGAAAGAATTGCCGCACTTACTTACGACAAGTAGATCAGCAGCTTGGCACACTCCCAAGCCTATGCTAATCTTTGTCCTCTCCAAACGAGGGGTGAATTATGCTAATATTTATGATCTTTGCTAAAAGTATATGGAAATTATTGAAATATTCAGATTGTAGCCAAAAGAATTTGCTAAAGATTGCTTGTTAGTCAAAAAACCAAAAGATAGGCATGAGAGCAAAAAGATATGTAGCCAAAGTGTCATCCATATGGAGATATTTTAGTGAGGAGCGAAATTCTTTGTGCACCGCGTGCGGTGCAGGAAATCCCCGCTGGCCTGCACTGCACGCTCTCATTCGTTCACGTGGAGGCAACGTGGCAAGGCACTGCACACCAGGGATAGGACGTTAACTTTCTCGAATGGATTTTCGACTTTTACGCCACGTCGAACCAGTTATCTCTTCAAATGAGGGACAAGTCAATTATGCCCTTTTCTTTTTGAGCAGAAGTTGCCGCAGTTTGCATTTCTGCTGCAAATGCCAAAAAAAAGCTAGGTATTTTTTGTTGACGCTGAAGAGTTTGGCCAGTAGTGATTTCTTATTTCCAATGGAACATAAGGGTTTCGTATTTAGATGCAGACGAAGAACTCGACGGTAACGCAAGGAGGAAATTCAGTTGCCAGAAGCTTCAACTGCAATAGTTGTTTACACGAAAGAGGATGACACCCGTTCAAAATCCGAAAGAGAAGAAGTTATCAAACAAGAAGAAGGTAAATAAATTATACATTTTGTTGTAATATTCATGCCTTAAAGAAGGACGTCATAACATTTTTAAAAAATCCATTTAAGACACCCATTCAGAGGATTATGACACCCTAGTTAAAATTTCATGATACCCTAGTTAAAAAATTATGACATCCCTGCACAGAACGAGAAACTTTTCAAATCATCTATTCCTTAAGTTCCTTCTATCATCCGTTGCCTGAATTATGACTCATATAGTTCATGACACGGTTGAACATGATAGTATAATTCAAGCCAAACAGAATTATGACATCCTAGTTAAAAATTTATGACACCCTAATTAAAAAATTATGACATCCCTGTATAGAACGATGAACTTAAAGAATGATCCATTCCTTAAGTTCCTTTTATCATCCGTAGCCTGAATTATGACTCCCAGAATATGATTCATGACACGGCTGAACATGATAGTATTATTCAATCCGAACAGAATTATGATACTCTAGTTATAAATTTATGACACCATAGTTAAAAAATTATGACATCCCTGCACAGAACGAGAAACTTAAGGAATCAACCATTCCTTAAGTTCCTTCTATCATCCGTGGCCTGAATTATGACTTCCAGAATGATAATAGTTTTATGTGACATTTTGTCTAGAGAAAATTAATAATTGCACTTTGCATTGGCTAAAATATGTCACCCAGAGTGTGATAATACGTTCAGGAGATAAAAATTTTTTGAACATATAATGTTTCAGCTTATGACACCCCTTCATAAAATTTATGACACCCTATTTCAAAAATTATGACACCCTAGCATAAAGCCGTAAACTAGATGTTTTGATCCTCCATACCAGGAATTCTTCACTATCAATTATCTAAATATGATATCCACAGTCTAATAATACGGTTCTGAGATAGGTTGAACTGAAAATATGAGATATATATCTTTATCTTGGTATAAAATAAAAATTGAGGGTTTTAATCCTCCATGCCAGGACTTTTCAATTATGCATTGGCTAAAATATGTCACCCAGAGTGTGATAATACATCCAGAACATATGATGTTTCAGCTTATAACATCCCTTCACAAAATTTATGACATCCTAATTCAAAATTTATGATACCATAGCATTAAACCGTAAACTACATCTTTTGATCCTCCATACCAAAAGTTCTTCACTATCAATTGTCTAAATATGATATCCACAGTCTAATAATATGGCTCTGAGATAGCTTGAACTAAAAATATGAGATATATATCTTTATCTCGGCATAAAATAAAACTTGAGGGTTTTAATCCTCCGTGCCAGGACTTTTTAACCATTCATTAGCTAAAATATGTCACCCACAGTATGATAATACATCTAGGAGATAAAAAATTTTTGAACATATGATGTTTCAGCTTATGACATCCTAATTAAAAATTTATGACACCCTAGTTCAAAAATTATGACACCATGGCTTAAAGCCGTAAACTAAATGTTTTGATATAAGATACCAGGAGTTCTTCACTATCAATTATCTAAATATGATATCCACAGTCTAATAATAAGGTTTTGAGATAGGTTGAACTAAAAATATGAGATATATATCTTTATCTCGGTATAAAATAAAAATTGAGGGTTTTAATCCTCCGTGCTAGGACTTTTCAACTCTACATTACCTAAAATATGTCATCCAGAGTGTGTAATACATCCAGAAGATAAAAAATTTCTGAACATATGATGTTTCAGCTTATGACATTCCTTCACAAAATTTATGACATCCTATTTCAAAAATTATGACACCCTAGCATAAAGCCAAAAAACTGAATATTTTGATACTCCTATTAGGACTCCCCATTATTTGTTTAGCCAAAATATAACTTTTAGGATATAATAATACGATACATTGATAACTTGACCTCAAAACATGAAAATTAAACTTATGACACCCTAGTTCAAAAATTATGACATCCATTCATAAAAATTATGACACCCAGGCATAAAATAGAAAATTAGACTTATGACACCCTAAAATATGTTTTCATTGAAGAAAGCTAACACTTCTGATATTCAGAATGTGACTGACCCTAGTAATTTATAACATTTTGAGATATTATATGGTTTACTACTACATTAAATTCATCTAACTACCAAAAGAGTTGATGTAATAAAGGATCTATGAAAAAATTATAAACAACATTCTATAAAGATTTTTTATTTCCTGTTGAGGATGACATTATGACCCAGAGCACTTTTTAAAGCGAAGAAGAATTTTATATCAACATCTGAAAACTGATTTCTTATTTCTCACTGTTAGAGCACTTTTCAAAGCAAGGAAGAATCTTGCTTCAACCTCGGATTGAAGGATTATAACCCGACTTCTAGAGCAATATTAAGAGCACGAAAGAATCTTACTTCAGAGCAGTATTCAGAGGAATGAGGAATTTCACTAGAAGTTGCCGAAGAATGAGAGAAACCCAAGTATCAGAAGAATGAGAGAAACCCAAGTATCAGAAAGAAAAAGCATGGTGGAGGGAAATGGCAAGTTAGTCCATTCACAAATTTTAAAGCATGGTGAAGGGAAATGGCAAGTTAGTCCATTCACAAATTTTAAAAAATACTGATCATATATTAATGTACCTCACGCTCAATAGACCTTCGCCACTTAACGTCCTGTCCCTCTTCAGAGATGCCGCTCCATGTGGACGAATGAGAGAATGCGGTGCAAGCCAGCGAAAATTTTCTGCACTGCATACGGTGCACAAAGAGTTTCGCTAGTGAAAATGTAGATGTCTTTTGGAATTGTACCTCCTTTAAATTAAGTAATGGAGAAGGCACTAGTTAGATTCTGAGGCGAGAATTGAATTCGACCTTTATGTTTTTCTTCTCTCTTTAAGGCACTTTTATCACAAAGCTGTCAAAATTAATGCTACGGTAGCCTTACAATGGAACTGGAGGACCTAAGATGGAGCATTTAGATTGTTTAGGCTGCCGACTTTACATGAAATAGCACAGTTGAATCTTTCCCAAGACCTCGTATCAACTGTTAGACCAGCAAGGCTAGCAGATATATCTATGTGAAAGCTAGCAAAGGATGGCATCTTCAGTGTTAATTAGTATTGCAATTTCATTAATTATGGTCGTATTCGCTGTCCCTACCTCAATTATATGGAGAGCAGAGAGGAAAGAAGGAAAGAAGGTCAAAGTTCCTTATAGCTTACCCTAAAAAATTGATTAGATAGAGGTAAGTACTAGGAGAAGAAAAAAAGGCTGGTTGATAAATGCTAGGTGCCCTCTTTGTGATGCTGGTATGGAGACTAGTTCCCAGTTCCCACCTCTTCATTAAATACCCTTTCCAAAGAAGTCTCTGGAATGCATTGGAAAAATGTCTAAAAAGCTGGCCTTCCAACCTTCATACCTCTTGGACCTTATGGATAAGGAGGAAGATCTCATGGCCTCCCAATAGCTTACCCTAAAAAATTGATTAGATAGAGGTAAGTACTAGGAGAAGAAAAAAACGCTGGTTGATAAATGCTAGGTGCCCTCTTTGTGATGCTGGTATGGAGACTAGTTCCCAGTTCCCACCTCTTCATTAAATACCCTTTCCAAAGAAGTCTCTGGAATGCATTGGAAAAATGTCTAAAAAGCTGGCCTTCCAACCTTCATACCTCTTGGACCTTATGGATAAGGAGGAAGATCTCATGGCCTCCCAACTTGTCATGGATCTCTGTTGGCAAATTTGGCTGGAGAAAAACTCACTCTGGACCACATAACCTTTCAAACATTCCTTCGTTGGGGCAACTGATGCTCTGAAAACACATTAGATAGCCATAGAAAGCACACAACTTTTGTCTTCTTCCTGTACTCAATCTTTTCATTGAGACTACCTTTGTAATCACACTTCACATCCTTTGCTTGTTTCCTCTTACCCTCGTAATTATATCCATGTAGATAACTTTTATTATTGATAAGTTGGCGGAGGTGTCTCTCTTCTTCCATTATCACTCTCTCACACACACACACAGAGAGAGAGAGAGAGAGAGAGAGAGAGAGAGAGAGAGGCCAACCGGGCCAACCCGAGTGGAAGCTTAACACCCACAACAGGCCTGTAAGCCTGTTAATGGGAACAGTGTTTGATTGATGATTGTTCCCTGAAGTTGAACTCATTTGCAAGAGGAAAGCTCCAATGTTTTCATCCATCTACCAGCCCCATGAACCATTCTCTGAGCAGTGCTTGCCCATTGCCATTCCACTTTTGTGCAGCTCAAGCCTCTCCCTTGGAACTTTACCAGTGGCACTCATAAACCACCCACCCAGCTTTTTACGCCATGCCTTGGCTTCCCAAGAGTCGTTGGAACGGTTCAATTCTTCGGGTCAGCCTGGACAAGTACTGCCTGTCCCCACTTCTCTCCTCTCTACCAACGCCCAAAGAAAAAACCAACCCCTTGGTCACTGTCACTGCTCATCTTTTGATGAGATGTACTTCTATATCAAATACTAGGTTTCCTTGGAGAAGGTTGGGCACAAGGTGTCAAAATGTATTGTCTAGCTAATGGTCATCACCAGTTAGCTCAGTGGTTGGTACCCAATAGAAATCCTGGAATCAATCCTGCATGGTGACTAGTCAACACCTATGGTAATATATATATATATATATATATATTCAGATAATGAATGAAAGTTCCAAGACTTCTATATTAAGAGTTTTCCCCTCATCAATTTTCTAGCTGTTTATAGGGTCATATGGCCATATCAGTTCTGAATTGTATGTAAATCATAGTAATTGAAGGGAAAGCACAGAGATCCCTCTTTGTTGAGAGAAAAGGGCCTAAGCCAAGCAGCTCCATTTCATGGGAGACAATGAAGTATGAAAGGACTCCCAAAGAGGGGGGGAATCATCCTGGAAGCAAATGCCCTGTCAGTACTCCATATTGCAGGCTGAAAATAAAATCCTGATTAACCTCTAACTGTGATATATGTTAGCAGTCAAAAGATCATGCCACAATGGGACTGTGGTAATCATATCAGCAATTCTGCTCATAATCATGCTAGTCCTACCAAGCTTATTTTTCCTCCCATAAAAATGTCAATGAATGAGAGGTCCAGTGAAAAATCAACTACTAGCTGCATGTGATTCAAACATTACTTAACAGCAGAAAAGTGGCCATGCTACCTATAAAGTGACCATAAATTATACAAGAAACTTTCTTTACTAAAATGCAGGGTTTCTTTTGAATAAGGTTAACAGTTTAGAATCAGCCCAAGGACTGCAGCAATTGAGAAGTCCATGACTCAAATGACCATACATATACATCACACCTAGCAACAACTCCACTCCTCATTTTCAATAGATTTCAGCAGAGCCTTACACACCAGCAGTCTCTTCAATCATAAATGGACCTACTAAGCCTGCAAATAAATTACATGAGAACACATGTTGTTTGAGAATGAAATTAGCCGATTACATTTGTATGAACATCCAAGGAGGTATAAAAAAAGAAGTCATGCCACAAAATGAAAGCTTACCATGCTCTCCTCACCAGAAGTGCACATAGGCTTGCGAGGGGGAAGTTGATGATGAGGCGTTCGCTGCACGGACCATCATTTAATTATCAATGTATTGAAAAGAGAAGATAAAAATGAATTATTTTTGCATTATGATTGAATTCAGTGCTAATAAAATCTTGATACTGTATAATTAATGCTATGTCCTGGAGTATTTGTTCATATAAAAAGGAAGAATATCTACATACCTTCAACTTGGGCTTCAATGATTCGACAGCAGTTCTTGTTTTCACATTTGCTCCTTGCTAAAACATAAATATTCAAAAAAAGTTATACTTCAGAAGTAAGTTAACCAAAATTTTCTTGAAATTTCTTTAGATGCCTTATGAATAAAGAAGGTGCAGCCAGTCCACGGATCACCTATGACAGATCAGGCCCAAGCCTGTAATCTTATTTAAGCCAATATAAGGGTGGTGCTCAAGAACCTACTCTATCCATCCATCATGAACAAAGTCTGACCCACAGTTTGTTTGGGTAGGACTAAATCTTTCTATGGACAGACTGGGTACGCCCTTGTGACCAAGCGCAGTGGCAAATAGGCTATGCTTGGCCGCACCACTTTCCATCTCATATCAGATTTGCCATCATATGTACGGCTAATGCTGGAAGTCCACTCTGCTTACCTTGCCAAGGGCCCAGTCCGCAGAATCAAAGTAGGCTCTCTCATTGTCCTGCAACCAATTATAATAAAAACAGGGGCACAAATCAGTACTTTAGATGAGGAAAAAAAAAATGTATAAAAGTAGCCTTGCCACCCTTTCCTCAGAGTAGATTTCTTTGTAGACCCAGTTTTCTAATTTCAGGTGCCCACAACTGGCTTCTCCTGAAGCTGATCAATACCTCTGAATGCATCAGAATAATCATCTTCATGGAGAGTTTATAAATGGCTTAAAAAATGGCAGGCGTGTGAAGGTTCCTGTTGTGAGCCCCCTCAGTGTGGTCCCATGGCAAATGCCTTATTATTAAATAATCATATGTAACCTAAGTTATATAATTTTGTTTAAGAAAGCTTTGGACACTGGAAACATCCAGTATGATAACAGGCTCAGAGATATAACAAGAGATTTCTGCTATAAAGCCCATGATGGAATCACAAAATTATAAAGCCATCCCAGTCTAGGATTTTGGATTACTCAAGACTCCAGAGAGAGACCAGAGCCAAACCCTGTATTATTCAAACACATAATCCTGGTAAGAATTATGCATTAAAACTAATGACTCACCTTTGATATCAAGGGCTTCTTTTTAGGCACAATTCCTCCATATTTTTTCTCCAGTGAAACCTGAGATTAAGCAAATATTGTAACACTTAGAAGCAACTAATCACCAATCAAAATAGAAATATAGAGCTTTGTTTGCTCTATCCTTTAGTTTGCCAAATTCTAATGTTAAATTTTAGACGATGAAAAAAACCAAAAAGAATTGAAATCAGGATACATGAGGAAGAAGAAAATAGGTAACCCACTTTACAAAGTTTTACATAAATTTACTATTTTTTTTATCATTTTAACACCAAGATAATGGTCCCCTCAACAGCATTTCTCAAAAAGTTGAAACTGTCCCCTCAAAAAAATAAATAAATAAATCCAATCACATATAAATATTGTGCATCTCTTCTACTTTTCTTTCTTTCCATAATTTTTTGGAAAGAAAGATGGAAGATGCCCATCCAAATCATTTCTTTAGGATTTTGAAATGAACAGTTACATATCTCAAGATGATTTGTCGATGGTGCTCCACTAATCATGATTTGACAGGGGTGAGCCCTTTGGTAACCTTTATAATCCATTTCTTTCATTCCAATGATGCACCCTCATTTTAGATTAGGATGTGTCACCCACCAATGGAAGTAAAAATATCAAAACACAGGTGAAATAGTGTAGTTTTTTGTTCTTAGAAACCTGAAACAGGTACACTGGAAGCAGGTAAAAACTTCTAACATTGACTTGGTCACCATAAATTTACATAGTTGTATTCTAGAGTTCCAATACTATATGGTGCAAAAAAAAAACTCAAAGAAAGTGGGTCATATGGTCATTATAGAAGAACAATGATACATCAACACGTGCATCCCTGTGCATCACATACTTCCCATCATTGTAGGGCCTCACTTAATTGCTGATGTCAGACAAAACAACAAAAAGCAAGTAGGCATTTTCCACCAACACTATAGTAGATCTAATATTTCTATTTAATGCAGGAGATCGGAAAGATAGATGAGGTGGAATTTAGAAGGAAATCCATCTCAATTATTTAAAATTTAAATCAGTATACTGATTTTTGACAACATAATCAAAGGTGCTACAAGTCTTGTCAGAGATATTATCAAGGATTCTTGTGGTGGACCAATGTTCTAAAAGTTGAAGCTACTTTGGAATTCTCACAAAGCCTCCATTAGTCTTTCATTATGATAGCTAAGCCTACCATCATGGGTCCACAACTGGTTTAGCATCAACAATTTCTTTGGGGAAGTCCTGATGGATGGCATCAAATTCGCCGGCCTGAAATTTCCGGCACTTGGTAATAGGGAGATCGCCTTTCAATAAAAGGCTTGAACTTCGACAGCCATTAATTCGGTCAGTCACAACGTTCTATGATGGCAAACTAATGAAAGAACACAAAACCATCAAAGAACTAACATTTAAATCATCTGATTACAGTCAAATGTGATATTTCCCTTTTTCTTATTCTTTTACGAAGGAAAACCTACCCCCAGAAAATAAAAATTGAAATCACTAATTCCTTCTGTTCACAGAATGGGATATGTTTATGCCGTCAAGTTAGAATTTTGATTCTTCTAAGTGTCGATTTCTTGATATCAATCGATCCTCCTATATTGGAATTATTTCTTTGAGTAAATCTGATTCTATTTCGTTAAAAAGTTAGCATCTTGTCCTTCTAAATCCGAAGAAACAATGCTACCCGAATCGATCGGTCCCAGGGATTTTTTTTTTTTTTTTTTTTTTTTTACATATCAATCTATTTGACTGAAAATTTGAATCAATAAAACATTTAAAAAACGTAAAAAATTTAGAACCAGAATATCGTTTGAACCATAAGCCATCTATATTGGAATTATTTCTTTGAATAAATCTGATTCTATTTCATTAAAAAGTTAGCATCTTGTCTTTCTAAATATGAAGAAACAATGCTACCCGAATCGATCAGTCCCAAGGAAACATTTTTTTTAAAAAAAAAAAAAAATGCATCAATCGATTTGACTGAAAATTTAAATCAATAAAACATTTAAAAAAGGCAAAAAAAAATTAGAACCAGAATATCGTTTGAACCATAAGCCATCTCATAGAACTTTTTTTTTTTTTTTTCTCTCTTTCTTTTTCTTTTTTTGGGGAGAGAGAGAGAGAGAGAGAGATCATAGAACCAATAATTCGGAAGTTCATAACCATTCAAGAGTCGTAAAATAAATAAAGCATACCTCTTCCCCTTGGAAAACCATATCCTCCTCATTGCAGCCCGCCATCTCTAATCCTCCTCTCTCTACACCCAAAAGGGAAATTTATCAGTCTTTAAAAACCCAATATAAAGGAAAATTTGGACGAACTCGAGACAATTCTTCTCTGATAGTCTTGAATTTATTGGAATTGGTTATGAATCATGGCAAGAATCGATGGGATGCTTGGGGGAGGGGGGGGGTGTTGAGACAACCTTGAGGCTAGAGAGAGAGAGGCTGGGACTCGAGAGAGGAGGAGAGGAGATGGGAAGCCCAACGGGGGAGAAGAGAACATAATATAGCGATGCGGGGAGGAGGAAAGAAGGAAACGCAACGAGGGCGGGTTGAGTGTGGTGTGATAAATGAGAATTATATAATTAAGAGGGTCATGAGGAGGAGGAAGAGGAGGAAGGAAAGGAAGCAATAAACGGCAAGTTTGGTGCCGGTTAGACCTTGCGAAATGCGCCCGGAGTTCACACGTGCGAGTGATAAAGCCCAGCCGACGCACCACTCCGTTCGCTTCTTTTGTTTTTTTAACCTTGGATTTTGGTGCTTTGGATGATTCCTCTTTCTCTTTCTTCCTGTTGAGATTCTCTGTACCGACCTCGGGACACTGTTCTTATATATATATATATTATTTACCCTTGGCCTTGGCTATTCGATGTTCTTCTAAATCTTCTATGCCTTGTGCTTGCGCGCGTCTTGGCCATCTTGTTTTGGTTGGCATACAAAGTTTCCTCACGGAGTTTGATTCCGCGATGTCCATTTGGGATAAGATGCTATCATTTTCTTTATAATTTTGATTTTTTTTAGAAAGCGACAATTATTATCTTGAGTTACCATTTTTTAAAAAATTTATTTCAAAAATAAATGGCCGACGCATCCTTCAAATTTGAATGATTTATATGTTGACTCTCAGCAAAATTTAAAATTCTAAAATTTTCATTTTATTGCATAAAATTCATTTCATCCATCTACGTTTAAGCTATCAAGTAAAAATCAAATTTAAGATTACAAAAAAAAAATTACTTCCGTTAAAAATTTCGAAGCAACTTTAAAGGATAATTTCAGTACTATTCAAAAGGTGCAACAAAGATGCACAAATAAAATTTTTATGTATCAAAATTGAGAAAAAGGTTAATATACAAATTTTTTTTTTTTTTTTAAGCCACTGTCTTTCTCAAACTGACAAAATAAACTAAGGTCAAGAACATTGGCATAAGATTACATGGCACAGTATCATTCGCAAAATTAAGGGCTGGTTTAAAATATCAGTAGGAAAAGGAAAAGGAAAAGAAAAAGAAAAAAACCGGGTTAATAATGTGGGTGTCAGCAAGCTTGGAGCTTGGAAGGCCTCCAGCTACATCCAACAAAACACCCTATAAAAAGCGAAGGACCAGGACCATCCGATTGGTACGACAGCATGATGATGGAGTAACTTTAATGTGACAGATGAGCGTCTCATCCCATGGAATCCACGTAGCCGTCAGGTCACTCAACCAAAGCAAATGCAACGCCATCTTTAGCTTGGTTTTTTTCTGTAAATAATAATAATTGGAAACGCTTCACCGGCAAGTCAAATGGTTTGGCGTGATTGAACCCAAGAGCCCACCAATCTCTGGCTTCGTTGCTGCGCCACGAATGGCTTTTACTTCACGAAAGATATATACGAGTCAGAGCACGTGAATGGCTCGTCTCAGCGAAAGGCGATGCAAGGAGGTAGTGCAGGACCTGGGAGCATCGGTTGATTAGGCTGAATCGTTCGGTGGAGGTAGGTGAAGTTGGTGAAAGAAAACAAGTCCAAGGGTAAATTATTTGGACGGGTAAATTGGATGCAACGTAGATTACTTCAGAAAAAAAAAAAAACAAAAAAACAAAAAAGATTTTGACTGAGTCTAAGGGGAAAGATATTTTCAGACCAGTATAAAGAAATTTGGAGGGCTGAATCTTCTAGTCAAATTGCCCAGTCTTTGGAATTCAAAAAGGAAGAATAAGAGGAAAGAAATAACAAGGCGGCTGCCAAGGCTCGATTTTTTCTTCACGTGAAAAGCATAGGGAATTTGGATGTGTTCCAGCCTACTTTTATTATTGGTAGGATCTGCATGATTTTTTCCTTTATATGCCTATCATTCGAATTGCTCTTATAGAAGATTTAGAAAAATTATTTTCAGCGTCTCCATTCTTCTTCCAAGTATTCTGGAAATAGCTTTTTTTTTTATATATAAAAGTTTAATCATTATCGATCATATGTTTCTAAAGACTAATTAAGTTGCTGACGTTTGAAACTATTGCTTTTCAATTTTATTATCGAAATAATAATTTTTCAATGATTCGAAGTGTTTCTTTTACTCATCACTTTTTAATACTTTTTATGTTAAAGGAAAGAAAAACTACTTTTATTAGCCTTAGATAGAGAGAAAAAATCCAATCAAGTCTCAATGAAATTTAGCCCGATATATTGATATTAAATCATGATATTGGATTCAGGCTTATCCAACAGGCCAAATGGAGCAAGTAGAGCTATGAAGCCTAAATCTCAATCATTGACGGAGTTTTAGTACCATCCAAGTCAAGCCTAGACATATGGTTCAAAGTGTGGTTGTGAGTGAAGGATCATCTTGGCTGAATTGTACAAAGAAAACAAATGCCACAAGTTGGTGGGTACTTTTAAACGAAGTTGTTGGATGTTAGGAACCTATCTTGCGAGCTGTCTGTTTTTTTGAAAAATAAAAAGATGAAAACAATCGAGTCTACACTTTCAAATCCTTTGATTTTTGAACCTTAAAAAAATTTTTTGTTCATTGATCAGGAAAATTCTGCCTCATTGCTCTTTCAAATTAAAAGACTGGGTAGGATGTTTCACTCATCCTAGGGGGCAGTTAAGCTGTTATTTTTTGGAATAATATCAAAAAAAAAAAAAAAGAAATTTCAAAATAATATGAAACAAGTTACGTGGGTTACCACAAAGGTCATGTTGTCAGGATCAAATTATAAAATCGTATGTCCAACAAATCATAAGGTATTGAGATGTTTGAAACTTTTTTTTAAATACTAAGATGAAGGTTTCTATCTTTAATAGATGATTTCAAGTAAAAAAAATAACCAACTTATCATTACGAAGGAATGATTTCTCATTGTAAAGTATAAAATTATTCATTATTTTACGGAGCCTTTCGCTTAAAATTTAGAATGAAAGGAAGTTCAGTGCAGCAATAAATCATTTGTTGGATAGAATTTTATAAAATTTAGAATGGCTTACGTAGCATAGGATATGATCTATATTTAAAAAATAATTATATTTGGATATTGGTCTTGAAATTAAATTTTTTTCAGGTGTTATCTAAGAAAAAATGACCCTCCTCCATCTTGAACTGGTCGTGGAACTGTGAGTGATAATAACATCAAAAACTGAACCGAAACACCAACCATGGAAGAATCGGAGCAAGACTTTTAGGAAGCCAGCCTACCAAGGTGCAGATTATTCACACCCAACAAACCTTTGAATAGGTCGGCGGTAACACCTCAGTTAATTTGCACCTCCGAGCTTCCGATTAATATAACATCCATGATCGCTCTTCAGCGCAGCTTCAACGAATCTTGTAATCGACCGGCATGTGAATATCGCATTAAAGACGGGAGTTTCTACTCAGTAAAGTTAAAATTTATTATTATATTTAATTCCAATTCAAACGGTTGTAAAATTATTGATTTTTCTCATTGATTTAAAAGAGTTATATTCTTTAAAGCAGTTGAGTCTTGATTCACTGCATTAAATTTAAATCTTCTGGCATTGAATTTAATTCTAAAAAAATTATATATATATATATATATATTTTCCATCCATGGATTAAAATTTGACTCGTCATGGCCTTTCAATGCATGAGTCCATCAAATTCAATCATATTTGCATAAAATATCTACGCACTATTTGGGTACCAAATTTAATACCAAAGCTTGCGTTTAGTCATCTTTAAAATTCATTCTCATGTCTGGTCAAATTCCAATCCAAATAATTAGAAAATTATTAATTATTTTAATTGATTAAAAGTAATCTTTTATTAGAGCCATGGTTCATTGTATCAAATTTAATTATTATCATAATAAATACAGTTTCTAAGGAAACCTTATCTGTTTTTTTCTACTATATTTTTTTATTCTGATTGTTTGATTTAAAATATGAAAAATTATATCTTTTAAGCGTTCCAATTTTGGATTTACTATTTCAAATTCAGACCTTCTACATTAAATTAATTTCCAGATGAATTGTATCTTTTCTCTTTCATTATACCTCTTCATCCTGATTGATTAACTTGGATTTTGAAGACATTTCAGTGCCTACGTCTTGATTTGTTGCATTATTTTAATCAGGGAAAGAAGAGGAAACCATACCCTGTATATCACATGGGTTATATGCTTGTTCCACATTTGAATCAAAACATTTCATTGACGAAAAATATACCTAGGACAAGGTAAATTCAGGTTCAAATCTATAATCTCCACGTGGATGAATCTTTTAGGGACATTCACTAACCAAAATAAGATCAATAACTTTAGATCATCAATAATTAAGACTGAAAGTGGGCTCAAACTAGCCAAGGCCCATCGAGCCAGCCTAACTTCAAGCCAGACCATAAGCTAGGTCCGAACTAATTCGGATTGGGTTTGGCCTTAATTTTCAAAAAAATTTTGGATCAGCCTTGAATTGTTCCTTGGCCTAACCTAAACCCATCCCAAAGCTCAAGCCCAAAGAAGGCTCGAAGTATTAGCCCTTATTAGGTTTGAAATTAGCCTGAATATAATCCCAAACCTTAAAATAGGGTAGGTCTTTTAAATTTTATATTGAATTTTTTATCAATTGTGTGGAAACAACTCTCTATGTCATAACAATTTTTCTAATATGATTAGGTGTAATTATTTTAAATATTGCTCGTTGTTGTACAAACATTTAAAAATTAAAAATTAACTTTGTTGGCTCAATTTAGCTCAAATGGATTGCTATGAATTGGCCCAATTAGATTTTGGGCCAAGCTTGAGCCGAGCTTAAGCTTGATTTTTGCAACAACAAAAAGAATTGCAGGCTTAATCGCAACCCAAAGCCCAAAAAAAATCATTGGGTTGAGCTAGGGCTAGGTATGAACCAACAGCTTAACCCACTTCTAGCACTATTGATAATCCATGTCTCAAAGTGATCTTATCCACCATTGATCTTAGATTATCATGTTTCATAGGCTTTATCTTGCTGATTAAAGGTCTTCGGATATCTGCAATTAACCTATTTTATATGCTATGAAAATTTAAAATCGCTAACCATATAATACTATAACTATTATGATAATTGATCATTTTTTCATATTATTTATTATTATAATATTTAAATTAAATTATAGTATTATTTTAATAATATTATATTATGACATATTATAATAAAATTATAATAAATTATAAAATTATAGTTTATTATTATATTATATTATAATATCGTATATTATTATAGATAATATTATATTATTATTAAATTCTGTCACTTTTTTCATCCTTACCTCCAATCCCTCAAATGTATTCAAATTTACCTTATATTATATATTATATAATATTATATCATAATAACATAATATTATAATTAATATAATATCATTAATATTATATTAATATGATTTTATGGGTTTAAATTATATTTTATGAATATAAAAATAACACTTTTTTTTTTTTTTCAATGTATGATATGTATGAGATGCGTTTTCGTTATAAATCTCAGAACAAGATCCCAATACAGAAATGATCTTAAATATTTATCCTTAAGAATGGATTTGAGATTATGGGATTAAATAATAATTTTAAAAGTAGAAATAATTTATAATGATCATCAAAATGCAATGAAATACTGTGATTCTAAAATCGCTTTTATCAAGAGCATTGATAACAACTTCGGATGGATCACCCACATGCCCCCTTAGCTTAAAGCACTAAGGTCTTGGCAGCACAGAATACAACTGGTGAGCATATATTCACCTTAATATGTAGCCATGCATAGATCCAAATGTATAGTTTAACATTGTTCCACATTTATTTCTTGCCAAAAAAATATATATATATAAAATTAAAGAAAATAAAAGGACAAGAAAGAAAGAAACATTAAAGAAGCTTTCACAATATTATTCGGAGTCCATAATTCATCAACCCTGAAATTTATTATCAGACCATTGACCGGAAGCAAACAAAGATCATCAGCAGCAGAAACTCACAATCTGCTCTTCTTCGCAGGTCCCATCGCCTTGGCCTTTGCCCTCAGCTCATGCTTCTTTATCTTCCCTGTAGCCGTCTTTGGCAGGGGACCAAACACCACGGACTTTGGAACCCAGTAAGCCGGCATCTTTGCACGGCAGAACTTCATGATGTCCTCCGCCAATGCTCTTTCATTGGTCCGATCAACACCATCCTTCAGTGTCACGAAGGCGCATGGTGACTCCCCCCACCGCTCATCAGGGCGAGCCACCACTGAAGTTTCCAGAACAGCAGGGTGCAAGTATAATTTACTCTCCACCTCCAGGCTACTGATATTCTCACCACCTGAGATGATAATGTCCTTTGCTCGGTCCTTCACTTCGATATATCCATCTGGATTCTTCACCCCCAGGTCACCAGAGTGGTACCAACCATTTGCAAAGGCTTCTTCATTTGCCTTCGGATTCTTTAGATAGCCCTTCATAACCGCATTCCCCCGCATAACAATTTCTCCTAGAGTAGTGCCATCAGCAGGGACAGGGGCCATGGTCTTTAGGTCGACGACATCAAGGCCTTCCAAACCAATGTAGCGAACACCTTGGCGGGCATGGAGGCGGGCCCGTTCATCGGGCGGGAGGTGGTCCCATTCAGGCTTCCAAGCACACACAGTCGATGGGCCATAGGTTTCCGACAGGCCATAGGTGTGGGTGATGCGGAAACCAAGGTTGGACATGGAAGCCAGGACTGATGGGGGTGGGGCAGCACCAGCGGTCATGACATTGACGACACGGGGGAGGGGGAGGATGGCATCACTCGGAGGTGCGTTGATGATGCTGTTGAGGACGATTGGGGCAGCACAGAAGTGGGTCACGCCTTGGTTGGCTATGGCTGAGTAGATGGCCTTGGCTGTCACCTGCAATACGGATGGAATGAAACCAACAAAGAAAAATATGACTACTTCTGCGCAAACTAGCCAAGCTCTCGGGGAGGAAGTTTTGAATCTCTGAGATCTCAGCAGACACAGCCGACGAACAATATTGAGATAAGCCAAGAACATTCTTTTTGCGGGTTCTGATGAAAGAACCGAAATGTTTTATTATTTATTTTAAATTTTTATGACAACAAAATAAATAAATAAAAAGAGATGCATTCAATAAAGAATAGCTTCCTTTTGGGAACATTGATCTAATATTTGGCGAATTCATAATAATGATAAGATAGTCGGACAGAGATGAAAATATCTCACATATGCATCAGCCAAGGACAAAGAAGCCAAAAAGTATATGTATGAGATATTGAGATAAGATGTATGTATAAACCAGTGAGATATGACTGAGTGATGGGTTTCACTTTTTCCATTCTTTTAAACAGTAAGAGTTGTGCATAGAATGATGATGATGCAACAGCATTTCGCTCAGAGAATCAGAAAAGAGAGAGAGAGACAGAGACAGAGAGAGATGCACACATATTACATTGGAGCATGGAACATGAGGTAATATATTAGTACATTCACCAGTTACAAGGACAAGAAAAGGACAGAACCAGAAGGGAGGAGATAAGACTGACATGAAATGTAGCTGGAAGTGAATGCAGTAGTGCCAGACATATGTGACCATGACCATCACTAGTAAGCTTATCCTGATCTTGGTGATCCACTCATTTCTACCAAGCGTTAGATCTGCAGAGCCACAAGATAAGAAACCTACCATGCAAAAGAGGATAAGAATCCTAGATCTATTTTAAGTAATTATTTCCAATCCCATCCCCTAAATTTACTGTTCATGACCCCCACATCCCAATCACTGGCTTGCTTCATCTTAATGTTTCAGAGCCAGCTAATTGACCAGAAAGAGTGCAAAATTCGTGCTTTTTTTCACATCTCTGCATGCAAAATTTTCTATTAAATGTCGAGATCCTTCATTCACATGACAACCTAAAGCACTGCCCTGCTTAATCTTTCACACTTTAATTTTACTTAGCATATCTTTGACAATCTCTTGATTCTTTTGAGAATAGGTGCATGGTCAGCGAAAATGCTCTGCACATAAAGCAGCCCAATACAAGACAATTTATTACATCACTAATAACCTGCTTCATTTGTTTTTGAACAACATCTAGCCTATTTTAAACCAGAGACTCAATAAAGTAAGCAATTAAGCAATTATTTGCAAAATATTCCTTTACAGATGAAATACAGACCACATCTGCTATGCTGAACATAGTTACTTATTGTTACCATTGTTGGATGTTGCAGATCACAAATGCCACTGATACTCAAGGCATTACTTTGTGACAGGAGGATTAACATCAACATACCATCTGTTATGTTTCAGTTGATTGATTCATCCACATGACACAACATACTTAATAAAATAATCAACATTATATTAGAAGAAGATCAGTGCAACAATGAAAAGAACTTCATACTTGTAGATAACCAAAGCAAACAAGCATTAACCAGGAAGTCAGATAGTGTAAATTCTGCACACTTAATGCCATTTCAATATAAATCTTTGAGGTTAAGACCCATCAAACATTTAGACATGTATCTCAATACACAACCCATCAAACTTCCCATCAGTTATTCCTGGGACCTTTTTACCAAACCTTTTTAGTTCTTAAACGTGACCATGTTATCTCATCTAATACTAAAATATGTTGTCTATCATAATCTACATAGGCACAATCATCTCACGAACATTGAAAGCACATCCTTCTCAGTGTAAAGAGAATATGAACATAACCAACAAGTCAAGCCTTATATGGGATTGTGCATATCATGCTTGGTTTGCCTTTCACTGCTATACTAGTCATATTTCCATTAGCAAGCCTTTTTAGTTAAACACAACGACACTATCTCAACTAATACTCAAATATGTTGTCCCTTAAATGTGCATTGTATGTCCTATACAGACACAATGATCCAAGAACTCTCAAGTATGTCTCCTTCACTGCAAAGAGAATATGTCCATAACCAACAAGTCCCACCTCACCTATATGGGATTGTGGATATCTTGTTTGTTTTGCCCTTCACTGCTATACCAGTCCTTTTGCCATAACAATGAGTTTTTCTTTTCAGCTGCTCTATCCAATCCACTTCAGATGATCCTCTCAGGTTCAGAATGCACACAGCCCCTCACTATTGTATGGATTTTTATCAAGAGGAAGATAGTACATTTAGCCATAGCTCAGAAATACTGAGAAATATCCACTTCATAACCAATATATCATTTCTTTTTTAAAAAAAATTGGCTCAAAGAAATAACAGCCATAATCAACAAGTCCTGCCTCACCTATATGGTTTTGTTTCATATCTTGTTGTTTTATCCTTCATCATTTCTTTTTCACAGGTTCAGAATGTAAATAGACTCCCCTTATTAGGGGTGTCTGGTAAACACAACAAAAGGAGGGGGAAGATTCACCAATTTATCCTGTTTGGCATTGGTCCAAGTGTGTCAGGCAGAGTCTCATTTAAATATTGTTTTTCTTACAAAAGGAGGGGGAATGCCAGTCTCTACTTCGAGTTAAACAACTCACCTTACCAGAGAAAAGAATTGACAGCATAACAATCAAGCATGCTTGTTTGCCTAACTGTTAATATACAAAGCAGCTTTATGTATGTATTACCAATATTAAGCAATATTTGTATATGGGTTTCAAGGTCATTTCATCCTCTTGTGGCACCTTTGCCAAAAGGTAATCTAGTGTATATGTATTTCTGGAAAGCATTTATCTGCAAGTGGCTTTCTGCATAATTGATTCAATCATTTTACTTGGATTCATCGAACCACAATATAAGCAACCCATCACCAACAAGATGAAAATAAGTAATCTAAAAGAACTTTTTCAACAGTGCAGTGCCTAATGAAACAAATTCCAAATAATAAATAAATCTCAAAAAACATACCTGGCGAAGACAAATGCTTGTTCCACAGAGGGCAGCCAGTGACCAAGTGAAGCACCACCCATTGCAATGGAACATGGGCAGAGTCCACAAGTAAATAGCCCCTTCATTCATTCCCCATATTAAAGCACCACTGAGAGCCATGAGATACGCACCCCTATGATGCAATACAACACCCTTTGGACTGGATGTTGTTCCTGAAGTGTAGCCCAAAGCAATGCTCTGCCACTCATCCTTTGGTGGCTTCCAAGCAAACTCAGGGTCACCAGATTCTAGAAACTTCTCATATTCAATAGCACCTTTTCTCAAAGCATTTAGAAAAGATTTAGGGTCACAGGTTTCATCACGTATAACAATTAGAAGTGGAGGCTTGAAAGCCCCTTTCTTTTTGTCTGCTATTATCTTCAAAGATTCCTCGGCCAATGAAAAGAACTCCTGATCCACCATAACAACTTCAGCTGAAGAATGATCCAAAAGGAAAGCAATAGTAGAAGCATTAAGCCGGATGTTGACACAATTCACCACTGCTCCAGCCATCGGAACTCCAAAATGAACTTCATAAATAGCTGGGATATTTGGAGCAATTACAGCTACCTAATAAAACCAAGAGAACAATTTTTTTCAGTTAAATATTTCAGTAGCAACAAGAATAAACTTGGAGATCTTGTTAACATAATGAGTGCCATTTCAAGAAATAAATTGTATATCTATATATTCTAGACTTCATCAGCTATAAAAAAACAAAGACTGCAACAATGCTAAAGAGAAAATGGCTATAAATGTTGGCAATGTTTTAAGAATATATTCATATCTTGCATATTAATAAGACTAAGATCATTGACTACATAAAACAGTAGGCAGAGAACATCCAGATTTATGTCAGCTATCTGACCTAAAACAAGATCATCACTCCTAAACAGAGATATTGCCCTAAACTAGAAGGAAAGGGTCGTTACATGAAGGACCTGAAGAACCTACATCTTTATCATGACACCTATGTCAGATTAGGTAATAATGTCTGAACAAGAGCACAATGACATACCAAAAATTAATCCCTTTCTTTTTGAAGTATTTGTAACAGAGTCCATCAATTTCCAATATTTAGTCATATCTAGGAACCTTGGATCATTCCCTAATTTTTTTTTTCCAGGCAACTGTGAGTCAGTGCTTATTAATATACAAGAATTTATTAAACTTGGGCAACTCTTACAGAAAAAAACCTACTGTGGAACTCAGAATAAGCATCTAGCAGCGTGGATGTCACGTTCACATACATCAAATTGTCAGACAAACAATCTCACAAAGCATACATTTTTGGCATCACCGTGTCAAATATTTAAAAAAGAATCAGAACCACAAAAACCTGAAGCTTTTTCAATCATTTTCATAATCTATGATTAATTTTAAGTTTGAAACCATCAAAAGCCTTGATATTGGATTATCTTTTTTCCAGAAGAGGATTTAGTTGATGTTGAGAGAGTCGATCCTACTACTTCCCTCCCTCCTCTGTTTGAACCTACCTATTTATAGAAAGAAGGGAGGGGAAAGAATCAAAACAAGATGATAAGCTTATCACTTGGACACTTACCTAGTGACATAACACCCTTCATATTACTAACTATTTTCAATGGAAATGCTTCAAGGCACCCATTATGCACATATAAAAGTTTATCAAGCCCATGATCGCTGACTTTGCAACTTCCTAATCAACCAACCAACCAACCATGTTTGACAACAAATCTGTGAATTGCATGAACCCCCTCTTGCTACATGACAAGGTAATTGTTTGTGTGTGCATAATGAGAACTGTGTACCATGACTCAATTGTAAGTTTTTATCCACAACCATCAGGCCTGTCTCAGTTAAGTTCTACAAATGTTAAAACAAAAGCTAAAAAGGTTTCTGATAAAAACTATGCTAACACTTGAGCACAATGATCAGTTAAAACATGGAATATATTTCACAAGACAATTAATGGTGATGGGATATTCAAGGAGTCAATATCATCACATGAAAAGATAGGCACACACGTTGGCAAAATCAAGGCCAACTTATAGACCACTCCTTTTTCTTTACCAGGAAGATGAAGATTGCATGTAAGCACCGCATATCAGCAACACGGTGGCCACAAACAAAATAAACAACAAAACAAAAGTTGGCATGCCACCGCAATAGACTATCATTACAGTACCATCACAGCTAATTAAAAGAAATACCATACATAAATGGAACATCCCTACAAGATAAGAAGACAACTCAACCAAGGAGTTCAAGGCTGGGATAAAATTTGGCATGCAAACTCCCTTTTCTGGTTAGCCATCCAAATGAGATACTCGGATTGCCGATATATACCATCTAAATTCTCTTCCTTGGATAAAAGGAATCATTACATAATTCAAGACAATACAATCTTCATCTGATGCACTAATTAAGAACAATTACCTTATCAAAGTCGGTCTTGTTAGATGATACAAGGCAGGATATCATGCATGACTTTCTATGTAAAGCGTCCGCTTTGTTTCACTTTAACCAATCGGCAAAAGATAAATGCTTGCCAGCAGGTTGAATTAGGAGTTTCAACTTTTCAGGAGAGTTTCCCATAACATGATTTTTCCCTAACTTTCTATTTTGACCTTCATCTTTTACCAATCAAATACCAACAGAAAAGTCCTGACTTAAAAAAATCTAAGACTTTTAACTAAGAAAATGGATGACTCTGATTCTGAAATTTAGCAAATTCAAAGGCATCGTAAATTATAACTTCTTGGTTGGAACAAGACTCCTGAATCATGGTGGTTAAAAGGGGAAAGAAAATCAATAGATATGGATAAGCATGCAAGCACTTATACATACATGAATTTTTCCATCAATATTATGGATATTATAATCTTTTTTTGGTAAATTTATGAGTGCACAATTTTTTTGCTGTGCTGTGATCATTATTTACCAATTGCGAACCAGCTGTGTGGGGACACAAAAAAAAAAAAAAAAAACTGTAAAATTATGAAAATATGATTTACTAAAAAAAAAAAAAACGTCTATCCATTCACAAAAAAAAAAAAAAATGCCATCCCCTCGTTCCCTGACCGCCTGTCTCTAGCCGAAGGGCGAAAGTTCTGGATGTTGATAACCTAGAAAGCTATGCTTCCAACAAAATAATAATAATAGTAGCAGTAGTCATAATAATTCGATGAATTATCTGTTATAAAATAATTGGCTTTCCAAATAACCGATATTATTTTTTTTAAAAAAATGAATCTATTAAAAAATTAATAGAAAACTTTTTTAGTTCTAACTTAAATTTTCGAATAAAATAAGGCATGCCAAGGACATTAAATATTCCCAACTTCGATTTAGGTCATATTCTGCTTCATTTTCGTTCCTTTTTGGGAAGGAAAAGAAATCTTGCACTCAACTCCACTATCAAGAGTCTAACTTTAAGCTTTCATGGCAAATTCCCCATTTATCTTTCATAAGCTTCCGTTCCAAAAATGAAAACGAGAAAAGCCTAGTAAATATTATACAAAACACGAAAAATTTATTTCTTCTGAATTTTAAGCAAAGTAAAATTCGTATTAATAACAGGTAAAATAAAACACAAGTCAACGAAATATAATATTTACAATAATGCATCAGCAATGAACTTGGCGTTAAAAAATAAAATCCTAGATTTTTCCCGGATTGTTTTTATATTTTAATAGTTGCACCGAGCTCCGAGCACGATCTCAAGGTTCTTTCTTTTTTGTTCGCGGTCAAAACAAGTGGAAAAATAAATGCATGAACAAAAGTCTCCAAGAAAGAAGGGGAGGAGAGAGAGAGAGAGAGAGAGAGAGATTTACGGTGCTCCCAGGGCCGATCGAGCGGCGCACGAGAGCGGAGGCGAGGCGGCGGCACCGGCGGTAGGTCTCGGCCCAGGTGTAGCGGGCCGGGCCGTGGACCACAGCGAGCCGTTCCGGGTGGACCATCGCGGCCCTCTCCAGGAACCACAGTGGGGTCAGCGCCGTGTAGTTGGCCGGATTCTTCGGCAGCTCGTCTATATCCCTCTCCAGCGCCCCCGCCATTTCCCACCACCACGAGAGATCTCAGAGAGAGGGAGGGAGAGAGATCGGTATCTCCCGCCTCCACGAGAGATCTCAGAGAGAGGGAGGGAGGGAGATGCGTGGCTCCAACCTTCTATCGAGAGAGAGAGAGAGAGAGAGAGAGAAAGAGATTGGTATCGAACGAACTGGCGTCCTGGAGCTCGGCGGAATGGGTATTTATAGCGAGGCCCGTGAACGAAACGACACGTGTTCGCCTCTGCACGGCGTTTAACGTTACGACCAGCGGACCTAATTCATGTCCAGATGCTCCGGTAACGCCTCAAAATTATCTACGTTTCAGTGGATTATTGGATGAATTAGCTGTTTTTGAATCCTGGCTGCAAATGGCTTCTGCCGTTCCCGGGACTAGGATGCGACGACGTTCCCGTCAAACGGTGACGAAGGTATTAATTACTACCCATAACCGCAGCTCCTGAAATTTCAAGGACTCGATTGGTTTGGACCAGCAAAGGAACCACCGTCCTTGATTTTTTGGGTCCCACTTCTTGTTGCGGCACTCGTAGTCGGGTCTGATGCAGGAGTTTTTTACTTGGTGTCTGAATTTTTATTATATTAGCGGTCCGCGGATGTCATTTGGATTAATATTAACGATTCTTAAATGAATTGTAAGAGGCCAAGAGTTGTGCATATCCACATCCACGTCATTTAATATTTATAAGATTATAAATTTTATATCCATATTAATAACATTATGGATATGATTATAAAATTCTATATATTGTTGACCATAAAAAAGAAAGTCAATTAATAATACGCTGCCATGATTATTTATCTTGAAAATCTATAAAAAAAAAATTTGAGTAATTATACAATTATAGATAGCTGTGCTTGGTCATTATAAAATACATTTAATACTTTATTTGATTCTTTTACTCCTTTCTCATGTCTTGCTATTAAAAAAGAAATATATATATATATATTTAAATATAAATAATTATTTGCCCATGTTCTTTTATAATTATAAATATAAATATTAACATTAGTTGGATGTTTTGATCTTGAATTGAGCTGTCATATTTTTTTTTTAATACTTTTAAAAATAGAGCTCAAATTCAAATCCTTCAGAGCCATCATATAATGCTTTTATGACCTATATAATGCCCTTGATCTATATTCTTGTTAGGATATATTCATTTTACTTAATCTACTTTCATTTCTAAATAATGGTTTGAGGTTCGAGATTAATTGGTCGTGTTTCTTTTAAGTCGTGCGAGTTGATTAAACATGATATGAGATGATTAAAGAGTAATAGATCTTATTTCAAACTTTATTTTTTTATCTTCTATCGCCATCAAGATAAGCATTACCTTATCTTTTCATTTTTTTTCTCCTCTCTTCTTTTCATATATTTACTTTCCCATTTTAAAAATATAAATTACACCAACCCTTGCAATTTTACGGTTGTAAATACTAGATGATTGCTTCATTCCATGAATGTAGACATGTTAACATTAACTATCATTTATTCCATGAATGTAGACATATTAACATTAACTATCATTTATATCATATTACATATGCATTAAACATTATTTATATTATATTTATATGAACATTCATATAATAATATCAATAGTTCTTATGGTGATATCTTTATATGATCCTCTCACATGTCCACATCATCTAATGCACTTAGTTTGGAAAACATATATTTAAAGTAACACTTCTCCGTCATTTCCTTCTTCTCTCTTTTATCACCTTTGTGCCCTATTCTTTCTATCCTTATTCTTTTCCATCCATCTCTTCTCTTAATAAATGATAAAAAATGTAATAAGCATCCTATAATAAAATATATTTTTAATATAATATTAGATTAGCATAGATCTTTTTATTTTTTTAATTTTAGAAGAATAAAATTTGTATTTTATTTTTTCCTCTCTTTTAAATCTAATAACATAAAATTAAAGAAATATATATGTGTGTGTATTTTATCAAATATATTATTGTTTATGTATAGCATAGGTATATACCTAGTTTATATTAATTATAAAAGAGAGAGATAATGAGAGTTTGAAATATGATGAGTTGAGAAAATGCATGTATGTAGGCATCACTTTGAACACACTGACTCAGATGGCGAGAAATGCGACAACTCAGAGAAAGTGGGAATCACTTCACCCATTTTGATAGCTCAATCAATGGCTATCCATTACTCCGTAACATGCATCACAAGTCGTTGGTGACTGATGACATGGTAAGTTTATATTAAAATAATTGTAATGCAAATATATTTATCATAATTTTTTATTTTAGTTACTTAAGTATTATCACTAAATTGATATTACGATGGTATGTTATAAAAGTTGTTTCCTTTTGTTTTGTTTCTTATTCTCATTGTTATTCAAATGGTTTAAGCTAAATCAATGTTATAATAAAGTGTTATAAAGATATCTTTGAATATTGAATATTTTAAAATATTTTTTAAAATAATATAAGTAACTTTTCGTAATGTTTCAAATCCATCTGTTGATCCAATCAAGCTGTTAGTGGATCAAAATCATGCGGTCGTCGAGTAAAAATTAATTGGTAGTATGTGAACTTGAGTTATAAGCATTTATTATAATGCGACATTCTCGTCACATGCCACAAGGGATCAAGGGATCATTGGTGCTGCAAGAGTGGCTATGCAATGATGGGACTCTATCCATCATTCCATGAATAACCCTTTTCAAGTCCATTTATTGGTTCTATTAATTTATTAGTGAGCCAAAACTACGTGATCTAAGTAAAGTTAATTGATAGTCGGTAAACATTTAAATTTTTTCTTTTCTATCTAATTATTTTTGAAGGATTACACTTTTTTTACAAACAAAGTTTCTCCCTTCATCCTTTTTAAGTCATGAAATAACTTCTATGTGAGATGAAAAGCCACTGATGGCATTTTCTACTCGGAGTGACTTCAATTAGAGTTGGATTAAGTCATATGAAAAAAAAATGCAAAGTATCCTTAAGCATGTTAATTAAAGTTTAGAGGCAACGGAGAATAGGCGTGCATGAGACCCTGGAATTCCAATGCCAAGAGGTGGGCGGACTCAAACCACAGGCACACTATTTATAGTGCAATGCCCATTCGGTGGAGGGCAGTATGGCTGACGTGAGTCGATTGTGGTGCAAAGAAGATTCTGGAGGCGCACAAAAAAGCTGCATAAAAGCCTGTCCAAAAGCTTTGACAGGTCCACAGTAGAGAGGAGAGAGGAAAAATTGAAGTTGAACTTGTGTTTTTTTTTTTTTTTTTTTTTTTTTTGCTTTTCACATCGAGCCAAAAAAAAATGAGGTTATGCCGTATGCTTTCAAGATAACAAAAAAATATATATAAATAAAGGTTATGTGCAGGCTGAGGCTGCAGTGCACTTGACGGCATTCACGGAATCTATCCTGGTGCTTTTCCATTTCCCTTGCCGTGCACAACATCCAATAACTCGAGACGCCCCCCACGATTTTGATTTTTGCACAAAGGAAATATTTCCAAGTTGGATGCTTTCATGCAGCCATTAGCGTTTTCTTGACGGCCATCAAGTCTCCATCAGCGATGAGATATTGCTGGCTATCTTCCAAATATCTTTCGGCTATAATCATGTTGATGTTTCTTTGTTTTCATTCTTCAACTGGATTGCATAGGTGCAGAGTGATATTTTAAATTTAATTTTATCTTAAATAAAAAAATATTACTCATAAAATAATTATAGAATTTTATCATGACGTGAAACTATCCTTACAACACCAACGATCCGATTCAAGATAGATTTTAGTTAGCTTATGGCATAAAACGAGGACTTCACATTTTAAGACGAAATATTATGATACCTTAAATTTAGTTTCATATTAGATGAAAAAAAAATACTATGTGCTACCAATTAACTTTCACTCAAGTTTTTGGGTCACATATTTTTAGTCCATTAATGGAGTTAGTTGGACCAATAGATGGGATGGGATTCACATAAATCTTGAATCTGTCATATTTTTTTTTTCTTTTTAGAATTCATAAAATGTGTGCCCTGAACCCTAGCTTGATCGATGGATCATTAATATCCATTTGCTCTCATTCTAACTCACTCCTACCTTATATTTTTTAAAAATATTTAGAAAGTAAAATTATTTTTTAAGTATGTTTTTAAATATAATTTTTTTTAAAAAAATATAGAGATAAAGATGCGAGTAAAATTATTGCTCTTACAGGCAGGACAAAGATAAGATGAGATGGGTTATAAAAAGTAAGAGAAAAAGATAAGTTGGGTAAAAATTAATCGCGTGCCATTCTTACTATTTCTACATAATGGTATCATAGATGCATGTATGACTCTTATTTTAAGTTATGGTTCTCAACTAGAGAGATCGAGTAAGATCAAGCACCTGTGATGATCTATTTCCACCCATGCTTGAAACGATTGCAAGAATATATCAAATAAATCAAAATTTAGATGAATACATAAATGAAATTGATAAATCAACGGACAAAACACATTAATCAAAGTTACATCATTATATAGTAGATGATGACATTTTGCACGTCGTGATGTTTATTTTTTGGACCATGGTAGGAGGTGCCATTTAAATATTACGACGGGTATCCGTGGACCCCAAGACCTGCAACCATTTGGCCATTACAGAGTTTGCCGGCCAATTGGCCAGCTGGCTTCGTGCTTTAATAATGTAAAAAAACTTTGGCAGAGGCCAGATTGGCTTACGCTATCCATGGTTGAAAGATTTTCTCGCAATGTCTTTTGATTTGTTGCACAAAAAATCAATTAGAAATATTTTTTCTTGTTTTCAACCGGTTAACTTTGCATCAGGTTTGCCAACCAACCATGCCTTGTGCCATGGTCACCATGCTGAACTATTTATCATGGCCTAAGATCTCATCATAAAATAAATAAATAAATAAATAAAGTATCATTTAAGCTTTTCGATCATTTATAAGTATTTATGATATTACATGCTCTTCTCATT
This sequence comes from Metroxylon sagu, assembly GCA_017589505.3. Lineage (NCBI taxonomy): Eukaryota > Viridiplantae > Streptophyta > Magnoliopsida > Arecales > Arecaceae > Metroxylon > Metroxylon sagu. The sequence goes on from JACVBY030000663.1 coordinate 3,992,214, forward strand.
TAAATTCCAATGTTCCCATTAGACTAAGGTGGTATTTAGTGCATGGTAATATAGTATTATCATAATTTTATATTTTTTTTAATTTTATATTTAGTAATTAAATTACTAATAATGTAGGATTATCATGTTTCGTTTGCTTTGATAATGCAAACTCAGATTTATGTATATTATATATTATATTAAATTTTATTATATTTTATTATAATTTTTTTTACCTTTTAAGTGGTTATCTTTTTTTAAGCTAAAATATGAAATATTCTATTAATTTTTTTTATAAAATTATTTTAAAAATATTATATATTTAAATATTATAAATATTTAATATATATTATATATAATATAATATATATCCTATAAGACTAGGTTTTAGAATTTTAAGCTACCATCTAAGGATGATTGAGCCAAGTTTCTAATTGGACCAATTTTCTTTTTTAAAAAAATAAACATAGAAACAAAATCCTAAGAAGGATCTTGTTTTTACCTTAGGAGGAAGAAAAGCCAATCAATCCAAGGAAACTCAAACCTAAGTAATAAAGGATTAGAAGAACTAATCAACTGTAAAGAGGACATTCTAAGGCTCGTTCTAGGGTAAAAAGGAGAGGGAACTGAGTAGCAAGCTGATCAAAGGCATTCGGATCTTGGGGGAGAAGGCTAGAGAACATCACCAAAAAAAGGTTAACTTCCCTTCCCCTCCCTTGTTAAACTCTTTATCTTTTCTACTCAGGTCTCGATCAACTGCTAGAGGGCTACCAAATATTGACCTAAGAGCTGCAGGAACCTATATGCGCACCCTGTTTCCCAATCCTCTGTTTCACGAGGAATCTTGGGGCTTAATTAGATCCCAACAAGGCCTTTATCTGGTATGAATTCTGGCCAAAATAATCCCTGAGGAGAGCTGAACCTTGGAACGATGTCAGGCTGTGACCATTCCTTTCCCAGCTCCAGTAGATAGGATCCCACAATCGACCCTAACAACTCCAATGCACCTTGTTGTAGTTGATTCGAGATGTCGATTAGTGGCTAGGTGGTCATCGGCCAACCAGGTCAATTGTGGGAGCGATGCGACTAAGTCACCGGGGCGACCGAAGGCTGATCATGGCGATGAAGAAGAATAGGGAACGAACTTTTATTGTTAACAAAAAATGTAGTAATAGTACACGACTCGCCTCCTCTAGGTCTAAACCAAATCGGATCGGGTGCTGTAATTGAACTGAACCGAGTTTAAAATAATTAGTTAAGGGATTAAGGCTTAAGCAAAGGATTACCTAAACCTAAGTCAAGGAATAGCCTAACTCCCTGTCCTTTGGATTGAACCAAACCATTTCTTAAAATTGGGCTAACCTAGGTTTTGAATTGGGTTAAACCATTTGACCCTTAATTAAGAAATAACTGAAGTTAAGTTAGAGTTTAAGTTATGCTTATCAATGGACCAATGATAAACCCTGACCTAAGTACATGGAACATGCCTAAAAACAAAATTATAGGGCACCACAACCATGTTTTTAGGAAAGGACTTTAAGGTCTAATAATATTGAACCCATTAGACCCGTAGAGGAAGGATTTAAATTAACAAAAATACCATGGATATATGTTGATTATGCCTAAATTATATGTTAGGTCTGAAAGAGAAACGCTAAGTTGGATTAGCTAATTTCCTTACATTTGTCAGGCAAGTAGTAATTAGCTACTTTTACAATTTATCATGTTTTAATATATTAAATATTTATAACCCTTGTAATACTTAAATTATGATTATTACTTGATTATATGCGTTATCTATTTTTGCCACAATATGCATCGTGATATCGATTATTTATGATTCATGAAAAATTAATGTAAAATGTTGATATGATGACTTAATGCATATGATAAGAGATGATAAGATTAAATCTTAAAGCTTCTAAACCTGATCATGCTGGATGACTATAGATCATACTAGTGGAGGTTAAACGCTGATCAATACCTACATCAATGGAGATATGTATTGGTATGGATCCTATTAGTGGGAGTTAAACGCTGGTAATACCCATGACCTTAGAAGGCATACATTGGTCAGGACTCTGCATGTGGGGGTGAAACATTGGTAAGATGATTCGATCATAATATGTTTAGATATCATGCTTTAATAAGAACTAAGATTGTAAAAGATATAGAGGACTTGTTAAATTCTATTTGCTTATATAAATTAAGTATATTGATATTATGTTATATATTTGCTTATATAAATCAAGTATATTGATATTATGTTATATTTTATAGATGGCTAATTCTTGTTTACTGGGTTGTAGAGCTCATGATTATTTCATCTTTTTTTTTTCAAATTTTGCTCGATAGCTACATGGGATAGTACTGGAAGAGTGATTAGATATGCGAGAAGAATAAAGAATTTAATATTTTAGTTATTGTTGAATTTTAGTATTGAAACAATGGTTTTATAACTAAGCTATTTATTTACTTGAGTGTCCTCCAAATTTTATAAGTAGAACTTTTACACTACTATGTTGTGATATCATGAGAAATGCCTTGTATGTTTGTAAGGAACTCCTTTATAAGTATGCGGAATAATCAGATTTTGATCATTTTAGATATCTACTTTTTATATAGGAAGCATATTACTAGAATTTGCGATAATCTTAGATTTCTGAGAATTAAATATTACCTTACAAATGGATTAGGTCGAGCCATGACGCCAACCGATCCCTACCTAATTAGACATGGTCCATACTGTATTTAGAGACTCATGGGTTGGTTTAGGTTGAAAAATTAAACTCGATTTAAATTATGGATCGAGTCTAGATTTTATATTTTTTTTGACTACCCAATCCGATCTAAATCCAAATCTTTTTCTAATTCATAAACCTTAATTATATAATCTTATTTTTCTTTATTTCGATTATATTTATAAATCCATTAAATGAACTTTAATTTGAACTAATTCTTCTTTTTATCCTAACAACTATATCCCCTTCAATTTTTTTATTATATCTAAATATTTATATTTTATCATTTATTTTAGTGGATTCTTGTTTATAATATCTTTAAGTATATCAATAAATATTTTAAATATCATAATTTATAAATTTAAAGATAATTATTTACTTGGATAAAATTAATAGTTTTTGAATAAATATGTAAATTTAAGTTAGATCTTTTTAATTTCATTTAAATTTTTTTTAATAAATTTATATTTAATCATTAGTTACTATATTGTAGAAACAATAATGTAATGCTTAACTCAAATAGAATATTTTAAGTTGGACCTGAATAGACTCAGATGAACAGTTGGAATTAAAATTTATTTTATAGATCCGATTCAATCTAACTCCACTTGCAAATAGGTTGGGTCTAAGTACAAAATCAAGATTCGAATATAAAATTAGGTCAGGTCAGATATTGAGCATGATCCGATCTAACCTGACTCGTTTGCAACTCTAATTATATGTTGGATTAGTATCACATGCACCCAATATATAGAGGGACAAAATGTCTTACCTAGTTCATTCCTCTCAACGTAGAACATACTAGACCATTCCATTATTCAATATTTGCTGCTGTGCTAGCATGCGACTGTCAACACTGGCGTTTTAATTCATTTACTGCCAGTCAAGCTTGGGGAATGTCTCTTTTTGTTCATAAAGTAACTTAATGACGGAAGATTGATTACCTCACGGTAAAAATCAATGGCTTTTGCCTTTTTCACCTTTTTGCCACATGCATCCTGGCAAGATTGGGGAAAAAAAAAAAAGAAAGCTAATTATTTATATAACATAAAAAAATAAAATATAAATTTGTCACCTTGGTCACATCAATCACTCGCCCCCGTGGGCGAGGGGTAAATGGCTCTATTTCCGCGATGGTACTTCCATATTGTCGGTAAGTTTTCACAGTGGAGCGGGTAGACCGCCTCCCATCCACGCGAAACGAGCGGAAGAACCGCAAGGCTAAATCAACCGTCAAAAGGAGATCAAACGGTCAGAATTTCACGATCGCTTTCACAATGGTTTGAAACCGCCGTCTTTACCTCGGTGGCAATTTTTTTCTTGACGATTTATCTCGCTAGCCGTCCGCATACCTGGCCCCATGCGCGCAGCCGTTTCCGGCTCTTTCCTTGGGAGAGAATTTTTGCCCGCACGAGGCCCCACCTCTCAGTCTCTTTTCCGCACCCCCATCCTCTCTTTCTGTTTTTTTTCTCCTTCCTGACCCCGCCGGCCCGGCTCTCGTCGTCTTGGTCGAGAATTCCCTTTCCCCCCACCCCTCCTCTCTCCTTCGTAGTCTAGGGATTATCCGAGATCTTAGATATGGAACCAGGGGATTCGTCGCCGCTTGCCGGAGCGGAGATCCACGGCTTCCGGACAGCAGCAGGTATGGACGTGGAAAGGGTTCTGTGTCAAGGAATCCGAGTTTTAGGTTTCATTGCTCGGTTGTAGATCAATTTCTGGGTTTTAGGTATCTTTTGATTTCTATGGGTTTTGGCTTGATATGTGGAGTTTCTAGCTTCAAACCAGTTCCGTGTTATTCTTTATGCGGTTATGCTGTGAAATTCTGCATGCGGTTCTGTGATAGAATTCTTATTAAGTTAGAATCAGTGGTACTGTGCTTTTTTTAGTTCGTAAGGGATTTAAAGGTGCTAAATTATCTCATGTTTTCTTGTATATATTCTTCCGAATTGCAAAAGTGATTTTAAATGCAGTCATCACCATTATTTATTTATCTGACGTGCTGGTTCTGATGATTTTTGTGGTCTGTGAACAGATTTGCGTATAGAGAAGTTGATGGAAGATGGTGCAACCAGGTGGTTTCGGCCTAATGAAGTCCATGCAATACTGTCAAACTACATGCTCCTTAAAATCCAACCCCAACCTATTGATAACCCAACGAGTACAATCCTTGCACTTTTTCACTTGAAAAGTTGTATGCATGTATGAAGGCTTATTTTTAGATTGTTTCAGTGCATATTTTGAAATATAAGTCTTCTTATACCTGATCAATGAAGTTTTCAGGCACAATCCTTTCTGCATGTATGCACCATTAGTCCATTTTCTTGATACTTGCATTTCGTTATTTTGGTCGTATGCTTTCACCTTGGCATGCTCAGTTTAGCCGGACTTAACTACATTATTCATGCAAGTCTCAAGCTTCCTGTTTTAAACATCACTTATGCTTGCATATTCTGTTGCAACTGAAGAACTATATTTCAATGCTCACCAGGTATCATGTTTTATAGTAATGCTCAAAAGTGCTTGATCTTTTTCCCCCTCCCTTTCCTTTTGTGTGAATCACTGAATATGACGAATCAGTGCATGAGGTTTCTTGGTGACTATAGTTACTGCTGGTTTGCATTAAAGAAATAAATGAATCATTAGCTGTGAGAAGACTTCACCACCTGCTTGTGAAATCTTCACAAGAAAGCCAAGGTAAGCTGAGTTTGGCTGCAAAGCTGAAGTTGGTAGATTGCTAATTGTAAAGGGCAGCAACATTTCAGATTATAACCATAAATTATTTTGGTTGTCATCAGTTTGGATTATTATGATAACTGCAAAATTAAACAGATTGCATTTCATATTTCTTGGTAACCAGATTCAAATTTCAATTCCTAATTCTATGTTTTACGATCAGCAGAATATGGAATTTATGCAAAGAACTACAGGAAGAACCCAAAAAAACATTTGGTAATAAAGTTATAAAAGAGAAGCCTGCAAAACAGCTTTTCTTAATTTCATTATGCATCCTTAAAACGGAAATAGCCTTTTTGATGGTTGATTGTAATTGCCTTCCTTTCTCTGAATTCATTCAGAAATTCTGCAAGTTGTTTGGGACATTTTCCTGCTCTTTCCAGTTATCGTGCCATGCTAGCGAATCTCTTCCAGAAACAGATATCAATATCTTCCATAAGAGGTCCTTCGCTGGTTTGAGGGGAAAGGTTAGGAGTGGAGACAGTGGTTGTAGATGTTCCATTGGTCATTTTGATGGCAGTAGCTTTGCAACAAAAGAACAAAAATTCTAGAAGCAAAACTTTCCTCCTATGTAGGTTTCTTAGATTCTTTAACTTTATTATATACATGTTAACAAAAATAGGTTTGTAAGACATCTTTATGCTGTTGTTACCTTCAATTTACCTTTGCCTTTAAAAACAGATAACTCATTAAATGGACCTGTACTTCAGCAATCCACTTTTAATTTTTTAAGGGAAGTGCATTTATAAAAAAAATTCTGGATTAATTTCATTTTTTCAGATGTTTGTCATGAGTTCCAGATTATTTCCCCCTTAGTTCTTGTTAAGATCTTTAAATTTGACATCTTTTTATCTCTAAAAGCCAATAATATATTATGTTTAATCCCTGGGGAACATGAGTCCTATTGCTTTGCCTTTGTCATGGTAGATGTGTGATCCTCTCTCCTTTTAGTTTGCCCCATATCCTTCAATACAAAAAAAAGGCTGGAAGTCTATCTGTTCCCAAAGAGTGTTATAGGCACTATAGCGCTTTTTCCTCTGAGATACATATCTTTTAATTTTTCAGTGCTTTGCCCATACGTATATCCTCTCTTTACTTGTATTAGCCTATTATGATTGGTATTTTATAAAAATTGATATATGATTACTAGAAATGCACCCTGTAGTAGCTAAAATCTTTTCAGATTGTGAATTTAAAATGAATTTGCCTTGGTAAAATTTGCTGCACATAGACAATGCCGAACCCTTTATGCATCTCTATATCATCGAAACATTTTTTCGGGTTTGGTATGACTTGAAAACACTAGAATATCTTTTTTCTTTTCTTTTTTTGAGGGAAGGGAAACACGAGAGTAATTAACCAAGGATCCGAGTATTGATGCATTCTAAGTTGTATTGATTGTATTGGTTAGTTATAGGTACTGGTTGCCCCTTTGTACTGTACAGTGTCGGCCCTCGATACTTCACCTCATTTTTGTTGTGTAGGCACCAAGAAGTGTATTGTTCTCATATTGACTATTAATAGGGTATTGATATTGGCAACAATGACAAGAAACTCTGCTAAATTTCAAAAATAATTAGATGAACAATAAGCTATATGTAGATTGTGGGCGAGAATGACAAGAACCTTTCTTAAACTGTGGAAATAATTAGATTTTAGACTTCAAGTGAGTAAGGGTGTAAGTGAGCCAAACATGAGCAAGCTTAAACCAGCTCAAGCTTAGCTCAAGATCGAATCAAGCTGGGAGAGCCTATGTTATTCTTTGCTTGTTTCATGCTGAACCAGGTTGAGCTCACTCGATTAGGTAAGGCAAGCAGCATGCCTTGGTCACTGGCGAAGGATATAGTAAAGGAAGAAAGGAATTCTAGAGAGAGGGAAAGATACATGTACGATCTCTAGATAGATAGAGATGAGGGGAGGGAATACGTGCTCTAGTTGCTCCAGATCCATGGGAATCTAACATCCAACATGAGGCAATGTTGCATAGGCATGGACATGGGAATCGGATTCGGATGTGTATGCAAGTGTTTGTCTCGCCATTGGAATATGTAGAATAGAATATAATTTTTATTAATAGTATATATACCTTTCAAATTAGAAGAGTTCTCTCAATATACAAGTTTCTTATCCTACTCGTTTTTAACATCTAAATGGACGGTCTAAGTGTTTGTTGAGTCTAGCTCTCCACAAATTTCTAAAATACGTAAACAAAAAATTTTGTTTGTATTCAAGTGTGTGATATGTATCCAATTCAAGTGTGTGATATGTATCCAATTCATCGGATATGTATCCCACATGATTTTTTAGAGCTGGATGTGAATGTCCTTGTAACATTAACGTGAGGGAGTTCATGAGGTTTGGAGAGGGGGAGAGGAGGGAGGGAGAATGAGAGTATAAGGGTACAAAGCGGCATTGTTGAAAGCCAGAGGGATGGAGAGGGGACTATGGCTTTACCTCTAGCTTTCTTTCACCCAACTTGAGCTACTAACTCAATGACTTAGTATTTTTAATGTTTGCCAATAAATTAAATTTGTAGCTCTTGAATTTCAGATGTGACAACCATGATATATCTTGATTCAAAATAAATATTTTTAATACTTAATTTTAAATATAAATTATAAGCGAATTATTGCAAGTTAATAAATAATAATATATATTAAATAATGTTATATATTTATTATTCAAGAAATATTGAGCCAAACGTGAGCAAACTAAACCTAGCTTAAGCTTGACTTATGTACATTTCAAGCTCAAAATTCCAGCTCATATTCAGTCATTTACCTTCCAAGTGAGCTATTGTGGAACTAAATTTTGAGCTGAACACGAGCTGGTTGCAAAAAGTTTGCTTATTGATAGTCCTAGTTAGGAGTGATGCACTAAGTTATATTGCATTTGCATGATTCTTTTTGATAATCATTTCAAAGTTCTCTTTAAGTGCACATCGTCTAGCCTTGGTAGTACCTCACATCATCTAGCCTTGGTAGTACCTTAGATTTTTTTTTTTAGTGAAAGACGATTTGGGAACTATTGATTTGAGATGTTTTGTTTTATTGCCTTAAAACAAAATAATTAAGACTAGTACAATTTTAGTTATGATCGAAAACTTTAGTTTGAGCTAATTGTTTTACCCAGATTTTCTCCCCTTCTAAAGGTTTATCCTAATGAAAATGATTGGCATTCAGAGTTTGCTACTTATGTCCATTGAGCAATATAATATATATGTGTACACACAGGCATGGTTATCTGCTCTCATGCTTATTAGCTTTTTGTAGAGTCATTCAATTATCATGGTAAAGGCATCTGATTGTTGATAAAAGGATAAAAGTCAATATGCTCAATTTTCTTATACTAAATTAACCGTATGAGAGTGTATAATTACATTATGTACTTTTGAGATTAGATATGAAGTGTATGCATTATCTTGAGACGTATGCATGTATAGCTTTTATTGATCTTTCTTTAGTGTTACTTTATATGCTTAGCATATCATGTTTTTATCTAATTGCTTTTATTGGAGCCTACAATTAATGTTCTGCCAACTTTTTGATGTATATATCTGTATATTTTTGGCTATGTGTGATTTAGGTGGAACCATTTTACTGTTTGATCGCAAAATGCTGAGGAACTTTCGTAAAGATGGCCATAATTGGAAGAAGAAAAAGGATGGGAAGACTGTTCAAGAAGCCCATGAAAAATTAAAAGTTAGACTATTATCAAATAAAATACCTTATAGTATCATCATCATATATGCTGTTTACTTTTGCTTAGCAACTATATCCTGTTTTTAGCTTTGTTTATGTCTTATGGAACATTTTGATTGTTTTCAATATGTTTTAAATAGAATACCTTACAGTATCATCATCATATATGTAGTTTACTTGTGCTTTGCAACTATATCCTATTTATGGCATTGTCTATGTCTTATGGAATGTTTTGATTGTTTCAATATGTTTTTTTATGGCACCCTTATGTAGTCATCACCAGAATGTCAAGCAATTAAATAGAGTTGTAAAATGTGTATTGCCATGACAATTAAAAGCATATGGAATGTCCATATTATCTCATCCACATATGCACAGCCAAGTGTTAACGCATGATAGCTAATCCATCTATCTACTATATATCTTGATAAGTAATTTTAATCCGCAATTCATTAGATTGCTAGTGAATAGCATTAGTGCAAAAAAAAAAAAGAAAGTTTTGCAAATAGGGGGTCCAAATGGTAAGTGCTATTTGCGTTGCAAAGATGCAAAACCATCAACTCATGAAGAAGATATTCCAATATACAATTTCAATAAATAATAACACCCTCATGTAGTATTTTTGTGTTAAGTGGCAACCATTTGCATATTACTTAAAAAAAAAATTCTATAATATCATTGACTGATAGTTGACACCAACATCTTTAATTACCTTGCTTAAACTCATGGTGAATAAATAGCAATATATGAAAGCCCTCATATTAGTCTTTATATCGAAGCCTATGATTAGTTCATTAGAAGTGTCAAATAAAGTGGCAAACTAAAAATCAATTTTAAGTGTTCTGCTCAAGTAACATATGTTAAGAGTGAATAAGCAAAATACTTATTGTTGCAATATGAGCCATTATATAATGTGGTGCTTAGTTGTTAGTGTGGCCAAATTGGCCATCTTATATCTCTTATAAGAGAAGGGCCAATGACATAAAGAATCAATGATACATCAATTGTTGGTAGCATTGACCTGATGAATATCAGATAAATCCCAACATTCTAGTGTAAGGGCATTATCGAAGATATTGAAAAACACATAAGGTTTTGACTAGTGAACTAAATGCTAAGATTTGGGTGCCAATACATACGAGTCTATGCCATATGGAATGTAAACTATTTTTTTATGGACCAATACAATTCGATGTTGATTGTACAATGCTAAGTTACCAACCCAATAATGTGCTAGAATAGTACATGGGCTTGCTATGGTATTGCGCCAACATATGCTATAGCTGCTGTCTCACCTCTAGTAATGTATCATGTGTTATTGTGGGAGTTAATTGTACCGACTTGACCCTTAGAGGTAAGCTACTAGTAGAAAACATTGGTATGTACCAAAATTGGGCCAATGTAAGTATGGTCTATATTGATTATATCAACTCATGCTGGTTTGCATGTAATATATGGACCTTTATGACTAGCACACACGCCCCTTATTTTGGAATGAGCTTAGAATGTGACCATGCACATGATTGGCATGACATTGTGATAGTCATGGAGGAGGCACATAACATTTTAGTCCTTCTATATGAGGACTAACAAGGTGGCTTGTCAAATGTCCAACATGATCAAAGGTCCAAAGAAACGTATCTATTTTAAAAGAGGTTGCTCACAAACTAGTGAGACCTAGTCTCATTGAGAGGTGGCTCATTGGAAGTACAATATGATATTACAAGAAGTTCTGCAAACATATTGGTATTGGGATATTAGTTTAGCAAACATTGTCAAATACAAGGTTTTAAATATTGGTAGAATGGGGGACATCTTGGCCATCTTGTCTCATTCCTTTGCGAAAAGGGTTTGGAATAGGGGTGGGTCACTAAAACCTACCTATGTAAGGAAAGAAGAAAAAAGAGGAAAAAAAAGAAATGAAGGAAAGTAGAAAAAAAAGAAAGAAAGAGATGAAGAGAATAAAAAGAAGGAAGATTAGACATACAGAAGAAGAATAAGGAAAGAAAAAAAAGGAATGAAGGAAGAAAGGAAAGAAATAAAAGAAATAAAAGAAAACTGAAGGGAGAAAGATGGGGGTATTGGGAGGTTCTATTGAGACAGTCATTAGGATAGGGCGAGATAACAGGGCATCCAATTGTGTGAAGAAACTGGGACATCCCCATTTTATGAGATTTAAGACCCTGATCAAATAAATGGTCTATCTTTTTGTGACAAAAACATATAACTTTGGGTGAGAAAACAACCTTAAAATCCAAAAGAAAGTAGAGTGAGCAATATCTTAAATTAGTGCAATAGAGAAAACCATGGTACGTATTAGGTTTGGCAATTCATGAATGAACCTGCCAACCTAACACGAACCAACCTGGAATAAGTTCGGCATAAACTAAATTGCGTCATAAACAGGTTTCGGTTCTTTGCAGCCTGTTTTGGCATAGCAGCTATATTTCGATCTAGAAGGTATGTTGTAAGTTTTGTTGCTAGTTTGAACAAGGTTATTGAACAAGAGCGCCTACTGGTGAAACTAAAAAGCGCTCACTGAATTACTCATGGAATCTTGTCTTTCTCTCGATGCTGAGAATTTTGGACGTGTCCTGGTTGATCAGCGATTCTTCAATAGGAGAATGGGAAGCTCCAACTGGATCAATTGGCTCAGGAACAGACTATGTATGATACTGATAGCATGAACTCTTGTTCTTTTACGATTGATCATGCAAGAGTTTACCAACTTCTTCATCAATTGTCCCTCAGTTACTACAATCGATCAATGCAGTGGGATATGCCTATTTATCTATTCCTATATTTGTGTAAGGGCTCTTGCCCAGCAATCTGATTTTCCCTTGTAAAAGAGTCAGTTTCAAAACATGCTTGACTATGAAACTAATGAGTAAAATAAGTCCAAGCGCATGAATTTTGAAGACTCAACTTTTTAGGTGTCTAGGCATGACAGCTCTTGTCATATTCAATATTTTTCCTTAATATCGCTGATTCTGACAGCATATCAGTATTTTAAGCCTTGAAACTCATCTACTTGGGGAGAGAAAAGAAGAAAGAGCAAGGAAAGAAAGGAAGGAAAGAAGAAAAAGAAAAAAAAGGAAATGAAGGAAAGAAGAAGAAAAAGGGAAAAAAAAAAAAGGAAGGGAGAAGAAAAAGAAAGGAAGGAAGGGAGAAGAAAAAGAAAGAAGAAAAGAAAAGAAGAGAAAAAAAAGGGTAAAACAGAAAATAAGGAAGAAAACAGAGGAAAAAGGAAAGAAAGAAAGGAAGGGAGTACAAAAAAAAAAGGAAGAAGGAAAAAATGAAGAAGAAAAAAAATGAAAGGAAGGAAGAAGAGAAGAAAGAAAATAAGGAAAGAAGGAAGGAGGGAAAGGAAAAAAGGGAAAAGGAAATAAGGAAAGAAGGAAGGAGGGAAAGGAAAAAAGGGAAAAGGAAAGAAAAGGAAGGAAAGAAGGAAGAAGGAAGGAAAGAAGAAGAAAAAGAAAAGAAGGGAAGGGAGAAGAAAAGAAAGAAAATAAGGAAAGAAGGACGATAAGAAAGAAAGAAAGGAGGAAGAAAAGCGAAAAAAGGAACAACGGAAAAAAGGAAGAAAATAAAGCAAAAAAAAAAAAAGAAAAAATAAAGAAATAAAGAAATAAAGGAAAGAAAGAAAGAGAGAGATGGAGGTACCTACCAGTGGTTGGGGTGGGGTGGTATGATGGGAGGTTCCATTCCATGGAGAAATTGGGATACTTCCTTTTCATGAGATTTAAAACCTTATTATAGCCACATCTTATGCATAATAAAAGAATGAGATAAGAATAAGATTAGACGTAAGAATACATACATACTATTCACATGTATGCATGCATGCATGTTAATATGTGTACATATTTTTATATGTATATCTGCACACATTTTTCACAAATATGTGTATGTGCATGCATGTATATTCAGGAATTGACTGCACTAACTTAGTTGTTGGATTAGCTAGCAAATTCAGATACTATCAGGCTTTTGAATTATTTGATTCAAAATTGATTGGTAAATTTAATCATGTACCTGAGGATTTGTGTACTTCAGGTATTAAATAATATAGGTTGTAGGACTGTTAATGCTGAAACATTTACTTGGATTTAATGATGCGAAGATTTTCCTTGAAATGCTTAAACATTGATGGGCAACAAGTAGTTTGATTAAGACTGGCATAATTGCCAACTAGAGAAGGACTAGTTCAACAGATAACCTCGAGATTTTATATTTTTTTTCTTGTTTTTATTTATTGCTTCTTTTGGTTCATCCGGCCTTCAACTTTTTATCTGAGTGATAGCCTGCCCTTCCTCATCCATTTGTTGTATCCACAATGTCTTCTTATGTCACTTAAAAATTCTCTCTTTATCATATACCCTTTGAGTTTGTGTCTCCATCATCATTCCCTAACTGGTTACTGTTGTATTCTTTAATGTATTACAGAAGAAGAAACTCAGATGCATAAAATTTTCTGTTTTGCTGTATTAGTTGAAAATTTGAAATTACCTTTGGTTCTGTCATTTTAATCTGTATAACTCAATCTTATCCTTGCATTAATAGAAAATGTCACTTTGCCAATCTCAATATCTGGTTCAGAAAGAGACAATCATTGAGATATTCTTCTTATTTTTTGTTACAGATTGGAAATGAAGAAAGAATTCATGTTTATTATGCTCGCAGTGAGGATGACCCCAACTTCTATCGTAGATGTTACTGGTTGCTTGATAAGTATGTCACTCTTCACGCTTATCCTTTTAAAGTTTATTTTGGTTTAATGACTTCAGATTGCACAAACTTAATTTGTGTATGTGCTGTGCATATATGAAGACGATGAATGATGTCATGAAACCTTTTCCTTGACTTCCCAGGTGGAATTAAACATGGTTACATGCTGAAGCCAGCATCATTTGTCTATGACCAACATCTTCTAAAAACCAACAAAAGCAACTGATAATCATGCTATTAGGTTCAAAACTATCAATCATGTTACCTAGGAACTTTGTTTTGAGGAATTCCATAGTATTAAACATTCAGACACAATACAGTATTAAATACTCAAACACCTCGCGGTGTGGGTGCCAAAACTGCGCTAAAATTTCTGTATGCCTAGTCAAATATACTCTCTTGCAAAATCATAAATGCCAGACATAATCTGATCCATATTGTTGAGGACAAATGTCACGATCCCCCCTCCCCCCCCTCTTCTCTCTCTCTCTCTCTCTCTCTCAAATATTATGTAACATGCACTGCAGGCTTCCCATTATAAAGTACCACTCACTATTCAGCTTAATAACAAAAATAGCATGAAGCTTATCATATTCTTCAAACCTATTTCTTTTTACCTAGTTAGTAAAATCATAAACCACCTAAATAGTGGACACTTCTTTTTCCCTCTCCTTCTGTTGGGCCCAATAGATGCAGAAAAAATAGGCTTGCAGATGCAGGAAAGAGCTTATCATTGGCTTGGAAAGTAACACGTACTTGTTTCACTAGCCAGACCAATAAGAGTGCAGAGAGATGGAGAGATACATGAAAGGCAAGGAGGACTTGGAGGGATGCAGAGAGGGCTGAGGATCAGGTCAAGAATAGAACAGGAATAAAAGAAGTGTGAGGTAAAGGCTGAAGAATTCTGAGATTTGTCACTTTAAATTGAGAAGAAGGAAGCTTGGGGACAAGTTAAATTAGGATGTTGTCCTGAAAATTATACAATTTCGGACATGAATCTTGGCAGCATGTAAATTAGATATGTGCATGCTATCTCTGATGATTTATGTATATCACCCTATTAGCTAGGTTAGCCTGGCCTATGCCTCAACTTATCATCCATTGCTTGTTCGACTAAATTATATTAACATTTAGACATTGAGAACATATAACATATTGCTCTGGGTTATGGTTTATTAGGGGGAGCAAGTGGCTATTTCCCTTCTGGCCATAAGTTCATTAATATGAAGACTATGGCAACACCTTGTTTTCTACCTTGAATATACCGAGTTACTCTAAGTATATACAAATTAGTGTCACTGTTGTTTATAAAATTTTAAGATAAATAATATCAATGATTCAAGTCTCGGCACGATGGGGGTCGAGATGCCCGAAACGTCTCATCTCAGAGAGATTCAGGATCGATTTTGGCCATCCCATCCTGTTTTATCTTGGACATGAAACATTGTAGTGCCAATTTTAAATAAATCTATTTTATCATAAAGTTATAACTTTTGAAGTTTAAATATGTTTGAAAATCAATAAAATACTAAAGCTTTGCAAATATTTTTTTTTAAATAAAAAATGGCAACCCAAGTAAGTACTGGGATGCCTCATCGGATTGGAGATCGAGATGGTACGGGACGTGGGCCATCTTGTTCCTTAAAAAAAGAGGAATAACTTTGTCCTATGAGATTTAAAATCTTGAATAATATAAATAATATATAATAATTAACAATAGTAACATTAATGACGTTAAGAAATAATAATTGCTACTTGGTACCTAATGCCTGGTAGCAGTAATTGTAACATTGTTGACAAATTAACATCATTAGTTATATATGAATCGAGCCTTGGCCATAACTTGTGTCTAGCCATCAATGGACTGAATAGACATTGCTTGCACAAGCTCACATAGGGTTGGGGTGCATTTCTGTCCGCATAATGCTGCCTATTTGGCCTCTATGCAGCCTAACTGCATATAGTAATTGCATATAGGGATGTGGTATAGTTGGGGGATGACATCTGCATATGCCACCACTTATATTGAGTTTGAATGTTATATAAATTCTCCTTGAGGTGGTCACCTTACATTTAGTTATATTTACCAAATTTTGGTATCCTTAGATGCCTTGGTGTGTTTGCAAAATTCAATTAATTTTGGTCACGATTGACCGAAACTAGCCATACATGCCTCTTGTTTAGGTTTTATTTAGTGTTTACAAATCTTATTGGGTTTGTTGCTTTATTTATTTATGTAGGTTGCATAGTATGCTTTTTAGTTTTTTTCTTTTCCTCAAGTTAAAGGTGGAGATAAAATTATAAATAATAAATTTAACCTCAGACAGGATGAGACTTTAGAAAAAACCCTTATTATAGTAATTTATAAAGATTAATGTGAACAAGTAGATGCAAGGCATTTCTCAAAATATAATTTTTTAATATAAACTAGATATAACATCCCATAACTGCATGTGTATGATTAAATAGCCATTTGACTGCAAAATTATTGAAATGCCAAATTTAATATATATCCATGTGTTCCAATAAAAATGAAATATTATGAATTTTTAGACAATGAAAGTCCAATAATTATAATATATGCATGCATGCTTGTGTGAATTCATGGTATAAAACACATATATTTAATTTCAGTTACATGCAACATTAACCTCAACCTAGGCCGAAACTACAAAATAAAGAACCTAGATAACACAGTATTCTCTTAAATGCCATCTAATAATGCTTCTTGACCTCTATTATTTTCTTCTTTTTCTTTCATTTTTTAATATTTTTCTGGATTGATAAGCCAAACCTTGGAGCAAAATTTTCAAAACCATTGAAACCAAAAACCAAGTTTTTGGACTTTGACATGGAGGGTTCTTTGCATGTGGCTTTAGTATTGACTGGATCAAAGTTTGAAGAATGCTTAACTTTCCCTGTGAGATGGATCCTTAATGGGCTTTACTTCAAATACATTATTGGGTAATTTAGAGAGGGCATTAGTTGAATCTGGATCATTGCTTCAAGGTCCTAGCTACATGTCAAGTTCAAATTGTGCCTTTGTATTTTTTTATTTCTTATAAATTTTATAATTGTGATAAACTATGTTGTTATTTTACAACTATTCCTTCTAGTTCTATGTAATGGATTGCTTAAAGAGATTATATTTGGCTTGCTATGTTGCACCCAACAAGTTATTTTAAGCCGATTATGAGCCGTTTTAAGTTTTAACCGACGATCACAGCCTCAGTACTGGATTCTATACTGGTAACACATTGGTAGTATTGGTATGCCTGGTATGTGGGATGGTTCAGCGTACCAAGACTCAATACGTACTAGTACTGAGTTTCGGCTTAGTTCTCATGTGATATGATAAGGTGTGCCTGGTACGAGGCAGTATGCACTGATATAGCATGCCACGGTTTCAACATTTTATAATCAATTACATTTATAAAAGAAAACAAACATTCTGTTATTGATGATGTCCAATTTATATAATATTCAACCAGTGTTGATATCCTATTATGCTGCCAACTGAGATGTTTCTATATGTTTCTTATTCAGGAATCTGGAGCGCATAGTTCTTGTGCATTATCGTCAAACGTCAGAGGTTTATTTCTTTGTATCCCTTTAAAAGATTTATTGTAGTTCTTTAGGTCAAGCATTTTTGTGTGCAACTAGAATGCCATCTAACAGCAACGGTACTATTTAACAGGTAGATGAAATCTTTGTAGCATGTCTTTATCTGTGTGGACCCAGATCTTATGACTAAGAGCACTGTATCTTTTTATATTCTGTGACTTTTGCAAACATTAACAAGAAAGATGTTTGCTTATGTATATTATTGTGCATTAATGATGCTTGCATGCCTTTTGTTACTTGGTGAGCTTCTTCAGAAACACAAAAAAAGCTTGAGGTTTACATTAGACTAGATATCTAATCTAAAGTTCTCACCTTGTGGCCTTATGCCTAAAAATGAGGTGCATGCTTATAGGCTTGGGTTATATTAATTCTCATGAAGAAATGGGTTTGATTTTTTTGCACCATATTATGTGTAGTTTTTGTAAGTTTAGCGTGGTAGATTATATTATTATATATCCATCTATCCTTATGCAGATTTTAAAACTTGGCAAAATAGAACCAGGTCAGACCAGTTTAGGATATGCATGCATTAACGTATACTATATATTACGATTTTTAGTTACCAAACTATAATCCAAGCAGGGTATGCTTTGCCTTGCTATGATATGACACCTTACCCTTTTCCTTACCCCTTCTGTTTTAAACATTTAGCCCTTCTTCATTCTATCTTTTTGATCTTATAGCTTGATGAACATGGGTACTGGATGGTGTTTTGTTGCATGCGATGCCATCATAAAAGAAAAAAGAAATGGAATCTTATGTTTGGCATGTAATAACAGCTAAGAGGTATCTCTTATAATGCCCTTCTGGATTCCTTGCAGTAGCGTTAAGAGTGCAAAATATCTTAAGATGACACAAATAATATGATTCAAAGAAATTCAATGAGCTCCAAGACATTCAGAAAAGGAAAAAGGGTCAAGAACTTATAAAATTCATTGAACACAAAACCTTGTGGATAAAAGACATGAAACTTTCAAAAAGTTAGTTATAAACTTATCATGTCCAGAAGCTTTTCTTATCCAACTTATAACTAACACAGGAATTTCAGATATTCATATGCTAAATAAAACCAACCCTGACCTCAAAATCCACTATTAGAGTACTAATTAACATGATAAATGAAAAGGGTGCTCTGGCATTGGTTTTGATCATCCACTGATTATTATTTGCTAATAGCCAGATCATCATCAAAGCTCTTTTTGATGATGGTTCGGATGCAAGAACTTAAGCTTTTTGTAGTTGTAGCACCTCCATAAGCTATTATGACACTTTATATATATATATAAGCTTTTTGACATAGTATTTGCTAGTTCTGATGTTAATGATTCATTGAGAGTCACAGGAGGAAAGTGGCCGGGGGGTGGGGTGGAGAGGGTGTAAGAATCTTCTTTATTTGCAGTGGTCTGGTAGCTGTTTGCCTCCTTGGGAATAAATAGATTTTTCTGCTGGTTGTTGAATTCTTACACTTAATTCTATCAGCAGACCTTCTAAATCTTTTATTTGTAACTTAGTTACCCTTTTCCATAGTTACAAAACATGCTCTTACATTATTGTTGTCACCAGCATGGGCTGCATTGCTGTGCTTATAATGTATGCATTTTTTTTGTCTTCCATCAAAATTTGGAGTTGATCGTGTTTTTCCCTTAATTTGCTTGAAATGCATTGTTCATGTGATATGATGGCATAAAGTTTATGCAACTGCCTCTTGAGCATCTTCATTTGTTACAGCAGCGAATTTCACACACCATCAAGTGAGGTTAATCAGTTTGCCCAATAATTGAAAGCATTTATTCACATGCTGTCTGTCTCTTCTGTGATCTCAATTTAGTTCCTCTAGTTTCCTACTACAATTTTGGATGGCAGATTAGCACAAGTCTTAGCTAAATTGTGAGCTCCCCTGCATTTGTAATTTAATGCACAAAGTTTCCTATTATAATGTTGGGTCACAGATCATCACGCATTCTAGCTAAATTGTGCAGGATTATTTCTTTATTAGTAAGAAATTTGTATTGTCCTTGGATTTTGGTTATGAAGATTTTCCATCACACATTTTCACCAATTTTTAATTTTCCATTATATTTATCTTGATCTGTTGATTGCCCACAAATTAAATGGCTTTCCAGATTCTGTATTTAATCTTTCCAACCTAATGTGGCCATAAAATTTAAAATACATAACTGCCATATTTACATGTTGGACTGCTGATTTATGTGTGATGTCAGGAGACTCAGGACAATGCATTTCAGCACCCTCCAACACCAGTGGAATGTACAGATGCTTTAGCCTTGACAAACAGAACGCATCATGCTTCTCCATCAACACCAAAGAATTCAACTTCTGGTTCAGCTCTTTCAGAGTTGTCTGGTTCTCCAGTTATGTCAGAAGAAATCAATTCAAGGGAGGATCATGCATCATACACTGGTGAGAAACCGACTGTCAGTCTTTGATAAGTATATCTGCTCAGTCTCATAATATACCTCCGTTCTGTCTAGATAAAGCAGCTCATAACTTGCTCAAAGAGTCTTAGTTCATCCTGATTTAACTGCAAGCTCAGTTTTTAAAGAGTTAATTTTGTTTGCTTATATTCTTCCAATCATTGACTCTACATGTTCTTGGTATTACCAACAAAACAATTAATAATAATAATAATAATAATAATAATAATAATAATAATAAAATACAAAGTGCCAAATACTTTCATCTCACTGCTGTGCATATGCTTGGTTTCTAATACATTTTCTTGAATGTTTTCTTGCCTTTTATTACAGGTTCTGGTATATCTCAGGCTGATAATTGTATTGAACTTTGGAATCATGAGTTAAGTCTTCATGAAATCAACACACTGGAATGGGCAGATCTGGTGGAGCCACCGACTTCCACTTATCATGCAATATGTATTGAGGGTAATGACTTACAGACCACAACAAAAACCTTTTTTTCATGACAGAAGTCTGACCATGGTTCCATGTTACAGGTGATGCTTCCTCCTCTGACCATCATATGCCAAATGGGAATGATGTAAGCAGCATGCTGCACACAAGTCTTTTGTGCTGATTGGATGCAAAATATGTAGAAAACTTTATATTTTTTTATTGAAAAATAGGTCCTCTAATTGCTCTCCCATAAAAGAGTTTTATAATTCATTTGATCATAATAATTTGTTTAAGGCATGTGTGGATCACACCTCATTCGACAACAGATTAAAAATGTGAACCCTAATAGGCGAGTTTCCTTAGGTTATTTTCGACTCTCATGCATTTTGAAAAGAAGTTCGGAAAAAGGCCCATTTTCTCCAAAAAAGACCACATCTTGCTTTGTCTCATTCACACCCCTACACCTATTTTTTTGATTGATTAATAAGAAAAATAAATTTTTACATGTTTTAGTTGAAAATGAAAACTCAAAAGATAGGAAAACTGGCCCCATTTTCTCACGTTATTTGTTAAAAATGAAAACTCAAAAGATAGAAAAACCGGCCTACTTTCTCACTTTATTTGTTTCCCTCGTCCTCCAATTTCATCTGTGTTTGTCTTCCTCTTCCTCTTCCTCTTTTTCCTCCTCCACCTCTTCCTTCTCCACACTTGTCACCTTAAATGCATGCCCTTACTTAGATCCAGTGCAAAATGAATTTTGAAGGATTTGGAATGAAGTAGACTCCACCTTCTAATATATATAACAGGGTTTGGCTGTGTTTCAACCAATTTGCATCTTGGTTGAATAATATAGGATAACATGGACACTGTTATTCAGTAAATATAGCACAATATATCATAATCTAGATTTATAATTGAAGCTTAATATCAGTAATCTCACAATTTTCCTAGGCCCTTCATTCCATGCTCTAGCACATGAACACAAAGGAGCAAGGTTGGGATGCCTTGCATTGGTGCCATGAAACTGCTAACAAGGCAAAAGATTTTTCATATGCAGATTCACTTGTCTATGATGTAAAAACAATTTAATGTCATAGTACCTAATGCCTTTGAAGAATGCTTGACCTTGCATATTGCATGATCACATGTTGTAATTAAGGCATCTGTTGTTTATCTGGTGATTATTTTCTTTATTTATGTAAAAGCATGCCATTCCTAATTTTCTCATCTACTTCTTATCCATGATCCTTTTCATCTCTAAGCTTTAGATACATTTTGTTAGTGTTCGTATAAGTTATCTCACGGCTAGAAGGTGCATAATTAGAATTTAGAAGTTTATCTCTCTCTCATTTTAAGTTTAAGATTCATGAGGAAATTAAGTAGCTATTTGGTCTTTTGTCAATCTTTTACACTCCATAACTTTCTTTTTATAAGATTTTGAAGTTAACTGCCAGTGTTGTTGTGCCACAGGGTAGCTTTCTTTCATCTCATGGTGTGGTTGAGGGAGTACCTTCTTCTGAGCATCCAACTGATGTTATTAATTGTAATGGGGTTGTTGGAATTAACCACATAAATTGTGGTTACTTTCAAGCAGAAAAGAATCAGGAGAACCCATCACCACCGTCTAAGACTTTGAATTCAACTTCTCAAGCGGCCGACCTTAAATTAGATGCTATTCATAGCAGTGCAAGCCCAGATATTTTTAGTGGTGATGTCTTCCTTGCTCAGAATAATTTTGGAAGGTGGAATTGCATGAATGATGAGTCTCTTGGCTTATTGGATGATCAAATTAAAACAAGTTCAAGTGGTGATAAATCAAAGCCTTTTACAATAATGGACCAGTCCTCAACTCCAGAACAAATTTTTAGTATTACTGACTTCTCACCTGGATGGGCTTATTCCACAGAGGAGACCAAGGTTATTTTCTTTCTTTCTTTCTTTTCTTTTTTTAAGCATCAGTTTTATTTTTAAACCTTGTGTGCCTTTCTTCTTTAGAAGATGGAGCCACTGACAATAGCTGCTAGCTCGCATCCTATAAAGATTTTTTATGCCTAACATATTTTATGAAATCAGTTTTTTAAATCTTGTATCCAGTGTTGAAGTACGAGTACTGGTATGGTCTGGTGCCATATCAATGCAGGGCACACCTTTTTGGTGCCAGCACAGCATTAATGAGGTAATGTTCTGTGTGCCTGTACGAACTGCTACCAGGGGGTAGGGGGTGTATTGGTAGTTTACTGGTGTGAATGGGTAGGTCTCTGATACTTAAATTGGATCTATATCACCATCTATAAGACATGTATCAGTTTCATGTTTTCTTAAGTTCATCAGAAGGATCAATACTATCAAGAGATGTTTTTAACACACTCTTGTATCAAATCATGTGACTTAGGGAGGTAAGCATTATGAAGTGTGCTAACACCTGGTTGACGTAGGGAAAAACTAGGCATGACGGTTACCAATGGTGCTTCTTTTAAGTATATGAATGTCAGTAAAGAACATAAGAACTACTTTGACAGATAATAAAATTTTTCAGTTTTTAAGAGAGTTTTGAACTGACAAGAAGCTTTATTTGACTTGAAACTGGTTTACGTGGAGTTGAAATTTTTAGCCACTATAGCAGAAAATCTTTACTCTATTTGAGATATAATTTGAACTCCCATAAAGCACAATGCATCCATAAAAACTCTAGTATCTTGAGCCTGGTATTCATGTTGCTCAAAACTAGGTTCCCTCAAGTGCTGATATCCGTGGGTTCAGCTCACAAGTTGTTCCCTGCTTTATTCCCACATTCCCTTTGGGACAGAAAAAGAAGGTAGATAACTCTTATAAATTTTTGGAAAAGGATGACCAACATTAGGAAAGTAAGATGTGGCCAATCTAGAAAGAAACTATCAAGCCTTGAAACTTGGGATTTACTCCTGTTTCTTTTCTTTGTTGTGAGGTTAAAAGAAGATAGTTTCTCTCTTAACCCTCAGAACTCTGTAATACACATAGTATGTTGTAGGGATTTAACAATTCAAAACTAATATAACCTATCCAACTTTAAGATCAACACTGTTGGCTATGACCTAACCACAAATTTCTTAGAAGCCATAAACCATAAGTTCTCATAGCCTTCCTGTCTATTCAGCAAGTGGATGCAAAATGGATGGTATCAATTATACTGCTGTGCTAAAGTACATGCTAAGCTATGCAAATTGAAAACACACCCTATTGATCATGATATGCATATCTTAAAACATGTAGATTAAAATTGAATAAATTTTGATGCTACGATCATAGCAAAACATCGTATCATGCTCTTGGTGCCATCAATTTTTGCACTCCATTGATGCATAGGTTAGAGACTTACCAAATATATGAATTTTGTTATTTGACCATTCATTGAGGTGTAGACCAATATGAATTGTGTGGATCATTGACTTGGATGGCCCATCATTGGGCTTCCATTTAAATATTGTAGTACCTGCAATATACTAAGTTGATCGATAACATTACATTATGTTTCAGATTGTTAATGAATAATCATCTCCAATGTATTCTGGGTCCCTTTAGAAGTTTCTAGAGAATATTGTATTTGAATTAATTTGTGATTCTACATGTTCCATAACAAATACATGGCTTGGACATGATCCCTCCTTTCTTTTGCCATTGCATCTGTGTTAGCGTAATTACCTGAAGATGGATTAAACTCAGCAGGGTATTTCTTCCGGAAAGGAATTCAACTGCTTCAGAAATGAGTTTATTGTACTTCTAGATATAATTCAGTGACTGTGCATGCTTGTTTACTGAAATTTCTAAAAATAGTAGTGTTTATCTACACGATCATACGAT
The DNA here is from genome assembly GCA_017589505.3 of Metroxylon sagu. Classification (NCBI taxonomy): domain Eukaryota; kingdom Viridiplantae; phylum Streptophyta; class Magnoliopsida; order Arecales; family Arecaceae; genus Metroxylon; species Metroxylon sagu. The sequence continues at coordinate 4,016,430 of JACVBY030000663.1, forward strand.
GTTGATCCAAGTGCCATTACCTGAAGTCCTGAACACCTTTGAGGAAGCGTGAATGCGATTCTTTTTGGTGGTTTCTGCTGTAAAATGGGGCCTCTAATATGATGAGTTGTATCATGTAATGCATGTGGATTGCAAACAATGGGAGGAAAGAAACAAGAATAGATTTCAAACCAGAATCACACATATCTCTTTCCATGCCATGAATCAAAAAAATAAAGGTTCAAATTAACAACAATGATTAGTTATACTTGATTTCTATTATGTAGTGGTGCAAAGTCTTGTTTCATGGTGCTGTATTTTTCTTTCTTAAATGTTTGTTTAAGAAGACCTGTCCAACTTGGATGTACTGAGTTTAGCTATCACAAAATTGATCCTATAGAAGTATTAGAAGCAATGAGAAATAAATGGAAGTGAAGTATCTTTAGAGTTCAATAGTGAACAGAGAATACATGAAGGGGGAAGAGAGAGGAAGATGGGGTTTGCAGAATTTATAATTGAGTTGTGTTGTCTAATATGATAGGATGACAAATTACAAGGTTGAAAAATCAAGAATACCTCTCATTAGTGGTATATCACTATATAATCTTGTTACAAATGTAATGGGCCGAATTTGTTGGCTCCAATACATGGAAATATTTATAAATCGATCGAAAAGTCATTGAATGCATCAAAGTGCATAAAATGAGCCTCCTAATATGCATCAAGTTAACAATGGCAGCAAGGAAAAAGAGTTATGAAAATTAAGCCAGCAATGGTGGTTGGTCATGAATGGGAAGGAAATTGAGCTAGCCATAACCCTGAGTTTGCTAGTGGGTGTTATTAATATTTGTCTCCAGACAATGCACAATAATTGTGAAGTTCAAGAGGACTACAATACTTTTTCTTCATTTTTTATGTAAATGTGGCAATATTTTGTTTTGTATGCACATATGATTTTTGCTTGTTATCATAACTGGTAGATCATGTGCAAAAGACAATGCACAATAATTGTGAAGTTCAAGAGGACTACAATACTGTTTCTTCATTTTTTATGTAAATGTGGCAATTTTGTTTTATATGCACATATGATTTTGCTTGTTATCGTAACTGGTAGATCATGTGCAAAAGACTTGGTTATTGCAACTCCGTTTTCGATTTGGTAATTTGTACCTTTGCATATAATTGAAATTTGTCTTTTAGTCGATGGGGATCCAAGCATCTTTGGCATTGATGAACACCTAAGTGGATATAGTGGCATGATTTTCTTGTTGGTTTGAAGATTTAAAAAAGGAGGATTTAGAGGTTTGAAAATTTCTTGGAGGAAATTATTTGCATTGCTTCACAATAAGATATTTAAAGAATATTAGTAAATCATTTCTTCGATTAATTTGAGATTACTCATTTTGATTTTTGATAAATGTGGATGGCAGAATTTTGTTTACTTGCATACAAAGTTTGCCGTACCAAAAATCGGTACCATTTCGATATCAGAGTAGTATAGTTTAGTATGGAGCGTATCGTACCGAAACGATGGTGTACTGATCATCCCATACTGAATCAATGATGTACCAATTAGGTGAACTGGAATGTTCTAACCCATAAACTGTCTCATATCGAGCTAAATATGAGGTCAGTATGAGGTTGGTATGATGCTAGGCTATATAAAATGGTTTAGGGTGGTATCGGGCCTGTATTGTTTTGAAATGATGAACTATATCAGTTCCGCATTGGTACGGTTTAGTATGCCCGTACCGGGCAGTTCGGTATGGTTCGGCATACCTTGCTTGCATACTTAGAGATGCCAATGAAGAGATAGATGATCTTCCTAGGAAGGATGTATGTAACAGCATGTGGGATCTGCTCTACCATGAGAGTAACTGCTTGAAACCTTTTTGCTAAAAATTAGGGAAGTAATTGTTTGAGTCCCAATACACATATTGAAACCTTGTTTTTCATAACTGAGATTGATAAGGTTCAGAGAAATTTTGCTATCAGACATTCAGTTTGCATTTGTGCTATATATAGTATTTAAACTTGCATTGGCTTTGTAATTCTATTCGTGCCTGTTTGTGTATATTGACATAAAAGAATACATGCAGGTCCTAGTTGTTGGACACTTCAGTGAACCATATGAACATCTAACAGCATCCAATATCTATTGTGTCTTTGGTGAGATGCATGCTGCTGCAGAGATGATTCAAGCTGGTGTCTACCGCTGTAGTGCAATGCCACACCCACCTGGCATGGTGAATTTTTTTATGACTTTGGATGGTTATACACCCATCAGCCAAGTTTTGAGTTTTGATTATCATTCAGCGCCAAGTGTTCAGTTGAATAGAGGGGTTACTTCATCAGAAGATGATGATGACAAGCTAAAGTGGAAAGAATTTCAGGTGCAGGCAAGGCTTGCTCATTTGCTTTTCTCTACAACGAACAATATTTCTATTCAATCCAACAGGACACAGACAAAATCCCTGAAGGAAGCAAAAACATATGCATTAGTCACCTCTCCTTTAATCGAAAAGGATTGGATGAATCTCCTCACATTAAGTGGCAGCATTGAAGCCTCACATGTACCAGCTATTGGAGGCTTGTTTGAGCTGGTTTTGAAAAGTAAGTTGCAAGAATGGCTTTTGGAGAAGGTAGCTGAAGGTTGTAAAACCACTGACCATGATAGTCAAGGTCAAGGAGCCATCCACCTGTGTGCTATTCTAGATTATGCATGGGCTGTTCGTTTATTTTTCTTGTCAGGCATGTCTTTGGATTTTCGAGATGCTTCTGGCTGGACGGCCTTGCATTGGGCAGCATATTTTGGGAGGTATAATATCTTCAATATTAAAATTCAATTTAAAAGATGTAAATTGCTTTTCTGTTAAATGTTCTCTATGGTTTTAACCAAAGTTCTCCATATTGAGAACTGGTACCATTTTGGTATCGGACCGGTACTGTTCCGTACGGGACGTAGCAGACCGGATTAGTGTGGTTTGGTACGATGTACTGTATCGAACCGATGGTATATTGGTCAAGTGGAACAGGAGGCCCCAACTCATGAACCGCCTCGAACCGGACGGTTTTGTATGTTGTTACGGGGTCGGTATATGCGGTTTGCCTCTTGCACCAAGTTGGGAGGCTGAACCATCTTGGTTCGAGACTGATTTGTTTCGGTTCGCCCCCTGAACCTCTCGGTTCGGGATGGTTTGGCTAACCCTGATTTTAACATTTAGGTCAAAGGTCTTTAGTTGAAAAAAAGGGAAGATTTGGATGCCTTCTTGCATCCTAGTCCATTTATTGACTTGTCCCTTCTGATACTCAGGATATAGCTATGCAAAATGACCCATGCAAAGGTCCAAACAAATTTAAAGGGTCCCACCAAATTTAAAACTTGAGTATCAAGAGTTCAGTTTCTTCAAGGAGGGAATGTAACCAAAATGACCCATGCTAAGCAAAAGCATATAGAGAATATGGCATGTATAGGTGTAATAACAAGAAGGGAATGCCTTTTTATATTAGAAACCAGTAGTATTTACAGGTTGTGGATCTGTGTATCCCTCCTTTGATGGCTTGAGGATCCAAAATGTGCCATGAGAGCACTGTTAAGTCTATACTGCATCACAATAATTGACAATGCAGCTATAGCTATTTAAATTAAATGTCTTGAGTAGACGTAAATTCTATCCCATAAACAATATAATCATATCAATGACTGGATCCTATGTTAGACAATCAGTTCCGTATGTGACTGGAATACAACATGATAGCATTATTAAGTTGACAACCTTGTGCATGTTGTGCATGAAATCTTAAATGACTCAACCAAGTTATAGATCATCATGATTAATCTGAATGCTCAGATGCAGTTCAGATGCCTCAAACGTTTGATTGTTAGTTTGTACCCTTTTTTCTCCTTTTCCTGTATTGTCCCAGTGAGGTTCTAATGAACATGCAGGAATCTGTTTATTCAGGGAAAAAATGGTTGCTGCTCTTTTATCTGCTGGGGCAAATCCAAGCTTGGTCACAGATCCTACTCCAGAATTCCCTGGCGGATGCACTGCTGCTGATTTAGCTTCAAAACAAGGGTATGAAGGCTTGGCTGCATATCTTGCAGAAAAAGGATTAACTGCACATTTTCAGGCTATGTCCTTGTCTGGGAACATAACTGCACCCATGCCACCTGGTTTGACCAACCAAGTGAGCTTTGAACATGTATGTACTGAGAACCTTAGTGAGCAAGAACTTTGTCTAAAAGAATCATTAGCAGCATATAGAAATGCGGCGGATGCAGCGAATCGTATACAAGCTGCATTCAGGGAACGCGTTTTGAGGCAACAAACAAAAGCAGTTCTATTGGCTAAGCCTGAGATGGAAGCAGCCCAGATAGTCGCTGCTCTAAAGATTCAGCATGCCTTCCGCAATTACAGCAGACGAAGGACAATGAGGGCTGCTGCACGAATACAAAGACACTTCCGTACCTGGAAGATTCGAAGAAATTTCCTTAACTTGCGTAAACAAACCATCAAGATCCAGGTAATCTTGTTTGGATTTAGCAATAGAAATTTTATCCACTTTTTGCAGTGGAAATTTTGTCTCCCTCTGTAGTCAATTCAGTTATTGTTTATGTCATTTTGAGGCATCCACAAGGAAGCAGCAGTCCTTTAAATGATGTGATTAAAATTTTTGAAACAGTGATATGGTAGCTATTACATGATGCAGCATGTTGCCCATTTGATTTTCTTGACCATCTGATTCACTGAGAATGTCTGCTCAGGCTGCATTCCGAGGTCACCAAGTGAGAAGGCAATACCACAAAATACTATGGTCAGTTGGAGTGGTTGAGAAAGCAATCTTGCGTTGGCGTTTGAAGAGAAAGGGCTTGCGCGGTATTCAAGTTGAATCAAAAGAAGCAATGAAAGTGGATATGGAAGAAGAGAGTGCTGCAGAGGAGGAATTTTTCAAAGTTGGCAGGGAACAAGCCGAAGAACGTGTGAAAAGATCAGTCATACGGGTCCAAGCCATGTTTCGTTCACATCGAGCCCAACAAGAGTACAGAAGAATGAAGCTGGCCCATGAGCAGGCAAAGGTAGGCTTTTAAAAGGAGATATGCTCAATTATTTTTCTTGATTATGAAATTCTTTAAAACATCATGATGCCTATAGTCAAAGCCTTCAAAGGTCCTAAGTGATGAAAAATGCTTAGTGGACTGGGTTCTAAAGGCAAACTGGCACCCTCTCAGATGTTGGACCCAATATCTTGCTGAGGGTCTGGCTAGATTTGGCGGGATAAGGCTGATATTGGAGTGCAGGGTGGAGGGAGCAAGCAGGAGAGGAGTAAGGCTCTAAGGGAGAGCACAGGGTCGGCTTGCTCTCTGCAGGATCAACACACACACAAACAAAAGAAAAAAAGAAGAAGAAAAACCTCTCTTGAGGTGCTTTCTTCTGATTCCATGTGTGTTGGCCTTAAAGCTGCTATGTTCCACTCTTTCGCTCCCTCCATTTCCTTGCATTCTCTCTCTCCAGCCGATCCTGCTGAATCCTTAATCGTGGGCTCTGGGTGGTCTCAGAAGTGGGTTTGTAGGCATAGGGTATGATATGTCAAATGCATAATTAATTAAAATGTCATGCACCAACCTAATGCCTTCTACTCCAGTATATCTAATTGAATATGAATTTGTTGAGCCACTTGCAAAGTATGCTGAAATTAATATAATGAACGGAGGACAAATCCAATATCTCGTTTACTTGTTCCTTTATTTGTATTGTCAAATCTAAGTTTCCTTCTTTCGTAATGGTGCAGTTGGAATTCAGTGGGCTTGATCAACGGCCGTAGGCGATACCTGAAGCTGGAGCTGTCCTGGATGGGTAGCTTTTCTCAGCTTGCTCCTACTGTACAAAAATACTAGTTTCGATGTGCTCGAAAAGGTGCACAGCGGACCCGGTGGAACTAATTAAGTGGAATTTGGGTAGTTTTATTGTGGTTATCCGTACGAGCACATTGTATTTTGTATTCTTCTGGGGCTGATCCATGGAAACTGGTATATCATGTAAAATAGAAAGTAGTAACAGTGCTTATAAATACTTTTTAATTAAGTGGGAGTTACCTTGAATCGTGCTGTTTATACTTGGGAGGGTTTCAGCAATATTGTGTACTAGAAAATTTAGCCACAATCCATAAGTTTTGGTTGTATTTTTCATCATCATTATATTGCAGTTCTTAAGCCAAAATATACTTTTAGCTTTCAAACTCTTGCTCAAGTTGGATTTTTAAACTTTCAATTTTTTATATTTTAATAATATTATTTTCTTAATGATCTATTATATAGGATTAGTAAAAATTTATATAATTATAATCATGTTACCTTGGTGCAGAACACACATACAAAGGTTTTTTTTATCTTAATTCTATAAATTTTAATTAATGAAAATATAATATTTTTAAAAATATAAAAAATTAAAATTATTATCAATTGAAAATTTGAGGATCAACATAAATTTTGAGGACGAAAAGTATATTTTCCCACCTCGCAGGCGTGGATGAGGTGTGCCTACACGTACTTCGGTCCAATGGCTGATGTTCCGGTCGCCGGTTGGTCGCGACCTACATGTCAGCTGTGTGGCTTATGACGCGTGTAGCTGCCTTCCCTTTAATAAATCTTTTACTTAACCCTCATGGTTCGGATGATGTCAATCCCTGACGCTAGCATCCGGATATGGACCTTGCTTGCATCATAAGCGGATCCGGATCCCCGAATCCAACCCGTTGCAGAACATTTGGGCGGGAAGATATTTGAAAGCACTGGATGCGTGGGACCGAGACCCAGAGCCTCAGAACCAGAGAAAGGTAAGCTCGCTCTCTCTTCCAGCTATAGCTTATGATCTTCCCGATTATTAACTTCAGATGCTTCGTCGCGACTTTTGGCCTCCCCAACCTCGATCTTTCTTTCCTTCCAAAACTTAGGGATATTTTTGGTGCCAGCTTTCATTCCGGCTCGGATTTTTAGGAAAGAAATCCGATCATCAGGGTTCAGTATCGCCTCTCATATTGTCCAAAGATCCTCGTTCCGAGGCCTGAGAAGGTTCTTGAGATGAACCCCATCGCCTCCGAAATGGATCTGGTTTTCAAACCCTAATTTTTCCCAGGAATTAAAAAGAAAAATATTTTCCGATTGAAAGATTTCTCGCTTTTCTTTTAGATTTCATCATTTTATCTGTTAAACCAGTCTATCTTTCAATTTAACTGAATTCAACGTGGTATAAAACTTTGCCATTTATTTATTAATTGTTCATTAAGATGAGGGTGCAGACTGGAGGAAAAAAGAAAAATAGAAATAAAAGAGAAAAAGAAAAGAAATAAGTAGAACATAAATATTACCCTAAACAAACGAAAGAAAAGACTCAAAAGGTTTTGATTGGTTACGGGTTTAAGCACAAAATATGCTACTTTTTTTATTAGTTTATAATTCTCTCTAATTAATGTGAGATTTACGTGAGAAGTGGTTAATGAGATGCACTTAGCAGCCGGGTTATGACTTTCTTGGTTTTTTTTAAAAAAAAATAAAAAATAAAAGGTGTAGAGGTTTTGATGCATTAGAGATTGGCCAGATGGTTTATCATTGCTGAAGGTTCTTCTGGAAAGGAGTTCAAGGGATGATGCAAGTATGCAGGACACAGGTTTGTGTCTATTAAAACTGGTGAATGATAATTTTTGGGTTGCAATTTATTCTCTGTGGGATGAATACTAGACGCTGACAGTGGAAGATGTCATATTTGTTTTGTTCCAGACTGTTGCGATGAAGTTTATTCTTAAACATGAAAAAAGCGAAAAGAACATTCATAATTTAAGACAAGAAACTGCGGTACTGATAAAAGTAGTCCTTCTACATTTGTGTCAGAGCATATCTATATATATTTTTAAGTAGTTCTGAGGTTAATCATTTTCAGGATTTCTTTTCTATAGAAAATCGATGTATGTTTTATGTAATCATGTACTTGAAAAAGACTAATTGATTATCTGCACTGTGATTTCTTTAGAGATACAGATTTGCAGCAATTTAGCTAATTTGTTTTTGGATTTGGTGTTTATCAAGATGATATCTTGATGCTGTTTCTGTTTGTTTTACAATAATGATTACATGCTTCTGATTTTTACCATGGTTTTAATTTTTGGCTGAATCAGATCACTTCAGCCATAAACAGTTCATGTTTCTAGAGTGTCAAATCATTTCTGATCGAATGGAGAAATATGAGGCTAATAGCCTTGCTTTGAGACTATTCCTTAATTCTTTTTCTTCTTTTTGTAGTTCTGAGAGTGGGGTCTTAAAATATATAAGTTTGGGGTCACATGCAAACTAACTTTATCAAAATTATTTCTATGGCAATTTTTTACTATATAATGTAAGCAAGATCCGATACAAGTTGCTTACTTTCATGAAATTTCAAGTATATGGGATACGATATTTTTTAAATTGAAAAAATATGTTATAATTCATTTTGTTAACAAAAGGGTTTTGAAAATTTTGTGCTTTTTCAAACTTTAACGTCTGCAAGAAAAATTTTGTTGGATTTGATAAAAACTTCATACTTTGGGTAACGCTTATCGAATAATTTTGAAAATCCAACAACAAGGTCTTCTTAAATTTCAACAAAAATACACATTTTGCACAAGCAAGGGAGATGTGTTGACAGGTACTCATTCTTGTCCATATTGTCTTGGTGGCTTTTATATATGTATTTGACCATATGTATGTATGCATGCATGCACAAATAAACAAACAAACACCCACATGTGCATACACTTATATACACATATATCTATATGTGTGGCGCATACACCTACATACACATATTTAAATGCATGTGTTTATATGTAAATATATGCATAAAAGTATGGTTTTATATTTTATACTTGATGACTTCGTAATATTTTTAGATTTTTTTGATTTTTTTTCATAGTTACTATTACAATTATTTATTAGTTTATACTTGAGTTGTTGTGTTGGTAGACTTAATACCTCCGTGAGTTCAATTGTAGTATTACATGGATATACATATGATAATTGGATTCGAATGCATGTCCAAATGTCTCACTAGATGAAAGAAAAAAAGTGGATATGAGGATACATAAGATATAATTTTAAGTAAATTATATCCTTTATATTCAAGTGTCTATCTTGACAATAGAAGAAAATAAATTATATATTTCCAAGTGTCTCACTCAGTAAGAGAAAAAAAAGGGATAGGGGGATACATAAGATAAAATATAATTGTAAGTAAATTATATATTTATATCTAAGTATTAAGAACAAAATAAAATGATGAGCGCCATCGACCACATGGTTAAAAGCCATGAACTTTACCGGCTAAGCTAAGACGGCTACATATTATGAATATAGTTAAATTTTTTTATAAAAACACAGTCTAATATCTAAGGCGCTATGCCTTATCCCAATGCGTGGAGAGACTATTTATATGTTTTGAAACCATAACAGATATGTTACAATGGAGTAACCTTATCATCATACTAAGGCCCACCTTCTATTAAAATATATAAGTGGAATTAGAGTATCTAGAATAAGAGAACAACGAAAAAATGAAAATAGGAAGAGTGTTGGACTTGTTGGAATTTTTATTGGGATATGATAGTGTTAGGTAGTGCGGGAGTATCTTGGTTGACTACTTTATTTAATAAGATCTTAAGAATAAAAAAGATGCCTAATAAATAGAAGAGAAGAACTATAAAATTAATTTACAAGATAATGGTGATATTGAAAATTATTCTTACTAGTGTGTTATTAAACTCATGAGTTTTATTATGAAATTTTGAAAGATAATGATTGAGCACAGATTGAGATATAATGCAAAAATATGAGAGAATCACTTTGATTTAATGTTAAGAAGGTTGATTATAGAAGCTATTTTTCATTTTAAAAGGTTTATCAAGAAATATAGAGAAAAGAGATAGGATCGTTATTTTTTTTTTTAAATTTGAAAAAATGTATATGTTAGATCTTCTAGAAAAGTTTTATGATGGATGTTTGAAATAAAAAAAAATTAAATATATTAATATAATTAAGAATATGCATGAAGTGATGAATAATGTGAGAACTACTAGTAGTAATATCAGTAGCTCTTAGATACAAATTTACACTTAGGAACTGCTTCGAGACCTTAACTTTTTACATTAGTTATAGATGAGCTTACAAGCCATGTTTAAGATGATATACTATTTGCAGGTGGTATAAATTTAATGAATGAAATTAAGATCGAGGTTGATTGTAAGTTAGAATTATAAAAAAATATATTAGAATCCAAGAGTTTTAGATTAAGTAGGATCAAGATAAAATCATAAAGTACAACTTTAATAAAATTAGAATTAGAAAATGATTAACATTTATAAAAAGTTGGTGTATTTTATAGGGACAGAAATAAAAAGGATTCAAAATTGTTATCGAATTTCAAAAAGCATGAGATCACACTAACTCGTTAAGAGAGTTTTTATGGTGATAACATGTGGACCATTGCTATTGATTGAGGCAATATGTTGGGTTAAAGAAATCTAGTGATCTTCTCGTAGTGTGTCAAATGAGGTGTTCCGGCGACTTCTTCAAGATCTGAGGAATGACAACAGATTAGTATGCATACATCCTGTCACCCACCTAGTCATCACTCAATGGGATGTAAGGGGTAAGGGGCATTGTTTATATCACATCTTAATGATGATCATATAATTCAACAAAGTTATGAGTGTGGCTATATTGTGTATTAGATTGTAATGCGATAATAACAAACTAAATGATTAGATATGTTTTGGATTTTAAGCTATCATGTAGAGTTCTAGAGCAAATGAGATACAATCCTAATTGTGGCGTTAGAGTAGGCTAAGTGAGCCAATCGATCTAAGTAGCATAGCTTGTAAAAATATTTTGAGGCCAAGCAAAGCATTACTCCAAGGTTGTAGGTGAAGGTTGGTTATGTAACATGGTTTATGAAGTGGAGCTATTCTTATATCCATAAGGAATATTCGGCCAACTCGTGAAAGGGCAGAAAGCTATGTTATGGTAACAGCACCATATTAGATATGCGTTGGCTGTAGAGTCCTAAATGCATTCAGAGTAGTAAGGATGCAGTTATGATCTGATTGTATCAGTACTATAGAAAATTACTTGTAAAAGAGGCCTTAGACATATTAATCAATCCAATTTATGTTTTATCTTATCTCATTTTAGTTTATCTTTACCTTGACAATAGATATAACTTAGCTTCTATCAATTTAACCCTTATCACCCATGTTTGGATCAGTGGTATTATAGCAATGGAAGTCCTTGAAGGTTCAGGTGGTAGAACTCCTAGTTTATTTTTCTTCCTCATTTCTGGTTCGAACTGATGGCTTGCCCGCATATAGACCAATTCAATCACGAACATGTCTTTCACTGCATCAGGTTCCATTAGGCTTTGTGTCTCTCCTAGTCCATCAAACTCTCCCATGCATCTTTACAAGCCGAACTGGAAACAAGGGGAAAGTGGGGTATCTGGGAGACAACAATTATTGATTGTTCACATCAGTTCTCCGGCTTAGAAAGCTACTGAATTTCTCATTTTGTAGCATTGAACATAAAAACTTACCTGACAAATAAGAGAAGGAGAGACCAGATCAATGAATTCAGTTTTATGCTTATGATCTTAAATCTAACAAGGAACTGATGATTTTCGTACATCTTGGTGTATATTGCTTTATAAATAAAATGTCAATATTATGAGTTTCAATTCACTGCTGCAGGATTTCTACGAACTACTTGACAAGGCAGGCTTGCTAGAGTTTCTGAAAGATTTCCTAAGCAACAATGATGCTGATATCCATGCAAAAGCTTGCAGTGGTATTGAAAATATGCATCGGTCCCTACTTTTATATCTCACTTGTAAGATGAATTATGTAGGTTGTTTCTTATTGGTTGCCATATTTTTTTCATAAATGTTAAATCTGTTGATATATCTGTATCTTTTTTTCCTTTTATTTTTATCCCTGCAGGGCATAGCATCATCAACCTCCTTGTTGATAGACATGCTGACCCAGACAAAACACACTCAAAAAGTATGCATGTTTTGCTATAAGATTCTGTCAGAGTTGCTTTTATCTATTAATAAAGACTTGTTTTCATTGAAAGTAAAACATGGAGTAGGCATATAATTTCTTTTCTTGAAACAGAGGGAAAATGAAAAGAGAATATTATTTAAATGCTCCAGAAAGTCTGTAAGATTAGTTTAGCTGCCGATATGATCTGTAAGCAAAGTCCAGATGCTTTATTTGTTTTTCTGACTCTTTTTTGTTTTTGAGCACATGATTGATACTGGAAATGCTGCATATCACAATGATGTTCTATGTGAGGACCTTAGAAGATCCATACCTCAGCTTACAAAACGTTTAGTCTCAGCTGAGAACGATAAAACCAGAGCCAATGCTGCTGGTGTACCAAGTAACTTTGTTCAAAATTCTGGTGTTCCATGGGAAGACATCGTCTCCCAAGGTGCCATGCAGGTTGGTCAGTTGCAGTGGCTCTTTTTTTCCTGATTGTCTTTAAGTTTTAATCATATCTTAGAAATATTTACATTGATCAACCACTTCATGCATACAGTTTAGTGCATCTGTTTTATGTGTTGTTGGGAAATTACCATCTCGGTAATAGTGCTCAAGTTATAAGGTCATCCTGGTGACACATCATAATAGATCAGCTGCGAAATGCCTGTTTTAGTAGCTGCCGTGGTGGCAGCCATACAATTCGTACTTTCATCTTGTTGCACTACTAGGTGTCTTCTTTCTCTGGTTTTCGTGTTTCTCAGGCTTTATTGAAGTTGGTTAACAACCATTCCATTGTAGCATTGAGCCCAACCAGAGGGGATTCTCTCAATGAGTCGCCTCATAAGATCGTTCTCTTTGCTTTATGTAAAATATGTGTATCGTTCTATTTGCAGATGCTTCCTCGGCTCTTCTAAGTCATTCCCTCACCTTACTATGCTTGAGCGATCACCTCATTCAACCATTGATGAATGTTCCTCAGTTATTGTCAGCAAAGCCAGCCATAATGATGAATTCATAATCCATTATAGTCAGGACTATCTGCTTGTTTAATGATGCGGATATACTCACGCATGCTATCACCACTCTCATTTCAACGTTTGTTATCTCTCTGGATCTGAGTCTCTTCTGCATCGACATGGATTGCAGAGATGGTTTCATAATTCCACTGTTGACAATTGTGCGTATGGAATAGGATCAAAGAAGACACTTTGCTTTCACTTGAATGTTCTGTTAGAGAAAAATTTATTTTTCCTTGTTAACAATTAATTTTCATAAAATAAAATTAAAATTGATATTAAATTTAACACTATGGAACTTGCTTGAATCGAAGTGTGTCAGACATTGCTCAAGGAAAAATTCCTTGTGCGGATTGTTGGTGGTTTGTTCTCATGGTGCAATATCTCAACTCAACCTGATTTTTCTATTACGACCATTTTCATGTGAAGGTGTCTCCTATGGCTCTTTGTCTTTGTTGTTATTGTAGATGTGGTTGCATATCCATGATGATTGCTGAGGAGGATTCTCCAGCTTAGGTGAGCCCATGGTTTTCATAATGTTGGATAATATAGTTAGCTTTTATTGTTTTAGTGCCAATTGGGTTGTTATTTATTTCTCATTCATCTTTTATAGTTAGAACAAAATTATAGAAGAGATGAAAAGAACTAGAAGACCTAACTCCTTTTCTCTTTATGAAGTATTAAATCCTTTTCTCTTGTCATTTGTAGTTCTCTTTCTTTCTGTGCCTTTGACATCCCAACTCCCAATACATTACATTGGAGATGAGGTTTAGGGCAGTTAGCAACAACCAAGACCTCATGTTTGATGGCACTTGCCTTCTATCTCCCACTGCTCATAACATAAGCTCCACAACATCCTTTCTCTTTCCCTCTAAGGCTCTTTTCAGCCCATTTCTCCAGAGGGTCCCTTGGACAGCGAGGTTGCTATGCGTCTTGGAAATTTCTGGATCTACATATTATAATTATTTATACTTGTTAATTTGGACAATATTTAATTTATATTATGTTACAAATTTTTTATAATAATTAAGGAAAAATAATCTTTTATATTTTTATAGCATGTTATATGTGCAAAATAATATCACAGAAACATCTAGATTTATTGTAATCTATTACTTATATATATTCAAGACACACAACTCAACTAATTATTATAATTCTGAGCACACAATGTACAACATGTCAAGATCTATGTTATTAAAAATGGTATTCTTTCTTTTAATTGCTAATTGATAATTATATGAAGTATAGAATGATCCATGCTACGGATATGTTTCTATCCTTATTTATTTGTTAAGAACTTAAAGATAGTATTGCTGCTAACGTATAGTAAATTTACAGTTTCAGAATTGAAAAAATAAGCATGTAATATAATCTGTTGAATGAACTAAATGGTGATAAAAATGATTGGAGAATTAAAGTGACGGTGACAGATATATGGGATGTTGCCAATTTGAGGACAAACTATGAACCAATTGGCCTTGACGTGGTCCTTTTGGATGAAAACATGATTTAGATTCGAAAGTTTATGTTTTAAATGTTGATTTGATTGAATTATTACACTTATAAGAAATTATTCTGTATAGAAAAATCATATTTATGCAACAATCAAGAATAGTCTTGTTCATCATTTTAGAAAACTTTTGTATGAAGGAAATGTTTACGTCATTAAAAATTTTATTATTGCACCTAACAAAGTGAACTATAAAGTCATTACTAATGATCATATAACCAATTTTTTTCTATAACTTTTGCTAAGAAATTGTGAATGGAAGGGTACCATATTCCAAGATATAAATTTTAGTTCGTGTCACTTGATCAGTTAAATAGTCATTGTAACATGAGCTTATACTTAACATGCATGATATTGAATTTTTATATGATCTGCATATTAGCAAGATATCTTATATTAATGAAACCATCTAAAAATAATAATATAGTATTATGAATGCTTTTGCAGATGCTTTTGGGTAAATTATCAGAATACCTACTATGGTTGACAAAGGGGTGAGAGGAAATAGAGTGAAATCAGAAATTATAGAACTTCAAGATATGGGGTAAACTATACTCTAACAATTAAAATAATATTTTTAAGTTGGTAGTCATATTTATTTTTATATATAGGAACAACAAGGTTCAGATCACTCCTTGGGGTCAACTAAATGAATTATTAATAGAAGAAAAGTGCTTACAACAACCAATTCCAATCATTGTCACATCAACAATAATGAAGAAATTCATGGGTAATTAACGCCATGCTAGAAAACTTACATACAATGTATTAATCTTTATGTAATCAAAATTTTAATAGGTTAGAATCTTTTTATAGGTCAATTATCATTGTCTTTGTCGAATGCTTTAAAAGTTTATATTAACTTGGATATTTTAGAAGGTGCAGAAATAAAACTAATATAAGCATAATTCAAAAATAAAAAAAAATAAAAATTATTTTCTTTTAACATAACAAACAAGCAATTATGAAATTTGTAGTGGTATTGATATGAAGAAAGAAAGTATTAAGTTATTGGATGTACAAAAAAAATACTTGAGCCTGAACAGATATCAATGAAGGAAAGAACAGGACATGAAATTTTGGAATTCATTGCAAACAAAGAGGAGGTAGGATGAAAAAAAAAAAAAAAAAGCTCTATTATATTCCTTAAAATTGTAGAGTTAATTTTGTCCATTTGTTTAATAAACTAGATGAATAATAATTTTAAAAAAGAACCATCCTACGGCACAGCTACTATTATGAAAATTAAACTATGTTGGTTTATGCTTTCCTAAATCAGTTTTTAGCTATGAACTATTTTACGTTGCTTTATGCAGGGTAACATCACCTTTAAGAAGTTAAAATTTTGGTGCATAACAAAGATGATTCACTCAATGAATACACTAAAAGTGTAGTTTTAACAACCTTCCAAAGATTAAAAAAATTATTCAATTGCAAACTTAAATTTTTTATATATTATAATTATTTTATAGATTATTTACTTCACTATCTTCGCAAACACGAGTGCTAATCATACACTAATTAAATTTTCAAATCTACAAGCAGCGCCGACGATCATCTATTTATATAGGCATTGAAATGGCATATGTAAAATTTGTAAAATCATGAACTTCAATATTCCCAATAATTAATTATTTTATTATAATATATGAAAATTTTCCTTATAATTATTTTTATACATCAATCTCGTATCACATGCAAGTCACGGGTCTACAACTAGCATATCACTGATGGCGATTCAGCACCTGCGTAGAAATTATCATCGAATGCTTTGGCTCATCTATCAAGCCGCCATCGTTGACTCCTAATTTTTATCATCCGAAAAGGTACAGACAACAAGCGAGAGCTACATTTTTCCTGCACATCCCTGATACTACCATTCTATGTACGTAACGCTGCAAATTATTAAAACGTGTGTAACGGG
Organism: Metroxylon sagu; assembly: GCA_017589505.3. Taxonomy (NCBI): domain Eukaryota; kingdom Viridiplantae; phylum Streptophyta; class Magnoliopsida; order Arecales; family Arecaceae; genus Metroxylon; species Metroxylon sagu. The sequence goes on from JACVBY030000663.1 coordinate 4,032,928, forward strand.
TCAAACAGTTGGTCTCCTCGGAACAACCAGTGCGGCACCTTCCTCTCCTCGATGGTACGTAGACTTGGCTTCCACCCCCTGGTCGAAAACTGCCTGCTGAGAAGCTCTGGCCTGGCCCCGAAGACCTCCGGCGACCACTCCGGCCGTCCAACCTTCTCCTCTCTCTCCATCAACTTGCCGTCTTTTCTCTCAGCCTGCTTCTCCCTTTCTTTCACAGCAACGCCTGCCATGCAAATGCCGGGAACGAGTCTAAGGATCTTAGCTAGAAGTGGCAAAGACCGTGACCGCACCACCGATCGAGCCAGCGACAGGATCCTCCGGGCCTCGACGGCCGACAGCTTCCGGCGTGTCATGGGGAGCATGACGTAGGCCTTATCAGGGTCGAGCGTGTGGTCGGCCGGCAGCGGGGTCACCCTGGTCGCGCCGGCGGAGAGAGACTGCATGTCGACCACGAACTGGCTCGGGTGCTCGAGCATGAGCTCGGCCACAGAGGTCGGGCGGTCGAACTCATGGACCGTGCCATCGGAGAGCACGACCTTCCCGCCACCACCGCCCGCCGGCGACCGGCGGCAAACAAAGTTTCCCATGGGAGGTGGGGTGGAAGGCAAGCGAAGGTTGGGAGAAATATAGAGAGCGGTGGTTCAGCGTTGCGGCACCGCCAGGGGTTTTAATTTGAAGCGCTAAAGGGCATACATGGGCTTAGTTGGGAAATAGTCTAGGTACGCTGAGTCTCTCCAATTAAATGATGCCAAGTACGCAAAGTTGGCAAAGATCGGGCATGATTTTTTGCTTTTGTCTACGTGGCAGCTTTTGGCTGGATGGATAAATCGGTGGGCTGGGGGGAGGGGTGTCGTCGATAAACTGCCCCTTTCTCCCAGCCGTAGACGCAGCGGAGTCGTGAAAGCGACGGCAGCCACGATGGGGGCCGACGCCTTCAATAACGGATGACACGTGTCTGATTCGTTTGTGGGATCCACATTAGGATATCTTAGGGCGACGTGGCAGCTGGTTATTGGGTAACGTGATGTTTGCTCTTTTATTGCGAACCCTTCCCTACGATAGGAATAAATGGAGTCGGTGGTCGGTTCCCCGAGGATCCCGTCGTTGACCCGCGAGCTCCTTGCCGGAAGCGGAACGAGACCGCGGTTCGTTGCGTCGGTTCCGCCTCGGAAATTTTAGTTGGTGAGAGAACGACGTGTATTAATTCATGGTGATTGAATGATTCTATTCGTCCGGCGTACCCATAATTCTCCCATTATGGGAAGCCTAACAAAGCGGAAACTTCTACGTTAATTCTATTTTGAAAGTAACGTTATGGCAATCGATGTCCAGACAAATTGTCTCGATAGAAAATAAATGTCACGCTTCCATCCCAATCAGAACAATTTCCTCGAAATAGATGCCGTGATTTCTTTTTAACAAGAAAGTAGGATCAAACGTTTTAAAAGAAGGTAAGGTTTCTTGCGCACAAGTTTTCACTTGGAAAGGAAAGTCATCGGAGGAGCATATTGCAGCTTGTGGATTAAACGATCGTCAATTCGTCAAAAAAAATAAAATTCAATTGCTTTGTCGGTCTTATGAAACATGCATGGAGCCACTCGTTCCTTGAAATAGCACCAGTAATGTATATACTTCTAAACTGGAGATGCATGTAATATAAAGGAGGTAATTTATGTTTTCCTATCATGTTTGTATTATATCGAAACTAAATAAATCGATGCTATTATTACCTAAGGTAATATAATATGATATATATAATTTATTTAATAAATAATTTTTATTAAATTGATATAATATGATTTGTTCAATACAAATAAAGATAACTTGCTTAATATAAATAGATACGGTTTGCACTACGTAATATAACTCACTTAATATATCGATTATTATTTTATATTATAATCATACCGACAGTTTACGGTAGAAAATTATTAAAAGTTTATTTAAATTCATTTATTTTGTATTAAATTAGAATAGTATTCGTGTGTTTGTGTTTAATTTTATCATTCCTAATGCAATTTAATGTTCTCTTATCTATCCAAGATAAGACTCGCCGAGTCTACTTTTCAGATCATTCCATGCTGCTGCAGTGAGCACAATGCTCAGAGGAGAGGAGGTAAAAAGAGATAATGCCGCGATCTTGACATTTCCTTGATGGTGGTTACGGATAACAGAGATGAATATTTTACCTTACAAGAGGCCATGACTCGGGGCTGTGGAGCCCTGCTATTATTATACATTGAGCATGCGAAAGCCATGCGAAGAGGAACAGGTGGGGCCTTGGAAGTTGGTGGGATCGAGAGAAGCAGCCAATTGCACGATTACAATGAAAAGGAAACCTTTCGCATGCCAAAATATTTCGGGAACTCAAGTTTGCCACTTCTCTCAATCCAACATCTACTTCACGTGAAAATAAATTTCAAGCAGCCTCCAGTGCATGCCCAAGCTATTTGATATGATAGAATTCCAGTTATTTACGTAATATTGCTGATGAGCGTATAATTTAGCTCTCCCTTAGCTGTGGCAAACTTGACTGGCTACCGCATTTGATTGCTGGTTAGTTGTTCCATTTTGATCGGGGCAACATATAATTGTGTAGTTTTGACCCAAAAAAAAATAAACAAAGATGGGAAAAGAAAAAGGAATTATATTAGAAGGGCTAGCAAATGGCCTCTTAACATTCAATCAATCACACTTTTAACCATGCATGCGTTGCTAGCTACGAGTTAATCTCAAGGACCAATTCTTCACAACTTTTTTTTTTTTTTTTTTTTGACGGATTCAAGGTTTTACCATGAATTCAATGAATTTACGTAAGAATGCTACTGAGTCTATGCAAGAATGGTGCTCCTAAAACATACTTTTTCAAGGATATTAAAGAACGGCAATCAAGCCTGTTACACATCACTTTTTTTTTTTAGATTTTTGCCTTTGACTTTAACATTTGACATGGTAAATGTTAACTTGAACAGCTCAATTAGGCATTGGAATTTGTACATGGTTTTAATCATGCAGTTGTTTGCATATATTGTAGGAACTAAGTTATTACTTTTCTATTTTTTTAGAAGAGGAGACCGAGGTGAAATATATTTACATTTGGACTTGATATCGTTAAGATTTGGTGATGTCTCTAAATAATAACAGAAAGTTGATGATGGGATTGAGAAGTAAAGCGGCCTATAAGATCAATGATGGCACTACCACGAACATAAAGATAGGTATGATAAAAAATATAGCCTACAGAATATTAAAACAAAAAAAAAATCGAATGAAAGAGGAAGGGTTATAGGATCTATTCCAATAAGGGATCTTTTGATGTTTAAGTCAATGAGAAAATTTTAGTAATGGTAACTTAAAGAGATGCTTTAAGGTCTTATAATTTTTTTCTCAAAATGAAGAGGAAATCTCTTTAGGTTAGATCAAACTTATTTTTTTTATAGTGCTACCAAGCATCTCTGTAGTGACTAGAATTCTTTTTTATCTTGATTTTCTTAGAGTTCATTTCATACCGAAGGGCTAAGTAGATGCTAATATGTTTGATACGCTGACTCACCAAGCTTACATAGACTTAGTCACCATGTGTCAACTTATTGAAAATTGATGAAAATCTATATCATCAGGACTGATGGTTGAGAGGACCTAAAATAGTATTGAAGCTCAACTAAGCCATAGTGACCTCAAAAGAGGATGAGGTTAGCTAGGTTCTTAGATAAGGGTGCTAGACAAAAGTATCACAAAGAAAGTCAATTCTTAGAGTGATAGATTGGCATGACAAATTATTAATCAATAAATCAAACTCAATACATAGATCGACAATTAAGTTTGCAAACTAGTACTTTGTATTTATAGACTAAACACTAGGATGCAGTTGTGCTTGAACGTAGGCCAAACATAGATTGAATACGAAGGTACATATTAAGTATAGATCAAGCATCAAGATGCAGACTAAATATCATACCATCTATTGATTAAAAGTTTGCTTATCTGAAATATATTAATGTTCAAGAGAATTGCCAAGCAATAATGGGAAGAATTATTGGTCTAGACCAAAATACTAGTAAAATGAGATCTAGTTAATATATGGGCATTTGTCAAGACCCCAAACATGAGGATTGGCGATAATGCTAAGATGATGAAAGATGTGATAATCATTACTATCAAAGATAGTGATCAGTACAATATAACAAAAAAAAGAAATGTGATGCGTATCCTCATAGTTACAAGGTCATATATAAATATGAAGTTGTAATAGTAGTGGAGGATATTTTTTCGGTATTAAATCATATTAAAATTTTATCTTTTACTTTTCTAATAAATTTTTGGGTTTATTTATCTTGAATTTTTTATATTGCATCTATTATCATTCCTTATTTGAGTGGGCAGTATCTCAAAAGTCAAAGTTTTTAGAGGTTCAAAACAGTAGGACCTATTATTTCTCTATTCTTTATTGTAAAATCTATAGTAAACCCATGCATTCAACCAACCATTGTATTTGTTATATTTCTCTTAATTGAAAAAGAAGCCAACAATAAATTATGCTAATCTTCTAAAAACTAATTTAGTCATTGATTGATTTTAGCAAATTTATTTTGTTCACCATGGCATGTTCACGTGTCAATCTATTGACTTATGATATAGAAATAAAAAATAAATAAATTTTATTTAAATATTTAAAAATTAAAAATAGAATGAAATATAGAAAATAGTAGTGGTAATAATAAGTTCATTAGATATGCAATATCTATACATATCACAAAAATTAGAGTTTCTTACAACTTATTCTTATAAAAAATAAAACAAAAAGAATATTAAGAGATATCTCCCACCAAACACGAGATGATAACCTCTTGACATGGCTTAAATCAAATTCTAATCCCAAAAGATAAATGATAATATAAATTTTATTTTTTAAAATGAATATTTTTGAAATGGCAGATCCAAACTATTCAAGTGATTGGCCAATCCGAGTCCATAGGTTGCATCAGAATTTACAAATTTTGGATAATTTGTTCCAAAAATTCTTTTGAGTCATGAAACATTAACTTATAAAATAGGACCTAACTTTTCCTCAAATAACAGTGATCTTAAAATCACCTCTAATTTTGGTGAAAATTTAACTAAGATAGGCTGGCAATTTAAGATATTCTAACAAGTTGTGACAATTAAGATGGATAATTGGAAAAATACCATGAACCATTCATTACCTTAGAGGAAAGAAAGATTAGCATATATATATAAAATGCTACTTCTTCCGTTAATCATCAATCATGCTACCAAAATTACAAATATAAATCAAGCCCCCATCCTCCATTGTCTGTGTTCCTGCCAAAATTTTTTTGTTCAAAAAAAAAAAAAAAAAAGCAAACGAACAAACCCTAATTGGATTCGTGGATTGTATCAAGCACGGGCCTCCACTGCCGGAGACCACCAAGACGTTGACCAGGAAAACCGGCGACCTTCCCCTCCGTGAACAGCCCGTTCACCTCCCCTCCCTTCTCCTCCTCTTTACCGGCTACGTCCGGGAACACCCGGCTCCCAGACCCACACCCGTTCTTCCCCTTCGTCGTCGTCGTCCTCCTCCTCCCACCTTCGACGGCGCCGAGCACGACATCGACCTGCCGGTCGGAGATCCTGGACCCGACCCGGTCCACCGGCAGCAGCAGGTACACCTCCCCGGCCCGCAGCTCCTCGTCGGCCCGCAAGCCGGACACGCGTCGCGTCCTCACCACCTCCTCCGCCCTCGCCACCACGTGACCGGGGGCCTCCAGCATCAGGTCCGCCGCGCCGGCGGGAACCTCGACTCGCCGGAGATTCCCCTCGGCGTCCACCAGCTTGGCCGTGCGCGCTCCGGCGGTCCTCGGGATGCATGAGGCGTGGTTGCCCATGGATATCGTCGAAGACGCCGCTCTAGTGGTCTCTAGCTTTCTTCACGAAGAAAAACTCTCAAATCTTTGGTTACGAAGGTGAGAGCTTGGCTTGGGAGCAGGTGGAGGTGAGGGAAGAGTTTTTATAGGGATGGAGAGAAGGAAGCGAAGATTTACAGTGAGAATGACGCGTGGCGAGGCGAGGAAAGTTAGTGGTAAGACCGCGGAGTGGAAGAGTTTTTGCTCTGCCGGCGACCTGGTCGAGTTGACTTGTCCTTTTTTTCGTGTCGCCATGAGTTGGTGAGCGGTCGGCGTCAACCACTCGAATGTCCTGAGAGGTTTATTGGACGCACTCAATCGCACCTTATCCAGGTTCTCTGTGTTCCTCGCGTTGAACATTGGTTCGAAGGTTCGAGGAAAGAGCGGTTTGCATTCATGGCTTGATTGCCGTCCGGTCGTTTAGGTGGACCAGGCTAAAACCTAACCTTTAGCCTCCATTGACTGCCCAAGTAATAAATAACCATGATAACTAGGTTTAAAAAGGACATGATGTTCTTCAAATTTAGGTTTAACTAATCTATTAATGGATCAAAATTATATAGTCGAAAAATTTGAGTAGAAGTTAATGGGTAGAAAGTAGACTTGAGCCATAAGTATACTTTCTTTTTCATCGAACGTGGGACTATTTTTGAGACGTTACAATCTTTTCTTTTTATAATGTAATATTCTCGTTACTCTCGAGTCGGATCATTGGTGCTGTAACGATGATTTCATGTTATGACCATGATGAGATTCTATCACCATCTCATAGGTAGCTTTTTCTTTATGTCCATCAACTTTCGTATACTCGAATTAGCTCTGATATCATTTGTAATGTCCGAAACTTACCTGTTGGTTCAATTAACTCTATTAGCGAAATAGGATTAATTGTTAAAGTTTGATCTATTAAAGAATTTAACGTTAAGTTTGGCCTATATTCATGTTTGGCTAATAAGTAGAGCTTAATGTACGGGCACCTATAATATGCATATATTAGACGAATGGTTATTTTTTTTATGATAATAATAGGATAAAATTTCAAGAAAGGTCATCTGCCGCACATCAGCATCAAAGATCCATTGAAAGAAAATCTCCGATCCCAAATACTACATGCTCCAATTTAAATGTGACATTTGCTAAGCGATTTTATATTGGATTATACCTCCTTAGGGGGTGCTTGCATTGGATAAATATTTTTAATTTTCTTAATTAATATTACATGGAATAGATTTCAAGAGTAGAGTATGCACTTAAATTAAGATATTTTTTTCTTTTTTTCCTTTTAAGGCAATGTGAAAGAATTTATTTAATAGATAAATTGTGCAAATGAACACAAGGAAGTTATTTGCCTTGACATTTACATTTCCTCCCCTTTCTATCGTTCTTTTTTTTAGTCTACAAAAAGGAGAGGGTTGGAATATTATTTTTTTTGAAGAGTACCAAGATGGAGAGAATGCTACACATTATTAAAGAAATCCGGGATGGAATATAGATAGGATTGAAGTCAGAAAGCATGATGTAGCTGAACACTAAGATTTTTTAATTGAGTTTAACTAGGATATTTTTTTTAATTATTTCAAGACTTATACCATCTACATACAACTAAAAGTATAGTTTAAAAAAAAGATTCTAATTGGTACATATTTATTATTTCTTTCATCTTATGAGCAAGAGTAAAAAAGGAAACATTTAATTTTCTAATCTCATCCAATATATATTATAAACTTGAAATAGTTTGGACAAGAAAACAATAATTACTCTATTATTTTACCACATGTACAAATAGTTAAATATTATTTAAGTCATTAAAATTTGTATTTAAAACCTTTTATTGTACTTTTAAATAATATTTAAATATAAAATTAAGTATGGAATTGAGTTGTTAGTAAATTGAGGCAATGAAAAATTGAGGAGTCTATAATATTTCTTACTAAGATGGGGTTAAATTTTATTTAAATGTAAAATTAAGTGTAAAGATGAGGCATCAATAAATTGAGATGTTAGAAACTCAATTCTGTTATATTTTTTTCAAGGATGAAATTAAATTTAATAATAAAAAAATAAAAAAAATACTAATTTCTCATTATCTCTAGTACTTATAATCATATCTCATTTTTCATGCATCAAAATTTTATACTCCATCCTCCTACGCCACTTTTTTCTTGTCCTCTCTCTTGCCACTTTCACAAAAGTCTATGAATGATGCATTCATCCATTAGAGCATACTTGGTTGTTTCCAGAGGTGCCCAAAAATTAAAAGAAAAATCCTAATTTTATTTGTTTGAATTGGGAAAGTTTGGCTTCATCAATATTCAAACAGTTGAAAAAATTATTATTATTATTTTTTCTGAAAATTTTAATTCTTCAAAACCATTAGGGGAACTATTAAATCAAATTTGCCTTGAATTCATATTGTGATATAAACAATCTAAACCCAATAATCAACATGGATAGATGAATAATTAGTTCTAAATCCATCCTGCATGCATGCAGTAATGATTTGTTAATCCTTCACATAATAAGATGTTTCCAAGCGCTATACTTCTCTCCGATTTCAAACGATGGTCATAAAACACGTGCGACGAAACAAAGAATTTTTTCTCTTACCACGTTTCCGGCGCCGCCTCCGATCCCTGCCCGTCGGCGCCAACGTCGGCAAACGAATTTTTATGCGGACTCTCGCCCAGATAAAATTGGACCGCGGGTCTCAGATTCCGTATAAAATATTCATCTCCGAATCGTACGCCTTATGACTCCAGGCCGGTATTGCCCTGTCCGCGATCGCTCTCTGGATATCTGACTCACGGCCTTAGGATATAAGGGCCCCACCTGATTTAGGGTAACGTGGCTCCCATCCAGCGGGCGAGACCGGTATCAGCTACACGGTTCCCTTTTTGGATCCTACCTACTTCACCGCCCGCGTGCCGTTCTTCCCTTGCTTCGTCTTCGCCTGTTCCTCACCCCTTCTTCCGCCGGCGCGCCGACATCGGGGAGGCGCCTTCGAGCGCGATCTCGTCGGAATCTACTCTATATCCGCCGCTCTCGCTGACCGGATCAGTTCGAACACCGCCGCCGGCCCCTCGGCCCCCGCTTCTCTAAAGGTGAGGGCTCGATCTCCAATTCTATCTACTCTTATGGAGCCCAAAGAAGCTCTCTTATAAGATTAGGGTTTTCGGGTATGAATTCTTTCTTGCCCTCTATTCTTCTTATCTGTCTTGAGATCTTGATCTGGGTTCCAAGCGGGTGTATTCGATCTTTCTGGAGCTTATGTAATCGGATCGCGGGGGTGTTTCGATCTTTTGGTGTTCGCTTCTGTCTTGCTGCAGGGATTTAGTTTGATCTATTCTTTGAAGTCACTGGAAAGGAGAATCCTGAATATGAGATTTCACGGAGTTTTTCATTGGGATCGTGGAGGACTTTATCCCTCCCTGTTTTGACTGTTTGTTTTGGACTTTTAGAAACTTCTGTTCGTTTATCGTCTATATTAATTAGAGTTGTAATTCAGTAACTCAATTCATAAAGGTGCGTGCTGTTTGCTTTATAGAGACATTATGGCTCGGTGGGTTTGTTTCTAAGTTATTGTTGGTGTTAAATTGGAGATTTTTGAGCATGTCTTGTTGTAAGGGGAATGAATAATTGAAGAAATCTGGTCCAGATGTCTGCTGCAATATTCATTGTTTTGGCTAGAGTTGTTTGATTCCAAAATTTAGCTTCCCTCTCGTTGTAGGAAAAAGGTTGGGTTTTTCCTGTTATCATCATACTTGTGATGTGGTGTCTTTCTTTTATGTACAAGTGTTGCTGCTGGAATTTTGCACATTTTTGTTGAAGATTGATTTCCTCTAGTTTCTTTCTGGTTATTGTTCTTTTTTCTGTTATCGTTTGTGTGTCTCTATGACTTTTATCTATACTATTGTTGCTTTGATTCCAGGTGGACAAAATTTTGCCATGTATGGTTCAGTTTGATTTAACATGTTAGTAAACATTATGTTTATCTTTTAGGTAATCTGCATGTGGTTTATTTCCCTTTAACCAGTAGCTTTTGTTATGACGATATATGCTTGTGAAGGTTTTTATTATGGTTTGCTTGATTATTATTTTTTTAATTAACTTGATACTTAATTATGATGATCTTTTGTGGTTCATAGTTATTATGTGATTTTTATTTTTCATTACATGAATTTGAGGTTTATTTATAATTCATTCCATTTCTTTTTGCTGTTCATAATTCCATCCCCCTTTTCCTTATTACTCCCTTATGCACCTGTTTTAAATGAGGTGTTCATTTGTTTTTATTTCTGCTGGTTTTTGTGTCTGCACCTCATAATTTTACTTCACAATTCTGGAGACAGGCTTATTCAGTTTTGGTTTATATATATATATATATATATATTCATATTCATATCTCTTGATGCTTAATGCCCCAGAGTTTGATTTTTCTTTTTAATAAACTAGGATGTGGGCTTCATCGTCTCTATTTGTGTGATGCAGCAATGTAGCTTGTACTTTGGAAAGTCACCTGTTAGTTCTGACTTGCTCAGTTACTTGTGATACAGTTCCTAGCTAGTTGTACAAACACTTGATCATGGAGAATGGGGAAAGGGAAAGTGCAGACGAGGAAACACATTCACAAAGTGGGCGGCAATATACACCAGTTGTCACCCATGATCGAACTGTGCTCCAGATGTCTTCCATAGAGCCTGTATCTCTCCCATCGATCCCATTGAAGTAAGTTCTCCTCATCAAAGATGTTCAATCACATACATTTGACATATTTCTTTTAAAGTACAAGGTTCTCAATCTCCTGCCAAATTTCAAGAGTAGTTTCTGTCTCATTCATGAAAAGTTGTTGTTAGCGCTTTTTCTGATCATACAGTTTGTTTTATTCTTCATTGTAGACTACTTAAAACAGAAGTGACATATGGTAAGAATATCAGGATATCTGACCAAATCACTATCTGATGGAGGGTAGTTCCTTTGCGGTTCATTCATTTTTTAAAACTCATTTCCTATAAGTTGACCTCATGATCAAATTCATGGTACTGATATTTTCTGGAATGATGCTTGTATCACCAAGGTACCTTGCTAGTCCTTACCAGGGACTGGCATTGACCCTTTCATCTTTTAGTCTTTATGTCTGTGTCCAAAAATTTAATAAATTAGACTCCCATATTAGAGTTAAAATTTTTCAAAACCTGCAACTAAGGGAATCTCAGTTCGCATTAATGATTATGTTAATGGTGCCAAATCCATTTGATCGAGGATTAGCGGTGTTATTTCCATTGCAATACAGTGTGCACCTCTCTGCTGATGTAAAATGCTGACAATTAATAGGTTTAGAGCTTTCAGGGTTTTCTACTAGTCTTCCTAGAGATCCCAGGGTTTTATTTTCTACCAGTCTTCCGATTGCTTTTAAAAAACTGTAAAGTAAACTCCCTCAAGGCATGGCTATGTAAAATTTCTTCACATATTATCTTGAATTGATCTTGGTGAATTGTTCTGAATTTTTATCAGTCCTTACTCCCATAGTATTGTGTGACAAACACTGTTTTTTAGAGCACTGGGAATCCTTTGCATACGGTGGTGTGCCATGTTTACTTGATCAAGACTATAGCAGGTCAACTGTTATTGATCACAGAAGGAGAGTTTAATGTTGGTTCCAGGTATTAATTGTTTGTTCCAGGAATGTTGTATATCTATATCTGAGCTAATTAGAAGGTTACTTAACCATGCAAATCTCCGAAATATTGTTTTTCAAGGCAATCCAAATTGTGCAGTGACTATTGTTTTCCTTTGTCTACCTTAAATTGGCCAAACTCGGTGTTTCCTCTTACTAAGCCTGACAAATTTATTTAATAAGATTTTAAAAACTAAAAAGATGCTTAATGAATGAAGGAAGAGTACTATTGTACCAATTTATAAGAATAAAAGAGATATTTAAAACTATTGTTATATCAAACTTATGAGTCATGCTATGAAATTTTAAGAGAGAGTAATTAAACATAGGTTGAGATGTACTACAAAGATATTAAAGAATCAATTTGGTCTTATGGCAGGAAGGTCGACTATAGAAGTTATTTTTCTCTTTAGGAGGTTAATGTAGAAATATAGAAAAAAGAAATAAGATCTTCATATCTTTTTTATTAATTTAGAGAAAGCATATGATAGAGTTCTTTGAAAAATTTTATGTTAGGTGTTAGAAAAGAAAGGAATATCCGTTAGATATATTAATATAATAAAAGATATGTATGATAAAGTAATTTCTGGTGTAAGAACTATTGGTGATGATACTAGTGAATATCCTGTTACAGTAGGTTTACATCAAGGATCTGTTCTTAGTCCTTATTTTTTTGCTTTAGTTATAAATAAGCTTACTAATATATTTAGGATGATATTCCATGATACATGTTATTTGTATATGATATAGTACTAGTGGATGAATTAAGGCCGAGGTTAATCGTAAGTTAGAACTATAGAGAAATGAATTAGAATATAAAGATTTTAAGTAGACAAAGAAAAAATACATAGAATGTAATTTTAGTATAATTAGAAATAAAGATGAATGTAGAATAAAAATTGAGGATCATGAAGTTCTTGAAAAATGCTCATTTTCGATATTTATGATCAATTATTCATAAGAAAGGTGAGACTGAGGATGATGTTGTTTATAGGATTAAAGTAGCTTGGATGAAATAGAGAAGTGCAATTGAAATATTATGTAATTGCAGAGTACTTACTAAGTTAAAGGAAAAATTTTATAGGACAGCCATAAGACTAGTTATGCTTTATGGTATAGAATGTTGGACAGTTAGAAAATTATATGTACATGAGATAAATGAGGCTCATAGAAGTCACCTAAACTTTTTCTTGATGTCCATGGTTCCAGTCTGTATTGCTCTTACCACACCAATGTTACTGTTTTGTCCTCTCCTCTTTTTTTTTTTTGTTGTAGGAAACTCAATGTGCGCTCTCAGGTAAACATGGACCCCAGTACAAGAGGGGAGTCTTCTGATAGTCATGGTGCATCCAATGGATCTCAAAATGAATCAAAACTAGAGCTATTTGGTTTTGATTCTCTTGTCAATATTTTGGGACTTAAGAGGTACTAAGCATCTGTTTTATATTATGTATTTTTTTTTTTTTCTTTTGTGGTAAACACCTGAAGGGTCATACCCCTGTTATACTGCTTTACTAAGCAGACTGTCCTTCTACACAGAATTATGAAATATATCTTTGTGGGTATAACTGTCAATATTGTTGTGAAGTAATTTATGTCAATGTTTTAATCAATTAAGTTGTACAGTATGACAGGGGAGCAAATTCCAGCGCCTTCTAGCCCTAGAGATGGTGAGGATGTGGCAATTACTCTTGGGCAACCCAAGGTATTTGGTTCTCTCCATCGTGTTATGATGACTGCTATGTTTGTGCTTTCTTTAATCAAATACAGATAACTAGGTTGCATGTCACACGTGTCCAACTTATTAGGAAAAAAAGAAAATAGAAATCTTTCTGTTATGTATACTATTGATTGGCAGAAGGTCTCCATGAGCTGGCTGCTGAGACTGTCAACATGCTGGAGATCTGATTTGGCCAGGGTTTTTATGGTTTTTGCTTGAAAGGCTGTCCAGCATGTGCTGGACTCTTAAGTCTTCCACTTAAAACCAACATATGCTGGATTATCTTATTTCTGTTATTTGATGCTGCATTTTTTTTTAACTATCACTTCCAAAAATAGATAAACTATGTCTATCTGTGTTTTTCTTAAATAACCATGCTCGAAAAATAGGTGGAATATGTGTCTATGAATAGCGAATGAAATTTTGGTAAGTTTTCAATTTTTCATTCTTTTTGAAATCTTTTCTGCATCAATACAATCAGACTCTCTGAGGATTCCTTGCATATACATCACACATGCTGGACACCTTTATTTTTTTTTTTATTATTTTTTTTTTTTTTGAGGAAGACACATGCTGGACACTTGATGTGATAGTAAGTAAATTGGTTCTGTGAAATATAAGTCAACTGTACTGTCTGAGGATCATGTTGGAAGGACTGATATTATGTGCTGAGACAAGAATATGGTGCCTATTTTTTGATCTGTACATATATTATATGTGCAGATAGTGCCAATTGCAAGGTGTATGTTAATATACTTGTATATATTTAGTCCCATCTCCCTGTTTTACCACAATGGTCAATGGTCACAGTAATTACATCTAATTGACCATGCCCAACCCTCTTTGTTTGACCATATTTGCACCTCACTTCCAGAAACATCTGTTATTGTTTTAAATGTTTCCAATCTCAAGCTAGAATCATCAGAAACTCTCTGCAGCAAGCTCGTAGTGCATGCTGCATATGTGGAACCTAATAAACCCTTGCCATGCAATATATATGTGTGTATATGTGTGGTTTTTCATGCAATATTGTTAGGTTTTTTTTTTTTTGGGTCCATGTCCTTGTTTCTTATTCACAATGTAAATAGTAAATTATTTTCTTGAGTAAGTAAACATTGATTTGTTTTGCAGCAAACTGGTCCGAAACTGGGAACTATGATGGGCGTATTTGTGCCATGCCTGCAAAACATCTTGGGAATCATCTACTATATCCGCTTTTCTTGGTACAGTGCATTTTACTGCCTTTTTAATCCATGTCAGCACACTGATTTATTCATTAAACAAGTAATAGAAGAAATAAAATTTTGTACATCTTTGTTTCCAGTTTATTTTCCAAGGTCTAGTATGGTGGAAATATTAACAATTTGCATCTTATTAGGTTGTCGATGATCTTTTGATCTTATCTTCAGAACCTATATTTTTAACAGAAATGTGAAAGAGATTGTACGTATGCAATTTTGTATTGTTTGGTGATTTATTAGGTATAATCTTGCCATAGGAGTGCGTGCAGGAGCAGGTACTGCTGTGAAAGAGATTGTAGGCATGCAATTTTATATTGTTTGGTGATCTACTAGGTGTAATCTTGCCAGAATCAGAAGTGGGTGTAGCCATGTGGAGTGGGTACTGGTGTGTGTTTGGGGAAGTAGACATTTTAAAAACTCTTAAAATAAGCACTTAAGAAATGGTATGGGTTCGAGTTTCTGATATTTTGGCAGTTTGTTACCCTAGGTAGAAGATTTCTGCTACTAATGGTTTTATTTCTTTAGTTACTTAAAGAGTTGGCTTAGAGATCTTTTGGAATGGGACAGTACACAATTTTAACCATCTTATTCGCAGCATGGAAACCGTATCTGTTGCCTTAGAGAAATGGCCATCATGTATTGATGGAGAAAATATCTGTATGAAATCCTAGAGTATTGGGTGGTTTCAGTAGGTACCGGAATCAGTTCTAGTATTTGCATGCACAAACAAGGCCTTTGGAGCATAGGATGGGAGGCTCTTGCGTTTGCTATTTGGTTATAGTATGTTGTCATCAATTTACACCAATTTACATGCT
This sequence comes from Metroxylon sagu, assembly GCA_017589505.3. NCBI lineage: Eukaryota > Viridiplantae > Streptophyta > Magnoliopsida > Arecales > Arecaceae > Metroxylon > Metroxylon sagu. Next base: position 4,048,281 of record JACVBY030000663.1, read on the forward strand.
ATCGATTCCCCAATAAATCTATCATGTTGTATTCCCCTTCATAAAACAACTGACTTAAGCTCTGTTTAGGATAGCTGTGTATGGTAGAGCTTTTGTCCATAGAGTCATGGGTAGTAGAGTTCTTACTAATAGAGCTTTTAATGAAAAGCTATTTGCTGTTTGGTAATTATACTTCTGAAGTGTGGCGAAACTTCTGTTTGTTAATCAAACCAAGAAGATGCTTTTAATAAGAAATAACAATAAAAGACATTTTATGGTACTTTTTATTATTTATTTGTTTGTATCAAAAATTATTATTATAAAATATTCTTAATTTATAAATTATTTATATCAATTTTTTAATCTGAATAATACAATAAATAATATTTTTTAAATTTTTATATAAAAAGATGATATTTTTTATAATATAATTATATGAAAATAATATTTTACAATATAATAATACATTATTAGTATAATATAATATAAATATAAATATTACATATCATTATGTTACTATACCATTTTTTATGATAATATTGTAATAGTAATTATATTTTTGTATAATGTTATTATAATTATAATTATTATATGATATCATAATATGTTATATGTGATTTTTATAATATTATCATAATAATGTTATAATATAATAATATATAATATATTCATATTATAGTTATAATAATATTAAATCATTATTATGTTAAAATAAATATAATATTATGAAAATATTATTGTATTATAATATTAGATGTGATTGTTTTCATATTTTGAACCGGTAACTTTTAAGTCCTTTTAGAAATGAAAACATCATCTTGATACATCTCAAGTAAAGGTTTTGCTTGAAAGCTTCCAAATTGGGTTTTTTCTTAGTTGATTTTTTTCGGCTTTTAGAGGAGATAGAAAGTTGCTTCAAAACTTCTACTAAACATCTCAAAATCATGCTAAAGTACTATAAGCTCTCTCAAAAGTGCATTTTGGCCTTCGAAATAAGGTCTCAGTGTGTCTTAGCATGCAAAAATCAACAAGCATGGCATGAAGCGGCATATCATTAAGGCCTCATTTGGTTGGAGGAAAATGGAAATAGGAAATAGGACTTCTCAGGAAAGTAAAAAAATACCTCTTGTTTAGTTTGTTGTCCCAAATGGATCAATAGAAAAGAAGATTTTCCTTGGGAAGCTACTTCTCATGTTTGTACAGAAAGTGACTACCCATGGGGAACATGGGAAGGCCACCTCCCCATGGGTTAAGATGTTGGATAAAATTTTTTTTGTTCTAAAAATGCCCTTGAGCCCATAAAAAAATAAAATATTTTTTAATTCAAGAATTCCCATATATGATAATTAAATTATGATATTATAAATATATTATATCAATTTTTAATTATATTATATTATTATGTTAAAATTACATTATAATATAATTATTATTATGATATTATAATTTCAAGACTATAATATAATAATATTATATGATTATCATGTAATCTTATAATATTAAATTTTTATCTGCATGTCTTATATGCCAAAATTCATTCTTGTGACTAAAAATATGAAAAAACATGATATGTTTATGTAAAAAGATATTTATAAGAACTGGAGATAAGGGGCTTCCCCGCTGTATTCATTTTCAATCAGAAAATTCAAATGTCTCAATCCAAGCATTCTGAGCTGCACTTATTTTTCGCCTGTGACTCACGATGTCTTTCTGCCTAGAAGTGGAGCATTTAAGAAATTATCCATTAATAACTCTTTTCTATGCATGTCTATCTAGTTGATGATGCGATCTCTGGAATTCGCTGGCAGTAAGTGAACCAAGTCTGATCTTCTTTCCCCATCCTCCATGCCCACTGTTGGTGGATCGAGAGAAGTGGAGATTAGTACTTACTGTTCGAGAATAAACTGCTATTGAATCAGCTTCTAGTCTTAGTGCCTTTCTTACCGTCTTACCCTTCTTTCGAAATCAATTGTTTCGGATCCATATTCAAGTAGTCGGCATTCAATAGAGACAAGTTGAGTAGGGTGAAAACCGAAGACATTTTGCATATTTTATGCAGATGGTACTACTATGCTTGGGTTGAACCGCGTGGCCATCTCTCCTACATAATCTTATTATTGACTAGAAATTGAGCAAATAATGAGTCATTCATATTATTGCAGCACAGGTATGACCGATCAATGGTTACATAGGAATATTTCCTTTCAAATTCCTATTTCTCAACACCAACTTCCTCTGATTCTGCTTCCTTTGAAATCAGGTCAGATCCAAGAAGCAACAGAAGGCTGAGATCAGCAATGCCTATTTCAGCTCCTCATGCACCTTCACCTAGAGTTTGAGTCCATCAGAGGCTAGCTCCTGCACAAATCTCCTCTTTTAGATGGATCTATGGGGAGGATTTAGCATGGGATTGACGACTTACCCATTCAGTGACTTTGACATTGGACATTCCCAAAATGGGTACTATCGGTGAATTAGTGAATGGATAGACATCTGGAATGCATCTTATATCTGGGGTCATATTGGTTTCTTAAGTACTGAACTAGAAAATAATAATGGGATTTTTTTGTGGCTTGTTTAAGCCAACCAAATTTGCATCTTTTGTGTAGGGGCATCTTGGTACTCTCTGCTCCTCAAGAAAGTGAGTGGCTGATGTGGAGCAATAGACAGAGAGGAGAAGAGAGAGAGAAAAATCAAAGCAACAATTAAGAGAAGGACAGATAAATTAGGAGCTATGTACTCTACTATTTCATTCAAGTAATTGGAAATGGTTTTAAGCTGCCCTATCCAAGCATCCATCCCTCTTTATGTAAGCTCCTAATACATTAAAGATTACTACAACTTTCAGAATACATGATAGTCAAACACAAAACTCAAAGACTAATATTACTGCTAAAACTTCCAAAAGATTGTAGGTTTCAAGATGGTCAAACTACAAGATAATAAATGTGGCTACAACTTCCAATGGCAACTCATCACTCAAAGAACAGGAAATGAGGCCTGTTCTGAGCAAAAATCTGCACTGATTCGAAAGATTTCTCCATTCAAATCCGATATCAATGCAAAGTTCAAAAAGTCTAATTTCCGATACCTCAACTATGTGCAATTCGGAGTTTCCCAGAGGAAGTTATGACCACTTTCCCAGTACAGGTCTGTGCTGGCTGTTAATTCAGAAATTAAATTTGTCTTCCTTGGGGACTACATCAGTAGCTAATCAAACATGAGCATTCAGAAAAGTGTGCTTTCCAAACCTCTATACCATGACCAACCAAACATACGAAAGCTATATTTATCTATGAATTCACTTCCTAGGAATTCATTTCCTAGGCATATACTTCCCAGAACCCATTTCCTGGGCATTATTTTCTTGTTTCCCAAATGAGCCTAAAGAAAAATATCCAGCATGTCAATTTGATACAAGACATTTGTAGAAGAGGTGGTAAAACTATATTTACAATTTATACAAAAAAACAACAGGAGAAAAAAGTGCTTAAAAGTACCTATTGTTTCAATACCTTAATGAAGTTGATTGGGCTTTGCCATTCTTTTTCTGAAAAAAAAAAATGAACTGCTTGAAAAATACAACCCAAGAGCATCAATTTCAAGCCTAATTTTGAACTTGCTTGAACAAAGTTGACAAAGAGTGCATGATCCACATGACATTTTTATTATTCTGCGTTGCGCGATACTTGCATCCTAGACTTCTTTTTCTCATACTTTATCCATACATTAACATTATTCGGGCATAGATATGTTAGGTCTTATCCACTGGTTATTCGATGATTCCACTAAACAGGAAAGTACATCTTCAGCACTAGTTACATAGTATTCCCAATCAACCATGTTGAGCATGGGAGTTGTTCTCTATGGCCGTCTCATGTCTTTATCACTTCTTCAACATCCTTCTCCCTCTCTCCTCTTCAATTTCCTTTACTGTTACTGTGTTATGTGGTTGTTTTATAGTATGTATGAGGTTTTTTCCTAATTACATGTCCTTTTTTTTTCCTATGTAGGTTTATATTAGAATGCCTTCTAGAACATTCCTAATCATGTTATTTGTTCTGTTTAATCACACAAACCTATTCTATTATGGTTACATATTTTTTTAGTTGGGGCGCTGTAGATATTATGTTTAATAGCCTTGTCTTGTTTGGTAATGCATGAACTAGTTACTGATTAGAACTTGTTTTGTAGGATCGTGGGTATGGCAGGTATAGGTGATTCGCTTTTGCTGGTTTCACTTTGTGGCCTTTGCACATTTTTAACTGGAATATCATTGAGTGCAATTGCAACTAATGGGGCAATGAAGGTGCACACTCTTGTATTTATTGTTACGTAAATAGAATTCCTGAATAGACAGGAGAGGACTTGTCAGTTATGGCTATCTCCTGGATTGCCTTTTAAATTGTTGAATGAGCGATTTGAATATCTGGTGCAGATAACTGCAGCTATGGTTTTTTGAAGTTTATATTGACTACTAGGATAATTGGCATAACTTATGATGCTTAACTTACTAAGTGGGAGATAGATGATTATTGTGTTCCTAATTACACAATATGCAGTATAAAATTTAACTATTTGTGGACATAAAAATACCAAATTTGGTTTACTGCAATTCTGGAGTAATGGAATCAAAATCACAGACCCGTAACCAAAACAGATGGTAGAGTCCACTATGTCCATATAGTTCTTAACATTTAACCATTGTGAAATTGATCATCAGCATCTGAAACCTTACAATGTTAGCCTGCCTCAAGTAACATGTACATCAAATCATTTAGCATAAAACACAAAACTAAATCTGAAACAACCATGCCAAATTATTTTTGGACCAGGTATTAAGGACTTTCTGATATGTGAAAGGGGGTTGAGGGTTGGGATGTAGAAACAACTTAATAGTTGTTGGATTATGACAGACTGTCATGTTGCTATGTCTCATAAAAAATGCTCATTGGTGGGATTGGCAAACTTTCTTCTAGTTAATATAGATGCTTTTATAAGGGTTTCGTGGTTGTGCAATTATTATTTTTTATGCTTGACTAAAATATGTCCTTATATCATATTTTTTACAATTTCCTTGATTTCTTCAATGAATTATTTTTCTTATAAGACAATATATCAATAGAAATGTTGGATGCCCAGCTGTTTATATACCTGGACTATGAATTTCCAGGGTGGTGGACCATATTATCTCATCGGTAGAGCCCTTGGTCCAGAAGTTGGAGTTAGTATTGGATTATGCTTTTTCCTTGGGAATGCTGTAGCTGGAGCTCTGTAAGTCTGCATTGCATCAATTTTGATTCCTGAAAGGATTTGTTCATTATATGTGGTAAAATTTTTTATACTCTCTTTCCATTCTTCACATCTTCGGCCAAAATATCTGAAGTTTATAATTTTTCCTTTTGCAAACTTTGTCTGTAGGCCAAAATATCCTATTAGGTTAAACCCAGTGAATACAGCCTTTGTTTTTGGTGCCTTATGGCTTATAGAAGTGTGAATCTTTTTGTGTGAAAATATTTGTTCAAAGGTTTGCCATACTGATCCATACCGATCATACTGGTAAGATGTCGGTACGATATGGTATTGAATTTTGATGTGGTAAGAACCGAACCGATTCAAACCAAGTAGTACCGACCCATACTGTCTGGTACTGAGTGATATTATGATTAAGAGTAAGAAAAAAATTGGCATCCTGTTTTAGCATGGGGTGCATGCTGTACCATATCGATTTGTATCAAACCGGTAATGTACCGATAGGGTTCTTGATACTGGTTTTGCAGACTTTGGTTTGTTTCATTCTAAGTAGTTGTTTTAGAAAGAATTAAACATTGAAAGATTGAAGTGCTATAGAAAAGTTCAATGTAACAACTTTGCTAGTGGTGCCTTAGTTTTTCTTTTTTGATGCATGAAAAGTCCTATTACTAATTAATAGTATTGTTACCAAAGAATAGCAAATGCATTCCATACTTTTTCAATGAGAAGCTGCATCACATTATGTTTCTATTTGCTGGTTAAGCTGCTTCACATTGTGTTTCTATTTGCTGGTTAATCTTATTATACTGTTAAATTCTTAAAATGCAGTCTGTGAAAATTTCGATAATAAATTAAAAGTATCCCTGTGAATGAGATCAACATGCCGAGGTTACATTTTATTATCTTTGAAGTTGGGAGACTCATATATGTGTCAGCAAAGTAGTCATTCTCTGCATCATAATAGTGCTTATGTCAGCAAATTTTGATTGACAGCAGATGGACCGATTTTGATTTATTGAGAGAGATATCTTAACCAAAGAAAAAGGTGATGGTCTATGTCTACGTGAAACTATGTCTGTGTTCTTTCTTCTGCTTCTTGAAAGAAGACAGAGAAACCTCAACCTATAGACACTTCATCAGGCAATAGTTTGTATTCATATTGAGGAGAAATGACTGATAAAACTGCATGGTAGCCTAGTTGAACTCCTTGGATAACCATGTAAATTGCCATGTTACCATCTTATAAGATTCAATTATCAGTGCTCCACTTGTCTTCAGAATTCACTTCTAACTGGGGGCTACAGCTCTATTTATTCAAGCGCCTTCCCAGTCCTCTCTCAACTTCCATCTTGGTTTAAAAGCATTAGGTATTTGAGCAAAACAAAAAGAAGACTGGCAATTTAGAGAGGACTTTCTAATAAATTGATTAATGTTTGTGAAAATTAGTTTTTTGGGGGGTTGACCTGCATGTCTATTTGCATGTGTTGACCTGCATATCTATTTGCCCTTGTGTGTAGAGAAAGATGAGTAATGCTAATATGCTCTCTAGAGGATAATTGAGATAGTTCTCTCCCCTTTAAAATCAGTGATTGGCCATCCAAAATCAAGATCCTAAATGTTGAACATGTTTTGCACTATAAAAAAGCCTAGAAACCAAAATTTATGTGTTTTGGTGGTCTCTAACCGAATCATCAAGTAGGTGTCAAAATGGATGGTTTTATATGATTTAGTTATTAGAACCTAGTGAGTTTAAATCTATTCATGTTTTAAGATGTGTAGATCATGATCCGTAAACTAGGTTTTCAATTTGTGTCCTATCATGTATTTATCACACTAGTGTAATCGATACAATTCATTTTTATGCTGACTTGATGTCTAGGTTGAAGCCCACCAAAATATATGAATTTTGGCTTGTAGGCACTTTTTATAATGTAGATCATGTTCAATAGTTTGGATCTTAAATTTGGGTTGCCTATTATTGATTTTGAAGGCAGGAGGACTGTATTAGCTTTCCTCTTGAGAGTACTGCATCACTCTACACACATGCGTACATGCATAATTATATGACATTACATGCATACATATGCATGAATATGTATATGTATGTGTATATGATTTGAAGTAAGAAATGTTTATCATATTAAATGAGAACTCAAAAAATAAAAATAATGGCAATTTGAAAAAGAAAACAAACTCTAAATATTTATCATTAATTTAATTCTAGGATCTTGTCAACGTCTATGATTCTTCATAACTTTTTTTCTGGTACTTTGCAGTACTAACCATATGTGCCCGTTTTTGTGCATGTTTATCTATCTCATCTTTCATACATGAGTAAGGCATCTATGTAGTTTGGCTGTAACAGTAAGTATCATTAGCATAATATTGTTTGCTGTTAGCTCAGGAGCTAGATAGTTAAGATAGTCCATCATGTATTACTAATTGCTAGTCCTTATTGACACTATCATGCATGTTTAAGGTGATGAATGACCAATTCTTCTTGGTGTGATAATTCTGCTCGTCATTGTCCAGAGAATGTTCTGTACCATAAAGATGTTGAAATTTGTCTAAATTGGAAGAAGTTTGAGTCCTTTAATAAGCTTGGTTGGATCATCTGGGTCACAGAATGAGTCTTCCAATGTTACAACATCATAAAAATTAGATCCTTGGGATTGTCTATAGTCATTCCATGAGTATCTGGATATCAGATGTTGTCATGGTATAAATTCTGATGGGGACACTTTTGGTTGGAGTATCAAGTGCCCAGACGTTAAGATGATGCCATCATGACACATCTTGTTAATGGATGAGATTTTTAATTATGGTTACAGTGTCCAGGTTTGAAAAATGTCGACACTTTCAAAATCTAATTACTTCAATTGTCTCTTTAAACTTATGTTTATCTTGATTTATGTGATTTGATTGTTAATTTATTGAATGGGACTCTATGGTGTAGAGGTGAGTGCTAGAATGAAGAGTGAGTCTAAAGACTAAAGACTGTTATAATGAAGTATGCTCGATTCGACTTATAGCTGGTATAGCTGGTAATTGTATCCTGATGGGAGTTTTAGTCCACATCAATCACCTAGAGATGATAATTCTGAGATGAATATTTTGGAAAAGTATAACATATTATATTTGAAAGCTTACTGATACCTATTTTTTTATTGTGATTTGTGAACATTGTGCTTTTGCCTTTTCTAATCTGTTATTTGACCTTTAATATTTCAGGTATGTCTTGGGAGCTGTGGAAACCTTCTTAGATGCTATTCCCGCTGCTGGATTTTTCAGAGGTAAACTATTAGAATAGCCCTGGTGAAGCTTTTAATTACTAATGGTGCATTGAAAAGTTATGATTAACTCTTTGAGGTCCTCTACATAGTTGCTTCTATTTGGTAGCACCAAACATGTAATTTTTGATTTGCTTCCTTACATTTGTCTGTATTTGTCACAAAAATTCAATAAAACAAGTACCTTGATCGATCACTTCAAATTTCTATTCTTTGGTATTTCTTTTGGACTATAATTGGATTTCTTTTTTCACTAATTGAATCAATATAGTTCTGATGTGGTGTTTGAAGAAATAGGTCAGAGGAAGCAAGATTGAAGCATGCAATCTATTCCACTTAGGTCAATAACCTGTATGTATACATCTATATGTCCATATACATAATTACATGCACATCCCATACACTCTGGCGGTATTTATAGCACCAAACCTACTTACCTTGACAAAATTGTGAGCCATGGCATGACATGTGACTAAAACATTTGATCAGAAATGATGTTGTTACTTCTTTATCTTCCAAGAGATTATGGTCCCTGAGGAAGATGAAATTGCCAACAATAGACCAAAAATTTGTTGCCATCAATTTTATCAACAGTGAAATAAGCATGAAGTTGAAGCAGATGTGGTGATGGGTGAAGAGGACCCAAGTGATGGTGTCCTAAAGACAATGAAGGTTATGATGGCTTGCATCATGATAAACATATTGTAGAAAATAAAATGCCTATCACATGAATCACACTTCGGATGAGAAATAGACAACGCTTGCGAGAAGCTAATGATATCTGCTAGGCTTTGGACCATAGTCAAGCCACTATTAGGCCTAGAGCTTCCACAAAAGTTTTGATGGGTGAAGCATTAGTCCAAGCCAAGGTTTGTCATATTGAGAACTGGTACCATTTCGGTACCAAATTGGTATGGTTCGGTACGGAGCATATTATACTGAACTGACGGCATATCAGCCATCTCGTACCAAACCAATAACATGCCAATTAGATGAACTGGAAGGTTTAAACCAATAATCTACCCCATACCAAGCTGGATCAGACAATTCGACAAGGTATAGGGTAATTCGGTATGGTACGAGGTTAATATGAGGTTGGCACAGGGGTGGTTCCAATCTATATAGAGTTGCACCAGTCCCCTACTATTTTAAAATGGTGAATCATATTGGTTTTGCATTGATACGGTTCGGTATGCCTAGTCGGTATGGTTCGGCGTACCTTGGTCCAAGCATTTGTTAGCTGATTATTGGACCTGATGGCAATTATATTTTTTGGTGAGAAAGAAGGTACCACTGAGAATAATCAACTTTGATCTCCATGATGATCCTTTCCAAATTGAACAAGTCCTCCCAGCAATAATAATGTTGTCATTAAGAGGTAGAAGAGTCTTGATTGTGGATTGAAGAGTAGTCAGACATAATGCGCTTATTCATGCTCTGCATAAGACCAACTGTGATGGTGGCATGATTGAGTTTTCCATACCAAGCCTGAGAAGCATGTTTGAGGCCATAGATAGCTCATTCTCAACTTGCTAAGGAAGCACAAGGCCAACAATGAGAAGCATATGTGCTTTTCATAGGAGTCTTTGAAGAAAAGACATTCTTCATGTCTAATTGATAAAAGACCACGAGCAAATGATGGCAATTGTGATCAGTAGATGTTATGTGTTCTTGGCAATAGAAGCAAAGTCCTAATGTAAAACGTAACTCATGTTCTTGAGTTAAGCTGCAAAGCACCAATGGAGTCCTATATCACTAAATAGAATCATCATGGTAAGTCTTGATTTTGTAGAATCACTTGCAAGAAGCTGAGCAAGGATTAAAATACTAATTCACAAAACACCGTAATGACATTTCCTATCTCCTACTAAGTTATCATAAGTACAAAAATACCAGTGTCATCTGCTCAGCTTGTCGCTTTGTATTAGCCTGAATTAGTGTAAATCATTTTCATATGCATTAATGGTGGGTTTTGTCTAACTTTAATATGCAATATGAACTGTGAATTAGTGCAAATCATCTGTGTATTGCTTGAACACACAGCAATACAGGCTTGTACAAAGTTATGTTACCATTGTCTACATCTTCATGTTTAAGCCTTTCTTTCATGGTTCATTCCTCAATGCATTAAATTGCAGCATTATCATGTCATCCTAAATCTTAACAAGATGCATGCCTTTTATGGCATCAACTCTCTGTGTTTATGATTTGTAAATATTGTTTCTTAAATTAGTTCCCATTTGTCTGTTTCTATCCTATTAAGTGATCCAAATTTGGTGTAATTATAACATCTTGTGGTCTTCATACTGCAGAGAGTGTCACAATAGTTCCTAATACTACAGTAATAAATGGTACCACAACTGGCACAGCAGTATCCACGCCAAGCTTACATGACCTCCAACTTTATGGGGTTATTGTGACCATACTTTTATGTTTTATTGTGTTTGGTGGTGTAAAAATAATCAATAAGGTGGCACCTGCTTTCTTAATACCTGTCCTATTTTCGATATTCTGCATATTCATCGGAATCTTTGTAGCTCCAAGGAAAGATGATTCAAGTGAGTTCTTCTCTCCAGATTCCCTATATTTATGTTTTGTTTCCTTCTGTGCATTTCAAGTGCTTTCCTCATCTCATATTTTGTAATAAGCTGCTTCGTGCAATTGTTGATGCAGGTGGCATCACAGGATTAAGTACAGAAACATTCAAAGACAATTGGAATTCAGATTACCAACGAACCTCCAATGCTGGTGTACCTGACAAAAATGGACGTATTTTTTGGGATTTTAAGTAAGCCTTTTGTTTTTTGAGTAAGATAATATGATGTTTGTTTGTAAATGTCATTTTTGTGACCTTCTGTGGTGTGTGTGATACCTTAACTTTCATGTCCTTGTATTTTGATTCATCTGTGCATCTCTGCCCTTTACCATTTTCCATGAAGATGTTTACAATAGGCCTTCCATAAAGATGATTACAATAGGACCCAAAAACCTTTTATTTTAAGCATTTAAATATTGTACTTTTTTTTATGCTGTTTTATACAAATGAGTTAGGGTTTGGAGACTCGAATTAAGATTAAAATGAAAATCAATATAGGACAAAGAGCAGGGTGTTCATAACTATGTTTATCTGGAGGATTGCCATTCTAGATCTCACTTGGTTGAGCTGGAGTTTTACAAGCTCTAGCTTGAAGCTGGGTCAAGTTAAAGCTTTAGTCTGAGTCAATTCGCCCAGTCTGAAAATCTGATTGGTTCTGTATAATACATTATATCATTATACATTACCTAAAATCTTTGACTAAAAGGAAAACTAGAAGCTGCGGTGCTTTTCAGAAGCTTAATGTGTATACTTAGCATCTATGTCCAACCACCACCTGTTTGCACTCCCACTGATATATTAGGTAGGTGTACAATTGTAAGCGTTGATCCAGTGCAAGACCATGCATTTTTAGGGCATGGCTCAAGGTTTCTACAACCATATTGTGTCCTTTTTAAAAACTCAGTCATCCAACCTTGACCTTGAAGCAAACTAGTTTTAGATTTTGGCTTTAGCAATATGTTAGAAGTAGGATAGCGGTAGACTGAGTGGACCAATTCAAGCCTAGTTCATTAGTAATCCTGAATATAATTGAGATAGACATGTTCCAATGCATAGAAGGATATATTTATTTGGATATTGTTAAAGATGAAATTGAAGATTGGACCGCAATCACAACTTAAGAATGAGTTTGCAATACTAATTTAGGCTGAAATGCAGATTATTTTTTCAGATTGATTGGTTTTTGGGGTCAAAATCAAGATGATGATCAAGGCTAAAACAGGCATTGTGAAAGACTGACATAAAATAATATTGAGATAAAATTGCATGTTAAAAAAAAGTGAGGTCCATATTCAACTATATTGAGCTAAATGTTCAAATAAAAAATTGATGATAAGATTGGAGTAAGCTTAGAATTGATATAGATATCATAACTAGATTAGAAAAGATATGATTGTGTTTGATAATAATATGGAATTTGAATGCCAAGAGTTAGAAGATAACTATGCTTTGATCTTAATGATCCAATGATGAAAATCCTTTTTTTTATGAAAGGAAGATGTTTTGTGCAACTGTGCAAACAAGTTGGATGGATATAAATAGCAGAAAATATCAGATGGAGATATTATATGTACTGAAATTATTTTTTTAATAAACCACTTATAGAACTTTGTTTTTCAAAAAAAATTATTCTTATTATAAAATTGATTAAAAGGAAAAAAGTATGTTCATCATTGCTTGAGTTGTGAAATAATAACAAAGAAAAGCACGTGGACCAATTACATTCAGATTGAGTTCAATATAATTTAATTGGTGGAGATTTTTGTTCAGTATGCAGTGATATTAACAGATTATGTAATTGAGTCCAATGTTTCTATGAAAATCTTGTCTCTCCTTAAATAGTATCATAATTCACAGATGGAACTAAATTGCTTTCTGAGTTCTGACAGTTCCACTTTTCAGTGCTTTGGTAGGTCTATTTTTTCCAGCCGTAACAGGAATTATGGCAGGTTCAAATAGGTCTGCATCACTGAAAGATACACAGCGATCTATACCCATTGGAACATTGGCTGCAACTCTTACCACCTCTTTTTTATATCTCATATCGGTGCTATTATTTGGAGCTGTGGCTACCAGAGAAGAGCTCTTGACAAACAGGTATCTGCATTTTCTACACAAGCGTTCATCTAAGTTCTAATTTTCTGAAAATTCTTTCTTTTTAGTTCAGTGGTTTAATACACTTGGATAACTCAGTTTCAATTCCCACAACTCTGGCTCACCTGTTCCTACCATGCAATTGTTGGATCACTTCTTAAATGGGGGAACTCTGGCTCACCTGTTCCTACCATGCAATTGTTGGATCACTTCTTAAATGGCTTGCCAAACCAGATATTGTACACCCAGGAAGTCAATCGAGGAATAAAAAGAAAAAGTTCTACTGGATTCTTAGTATGTCATTGGCCAGGCAGGATCTATGTGCCCATTTTACATTCAAGACTTGGAAATTTAATTGTCTTGACCTGATTGTGTGCATCGGTCATGGACTGTACTTGCTAGTTTGATTGCTGGCATATTGAGTAGATAATCATATCAGAATTTTAAGTTTTCTTGATGGGGGTTACCCTTCTCTATATAAAGCCTAAATATGAATTTAGGAGGAGAGCTAGTAAGCTTTTCTCATGGCATTACTTGGATGTTTACCATGGTGCCAAGTGTAAATGTCCCCAATTATTGGACACAGCAACATTGCAAAGTCAAGGCATCCAGACAGACATGCACACAAACAAACACATAATGTTACAATGCTTTCATGAATATTTGGCCTGAATACTTCCCAATGAAAACCAATAATACTAATCTGAAAATAAAATTATTCCCCATGATTATCATCTAAATTGGCTAAAAGCCTATATTCATTTGTTTTGGAGGTTTATTACCTATGCATCTTCAGAACAAAATGAACAGTAGCAATATAGGTAGTGAGCTAAACCTTATTGGAGACTTTAATCAAAAATCCAAACAATTGGTCTTGATCTTTAAAATACATATGCGAACCAAAATTCAACAGCCGTGGATGCTTCTAGATAGCTCATATCAAAACATGATGTGATACTGTTGAAATTATCCATGTTGTATCGATTTGATGTGCAGGTAAAAAACCATAGAGATGCATGATTTTTCGCTTCTAGCTAGTTTATGTAAATCATGATTGGTAGTGTGGATTTTCATTTTATGTGAGCTATTGCCAGTTCTCATTAGAAAGCTTTCAGGTCAAATACTTTCAAAAGTATTCTAGCTTTACTCTCTCTATCACCCTCAGACACAAACATGCACACAAAACTCCCAAGCCATAAAATATTAAACATGAAACAGAAGGCTTTAGATAGATCAAATATTGTCTGGAATTGTCCAAGAAGTAACAATATTTCTTAGACCAGTAACAATATTTCTTCCTAAAAGGTGGAATCTCTAAATATTATAGTTTTCTCTGTGCCACCAGGTATGATAATCTTTCTTATTATGGCGATTTCTTGCTTGAGTTGCTTTTTTAAGAAACATTGTTAGGAAGGACTCATCTTGATGGTCAGAAGTCACTATTACCTGCTTTGTAACTTGAAGAGAATAAGTTTATTTGTAATAACTTGTGTTCTTTTATATATATCACGATTCATCAGTGGCTGCATGCTTTTGTGGTTGAACGTGAATGGGAGAACTTAACACTGCTCGTTTCTATAGCTAGAATCAAAAAAGACGTATAGTACCTCTATCGTATTGTTTTTGGGATCTATCAGTGTAATGGTACAAAATATAAATCTCTTACCAAAACCTATGGTTTTGAAAAATCCTATATTGCCTTTCATAGTATTTGCTACCTAGCTCTAAAATAAGTGGTTTGTGCTCTCCAGACTTGTGCCTGTATGCCAAATTATTGTCCTCGGATGCTTTGTATAGAATTTTAATCCGGGCCATTGGGTGGTAAAATATTCAGTCTTATAAAGTGAGTTTTTGCGTTGATGTTTTGTTGTTTCAAACTCATGACATCAGATTGATTATTCAGGCTCCTCACTGCTGAAATTGCTTGGCCTGTTCCAGCCGTCATTTATGTCGGGATCATTCTGTCTACCTTAGGTGCAGCACTTCAGAGTTTGACAGGGGCTCCACAGTTGCTTGCAGCAATAGCAAATGATGACATTCTTCCTATTCTTAAATATTTTAAGGTCACAGAAGGTGGTGATCCTCATCTGGCAACTTCATTTACAGCCTTGATCTGTATAGGATGTGTTGTGATTGGGAATCTGGATCTAATTACACCAACTGTTACTATGTTTTTCCTTCTATGTTATGCTGGTGTGAATTTATCTTGTTTCCTTCTGGACCTTCTTGATGCTCCTAGCTGGCGTCCTCGATGGAAGTTTCACCACTGGAGTCTCTCACTTATTGGTGCTCTGCTTTGTATTGGTATGCTGCCCAAAATTCTGATTTTTATTTTTAACGTTGCATTTTTTCAAGGACTTTTGTTGCAGTGTAAATTGAATACATTCAAAAACACCTATATATCCTGTGGTCAGACATTCAACTTTCAAATTCATTCATATTTAGATTTGCGTTTTTTTTTTTCGTCCTTGTTTAAATTGAAGTAAGGTTCATATGTTGAGTTAATATGCTGTCCTGTTTTCTGGTTTGGGTACCATAGCTTAGAACTTTTGCCTCACTTGACTGTCATCAATAACAAAAAGCCGTTGTCTTTAGATTCTTTTGGAGACTTTCAAATTATCTGCTTAACTTTCTGATGAAAACTTGTATTTGTTGCAGTGATCATGTTCTTAATCTCCTGGTTTTTTACTGTGGTGTCTCTGGCTCTTGCCAGCCTTATATATTACTATGTCAGCATAAAAGGAAAGGCTGGAGACTGGGGAGATGGATTCAAGAGTGCATATTTCCAATTGGCCCTGCGAAGCCTTCGGTCTTTAGGAGGTATGTACATTCAACATTACGCATGATAATATAAATTACAACTGGTCTGCAACCATCAAAGACCAAAATGCACTGTGCCATTCTTAATATCATGATATCTTTAATTATATATGATTAATATATAGCTAGAGATAAAGAACAAATAACAATAAAACCAAGCATGTATAATGAGCTTAAAATTTAATACACGGTATTGCAGCATAGAAGGTTCATTAGGCCTTTTTGACTATCATATGAGATGTGCTTGGTTGCTCAGATGTCCTTGGTAAAATCATGGGCACTTCTAATACAAGAGAAATGCCCTAGGTACATAGAATCTCATGGGTAAGGAAAGGAGATGCTTAAAGTTTCTGGTATGGGAACATAATAACAGTGTCGATAGTGCTGTTAGCATTAGGAAGCGGCCCAAGTTTATAAATCATGATGACCATCTGAATCTTTAGACATAACAGATGTTTGAATGACCCCTTTTAGCATATAAGGAAGCATTGGTAGCCTAAATTTACTGGAAGCATCAAAATTATTGAGAAAGATGGGATCAAAAAATGGGAAATTCAAAGAGATTAAGGCCTAATGATTTAAGTCTTAGTGGGACGAGATCCAAGACAGATGAGATGTTTTATTTCAGAGAGATTGCAGGATCGATTTCAGCCATCCCGTCTCGTCCTGTATCGTCTCGGTCATAATATATTATGGTATCAATTTTAAATCGATCTAATATATCATAAAGATATAACTTTAGAAATTTAAAAATGTTTAAAAATTGAATAAAATACCAAAGTTTCACAAATAATTTTTTTAAGAAAAAAAGTATCATAAGCAAGTACCGGGACACCTGATTGGGTCAGGAATCGACATGGGATGAGATGTAGGGCGTTTTATTCCATATAAAAACCGAAACACCTTTGTTCCATGAGATTTAAAACCTTGATTTCTACTAATTATAAAGACTATAACACACTTTTTTAAGTGGACTAAAGGAAAGCTAGGAAGCCATGCTCTAACTTTCCTATGCCTATGTGAGGCATGGACACAGATTCGGGATATCAATATGACATGATATGGATAATTTGCTGCATCAAAATACTAAGATATGATATGATTAGGATATGTCAATTATACATGCACATGTATGTAAAAAAAATTATCGATAAAGTACGGTAGGTCATCAAAATAGCTTAGTCCATTTTCTAAATTATAGCACTAATTTCTGCGAGCTAATCATTGACTCGTCAAATCTACAGACCTGAATCTATAGTTTATTTTTTAATATTAGCATCAAAGACTACAAATGACATCGTAAGCAACTGCCGAGTCAAAACTAGGAGGTAGCATAAGTGGAACTGAATAAACACTCTTCAGCCACTAGGAATCTGCAAATGAGATAGGAGTAAAAGATAAACAAGGAGAACTCCATTAAAGACAAAGGCTAAAATCTCATTAAAATTGTCAAATTCATCGCTGTCATATATCTACTTGTACAATGCAAAATGACCTGACACATCCTAATACAGTAATACTTACCACTCTCTAAAAGACAAATAAAAAAAAAAAAAGAAAGAAAATACTTTGATCAACTTTAAAAGCTTATGACCACATTTGATAAAATGTAGAAACTTTAAAAGACATCCGCATTTATGAACTCACAATTAAAGCTTATGACTACTAATGGTCAATAACTAAAAAATATTTGATTAGATTTTGTTTTATTGACTAAATTGTAGGCCATACTTTGAAATGGCTAATTCAAAATGGGCTAATGCAACATGGTCGGTTCACTTCTCCAATCTTAACAAAATTATCCTTCCACTATTAAAAGGTTAACTATTTTAAAAAAAAAGCTTGCGGTGGGGGGGGGGATGAAAACACTCTTCCTCAAATTTGGAGATATTAGGTGTATGTGGGAAATATCCAGAGTGTTTTTTTAAATTTTAAAATAGAATATTTTATATAAGTATCAGACATGTATTTGAGAAGTATCATACAATATTATACGCATCCAATGCAAACAAGATATATATGATTTGAAGCATATGTGCTTCCCAGATTGCCATGTATAGGGGTCGGCTATTGCTTGCCTAAAATTTGAGCAGTAATAAAAAACAGATTTCTATCATATATTGAAGTAACAAAATAAAAATATACTTCTCATGATGCCCTCTTCAACCTGCTTTCCAAATAGGTTTGTCCCAAACTGTAACCTTGTTACCCATCTTCTTGTTTCTTTTTCTCTTTGCTCTTTCCTACCCTCTATCTATTTGTAATCCCTTTTTTTTCCTCTTCCATAATGTCTTTCACAAAAAAAAGAATTATGAGTGGTTGGCATGTGAAAGTTGTTCTTTTTTATCTTTTTTTTATCTTTGAACAAAAGGTTTAGGTTGTATCCATGCATATCCATTGATTCTCTTTGTTGGTTCAATCTTTGGTTTAATGCACACCATTCTTACCCTTGGTTGATATGTGGCCAATCCTCAATTTTCTGAACCTTGGGCATGAGAAAATGGAGTTTATGTGGGTTTGTCTGAGAGAGGAGAGAGATGGGGATGAGAGATGAGAAGGAAGAGGAAGGTTGCAGCATAGGCATAAAAGGGTATACTGTGGATGATTCTTTTTTACTTGCGGAACTGGATAGTTCATTTTCTTACAAATGGCAATAGTTGTGGGAAAGTTTATCATATCCTATAAAGATATGGAAGGTTAATATCGTTTCTACTAAATATTATTACCAGCTTTCCATTTAGCAAGCTTAGAGTCTGCATGGATGGATTTGGTGGTTATGCTTTTATATTGCTTAAAAAAATATCTCAAATTCCTAGCACCATTGCTATCAAATTGGAGCCTCTTGGTAGAGCACCATGGAGGAGGTACTTACGTGTTAGATTATTAGTCTTTTTTGTTAAGGTAATTAAGGTCCAAGAATCAATATTGAAAACTGCATTGGTACATTACTAGTTCGTTATTTATTCGGACCAAGCAGATGCCAATACTTTTTCTCACTTCAAGCTCCTTTACCACTCCAAACTAGACAGTATGAATTGGTACCAAGCAAAACAAGGCGTTTGGAATGATTTGATTTCTATTGAATCAAACCTCGGTGCTATATCAATACCTTATCGATACAGTACAGTGCAGGTCAGTATGACAGATCTTGGGTAATATTATTAGTCTTACGTCACTATATATGTAGACTTTTTAGATGAAGCTGTTGAAGCCTCCATAACAGCATTTGATATTTTTAAATTGGTACACCTCTTACAATAATTGATATTGCCTTTTTCTCTCCTCTATCTAATGTGTTTGGATCGGCAAAAGATATAGATCCCCCTAAGTGGTATGTGTTTTTATCAGTCAATATAATTATAAAAGGTTACGAAAAAATAAAACTAGCAGTACAAAATCTTACTATGTATGTTATAATCAATACACTGTTCTTCTACAAGATTTTGCTCTCTCCCCCTTCTGCCAGAGAAAAAGATTGTGCCATAAAATGATGTTCACGGTCATCTTTCTCTCAGATGCACTGACAATTCATCCAACTCCATTATCTCATTTGCTGCAGTTTAAACATTCCAAGCATTATTTTAATATAGCCAAATTAGCTGAGAAGAAATCAATAGAAACTAAAAACCATGGCTAGGAGGCAGAGCAGCAAAATACAGTTCCTGTCCTTTAATTAGCTAATCTATGGTTCTGTGTAGCTGCAAATGTGCCTATTTCTTCCCGGTCATTCTGTTTTTGTGTCCCAACCAGTTGCTTTCTGAACCTTTTAGGAACTGAACTGTCATCTTCAGTTAATTGCAATCAGCCGAATTGGATCGTGTGACTGTAAAGGAGTGTGTCACCATTGAATGTCTCGATAGTCCCCAGTTATCATGACACTATTCCAGGTGCTAGTTCATTAAGATGACCAGCATTGCACTACTGTCAAAGTGTGTGCGTGTGTGCATGTGTGTGTTTGTGTGATTGATCATAACATGGATGTATGATGCAGACAAATCATATTGTTCTCTGTATTCTTTCTATTCAACTTCTACTTTTTGTAATGCCTTCTCTTTTCCTTTTGCAGCAAACCAAGTACATCCTAAAAATTGGTATCCAATTCCCCTCATCTTCTGCCGGCCATGGGGAAAGCTGCCGGAGAATGTACCTTGTCATCCAAAGCTCGCTGACTTTGCCAATTGCATGAAGAAGAAAGGCCGTGGTATGTCAATGTTTGTCTCAATCATCGATGGTGACTATCATGAATTGGCGGAGGATGCCAAGACAGCCTGGCGTCAGCTTAGTGCTTACATTGACTACAAGCACTGCGAGGGTGTTGCTGAGATCGTTGTGGCACCCAATATGTCTGATGGTTTTCGTGGTATTGTCCAGACTATGGGTCTGGGGAACCTCAAGCCTAATATTGTTGTCATGCGATATCCGGAGATCTGGCGTCATGAGAACCTCACCCAGATTCCATCGACATTTGTCAGTATCATCAATGACTGCATCATTGCCAACAAGGCAGTTGTAATTGTCAAGGGACTTGATGAATGGCCAGGTGAGTACCAAAAACAGTATGGAACTATTGACCTGTATTGGATTGTGAGGGATGGGGGCCTGATGCTTCTCCTGTCCCAACTGCTGCTGACAAAAGAGAGCTTTGAGAGCTGTAAGATACAAGTCTTCTGCATTGCTGAAGAAGACACAGAAGCTGAAGAACTTAAGGCTGATGTGAAAAAGTTCCTGTATGATCTCCGGATGCAGGCGGAGGTAATTGTTGTGACAATGAAGTCATGGGAGGCACATGTCGAGAGTGGGGCTCAGCAGGATGACTCTTTGGAGGCATTCACAAGTGCACAGCGACGTATTGCTGCATATCTTGCAGAGATGAAGGAAACGGCAAGGAGAGAGGGGAAGCCACTAATGGCAGATGGGAAGCCAGTAGTGGTGAACGAGCAACAAGTTGATAAGTTTCTTTACACGACTCTCAAGTTAAATTCAACTATACTGAGATACTCACGGATGGCTGCTGCGGTGCTTGTAAGCCTCCCACCTCCACCTTTGAACCATCCAGCATACTTCTACATGGAGTATATGGATCTGTTGGTTGAAAATGTGCCGAGGTTGTTGATAGTTCGGGGATATGGAAGAGATGTTGTTACCCTTTTTACATAATCAGTGGAGACTGTCGCATGTTGTACTGTTAATTTTGTTAGTGTTTATGAGAGAGCAGAAGTGGCAATTTGATTGGAAGGGATATATATAGCAATTTATAAATGATCAATCAGTTTGGGGGCATCGCTAACTGAGGCGTCTTAAAAGTTGCATTGGCTTATGTTTGTGCTTAGAAAGAATGAACAGATAGATCAGGCAGTGTGTTGCAGAGATCAGGAGGCTATACTTGCAGGCAATCAGGATTTTTCCCCCTTTTTTATTCAAAGAAACAGCCAGGTAGAATTTTGATCCGATGCATCTTTCATGAGCTATAACTTTGCGCGTATATTATTCTTCTGTACTTGAGGAGTTTTAGGCGGATAGCATAAGTTGGATTTATTCTTTTTTTTGTTCCTTCCAATTTGTTTGGATTGTTTACATAATTATGTGGTGCTCTCATAAGAGAGGTTTGAGTTAACAAATCAGAAATAGCTGACACAGGATGTTGAAGTTCTGTAGCAACTGCATCTCGTTGTAACCGTTTAGTTTTGGGCTTCACTCCTCCTTCCTCATTCAATTGATGATAATTTTATTACTACAGTTTAACAAGGGAGCGCATGGCACATATGGTTGGGCACTGATGGTCATTGGATTCTTCAAGGAATTCGGCTTTTTCAAATCAACCATGTCATACATAACCTGCCGAAAAATGAAACATGACAGCCATAGACCGGGATTTTCCCAGGCAATGATCGAGTCATATTCTGCAGCTTTTGTCTTTAGCGATCTGCTAGCAACTTTAGCCACAGAAAATATGACGGTGGAAGACACCAACAAAAAAGAAAAGAACAATTTGAGGTACAAAGTCTGGAAAGCAAAAGATGGCAAACCATGGAGACAGAAACCGCGTCCTCTTCTTCAACATGTATTTCAAGGGAAAAGAAAAAGAAAATATACAGTTTTGTTCTCTCTGAGTTTGCCCAGGTTTCATGTTGACGTCGAGTTCAAAAATTTTTAATTACATCAAATTTCATCTTGTTCATCTTCCATGGAGCCCCGTTGACAGTTCGTTCTAAACAAATGATGAAAATGTCCTTCCTCCTGTCAATGACGCGCGCTTCCACCTATCTCCCTCCTTCCTACGTCTCCGTCGTCGTCGTAGTTGCTCTCGGCGACGCTGCGTACGAAGCTGCTAAGCCCCTCCACCTATCTCCCTCCCTCCTACGTTTCCGTTGTCGCTGTCTTCGTCGTAGTTGCTGTCGGCAGAAACTTCCTTCTTACCCCACCGCCTCATCACTGGCAAATGCTTTACCCTCTCCATGATGACGAGGCTCCGCTTTTATCATCGTCACGATCGTCATAGTCGCTGTCGGCAACGCCGCCTACAAAGCTGCCAAGCCAAAACTTCCTTCTTACCCTCGTTGCTGGCACTCTATGACGAGGCTTCGCTCTTATCATCGTCCCACTAGGGCAATGAAAAAGAGATATTCACCGGTTGCTTGCAACCAAAATCATCGATACACTCTTCCTTTTGTTTCACTAGTAGCATTCTCCTCAATCACCCGAGGGTCCGTTGAAACCGTAGTGATGCTAAAAATCAAAGCAAAAGCAGCAAACTAAATCACTCTTGAAATCATAACTATAACACAATTATCCTGCCATTACTCGGTTCTTTTAAGAGATTGGATCACAATTTGGCTACTGTGTTGAAAAAGAAGATGGTGATGGTAGCGGCGAAAAGTTTGATGGAGCAAAATTTCAGTCTTTAATAAAAATAGAGCTAGGATAAGGCTTCAAGACCTTTGATGGAGTAGGACTACAGTCTTCAATGGAGTAGGACTCCAATTCTTGATGGAGCAAAGTTTTAGAGTTTGAAGTAAGGTTCTGGAGTTTTTGATAGAGTATGGCTTCAATCTTAATGAAAAAAGGTTGCAAGTCTTTGATGGAATAAGGTTCCAAATCTTTTACGAAGTAAGGCTCAAGGACTTTGATAAAGTCATGTTTTAAATTTTTTAATGGAGTAAGACTCCAAATATTTAATAGAGTAAGGCTCCAAATCTTTAATGGAGCAGGACTCTACTTTAGCTTGAATTAAAAGCATGACTCTATTTTAACTTGAATTAGGAGTATGGCTTAACTTTAATTTGAATTAAGAGCATAGCTTCACTTTGACTTGAGTTGGAGGCATGGCTCCCATTTGGCTTTTAGAAGTATGGCTCCTCTTTAAGTTAACTTGGGCTTGATTTAGGATCAAGGCCCTTTAAGTTGACTTGGGTCAGGCTCAAGTTGGGAGTAGAGCTCCTCTTTGGGTCAAGTCAGACTTGAGCTAGGATCAAGGCTCTTATTTCGGGTTGAGCCAGACTCGAGTTAGAAGCATGACTCCTCTTTGAGCTAAATCAGGCTCAAATTGGGAGCAAGACCTCTCTTTATCAGACGTCAAGCTCGATTTGGGAGCAAAGCCCCTATTTTAGCTCAAGACAAGCTTAAATTAAGAACAAAGATCCTTTTTAGGTTGAGCTAGGCTCAAGTTAGAAGTGTGGCTTTTCTTTTAGGTCAAGTCAGGCTAGAATTGGGAGCAGAATTCCTTCTTGGATCGAGTTAGACTCAAATTGAGAATAGAACTCTTTTTTTGTTTGAGTTAGGTTTGAATAGTGAACAAGGCTCCTCCTTACATCAAGCTCGAATAGGGCTCCTTGGGTCAAGTCAAGCTCGAATTGGAAGTAAAGCTCCTCTTTTGGGTTAAGTCAAGCTTAAAATAGGAGTAGGGTTCATTTTTTAGTCAAATTAAGCTTAAATTAAGAGTAAAGCTCCTCTTTTGAGTTGAGTCGGGCTCAAATTGGGAGCATATCTCCTCTTTTCAGTTGAGTCAGGTTCGATCTAGAAGTAGGACTCCCTTTTATCTTGATCTAGGAGTAGGACTCCCTTTTATCTTAATCTGGGAGTAGGACTCTTCTTTGAACTAACTCAGGCTCAATCTAAGAGTAAGACTCTCTTTTAACTTGATCTATGAGTGGGAACTCCCCTTTGAGCTAATTCGGACTTGATCTAGGAACTAGACTCCCTTTTGACTTGATTTAGAAGTAAGATTTCCCTTTGAGCTGACTTGGGCTCCATTTGAGAGTAGGGTTCCCTTTTAGCTTGATATGGGAGTAGGATTCTCTTTTGGCTTGATTTGAGCTCAATTTGGCTTGATCTAGAAGCAGGACTCACCTTTGGCTCAACTCGGCTTGATCTGGCTTAATCTGGCTTGATATAGGAGCAGGCTCTCCGTTTGGCTTGAAAATTGGACTTCCTTTTGAGCTGATTTTGGCTTAATCAGGGCTTGATCTGTGAGTAAGACTCCTTTTTGAAATCGATCTATGCTTGATCTGAGCTGGATTGGAAAGTAGCTGACTCGAGGTTGATCTGTGCTCAATTTGGGAGTAGAACTCTCTTTTGACTTGATTTGAGAGTAGAACTTTCCTTTGAGCTAACTTGGGATCATTCTGAGCTTGATTTGGATGAGTTGATTCGAGCTCGATCTTGGAGCAGGACTTTTTTTTGGCTTAATTTAGAAGTAGGCCTCCCTTTTGAGCTGGCTTGGGTTCCATTTAGGACTCGATTTGGCTCGACTTATGCTTGATCTAACCTGATTAGGCTCACATTATATTTTGATTTTTTAAGTATTTTTTATGTATTTCTTAATCTAAAACTTAATTTAATTATATTAAATAATCCTTAAGCCTTGTGCAATTCTCTCTTGCCAAGTTTTACAATAAATTCTTAGAAAAATAAAAATTATAAATAGAAACTCTCCTTCGAACATTCTTGCATCGATTAATAATTAATTAGATCTTGTTCTCTACCAACTTAGAATCTTTTTATGCTACTTGAGTTTTTTGCAAATCAAGTACTTATCAGATAAAGTTTTAGTCATACTTTGGCTTGTACTAACCATTGTACCTGTTGATCAACACAAACTCAAGTATAATATTAGTTTATTAATCAACGTTTTGTAATCATCAAAACAAATATAATTGAACCCTTAGGTTCAACAAATAGGATTAAGCTATTGTTGCATTTGGCTTTCAATTGAATTTAATTGATAAATTTAACCTAATTTATGTCAATTGAGCCTTAATTAACGCCAAAGGTGCCATGAATTAGACTAGCTAGACGAATCTCAATATTGTTATTAACCTAATGTGTAACCGAATGGATCAAATGCCTCAATTAGAATGCTAGATTAAACTTAGTATCCAGATTATATGGCCTAATTTGATATTTGTATTAATGTATGTGAAAAAAATTTTAGATTATTGCCCAAGTTAATTCATCTATAGGTGATGTATCCTTCATCGGCATAACTTATTGATGTTTTAAAATAATGATTAAAATCATTCCAAACATATACTCTTCAGCTGCAGTCTTTTGAAAGAAAATTAAGCAGCATCTAGGCGAGTGCTCGCAAGCATGGAAAAAAAATAAAAATAAAAATAGAGAAAGTGGAAAGAAAAGAGAAGAGAAAGGATGGCGACAACGCTGTGATCTCCACCGGCGGCGTGGGACGATTATCATGATAGATGGTGATGAAGGTAACGATGAACCAGCAATTAAAACCACAAGAACAGAGACTCATGAAGGACAAAAAAAAAAAAAAAAAAAAAAAACCCAAAAAATTCTCTTTAGTTAAAGATAGAACAATATATATTAAAATTGTTAACAAATTTTTGAACTCATGTGATCATCATGTAAATCATCTTTCATTGAAATTAGGTTGACAGAGATGGATAAAGGACGGCATTAAATCAATTAATTAATTTGTAGGATACAAAATACAAATTTTCAAACTAGAGGTCTACATGAATCAGATTGAATTTTTCTAATTGAATTTTTCAAATTGAATTTTTCAAAAAAAAAAAAAAAAAAAAGAATCATTAGCAGATATAACATTATATCCCACTTTACACTGTTTTCATAATCCATTTAAATGTGCAGTCACCACTTCTGGTTCCTTCAACAATATAATGAAAAATAGAATGGCTGGAAAAAAAATTTAAAAAAAAAAAAAAAAATGAAACAGCTTCAATCCAAACCCAAGGACAATCACAGCAGAATGCCGTCAAGATTTTGTTCAGTGTGTCTACTTAATGTACTGGGAGAGCCACTTGAAGCCCTCACCATAGCCCATTTTGCGGACGATGCTGCACATAAAGACCTCGAGGGGGCGGACGTTAGAGTCTACCAGATTCACCTTGCCCTTGCCAGTGGTGAAATTGCTGAGGCCTAGATGGTAGCGAAGCTCCTCCTCAGACGCTGCATATGGAATATCGATCTTGTTACCCAATATGAGGAATGGCACGTTCACCAGGGAGTCATCTGAGAGGAGGCCATCCAGCTCTTTCTTTGACTCTGCAAATCTCTCCTTGTCAAAGGCATCCACTAGGTAAACTACTGCATCCACCTGCCAACAAAATATAGCACAGACAACCCCTTTTAGACAACAAGAAGGCTAAAAAAAGAAAAAAAAGAAAAGAAAAAAAAAGAAAAGAAGAAGAAGAGAAGCAAAAAAAAACTAAACCTGCAACACCTAAGAATAAACAATAAACAAAAGCTATAAGAAAAAACAACTGCAGCAGTTGGAAAAATCACGTTCAACACAAAAACAATCCCACTGGATCATCAAATAAGAAGCTTGATTTGTGCAACAGACATGAAAGATCAGCTGATCAAACATGACCAGCAAGTGGGACCATCTATGTGAGAAACCAGATGTCAAGGCTAAAGTTTTGATTGCCTTGTTAATGCATATATAATAGCACTTTCCCGCTGCACACTTGTTCAAACATTCTTTGACAGCTTTACGATGACCATGCATTCTGAGCATCGGACTCAATGGTACACATCATGCCATCCATATCTATATTTAACTTTTCTAAACCTTTAAGTAGCTCACTCTGTTGTAGGTTGTTATCCAGAATGTCTGGTTGCAATGGTTAATTTGACCTTTGCACTAATTACATATAGTGGAGGCTGGTGAAGTGGATCTCTTGAACTTTTCTTTTCCCAGAAAAAAAGAACATGAAGCATTTAGGAAGTGGGTACAATAGCAAGTTTCCTATGAGTTTGCAAAGTGGGTGCAATGCCCTGCAGAGATGTTTCCTACTGCTGAAGTCACTTGTTATCATACTAAGTTTCACAAATGTCAATGCAAACCTCAAACTTGCCTCCATTCAAGAGTTTTTCATAAATTACAATAATCATAAACTTAAATAGAAGTATTATAGTCAGATGTAACACTTCTGCAAATATCATTAGGTTAGCAGTGTATGTATATACTCTATTTTCTAATATAATGAATGAAAATACTCAGACAGCATTCTTCTTCTTCTTCTTCATGCAATTACATATTATACTTTCTAATACAATGAATGAAAATAGCGAATATGAGAGCATGAGACAAACAACTGCACAAAAAGAATTTTAATTCACCAAACAACACAGGTCATGAGATTTACAATTGAGGGGAGGGGGGATGAGCAAAAGCAAAATCACCAAAAATTACTTTTATTGAATAGATAAACTCTTTTGCAAAATACCAAGGGAACTTATTTGTTCAGTGGTCTGGAAAGAAGGCATATAGACTGTTTCTGGACAATAATAATGAATGTCATGTCAAAGCAATTGAAGTGTACAGGCCACTTTTTGGATATATAAAGGAATTCATTGTGGCAGTAGGCCTTCATCTTAGCAGGGCCAACTTTAGGCTTGCAGAGAGACCAGGGAGTACCTTGTGACAATCAAGGCTGTTGAATGAGTGGGCTGTTGATAAGTGCACCTCAAGATCAGCTCAAAATTCACTTCACATCATTAGGAAACAAGGCAAGGTAAAACTCGGCTCGGCTTGCTTGAGCTCAGCCCAATTAAGCTCAAAAAGTGAATCGATAATTAATTAATATATGTTATACACCTGTTTAGTTATCATTATTGTCATTAATATCGTCAGCATCATCCTCGTTAAAAACTGAAAAATTTATATGTATAGAATATATTTTAACTTTTTTGTTCCGGTTCAGGTCTTTCAACTATAACATAGAAACGTAACAGCCAAAAGTAGTCCCCTCCCCCTCCCTTGGCATGTGTGTAAAAGCCTCAAGAGACTCCAGGATATTGCTAGATCTCTTAAAGAAGCTGCAAAGGAGAAGTAAAAGCCCTGCTCAGAATTTAATGAGCTCACTCATACTCAGCTCATTTACACCCCTTGTGACTCAGTCTTGGGCATGGTAAAATTTAAAAGCCTAACTTTTTGAATTTCTTATGAACAAAATAACTGATAAAACCTGATGAGAACTAACATGATTTTCTTTTTCTCAAGCTCCTTGAAGATTTGACTATGTAGCAGAATTGCAAAACATAACACTATATCAGCATAACGGAAGAAAATTCCTGAATAAATTTCTCAAATGAATACAAATTATATCAAGCACAATCTCTAGAAACTATATGAAACTAAAGGTGCACATGACCCCCAAATAAACACTACCCGTATCCATCATAAGCATGCCTAGAGACGAGTAAAAACTTCTCCATGAATGCATGAAATGGAACTGTACATCATTGTCCCATGCTGCCATTACATAGGTCTTGTAACAATGATTCTTTAAAAATGTCTAATACCAATTATGCAGTATGGAAAACAATGTTGGGCATCAAGGTCCATAAGCATAAAATAACTGCATCAAAAGCAACAAGGAAGGAATATTGATGAGAGAATATGAATGATGAAGTTAGCAACAACACCAAAGAACATTTATCAGAAACACCAGAAGAGGAACAGCATTGATAATGCTAGATGATGTGTCACTCCATATGTATTGGCCAGCTTTACATTTCAAAGTATGAAATCAAGAATTGCAAACTTTTACTAAAAACTACATGTCAGCCACCTGTAAATTGGTATAGAATTCCTTGCCAAAACAACTTTAGACAGAAATGTTAGTGAGAACAGAAAAGTACCGCCTATGGTGAGGTTTGATATATAAATAAACTTGATGATGCGTTACTGAGTATATATTGGCCAGCTTTACAAAAAAAAAAAAAATGAAATCAAGAATTGCAAACTTCTACTATAAACCAGATGCCAGCTACCTGTAAATTGGTATAGAATTCCTTGCCAAAATAAATTTAGACAGAAATGTTAGTGAGAATAAAAGGCTACTGTTTCATTACAGAGTCTGAGACAAGGTTTGATATTTAAAAATGCATTCATTTCTGCAGCACCAGTAACGCCATAGGGACATATTGAAAGATAACCTTAAGCTCACTGAAGAAAAGGTATTGGCCTTAAGCTCATTGAAGAAATAATATTGACATTTCTGGCAGTCAAGAAATGCTCTCAATAGCCTCCTCCATTTCTAGTGCCATATCTGACGGTAGCAAATCCAGCGGATCTTTGCCAACAAGAAGAGGAATAGAAGTTGAGCACTTCTAAAGAGAAGATACAAATGAAAGAATATCTGGAAGAAGCATTACAGTTATCCAAACAAATATTATCAATATGATATATCTTCTACATAAGATTGGTGGGAAGAAAAAGGATATCTCTAAAGGATGGATGCTTTGGAGATCCACATGAATATGCTATCCGAATGCCATCAATATAATCTTTATAGAATGAATCAATAATGACACCATGGCAAAGGGCCATGAGCATAAAATCAGACTCATTCCCTTGGTGACATTCCTTGTGCCACTTTAAATTGTGAGTATTGTAGGACTTATCCCTTGTTCAATCAAATATCATTCTCCCCAAAACCCCAGTCCTCTAAGAATTTGAGCATAGAATTGATGAGTGCCACTACAGATGCACTTAAGGATCTCAAAGGTGAAAGGCTATTGCTAAGAAAAGGGAGATGAAATCAGACATGGAAAATATAATAAAGTATAATAGATAAACACTTTGCATGTTGAAGGATATGGCCTTGAATTGGAAGAAACAGTAAAGTCAAGCCAATACAACCAAAACACAATTTGATAAGGCTTTTCATTCAGGTTTTACATTTATTTTTAAGACTGAGATAAAAATTTTAATTCCCTTTTGGGAGAAATGGAGAATTGACTGATGCCAACAACATAAGCGATGATAGAATCAGGCAAACTTATATATATAGGTGAATGCGAGGCTTAATTATTAGGCACAAGAAAAACACAAGTTACCATGCAACTTCCACTTTGCTAATTGTAATAGTCGGTAAAAAAGATTGAGAATTAATGCAAATAGCTAGCCCACTTCGGTCTTGAGAATAAAACAAGGATGCTCCATCAGATTTGCAACTTAAACTTTGCCTGGTTCAAAGCTAATAAATACATCTGCGTATAAGTGATTGCAATGCAATGGCTTGGCTTGGAAAAATTAACTGGTGACTCAATTCAAATGCACTTCTTTAACATCAACACAAGAAAAACAAAATGGGGAGAAACTATAAGATCAGATAACCGTGTGACGAGGGAAAGGATATCTCTGAAACAAGACTAATTTAAAGCTATACCTCGCAGTATAGCTACATCCAATCATCCAGTTATTTAACAAATACAGACACCAGACACCACATTCACGCTCCTAACTTCCAAACAAGAACCGTCTGCGGCCAACTGAGTACCAGCAAAGCAAAATATAAAATAAAAGAGGATGATTCAACGTAACTAAACTGAAATGCTTGACTTTTAGCAGTTGCATACAAAGTTTAATGAAGTTACATCTTGGGGGAAAAAACAGAGTGCATTTCTTTCCAGGGGATAAGGTAATAGAACAGCAAATTTTCACGTTTATATATGAATATCATAAGAAAATATAAAGAGCATTAAACACTTCAAGTTCTACCCTCAAGTTGCTACGCTTCGTATACAATTTCCTATTGCAAATAGTCAGAGCAATAAAGGGAAAATGGGTACCCCTTTCTACTATGTCATTTATATTTATATCGGAAAAACTCACAAGAGGCCAGCACCCAAACTAACAATTGCAGCTCTTTACCTCTGAGAATTTGGGATGTAATAAAAAAATGACGTTGAACTCGTAATAATCGTCAGTGTTAAAGCAACCAAATCTACAGGAGTCATCAGAAAATGTCACAAAGAAATCGAGAAAATAAGAACTCTAACTTCAGACAAATCCAAAGATGGATCACAAAAAAAAAAAAAAGTAAATAAGCCAAAGAGAAACATATTAGAAATCAGTTTAAGAAGAGAATCGAACTTTAGCATAGTAATCCTTCCAGACACGGCGAGCGATCTGATGGCCCCCAAGATCGAATGCCTTGAACTTGATCTTCCCGATGCTCAGCTCCTCGGACGTCGGATGCTGCGTCGGCTGATGCTGGACGAGTCTCTGCTCATACCAACATCCAAAGAAAAAATCGGAAAAAAAGGTCCAAAAAAAATTAAGAGAATGGTCCAAAAATTAATTATATATGCAAGAGCTTAAGAATAACAACCAAAAATAGAGAAAATTTCAGAGAACCTCGTCCTTGAGCATATGGAGAAGCGTCGTCTTTCCGGCATTATCGAGGCCCAGGAACAAGATCTTGGCCTCTTTCTGCCACAACCCCAACGAGGCGAGGATGCCGTAGAACCAGTCTACAAAAAACATCGTCGCCGGCGAGAATTCGCCACCGACGCAAACCGGTCACTCGAGCGGGAGAGAGAAAGAGAGACGAAACCCTAGAGAGAGATGCCTTCGACCTCCTGCGAGGGCAACTGTGCCGGTGAGCTGGATCCCGTTTACCTGGATCGGCCGGTTTCGCGATCCACTGCCTCGAGCGGAATCGCGGTTTCGCCCTCCGGTGACCGGTTGGGCACCGGGAGATTCCGGTTCCATTCTCAGTGACCAATAGGAACGCGAGGACGGGGGACGCCTCGTCATCAACCGAATCCTCCCCGTCCATTTAGAATCGAACGGCGCAGTTTGTCCGTTTTCCGGTCTCCGCCTAATAGGAAATTTATACGAACATGCAGTATGGACGGCCGGATGATGCTACTGTATTACGGATGGACGGGAGACGAAACAGTTCGCATATAATATTTTATGCGCGACATCGGATGTTGAATGGAAACGTCAATTACTCGTTCGTTATATAGATGAGGCTGTCTGATGACTTCGTTAACCCGCAAAATTCAACGCTTACGTGGAAGTTGGTATCCTCGTGGGAATCTTGAACCGTTGGATGGGAAACGAAGGGCTTTGATCCAGTGGACCTGGGGGACTCGCGGGGCCGGAACTTCTGGTAGCATAGCCGAGAAAAATATCGTCTCAATGCACCCGCGATGAGGCTGAGTGGAGTCCGGCGAGATCGTGGGGTATAATGTCTTGCAGGAACTTATCGGGGAGCCCCTACCCTTTGCATAAGATGCGACGGATCAGCACCGACGGTTGACAGGTGCTGCATTGAATTCGACGGTGGTGTACGTCTGATATCAATTACTCCTGAGGAGCAGAGGAACGGAGTCGAGGGTGGAGCTTAGGTTGGGCTCCGGGGATTCGGCGTCGGAACCCTGAAGGGCTGCTTCGCGACGCCGGGACCGACGAAATGAAGGTGGAGATGGGAAGCTGATCCTTGCGATCCACTGGCTGTTGCCTGTTGCCTGTTGGCGAATAAACGTACCGCACCTTTTTCTCTAATTAAAAAAAAATATTTTCTATTTTTTAATAAAATAAATAGTTTTGTTTATATAATATAATGAAGCTTTGGTGCATTGCCTACGAGCTCTCAAATTTTTTCTTTATGTTTTTCTTACCTTTTCTTCCCCTATAATATCAACTGATTAAGAAGATGAAAAAAATAAAAACGAAGGCATTACTAAAAGAAAAAATAAAAAATAAAAAATGTATAAATAATGCATTGCACCTAAATTTTATCCTGTAAAATATACTAAGATTGGATGGACACCACAGCACAATGAACGAATGCTCATGGTCAAGGCCAAACACTCAAAAAAATGTTTTACATTATAAAGATAAATTTAAAGATAGGATCAACTGATAGTTTTATAACCATTTTGATACCATGGACTTGTATGTTGTACCATAAAGTGCAAAGAGGAGAGGATCCATGCTCTGGTTTTATTTATATGCCAAAGTTTATAGCCTGACCTGCCAACTTAAACAATAACTAACCAATTAGGCAGGTTTGGCTTTAACATAAATGGATTTAGGTTTTAAGTAGTCAGCCCTTCTAGACATGTTGATTGAATGAGTCAATCTTCAATTATCATTTAACCTTTTAATAATTGGATGGAATCATGTTTAAAGCATACTTAACATGTTT
The DNA here is from genome assembly GCA_017589505.3 of Metroxylon sagu. Lineage (NCBI taxonomy): Eukaryota > Viridiplantae > Streptophyta > Magnoliopsida > Arecales > Arecaceae > Metroxylon > Metroxylon sagu. The sequence continues at coordinate 4,081,751 of JACVBY030000663.1, forward strand.
AATTTGACCTACTTAACTTATTTTAACTTCATTTAACTTGTTAAAAAACTCACTTGACATGTTTAACTAGTTTAATGCTATTTGATTTATTTAAAAAATAAGTTATGATAGTTGGATTCTATTTAATAAAAAAAAAAAGTTCGATGATTTAAACTTTTAATCTATTAAATAAATTAATTAAATTTAAGTTGACATGCTGTTGCTTTTATCCATATCTAACCCGATTCAATGCCATCCCGCTTCTCACTCAAAACCAAGCATTTTTAATTTTACAGATAACAACCCACAAGTGCTCCATGTTACTAGGAATGGCAATAAAATGAGGCTAGAGTTGATTTTTGCTCACTTCATCCTAATTCTTTCTGTTTTATATCTCACTTTATCCTGTATGTATTCCTAACTTCTCATGCTTCACTCTATCTCGATCCCCATCCTGTGCTCTATTGAGGTAATAACTAGCTATGCTGTCTTCTTCTATTTCTTTTCTTTTTTTATATAAAAAAGATAATTATACTTTATCCCACTTAAGATATAGCTCAATTTTATTTAGCTCAATTATAATTCTAAAACTAGTATTTGATTTATCTAAAGTAAGTTTTATTTGAATGTGTTAGATTCCATTACCCATTTAACGGTTTAAAACATGATAGCATAGCTTATATTTATCTTTTTTTCTAAATTGGAAGAATATAACTTCTTTAAGTTGAGAAACACCTATTTTTGTTGACTTTCGAAGCGATTTTCTTCATCTCGAGAAATTGAAACTCATAGCATTGCACTCCATAGATTCGATGGCATTTCTTATAATTTTTATTTGAATCAAAATATTTTGATGGATTTTTAAAATTATTCATAAATTTTTATAAATTAAGATAATATTAATACGTTTTAAATTATATCTTAAAAAGTATCAAACATATCTTCATTTCATAGACATATATCGATAATTTCAAGATTTAATAAAATTTAAAATTTAAATTTAATGTTTATTTTAAATTGAAGACCAAATTTTCAATCTCTTTTCTTATATTCTTTTTATTTATATTTTTTCTTAATAAATCATCAGGTGTGCTTAGATTAAACTCACTTCAAATAAGTTAAATGCTATTCTCTAAATTATAGATATGCTAAATGAGGTGAAGCTATATTTCAAGTGAATAAAATATAATTATTTTTTAAATATATAAAAAATATATATATTTTTAAAAATTTTAAATTTTTTTAAATTAAAAATAAAAAAATAAAAAATATAGAATATTGAGGGTTGCTCCGGCTACGATTACAAGGTCTTTTATTTTTCATCATTAACTCTAAACTCGGTCAAATCTAGATGACTCATCGTCACCGGACGAGACAGAGCAAAATCGCCATCGCAACATATTATTAATCCCTAAACTTTAGCACGTGCCTGCGGGCGAGGAGATCCAATAAATAATACTTGCCACTCCGAAACCCTAGCCCTAGCCGAAATCGATCTGCTTCGCTTCGCTGAGAGAGCTCCGGCTTGTTCTGGTCGTCTCAGGTATCGCATTCCATCCGTTCTTCGTTTCATTAGATCGGCGCATGCAACACGATCGCGGATTACTCGGCTCGGAATATCGTTTTTTTGCCTGCCTTTCCCTAGTATTTACGCCCTTTTGATTCGTTTTTAGGTTCAGAAATGGCGAAGTCGAAGAACCATACGGCTCACAACCAATCCTACAAGGCCCACAAGAACGGGATCAAGAAGCCTCGGAGGCACAGACAGACCTCCACTAAGGGGGTACGGTTCTCCTTCTCTTTTACCCTTCCTTACTTCTCCCTTTAATTTATTTTTATTTCAATTTTTCGTTCTTCTGAAATTCCTCAACTTGGACGAGCTAGATTTGTGAATGTTTTTTGTAATCTGTTCTTATATGATCTGCATTTTGCTCCAAGTTGATTTTTTTTTTTTTTTTCCTGTTTTATAATTTTGGCATCGAAGGTTTTCCCATGGTTTTTATTCTTTTGTTTGATTTTATATCTCTGTTTCATTTCATATACTTGTAGATGGATCCAAAATTTCTAAGGAATCAAAGGTACGCAAAGAAGCACAACAACAAAAATGGAGCGTCGGGCTCCGAAGCCGAGGAGTAGAGCATGGGATATGGGATGGGTTTTCTTTTAGGATTTTTTACAGACTAGAGTGTTGTTCTAATTGCACTTCTTTCTTGACTCTTGAATTCTTAAGAACATTATGCAAGCGTCTTTATTCCAAATTATCTGCTGTATCAGTTGACAGTGATAACTTGTTTCAGCAACTATGTTAAGTTTTAGATACATATATGGCCCTTATTTTCTTTCTTTTTGGTATGAAGTTATTGAACTGTTTCTGGTATATGAAGTAGGAATGCCTGTATCTGTGGTGAAGATAGATTGGCTTATCTTTTGCATTTTGTGAGTTAATTTACCTGTGCATATAACTAGAAGATGAAACAAGTCACCCTACTTTCATATATCGAGCATCGAGGCAATGATATGCCTATTCTTTTGCGATCCTTCTTAGACTTGACCCCTTATTGGCCATAGTTATAACATTTAGAACTTTTATCTTTCTTCTGGACAGTGCTTTTGTACGCTAGCTATCGTGAGGTTTAGTTTTAGAATTTGTGAATCTTCTTAGTCGTTTGAGTGATGCCTGCTGGCATTTAGATGCTCTTACGGAGATTTCATGTGGTCATGGACTTTGCGGTATTTTTTTTGTTCTTCTTGGTTCTTTCATGAAAAGAAAGAGGGTAGTATGTGGTTTTATATTATTGACCGTTGGTGGATAGTGTTTATATTCTGCTCTATCCTAAGTGACTCCAACTAAAATTCATGGAACAAGGTCATGATTCCATACTATGGTTTTAAATTACTGCTGCCATATAGGTTGCTTCCTCTATAAGCTTGTTCTTCAAAAGTGTGGGCATAATTTGCCCTTGTTCTGTTGGTTCCTGTCATCAAAGACAACATAGTTGAGAAAGTATGATGGTACAGGTTTCAGGTCAGATTGACCCATGTAGCATGTCTGTTCATCCTGCCAATACAGTGGTTAATTTAAACTGCCTTCAGGTGATTGTTCATATCTAGCATTGTGGAAAGATATGTGAATCCGCAATCTTTTCTGAGGCTATGAATGAAAACATGATTTAATAAAATTGCATCGAATATTGCATATAAATATCATATATTGAAGATTTTCTCATCTATAAGTGGATTTTGGTGAAAAGCTGTAATGAAACAAATAGTGTGAGCATTATCGATGGTGTTATATCTTCCAAATAGAACATTGTCTAGATGTGTGGACATGTGATTGGAGATATGGTGCTTGGTATTGGAATTTTTATGTAGCTGGCGCATGTTCCAATAACACATTCCACAACAGGTATTTTGCTGTTCAAGTATGTATATAGTTTGTAGATGTTTGGTTACATGATTTACAGGTTGTTTTATGGAATATTGGCTTTTGTGATCTTTGGTGGCCACTGTTGTTGGTTTTGGGTCTCGTCACAAGCAAAACGCTATATATGAGTTGGTGATCTAACATTGGTACAATAAGTTTTCAATATTTCCATCTAGTGCATGACTGAGACATCAAAATATGCACTTGTAGAAGCCAAATGTATCTGGTGACAGTCATTATTTCTAATGCATTACTAATGCATGTTGGTTGGTTCAACTGCTATTCATGATCTTGTTTGGAATTTTCTGATGTCTTGGACAGTCTAGTGGAGATTTGAAAGTGATCTTTTTACTGTTTTATAAATTATTTCTTTAGGTCAATGTAAGGTGCTGTTTTCCTGATCAAATTGCATCGGCTGGCGGACTTGGCATTTCCTTTCTAGCTTATGGGTGGGCATCTGGACAATGACATTGGTAGTTAATTATTATGAATGTGGGGTCCCTTTTTACTCTATGAAGTTGTTGATTAATTGTCCAGAAGTAATGAAGGTTCATAGACTGATCGGTCATGACTGATTAGTCATTTTATGTGTTGATTTCATCATAGAAACAGTATTTATATAGGTAACAGGTTTCTGTAACCAAGGGTGGTTGCAGATTGAAGTGTGTAGTGTCAAAAAACCCCGTGTTTCAGGAGTCCTGGATACTTGAGATCATGGAAGTTCTAGATTGAGAATTTGTTTTTTTTTTTTTCCCTCTACAACAGAAAAACATTGTTTATTTTTTTATTGTTTCATTTTGGCACAAGTTAATGAATCCAACTTGTGTCATGCATTTGTTTATCACTTAATGTATGCATGTGCGAGAAAAGATTTCACCTTTCTCATGTGGATTTCTCTAGTGATTAACAGGTGAGTCTTGATTAAGGATTATTGGATTGAGTTGCTAGATCTCTTTAGTCACATCAATCAAATATAAGCTGTTATTAAACTTACACAACCGTATCAATGGTATTTGGACCATGAAATTGGCTCTTATTCTTTGGCTTAATCAATGTGATCTCTGACATCCAGAAGTTTTTGATGTAAGAGATTCCTGGTGTGCAGGTCATCAATTTTTCATGCTTGTCAGCTGAGGCCTGTGATTTCTTGTTTGGTTGGCTAAGCTACTCTAATTCTCCTTTTGGGCATCTGTATTTTGAAGGAGTTAATTTTGTTTGCCTTCTGTCAACTCTGTTGCATCTGACTCGAGAGATGTTTTGTTTCCATTAGAATTTCAATCTGTTTGAATCGTCTCAAATTTAGAGTTCACTAAATTTTGATTCATATGATAAATTATGGAAGGCTTTGTCAGGGCAGAAAGCATGAGTTGTCATTAGACCAAGATGATGAGCTTCACATTAATCAATGTAGACGAGAACAAAGTAGATCAATGTGATCAATAATCAGAGAGGTGGAAAATATAATATGGTAAATGATTAAATATAAGAAAGTGGCAAAGAAGGTGGTACTGGGAAGTTGTAGACCTCATTAGCTGTACAAAACTACAAATATCCAACTATCGTTACACTGTCCTCGTTGGATTACTTGGCAACAAGTTTGGCACAGATGGCAAAGCAGAAGATTTAACGTGCACAGGTCATGGTAAGTAACTAATAATTGTTCTATCATCATCATGTACTTGTTTTAAATGTCAATCAACCGGTGTTAGCATAAATTTGACACAGACTAATAATTAATAAATCAAAATAAGATGGGGCTATGGGTTATGGATCATACCAAATCCCACAAGAGGTACTTCGAAGGCGAAGGTCAAATGGTACAAGCGTGTTTTGTGTTTTAAGAAGACACTACAACAGAGAAATGATATATGGCTATACGTCCTTAATAGTATTGCTATATATTACTCTTTATGACATTTTAATTTAAATGCCATAAAATTTTGGCAAGTGCTTATATATTATAACAATTATTTTAAATATTATTTTATATTAATATTTCAAGACATTTATGCTTTGTTAATACCATTTATTTTTAAAAAATTATATTGCTTTTTTTCATGGCATTTTGATAAATTTCAGGATTAATCAGATTTCGTATGATATAGTGTGTCACATGTCTTGTATTTTTTTTTTTTTTTTGACTACCTCCTCTCTAAAATAATGTTTCCACACCTAGTATCTTCTCACGAACCAAACTCAGGCTTTTTTATAAAAATTAACCTCCAAACAAACCTCGCTTAGAGTCCCAGGGCCTTTTAGGTCTTTATTTCTTATAAGTAAATAGACCTTCCCAGAAGAGAGTTTTTTATAATTTCATATACCACATTCCATGAAAATTTTCGTTTCCTAGTCCTCTCAACCCATGTTTCTGGTTTTTTTAAAATAATCTAAAAGGCCAAGACGTCTCATAAAGTCCTAGTTAGCTAGGGTCTTTATATTTTTGAGGAAATTTCTCAAAAGCACACTCTAAGCAAAGTTTTTGAGGGAAAGAAATCTGATTACATCACCCTTTATTGTAGTCTAAAAGAAATTTCTCCGAGGAGATTCCCAGGTTCTACTCCATCTCCATTATGGAGGCCATGGTCATTCTCAATATTATTTTTTTCTTATTTCTTCTCTTAATTTTTATTTCAAAAATTAAATTTGTGGATTGTATTTTTCATTTCTATCTTACTTTTATTTATTAAAGTATAGGCACCTTCTTTGAATTTTTTTTTTTTTTTTTTTGGCTCAATTTGATTCAGAAGTTCTCATAGCTATTTTCCTGATACTTCAACATATGAATTGGATTTTTTTCTCTTTATAATTGTATTTGTTAGTTTCCTAAGATCAAATTATCTTCTTTTTAAGGAAAGAACTTGGGACCAAATATATTTGAATTATGATTTTCTCTTTCAAGACATATAAATTAAGGGGTTTGGTTTTTTAATAAATTTATTAATGATCTCTATAATTTTCCTGTGTTTTTTTTTTCTTATAATGCATCCTGACTATATAAGTATAATCTTTTATCGGAGCATTACTTTTTTCTCATAATGGATGGGCATTTTCTTTAAAAAATAATTATTAAATTTGGATATAAACACATAGTAAACGAGACTTTTCTTTAACGTGAGATATTAATGTCTCAAGTAATCATAAAGGATTATCAATGCATCAAGCTCGATCTTCTTCAAATCATGATTCAGTCATATCAAGTAAGCATTTAATTGTAATCATTCATATTTCTTTTATGATGATTATTATGTTATGAACCATCTTGTTAGACCTATCATATTAGATATATTATTTAAATTTAGTTTCATCTCATTTTAAAATTAAAATTTATTTTTATAATAATATTTAATGATATTATTTACTTTTTCATTTAAAGAATGCAATATTACACCATGTTAATTCTATTGAGAGGTTCCATCTTAATGCAATTCATTAATTTATTCATGTGGATTCAAGTAAACCTAAACCTATTCATCTTTCTAAATGAGTTTATAATATATGCATGCTTATACCATATTTGCATTTGTTTTTACTTTCTTTTATAGGTTAGAACTAAGATTGTCACAAACAGCTATAGATTTCCTCATAATCTCATGGCACTTAGAGTTATTATAAATAAAGATCCCTTGAAGATAGAAGAAAAAGATGCCTTGGATATAAATTTTGAGAAGTGCCGCTTAAAGAACATCCATGCCCCAAGAATCTCTCATAAAGCCAAAGATGATTTAAAAAAAGACCACAGGTGTTGCTAAAAAGCCAATCGCATGCTTTACGACTTATCAACCATTTTAGATAGTTAATTTATTTATATATTTAATATAGAATTCAATTTAATTTAAGAAAAAAAATGTTTTTTCAATTATAAACTAATTATTCACTTTTATAATTTTAGAGGTGGGGCTTCTATTGGTATTAAAAATCATAGCCAATATAATTTTTGTGTTGCAAAAAACTTCTACCCGTAATAAAAATGCTGGCTAAAATATTTTAAATTTAATTAAAATGATTGTTATAGTATTATTCTTGGCAATTATAAACTTCTATTAAAATACTTTAAATTTAATTAAGATTATTAGTATAGTATTATTTTTCATATTTATAAGTGTCCCAATTTGTAGTCATGGCATACTTGACATGCTAGAAAAGCTCAACAAAAATACCCCCAAGAGATTATATTTTTATAAACATTTTATAATAGTTTCAAAAAATAATTTTTTGATATAACTTAAAGTAAAATTTATCCAAAATTTGATAAAATGCCTGTTTTTGAAATGCTCAATATTTTTTTAATGTTTTTTCTAGTATTTCTTGAATGCCAATAAAAATTATTTTTTGATATTGCGAGGAGATATTAGAGATTGGGAGAGGTGGGAATAGAAACAAAATAATGGGATGGAATCGAAGATTTCAATTTCTATTCCTATCCTTACTAAAGAAAATAATCAGTCTTTATCTTATTTCTATAAATAATTTTTTTTTTATTTTTATTTTCATCCTATCAAAAAATAAATAAATAAATATTCATCCTATTTTATTTTTTTTAATAATATATATAAATTTTTAATAAAAATTATAAAAATAATCTTATAAATATATAAAAAATATAAAAATATTATAAGAATCAATGCAGTAGAATAAGTTGGGTCGAAGATATTCTTATTTTTATTTCTATCTTGTCCTTGTTGTTCGTGGGGACAAAAGTAAACTTTTATCTCATCCACCGCTGCCGCCGTTCTCCGCCCCTCCATCGCCGCCACGTTGGCCATGCCTCTCGCACCAAAGTAAGAATAAGAATAAAGTACCGGATGGCACGCGTCATGGAACAGGCTGGATCGGCCCGTTGTTTTTAAACGCAAGAATGGCATGGCCGTTGGTTTAACGGTTTGGTGGTTTCCGGTATGGGGTTCCGCGGTTTCAAAGGTTTGTCTAGATTCATTGTCTCAACTCGGACACCAAACAGCGTGTGTTATCGAGTGTTAACCTTGGTCGGGAATTGATGCAGACACGTGTCAGTTGTAGTTCCGAGGCCTCTGGACGAAGCTTCACGAGAACAGACGAAGGAAAGAAGTGGTCTTGCCCACGTTGCACGTCTTTTGTTCTTTTGGCCAGCTGTTAATGGGACAAAAAAGAGGGGGATAACCTTTCCTCCTCAGCGGAAAATATTCCTTGGATTCCGTTAAGTTTATTAATTCCAGATAAGATAGAGCTTTGTGAGATGATGCCACGTTATATTCGATATGTTTGGCTTGTCATTGCAGCCCCCTACGTCTCTTTCTGTTAGCCAGAAGTTCTGATGGCGGTGTTTCAATAATTTATTGAATCTCCCTTTCTCAAGAGCATAAAAGTAAAGGGGGAGGGAAATTTAATTATCAATACAAGCTTTGCTAAAAAAAAAAAAAAAAATGCTGATACATTATACTTGTTAATATAGGCTTTAGGGATGAGATGAATAGATTAATCAATTGCATATTTGGAAAAACATTAGGTGCACAACTTTTAGAATTAGAATGATATTATGCAGATTTAAAGAATTGGGAGGCTTGGATAGATATTAAAATTTGAGGAGTGTTTTATAACATAGATTGCTAGGGTCTCACTCGAGGTAGGATTCAGTTGTTGATCCGTCTAACCAAGAAAATGTCACTACAATGAGTCTTAATTTATGTTGTTACGATAGAGTGCCTCAATTTTAATTGAATTATATCAAAATCTTTAATGTAAATTATATTTATATTTATATTATATTATACTATGATATTGATATAATATAAATTACCATAGGTATTTTTATTTTTATAAAATTTTAATAAAAATAAAAATAATATTTCGATGCATCTCAAGTAGGGTTTTAGTCTAGATGCTTTAAATAAATGTTTTTTTTAATGGTATTTTATTTAATCTTCAAAGAATTTGAAATTAAATTATAGAAAACTATTTTTATCTTTCAAAAACAATACCAAACAAGGCAAATAGACTTACTCTGTAATTGAGTTAGCATTTATCACCTTTCATGTGCTACCAATTTTCTAATGATATATAAAGGTATTAGCGAACAAAATATACCATGTTTGTTGAGTGTAAATCAAATTTTAGCTTTAAGTTATCTTGATGAGAAAATTTTGACTCTACAATGCATTCAATAATAAGATGGAAAATAATATCAAAAAGTGATAACTTTCCTGATTTTTTTTGATGATCCTCGCCAAGCTAACGCCATGTGGATGGTCGATAAGGAATACGCATTGATATCATCAAGTTTCCTGAGCTACTAGGTCATTTCCTGTTAATTCTTTAAGGTTCATTTGCTTAAAGGTTCAGAGAGAATATAAGTGATATTCTATAAATCATATTAAAATTTATATTAAAGGTGTGCCTCAGTATTCAGGGAATCTATGAGTTGTTTAGGAGTTGGTCAATCATTATTATGGTTTAATTGGTTCAAGTAATCATTGTTTGGAGGAATAATATCTCATGCACAATAATGACAGACAATACATTGTTTCAAGAAGCATGAAAATTATGCCAAAGGTTCACACATGGGAGTTGCTTTGATGTTTTAAGGAAAGATGATTATCTTGGCATGCAGCATAAGATAAAACAAAAAAAAAAATAAAAATCTTATGAGATAATAACAAATTAAATATAATAAAAATTACACAATTTTATATTTGATATTAAGCAAGATTAGATAAAAGTATAAATATAAATATATTTTTTTTTTAATTTCGTAATTATATTTTTATAAAAAAAAGTTAGATATTTTGTGCTGCTAAAGATAAGAACAAATGAAAGAAAATAAAATAATAATCAGATAAAAAAAATAAAATTAGTAATTTTATAGAATAAAATTTTATGCTGTCAGATCATAAACACAAGAATGATTAAAAAAATTACTAACCTCGTACATCAAATATGTCCCTAGTGCATTTTATTCAGGGTCAAAACCGAGTGAAACACTGCTGTAGATAGTTAAAAGTTACAATCTCCAAAGCATACACAAAAGTTACGATAATTAAAGCTTCAACCGATGATTATGGTACATTATGTCCAAAGTTACAATCTCCAAAGCATCACATAATATTTATCCACACACAGTTATATATACATATCAAAGTTAAGGAATCCAGCACTGCTAGGGAGTGCTCAGTGTTTAGGCCTTTTGGCGATCAAAACAGGGCACTTCGCATTCTGTGCACAATGATTGCTCACGCTTCCCAGAAACGCCCTGCAAAATTTATAACACGAGAGCTCATTTCAGCAACAATTAATCCATCGAAACGCATAACTTACAACGTTCTCGCGCGACGACATTTTTGCTGTAATTTTGTCATGCGAAATTGAGATTTGAGAAGGTGATACATGGGAGGAAATCCACTGTACCTCTTAATCAGACCGTAACCATGGCTTCCCATCACCAACATGTCAGCTCCCAGCTTTTCCACCACCTCACAGATCACGTCCCTCGGATCTCCGGTCTCCACCCTCGTCTCCGCCTTCACCTGTACATCAAGATCAAGATCAAGATCATCATCATCAGTGCCGGCCATCACCAAATGGACGGCTAAAGAAGTCCAAAAAAAAAAAAAAAAAAAAAACAGCTGCTACATTGGGGTAATCGGCGCAAATCCGCTTGGCCTTCTCCATGACCGATTCCGCCGCCGCCTTGCCGTACCGGTCCACGGCTGCCATCACATCCGACGAAAACAAATACCCTAAAGATCACCGTTAATTACGAAAAAGACCATTAAACGGAGACGAAATTAGGCCTCGGATCCGAGCCCAAACCCTTCTGCTTACCCGTCCCGTCCATCACCGGGAAGAGGACGCGAGAGTTCCGGGAGTGGAGGAGGATGAGGGTATCCTTGCGATCATCGTCCTCCTCCGCCGCCTCCGGGGGTGGAGACACCACGTTCTGGAGGCACCAGGTGAGCGCGTACATGCTCTCGTCCCCCTCGTCCACCGCCACCACGATCCGCCGCCCCCGCTCCGCCATCGCCGCCTGGAATCTCAGCCTTAGAACCCCGGGAATCTACGTCGGAGAGCTTGGACTTCGTCGTCGTTGCTCGAGACCTCCAGCCGTTGAGTAGGACTTATAGTTGGGCGGAGCCCTGGTTTCGGTAAACCGGTTTGAGAAAAATGGGGGCCGTCCGCAGTTTCTTCGATTTATTCCCGATGATATCCTCGTTCCGTCTCGTTAATTACGTGGGAGGGAACTGGATTTTTCTTTCTTTTTTTTTTTTTTTTTTTTTGGGGTTCGAATCGCCTTTGGTGTTTGCGTAATTTAAAAGAAATGGGAGGGTTCTCTGGTAGTTGAGCAATGCTACTGAAGACTTCTAGAGGAATGGGCCTTCTTTTTTTTTTTTTTTTTTTAATATATAATTGTTTTATTTGAACGTATTTTGCGACTTTTTTTTAAAAATAGACCAAGATTACCAAATTAACCTAACAAGTTTATACTCAGCTTGGGTTGACGATAGATGAGCCAAGCTTGACTTAATATTTTATGTTTCAGACCAATTTCAGATGGAATACGAGATCGACGTAGGCTTACTTGTATGATTTTAAATTTATTTATTTTTTCTTGGTTACAATTACGTGTGTTGGTTTTGCTCATCCAATTTAGACATAAATTCTTCAAAAAATAAATATAATAATAATAATAAAAAAGAGTAGAAGGAAGAATTAAGGTTACAATTTGGATGCAATTGGGCCTAAGATTACCTGTCCAAAGAAAATAGTATAGAAAGCCTTACATAAAGTCTCATTGTCAAAACTATCATATATAGTAACTTTTTACATTTTTATGCTTGAAATTAACTATATTTGTAAATTAACCATTATTACTTTAGTATGAGCATGCATGCGTGTATTTCTACATATAAAATTGAATGTTTACCCTAGTATTTTTTTTAAAAAATTTATATGTATATTTTATAACTATTTCTTCATATATATATTCCTACTAATATTAAAATTATGTATATATTCTTGCAAAATCGTTATTTTTATATATACTTGATAAGTTTTTTTTTTTTTTTCATATATATCCTCTTTTTATTTTTTTAATTTCTTATTACTTTATGTATTTCTTTCTTGCTTATTTTTCAACCATCACCCCATATAAGAGATTAGAGGGGGACTGAAATGATTTAAAAAAACAAAGAGAGAGATGAACAAAACCGCAGCATCCACAGACAAAGCACTGCACTTAAATTCTGACCTTAGAAAAAACCTAGTGGGGAGCCACTTTTGTATACATATTGCCATTATTTCTACATCAGCCTGTTCGACTCCGTTCTCCGGTTGCACAATGGGACATGCTGTAAGATTTAGGATCTGTTTTTTAGTACTCGGTGTGACCTGCCACGGAACCATTGGGAGGCAAGAAAGTCATATGCCATGCGCCCCGCCATCTTTGTTGTATGTCCCAAGAACAGAGCAAAATATGCAGCGGGGATCACATAACGATGAGAAGCTTTACAATAACCTACACTCCTACGTGGAATTGGGACCAGTATTCTACAAGCCACATTGTTTATAATAATACTTAACAATCATGTTTATTATTTTTTAATATATATATATATATATATACACACACATTCGAATATAATCAACTGTATATCTGATCATTTTTTCTATTGTTAAATACATATGAATCTCGAATTCATCCCATCTTTTTATTATTATTATTTTTTTATCTTTGAAATTCGTAAACCATGTGGATATAAAGATGAAGAGATGATCGGATCTAAACTTAACTATATTCGAATGCAGTTAAGTTCAAGATTTAATTATTTTTGTTTATCTTGAGATTCACATGAATCATAAATCTATTTCATTCTTTTACTTTTTTTTTCATTTTTGAGATCGATAAATTTTATGAATTTAAGGATGAAGAAGGTCACTGGATATAGGATTGATTATATTCGAATATAACTAAGTCTATCCTTTCTCCTCTTTCTTTCTCTCTCTCTCTATATATATATATATATAAGTTAGTGTGCTGTAATTGGAATTTGGAATAGATGGAATACGTCATGCTCTAAACTTTGGTATTGAAAATAAGAAAACCTAGCTAAGCATCTGGATTAATGGGTGTGTTCTTTTCTTTTCCTTTTGTTTTTTGTTTTTTGTTTTTTATTTTTTGGTAACAAGGAAAGAAGTCTATCAGCCATCACAATGTAAAGAAGTTGAGAAAAAAAAAATAGTAGCTGAGTAGGCTAATTCCTGTTAGGTTGTAACCGAGTTAGCCATATAATCCACCATCAGATTGGGCAACAGATAAATTAAGAAATGATTGAAATGTTGATAGCTAGATTTGTCACCCTATATATATATATATATATATATATATATATATATATATATATATTAGAGAGAGAGAGAGAGAGAGAGAGAGAGAGAGAGTGAAATAAATAAGTAGCTTCTTTGGAACCATACTCGCATCAATGCTTGCGTTCGTCCCTCCATGCTCGTCGAGCTCGAGCTGAGCCTTCAAGTGAAGTTTGTGAATCCCTCGCCGCCGCTTGAAAGAGGATCCTATCGCCTCTGGAGCCTTTTTCCTCCGATCGTGTGCAGCTTTCTGTCTGACAACCCCTCGTCGGACTTCGCAACCCTCAATGCCTCCGAAGAGGCCATCAGGTCGTTGGCCACACCCGGGACCCCAGCGCTAGATGAGATTCTCGGACTTTTGGTGCCGGACTTACCTCGCATGGCTAATGCCACGCTCAAGAGTGCAGAGGCTCAGGGATCCAGATGCTTAGTAAAAGTTTCTTATTTTCAGTACCAAAATTTAGAGCCTGAATTGAATTACAGCGAACAGTTTTTTTTTTTTTTTTTTTTTGGGGAAGCATCATTACAAACAGCGGTTGTTGATTATTTTCAGTGAATATTATCGAGCTGATCTACCTCATCTTCAGGGTATGTACAGTCCGGTGCCTCGAGTTGTCATGATTCTTTCTGCTCGGGTTGGTGCCAGATTCTAGCCATCGTTTCGTATTAGAGTAGTGATTCTATTGTAAAGCTTTAGAGTATTATGAGATCCTCATTATTTTTCTCTGCTTCCTAGTTTGTGATGGCAGGCTGCTTTCAGGTGACTTGAGATGATGGCATATCTAACCTTAAGGCTCTAGCAAGGGGTCAGTCCTGGGTTAAGATAACTTCGAACTAATATCAATTCAAATTGATTGGGTTGTATTGATTTGGTTCTCAGTGCTCATTAGATTAGTTTTAGCTCAAAAATCTGAAACCAACTCCTCTTAGGTTTCAGAAATCTTTCCTTGATTCTTATTCAAGAATCGATCATAAAAATTAAATTAGAAACTTTAGATATACCACATAAATTATCAACATTATCTACTAAATATATTTAGTAGATCAATAAATATTATATATACTCTTTTTATTTATCACATTATGAAAAAAATTAGTCATTAGATATTAAAATAATATCACTCAAGAAAAAAAAGAAAATAATTAAATAATAATTGTTAATATGGTAAGCTTTTTGAGTATTTTTATGTTGGCTTTTAGTCTCTTACTTAATTTCTGTGGCTAAGAAAAGAACTTCTAATGTATTAAAAATGATAAAATAGATAAAGAAATTGAAGCTAATGTTAAAAAAAAAAAAAGGCTTGATCTTGAAGCCGATTCAGAACTGAGCCAATCTAATCGAGTTGATGCTGAGTTGGTTTTAGAATAGAATTGGGTTTAGTTATTTGTTTTGGCTTGTAGCTGACCCAATCCACCTAATGCTCAACGGTAGCTCTAGCCAGTGGCAGCATTGTCTCTCTCACACGCGCGCCCAAAGAGGAATGCTTTATTTTAATCACTAGTCTTTGAAATATCATATCACTAAAAAGCGACATTAACGTTGGATGGTAAATAGCACTCTTATATTGCTCTGTTAAGAGCTTCAAAATGACACCTAAAGTATCGAGAGAAAACATCAGGTGATGAGAAAGTAATATAGCCATTATAAGCTGCACTTTTCCACTGAGTGATGAATATAGTGGACCGAGTCCCAAGCCTTGTCTAAAGCTATCGCATGAGAGGTCATCCAATCCTCATATGGAGAAAAAAACCTCTTTATAAATTTTATCATTCAGTTTTCTTTTTGTTTTCTAAACTTTGTTTTCCATTTATTTAATTCTGTCAAAATATTAATTTGTTGTTATGTAAACGGCCTAGGAGTTGCCCCATGCTGAGTGAGATCTGGGATGGTTAACAGATCAAGATAAATTACTGCTAAAGTTTTGAATAGGGCCGACCTCAAGCCCATTAATGGACCCAGTGGTATCCCTCGTTGCGAGAGAAGGTTTCATGTTGGGACCTCAAGCCCTACCCAACAAGAAGCTCAACTTTTCTTGACCCAAACTCAATCTGGCAGCCCTCTGATCACGAACTTACTCTTTTACCCAACTTTCATATCAAAACCCTCAGTGACCCTGTTCTGTAACTCTCTGTTAAATATCTTTTATCTCTTAAATAGTTGAATTCCATTTGCATTTCAGGCCTTTTTCATCGTTTATTCCCGGCTAAAATATACTTTTAGTCCTCAAAACTTTCACTCATAATTCATTTCGATCCTCAAAAATTTAGCTATTATAATATAATCTTTTATATTTTAAAAATATTACAATTATTAAAATGTAAGAGACTAAATCGTACCATCTGGAAGTTTGAAATCAAAATGAGTTTTTGAGGGAAAGTTTGGGGATCAAAAGTATATTGTTTTGACTTCAATATCTTTATTTGGGTCCCCCAATGCAATCCCAAATTCGTGAAGAATTCTTGAGACTCACTGCTGCCATGGAAATTGAATAGGCCATGTCAGTCCAATCCAAGCGTATCTCTACGTGTGCGGTTTGAGAGAAAAGGTGGAGACTTCCAGACTACACGTCCAAATTAAGGGACCCTCCTTTAGATGTCTGATATCCTCCGTTTTATTTGACTCAAGTTGTGCTAAAGAGATAAGGTTCTTCAGAGATCATCAGCTACATTGCTTTGACGTTGTTGTTGTTGTTGTTTTTTTTTTTTTTTGGATTTCCTCCTCTTCCAATGGCTTACTTTGAAAAGGGTTCAAAATATTTCTTTATTCAGGAATGATGCTTGCATTCACCACCATCAAATGATATATGAAAATGATGGAAGTCGCCCTAAAATTCGTCCAAAACTTCACTGTTTTCCCTATCAATCCATCCTTGCCTTGAGAGGAAGCTATGTTACAACACTATATAAATCCCCCTTAACTGCAGCTCTTGGATCAACTTTGATTGGAATTACCTGAGAAGATTCTCACGTTGGCAACGTGTCAGTTATGAACGGCAACCGTGTAGATTAAAATATTAAAAATGGCCGTTGAATGAGGGTCCTGTGGATTAAAATAATTGCTTAGCCGTGAGGCGATTTCGACTTGATGATCTTATCACGTTGAGTGCAAGCAAGTTTAATGTGAGTTATATCACGAGACACAACGTTGAGAGCAACATTAAGTGCTACTTTATATATATATATATATATATATATATATATAGAGAGAGAGAGAGAGAGAGAGAGAGAGAGAGAGAGAGAGAGAGTTTTAGTTTTAAGTGGGATATATTGTTAATAAAAATTCAGAAAAATTTTACTTTACTTAGGTTGCCATATTATATTTTATTCATGTAGGTTTCTGACCACCCCTCTCATTAATGAGCTCAAGCAAAGTTTGTCTTATGTTCTTAATTTTTTTAAAAAATTATTTAAACAAAAATATTTTTTTTTGAAAGAGAGAGAGAGAGAGATCAATCCACGATGTAATTATTCAAATTTAGATTTGGGCATAACCACTGGAATAAACCTGGTTCAAATACAAAAAATAAAAAAAACATATATAAATGTTGACAAATTTGCAAAATCTTTGCTAATTATTAGTGAAAAATAGACTTTCTTAATGAGATATTCCGTCCTTTGGGCCTGAACAAAGGAGTCACCTATCTCATTCCCCACTTCATTTGCCCTTTGTGTGGTTTAAAGATAAAATCCCATGAAACATCAAGGAAGAAGGAGGGGAAAAAAGAAAAGAAAAGAAAAATCTAAATTTGGGCCCATCCATCTGCCCTATTCCCATAAGGTCAGCTGACAAGGCCAGGTGAGAGGATAAGCACAAAGTCCCAATTGAGCAGCCCCTTCACACCACAAAATAAAGAAGAGGGGAAGCCAAATAGATTAAGCATCTGACTCATATTGACCCACTTAATCCCAATCCTTATTCAAACTCTTCCACCTAAGAAATAGGAGACCTTTTGTTTTTTTTCTTTTAAAGCTTCACACCACACGCTTCATTACGTTTTTCTATCTCATGAACACTCCTCGTTGTTTCTAAAAGCAATATATTTCTGATGATGAAGCTTAGAAAGAGTTAAAAAAGCTGGGTCAGACCTTTCTGTTTCAAAATGGATCATCTTCAGCCAATAACACCAACTTATCGAGCTGCCTGCTGGTCCACCAAGCACACCCCACCAAACTCACAGCCAATAATCACTCTTATCTTTCAATGAAAATAATTCATCTACTTTAACTGAGAAACAAGACAAGAGGACATCACAAAACTTGGATTATATTTACCAAGCTTATATCATTTACAAATAAATATTTTTTTGGTTATATGAGAAAACACAGGCATCGATATTTTATCTCAGGTGCATTGCACGTGGTATCCCATTATCTTAGTTTTTCTTCTGTTTAGATATTTTGATCTCAAGTTCCATGATCTCAATGAAAGATTTAGAAAGGAGGCAATATATATATATTCAAACAAATACCAAAATGATATGCAAACATAAAATTAAAACAAAGGTGAAGTGATGGAGACTTGGCAAGAAGGCTGGGTTATAGAATTGGCAAGCATTATTTTAGCATGGATAGCTAAAAGTCTCAAACTCTTTGCAAAGGAACGGCTTCTACTTCACTACTTAACCATAAAGCTAAAAAATTGTTATTTGGCTGCTGGTCCGTTGACTACACCCTTCCATGAAAATGGTATGAAAATATTTTCTTCCACTGCAAAAGGTTTAAAGGCTTTTTTTTTTTTTTTTTTTTTTGTGCTATATGGAAAGCAATGCCCTTTCATATTGTTTTCACTTGGATGGATATGGTTAAAGACTTCGCTAATCATACTAACATTTCTTGCCATATTATTTTCTTAGCCAAAATTTATAAAATAACTTTTTTTTTTTTTAGTACTGAGTGTTGAAAAAATAATATGAAGTTATCCGTTCTTTTCTTTATTATCACAAGGATATTACATGAAATATTTTAGATGGAGTACATGGATAGGGTAAGGGATTGGAGCCAAGAACCCACCAAATGGCCAGCCTAGCCCTTGGTGAAGCGGGACCAGGCTGTTGGCCGCCACCACCACCTCACTCAGGCCATGGAGATGAGGAGACTTGGCTGACATGCAACTGGCCAACAAATTAGAGCCCCACGGCCACATCCGACGATGGTGAGCTCAAGGTGGGATCTAGAGAGAATGTTCACTAGATATCGACGAGGAAGGATGGTGGTTTACCATTGAGAGCACCAATGAACCACAGGAAAAACTCTGGCTTGGCTTGGCTGCTATGAGCAACAGTGTCAGGATGTTGACCAGGAGATGGTGAAGCATTCACCATGCCATCAAGTTAGGAAGAAGTATGGGGTACAGCAAGAAGGGTTCTTCCGGCCCTAGCCATAATAACAACAGTTTTAGATAATAATTCATATTATCGTACCATATCAAAGCTGAGATTTAATATTATATGCATTGATATGAACATAATATAATATAATATAATATAATTAATTATATTAAATATAAATATAACTTAATTATTAAATAAGTAATATGATACGTATAACATGTATAACTTATTTAATAAACAGATTATGCTGGATTGATACGGCATAATTTATTTAATATGAATAAATATAATGTACTTAATAACTCATCTAACTTAATAATACCAAATTATTATATTTTTTAAATATAAAAATATATATTTTTTAATATAATGCTTAGTCATATCCAAAAATTATAATAATATTAAATAATTTAAACTAGATAATTTAAGTTTCACATCTTTAAGAAATCTAATTAAATAATAAATAAAAGTATGATCAATTTTAAATTAATTGAATCATAACCGTATTATTTTCAAGTTGACAGATCAATGTGATGTGATACCGTTATTTTACATTATAATCATATTAACACAATTATAATACGAACAAATCAAACTATTTATTTTATATTAGATTCAAGTAATTTTTTTTTTATGTTATGTCCTATTTTGTCATGCCAAATGATATTAAGGGAGTTAAAAGCAAGAAAAAGTAAAAATGGATCCAAAATTGGGGCTAGGAGGCTTAAACAACTGGGTAAAGATTCTTTAACCGTGATTAGATTCTTTGTAAGCATGTACTGGATAGGTGCAACCAACTAAAAAAAAGGTAGGATATTTTTTGCTGGTTAGCTGGATAACTGTCACTTAACCGGTTGTTATCTAGGAACAGGTTTAATATAGCCTAAAGGCTTAACGTTAGCTCATGTATTAGGTTCGCACTAGCAAATTCCATTGCAAAGACCATCCCAAGGTTACCTTGGTTCGTTAATTGATGACAAGTTTGCTGCCACCTTCTTATACAGGGAATGATGGTTTTTAATTTATGATATTATTAAAAATTTTATATTTTTAATAACCATACATACGATAATCAGATTTCAAAGAATAAAAATTTACAATGATTGGTTCGCAATAACATAATATGATGATCAGTTTACTATTTTTAATTTTATTTAAATTTTATTATAATTTTTTTTTATCTTTTAAGAGTTCTTTACTTTTTTTTTCCTAAAATATGAAATCTTTTGAAAAAAAAGAAATTCTTTGAAAATTTTAAAAATACTATATATTTAAATAGTAAAAATATATAATATATAATATAATAATTTAATATATAAAAAATAATAAATATCAATAATTTAAAATTTATATATTATTATATAAATATATAATAATGATTAAAATATTAAATATAAATATTAAATATTTAAATATTATTTGATGTAAAGTAAATATATAATCAGATTAAGTACTATAAAATATTTATATGAAAGCTAAGAGTTTAATTTAAGTTTATCATATTTTGATAATATCGAATATTCATCTTTCATATAAAAATTTAATTATCATAATTTAAGATAATTTTATATTATAAAAAATTAAATATTATCATCTAAATTATTACGCACAATTTGAATCAGCATAATTTACAACTGAGATCAGTTTGCCTCCATCATTCCAGGCCAAAAATAAAACCAAACACAATCATAGCCTAATTGAATCTTCACCGATAGAAACAAGAATGTTCTAATGGAAGCGTGGTTGGATGACACCCATGCAATCCGTGTTGCTACTGCCTTAATTAACGGTATGGCTTTGTCCTGCCCGCAAGCTAGGGGTGGCACCGTCCACGCCCATGCATTAAGAAACAAAACCGCAGCAGGAAGCCAACCCAACCTTGGCCGGTTGCCACAAGTTCTCCGCCCTGCTGTTAGAGGTGGTGCAGGACATAGCTTTCAGCATTTAATTAGGACACGAATGGGGGAGTGAAAGCAAGGTATGGAGCAAAGATACTATAGGATGGCAACTGGCAAATGGACTT
Organism: Metroxylon sagu; assembly: GCA_017589505.3. Taxonomy (NCBI): domain Eukaryota; kingdom Viridiplantae; phylum Streptophyta; class Magnoliopsida; order Arecales; family Arecaceae; genus Metroxylon; species Metroxylon sagu. Next base: position 4,102,839 of record JACVBY030000663.1, read on the forward strand.
GGTCCTAGTCTCAGGCTTTAAAATATCAGCCATTGAACAATGATTAGCTTGATGCAAGAGGGGGCAGATGTTTTAAACAAGCAATGGGGTTGCATTGCGATTTCTGCTTTATTTATGTGCAGGACAATTAGAAAGCCTGCAATGCTGCGTGATATAAGACAAGGATGCCCCAAAAGTACAATGAAGAGTGGGGTTTGGGTGGATCTTGGAATGCAAAGAAAAGTGACTGAATTCATCAGTGGTTGTTGCTAGTTCAATTAGGAGTATGATGGATTAGTAATTTAGATAGCAAATTACAAGTTTCCAAAATATTTGATGCTCCCACTGCTAACAATGGCTGATGGCGTTCATTCAATTGAGAGGACAGTGGTGGTTAAATTAATTGGATGGCAGATTACAAGTTTTGAAGTATATGATGTTTATTGCACAAAGCTTCCATCGTTATGAGAGATAGGAAGGGTCATATATACAACTTTACCCTCACATGTGAATAATTTATTTTTATGTATCAAATCTCTAGTGACCCAATCATAAACTTCGTTCTATTTAAACTCGAGTCAACTCCATTGGAGACTAAGTTGGGAGCCTCTCCTATTCTAGAATAAGGAAGGGTTTACTCTTCTATCTACAATAGGTGGCACCATATCCAGGCCTGACCAATTGGAACCTCTTTCCTCTCCCTCAACCTTCCCCTCAACCTCTCTCTCCCCCCCTCTCTCTCTCTCTCTTCACCAATGAGAGTTGACGGGCCTTCCCAGTGGCCTGGGGCAATGATGCTTTGGACTTCCGGATAATCTTTGACACATCTATTCAACCCTTGCTATCACTGACGTACAAGATCCGCACTACTATCCTTGAACTCACATTGTCTTCCTCACTATCAATCATGAGTTTCATCCTTGTCCAACCCTTGCTCAAGTCAACTCTCTTGTGCTCTTTTCCTCTCCCAAACTTTCTTGATTGAAGGTTAGGCATAGCCAGAAGGGTCACACATATTTACAATAAGAGTCTTTGCTGTTTGTTCAATTGCAAGTACAATCCTACTGCTGGATCCCCTACAACTAGGAACCTCTCTGCATGCTCTCTCTCTCTTTCCCCTCCCCCTATGGAGCTCTCTTTTTATCTCTAGGATTTTTTTTTTATTGATCGAATAGGGATGACAAAGGGTTATCCTGTATTATGCTGGCAGAAGAGTTCCAGGCTTCTCTTTTATCATCCTATATCTCTCTTTCTAGCTCTCCCTCCTTCTCCCTCTTTATTTGTACCTCTTTCAGAGGGACAGTCCAAAGCTATCTCCTATTTATATTTCTTCCTCAAAATACTGATTCAACCAATGATCATCTTATCTTAATGTAGAGTGTGCTTTAATATTATATAAGATTTATTACCCTAGACTTTACCTTGATCATTTTTACACTAGATATGCGATATTCTTTTAATTGAGTATTTTATTTGAATAGGTGGATAGTGATTAGAGTAAAGAAAAAGTAATTTTAAGGTTAATTCCCCTGAACCAGCTAATTAAGGTGAGCTATAGCTTTCAATTTCAGTTTTAAAGGTATTTAGTTTAATCAAATTAATTTAGATTTGAGTTTAGGATTAGGGTACCGAGTCCAAGTATTGAGTTAGAAAAGTTACTAGTAATGAAGGTGTTAATTGCAAATATGTTGTTAATTAACTAACTAAATTTATTAGATTTAATTTGAGGTTGGAGTTGATTTCTCTGATAAGGTTTTACTTCTAATCAGACAAGGATCTCCTCGCATATCTTCGAGTGTGAATTTTGGCATGTTACATATATTTACATTTGCCTTAATTATACATGACTTGATCATATTATGTTACATTATTTGATAATGTGTAGACTATTTATATAATTTGCATGCTTTTCATTATGAATTTTGACTCTTGTATATGCTTCATACTTGTATATTTTACATTATCTTAATGATTCATGATTTGATAACATAGTGCCGATAATTGAAAATTAGGAAAGTGTTATTGATGTGAGAGATATTGGACTAGCCATGTTTCTTCTTAAATTCTTATCATGGGCTAAAGTGTAGAATGCTAATTACAAGCTAAAATATGGCCCCCATATTACCATCAGGAATTGATGTGTATAATGCTAGTCACAAGCTAAAATGTGTTATTTTAGATTGTCACGGTAGTCTAAAATGTGTTATTTTAGATTGTCATAGTGTGGATGCTGTTTACTGACTAAAATGTGATCTATATTTTGGATTGCTAGCTAAGGACTAAAGCATAGCAATGACTAATCCAATGCTGAATAGATGAGTTAATATTATTATACACTTGAAAAATAATATGCTTGATCCTCATAAACTTCTATAAGAGCTTGCCACCAGAAAATGGTAGATATAAACTTGATAAATTATTCAAGAGAATTAGTTTTTCAAAATTACTAAATAATGTGATAATGCTAAGATATAGTAAGCAATTACAAGGAAAGTCTTAATATTGATTACTTTGTGAATATTAAAGTATTAATGTCCTTTGATATAATAAGCAATTATTCATGAAAACGATGGATTTGACTTTGAATAACTTTATTTTGAATAAATTACATCAGGAGATTATTATTGATTACATATTAATTTAATATTACCTATGTTGATAAGTACAACATATGCCTTTATTGTTATAATTAATTATTAATCATTTATAATTATGATACATGTATATTAATTATAAATGTATGTACGTGTATGAAGATTTTTACTGAGTCATAACTCATACCACACTTTCTACAGTAATAGAATATTTAGAATCGAACTTTAGATTTGAGGCTAGTGTGATGAATAAGAAATAAAGTTATATTAGATTTCTAATAACAATGGAACTTGCATTTTATAAATAAATAATTTTTATTACTATACTTAAATTTGAGATATTGAAACTATATTTAATCATAAATTATTAAATTTTAGGCCTTGCATATCCTTTAATGTGTTTGACTTACATAATAGATTGGGATGCAATAGAATAAAATGAAGAGAAAATACGATGTAGCAACTATATTTCTAAATGAAAAGCTTGTATTCCTAAATAATGCAATAATTGAGAGATATATGAAAGCCAACGAATCCTACTGACATGATCCAATAAATGAAGATGATGTCCTTATAACATTGCATGCAAGAAAAACATGTCTTAATTACTCTATATCTTCTATTTAACATGTTAAATGTGCGTTGCAAGCATTTTATTTGATCCTTATCGTTGATACAAAATTTAAGCACCTATAATTAAAATAACATGGTCATAGATTAAAGAGAATTTTTCATAAATTTAGTTAGATGACAAATATGATGATTTGCACAACTTGCAACACAGAAAGCCAACACAAAACCTAACTCGAGCATTTTGAATAAATTTTGTTGTGAAAACCTACCATCAAACCTATTGAGTGGATAATTGATAAATTTTATTGTGAAAGGCCTACCATCAAACCTATTGAGTGGATAATTGAGTCTATTTTTCCTTCAATCTAATGTTTGGCGGTACATTATCTTATGCAAATTTGAAAACCAACGCATGATTTTGTGCGATCTCAAACTTGATCTCAACCTTTGTGGCTCCATCCACTGGCAATCGAAAAGGGAGGGATCTTATGTTCTCATCCTTAATTGTGATGAAAACTTCAAGGCAAAACCACTGCTACCGTCAGTTGAAATAGCCGTCCCGACGGCTGGTCAAACCCCGTTACGTCCAAGTGCCGTCCAACTGCCAACCAAGTCAAGAAAAGAAACCGTGTTCAACTAAGCTGGCGCAAGGGATATGTCCGACATTTCGTAATCTTTGGTGGCATCCGAAGTCTATTTTGCTTGTGTCTTCGCTATTTAAACTCCAGAAAGAGAGAGAGGGGAGTGGAGAGAGAGAGAGAGAGAGAGAGAGAGAGAGAGAGAGATGGACCTCAGAGATGGAGAAGAAGTTAGATTGCTTATAGATGATGGGAGGATGGCTTCCTCTTGTTCTCCTTCTACGATTATTCCTTCTTCGTTTTCTTCTCTACGTTTGTGTAGAATCTGTCATGAAGAGGAGGAAGAGAGCTCCACAAGCATGGAATCTCCCTGTGCTTGTTCTGGAACTTTGAAGGTAATAATCCCCGCTCTTGGTTTGTTTTCTGAATTTATTTGTGACTTCTTTTAATCGAAAAATGATTTTTTTTTTTTTTCCCATTCGTTTGTATTGCTGATTTGGTGTTCCCCTGTTCCAGTTTGCTCACAGGGAATGCATACAGAGGTGGTGTGATGAGAAAGGGTGCACTATTTGCGAGATTTGCCTACAGGTTAGAACCCAAAATAAGATAAAAACATGGATTTTCCTTTCGGTAATAGAAATAACGGAAGATTTTTTCTGTAGAAATTGTTTTCTGATCTTTTTTTTCTCTTTTTTTCTTTTTTGTTATTGATGCGAGGAAAGACGAGTTTTGGGTATTTTCTACAGTGAAATTTCTGTCTTTCCTCTTATCTTTCAGCTATTGTGATGTTCTTTTTAGAGTTCTTGGGAATATGATCTTGGTCATATGATTTCCTTTTGGTTGGAGTTCAAAATTTAGAACTTTTGGAGGAAAAAGAAACTGTTATCCAGGTTCTTTTTTCAATATTGGATTTCGTAGTTCAGCACAAATTTTATTTTGTTGTTGTCATATAGTATTTTATTCAACTTATGCTTCTTTTTTTTTTTTTTTTTGTTGCGTTCTCTAGAATAATTTCCCCCCACCCCAATATTTCTCAGAAAGAATAAAAAAATATTTTTGTTAGCTTTTAAGCGACCTGAATTCAAGTTTTTGCAGTCGCTCTGATATCTCTCTGTTTTCTCTGTTTTTCGGATGTGCCTAATTGGAATTTTTCATACGACTCTTGAATTATATTTATAATATTTGTTTCCGTCGTCCTTCTTTTAAATTTCTCTTCGATTCACACAAGATTCAAACTTTCTCGAAGTTTATTGTTTATTATAAGATTTTCCACTGTTGGAAGTTTGAAGTCTTGTGGATTGCCAACAGTAACAGTGATTCAGGTTACGATATATTTTCCCCCTCCGTTGCCTTTTCTTTAGAATTTCTCCTCGATCAAAAACAAAGATCTTCTTGGAAGAGTCAAACGCTCATAGCTTCTTGTTAACTTATCATCAAGATTTCTTGGTGATTGGCTTTCAGATATAATTAACAATGATCCTAATGTATGTATAAATTCAGAGTTTTAAAGTTTACCCTAAAGCAATCGGTTGCTTAATTTATTTTTTGCAGACGTTTGAACCAGGCTACACTGTTCCACCCAAGAAGGCTTTGGTTGAGGTCCCCGTGACCATAAGGTTACTCCATCTTCTTCTCCTCTTTTATTTTTTTATATCTCATGAGTGGGATTGTGGGGTTCACAGATACAATGTATGAGAAACTTTAAAAGAAGGCCAACCTTCCTCATCCCCAAAAATACTTTTGAGGTTTGTGGCTTAAATCAAGACCCAAATGTGCTGTCTAAATTTGAATTCTATCCAGGAATGGAAAGATCAGACGGCTGACACAGCGTCAGTCTAAATCACAACTTGCAGAATGGTGGTCCCACTGTAGGACTGTGGTCCCACTGCCCACTTAAACCATTGCAGCTGTTATATTTATATAGAAACTAGGAATGGTGATCCTTCTCAGAGAATCTGAAATGAGGGTCCCAATGGGCGTTGCCAACCCATGATGCTTCTTAGTTTTGTGCTATTGGCTCCAGTAATCTCAACCACAGTTCTCCCACTTTACTTATTTTTGCAAAACAAAGTAGAAATAATCACTAAAAACACAGGTAAACTAGTTTCTGATTAAGTTTAAATGGCAACAGAGGAAGCTTGGAGGTCCCCAGGCTAAATTATGATCCTCAGAACCCAGCATTTATCAGCACAGTTCATGGGGTCGACTTGGATTATGCTGAGTGCTCCTCGGCATCCCGAAGAGGCGCCTCTTGGTTTCGATCTGTGGCTCTAATTGTAAGCATTTCAATTCTTCAGAAAAAAATTGATTAGAAGTCATTTGCTGATACTGCTTTAAAGTGTACCAATGTGTTTGCTTTTAGACTAAATGGCTAAACATTTTAATTTGTTATGCCTCAATTGCTAATACCTTAACATTAATGCAGTTCACAGTTATGTTATTGACCAAGCATCTCATCGAGGTGCTAGTAGTCGGAGCTGATCACTATGGATTTACTCTCCTCACTGTAAGTATTGGGTTTCCTTCCTTTCGATAAATTAATTATGAGTTCTGTAGTTAGCTTCCATTGTTTTAAAGATCATATGAACAACATAGGTGGTTGCACTAAGGGCGAGTGGAATCTTGTTGCCCTGCTATTTGGTTATACGGATGATCTCGGCGATTCAGCGTGGCCAGCGGCAGTATCACTTAGAACAGCTCCAGCTTCATGTGAGTTCAGATATTCATTTTATTTGCATGATCTGTTGCCAAGTATTTTTCATTGACTGTTTGGAGGAGTTGATGAAAGAATTGGCCCAACTGATGAACTAGACATTGTTTTTTTTAAGCAGGGGAGAAATGATTCACCTAACCATGGTGTACAAGTTGAGGAGTCACAGCAGCATACAATTCATATCCATTCATAAACCCAAATGTTCATAAATGTAAAGAAGAATTCATTCCAAAAGGAAAAAAAAAAAAAAAGAAAAAAAGATTGCTTTGTGTGGAAACATCTGATCAAAGAAATCTGGTGGGGTGCCAGTTGCCAACATTGTACTTAAGTTCTTTGCATCTCTATTTTAAATCCAGGTGGATATGTCTGACTTGTCTATTTTCACTTGTGAGAAGGCCAAGAAATATTAGAATTGTTCCCCACCAAGTAAAAAGTCTCTGGGAAATGCCTCAAATCCTTGCAAAGAACAGGCACTTACAGAGAACAAGTATTGCTTGTCACTCTAGCGTAAATCAAAATTTTTTATCATTGATTTATAACTCTTGGTTAGGCTTTAGCATCCATGGTACTGCTTCAATGGAAAGGTTTTCCTTTCTGCAATAACAAAAGAAAAGACATCGACAAATTCAATAAGGTTGGCCACACAAAGGAAAATAATAGGGCACCCACCATCGTGATAATTATAGACGTATCAACTGTTGCTGAAACAGACACAGGTTCTTTTCTTTTGCCAGGTTAGCAAGGAACAGTGCCTTGGAAGCACCTTGGAAGCTACAAGAAGTATCTTTCAATCCATCCTTATCAGAAGCAATTAGATCCATTAAGTATGCTGAACCATTGCAAGATCATAAGTGCATGGAGGTTGGAACCTCCTAAATAGACTTCACATTTACTTCCAACTTAAGAGAAAGATTCAAATTAATTTTAGCAAACAACAAAGTAACTCTGTTAACAAAATCAACTCAACATGGAACAAACTGCAAAGGTGCAAGTCTCATATAAGTGCTCTCTGGGACAAGCCTGCGGAGCTTGTCCCTCAAAAGGCTGAATGCACCAGCCCAAAAGGTTAAAATTATTATGTACTGGTTTCAAATGCACCAGGCTCATAGATTAAAAATTATTATGAACCATACGTGCAAGTTGACGAAAAACTTTTTAACATGGCCCAGTCAAATGCACTAAGATCTTAAACTTGATAGTGGGAACCATCATGATGACTCTATGCCTCTTCTTTGCAGAGCAACTTCTCCTAACTATCCGGTTGAACCTTTCGAGACCTTGAGAGTGTCTTTGGATCCTTGCACATCGTCGCTAAAGATAGCCCCAGAATCATCCTGCTTATCTTGGAATTCAAAAGAACCAGCAGAGCATCCCTTGGATTGTAACATGTAATGAGAACTTGAGTGCTATCAAATGATTCTCAACCATTTAGGGATGACACTCCTGAGAACAGATCGTAAATTTTCAACAGAATAAAATTACTGTATAATGACACGGTAAAAGCCAATTAGTTGTGATTTCATTAGATTTAATCTTCAGTCTATCTGGTTTGTAAGGGACAATGGAAACAAATAAAGCAGGGTTACAAAGAAAGCAGCATTAGTGCCAAAGTTTTTCAGGACATGACCAAAAAAGCAAGACCATAAAGTGAATTTTCCCTGTCCATTCCTCCAGGTCCCTTGTCAATTTGGCAAGCTATATGGCAAGGTGATACATGAGGACCAGAAGTGGGCATCATGAAGAATCCAATAATTTGGCAAAGTATGATGAAAAGCTAAAAAGAAAATGCAAAAGGTATGACAGGTTATACATCTGTGATCCACTGCCATACCTAAGAAAGATCAGAACTTTTTTTTTTTTGTTGGTGTAAAAAAAAAAAAAAGTTGATGAAATTTTTAATGAAATTGTACCTTATTAGGTACCACATCAAGAAAAGGAATGAATATGAAAGGACTTCTTTATCATAAATTACAACGTAGTATTTGATGAGATCTCCAAATTCACACCTAACTATTATTTAACAAACAACACGTTGCTGTTTCCCACCAAATATCATCTAGGGCCACATGGTTATGGGTTTCAGAACAAACAAGGTCATGATTTGCACATCCTATCCTTCATTGCTACTTGTTTCTATCAAGGGTCTTTCTTTTAGATCCCTTGCCCCATTATATCTAGATTCTATTAGGTCCATTGTCTTCTAAAAACATCTAATATAAATTTAAACCCCTCATCTCATCAGGATCTCCATCAACCATCTTTCACATGATACAAGCATTTTTATCATTGTTTATCGTTTTATCCTCAAGTGATGCAACTTTTATGCTTCCTTCAAGTCAAGGTCAACAATTCTCAGGGTATCACTTTTCTATGTCAGAATTCTCAATCTGCTGTGCGCCTGTGCCTAACCACAAACGCACTCTGTTTACTGCCTAATTCAAACATGCCTAACCACAATTGCACTCTGTTTGCTGCCTAATTCAAACAGCATCATTCAACTGCACTGACTTGTATGATTTTTCAAGTCTTACCATCTGACAATGACCATGAAACACTCCAAAAACTGTGTTACCAAATCATGCACCCCTCCAACTTTACCAAACATGTCTACATCTTTTCTACAATTCTTTAGCACAATAGATCCAGGATAATCAATTGATTGCCTGTGTTATTCTTCAGTGCCTATCATTTTCTTCATTAACTTTTCTTGCATCGTGCTCTTCATGTGTTTCTTTTATCTTCCAATTTAGCCCTCATACTAATATTTTGTCCTGTCAATTTAAATTACGGGTGAATATACAGTGTGAAGTTATTGACAGACCTACAAGACCCCATGAAAGCAAGCAAATTTTTTTGCTCCCATAGCCTCAATGGATTTCTAGAAAAGGCCATAAATTCCCAAAACATAATCAGAACATGCTTTACAGAAATACACCTTCTAGACACTGTTACTGTCCCAAGGTTAAAACCTGTTGACCTAAAGACATGAAATTGACTCTGTCTGCCAAAGCCTCGATCCTCTCCAATTCAATGCCAACACCCATCACCTTGAACTCAAACAGCTTAAGCCTTAACAAGTTGCTTTATGACAAATTCTAAAATCATGCTGTTTATCTAACTTAAGCCACTAATTAAATTTCAGCATTGCAAAAATATGATGTTACAAAGCTATCAAAACAAAAAAGAATTGGCTAGTGTGTCACCGTGCATAAGATTCTTAAGGCACTTGAAAAGCACATGGCATTCCAATTTAAAAGAACAAGCATATGCATGAGAACAAAATCCACATCTTTCAATTTCACTTGACTCCAGTGTCTTCATAATACCAAGCAATTGATCATCTTGGTTAGCTGTATCTTAGCACAATACAGAAAAACCACCATAACTAAATGCGAACCCTTTTTGACTTCATCAGGGTGATGTTGGCCGAGGCTTTTTAGGCAGCTATGAAAAAATCAGGTGGTAGTAAAAACACTTCTTCTGATGATATGATTACTCATCTGATTTACTACTTTTTTTTTTTTTTAAAAAAAAAAGCTGATACACTATGGCATGTCTTCTAACATCAATTTTTGACACTAGTATCAAGGACTTGATTTCTTATGCATTGCGTGTCAAAATATACATGTGACCTTCTCATACACAGACATATTTCAGGGATGAAAATTTAAGGAGCATACGGAACATTTTCATCAAGGTGGCTTTGCAAAATCCTTTTGGAAGGAAAAACATATAGCACATATCCAATCACATTAAAATCAAGAGGAGTCCCAATTGGTTGGATGGTCATACCATGCATGAACTTTCTCATGTGGTTTAAAGCAGCAGCACAGCTAGGATTTTGTTCAAGTGAGGACACCAGTATCAATCATTTAGTAACTTAAAGTCTTCAGAAATGGCAATGATCTATGTGAAAATGAAACATCTTTGTTCAAATTGTAGATTATCATTTTTGCAAATAAACTGAGAGAAATAAGAATGAACAGATTTGGTAAACAAGATCATGATACATCTGAAAGAATTCTATCAAGTTTCAGTCAGTGCTAATAGTTTCATCAATAATCAAATGAAGGCAAGAACCATGATAAAACACATCAGCCCTCTTTCTTTATTTTATTATAATGACAAAGATGCTGCCCTTTCTTTCTTTTTCAAATACACCAATGATACAGGGTCATAGCACAATCAGAACCCCCATCTGACACTAGGTGCCAAACACACAAAATTATACATGTAGGCACTGCTCAAAGAAATAGGCAATAAATAGATCAGCAAAAAGGTTTTGGGAAGAGGGCATGATAATGAGAAAAAAAGTAAAGGTTGACTTGAAACCACAGGTGCACTTTCTTCTTCAATCTACCAAGATCTAGTAAAACAGCAACAAAACCACAGTTGCACTTTCGTCTTCAATCTACCAAAATTGCTGCAGATCAAGTAATACAACAACACAGTGAAAAGTATTTAGAGAAACGTGGCCCTATGAATAGTGTCAACTAACAAATATACAATAAAAAATTAACTTTCTTCTGAAACAAGAGAGCATAAGAATGATAAGCTTAATAAATGCTAAAGAGACAAGTATCTGTACAACCTTGAACTTTTTGCAAAGAAAAAATACATACCAGATTAGAGCACCATTGCACTTCTTATTTAAAGTGCATGCCAGATTTGAGCACTACTGCAGTTCCTTCTCCGATTGCTTCTGCTGCCTTTTTCTTTTCTTGCTCTATGGTAGCAGCAAATCTAAAGCAGAACCCTTTATGGGCATAGCTATAGGAATTAAATAGGATTAAGTTTGATATGTTCTGAGAGAGACACAGCGAATAATGGTCCAAACACCAAAGGGACTGAAAATGACACCAAGAAGAACAAATAATTTACGTGGCCTGTCCATAAGAATAAATATAATTTAGAAAACAGGATGAGATGTTTTACATTTTAATTCTTATGAACAAGATAAGGAGTAAAGTACTGATGCAGATTTGATTTGAAAGGCCTGTATCTCACTGAACTGCAGAAACCTCAATGAATCACACTGAATGTATAACTTGTAAAATGATGGCGGCCATATACTTTATGCTTTTGATTGGTCTGACATCTAAAACATTGAGTAATAAATATTAAATCCCCTATGATGATGAAATTCTAGAAGCAATATAAAGCTTCACCAAGCATGAGGCAATGACCCACATCTGCAGGTTTCATGAACTTATGTGGACGCCTCTTGCTTCCTTTGCCAGTAGGAAATTATATAGCAAGGGAAACCTGAATTGGATTTCTTTAAGCCTGCAGACGAATAAAGATCCTCACTAGATTCTCTCCCAAAGAGATGCTTGAATTTTTGGTGAAGGACAAATTAGTTTCAGAAATCAAATTTTGTGGAGCGAGAATGCATTCTTACAATTAGTTTTTTGAGCTAATCATCCTGACCCTGGACCCCGTGAACTTGTATTAGCCTTGTACCAATCTCTTAGCACTACCTGTACATCTGAGTCATTAATCAACAAATCCACTCCTCCAATTTGCAAAAATTCCCAATCATCATTTAATATTCAAAGAATGCATGAAAAAGCCTTGCTCCATGATACTTTTGAAAACGAATCTCGATAGAATGCTACATTCTACCTATAAGTCTCAGGCCACCGGAACATAATAAGAAATATCATGACATGACCAACACAGAATGTCAGTCATGATTGTGGTTGATTGAACTAGAGGTTTCTGCTCCTATTCCATACCCTCTTTCTATTTCCCATTCTCATCTTTGTAATTTAATTCTAACAGATGGATATAAAATCAGATTGCATCATGAAGGCTCTGGACATCAATATGTTATAGTGAATTATATATCTTGCATTGAGAAAGAAGATGCCAAATGTAGGGAAAAATCCTATACAAATAAAATTTGCAACGTTCAGGAAGATGTGTCAATTGTGAACATATCATGGGTCATGATAAGGGGTGTAAACAAGCTGATCACGAGTCGAGCTTGGCTTGGCTCTAGCTTAGCACATCTTATACTAAAGTTGAGCTCAGGCTAGCTCATTTATTTTCAAGCCGAGCTCCACGTTACAAACAGTTTATTTAAGAGAGCTAGTGGAAATTTAAGATCATATTGAAGCTTTCATCCATATAATTTGAAGAAGTAAGCCTGATAACATTTTAATTTTATAATTGCAATACATTCTGGTTTCCATAACCTATATTATTTTATAACAAATAATTATACATAATTACATTACTTATTATTTATATAAATAATAATTAAAGCAATTTAATATATATGTATATTGTCTATATAATTCAAGCCAAGCTCAAGCAAGCTAAGTCTAGATCTAGGTTAGCTCAACCTAGCAAACGAACAGCTTGCCTATATGCCCACCCTATTCATGATCTATGGTAGCACTGACACTTCAAAGTTTGGTGATGAGGCAATTTAAGATATTCACCTACAACTAATACACAGAAAAATTCATCAAAAATTACTTGATCATATGAAGCATTGTTTACCATGTGCATTCAAGGTTCACTCTTGGTCAACAACAATAGTAAAACAAAGCTTTAATCCCAAAATAACTAGAGTTGGCTGTATGAACCCTTTTTCTTCATTATGCTTGATTTAGAATCATATTTTTCTTTTGTAAGACGCAAAGATACTAAATCTTTTATTATTACTTTCTCCCATATAAAAGGGCATGAAGTTGCAAGATTCTTTTGATAAATTTGCAACTTCCCAAATATTTTACAAAATAGAACCCAGAAAAAAAGAGTGGACAATTTCAAAGAAACATCCCAACAAATTTGAAAATATACAACACAACTAGATCATTTCTTTCTAGACTGCTCTGCCAATACAAATCAATGTGACAAACCCAACAGTCACCTAACAAGAGAAAAAAGGAATTCACCCACAAGGTTAGGCTAAGATTTGGAGCATACTTTTAGAAAAGCCGCTTTCCAGTTTGATTGGGGACTCTACTCTTGACCCTCTTCTTCATTCTCTCAGCCCAACCATGGAACACATTGGAAGCCTCAAACTTCCCTGAGAAATTCATCTTCTTTGCCAACTCATACAGTACATCTGGCTTACCAGCCCTGGAGAAATCCGCAGCAAATTTATTGTAGTCCACCTGGGGAGCCTTCATTCCTTTTTCTACCATCTCTTCTATATATTTATGAGCCTCTTCTGGCCTTCCATGTCGTATATGGCCTCCAATAAAGACAGTGTAAGAATTGACATCGGGGCATATGCCCTTCCGACCCATCTCCTCCCACACAGCACGACCCATCTCATAATTATTTCCATGGAAGTAAGACTTCATCATCATATTATAAGTGTGAATTGTGGGCTCAAATCCATTCTTGATCATCTTTTTGTAAATCCTTGCTGCATCATCTGGCATGTTCCGATTGGTCATAAGTTTGATCAGAGCATTGTACGTCCGGCCATCCGGGGGGCATCCCTTCTCTTTCATCTCCCTCAGCAAGGCTGAAACTTTATCCATTTGTCGAGCATTTCCATATCCCACAATCAAACAGGTATAGGTTGCAACATCTGGAACACACCCAGCAGCTAGCATTTCCTCAAAGCAGCTGACTGCCAGATCCATCTTCCCAGCCTTGCAAAGGTCCTGAATCAAAATCGTGTAGGTCCGGACATTTGGTGCTGGACCTTTGGCTTTCATGAGCTCGAAAAGCTTGATGGCCTCCGGCCTCCTCTGCCCCAGAATCAACCCTTCAAGCATTGTATTGTGGGCAACAACATCTGGCCGAAATCCCTTATCAAGCATCTCATTCCAGAGCCTCCCAGCTTCGACCAAGTTCTTCAGCTTGCACCACCCTAAGAGCAGCACCGAGTAGGTCCGGAGATCGGGCGGGTACTGATCCTTCATCTTCTCGAACAGTGCCTGAGCTTCCTTCCCCAGTTTCGCTTTTGCTAGAGCGTCTATCAGGCAATTGAAAGTCTCCAATCCTGCCTCAAAATTGTATTTTTTCATCAACTGAAAAATCCCAAGCGCTTTCTTCATCTCTCTAGCGGAGGCAAAGGCTTTAATCGAGGTCTTGAATGCCTCCATCGTCAAAAGCCCCTTTTTTCCCATCTCCTCCAGCAATGCCACCATGGTCTCAAACTGCCTCGTCTTCCCCAGAACGCTCAGCATTTTGTTGCAAGTGCTGGAGTCGTGGGCGAACCCCGGCCTCCCGCCGGCCCACCGGAAGAACCGGAACGCTGGCTTGTGGGCATGCCGGAACCTCTCGAGGACATCGATCACGAGTGAGGGGCTGAGATCGACGCCGCAATCGTCCAGCACCGCCTCCATGTTCCGATCCGAGGCGAAGAGGTCCTCGATCACCTTGCAGACCCTCTCCACCTCCTTCGAATCCGCCGGCTTCGAGCCCTCATCGACGAAATCCGAGTCAGATGATTCCGGATCCTCCGCGCTGGAATCGGAGGAAGCAGCGGAGGCGGAGAAGGATCTAGGGCTTAGGAGCCGCACTTCTCCTTGTAGAAGAGGTGGCCAAGAGAGGCGCGGAAGGGGCCACGGCAGAAGAGGCGGAGCTTGACGGCGAGGACGATGGAGCCGACGATGAGGAGGAGGATTAGGAGGACGAGGCAAGGGCAGAGGAGGACCACGAGGGAGGCGCACCGGCTCTCCTCCTCCTCCTCCTCCTCCCAATCCGGCTTCTCGCGGGGGTCGGATCGGAGCTGGAGGGCGTGGATCGGAGGGGGAGAGGACGGCGGGGCCATCGGGGACGGTGGAGGAGCAGCGGAGGAGGCGAGTTGGACGGTTTCTTACGAGAAGAGCCATTTTGCCGCCATTAAGGGGGAGGGGGGTAGAGCTTTTTATAAGGGGTTAGGGTTTAGGAAAGGGAAGGGGTGGCGGTGGGGCGCGGGAGAAACGCAGCGGCGAGCGGAGATCCGAGAAGGGGAACGAAGATAGGTTAGTCGGCAAGCTCAGTAACGGGAATAGGCGAATCGCGAATCGTTCGGTTGTGGTTGGCTATTTGGTGCCTAAAATTACTCTAAGGTCCCTAAATGCACTGAGTATAATTTGACTTCCCCACTGGGTGTTATGGAGTAAATTACAAAAGGTCCCTATTCATCTTCAAAATATTCTGCGTCCGCTATCGATCGGCTGAAAGCCTGAAACCAGTCTCGCCTGTGATGCACTAGTTCAGTTCCTCTCTCTTATACGGCACTAGATTAATTAATGCGAGGCCGCCAACCATATTAAAATTATGTCGACAAAAATTCATCTTTATTCTCAAATTTTTAATTATTATAATTAATTATATATATATATATATATATATATATATATATATATATATTTAAAAATATTATATTTTATTCTCTAGCCTCATCAGTCGTGAGAATCAAAATGTTTTTTGAGTGAAAGTTATATTTTAGCCAATTATGTTTAATTTACGAGATGAAATAGAGCCTAGCCAACTGGTTTATTTTTCACATAGGTCCTTAATTATGTTTAAATTATTTTTCGAGTTCGGTAGCAGATCCGCCGTTAAGTAACCACCGTTAAGTTGTTCACCGCACCCCGCATTCCGGGACCATTTCTAACAAAACTAATTGGTCGTGGGTCGCGATCTTTAGCTACGATAGATTGGGACCGACCAACCGCAGAATATCGTCGGTTGGATCGGACGTTTGGACGGACATGGCTACATTTCAATTTAGGAATGTAAATGAGGACTGAGTTACTGAACAAAATCCAATCAACTATTTCAACAATTATGTCTGGCTGAACTTGCTACTCTGAAACCCAATTAACATTTTAAAATCGATGCAAGTTCGTTGCACATCCGTTCGTGGCCAGCTTTGGATCTTTTACTCAACATAAATTACTGATAACTTGGCAACCTACGCATGCTTTGTTAGTTCATCTCAGTTAGATTATTTAAAAAAAATAAAAATAATCAAGAAATATAGGCCGTTCGGTTTATAGATTGTTGAGCTGCCAAAGACTTATAAAAAAGGAAAAAAAAAAAAAAAAGAAAAGTAAAAGACACATCTTTTACTATTTAAGAAAGATCATGTTCATTAATTCCTAATAAAAAAAATGATTTAAGATTAAAAAAAAGGCATGATAACTATTAATAATCTAATTATTGAAAGAATAGTTTCATCGTTAATAACTATGCAAGACAAAAAAGTTGTTACCATAGAACTATTGAGTATCCGGTACTCAAAAATTAGATCGCTAGTAAATTATGAACTTTACCAACTCACTGAGTTCGAATTTATTTCTTACTTGAATGTAACCTATTTTTACATTTATTTGAACCATTGCTGTTAAATTGATTCCGTACATTTTGCATGATAACTGTTATTATTGTAGATAAAATAAAAAAATTGTAAATAACCTTTAAGAAATGACTTTATATCTACTTCTTAATTTAATAGCAAGGCTTCTGGAAGAGACAAATTTTTGGTTGTATAAGCATTGTTCATCATGTAAAAGATCCAATTCAAGAATAAACTAGGGAGGTTTAATTTTAAATCATATTTCATCCGAAAATGATGATTGAGCGAGATTCACTTGTGCTGCAAACCACAAATGGCAAATACATCTTAATTTAGACATGAGAATGAATCAAACTCTATATAACATAGGTATTTACAAGCTTAAGCTCAGCTTAACTAAAAAATTTCAAACTTAAATATGTATGGCTGGCTTCTCATCAAATTTAATCCATAATTGTTTGCAAATATCTTAGCATAATCTTAGTTTCCGTGAGTGTTTAGAAATCCCAGTTGGGTAATTAATATTACTCGCTCGACCAAACACCCAAGACTAATAGTGGGTCATTCCATTTCATATTCCAAATTTTTTTTTTAAAAAAAACAGGACGAATCAATCATCCACTTCATTTACTAAAGTCAGGAGAAGAAACTAAGGGAAAAAAATCATCCTCCAACTTGCTGGTTTCATCTGTTCGATTGTTGCCTTTGCTTGCTAGCTCTAGATCTATGACGAAAGAACCCTCTACCGTCATGTCTCTTCTCATGGTCATGAGAAGGGATATTTAGTCATAAAAGACAAAAAATATTCTTAAAAAATAATACTTATATTTAAATTATATTAGTTAAAGGTTAATTTTAAAATGTATGAAAAAATTGGCCCAATTTTACCAATTCACAATGAGCCATCAAACCAATAAAAAAATTTGTTTGACTCATCTAATTTTAGCTAGATTAATAATACAATCAGTCCAATTAAAGAAACAGAATGGTCAAGGGTCTAGTTCACTAATTCATCAATCAGATCAGCCATTCGATCTAAGTTTTATAACCATAGTTATAGCCTATGTATCTATTTTTTAATGCATGAATTAGCCACTTTAAAATTACATAATTTTTTATGTTTAAATATTTTAGAGATAATATATCATATCGGACAATTGGATTATTGACGTGGGATGTTATAATCTAATCTAGACTTAATTATATTTGAACGAAAAACTACTCAAGTGAAGCCAAATGAAACTTTAGAAATAATTATATGTATTGGAATAGTTAAGTAATTTCTGTTTTGTACATTAATTTTTATTTTATTAAAACAAGAAGCTGCATGATAAATGAAGATTTTATGCTAAAAGTAATTTTTACTATAATTATGTAGGATAAAAATAGCTGTAACCATAAAACTGTTTGGCAGACATAATACATAATTTTCAACCACTTTTATACTTTTATTACTTAATGCAAATAGATAAGCATAGTAACTCTGTCTATAGTATTTTAATAAAAAAAGCTCTCTATTATTATATATACTTTTAATCCAACCTCCTTTTGTTTTGTTTTTTTTGTTTTGTTTTTTAGCTGAAGTCCAATTATGGTAGAACTTTGCATTTTGGTTTCCTTTTTATTTTAAATTATCACCTCTCAAGTAACTATGTTTTATTTTTAATTTTTCCTTTTCCTTAATGATCAGGAGGTTGCAAAGAAGTTTTATCAATAAAAAAAAGTGCAGTGGTACTTTTTTTTATAAAGATATATATATTTTTTTTTACAACAATATTTTTTATATTTATTTTTTTAATAAAAAATAAGTTTTTTCGATCAACCTTTGATAAACTTATTTATGCTTCATATGAACTTAACTCTCACCCCCTTTAACTTGCTATTTTTTATATTTATTCAAAAAACTTACATAAGCGGTGTAAACTTGATTTTTAACATCCTATATGATAGAGATAAATGATTCATAAACTTAATGAGAGCTATCCTATAGGACTTGAACAGCATGGCCTTCACATCATTTTTTATAGATCACATTACTTTAATGATATCAAAATCTTAAGAGACGCTTAGTATCAATGGATATGATGAGATGAATAATGAGTTAGAAACTAAGATAAAATTCTAATCCTATAAAGAAAAACTTCACACCTAAATTGACACTCTTTCAAAAGGATGGATAAAAGGTAGAGGTAGGAGAGGCTAAAGAGGGTGGTTTGGTTAAGGCTCCAAGCAAGGGAGAAGGTTTGAGAAGGTCTCGGACGGATCTTAAAACCTTCATATTCCAGGAGAATAATGGAGAATAAAACGAGAGTTTGAGCTTACAGCCAAGTGAGGTGCTGAGAAGAGAGAAACGCTAAGAATTTCTCTGCCTTTTAAAAGAGGTTTTGCCTTGTAGCCGAGCTTTAGCGTCGGTGTTGAAAATTCTCGAGCTATTTTTATAATTAGAGTAAATTTTTTTTTTTAACAAATTCAGGGTGGGAACGAAACTATTTGCAGGAATAGTGTTAAAGTGAAAAACGTCATTTGAAATGGTATTTTTTCGGAAAAAAAAGATGCCCCGTCAGCGCCAGCATAGATAGGCTGGTGGCGTTTAAAAAACGCCACTCAGAGTGGCATTTTCTCCTGAAAAAATGCCACTCTAAGTGGCGTTTTTCAAGTAATCCCCTCCCCCAGCGCTCCCACTCCCTTTTCCCTCCCGTGCCTCATGCCCTTCCCTCACGAGCCCCCCCCTCCCCCCGCTTCCCGAGCCCCCACTGTCTTTCTTCCCTCCCGTGCAACCCCCCCTCACGGCCTTCCCGACCCCCACTCCCTCGTTTTTCCCTCACGAGCGCCCCCCTTCTCTCCCGGCCCCAGTCCCTCTTTCTTCCCTCCCCGTGCAACCCCCCTCACGGCCTTCCCGAGCCCCCACTCCCTCTTTCTTCCCTCCGTGCACATCCCCCCCCCCCCCGCCCCTTCTCTCCCGGCCCCCGGTCCCCTCGCCCTCCCGATCTCCTCACCTCGTCCCCTCCCGAGCGTGCACCCACCCCCCCGCAGCCCCCCGGCTCCCTCTCTCTCTCGCGCACCCGAGCAGCCGGTCCCCCATCTCCCAAGGTAAATTTTTTTTAATTTAATTATAAAAATTTAAATATGCTTTGTTACTAACAGCTTCACATTCATCTTTATAATAAAGAAATTGATAACTGAAATAATGATATTTTTAGTTTAATTACATCGATTAATCACGACAAAAAAACTAAAAAATAAAGAATTTATGTATCGATAGAAATAAGTAAAAGGTTAGTTAGCTTGTTGTGGAAAAATTACATTGTTTGATGAGTAAAAAAAATTCAATGAGCATGATCTATCATGATAAGTAACGTTGACAACTTGATATGCCAATATATCTTATTTTAATAAAAATACTTAAAAAATAAATGTTTTGGATGTCAAGTGTCTGATATAGTCTCATTTTTTTACCATACAACAAACACACAAAAAATAAATAGGTTAATATCGAATATTTAACAGGGTACACATCTATTATTTAAATATTAAATGCTTATGAAATACGTACATATTCCATTATTAGTTTGTTTGCGGTTAATCAGTAGAAAATTTATACTTATTTCAGTTTATGCTTGATGATACAATTTATGTATTGATGCTAGATTTATTTTGAATGTTATTTTTTAGATGAGCACGAATCTTGTTCGATTCTTTGCTTTATTGTGATGGATCAATTGAACATGGCTTAGATGGAATACAATATAATAAACCTCCTCGTAAAAGTTTTAGATTGAGCATGGGAACCCGTTATATTGAGTTGATCGAGCAGGTTTATAGTGTGCTTAAAATTTTAGTGCAGCAATATATTTTGAGATTGATGTGGAGATCTCCAACATTGCATCAGAAATATGTGCTTCATCCAATCGAGGAAGATGATGATGTGGAGGAAATGTTGACATTTCCTTCCAAATTTCCAGATTATCGCTATGTTGAATTATATGTTTTCAAAGAAGATGCTCCAGCTCCATACAATGTTGATCATACAGAGGATATTCAGGATAGTTCTCCTATTGCCCGGCGACGGATCGAACTCCGGTTGATTTCTCAATGATGGAAGGAGTTATGCCGGTAGTGCGGAGTGTTGATGTGGCAAACAATCGGAGTGTTGATAGTCGGGGACTTGAGTCGGCATATGTGCAGATGATGACTATTGGCTCGAACATGATGACTCTGACGAAGAGCGAGATGAGGATGAAGACTCACATGGAGATGATGTAGTTTATAAAACTGACTGTAGTTCTGTTCCTATATTTACTCATCCAGAAATTGTTCCTGGTCAGGTTTATGAGCATCAAGTCTTTGCACATAGTCAAATACCGGAGTTTTATCATGACTTGAATTTGCAGGATGGTGGTTGTGTTAACACGCAAAGACAATTACCCTTTAATTCTCAATTTTGGGATTCATCAATGACTGAGTTTGCTACGGGATTGTTGTTTACTAGCAAAGATGAGTGAAAAAGCATGTGAAATTTATCACATCAAGAAGCATCGCATATATAATGTTGTGGAGTCAAAGAAAGCATTCTGGTCTGTGAAATGTGCATCTTCAAGTTCTGCACAGAGTTGTCATTGGAGGTTGCGTGCTACAAAGTTGAAGAAGCATAAATTTTTTGAGATCATAAGGTACGAGGGGCCACACTCTTGTTTATTCAGTCATGTAACTCGGGATCACAAATACATAAGTTCACGAGTTATCAGTCATGCGGTTCGACATATTGTGGAGAAAGACCCAAGTGTGAATATTGAAGCCATTATTGCAGCTGTGGCAGAACAATTTCATTATACTGTGTCATACTCCAAAGCATGGCATGGAAAGCAGAAGGCATTGATTGATGTATTTGGTGAATGGGAACCCTCATATACTAAGTTACCTAAATACATGCTTGCACTTCAGAATGTAAACCCTGGAACGGTGGTCTGTTGGGATTTCTACAATGTAGGGACATCTAATGTGCGTGTCCTGAATTATGTTTTCTGGGCATTTCATCCATCCATCGAAGGGTTTCGGTATTGTCGCCCAGTCATTTCTATTGATGGAACACATCTTTATGAAAAGTACAAGGGGAAGATGCTCATTGCAACAAGCATTGATGCTGACAACAGGATATTTCCACTGGCCTACGCAATTGTGGATGAAGAGTGCACTGCTAACTGGAGTTGATTTTTGTGGAATCTCAGGAGGCATGTTGTGAAAGACAGAAATGACATTTGTCTTATTTTAGACTGACATCCAAGTATACTAAGTGCCATAGCAGATGACAGTAATGGATGGGCTCCACCTCTAGCTTATCATCGCTACTGCTTGAGACATGTGTGCAGTAATTTCAACTCAAGATTCTCTAATATTCAATTAAAAAGAGCTGTATGGAAAGCAGGGAGCGAAGATCAGCTTCGAAAGTTTAACTTTATCATGGAACGGATCAAGACAGTTAATGCAGAGGCTTGGACTTGGCTATCGGAGTTGGAGCCAGAGAAGTGGACATTGGCACATGATGGGGGCTTCCGCTATGGTATTTTAACAACAAATCTCTCAGAAATTTTTAATAGTGTACTGAAGGGAGCTAGAAATGTGCCGATAACGGCATGTGTTCAGATGACATTTTACCGTCTTGTTAAGTATTTCAATACGAGACGCTCGGAAGCCATGAGATATGTGCAGGATAATCGAAATACTTTTTTCACTCCTCATGTGACAATTAAGCTTGTTGAAAGTCAAGCTAAAGCTAATGAGCACAGAGTGTTTAGATACAACATGCAGAGAGCCACCTATGAAGTCGTTACAAGAAGGTCAAGTGAAGCTCTTAGGGGTGGAGGCAACGTTCAGAATGTGTCACTTGTAGACAGAAATTGTTCTTGTGGAAAGTGGACATCACATGTCTTAGCCGTGTGCCACGAAATTGCCATGGATACAACCCCTCTTGTTGATGAAGTATACACAACTGGCTCTTATATAAATGCATGGGGAGGTGAGTTTAATCCGTTACCCCACGAAGACTACTGGATGGACACATTCACATGCATTCCTGATCACAATCGCCTCAGACCGAAAAAAAAAGGTAAGCCTAAGTCATCACGCGTTCATAATGAAATGGATGAGGTGCAGCTAAGAAGTAAAAATCGTTGTAGTATTTGCAAGCAAACGGGTCATTCTCGACGCTGTTGTCCTAATGTAAATGTTGGACCTTCAGGATCCTAAATTATACTATCTATATTTTATGTATGAAACAACTTCTGCATGGTTGATTGTAATAAATGAGAGCAAGAATTTGTGGGTTTTAACAGTCTTCATTTAGGCTATCTGCACTTAAGGTTTAGTGTCTTGAATTGCTTGATTTTTCTTCTACTTTTTCAGGGTATGTTTGTTATTGTTTGAGTGAGAGTCTCAGATAGAGAGAGTCTGGGCTACATTACAGGTGTTTTGCTCCATCGGCTTATATATACAACAGAGTCTAGGCTACTCTTTTCTATTTGTTATGCTATGCTGTGATATTCAGTACAAGATATTCCTTTTCAGTATGATATGCTATGCTATGCTTATTTTATTAGAGACTAACTTATGTTTTGTGGGTTTCTGATCTGACATGTTCCTTGAAGTTTAGTCAATTAAAATGCTGCCAAGAGTTGGGGGAACAGGCTGATTTTTGTTCACTGGTAGGTGTATTATATGATTTTTCTCTGTTCCTTAAAGCTAAATCTCTTTCACTTAAGTTAATCAGGTAAATTTCTATTGTGTGCATGTGAATATGCTGCCTTCAAGTCATATGATTGGTAGGATAACATAATTGAATCATTAAAAGTAATGTTTAAGTGCTATTAAATAGAGGAATTATATAAGTTAATTTGCTTTAGTCATTGGATTCTGTAATTTTGTTTCAAATTGTTAGGTGGATCTTGCCTGAGACTACAGAAAATCAGTAGATTACTACAGTATATTGATACATGGCACACCACTACTGTATTCGGTGCAGCACCCATAACATGTGCATCACCCATCACTTAAAAAGTTTCATTGTTCTTTGCATGGTACGGTGCTTAAATTTCTAGAAAAAATTTGCAATGATTTCTCATATTGTAAAGGGTGCAACAAGTATTTTGAACATGTTGTCCTTGCCTCCCTCTTGTGCGTGCATGTGTGCACATGCGGTCATCCTTGGGCGACTGCATATGTTGATGCGATCGTGGTTGGGAAGGGAGAGAATCTGCTTGTGCATGTACATGAGAATGAGTTTGTCTGTGTGCACACACTGATGTATTGGGTTTATGTTGGTGCATGGGGGTCTGGTTTGGATGCATGTGTTCATCTTTCTGTGTTTGTGTATTGATGCATGTTCATGAAAACAGTAGTTAGGTGTTTGCTTCTGGTCTTGGTATCTTGAATAGAGCTGCACCTTTCTTAGTTTAGGCTTCTGATTTTGCTTTTGCATTGCTTCATACCTTGCAATTATGTCACAGCATGCAGTATATTGTTATGTTATTAGTAATTTTGTACTGTCTATTTGTTATTAAACAGAATTTATGTTGTCAATAATAAAGTGTTTAGAGAACCATATGCTATTTAATGAATGCTCAGGTGCACAATAGAATAAAGCGTTTTCAATTAAAGTTATTTAGTATTGCAAAGGTGTGAAAGGAGAGAATGAGTCTGATCTTCCACAAACTCTCGTGGAGGCTGTTTGGTTTAGGTTTTAGGAAATTGGATTTTATTAAAAGTTGATTGTATCAGGTTCTACTATTCATGGGAATTAGCAAGTTGCCAAACTTGGCTAAAGGTATGGCAGTATACCAAAAAATCCAAAGTTGGAATTTATGAGATGTTAAGTGGCCCATATGGTGTGAGTGTTGATTCTCTCAATTAATGCGTACAACAGCCAAGATGAATAATAGGAGAAGAAAAAGGAATAAATTGAGATGGAAAAAGAGGGAAAAGTGAAAAGTGCTGTGGGCATTGTTAATGCATGAATGGTGATGCTACAGTGCAGGACGTTAGTAGTCAGAAGGACTCTAATTTGATTACCAGACATTGCCGAAGTCCTAATTTGGAAAGAAATCCAAATATGATATATTTTCATAGGAAGGCTGGAGATATGGAATCAAAGAGGATAGCAATCGGTGTTGGAATTCCTTTTCTTTGCTAGGAGTCTTAAAAAACGAGAAAATTTGTAGTCCTTGCATGTCTGTTGAAATTTCCTCTTCTGGTTCATGGGAAAAGAAAGAAAATAAAGAGTTTGGCTACCCCATGGTTTATAAAGTTCCACTATATTATGCCTGAAATACACTAATGAGTTGGGTGACAAGTTGCAATGATCCCATCAAAACACTTTCTCCATGGGTGCTTGGCAGAATTAGGCAGGACTCAAAATATTTTCAGTAACACTACTTTTCCGTGGGTGATTGGAAGAATCAGGCAGGATTCAAATATTCATGATAAGAGTAAATAATATATTTTTTGGTTGTCATTGTGAAGAACCTTTCCTTATACTGTTCCGAAAATCTTTACCAGCAGTTTAAAAGAAATTGGCAGTTTCTCTTTCAGTTCTTTGTTGGGTCAACCTATCTTATAAATTATTTATTTATTCATTTATTTATGTTGCTAAAGGAAGAAAGCTTATCAGACCCATAAAGCATTGTACATATAAATTTAAGTGAACCTAGATTGATCTGTTATTTAGTTGCCTTGGTACAGATTCTCATTAATAACATTTATCATTCGTAATTCATATCAATTTTATATGTTCTTTCTTTTTTGAGTGATTTTTATCTGTTACACGTGCTTAACTGCATACATTTTGATTTTCTTAGCAGATAAATCTCAAGCGTGCTCGGATGCTTGTGAAATCACATGTTGTGATCCGTACGGTTCCTGGTGTAGATTTTACTGCCTTGTGTGATTTTGTGCTCATTCTCATAGCCGTCGAGTAATCTAAAGTTAGCTTTGTTGATATAACTAAATGTTGATTGCAATAAGGAAGAGAACATTTTATATTGGGAAAGATTTTTACAGTCCCGAGTCATTTTTGGTGTATCATTGGAGAGAATGATTGGCAGGGAGGGCTCCTGCCACAGGGTATGATTCTTTTGGGTTTGATATTATTTTCTGATCTGAATCCTACAGCATAAGGAAATGCCTTTTGACATCAACAAATTTACCCTTTTACATGATATAGATAGTTTTGCATTTCATCTCGCCCTCCATTTCATCTCGCCCTTTTGATATCTCGTTCTACAGCAAATTTATCAGCTGCTCCCTTAGTTTTCAAACTTCTTTTTTTTTAAAAAAAAATCACTGTCTTAATCAACTGCTTGGAACAGGTGAAGGAACTACTGAAGTTGTACATGAAGGAAAAATACGTTCTCTTTGTGAGCCAAAGTGGATCAAGAGGGCTTGAGTTTTTTATTACATTCAAGGTTGCTTACTACTGGCAATTGGCAATTGTCATAATCATGGATTTATATTTTTTAAACCAGGACCGGAGCATCTCTTAACTGGATTGGGTGCATTGTGGTTTAGGTGGGAGCTATAGGTCTCTCGGTTTTGAGAAGCCTGTGGCAGGTCTATTGGCTTCACGAGCGACGAGAAAGATTGCCAGATCATGTGTTCTCTTGGCTGGAGGAGAGCGTCCTAAACTTGGAAGATGGATTTGCTGACTTTCTCAACCAGCTGGAAGAAGCTGGATGGGATATGCACCGGATCAGTCTCAATGTGCCTAACGGGCTTCTTTTTGAGGAAAGTAGATCTGTTGAAATATCCTGTGACAAGTAAAATCTTTTGTGGCTCCTCCCAACGCTCTGCAGCTGAATTCAATCAGCACATTTTTTATAAATTGGAAGTGTTGCCTGGATGGTGTGCCCAATGGTATTGGCCATATATGCAGCCACTACTAAAGCATGTATAAATGTCCATGTTTGTAGGGTGTACCCGTGCTTAGTTATTTGTTCTGGACAACATCAGATAATTGGGAATGGGCTGACGGGTATGGTCCCAAGTTTGGACTCGTAGCAGTTGATCGTGCGAATGACTTAGCACATAAACCTCACCCTTTATACTATTTGTTCTCTAAGGTAACAAACTTCAGAGGCTGTAAATCTTATTACTTTTAAATTAAGACACTTAGTTTACATATAACTAAACTGTTCAAGGCAACAAATTAATAACGCTTCAATAAGTCAGAAACCATCACAATATCTGAGCAATACAAGAAACAACTCAATGGATGAAACATATTTAATACATTAAACACAAAAGTCTTTACAACAATTAGTTTATTTACATAGCTTAAGTACCACAGCCCCGTCTAGGAGGTCGTCGAACTCGTCTAAAGTGTCGCGCATATGTCGCGATCGGTCGAGGGCCCTCGTCAACCACATGAGAAACCCCCTCCTGCGCGGGGATCGTATCTATCATATCAATATCGCCAAAATAGTGGGAGACATCATCGCCGACCTCAGTGTATCCGTATCAGCAATGTCAGTAATCAGCAACAGCCTCTGATCATGACTACCAGATGTACCCTCACCTGCATGCCCCATGTGTGAAAAATCGTGTGTATATGGCGACGGCATGTAAGAAGGCGATGGTGTATAACAAAATCTACTCATCCCAGGATCCTCATATGCGTGTGCCATCGCCGGTTCCTCATGAACTCGTGCCGCAGCAGGTGTACTCCTCACATGCTGATGGCCAATTACAGAAAAAGTGTTATCTAAAATCGCCCTCATGTCCAAATGAATCCTTTGCCGCTTGGCCTCCGATGTCGAATGCATAACTCGATCCAAGTTCAAGGACAACTCTTGAAACCTCTCATGCTGCATGTTTATGACAATATAATATCAAAAAACAAAAATAATAACTCAGGAATAAATGATATTAAATAATCATTTTAAAATAATACCATGAATTCAAATGAAGCTCATTCTCCTTCGTAGCCCGCAGTATGATAATCGGAACGGCTAATACATATACGTGTTATACTCCTAAACCATTCCATGTACTCAGGAGTAAATGGGACTCCCTCAGCAATAGGCTCCCCAATAATGATGTTTTCACGCTGCTCATTCCATATAGCAATATGTGTGGCGTGTATGACATCCCACGAGGCATGTGCCCTCCCTCGTCGATCTATCTGATGAAGCTGAAGTGACGTATCGCATGGTGATGGGATCGACTGGCGGCAACCAAATTGTCGAAGCACTCAGTCCGGGAAATGCCACTCCACTAAATCAAAACAAATAAGTAGAGTCCGTGCCATCCAAATATCCGAACCGAATAAGCAGCTTCGAGGCAAAATAGAGAAAATCTCGGGCGTATACGGACACCATATGAACTGCATGTAAAAAAACCATCAATCCACAACTTACCTACATAAAATAAAAAGATAACATTGGAAATAGATTTGAAATTTATTTATGTCATACCCGTTGGAAACTATCATCCAATATGTCGAACTGGTCTCTATAGGCACGCAGTGTATGAGTTGGGACATTCTTTTGGTTCAATCTCACATTCCATCTATGCCCCCATGGTGCACCTAAGTGCCAAGCATCATCTGCATCGACGGGTCTAGCCTCCGGAGTCTCGAAGTCCGATGGGACGAAAAACATGTAATCGTTCCCATGCCCATATACGAACGTTCGAATAATGCTCGATATTAGTAAACAATAGAAAAGAAAAAAATCCAAACTCAATTGATATAATCAATCGTTTACACAGCAACGAGGGCAAGTATCCTCCTATCTCTGTACGAGTAGGGCTCGTTCCACGACAGAATGCCCGATACAAACCGGCAAGTGTAGCAGAACCCCAGCTATATGCAGCAAATGCTCCCAGGTCTTCTAAAAGAGGCACATACATCAACTTCACTAAATATCCGGATGTATCTGGAAGGATGACTCCACCTATAATTCGGAGAAGTTGCCCCCTCACAAACTGCTGGACAACCTCATCATCTGCATCATCATCCAAGTGGAAGTCTCGGTAGAGCTGATCGAAGAATGATAAGCGGAAACGGCCTTTAGAAAATGCCTCGGCAGGGGGTTCAACCCCAAACAACCTCACAAATATATCCTGCCACTGCTCTAATATATACCGCGGATCAAGCCCAGTAACCGCTAACCCATCAATCCGTAGACCACTCAGAATACCGACATCCTGTAGTGTGACTGTCGCCTCGCCAAATGGAAGATGAAATGTATGGGTCTCCTGCCGCCACCTCTCAACAAGTGCAGAAATAAGGCCCACATCGAGTCGAATGCGGCCTATCTGATATATGCCATACATGCCAACCTGCTCCAAATAATATTGCACTCGTGGGTGTGCCATGCCCGGTGTCTCCTTCCATATCTGCGTGTCATGTTGACGGCATCTAAACACCGGTAATTTCTGTAACAAATTCATTGCAATAATACATATAAATAACATAAATGCATGCTAACTAATTAAGAATCATCGATCAATAATGCATACCTCGCCCTCAAATATTTTGGTTGATATATGCGAGGCTTGCAGAGTGAGAACACTAGGATCGCGAGGCACAGGATGTAAAACATTATGAGCCATCTCGTACTACTCTGTCAAAACAAGTAAAAACATCACATAAGAATATATTTTTTTTCACTGATAATAACAAGTAATATAGATCATGACTGATAATATAGATCATGCTCATTTAATTTTTTCATGCTCATTGACTTTTTTTTACTTATCAAACAATGTAATTTTTCTAGGAAAAGCTAACTAACCTTTACTTATTTTTTCCGATGCATAAATTTACTAATTTTTAAATTTTTCTATCGCGATTAACTGATATACTTGAACTAAAAATATTATTGTTTCAATTATCAATTTCTTTATCATAAAGATGAATGTGAAGCAACTAGCAACTAAGCATATTTAAATTTTTATAATTTAATTGAATTAAAAAAATTACCTTGAGGAACCACCGGCTCGAGAAGGGGATGGGCCGCGAGATGGGCCGCGAGAGAGAGGGAGCACGGGGGACTGCTCGGGTGCGGGAGAGGGGGACCGGGTGGGTTCGCACGAGAAAGAGGGAGGGTGCTTGGGAGAGAGAGGGAGCACGGGGGACTGCTCGGGTGCGGGAGAGGGGGACCGGGTGGGTTCGCACGAGAAAGAGGGAGGGTGCTTGGGTGCGCGCAAGAGAGAGGCAGCTCGGGGACCGGCCGGCTCGAGTGCGGACCGGGAGCGGACCGGGGCGGAGGGGGCTCGAGGGACGGTGCGGACCGAGGGAGGGGGGCGGGACGGGGGGGGCTCGGGGGAGGGTGCGGACGGGACGGGTGGGGCTCGGGGGAGGGGGGGCGGGGCTCGGGGGAGGGGTGCGGACGGGTGGGGCTCGGGGAGGGGCGCTCGAGGGGTGCGGACCGGGCGGGGGCGAGGGTCGGGGCTCGGGGGAGGGTGCGGACGGGGCGGGGGCTCGGGCGGGTGGGGCTCCCGGGGAGGGTGCGGACGGGGCGGGGGGCTCGGGAGAGGGTGCGGACGGGGGCGGGGGGCCGGGGAGGGAGGGGGGCGGGGGGGGGGGTGGGGGAGGGGCCGGGGGGCTGTGGGGTCTCGGGAGGGGGAGGAGGAGGAGAAGGAGCCCGGGCTGCTGTGGGGTCTCGGGAGGGGGAGGAGGAGGAGGAGGAGGAGGGGGAGGGCGAAGCCGCGGGGGTGGAGGGAATTTTGAGAAAATAGTGGCATTTTTTAGTTGCCACCGTGCCAACCCCGCTGGCACTGACGGAACGTACTTTTGACCGAAAAAATGTGGTTTGAAATGCCGTTTTTAACCGAAAAAATGCGGTTTGAAATGATATTTTTAACTTTAACCCCTTGCAAAAAATTTCGTTCCCACCCTAAATTTGTTAAAAAAAAAAAATTTCATTCTATTTATAAAAAAGCCTCCAAAATTCTCTCTAAATAATGATTGGAATAATGACTGGGTATTAGCATCACACGCTACTTGGAATAATAAAAAAAAAATGAGCAGTGATGCTGGGAATGCGATCGTGATGTGAGTGGGGACGGTGGAATGCAGTAAAAATATTCTGATTCCAAAAGAATGGGTGGGTGTTTTGATTTTATTTTTGATAATGGCCATTCCATTTCAGCGTTGATTCTGCCCAGAGCCACCGCTCGCTTTCTCACTGCTAAAAGCCCGCCTCGCCGAACCCTAAATGAAATCCCTCTTCCATCGCTGCCACCCCCTCCACCCTTCCGTCCCCAACCAACCCTCTCGCCACCTCCCCCTCGCCGACGCCCCTTGCCGCCTCTTCCACCCGGCACCCAAGGCCATGACCTCCACGGAGCTGGGCAAGGACCGGAAGCCCAAGCCCCCCGCCAAGGAGAACAAGCTCTGGGGCGGGCGCTTCGAGGATGGCGTCACCGACGCCGTCGAGCGGTTCAGCGAGTCGGTCTCCTTCGACAAGGCGCTCTACAAGCACGACATTATGGGCAGCCGGGCCCACGCCGCCATGCTCGCCCACCAGGTTCTTCCCTTCCTCTCCGAGGCTCAATGGATTCGTTCCTCGTATTTAGTCTCTTCGAATTCTCTGATCAACCACTTTAAGAATGTTGTACTCTAAATTTAGCCTCTTTTCGTTGTCCTGATGCAGTGTGTTTTTGTCGCGAAGTATGATATGTCTTGCATTTGGGGTTTTACCAAGTCTGCGGTAGAGCTAGAGGGTTTTGGAACCTTGTTTTTGTTTGATCTGCAATATGTTAGAATAAAACTAATGCGGCAATATAATCTTGTTTTGGCGCGGATTCACGTAGGCTTTGAACTAGAGCAGTGGGAATTTATGATACAAGAAGGATAGTGGGCTTTGTTGAGTGAGAGAAATGGATGGGCCATTTTTCTTTTTAATGTGCTTGTGGTCAGGGAATTGAAGATTCTATGAGAATGATCTGCTGGATTGTTCCTTAACATTCCCACAGGGATGTGGTAATGTAAGCAATGTTCTTTAGGAAATCAGATATGGTATATGATGGATTGTGTTAATGAAGGAAAGTAGAGGATGCATTCCAGCTATCTTGTTGATGGTGGGCTTGGGAAGTCTCTTCTAGTTTTTAGTTTGTGGGTTTTGCAAAAATAGGGTGATTGGAAGAAGCCAAAGCTGTTCCAGGAAATTAATGAGATAGATGCAAGTCAAGTCGGCTATATCTTGCAGTTTATAGTAATATTTTCAAAATCCTAACTAAAGCTAGTTAAGAATTTGAAGAACCATCACTTACAAGACGAACAGAGACTCGTTGTGTAGACTAAACAACATTATAATTCCTACCTTTTATGTAAAGGCCCTTAATAAACTAGGGAAGAGTTAAACAACTACAACATTTGGAGTACAACCCAACCATAAATACCAAAAAAATGAGTACTAGGTTGGTCATATGCTTAGTTTTGTTAATTTTATTCCATCTTTTTATGGGTTTACAAGTTTAAAGACAAGCCCTTGAAAAAAAAAAAAATCTGTTCATATGAATTACATATAATTGCAATTCACCTCTTAAAGTGCTTCTTAAGAAATTCTTAATTTATACTCCCTCTAATCTTTGTTCCATAAAGTGCATTCTGTTGTCTGAATTATGATAACGATGCAGGGTTTAATAACTGACAATGATAGAGACAGTATATTGCATGGTCTTGATGAGATAGAGAAGAGAATTGAAGCTGGAGAATTTGTGTGGAGAACAGATAGGGAGGATGTGCACATGAATATAGAGGCAGCACTCACTGACATGATCGGGGAACCTGCAAAAAAGCTCCACACAGCAAGAAGTCGGAATGATCAAGTTGTGACAGATCTCCGCTTATGGTGTCGGGAAGCCATTGATAAAATTCTCACATGCATTAAAGAACTTCAGGTTTCTTTTAATCATTGTGCTGGTTTCACACTTTTAAATTATTTATGTATATTATAGTGTTATCTTCTTTCCCAGATCAAGAAACACCATTACCGCAAAATATGTGTTTGTAGCTCAGTCACAACTTCCTTTCTTTCTTTTGGGACCTTTCTATTTTTGGTTAATTTGTCAATGCATTGTCATGAAATGATTTCAAGACAAATCATCTAATAGTCATACCGTAATGTGGAGTTATATTTGAAACTTTTGGGTTAGAAGACGTGCTCTTGAAAATATGAATTTCTTGTGTGTCCAAATGTATCATATGACAAATTAGAGGCAGAGAACAAATAAAACATCCACCTGTTGGGGAGAGCATATGACAAATTTAGATGGCTAACTAGGCAGCAATTTAATTTGCTTAATGAACTGATTAGTGAGCCAGCAGAGAGATCATTCATTTTAGATCATTACATTAGTTACCATGCTCCTCATTCACATTTCCTTAAAATCACAATGCTTATGCTAGTTGTTAACCATAAGCCTCAAACCTAGGATTCAAATATCGAGGTATGGACCCAAACTGGTCAATGGCTTGTATGATACATACTGTGATACAGGATCAGCATGGGCTGGTTTGAGGCTGTTTAATATTGAAAAAAAGTCATGTCATCTGGTATGGGTTTGGTATGGGTCTGCTGGAAACTGTGGGTACCTTTATCTAGTCCATAGCTGGGGGTGGTACTCCAATTCTTGCCTAAAACCCCATCTTGTTGTTCTTTATTGAGTATGCCACTGATGGTGACCAGACATGAATCTTTCGCTAATAGCAGCATTAACTAAGTTTTGTAGTTTGTGTCTCTTTCCCACATTATATTTTCAAAAAACAGAATATAATTAAACCAGAAGGGACTACCTGTAGTTTGGTATGAAGTGGTTGCACTATTTTTGACTCTCTTGAACCCTGTGATATTACATGGACTATTTTTGAAGAAATCTACTACCATAACCGCACATGGTGATTCTACCTGATAATAAAATGCATGCAACTGGCCTTTTTTTTTTTTTTTAATTTTTTTTTATGGACTCAGCCCTTCCCTGGAATACCTATAAAGTCTCAATATAAATTCTGATCATTAACATATCAAGCTTGCTAATGTTCTTTCATTTTCTCAACTTATTTCTGAATTTCAAGACCACCAAGACCATTATCTTTTTTATTCTTAAATCAATCAAAAGGATTTTCTATGTGAAAACATTCTTGTTTCTGTGTCCTTTTGTTTCAAAGTAGTTCAATTGTATATTCGCATGTTGTCTATGATTTCTCTTCAGTATGATCCTACCACATGCTATATTTCAGGTGGCGCTGGTTCGTTTAGCTTTGAAAAATGAAGGATTGATAGTTCCTGGATACAC
Organism: Metroxylon sagu; assembly: GCA_017589505.3. Lineage (NCBI taxonomy): Eukaryota > Viridiplantae > Streptophyta > Magnoliopsida > Arecales > Arecaceae > Metroxylon > Metroxylon sagu. The sequence goes on from JACVBY030000663.1 coordinate 4,136,826, forward strand.
TCATCTCCAGAGGGCACAGCCTGTTCTACTGCAACATCTTCTATTATCATATGTTGAACAGGTAAAATAATTGTTGTGTGTGTGTGTGTGTGTGTGTGTCTGTGTGTGTGTGTAGTTCAAGAATCTCTAAAGTATTATAGTTGTGATGTGATTCATTTTTGTTTGGGCTAACTATTTCAATTTTGATAGTAGCACAAGAAGATGTAAAATATTTAAGAGGAAGAAGGCAAGATGTTTGAAACTGCTCAAACAAATATTGTAAGAAAAGTAAAATTAAAAATCATATTGCTAAGCTCATGAAGACAAATGTGCTGGCGCTATGGCTTCACAATCTTTAGGTGATGTCATCATCTCCTAATTGTCGGGAAATGAGCCTGGTCCTTGGAACAAAACAATGTGAAAGGTTGAGATAATGATATTAGATTTGTGGGAAGGTTCATGTGGAGCTGAACAGAAGTGAGTTGAGAAGTAATATGTATGAGCAGAACTATTATGTGGTTCATTGCATCAAACCTGCTGCTCAGCATGGTCATTTATCCCATAATATACCTGAAGATTAAGTTGATGGGAGGTTTCATTTACATTAAACAAGTTTGTAGTTATGAACAAAGAGGCAGACCCGCTTTTATGTGAACCTAATATCTTAACATGTTGGAGTGCTAAGAGATAGTTAACAAGATCCATGAATAAAGGCATATCTGCATTTTTAAAACTCACATGCATTCACTTGCATAAGAATATCTTCGCTGGCACTTAATCCTGTCGCATTTTCTGAAACAATCACATCACAACCACATGCCATACCACAACATCAATGATTCACAGGCAAACTGGTGTGATGCATTTCCATTTGGTGATTCAACAAGTGTGGACAATAGGGACCAGCATTTAAAATGAGGGTGTTCGGTTAGAGTCATGCGAAACACATATAAATCCTTGGAACTTGAAAGAGCAAGTATCCTTCTACAAGGAAACATGTCTGAGCATTCTCACTGTTTGTTCTTTGTTTCTATAATTGTTGTTACCTGCATTTTTGTGCCTTTACTTGTTAATTTCTTAAACAAACATAATTTTGCTCTGTTATTTTAACACACCTCATTTTTCCACCTTTAATGTGCTAAAGTTGATGCATCCATTCTTTGCAGCAAGCTGTATATATGTCAACCATTTCTGTTTCTTCTGGATTAATGAGAATCAATTATAAGAGTACTTGGATAATTTTGATTGCATCAGAAAATATGCCAGTACATCCTAGAACTCACCCTCTGAATAGATTTACATGCCTATGATGATATGCTGCAGCTTGAACGTGATGCTGGACGTCTGGTTGATTGCAAGGATCGGATGAACTTCTGTCCCCTCGGTGCCTGTGCTTTGGCTGGCACTGGCCTTCCTATCAACAGGTTCATGACTTCAGATGGCTTGGGATTTACTGCTCCCATGAGGAATAGGTATTTTCCTACATTCGAATTCTTACTTGCTATGCTATTGCAAAACTTGTCATCTTCACTGCACCTAGCAGCTCTCTTGCCTCAACAGCCTAGCATTTTTAATGTGGAAATTCAATATGAACTTTTTGTGGTTGTTAAGATATATCTTTATTGAATAATGCTTGCATGGTTTACTTTATTGAAGTTTCTTGTAGCTATGCACCTAATACTTGTTGTGGATTCACCTACAACAAGGATTTACACAAATGTGAGTATTGCCTCAGGTTGTTTACTTATAAGGTGTTTGTGCATTCTTTTTTTTTTTTTATAAACAAATAGATATATAGATCCTTAGCTAATAATTTTTAGAAAAACTAGAGATCATTATTGAAATTTTGTTGATTTCTTGCAAGAAGGTGTTTTGGGAATAAAAGTAAGAACAAGGTTTCTCATTAAAAAAGAAAGAAAGAAATTAACGTTAAAGAAAGTTGGTTCCAAGGGGAAAATAAAAATAGGGATTTGAATATTTTGTGCTATTACTTCCAATTCTTTATATGAGTGTGGCTATTCCTCTTGCTGAAATTTTTATGTTACATAGCATTGATGCAGTATCGGATCGTGATTTTGTCTTGGAGTTTCTGTCAGCCAATTCCATTACTGCTATTCATCTTTCACGGCTTGGTGAAGAATGGGTTTTGTGGTGTTCCGAGGAGTTTGGATTCTTGACCCCTAGCGACTCAGTATCCACAGGAAGCAGCATTATGCCCCAGAAGAAAAATCCAGATCCAATGGAACTTGTTCGTGGAAAGTCTGCTAGAGTTGTGGGAAATCTTGTGACTCTTCTCGTCCTGTGCAAAGGGCTTCCACAAGCTTACAATCGTGATCTGCAGGTATGCTTTGTATAGCTGGTTTATTGTTGCACTTTTCCTTAAAAAAGTGAAATTTTGTGCTGTTTAAATTTGCTGCTTATAATTGATGATTCAAATTGTTTCTCCTGGTACAGGAAGACAAGGAACCTCTATTTGATAGTGTTAGGACAGTACTAGGAATGCTCGAGGTAACAACTGAATTTGCATACAACATTACCTTCAACCGTGCAAAAATTGAAAGAGCTCTACCAGCTGGGCATCTTGATGCCACAACCCTGGCGGATTATCTTGTGAAGAAGGTAGACTGATTTTTTGCCTTGCATTTCACACATTGACAGAGCACTCGCTTTCTCTAAAGATCACAGTATAGTATTCCTATGCCAAAGAGACTAAACTAAATTTGAAGAAGGAATTATTGCAAAGTTTGCTTTTGAGTTTCCGAAATATGCAATTTACTTATTTGAGTTGCAGGAAAGAGTTTTAGATTCAAATTTTTGTGCCACTAAAAGTGTTAATTACTCTTTGCAATATTGGAGATGTTCCATCCCTTTATTTGATTAGTTTGTCAAAGAACAACTGCCACACATTAATGTTTCTGGATTATTTACTTATTTGAGTTTCAGAAAATAGTTTTATATTCAAATTTTCATGCCACTAAAAGTGTTAGATTACTCTTTGCAAGATTGGAGATACTCCATCCCTTTTATTTGATTGGTTTATCAAAGAGCAACTGCCACACATTAATGTCTCTTGATTTCCTTCTTGTTTTGTGTCTTCCTTTCGCACCTTGCCAGTTTTTCATACCTTTGCCTTTTTGTTGTGCAGGGGATGCCGTTCAGAACTTCTCATGAAGTAGTAGGAAGGTCTGTTGCTCTGTGCATTGCAAGGAACTGCCAGCTTTCTGAACTTACACCTGATCAACTACGGAGCATAGATCCAATTTTTGAGGAGGATGTATATGAATATTTAGGAGTAGAGAATTCAGTGAAGAAGTTCCGTTCCTATGGGTCCACAGGTTCAGAATGTGTGGCTGAACAGCTCAACTTCTGGGTTTCAAAGCTTCCTATTTGACCAAACCCAGAAGTAAACCCATAGTGAGTGGTGAATGATTATCAGATTCAACTTTATTCACCGACTTGAACTTCATATTTTCATCAGCTGGATTTTGTGAATCATCATGATATCACTCTTTTGGGAAGAGCCAGTAGGCAAAGTGTCTTGGCTTATCAGTTGCTTTGGTAAAGCAGCAGCTATAACCAAGCACTAATTCAGTTATACTGCTGAACTTCAGCTATAACTGGGTTCTGATCATGTGGCTATTCAATCGATAAATTTGCAGATATAACTGGACTATTATTTTGGTACAGCCAATTCTTGCTGCAACTTCTTCCTTTAACCTTGAATTCATATAGATCAGGCAGGAGTCTGCTACTTGCTTCAATAGCTTCTTAGTACACTGTTGAAAAAAATGGCTATAAAATCATCATAAATGCAATTTTAGGTTGAATGAGAAATTAAATGATGGTAATTAATTTTTAAAAGTTTCGAATGGTTCGTTTTGAAAGGAATTTTGAACGTAATATATTTATTGCTTTGAATTAATATCATGTTTAACCTTTCTTTATAATATCGGGTGCGTTAGTGAGGTTTAATTTTAAGTCGGTTAACTTGCCTCTTTTATACATATATAAGGAGGCTAAGGAGGCTGTTTTCTTTGTCAAACACGAAAAGTTAAACATCGAAAAGTAAAGAAAAAATTAATTACATTCATAAGTTTTTAAGTATCGTTGGGTTTTTTTTTTGTATTTTTTTGTGTTGTTTATTTTTTCGTGAAAATCACCTGGTGATAGAGTGAAGGCATTGTTCGAGTTCGTCGGTCGCCAGAGTTGACGTGGTGGTGCCTTTATTTGACTCGATGGTAAATATCCCGAGAAGCGATTCTTCGTTTTGTATTTAGCGATTGCCTGTTTACGTTTTCTCAAGCACCATTGACGTAGAGAGAGCAAATCTGCTTTAAGGAAAGCATGTCTGCTTTAAGGAAAGCATGTCTGCTTTAAGGAAAGCATGATTTCAGAAAAGCATGATTTCACGTGCCTCGGCTTCTAGTTTCTGTTTCATAATATTTTCATTCTTGAGGTTGTAATCGTATTTGTTGTTTGTTCTTCTTCTCAAGCTACTAACAAAAACCAAAGAGCTGTTGGCGTTGATGAAACTTTGCCTCCAATGGCCAAAAATTCTTTAGGAAATGTTATTGTAGTCCATTCATCAACTCTTTTAAGGACCCCATTGAAAAATATAGGCAAACATCTAAGGAACCATACATAAATTTTGTTATTTATAAAGCAGTTAACTTGGTAACTAGGTAGAGAGTAGGGCTGGAAGCGGGTTTGGTTAGCCCAAGGTCCATCAAGTTGGGCCCTGGGCTAGACTCAAACAAGTTCGGGCTGTTTTGAGCTTAAAATTAGGGCCTAAAAAATATTGGGTTAGGCCTAGCTTGGATCAAAGTCAGAGTTCGAAGAAGGTTCAAAGCATTGGCTCTTAGTTAGACTTAAATTTAATCCAAATATAATTTCAAAATCTTAAAATGTGATCATTTTTTTAAATTTTATGCTGAATTTTTTGTCAATTATTTGAGAAATCATAGTATGGTAAATTTTTAGATTGATTAGATGCAATTATTTTAAATATTGCTCATTTTTGTATAAATATTTTTTGAGGCAAAAGTGGGAGAGAGAGTCCTCCCATTAATTTTATAAAATATTTACAAGTTGGGAGAAGAAAAAAAAAGGAGATATAATAAATTACAATTTTTATGTGACAATCCATCAATCCATCTTAGCAAAGGTTGCTCCACAAAATAATAGTAATGATCTTGTGAAAAATGGAACATGATGAGGTCTCTTTGTTTTGAAATATTTTAGAGTTTCTTTCTGTCCATACATGCTACATATATGCTATGACCGCTTAATCCCAGCTTTTCCTCTGCCTGGCTGCCACCTTCCTTCTCCTCTAGTTAGATCACAGCTTGATGAGAATGGTAGGTAATTTTGGCATCTTAGGCATTTGGTTAGCTTCTGTAAAATAGGTCCTAAGAATGGGCACCTTAGGAATAGGTGATCCATAAACTCATGATTAGCCTCGCATAGTGCATATCCTGTATTTATCGGCCATCCTTTTTTCACTAGAATATTGCTAGTATGAAGCTTGTCATGGAAGGTTGGCCAAAGAAATATTTCATCTTTTTTGATACAGCTTTTCAAACAACATTATAAAAGAGGTACCTTATTCTTTGCTAATTGATAAATATGTAGAAAGAGTGTATAGTATATCAATCATCCTTGCAAGGTTAATTTTCATATTGGGACATCCATTGTTGAAGATGGTTAGGAGATTGAGAGAAGGATTTGAAGCTATTGAGATTGCAAGAACTCTTCGAATTTAAACAAATTAGAGAAATGGGCTCTCCATTGATTCTCTCTGCTACTTCATGCTAACAAAACAAGCTATTTCTTCACAACTCTATCATCAAGATCCTTGAAAAGGAGAGTTAGAGGGATAGAGGCAATTTAGTTGTCTTCCCAAAATCTAATGCTCTCCCTATTTCTTAGCCTAAAGATCGTGCAACTTTAGAAAGCATCTAGGTCATTGCATATATCTTTTCAAATTGAAAAAACTTTTTAGATTCTGACCCTTCATCACATAGCGAACCATCATCTTGAGTAATAGGCTTTATGAATTAATCTGTTCCTGTGAGAATTCCCCTTCCCTTATTTATTTAAAAACTTCTATACCTATTGACTAGCAAGGTGAAATTCATGCTCTTCGCTGATCCTGAGCCCTCCTTCCTTTTTATCCATATATAGATCGATTCTCAATTGACAAGATAATGTAAACCATTGACTGCCTCTTTTCTTTTCTAGAGAAAGTTTGTACTTAATTTATCTATCTTGCTGCTCACACATTTTAGTAGTCTAAGTATAGACATAAAGTAGGTTGGAAGTATAAAGAGGACCAAATTAATGAGACTTAACCAACCGCAAATTAAAAACAATCTACTTACATGAAGCCAACCTCCTTTCAATCTTCTGGATGAGTGGTTGCCAATATTTTTTTGGATTCTTTCTATCATACAATGAGAACTCCAAATACGTAAGTGGGAGATAGTCTATCTTGTTATGAAGAGAGGTAAAGAAAAGGGTTGTCTCTTCATCTATAATGAAGAGAGGTAAAGAAAAGGGTTGCCTCTTCATCTACATTTAAACGTATCATGGAAGCCTTGTAGAAATTAATTTTGAAGCTTAATATATTTTTAAATACAAGAAGTAAAGCTTTAATAGCCGTTAAACTTCCATTTTCCACCATATAGAAAAGGAGAGAGTCATCTACAAAATGTAAACTTCTAATATCATAAAAGCAAGATGTGTCATTAACACCTCTGACCAAGCCTACCAATCCAATCCATTTCAATAATTTGGGTAGCACATTTGCCACCAGAATAAAGAGACTAGGAGACAGTAGGTTGCCTTGACGAAGCCTTTGTCTACACTTGATCCATCTGTCTAGATGCCTATTGACTACTGCTCCCAACTCTATTAAGAAAAACAAAGAAAATATTCAATCTATTCATTGAGTTGGATTGATGAAGCCTTTGTCTACACTTGATCCATCTATCTAGATGCCTATTGACTACTGCTCCCAACTCTATTAAGAAAAACAAAGAAAATATTCAATCTATTGATTGAGTTGGAAAGCTATGAGCCACCAATACCTTCGTCAAGAATCCTCAATTCATTTTATCAAAGGCATTTTCAAAATCTAGCTTGCACAAAACTCTTGGGGTGCAAGTTCTCTTGCAAAAGTTCAGAATTTTTTGAGTCAAGGAAATTCTCCAAAATTGATCTTCCCTTTATGAAAGTAGATCATGCTTCATCCATAAGGAAAGGTAAAAATGATTCTAATTTGGAGGTCAGGATCTTAAAGATGATTTTATATATGCCATATTAGAGACTAATAGGGTGATCTTTCACCTAAAGGGTGCCTTCCTTCTTGAGGATAAGAGTAATATAAGCAAAATTCCAACTTGTTCATGTCCAATTCACCCTTATAAAAGTCCTATAAAAGTAGGTGATATCTTGGTTGATATCTTGGTTAAGAAGATTACGGTATCTTTCGTAGAATATAAAGAAAAGCATTAGGAAAGAGGAGAATCCAACGAGACCTTTAAAGAATTCAAAAAGAGCTTGAAGTCAGATCATGAGCTCGGATGAGATTCAAACCTAATTTAGGTTGTCTCTTTTTTTTTCTTTTTTTTGCCTTGGTCTAGCTTGAGTAGGATAAAGTCCTAGCATGGAAAGTCGGCGGACGAATTGCCGACTTTGCATATTTGGGCACCCGAACCCATCTCAGCTTTTCCTGAAGCATGAGTCGAAACGAATCCCTTCGAAAAGTGCCGCGAGTGACTCTTGCCTCGACACGTGCCGTCGTGTGTCACTCGTGCCGAGACCCACTCCCTCCTATGCGCGCTTCTTCAGCGACCTCTCCCGTTAGACCCTCCTCCTTTCCTCTCTACTCTACTCTTCTTTTCTCCTCATATTTACTTCGATCTCTGAGGCTCTCCTCACCCCTGTTTCTTTGGCCTTCTTCGAACCCTCTCCCGATCTCTATAGGTAATTCAGTCTTCTCTGCCATCGGAGAAGAAAGATGAGCAGCAGTAAGTTGGGGACGCGGATGCTGCTAGACGAGATCCGGGACCTGGAGAAGGGCTGGCTCTTCGACTTCGGCTACCCTCTCGTCAGCCGCATCGCTGGGAGCTTCGTCAAGGCCGCAGGGATGTTCCCATCTTTATCCTTTTCTATTCCTTTTGACCACACTCGTCACGCGCCCGTCAAGTCTCTAAACTCGTTTTATGACGGATTTGCCCTTCCACATCGGAGCGATTGAGGCGGCCTCGCGAGGCTTACTTCGCCGCGGTGGAAGGTAACCGTTCTCGTTCCCGCCGATTAGCATCCTAATCGGATCTGCTCACCGCTTGGTGAGATGACATATTTATTTATTTATTTTGATGTTTTGGCTTCATGTGCCGGGTGTTGGGATTTTTTTTGAAATTGCTATAGTAAAGCTCCAGGAGAAATGCTTGTTGGAGTGAGAGAAATATTATTTCATGATATCATTTCATAAAACTCTATGTACTGCTTAGATTCAATATATATTGTCCTATATATAGATAAATGAAGATGACTCTTGGTCTATCTCCATAAATACAGAGTAATTCATAACTCTTTGAATATCTAAATGATTCTTAGATTTTTTAACTAATTCTTAGTTTTTCTAGATAACTCTTAGAATTCTTGACTCATTTAACTCATATAAAAAATATAACAACTCTTAAACTTCCGCTCTTATTAATTACAAATTATCTCATCCTGATGAGTTGCCGGATATGACAAGCGGCAAGAGGCATAGGCTTTCCCGTCTGAGAGGTAATTAGAGAGAAAGAGAGTGCCAGAGAGAGAGAGAGAGAGAGAGCTGTTTGTTATCAGGGCATGGTATTGAGAACTTTAATGCTGTTGTTATTTGTCCCGCTTTGCATGCAGGAGAGAACTGCAAGAAGTCACTTGAAGCAATGGTGAGATGATGGAGCAAGCTTGTCGGAATGAGTCCTTTTTATTAGTTAACTTACAGTATCTTCTTTTGATGTTGTGGAGTCTATATAAAATGATGTTCTTAGATAAATTTCGTTGATATTTCTGTTTCATAAAACCTTATCATGTGTGGTTTCAGGTAAAGAGCGCCGGGAGAGAGTCATTCCAATGGGGTGAGAAGTTTTTAATTAGAAAAAATTTTTCCCTTCAAATGAAAAGATGTCAATTTAAACCGACTAGTTGCACAAGCACCAAAAATAACTTCCTATGGTCTTGAAATTTCACGGAGACACTAAATCATTTAGTCTCATAATACATGAACGATCAAGTGAAAGCATCTCTTTGATATAAGTGCAAGCATGCATCTATGATTGATTTTTTTACATGACAGCTAGGAGTTTATTGCAGGAATGGCTGCTGGCGTGTGCTCCGATCTCACTTATGGCTTGAGGGAGGCGCGAGGAACTCATGATTGGGTTAGTTTCCAAGCTTTCATTTGCTTGATGCCCTCCATTTTTGGGACCAAACTGGACTTCTATGCTTAAATCTTGTATCCTTCATGAATCTAGAATGGCTAAGTTGCACAATTTGCTACTTAGCGAGACTCCTTGCATGTCAGATAAAATTATACAGTCTGCTAAATAATTGCATGGTCCACCAAATAGCTAGCTTTTAGGATATCATATGAGGAGGAGGCATGGGAAGGTCTCTCTCAGGTTCCAGAATGGTTTTGGTCTTGATCTTGAAGCTTGGAATTTGCCATGAAGGGAAGCTCTAGTTGGATAACTTTATTGAAATATAGTTGTTGATGATTAAATAACTAGATGATAATTAGTTTAAATAAGCTAAGAATAGGAGTCTGGCATCCAAATCACTATTTTAGTTGTCTGCTTTGAGTGGCTGATTTGCCACCACAAAAGATCATAACTTAAGAGGCTGAAGTTTTAGGCTAATTCGCGAGTGAGGAATTGAGGATGCTAGTTGCCAATCCTCAGAGATTGCTTACTAAAGATTGGGCTTTGAGACATGTCAGAGTATGTTATGCTACATAGTTTAATGTTGAGATTATTGTCATGTGTTGGCTGCTCTTTGCGGAAGAACAGTGCAGTTGCTGGTGCAGTCACTGGAGCTGCATTGACTCTGACCTCCGATGACACTTCTCATGAACAGATTGTTCAGTTTGCAATCACTGGTGCTGCAATTTCCACCGCTGCAAATCTACTTGCTGGCATATTCTAAAGGGGACATAAGTAATCTGGAAGTTATCTGAACGTAAGGGTCCATAATAAGCTCCAATCAAGGGATGATGATGTTGAGTGAGAACATGGTGGTGGAGTTCTCTCTTTTCTTTCCCTCTTTTTGTTTGAATAGGAGCATGGGGTATTCTTTTACTTATTTATTTTTTACCTGCAACGTTCACAAATCGGGTGACTAGAATTTGTCTAATTATCGTTCTCTTTGGTTAAAATGTGAGTTCTGATCTAAACTCTTCCACCCAGAAGCCATATCTGTTCTATTTATAATGCTCTATTGCTAGCACGAGAACACATCTCATTCACAGGTTAAAAGTAGATTATCTGCTCTAGGATTTCAAACCATGGTGTATTCCTCTCGTACTGGAAAGTTTGAGAGTCAGCTACTTTTGAGAATATTGGCAGAAATGATCCACAAAGGAAAAAACACATCATTCTTGGCTGTCATATTTTAAAATTAGTGTCAGCCTTCCTAATTTTTGATCAAATTCTAAACTATTTTCCTAATCTGAGTAAACTCCGAGTACTAAAATATTTTATAGGTCTTGGTGGTAGGAGATGGGGCTGAATGTATCAAATTGGAATCATAGGGTTCTTCTGGCAATGCTTAGTTGTATGAAGAGCATATGAAGGGCAAACGGTAAAGGTTTTCGGGCTGATTCCAGGTCGGATCATAATCATCACTACCACCACTCCAATTGCGGCTTCTTTTTTTCTTTTTCGTTCTCTTCTAAAAAGAATAAATAGTAGAAGGATCCGTAAGGTGTCAGAGGTGTAGAACTTTACTATTATCATAGGCATATCTAATGCATTTCAGAGAGAAAGCTCAACTCAAGTAAAAGTGAGAAGTTTCCTATTTAAAGATTTTTTGATCCAAAATTAAGATCCTTAAATCTAATGGGAGATTCTAATGTGGATGCAGTTTACCTGGCTGGTTTGGGGTGGTTTGGTAGGGCTATGAATGAAATCCAGTGGCCCTCACGATCCACAACCGTGTGCAAATTCTGGCATCCGGGAAGAATCATAAGCAGCCATTGCGATTTACATTCACAGGCGCATATTAATCATGGCAGCAATTGGATGCCCCTCCGATCACCCTGTGGTCATTCCTTCTGATGTATATATGAATCTGGTACTGGGATAACAATCCTTCATGCTGACAATATTTAGCAGGATGGCACCCTGAAAGAGGGCAGTTTTCTGCTTGTGTGGTGGGCTTCTCTGCGTCTTATGTAAAGGCCTCTCACTGCAGATGTACAGGGAATCAGACACAAAAGTTCGATCTGGTCACAGAGGTCATTCGAGGGATAAACGTCAGACCAAGTTGCACCACGTCTAAGAGACGATTAGTAGTACTCTCACAGTCATCCTTTGAAAGATGGCACCTATTTTTTGACACATAAATTAACAAGTTTCAAGTTCTAGTCTAGGCAAGGACATTACTTAAAAAATTAAGCTATAACCACAGCAAAAGAAGAAGCAGCAGCGACCCTTCAGAAAAGATGAGGCAAAACATCACTTTCATTAAGTAAATGAAACTACTACAGCGAGACTCAAACAAAGTCAAACAAGAAGAGCTCTCACCCCTATCACAAACACATTACTCAAATCTCCCTTTAACATGGCACTACTCGGAACTCATCTTACTGATATCATACCTCCACAACAAATCCTCGTTATCTACCCATGATCAGGAGGAGTGAGTAGGACCACGGTAGTAAGATGACATAGAATAGACCGTCTGTATGATGGTGAGAACCAGTAGAACAATGGCAGCCAGCAGCGAGATGATGGACCATGGGTTGCTGAAGTACTCGCGCGTGAGCTTTGCCCGCCACTTGTTCCACCTGGATCCGCAGTGCGCATTCACCCTCTTAAAGAGGTCAGCATAGATGTTGCTCTCCGCCGTGAACGTCACGTCCATCAGCAGCCGGTTGAACAGCCGTGCGACCTCCTCATCGCTCCCCAGCTTGTTCTCGAGGATCCCCCAGCTGTGAAGGATGGCTACGTCCCTCGACGTGTTGATCAAATCATCCATCAGCAAAGCATAGGATGTGAAATTGCTCCCAGCAGCCGGGCAGCACTGCTCGAAGGCGATGAGGTTTCTGAACAAGGGGTTGGTCGAGTTACCGATTGAGAGAAACGGCATTTCGAGTACACGACCGCTGAATGTCACGTCCAAGAAGCTATCGATTTCCTTCTTCCCAAACCGGACCCCAGCCTCCCTGAGCTCTGACGCGCATGGGATCGTCCTCGGGGTCCGCTCCTCGGTGAATTGAAAGGACTTGACAGAAGGAACTCGCCGATGACGCATGAGTTTTGATAAAGATGCGACAAAGGGATGATGAGAACGGGACTTGGAGGAGACGCATGAATGAATCCGATGGTGCAAATGGAGCAAATGATGTGGTTGGAAGTCATTGGTTTTTGGAGTTATCGTTTTCCCGTGCGTGACGTAATTGAGTGCGAGCTCTATGAGTGAAGGATTTACCTGTCGGGAACGCTGCGCGACGTCAAAGATGTATCAAGGATGGCGAAGGGAATCTGGTTCTCGAGGCTTAGCAAGTCATACCTTAGGAGAGGTGACATCCAGCTCACAGCATAGATGGGATCGCCAGCTTGACGCTTCTTCTGTTTGCTTTCTTCATCGTCGAAGTTCCTTTGCATCAAGAACTGGATGATGAAGCAACCATCGAGTAGCATCATTTCCACAAACTCTCCGCTGCTGAGATCGATTATTTCAGAGTAGCAGCTCCTTGCCTTTTTCTCCAGCTCCTTGATTTTTTCAACACAGTTTGTGATATTGACTTCAAGGTCGTGGCCAAGTAGTTCACGGAGGTACCTCCATTTGTGCACCTCCATGGCTTGGAGGTTTTTATTGGCACGGTGGAATGGGCCGATTGATAAAATCTTGGGTTCGTAGGCATCTTCGTCACGCTTCCGGATGTTCAAGGGGACTCGGTGGATTGTGCAGAGGCCATCTTTCCATGACCCACTGTATTTCAGAGAGAAGACTTTCTGTAGCATGGAGCTTACCAGCTTCAGATCGACATCGATCGAGTGTTCATCGGCTTGTGCTGCCATCTTTGTTGTGCTCAAAGATGGAGAGTGTCTGTCCCAAGATATGGAAGGAAATATGAGCACAAGGATACTGGGAGTTGAAGGAAGGCATAAAGAAGGAAGTCATTGTGTTCCTGTTTTTGGTTGCAGGCAGAATTCATTTAGTGAAAATTTGAGCAAAGGGCGCGATAAAGCTTCCTTCTTTATATTCTTTACAGTGCATGAGAATCTCTGTTTCGTGGGGATGCAGTGGAGAAGACGACAGTGCAGCAATTAAGGCGCTGCTCTAACACTCTTCTTTTTCTCAACTGCAAGAGGGACTCTTTACCTTCTATATATCTTAGTCTGCCTCTGAGCGGAAACTACCAAAGCAAGCTTGGATCCAAGTTTTGGAGAGAATTCAGTTATGATTAACCTCATAAGACAAAAAAAAAAAGAAGTACTCAGTACTCTCTACTTTCCTCTCTTACCATATGTTCATATTTAAACTTTTAAAATAATTTTATATAAGAATTGATTGGGTAGAAGAGCTTTTCTTTAAAAAGAAATTAATTTAGTCTAAGACTTTTACTATTTGATGAATTGAGATATGGACTTAAATCACAAAAAAAAAAAAGAGAGAGGTCTGGAGGTGTTAAGGATCTTGATATTCTCAATAAGGCCCTGTTGGCAAGGTAGATAAAGAAAGTTGTCTCTTCCTCTTCCTCAGGCTTCTGGAAAGATTCTATTAATCAAATCTATTAGTTTAAGAAGAAGTTTACTTTCAAGATAACAAAAACCTCTATATCTTTCTTCTCAAGTTGAAAAAGAATCACGCAAGATTTAAGTGGCTTTTAGAACTATACTTTCTCTAGATTAGGGGATGGCTCTTCAATCAAGTTCTAAGAGGACCTTTGGATGGTGATATCCCTCTATGTTTACTTTTTCTTAATTTTTTCAAGGTCTGCATCAAAGTCAATGCCCTTGTTACCTCCTTTTAGAGTAGAAGATATTAGAAATGGGTAATCAAGTTCTTCCTAGCATAGCTAGTGGATAGAAATCTTGAATGCCATCAAACCTTCTAAAGAATGACCTCCCAGTTTGGAGACCCTCAAATTATATATCTTATTCTATTAAATTTTTTTATAAATTCTTTAAGCAGGGTGAAGTGTCATAGCCTTTTGCAAAGTTATTTAAAAAGTAACAGCTTCTAAAAAGATAAAAATTTTTGCTTAGCTCACTCTATAAGGTCACCTGTAGATAGGGGATAGACTTAATAAAAAAGGATGGCCTGTTAGTGTGGGATGTCTAATGAGTGGAGATGCGACCGAGATTGTTTTCCATTTGTTCCTTTTTTACCCCCTATCTTTGAGCATTTGGTCCCGATTCATTGATCAAGTTTATATCTCTTGCTTGCCTTAAGATTTTCACCATATGTAATCATCTTGGAGAAGATTTATCCTCTTCTTTAGGAGAATTGCTTGCGATCAACTTGTCCCATATATCTTGTTGGTGGCACATTTGGAGAGAATGAAACTTAAGGATCTTCTCTATGAAGGGTCCTTCCATCCAAACAATTACTTGTAAAATTCTTTATACTTTTGAATCTTGAGGTTGTTTATTGAAGGGGAGGACTGACCACGAAGACCATAACACTTTGAAAAATCTTATCTTATCCTAACTCTACTCTATTATAAATTCTTCCTCCTTGTAAATTCTTCTCCCCTTATAAATATTTTTTTTAATAAAGAGGATCATCTTTCATATTTACACTACAAAAAAAAAAAAAAAAAAAAAAAAAAACTCACCATTCTTCTCCCATTGTTAAGAGATAAATTGTGGGGGGTGTTCCTTCACATTTTTTCCAAAAGAAAAGAAAAGAAAAGAAAAGAAAAGAAAAAAACTCAAATGCTAAAAAAAAAAAAAGTAGAGTAACTTGAGGTTTCAAAGCCAAAGAATAGATAATACACTACTTCTGAAGCTCCATACATATCTGCAAGTAAAGATAGGGTGTTTTTTGTTAATGAAATCAAGGCCATGTTCTTTACTTATAGATTACTAACATTAATAATGAGATCTTAGTTGAAGTATTCATAGTGTGGGACTAGGAAAGTGGGTTTTGGCTTGCGTGGATCTTCCAACAATGGTTCTATTCTTTTGTCTTCACACAATTCAGATAGTTAAGGCAAAAGACAGTAGCAGCAGTTGAACTCGGTACTAGCCCGTGGCTTTTGCAACAAAGGTGAGATTTTACTTCCTTTAGTATAAGGTTATTTTCACAGTAATTAGTTGATTATTATTATTTTGACTTTTGATTGAAGTAAGAAAACAACAAAGCAAGTTGAAAAAATTAAGATATGGTTACATCATTTGGAGCCACTTAGTTTTTTTTGTCTTTTTTTTCCTCAGAATTGCTATCTTTTTGAAGAAGAAAACCTTTAAACTTGTATGTTAATTCTTTACTTTCTTTAAATATTGCTTTTACTTTGGGAAAAAAAAGGGTACTTCCTTACCTTTTCTTTTAAAAGAAAAAAAATAGCAACATGGTATCCAACTATAACTTGAAGAATTACATTGAAGAGATTAAAGAATATGAGATGAGAAAATATGAAAGATTTTTTTTTCCTTTTTCTTGCCTAGGTTGCTTTGGTCTGAATGACAAAAGAACATGCCCCATGTTGCATTATTAATGGTTCTATTATTAAGAGAAAAATTATCATGGTGATTAACCAAACGATCCCAAAGAAAATACAACATGAGCTACAAGCATACTATTCAAAGTTAGAAGCCATGATAACTCAGTTTGAGACGAAATTAGAGACTATGATGAATAGTTATAAGCAACTTTATCGGGCTTTATTAGTATTAAAAATCCAATTGTCCGCCTCCCTATTTCAAGGTAAGATATAATCGAGTGTATAGTTCTAATAACAAAACTAATGTATATTAGAAAAAATAAATTTTTTTATGTGAAATATTGAAAGTTGTGAACTAATATATTATTTACTTTTTTTAATTTTATAATGGATTGTGGTATCCATTAGATTAAACTGACCGCCAACATAAGGAGCCACCTGAGAAATGGGTTTACATTTTTATTGTCAATACATTCAATTGCTTTTTCTTCATGAGGGTCAAAGTTTTTTATTGAATTATTATTTATAAAACTTATATAAGAGATATTATTCATTTTAATTTTGTGATGTGAATAGTATCTCTTGTTTAGGATTTTGATTAGATAATGGGTTTTGTTAATCTTATTTTTTGAGTGAGATATTTTACATGTTGATTATTAGGAAAACATTTAATTACCAATGAAAAATATATGCAATAATTTTAAATTTATTAAAAAATAAAATTTTTAATTATTAGTGATATTGTACTTTACAATTATTGTCTAGCCACTATCTTTGCAAAGAAGAGAACTACAAGTGGCATTATTAAGAGAATAATAGGTATACATTTTGATGACGCTTAGACTTTTGTCATCCTAAGCAAATCAATATGATGGTATAACTTTGTCATTAAAGATTTTATCAAATTTTAGTAATGCTTTCATTTTTGTTATTAAAAGGTATGCAATTATCATAACTACAATTAATGATGTTGGAATGTTTGTCACTAATAGAAAACATGTGTAACTACTACTATTCCATCACAAAAATTAAGGTTTAAATTTTTCGTGATGCTGCATTTTTCATCTAAAAAGGCAGTATAGATGCCACCTATGCTTATGACATAAATAATAGCTTAAGTATTTGATGATGGATAGGGATATATGATGATGCAATTTCAAAAATTTTTGTAACATATTATGCATCACCAGTTGTCCATATTTTCTTGACGCTCCTCATTTCATCATCGTTATTAGAAATAAACTATAAATATAGTGATGAATAGGAATACTAATGATAAAATTGTGCTATATTATGTGATGCATGTAGCGTCACTGGTACATATTTCAATAGCAACACATGTTCGTCACATATAATGAACCTGAGACACCTATTTAGTGACGCTTTTGGAGTTTTAATGATGAACTTGTATTATGTTGTACGATGAATTAATGAACACCAATTGTCATTCATAAGGTGATGATTAAAATTTATATTACCTTAACTTAGTATTTTGTGATGAAGGGGTATTATCGTTACCTTAAACCTTTAGGGACATGGTTAAGGTTCAAGTTGACGAAAATCATGACAAATTAATTTCATCATCAAAATGTTTTTGTGATAAAATATTTATGTTTTGTGATGATAATGATGCACCATAATTTCCCACATTTGTTGTAGTGTGCTATTTATTTATTTATTTATTATTTGGTCCTTTCGAGAACTTCATTCCATTTATTGATTTCCTCATTTTTCATAGTTTTGTTGTACTTATTACGGTAGTCCAAACTGTTTAAGGATGTAAAATGTAGAGGTTAAGAAACTACTAAGATCTGAAATTTTGAGGTGCTCTTTCTAAGAAAATCCGAAATCAAAGCTTTCTCTATAACAGTGAAGCTATATTTTTAAGACTCAATCGTTTTAGTTTTTGGTTTGTGGGAATGACTTCTATTTGAAATTGATTGCGGTTAGATGGGACTTTCTAAGGGTGACTTCAATAATCCAAGCTAACAAGAGAGGCAATCCTCAAAGCAAAGGGACAATCTGGCCTTCATGGTATTTATTATTCTTTTAAGTCTCTTTGACCCAAACCTTTAAGGGCAGGGACTTCACGTTATCTAGTGGTAGGGAGAGATCCTCTCTTGTCCAATTGTATCGACTCTTTTTTTCATTGGAGTAGGATGATATTTTCCCTGCCTTCTTTCAAGAGGCATCATCTAGTGTTACTTTAGATCACATTCCCATTGTCTTTGACTACATCACTGGATTTGAGGTGCCCTCATACCGTAAAATATTTAGATTTGAAACCTGGTTGACAGAAGAGGGGCTTGACTCTATTGTACTTGGCTCTTGGAGAAGCTTAAAGGATTACTAAAACAGTATGGCAGCTTGGATAGAGAATCTTTGAGGAGTCACGACAATACTATGGAGATGGTCATCTGATAGGTCAATGGAAATAAAGAATTTAAGAAGAAGTTGCTCCATAATATTGCCTTGATAAGAAAGAGGAGGCAATTGACTTTTCATCAATCAGGCTCGAGACTAGGAGGTTTGAAGAAGCCTCTTTGGGATATTTATGAGAAGTGAGAGATATTGCCAAAGATTACATGGAGCACAACCTTCTTTCCCAAGGTTGCTATTGGATGGACGAGGTAGAATTAGATTACATCCTTGGTGAAAAATAATGGAAAAGAAGGTAATTTCATCTAAAGTGCATGACTTCTTCAAAAATTTTTTTGGTGCTTCCTCACCATCGGCCATCATTGATTAAAACTTTGTCTAGCCTAACTCAAGTTGGCATGAATACTCTGCTATAGCCTTTCCTTTTAGAAGAAGTAATGTTCTCACTATAAGCCTCCAAACCATTAGGCTCAAATAAAATTTCTTTTTGCTTCTACCAAAAATATTGGAAACTATTTAAGGATGATATTATGGTTCTACCAAAGCAATTTTCCTAACATAAGGCCCTGCATGGGAGATTAAACAAGATTTTAATCACACTTCTCTTCAAAGTAGAAGGCATCAACATATGAACAAAATGAAAAAAAAAAAAAAATGCACGTCTTCACTGACAGCCAGTTTCCGTGCCTTCTAGAAATTGATACAAAACCACACCAACTAGAGTTCCATCCCAAGGCGTGGACATTTGCCATATCAAGCCAAGCCAGGGACAAACGTTGCCATCAATCTCCAAGTTTACCCTGTACTAATTATGGGCCTGCACCCAGCCCATCTCAACCCCACTAAGCCCTAAATCCCAATTCTCTATCCAACGGGACATATTGGTGGACATTTTGGTGGCGAGAAATGATGAGCTTGGGGTAGCTTTCATCATCCTCATGAAATTATTATCAAAATTATCTCTCAACTCATTTACCTATTAACTTCATATTGACTAATTTATTAAATTCATATATTAAAAATATAAATTAAAACTGAATTAACTTTTTTGCTTTAAAAATTTTTTAAACCAAGATCAAACCAAGAAAATAAAAAAAAAAAAGAAAACAAACAAACAATTTAAACCATGATTCGAATCGGTTTAATTGCACATTCCCAACCACATCCCAGACCCCTCATCTCGCTATTAATTTAGTCCCTCTAATCTTAGATAGGTTCGTGACCCTATGTTTGGGTCTTTTCTATTTTTCTGTAATACATTTACGATCTTAATGAATTCAATGGGCTGCCGCCTTGATTTGAAAGGTCACAAAAGCTGCGTTTCATTCCCATGGAACAAGTAAATCAATCATTCGCACTGAAAATCCCAAAATGGAAGTGAGTAAAAAAATACAAGGTAATCAGGAAAAATTATAGAATCGTAAATGGGAATCTAGCTTTAGTTTATAATAAAAATCTTGAAGTGCAAAGCCATCATATTCATTGCAGACGGTCCAGTTGTGTGCATGAACAGCTACTGAGAGGAAAAATGCCATGATGCATTAGAAACATGCCAAAGCGCAGTTCTTTCTGCAAAACAAAATGCCCTGTTGACAAAACAAATTAGTGCATTCACAACTCAATACTACCCGAGCCTTTCTGGTTTAAGAGCAAAACTGCAGAAGTAAAAGCTTCATGAAGATTTTTAAACAAAAATTTGTGCCATTGGACAAATATCTTTGATAAGCTCACCGGATTTTAAGCAGTGTTACAAAGAATTTTAATAAGCAAAAGAACCTGATGTTCAAGAAAATCTGTTAGATTTTAATATTGAAAGGGGAAAAATAAAAAAGGCACTTCAATCAAGATATGCTTCAAAATGGAAGAATAAAAAAAAGTTGGGTTGTTAGTCATGAGGAAGTGTAAGAAAAATTGGGTACTGCCAGCCAGTTCACCAAAAGGTCTGGAACCAGACAGCTAGTAGATGGGTCACCTGATTCACATTAAAGTGTTTCTGATCAGATGATGGGTCTCATTTTGCAGGTAAAGGACTAAGAACTCTTTTCATTGGCCAAATAGAAAGGTCGGAATGTGAATTTAACAGACAATTTGCTTATTCTTGCTCAATATTAGAGTCATGGACAAGTGAAGAAAAAATTTGACACCAAAATAACATAAAAATTCTATATATCAGAAAAAAAAAAAATCATGTAAAGATAAGATCAAACAGCAGAATTCTCCTATCAGTCAACATGTCTCCGTCGGAATGCTTAACAACACACACGTGTGCAAGCACATGCTGAATCAGTAGGACCACAGCTCATTCAGCAATTAGTTTTACTTTAATTCAAGAATGGCACTTCATCTTTTCTAAATAAATGACAAGTCATCTAAATTGAGATATAACATTAATCATGATCTACAACATTTAATTGGCTCAAACTTACATGTTTCGGAGGTTTCCTATCAAATGGTATTAATAGAGCTGATGCCAGAATCTATGGTCAGCTATGTATTGAGAATTCTCAATGGTGATCAAGAAATGTACGTTTTATGACATAAATCAAAATTTAACTGGTTTAATTGCTTCAAATCCATACCAAATCAGACCCCTCTATGTATCTTGCTCTTAAAAGCTGCCTACTTTTCATAACCCAAAGCACTGGCAAGAAATCTCTCGAGTATTTTTCTGTTTTCAGGCACCGATCATGAAAAAAACTATGAAATTTTGTATTTTCAAATTTTAAAAACCATAAATCAAGTGTTCTGGAGGCTTCTTACCTACTCATAAACATGTCAGAGAATGAACTGTTTTCCAGTAGTTGGACAAACAGTTAACCATTAGGTACGTGCTTCCTACTGCACATTTTGTCAATTATTTCTAGGGAGATCATGTGTGGTCAAGTATATTGACATATATTATTTTGACTAATCAGCATTACAAAGCATTTCAAGAAACCGATTAATTCTTTTTCAAGAAAAAATCATCTGCAAGAATGCTAATGAAGAAAGATGGAATGACCACATAAATATAGTTAGACTCAACATACCTTAACAGCTACATTTGGATGCTTGAAACAAACAATCCCAGAGCATGCAGTGGAAAATCAAAGACTCACAACAGCCAAATCCTGAGGTGGAGATATTCGAACAAGCAACAAATAGAAAGTGATGCCAACTGCACTACCAGTGATGTGCAGTGAGAATATGTCCAACCCGTTCAAGAATAATCTTTTAAATCATGAAGATCTAGTTGAATATAGGGAGGCAGAAGCAGCTGAAGCCTCTGCTATCAATGAAATGGGTTGACGGGCTTGCAAACAAGCACCTATATCAAATGGTTGCAACTGTGATCCATCAAATAATAGATTGACACCTGGCAGGACTACTTCGCTACTGTCTATATCATCTGATTCAAGTTTTACTGGATTTGTGGAAGTTGATTCCTCATATACGGGACTGAGTGCATATGACCTGTTGGCAAGAAATTTCAAAATATTAGATGGAATGGCATCAACCTTGATGGTTATACCAGATTGATTAATCTGAACATACATCAATATGGTAGAAGATCTATTAATTAAAGATTTATTCATTTAAAAAAATCAAATAAAGTAGGTTAACAATCAATATCCATGCTAATAGCAAGACTTCTTTACTGCTAAGGTGCTATCAAGTGAAACATTGTACAAAATAACTAGTGTGACAAATCACACACCAATATGTACTCTTCATAACTGATGGTATCATATTATGTTAATCTACTTGTGATATAAGCAAGCATCCTTCATAAACATCAAGGAATTAAAAGACAACTAGAAGAGCATATATCAAATACAACTAGTAGTGGCATTACTTGAGGAGGAGGACATGGTTACTCTTGATCATCTATTTTTAACTAAGATTAGTAATTACAGTATCTAGCGACCTACTCACTGCATCTAAACTTCTGGGAAGAAGAAAAAAGATATAGATGATTCATGTAATTCACTCTGTTTTTCAGTAGTTGGACAGAAAATTGTACACTTCAATGACAAGAGGGATATGAATGCATGAAAGCATATTCCAAGTTTATTGAAACACTACAAGAAACACATTAGTAGACTGGACTGATAGTGCATTTTATGTTCTTAACATTCAATAAAGAATTACCTGAGAATGTTCCCATCAAAACTTAGAACTTCAGTCTGGCATCTCTGTCGATTAGCAAGCTTGAGCCTCTGGTGTCTGCTAGAGACTCCAGAGATTGGTGTTGAAGGTTCCAGTGGACTCCACCTTCCACTAGCATATTTGATTAAATGGTGGGGTGACTCCCTTACATTTTCTGTGTGGTAAAAGAGCTTTGCATTAGGACCAGTTGCTTGATATTCAGAACAAATTTCATGTAACCTCTTTCTTAAACTCTGCATCGCATCATGATGTTCATTAAGCGAGTCTACTTGAAGTAAACATGATGAAACCACCCTTTCACATATTCTACTGCATAATTTTGGATTGAACAAGGGGACCCCAAATTCCAAGCTTAATGGAACCCATTCATATTTTTCATTATCGGGGAGAAACATGTTAGATTCACTTTCCTTCTGAAGCCTTAAAAGGCGAATATAACCTACCATGTGCAACTCAGTGTTCCTTGAGAGATCATCCAATAATGCATTTAAATTCCCACCTTCTTCCAAGGACAATCCCAAATCCGACACTATGGGAGGAACTGACCCATCAAAATTCTTAAGGGGCAATGCAATATCCACTGTAACAATTCCTCCAGACTCATTAAGATCATATCTACTCAGAGGTTGCACCAGCACAGCTGAATGCTGGAGCATTGAGTTCAAAATATGTAAAAGTATATTTCCATTAACCAAGTTTCCTTCAAACTTGCCTCCTAGTCCTCCTATTACAGATCCATCCCAAGACCACATCAAGGCCTTTTCACAACCTGCTAATGGTGCAGGAAGAAATCGCAGATGTTGTCCTTTCATCAGAACAACTGAAAGTGGTCCACTAGACATACTGGCATAAAATACTAGCTTCATCCATGGTGTCACAGAAGAATATGAAGGTGGTCCGAAATGGATGGGACCTGAAGGTCCAGGTAGGACTGATGATGGAGGAAGGGGAACCATAGATACAATAATGTCATAGTTCCTAAGAAGCAAATGATCTAGAGTTTCTGATGGAAGAGCAGCCAAGCTTTCACAACGAAGGATATCAACTTGGTATTTCCTTATTCTTTTCAGAATTGCTCTTTCAGCATCTGGGCCATCTAACGACATTATATTCTGACCATTCTGCAAGTCATTCTTTTGTGCGAAAGTATTACTTTCAGTTGAAGAGGTTGAAAATGACTCAGGAGGACCACCTGCAGCATTGGATTCATTTACAGAAGAATTAAGTTGACGCAGATCCATGTCATCATTGCAGAGTGCCTTTGCTTCATGAATGTCAGAATTACCAGAGTCCTCTATAGTAGTAGCCTTATTAAAGGAAAGCTGCACATCAACTTGATCACTAGCTTTGCCAACCACTTCATCAGTAGCCAACCCACCAGATTGCAGGCACTCCAGAATACATCGAAGACTAAATGCATGGTTAGCAAATTCCTGCAATTCACCCTCAAACTTTTTGCCTTCTAAAGTAGCAAGATCCTTGCAAAGTTCTTCAATGCAAGAGTCACCAAGTTTTCCTGCTTCATAGAGTGTCACAGCATGAGACTTCAGTCCTGCAAAAGTTTAGCAAAAATGAGGGCTGTAAGCCACATTGAGTTAGCTTATTATAAACATAAAGAGTACTGATTGAAGAACCGACTAGAGGATTAAGTGCTAAATATGCATAAGTCATGTATAATTTGTTTCCAAAGAAAATTTGCTCAACATAAAACCATCATGTTGCGCCTCTGGTATGCTGTATCACAACTATTCAATAATATGGATAATGCCAACAACAATGAAAATCTTTTCAGAAAAAAATTGACTACCCACAGGCATATAGCAATAATAGCATATAAAACTTAATGCTTGACAAGAGGAGAGCAAAAACTGAAGAATGATGATAAGTTAGAACCTAATCTTAGAAATTTGTAAACAAGACATCTTATATAGCTTAGGGAGGAACACATTGATTGAGAGAGAGAGAGAGAGCTGTACATCTCTCTATCCTATCCGTCCCAACATTGAACCAACATGTTAACCAAATCCATGCCACTAATCTGTGCATTCCTAGCATGACAATCATGTGTGTCTCAGTTATAGGCATATATTTGAGATAATTCTCATCATTGAAATTTAATTAGTTCCTCAACTCACACTGAATTTGCTTTCAAGATTCTCTAGTCAAACAATTCTGATGTCCTTACGAAAACCCTTGCAGCTAAAACACAAGGACCTCCAAAATATGGACATCAATGCATCAATTACAAGTGAAAAAAACAGAAAGCTTTCTTGGTTCTCTACTATAAATGATGAACACCCAGTGTGGCTGCTAGACATATTTGTGCATAAGACCATTTGTCCCACTTTCCTTCTGTAAGACCTTGCATCTCACTTCCCTTCTACATGTATATTCTTCTCTTAATAAAGATACCCTTCTATATTTGCTCCTTGATATATTACTAAGTCAGGAAAAATAGATAAAAAGGTAGGAGAGTGGGAGTATGTTTAACAAGTAGACTGAACAATAATGATTGACAGGATCACAACCATCTTTTAAATGTTCCTTCCTCTTGATTAAAGCGATTGCACTGTGCAAACACACCAGCATGCACGCTCACACAACTGTATTACAAAGCTGGTGTTGGATTGGAAGGCTGTTTCATCCTGTACCAGGCAAAATAGGCCATACCAAATCATACCAAGGCCAAACAGGAATGGTTTGCCTCCACTCGATTCAATATAGGGCCAAAACCACCTTGTATCATTCAATTCAGACTAAAACAAGGCTGTTTCAATATGGTTCACCCAAAATGGGTGATTTCAGTGGAATTTTTCATATTTTCAATCAAAAATTAATTTAAAAATATTAAATTAATTTTAAAAATTATGAAAAATTAGTATTATGTATAGACAATTTAGAAGCATCTTGTGGTAGGTCTAGTTGAACTGTCCTACAAAGCCAAGCAGTGAAGGATGAGAAGGGCAAGAGAATAGCAACTTTCCAAACCAATAAGAAGGGGAAGGCACTGTAAAGGAGTAGAGGAGTTACTGCACTCAAATTTAAAGACACAAGAGTCCTCGAATGATCGGTTCTTTAAATTATTGCGCAAGAAGAGCAAATAATGATGACAGTTCAAGTGATAATAAGGCATCAAATGATCAAGGAGATGCAGAGAAAACACAGCCACATGGTGTTCGATTCATGGATGAGTCTCAATACACTCATGACACACAAGATAGGGACCATAAGATGCAACCTAATAAAGCTCGTGAGGAGATTGTTACTTATAAGAGATGGGATCCATGAGATCGTTTAGGACACAAAGCTGCTAATGCAAATGATCTGATATCTGTAGTAGGATCTTTGAATGTATCTAAATCAGATTTCCACACCAGATCCTAATCTATGCTGGTTAGTTATGACCTGCATTCTTATGAATATGGATATGGATATTTTTCATCTGATGTATTATTTTATGGATATCCTATATCCGAGACTTCGAACAGTTACTATATTCTAGAACCATAGCTTCATGATACTTATAAGTTAAATTTCAACAATGCGATCTTTGCATAGCCAAAATACTATTGGGCCAGTATCCTACTGCACACCAGGGAAAGTATCTAGCGTAGTGGGCTTGCAATACTAATGAAAGCTAGGTTGGCTTTTGAGGCTTAAACTACGAGCAAAACCCCGACATCTATGAGTGGCATAAACACTGCACCAGATATTGAACATCGATACATATTATCTATTGCATGTTTATTATATATTTGAAATTCTTATTCATATGCAATATAAAAATATTTCTTTTTAATTGTTTGTTACTTATCTTTGCATTAGTGATACACTTATATGCTTTAATTTTATTTGACACCATAAAATACTTCGAAACATTAACAAAAAGCACTATAAATTTAAAGAAAAAATTGTTAAAATTGAATATACCACATTAAAGAAGGAAAAAATTGAAAAAATATCAAAAAAAAAAAAAAAAATGGCATACCGATCCACATGACCGGTATGCTAGATACCGTGTATTAGTATGGTATGCCTCTTGTATCGTACTGAATTGAACCAATACTGAGATGTTACCAGTTCCTAATATGGCGAACCTTGGATATGCATTTGGAACACCTTCACAGACAATGAGATGGCATATTGCACATTTTGCAAATAAATAAGTATACACAGATTTTATGATACTACTATACTTTTTGAACGAGTACTGAAAAACACAAAGGACAATTTTCACCTTACTAGTAGAAGTATTGTTTTGAATAAAGAAACAGGATTCCTAACAGAATGTTGTATCTTATTCGTTGATTGAATCAAATACTAATGGAAGTTATATTAATTAGCACATAAGTGCAAATAACAATCTATCATCTGGTTGTTTATACTTGGATCACTTGGGCTTGGCTTGATAAATCATATGGTGATATAGATAGGTTACATAGTGTCAGGAAAACAATAGTCTTCCATCAAGAAGATTTGCAGCTGACAACTATGATTAAAGTTGAATGTTTCTTCTTCTTCCTCTTTTTTTTTTTTGATAGGTTTATCATCTCAAGTTTTTGTTAGAATATCTTGAAGTCTTCAACACAAAACTGAGCCAATTTTTCTAATATATTTTAAAGAGAAAGCAGTTAGAAAAGACCCAGGCCCACAAAAAAAAAGGAAAAAGACAACAAGATTGCAATATGAAAAATGCACAAAAGTAAAAGGATCAAACCTGGTGAAAGTGAACCCATCATCAGATATGAAGTTATATTAGCATCCACAACAAAAGCAACATGAGCATTATTGGAAACTGGCATAGGTTTTTCTGCTCCTGGACCATGAACTTGTTGAGCAGATTTTTCTGAGCTGATACTAGCATTTGATCCATCTTCATCATCACTGAGTATATTACCAGAGACAGGTATGCTTGAATCTCTGAGAATATATTCTGGATCTATAAGCTTTATGGCCCAGCCCAAACGGCAAGCAAATGATGCAGCAGCCTGTAACTGAGAAAGATCAACCTGCAATGTTGCAGCCAATTCAGCAACAGTGGCATTCTCACTTGAGACAACAAAAACAGCATATAATAACCTGCCGAGAAGATCCATGATATTAGGAAAAAAAACATCTCTGCTGGTCAAATGAAATGGGCATCCAAAGAAAAAGCACATTCTTTGATGGTATACATTTAGAAATATCTGATCGGACTCCAAGGAACTTACTCTTCAATGGGATCTTCATAGGACTGCTCCTTGTTAGAAACAAAACCTTCCAGCCTGGAAACTGAATCAGAATATTAATGATCAAAACATTGAACAAGCAAGTGAACAAGAAAATAAACACAGCAAACAGGAGAAAGGAATTACATCACTGTTTTCTATTAAACTAATTAAATCTCATTTGATCATGAAATGTTATCAATTATATATCAAGGAAACTCTTGGTGTCAGGCAGGCACACAAAGCCAAACTTTAAAAGAAGTGAGCATGCATGTTGTTTTCTTCTTCTTTTTCCTCTATGCCTTTTTGGACTTTAGCTGGGCACTCTCTCCAAGCCCACTCTGAGTCAAAAATGATTCTAGAGTCCAAAACTTTGTTGGACTCTCCTACCAAAAAGATGTTTAGGCCAAAGCATTTATTAACTCCAAATTTCTCTTAGAAAAATATATTATGGCAAAAAAAAGATGGCCTGTTGGAAAATTACTGAATCCATATTTTCCATCTACATGCATAACATATGCTGATAATTGGTGGATTTTAAATGCAACATACCAGAAGCAATAAAGTGAAAATACAACAGTTTATGCACTGCTTTATAAAAGAAATAATATAAACAATAAAGAATTATACAGCAAGATAAAAGCAAAACAGGTACAGGCAAACCAAAAATGGCTGATAGTTGACCACAGAAATCTACTTGTAATACAATTTTATTTTAAGGATCAAATATGTTGGTTTGAAGATTTGAATTAAAATAGGTAGGATAAGAGGTTTTCCTTGTTTTCTAAGGCACTATGTAGGTGGAGAACGAAGGCTTGGTTTTAATCAGAAGAGAATTGTCAAATCTGACAACAGAACAACATCTCAAGCATCCAGAAAGCCAAAAAAAATTAGGCTATAATATGCATATAGCATACCATGCCATTAAGAATTCATTTCTGTTTACTATGAATCATCATACCTTAAGCACACTTGGCTTTCATTGCTACTGTTTAGCATTACATCATTCCCTTCAACCTCACAAATTTATATTTTTACCACTGAACACCCAGCTTAAGCTTGCAAAAGTAGCTTCCTAAATAATAATTTGAATAGTATTCCTAGTCAAGCTTATCGTTGTAAACCTTCAACATAACATATTACTACTTCCAAGGTGTGCAACCAAATCATGCAAAGAAAAAAGTCATTATCCACCCAAAGTTACCCTCCCAGCTGTCCAAAAATGCTAAAAGAGGGTAATGAGGTGATAAATTGAATAATAACTAAAATCTTCTAAAATAACATTGTAACATCATACCACTTAATCTATAATATTACATGCACAGGGGGAGAATGTTTTGTTTCAAGCAAATCGCCATTAATTGAAGCTCTGCTTTTAAAAGTAATAATCAAGGAAGTATGATTTGTGAATAACATGTATCATTTGTTAGGCACAATAAAATTTTGACAAAATAAAAAAAGGAAAAAAAAAAAACATGAGCAAGGTTGCATACTTCACCATAAGGAATAACATTATGTGAATCTATCTAACAGAAATTAAAGTTATAATAAGTCAACAAATTTTCCCACAAGGCCACAACAAAGCATGATTTCTTAGTACTTTAATAAGCCTTGCATCAAATAAAAGTAATGTAGGACTTTGATTTGACAAACATTTAGCTTTCTGATTTCTGAAGCATAACCAAGCCATGTTGACCAAACAATCATGTTATCCAACAGATAACAGCAATTTGAATATATCTGCATCAAACAAATACCATGTCCAGAGACCATTATTTAAGCCAAATGCAGATACAAGATCACTCCTTGACAGAATGGTGGAGCAAAGTTTCGCAATGAAAAGACTAACGGAGATAATGAATTGTTAAAGAATAACAACAGATGTTGTATGCATTCATTACATACCTTTAAAACGATCATCAGGATACACAGGGACATCAAAGTAGATTAATCCCCTTCTGTAAAGACCTCTTACGATGTCTGGATCAAAGAGAACAAACGAATTTGCTTCCTCCTTACAAATTTTGTCTATCATTGCCATTTCTTCTTCTGTGAGTTTCTATAGGAGAAAAAGAAAAGCTACTAGCATCAAATGAATCACAATAGCTATGATTTACAGTTATCATATAAAGCATGATTTTAGTGGCATCATGTACAAAAACGAAATCCTCATAAAAATACCTATCTTGAGCTCCTTCAGAAGACATTTTTACCTGCCTATGGTAATCTACATTTCATGAATAATAAATAATTTTCATAATGAAACTCACTTTAAATTCTTCGAGTGTAAAGTTAACAAGGCAAACTCCCCACCATGGTTCAATTGAGAAGTCCACAGGTTGCGTGGGCAG
This sequence comes from Metroxylon sagu, assembly GCA_017589505.3. Classification (NCBI taxonomy): domain Eukaryota; kingdom Viridiplantae; phylum Streptophyta; class Magnoliopsida; order Arecales; family Arecaceae; genus Metroxylon; species Metroxylon sagu. The sequence goes on from JACVBY030000663.1 coordinate 4,166,780, forward strand.
TAATTCTTTTGCAATTGATTTGTTGAGCTTCCACATTATTCTCTGGATATCTCCAAAACAGAAAGCAATAGTCAAGGCAAATAACAAAGTCAAACCAATGAGCAGTTAAAAAACCCATTATTATAAGTCACGAATACAATAACCCATTCTTAAAAGACATGATATGATTTAAAATACTAAAGGGTGAAAAATAGAACATTAAAAAAATCATTCAATAATATAAATCAAATAACGAAGATGCTGTGGCTTGGAATAAATTGGTTATTTAATTTTATCAATAACATACTAAGCAAGAAAATAACAATAAAACAACATGGACGCATTATCAACAATCCATTCCATAACATTTGATTGATAACCACATATAATTTATAATCAACAACATAAATCGGTGACTAACTACATTAAAGTTATTAAAAGAAAATTATTTTTTAAAACTTTAGATGGCAATGAAATATATAAAACAAGGTTCATCGTATTGGACCATACCATCCCTTATGGGCATATTACACTAAACTGGTAGCAAACTAATATTTGGTATGTGAGGTGTGCCGAGCATTGGTACCATGAATCGACTCATACCGACACTTTACCAACAATGTACCAGTACAAATATTGAAACTGTTACTGTGAACTATGAAATAAAATATTAGTTTTGGGTCAATTTAGGTTGGTTCAGCTCTAGAGTGGGATATCTAATGATCTAAATCCAATTCATTTTAGGAATGTGTCGTATTTTTTGATCCAAGACCAATTCAAATAACATCAGTTCAGTATTTCAGGTTAAATCCAGATTGGAAACAGACCCACTTGCAACACTTAACCCAACCAATTTCTCAAAATTAAAGCACAATGGCAGTCAATATACTTTTTAAATTGTGGAATACTATTTTTTAGTGAAAAAAATATGGAGGAATGCAGATGTATGTCAAAATATGCAAAAGTACAAGCTATCACTTTCAAAATTACATGAACTTGTTTATGGACCAACATTGAGCAGGATGTTAATTTTCATGTTTCAACATAATATAGAAGAGATTGAAATGGGAATAGGTACAACATTTTCAAGCAAATTGATTTTTTTTTTTTCGAAAGTAAGATCCATATATTGTGACAATTAATATGGGCTTATACCTTTGATCTGCACTTATTCATAATATCCATAAATTCATTTCTTCCAATTCCTGTAATCCTCAAGGCATCTGCAGCACTGAAATTAGGGATGCTGTCATATGGTTGCTCTGCAAAAATTCTTCAGACATTAGAAGAACTCATGCAGACAATTTGATATATGAAGCAAGTAGCAGGTAAAAGTTTCCACAGAACAGTTGCCCATTTTCTAGTCTAATTAGATGAACATATAGCAGAGAAAAGAGAGGACAGTTCAAGAGGAGAAAAATAAGTGGATGGAATCAGGTGGTACTATTAGTAATCAATCAATCAATCAATGAGATTAACATTTCTCCAGTCATTTTGGCAAAAAATGAAATAAACCTTCAAATAATTTTCATCAGCAGACTATAGAATTCTAAAATTCTCAATAATTCTATGGAAGTGCGCACTAATCTGTGCAGTAGTATTACTTCAGATGAATTTACTAGGTGTCTTTTGTAAGAAAGAAAGGGGGTTAACTTGAAAAAGATTTCTCTCTAACTTGCAAGAGAACAAGGGTTAACAAAAAAAAAAAAAAAAAAATACAAGAATGTTATTCACACAGGTTCACATGAAAAGCATGCATTCCAAGATATCTGCCAAAACATAAGAACAAAACAGTGAACTTATGACTAATATCAAAAGCAAGTTACATAGGGCCATCACTTTAGAAGCTGTAATTGAGTGGTTGAGATGCAACGAACCAGCAGGAAACATTCAGCAAAAACTCACTTACATTGCCAGTGCTACAAAGAAGGTAACCATTAGTAGTGAAATAATCAAACTCTGTACAATCAGATACTTCCAATTCTTCTGTTTAAGCAAGCAAATTTCTAACTTTTAATCTAGAATAAATCATTAGAAAATATGTAAAATGAAGCCTAAATGTTCTCTGAATTTTTTTGGCAGCAAAACTAGAATAAATAGTACAATCCATAGCAGAAATGCTTTTACAGTCACTTGTTTTAAAGACGTGGTCCATTGTGCAAGTAATGATGTGCTTCCAATTTTCCAAAACAAGTTAAAGAAGTTGATCATGTCAATGAATAAAAACCATATAACTGATTAAAAGTTTGTCACTTGGTAGACTTATTGTTTTGACAACTAAAACAATTTTTCTAATGAATGGCAGGGCACAGAAAATGCAGAGCAAATTCTAATGAAATGTTGGAATACAAATTTAGGAAAACAGTTTAGTCATCACAATCATATATATGGAACTTGTACAAAATTATAAGAGGTTAATATTCTGCCAGCTGAACTGTCGCACAAAGCATGCATATAGAATAACAAAGGAAGGTTCAGTGGACAAAGAAGGGAGAAGGACATAGCTGGAAATAGAAATATAAAAAGTGTAATATCTATCAAAAGGTATGAGGCATTACCATTCTTCATAACCTCGAAGATCATGTCACAGTAATATCTAAATGTTGAAATCCTCATCGCTCGACAAATATATTCAGCAAGATGATATGGAAATAACTGCAAGCATACCATATTGAGTGAACAATATAAATTAATAAAATAAAATAATGCAATGAAATAAAAACAAAAAAAGTACAAAATAACAAACAGTCATAAGGGCTTAAGAAAAACAACTTTTTGACTTCGAAAGTAGGAATTGACATTGGTATAAAATCTTTTAAAAAAAAAATGGGAAACAGAGAAACAAATTCTTGCAGGAGTGAATTTTGGTTTGCGGCTGACTAAAGTCAGATGCCAAAGAAAAAGAGGTTCGGTCACATAATCACTACAACAATTAAAATATGAAATTGGCAAAGAAAGGCACGAGCTACTCTACATGCAAAAAAACAAGTGAACCATGAAAGACAGGATGCAAACATACTGCAAGATTTTTACACAAATAGTGCATCATCTCTTCATAATATTCTCCTTCTTTACAAACTTTACGTGCAAAAGAGGTATTCCATTGTAGTCGTTTTCTGATGCAATACTCTATTATCCTGCACTCAAAGAAGCAAAAATAAATCCTGATGGGGACTGACCAAACAATTCCATCCACGATGACTAGCATATATCAAAATTTCCGACTATCAAATCCATGAACTGAATTTAAAATCAGCCATGGAAGTGAACTTATTTTTTATCTTGAAATGGTGCATTGTGATTATTGTTAATCAACAAAACAATATGCAAGGGACCAATGATGTAACTAAAGAAAACAACCTCCCGTGCCACTCCTCTTTCGAATGGAGGATAGCCTGAAGCCTTTTCGGAAGACTCTCCCACGGGCATTCTTCCCTGACCGCCTTTAAAAGAAGCTGGTCCTCAATCGTTTCTGGTATGCGCTGCATCCTCTCGAACGGGTTTCCGGCAACTGAAGACAATACCAAAGAGCAAGGAAATCCTTCCTCATTTGCACAAGTTCAAATAATACAAAATTTTATGAAAATCAATCACAAAACCACAAAATGACTTCAGTTGCATTATACCGCCGGACGAGTAAATTATCAGATTCTGGCCAAATGTTCAAATCTTGAAAACAAAATTATCATCAAAATAATCAAGGATACGAGACTAAAGTGCAGCGGATGGAGATTGCGAATCCTGGTGAAACCATGGTATCGATTTACGAACAAATCCGTAACAATGACATCCCAAATACATTCCTTGGTGAGATATTTAGGGTTGAGCTAGGGTTACTGAAACGAGAGAGAGGTTTCGCAGAGCTTGAGATCGAGATCAGGAACGGCACCAGAATGTAGTCTAATATTGGGGTTCTCAAGATCACTCCAGCGAGATCCGCGCGGTGTTTCTCTGAGCAAGTTCCGGGGGGAGAGCAATCGAGGATAGTCTAGTATAGAGATATATATATATAGAGAGAGAGAGAGAGAGAGAGAGAGAGCAGCCAAGGACGGGCGGAAGGAGGGAAGAGAGAACGGAAGCACGGTAAGCACAAGGCTCGGACCGGTTGGACCCCTCTTTAACCCGGCCTAGAGCCGTTCGGTTTGATGATCCGCCTCACTTCCAGGTTCTAACTTTACGGTTCCGTTTGGACCGACTCACCGAGGGCGTCGTGTTGAGAAGCGTTAAACGAAACCTTCGAGTCGCTCGGCTTTGGGTTCCGGCCACCATCGGAGAGCGAGGCGAATGGGTCTCTTCTTCGTCCTGAAGAGATCGTGCTCGAGTGCTCGCCCTTTCCTTCTGATAAACCGTAATGGAGAGATCTCTCTCCTCGCCTTCTTTTCTGCTTCTCTCTCCGGATCCGAAGCAAGAACCTTGCTCTCCTCGCACCCGTTGTTTGTTAGATCTTTTGGTGCTCTTCGTAGGACCAATGGATCCTCTAGGAGTGGGAAAAGTTTGGATTTTGCCTTTCTTCCGAAGCTCAGATTGTTCTCTTCTCAGTCGTCAGCTCTCGCAGAGCCGAGGACCTCTGATGGGCTCACGGTGGACGCCATCGTCGCCAAGGGCTGGCCGATACTTGGTGATAGTGAGGGCGATTGGAGGAGCCACGCCGCGGCAATTGCTCAATCCATTCAGCTCATCAAGAAGCGATTGCAGGTAGACCTTTTCTCATTTTATTCACCTTTACCTCCACTTCATTTGAGCTTCGTTGCTTTTGCTGTGATGCCAACTGGTTCAATTACGTTCTCCTATCGATAAGTTCAATAATTTCATGGTTGTTCTCACAGCAGTTATAACTTATCATTAAATTATATCGTTTAATAGATGTGGGTAATGGATATTTTTGATGGCTCGTGTATGATTGTAAAAATTTCTTCTTGAATTCTAGATTCTCTACTTTGGTTTTAATAGGCTTTCAAACAAATGCTTTTATACTTTCTTTTTTAACCTCTCTAGAAGAGAGAAATCAAATGGTATGATTCTTATGCACATGCATGCTTAAATATGATGTTGGATTTAGATCTGATATTAAATTTCTTTTCCCTTTTTGGCAGTGGAGAAAGATGGTTGTGAGGTTGGAACAACTGTCTGTGGCACTGAACAAGTCAGACCTTTGGGATGATCCTGTTTATGCTGGGAGAATTAGTCGCGAGCATGGTGAACTTATGGGTAAGATAAAAAATGTAAACAGATTTGAACAAGAGCTTCTTGAGCACATTGATTTGTTGAAGCTTGCACGTGAAGAGGATGATGAAGAATTGGAATCGGTGGGCTCTTGCTTCTAGTTAGTTCTAGGCATGTATTTTTTGTGCTTCATGTTCAATTTTAATACTTTTGTTTTCAGGGGGATGGAATGCTTGTTTTGCACAGATTTATCATACCATGTCTTGGTTAGGTTTTTGGTGACAAGCTGAGATATTCTAGATAAATTATAGCAATGCTTCATTGGTTAGGGATAGACTCATGTTTAATGCATTAATGTGGATAGTTTCATCAACCTGAACGTCTCACTTAAATATCATACCCCATGTTTTCTTGTTCTGTTTTGTTACTAGTATAATTCTGATACTCTGTATATTACTTTTGTATTTCTAGTTGAAGCTCGATTTCCAACCTTGATCTTGGCATTCAAATTTTGTAATAGCGATCAATGACAGATGCAGATGGTGTGATAGGCCTATTTTGCAGAGTATATGTAATACCGCATATTTAATTCTAGTATGTTGTCTATGTGTTGTTTGCACGTTGTATGATCTATACCTCAGCCCTCAGTATGGTGTTTTCCCCATCTTGTTTTGAGTTGTCACCTGCTTTCTATGTTCTTTGACTAGAATTATAGCTTTATCACTAGGCACTAATACCAAATCCTGCTTGTGAAAAATTCCTAGTATTTTGTTGCTGACAAATATTAGCTAGACAAAATAATTCTACTAAAACTTGGTACAAAGGCCTTCCAGTCTGCATCATCATCACATTGTGCTCCTCTTTGAGCGCACGAACCAAGTGAGAACCTTTCAAGTAAAGAATATCACCTTTTAAATACCATATTAGCCTCCAGAGGTGGATTTTCTGAACTTAGGCATGTATCTCAAGTCAGAAATGAGTTCTGTACACCATTGCTGGTTGGGTATTTGATAAAAACAATGATATTGTGATGGCTGTTATGTAATGATTCTTTTATTGAATCACACTCTGAGCCATTATCCTCCAGTCCTTGGAGGGAGTTTTGGCTATGTATGTTATTCCTTTTACTTTTCTATTTTATCCCTTTGGTACATGCAATTTTGACAAGTTTTATATTGTCTTTTTACCTCTGTGAAGGAATCTATGAAAGCACTGCTTGATATGAGAAGAAATGCAAAGGAGAAAGAATTGGAAGCATTGTTATCTGGGGACCATGATTCATGCTCTTGTTTTATAGAGGTTATTCTTGTTTCTTAGAGTTTTCTAGCACTTTAACTTCTGGACATGAATTTACATTGTCTTCTGAATTTAGTTACTGAGTTAATATTGTAAACAGCTCTATGTGTTTATTTTCTTGTTCTTTCTCATATATCTAAGATGTCCAGCCTTATATATTGAACTTGTAGATATGGTGCTATACTCTTTTGTTTATTTGATATGTTAATACATGTTTTTGCAATATCTAGGTTTATGGTTATCAAAAGAGACTTGAAAATGAAATGGTTGAGAAGAAAAGGTAGAAAATATGAGGTCTAAATCATAAAGCATCAATAGAGTTTGTTGAAGAATGCTTACATCTGCAAAATTGCCAAATCATTGATCTTAAATCATGGGCTATGGGCTAAGAGTTCTAAAACAGAGCCAATTAGTTGGCAGATGACTTTTTCATTTCTCTCACCCCAAGCCCCCCTCCCCACTTTCTTGCTTGCTCCATGCCATGCCATAAACAGTGTATATTGAAATACCCTAAATTTAATCTGATTTGTTTGAAAAGTACATGTTCCACGCTCAACAATCTGGACAAGTCCCAAAGGACAGTATGGTTGAAATGCTTTAAAACCCTCCTATTCTCTGTCATCCATACTTATCATCACATGATATTTCTATTCCCAATTTCCTCAGTAATGTTGCTTAAGTCCTGGGGTTTAAATTTTTTATTAGGTCTTCTAATTTAGATGTCTAACCATATTTCAACGGAAGGGGAATTATAAATGGAAGAAAGTTCTGTAAACTGCAGCTATGATTTATGTAATCAGAGACATCTTTAATTCACACTGCTATAACTTGGAAAGAAAATGTGTTTTTACTTTTGTCGTGTATCTTCTTTTTTTTTTCCTGCACATTACAATTCTTCTATTAGCTTGTGTCTTTTAAATGCTAAATAAATTAAATGTATTTCTATAATGCATAGCATAACTGTTTAAGAAAAGGATCATATGATCATGTGGTATCTATCACTAAATCCACTCTTTTGTACTTGTCTCTTTTCCATGGCTGAATTGTATTTATCACATTATATTGATGATCTACCATGGAGCAATGAAGGCAATAGCAACAATGTTGAATGGAACTAAATTTCTGATATTGTTATGTTACCATGTGTTCAAGAACACATGCCTCAGTGTGGCATGTGTTAAATCGATGTACTTCAAGGTGCAACAGAGCAAACAAGGGATAGTCTGGTGCTCTCAGGGAAATTTAGATATAAGTAACTTGTAGTTCTGGGGATTATTTCTCCAAGTGATGAGAACTAACAGTTTTCTCTGACACAGATCTTCCTAGTTGCACTCTTAGCTCTTATTGATTTAAGATTTATTTTATCCCCACTCTGCCGATTCTTTGTAACTCACTCTCTAATGATGAGCAATTTGCAATATGATATTCTTTCAAGTATGTGCTTTCATTATCTGTAGTAAATTTCTTGGGGGCATTTGCTTATACTTCTGAATCATTTTTAGCATATGCATTAGTAAAAATACTTTCACATAAAAAATGCAATATTGACTCATGCTCTTGAAGATCATGTAATTCTTTGATTTTCCAATTTTAAGAACTCAGGGTGTTGATTAATGTGATTCAGGTTCAAGCAGGAGCTGGAGGAACAGAGAGCATGGACTGGGCTTCTATGGTTATGGACATGTACAAGATGTGGGCTCAACGCCATGGATTTGCAGTCACAGTGCTTGAGGAAATGCCTGGTGAGATAGCAGGAATCAAGGTTCATTTTCTTAACTTGTTATCTTTTCCACTGTTTGGCCCATGTTCATGATTAAAAGAAAAGGACAACTTTGTTATTTCTGAATAAACATGGAAACATTATAAACCCTTCGGAAAAACCTCATGATAGTTTTGCTTAGCAAGTTGACTTGTGACAGTATCAAAATTTCTGCAAAATTCAAGTTTAATGACTTTCAGTATATGTGATTTTTCATGATTTATTCCACCTGCATATTTGAAGGCACATTATTAAAATGTATGAAACAACATGATGCTCAAGATGGCATGCATGTCGTTTATGTGCCTGTCATGGAGTCCAACAGGAAACTCAGGGATGGATGTCCTTCTCAAAGCACGATCTCTTCTTGTTCTGAAATATAGTCTTTTGCTGCAGATCCTATAGACTTATTTTCTGCATGTGTAAAAATAATTCTTTCCTTTTGCATAAATTTACAGCGCGAGTTTTTAGTTTAGAAGTACTAAATATTTATATGCAGTAATGTTGAGTGTTATTTATTTAATGGCTGATCTCTTCAGCGTGCAACAATTAAAGTAGAAGGTGAATATGCATTTGGATATGCCAAAGCAGAAGTTGGGGTGCATAGGTTGGTGCGAATATCTCCTTTTGACAGTGCAAAGCGCCGCCATACTTCTTTTGCTGCTGTGGCTGTGATACCAATCCTGAATGATGTCTCAACTCGATATCAGATTAAAGAATCAGATCTTCGTATAGAAAGGTTTCGTGCTGGTGGTGCTGGCGGTCAGCATGTTAACACAACAGAGAGTGCGGTGAGGATAGTACACATTCCAACAGGGATATCTGCTACGTGTCAGAATGAAAGGTAATTTTTATGTCATATTTTCTCATCCTTGCTGTTCTTCTGGGTTACAGTTTATAATTAATATATACACCACCACTTTGTTTAAATGAAGTTTTATAGACTGGCACTGATTTTAATGTCCTTACTGGGAATTTACAAATACAATTACTGTAAATATGCTCTATTGATTTGTCACTTTCCTTTTTTTAACATGCTTAGTTCGATATTTTTCTGATATTCTTGTGACTTGGTAGATAAACACCCACTTTCAGGGGCTACGCTTAAATTCTCTCTCAACTAGACATATAAAGAGGGCTATTTTTTTATAAAAAAGGGCCCACCTTGTTTTCATTAAGATGGTAAAATAGTAGTAAGGAAAGAAAAGAGGCTGAACTTGTGAACATAAGCATATGCAGGATAAATAAAGAGCAGAGATTTTTAGAAGTTGATTCCAAGATGTTTGGTGGCCCTACTACTGTTGGTCTTAACCCTAAATTCCTCTTTCATCTCTCTCAAGTGGCTATCTCCCCCAGCCGATTTCCTTTCCTCTCCTCCCACACACCCACCTTCCCTGCTCCCCTATCTGTGATGGCAGCCCCCCTTCCCCCCTCTTCGTCTTCTTTCTCCAAAGGCATTAAGACAGAGACTTCTATATCTAGAAACAAGGTGTCCCTAACTCAGCCTCTGCCAGGAGGTTTGGCAATTCTGCTCATTCCAAGCCCCTTCACAGCCACCACCTCTTTTTGCACCTTGTTCAACTTCAAATCCTCTGCCACCAGCCCCTTCTGTCTGCATCTCAGTTGTCTCATTCATCAAAGCCTCCCAGCTTGTTAGCCCCTCAGTATCTCTCTCCTCACTTCCTCCTGATCCTAGCTGAGCATAGTTCAAGTTAACTTGACCTTTTCTAAGCATAGCTTGAGCTGGACCTTCCAAGATGAGTTCAGGCTTGAGCAGTGCTCAAGCTAGCCCACTTAATCATCAAATCAAGCTCAAGCTGGCCTCATCTTGCTCAAATGTGTTTCCCATACATAAGCCCCTTGTCTTGACCTAGCAGTACTCCATTTAGTTGGGCCATTTTTATTAGGGCACAAACTCTTTGTCTAGAATCTATAGAAAGATGACCTTTCAAATGAAAAATCCAGGGAGATTGGTGGTGATATGGCTCTTGCTGTGCTTTTTAACATTGACACAGAAAAATTCATCGAGACTAAGAGCATGCAACTTGTTATAGCTTTTCCCCTTTGATGTGATACACACACACACACACACACATACCCCACCTTACAAGTCCTCTGTGGGTGAAAATGAATCACCCAATTGAAGTGTCATAACAAATTTCTTATGAATAGATTAGTTCCCTTTCTGAAGAAACTGTCCGTTTAACCTCTGGTGTTTGTCTTTCTTTAGCTTCATTGTGATTGATGGCCGGTATTTTCTACTTGACTGCATCATTTTAATCTCTCATCTTTATCAACATAATGACAGTATTACTGATGAAGTCAGTAAAATGCAGATCACAGCATTCAAATAAAGCATCAGCAATGGCAGTGCTTCAGTCACGGTTAGACCAGCTTGAGATGGCCCGCCAAGCTCAACTGAATGCTGAGCACACTCAGTCCCTCACTGAAATCAGCTGGGGCAACCAAATAAGGACTTATGTGCTCCATGTAAGATACTAAAGAGCAAAGACGATTGTTTTCTTAGTAAATAATCCTGAAGTTTAAATACCCTAATCTGTTCTTTGCCTCTGCAGCCTTATCGCATGGTCAAAGATCTCCGAACAAACTATGAAGTTTCAGACCCTGATTCTGTTCTTGATGGTGATCTTGATGGTTTTATTTTGAACTTCCTCTCTGCATCACTGGATAAAGATGAAGTCAACATAAGCAGGTGAGAGGTGAGAGAAGTCGAAAGCATGCTCACTCTCTATTTCTATAGAGGGGGCATGTCTGTTTTCTGGTGCCGCCACTACTCAGCATCCATAATGATCAGTTTAATTAAGTCAACAGAAGCCAACTATGTAAGCAGGTTCTGCTGCTGCCGGCCATGCCAGACCTAGGTTGGCACACATTTGCAGGATGAAGGGGAAAAATTATTATTCCTACATAGCAGTTTCGTATCATATACTTTTTTTTTTTTTTTTAATGTGTGGATGAGTTTCTACAGTTAATTCAAAATCTGAGCTATTCTGCCCAAGCTCATGTATCCAACACTTGATTTTCTAGCTGAGCTATAATTATTTGGAAAATTGAGAGTTAATTATGCTGTTATGCATTGACATATCATCTTTCTGAATTCTGCTAATAGGAAAATTGAATTGGAATCACAGGTTATGAGGCATATTCTTCGACTATATAGAATAGAACGTTCTGAGCGTGAGAATGATTCAAACTTTAAAATCTCTTTGTTTTGTGCTGAAACCTGCCTTATTCCAGCAGTTCTCGGCTGGTCGTTGGGCTCTCACACAAACCCAACCCATCAACCTTACAAGTTCCGCGTATCCATTAAGGGCGCATTACCAGAAGTCAACGTGCTGAAGGGGCTGTTTGGCATGGAATGATTTTTATAAATTATAATAGGGTGATCTTTATAAATTATAACATTATAGATGATTTCGAGGCGATAATAAGATCATTTTATTTGATATCTTTACTTTGATAATGGTATGTGATCATCAAAAAAGGATGTTCTTAATCTAGTCCAACGAAACAAAAATACTGGATCATCATGATGTTGATAATTTACACTAAGAGAGGAATAGCTTTGTTCCTATATTTATCAATCTCCCTCAATATGATAATCATATAATAAAATATATTATTTATAATATATATAAATATTATATAATAATATATTATTATATTAATAATAAAATTTATATATCAATATGTAACTAATATTATATTATCATCATTAATATATTAATATATATTATTATATACGAGGTAGACTTGGCTACATTCAAATGCAATCAAGTTTAAAATCCGATTATTTTCTCTATCTTTGAATCCACATGAATTTGGGAGCCATTACATCTTATTTATTTTTTATTCATTTTTTTCATCTTTGGGATTTATAAACTGTGTGGACATCGTCGGTCTAGCTCTAAACCTGATAGCCGTTGATGTGCTACTGGTGGCAACAGTGGGCTCAAAAACACTAGGTTCAGTCTGTGACTGATGTGCCCCATACTCCATCATATTGACGTCGAACTCAAACCCTTAACTACGAGGTTGACAAGAGCTACCAACATCAGACATTGTTGATTGTAGAGGATAAAGAGTAAAAGTAGAGAGTAGAGAGTAGAGAGATATTAGGACAATTAACTAGAAAGTAGGGAAAAAATAAGATAGCTTAAGAGAATTTTGAAGAATCGTAGGAAGATGAGAAGGGCTTATGAGAGTTTTGAAGAGTTTAGGAAAGCTATAGAAAAGTTTAGAGAGTTTATGATTTGATGTAAGATGAGAGAAAAGGATTGAACCCTATTTATAAATGTTGGGGCTTCCAAATGACCCAAATAATCTTAAAAACTAGCCGTTTATAGCCATTAAAAAGGATAAATAGATCTTTTTACTAAAAAATAGAATACCCTTTAAAAACTAATCGCTTTTAGCTATTATGAAGGGTATTTTGCAAATTGAACGAAAATGCCCTCCCAGCTAACCATTTTTGGTTGTTAAGGAAGGGCATTTTCGCTCTTTCCTAGCTGGGCCTAGTGTGCTAGGCCGACTCGAGTGCTCTTACATGGGTAAGCCCATGTGCCGAGCTTAGCATGCCTAGTAGGCTGGCTTGCGTGCCAACTTGCCAACTTGTGGGCCGTGCCATGCTGGCCTGTTACAAGCCATCGTGCTGGCATGGCCCATGGACCTTAGCGGGCGGTGTGGCATAGCCCGCCAAGTGGGCCATGCTGTACCATGCCTAGCATGGCCCATCTCGTGCCGGACCGTGCTGGGTCTGGGCCGGCATGGTCCGTTTACACTACTACATTTACCGTATATCAAGAGGCATCAAGATGGAAACTAAAGAGGGAGATCCTTTTATTGGAAGACAATAAAACTGCATTAGAAGAAAAAATAGAAAAAACCATCTCAGATTTTAAGAATCATCGATAATTATAATAATAGTAGCATCCGTGGCAATAAGAATGGTTGATTGGTAGTAGTAGCAGAGGAAGTAATTGGATATTCCTCTGTTAAGTTGGTTAGTTAATAATGTAATAAAGAATAATATTTTTTTATATATAACATTGCCATCAGATTCTTCTAATATAACCAAGCCACCAGTAAACTTGTATGTTTCATAAACTACTCCCATTGTTTTCTAAATGTGGTGTTAATGAGCTTTCCTTCCCCTTCGGATTACTTTCCAAATTCAGCATCAAAATTCCTATTGAGATTCTTTTGTTATTCGCCATATTAGATTAGGAATGGCAATGAAATAGGATAAGGATAGAAAGCTACTCCTTGATCCTACCATTATTTTAATCTTCCTTTTTATTCCTATCCTTGCTAATGAAGATTAAACTTTTCATTCCTATCCCTATAAGAATCTTTATCCTCATCTACCTTATTTTTAATAAGATCTTCATTTTTATTTTCATAAAAATCCTTAACTCATCTTAGACCCGATCTCCACTAACCTCATTTCTGACATTAAAATATTTATTTTTTATTTTAATTTTTACTCATTATATTTTAAATATAAAAATAAAAATAAAGTATTGAGTTACCTATAACAAATAAAATCGATTCAAATAAATTTATCATAATTATAAATTTTATGAGCTAATTTATAATAATCAGCGAGCATAGTAATATAAGTTTATGATTGTAAGCTGAAACAAACTCGTTCAACTATAAGTCTAAATAAATATAAAAAAGATGAATACCTGTAGGCTTAAAGATATTTTAAGATTATTTATGAACTATATTTATAATATTAAAAATAATATAATAGTATTTAAATAATATAAAATATGGAAAGGGTTAGAATCAAGAACCTCTTATATCAAGGAGTACTTTTTTACTTTTCGCTCCATCTCTATTTATATGAATAGAATTTTTTCTCTTCCTATCCACCTCTACTCCATTCGGGATGGGTTTCATGGGATCAGAAATAAAAAAGGGAAAAATTGTGACCCCTTTTTCAAACATTTAAAGAAGCTTACAATGAGTTTGATGTTTTTGCCCATCCTCATCGTGGTGGATCAACCTGACAGACATACTAAAAGATTTAGTTCAAGAACCCCTTCTGCTACTGGAGGATGAAGGGGTCCCCGAAACGACATGGCTTATTTGACGTCTTTGACGAATTTTCTAATCATCATTATCTGTAATTATCTCCTATTGAATATACCTCCAACCATGGATGTCACATGGAGTCACGAGACGGGGTTTATCAAATTGATTAATAGATTTTTCATATTTTCTGTTAAACCAATTTATAATTTTTCAACAATTATCTATATTTATAAATTTTAACTTTTTAGAAAGCCCTTTCTTATCTTATATCACATACTTTTCCTTTTTTTTTTTTTTTTTTTTTTAACATACATTGCACTTCTCATACGAAATATGTTTAGATTCTTTTTTTATTATCATTACCATTATCATTCTCTAGTATCAGTTGCATATTTAAACTTCAGACTTATACCTATTTTTAATTATTTTACATTATTCCATAAATTTTATTTTATTTTGATTATTTTCAACTTTATATTTCCATCAAAATCTATTTCCTGAATTCAATCTAACAATTGATAAAAACCAAATACCAATTGCCGAGATGAATATTTATACAAGACACGCCCTAGATAGAGCAAACAAACCCCATCCTGTTTTCTTGTCTTGTGCTTATGCTATGGTTAGGATGAAAGGCCTAAACATGCCAATATGGATCTCCAAACAGATTATTAGGGCTGAAAATACAGCATCTTCTTTCAGATCAAGAGTCGATAACTTTGAATTTTCATGATAAACCCCTAAAATAACACGTCTTGACTTTGATTTTTCATGCTAAAAAGAACAATCATTAATAGCGACAAGAATATAACACTTTTTTTTGACACGAGGTCAAAGAATAATAATTTAACCAAAGAGCAAATCTAACGCTTTACAAAAATAATAACAGATTTGGATTGCTGACAAATATGATAACGGATTGAGCGATGAAACCACGTATTCCCATATCAATCTAATTACAACATATACGAACGTGACCTGAGAAAGAATGGAAATAAAAGCACATCATCTACGCGCACATCAAACCGCCGAAGACAAAGCAACAAGAGCAAAACTAACAAGCTTTACTTTCTTTCCTTTTTTTTTATTGATAACGGAAATGGGTCTATACATCAATGAATCTGGTGGGTCGCTTCCCTGTACCAGCTCTCTCTGAACATTCTCTCCTCTGAAAAGGCCCTCATAACAATCTTCCCAAAGGAAATCCAATTTCTCCCCCAAAAAAAATGGATCAATGGGTAAATGACTGCCTGGCATGTGAAACTATAAGTTAGAAAAGAGTTATCTACAGAAAAAGCAGCAGCTTAAAGCTCGTCAGAGAGACTCTAATACAAAACTGTTCCATGTCCTACAATGATCAAATCGTCCTACAATGATGAAAATGTTCGTGCAATCCAATCGGACAGCCGTCTCATCTTGGTTGTCATCTCTGCGCTTCTGCCAAAGTAGGACTCGGCGTTTGAAAGAATAACCGAGGCATCATGCTTCACTGCCTCCGAAGTACGATAGTAATTGTTTTCTAATCTCCTCTTGATTACCTCGAGGGACAGTGGAACAGGGAACCTGCAGGCGCAGTATGCAACCACAACATTTCAATGAAGCAAATTTCAAGCAAAAATGAAAAGAGAATTTAAAAAAATATAAATCCATCATGAGGGCATGCCCCCCTCCCACCAAAGTTACATCTTCTGCACAGAGCTTACAGCACCTCAGGTAACATATTCATGAATCGCAGGTGGTTTTCTGAAAATCCTGGTTTTTATAAAAGCAAGCCAATACTGGTTTTTATAAACAGAAGCCATCACCACAACTCCACAAACCCATCTCGTATCCATCTTTTAATCCCGAGTCCTAGAAGAGGCTACCATAGAGAACATATTCCTTTAACATGGCATGCTTCCTCCAATACTTTATCCAAGTTTTCACCCATGTGGGATGATTCACAAGTGAACCATTTCATTGTCTCATCACTTTTTACCTCATTAGTTCCCCTAAACTTCCACTGGTTACTACGGCATGCACAATGCATGCTCATGCACAAACAAACACACACTAGTTCACCTGACTACCGAACCACCGAAGAGAAAATGCACGACAATAAGGACCTCATCTTTAGCATGGATAAATTATGCCCCCACATAAGAACCAACATTCACGTCAGGCCTCTCTGAAGCTCAATCATCAACATTATCCTCTCAATCAGAAAAAAATGGATACAGATAACAAAGGACAATAAATAAATAACTGTGTGTGTGTGTGTGGAACTAAAATAACCCACTCAACACAAGCACTAACAAATAAAAGGCCGATCTCTCACTTCCATGGTTAACAGCATTAGAAACTGTGCAACTAATCATAAAACCACTGCCATAGAAAGGACAGATATAGCAGTACCTGTTTAGAAAATCAGACTTCTGTGCTACCTGATTTAGTTTCTGAATACCACAGTAGTCCTGAAACATCAGCAAGGGAAAAATAAAACAAACTAAAACAAAATCCATATACCAAGTCGAAAAAAAAAAAAGAAAAAAACAAAAGTTTCAAACTTTCAATGCATATATCAGGTTCACCTGATTTCTGATTGAGGTTTGCTCTATCTTGGCAATGCTTGATAACAACTTGCTCCTGGTCGTGTCATCAATATAGGGATGCTCCCACTGGCTATCAGCATCATGAAGTTCCCACGGACTATGTAAATGCTGACCGGAAGAATCATTTCTGTACTGTATAACATATCTCTCCCATGGGCTCTCTGGAAAGTCAGAAGACTTGGGCTTTACAGCCAAAATCCGGCCCTCCCACCAACTACCACCATCTCCATCTTCATTTCTCCACCACACCTGACACTTGTCTCTGTGCGTCCAGTTTCTCTCGATGGCAGCATCATAACGTGTCCTTTCCACAAGAAAGTCTGGAAAGGCAACAAGCTCAGGCAAAGTGATTCTGAAGGCTTTTCCAAACCCACTGGAAGAAGGATCTATAAACTCAAGCGTAAGTTTGCAGCAACTTTCCCCAGATCCAGGAAGAGTAGAGTAATCAAGGCCTTGAACTTTGCAAAATTCTACAGCTTTTAGACTTTTGATCAATTTCCAAGGCCCCGTGTCATGTGAACGAGAAGCTTTGATATATTCTTCATGGCCCTGAAATGGAAATTATGAACATAAATAGATATGATAATAACTTATATATTTTACTATTTGCAAAGATCATATAGCATCAAATTACAAACAATAACCACCTGTCTCAAGTATGCAACCTTGTCACCTTCTTGAGGAATATATCGATAGCTCTCTTCATGCTCGACCAACATCAGCCATGAAAGTTTCCGTAATGGTTGGTATTTCCGCTTATCTAAAGGTTTTGAGGCACTAGAGCTATAATTTTCTCTTCTGTTTCTGGCAGACCGTAAACCAACTGTCATATTTGAAGTTGACTTCCATTCATCGCATAGAAGTTGATCGCCACCATTTAAGGTTGATCTTCCTCCACTTCTGGATGTTTCTAAAGAACAATGTCCTTGTTTCACTCGGAAACTACCTGTCCTAGGTGTAACCTCATCTGTGCTTGCCCTCGCGCCCATGGATCTCGTTTGACGGACACCTTCAGACACAGCATCACTGAGATCCACTTTCATGTTTCCGCTTTGGTTGTTGCAATTTGATTCGCTTTCATCCACTCCATGGAAATGGCCATCAGAATTCTTCTTACCCCTGGATGACTTTGACCTCTTATAAACAGCATTATACATCTTACTATGGGATTCTGCATGCAACTTATGTGAATCATGTGAAATGGATGGCTCAGCATTTCTATCAGCACATATCTCCAAGCTTTCTGATGCATTGTTCCATACATCATGTTCTGGACTCTGTCCACTAGCACCCTCATCCTCTTCGCACACCACAGAAACAAAGTTTTGCTCATTTGGTGTTTGACTGTCAGACATTAGTTCACACTCAGAGATCCTCTGATCCTCAACTGCAACAGATTTTAACTTGGAAGATGAATTGCTGGTTTCCTTATTTAGTTCTCTTGATTTGATCCTTAGCTTAAGATAGTTGGGCTGAGCATTTTGCTCCACTTGATCATGGTCAGCATTACTCTTACTGCTAAATATATAGCCATTTTTGTTCTCATTCACCACTGCAGATCCTTTTAGCAGCACATGGAAACCCCTGGATTCACTGTTCTGAGGACTATCTTGGTGTCCCTCATCCATATGTGTTGCTGACTCAGTTGCGTTGCCATTACAAGTGACCCGGATTGTACGCTTGTTCTTTTGGTCAATATATGGGGATGACTGCGAAAGTACTAAAGACTTGCCCTTGCTACCGGATGAGAACTCTTCAACTCTTGCACCATCCAATCCTTGTGAAACACCACCTTCAACTTGTGCTTTATCTCCGTAATCCATTCTGTCAAGACTCTTTCCATAAGCTTGATTCCCAGAATTAGAGGATGTTCCATACTCATCCTCAGATTTGAGATGCCCATTGTCACTTCCAATCATGCTAAGACCACCTGGATATGCATTACGGGCAGGCCATGTATCTGACACTGAAACATCACCCAATCTCAAACGTTTTGAAGAGCGCAACTTTACTTCTCCCCATCTGATTGTGCTACCCTGATAAACTGCAGATAGGTTGGGCTGATCTGACTCTTCAGTTTTCCCTATTTCCCTGATATCATCAGCTGTTTTACCAGAAATATGTGCTAGCTCATAGGTTCTACTAGGGTTAGGTACATCAGAATCTGCTTTAGCCAATGAGTCAACAAAATCATCCCGTTCATTGCAGTCAATTCTTGTTCTTTCAGAAGACAAAACAGCCTTTGGATCACGACGAGGCAACTTGAGGACCAACCTCCTCTTACTTCCAACATTAGATTGTGATTCAATAAGTGAAGGTTTTGCAACATCTTCACACTCATCTCTGGAGACTTCCTTCTCCCTTGCATGTTTTATCTGGTTATTCTGCATTGACTTGTCTGACTCGATGCTTTGGGTGTTTGAATCTGGAAGCACTGATTCACTTTCTGAGGAACTGGTCTCCAAATCTTCATCTTCTCCATCTGTAGAAGCTCCAGTTATTTTAGAAAACAAATTGAGAGCATTGCGCGCAGCACGTCTCTGAGGCCGCAATGACTTTGATTTAGATGCTTTTTTCCTTGAAGCCAACCGTCCATTTCTTGACCTCTGTTGTCTATGAGTCCTTGATAGAGTAATGTTATCACGCTCATCCAAGTTTCTCCTTTTAACTCGCCTCCCAGAAGTAGTGGTGAACTCTGCCTGTCAAACAAAAAGCCAAATTTAAATAGGAGCAAACAGGAAACTGAAATAAATTTTGCATAGTATTTCTTACTTCTGACTTGTGCTTTTTCCTTTTAGATCTCCGGAGGCCCTCATTATCATGGTCAACTCCACTGTCATCTGCACTGCACACTGGCTCTCCAGAGGAACTGCTGCTTAAACTTTCATGTTCTCCTTCGCTTGAACATTCATCAGCAACATTATACTCGGAATCAGTATCATCACTTTGTACTTCATTTTCTGGTTCCCACTCAATGGCATCTACAAATTCTGGTAATGGCTCATTCCATCTATCCAGGTCTACAATTGGCAGCATTTGATAATCACCGGTATTGACATTGTAACTTGGGCCAACTGCGAATTTTACTGAAGGAGGCCGCCACTCAATACCCAGGATACCAGAGCGACGCTGCTGGTACATGTTCTGGTAAGGTTCAGGGTAAGGAATCATGCCTGGCATTGATGCAATGAAATTAATTGCCACAAATTGTCTTGAAAAGCATTAGATATAAAAGGAGCAACTTTTGATGGTCCAGAAAACATAGAAGTAAATGCATACTTGAATCACAAAGGAGATCCTGAACATTCCTTCGATATGGTGCAAGCTGGGTCTCCTGAATCAAATACAGCAAAAATTTATTATAAAATACAATGAGAATAATCAATACAAACAAGTAACAACACAAACTCTTTAACATCCCTTGCAAAACATTCAAAGAATGGTGAGTTCCATCAGAAAAAAAGGAAAAAGAATGACAAGAAAACATTGAATGAAGTGTATATTTTGCATGTCAGTTTAAAAACCATAAGCAGCCTATTATTTCCATCCACTTTTGATAAAGTGAAACTAAGTTATTACTTTCTGAATAACAAATATAGTGCAATAGATTCTGCACTTAGAACCTCTTCACAACAATAACAAGGATGAATGAGTCAAGAAATCACAATATTTGAAGTTAATTTAAATTCAAAGACCAACAAGGAAACCTTTTTTAATTTCTAAAAATTCATAATATTATCAAAAAGATTCAAATAAAATCAATTTAGACTTAAGATATCAGGTTTTGGCAGGTCAACTTTAAAGCTAGTTAGCTTCTAGGTAGAAATTTATAACCAAAGCTAAAAGCATGACATTGATGTCCCATTCTTTTGATCCACACTCAAACCAATTCCTCTTTCATTAAGAATTTTTGTAAAAAAAAAATGTCTAATTAGTAGGATGAAGTATCTCGATTGTCCAGCACATGAATTGCAGTAAACATTATTGACCACTAGGACATTTTAAGTGCATTAAAAGTCCTCTATTCTCTTAAACATATAGTATCTGTTGTGTTCTTCTTTAGCAAATGTAAGCTATACATCTGCAATTTGTATATTTTGTCACACAATTGTGGCATTCTCTCTATTGGTGGTAACAAAAACACCAATAACACAATGTGTCCTCATATCCAGTTCACATTTGAAATCCGAATAACAGTAACAGAGATCTTAATCAAAATAACACTGGTTTATAATTTATAAATTCTAATTACAGTAATGGAAATATCATATGAAATGTTATAGGGATCATCCAATCATTCAGCATGTCCAAAACTAGTTATAACTTACAAGTGATGTCTGCAGTGTGGCAACAACAAGAATCACAACATGCAATCCATATTTAAAGAATAAATGAGGAAATAGGATAGAAGGTTCTGACCTAGATTGGGTTGGTCAGGTAATGAGAAATTATAGATGAAAAAATATATATTGAAAAGGAGATTGAAGTATCTGATGATGAAGATTCTGCAGCTGAGCTTTGGACTACTTATGGTTAACAAATAAGAGATTGAGTGGGGTTAAAAAAACAAGGAGAATGATAGCAAAAGATTTCACATCAACCATCCTTGTTACATGAAAACAAAACATGGAAAGAAAAGAACAATTGAAATTAATGTAATACTGATGTTTCATCAAACAAATATTTTAGATACATATAATGTAAACACTAAGCATACAAATCGGCAACAAGAAAAAATTTTGTGTACATGAAAATCTAACTTCAAAATAAGGTCTGTAATACCAACCCATACTAACTCATAGCGACCCATACCAACCATACCATACTGTATCGTTACGGCACCAAGATTCGATTCAGTTAACTGAACTAATCCAAACTAAGCGGAAACATCCTATACCAATTGATACCAATCCATAAAGTCCGATTTTGGGCTGATAGTAAGAGAAAGTATTGATATCCTATGTCAATATAGATGCATATCATACCAATCGTACCATGCAAAATAGTAATGTATAGATATGATTCTCAGTTTTTACGGATCTTGCTTCAAAAATAATGTTGTTTTGGGTTTGAAATTTTACTTTAATTATAAATCTAAATGTTACTTTAAATTTGACTAAGCTTGATGAAAATTCAAGAAATTATACCTTTCATCACATTTATAATTTCATGTAAATTTAAGAACAACCTAATTTTCAAGCCACAATACTCATGTGACCCAAAGAAGATGTTTCTACATATCTATATAAAGAAAGAGATATGTTTAATTAAAAATCCTACAAATTTACATTAAGAAACATAATAATGCTAACAAACCTGATCCAAAACATTTCCATGCATATCTTGGATAAGGGGCCGATAATCTCCAAGGAAAAACTGTAACAATGGAGAAGATAATGAATATCATGATCTTGCATAATACTAAAAGAATATATCAGCTGATTTCTTGTATATACCTGATCATATTTTGCATCCTTTTGAGACTCCCCTTGCCCAGTGGCGATTATAAATATTTGTCCAACTTCATCTGAGAGAACAATTGACGTTCCATCCCTAAATTAAAATAGAAAAACACAGAAGTCAAGCCTAACACTAGGCAGCATATGAAAAAATAACTAATCATGGCATTGCCAAGTAATAGCAATAATTAAGTTAAAATTGATGCATCTATTCCACTAGAAAAATGGCTAACATAAGCCTTGAAAAGTAGATGAAAAATAACATCAAACAATTAAAAAACAACATTCAAAAAAAACCAAAGTTTAGTAGTTATATATTTATTTTTAATGTAGAGATTTAAGGAACCAAGAGCACTTCTCTTCATGTTGACCACTGAAGCAGTCATTGCAGGACAGGTTCAGTACTTTATAAATCTAATTAACATCTATAAAAATACAAAGCAGTCAAAACCAGACTCCTCAAAAAATATTGCACCATTAACTTCCTGTTCATTTATTTTAATGATTTCTCAAGCTTTTATTACCAATGACTAATGAAAGGATAATAATTTTATATATAAATATCTAGTTCAATATTAAAGCTCAAAATAGCATCAATAGTATGGCTGTGGAAGGTCAGGTCACAGATGAATATAACTAACTATAATTATACCCCAAAAAAATATGCAACACCTGCAGGAATTTTACATTACATCTTCAGTTGTCTCCATAATAATTAACAAATCATCATCACATGACCATTACTGCTGTTATGGTTGCCATACCTCTTCTGTTAATCCTGACAGATCTATGAATGCTAAAACTCAGGAGTTAACCTTCCATGAATCACACAGAAAATGACCATTAAGATCAAAATACATGTGAGTTGCTGTTTTATGGATCACATATGCGAGAATGATACCTTCACCATGCTGCAGTGCAACATATGCTGGTAATCTGTGTTTATCAGAGTATTATTCATATGGGTGGACAAAATTAAAAAGTTCTAGAAGACACATTTTGAGCAAAAATAGTAAGGTGAAATGCAAATGGAACTCAACACCAGAAAAAATATTTATCTTCCAGTTTTGGAAGATTATATGCATTAAATTAAAATTACCATAATAAATAGTGATATACCATCTTCCATAATTTTTTACTGGTGGACACAAAGTCTATTGAAAGAAAAATGAGGGTATATTTTTGACAAAAAAATCAAGAAAAAATGCTAGACGTAAAGAACTTCAAACCCTTGGAATGACTGCCATGCCATGATCACAATAACAGAAAATGAGTGTGGGTTACTTTGTTCTGGATGCCATTACATGCTTGTCCAATCTCTGTTGCTCTTATAACACAGGTAGATAGACAAGAATAATGATGACTAAAAGATTCAGCTTGTGAGAAGGTGAATAGACATCCTCATAAAAAGAAGAAATCTGCAAGCAAAAGGATTTAGGTAATCTTAAAGAAAAACAGGAGAGGTTAAAAAGATCATTATTGAGCATGCTAAGGTCACAAATTATTATGAAATATCATTAGCCCACAAAAATCTAACTGCTTTTGTGGATAACCTGAATAGAAAACCTTATGAAATGAAGAACCCTCTAAGCAAAGGGATATAATATTCGAAAAAACAGGTGAGGGTTAAAAGATCATAATGAAGAACATGAGGTCCCAATATTATTAGCCCACAAAAATCTACAACTTCTTTTATGGACAGCCTGAAGAGGCTATTGGGAGACACATGATTCCAAATATAAATTGTTTCTAAGGAATTCAGAAACCAAATATATCATCAAACATAAGAAGGAAAACGGAAAAAGAATCTTCTAGACTGAGAGTTTTATTTTTGAAGAAAATAAAATTTCTTTACTTGATTGATCCATCAAACTGAACAAAACTACCTCCTGGAACAAACCAATTACCCAAAGGGAATTGTCTTCAAGTACAGATAATCCAAGAAAATGAACTTGCCACTCTTTGCAGCACTGCCCGGAAAGACTTTTATCTTCTTTTAAATTCAGATCTCAAGCCATCTAGTGAAAAAGGGCCATGATCACATTTGTCACTAGAATTCTACATTTAACAGGGCCCATACAAAAATAAGGCCATCTGCCTGAATTCAACTCAAAGAGTTCTTATAGATGTTATGTTTCTTTTCCCCTGTCATCACTGAATATAGCTTGGTATAGAAAGGGAATGCAAAACAGTACCTCCATGAATAACCAAAAGAAAAAATAATGGATTTGATAGTCACAGTTATTATTTTAAATAAGGCTTCATCACTGGGGACTTGGTCTCTTCCTTCCGATGGTTGTTGCCATACAGCAAGCCACACCACTAGTAAATTTTGGTTAAAAAAAAGGGAAAAAAACCCAAAGTTTATCTTAAGATGTTACGAATTCCAACAAATCACAACTTATGGAAAGACTGGTAAGTATTCAAATAAGCAATACATGGTAAAATCAGAACTTTTTACCAAAGTAAAACATGCATACAAAGTCATTATAATTAACAATTTGGGTATGAAATGTTCAAATTGTATGAGATTCTTCTGATCAACAATGTGAAAAAAAATTATACAGCTAACTTACGGAGAGAATTTTCCATCAACCAACTTAAAGCGTGCAGTTTCATAGATCCGTACTGGTGTGCCCTCCCATATCTATTAGGAACAATTAGCAAGGGATTCAACACATATTCAACAGATGAAGAATAATGAAATTACAGAATAATATGAAAGAATATCTCAGAAACTCACATCCCAGATGATCGTCTTTCCATCATACCCAGCACTCATAGCTATCCGAGGATTGAAAGGATGCACATCCAAGACAAATGTCTGTAAGAAAACAATAAGGAATGTAAAAGAATTGAACCTTTTGACAAGATCTTCCAATATTTATGGAGGGTCAGGATGAAAAAACAGGTGGGATAATCCTTTTATAAAGTTTAAAAGAAATCTTTCCATTATTAGTAGTGTACAAAATTGGCAACCTCCGAGGGAGTATATGGAAAGCAGATGCATGAAGCTAAACCCCACACATATCAGAAGTTGATGGTTGAATTTGACATTATCAAAATGATCCTAAGAAACTCACGGATCCCAAGAGTGTGCTCATTTGTTTTAGCTACAAATTTGCATGTCAAATCTATTATACAGCTTATATAAATAGAGTATGGCTAGAACAAGTAGAAGCTAACTAAAGTTGAATAAAACTCATAGACATATGAGAAAAAAAGAAACAAGAGGAAGGTGCACTCTATCCATGGAAAATCTTGTCATAGAAACAGATTTTAGTATCAGCTTTCTGAAGAGCTGGCGGTGGTACTCAGGAACATATGAGATGGAGCACCCTCAAAAACCAGATCAGAACATGACAAGAGGTTCAAGAACCCAATTTTCAGCAAATATCATTTAACAATAGAATGGCAACAATATGTAGAGAGATACAGGGTTTCTGCTCTGCCATCTTATAAATTTCCAGTTTCATAAGAAATAAAAATAGCTTGCAACTATTTTTCATTTGCCAGTGGTCTCTATAGGACAACTGCAGCAACAGTGCTACTGTGCTAGTTGTCTATTATAATCTGGTGGTATTTTCGTTAAAGTGGTCTACAAATGTATCTGTAAGCTTTTGGATAACTTGCTTAGGAAGTATCCGCCAACAAGGCAAAATCCATGGTCATTAATATCAACCAGAATGATTTTTCAGCATCTCTAGTCTCTAATAAAAAGATAAGAAGCATGGATAGACATTGCCAGATGGGAAACAAAATCCATGGAAGCTTAGAGGTGCCCTATCCTTTTGTTTAATTTTTGCATTCTAATCGGAAGTGCAGAATAAGTTCTTAAAAAATAACTGCATCAACAATGTTGTTTGAACCAAACTGCTGAGGCATGAATACAAGAAAAAACATAGGAAGAATGTAGCAAAGTGAAAACATTGATAATTATCCATGGCACGCAACAAAATGAGTAAGAACATTGGCTGGTAAGCGAAGAAGGATTCCATAAAAGAGAACTAGTCAAAATGGTATGGTCATGCGCCTGAAGAATAACCATTAAAAACATTTTTCTATCTAAGCATAGGCCAGACACAATCTTAGCAAGAAGGAAAGGGAATATCCAATATAAGGTGGAAAGCTGAATGAAACAGTCCTATGAAGACCAGGATAGAACCAAAAAAAAAAAAGATGTTGATGATATTTCTCAATTCATGGAATTTGGCTTAGATTATAACAAATCAAGTAGCATCAATGAAACTTCAAATAGCTGAATTCTTCATTATAAAGACTAATGGCTGACAGGTACATGATATAACTAGAATGAATATGCATTAGTTAATATGGCAATTATAAAGAATGCAAAACCTTCAAGGTTGTCAAGTGAAGTCTGACCCTAACATGAATTTCAGTAATATTTATGGGGGAACTCTTTCTTCATCTCCTCCACATGATAGTATAAATGTTGCTCTTCTCACTCATCTATCAATATTTACCCAACTATTTGTTGATAACAAGAACTTTTTTGGGATCAAAGAGTCAATGACCTCTTTGGTGAGGTCATGTATGTCTGCTTCCTTTATGTTTCCCCCAGGCCCAGCATAAATCACCTTTCACAGTGGCAGAACACAAACCATCCAGCCAACTACCTCCTCTCACCAAAGATCAAAACCACCGAACAATGTCCCCATTACTCATACATTTAAAAATTTTTCACCAGTCCAAATCAACCTCACATGTATTGCAACTTGCAAGCGCCCCTCGAAACTAGTGTTTTTCCAGCTTTATTAAGAGTATGAATTCTCAATTTTAACACTTTAAGCAGAAAACAGGTTTAGTGGAACTATAAATTTGTTGGATCTAGTAAGATGATTCATGCAAACATGGGACATTATTCACAACATGCATGATATATACCTATCTAAATTAACCAAAATTTTCTCTATTTTCACCACAAAATCATTGCTTCAACATAGCAGGTCCATGGTGACAGGACAGTGCCCTCAGTGGGCATATCTGAGATGTGATGCTCTGTGATAAGCAAGGCATCAACCCTTTGTGGTTCAGCTCAGAATCCTATAGCTAAGGTACTTCTCGGAGCCAAACTAAAAGGGCTCTCTCTCTCTCTCTCTCTCTGAACAACCTGGCAGTCAGGCCAGCCATTAGCTCCAACATCACCAGCACTTGAATCCTTGATTTGTAGGGAAAGATTTTTCAAACCTATAGTCCACCTTCATATGACCCAATAGTAGAAATCGAGGCATTGGATTCAAAATGTTCAAAGTTATTACACAAAGGGATCAGCCTATTAATATGATAATATGTTAAAACCAAGGTATGATATATATACTCCAACCTAAAGTCAGAAAATAGTATATACAGGTGCGTGTAAAAGGAGCATTTTATTTTTAAAATTAAGTAGAGAGTCAACTACATCTTTGAAATGTTTCCCTGATAGGGGTGATTAAGCAACCATCCTTCATCTCATGACAAGTCTCCACTAATAAATCTTTTTAAAAGCCCCTTCAATGCAACAAGACATACATGCTTTCTACACCATGTCACCCCCCCTCCCCCCCCCCCCTGCGGGCCAAGAAAGAAGAAGAAAGGAAAAGAGAACTATTATTGATGACTTTGGATGGGTAAATGACAAATTTAACAGGACTTTGACAAGAAAAGGTGGTTAAGCTGGAGTTAAATAAGAAACAAATTGGTTCTAGAAGAGTTGGAATACAAAGTTACATTGTTTTAATAGTAAGTTTGAATTGCATCCAGATGAATATTGACAATGGCACTGTCATTTTGCATGCAGGTGTATATGTATGTCCAAGAACATGTGCATGCAGGCAAGAGACTCAGAAACGTAATGGCTTGAACAGTGCCATACTTAACAGCAAAACCATGAGAATATGAAGGTGTTGTTGCCAATAATTCAGGTGGTATAAAATGCCACGAAGCACATCAACAAGAAGCACTACAATATTGAAAGACTTACCGATTCAGTATGGCCAATCAATGAATGAACTAAGCTGCCATCAGAAGCATTCCAAACACATATTCTGCAATCTACAGAAAACAACAATACAATAAGAAATATGATACAAGATAACCACGAAACAAAGTAACTCTGTAAAGCCTTCATAACTGAAAACAAAATCCAAGATCATTTCTGAAAAATGTTTATCAACGGAGAGGTCCTCAAACAAAATAGATAATATAGATGAAACAGAAAAAAAAACAGCATCACCTAAATCCCCTGGAACCCAATTTCAAACAAACCAGATGGCAGATCCATTTAAAATACTAACAAAATCAGCACAGCAGCACTAAATGTATTAAGATGTTCCATTACTTGCAAATGGTTGTCCTAGCTTCAATTAGAAAACGCGGGCATATCTCATAAGAATTAACTAATGCAACATAGCACTTTTAAGGCCTTTGTTTGCCACAAACCATATTACCCACTCTTGAATAGGTAGAAATGCATCTTGAACTGACATCATTGTATTTGTTGAATCCTTTTGTTGATTACAAATGTATTATGGCATCAAAAAAAATGTGGAGACATTAATTACCTGATTGCATAGGAAAAAGATACAGAAATATAAGATGGAAAAAACACAAATTAGGGATCAAACTCAACAAGACAAACATGAAGCCCTAAGACAAGTGACATGGAATGCAGATTTAAAAACCAGATGTCATCTAAGATGTGTAGAAGAAAACCTCAGGAGTGTTATGACAGAGTAAGATGTTTATCTTTAGAAATATGGCCATCTTCCATTTATTAGAAACCTGGAACACTAGTTAGGCCATTAGACCCATCTTTGTGGCCAAATATATATAATTAATTGATAATATTCAATAAAGAAATTAGGTTTAAAGGCTCTTGAAAACATCGTTCCGTCCCTTAAGACATACAAAAAGTACAGCATGCTTACCCATAATAGCAGCAAGCACAAAGCGATTATCCAAGCTCCACACAATCATATTAACACCTCGAGGAGTTGGCTGAAATCTCTGACGCGGGCCTCCACGAGGAGGCTGGGGAGGCATAGGTGGAGGAGGAACCTTAAGATGATAAGCACGCGTCCAGCGCCCAACTTTTCCCTAAGATTAAAGGAAAAACAAGGGAAAGTCAAAAAATAGAAAAATGAAACTTTCAAATATCTATGTCTAATGCAAAAGGCATCTGCACTTAAAAAGCTATGTTCATCGCTCCCACTTTCAACCAGCTGAAAGCATATAATTAAGGGAAAATAAGAGGTACAATTTATAATCAATAGGCAATATTTTAACAAGCAGAACCAACTAAGGAATTAACAGAATAGTTCCCAGGAATTAACATGAATTGAAATTATAAATGTTTGATCCTTTCAAGAAAATATTAAACCAGCTTGTCTACAGATGAGGCAACATTAGAACAAATCCGATGAATATTAGCATGATCTGGCTGTCTGATGTTAACTTCTGCATAAAAAGATTTCTCGACAAGAAAATAGGCAACTCAAGAAGACAGTCCAATCTTATACAAACATAAAAAGCTCTAAGAAAAAAAGTTGAGGCCCTACTCAAGCATCCACATGAATATCTTCTTCCTTTTTCTGTACTAGCAGTGAAACCAAATGTATGAATCCAACTAGAAAGAAGAATAAGGAAACTGCACAGCAAAATTACTGAGTTAAATTGTGCTCACATGAGATCGTCGGGATCTTGGAATCCAAATAATTGCACTACCATCACGAGAGCACGTGACAATGTTGTCATGGGTGAACCTACAAAAGTTAAATACTCCAAGGTTGATACAGATAGCAAGAACTAATTGACCAGATCGCTAGTTACAGTGGTATTTCGCAGCATTTCTGCAGGGCTGTTTATCATATATTTCCACATGCATAAGTAATAAGTAGATTAAATGACATTGACTGAAAAATGAGAGAAACTAACCAGGAATTTTTGAACTTTGGAATATTGTCCTCCTTTAGAATATCAGTTGTAGAAGATCTAGAAGCCACAGCACAGCCACTGAATCAAGAGAAAGCAACCATGATCAGACTACATAAACAGGCAGAAAAATTAAATGCTTTTTGACCACAGCAAACTAACCTGAATTGCACATAATTGACATCATTTTCGTGACCAGATAATAGATCCATCTCATGATTTGGTTGGTCAGAATCCTCAGTGTTGGTCTTACAAGCGTTCCAGACCTGCGACCAACTGGCTCGTAAATAAAATCTCACTACACCAGAAACTCAGAAGTTCCATATGGTGTATTGATTTCAATAATAAAGATAAAACCAAATTAGCACTGCAAACTTATAGACATAAGCATACCCTTGCATATGTGTCTGAGCTGCCAGTGACAAATACAGTTCCATTAGCATTGAATGCACAACATAAGATCTGATGGCTTTGTTGAACAGCACTAGTAGAGGGATCAGAGCTCTTTACTGGCATCAATTTCATCATCACACAACCTCTCAGCATCATGCACCATTAAAGCAATGCAATTGTCATAGGAAAACAAAAAACTAACCAGCTGAAGTATCTGGAGGTTTCGGAATGTAAATTCGTGGACTGAGCTGAGAGTACCTAGCATCCCAGATCCGGCATGTTCCATCATCAGAGGACCTGCTCAATCAAAAACTATGAAATAACGAAAAGCAAGCGATCTCCAAAAGGACAATGCTAGTTCTTGTGACATTAAACATTCTAAAAAATATTACACACTGCATGCCATTAGAAATTACAGATAACAAGTTAAATGCATTAAAAGCGTCATGTTTCTAAAATTACATCAGAAACAAGATGCTTCACCACAACCAAAAAAAAAAAAGTTTCAACTTTTTCACCTGCAGAGAGGAACAGGGAACCAGAATAGGTTGGTACATATTTCAACATGTATTGAATGGAAACAGGTCATATTTATTTAAAAGCATTGTTTCAATGAAACAACTTGGCCATGCATGCTCTCCAACTTAACTGAAAAATTCACCTGCTTGAATTTTTAGCAAAATCCTTTCTCCCAGTATTATACTGATTTAATGAGAGAATAACGCTAACTTTGCAATTTTTTCTAAAACTTCATGAACTATCCATAAACTCATTTGAATTTTCTCCTATTCATCTTTTTCCAATCACGGTTTGAAGTATAAGTCCATACTGGTCGTGCTGGTAGAAAACAAGCACTCAGCACATGGTAGTTGGTGTCACCAGTGCTGGCACCAACAATCTTACCATGTGCTGGTATGGTATGATAAGTACCAGTACCATACCTGTCCCCAACCAGTACAATACTTGATCCTTGCTTTCAATATTTTTTGCATCTATTTCTCTATTCAAGAACTTCTTAAACTCCAAATATTTGCCAAAAGTTTAGGGTGTGTTTGGTTTCTGAGAATAGCCTTATTTTTTTTTTTTATTTTCATACGAAACAGAGAACTCTTGCAAAAATACAATTGGTGATTGAGAATAAAAACAATTTGTTGGAAAACACAACTCCAAAACAGTAGAAAACTGAAAATAATTTAAAGATATTTTCACCATTTTCTATCAAAATAAAAAAGACAGTAGAAAACAAAAATTGGAGAATTTTAAAAAATGAGAGTGAATAGTATTCTCTTTAATGTCTTTTCCATCCCTCCTTCTAAGAGAGGTCATTTATAACGGAAAATAGGAAGAAAATAATTTTTGTTCTCACAAAATACATTTTCTAAAAAACTGAAAATAGAAAATGAAAGTGTTTTCAGAAAATGAACACAGAAAATGAAAATAGAAAATGTTTTCAAAAACCAAACACAACCTTAATTTTTGTAATCCTCACAAGTTAATTCAAAATACTAAAAAGGAAACACAGTTTGTTAGTTATGATTGCACTTCTGCAGATACCTTTATCACAACAAAACTCTTGTATAAAAAGTGTTACGCAGATCAGCCTAATTTAAAGAATGAACATAAATCCTACGTTGAAAGACTCCCTTTTTTAAAAAATTTCTACATTCTATTATTCATCTGGAAAAGATAACTCATCAATCGTGCTCGGTCAGTTGAAAACAAATGCAAACTAAACAAAATGACCCAATCTTTCAGCCTAAGCTGAGGCAAAATCTCCAAAACTGAAACTTTAATCCTTGGGCTAACTTAGATAATAATAGGCAATAGAAACCAGTGAAAAATTGTTTTTGATAATTAGCCATAGACCTGCATTATTTTTGCAGTCATTTCCCTCCATTTGTCTTGTATTGTTTAAGTTGTGATAGGGGTTTGTGAGTCCTGAATTAATATCAGGAAATCATTTTCGTGTGTTTTAGTTAGTCATTTACGAGACTTAAATTCAAAACATCACTTTTTTCTCTATTATGACACAGCAATCCTTGGCCATCTTAAAACATGATAAATACTATGAGGATAAGCATTACGAGAAGCTTTTTTCTTAATGAGAATATGTGTATTTGAGGTAGCTAAAAAGTCAAGAACTTTTTAAGATATGTAACTTACAAATGATGTTATCTCAAATAAAGTATCTATTATCTATATCTCTTTGGTATTGCTCACTACTGGATAACAGTGAAATAGGTTTAAAAGCAAAGGAAAAAAAAAAAAAAAACAAAAGCTACAATCAATTATCATGTTGGATTTCCTAAGCAAGCCCTATTCATTAATGAAATTTGGTTTTCAATTTGAGGAGGACTATGCATCTTATCTTTCATCCACTAGATCCACATCTACTTCTTTGTCTTCATAATTCCTTCCTATTTCAGCTAATTTTTCTTCTGTGTGATTTTTCTACTCTTTCACAAAGATTCAACAGCCTTAGGGTGCATTTGGTATGAGGTTAAAGGAGGTGAAAAATTAACAGTGAAAAATCATAGGGGGTTAATTTTTCACCCCCTTTTGAGGATGTTTGGTATTGGGTACAACTCTCTTCCATCTCTAACAAAATATTAACAACATTTTCACCTCTTTTAGGTTAACCTTGTTCCAAACATATTTAACAGTTACACATGCAATATTTCACCCTCCATTCACAGACACAACAAAACACAATTAACAGAAAAATTTTTGCACCCTTAAAATTTGTACCAGAAAATATTACTCCCGTACCTTTTTACCATCATTTTTTTAACTCCATAACAAATGCACCCTTAATGTAAAATATTCTAAAAATGTTACTTAATAATAGTAGAGATGCTTCAAGGGAATACAAAAGAAGATTAATTGGATCAGAAGTCAGAATAACAAGGGCATATTTGAAAAGCTAACTAAGAATTCAACACCAAAAAGTTACTATTAGATCTAAATCCAGACCCAATTTGCACAAAGTAGCCATCAACCTTAGATATGTGTCCACCTTGGTTGATATTTTGGAGGAAACGAATGTCATCAAAGATCTCCAACAACGACATAAAGTTAGATAGAGATGGTCATTCTTTTCCCTTTTTTTCTTCCACAGTCTTTCCATAACAAAATTAAAATCTACTTCCCTTTAATCTCATCCTCCTCTATCACCTTCTGAAGTTAAAAACTAAGACCTCACCAAACAAGAGTGAAGATATTCCCAATTCTCAATCATGTGTATCAAAGGGAAGCACAATAATGGTTTAGATTTTATCAAAAAGAAAATTTATTTTTAAGAAAATGTAGTTAAAAAAAAGAGCACTGAAATACCCCATTTTGGATCAAATTCATTACATAGGAAATCTTCAGCATCCTTCTACGTTTAGAAATACAAAGAACCAAAAGAGAAGCCCTCTATCCCTAAAAGAATAAGGGGGACACCACAAACAAAGAAATAGAAAGGAAAAATTTTATTAAATTAAATTTGGACCACAATGTTGCTGAAGATGTGAAAATGTATGAACCACACAAAAACTTAATTCAGTTGTCCCTACATTAATAATTAATCAGGATTTCTGTACATTAATTTTACATTTCAAAGCCTACACAGAAAATAAAATTAAGTACATTGAGAGAGGTGAAAAATCATAAACCATACCTGTTTGGTTTAGTGAATAATGGATAGTTCCCCTTACTTAAGCAGTCAAAAGATGGCAAGTTCACAAGCAAATGGTTGATATATCAACCTGACATCCATCTTAGACAAGGATTTATAATGTTATATATGAGCATCAAATAGTTCATGACTTGAAAATTATCAAGAAATTACTTAAGAAAGAACCCGATAGTCATGCAATACAACCATGGGCCCAGTCTGTAGAGCAAATAATTCATTTAACTTAAGGGTGAGTAATACTAGCCTGTTCCAACTGAGTAGTCCCTAGATTACTTTCATTTGGAAGCCAATTGTTCTTTACCACATCAGTTAGCTCACCAGCATCATGGATTAAAATGTATCAGTAGTGGTAGAAGATGTCCTAATACAAGTGTGATGTGCTATGTAGCATGTTTTTCTAATGGAAGCTTTCATATTTCTACATTCAAACCTCACAGTTTTTTATGGATCAGAAAAAACAGTGACCAACTTCTACAATAAAGAGTTCTCTTCTAGCAACAATTTCAAACAGAACAACAGAGGATAAAGTTTCTTGAAACATCAAGGAAGACATGTTACACATCAGAGAAGAGTTCAAGAATAACACTAGAAATCATTTGCCTGTTAAAAAAATGCAACATAAATATTTTAGGGGGAGAAAAAATATAATAAGATAGAAAATAACACTTACGATAATAGCTGGTAGACAGCACTTGGCCTGGGACTAAAGGCAATAGCAGTTACTGCTCCAGTGTGTCCCCTCAAGACTGAAATTGGTAGTCCATCAGGTAAACGCCACTGCATTAAATAGACATAACAATAAAAAACATAGAAGCAGAAACTTGACATAGCAGATAATCATGTTTCATAAATTGCACCTAGAAAGGTGCTGAACTTACGACTCTGATAATGAAATCATTTGAAGAAGATGCTACCAGTGCATTATTTGAACTCACAGCCAAATCAGTAATGTCACCCTTCATGACAAAGACAAGAATACATGAATTTATTCACTAACGCAGAAAAATAAAAGATGTTATGGTTCAAGCGATGAACAAGGAGAAACTATCCAGACTCACTTCATGTCCACGGCAGCTGGCCAGGCAAAATGCAGTTTCCATTGACCAGATCTTTACAAGGCGATCATCCGAACCAGTAATTACATATTGCCCTGAGCGATCAAATATAGCTACAGGAAAGAAAAACCAAGTGAAACTAATGCAGCAACAGTATGTAATGGAAATCAACCAGAAAATCCAACTAACTCAAAGACTAACAAAGAGAAGAACAAAAAGAACAATGTAAAACACATATCACACAATAGAAATTAGAATATAGACATAAAGAGAGGCAACAAGCAGGGGTTTTGCAAATTAAATTTAGAGTAGACATCAAAAGCTGTACATTTCAGATATGATAGCATGAAAGAAAACTAAACAAGAACAGAGCAGTCAAACCAGATTCCCTGCAAGCACCACTGCTTTCTTTTTGAGGATAGAACCACAGCACAAATTTACACAACAGTGTGAGAATTACTTCACAGTTAACTGAAAAATATTCACTAGATAACCTCTAAATGTTAATCACTGAATTTGTTGATATTATGATCCATTAAAAAAAAATTGGAAGACTCCCTTTACATGTGAAACGTTAAAACCTGGAATTTTAAAACCTAAACATTAAAATCAGATAAAATGATAAGAACCTAGATCAACAATAGCATTAAAGTTTCACCTACCCTAACTCTTAAAAATTGCTTATTTGTTGTTATGCAGAATGAATCATAGGACCCTTGGAAGAAGATATTATATGGCAGCACCAATTCTCCCTGAAATTGCATGCTTGTCAAAGCTTAAAGAAGTGCAGCAGATTGGTCATGAGACGCAAATATAGTGTGTCACTTAGTTCCACAAGGTAAAAAAGCAAAGTTCTTCAAAGAGGGAAAAGTTTCCTATATTTCATGATGTCCTAACATAATGTTAGCAAGAGATATTTCACTCTATTTTGCAGTGGGAATCCCAATGTTAATTTCTAATTTTAATTTCAGTGCATTCATGAACTTGAGGATGCACCTTACAAAGTCACAATCTTAAATTTAGCACACCACTCCCCCCCCCCCCCCCACCAAAAAAAAAAAAAAAAATCCCAGCACGCACACACAAATGCACCACAAATCTCAACCTGTTGCAGATTTCAGGCCTCATTTGAAGAAAAACTAATGCTAAATTAGATCTAATTATGCATTCAGAGTTGATCTTGCAAAAACTTCAGAAATCAGCCATAACATATTCCCCTTCCTTGAGGTCAAGTCCCACTAGGGACTCCATCAAAACAGCAGCAGCCAATACAGAACTCTAAGAAGGCTACACCATGGTTTACACTCCAACGTAACAATTAGTAACAATAAACTAGAGTATTTGTCATCATCAAGCAACAACCATTAGTTCTCAAGTCAAAAAGGCAGAAACGTCCATAATCACAAGGACAGCCAAGAAAATCAAATAAATTTCAATGCAGAAATAATCTGTTCAAAACTTGCCTTAACGGTCATCAAATGCAATTATTATGCCTTAATTGGTCTGGATGAGACAACTGGACAAAATCATACACCTAAACAGACCTATATTGTTCTCAAAGCACCATAAAAAACAAAAGAGAGAAGATTTTCGAATTAGTACTTCTAAAAGTTGAAACCAAAAGTTCCAAAACAAATGATCTCTTTTTGAAAGAAAAAAGACAACAGCTTTTCATGAAATGGTTTTACAAAAATAAAATGATTCAATCAGGAAAGGACTAAGACTTGACAGCCTTGACCAGTCCAAACTTAGGCCACAGGTCACTTCAAGCCAAGTTTTCTCATCCTAATCAGTATATTTCCTTGTTCTCCTCTGTGGAAGCTTTTATTCAAATCCAGTGTTTAAATTAGCAAACCCCTTCTTAAGAATTCAAGTCCATCTCTTGTTGATCAAAGATGTTATTATTGTTATTGATGTCACTAATGCAAAAATCAGGAGAGATCAGATTCAAACCCATGTATTGCTTTGCAAAGCCAAAAAAAAAAAAGGTAATTCTTTGTTGACTCAAAAAAAAAAAAAAAGAAAAGAAAAGATAAAACATTTGCATGGAATAGATCATGTGATTTCAATATAAGCTCTCCAACATCCAAAGAGGACTCTACTATCAATTGTTACATGGCGACAAATACTACTAATTTTTGCATGGAATAGTGTTTGTTGTTATGGTAATCGAACCGGAGCATTCAAATACTAAAACTCTAATGACCATGCGAAAAGCAAGGTTACTGTAGAAAGTCCTGCAACATTCCAAATCAACATAACCCATGAAGGGTATGGAAAGAGATCAATAATCTTGCAAACATACATGATCTGAATCTTTCATCTCATTCAAATTTTGCAGCTTGCAAGCTGGGAATTTAAAATCAAAACTGATGTCCATGTTCCACGATGAAAGAGGCTAAATCTGTAATAACATTACCCTTGTCTCTATAAATAAGATTTATGAATATAATTGAGACTCCAGTAACTATGATTCAATGCCTGAAAGATTAAAGAACACGTAAAGAACAAGCTTTGTCTCATTATTTTGGGAAAGCTTCACAAAATTGTGTTTGCAGTTTATTCCTATCATAAGCATAAGAAAAGCAGCCTAAACAACAGCAATATAGGCCTTGATAAAACACTGTGACCTTGTTGGACAACCTTTGGTTTTAAGTTTTAACAAAAGAATGGTTGGAATAATTATTTGCATCATAAAACATTTCTCAGTCTCAGTATATGCAAAACAAAGATATACCCCTCACGCATCAAAGAAAAGTATATATTGCAAATGCATTTCCAAATTACAAGGCAGATGCCTAAATAGTACTGTGCCTATTGCAGAGAAAAGTTCACATCAGAGAACATCTCAAAGTCCAAAAGAAAACATATGCAAATTCTACACAAGGTAATAACAACAGTACCACAGTAGACAGCATTCTGATGTCCCCGCAATTTTTTTATGATTTGCATCTTCTGCACTAGAGTTGATGGTTTAGCGATGGCATAACATGCTGCACGAACAGATGGAGCACGGTGGTGTTTTGTGAAACCACCACCTATCTCCCTCAAACTTAACCCACGGACCTGATCAGCCTGCATGTGTGGCCAACGCAGATAACCAGGCAACTTATTGGCTCCCTTGTCTTCCTTATCCCGATCAGCTGGAAGATAAGAAAGCATTCCGAGAAATTCCATATTAAGGGTACAAGATTAAAGAAAAAATGATGGTAATCTGAAACAGATACCAAAAACATAAAGAAAATGGATCTATTGGTAGTGGAAGTATCATTCCATGACAACAGATGAAACATGCTCTAGCACAGTGCAACAAAAATGTAAAGATCATAAATATCACTTACAACCAAGAAGGGAAAAGGAACCAGATCCCAGAAGAGTGGGAACATCAGCCGCATTTGGAGGACCTCCACCAACCATGCTATGCAATTGAGAGGAAGAATTAAGAATCAATTGCTTTAAAAGCTTTACCAAGTGATCCTTTTCAATATGAGGGTACCTACAAAGCAGCATTTTATCAAGTTGGGAAAATGGTTCAAATTGGGCTAACTTGCTCATCAAGATGAAAGGAAGCATGTTCCTCAAATATTCCCCCATGAAGTAAAATTTATGAGAAGGATATCGCTGCCCTGCTTGTACAAGAGAAGATGTCAACATGCAGGACATAATTAACAAACAAACAATAGCCTACTATTCTACCAAAGTAGAAAGTATTATAGGAACATAATTACCAAAACCAAAATGTCAAGTCTAACACCTGTTTAATCAATTTATATTTTCTATCTATTTTATTATATTACACCATTCAATCTTGAGCTCAACTCCACCTTCATCAAACTATCTGTCATCAAAGGGCAATGGTGACTCTGATCTGTTCAATATTAGAAATAACAATATGACTGTACCTCAGAAAGAGAGAAATAAAAGAGAGGTGAAATAATAATTATCATCTTCCTCTATTATCCAAATCAAGGTCTGCTATACCTATCGTACCATACTGGTGAGGTATCGGTACGATAACAAGCTTCGATTCAGTATAAATCAAACCAATTTGAACCGAGCTAAACCTCCCTGTAATGCTCAATACCGACCCGTAACGCCCAAGACTGAGTCATATTATAGTTAAAAGTGAGAAAAAAAATGGACATTTGTCTCGGTATAAGATGTGCACCATGCCGTATCAACCTGTACCATATCAAACCAGTAATATACCGGTACGGGTCTGAATATCAGTTTTTGCAGACCTTGATCCAAACTCTTTCCATGCCTAGTGGGAATTTTGGAAGGTTACATGTTGATTGTGAGGTGAACTAGTCCTCCTTAAAGATTCACTTGTTCTTTAGTTTGATATATATATCAAATAACTCATCTTCCCATATTTATTAAAAAAAACTTGGTCATATTATTTTGATGTCACATTGTTATATATCATAACATGGTCCAGTGCATGTTTTAGGCAATGTTTCTAAAGCAATGCATACACAAGATCAATAGTGTGCTTATAAGAATCTAGATCATAATCTAATAATCCAAAATATAACTGCCATTTAACAATATTAAATGTATCAACAATAGCAAACATGTAGAAGTTCTTGATCGCATACAAAATCAGAGAAAGACTGAATTTAGAAACTCAAGAAATTAAAAACTAAAGGTAGCTCAAAGACAGTATCAAATTCCTAAGCACTGAAGCAGCTGTTCTCAATTAAAGTCATATAAAATCCCAGGTTAGCAGAACAGTCCATCCATTTGATTAAGCATTAAAAACAATCAGATTACAAATTTGAAGTTGCTACGTACGATCACAATATGTACCTCTCAGCCAATTTAAGGTAGCACAAAGGAAGAGACGTGCCATCATCATTTTCATCACCACTCCGTGAACCACTTCTTGAATACCAAGCATGGTATCTTCTAGGTAGTAGTTGATGCTCCAACAGCTCATTCCAAAATTGTCCATATGTCCTCTTACATGGCCCAGCAGATAGGAAATGCATTATCAAAAAGTAAACTTCCCTGAGGTCAATATCTACATCAGCCTCTGTTGGGAGTCCTGCTGTCATCTCTGGCTCCACAGGATTGCCCTTCTCATGCACCTTTTTTGCAAAATTCAGAGGTGCCATACTGGCAGAAGATGCATCACCAGAAGGTTTGTATTTCCTAAGAGTCATAATTAGTGTGACACCTGGAGTTTAAAACAGAATTAAGGATTTATCAAGCACAGAAACCTAAAATATAGGAACACTTTTAGCACACAAGCTTAAAGTAAAATAGGGAAGAACATCAACATTTTAGGAGGGAAGCCAACTGAGCATTACCATAATTTTTACAAATGGGGATGACCTTATGATAAAGAACTTGAGTTTGGGTAGAGAAGTCAAAGTTTTAGATTGACATATAAGCATGTCAGTTAACAAAGTGCAAACAGGGTATGAAGAACAGATTTAAAAACATCATGCATTAAAAAACCTAATTTAAAAATTATAAAAAAAGTTGGACCTCTTATTCACAATGAATTTCAGCAATGTCAACATAATTAACAGAATAATCAATAAGTTGCTCCTGTAAGTTGTGTTTCCAAACAATTGACAAAAACAAGTCAATACAAATTAGATAAAGAGGAGAAGCACTCCCTAGCTTGTCTTGCATTCTTGGCTTAAATATGCAAAGACCCAATTAGTAAGGCAGCTTTAGCACCACACAATGTCCAGCAAAGTTATAGAAGGTATTGTTGAATATAACAAGAGATATAAGAAAAGGAAATAAGTAATCCCATCTAAAATTTTTAATTAATGGTTTTCTGGATGATTCAACTAGCTATTTCCAAATTTGATAAAGATACAGATATACCAAACTACTCATCCTCAATTTAGTTCAAAAAACGAGGGAATGTGCTTAGCAAACATATGACAAACATAGCCACTGTCAACTAAGTGGATAATGCTGAGACCCAACAAATACCACAGCACATAATTGATTTTACTAGCTATCGAATTATTTATTTATTGTTGAGAATCCAAACTGCTTAAAGAACAACAACAACAAAGCTTTAAACCAAATACTCATTTAGCTGCATTGTGCTGTCTATTCTGCTTGGTTTAAAACTATACTTTCTATAAAATATAAAAATATTGATTATTTCTTTACTACTTTCTTCCACGTGATTTTCGATCTATCTTTCCTTCTCTCTCCTTTTACATATATTAAATAACTTCTTCATACCAGTGCATCCATAGGCTTACATTGTGCATGCCTATACCATCTAAGTTAACGCCCTCTCAATTTATCCTCAATTGATACTACCTTAACTTTTTACAAATGACTTTATTATTTTATTCTATCTTTTCTTATATTACAACACATTCATTTCAATATTCTCATTTCGACAACACCCAACTTGTGTATATATTTTCTAACCTTCCAAAATTTTATACGATAAAGTATAGCTTATTACCATGACATAAATTTTTTTCTTCAATTTGGCATATCTCCTATAATCACATAATATTTTAAGTGCTTTAATTTTATAGATAACACCATCCTCAATTTCTACAAGAACAACAAAGTCTTAATTCCAAACTAGTTAGGGTCGGCTGCGTGAATCCTTTTTTTTTTTTTCATTCAGCTCGGTTTTGAGTAATATTTTTTTTATAGGATGCAAATATTTTAAATATTTCTTTATTACTTCCTTCCATATAATTTTTCGTCTATCTCTACCCATTTTTTCTTCTACATGTATCAAATTACTTCTTCACACAGTTGCATCTTTAGGTATATGTTGCACATATGCAAACCATTTAAGCCATCCCTCCCTTAATTTGTCTTTGATTGGCTCTACCTCCATCATTTTATGAATAATTTCATTTTTTATTTTATCTTTTCTTATATTACCACAATCCATCTCAATATTCTCATTTCAGCCATATTCATTTTGTGTACATGTACTTTTCTAACAGCTCAACATTTTATATCATAAAGCATAGCCGATCTTATAGCTATCCTATAAAAATTTCTCTTCAAATTTGCAGATACTCTATGATCACATAATATTTCAGTTGCACTTCTCCATTTCATCCAACCTATTTGATACTATGAATAACAACATCCTCAATCCCTCCTTTATGAATAATTGATCCAAAATATTGAAAATAAACATTTTTAAGAAATTTATGATCCTCAATTTTTACTCTATATTCGTCTCCATTTCTAATTGTACTAAAATTACATTTCATGTATTTTGTTTTTGTTTACTTAACCTAAAACCTTTAGATTTTAATGCATTTCTCCATAGTTCAAAAATCACCCCTTATAAATAATCACTCTTTATGAATAATCGATCCTGATTACTAAAAATGATTACTTTTGAAAACTCCTGATCCTTAATTTTAACTCTATCTTCAACTCTATTCTGATTTTATTAAAATTGCACTCTACATATTTTATCTTGGTTCCACATGACCTAAAACCATTAGATTCTAATGTACTCTTCATAATTCTAACTTATAATTAACCCTAACCTTAGTTTCATTCTCCTGAATATGCCTATTAAACTCATTCATAACTAGTACAAAAAGATAAGAACCTTGAGTAGATTATTAAGGTAAACCTATCGTAATTAAAAACTTATTGATATTACTATAAATAGTTCTTATAATAGTAACCACTCTATCGTATATGTCCTTAATTATATTAATATATCTAATGAACACTCCTTTTCTAATACCCACTATAAGACATTTATAGAAACTCTATCATATACTTTCTCTAAGTCAATAAAAACCATATTAAAATTTCATCTCTTTTCTCTATACTTCATCACTAATCTTCTAAGGAGAAAAATAAATTCCGAGTCACCTTCCTAGCATAAAACTAACTTTTGTCTTTGATATTTTTACACCACATTTCTATCTATGCTCAATCACCCCTTCCTACAATTTTATAGCATGGCTTACAAGTTTAATACCACAATTTGCATGCTTTCTCCATTCATCGGTCATCTTCTTGGTCTTTAAAATCTTATGAAACAAATTAGTCAACCAAGTTACTTTCACATAATAATCCAAACTAATTGGACCTTGCCCAAAATTTGACTTGATAAGTGAAGTTCAAGGATAAGTTGATAGATATTAGACTAGGCCCAAATGTATCAATACCATAAATTCAAAGGAAAAAAGATGAAAGGTATATACTTTCAAGACTCAAGTGAGCATAACCTATTTCTCATTATTTAGACATATTATGTAACCTGCAAGGTTTCCAACAAACATAAGTTTTAGCCAAAATACTTAGCTTGCATCCCCATATAAGTGAGTCAAAATCAAGCAAATCTCTAAGCTAACCTCAAAAAGATGGCAGATTAAGCATTTAGTAGTCCATATATCCCCATATGAACTACTGGTAGTGGCCTTTGACAACATGATTCAAATCCTAACTCATCATGAAGTTTTTTTTTGGGTAAAAGAGCCATGAAGTCCTTTATTTTACACACCATATAACCAAATTACTTTAAGACTAAATCATCTTTAAAATTAATTACTTCATTGAGGCTTCTGAAAAGATTCGCTTGACAAGCTCCACACTCTTTGAGATAATGAGGAGGTCCAACAAAGGAAATAAGGAAACCTAAGGAATTTATGTGGAGGCTAGTGTCTCCGCAATCAATAGACTAGCAAGAATAATGTAGGCATTTATAGGAGTTAAAAATTCCAAGGCATTACACTAACATGCCAGGCATGGCTTTAAAAAGCTAGGCTTGAGGCTTAAAATGCTTCCACCTTCAAGACAAGGTGGTAAAAAAGAGTCTCCAAGTTTCCTCCTGAAGTTGCTAGATAAGGCTTGCATTTATGAATTGAAACATATCACTCATGCTGATTTTTAACACAAGGAGACCAATGACCTTTTATGCCTTGTATAATATCCCTTTAAAATTTTTAAAAAATAAAATTTAACATGTAATTTGACAAATTGTCAAAATGAAAATTTCAACCTTGGAAAATATATTAAACACATTTATTTCATTTGTTTATCAATATTCTCTTTGAGATTTTATCATCCTAGACTACACTTGACATCTTAAGCTGCTTGATCCTCGATCAAGAGCAATAAATGATGTAGACAACTCATGAGTATATATCGATTGTAAATACATTATTTATTATTTTTATATTAAATATTTGAGGCTTATGCTTTAAATTGCCTTGACATTTCAACCCTGTATTTTGAGGCTCAAGTGCCTCACCTTCACTTATAGCC
This sequence comes from Metroxylon sagu, assembly GCA_017589505.3. NCBI lineage: Eukaryota > Viridiplantae > Streptophyta > Magnoliopsida > Arecales > Arecaceae > Metroxylon > Metroxylon sagu. Next base: position 4,211,398 of record JACVBY030000663.1, read on the forward strand.
TTCCAAACATTGATGCCAAGTTGTATGCTTTTATAGGAGATGCCAGAAGAAAAGACCCTTTAGAACTTGGCATATGTATTAGTAGGCTCCCTAGATGCATACAGGATATAAAAACACAAGCTTATAACAGTAGCCTTGCCTTTCATATCCCAACCTTAGGCTTTAATAATTCTGAAAGTAAATTTCCACTTTTCTACATTGGAACCATAACCAAGTCACTCCACAAGGCTAGATGGCTGCTATTGTTGGATCAGCAAACCAATTCATTTTCTTACGGCAATCCCGCAAGGTTAATTAAGCCACAGTCATCGAGACTAGTTAGAGTAGCCATCGGGAACTATTGATTTCTGTGAAAAATCATAAAGTCATACTGAAAAAAAGAGCAGGCCTAGTGGTAAAAGAAAAGGGTAGGGAAATACCAAAAGAGAGGCAAACCGTAGAAAGTCGACCTTCCTACACAGGGGAGGATGGATGGAATATGGAAAGTGGACCAACATTTTGTCCACCATTAAGTATGCATAATAGAAGGTCAAGAGGCCTTATCATGCTTTCTAATCTTCTCGATCCCAGTGATGGTAATAAAAACATAACGTGCTGCAAAATAGCCGCATCCCTTGTTCATAGCTGTAAAAAAAGGACCATCACACAATGGGGAAGACACCTCAGCAAAAAGGAAGCAAAGAACAAGACTGCACTCTCTCTCTCTCTCTCTCTCTAAGGTCAACAGATTATATGCAGAACAGCCAAGAGAAAGAGAGCAACCAAGTCAAAGCCAAAACCCCAAGCTCATGCTCTCAACTTGATTTTCCCCAACTCCATTATTCCTATCCCTATTTTTCCTTCCTCAAGCATGTATCATCACGGAAGGAAAGAAACCATTATATCGAGAATTCAAATTCTTTATTTACCTTCTTTTATTGTTATCCTACGAAGGAAAAGAGCTGCATTAACCCCATATCTCCAAAACTGGTGCCTTTTCAAAGAATTCCTTGCTATTCATTCGATGAATTTTGTTTTTACTTTAAAAAAAAAAACAGTTATCAATCGCCCAAAATTTAATTTAAACAGAATAAAATACAGTTAGACAATTTTCGCACTCTCCCATACTATCAGTAGATGAAACTAAGCCAAACAATAAAGACTGAAACAGAATGCTCCAGAAAGTTGAACCAAAAAGATAGGAAAATGAAAACATTTCCAACCCTAATTATGCTACAACTCAAGAGAACTCACATAAGCCAAAACAAGTCAACAAACAAGAACCGGAACAGAGCAAATCAGAAGAAAAATGATCAAAAAGAACAAGAATACCAGGGGGGTTTAATAAAAACTTACATGGAATTCAAGAACTTCGATTGCTCCAACCAGAGGTCACCCAGATGGGAAGTTGCCCCAAATCCAGAACATCTCACTGGCTTCCGGAGCCCAGCAACGCCCCTGTCCATGCCGCATTCCTCCGCGGTGGAAATCGAAGAGAAACCGCCCCCATATCCCACGATTCCGAGCCAAGAAAGCGAAGAAAACCCAAGAAATTCCTACAACGGCGAGAAATCGTCCCAAGATCTAACCGTAAGAAGCCAAAAACCACTGGAGATAGATCGAGTTGGGGTTCCTTCCGCCGCCGCGGTGTAAGCGGATCTCCCGACGGGGGAGGCGATGGAAGGCGGCGGTAAGAAGGGTGCCGTTTCACGGGGGCTCGACCCAGGCCGTCGATTTGGAAACGGAGAGAGGGATCAAGGGCTGGGAGGACGTAACGACGGCGACGGATCGGCGATTCGGGGCGCGAAGGAGGCGAGGATTTTTGAGGATATCGTGGAGAGCTCTCTCTCTCTCTCTCGTTCGTTCCCCTCCTTCGGATTCTTTTATGATTATTATTATCAATATTATTATTATTATTGTATTTTTATTCGTCGCCGGTTTCTGCGGCGAGAAGAAGCGAATGTTAAGTTTAGAAGGGTCGTGGGGGCGCAGGGTCACGCCTTCGACGCATTGACGGCGGACCACAATGTAAACAAGGAAGGGGAAATTAAAAATAATAATATTTAATGGCGGTAAGGTTAAGGCATGGCTGGTTACCTGCTCCTACGTGCACCAGCTTAACTATTACTTAATAGTCGCTAGATAATTAATGATAATTAATAAAATTATTTTGGAATTCATACAAAAAGTAAAGTAAGATCTTTTAAATTGATGGCAAGCAAACAACACCAATTCATATGGATCGATCTTGTGACACATGTTATTGTAACAAATATCTTTTCTAAACCAATAGAACTTCAAAGCTATTTGAAGTGATGTTTTTAGCGTAAATTTTTAAGTAAATTAACAAGCACCTTAAATTCTTATGTTAATAATATAAAATATTATTTTTAAATATTATATTTATTTTTAATTTTAAAAATAAAAATTTATTATAAAAATTGATTTCTTTCGTTTCAATACAATAATATATAATCTAAATTGATAAATAAAACATCAAAATTACATTGTAATTTGCTAATAGGCTTCTAACCGAATCATTGCAACCCTTTATTTTCTTCAAGGATAGCAATTAGTCAAATTAAATATATATTTAGGTTAAAATTTGTCGGTCTAAAATCAATCTATTTTTCTTTTAAATAAGACAAAAATAGAGTCTCAAATGACAATCCAACTTGACTTACATAAACATATTAAATGGTTAGGCATGTTTAGATACCGGGCATACATAGGTTTTTTCGAATGCTTCGCATTAATATTTGCCATATAATTTCTTTTGAATGGTTTAGCATGTTTATATTATTATATTTTTTTTTATAAAGCATGGATAAGTCTGCATTGAAGCAATAAATTACTAATTTTGATAAAAAAAATCTTTTCTAAGAAAAATAAAGGTTGCTGCAGTAACAATGGAGGAGTAAATTTCTGAATCACTTGGAATGGACCAAGGGCTTATACGGCTGTTCACCTAAAAAAGTATGTAGTGCAGTTATGAGATACTTGCACTCCTTTTGTTATTTAAAGCGTGTCATGATGGGAGTGGTTCCGTGGCTGTGACTTGTGAAATAAGTGGTCCTGCCACCAAGGTAAATCCGTGGCCACTTTTTATTTCCTTTTTTTTTTTTTTTTTTTTCAAACATGTGCTATGGAAAGAGATGAAACCTTATCAACGCTGAGGTCCACCAACAAGCTAGGGTCGCCCCCCAATGTTTGAATTATAACGGCTATAAACCTTCTCCACATGTAACCTTACGTTTTTTTTTTTTTTTTTTTCCGCCGTAGATAAAGTAAAAGCTGGGTGGTTTTTGTATATCCTCTAATAATTTATGATATTTTATTTCTTCACTTATATTAGATACATGGGTGAAATCTTTTTGATGCACAATATTTGTTACCATTTTTTTTTTCTTACATATAACCCAAGTTAAGTTTGAAATAAAGCATGATAAACGTAATATTTGCATGAATCAAAATGTCTTAACCCATGCATGCATTCATATATAAAATCATTGTTTATTTTTATAAAAATTCAGCGAAAATGCTATTAGGAAACATTTCTACACTAGGAACATGAAGTGGCCAAAATACCCCTCCTTACGTTGTTCGGTGGAAGGCTCAGCTGGCCAGGGGCGTTTCCATCCCAAGAATTTGGTGATTCGGGCAAGCGCTTTTACTCAACGACAGGAAAGTGGTATAAATTCCACCGGTGGCTTTCCCGGTATAATTGATATTCTTTAAAGAAGTATATTATACGTTGAATGGAAGCTATGAGCGCATATTGGGAAGATCTTGGCAAAGAATTTTAAAAGGGTTAGGAGGTCACAGATGTTTCCTTGCGTGGTATTTATTAGCTCCGGTTAAAGAAAGCAGAAGAGTTGTATTGCGAAAGTAGAGAAGGCAGGATTGAAGAGCCTTGGCATTCCAAATGGTTTCCGATTAAACCTTAGCCCAAGCAATTCCAGCCTTTCTTAAATCTCTAAATGGCTTGTTTAAATCTTGCTAGATTGTTGATATTATAATGAGCGCAATGGAAGGCTAGTGATGCACGGGATGGAGTCTCATGATTGATCCTGTGTTAAAATTGTAGGACTTAGAAGGGCAAGTCAAACAAAAAATAAAAGAAAAAGAAAAAGATTTATTGAGGCACTTCCTTTCTCCTCTTTTGCTCCCACTCTTGTGTGATAGTAGTTATTACCTCAGGATTGTAGGAATTAGTAGTCACTTATTATGCAACTTGTGTGATATATTGTATTGATCTACACATGATTATAAAAGAACACTGATGAAAAATTTGACCTCAATAATTTGGATCTAATTAAAAAATTCCAAATTAAATTTAAAATATAACAGAAATAGTAGCATAACTAATGAATATATATGCCATGATTGTTGCTAAGGTACTAGGCATGAATACAAATAGAAAGTTTGTTTCAATTGATTTGAGTTTAAATTATAAAATTTAAAATTTAAAATAAAATATAATAGAAATGATAGCAGAGCTAACTAACGTATAAATAGGCTTACTTGGATATCTTATTATTGATGCTAGATTATTGGGTATAAATTAAGTCTACCATCATACTCTCTCAAGCTTAATAGGCATGCTTAACTAATGAGCTTGACCTTCAAATAGTATAAGCGGCTAGGATGAAGATCATCGATTATGTACTGCGGAATTTCTAAATCTTTATATAGAATCAAGGAGCCTACATAATACCTTTTTAACTAGTCTTTTGGATGAGGTACTAAATTATTATAAATGGTATCAGAGTAAACCTAATTTATGAGGTACTAAATTATTATAAATGGTATCAGAGTAGACCTAATTTATGGCCCATGTGGATTAAGAGATACTACAAATGGAATCTTTATGTTTGCGATTGGATTTGATTAAATTTGAATGCGTATTTGGATATCGATCCTTAGTTTGGTAAGGGTACTAAAGCTTGAATGAAGAGAGTATATGAGAGCTCATGCTATAAGTGTTTAGTCCTACATCGATTATATACCAAGAATATCCTTAGTACTTATATAGGATTAAAAAGCCTAACTAATACCTTTTTGGCTAGCCTTTTTGAGTGAGTTCATAAGCTATTACATCCTTAATGAAGATGTTGATCACTTAATTAATGGTGGAAATAAATTAGACATCCAATTCTTTATACGCCAACTTTTTTAAGAGTAGTAGTTTAAGGTGAAAGGTAAAATTATAGAAAAGAGATCAAGGAAAAATTATAAAAAAGATAGTAGTTTAAGGTGAAAGGTAAAATTATAGAAAAGAGATCAAGGAAAATTATAAAAAAGAGAGCAAATCCACGTGATTTTAATGGCAATGTGAGCCAAATTTCTATATTCAGCTTTATTAAATGAATGAATAATGGTAGATTGCTTTTTAGTAAACCAAAATATTAGATCAAAATAAATACAATATCCATTTGTAGAGCAACGATCAATGAGATAGCCTATCTAATCAACATCCTATATACTTCAAATTTAATTTGGACCAGGCCGTAATGAAGGTAAGGTATTGTAATATACCCACAATATTATGATAGCAAATTAGATCAAATGGATAATGCATCCCAACTTAGCTAAAGCAATTAGAGAATTAGCATGATTATGTCCAAGCATTCCAATCCATTCAAGCAAATTAAGAGCATGTTTAATTTGACATAGATGGAGAACATGAAGAAGGTGATGAGATTCAATATTAAGGAAATAAGTAAGGGGCTAAAGGTCTTTCATTTTGAGACACAAGTCTATTTCACCAATGAGAGTGGTGATTTGAATAGGACTATTACTAGTGATAGCAATATGGTCAACATAAAGGAGGCAAAAATTAGTCTAGAAACCCTCATAACAAAAGAAGAGTGATAGATTGCATCATAATAATAAAAAAAAAAATAGATATTTTAAAGCAAATTTCTTATACCATGCTCTAGGGTCATATTAAAGATCATAGATAGACTTGTGCATACGATAGACATAAATAGATTGTTTTAAATCCACCTAGTCATATAGTTGTTGTATGAATACTTCTTGAAGATTTTTATGAAGAAAAGCATTATTAGCATTGAGTTGGTGAAGTGGTCAATTGAAAGTGAGAGCCAAAGTTAAAATGGTATAAATAATGTTATGTTTGATCGTAGAACTGAAAGTTTCAATGAAATTTAAAATTATTGAGATTTAGTTTAAGATGACATACTCACTTATAACCAATAACATTCACATAAGATTGAAATGGGATAAGAGACCATGTATCGATGTATTGAAGAGTGGTAAATTCGGTATTCATGGCAGCACACCACTCAAGAACTCTGGATGCTTACATATAGCATGATGGCTCAAACAAATATATGAATAATAATGTAGTAGGAACAGGATATTGGATGCTAAATGTCTCTTTTTTTTAACAATTATATGTAAGGATTGTATCACCATTGATTAAATATAGTTTGAGTTTAGATTAGGATAGATAAAGGTACTATTAGCATAGCTTGAAGGATTGATAATTAGATCAAAAGGGGTTGCAATTAAGAGGTAATAGAAGTTGGTTGAAACAAACCAAGTAGGGACAAGCTAGACATAGGATTAGGTTGTAGGATTGAGTAGACTTAGGAGTTTTTGAGTGAATTAAATAGAATAGTTAGGACTATTGAATAGGTTGGGTCATGGATGATGCGGGCTGGTTGATCATGATTGGTGGTTGGGCATGGAGATTGATGGAGCTAGTAGTTACATATGATATTACTATACTATAACCAAACTTGAAAAGGAGCTAGCAGGACATAAGATGAACACTTGTTGCTAGTCAAATTCTTAAAATTGATTGAAGATTTGAAGTAAAGCTTGAACATTGGACAGCATGTCCAATTTGGTATGGCATTGCTAGCTAGAGCGATTGAGGGGAATGAATGTGACTATGTTTATAAATCTAAGAGTGATGAGGGTAAGATGGAGGGAAAGAAATGGAAAGAAGAGTTGAGATTGCGATACAAGAAAAAAAGAATCATATGTTTAGATATAAAGAAACGGCTTGATTTAAAAATGTTAGGAGCCATTTTAGGATATTCAGTGATTCGAGTAGAGATATTAGGATCATTATGTTTGATTGCACTTTATTAATTTTACATCATAATAAACTTAGATCACCCCCACCTCTAAAATCGTTGTTCAATCCTGTAATCTTGTATTCTTTTTTTTTTTTTTTTTTCAAAAAGAACCCAAGAATTTCATATTTGTCCATGAGGTTGAGTATCAAGATCACCCTTAAGTGATAATCTTGATTTAAAATTTGGGGACCAAAATGCCGATCATTCTTATAAAAAATACTTAATGTTATTTTCATTTTAATATAATATAAGTTAATATTATAAATTATATTATAATAATATAATATAATAGTATTATAATACTATATAATTATATTATATTATATTATATTATTAAAAAATATTATAATTTCATCTAAAAAATTAATAATAAATAACATAAAAAATGTTAAATTATTATGATACTTGCAAAATATATTAGGAGAATTTGATGAGCTTTACATATCATATATCATAATGCTAATGCCTCCATGAGCATCATTGGCTCCCCCTCATCCTCTTCCTTTAGATCTATTCTTACACCTACATAAATGGCAATAGCAACGCTTACACCTACCTCTATCCCTCTTTGATAGTGGCTGTATGCTATCCATTGATTGAGCTTATGCTAGAGGATACATAGAATTCTTGCATGCATTCTTCTAGTCTCCCCCTCTCCACCCACCCCCAACATATACTTGGTAGTTTGTGCACATGTGTCTCCTCTTTATATTCATTTTTATCAATTCTTCCAATCCATTTCTTCTGAGGCCTACCCTAGGCCTAAGTGCATAAGGGGATTTAATAGCATAAGGGGGAGCTATCTTTCTTTGCCCATCCTTTGATAATATAGCATGGCAATGAAATTAACAAATGCAGCAAATACTTGCATAGCACATCAATCATGATAAAGAAGTTAAAGCCAATCCCGAACATCTTAAGGTCTAAGTGGGTGGTAAAGCAAATTTATTTATGAATATAATAGCACTCATCCACATAATTTCTAAGGTAGGTTAGCTCACAGAGTTTATTGCTGCTACAACTTAAATGCAAAGATGGCTAGAGACTTGCCATCTTGCACAACTATATGTCCTTGTTCCTAAATACAATGCGCATCCTTCAAATGCAGCCCAAGTTTTATTTTGTATATCAATGTATCTCATGATCTTATAGCCTACTAAGCTCTACTAATATCAATGATATGGTATTGTACCATTAGTACTGAGTTTTCCTTCCACCTTACTGCTAAGCATCTCTTCAAGTCCATTTTGATCGTTATTGTCTACCTAATGTTGTCAACCAAATCAACATGGTGCCTATACTTTGTAGTTGTGACATATCCATTGATCAACTACTTTAGAATGTTAGATACAAAAGTCCCTATTTCACCACTTAAAGCTTTAATTAGCCACTCTCAAAACCAATATCAAGTTTTTTCACTTTCAAACTCAAGCCACTATAAAAGAGATTGAAAATAAATTCATTATTACCATTTAATGTTTTAACTGATAGCAAAGAACCCAAATACTTTTCCTAGGGTGATAATCATGTAAGCCTAATGTATCCTATTTCAAAGCAATTAATACATGTGCTAGAAGACAATCTTTGGAATGTATTATTATCTTCATACTCATAGTGAATTATTGAATTCGAGTTTTTTGATTACAATTCTACTTTTCAGATAGGCACTAATTCATATAGTTATTTAACATCACCATGGATCCTTTCATTTGTTGGATCCTTTTATTTGTCCGGTCTTTTACCTTTCATGCTCTATAACAGAGAATAGATGGCTGATAAGCCCACTATAATATATCAAGAACTTATCCCATCCTTGTGTATGGTTTTTCCCTCATGTATGCCAGAATCAGCTTAATAATCCACCTATGACAAGCCATTTCATTAACAACCTTGTTAACCATTATGTTAAATTTATTTTTTTCACCTTAAATGTTTACTAATTTTCCAAGTTAAAGCAATGAATTCTCCTAGGACAATTGGCTTTCATGCATCTTGCTACGATTCTTTGTCGTTTTTGTTAAAATACAAGAAGTTTTTTTAGACTTCCTTAATATTCTTAAAACTACCATCTACCTTGAACACAAGATCCTCTTTTTTCTTCCATTATTACTTTCATATTTGCCAATTTCTAGCAAATCATCATCCACTTCTTCATGTGAACTAGTAGCTAAGTGATATTCACTTTCTAAATAGTAAGTGTTCAAGACATCTTCACCTACATCAAAGTCTTATGCTTGAATTAAATAGCAAGTGTTCAAGACATCTTCACCTACATCAAAGTCTTCTGCTTGAATTCCACCAAAAAAATAGTCTTCTATATGAATATATTTGGCTGCTCATTCGGATCATTCTCATCTTCATTTATATAGTCCATAATTTCATTATCTTCTACGTCCATCCTTCTAAGACCTCCATATAGCTTATCTTTTACATCAGTTTAATGTTTTGCTTGGCCTTCTCTAAAAGTGGAAAGCATTTTTGGTTCTTTATTTATTAAAGGTACATCCAAATTAATAAGTAAATCCTTCACTTTCTCATAAATATATTCTTATCTAACACGTGTAGATAATTCTTCTCAATATTTATGCATTCGATAGATCTTTAGATTTGAGCTAATGATCACACAAAATAGGTGGGTCTTCTAAATCAGTGATCAGGACATAAGTGCTTATTACCATTCTAAAATTTAGATAGGTTGGTAATGCCAATTGTAACTCCGTAATTATTTTTTATCTACCACATTCATACTTGATACTAACAATTCTTGGATTCTTTCAAATAGAAATTTTTAATTAATTAGCACTTAATCCAATTATGTTTTCTATTAACTAATAATTAAACCAACTATATTAGAAGCTCTAGAATCTATAGGACTCCAAATGACTCGAATGGGGATAAAATGGAAGCTAGTGAAGTTAAAATCCTCCAAGCCATTATGATAGTCTTCTCTTTAAGAAAATCTTTTCCTTAAGAGGAGCGAAGGTGGTGGAAAGGGTTTATGGCAATAGGGCTAGGATTGTCTTCTCTTTAAGAAAATCTTTTCCTTAGGAGGAGCGAAGGTGATGGAGAGGGTTTATGATGATAGGGTTATGATTGGGGTTAGGGTGTGGTGGAGTAGGAGAGGCGAGATGAGGAGACAATGATAATGGAGGATAAGGAGTAAAGGTACATAGTTTGCGAGATGAAATCCAAAGAGAAGAGAAGAACAAGTGTTCGGTCACAATTTAAAGTGTTATATGTGAGAGAGGCTTAGGTGTTATATGTGAGACAGGCTTAGGTGTTAGAAAAAAGTTAGATGATATGTATTAGAGAGAAGGATTCAATGTTCTAGTGCGAGAAATAAGGGTTCGACCCTGATGTATTTTGAAACTTCAAACTCTAGTTAGCACTAACCATGATTGGGTAAACTAAGTAGTGAATCGACTAGGAAAGCAAGGATGAATCTTTAAAAAAAATAAAAAAAAAACAAAAAACTTGTTTTTTCTTTTGAACAAAACTTAGGTATAACTCATTATCAAGTTTTTCATTTAATAAGTAACACATGTACAACTAACATGTGTTTGTTTGCCATTATTTTTCTAACTGACATGGGTTACATATTAAGTATAATAGTTGTACGCATATCGCTTATTAAATAAAAAACTTAATAAATATGTAAAGAACTACACCATAATACTAGCCACTTAACATTTGGCCAATCAATCCATTTAACATCCAATCTATAATACTAATTTTCTTTAATTTTTTATCTTTTTTATTGTGCAATAACTGTATGCACACTCCGCTATATCAAGGCTGGAAGTTGGTTAAGATTTTCAAACTCATATGGATCACATAATCTCTGATTGCTATGAGTTTCATAGCACTGACAGTCATTCCTTGATGCTTGGGAGACTACGCTTGCTAGTAACCATGGCTAATATTCATCTTCCTAAGCAAGGATCAGTCAAAATTAAGTGTAACAGTGCTGTGATGGCATTTTAGTGTTCATGAAGGTGAAGTCTTTTGGTAGAAACTGCCTTTCAGATACCGATCATATTTGAAACCAAGTAACAAAAGTGTGTATTTGAAACCAAGTAACAAAAGTGTGTTCAAAACATCAACCACTCTACTAGTCTATATTTCCAGTCTATATTTCCATATGATGATGCTTTGAATACTGGGAACTATATCAAAATAAAAAATTCTTTCTAATCAATCAAAGCAAGCAATTTAGAGATCCAAACCATTTAGTCTTCATTCCCCAAGCAGAGAGGAGCATGGGTTGCAAACTTTGGCACTAGATTTGCTGAATTGCAGAGAGAGAGAGAGAGACAGAGAGAGAGGTATCCAGAAAAGAGAAACAACCAGGACAAAGAAAAGCACCAGTAGAAAAGCCAGATCAGTGTTTTGACTGAATGCTGCATCTGACCCTGTAAACAGCAACCTGAAATATTCTGGCCCAGAAGAAAGAAATGCAGAAGAAATTGAAACCTCTGGCAGTGATGATGAAGGGTACTGGCTTCTTCAATGAAAAACTTTCCTTGGCCAAGTCTAATCAGGTTTTGATGATTGAAGCTACTGTGGAAACTAGTTATGCAGAATGGATAATTGTGATTCATAAGGATATAAGTCTACGCCTGTTTATTTTACTAGTGCAATAACTTATTTGAAATGGTGAGTAATATCTTAATCTAAGGATGCAGAGAATTGAAAATATCTCATTAGAAGAGAAAAGATTAGGCTAAATCCTGACCATTAAGCAAATGAAAGAAGAACATTTCTCATCCAAAAAGAAAAATTTGAAGCATCAAAGTGTGCATGCAGTCCCAAAAAATCCTCTACTAAAATCTAAAGTCATTGACAATTGGAGCAAGGTCATACTGATCTATCATAAATATGCTTGGGAATGCAGGTCAACATGGTCAAACTGGTGAACCAAGCTACAAGTGTCCATCTGCTCCTTGATGTCAAATTGCTTGGAGTCCCTCATTCAAATGTAGAGTTTGTGCCATCAGTTCTTTGGTCACCATCATCCAATCCATCAGAGGATTGTGGCTGTGAAACTGGTCCTGCTGTTTAGTAAAGGAGTGACCCAATAGATTTTACTTCAGAGAGAAGCATGGACTCGTCGGTGGCAAATGCATCCAAATCACTTGACTCGCTGAATAATTGCTCCTCAATTGACTTCAAATCTTGTATGGGAACATGGAAACTTTCTGTTTCAGCTGTATGACTTAATAAACTATCAGCAGAGATGCGAGGAAGAAAATTAGGAGCTGGGGTTGCACAGGCACCCGAGGATAGTTGTTGGGTTTGGCTCTCTCTTGTGTCATCAATTCTTTGCAAACTTGGAGTTTCTTGATTGCTAAATTGAGTTATTCTGCTTAGTATAGGGTTCAGTGTGGAATTGGCATTGTTAAGTGCAAAGTTGTCTGCTAAATTCAAAAAGAAAAGAAGAAGAGAGAGAAAAAAAAAAAAAAGCCCAAGTCTTAGCTTGAGAACATGGTGGTAGAATATGACATTTAATGAAATGAAAGGTTGATGAACCAATGATTTACCCAAGTAGGATGTCCTCATAATCAAAGCACCTGAAGCTTGATCCATAGTTGGTGGGAACTCCAAGACTTAGAAAGAAAAGGAATAACAATTAGTATCATATCTTGGTGTGGTACTAGATGTTAAATTAAGATTATTTACCTGAACTTGGTGAATTCATATGTTTAGCTCCAGCTGTTGGTTTCAGCAGTGAAAATGAATGGCTGGCAACAACTGATGGGCCAACAGATTCCGAAGTCCGGATACGGGTAGGAACATTCATACTCTCTTGATTGTTAATATGATGTAGATGAGGCAGATACCAGTTGCTGGATGGTTGATTGAACAAAGGTGGAAATTTTGGTTCAAGGATCCTTATATCATGCATCTCACTGCTAATGGTCTCAAAATATGGAGAATCATGGCTGGCAAAAGCTCTCTGACTCCTAGCAAATAGCTGATTATCACTATGTAAAAGCCTTTCGTAATGTTTCTCCAGAATCCCTTCTGGAAACTCGAGATAGTGCCTCCTGAAAAGAAAGAAAATGAGAAACAAGCTATGAGAATATTGCTTGAACTTTACCAAAGAAGATGTTATTTTATTTTGTTTTATATTTTGCTCTTGATGCTTTCAGAAGCTCCTCCATTAGATGCTTTTTAACATGGACTAAACATTGAAGGATTAGAGATCTGAATCAAAAAACTTATCTACTTCATCAATAAAGAAGTACATTATTCTCAACAAAAAGGGAAGTATATGCCAACAGAGCTCTAAGAAAGTGATGTACATGCAATCTTTATGTACCTGTATATGGTTGCATTCTGTCCGGTAAAATCAGGACAAGCTTCCCAATTAGTATGCTTTCTTGGCTGTGGATTTATTTCAGTATAGAACAAGGGCTGCTGCCTTAACTGCACTATGAACCAAATATCTTGGTTATCAAACCCAAACAAGTCCTCCAAATTTTGTTATTAAGAACATGAAATTATTAAGAAACTTCAACAAACCATTCCAAGCCAAGAATTAGCTCAAAACATATCCAAGACAACAAAAGTAGTCAATGCAATAAGAATGTAGCAAAATTAACAAATGGACTAAGAATATATGTTGTAAGGAAATCATCTAACCTCAACTTCCAGAATGGCAGGTTGATCCTCAATGAAACGTGCTCTGATTGCTGAGATGTCAGGCCACTGGATCTCAAGCTTTAGTTTCAATCCTTTTTCTAATATCTCCCACACAATTTTTCGCTTAGCATAGTAAAACTTAGCTACAATGTCACCTTCATTTCTTGACTCTCTCTAAAATTGCGAAATATAGTTTAAAAGAAAATTGTTAGATGGTAAAAAGCAAAACTAGTTAGCAAGTTTTGTTTTGAGTATTTGCTTCTTCTAGTTTGTTCTATCAAGTCAAAACATAGCATTACCTCCCAACTGCCAATCTTGAGTTTTGTTGCAGGAAAATTTGAAGCCTTCCATTTCATTGGTGCAGGTTGGGTATTATACTTGTCATTTCTAGTCTTTTGTTTTTCTATTTTAGTGCTCACCATTGGATCATTAAGAGGACTGGTCTTCTCCTGACATAGCTTCATATGAATGAGCTCCAGGAAAGATGGGGTTTTATGTAAAGTCAAACCTAGAGGACTTGGTTTCTCTGTCATGTCTGAACATGAATCTGCCTGCATAGATAACATATAGATAAATTGGCATTCAATTATCTCCACATATAAAAGATAAATAAACTAATAAAAAATAAATTTAGAACTCGATACAAAGAAGATTAACTTTTTTCTCTAAAAAATAAAATATCCTCACAAAAACTAACCACTGAGACATTAGAAGAAAGTCAAGCCAGGATTCTCTTGTAACACAAGTACGTTGCTGTTAAAACATCCCTCCACACCACCCATGGTATTTGACTGGCTAGAGACAAGCTCTGCTTGCGAGTCTACTTGTTTAATGAATTTCTTAAGAACTCCAAAACATCATCATCATCATCATCATCATCATCAACTGTTGCATCTTTGATTCATTGGGGATTGCTTTGTGGTGCCCACCACACCTCCTCTTCTCCTCTTCTTGTCAGTTGACATCCTCCACAGTCAAGTGTCCTCAGGATAATATTGATGGAGGTGTTCAGACTAATGGTGCAAGTGCTGGTTTTGTTGTGCGTGCTTATGATATCCAGCTTCAAAGTGACACACTTGCAGAGATTGGTTAGCTGGTTTGGCGGCTACTCTCATGAAAGACTTCTTAAAGATGCAGCTAATGTTTTATGTACAGAGGTTTCTGGTCTTCTGAAGGCAAATGCGATGGGTGTTCAATTTCTAAAAGGCACTCAGTGCTCTTCTACTACCAAAAGAAAAATCCCTTATACCTCCTTTAATCTCTGCAAATGGGAAGTTGTTAGCACGATTAATTCAGTTCGCAAAAAGCTAATTGGATTGATTAGCTGAGATTCATTTCTAAGGTTTTGGCCCTTTGCAATTGTCTCCAGAAATGTCTCTCCTGAAGTAAGCAACCCATTGGACTATATCAATCCTTTTCCTTTCTCATTTGATTAACTGCCTTCTTTCTAAGCTAGACCTAGAAGGGAAAATAAGGAGTGCGTTGTTAAAAATAAAAAAATAAATAAAAAAAACCTAATGAAGAAAATGGAAATTTGAAGATTTATACAAACAAATTTGTTAATCTTTGCTAGAATGATTTTATTCATCAATCATGAGAGCTTATGTTCTCAGAACAAAGATGGTTTCAGTAATTATGTGAAGCTATGTAGGAAGCCATTCCATCAAACGATTTGGCCTATCTATAAAGTCCGACAAATTATTTCTATTAATCTCAAAAAAATTTTGACATAGGCTACCATAATTGCCTTTGGAAACAATGTTGGCTATCAGCCTCTTCTTATGTTACTTGATAGCTGTAGTTATTCTGTTAGAGCAGTCATAGTGAACCACAGGATAAAACAACTTTTTGCCAAGGACAAGGCATGTTATATCTGAGTATCATGCAGATTCATTCAACACAAATTTTAAGTATACACATAAATGTGGTGAAGGAAACTTCTTGACTGAAGTGTTCCAGTAATGCAGTGAAAAACTTACTGATGTTCACTTCCCTTTACTTCTAAGAGTTGGCTTAATTCTATTTGGCTTTTAACAACACAGTGGTGTTCATGCTACAGAGATTTCTTCGGTATCATATAGTTCTTGTATAGTTCTTGTAACCAAGCCAGATTGATCACGTATTGCAAGTAGTAAAATAATGATACGAGTATTCTCCTAGTTACTGTTAATTGGCTTGGTCAGGAAATCCAAAATCATACTAAGGCTGAACTTTGCTGAAAATCTAGACCTTTTCTTTCCATTACCTTTGTCTTTGATAATCTTTATTCTCTACCACTTTGCTACCCTGGTTCTTCTCCTGTAGTCCTTCCATGAGGCCTTCTTTAGAGTTCTGCCCAATAGCTGATTCTATTTTAATGGGAAAAAGGTAAATAAACTGGGAGCTTGTCTCCTCTGTTTTACAGTCAAAATAATAACGATGATGATGATGGAAAAAGGATTTGGCAAGAAAGCTGAGACCCTCATGCGATATACTTGAGAGGCAGGGGAGGAGGAGACTATCGAAGGAAGTAGAGTTGAACAAAGCCAAAAAGAAAGAAACCTCCACCTATATACATCATGAAAGAAACCTCCACTCATATACATCATGGTCCTACCATTTCTAATTATTTGCTTGCACTGCTCTCTGCCATTGGTCCATTAATTAAAACTTTCATTTCTTGATCAACAAAGTTCTAACCCATGAATGATGAAGAACCAAAAAAAAGAGCGATGTTGTACAACCCAAACTGTCCAAAAATGAGCAAAATAATGACATAATTACATCCCACTATTCACAAATTCAGGCTACACATACAAAATATTGTAACAAAAAAATAATAAAAAGGAAAGATCTTGCAGCAACCTATTAACACATCATGAACTGATCCAAATTCTATCACAGACTAAAACAAATACACACACACACACACACAAAAAGAGAAAACTCATATACGTGTAGAAGAAAACCTAGATATGTCTTTGAATTTCTTCTCAGTGTTCAAAATACTGGAACAAGAACCCAACATGACATAATTTTCAGACAAAACTATACAAATCAACATCAGAATTTCCCCAAACCATCCAAAAAGAAAGACATTTTTTATGTACTAATATATTTAAGAATAAAGAACAAACCTTTTGCCTCCTGCAATATGACTCTTGTTCTTCATGCCAATCTCGAGGTCTAGGTCTGATCTCTTCCTCGATCATGCGAAAACTTTGTAACTCATCCAGAGTACCCTCATGGAACATACTGTTATAGCTACTGTTATAGCTCCCTTTCTCAACCCATCCAAGGCTTCTTTCTGTCCCAATACCTTCGCCCATGGTCTCCTGCAACATTGACACTGAAAAAAAATTACCAACAGGGTCTTTAATTAAACAATATTGAAACAAAACCAGACAACAAAGCTCGACCTTTTACGAAGATAATTTCAAAGATAAGAACAGAGCCAAAAAGGAATCAATCAAGAAATTATTTTATAAGAAACAACAAGCAAAAGTATGGCATACTACGAGTTTAGAATCAAAAAACTACGGATAAGAGAGCAAAGAAAACCAACTTATAAGCATACCCGACACCAAAAACCAAATCTTTTTGGTTAAATCAAGAGGAGTTCGGTTTCCAAAACAGGGTAGGCGGAAGCAGGGGAGGGGGTGTCTGTTAGGATCGCAGAAGGCGCTATTTAATTCCCATTGGACGGTGCCACCGCCGCAGAGGCGTTCCATCCGGACGCGCGGGGCGGGAGGGGGTGAACGGTCGAGATCGAAACAGGCGAAGATCGACGTCATCCGCTGAGTGCTCGTATGCGACTAGTTCGGAAGATACAGATTTACCCCCTGTTGGGATTCTGTTCTTGATTTAGATGCTGATTTTTTTTTCGTCGAAACATTGGTCCACAAGATAGCTAAATTTTTTGTTGTATATTAAGCTCAGAATATTTGAGAAGCTCCTTGATGTTTCTTCTGGATCCTGGAATACTTGTCATAATTTGATTTATAATAAATGGACTATTGTTTTATTGTTTATGATCTATTTTGATGGACCTTTACTTGAGATGACTTCTACTTTAAAAGCACATGCTGACCATTGGTTTAGGCCAAGCCAAATATTTTACCATTCAATGTATTATTTTATTATTTAATTTTAATTTTCACTTGGTATTATTATTTGAATTTAATTAAATTAGTCAACTAGCTGGCTTTAGAATTAATGGTGTTAACGTTCACTCATAATTTTTTGGTGAGATTACATAAGTAATACTATGTTTTAGATCTCATGATAGCATTAATAGAGGACTCAAAGTAAGGTATTAAAACCTTTTACTTTACTTAGTAAGCAGATGTTAAAAATAAAAATAATAATAATAATAATAATGTAATAGTGTTATGTCTAGCATTACATGAGCATTGACTTTAAAGCCATCTTTTCTTTTTAGAGTTTGCTGCGAGTATGAATGATATCCCAACAAAAGTCTTTTTTTTTAAAAAAAAAAAAAACCTAATATATATATATTCAGATAGTAAAAATTCATATATAAAATTAATTAATAAAGGTCTTTTTCTAAGAGTAATTAACTTTTATGATCAAAGAACAAATGATGAGGCCTCAAGTTTTCTTAAGTTAAGTGTTTTGGCCAAAAAAAATTATTGTTTAAGTCATATCTTTATTAGCTATTATTTTATTAATGTCTAATATTCTTTCTTAAAGTTAATAGAATCTTGCATTTTTCATTTGATATCATCAAGGTATCATGACACTTGATAGATACATAAATTAATTAACTCAATATTCTCTTTAAAGTTCACATAAATAATCCATAAATATCTTTTTTTTAGCATCGTATAATACAATTATTGTAAGTTACGCTTCATAGATGCCTACAAAAAAGTTAAAAATAAAATAAATTTTTTTTTCTTGTAAATAAGTAGTAATTTTATTTTTTTTAAAACCTATCTCCGACAGCCAATGAGAGATCGTAAGATTATATTCCAAAGGACATCTTATTTATCATCCACATGAAAATAGTTTCGATATTTATTTTAAAATTTAAAATTACATAAATGATTTTTATTAAGAGTACATTAGTTTTTAATGGATAACATTTGCCGAAGTGATTTGCTTTGAAAGAAAAATATCAATCATCTTAATTGTATGTAATGAAATATATTTGCACTAAAGACATCTTAGTATGAATTACTTTTTAAAAAAAAAAAAAAAATGAGCACTATATTGGTGATTTTGCTTGCGTGGCAACTATAAAATAAAATACCGATGGATAAATATCATAAACTCGTGTGGCACGTTTGAACGATATCTAGCACGGTCCAATCCACTCGCGCTTTGCTTTTGTTATTCAATACGCGTACAGCCACTCATGTCATCCTTGGCCTCCAAGGGGAGTGAGGTCAAACTCCAGTGACTTTTTTATAACAAGCGTTGATCTCTTCATCTCGTATCCAGTTCTCCAACCACAAATGGATAGAGATGCACGGCATCTAGCTCACTGTCCCTACTTTTATTTGCCGGCCATAAGCCGCCATTGCCATGTCAGCAAGTTGGCTACCTCACAGATCGCCACGTTGACATGCATATCGAATGCAGACGTGTACAGATGATGAAGAATGTTGTGCTAAACTGCCGTCATCTTGGATAAGATTACGGCCATCAAGATGGAATTAGTGCCGGCCTTTGTGCTTGAATGGTTGATCCGAATAGGTCCATGAACAAGCTATTGATTTTTTTGTTAGCAACTTTGAATCAGCTGACCCACTTAGCTAGTCAATCTAATGGTTATTTTCATTGGTTATGCCCCCAAGTAAAGAGTGGCTTGTCTACAAATTCTAAGAAACCATGTCCTATAGATTCCGTAATCTAGACACTGTCTATGTTTCCTTGACCACATTTACTTGTCTGCGTTACCTACGTTCCAAATACCGGATGCATGACGTGAAGGGGTTTATGAACTTGTTTGTTTTATATTTTTTAAAGTTAAAATATAGTTTTGGCCTTCAAACTTATGCGCCGTGCGAATGTCAGAAATATTATATTCTTAAAATATAAAGAACTAAATGATAACAACTAAGAGTTTGAGAACCAAAAAGAATTTTAAGTGAAAGTTTAAGACCAGTAGTATACTTTGGCCTATTACTCAATGGTAAAATCATGGCCATCAAACTTTCTTTTGTATGTTTTGGAAGGCAGCATGGGCCAAACATTATGAAATAATAACATCTCTATTGGAAAGTTGGCTCCACAAAAGAATAAATTTGGACCTCATATTAGTCAGCAGTGGCAGTGGACTAACAAGAGGAGGGGCCTTGGAAAGCAGTATGGTACCAAGAGTTTGAGAACCAAAAAGAATTTTAAGTGAAAGTTTAAGATCAATAGTATACTTTGGCCTATTACTCAATGGTAAAACCATGGCCATCAAACTTTCTTTTGTATGTTTTGGAAGGCAGCATGGGCCAAACATTATGAAATAATAACATCTCTATTGGAAAGTTGGCTCCACAAAAGAATAAATTTGGACCCCATATTAGTCAGCAGTGGCAGTAGACTAACAAGAGGAGGGGCCTTAGAAAGCAGTATGGTTTGACCACTAGGAAATTGAAGATAGTGGCATTGGAGAGAGAGAGAGAGAGAGAGAGAGAGAGTTGGGAGTAGACTGCATCCTAACTCAAATAGGCCATAGTGGAACTGAAGTGGAGATGGGTTGACCTGACGACTCCTCTCAGGGCTGAAGTCTGGGGCTCTTGGGTTTTTCCACTGCGAAGAAGTGGTGGAATATTTTTTTCCTCAGAGAATGGACTCCATGATGGCATCATGGGATCTTAATTCCCCCACTTGGACTTGGGTGGATGCCAAACCAAAGTCAAGAAGATGGATATGGCTGAGCTTGCGATCCCTTTCCATAGCTTTTATCCAATAGAGGTCCCACCTCAAGCACCACTTTTGAGTGAAGAAGAAACTTAGATGAGCAAAAGAGCTCAAGCAAGTCTTTAGTGAAACTGTGGAATAATGACAGGGACGGACCCATGGGCATTTGGAGGCTTTTTGGGACTTTTAATCTGAAAAGACCCTCATCTCCAATGGACTTTTATCATCGTGGAAAGCTGACCAGCGAAGAAAGTAAAAAATCTTATCCATGAAATTTTGGTAGGTATCTTGTGATGCCATGAATCAGCAAATGGGACGGAAGCATGTGAATCACATTGGATGGATGGATGGTTTTGTTATGTTACAAGTGACATTGTTTAAGGCTGAAGATAATCAATCAAGCAGGGCCATTTGTAAACCAGCAGTAGAGCAACCTTTAATATGATTAAAATAGGCGAGTTGGTGACTATTAAAATGCAAAGAATGCAAATGTGATCAAAATAATAATCAGCTACCATCATATATGAAAAACTTTTAGTTTTCTTGAGAGTAGTTTACATGGAGTATTGATGAAGGCAGGAATGTAAAAATAATGAACTCGTATTTTAACCCTGACCACCTCCAAATACCATCCCCACTAATGCAGCCAGTTCCATGGTTTTTTTTTTTTTTTAATTTATTGTTTTTGGGGTAAGAGTTCCATGGCTTTTTACAAAGGTTGTGAGTCATAATTAATAAATAATTTTCATGCATCAGAACATGGCTTGCAAGCATTCAAAACCATGGATGCTATGACAAACTTGCTAGCTTATGACCTCAATAAAAGTCTAGCTCTCTTTGAGATCGTTCTACGGTGGCTGCATTATGAAGAACTCCCACGGAATTTCTTAGCCATTAAGAAAACTATAACGTGTGTAAGAATGATTTGATTATAGAATACGGTTGATTACAATCCGATGACTGTACTAATATGATTTCTACTCCTTATTGACAGAATTAGGGTCTGATAATTGGACTGGCATGAATTTCACTCATAATTGATAAAAGAATTAAAGTACAAAGGTTAAGTTACAAGCTACTGGTTGCTCCTAAATATAGTATAGGTTACAGGCTACATACTACTCCTATGTATACGCATATAAAGGGATAAAGATTTGAGTTAACAATGTCCGAAATTGGATCCTTATAAAAGCTATCTTTTTCTTTATTTATAACATGCTGACCATAACCGTGGATGGCAACCATTCAAAACCTCCAGTATCTTCTGTTTAATCTTGAAAACTGTCAAAAACTTCCACAAATTTATGATAACTTCTCATCAGATTTGTGGTTTTGATAACTATATTCCAATCTTCATATATGTCCCCTCTTCATGTACTCAATCCAATTCTCCTACTTTTTTTCAGTTTGGTTGACTGAAAATTAATAGTTTTACATAGCATTACTAGCTCGAGAACATTTACTATTAAAAAGCTTTGGATTTATTGGTCAGCTTACTTTCATTCACCAATCAAAAGGCCGAAACATGATGCCAACAAGGTGACAGCCCAATGCCGGTGAATCAGAGACTTAGATTTGTGGCTTGGAGCCACTTCACTTCCAAAAGCAAGCTCAAATATTTGGTTGTTGACTTGGAGCCACTTCACTTCCAAAAGCAAGCTCAAATATTTGGTTGTAGTCATCCACCTAGTGGACATCAAGGCCTTTTTTCACGTTAGCAGCACGCTCACCAAAATCTCCTGTTTGCTAATGGGAATGTGATGGGACTTACCTCACTTCTTGTAGCAACTTTCTCCTCCTTGACCAGGTTAGAAGGAATAGACCTTTTAAAAACTAACAGAATAGAACTCAGTCACAGAACAGCAATAATACTTAGATATGGTGATTTCTAGTGTTACTTTTAAAACAACACTTAAAGACTGATTAATGTTAAATACAGGAAGTTTGCTAATTTAGTAAAAATGTCAAACTTCGCAGTTTACAACAAAAAACATTTAGGCTATAACAAGAAAAATTGATCAAAATATGTGTATAAAAAATGAATAAATGCAATGGATGGTAAATCATAAAGCACACAAAGATCAAAGAGACATACAGTGAATTTAAGGACAGAGAGTGTGGCACATCCCACGGTTAGAAACCAAAAGAACAAGAAATATGAAGCTCTTAAATAATCATGGAAACAAACTATGAACTATTGGCTATTATGTGACAATAACGAACAAAAATTATGTCAGAGGTAACAGACGCCGCCAATCAGGAGAATTTGTCCAGTCAATGCTACTTCACCAGTCATGGCTAAGTCTTTTTTTTTTAACATTCTTTTTCATGGCAAGGGACAGCATGGATGTTATCATTGTGCACCTTGCACTTGGTCCATCCTTAGGGGTAGCACCTGCTGGCACATCCAAAAGGAGCTTGGAGTTTGAAAAAATATGGATTGTCAGCTTCTTTCTGAAGCAACATTGGGCACTCTCATTCTTGACATCTCCAAGCTGACCTATCAATAGAAATATAGAAGTGTGCTTTCCATTCTTGCTCCGCTGGGATGGTCTCAATATACAATGTTGAACCACCCATTGCAGTCCAAGCAAGACCCATGACTAACCCCTACCGGAGTATGATCATCTATAATCATATCTACGCTCAATGCAGAATACTAGTTTCCCTACAAAATCAGCCAGGTTTGGGATGTCAACTATGACCATTTCTACCAGATTAACTTTCACCTCCTTTACACCACTTCTTTCTCTGTGGACCTGCAGACAAAGAAATCAATCAATAGATGGCACAACGAGAATAAGGAGGATAGATATGCATAGGTCAACATAAATCTACAAATATAAACCATATATTACATTAAAGCAATTCTTATCATCTAACCGATTTGCCATCTGCTAATGTAAAAAAACTTTTTGATACTAGTTTATACATAGGATTTGTCAAGTAGATCTCTTTTGTTCCCCTCCTTTTGATGGTGAATCACTAGTAGGTGTCCATGGTAAATCAGTTCTTGCGTTACATTAAAATGCATGTTTTAGTCCCTTAGATTGTCAGAGTACCTGCAAATCCATGCGTTGGTCAGCTGTTGCAATATTCTCTGATGATGAGAGAACTGGTTGCACTCAGAGACACTCCTCCAAAGGTCCAACAGGATACTTACAAAACACCGCTTCTGATTCCTCTGAGGCAGTTCCATCAGGCAGTTCATTTAAGGTATCTTCAGTTGCTTGTTCAGATTCTTAAGGTAGTTTTTGTAGCCCTTTCGTGAGAGTTCCCATCCTCGAATTTCTTCACCATTTGATCATCCCTGCAGTTTGAATAGGCTTTTCAATAGATTGCTCCCTGAGCAGTTTGGCTCCTTGCTGAATGCTGATTGCTGCAGATGGCTCGTTTGATGCCCCTTGATGGACAAGTTGCAGAGCTACATACCAGAAGTTAAAGCATGAGATTAATATCGGTCATGAATAGGAAAAATATTCAAGGTCTTCTAAAACCATATTATTCATTTCATCGGTAGGAGAAAGATGCAAATATAAATATCTAACATACATCAATGGTCTTAAAAATAGGAATGATGGAGACAACTAAGTATTCATAGATAAGGGTAATAGAAATGCATGTATGGTTATGAAACTAGTGCTACAGCATATATAATGGCCAGATAAGGGTAACAGATCAATGACTGTTCAAAAGAGGAACTTCCACAGAAAAAAAAATGATTACAAAAAAATACTAACTTCCAACGTCTCTTAGCTAAGTGTAAAACCTATGACACAATAAACTTCAATTAAGTACAACTACACCAAAAAGATGCACTAATTGAAGCAAAAATTTGTAATGGAAAACATTCTTAATGGATAAACATAAATAATTTGGAAATCTACAAATGAAAATCCACCAATATTGCTGCAAAAGGATCACCACTCAATGTGGGCCATTTTGAACACCATGGAGAGGATTGGACAAGGTTGAGGAGAAAGATCTACTACATCAGGAAGTCGAATCGTATGCTAAACTTCCAAAGGCCCTCACTTGCCCACATGACATCTCATTGACATGTTCTTTTTTCGAAACAGGATAATTTTTTGACTCTATGATGGGACACCACCCCTTAAGAATGTGGCACACAGATTGATCGAGACCAAATTTCATCATTTTAGTCTCAAAATAGGCTGGTCAAATAAAAAATTTTCTTGATAGGAAAGATTTTGGCTGGGCAAATCTGCCAATCCAGGAAGAATTAAATAAAATGACTGCATATAAAGTTAATGTAGAAATCGAGATCTACTTGTAGGATTTTAGCTTTTTCATGTTGATTTCCAATAGTCATGTATATTTCAAGAAAGTTGTAACCTTTTTTAACAAGAAGAGTAATCCAACCCAAATTGTGTAAGGATGGACCTTATTACTATAAATAGAGGCTTTGTAACTCAATTTTATTATTCATTAATGAAGGAAAAAAAAAAAATCCTAAACCCTACTTTCTCCAATTTTCCTATTTTTTAAATTTTCTTTTAAGAAGATTCTGGTTGAGTGGGTTGAAGGAGTTCCTTGGATCAAATAAATATCCTTTTAAGACTTTAATTTTTTAAGGAATATCCCCTTAAGACAAAATTACAGAAAGCTGAAATACTAGGTCAATGATTTAAAGTTTCTCATTGTTTCTTTAATCCCTTACATAATTCTCCAAATAGCACAACTAACAAGTATAGCTATTTGTGAGACCATCCACATATCCAAATGTCTCGCATAAGCATATGATTTACATAAACATCAGCATTTCGGTCCTCTCTCTCATGTACTTTGGTACAGTTCAATGCCCATAAAAAGACCAAAATATTACACATTACAAGCTAGTTAGAAAACATCAAAACAATTGGGTTTTTTTATTGATAGAGACATCTAGTTAGACACTTTGGTCAAAACTTCACAACTAGATTGTTGTGTCCATGCATGAATTTAAACTATAATTATTTTTTTTAAAAAAAAAAAATCACCTAGTCATCAAAGCTAACCCAATGTTTGACAATAATCGTTAGGATTTGCTACCATAACAACTATCTTGAAAAAAATATATGATAGAAATACAAATACTTAGACTTAAAAAATTGGCACCTCTTTTCTGAAGTTCGAACAACTGTGTCACAAACCATGCCATATATCTCTCAATTAACTTTTGAAGATTACAAACGCCAACCTCTTGGCACTAATTTTCTAACAGAGATGAAGGGTTGCATCTGTCCCTTCAACCTGGATATTTCTATATCATAAGCGTTAACTTTTTTACAGATTATAAACCAATATAGCATAGGTCATATCTACACAGCTAAATATATCTGTAAAACATTCTATCAGTAGCATGAGACATTCATCACCAGGCCCACCACTCCATGTTCACTATTACTATTTATGGGTTATAATAGATAATCCAAGTTACATCAGGTTAATCCCAGAAATGCACATGCATGCTGAATGATTCAAACCTTTCTTACACTAGATAAGTGTTCAGCCAAAACTCTTGGAAAGCAAGACAAAGTAAAAAGTGAGATAACATCTGTTCAGCATCTTGCCTACCCTATGCACAGAAATATATAAAGACAAAAGGTGAAACAAGGCAAAGACTTGAGCCTTCCAGCCTGATCTTGGGATGGCGAAAGCTAACAATTTAATGTCAAATCAAGTCATAACTTTAATTCTTGTAAGATTATGTTAGCTCATGGATGATAATCTTTGGAGTCGCCCATGAAGTGTATCATTTGACACCACCAAGTTAGGAGGGTAGCCAAACCATGCTACCAACCAAGTGGACCAACAAATTATAGGATCTTCTGAAAATAATTTTCCTAAGACCAAGTACAAATGCTACCTAACCCCAAACAGGGGTGTAATTAAGCCAAGCTTAATGGAGCCTTGGTCTAATCAAGCTTTTCAAACTTGAAAGTTGCACCTTAATTTGTTTACCACTATTTTGAGTTTGATTCAAGCCTAATTTTGAATCAAGTCAAAAAGAAGTGCAAATAATTAGCTTGAAAATCCTAAATCAAGCTAGAAATCAAATTAAGATTGAACCAAGCTTAGTTCAAGCATGAATTAAGCTTGATTCATGTTTGGTTCCATCTTGATTTCAAGCTTGGTATATAAATTAACATTTAATAAATTCAAAAATTAGATAAACTTTCAAGGTCCAGACAATCCTAATATTATTGGACCTAAGATCCAATAACCACTATCTAAATTCTAAACTTATAATAGCATATTTTTTTGAGCCTAATTGAGCCAACTTCTATCTTTGGCTCAGCTTAAAATTAATTTTGAGTCTAGATTATTGGTTCAAGCTTGGTTTGTTTAGCTTAAAACCTAGCCTAAATCGAGCTTTGTCCAAGCCAAGCCTCAGCCAAGTTCAAGCCATTTAGATCATTTACCCCCCCACCCCGGCTCCAAGACATAAAAAATAACTATGAATAAACTAATGTATGTGTGGAAGTTGCAAGTTACTTTTATGTTTTTATTCACCAGTTCTTTTGATTGATCGACTAACAATCTTTAGAAATTTATGGAAATCTAGAATCCTAAATATGTGGAAAATAATGTGTATTTAAAGAATTGCTCAACTAAACAATTCCCAGGAAAAAATAGCTACAATGACTCTAAACCTTTTACTATATAAATGGGACCAGTATGTATAGATAAGATACCAGTGAGATGGGAGGGAATACCATTATCCCAAGTGTCAAGAGCACCGTCCCAAGCATTGGGACCATGGGAAAAGGGACAGCCTTGTCCTACAGTATTGAAAACCTTTTATAGCTAAAAATTGACCAAATCAAATACTACGCTTAGATGAAAATGCAACAAGACACAAATTCATGTAACCCAATGTACCACAATATTTTTCAGCTAATGATAGTCCAAACATACCTAATGCTCAT
Organism: Metroxylon sagu; assembly: GCA_017589505.3. Classification (NCBI taxonomy): domain Eukaryota; kingdom Viridiplantae; phylum Streptophyta; class Magnoliopsida; order Arecales; family Arecaceae; genus Metroxylon; species Metroxylon sagu. The sequence continues at coordinate 4,238,927 of JACVBY030000663.1, forward strand.
AGGTTTTATTTGTCTCATATTGTAATTGATGTAATTGATCCAACAAACTACAATGTCATCTTACTAGACATCACAGGAAATTGACTAATCTAGAAAATTGTATGCAAAAAAATATTTAAATAAATGGAAATAAGATCTAGATCCCTAGTGTCTACTTCAAGGATCAAAATCCATTTATGAATTGAAGAATATTGCTTATGCAGATGATATGTCTAGAAGAGAGTGAATTATATTACCAGAAACAAAACAAGAATGAGAATACTCAAGTTTTTCCTCTTTTTTTTTTAGGTTTAGTGGTGATAGCGGGTACCACTCCTAGATTACAGAATAATTCATTTAGACTTGTCCTTATGACTTCAGAATAATTGAAAGCTTGAAATAGGCCCATGCGCTAGCCAACAGGTAGGAAAAAAGAAAACTGAGCGCATCAAACCAGCAATGCTGTGCTATCAAACACTGTAATACAAACATATCAAGACCTTGCAGCATATTATAAATATTTACTTATAAACTTTCTTTGTTCCGTCAATGATTTGCACTGGCAACATTGAAAATCTTGATCCTACCATGAGGAAAGTAGCTGGACTCTCTCTCTAACAATGATTTCTCAATGCACAGAAGCTCTCAAACATTAATCTACAGGAACATGCAATGCATGTCCAGTATAAAATAATAAAAAATTGAAAGAAATATATGGAATAATAATATGAATTCTATTTATAGATTTAAAAATAGCAAAAATAAAATTAAATCCAAAACCCAAACAAAATCGGTGAGAAATAAAAACTTTCATAACTATTCTTTCTGTCTTCACATTTATTTTTCTTTTTATGCTTTTAAGAGATACGCTAGAAAGACTTAATATGCAAAAGAGAAGGCCAGTAGATCTAGGAAAGAAATGGAGAGGACAAATTATCTATCATTTTCTCTTGACTCATGAAGATTAAGTGAAAAGGGTGTTTTAATAGAAATGGCTTCTTCAGTATAAAGAAAGAGAGATTTTTTATTGGTTGAGATGATTGGACGAGGGGCAGAAGGAGAGAAGGGAGGCGAAGAGGGTATGTGCATGCATATAGTAGATGGATTGGGGTGGTTTGGGGGGCGGGGGCAGGGGGGTAGAGAGAGAGAGAGAGAGTTCACATATGGGGAAGATTAGAGCAAGTTTAGTCTCTAATCTTACTTGGACGAGAGAGAGAGAGAGAGAGAGAGAGAGAGAGAGAGAGAGAGTTCACATATGGGGAAGATTAGAGCAAGTTTAGTCTCTAATCTTACTTGGACTCTATTGGAATGTGAGATGGTAAACATAATAGGATTTAGGATGGGATTTACTTGGAATAAAAGGGGCTGCTTTGTCTCATTTTACAAGAAAATCTTTTGATGAGATTTGGTAAGAAAATCTAATAGCAAACTTGAAAGAAAGTCAGCATGCCCAAAGGCACAGATCTCTCCTTTTAACGCACGTACACAAATAAATATACAATCCATTTTGAGTGGAATACATCACATCATATCAAAAACAATAGGTCAATTTCAGCAGACTTGAAAGAAAACAGATCATTTCCAACAACTCTTTCAGGCTGATAATATAGTTTAAAATATGAATGAAGTATTGATCACACTTGTTCAGATTTGATGCTAAGAGTCTCATGAGTAGTCTTTTCCAGATAGACCCTTGCAATATGCATATTTTCATCAGTGATATAACCAGCAGGAGCAATAACCTTGATTCTGTCGAAAAGAGAGTTTGGTATCATCTCATTTACATTTGTTGTGAAAAAAAACAAAACCTAATCTAATAACCAAACTGTTGTCCATAGATATCTTAATGGAAGAGTAACTAATTAAATACATTTGCAAGTACAATTAGCTAAGATATCTGAATCCAAATAAAATTGCAACATTAAGACATGGAAAGAATAAACAGCAGATATTCTGGAAAAAACTGAAATGACAACTAGATTTAATGGGCATATATGTGTGCATGTGAGTGTGGATGTACACATGTATATACACACACGTGTGCCTATGTGTGGGTGCATGTGTGCATCTGTGTAGGTTTGTGCATCCATCAATGGCATCTATAGTACTCCAATGCCATTGCAACACAGATACGTCCAAATGCTGTAACACATGATGAGACATTACAAGTTGAACTTCAAATAGATCATCAATACCATTAGCATTTAAGTAAATCAAATAACTGTTGTATGTTAATTATGCATCAAATTATCATAATACAGATAGCAATCAAAGCAGCATTTGGCTTGATCTGGATTTTAGAGTGAAAAATTCTCTGACCAATTGAATTGTAATATCTATGCTTTTAGAGATGATGAACACATTCTAGTTTAATTTCTTGTGCCTGTATACAGGCAGCAGGGACAGCCATATAAGTTATGGCTTAAAAGTATCATATACATGCGGTACAATAAATCTTATATAAGTCCACTGGGTGAAAACGTGGATGATTTCATTCACCAGATGGTAGTTATATTTGAACCACAGTCATCAACAAATACTAGCTCGTATTTGCCTATAGACTAGATATCTTTTACACTAAATACGTATTCAGTATGTGGCCATTAGCAATAATATGCATGCACTTTAGGATGCTATATAGAATAGTCAAGACTCTTAGTGAGTGATAAAATCAACTCCTCAAAAGAAAGGAATTGAAAAATAATAGCATGTCTCATCGTGCCTTGCAATATAACACACACACACACATATGTATATATGCATGTATATATAAGTATATATGTGTATGTATATATGTCTGTATCTCTACAACTAAGACCGCCAATAGGGGGACAGATATTTTACACATTGCCCCACTGACTTATAAATGTGTGTCATTTCTAAATATTCAAAAGCTTATAAATGCCTTACATGGGTAATGCCCAAGGATTTAAGTCTCAACGGGATGGCGAGGCATGACATCATCCTGACACATAGGATGGAGCATCATTTCAAGTGAGGAGATGGGGCTAGAACTAGGCCAGGAGGGGACATCCATGGTCCCTAGTGTTGGGACGAGGCATGTCCCTATCCACAAAAAAATCAAGATGTCCCTATCCCACAGAATTTTAATCCTTAGTAATGATTATTTCAACTCTCTCTTTTATTTACGTTTATATCTAAATAAAATGATTAGGCTTCTAGCCATAAAATTTATAGCATGAATCCCATAAGAATTGTCGATCATATGTTTCTGTTCATACAAAATTGTAGAGATCACTTTTGGAAAAAAAGAAAAAATATCATTTTTTCACTCTCCCTCTTATCCATATCATGCATCCCACTCAATCTGTCAACTTGTTTGCAATCTTTAAACACCACCATGGCAGCTCCTACCAACTGTTGCTGTAAGCACAGCTATACTCTTAAACATTGCTTTTGGCTATTGTCCCACCTCCTGCTTTCTCTACCAACAATGACCCAAATTCACCTCTCTCCATCTTCAGCCACTCAATTCTTCAAATTACAATCCCTTCTTAATCATTCCCTCTTCTTTCATTTTGACATTTCACCATCCATCCCCACTAAACCTCTCCTACTAGAAGGGGCATGCCTCTCAGGGAGGTTAAAAGCTGGGGCCAGGCAATAGGGGAGAAAAAAGGGTGGGTGGGCGAGATGGCATAGCGGAAGGAGTAACTAAAGGTTATTACAGTTATTGATTGCAGTTGTGGGTACATGGAGAATTAAAACACACCTAAAATTTTCACGTGTGAAAAGGAAGAGGAGATCATTTACCCAAAAATCTAACCTACCAAGCTGATCAGAACTCAGCAAGTTTCATGTATCTATATTTGATATGATTTATGGAACTATTCATGACCTCTGTGATCGAGAATTTAAGCCTATTTTAGAAGATAAAAAATTAAACTCCTTTCCAAAAAAGAACTGCTTTCCTGCATGCTGTTCTGCTAAATTCCACCAATTCATGTCCTTATAAGTTTCAAACTATGGATACCTACACATGAGATGGTTCAGTGGCAATGGCATTTATTATTATGTTACAGATTATTTTTAGTCAGAGAGGGAGAAAAAAAGCACCTTTCCCCTTTGTAAGTCCTTTCTCTAGCATTATGTCAGAAAAATGCTAGAAGAGGATCATATGGTATAAGCATACAAGGTATCCAAAATAAAAATCGAGAAAGAAGTCTTTTTAAAAAATTACTATATAGATTTGATCGTCACATGAGCTAGCTAATGCTCAGATCTTGCAGGTTAGGTGTCAACAGTTCAAAGAACTAATAAATGTTCCAATAATGAATGATTGCCTGTTGCAACCAAAAAAAAGGATATCACCTAAGTGGCTGTCAGATGTCAGAATTCTTCATAGCTTTTACTAGCATTGACCACATGCAAATGCACATGATGTTTGGATTTCAAAACTCATCCAAAGGATATCACCTAAATGGCTGTTAATGTTAGAATTCCTCATAGCTTTTACCAGTGTCGACAATGTGCAAATGCAGATGACGTTCGGATTTCAATTGCACAATTAAATGTGTCTCAATACTTTTGTTTAATATATATTATTTTTTGTTAGATATAAACCTGTGTCACTATCTCTCTTCAAATAATATCTAAAAAAGGGAGTCTTATGAGTCATTGCCACATAAAATGCTAGCGTTGAAACCTTCCCTCTATAATTATAGATAGAAAAGATTCAAGATGTAGAGATGACAAGTGGCCACATTCCAAAATGCATTAAGATTGAATTAATGTAACAAAGATGATTATAGTGATTGAAACCATGTTTGAACCTTGTCCACACCATAATACCAGAAATCTAATTAAGTTCCTGCACCTAAAGGACTGAATAAATCCTCTTTTACTTTATTGAGTGCGCTGGTTTAAACTTCAAAGCCCTTTAAAGAAAGAAATGAGTTACTTGGTTAACAACTACTTGTTCATTTACCTCAAGTCCAGACTTGCCATTATTCAATAACCATCCTCCTGCTCCCACAGAAAATGAAACATTTTTCTGTCACAGCAAGTTGTGTGTGTGTGTGTGTGTGTGTGTGTGTGTGTGTGTGTGTTTTGGCAGAAAAACATCAGCACTATTTCACAATCCCTTCTATTCTTACCATAAGATCTCATGTAAAATGTTACTGGTACTACATTGCATAATATACATCTTGACATCATCAACAGACATCTCACATTGATATCACAAGATACCAATAACTTAAACAGCTCACAGCGAGTCAATTGCCATGTGATTGAGATATGCTGGTGCTTAGGAGCAGTTATTAAAGCATTGAAGGTAGAATTGATAAAAAAAAATGTTTATGGCATTAGCACCAACAGAGGACAACTTCAACCTGTGTGGAATTCAAGCACTAAAACATCGCGCCAAACACTAATTTTACCTAGCACATTCAAGAAAAGTTCAAGAAAATCTGCTGTCCTCGTTTCAAACTCATCCCCATAAATGCAACCAAAATACCGACTTTTAATTAAAATTTGAGGAATTTCCATATCAAGATTCCCAAATTAACAATCTTTCCAAAAGAAATCAAGAAAGACCAAGAGATCATTTTTTTTTTTTTTTTTTTTATCAATGGAGACTCATACCGTAAGGTAATCCTCGGGCCTGGGATTCATGGGGACGACAGCTGACGGCGTCTTCGAGGCAAGCCTCCTCAGCTCCACCTTCCTCGGCGAACTCAACCTCCCCAGCCACCTTTCATCCCCGGCCGGCCAGACCATCGCAGACTCCGAGCGAAAGAGGGCTCTAAAAATCGGGACTCGAGGGGTTTTGAGAGAAAGAAGGAAGGTAAAGGAGGGGTAATAAAAAAGTGGGAGAGGAACGAGGGTTTTAGATCCTCGAATTCGGCGCAGAGGGGGAGAAGAGTTTCCAGTGCCTCTCAAATTTCTCAGACAATAATTTTTTTTTAAAAAAAAAAAAAAAAATTTTTTTTTTTCCACTTCTTTTTTATCGAATCCTACGGTGCTTTTAATTTTTTTAATAATTTTAACCTCAAAATTATTATATAAAAATATAAAGATATTGTATGATGAAATTAGATGATTAAAATTGAAACTCTGACTCTAAAAAAATTATGATAATGATACCCTTTAGTTATATTTTTAGATAATAAAAATATTAATCATGTTATTTATCATATTATGTAATGAAAAGGAATCCATCAAATTCATAAGGTTATCGTTCCTTGATGAGTCTAACAAAAATGCTTTCATTAAATATTCAAATCTATTGTCTTCTATTTATATTTTTCTTCATTCCCTACTTTTCTTCAGCTAGTCGTCATGGTTTTGAGAATGTTGCTCTTCACTGTGGTTCCAGTGAAGGCTGATAATTTATTATTTTATTTATATTTGTGTACTCTTAATTGATGTTTTTTAGACTTTGATGTTTGTTCTAGTTACCTTCTTTTCTATAGTTTTTTGTTGTATTTTCTCTTTTAAATTTTTTATTATTATTTGGGATTATGGTGTTTTGTTGAGTAATAAAAATACACTTTGATATTATATTTGTACACTTTAATATATTACCTTTTGCATTGATATTTTTTCTATAGTTTATAATATGTAAGCATAATATGTTATTCCTTTTCTATACCATAAGTATCTTTTGTATAGATTCAAGTACGTCAAGTAAAGGAAAATCTAAGGTTACTATAGATTGAAATAGGAATAAGAAAGAGAGTGGCATATATTTTTGGACTAAGTTATGGATAATATTCTAATTGCTTTTTTTTTTTTTTTTTTAACATCAACATTGCATAGGAAATAGAAATGAAGGTCCCTTTACACCTCATGTAAATGATAATATCTTAAAAGAAATGAAAGAATGACTCAATGGCAAACCACTAAATAAGAACAAGATTAAAAATCACGTAAAGAACATGAAGAAAACTTTTGTGTTGTTACGATTTATTCAAGATTGGAATGAGTGGATTTATTTGGAATTCAATTAGCAAGATGTAGAGAGCCTAAAATTTAGCAAAAGCTAATTGAAGTATTTTTATATTAAATTGCTATATGTATATAGACAATATGCATATATATACATATGTATTTTTGCTTGATTTGCTCATTTAAATGTTAATATATATTGAGATATGAGGTGGACTAGGCTATATTTGAATATAACCAAGTCTACTTTATTAAGATATTTATATTTATATTTTATTTTTTTTGCAAGGCTAAATCTGAAGTTGTCGAGTGGATGCATAAGCTTATTTTGAATTAAGAAAAGTTGATGAAATTATATAGAATAGATGGAGCCATTGGAGAGCATGCTAAAACTATTACTGAAATATCTTATGGAGGATAATGTTCAAAATATGGCTTCTTCTAAAAAGCATTCTTAGGCTATCTCTCAAGATGTAACCTCATTCAAGAAAGATAAAAAAATAAAGAAAAAAATTTGAAAACTTTCTTTATAAAAGAAGGATATGAACATGTTGCTAATGCAATTATGAAGTCAACTGAAGCAGTGGTGAAGACTTTTTAACAACTTCCCATCTTGGAGAATGAAGTTTGGGATCTTTTATGGGAAATAGAAGTTGAGTTAAATATAATATACAAACCTTTTATATTCCTTATCAAAAATCCTGATATGTTGGGAGCGTTCCTTGAATGCCATATGAAAAATTGTAAGGAACTATTGAAAGAGTTGATGGGTTAATCTTAATCTATGGTTCTTATATCCCACTGAATCATTAACTACCTCATTACCTTATATGATATTAGGATGTTAGTTTCCTATTCAAACATTTTATCTCTTACATGTTCTCTTTAAATATTATAATTTGAGTATGATAAATTTTGAACTTAGTTATTATGCAGTGGATATGAACTTCCACAAGTATATAAAATATACAGAGGAAACACTAAAAAAAAAGTAAATAAAACTAAAACCTTATCACCTAAAACTCAACACATTCGAAATTTTTAGAAAAGCTGAAAGGGCCAAAATAGACAATGCTTACAATTAAGAATGGGGAACCCTATCCCCATTAAGAACTATCTCGATGGAGATAGGTTTGAAGGGATTAAATGAAGATGAAGATTAGAACAAAGAAAATTTTTGAAAATTCATCAGATTTGGGTTTTAGGATGAGAAATGGGGTCTCCATCTCTAAACCCATCTGTGAAACCTAATTATTTTTCTCATAAAATAAAATTGCTTTTATATCTATAATTTTTTTCTAAATATACCCAAAAACCCTCCACTTTGTTTAGTTGTAAATTTTAGATATTTATAATATCCTAATATCACCACTTTATTCTAAATTATTTTTTTGAAATGAGTTTCCCAATGTGCCTAATTACGAAATAGTTTTTCTTTTAAACTATAGATACTTGAATACTAAACTATAAATTGATTTTCATTATTCTGCTAAAATTGATAATTCTGTTATTTACTTCATCAATTTGCCATATTAACAAATAAGATTCATTCGTTTGCATGATTTCTTTAATCTAAAAGCTTTTTTCTCTATTAAAAAAAAAGAGAAAATGGGGAATAGGGAATTGCGGGCTGGATATGGGGGGAAAAATTAATCCCCATTCAAGGATTGGGGCAAGGATCGAGAGCAAGAGTAGGAATGAGGAATACACTCTCCACCCTGCCCTTTTGTCATCCCTACTTATAGCTAAGAGACTACAAGGCTTTTATACTTTATTTACCTATTTTGTTTCATAAGTTATCTATCTCATGTGGTTGCTTTTTTTTAAAAAAAAAAAGCTACGTGGCTTTACCTAAATGTGAATAATTATACTATCGATTCACTATCTTTAAATTAATGTAAAATTGGCAATGGCTTTATGTACTTGAGTGAGTAATAGAATTTTTTTCATTCATCTCTATTTTTGTATCTCAAAAATGAGCTAAGATGTTATAAAAAATTTATTTTAATAGATCTAATATGTTTGTTATGTTAAATTTATAACTCATTCATTTACTTTACTTTCTTCCATTTAACTAAATAAGAATAGGGTACAAAATCTTCCTTTTTCTCCTATATTTTATGAGACTTCTAAATAAAGAAAGGATTTTAACCTCACATTTACCTTCCTTTCATTTATCTTTCTTTATTTCAAAAACCCTTTCTTTTTTTTCTTTTCCTTTGACTCCCAACAATAGTATGAGGCTCGAAGACCTTTTAAGTTCAGAAATGGACCAAGGGGGACTTCATCTCCCCTCCATTATCAAGCTTCACGAGGATCCTTAGTGGTAGGCATGGCAGTTGATAAGAAGCTGATAAAGCCTTCACCATAGAATATGAGCGATATCGAAAAGCAATCAAAGACCGAATCTTTTGCCAATTCTCGATGATTTCTTAAGCTCTAATGATGGAAGGAGAGGCTTTATAGGTTATTTTCTTGAGCATTCGTTTGGTAAATCACCATGATAATTTTTTATAGTAATAGGATCGCCACTTATAAGATCACTAATGATCCAACATCATCTTATTTGATATAAGATATTTCAATAAACAAAGATCATTAGTGATTACAATTCACTATATTTGGTACACTATGAGAATGTAAAATCATCATGCATATGCTATCAATAATATCCCTGAAAACTTATTTGCATAATATATGAATATGGAACCTATAATTTTAATCTAAGAAGTGCAAAATTATTTAAAAAACATAAAACTTATCATATAATTATGTAAGATATTTTTTCACTTCAATTTAAATACCTATAAAAAAAACATCAAATTGATCAAATTGAAAAAAAAAAATCAAATTTAACAACCTAATCATCCTAAACTTGCACTCAAAATATGAAAACATATAGTTTACTGATGAAAATTTAATTGTTGCTTGTTGCATATTTTAACGAGGCAAAAATGAGATGGGGTAGGATTGGAATGTGCCACTTATAAATGGGGAGGGGGAAATGGTTATAAATTTTTTATTATATCAAGGATAATCTCATCCTTTTAATGGTGGATGTAGGGATAAATTTGTTTACAAATTTTGGTGTGCATCATCATCACCATGATAATCTAACATTTTTGATCCTTTGGAAGGGATTGAGATCATTGTTAAGATCACTCTCTTGGATAGTGATTTTCATCTTTCGATGATCACAGATTACTACGAAAATGGCGATACCAAACGAGATGATCCCATCATTATCCCAAGATTATCGATGATATTTAAAATATCACCACATACCAAACAATACTTGTAAATAGAGGAAACCTCTTCTAAAGCCTCCTTTAGGTGACAATCGGTAGACTCTATGGGAATCAAGGAACGAGTTTGGCCCTCGGTTCTTTTGGTATATTTACTCCATCGTCTAAGATAAGTTCTTAGGTTTTGCTTAAATTTGAGAATTGAGATTGAATTGGATAGGATCAAATAAGCGAGCAATATTTGGATATGGATTTGGCAACAAAGTATGGGTCAGTACAGAAAATATCAACTAAAATCTAGCTTCATTATAGCTAAACTGAAAAAAAGGAAGCCTTTAATTATTTAATGATCATGTCAATATTTCTACAAAACAAGGTCTCTCCAAAATAATATTTATGATGTAAAGAAAACAAATGCATTTTTCAAGAGAATTAGGAAAATGAATAGACCTTCTTTGAAAAAATAGATTTTTTTCTAGAAATACTTCTAAAAAGATTTTCTTTTCTAGCAAAAAATAGATTTTTCTTTAGTATTTTATTTTGCAAATATAATGACTATTATATGTAAATTTTAGCTTAAAAATAATAAAGAGCAACATAAATAACATCATTATTTGCTTTAATTCAATATAAAAATTATTTTTGAATATACTATTTTTATTTAATCGTTATTTTTTTAAAAAAAACTTTGCGAAAAAAAGGATAATAATTTATCTTATTTTCATTATACAATGGCTTTTGTAATAAAATAATAGGCTCAAACACAAGAAAGTTTTTAAGTAAGATCATCTTATTTATATGCATTGTACAATAAAAGGCTTTTAAAATTATCATGACAGTTATTTTCATATTGTGTATGACTTCATCAGTTGAAATATAAATTCTAAACTCATCATCTCATCATGGTAAACTACATAGCAATGGTTAAATATGCATGGTGCTTAATCCAATATTTGCTCAGGAGGAAAAAAAAGAAAGAAAAAGAAAATGATGATGTAAATTCAACACAATGTGCAAATTACAAAGACTGTAATTTGTTTTCTTTCATAGATTGGAAGGAAGGATTTTAATCCACCGTAACCATCTAAGCAACTTGATAGCTAGATTTATCATATTGTTATTTACAAGCTTAATCTCATAAAGAATATCTTCTTTTCCTCATCTTCGATTAATTACTAACAAGACTTTAGTCACTCCTTTATACATAAATCATTGGACTTAATTAGGACCACTATAGCCACTATGGGAAGAATTATGTAAGGTTCAAAAGCCAAGTGTGATGGCATATCAGAATGTCAAATCACATACTAAATTTTCAAAGACTTATCTTGCCCATATAATGTTTGCTTGAGATATATTTTTTCTTAAATCAAATTCCTTTTAAACTTGATATTGTGGCACCTCGAAGCATAGCACAATGAGTGATCAAGAACAAATTTCATTTTTTGGCCTCAAAATAGATTGATCAAACTATTTTTTTTTTAGAAAAGACTTTGTTTAAGTATATCTCTAGGTAACGTGCTATAGACATGTCTACCTCTTGTAAGATTTTAGTTTTTTTTATTATAATTTTCATTAGTAATGTCTATTTAGGAGAGTTGTGAACTTTTTTAACTAGAAGATAAATATAACCTGAATTGTGCAAGAATGGATTTCATTGGCATAAATAAAGTCTTTGTAACTTAGTTTTAGTTGTTCATTAATGAAAAAAAAATCTAAACCTTATATTTGTTACTTTTTTTATTTTTTATTTTTTAAAAAGATTCAAGTTGAGTAGATTAAAGATTTTTTTTTTTACCCAGTCATCATATGAAAGAATTTAATTTTTTAAGAAATTATTAATTTGTCTATCAAGTTAGTTTTGGATGAATGAAGTATGACTTGATCAAGTGAATGAGTCAAAGATAGGTTCATTTGATTCATGATTAAAACTAAAACTTATCAAATGAAGTTGTCACAAATGATTTGATGCACCAAGTAGCTGCCTAGAAATAAAACATTTAAATTAGCTTTATGCATGTCCCTTTTGATAAGTAGACAAATATTGTGAAATAAGCAAATCTTATATTCTATTTTATTATAATTTTTATTGAAGAATTTCTTAAAATGCAAAAATTAAGACGCTGAACTTTTTTTTTTCCATTTTTATTATCATTTAAGATCCCTAGCAAGACAATGGCAACACACTCTCATGCACTCTGAATTTTTTTAAAAGAAAAGGATAAAATCAAAATAATAAAAACTATTATTAGATAAAAGATTAGGATTTATGTGTGGTAAAAAAATATCATAATATCTCGATCAACCATGAAAAAATGAAAATATTTTCTTTAGATCCACTCATTTGAAATTGTGAAAAAAAAAAAGGAGATACATGAATAAAATATGGAATTCTTATTTATATGAAATAATTATTTTAGCTAGAAGTTATTAAATAATTGGTGCTCATGATTGTTTAAAGTCTCTTTTTGAGGTAGTCATTGAGAAACAACTATATGAGATAGCTGATTTCTATTGACCTTTCTCAGTGATTATCTTAAATATGGCTTTTTGTTACTATTATTATAATTTTCATGAAAATTACAACACGAGATTAGATTATATCTGTTAGAATTTATGGAATTTCCTTTGGTAAAAACCATCACCCAAAATAACAGGATCATTCATGTTAGATCATCAAGATAAAATTAAATATATAAGCGGAAGCGTACCTGAGTCCATATCGATTGATTACCCTCTATAGTCGAGCGATTGGCCTTTCAGATCAACACATCCACTTTAGAGAGAGTCCTTTAGTTTTTCTTATTATTTTTTCTCTGATGATAGGATGTTAAAAAGAATTTTTTTGTTCGTGTGATCTGGGGACCATGACCACTATATATATAGATAACCTAATTTTATTTCTATTTTAGCCCATCATAAAAATAGAAATAATTTTGTTGACCTCACATTAATTTTGATGATCACAAAACAATTAAGTAAGTTACTAATGAGTCTTGTGGAAGATCATGTTGAAATGCAGGCATACATGAATCATCAAGATGATTAGAAAAGATTTCAAGCTCCTAAATGGGTTTATGATTCAAAAGAAGAATTTTTGTAGAAGAACAAGATCAACCTAGAATGATTCAAGCTTCAATTCAGTAAAATTTAGATGGTTGGAAGGTTTTCAAATGAAGAAAGTTCAAAACTATGAGAGCTAGATTGATTTAAGCCTCAATTCAGTGAATTTCATATGTTTGGAAGGTTTTTAAATGAAGAAGTTCAAAACTATGAGAGCCAGAATGACTCAAGCCTCAAGTCAGTGATTTTCAGATGTTTTGGAAGGTTTTCAAATGAAAAAGTTCAAAACTATGAGAGCCACAATGACTCAAGCTTCAAGTCAGTGATTTTCAGATGTTTTGGGAGGTTTTCAAATGAAAAAGTTTAAAACTATGAGAGCTAAAATGATTCAAGCTTCAATTCTGTGATTTTCAGATGTTTGGAAGGTTTTTAAATGAAGAAAGTTCAAATTATGAGAGCTGGAATAATTATCTTCTTCATTTCAATGAATTTTCTTGTTTATGGAATGAGTTTTCAAGTTTTGAAGGATTTAGTCAACTCCTACAGCAGCTACCAGCACTTGGAATGGAAGATTGAAGCATTTGGCCAACTACCTTGTAAGATATCAAGTCAAAAATGTGCCACAAGAGAGTTAACAGCAAGTTTTACCAAGTTAGCCAACTAATTAGTCAGCTACTGTGGCAAAACAGTGAGAAAAATCAAGTTAGCTGACTAACCAGCCGGCTACTGTGGCAAAACAGTGAACTCTCAGGAGTTAGCCGACTCTAGAGTTGGCTACTGTGGCCAAGACAGTGAGATTCCTGAAGTTAGCCGACTCTGGAGTCGGCTACTGTGGTTAGGACAGAAGTGTTAACAAAAGTAGTCGACTCTAGAGTCGACTAACTTGTCCAGAAATGCTGTAACGGCTAGTTCTGCGTCTCCAACGGTCACAAACGGCTAGTTTAATATTTCAATCCCACAGTAAACTATAAATACTCATAAATGGGATTGATTAGCAATAGATTGTGAGCATTTTTAAGGGATTACAAGTGAGAAATAAAGAGAAAAACAAAGGAAAAAATTAAGAAAGTTTCAGCCTTCCAGTTTTTGAAAGGATAGAGAGCTGCAGTATTCAAAACTCCTTCAAGGCTCATTCAAAGCTCCTTCCAACTACCCAAGAGGCTCCTTCAAGTGCTCATAACTCCAACATTTAAAGAGGAGAAGCTTATTCAAAGGGGAAGGTCTTCAAAAAGTGTAAAGTGCCTTTATTGTTCAATTTGCTCTTTAAGGAGCTGTAATTTCTGAAACTCTTTTCATTGTGAGTTTGTTTGAGTTTCAACTTGGTTGAAACTTATATAGGGTGTGCCAAACCCGTAATTGGTGACTTGTAAGGCTCCCTTGTGCTCGAAAACAAGAAGTTAGCTGAGAAAGCTAAGGAAAGGCTCCCTTGTGCCTGTGAAACAAGAAGCTAGCTGAGTTAGCTAGGTTTGTAATCGTTTGAAGAACGATTAGTGAAAAAAATTCCCAAGGGATTCTTGGGGAGTGGACGTAGGTGCAAGGAGTAGCACCGAACCACTATAAATTGTTGTGTTTGTGTGTTTGTCTCATATTGTTGCTACTTGTTCTTGCTTTCAACACTTCACACTCCACAGAATTTTCTGTTTTGCATAATTGCACATACTTGTTAAAAATTTTCAAAGAGCCCAATTCACCCCCCTTCTTGGGTTGCTTAGCTGGGCAACAATTTCTTGAGTCTCTACACATTAAAAGCCCACACTCTATCAGATACATTAAAGCCCAAATTACTGAATACTTAATCGATCACTTTTAATTGGGCTTAAATTTATTTGACAGCCCGCAATACATAATTATTCACATATAAGCTCAACATTGGATTAATGATTCAACAATCTCCCACTTGGGTTATATGTGTAACCTTATAATTATGCTTTGCCAGATATAACTGAATGAGCTCAAATTTGCTGTCATTACCGAAATGTATCTGCAACCAATCCGGTCCATCAATCACACCAACATAGGATCAAAGTGGTCTTCATTACATCTATCATAACTCAACCCATCAATGGTCACATATGTTGATACAATTGAATGACATGGATCATGGTGTGGATGTGTAGCATAAAAATTTCATGCAATGTGATCTTAACATGCCTATTTCCAATTGGTCATCCCTTAAACCTTAGTGAAATCAGATTATACTAAAATCAAAGTGTAAACAAACCAAAAAAAACTTTATTTCTACAAAAATAACCTCAAAATATCCATAAACTGAAAAAATGTCTATGCAAGCATCTAAAATTACAAACTCCCACTATAACTGAATATCTTCAAGTGACATGACACCCATACGAGCAATATGCTCATGAAACATTTTGGGTGGCAATCGCTTAGTAAACGGATCCGCAATCATGGAGTTTGTTCCGATGTGCTATATAGACAATTATCCACTCTGAACTCTTTCTTTAACAACTAGGAACTAACTCTTTCTTTAACAACTAGGAACTTGATGTCGATATGCTTTGACTTCGTTGAGCTCCTTTTGTTGTTGGAATATAGAACTACTGACTTATTGTCACAAAATAATTTAAGTGGTCTTTTAACATCATCCACTATGCGCAGCCTTGTGACGAAATTTTGCAGCCATATTCCGTGATTGGACGCCTTATAACATGCTATAAATTATGCTGCCATGGTGGAAGATGCTATAAGTGACTGTTTAGCACTCTTCCAGGAGACTGCACCTCCAGCCAACAGATAGATATAGCCCGATGTAGATTTCATACTATCTTGGCATTCAGCAAAATCAGAGTCAGTATACCCAATGATCTCAAGCTTATCCAACCTCCGATACGTAAGCATGTAACCTTTTGTTCTCTGTAAGTACCGCAAGATCCGTTTATCTGCTTTCCAATGGTCTATTCCTGTATTGCTTAAATATATGTCCAACATCCCAGTAACGTACGTAATATCCGGACGCGTACAAATCTGAGCATACATCAGACTCCCTATTGTTAAGGCATAGGGAATCTTCTGCATTTCCTTCTTTTCAAAATCATTCTTAGGGCATTGATTGAGACTAAACTTGTTTCCCTTAGCTACAGGGGTATCACCTGGTTTGCAATCCTGCATGTCATATCTTTTGAGAACCTTTTCGATATAGCTCTTTTGTGATAATCCGAGAATACCTCGAGAGCGATCCCAATGTATTTGTATGCCTAACACAAAAGAGGCGTCACCAAGATCTTTCATCTCAAAATTCTTAGATAGAAATCTCTTGGTTTCATGCAATAAGCCTATATCATTGCTGGCAAGCAAGATGTCATCGACATATAAAACCAGAAAAATATGTTTGCTCCCATAGAACTTATGGTATATACAGTCATCGACCAAATTTATCTCAAAACCGAATGAGATAATCACTTGATGAAACTTGAAATACCATTGTCGAGATGCTTGTTTGAGTCCATAGATGGATTTCTTAAGTTTGCAAACCATATTCTTTGGGTCTCCCGATACAAAGTTTTCTGGTTGCACCATATAGATCGTCTTATCAATATTACCATTGAGAAATGCCATCTTCACATCCATCTGATGTAACTCAAGATTGAAATGCGCTACCAATGCCATTATAATCCTGAAAGAGTCTTTCGAAGAAACTGGAGAGAAAGTCTCTTTATAGTCAATGCCTTCTCTCTGAGTAAAGCCCTTTGCGACAAGACGAGCCTTGTACCTTTCCACATCACCTTTCGAATCCCTCTTAGTCTTAAATATCCATTTGCAACCAATGGGCTTTGCACCTTCAGATAATGGGACAAGATCCCAGACGTCATTATTCTTCATGGACTTAATCTCCTCATTCATGGCATCAATCCACTTGTGAGAGTTAGAACTTTCCATGGCTTGACGGAAGTTGATTGGATCATCTTCCATTATTCCAATGTCTACCTCATGCTCTTGGAGAAATACAATGTAGGCATCTGGTATTGCATTTCTCCTCTCTCTAGTGGATCTCCTTAATGGCATAGGTTCTTAAGATGTTGGAGCTTATTCTTCTGAAACAATTTCTTGAATAGGAGGTTCTCCGACAGTGTCTTGATCTATTATGTCTTGAACAAGGTTAGGAATGAGATCCTGATTAATGCCAATGACATCTGTGGGAATATCAACATATTCCTCCTCAAAGACAAAGTCCCTAACTGTATCTCCCCTTGCAAGCTCAACATCCTCAAAGAACCGTGCATTTTCTGACTCAAAAATTGACTTACTTATGGAATCATAAAACTTGTACCCCCTGAATCTTTCAGAGTATCTAATAAAATAATAGCTCGCCGTCCTTGAGTCCAGTTTCTTTTCATTAGGCCTATAAGGCCTTGCCTCAATTGGACATCCTCAAACATGCAGGTGCTTTAAACTAGGCTTCTTGCCCGTCCAGAGTTCATAAGGGGTTTTGGTAGTTGCTTTAGTTGGAACTCTGTTAAGGATATATGCTGCAGTCTTAAGCGATTCTCCCCATAGTGATTCTGGTAAGTTAGAATGACTAATCATAGTTCTTACCATATCCTTAAGCATTCTGTTTCGCCTTTCAGCAACACTATTTATAGTGGGCGAACCTGGCATGGTGTACTGTAGAACGATACCGCATTTCTCTAAGAACATAGCAAATGGTCATGGACGTTGTTCATCTGAACCATCATATCTGCCATAGTACTCTCCACCACGGTCAGATCTGATGCTTTTGATCCTTTTGCTGAGTTGGTTTTCAACTTCAGCCTTATAATTTTTGAGCACGTCTAGCGACTGTGACTTTTCATGAATGAGATATGTAGCCATATCTGAAAAAATCGTCTATGAACGTTATAAAGTATTGTTGACCATTCCAAGCGATTGTAGGAAATGAGCCACAAATATCCGTATGTATAAGTTCTAAGACATCCAGAGTTCTGTTGGCTTCAAATCTCCTTTTATTGGTTTGTTTTCCCTTTATACAATTAACACAAACATCAAAGTCTGTGAAATCTAAGGAATCGAGAATTTTATCTAACACAAGTCTCTCTATTCTCCGTCTGGAAATATGACCTAATCTCTTGTGCCATAATACAGCCGAATTCTCACTGGTTAATTTTCTCTTAGTACCTCATGTACTTAAATGCAGGGATTCATTAAATAAAGCAATTATATCAATTGAATAAAGATTATCGTAACCTGATAAAAAATCGGAATCAATCAAATTTGAATCACGAAACAAACTAAATTTTTCATTTCCAAATGAACAAAAATAACCAGATTTGTCCAAAATAGAAATAGAAATCAAATTTCGTCTAAAAGATGGTACAATAAAAGTTTCATCAAGATCCAAATAAAATTCAGTCTTTAACAATAATCTAAATTTCCCTATTGCCTCAACTGGAACCGTTTTGCCATCGCCCACGTAGATGTATCTTTCAGCATCATTTGGCTTTTGGCAACTCAGGCAACCCTGCATAAACACACTGATGTGAGTTGTTGCACCAGAATCTATCCACCATGTATGTCTAGGTACCGAAGTTAAATTAACCTCATAACAAACCAAATTAAGAAGCATACCCTTCTTAGCATGCCATGTGTGATAGTTAGTGCACTACTTCTTCTTATGTCCTTCAGCTCCACAAAAGAAACAACTAATGCCTTTTGAATCATTCGGTTTCTTTTGTTGTTTCTTTTGAGGTGCCGTATCTGCAGCCTTATCCTTCTTTCTTTTATTTCCTTTGTCCTTAGAAGTTGAGGCCAGATGAACACACTCTGTCTTATCTTGCTTAAGCCTTTCCTCTTCCTGAACACAGTGTGAGATGAGCTCATTCAGAGACCAAGTCTCTTTATGACAATTATAGCTCACTTTAAACTGGTTAAACTGTGCCAGAAGGGATATCAAAACCAGATGCACTAATAAGTCTTCAGAGAGGTCAAGCTTAAGTGCTTTCAGCTTGGAAGCAAGATGTGACATCTCCAAGATGTACTCCCTGATATTGCCTTTCCCCTTATACTTCATTGAAATTAGACTTGTCAAGAGCATACCAATTTCAGCCTTTTCGTTCTTGACAAATCTCTTTTCAATATCCTCAAGGAAAGCCTTAGCAGTAGTTATTTTTTCAGACATTGTGCCCCTGAATGCTTCTGGAATGGCTTTCTTCATGATCATCATACACATGCGATTTGATTTCTCCTACCTTTCTATGTCCCTCTTATCATCTGAGGTACTCTTATCCGTAAGAGGTGAAGGAGATTCAGTCCTTAACGCAAGGTCGAGATCCATGACTCCAAGAATTATCAAGAGATTTTCTTTCCAGGACTTGAAGTTTGAGCCATTCAGCAAGGAATTGAATTGATGTTGGCAGTAATGTTAGCAGGACTGTAAGCTGGATAGAGAACAACAAAACAAACTCATATTAGTCTTAAAGCAAAAATAAATTCAAATAAAAGTAAATCCCATCTCAAAATATCAGACACTCATTAATATTTTATCTTTGGACAAAATAGTAATTTGTGAGTGATATTGGTAGTAATCAAACATTGATGATAAGAACATATCGAATAATGAATCTATCTTTGGGCCGATTTATTATTCATATGTAAAACTGAATAACCATCATGCATTTATTACCATAAGTGCACATGCAATTATGTTAAATATTGATCTTCCTTTGGGCCGATGGATATTTACATAAACTACATGCACATAACCTTTTATATTTTGAAATAAGATTAATTTCTACAAGAAAGGTCACTTTGGTGACATGTTGTTTTAATTAATCCATCTCAAAATATATATAAACATATCAATATTTAAAGTTAAAGTTGCACCAAAAAATTATCCTTAAATATGTTGATGCATCGATCACCCTGTAATCAGGTCAAGGCTGATCGGATGAGCCAACCCTGGTCCTACACCAGCCTCTGACCCAGTCCCTTAAAAAAAACTCTCTCTTTTTTTTTTTTGGAAAAGATCCAAAAAAAAAAAGGAAAGAAACTGTGATGAATCACTGACCAAAAAAAATAAAAAATAAAAAATAAAAATAAAAAATAAAAGAAAGAAAGGAAAGAAACTATTACGGGTTACTTGCCAAAAAAAAAAAACTATGGGCTCGTGTTTAGAAACCCTAAGGGTTTCGCCTCATAGGATTCGAGTGGCCGTTTGACGTGACTGTTTGGCCGCAACGTTCCTTCATCGGTGCAGGTAGAGACCCACACCGATCTCCATTATGGTCGGCGATGAAGAAACCGCCTATCCTTTTTTTTTTTAAATAATGACCTGTACTTAATGTGCGGCCACAGATGCCATGGCCTGATGGCCGTGGCTCCTTCACCAGCGTGGCCTGATCACCACGCCTGAAAAAAAACTTAATGCCGGTGATGGCGAAAACCGCCGGCAAAAGTCCGAAACCCGAATGGAAAGGAGAAGGAATATTTTGAATTCCTTCTTTCCATTTATTCTAAAATAATAATAATAATAATAATTTATTTTGCAATTCAATCTCGATGATTCAACATGAAGGGGCTCTGATACTACTTGTTAGAATTTATGTAATTCCCTTTGGTGAAAATCGTCACCCAAAATCACCAAGATAAAATTAAATATATAAACGGAAGCATACCTGAGTCCATATCGATTAATTACCCTCTATAGTCGAGCGGTTGGCCTTTCAAATCAATACGTCCACTTTAGAGAGAGTCCTTTATTTTCTCTCAATGTTTTCTCTCTAATGATAGGATGTCAAAAAAAATGTCTCTGTTCGTGCGGTTTGGGGACCATGACTACTATATATATATAGATAACCTAATTTTATTTCTATTTTAATCCATCATAAAAATAGAAATAATTTCTTAAGTCTTTGTACATTACAGCCCACACCCTATTAGATACATTAAAGCTCAAATTACTAAATACTTAATCGATCACTTCTAATTGAACTTAAATTTATTTGACAGCCCGTAATATATAATTATTCACATATAAGCTCAATATTAAATTAATGATCCAACAATACCTACTTTCACTGTTAATCATTTAACCTTTCTTGTATGTTTCATTCGCGCAGCAAAAATGAAGGCAGAGATATTTGCACACATCTATTTGCTTTCCTTTTTTTTTTTTTTTTTATTTGGACACATGGATGGATTCTAGTAGCTGAATCATGTCTTTGTGTGCTATAAAGAGAGAACAATTTGTACGTTTGCCATTACATCATCCTAAGCCACAGAACAAAATTTTAAAATATATTTTAACAATGACTTTTATAATTTATACGTTTGCCATTACGTCAACCTGAGCTATTGAATAAAAGTTTAGATTGTATTCTATCAAAGGCATCTTTACACCATGTACAAAGCAAGGGCGATCCACCCTCCCTTCTTAACCTCTCCCATGCCCGTTTGAATGACTTAGTAGGCATCTCAGTAGTATATTCCTTTAAAACAACGGCCTGCGTGAGAATATTCCAACAAAATATACCCCACTTGCTCTCGGTCTCCCCACAGCAACAAGGGCTTCACGCGCTTTTAAAAACAAATACTGGTCATGTTTATCAACTCCTATCCATTGATGGCTTTCTGAAATAAAATAATATATATATTATACCAAATGCTATTACTTTTGAAAAAAAAATAAAAAGTTGTTTCAGCTCACTAATGTGAGGCTGGCAATTTTACAATCAACTAATCTCAGTAATTTACGTTAATAATTTTACTTATAATACATTGCATCATAATAATGAACAACTAATAATAAATTTAAATATTACTATAATTAAAATATATATATATATATATTTAAACTCTTTATTATTATAATTTAATTTTTTATATTTTAAAAATATTAATTGATATTTAAGTATAAAAAGTCAAAAAATGTCATAAAATTGAACCTTTGAAACTTAATATTTATAAAATATGAGGACTAAATTATAACAAATCAAATTAAATTTTAAATAAAATTTTTAAAATAAAATATATTTTTATTTATTTATTTATTATTATTAATATATTAATATTAATATTTATGTAATAAAATATTTAGCTAAAATATTAATTGAGATATTAGAAAATGGTAAAAAGATAGACTCACATCTAGAGATGTTGAAAACCTTTTGGCATCGATGGTGACATTGAAGGCATCGTAAGCCTCCATGCCGTTATCTGTGAGGAATATTACGTCCCTTGCTTTTGACCCTGCTCGTGGAATACCAGCTGGTTTTCGAGGCTTTTCCGAGGATTTATGTGAGAAATCCAAGGGCCGTGCTGACTCCTTGACGGTCGGAAGCTTCTTCCCCTCTCTCTCCAAACCCCCAACTCCCACCTAACTTTCTCCATTCGAATCATGTCCTGGCTCGCATAAAATATATAAGAAAAATAATTAAATATATGCAATCCCATTCCCAAAATGCCCCTCTCCCCACCTATAAATTGCCCTCCCAGATGCCTTGCCAAACCTTCCTTCCTTCGTTTGCCTTCGCCATTGGTGTTCTGGCTTTTCCTCCAGCTGAGTATCTCTTCTCTTCCTCGTTTTCTTTTCGCTTCTCCTTTTGTTTTCAGAAAGTTTAGGGTCTTTTGCTGTTCCATTTCTCTGATTTCTTGGTTCTTATCCAGACTCTTTAAGGTAGAACAAGAAACAAAATCTCGACTTTTGTTGTTGGTTTTGATTTTTGGGTGGATCTCTTCCCCAAAATCGACTCTTTTAAGGTTTACAGAACGCCCCTGTTTCTGAAATCTCATCTTTTCGGGTGGATCTTTTGATTTGGAGAGAAATCTCTGTTCCAAAGATTCTGCCTTTCGTTTTGCAGAACCCCCAGTTCCCAAAATCCGATCTTTGATAAGATCCCAATTCGTCGAATCGAGATCTCCTGTTCTTGCTGTTTGTTTTCGTTTATGGTGCTAGCTGAACTAATCTTCCGATAAAAATCCCTCCCTTGTGTCGAACTTGTCTTCTGTTTGTAATTTCAGGCTCCGAACTTGATCTCAATGTTCTCGGGCTTGGTTCTGTCGATAATCTTTCTGTAGCCTATATGAATTTCGCTGCTCTTCGTCGCCGCGTCGTCTGTTTCCTCCAGTCTTACTCCGTGGTGTTCCTCTACTGGTTCTACTTTTTCTCGTGAAATAGTCCTCATTGTTCGAGCGCTTCAAGTCAAAACAAGCAAATTTCCTCCAATTTTGTTTCTACTAACTCCAATTTGATCAAAGAACTCCTTTGAAAGAGAATGTCTTCATTGCCGGCCTGCCAATCTTCCGGGTCCGAAGGCGATCCCCGGCTCGTGATGGATGAGAGAAAGCGGAAGAGAATGCTCTCAAACAGGGAGTCGGCGAGGAGGTCTCGGATGAGGAAGCAGCAGCATCTCGAAGATGTGACAAACCAAATAGCTCAGCTTCAGAATGAGAATGAGCAGATTGTCATGCAGGCCGATTTGATCACCCAGCAATACCTCAAGCTGGAGTCAGAGAACTCTGTTTTGAGAGCCCAGGTGATGGAATTGACTGAGAGGCTGCAGTCTCTGAATTCGATGCTCCGTATCTTCGAGGAGGTCAGCGGGATGGCGATGGACATACCGGAGATACTGGACCCGCTCCTCATGCCATGGCAGCTCCCTTGCCCGGCCCAGCCGATCATGGCCTCTGCAGACCTGTTCCACTTCTGAATCACGAGCTCCTTGAGAGGTTTAGACTTTAGAGTTTCTTGGTGGTGTGTGGCATGTGTTTTCTTCTTGAGTCCCTGATGGATTTATGTCTAATTACCTCTTCTTCTTTTTTTGTATTTGTGTCTTTTAATTCACTCTGTGGTGTGGGCTTGTTACGTAGCCTTTCATTACATATGTTATTGAGTGTTTAAACTTTAAATGGTTGTTTGATATGATGGAAGTATGGGTTATTGTTCATGGTTTGGCTTGAGTTCAACCACTTGAATTCAATAGGAATTTTGGTTAAACTGTGGCAGATCTCGATTGCTGTTGAAGTATTTCAAAGAATGTTTTTGTTGTGGTTCAAGCCTGGTGCTGAATGTATTTGTTAGTCTTTGTTTGGTCTGAATTCCACATTGTTAGCAAGCATTTGTCTACATTATTGTTCCAACTGTTTTCTGCTTTTTAATGTGGTTCCAGAAGGATTTGCATTCTTTTTCAAACATGGATACAGACACCTGATTTCATGATGCACCTTTACATGTGGTGGTTTTGATCATTCAAAGGCCAAAATATTCCTGTCTACTTATTCAAGTACAAACAGAGTCAGATACTGTAGCTGATAAACTTCACATGGTTGAATGAGGGACTCACTTGCTAGATATGGTCCTGTTTTCTTCAAACTACACCTTTCATTTGCTGCTGGAAATGGTACTTGCTCTTGAACTAAGTTCTGAGTTCAGCTTGTTGGGAGATTCTCCAAAAGTGGAAGCTAAGTTTCAAAGATAACTAGCTTCTTGTAGTTTCTTGTCTAACATAAGCTCATCCTAACTTTTGAACTGAAAGGCAGGACTTTGTGATCTTTTTAGAATGGAGATGGAAACCATTTTATCCATTACTTTATCAAAAATTGTTGGATTTCTGTCTTATTTTCAAGTTTCTATCTCCCACTGGAAGCCAAGTTGCAGTACTACTTCATGCTTGGTTCTGTTAAATTTTCAACTGGAGTGCAATTCTAATGCATCCAACACAGGCTTACAGCTGTATTAATGGTGTCATCCATCTCCCACTGCTATGTCTTCAAAACATGAATGCCAACACAAAGCAAAGTGGACTATCTTTTTTTTTTTTAATGTCATTGGTTTTTTATTATGAGGAATATGATAGGCATGCCACTTTTTGGCTTTGAAGCCAAACCTCTCCACAGAAAAAAGCATGGAGAGATACTGGTCAACTAAACCAAGTGCTGTTTGCTTTTGTTGGTGGGATTTCAGGTTCTTGATGTTGTAAATGCCTCTTAAATCTTACAATACTGCCAATTTGTTTTAACAATTTGTTCTGGGAGCTACTTTCTGCTGTGGCTGGAATAGAACTTCCAGAACAATTAGTCCCTGGCCAAGCTTCCTATATGACCATTACGCCCACATATTAAATTACTATGAGCAAGTAGAACAAGGCAAATCAAATTTGATATAGTCTTTCAGGATAAGGATTAGAAGTGAAATACATGGAACCAAATTGGATACCTGGATGTCATTGAAGAACTTATATCAAAATATCCGAGTCGAACTTGTGCCTTCATGTTGGCTTCCTGTTGGCCAAGCCAAAGCTTGCAGGAACTCATCATATCAATTTAGTAGTCCCAATCTCATATTTGGACTTGAACCCGATGCAAAGAAAGAAATTGATCCATTTAGGGGCATCTTCTTCTTGCTCCGAAAAATATTGCAAAAATTCTTCATGACATCTCTTTCTAATAGATTCATTTATACTCAGCATAAAACCTTTAATGATCTTTGCATGCATAAATTGGCATGAGCTAGTGACATCAATCTAATAACTCTTTTCTTTCTTTTTGATCTCATGGTTTGCCATTAACAAACATTTACTTGAAGGGATCGAGACACACCCATATCTGTTCTCAAAAGGCTGTTCAACCATGATGGATATTGAAATTTGGCCAGAGGTGCTAAGTTGGAGCACAAACCATTGACCATCTAGAGACCGTCCTAATTATGTTGGCAAACATTTCATAAACTGTCTTACAAATTAATATTAGATTTTAACTTGGATGATGAACCATGGCATGCTAGAATTTAAAAATGAAAAAATCTAAGCTTGTTTGGCAAAATAATTTGCATCTATTTAGCTTTTATTTGACAGTAATTTTGGCAAAATAACAATATTTAGCATGAGATATTCAAGAATTATAAATAAAAGCATCATTATCACATGCAACACCTAGGTTAATTCAAAACATTTTCTTAAAATAAGCATCCATATTTTTTTTTTTTTTAAATATATTTATCAGAGAGAGGGAGAGAGAAAGTAAATGTCTATTTTAATATTTCCGAGGATGTTGCCACCATCTTATCTCTAACATCAATTTCGATTAACTTGGAATTAACTACATAACTTTTAATCCTTCTTGCACATTTTTATTTTTTCAATATATATATATATATATATATATTGTTACTGTATACAGTTTAGAGAAATTAAAATTAAAGAAACTTGATAATTGAAATTGGATGTTAACAGGATACTCAATAGAAATCAGATATTAAAGTCCGGCCTGTTCGAGGGCTGGTTCTTAAATTCATCACAAAATAATCAATAAATTAAATACAGCCTACTAATCACTAAATAGCATGATTCCACCAAGTAGAGAGCTACCATGATCATCATCATCAATCAATCAATCAATCAATCAATCAATCAATCAATCAATCAATCAAGGACCATGTCATGATTCTATGCCATGTATTGTAATAACAAAGCACGTAAAACATAAAAATTTCACACGGTAAGAAACAGTTCAACCCTCCAACATTCAAAGCCACCGATTAGAGATTACATGCACCCTGCCATCAAACAAGGCACAAACTCCACTTTCTTCTTCTTTATTACTAATGGACGGTCGTTTCTTCTTCCTTCCGTGACCTTCAGTCCTCGTAGGTGCGGCACTCATCGGTCTCGGGGTTGTCCTTGCAGTAATTCTCGAGGGGGTCGGAGGAGTCCTTGAGCTTGTCGCGCGCATGGCTCGCCGCCGCGCTGAGCTCCTCCACCTCGTCCCATGCTGCCGCGCACTCGCCGCTCTCGGCGTTGCCTTCGCAGGCCTCCTCTGCCTTCTTTATGCTCTCCGACACCTTCTCCGATATGCCCGGAGGGGTCGACGGCGCGCTCGCCGCGAGCACCATGCGGCGGCCCATCGGTGTCCGGTGGCCGGCGGCCCATGGGAGGATTCTCCCGTGGAGCGGTTGCAGCTTGGGGAGCTCTGCCTTCTTGGAGGTAACCTTTGAGGTGGAGAGGCTCACACCGGCCAGAGTGGTTGCCATGGCTGTCTCTTGTTGTTGGTGGGGGGTGCGAGCGGGTGTAACGAAGTATGGGATGGTGCAATGGGGGAGGGAGAGAGAGGAAGAGGTGTTGGGTACCAAGGGAGGTGGTGATAAGGTGGGCGTTTTGACTGGGGGTGGTGTGCGTTTGGGGACACACGTTTCTTATCATATGGTGGCCAATGGGAGGGTTCCAAGTAAGCTCAAGTGTAGATATTTTTTAGTGAGGGAGATTTATTGGTAAGAGATCATAGGGTGTGACCCTGAACCATCCACTTGGAAGAAAATTCATTGTGGGGAGGTGCAAGCATGCAAGCTAGCCCAGGGTGCAAGTTTTGCTTGGATTGAAGATTTAATACCTTGAAGGGCTGACCATGACTTTTGCTTCGAATTAATGATTATGCTAAGTATAAGGTGTTTGATTGGGATATGCTTATTTTTTGAAAATTGTTTGGCAAATCTTCTTTCAAGTGCCATGCCTATTTGTCCATCAACCTGATACAAACTAACAAATTTGAGACGAACTTGCTCTCTCACCTAGATTTTTTTTATTTATTTAATCACATTTCTATATATACATAGAAGTACCATATATTTATCTATTTTATCACAAAATTGGCTGTTATAAAACCAATTCCATTTATATAGACCGGAAAGAGATGTCACCATTAAAATAAAAATATGTTTCACATATTTATATTTTTTATTAATATTAAACATATAATTAAATAATCAATTAGTTCAATTTTTTTCTTATGATTTGTATTTATTTTATTCTTAATCAAATTAAAAATGAAATATCTAATATAATAATATATAAATCTTAAATCCAATCTGATTTAAGTAGAAGTAGATAAGAATTTAACACAATTCTTTTGATCAAAATTGATATTAATTGGATTTTAGGTGGACACATTCTCAACCAACCTTATGTCCTCACCCAACTTCGAGTGCCAAATAGGTTGGGTTAGGCTGGCCTACTATAGGAGTTGGCATACAGGTTGCTCGGCCATGTCGGCATGGCTCGCTAGACTCGGGGTAAGGTCTGACACAACCCACAGGCATAGCCCAAAGGGGCTATGATGGGCCCACGAGTCGAGTTGGTTCGCATGCCACCTATGCCAGCCCACTCAATTGGTCCGCGTGCCAATCTATCTATTTTTTAACATATTATTTAAATAAAATAAATCATATATATACTTTTGTTCATAGGTGAGCAAGTAGCTTACCGTCGCGGTCTCATTGTTTCATTATTGTATTGCTCCATCCTCTTCTTCGTCTTCTAGCAGTTAAGAGGAAAGTCTTCAATCTTTATTTTCATTTTTTCTCTAGCACTACCAAGCAATTTTATTTATTATTTTTTAATTTTAAAACTAATTTTAAAAAATTAAATAAAATAAATTAGATATACTTATCTTTCTATGGGTTTACTATCTAGCCTTGGATCTTATAGTCGATATGACACCAATGGCACTACTAGACTTGAGGACACAGGTTTCAGTATATGACTGGTGTGCCCCATGTTGAAGGAGCAACCCAAGAGGGGGAGATGAATTGTGTTCTAAAAATTAAAACTAACTTAAGCACATTTTAAAACAAAATAATTGCAAGTAGGTAAATAGGAAGAAAATAAAGAAGGCAAGAGATTTTTATAGTGGTTCGGCACTTCTTGCTTATATCCACTCCCCAAGTCTCCTATTTAGGTATTTCACTATCCAATCTTTTTTCAAAAAAAGATTAAACCCTTTTACAACTTTGCCTTTTTTCTAAGCTAAGAAGTAACCCTGGCAAGAAGATTTGAGACTTTTGAAACTCTTCTTTTGAAGAGAACACTCAAAATAATTGCTCAAAGAATGTAGATTTGTCAATGAAGCTCTAAACTTGAGTTAGATTGCTAAGTGCACTAAAAGCACATGGAAAGCTTAAATAAGGATTATCCAATGATTTTAAACCCAAAAACATGTGTTTAAACCAGCAATCATCCTCCCATTTTATAGCCAAAAAAAAATATGGCTGTTGGGGCTTCTACGTAGCTCCAACAGTTATATGAAAATATGACTGTTGGACTGTTAAAGTCCTGCCAGTCAACCGCCCAAGTTAGGGCTAGTCGATCATCTGGCCTAGGCTGGTTGAATACCTTAGCCTATGCTAGTGACTGCTAGACCCAAACAGAGAGTGGTTTGATTAGGTTTTTTCCCAGCCAAGTTGACTATTTTAGGATCCGATCGACCGCACATGTCCAACTTTGAACTTTTATGTTAATTTTTTATTACTAATGATCCAAAACCTAATCTAAAACATTTTTTATGATCATTAAGCCTTGTGCACTTAATGTTCTACCCAATTTTATATATGGTTATTAGAAAAAATAAAATATACAAATAAGCTTCTTTCCTTCGAACTTCGATATATCAAATAATTTTTCAAATTTGCATTGTACCGCTTCCGACTCATGTACTTGAGCTTTTGTAGGATCAAGTGCGTTCCGGATGACTGCACACCTGTTTAAGTCATTATAATTCAAGTATGCTATTAGTAACTTAATCAATATCAAAACATGAATTATAAAACCCTAAGGTTCAACACATTCCACCGTATTGGCGTTAAGCCTGAAGATCTCTTGGCCATAAGGTGGGTGAGAGCTACCAATACTAAACATTATTGATTGTAGAGGATAGAGAGTAGAGAAAGAGATTAGAACAACAAGATAGAGACTAGAGAGAGAATAAGAGAGCTTAAGAAGATTAGAAGGGCTTATAGGAAGATGAAAAGGGCTTAGGAGAGCTTAAGAGAGCTTGTGATTTAATGTGGGGTGAGAAAGAAGGGTTAGAGGCTATTTGTACAGGTTGGGGGAGAAAGATTGGAGGCTATTTATAGAGGTTGGAGGGTTTTCAAATATCCAAAATAATCTTATAAACTAGCCTTTATGATTATTGGGAAGGATAAATAGGTTTTTTTGAGCAAAAGACAAGAATATCCTTGAAAACTAGACCTTTTTTGCTATTAAAAGGGCAAAATAGTCTTTTATTTGAAAAATGGATATAAATACCTAATAAACTAGCCATTTTATGGCTGTTAGGAGGGCAAAATGGTCAAAGCCTAAGTGGGCCTAGGTGTGCCAGATGCGTACCTAGTGGACCATGCCTAGTGTGCAGGCCTAAGTGGGCCGCTAGGCATGCCTAATGGGCCAGCTATGTGGGCTTGATGAGCTAGGCCTAGTAGGCCATGCTACGAGCTAGCCTACCCATGCCTGGCCGATTGCTTATATGTGCCCATGCCATGCTGGTTTGCGAGACGCAGGGGGTGGACCATGCCAGGTTTGGCATGGGTATTATAGCTTGTGGGCTATGCTATGCTCAGATTGACCCATTTGACACCTCTAACCCAACTCTAAAATTTTCATTCCAAACTAGTTATAGATTGGAATGTATAGGAATATAACTTGTGAAGAATATCATCTTTATAAATGAAATTTTATTGTCATTGTATCTAGAGTTTAAATCTTATTGGAAAATTTTTTTTTCTTTGACAAATTTTATGTAGAGGTGTTAAACGGGCTATGTTGGTTCGACATAACTCACGAAAAGAATGGCCTGTGGCCCATCATGTGGCGCCGGCACAACATGGGAAATTGAGGGGGGAGGCCCAACATGAGCCATAGGCTCATGGGTAGGTAAGCTATGCCGACCTGTTAGCCCACTTAATTTTTTTATTTTTAAAAATATTTTTTAAACTAATTTTATAAAAATTAAATAAAATAAATTAAACATATACTTTTATTCATGAAGGGGCAAGTAGCTTGCATCGCGATCGCGTCATTCCATCACTGTGTCGCTTGGTCCTCTTCATTTTCTTTTAGTTATTCAAAGGGGCATCTTCATCTTTGCCTTTTATCTGACACAACTCGAATCCTAGGTTATCGATCCCAATGGGCCAATCTACAAAATAGTTTTTTATTTATTATTTTTTTGATTTTAAAACTAATTCTAAGAAAATTAAATAAAATAAATAGATATACTTATCTTTTCTAGGAGCTTACTATTAGCGCAACCCATTACGGTCACTCCTCTCATTTGATCTTCAAGATCATGATGAGTCTCATCATCTTCCATCTTCAGCATTGGAAAGTCTTCTGCTTTTTTATTTATTCAAAGGGTGGTCTTTATCTTCATCTTTCATCTAATCTTGCATTCTATATTCCACATCGTATTAATCTCTTAGGTCGATTAGCATCTCCATCATATCGTGCTTCAATCAGCTCCTTCTGTCATTAAGTTTCCATTCTCTTATACTGTAGAATGGAGGGATTAGTAGATCACGAACTATGACAATAAGCATAGAATAATTATTCTTATGTGCTCACTAGTAGAACAAAATATCAACATTATCTAACTTATCCTGAGTTAGAAAATTCATAAAATTATTGCTTAAATAAAAAGTTAATTTATTAATTAATGAAGTTGTACATCTCAATTTTTTCTTAATAAGAATATTTCATATTTTATCAGTACTACTACTCCTACTACTGCTACTTGGGGATAGTTCTGAAGTAGAGGATCTTTTACCTTTATTATTTTTTTATCATATAATATAAATATTTTATTAATAAATTAGTAATTTCAATTTTAATTCTACTAACATCATGCATCATATTATTATAAATTTCTTCTAATATTGTAAATAAATAATCTAATTTAAATCTAGCATCCATAATTAAAGCTAAATAATGAAAATTAAATTTTCTCATAAATATTTATTAAATTTTAATTCAATTGGTGCAATTATATTTTTAAAACCTTTCGCATTCTTAGGAAAAAAAATTGGTAGTATTAAAGATTTGTCACAAAAATAGGGAAGAAATGGGATAATAAATATCATATAAATTATTAATAGCTTTATAAAAATGTTCTAAAAATTGCATATTAATATTATAATTTTTCTAATGAAAATCTAATATTAGTTCACTAAGGAAGTGAATATTATAAAAACTAGTAATAATACCTTTATATTTAAAATATAATTATAACATTAAATATGTAGAATTCCATCTAGGTTTTACATCTAATCAAAATTATTTACATTTTTACCATGAGTAATACATAAATTTTTAAAATCTTATTTTCTAACTTCTAAAAGTTGTATATATTTAATAGCATCTCTAACTTTACGTACATGCGATTTAATAATAGTTAAATCATCTTATATAATTAAATATATAATATGATATGCACATCTTATATGAAATAATTTTTCATTTAACATGTGATACAAGTGTTATTTGAGTAACTCAACAACAACATTACTATTAATAGCATTATCTAAATTAATTGAAAAATTTTTATCATGTATATGATATTCACGTATTATATGCATGATATAACTAGAGATATTGGTGGTATGATATGGACATTCAAATAATTTAAAATTAAGAAATTATTTTTACATTACTCAATTACAATTAATAAAATGGGTGATAAACACAAATATAAGATAAGTTAAAACTGCTAGTTTGGATATTAGATATAAATGCTATTCTACCATCAAAATTTAAAAAATATGAAATTAAATTTTATTTAAATTCAAAAAATTATTTAAAAGAAATATATTTAGAAATATTTTTATTTTTTATATGCAAGATTTAAGGTGATTTTTATATATTTTTCAAAACATAGATTTGTGGCAAAAGAAAAATGCTTTTTAGTACTTATAATTAATTTTAATAATTCTTTTCTATTTAATTTTTGAGAATAAGAAAATTTTAATAACTCACCTCTTGCATCAAATTTTAATTTGAACCTGAGTGGAATCATTAATATTTTTATGCTTCTTGCTATATTGGCTAGGTGATTAGTTCTTTTAAAGTGCCATAGCTTTAGTATTTTTTGTCGATTTTAATAGAACTTGGGCCTTCTTGTCGACGATCTTTTTATGGTGAAGTACTGCTAAACTCTAGAGATCTTGAGTCTAGCTTTGAATCTAATGCTCGACATAATACCGATGGCACTACTAAGATCGAAGACACTAATTTCAATATATGATTCTGATATGTCAAAATCGATCCCATAATAAGAGAACTCTTTTTTACCGATATTGAGCCTGAAAATCTCACACGGTGGGTAAAAGCTATCGCACTGAACATTGTAGAGTCTAAAGAGATTAGGAAATATTGTAGAGAAGTTAGAAAAGCTTATGGGGGAGATTAGGATATAGATAGAGATTAAGAGAGCTTAAATGGATTAGAAAAGCTTGTAAAAAGATTAGAAAAGCTTAAAAGAGCTTTAAAGAGGTTTAGAGAGTTTAGAAGAGCTTAAGATTTAGTTAAATATTGGGAAGAAGGGTTAAAGAGTTGCTAAATATGTCAAATAATTTTGAAAACTAATTGTTTATATCTTTTGAAAAGAATAAATAAGTTTTTTTTTTTTGTGTAACGGATGAAAATATTTTTTAAAATTAATTTTTTTTATAATTAAAAAAAGAATAAAAAGATTTTTTTAAATTAACGGATCAAAATATTTTTGAAACTAATCATTTCTAGCTATTGAGAGGGATGTTGTGATAAACTCGCAGGTTCGTTGTTTTTCGTACGGGTCCGTTACGAGTTATCGTGCCAGCACGATTCATGAGCCGAGAGGTGTGGATCGACCGGGCGTGTCGTGGCAGGCCTGGTTGGAGGTACCCGTAACTTTAAGGCAGATTTTTTATAGTTAAAATAATTCGATGATTATTTTAGTTGCCGTTCGATGGAACATGATAGGATGAAATTAGTCCCATTAAGGCTGTGCTTGTTTAACAGCGACGTAACTTCCACCATACGGTAAGCACCGTAGAACGGGAAAAAAGAAGAACAACCAGCCGAGTTAAATGCCATGGCTCATGTTCGCATTTGGCATACCGCGTCCAGGAGTCATAAAGTAACCAAAAAAAAAAAAAAAAAACACGTCCAATGAAAGGATGGTCAAGGTGCAGCGCTATGCTACACACGCTTTCATAGCATATTTTATGCGGACTTCACCAACTGCCAACGCGTGGCATTAAACCGACTCTCGAACTCTCGAACTCTCACGAAGTAGATGTAGTTGGCGGGCAAAACGGGAAAGGCCTTCGCTACCTGTTCTTCATCAAATCCGACGATCCTCTCTTTCTTCCTCCAGATTCGACGGAGCGAAGGCGACCTTGCGGCCACCGGCAGCGAAGAGGGAGCGGAGGAGGCGTCTTCCAGTCGTCTCGCCCTTTCCCTTCAGCTCAAGAAGAGCAGCGGTGGTTTCCCAATGCGAGAGCGGAGAGAAGCTCTTCGCAGGCGACGGCCGCCAGACCTCCATCGCCTGAGGAAGGAAGAGGGGATCGGCGGATTTAGAGAAAGGGAGGAGGAAAACAATAATTTTTTTAATTAAAAAATTCGCCGTTTCCGTTTACTTTGCTTTGAGATCCGAGTTTGATGACACGCGTTGGCAGTTGGTGGAACCCGCATAAGATGTGCCATGCGAGCGCACGGAGCATAGCATCGCGCGGTCCAGATTCTAGAATGCGGTGGTGCCCGCTCCTCTCCTCAAGCCAGTCAGCCCTTCTCCAGGTTCTCCCGGCTCCAAAATTGATAAAGAAGAAGGGATTAAAATTCCAAGTTAATTCTCCACTTGAGAAGAAGAATCTCCACCTCGATAGCCCTCGCTACCGCGGTTAGGTTTAGGGTTTGGTCAGCCGGCGAGGATGCTGGATCTCCAGAAGCGGCGGGTCCAGCTCGCGCTCTTCGTCGCGGGCCTCATCGCTCTCAGCATGACGGGTTCTCTTCCTCGATCTCTTCTATTCGACCATTCCCCTCCCCCCCTCCCTTTTTTTCCTTTAATTTCCCGATCTATTTTTCTCGTATTTCCTGCGTTATTTTGACCTGGCAGTTAATTTGAGCGACTTTATTGCCTACGAGTACATTCTGGGAAATTCTGCATCAATTTGGCTTATTATTGTTCGGTTTGGTTGGATATTGGATTCCTTGCGGTTAGAATTTCGATGCTAGATGTGGTAGCTTTTGAGCACTAATAGCACCCAACAAGAACTTATTAATTCACCTTTAGTGTCAGTTTTTTTTAATCTGGAATTTGAAATTTTTTTCATGCTCTGTTAGCTTTGCCTGGTCTATTCATGGTGTTTCCTTTTTTTACTCTACTTAGTGATATCCCTCTTGTCCTTTGTGTATTCTGCTTAGAGTCAAAGTTGTATTGGGGATTGTATCTTAAAGGTCGGGAGAGGGCTTCGGTTGTTCCATTGTAACCACGGGTCTATTTGGTTTGTTTCCTTCACTCTCTTGTACCTTTTTTTTGTTTTTTCATTAACTCATTGAATTCAGGGGGGGTTTTCCCACCATTTTTCTCATAAGTTTGTATGAAAGAAAAGGGAGGAAGTACATTCAGTGGCTACCTTGCTTTTCATCTTGATTTCAAGTTAGAAGTTTGTCTGTTTGCCATCACATTATTCGTCAAAACATTCCAGCACTTTCTATTAAGATGTTACTGTTATCATCAACAACATACCAGTGTTCATGACTGCATGTTTGTGTAATCGTTGTCCTATGACCATCAAGCTAATCCATAAAATACCTATTTAAAAATCATTTCTACTAATTACTTGGCATTCCATAACATGTGTAATCTTACTTTAAAAAAAATGTGTAAATAGTTAGCCTTGTTCTGTTTAGTTAAATATGGCCATGAATTTACTTTGACATTACTTCCTATTCTAGACCAAATTTTCCTCTTCGGGGGAAGGGGCTTTGAAAATCCTTCTTGCTGCTTCCATCCAATTTCTGTTGGTTTCTCATGACTTAATCTTAATTCTCTAACCTATGCATGCAACCTTTCCTTCACAGGGCTGTTACAAACAATTTTATATTTGCTGCAACATCTTAAATAATGTTCCCATATCTATTTTTCTCCCAAGGGTATAATTATAAGAAATAAAAGAGTTCTTTATTTTGGTTTTATATGGTAATGATATGTTGCTTGTAGGCCTTTGTACTACGGTGAGAAGTGTGATCATCAACCCATCCCATCTTTCTGAGTCATTTCCTGTACCTTTATGTTTCTCCACCAGCCCATTTTCTTTGACATTATTTTTTTTGGGGTGGGGGGAGCAAACCAATTCTTCTTTATTTTCTTGAATCTACTAGTTTTTGACTTTGCTTTTGCTTTGTCATCATGACTTATTTGCATTCATTTCTTTAATCCTATGATTTTTTTTTTTCTTTTCAATTTCTATAAGCCATGGTTAAGTGAATCAATTTTCATCTTCTGAAATAGTTCAAGTGACACTTTTCCTAGATTCTTAGTTCTAAAACAAACTAATGCCCATAGCTGCAACAGGCTGTTATTTGATCCTATATCGTTGCTGATCCAAACAATGAATATCTTATATGAAATTGCCCTTCTTTTGTGTCAAGCTTTGGTGAAGAATATGATGATTATCACTAGGAAAACAAACAATTACTGGTCCCCATCTTTAGCTACTCTGAAAAGTCTTGTAAATTTATTGAGGTCTTGACAAGCATGAGGTGATGGGAGGTCGTTGCTTGAGTGGGATAGTTGGTTCGATCACCACTAGGTATACTAGTTCTCAAGTTTTAATATCAGAATATTCTTTATCACCAAAGTATCCACACAAGATGCTATGAGCTTAACTCTAGAAATTTGAGCACAGAATTTTGTTATGTAAACAGCATTTTTAGAAATAGCATATCTTAGACCATAAGAATTAAGATAACCAGATGCTATTGATATGAAACTTGCTTCCCAGGCATTGCTTCATTTTTGATAGTTTATGGCATCATCTGTTATTATTACATCATCGTCAACATACGCTAGAACAATAGGTTCCTTCTTTCCTCATCTGTATGCAAACAGTAATAAAGTTAAGTGATGCCTTTGAACTCTTTGGTATCAATAGGAACTATGCCATAGAGGTTCTTTTGAAGACATAAGCTGCCTGAGGTAGGAGAATTGAAAGTATCACATTAAAAGTGAAATTGAAACTAGAAGGCATATTGTATGAAGATGGGATGAACGGCTCAAAGCATCCAATGTGTCAGAAAGAACATGGCTGTTCTTGTAGATGCAGGGTTTAGAATTTTGAGTTCATTTTTGGTTCTTTTTGGTACATATTTAGTCTATGCGTTTCTGTCATTTAGAATTTATTAAAATATTCATTTTTTATGTTTTGATTTTAGCCAGGAGTTTATTTGATTAACTTTCTTAGACTTGATGTGGCATGACCTATATCTGTAAGGTGGTGGCCAAGTGATTTGTTATAGTGGTGAATTTCTTAGAATTGAATCTAGAATGAATATGTTTTCCTTAAGCTTTCAAGTGTTCTCTAAGGTGAATTATGAATTATCCCTTTTTTTCCTCTCTTAATCTACTTTATATCACTCTTCTGAGGTATCAATTTGTAGTAGTTACTGTATTCATTGGTTAGGATATAGGAGCAATAATCCTACTCTGTGATTAATAACCCTAAGATTGTACTGATCATCTGCAGAGCTTGAAGCAAAATGAGAAAAGTTATGTATATTAATTCATAATTATCAAGTACACTGCTGCACAAAAAAGGAGTTTTTTAGTCCTGTTAACAAGAACTTTACCTCTATTCTTTTAAAGCGAAGCTCCCCAGTTGCATGAAGTTATATTTGTCTTTTCCTCAGCTGCTTCTGCTCTTGCTTCTAGATACTTTGGAGCTTCCCTTTTGTTTGTGTCACTATCCATATTATCAGGACTCCACTGATATCACTTCCTAATAAAAGTTTTTTTTTGTCCTGTTTGGTGTTCTCATTGAACAAATATCATTAAATATATTGTTAGATTTAATAATTTTACTGATTTTTATTATGATGTGTCTGTCATACAAGTATGCCACAGCAATGCTCCTTAGGTGTTCTCACTCTATACCATCTTCCAGAATTTGCTATTGCCCTGCTCTACATCATGCAACTATTTGAAGGTGACATCTAAATACAAATGCTTCACCACTAAAATAAATACTGGAGTATGACTGTGCCAACGGTGCCATAAGTTGTTAACTTTCTCCAGGGTCTCCAGAGTATTTCCTGAGTCTCATGTCTTCACAAACCACTAAAGTTCATCCTCATCAGCTAGTGACAATTATGCAGAACTCTGGAATTTGTAAATTTGGAGAAAGTGGCAATTCTTGGAAGTAACTGTGCTAACACTGAGGACAACGAACCTAGAGTTATCAACTAGTCTTAACTTCCCTTGTGTTATATGAGGACAAACTTGGACTCTATTTTCATTTCTTTGTGGTTCAGGTAGTGATGTAACAGGAGGATGAAGAAGAGACATATAAGGATGTCAGAAATTTAGACTTGCTAGCACCATAATTTCCATGTTGTGGTGATTTCTGGGTTGTCTTACTCTAGATTTTAAAGTGCTCCTATATTATCTGGATGATATAGAGTAAAATTCTCTTTTTTTCTTTTTTATTGATTCGTGCATTAAGCATGTAGCAGATGATCTATTAGCAGTGCATGTATGCAGAAGTCTCAGAGTATTTCTGAAAAAGCAAAAAGTTGAAAGTTCTGAAGGGGAAAAGGACTGACATTGCTTTATTTTCACTACTAGGGTTGGTTTGTGAAAAATTGGTGTGTATGATAAGAAATTTTTGAAGGTGAGTCTTAGTGCAACAGTAGGGTTACTCTATTGTGACTTGGAGATGACGGGTTTGAAATACAAAAACAGCCTCTTTCACATGAGGATAAGGTTGCATAGTGGCACAGTGGCAGGGTGCACTAGGCTGCCTTTATGATCAAAAAAATTTCACGTGAACTTGTATTAGAACTGAAGCCAGTTCCCTTGTATTTAACTGAAAATCCAGGTGCTGCTGCTGTTTTCAGCGGTGTTGGCATTCCATTGAAATTTGTTTTTCTATCTTGTGGGCATCCATCCATTCTTTTGGTTTAGCCAACAAACTAAGTGCATTGAGCATTGTCTATGAATTGAAACTACATGACACTTCCACTGTGAATGCATTGCTTTTTCATGTTGCATTGTTAATTATACACACTTATATTATCTTCTTTTCCAGCTGAAAAGTTCAGGGAACTTGTTGGAAAAGAGGCTGCATCTAAAAGTGGTGAGTTTACATTTTTGAACTGCTTCGACATGGGCTCTGGAAGTCTTGCTTGTGGGGCCAAAGAAGGTGTCAAACTCTATGTCTACAACCTCCGAAGTGCTCATGTGGAGAAAATAAGGCAGCGAGCCACTGAGTTAGCAATAGCTGAGGCACTGAGGGAAGGGTTGACTGCGAGTGATGCAGCCAAACAGGCACAAAAGGAGGGAACTAAAGCTGCAAAGCTGGCTTCCAGGCAGGCCAAGCGCATTTTAGGTCCTATTATATCCTCTGGCTGGGACTTCTTTGAAGCCATATACTTTGGAGGCACCATGACAGAGGGATTTCTCAGAGGGACTGGCACCTTGTTTGGGACCTATGCAGGGGGGTTCCTTGGAGAACAAAGGCTGGGTAGGTTGGGTTATCTTATGGGAAGCCATCTGGGTAGTTGGGTTGGAGGAAGGATAGGGCTGATGGTATATGATGTCGTAAATGGAGTGAATTATTTACTTCAGTTTGTCCAGCCTGAAGAAAACGCGAGCTCTTTTATTGCTGATGGAGATTCTGGTTCTGAAGATGATGCATATAAAACAGAAGAACACGTTCACTATGAAAGTCCAAGTGAGGAAAGTAGTTATTACGAAACTCCACAAGATGA
This sequence comes from Metroxylon sagu, assembly GCA_017589505.3. Lineage (NCBI taxonomy): Eukaryota > Viridiplantae > Streptophyta > Magnoliopsida > Arecales > Arecaceae > Metroxylon > Metroxylon sagu. The sequence continues at coordinate 4,278,864 of JACVBY030000663.1, forward strand.
AACACAAGGAGAGACTGAAGCCTCAGGGGGTTGGGGGCTTTTCTGAGATGATTATTTGAATGAGATGCCAGTGACTATTGTGACATTTATAACAATTTCAATTTTCACGTTTCTTACTGTAATTAATTTGTGTGGTAGTATATTTTGATTTGGGCTTATGCATCATGTCACTGGAGATACGTAGGAATATTATTACGTGCAGTTAGAAAATACAAGCAGGATTGCTTGAGGATTGAAGATACACATTAAGATCATAGCTTGACAAAATGAATTTGTTACTGGTCCTAACATCCATAATTTTGCAGCCTTGTTGCTTTGATGATTTACAGTGATATCTGGCGATTTGTCAGGAAGTTTTTTGCAGCTGATAGTTCTTTGCATTGATGTTTTGATTGAACTTGATCTTCATGGTTTGATCAGGTGGGTATTGCTGATAATTTATTTATTTATTTACTTTTGGTGGCTGTTGATAAGTTCTTTGGTGGAATATTGTTCAACATTTTTGTTCATGCTGAGTTTGAGATTTTGAATATGTATAAGATTTCAGGGAAAAATTTGTAGAAATGCTAAATATAGTGGCTTATTGTCCATTTTAGAAATTTACTACAGGACTTTTTTTCATTAGTAGCAATGGCTTTTCCCTCTGTTGCTGTATTTTGTCATTGAAAGGGTGTCTTATGCAACATAACCTGCTATGAATTTGAAATACTAACTGCATGCCAATGTGTAGATGAGACAGCAATTATTCATAAAGATTCAGCTAAGCTGTCTGATGTAACTATCACTGGTTTATGATTATACAATTATTATTCTTAGTCTTTGTTCTCTATTTTCCCAACTTGTAATCTGACTTCACAAAAATCCAAGAGGCCATGGCAGGCTGCAGCACAGGTGTCTTTTTAGTCGAATTGTAGGAGAATGAAGGTAGAGCAGATTTTTTTTTTTTTGTTTTTTTTTCCTTTCCTTTTTTCTGGATTCATATGAAAATTATACGGCATAGATTTTTTTTTTTTGTTGGCAAACAATAACCCAGGGATTAGAGTAATTTATCACGCAACCAGGGATATTGAATAAATTTTTTCTTGGCGTGTTGTATATTCTTACATGATAATAACCAAATTCAAAGAGCTTATAAGTAATTTGTCGTGCAATGAGGACTTGGGAATAATTTGTCGTGGGAGTGCACCTAATTCAAGAAAGCAATATTGCATGGCTTTCGTTATATGTACATGAATAATTCTTTTACTACGTGGTAAGAAAGATTGATCCTAATAAAAAGGGTTAATTATAGAGTTTTCAAATCAGCAATAGTTGAGTTTAATCAACTTCCTATTTGCACTTAATGAAAGTTAACAAGGAATGACAGCTTCATCTGAAGAAGATAATTCAATAATATAACGGACTTATTTTTATGTGCAGATGAATAATTCTTTTTCTATGTGGCAGCGGCAGGAGAGAATTGATGCATCGTGTTCTAATAAAGAGGGTCGATTAATTAAAGAGTTATTAAATAGCGACTATGAGCTTGAACTTTTTACCTGCGCACGATGGAAGCCCTGAAGTTCTCTGCAGCGACTAAAACATAATTTAGAATTTAACCAGGGAACATAAATAAACCAGGGTTAATGAGTTGTTGCTCTCCGGCAAGGAAAGCTATTATTAATTTTTATAGAATATTTAATAAAAAAATCCGACAGGCCTTGCGGTCTACATGGAAACAATAGAAAAACAGCTTTGGATATAGAAGCAAAGGAAATATCTAAAAATCTTTTTTAAAACGACCCCCTCCCCCTCTCGCGACCTCACCTCCATTCCCTTGATCGCAGCGGCCTTCTTAGGCTCGGCTGCAAGAAGCCGGCGAAGCCCACCACCTCCCGCGCAGCCTCCGCTTCCTCCGGCCTATCCAGGCTCGCCCCCTTCTCCTCTGCCGCGGAGAATGACGCCGGGGATCCCAGCGGGTCCACCGCTCCCCCTCCTTTTCTCGCCTCGAAGAGGACGAAGGTTACCACGACTAAATTCTTGGGTATTCTCCGTGTTTTTGTCTTCTTGGGGGTTTTACTCGATCTCGGTTTTCGTTTTAATCAAGAAAAATCGTGAAAATTTTGCTTTTGGACCAGATTGTGATTTCGGATTCGGTTATTTTCTATCTTTGGATCATCTTGGAGGCCTTTCTTGATATAAGTGAGTTTTGAATCTATTCGTTTATTGTTAAAATGCTGTTATGATGCTTTAAAGTAGTAATTACTGCCAAGAAATACCATTCCTCAATTCTCTATTGTTTTGTCATCTTGTGGACTTCTCCTGGCTGTGTCTGAATCTGGAGATAGTAACTAACTTCAAGTGACAAATCATCCGTCTCTTCTCTTTCTTCAAATCATTATCGGGGCCTTTATTGTTTTTTGAGTTTTCTTTTTTTTTTTTTTTTCAATAAGAGAAATCATATTTTCTCTATTTTTCTTTTAGATTGTGATTTAGTTAGTCGATTTTATATGTTCTCATTTTCTCTCCGTCTATAAATAGGCTTTACTGATGTTCTAAGGCTGGTTTCTACAAGATAGGAATTGCTGTCTGTAAGAACATGTGCAATTTTTTTTCGCTCTTTAGGAAAAAAAATTTCTGTTAGATGCATCATTCTCTTTCTGAAAATACACTTTTTACAGTGATTGTGGATGCGTGAATTCTAAATATTTCGAAGGTATCTGTTGAAGTAATCGAAATCCTAAACATTATTTGTAAGGATATCAGCGGTTTATATTTTGTATTGTTGCATTGGATGCTTTGATTGGTTGATTTGGTAGAGACAATAGAAAACTTTTGAGACAGCCCTGTAAAAAGATTCTTTTTACAGCAGAGATGGATCATTTTCTTGACCTGCTAATTGTTTGTGAGTTGTCACGGTGTGATCATACTTTGGGTCCTATTTGGTAAAGCTATTGGCAGTAGAGCTTTTGGTGGTAGAATTTCTGGTAGTAGCAATTTTGGAATTAGAGCTTTTCTAAAATGTTATTTGCTATTTGGTCACTACATTTCTAAAATATCTGAAACTTTAATATTAATTTATTAACCAAACTAAGAAAGTACTTTAGAATAAAAAAAAATAATATAAAGTATATTGCATGATAATTTCAACTAACTTGTTTTATTATCAAAAACTATTATGGTAAATTATTCTTAATTTAGAAATTATTATAATAATATTATAATATGATAGTATTATTTTATAATAGTATTATAATATTTTATTATCATACTATGATTATTATAATATATTAATAATAATGATATAATATTAATATAGTATTGCAATATTATGATATATTATTTTAGTAATATTGAAAAATTATGACATAATATAGTATAATAATCTTATATCAATATACTATATTATATAGTGTTTTATTATTATACTATGATTATTATAATATATTAATGATAATGATATAATATAAATATAACATTACAATATTATGATATATAATTATAGTAATATTGCAAAACCATGACATAATACAGTATAATAGTATTATGTTAGTATACTGTATTATAGTATTATATAATACTATAATATTATTATATTATCTTATTTAATATTGCATAATTATATTATAATTACAATAATATTTTCATACAACATTTATTATATTATACTATAATATAATTGCTATATTATTTCATAATATATAATAATATACTAATAATAATATTTTAATATAATATAGTATGACACTAGGATATTATATTATTATAATCTAATATAATATTATTATTTTATAATATTAAATGAATATTTTTGTGTTTTAAATCTGTCCAGCATCAATAGCTTTCCGACAGGCTTTGAGAAGTACTTTCAGACAGAAGCTCCAAATTGAAGTTTTTGCCAAAAGTGCTTTTCTCAGCTTCTGGGTAGAAGTGCTTCTAGTAGAAAACTAATTTAATAATTTTATCAAGCACCCCTTTATCTCATAGAAGTGCTTTGTAGGCTTGGAAAAATGTTTGTGGTCCCTCCAAAAGCATTCCCAGGTGGGGTCTTAATCAATGTAAATGCAAGTCTAGAAGATTTTGTAGCCAATTGGTTTACAAAGTTTTGTTCCATGCGGTGTAGAATTGTCTTTAGGTGGCAAGTATTGCCTTCAAAGGGAATCCAAGATACTGTTGATGCACCGCCACTACCAGTATGGTCATTTTCACCTCACAGGGATAAGATCCTATTCCTAAAGAGCAGAGTTTTTGCCACCATTGTCGAAACTTGCAAGACCAGAGGAAAAGCTTGCTGGTGCATGGATTGATGGAAACTATAATGCACAGAGTTGGATGTGAGAAGTCAGAAGGTGCTTTTTTCATCCTTCACCTCCTTTTGTTTTCTAACCTCATTGTGAAAGCATTACTAAAGGAATATCTTCATCCATTTCATTCTGCCATCTTTAAAGCTGAGTGTTTATGTCTTCTCAGGTCTTTCTCTATACTGGTATAGGGATCCATGAATTAATGGATGATGGCAAATAGAGGAGGGAGAAAGAGGTGCATAGTTTTCCTGATAGAGCTAAGATCAATTTTGTTAGCTTGTAATTTGCCAATTTTTATGTAGTTGATGTACACAAGATTGGTATTAAGCTCATTTCTTCTGTTAGCTCTTCTGATCCTGGTCTTTCTACTTCAAGCACATGTAGAAGGGCACTCCCTGTGCTTAATCCTAGTCAAGATAATGCGTATTGGTTTGCATGTTTCTACTGTAAGGACTTTCTTTTCTATGTTCATCATCATTTGAAAATTGAGAATAATGGTAGGGGCACCACCAATCATTTCCAAAAAATGATATGAGAAATACCCATTTCAAACACTTGGAAAAGCACCTCAAGGTCTCATCACCTTGTTTGTTTACTTATGTTTCATCAAGAAACTTTTCACTAGGTAACACGGCATATCTATTACTCAGTTTCTCTACAATCTTACTTCTTGGAGATTGTCATTTATATAATAAATAAGTACATTATTTACTATATGCAAATGGTTTATTTCTTGCCAGATAATCTATAGCAATTTGCATATCCTTGGTTGTTCTGCTTTGGTGGTCCATGATATGTGTATATCCCAAACAAGTTATGTTGTTGACACTAATATTAGGTTCTAATTTTCATTTTGTTTTTGTGCTCTTCTGATCTCTTGTCGTCACCTGGTTCTTTTTGCAAAATGTAACATCTTTGCTAAGTATGAAGCACCATAAATTTTTCCTTTGCATATCTTGTGGTCAGATCATTTTTTTTACTGCTTTGAAAGGCCATGGAGCCCTCTGCTGTTTGATGATTCATCCCTTTGAGGGTCATGGTTATTCTGCTAGAGAGAGCATAATTTGCATCCTTTGGGAGACTGATAGGTAGCTGCAGAAGCACCGTGTGCAAACAGTTCTGATAAATCTGCAGATCTGGATACATGTGATACTGAATCTCTAAAGGATATTGAAAAATAAGGCCCTTTCAGCTAGCTGAGGTGGGCTGGGACAGGAAGGTTTGGACCAGGAAAGGTCACATTTGACACCAAGGTCATTTTTGTGGTAAGTTCCCTTTTCATTCCAAAGTAAATTTATAATTGTGTTTGCCGCAATGCTGCTGTTATCATCATCATTGATTTTATTATGGACTTTTCCTGAAATATCTTACTCCATAATTTGGTTGATACCTATATCCATGCTGCCCTGTAGGCACATGTCTGAAACCCAGTACTACCACATGCCTTTTACATTCCATCTCATGTCTGTTGGAATCTAAGGTTACTCTAAGTGAGATATTGATTATGTTATGTGACAAGATTAAAACTGGTGATTAAATGTTTCAGCATTTTGTCTAACTGGAGTTCTATGTAGTGTAGAACATAATAGCTTCTAGAGTCTACAAAGTGGTAGGAACCAACCAGCCATACGAGGGCCAATTGGCCACCTGACCCATCGGTGCTTCCACGGCTGTCCCTTGGGTCACATTACTGCCTGATGAAGGTGATGCTAGGTCCATCGACTTACCCTCCACAGTGTTTTCTGGCATGACTCTGCTTGCACGCCCCTTTAAGAAGGTGCACTCTTGAGCATGCCTAATAATACATCCAACACCGAAGCAAATAATGTTGATGTTCTTGTACATGAAAGTTTGCTAGAAGTCGATGTCCAGATGCCCAATGGTGAACCCAGGGACCAAGAGATTCATTGTCCATCTGAATGTACACACAAGCAAAACACACTTGGTTGGATTCTCTGTGGTAGGTGGTGCATAAGTCAATGCTTAATGCTATTTTCACAGCCAATGCAATGGACAAGGCTGCCACATGATCCCGATCCTCCCAAGGGAGCCTGGGCATGTATATCCACGTGATTGCCATCTTAATGGCAGTTGGAACGAAGTCTGGTCGTCATGGCTTTATTGTGATAACCTATCTAGCCATCATTATTGGACCCATCATCCATGCATCATGCCCGCCTTTAAGTGAAAGTGAAACCCAAAGATGTTATCAGATACTTACAAGCACCTCATTAGGAACTCTCCATTTGAGATTGAGTTCTCTGAAAACAAAAGCCTGGCATGGATGATGCCCAAGAAACCTCACAACTAGGGTCAATTTCCATGATTGTTTGATCCTTTCAAGCTCATAATACTCTTAGTAAACCTTGTACATAGCCACTCCAACCTTCACCAGGTTACTGCCTGGGCTTCCTAATGTCTCCACAAACTGCCTTTCACTACTGCCACCCACAACCATTTCAATAGTGGCATAGGCCCATCTGTAACTAGACCTCTTGAAGGAGGTGCCCTAGAAGGCTTTTCACTAGGCACAGGCAGGTTGTTACTTATTGCTCTGTTGTTAACCACGTCTTCCCCCTACCATGCTTTCACATCTGTTTTGTTAGAGCCAATTTTCATCCATTATCCATGCTTCAAGTTTAATGAGATTTTGGTAGGATGCTACATCCTAAACATCTAGAAGGATCTTCACTCTTAAAATCATTTACATCTTTGGCCACAAATGGGATTACCTACTTGTTTTTGCATTGGTACATGCGTAATTGCTTCCGTCATGTGCAAGTATAGTCAAGGTTTGTGGTACCAACCCATACCAACCGTTTCTCTATCGAGTTTTGATTCGGTACCAGTTTCATTGAGTGAAACTATCTTGCACCATCCGGTACCATAACTTACGGACCATACCTTACTGATCTATACCATATCAAACTAGAAATGTATTTGTATGGCTTTCGATATTAGTTTTGCGGACCTTGAGTATAGTTGTTGATCTTGATGAGAATGGGCTTCACCATCTTTTGCTATGAGCATATATTAGAAACTTGTTCCACCATATTGATTGCCCTTTATTTGAATTTGTTCACTTATGTCTAGGATATCCACCTTCAGCTTGTAATCCTACTCCCAAATCTTTTATTCTCTTGTTGATTTTGTGGAATGAAATAGTTAATGTGCTTGTCATTCCAAAGTGTTGATCATGGTGATTTGATTTTAATAACTAGCAATCTCGCTAGTATACTAAACAACTGTGAATCTATCTCAAAATTCATTCTAGTCCTATGTTGATAAACATGAAAAATATTAAAAAAAAATTGATTAAATTTGAGACCTTTTTGGTTGGTCTATTTATGGTTACAAATATGAATTTCTTCATATAATAAAAAAAAACTCTTCCATGGTTCCCTCCGATGATGATTTCATAATTTATTGTGCATAAATAGATTACAAATATGAATATTTATAGAAAAATTTAAAATTAAGCTTTTCAGTATTTTTAGTATTTTTAATACTTCTAAATTTTGTGATTATAAACAAATATTGCAGTCCAATTTAAAGTAGAAGGGACTTATAATAAAGAAATAAAATATGAGAATAAGATTTGAGGGAGGAATTCAAGCTTGGTTGAGCATTCAAAAGTGGGATTTGAGATATTATTGGGAGGAGCATTGGCCTTTTGCTCTTTTCAGGTCGTCAGTTAATGATGGGTCATCTGAATTGCAGACAAGGGGGAGCCTTGCTCTGAGAGGTGATGGTGACTTGGAGGGCCATACAAAGAGAAGTGAGTTAGTGTGTGTGTGTGTGTGTGTGAGAGAGAGAGAGAGAGAGAGAGAGAGAATGGGGGAGGGGTGTTGCAGTTGCCTACCATGCTGGCAATTCAGAGAGTAGAGAAAATGAGATGAAGAAGAGGTGGGGTGTTGTCACTACCCTTTGACCTACCATTAGGTTCCGGTTGGTAAGCCAGGACTAGTGGAGGTAGAGAGAGAGACGGAGAGAATTGATGCTGTGGGGCATATCTCAGTGATGCCATGATGGCTATTGGTTGACCATTGGCTGTCTGTGTCGAAGAGGGGGCGAGAGAGAGAGAGAGAGAGAGAGAGAGAGAGAGAGAATCAAGGAGAAGTCAAATCATGCCTTTATTACCTGCAAGGTTCCTTGCCAACATGTTGAAGGGTGTTGGTACCTTTGCTGATAGGCTTCCAAGGAAATGGTTGGAAGAAGATCACCTAGCAGTCATAATATTCTGTTTTTGAAGGTGTCACTGTCTATTTTTTTTGATGATCCATATTTTGATGCTCCCTTCCTTTGGCGGTCTCTTTGATGCACTTACACTAAGAGAGAGGAAAACAAGAACTAATGTGTCAGCTTTTATAGCACATGAGGTACAATTGCCAAAGTCATCTTAATTTAACTGCATGTTAGCATTTCTGAAATGAGCTGATGGCTTAGATGGACCATCTGATGCAGATCAAGTTGATTGTATAGTGGCTTCTATGGGCAATCATCATACTCATCTACCTAAAATATGCACAAACGGTAGCAAGATTGTGCTTGGGCACCAAGGATGCCCACCATAAAATTTGGGACCAAACTTACTGAAATTCTTTCAAAGAGTCATCCTTGATGCTTGATGCAAAACCTGCACCAACAATGGTAATGTATGTCATCTCTGCTATGTTGTATTCTCCAAATAAAAATTTTGTTATCTGTAGCCAATTATATTGCTTGCTGCTACTGCTGCTGTTGCAGCTGCTGCTATTATTATTATCATTACTACTATTATTATTATTGTCCAACTGAGCAATCAATATATTATCAACTGCACAACATGCTAACTATGATTAGTGTCCATGTGGTTTAGCTGATTTCCTTGGGCTATTTCCTGAAAATTCTCATAAGCTCTGTTGTTGATATCAATAGAAAGTGTCATCTTTACAATAGAAGTAATTAGAAAAATCACAGAGCCATGTTAATCTAACACGTAACATGCATGACTTTCGAGTGTCCACTTCTCAAGAAAAATCTGACATGTTTAAAAATTAGACATGGACATGTTTGTATCTTATATATGTATCTGTAAATATGCCTTAATGTATGTAACTGGACCTACTGTTTCTTAGGTTCATAACACTGATGAAACATCTAGTAACTGTTGTACCAGACTTGATAACTTTCATGTAGCAGCGGCCAAAGTAGGCATGGTGATACTGGCATTATGAGTTGATTTACAAAGTGTCAACAATGTCACCGAGTGTTCCCAATTCAAGTGTCCAACATGTCAAAGAAGACCTAACACCATCACAAAGTCAGGATTTGGGATTAACTAGTTCAGATTAAGAACTTGTGGTTAATGAAATTTCAGGACAAACTTAGGACAGGGGAGTGCATAATATTTGAAAGATCTTAATAAACAGGCATAAGTCAACAATATGCTGGCTAAGTTGCAAAGTATTCAAAATAAATCATGATCTATTTCTAGAAGTTGCTGAAGAATTGAGAAAAAGGTATACTACCTTCAACTTGGGAATAATGTGGGGGGAAACTTCTGCATAAAATCTGGGAATAATTGAATATTTTTCACAGAGATGGAGAAAATGATGCTTTGATATCTGGTGGTCCCACAGTGATTTTGACGTCATCTTTGGTGTTGTATATAGCATCTGAAAATAGCAGAGTTTTTAAAAGATGAGATCCAATCAATCTGTAGGTTTACTGTGTCCATTTCAGTGATGATTCTTCCAACTCTACCCTGGTTGATGGCTGAAACCGTTTCTTCCAGCTTCACTTGGTGCTCCTCCATAATTTTAATTGATTCTTGCAATTTAAGTTAGGAAACTACATTAGTTAATATACTTTACTGTGCCTAAGTAATTGCAGAAATATGTGAAATATTCTTGCAAAACCTGCAGATCGACTTTAATGTACGTTTATTTTATATTACAAATTCTCTTAGTGCAACAAAACCATAATCCACTCTTCCAGAGGCATGACACTTGCCTAAAGCCATTCTAAGTGCACATATTTGCTTTTTTTAAACCCTACCCTGATGCTTAACATCTGTACCTTTCAAAGTAGACTTGTTGAATTCAAATAGGAACTTTGGTTGATGAATATAATCATGTTTCATGGTCAAGCATGCAACTTCTGAAAGAAGTTGCCTGAATTATGAACATTGGAGATTAAGACTACAGGCTTTTTTTTCTTAATTTTATCTGAATTCTTTAAAAGCTTAAAAATATTCCTTTTCATTTTTGCTAGTTAGGGATCAATTAGTTCACACATCCATCTGGTCAATATCTGGATGGTAATCAACATCGGACCCTTAATTTGCTTTTGGTTGTTAGTTTCTAGTGCCCCCTAACTTTCTGAAATCCAACAAAATTTTCGGTAAGCACTGTTCCATCATTATGGTCAGTGGAACCAGTTGTTGGACACATCCATTTATTCATTGTCTGGAAGCCAGTTGAAAATGAGCCCCATACTTGCTGTAGATGGCAATCCTACATCTGAATATGAGGCATAAGTTGAGACAATTTTCTAGTTTGAGATCCTTTTTATCAATGAGTTAGGAAGACCTTGATTCATTACTATGAAGCAAATTTTTTAAGTCAAATAGTACTTCTGACAATGCAAAATTTGCCATGGAGAGCAAATTTTGGTTCTTCTTTAGTTCCACATGAACATCAAGTGAGTTGAGTCAACTGGTTCAAAAAGCCTGAATAAGGAGCTGTGATGATTATGAGAGCTAAAACCAGGGGTCTTGCTGTTATAACTACATCCAATTAAATGAATGTCTGTTGAAGATTTTGAAAGGAATCTCAGCCATTGCTTTTGGTGGTCATGATGACAATGAAGCTGAGGTAGGAGGAGGAGAATTGGACAGCAAAAGGAGTTGGGAAAGCTATCTATCTCTGCATCAAGTAATTACATCATATTCCTTTTCTTTGGAGCAAAGTGGCCAAGTTGGCAAAAGATGGAAGACAATAAACGATCTTTACTGCGATTATGCAGCAGCAAAATGTCCACATCCGTTAGAACATATCCCTTTGCGTCCCTCATTGAAAGAGTGTAGGAGAAATAGGAGAGAATGTCGAAACACCAAGGAAATCTTTTAAAGGTCATATATAGTGAAAGGAAAGACCAAGCACTACCATAAAGAGATTGGTCTGCCTCGATGTGCACCATAAAAACAGAATGCCTCTGGTTATATCTGGAGGTTTCTTTTTTTGGTGGAAATGTCTTGAGGAGTTGGAACTCTTATTCATATAGATGACATGATATGTCGCCATCCTGGTTCTCTCTAATTAATTTAGCCTTTTCAATTTTTTAATCATCTGGTTCTCCAGAGGAGTTGCAGTCCTGGTGTAGTGGGCTTAAATGGCCCCATTCTGGCAATGAGCATCCATGGAAAGTAAGATGTCAGGCTAGGATTTGTGCTAAGGTCTGCTCCTTGAATCATTAGTAGGAAAAGTTCAGAATAAAGTCTTGCCTCTCGCTGTAGGCGTAGGCCCTACGTATAAAGCCAACTTTTTCTCCCCTCAAAAGACTAGGATCAGGTTTTTCTTAAAAAAAAAAAAAGCCCTGATTGGAAGACTTAAAAACTTGATATTTCAGTTGATTTTATTGGCTTATAATTACATCTAATAGATCATCTGAAGACTAGCAAGCAAACTCGAGCACTTTAAATGAAGCTAGAAGTTTAGGAAAACTGTAGCACAAATCTTTCTTGAGGGTGTAGTATGAGTTATGTTCAGTAATGATATTGTATCAAGTCTTTCTCATACCATATTAGACTTCTGTGAACCACTTTTTCTTAGTTGAAGAAATGGTTATAATTTTGTCCGATCACCATAATTATATGGATGATAAGAAAGATGAAGATAAAGGGAATTGGGTCTACGAAAATACTGGTATAACAACTGGAATGGTGTTGGAGTCAGTTTCATTATAAGGATGTATATAGATAGCTTTCAGCATTCTTGCAATGAGAGCATCAACCCTCTTGGAGAATTAGGTCTGATAAAATTTCATGGTGATATCTCACTATGAGTAAACTATGAAATGCAGGTGTTAGCCAGCCAAGTTAATAAGTGCATTATGGGAGGTATTTTATGGAAAGAGCAGTTCAGATGTGAACATGGTTTTAAGTTCAAATCGTTTTGACATTTCTGGGTTTCTGAGGTTTCAACAAGTTTGTCTTCCTCAATTAACTTCTGCCTTGGAAATAATAGACTTGCAAATAATTGGGTATCTCAGTAAACTCCTCCTTTTTAACCTTTTAGAACTACTTTCATGACATAGAAGGCTTTTCTCCCTCTCATATTGTATTGCTTTGTCAGTTATGCACAAAAACCAAAAAATATCTCATAACTTCTGAAGCTTTAATCCAGGAATTTGTCTACCTTGCAGCTACATTTCCAAATGGGTTCGATAAAACCTTTGTTAAACCATCTAAATTATCTCAAATGCTCGTAATTTCATATCATCTTTTGTAGATGCCCAAAGACTGCTTGCATCTTATGCACTAGTAGGCTACTTTTTTTCCTTGCGTTTCATGTTATACTTTTTATTATGTGCAAAGACAAGAAAAAGAATCAGGTGGAAGCTGATCTGAATTTTCCCTCAATTTGTACAAATTAAAATACCATGCGACCTCCACCTTCCTCAAAGAATCCTGGAATCCTCCTCATCCCAACCTTGCTCATCAGAGCGTGGAATCTTTCTTAGACCCTGGCAAACAGATTTTATAATGAAGCATCAGGAGTGGCACTTATCCAATCTATGTGCCTTGGCCACATGCATAGAATCTATTTTAGATAACAAATATTTGAGATTAGGTAATTTCAAGGTAGCACTACGACTTATTATGACTCTACCATGCAGAATATCCAACAGAAGTCTGATTTGTAAAAGAAGTTTGGGGTAATTCTGTTATAACTGATCACTTTGTCTATCTAATCAGGAAACCAAGTACGAATTTGATATAAGCTACAATTTAAATCATGTTAATTTTGCTTCCTCTCCTAGCACGGTTTCGATCATGAACTCTATTTGGAAAGAGAATCCATCTTTGGAAGCGCAGTTAACCCATTAAATGCGGTGAAGGGAGCATGCTGGGAATTGATGATCTGTGTGGTGTTGAAAGGTCATACCTGTTAACATGGCTGTGATGCTGATGCTTTAGCCCCAATCAACGGCAGAACTTCTGATAAAACTTGCTTTTCCCTTTTTAAATATGTCATCCTTACAACTTCGGCATGCTTCATAGCTAATTGGATTCATCTGCATGAAAACATATTTAATTTTGTTTGGGATGATGCATCCTCAGAAGAGTTTATTGAAATGATACCCTTTTTTTTTTGGTTATCTACAATGATTAAAGGAAAGGGTATTCTTCAAGGCCTCAGCGCGGTTGAACTAGTGGTCTGGCTAGCTATCATTCAGCACCAAGGATTATTAAATTCTATTCGGGAATTGGTGAAGCATGGCCTAAAGTGACTTTTAACTCAACTCGCCATTCGTTGACACAATGTGCTCATCGGTTGGTAACCATATTATAGTAAATTTGTTTCTTAGAAACAAGTTGACAGGTTTTATGTGGAATTGATTTTTTTTTTTAACAATATTTTTTGATTTTGATGCTTCCAAGGCTTATGCCAGAGTTTGTTGGCTGATCACTTCCTGATCAACTCCTTTAGCATGGTTGCACAACTTGCAGATAGGGCTGTGGACATGCTGGTTAGGATTGGGTAGATCTGGCATGATGCATACCTGAACCCGTAGAGCTAATAGGGCATAGATTTGTATATAGGTTTTATTATCCGAGTAAGTTATTGCTCTTTATATTTTTAAAATATATATTTTTTTTTCTTTTCTTCTTTTCATGCCAAACAACCTTACAATGATGCGTAGATAATGAATAGACTTTTTATACTTGTAATACTGCTAATCTTTATCAGAGTGATTTCCACCAAACAGAATTTAATGATTTTTTCAGAATTTTAATCTTGATTTTGATGGTGCTCTTCTCAATGCAGAATGTGACATCTATCGATGCCGAGTGAAAAATAAAGTGCATAATTGGACATATCTGAAACAAATATAAATTCATAATGATTATAAAAGCAAAATATGAAGGAATCGTCTTCAAAATTTTAAATTTAATTTTATCAAACACTAATTTGATCGAAGCTTGTTTATTTTGTATTCAGATTAGTTGGCTATCACCCAGCATTGGCCCTATTATTTGAGAGGGCATGAGTCAAATGCCATCCATGAAACATGGTTTGATGGTACCATTCCATTTAAATGCTGTCAATTTGGTTTTGCTTTTATTCTGCACATATTTGTTAAAATCTAGAAATTCAGCCTATAATTTAAGAGAGACTTGTCATTCATCAGATTCATCTCATTTCAAAATGAGTGTCGTACATGATGGAATTTTATCTTTGTTCAAGGAAAAGTGATCCATAATTTAGTTTTTGCCATTTTCTGAGTCATATATAAATTGTTCTGGTGCTGCCTCATATTAATTTAAAATGATATTAATTTTCATATGATTTCGATATTCCCCCCGTACTTGAGGGTTTAGACAAAAAGCATGGAATTAGTCTAGAGATTGATGTAGAGGGTGCCAACTAGTGCATGTTGGGGTTTGCGTCAATGACCTGGCTCCATTGCCACCCTCATCTTCTTTTGGTAGGATATTCTTATCCTCGTTCTCAGAAAGAGGTGGACGTACAGTGGTAGCCTCAATCTGACTGTACTGCAATATTAAATCATTGTAATCAAGAAGGAAGATTAAAGAGTTGTATAACTTTATCTACCTTTCTGCTACTGTAATGGTAAGGGTTGCAGCGGTAGTTACTGTAGTCCTTTGAATTTTAACATGTTACTATATTATCAGTCTCTTTATTATTGTAATGCAAATTAAAGTTTTAAGATCATGGCCATGAGCCTGTGTCTGTCTGTGATAAATTATTGTCACATGTCTTAAAGAGGCAGTTTATAATGTTTTTATTATAAAAATTAATTCCTAGTTTACTTTTCTTTTAGTTGAGGGAAATAACAAAAGATTTGTGTCAGTCAGAATATCCATAAGATGTTGAATCACCTACCTTTACATGCATCTTGTGCTTGTAGCCGTAGTAATTTTAAGTTGGAGTGTATTTATTAGATGCAGAATTACAGCTTTATTTTTTTCGTAAGAGTTAAAATTTTATGCTTCCTCTTATATAATCGTGGCCTTTTGTGTTATCTCTCCGCATTTTACTGTTCGTCTGGCACTGCGCTCTTTCGAGTGAAGCGATAGTCTGATCCCACTCTCATTCCATTGTCCCCTTGAAAGTTGAAACCATCTTTTTATTGATCAAAAAGTGTTGCATGATGTTAGAAAGAGTCATCGTCATTACTCTTTTTTTCCGGAATTTTCCTTTCTCGGGAAGAACACCAAAGACCGTTTCTTAATTACGTAAGCAAGGAAGAGAAATATTTAGTCAAGCACAACTTTCTGATGCAAATAGAAGGCACCTGATAAGAGTTGAACTACTTAAAAATATAGATTAGAAGCGTAAGCAAGCCTGGTTATTTTAGCAAGCCAGCATGTTGTAGAAGCCCGTGTCCAGGGATGTAGATATTGAGATCATTGGACATAGATAATTTAAATTAAGATTAAAAAATTAAGTGAGAGAAAACCGTCCATAATTATTTTACGAAGTCTTAGAGAAACATATCCCACCTGAGGGCAGTGTGGCGAAAGCTCAAATGAGGATTTGGTCTTTATATGCTTTATTGTCTATTCTCGTTGACTAAACTTATCTGGGGGCGGAATTTTCTGGTCCCATGACACCCAAATCTCTCTCTTCTCAAACAATGTGCTGGTGTGAACACCTTACCAAACATAAGATAGAACCTCTTTGGATTTTGTCACGCTTCCTAATGACCTATCAATTATTGGACATCCTAATGAACTATCAATTATTGGACATCACAATGACCTATTAATAGTCCAACAAATTTATGTCCCTCTACTAATACTTTTGCTTCACTTTCTTCTTTCCTTTTTTTTTTTTTTTTTTTTTTTTTTTTCTCCCTCTTTTTAAGGCTCCTAGCCTTTCCCAATTCAATTTCGTGCGGATTCATCCCCCCTTCTCTGCTCAGGATTCAAACCCAGCAGCACCTTAACCGCAAAGGGCAAGATCTGTGCCATTCGGACTACGATTTGGTGGTTTATTTTTTATATTTATAATGCATGAAGGGTGATGCATCATGACAAAATGATCTAGCATTATGACGCATGAAATTTTTTTTTTTTTCTTTGAGAATAATAGTGGGAGGACTGCCAATCATTTCATAGATATGATTAAATAATTGTTAATGATACATAGATAAAGATTTCTCAAAGTCCAAAGTCTCATCTTAATAGAAGAGCATTGCAACCGCTTGCTTGAGCTTATGTAATGGTAGCCTCGAGCTTGTGCATTGTTCTTCGCTCTTTGAGCAGTATTTTTTTTTCCGCTACGCCTAGATGATGTGTCCACCATATGAAAACTCAAAGTAAACCCTTTTTCTTTTATTGTATTATTTCTCTTTCAATAAGTAGCACTTATGCGTGGCCCCCTCGTATATCATTAAAATAAATAAAACCATCTCATTTATGACCTTGTGTAAAATATGAAAATATATCTTTCTTTGTTAAATTTATGCATGCATCATAAATTTTGCAAAACTATATGTTAGTTATCATTAAGTTTTTTTTTATGATTCTTAAAATTTTTTTTAGGTGCTATACATTTGCTGTAAACTAGAGCTAAGTTATGATAATTTTATAATTTTATTTTAGAGGTGATAAAAAAAATTTAATATTTTTATATTTTTTAAAAAATATAACTTAAAAAAAGTGAGCAAAATAACGAAAAAGGATTTATGTAATCGATTTTAACTAATTTGAGATAGAAACATAGCTGCTGTTGTTGTTATTGTAAACACATAAAATAATAGGTCTTATTTTTTATAAAATAATAATATAGGTTTAAGAGCACAGAAAACAAGCTACAGGATTATATGATAAGACTGAAAGTATAACAAAATAAACCTAGAGGGTAATGATCAAATGCAGTTAGACGTAGGGAATCCCAAATACATATATTTGCTGACTTTTACTATTAATGCAAAACGTGACGGTGTTGCTTCAGCCTTGTTAACATCGACAGGCCATTTGAAAAGCCACTTTGAGGTCTGGAGCTAGAGATACGGGGAGACTAGTCCATGCATGATGTTAGATCCATAAAGTCAAGC
The DNA here is from genome assembly GCA_017589505.3 of Metroxylon sagu. NCBI lineage: Eukaryota > Viridiplantae > Streptophyta > Magnoliopsida > Arecales > Arecaceae > Metroxylon > Metroxylon sagu. The sequence goes on from JACVBY030000663.1 coordinate 4,296,440, forward strand.
TCCAATGAAGCTATTTGGCATAGAACAACACACAACGGTAGACAGGCCCTGTAAAGCCGGCGCAAACCCACTTTTAACTGGAGCCATGTTATATACATAATTCTAGCTCACTATCCCTATAATAAAGAGTCATTCTTCAATAGGCTTGATCTATTATGTGATTTGACAGACCAAACTAATCATATGTTCTATTGACGGTAGCAAGCATGCAAGCGAAGATCAAAACATTATATTTTATGATTAATCTGATTTATGAGTCACATGGATCGGCTTCATGATTGCCCAGCCGGCTGATCGGTCGATATTCCCCCCGTGTGAAACCAAAGGGTGCCAGAATCCAATTATAAACCCCCATTGAATTCTATAATTAGCTTAAGTAAATCTTGATTTCCCCTAATCACCACAAATTAAACTACGCCCATCCCCAACCGCACGCTGACTGATGGACGGCTCCACGCATTCCGATCATCCACATCAATGGCCGTACTTCCCCAATTTAACGTGCCATCATCAACCCTTAATTAAAAAGGGAGCCGCTTTCGGAGGGGATGCAATCACAAGAACATAGGGCATGAGACAAGAAAGAACCACCATATATAAATACACACCACCGCCTCTTCAACGCTGGTGGAGGGCGTGCGTGCACCTTGAGAACGGTCTCCCCTCTCTCACTGTGCGCCCAAACTTTGGTTTGCCATGGGAATCCAAGAAGAGAAGTTGGTCGAGAAAATCTCAGAGATCTATCACAGCATCTCCAAACTCCCAAGCCTCAGCCCATCCGAGGAAGTGAACACCCTCTTCACCGAGCTGGTTCTCACATGCATCCCCCCGAGCTCCACAGATGTCTCCAAGCTCGCCAATGGAGTCCAGGAGATGAGATCCAAGCTCATCCGACTCTGCGGCGAGGCCGAAGGCCTCTTGGAAAGCCACTACTCTGACCTCCTTTCGAACACCTACGACAACCCAATCGAACACCTGAGCCGCTTCCCATACCACTCCAACTATCTACAGCTGAGCCTACTGGAGCACACGTTGTTAGCCAGGCACGTCGCGAGCCCGCCAGCCCGGGTGGCTTTCGTGGGCTCGGGGCCCTTGCCCTTGAGCTCGCTGGTGCTCGCGGCGGGGCACATGAGGGGAGCCCGGTTCTACAACTACGACGTGGACCCGAACGCGACCGCGCGGGCGCAGCGCCTGGTGCGCGCCGACCCGGACCTGCGCGCTCGCCTGGCCTTCCACACCGCCGATCTCTTCGGCCTCACCCGCGAGCTCGCCGGCCACGACGTGGTCTTCCTGGCTGCGCTGGTCGGCGTCGAGCGCGAGGAGAAGCTCCGGGCCGTCGAGCACCTGGCGCGGCACATGGCGCCCGGCGCCCACCTCGTCGTCCGGAGCGCCCACGGGGCGCGGGCCTTCCTCTACCCCGTGGTGGAGCCCGGAGATCTCAAGGGGTTCGAGGTGTTGTCGGTTTACCACCCCAGTGATGAGGTGATAAATTCGGTGATTATAGCGAGGAAGCTGTCGCACGGTGGGGTGGGTACGGGGGCGGTGATGAGGACTTGCAAGTGCTGTGAGATGGTACACGGCATCAATCACCTGGAGGAGATGGCGCTGGAAGAGCTGCCCTCGTGAGAGTGGGAGATATGTTTTTCCTACTCGTTCCATTGTTGTTTGAGTGCTCGCACTTTATGACTTCTATGTGTTTCTTCCAACTGTTGTTTTTATGCGCTCATGGTGTGCGGGTCGCTATGATTTGTGTTCTGGCCTCCAAAATGTTTACTGATAAGTGGCATCACTGGTGGCATTGTTGTTCTTCAGTTTGATGGGCAAGGTTTATTTTGTTTTCATCGTGAATTTTATCTATACCAATAAATCTCGCTTTATCTACATGGCCTTTGGGGCATGGCAATTGGTCTTAAATACTTTTGTATACTGTCTTTAGATTTTTATTTTTTTTTTTTTAAGTTGTGATCCTCTCAATTTGAGGAATGGGGAATCAAATTTTATAATTACAGCCATCCATATTTTGCACAATGAGTTTCATATTATTCGTAGAAAAATAGACTTGTATAAAATCACTCCATCATGACCATGATATAAAGCATGAACAATCATGATTATGGAATTGCATTCGCAAGCTTATATCCAAGGCTTGAAAGGATTTTTTTAATTTTTATACAAATAAAAAATCAATGTAATTAAATCTCTCTTAAACCGTTCTATAAATATGACTCTGCTAATAGTGATATTAACCTTTTGCTTTTTATATGATCAATTAAGAAGCTTATTTATTTTAGATCAACTATATTGCCCATTGCTTTAAAAATAAGTGCTTTACAAATATATTGTATCTTTTTTTTTATTTCATATTTGTTACATCAAAGATTAGGAGTTAATCTCTATCTTTTTTAAAATTTATATGTACCTCATCTTTGAAAGATTGATTTTAAACAAAATCAAATTTCTAACATCTTATTCTACTGAAAGGAGAGGATATCACCAAAGCAATTGCTCTGCTTATCTTAAAGTTTTAAAAGTATTTTCTTCTATACAAGAACAGTAAACATGAATAATCATGATTGTGAAATTACATTCGTAAGTTTATTTCCAAGATTTAAAAGGATTTCAATTTTTTTGGGTACAAGTAAAAAGCGATGTAATTAAATCTCTTTTAAAATATTCTCCAAATATGGCTTTGCTAATAATGATATTAGTCATTTGCTTTCTGTAACTAATGAGGAAGTTTATTTATTTTAGATGGACTATATTGCCTATTGTTTTAGAAAGTAGTGGTTTACAAATATATTGTATCTTTTTTTGATTTCATATTTATTGCAACAGAGCTTATGTCAAAGACTAGGAGGAGCTAATTTCCATCTTTTTTTAATTTATACATACCTCATTTTTTTTAAGGATCGACTTTGAATAGAATCAAATTTCTAGCAATCTTATTCAAGTGACAAAGCGATACTATGCAAATTTCTCACAATCTTATTCTAGCAACAAAGCAATACTATGCAAATTTCTAGCAATCTTGTTCAAGCAATAAGGCGATACTATTCAAGCAATCACTCCACTTGTCTTAAAGTTATAAAAGTATTTTCTCCTATGCAAAAATGGTAAACATCAACAATCATGATTGTGGAATTGCATTTGCGAGTTTATGTCCAAGACTTGAAAGGATTTGATTTTTCTTTTTTTGTTTTGGTATAAGTTAAAAAAACATAATTAAATCTCTCTAAAAATATTCTGAATATATGGCTCTGCAAATAGTGATGTTAACCATTTGCTTTGTATGATTAATAAAAAGTTTATTTCTTCTAGATGAACTATATTGCCCGTTGTTTTAGAAAGAAGTAGTTTACGAATATTTTATATTTTTTTTTAATTTCATATTCATCACGTCAGAGATTACGTCAGAGATTAAGAGAAGCTAATCTTCATCTTTTTCAATTTATTTTGAAGAATTGACTTTAAACAGAATCAAACTTCTGACATCTTATTCAAATGATAAGGAGCGATACCATCCAAGCAATCACTCCATCGTTATCTTATCTTAAAGTTGCAAAAGTATTTTTTTCTACGCAAGAACTATGAGTTAATTTTTAAATATAAATACATTGTATCATATAAATGACTAAAGAATGAAGAAAGAAATAATTTTTAATTTATATTTTTCTCATATTTTTTCTTGCATTTTTCACTCAAGCTTTTTCAGCTCGTTGCTCTCAAACAATAATTGCACTCTTTATACGGAGACCCTTATGAAGTAATGGTCTTAAATGGCGTTATAACAAACGATTAGATTGTTGTTAGCGTGAAGCAAGAATTGATTTTTTGCTGGTATTGCTTTCTTTAATATGATTCTTTTTTTTTGGTCGAAAACTTCAAGGAAATGAAAAGGGGTGAGAATGGGCAACTGAAGCATGTGATTCACTGTTCTTGCTATCGCTGTGTAATCATGTCGACATAAAGTGGAAAGCGCTGGCTTTTCTCGCTCCGCAGCCTTGCTTTTTCCAAGAAGATGTGTTAAATTTTTACATAAACTCATGTGGATTCGCGTGATCCAGCCAATGAGTCGATGGGTTCTCTTGTCCCATCTTAAAACGGCTTTTGTTGTTTGGAGGCACGAGGCCATGACTCGGTCCGAACAGATCAGATCTTGTCTGACGCATGACCCTTAAGCTTGACATCTTTGTCTTGGTGCTCTACCTTCATGCATCGACACAGACCGAATTGCTTCCTTCTCGGCAGAGAGAGAAGCTTAAAGACAAGAAAGAGTGAAAAACTAGAACAAGAGAAATCATTCTTCGCTAATCTATCAACCGTTTGCCTTCAAATAACAAAACAAGGCCAAGAAGATCCATCGAACCGAGGACCTCATCGTTGTCTTGCTTTCAAATAACTTCCAGATCAAACACCTTAATACTAATGCATCCAAATCAAAAATATCGTTTTCTGAAGGCCAGCCGTTCTGTAGGCCACCACCTTAAGTGGGGCAAGGCAGTCCAAAATTTTCTTGAACAGACCGCTACTTTTCTTTCGTTCTCCCAAAGTCGTTCGGAAAGGCAATCACAATGCTTTCTTGATCATAAAATCTAAAATTTAGCGACTAGTTTTCCGTGTAAGGGTCCAAGATTTAGTGATCTACACGCTGCTCTTATATTTTTACCCACAAACGTGACGGCATCTCAAGTGATTTAAAACCTTCTTATAAGACTTCAGCTAGGTAGATAGAAGTTCATGGTCAGCCCTCAACAAGACTAGATGAATATTATCAACATAAAATAGAATTAATGGTAGTTATTTAGACCCCAATAAGCCAGCGTATGAACAAATGATTATAGGTGGGCGACATGCCGTGTACTCGACACCAACTCCTTATCCCTTACTTTGGCCAACTAATTAATTTAATTTCTCCACATTACCTTGTTTGAAAGCAAAGGTTACAAGACTCTAGTTTCTAAATTCTAATTAGCTCCTGTTACCCTTGAGCTCCCATGGTTAGTATATATTAAAAAATGACGGGGGACCCAAGAAATGGTCAACCCCATGAACCTCACGTCTCTATTCTCTTCAATGATCCAAAAGAATGGCCCATCTTTGCCTTCCATAAAAGACACCATTAGTTTAATTTATCTCTAAGTTCTACTTAAGAATGGAGCTGTTATGGTTTAATTTAATTGATCACCAAGTGCTACTTCAGAACGGTTAGCTTTGATATGCGGCGAAATCGCTAGACGCCAAGGCCTAAGGACAAAAAGTGCGAGCCACGGCTATCTGGGAGCCACCCCTTCAACCCTCCCAAGGGACGTGCGTGAAGTTGGCCAGGGAGGAGGCACTTAAACTGCTACAGTGATGGGCAACCAAGAAGAAGACATGTTAGTCCAAAGAATCTCTCAGAGATCTATGAAAGCATCTCAAAACTCCCGAGCCTCAGCAGGTGAACAGCCTTCTTTCCAAGCTAGTACTGAGATGCATCTCTTCAAGCCCTGTGGATGTCTCCAAGATGAGCAACGAGTGCAAGAATGAGATCCAAGCTCATCCAACTCTGCGGCGAGGGCGAAGGCCACTTGGAAAACCACTACTATGGCATCCAATCAAACACCCATCACCGGTCAACAATCTTGTAACCCCCCTCCCCCTCACTTTCTTATCTTATTCCTATATAGCATCCTATTTCATGAGATGTTACATATATGATCAATACAATTATTCCACCATCTTCTGTTCAGGGTGTTAGTGGAGATGGCACTGGAAGAGCAGGTGTCTTGAGGGTGAAAGTGGCGAGAGTTTTAAGCTTCTCTTCTTCTTGAATTGCTGTTGGCTAGAGGTAATATTGTATACCATGGTGGTTCATGTCTTGGTCTAATTGTTTTATGTCGTTAGGATGATGTACGAGTGCTACCACCCTCGTCTTTTGCTTTTTGAGGTGCCGATGAATGAGTGGCGTTAATGTTTTCCATTCAATCTGCTAACTTTCTCTTGTTCTTATGGTGGACTGCATAACACTGTGGCCAACAAGCCTTATCTTCACCATTTGGCGTTGGCGTTTGGATAAGGCGTCTTCCTTTCCACACTATATCTTAGATTTCTCAAGGATGGCACCGAAGTGCCAACATTATGTTCCTAAGGGTGAGTGAAATGTTTTCCAACCAAGAAAAGGTGGCGACGAAGCAGACTTGACTTTGCTGACACTACGTCTTGATTGCACCCGGGATGTGGAGCCAATATTCTCGTATAATTCTCATTTATCAGGGCTAAGGGTGGGCATGAGCCGGACCACTGTCGGACAGCCCAAGTTAAATTCAAAAACTTTCGAAGTCCGGTCCAAATTTTTTTGGCCCATAGGATCGGATGGGTTGATATTTTAAATCTATTCAATTTTTGGGTCGATCTAAGCTTAGGAGATATAGATTCAGTTTGAAAACTTTTCTCTATATGTACACACATATTATATATATATATATATATATATAATGATTTTCTTCCAAAGAGTTTAAGGTCGGAATAGAAGAACTTAGTTTAATACATACACCTGTACACACGCGTACAGACATACATAGAGAGAGAGATTTAGCTACATTCAAATATAGCTAAGCCTATATCCGAACACCTTCTCTATTCTTAGACTTGACTACCCATCTCTCTCTCTCTCTCTCTTTCTATATATATATATATATATGTGTGTGTGTGTTTCCATTGGGTCAAGTTCGGGCTCTAAGAGATTCTCGTTGGGTCAAGCTTAGGTTCGCCATATATGTTCAGAGTTTGGGTCCAACCTATTTCATATCCACTTCTAACCATGTGGTTGGTAGATTAAATCAATCAATGAACACACATTGATGGAGCCACAACTAGCGGACCTTTGAATTTTTTTTTTTTTGGGAAGGGCTAGACTTTTGGTAATGAATATTTAAAAGAAATAATGCCACCCTTCTTCTCTAGAAACTTACCTCAATATTTTTTGATGGTGCAAACCCCATCCAATCTAGCTCTTTGCATAGGCTTCTCTAAACTTTGGTTTGCTTTGCTTTGCTATATGTGTGAAAGCTAAAATATTTCTTGATGACCATGTACCTAAAATAAGGAATTCAGGATCATTTATGTGTGAAAGCTTGCTTTTGCTTTGAACTAAAGCTAGTGATTAGGAAAGTGGCATTGATTTCTCTAAGTAGGGTTCAAACACTCCCCCCCCCCACCCCCCAAAACAAAACAAAAAAAACTTTGAAGAAGGATCAAGAGAAACGGCAAATTGATTGGCTGCCTCTCCATTGCCCATCCTTTCCTTGCCTTTCTCTTGATATCGGTACGCAACATAAAGACAGTGTGATACGGGCTCTTTTGCTCTCCCGCAGAAGCCTCATGTGGTGTGGGCAATCGTAGGCCTGCCAACAAGTCCATGGGCCTCCTACTTGCTTTAACTTCCACTTGTGATACTAGACTTTTTGAGGCCTTCCATGTACACCTAAAAATTTAGCGCACTAGACGAGTAGTTGCTGAATGCAGGAACTCAAGGCAACTCAAGGTTAAAATTAAAGGTGTGTTTTTTATAATTTTTTTTAAGAAAAATCAAGCTTCAATTCCACTCATTTAAGAGCTTTATTTAATACCTTCAGTCTCTTATATCATCCCTTTATACCCTTAAACTTTGCTTTATTTACGATACCACTAACATACAGCCAAAGAAGGCATATTGCCTAAGATTAACAGAATTTGTAACGTTGTTATATTAGAGATTGTTGTTATATTAATGTTTTTTTCAGAGATGGCAAATGGGTTGGGTGGCTCATCTTACAGCTTAGCTCGGCTTGACTCGGCATGATAGGACGGACCTTTTAGACCGTGCTGGGCCAAGACTTGCCCGTCTGCAAAGCCATGATGACAATATGATGACCCATGATGGAACAAAAAATTAAAAATATTTTAAAAAATATTAACAATATTTAAAAATATTAAACACCATAATATTAAAAAAAATAAAAAAAAATTCGTGCCGGCCTCAGACCGGCATGGCACAATGGCCTGATCTAGCTGGGCTGCAAGCTGTGCCTTGCATTAAGGGCCATGCCGACGTAACCTGTAACAAGAGCTGCATTGGATCAGAACAGCATGATGGCCCATTGGATGGCTCCTTACATGAATCGTACCAATATGATCCGACTTATTTGGTGGATATAATACTTAATGATGATAATGGAGGGAGGATATTATTTATTATAGACTCAATAGTAAGGTATACAATGAGTCAGGATAACTTAAAAAGAACTTATATCAATACAACATAATAGGTCCTGTTCATTTCGGTTCTCAAGGTTAATAAGGTTGGTTCTATTTACAGAATTTAGGAGCCAAATCCCTTTAGATCATCAGTTCCTAGTTCCGAGAATCAATTCCTTGATTCTGACTTGAGAGTTAACCATCTTCTTTTTTAAGAAAATTTAAATTAAAAATAAAGTGCTGCTAAGAATCAATTATCTATCATTTCTAGTAAGAGACTTTTAATATTAAATTAGTCAACAAGCATTATAGGTATCCTTGTTATTAAAGTTAAATAAAAATAGCCGGTAGAAAATCGATTCTACTTTGAACTAAACCAAAACTGAATTGATCTAATTGAGTTGCTTCTAGATCAGTTTCAAGATAAAGGTAGTTCAGTTTTAGATTCAAAAATTTAAAATCAACCCTAATTGAGTCGGTTCTAAATCCTGATATAGAATTGATCTAATCCAACTTATGTTCACCCTTATCTAACAGTGACTTGAAAATGTAAATAATCATAAAATATGCTCGAAGTTATAATTCAAAAAGTTACATAGCCTGTTACTAATATTTTTAATATTATATCATCAAAATCATTTAAAAATATTAATACCTATTATTATTCTTTATTTATATATTTTTTAAAGCTTTCTAAAAGTATATTTTCATAATTATTTTTATTTATGATGTAATTAAAGAAAAATGATGCTATTTGATGCAAAAAATATTATGGATTATACTTTTTATTTTTAATATTTTTGATGTTGGACCAGTGAACTGGACCCCTGATCAAATCAACCATCATGTGGTTTAATAGCTATCTCTTCGATTCTTAATTATATATCCATCACATGCAATTTGCAGCATGAATTATATTATACTTTTATGATTATATGATTTATAATATTAATTTTTATTATTAAATTTAACTAAAATTTTGATTTATATCTTAATAATATCTGAGTTATATTTATATTTGAATAAAAAAATACGGGTATAACTAATATTGGACTTGTATTTGCATCTATTCGGAGTATTAATTATGGATATGCTTAATATCCGATTTATTCATTCAATAAATATAGATCATAATTGTGATATTTACTTAATACTTCTATCACATTTGTTGAAAAATAAAAGTATAAATATAGATTTAGTAATATCTAATTGTATTAGCACTAAACATTGGGAATGATGTAAGATAGCTAATTTTTGAGTGATACATACCTACATGTATGCACAAATATATATATATATATATATATATGTGTGTGTGTGTAGGGGCGCATGCGCATGCATGCATCTCTCTATTTATGTACATATATGTATTACAAGCTAACCTACATAATACACGAAGCACTCATTGATTGGCAAGTTCTCTCTGTAACTAGAGAGAGATCACACTATAGCATTCCTCAAGCATTTAATTCAGTAATAACAATGGCCCAACTTTGTTGAGAAAGAATATACAGTATTTAGTGATGCAAATGAGCCAAACATGAGCAGAGCTAGGCTTACTCTAGCTTGGCTCATTTTATAAACCAATCAAATTCGAATTAGCTCATTTAATTTCAAATCCAATTTAAACTGCTCACCAACTTGCATAAAAATAAAATAAAAACTTAAAATTATTCTTACACTTTCATTTATATTACTTGAAGTAATAATTTTGATTATATATTAATTTTATAGTTAGAATACATTCTATGCTATATAACTAGCATTAATCTATAATAATCCAAATTTGATCGCTTCTTCCATCATTAAATCCGCATGGATCTTAAAGTCAAAAAACTACCTATTAATCACCATTAACTATTTAAAAAATATATATTTATGAGCTGGGACAATACAATCCACACCTCTACCATGAAAATACGCCACGTGATAGTACAATAATATATTATAATAGCATAAGAACATGATATAATAGTAGACGAATATGATATAGTAGTATAAAGATATGATATAATAGCACAGGAATATATATGTGATATAATAGCAAAGATATACAATATAGTAGCACAAGAATATATATGATATAGTAACAAAGAGATATACAGATACATCTATCCTTGTGTTACTATATATATGTGTGCGTTGCTATATCATATCTCTATATCACTATATCATATTCCTATATTATCACATAACATTAACGATGGTTAACAGGTAGCCTTTTGACTTAAGACTAGTGCAAATCTAATGATGAAAAAAGCGATTGAATTTAGGCTTAATTACATCCATATAAAACCACGTCCAAGCCAAGTTTAGGATTCGATCACTCTTCCATCTTTGGATCTATATGAACTCTAAAACCACATCATCTTTTTTACTTTTTCATCCGTGAACGTTATGGATCTAAGGATACAAAATTTTTCAAAGATCCATAAACTGTGTGAAACTAAACTTGGTCATATCCTCTCTCTCTCTCTCTCTCTCTCTCTCTCTCTCTATATATATATATATATATATATATATATATTCAGCCAATTTAAGTCCTGCCTGAGCAACAGTTGTTTGCAAGCCCCACTAGTACTACACCCTTAATTGTTAAACAGGCTGTGCATACCATATTACTCAGCGTAGGATGAACCGGGGCTCATCTCAGCTAATTTAAGTCCTGCCTGAAGAACAGTTGTTTGCGATCCCTTAAAGTACTACACCCTTAATTGTAAAACAGGCTATGAATACCATATTACTCAGCGTAGGATGAACCGGGGCTCATCTCAGCTAATTTAAGTCCTGCCTGAAGAACAGTTGTTTGCGAGCCCTTAAAGTACTACACCCTTAATTGTAAAACAGGCTATGAATACCATATTACTCAGCGTAGGATGAACTGGGGCTCATCTCAGCTAATTTAAGTCCCTGCCTGAAGAACAGTTGTTTGCGAGCCCTTAAAGTACTACACCCTTAATTGTAAAACAGGCTATGAATACCATATTACTCAGCGTAGGACGGACTGGGGGCTCATCCTGGAGCTGTGCAAGGGCCCCCTATTTCAAATTACAGTCCAAATTCCAAACCTGCGACACATTAAATCCCCTCCGATAAGACGCCACCAACCAGAAGGCGCCTTCCAACTCAACAGGCATCCACTGCCAGCGTTTTGAACAATCTACGACCGTGCAAAGTCCAACCAACCACCGGGCCCTCCCGGTCATATAGATTATATCCGGACCCAGCCCCACCTGACTCTCAGGAGAGAACCAATAAAAAAAACAAATCATCCACAACACTTTTATCGTCAAACACAAAAACAAAGAGCAAATCAACCTACACTCCCAGATATCAACCATACTCTCACAAAAGCCAAGGGCAACACAAATATGATGAACCAAAAAGCTCTAGTTCCAAAATAACCAGCCAACGTACCATCCAGATACAAACTAAAGTCAGGCTCGTCGAGCTTACGACCAAGCCACCACATCATGATAACACTTCTTGTCAACAATTACATAACTCGTATCGGTTGATCAAGCACCATATTCACATGAGCATCAAAAAGTGAAATAAATTATATCCACAAACAAAGCCATTACAGACGTAGGAAAGCATGGCGACTAGCATGATATCCATGATCGATATCGATCGATCGATCGATCACGGACCGACGGTGCCAGTATCGAAGTACAACATGGTTCCGCTGGATCCCCCGCTAACACCCTCCATAAGGGCGAACCGCATGTCCTCCGAGGGCTTCCAGTGCCTCTTCCTCTGGTTTATGAACCAGTTGTTGATTTGCTTCTGGTCAAGCCCTGTCGTCTCGGCTAGCTTTGCCTTCTCCTCTTCCTAAAGATAAATAAGCCATGCCTTGCCTTTAATACAACAAAACCAATTGATGATGGGCTCTCTTAAACGAAGAACAGGAGGATAAGAAACTACCGTGGGATAGGGCCACCTGTAATGGGTATGCCACCAGTCCAGCAGTGTCAACCTGGCGTCCTTGGGTAGCTTGCCCTTCTTCCTCTTCTTCAGGAACTCTTTTCTCAGATTGCTTAGGTAGCCACTGTACTTTTTAAGAAGCATTTCCTTGAGTTCATGGTCCGCCAGACGTGCACCAGACTCCTGACTTTCAGACGCATCCACATCACCACCGCAGCTCAGCTCTTCTTCAGAGGACCCAACCACTTCGTCTGACCAAAGACACCGGAGAGTCAATACAATGAAAACACTGCACCGGAAACTAAATAAAAATAGCATCATAAATCAAAGTTTTTAGCCAACTACAAGCAAATCAAGTGAAAGCCAACAAAGCATTTGGGATAAATCTTGTAACATAGATTTAGTTGAAAATTTTTAAAAATGGGAACAATCATCATTACCACAGCATGTTAATTAAGAATAAGAATCATCATCGCATGCGCTAAACAGGAGTAGCTTTTGCAGGCATTATTCTACTAAAAGAATGGAAGAGCAAAGTAGCTTCTGGGTAGATCATTTTTTCAGCTACAATGTTGTGTTTGAGAATTTGCTTTGGACTCTCCATTTCTTTGCGAGCTAAGTCTCTTTCCAGACATAATGAAGTACAAGTCCTCCATTATAAAGCACTTTGCTTCGGACACCTAAACCCTACACCATTGTTCATACTCACAAATCACTGCAACAAAAAGCCTACCTATATTTTCACCTGGCCATCACATTGTACTAACCAGTGATGAGTAAAGCCTGGATTTCCCTTCTTAAATGCATATAACAAAAGAGGTCTTCAGAAGCATCATAGGAAAAAGAGAGCACCGTGCACATCTTCAATCCAGAAGAATTTTTCCTTTTGGCTTTTTAATAAAAGGCAAGTAACCCATCATCTTCACACATTGAATGGGAAAGATGCATAGGTATGGCCGAGATTAAAGGCCAAAGAAAAGAAACAGAGCCTTCAGAACCAACCCAGCCAACAGGCAAAACATCCAACAAGTGGAAGCAAAATCACAAGGTAAATATGGACAAAAATATTTAAATCTAGACTCTTAAGTATTTCTGAATCATGTTAACAAATACTTAGAATTAATATATGTGTTAGCATGCAAATAACAGCACCGTTGATGTTCAGATCTGAGTCATGTTAACATCCAAATAACAGTGATATTTTTCACTAATTTCTAGGCCAAGAACATGCAAGAGGGAAAAGAACTTGCACAAACAAACCGGAATCACAACCACCACCACCAGAACGCAGTTAACACCTATCAAAACTATGCAATGAAGTAATCACACCGTACTGGCTTAGATGATAATTTAATAATACTTTCTGGACATAACATGCAACCGATAATGTGCAGCGAATTATTGTAGCAATTAACACAAATTCAAACCTGAACAAAAAGTGGGATGCCTTATTGCAGCAGTCACCACCTAACTAGACAAACTTAGGACTAAGATGATCGAACCGCAGTAAAATATACAAAATGATTGTATATAGCATTTATGGCTAGACTACATATAATTCAAGGGCTCCAGCCCTATAGGAACCATTGTGGCATTAAATGAAACCATAAATAAGCTTCAGAGAAACAGGATCCCATTTATTTTGAATTCCAAAACTGCAAGGTTAAAAAGGCCTTCACATCTGCCACAGTTTATAATTAAGGCCCCACATGAATCAATGGTCTATAGACACATGATATACACTTTAACAGGATGAAAAGATGCCTGGCTGGAATTGCCAATGACATTAGAATAAGCTAGGATGGACAATAAAAACAAGTAGAAACCTGGTTCGACACTAATTTAATGAACATTTTTAATAAAAACGATCTCAAGATGTAAAGCATATGATAGTGGTAAGATTTTTCACATGTTATGGAATGACTGAAATTTGTGACATTGATGCACTTGAAAACCCAAATGGTAAGCAATAACAACAGAGAAAATTACATTATCAACCAAGCACTTAAACTTCCCCAATAGGATCATGAAACTACCTCAGCAAGTTGTGAGTCCGGCCATTTTAAACAATTAACTGACAGTATTAAATATCAGCATGCATAATCTCACAACAATCCAAATATGTAGCAAGACAGATTTGGGAGTGATATGGCGCAGTAAGACAATGGAAGTAGTTAGAAACATTACCTGAGGTCACCCAAACAAAATTTAATGAAGGCTATATAAAACAGACACAGATAATGCATATATTGTAATATAACTTAATAAGCCAACAAAAAGTACAGGCCAATGCATATCCAAACACCAATATACAAGTGATAACGGTTTCATGGGATAGGACAGCAATTTTAAGCGTTACTTTCAGTGTTGCCTTGCAAGAATAATATATTATACCAATTTTGTCACCATATAACAAAACTAAAGGCAAATACAAAAGGCTGGATATGCTACAATATATACACATACACTATATACTTTTCTGGTAACTAAATGAACAATACCCACAACAACACAATGACAAAGGCCAAAAAGGGGAATAAAACAATACACAAAATAAATAAATAAATAAATAAATGAATGTGACAAATAACGTGCATCAGGTTAGCCTTCCATACAGCAGGAAATTCTCAAACACTTCCTAAGACAAACAGCAACCCCTAGGAATGTACTACAACCATTAAGAAATGACATTTCTTATTGAATTGCATTATTAAAAGAAAAACTTAGATTTAAAAATAAGAGAAGAAAAACAATTGCGTAACACATCATACAGCAGAAGCCCTCACCAGGAACCGAAAATCTGTGTAAAAAATACAAGCATAATGCTTTTAGTACTGTAATCTTATCATCACCTACCATGAAACTCAGCAACATTCTTAACAGACAACATATCTCCTCCCAAATGTTCTATTCCTGTATGTACTGCAAAACTATACTAAAAATAACATTTCTAATTTTATTCTAAACAAACTAGTTACACGAAGATGTATAAACCCACTGTTGTTCACTTGGTAGAAATTCCTGACTATATGGAGGCATGGAACCTGACAGGCCACTCACCATATGAAAAAAGAACAACCACTGTGCATCTTTCATCTGTAGGATTTGTGCAACTAAAACAATTGTAGTTATTTATAAGAAAAAATTAGAATAATCCTTCCAGATGTGAGATTTTTTCTCATCATACTTGAGCCTAAAGCTTCCAGCACCAAAATGAATCAGAAGTCAAATAACTATCAGCTTTTACTAAATTTCCATGTTAAAGACAGAACCCTTCTGTGAAATGTGCCAATTGCCATGTGCATCCACTCTGAGGAGGTACTGGGCTTAGGTACGAGATGACCTCCAGACACCACACCTGGCTAATTTAATATGGTGGATCATTTCACCCTTTCTGTTACAATAAAAAAAGGTGGAAAACATTTAATCTACATTTTTTGATGTTCTAGCACCAGAACTTGTCAGGACAAAACAAATGGACAGGAGCTAAGAACCCATACAAAGCAACATTGGTCAGCAAAGGAAGCATCTACACAGATAAACAGACTCACATTGCAGATCTCAGAATCCCTGATCACACACTGTTAAATGCTTCATTTCTTCAGAATTTCGAAATTTTTGGTTAGTTTCATGGGCGTCCCAAAATAGACCCTTGGTATTATTCCGCATCAAAGTTTCAGAAGAAAACGTAATCCATTCCTTGATAATTTTTCAAGCTTCTTTAGGACTAGACAAGTTGGGTTATCATTCATAGATACCAAAAAGGTTTCAAGACATTCACAATTGACCTGTCTCAAACAAATTTGCAGACCCAGTGACAGGAGGATGTGTAAGCCATGCATGCACCCGTGCACCTTTTCAATGAAATCGAGTCTTAGAAAATTCAGTTATCCCATACTTCCATCTTTTCCTCTTAAACAGTTTGATGAGGCCACTTGATCACATTATTATTTGTTTAGCAAGTTGCAAAATCTTTCTCACCGTATAGGGTACATGATGCACAAGCCATTTTGAACGGTATTATGTTACATAAGATGTCTATGCTGAATTTAAACTCATATAGTCATTTGAAAGAAAGCACTCCTATTAGTTCCATTTTACACATCTAAAATTACTACTTTGAGTGACTCCATTGGTCCCTACCTCAGCACAGGTTCAGTGACAACAGCTGGCAAGCCATGCAAATCTTGGGCACAAAGCTTAAAATCAAAATATCTGATATGAGTAAGGAACTCAGGTATAATTTTAATACTTTGTGACATTAAAATGGAAAACACAAATAGAAGTAAGTGGAGGACTCTTTATACAAGTCTGTTACATATGCATCCAACAGAAGTTACCTAATCAACCCCAGATGTCCAATCAAGGGTGAAAATACAAAGAATCAAAAGTTTGAAGAAACAAAACAATCAGTTAGAGAAAGAAGCAAGGGACAAGAACAGAAATAATAAAGATATGAATTAAAGAGATGTGTTGTGGAATGGTTAAAGAAGTCAGCAATGATCTGTCTCTGACTTCAAAGATCTAAGATATTCTCCCTGCATCAAGTCACAACATAACAATTCCATGTATCCACTAATTGTGTACATATTCTCCCCTTAAAATGAGGAGATTGTCTTTAAGGAGAAAGTTGATATTGTTTCACTATGCATATAATATTGTTTTACTGTGCATATGATTATGATGGGTCAGAAAGTCCATAACGATTCAGAATCTTCATATCATTGTAAAACAACTTTGAATATCCAACTCAACAACTTAGCACAAGGCAACAAGTCATGGAGTTTCTAATCATAATATTTGGTCTGAATTGTTTTAGTAGTGGTTCACCACTATTTCGCAAAAAGAACAAAACAAAAGAAATTTAGAAAAAAAACATTTTCAATAAATATTACACGACAAGTTGTATGTAAAGGAAGACAAAAAACATGACAAGGAACAATCAGACAACTAGGGAACTACCACCAACACACCTAAACGATACAAATAAACAAATCAGAAAGGGCAAATAGAAAGCAGCATCCATCCACCCAAGTTCATCAATATTAACTCAAATTGTGCATCATGCATTAACCAAACAATATAAGAATTTCCTATAAATGGAGAAGCTACAACAGGTGATGATCACTTTCACAAATGGAGAGAATAACTCCCCACCTTCAAAGGATAAAGAACACTCCAAACAAATGGAATAAAAGCATAACAGCATTATCATATGATTCATCGAAAAGCATAGAAGCTACAAGAGGGTTAAAACATGTGCATTAAGAAAAAGTAGAGTAGCATTTTAACATATTACCAGTGATTTCCCGAAGAAAATCATTTAAGAAAAACTAGCTTCCGCAACACTATTTCCACCTCTTTTCAAAGTGCCTTTCTTCCCTAAACATATATCAAACTATGAGAGAATTTATGTTTTTCCTTGTAAATAGACTAAAATGTTCCAAGTTCCAAAAATCCCATTTCAGTCCACATGGGGATGCTTTATGCACCATTGCATGCATGCAAATCTCACAACATAGACAAATTGTGAATTTCATTTTCTTCTTTCAACTTAATTAACTCACAGAAAACTAAAACCAAACAGTCCAAACCCAAGCAATGTTAGAGAATATAGTTTGCACAAATAGGCCTTCATCAGAAATCAACTTGAAATTGGTGTTGCAATAAGAGAAAAAGCAAACCCTTCGAGCAGATGCATAGTTCATGCCTCCTAAGCATCAACACAATAGGGTCTATATCATATTGTTGAGCAAGATAAGACAAAATCTGTCTGCGCATGCTATCCAGCCACAGGGTCTGAGAATTTCATTAGACATTTACATTTATCTTTTGAAGACACTAACTACAAAGTATGCCAATATTATGTCATAACATAGACTCAAACCAAAGCCAGACCATGGCAGAAAGAAACTAAGTGAAAAATAAAATGAAAAATTTACAAGCTCCTTGAACAAAGAAATACAGCATAACAATTCAATAGACATTTGTGAAGAGATGACAAGGAGAAACAATCAAAATCAAATAGCCAAAAAAAATTAATAATAAAGTAAAAGAAGATTTTGGGAAACAAGTAGTTAATAAATAAAATAAGTTCATTTAACACCAAGCTACTTTTGAAGATTCAATAATGAAATGACCAAAACAAATCAAGAAAGATATTTTAGCAAGAGAAACAAGTTCCATAGTGTCATGTGTTGCGACCATTGAATTACACTTATAACTTGGATAGGGAAGTCAAATGATGTATTACAGTATTTTGTGCAAGACAATATCCATATAGTAAATCAACTGCAATGTAAAGCTTTCATTTGGGTTCTTTAGTAAGGGGGGAAAACCGTGTTGAGCTTTGTCATTAATTTTTTTCTAAAATTGTGGCTCACTCCTTTATCAGTCGGTCAGCAATCTTAAAAAATGAAATAGAATAAGAAGATGAAGTTGTTTGATCAATCACACGAATTACAAGAGAGGGTATACGTTGCGTCCAATATTTAACCAAGATTTCACCGCAATAATATAGGCAATGGGGAAATGAGTATTTTGAAAGAATGGCATACCAAAATCACGATATATGAAAACAGTAGTGCAGTTAAGATTGAGGTATTAATTTCTCAGTAGTGGCTCACTATAAAGGACAAGCTAAAAGAGAGACAGCATAAAGAATTAAATGCTAAAGTTGAGTTGGGGCTCTTAGCCAATCTTTCTAATCAAAAGTGGTAAACCGGTGCCTCTACATGACTAATTCTCTTATCACCATAACATGAACAAAGCCTTCCCTAACTGACGTATTTCTAAGAAGATAAAAAGTCGCAGGAAAACAAATACCATATGGCACTACCTGTAGTAATATAAATACAATAAAAAGAGCCAACACATTCAACCAAAGGTCAAAATATATATTCGACCAAAAGTCAAAATATAAGGTAAATTTGAGGCCATCGAATGATTGTCTGATCATTAATGTGTCACCTTCTCAAATAGAAATAAGGAGGAGACAATGCTCATAGTAGCACGCATTTTGAGATCAGAGATCTACTTTAGTAACCATGCTATTTCTAGATTTCTCTCCCTGAATACTGTGGAAGCAGTACCTAGTACATTTATAGAATATCACCTAATACAAACCCCAGCAAAACATGAAATATTAATGAAGAGACTGACACCTTTACAAGGAAAACCTATTATAAATCCCCTAAAATTCTTGATCCAAAGGCAGGAAATGACTTCCATTAATGGAACTCAAGACCATTCCATAAGTCCTTCACGTCTTGGTGGAAAGAAGAATGATATTCTCACAGGCGGAATGCCACGTTCCATCTGATCGTCTTTAAAAGGACGACTATTCTGATCTCCTGCCACCCAAAACCCAAAAAAAGAGAAAAGAAAGAAAAAGAAGATGGAAAAAAAAATCTCACCGGGAAAAAGAAACTGTTCTCTTTCGTGCCCAAGGGAAGACAATATCGATAGATGGCTTTCTTAATTCTGCGAGAAGACAAAGCAAGCGAAGAAAGAGAACAAGGCCACACGAACACGATTCCAACGTTGGACCTAACCCTACGCAGTCCGCCCTGACACGCCTGCACCCCATTTGCATGGACACGATTTGACTGCTCGAAACCCCCATCACCCCCACTACTTACCCTCTCTCTCTCTCTCTCTCTCTCTCTCTCTCTCTCTCTCCCACTCTACTGCTAGTCTTCTACGCCGTGTGATCATCACACTAAACGGTCCAGATCCCTCCTCAACAAGTGATAGCTAGTGATATATTTTCTTAGCTATAGCTTTACCGGAAGGGGAGTTGCCGGTGGCCGTTGTGGTGGAGGATGAGGTGGTGCGGCCTTTGCACAGGTTGCTCAGCTGCATCTCGATGCTGTTGAGGAACGACGCTGCCTCGTCGAACGGCTTCGACAGCTCCTCCTTGTACCGCTGCAGAACCCGGCAGTAGGATTCCTGGAAATAAAAGCCAAAGCTTGGCTCGATGATAACGACTTAAAAAGCGAGCGAGCGAGCAAGCGAACGAACGAAGGATCTTATAGCTGGTACTTTTACTACTAGTAGAGGGTAGTATTTTGCTGTCTTCGAAGCCACGTTAGTTCTTAATTCATACCATGAACTCGTCGAGCTCCGGATCCGCTCCGATCTCCCCACAACCCGCGTTGGTGTACCTCTCCCGCCCTATCTCTTCCAAGAGCGACGCCATCTCCCGCGGCGCCCCCACCTTCGCCACCAAAAACCAATCAGAAAGACAAAGAAATAAAGACCGAATTCTTTCTCTTATTGTGAGTCTAATCTTATGTACCTTTCTGCATTCGATGTAGGCGGCCACGAGAGAAGGGTAGCGAGGATGGTTGGCGATCTGGGCCTTGATTAGGTCGGTGAGATCCGATCCGCCAGCGGCGCCGGCGGCGGAGATATCCGACGCTTCGGCGGCTTCGCCGCGGTTCGACCGGTCGGCCTCGAAGTAGGGGAAGCTGGACCTCGATCCAACGGCCGCCACCTCTCCACCCCGCGAGATTCCCGGATGGATACTGTACAGATCTTCCATCCTTCCTTCCTTCCTTCCCCAAATAGCGACGAGATGAAGAAATAAAACCAAACAAAACAGATAGCGAGAGCTGATCGCTTGCTTCTCAAAGAGAAGAGATGGAAAGTGGAGGGATCCAAGAGGGACTTGCTGCTTTAATTAATTTACGAAGGAAGGCAAAGCAAGGCGTTAGTAGAGAAAAGTACTCCTACCCCTACTTCTACCCCTACTACTACCACTACCACCAAATAGAGAGGGGAAGGAGGAAGCGAAGGGAAAAGCCTGAACGAATCCTCCGCTCTGCTTGGATCGCTGGCAGAAGATCAGCAGCAGCGGCAGCCAGTCCGACTCCTTCCATTTCCACAGCCCTGCAGACCCCAAAGAGGCCCAAGAAAAAGGCAAGCCATGAGCTTTTCATTTTTATTTTTTATTTTTTTATTTTTTTATTTTTTCTTTTTCTTTTCTTTTCTCTCCCTCCTGCTGAAATTAAAAAGAAAAAGAAAAATCCTCGAAAGAAAGTGATTAAATAATTAATTTGAGCTATTTTAGAGATGAATGGGTGAGAGATAGGGGAAAGAGAACTTATAGAAGGCGCTGCGCACGTGGTGGGAACAGTGAAAGCCACCTGATTTCCCAGGGGAAGGAAGGGGCTGTGAGAGAGAACAGGCCGCCCGTATTTATAGCCGTCCCATCATTATTAAGATCGACATGACATTCCGCCACGTGTCAGACGACGATCGGTTGTTGCTCTGGGGAGGCGTGATCTAAGGCTGGGGCCAAGTACTGTACCGTTTCACTCGCATCTTTTTGCTGTTTCTTTTATTTTATTTTTTTTCCTTTCAAAAAAAAAAAAAAAAGAGGAAAAAGCTTTTAGTTTGGGTTTTTACCGGCTACGTGTACTGTTCCCGAACGGCGAGACCGGGTGGGAATCAGGCCTGGTGCCCCCCCCCCAGATTTGGCCGGAAAGTTTTAGGAATAAAAATTTGCCGGCTTCTGCTTCTGGTACCGTCTGGGGAATTAAAATGTTCGCGAGGCGCATCTCAAGCGGAGAAGTTGGCTAGATTTGCGTGGGAAAAAGCGCGGTTTGGCTTCCCGGGTTATTGTAACCTAGCTTCGCCTGGGAAGTAGGTTTCGCTGTTTCCCGTAACAGTACTTGCTGTGCTCCCATCGAAAAAAAATGAAATAAAATAGAAAAGCTTTTCATCTAACACCATGCTTCCCTGGTTTTATATAAAAGCCACAGTCTAGCGTATAATCCTCTGGCACTCCTTCTAGGTGACAGCTGCAGGCTACTGTGCTCAACAGTAAAAGTCAATTCCAAGTGGTTTTTGATGTAACTCAAAGAAATATATCCAGTTTGTAAATGAGATGCATAGCATGCCGATGCTCTCTTAGCCCTAAAGCAACTGGACTATTGACTTGTTTATTGCTTATGTACTGCTATTTGCTTGGTTTGGCAATTGTTTAATTGCCTGCAGTAGTTTAGCCATAAATTGATTCTTTCCGGATTAATAGCAATACTTTTAAATTCAACACTTTGACATCAGTTTCAAATATTATATATATATATATATATATATATATATTTATTATTTTTTATTTTTTTGCAGCGGTTGGCATGCTGAAGTGCCAAATCTAATTATCTCAGGTCCATCCGCCATCCGGCGTTGTTTTTTGAGTTCCAACAACTGCCGGCGACCGCACAAAGAGCACATCTTCGTGCTCCAGCCCCTGTGAGCCGGTCGGAACGCCGCCTGAGCCTGTGACGACGGGGACCGAGACGCTGCCTCCTCTTCCTCCATCCTCCTCCATCCGAGGGCGTACTCTCTCCATCTGGTCAACGTTTCAACACCCCCGACCGCAGCGTCCATGCACTCCGCCTCTAGCTGTGCAACCTAGCCTAGCCTCCTCTCCCTCCAGCGTAGATTAGGGGTAGGGAGTACGGGCACCACCTTTTCCTCAGGCGGTGACGATGACCGCTTCACACTCTCGTCTCCTCTCCGTCTCCATCAGCGGCGATGGATGGCGACCACACGTCTGCCCCCACCGTGCGTCCCCACCCTGCGCGGGGGGCCTCTGAGTCGCCTGGCTTCTTCTTGTTTGTTTCTTGCCGCGTCCCCTCTTATTCCCCCCGTCCTCGTCGCCTGGCTCTCCCTCGGGAGACAGAGCAGCTGGCCCTCTCTCTTCATTCTTTTCTTTCACTCTTATCACACCGGACGCCGGATCCAGTGCAATGGTCACCGCCTCACCGGGCGGTAAGTTGAGCGGGATAATGAGCCCTCGTATGGAGCTAGGAATGAGAGGGCGACCGAGGTTTTGCGATGCGCTTCACTGCCATCTCTACCTTTTTTTTTTCACCTCTATCAGCGATTCTGGGTTGGTACTGCAGATCACTGGCCAAGCGAATCAAGAGAGAGAGAGTGAGTGAGAGAGAGAGAGAGAGAGAGAGAGAGAGAGCTGTTTCTTTGAATGAGAGGATGATCTTGTCCAGTGACAGCTTTTTAACTACAAAAGGAGGCTGGAGAGCTCGGGCGGCTCTCCACCCCTAGATACTGTTCATTCCGACACCCATTCGTGCCGCGTTCAGTTCCTAAATATAGGGTCGCCGATGCACGAAATTTATAACAGGGCTGGCCTGCAGGTAGGTGGCGTTTGCTTTAATTGTATGGTACCTTAATTAATGTCACAGAATACACGGGCAACTGGCTTCCCACTTGACTGCAGTCAAGGTTTTCTGTAGCATCAAACCATAGGCAGGTTGGGGCATGGCACCTGGCAGCCTGGCACGCTACAGAAGTGCTAGTGGAATAGAGAAGATTGGTGCGAGTTTGACCAGAGGACTCCCACCCTTCGCATCGCCCCCACTCCTCTATCTCGTGCGCGTGCGCGTAAGGGAGCTAAACGTGCGCCTCCAAGCGCGCATGAACACGGAAGGAGAAAGATGACTGTTAGAAAAGATTTATACATCTCTGAGACTGGAGTTACTTCCAAAGACGAGGATGGTTATCAACAAGAACTAGAAAATGGTGATGGCATGATAGACGGACGGCAAGTTTGCTGTACATTCTTCTTTGAGGAGTCATCAAGGGCCAAATTATATTGCTTTTGGTTCAAGTTATTGGCATGACAATGTCTGCCATTAAAGTATGTATGATTGCTTACCTTAGCAACAGTTTTTTTTTTTTCTTTTTTTTCTGAAAACATATTAGTTATAAATTATCACTCAAGTTTCGATCTGGGACGTACAAAAGTGAGAGCCATCGCAGAAACTACAAATAAATAACAGCATTAGCCAAAAAAAACTAATTACGAGGGCAGGCGTTTTGTCCTTGCGAATTACTTCTCCTCACCGTCTCATCGTCATACCTAACGACGACTTTTTACGATGTAATATATTATTTTGGGAAGGTGCTAAGATATCGCATTTACTCTTCTTCCGACGAGCCCTCGCTAAAATGTCTTCCGGCTACTGAAGCGCCTTTGAGGCTGTGACGGTGGGCGACGGCAGCCTCATCGTAAATAATATTTTGTTTCCTCGCATAGCCGAACTCTCGCTTGATGACCGAGCTAAAACTTATTAAAATTTTTATTATCAAAATAATTGTTTTTAATAATTTTTATTTGAAAAAATAATTTAAAATGATATTACTTCTTGCCAATAAGCAAATAATTAAATATTTATAGGCAAAACGAGTACGTTATCACCACCAAAAACTGGAAATAAAAAAAATATTTATTAAGATCAAATATTATTCTAATTGCAATGAAAAGAATTTTGAAAGTTAAAAGTGAAAGGAGCACTGAAGTTGCATTGCTCCACTATAAGTTTCTATAATTCAGGATTATTAAATTTTTGTGTATTTGTTTTGGACTAATAGTTACTAAAAGGTTCTATGATTTAGAGTTATCAAATTTTTGTGTGTTTGTTTTGGACTAACTACCGTTATAGTAAAATTTTTTCTTCATCGAGGATGCCTTCCTTTTCTCCTTTATCATCGACTTCTATACTCTCTTTCTCAAAAGCATGCTTAAAATTACAAAAACCCTAAGTTGTTCATTGATGGCTTAATCAAGCTTATTCGATCATCAAATAAGTCAAGCTTGATGACATTTAGAACTCAATTTATGAACTTATTGGCTCTAAATATATTGAGGCAACATTAATTAATATCAAACAAGCATGGCAATTTATGGCACAATATGTTAATCTATAACCTAACCATTTTAAACCATGTGTAAGTTTGATATATATGGGTTTAAGTCATAAATAGGTCTACCGGCTTAAATTTATTTGTTAAATGAATTGGATTTAAATTTAGATCTCTTGCCTTTTTAACTCATTTTAATCTATTTAGTAATTGTATTAGGTCATGACCTGACACTTAATTCATTTAAGACTCACTTGGCTTATTTAACAAAATATGATTTCTCTATACAAGATATATTAGGTTATCTATTCAATAAAAAAAGAGTTAAATTTAAATTTAGATTTTTGATCCGTTTAATAAACATATTGGATTTGAATTGATAAATTTTTTATCATACTTCGATTTGACTCGACCTAATATAACTTCACTTAATTTGATTGTTATACCCTTAATATCAAGGTATTAAACCTCCAATAATTGGCCATCATGATATATCCTAATACTAAGCCGGTATGGCATTAAAATGTCTTTGTATAAATCAACAAAAATATGAGAAGAAAAGAAAAACAAAATGAATAGTGGGTTTTATTCATGATATAGGATAATTTTGAAGTGGTGGGTTTGAATTGTGATGTGTAGATATTTCTTGTAATAGTTTCATGCATCATGGCCCATCATGATTATGTGGCTTCATGTGATATGTGAGACAATATGTCATTAGTGTACAAAATAATATATTTTTTGGTAGCAAGAGGGTGCAAGTAGCATCATAAATAAGAAGCACCTCTAGCATTAGCCTCCAAAATGTTCCAAAGCTCTAGCGAAAAATCCTCTAGGGAAAGCATACTTTCAGAGATAGATGAGGCAAAATTAGTTAGGTAGTCTAAAGCTTGATTTGCTTATCGAAGAACATGTCTATAGACCAACTTTAGAGTAGTCCGAAGATAAAATTTGATGCTTTCTAGAAGATGCATAGACCCAGAGTTCTCATTGATCCAAGATATTATGGTAGTTGAATCATCTTCAAGGATAATGTCCAAACCTTGAATATCATCAATTGTTGTCATTAATCCATACTATGTAACATGCAGTTTAGTAGAAGGCACTGTGATGGTCATTAAGGGAATAGTTACAATAAGAATATATTTTCCCAGATGATCTAAAATAATAGAATATGCTCTCGCTGAATGAGAATATAGGGACCCATCAAAGTTAATTTTGATAGCTCATGCTTGAGAAGGCTACCAAAAGACAAAGATAAGATGATAATGTTCTAGTAAATTGGAATTATAGGTGCCTTAACTGTGAGTCAAGAGTAATATTATGCTCCTTTGATTAGGTAAATTCCTTTGCCAATAACTAGCATGTTTAATTATGATAATTGGATTGAATGCAAGATTTTGAAATATTATCTCATTCCTTCCTTTCCGCATTAACCAAAGTAGATAGATGAAAAAAATTGAAAATATCTCATTTATGAGTTGAATGGTTAAGTTATAAGAAAATATAGGCCTATTCAACTAATGCAATATTGTAAAATTGGTTCAAGGTACTCGAGATCAAATAAAACCTCCACACTAGAAGAAAAGATGATCAAGATCCTCTATTCTATTCCTGCATCTCCTATGTATAAGGGAGAAGAAAGGGATTCTATTATACAAAAATATAAAAGTAGAGAGACCCCTCAAAATAATTTCTAAAGAAAGTGAAGAACTCTATATTGAGTCAATTTGCGTTCCATATCTTAGTGAAATTAATATTAAAATCAATCTTAGGAATAGAAGTTATGTTTTGATGCACTTGCTTCACAACAATTTTTGAACTAAATTCTAATCCCCAACATAAGATATCCTTCTGGATTAGATTTGCAAGAGACGTAGGTAAGATTCTCTCACCAATATTAGAGAAAAACAATGAGAGATCACTTGAATATCCTTTTTTTTTCTTTCGGTATTATAAGTTTACCCACTGTAGAAAGCTCTATGGCAACATCCATATTATAAACTATAAGAATTTTATTGATGGAAGTCTTAGAGAATCAAAGTTAAATTTTAATTTTAATATTTACCTCACTACCAACTAATCAGATGAAGTTGCTTTTAATAAAATTTGAGGACTTACAAATGAGACGTCGGATGGGAGAGCAGTTTTTTGGTAGCCTGCAGTATGTCTAGTCTCCTTAGAAGTGATATTTGGATAACAACAAACAACATATTAGGCTACCATCATTAAGCTTCAAACTGCCTATTATTTTACTACTTAAAGCTAACCATCATTAGTGTACATCAAGGATACTTAAGTCACTATGTTTATTCTTTCTACTTATGCTGCTTCAAAATAAAGTATGAAAGCTTTTTTCCTAATATCTTGGTCCTACAAAATACTCCTTACAATTTTCTCAAACTAGTTCATAAAGTTATTTGGGATCAGAATAAAGAATAAACCTAATAAGGTACATCGACTAGCAAAGGATAAAGATCCCTATTTTCATACCTCCAATTTTGAATATATCTTATCCTTCAAGGGTTAAATATTTTCTTTCCTCATATTGATTCCTTTAATTGAAATACTAAGGTATATGCCAAGATGTCTCTCTTTTTTATTCAAGTAAGGAGGATAAGTTTGAAGCTAAAGTAGTATTAGTCCTGGGACCGAAGAAAACTATGGTTTTATCAAGGTTGATTAATTGACTTCAAGTGCTTATAATCAAAAAAAACTTTGCTTTAGACAAGAGCAAACAACCATTATAAAAGGTCCTTTTTGTTTAGGTTGATAACCACTAACCAACTCTTCTAGCATAGCTTTATTTCATTATTTCAGTATAGAGGATAAATAAATATGGAACAATAAACAACTCTAGTGAAGCCCTATTTGTCAGCAAAAGAACCGAGTAGGTATACCATTCACCAGTACTAAAAAAGAAGAGGAGTAAATACAACCTTTAATTCATTTGATCATTATCATAGAAATATTAAAGTAATATAGGATAGTCACAAGATAATCTCAATTAACTCTATCATAGACTTTTTCATATCTAATTTGATAACCATTAAGGGTCTCACAGAAATTGTCTTATAAAGGGAGCGAATAGCTTCTGTATAATAATGATATTATCTAAAATACTCCTCTCTGAAATGAAAGCTAATTATTCTTCAAAAATTAAATTATGGATTATATTCCTAATGCAAAGGATAATAATTTTGGCAATGATCTTTTAGATGTATTATAGATACTAATTGGTCTAAAATGACTTGGGATTGAAGGATTTTTGTATTCTCGAATCAGAAATATAAAAGTTGCTTTTCAAGCATTTAGCATGAGACTACTGGTGAAGAAGTTGTCAATTGCTATGATCCTATTATGCTCTAGTAATTTTTAAAAAAGTTTGAAGCGAAACCAGTAGGGCTAGAGGCTTCATCTGAACCTATAGATTTAAGAGTAGTTATGATCTCATCTTTGTAGATAAGAGCAGATGATAGTCCTCCTCATTTAGATTATATCTAATAGGGCATAAGGATAAAGGAGAATATTGAGATCGTTGAGCCCACCGATCTTGATAGAACTATAGAAATGTTTGTCTTATTACTTTATTAGATTCATGTTTTTCCACTGTTATCAATAATGAATATAATTCTATTTCTCCTGCATCTAATAATGGTAAACTTTTGAAAAACCTTTTGTATTTTTATCCCTATCTTGAATCCATTGAATTTTGAATTTTCGATACTGAAGAGTTTTCTGGAGCCTTAGAAGTTTGTAATATTCTTGGAACTTGATCTTGAAACCGTACATATTAGTTTTACTCAGACCACTTTAATTATTCTCCTTTAGTTGTAAAGCTTTAATTTCTTTTTCCAATCTTTCCATGCTTGTAAAAATATTTTTGACGCTATTTTTATTCCATTATTTGTGTGTCTGCTTAGTCTTTTGGAGCTAGTTAGTTAATCTATACATAGGGGAGCTATCAATCACTATTTTCAAGACTTCATAAACAATATTGAAGGAGTCATCAAGGGATAACCAAAAGTTTCAAATCAAAAAGGGTTTGGATCTCCTTTATTTGAGCTAAAACTAAGAAGTAGAGGGGAGTGGTCTAACCCAATCTGAAAACATATTTAATTGATGCCTCATAAAAAAGGTTTAGCCATACTTCAATTGCCACACCTCGATCAAGTTGCTCCCAACAAGTAAAAAAGATTCATTTTAACCATAGCCCTTAAGAGATAGAAAATGAGAAAAGTGAGGCGGTCCATCTCCATCTAGTGAACTTAAATTTCTATCTCCCTTTAAATTAGTATATCTTTTTTTGTATTTATTCACCATCTTGCGTCCATTTAAACCAATTCTAAGTCTTAGGTCCATAAGCACTCACCTGATTCCTACTAAGTTTGATGATCCAATCCAATAGATCATTCATTTTTACTTCTCCTTTCTCGAAACCTTCCTCCTTTGACAACCTATAACTAGCCATGGGCCATACATCCACCATTTGGATTTCTTGGAATGATTATTTTGTAATTTGTATGTGCTATTTACATCATTAGAAATTTTTAACCGATCATCTATAGAGATATAGTAGCAATCTTTCTAGAGGTAGTTATGAAAGAGCAATCGAAGGCTTCATACCCAACTCAACCACGTGCCTAGAAATACAATTAGATTCCTTTATAAGAATATGATTGTCACATTGAATCTTCTCTATCGTCTCTCAAAATGTCAATACCTTGCCCAACTAGTTCTTCGAGGTTTACCAATGCACAAACTTTGGCAAAGTTGCATAATTTTAAGCTTTCAATCTAATTATCTAGCCACAATGGTTTCTCAGTAATACTAGCAATTTCTAGAATCTTATTTTTTAAACCATAATTTAACTTGGAGTACTTCTATGCGCATTCACAATGCAACTTTATTAATAAGATCTTTAAAAGCTGTGAAATTAGGTCTTCATGGTTCAAGGATAAGGATTTGACCTTCAATGATCCATAGCCTACTAATGGTGATCCCTGTGAGGTCCTCCTCTAAAAACATAAATATATAATAGTTTGTTCCCATTAGACGGATCTCAAGACTACTTGCAGAATTTCACTTCTCATGTGTAGCTTTCATAAGGAATTCCAAATTCATTTTTCTCCCCAATGTTCTTCCAAATAATGCTAGTTTCCATTTTGTTCTAGTAATTTTCAATTCATCCCTCTAGAATTTGACCACCTAATTAAATTGACTTCTCAAGGTCTCTATTTCTTGATCATATACTTTGCTCCATCCTTTTCAATCAACTCTTCTTCTAGTGATCAAGGATCAGGAGTGATGCTATTTATCTTGTTTTTGCCCTACCTACAAGAGTTCCTCTTGAGAACCTGTTGTTTGATGCACACTTTTTTCAAAACGAGAAACAACTATTGCCTTTTTCCTTTATTTGATATGCTCTTCCCTATACTTGAGGGCCAGTAGTATTGAAGGATCTTGATGCGCTCAAAATATATTTGGCAAGCTCGTTCTGATCTTGGATGCAGTACATTGGAAACCTGAAGCACTACCATGAACGCTAACGCGCTGTGCCTATGATGTGAAATAAATATAAGACTCTCAAAAACGAAATGGATTAATATTCTATTTACCAAAAATGTAATCTCCTTCAACATAAGTTCTCAGCCCTTTATTGTTCACTAAAGCAAAGGAGCTTTTTGAGGTTTCCATTTTCATGGTAGGGTAACTTCATGGAGAAAAGTAAGTTTTGCCATTTAACTTATAGAAAATTTACATAGTTAGATTGATTTGCATTTTTTCATTTTGTTTATTTGGAGGGGTGGGAAGATTTTTATAAGATGCTAGCATGACTTTAATCCAAATCCTATATTCCGACTAGGTGCTGCGTAATTTAGCTATGCCAAATCTTACAAATTATTGAGTCAAATAGGCATGAAAGAAAAACTTTTAAGCTTTATTTGAAAAAAAGAAAACCAAACCTGAACAATGTTTGAGTAACTTATGTTTATTTGTCAATTGATAGTTTATGACATTTTAATGAATATATTTGACCATGCAATAAATCGCTTTCATTAGCTAGTTTCTACAATTTGGGATTTAGATATTTTTGAAAATTACAAAGATCCAAATCCAAGCTATGCATATTTATTATTATTAGATAATTGGAATTCAAATTAATGAACGTTGCCTCATACGAGAAGGATGCAATCGTGAAGTTATGTGCATAACTATCAGAATCAAGTTAGACATTGACCTAGTTGAAAGACTGCATTAATGGTTTAATGGTCCAACCACTATATCAATAGTTGAATCACATAAATAATTAAAATATATTTAAAATTAAAAAACATGATCCATAATTACAAATAAAGATAATTACTCTATAAAATTTAACTAACTTGATAGCTTTAAAATTAAATCTTTCAAATTAAATTGTTTAAACTGTAATAGAATATAATACCAAACTAATTCTTAAAATAAATTTTAATTTTTAAAAAAATAATAATACTTAAATCTTCTAAATCGGTTAGAGAAAAAGTGAAAGATGAAAGAAAGTGTCAAATCGATTAAAGAAGAGGAAAAATGGAATTTATATCTAAAAGATGAATAAGCTCCTAAAAAAGATATTTAAACTATGCTGAATAAAATGTAATTTTAAGATCCATAAAAAAAAAAAAATCAGTCCAATTTTACTCGATCAGATAAGGTCAACTTTAAAAAATTAATTGATTTACTTGATTTTCATTGGATCAACCATATAACAGTCCTATTAAATAATCAGATTGGTAAGGAACTTGATTTACCGATCAAACTGATTAGTTTGGCCTGAGTTTGATAACTCTGATAGAATGATAGATAAGATATTGACTGATAAAACTCCTTCAGAGGAATAATTGCTATATAGCTTGGATTGATATAACTAGAATGGGGCAGACATGCTTTCTGTTTTTTTATTATTATTATTTTATTATTATTATTATTATTTTGTTAAGTGAGATGTAACTTGACCTATGGCTTTGATGCAACATGATCAACATTATTAGCATCGCTATTTTTGCCCAGCAATAATTACTAAACTCAATTCCCATGGTACAGTCTCTTGTCTCTTTAGTGGAAGGTGGGCCTCAACCCGGTGAGGCTTTATCCTCTGTAGCAAACATTGATTTTAGCATTGATTTTATGAGTGCGTTTGGCCTGCTCTT
Organism: Metroxylon sagu; assembly: GCA_017589505.3. Lineage (NCBI taxonomy): Eukaryota > Viridiplantae > Streptophyta > Magnoliopsida > Arecales > Arecaceae > Metroxylon > Metroxylon sagu. The sequence goes on from JACVBY030000663.1 coordinate 4,328,443, forward strand.
TGGCTATAACGGCTAGAGGATGGGGTGGAGGACACAGCCCCTGCCGCGTGACAGAAGCCGGACCAAATGCTCACCCCTACGTTGTTGCTCCTCGGCATAAATTACTTTCTAAAAGCAGCGAAGCGACGAGCAGTGGTGAGACATTAGGTGGTGAGGATAGAATTTGATTGATTCTTATTTTTAATTCACGAGCAGAATCTTCATCGCTTTCCTCTAGATTTAGTTGCTAGCGTCTTAGCCGTGGCTTTTGGAACTTGTTCGCCTGATGCATTATTATATTCAAATAAGTGTAAATAACTAACTAGAAAATTCAGGCATCAAGCAACAATAAAAATATAAAATCAATAATACAATCATCACTTTTCATATCTTTATTCTTTATCATCAACTGTAATCTTTTAAAAAGTATGATGAAAACGCCATCTTTAAGTTTGAAGGTGAACTCTCTCTCTCTCTCTCTCTCTCTCTCTCTCTCTCTCTCTCTCTCTCTCCAAGACATGGTCCGAGGAAGAGAGAGCAAGTTAACTTGCTCCCCGCTAAAAAAATCCGACTTAAAGTTTCGAGCCTTGAATAAATAAGTATTAAAGGTTGGGGAGGATGGGAGGTGATAAATTATTCTATACACCAATGAGAATGGATCTAACGCCTTGGCCGTCGGTTGTATGGCGCGTTTGGCAGACGCATACACAGGAAAGCGTTCACGTGTAAACAGTACGGACACGAGGGATCGGTTGGAGGCTTCGAGCAACGCACAAATATGAAGACTAAATTTGTTTTCTAAACAAATAAAAGAGTAATAAATGCGATGGAGCGCCAACCATGGCAATAGCGCGGTGGGGTGATGGACGCAGGATTGGTGCCGTCACCAGGCATCAAGCATGTCAGATGGTATTAAGGGGATTGGCAGGCGGCAAGGCAATGGCAGCGAGACAAATCTTCGGCTGTCGCGGTATACCACAGGTAGGATATATATGCGAATGTTCTTCAAGGGGACCGTGTGTGTAAAGTAGATCTCATAGATGATGATTATAATTCTGCAACATGCACTGGATTGAACTCATTTATAATGCTATGATATTTTTTATATTTTCAGATATTGAAATGCTTGCACATGATTTTTTTTTTTTTTTAATCTTTGCTATTTAGACATATTTAATTTGAGTTGTTTGCGTTGAAAAAGAAAATGCCAAGAATGTACATTTGATATTAAAAGGAAGAAAAATTCCTGGATGGTCCAAATCTAGTGAACAATTTATCTATGAATATAGTTCAGAGGATTATAGTGATTTTAAAATATAGCCACATGACGCATGACAAGCAGCCAACTCCCAGCTCCATCAAGAGCCATCGTATAGACGGACTCAACTTCAATGTTCATATGATGCTTCTCCAACACCTTCCTACTTAATACTAACCTATTATAATTTTTTCTATGTTTAACAGATAAAGACTTAGGACTTTAGATTAAGATAGCACAGCATGTGCAAGAAGATTTTCTCACAATATAACCTTTGAATCATGGTGTAACGAATCAAAATTTAAACATAAACCATTTCCCAAAAATCAGTGTCATTATGAATATTTAAAACAGAGATGCACTAAATAGTATTTGAATATTTTTAAGATATCTGAAACTTCAAATCTGTTGCATGTAATGGAGACACTTTGGAGTTGCACACGTGAAGTTGCTCTCTAGAACCTATGCATAGGACTTGTCTTTTTGTCCTTTAAGTGATAGCAAGGCCTATGCTTGCACTGGGGGGGAGAGATCGTCTCCCTGTCTCTTCCCCTTCCTAGCAAGACACTACATGTGCCAATTACTAGTATAAAATGAGTGGTTCATGAACAATTGAACAGAAGAAATTAGTACCAAATACTTTAAATTATAGGAGAAATCAGGGTGATTGTCGTAGGCACATGTTGTCCCATGTGATGATGTCGTAACTTGTGAGGATCAGAACACATCACTAATATTGTGGATCATTTTACAGGTCTACAGTGTGCACCTCAATCTAATTTGTAGATGCCATAAACTAAATCCATGATTCCGGGACTGTAGATTGTTGCATAAGGGCCTATTGCCTAGAAAAAAGCTTTGGAACATCTATGGTGCAGGCAACAAATCTATCAGGCCTATGAAATCTCAACCTCTGAGCCCATCACTCTTCCTCGTAGATTGCACCAAAGAGATATTATTTAGGCTTATAAGTACTCAAAATCTTCCAGTATAATCGATGCACCAAGGCAGAAGCTTGAGACAGGAGTTTAGTTCAGGAAATCTCAAAACGAGGGTAATGACACCGGTGCACGTCAGTGCCTCTCCAGATTTAGGTAGACGCCCTTCCCAAAAATAGATCAAAACACAAAGAAACACTAAAGAGGCAGAGTACTGGTACATGCAAATTGAAAACTTAGGTGAAAGAAAAAGTGGCTTAATGTAGAATATCTGAATAAGGCGTGCGGCTGCAAGTTCATCCCATTTCCCTACGGAAAATAAGATGTGGACCTGATTCCAAAATATAGGTACACTAACACAACTACAAAAGATAACTAAAGCATATTAACATGAACTGACAACAGAGAAAACTAACTCAAACCATGTTCTCAGATTGTTTCAGATACCAAAGCAAGAACTGTCACGCACGGCCCAACGGAGATAGCTATTCTTCGACGACAACACTGATCTCACCCTTCTCTAGCATGTCATAGAATGCTCTCGTCTTCCTCTGCTCGTTCCAGTGATGCATCTTCCACAGACTTCCAGCAAAGAGACCCAGTGCAAAGCCTATGCAGATCTCCTTGACCACACTGGGTCCTTTCAAGGTAGCATGTGCAATTTTATGTGCAGACATTCTCTTCTTTCCAGGGCCAAATTCAGCTGGAACTCCACAAGCAGCAACCTTTTCTGTGAACAAAGCATGAGAAGGGTAAGTACAGCAGATTCGAATGAAATGTCATTCCTCCAACTTCAGTACTAATAATATTAACAAAACAAGTTGTTTTGGGAGATAAAAGAAAAAGTTAGCACTGACACCAATCCAATTCAGACAAACTTAAAACTACATTTCACCTTCCTTGATTTGATATTACATTTCTAATTTCAACTGCATGACAAATTCCTCTTATAATGTTCATAAAATATCAAGTACTAAGCTTAATAGGATTCGCAAGACCAAAACCAGGAGGCTGCTTTTACTGGTTGTTGCCTGCAGGCAGCTGATGCAGGAAAGAAACCAGGAAGCAGCATTAAGGAAAAAAAATACACCATGCAAAAAAACATCAAATGTTTGATAAAAAGGAAATGTGCATCAGTTACATGGTAAACAGCACAAAATCACCTGGCACATAAATATGATGAACAAGCTCTTTAGTTTGTTCTTTCAATCCCTACCCATGCATTATCATTGGATAGTATCACACTTATAAAAATTAACCAGTAAAAGCCACATCCATACAAACAGGGTCACCCTGTTATATCTGTCTACAAAACCATGGGAATACATGGATAGTGCATCAAAGAGTTAGCATATCAGGCTACAAAATAATCACATAACCCTTATATCATTCTTAATCATAGAACTAAAACAAATCAATGGAAAAGCTCCTCCTCATTTTGAAATTCAATGCAGGTTAGCAAATCATGTTTCATACGAACACCCAATGCACAGATTAAGTGGAACCTTATCTTCAATTCTTAGCCATATAGAGTCAAATACAACAATGATTTTCCCAACTCACTATGAAAAAATATGAATAACATTCAAATTAGAACTTAATTACTTCGCAAAGTCACATTAGACACCATTGGGGTCTTCTCACCTTTCATAAGTATGAAATTAATCTAGAGATTGCAATGTGAAGCTTTTGTCTTTAAGCATGCAGCAACATTACCCTTGCCACTGTATTTTTAGAATTAATTTAAAATACCCATACACAAAACGTTGTCTATAGTTGTATTTTAAAATAACCAACAGTGGAACTAATGCATTTGTATTTTTAGCATGCAAAATTTATGGAAAACAAGGATGCAATTGGACAGAAATTTCATTACCTCCACTACAATTGCTCATTGAGGAAGGCTATCCTAAATAGTGTTGAAATCATTTTCACATGGTTAAAATTTTGCTCAACCCTTTAATACTTTGATGGATGCCTTGGACCATGTTTCCAATTATGTATCAATGAAAAGTATAATCGCTTCATGCCATATTCATGAACAAGGTCTGCCACACTGGCCCATATAGATCCAATTAGTTCGTGAAAATGGGACTCTGTAATGAAAATTAGTATCATTTATTCCAATTTCAATTGTTTGTTTGGACAGAATTGGAATCCGATTCCAATTCCACCTTGAATGGGAATTACATTTTAGGAAGAATTAGAAATCCAAACTGTTGCTTAAGATTACGATTTCGATTCTAGCCATCATAGCCGTTCTCATCTTATTCACCCGCCCCCTCCTCCCTCCTCTTCTCATTTGACGTCATTTCCTTCTCCTAGTCACAACCCCTCTTATGACTTATCACAATGCCATTGTCATCACGGCTTTTTCTCTTCCTCCATAACATGGACAATAGATAACGGATAATGAACATCGAATAGAAGACATTTGGCAATATTAGATACACTGAAAACGATTCTCTTGCCAAGTATAAGCCATAGTCACACATAAAAAAAGCAAAATCTGGCCAAACTCTAGGATAGAAATCCCTAGGAGGTTTCTCCTTTTCTGTTCTTCGAGACTTGAGGGTGCTTAGATATCCAAGAAAGGAGGAGCCAAGAAGACAAACCCATGGCGCTCGTCTTCTTGGAGAACCTGTGGCACTCCTTTTTTTTCCCCATTTCTCATGCTAGAGGGATAAGAACTCGTGCTCTTACAATGTTTGCCTTTATTTATCTATTTTTAGGTCTTTTTATTTGTAAAATAAATATTAAATTGGGTATATATATTAAAAAATTTTAAAAACAATCAAGTTTTGGCTTATGGACAAAATTAAAAATCTAGACTAATTCTGATTCCAATGTTTGGACAAACCAAACAACAATAACAAAAATCAATCTAATTCTGATTCCTGTGTGAATCAAACAAGTGAAGGGAATGAGCAATTCCAAGTTCAATTGCAATGGAATTCGATTCCAATTCCGATTAAAAATTTGAACCAAACAAGCCTTTAATTACTTCACAAAGTCATATTAGGTGCCATTGGGGTCTTCTCACCTTTGATAAGTATGAAATTAATCAAGAGATTGCAATGTGACGCTTTTGTCTTCAAGCATGCAGCAACATTACCTTTTCCATTGTATTTTTCGAATTAATGTAAAATACCCATACACAAGATGTTGTTTATGGTTGCATTTTAAAATAACCAATAGTGGACCTTATGCATTTGTATTTTTAGCATGTAAAATTTATGGAAAACCAAGGATGCAATTAGACAGAAATTTCATTACCTATACCACAGTTGCTCATTGATGAAGGCTATCATATGTAGTGTTGAAATCATTTCACATGGTTAAAATTTTGGTCATCCCTTTAATACTTTGATGGATGTCTTAAACCATATTTTCAATTATATATAATCATTTTATTCACATCATATTCATGAATAAGGTCTCACGTACCGACTCATTACCAACCATATTGTACCAGTAAGATACTAGTACGGTACCGAGTTCAATTCCGTACAAATCAAACCGATCTAAACTAAGTTAAACCGACCCGTACCAACCGGCACCAAGTGGTATTATAATTAAAAGTGAGAAAAAAAGAGGTACTCAGTCTCTATATGGGATGCGCACTTATACCATACTGACCTATACTATACTGAATTGATAATGTACTGGCATAAATCTCAGTACCAGTTTTACAGACCTTATTTATGATATTATAGCTTTAGAAGACTAATCAATATTTGATTTCCTTTTTTTTTGTGCGTGTTTGTGTGTGCATCCTCATCTTCATTGTGAAGGGTCTAATTGCTATCTTGGCTGCACCTCTTGAAGGAAAAAAAAAAAAATACTGATTTTGCTTCGAAGGTCTCAGTGATGTAGAAAAGTCATATTATAGAAAATGGTCTCATCATGCCAAGTCACTGACCAACCACCATCCAAGCCTTTATCAGATCTCTATCCTAACTTACCCTAGCAAGCAGGTGTGAGAAGCTCTAATGGATAGAGAAGAGACATAGGGAGGCAAGAGAATTGTGAATGGGAATGAAGGAGAAATTAACCTAATGCTCAAATTGGATGGATTTTTTCCCCCAGCCAGTAGAAAATGGAAATATGGGATATGCAACAAAGTCATGGCTCTGCGCACAACATACCAAATATTGCATGGATCAGGCTCAACTATTCTTCTACCCTACTTCTACAGCAAATTAAATGACACATTTAGATACAAAACATCTATATTACAAAAAATGTATAAACAGTGAACACACTAATCTTTGTTGTTTATTTGATAATAACCCATACATCCATTCCATCATGTTCTCCTTTTTGTGCCATTCTAAATCCACTAAAGAAATCAAAAAAAACATTGTTTTTTTTCCCATTGGGCACAATGTTTTTATTTCTTTCTCAGCTGACTTCTTATCTGTCATCCTCATATAGCTGAATAATCTCATTGTGGACTCAGAACAAAATTAAACTAGAAATCACCTTCTTTGTTAGAAATAAATATGTGAAGAACAAACTTTGAAAGCAATCATATTATTAGTCTTCTCTTATCTAAAATAATCCCCAGTGAGTTACTCTTGGAAGCCACAGCACTGTGATCTAGATAGGCAACATCTAGGCTCTTACCGCATACTCGAATCTAGACTGATGACCGATGACATTATTGGCCTCCCAATTATCCTGAGCTCAGAAAGATTGTCATTTCTTCAAACCATCTTTTACTCAAAATCAAAGCCAAAGGTTTCAACTACACCCTATTAATAAGAGATAGACTTTACTACATTCGAATATAATCAAACCTAGATCCGGTCACCTCCCTCACCCTTCTAGCATCTTTTTCATCCCATATAGTTTATGAATTCTAAATATAAAAAAAATAAAAAAAAATAACTTTGGGATTCATGTGGATTCAAAGGTGGAGAAGGTGATTAGATTCTGAAATTAGCAATATATCAAACATACATATGCTTATATAAAAACATCTGTAAATTATTTGAGCAAACCAAAATAAAAATATCAGCTCGATCCCCTTTCAGATTCACATTTTTATCAAACCAACAGCAAAATAGGTCACATCCCAGCTTCATCTCATTCAATTTCCTTTTTCCATATTTACACTTCATCAGCATCTTAGCTCAAAAGATTAGGGGCCAATCGTAAAATACATCTTAAAAATAGAGAAAATAGAACAACCCCACTTCAGATCCCCAACCCAAATAACCAAAACTATAAGAAAAGAAGGAAACAACAGAAAAATTGCAAAGAAAAGGAGTAGATTCAGTATAAAATTTGGAGATTAACGGATCCAATCAGAATCCTCCACACAAGAACAGAGGAAGAAAACAAAATCATGATCTATTAAATAGAAATCCAAGTGTCAAACAAATTGGAAACCTAAAAGAGCTGTCGATTTAATAATAGAAAGAAATAAAGAAATGATAGAAGGATAAAAAAGAGCTCACCGGATACTCGGGAAGGAGTGGGCGAATAGAACCCGATGCCCTCGCCATCAACGAAGCCGAAGTAGTGGGGAAAAGAGGGGCGTCCATTGGTTAATTTAAATTCCGGAAAATCCCTCGAAAGAGCACGGAATTACAAGAAAGAAACAAGTGGGATGAGCAAATCTCGACCGTCCAATTAGTGCAGGGCACGATGAACGGGGAACTGAGTAGCACTTGAAATCAACGGTTGGTATTCCGTTGTTGGACTGGCCGTGAGGTGCTCGAAGCCTCTCGGCTGATATTTCCCGGTCCTTAAAACTTATCCTTTAATTTTTATAGATTATTTTTTAATTCACTTTCATTAATTTTATAAATAAAATATTAAAAAAATTTATAATAGAAAGATCGGAATTGAGGAGCAGTAATATGGCAGCTCTCTTCGTTTTTTTTTTTTTTTTTTTTTTTTTTTCTACTATCACTTGATAATCATATAAAAGCTGAGGTGGCATTAAAAATTTAAAAAAAAATTAAAAAATAAACAAACAATACATGATAAAGCCTATCTTGTCCATATTTTTATCACGTCAAATGGGGAGTAGATAAACTGATAGAGAAGGGGAATGATAAAACCGCATGTAGTTAAGGTAGAAAAGGCAAGGAACCTACAGCTTAAAATTAATTTGCTGTATGAAATAGCTTTCTCTAATGGCCTTTTGAGATGGCATCAACTCTTGTCATTTTAGCAAAACTCAATATTTGATTCTATTTGGAGTCAAGCCTCAAGAGTGAAATGGGATAGGATAAAAAAACAAAAAAAAAAAAAAAAGGCTAGTGTCAAAAGCTTTCATTAAAATTAAAAATATGGCATGATCTGAATTGGGAATGAGATTAGTTATCTAGAAAAGAAATACCCAAGTATATAAAACACAAGTTATTACGATTTATGTTTTCTTTGATATTTTAAAGCTAAGTATAGAATTTGTTATTGCAAGGTAACATGACGTATGCCTACCTCAGAGAATATATATATATATATATAAGATAATATTATAGTACTTTTTATTTTTTTAATTTTAAATATTAATCATTTGATTTTATTTTAATAAACAGATTTATCATTGACAACCATTCTCAATTGATCACGTGTGTGGCTAGTAAATAAGTAGTACTTTACGATTGATTTTAAAGCCTATCTCAAAATCCAAACCCAACTAGTTTGTCCATCGAATTCTACTCTCTCCTTTCCTCCATCATCTTTCTTCTATCTGTTATCTTTCAGTTGCCATTTGACTGTTTGTATTTTCTGAAAAAGTATTAAAACGGCTTCATACATTATGAGAATTCTGATGAGTTCTTTTATCTTCTTACATCACTGATCTAAGGATTAACCCAAAACTTATAGGAAAAAATTGTTCTTATAGAGTTGAAAATCATCTAGTTCTAATAAAAAAGAAATCTTTATTAAGAAAAAATAGTAGAAGCATCAAGGTATATAGCAGAAAAGATAGGTATTCTGTTGCTACTATTTATTCGATGGAATTGGGTGATTCCTTAGGAAAGATGATTTAGATTTTTTTTATGCCATGAAATTTTAGCTTTATTGATTTTTTAGTTGGTGGAAAGTTTTAAAAAAAAGTTTGAAAGATTTTCTAAGGAATATCCTATGAGAAAGAGGTGATTAGATTTTTTTTTGGCTTTATTGATTTTTTAGCACTAATTTGATTCTATGGTTGGAAAAGTTCTTAAAAAAAAAGTGAATGACTAGATTTGTCTCTTTGAAACATGAGGGTGATGGAAGAATCGAAAGCTCATTATAAGGAAAAAAAAAAAAATTTGAGGAAGAAGACAATTCTAATGAAGAAGACGACATATATTCCTTCTTGACAATTCTAATGAAGAAGACGACATATATTCCTTCTTGACAATTCTAATGAAGAAGACGACATATATTCTCCCTTCTAAAATACAGGGATGATGGGAGACTGGTTTAACCGATTACACTAACTAGCTTTTAGTTGTGATTCAATTCTTATTTCTTAAAAATATATTAAAAGAGTACTATAGTCAAACTCATATATATATATATATATATATATATATATATATATAGAGTATAGATGTAATAATTATGCAAAAAAATATTTTTCTCACACTAAATGAGGATTTAGCTTAAACTTCTGATGCATGAAGGAAGAATGTCACACTAGTTCTTTAATACATTAAGGTTATGTTTGGATGAGAAATTTTTAAGAGTGATTTCATTTCAAGTGAAAATTTTAGAATTTTAAAATCAAAATTTTTTGTTTGGCTATCTTAAGATTTTTTTTTTTAAATTTTATGAAATTTATAAATTCTTTAAAGCAGTTATTTATGAATGCCACCTTTAGAGGTGTCATTTGCAAATCTCTCCAGCAAATCTTCTTAGAATTAGTCAAAATATTTAATTTTATTTACATGCCAAAATATTTACATGAATAATATAAAAATCTTATTTACATAAATATTTATTACATGAATATTTATTTTATTTAAAATAGTAATATTTTATCATTAATATATACATAAATATTAATATAAATTATTATTAATAATATATTTAATAAAAATAATATAAATATCATTAAAATAGAAATATTTATGAAATTGAATTATATTTTTGTGTTTTATAATGATAAATATTGATAAAATATTTTATGATTAATTGATATATTTTTATAAATATTTTGATAAAATAAATTTATTTTTAATTAATAAAATGTTTATAATAAAAATATAAATTTAATTAAAAACATTTCTAACATTTATACATATTTTATTTTATTATTAAATAAATGTTTTTAAATAAATATCAACAAATATAGATATTTAATAAATATATTATTAGCAATTACATAAAATAATAATAGCAATATTTAGTAAATATATATAGAAATATTAATATAACATAAATATTATTAATATGTACAATAATATTAATAAAAAAATTTAACATTAATGATAAAATATTAATATTTATTACATACATATTGCATATTTACATAAAAATTTGAAAATATTTGTGTAAAATTATATGAATTTATATAAATATTAAAAAATAATATAAAAAAAAAATTTATAATCTTTAGGTAAAATTTTATTTTTAAAAATAACTATTTAAGCAAGAAATTTATGAAATTTTAAAATTTTAAAATATTGTATTTTGAAATACTGCATTTCAAAATTTCATAAATTTTTAAAATGCCTTGTTCAAACAAAGCCTGAAGATTTAGTTGTTTTATGAAAAATTAAAGTTCTAACTTAAACAAATCTATCAACAATAAATTAAATTAGTTGGTATCTTAATTCAAACTTAGAATTCCTGGTCTACCATACAACCAAATGGGTCAAGATAGCAACTTTCATTAATTAGGCACTTCAAAGTTCAAACTGATGCTATCACTAGACTGGTATGCAGGGAACAAATGTTTTTGGCATAGTAATTAGTAAATTTTCTACTAGCTATCCAATGGTTTAACTTGAACTTTTCTTTTTGTTCTGATTAAGAAAATTGAAACACATCTTGGAATTTGATACGGGAGCAACGCATGAAGGAGAGATTGCAAGCCATCAACTCAGCCCCCTTCATAATCTAGTGGGCCAAAGAGGACCAAGAACCAACATTCCTTGAAGATCTGAGGGCACTTTTGATGATCCAAAGTGGGATCTCACTTGACAAACCACCTCCCACTCCTTTAGGCCACTTGCTCCACCACGCCCGAGCCACTCTTTGTCCCCACTCTTGATTTTTAGACCTTTATCACGCAAACGCACATGCCCTCCATCCTCGAAAGGCTTCGGAACCTGATCTTTACCTCTTCACGGACCCCATTTCCATGAGAAAAGAAGCCCCTCTCCCATGAGAAGCAGCAATGGAGAGGCTCAGGAGTTTCACCATCAAGCCAATAAGGTTCTTGGTTTTCTCATTCACCATCCCCTCCTCTCTCCTCGTCTCCTTCCTTTTCTCTTTCTGGGTACTCAACACCACCACCTCTGGCTTCAAAGAATCTCATCTCCAGTTCAGTGGAGGCCTCAGAACCATAAAAGCGAAGGCCTTTTCTACTTCCAAAGACTCTCTCTTTGGTCAAGGGTCTAAAGATCACATCTTGGGAGCAACCCACTTCAGGGAGGCTGGCAATCTCTCTGTGGAAGCTCTGGATTTAGGCAAGGAGGGAAAAAATGGGATATTGGTGGATGCGCTCGTGGGAGAATCAGGTGGTTCTTCTGGCGAAGCACTAGATTCAATTAATAAGAGGAAAGTTGCCATTTTTCATGATGCCCATTTGAAAGGGATCATTAATTCTTCTGACGAAGCTTTAGATTTAGTTAAGGAGAGGAAGAACAGTGATTTGGCTGGTGCCTATCTAAGGAAAAGCTCCAATTTTTCTCGGGAAGGTCTACATTCAAGTACTCTGAGGACCGATGGAAAAAGCGCCGAGTTAGATGCTAAGAAGGGAAATAATGAGAAATTTTTGGCTCACAATTTGATAAGAGATGCGAACTCTGGGAAAAATACATCTTCACTTGTGGAGACGATTGAGGATAAGGGTACAAACACATGTGATGTTTCTCATGGAAGATGGGTTTTTGATGAGGGCTATCCTCTCTACACAAGCAACTCATGCCCCTTTATAGATGAAGGATTTAGTTGTGAGGCTAATGGGAGAATGGATAAAGACTATATGAAGTGGAGGTGGCAGCCATATAATTGCAACATCCCAAGGTGCCTAGTTTCCCTTCTTTTTCTTCCTTTTACCTTTCCAGACTATAGCTTCTAAAATTTGAACTGTATAATTAGTACTTGATTGGATTATGCTTAGGTTAAACCCTGTAAAGATGCTGGAGTTGATTAGAGGAAAGAGGCTGGTATTTGTGGGAGATTCTATTAACAGGAACCAGTGGGAATCCATGCTTTGTTTGTTGCAAAGTGCTGTCTCAGATCCTAGGCGAGTTTATGAAGTCCGTGGGCAGAGGATCACAAAAAATAAGGGAAATTACAAATTCAAATTTGCGGTATGCCTATAAAACTAGTCTTTTAGCTTGATTAGTCATAGCTGATCATTGATTTTTGAGAAGGTTGTTGCAGGATTACCAATGCAGTGTTGAATACTATGTAACTCATTTCTTGGTTCATGAGAGTAAGGCAAAAGTAGGACTGAGGCGGGTGAAAACACTACGAATTGATACCATAGACAGGAGTTCTTTGAGATGGAGAGGGGCTGATATCCTTGTATTTAATACTGCTCATTGGTGGTCACACCACAAAACAAAAGCTGGGTGAGTGCAATTTTTGAGCTTTGATGCACAATGTATACAATGTGTACATACATGCTCAGAATTTTTTATGCTTGTTGAAGGTACTTTTAATTTAATAGATTGAGTTGAAAAATATAATTTTCTGATGATGGATTAGAGGTTTCACTAAATGCATAACATGAATATTGATTCATTCTTAACTGGCTTAAGTTTGAATGCAACATGCAGCAGTATCATTCTTAACTGGCATTACTACAGTAACATCTGTTCTATTGAAATTCTATTACTCTTGATGTTACACAATTTGTGTGTGTCAGAACTCTATTGTTAATTGGAAAGCACTAACATACTGGCAGATTCAAAATCAGAGTTCATTTTTTTCCCCCTGAGGACCTGATTCTCAGTTTTGTCTTTTCTTGTTGCAGGCTGTCAACCTGTGCCCCCCCCCAACTTTTCCAACCCTTGTGCTTGTATTTCTGTTATCTGTGCATGCTGTGATTCATATTATTTCTTTTATAAGATTTAGGACTTGCATACTGTTTGCTTGTGCTGAAAACTTAGTTGGAGTTTGGTTATAATAGGATAGCTTTTACTATTTTTTCAATAGAACTGGAGTCTTTACTGCAGTTACCTCCCATAGTAAACTGTCTGGAAAGTAATGTAGTTGTTCAGAGAAAATTTTTGGTGCCTTTTTGTGTTGGAGAACTGCAATCATCAAATTAACCATGCTGAGATCATGTATGAATTCTATTTTTTGTGAGGTAGAATCCTTGAAGCCTAAGGGCGGAGTCTGGCATTTCTGTTTTATCTGATGCCACGTTTTGCTTCTGTATAAGGTAATATATAAAAATATGGAAAGAGGATCCAAAATTGTTTCAAGCTAATATAGTCAAATCCTTTTGTTCTGTAAGTAGTGCATGAGAGGAAGTATGACAAATATGTGTGTTAATCATGCAGCATCATGGAAACATACAAGCTGGCAGCCATTTATATCTGTTGTTTTCTGAAGCACTGAGGACTTCTATTGACTTCTTTTACTTCCTCAACAGAGTAAATTACTACCAGGAAGGGGACCAGGTCCATCCCCGCCTTAATGTGTCTACCGCTTTCAGAAAGGCTTTGATGACTTGGGCATCCTGGGTTGACCGATATGTTGCTCCAGACAAAGCTCTAGTTTTCTTCAGAAGTTCAGCACCATCACATTTCAGGTTAGCTGTTATCCATTTCTTAAGACTAAATACATTCATTCCAGATGGAAATCTAGGATCGTTTGCTCATGTTGCTTTCGTGCACTTTTTGTTCAACAGCGGTGGTGAATGGAATTCTGGGGGGCACTGCAAAGAGAGCACCCAGCCCCTAAATGACACTTCTGGCAGACGGATTCCTGATAAGAACATGATCTTAGAACAGGTTGTAAAGCAAATGAAAACCCCAGTAACCATTCTGAACATAACTAACTTATCTGGACTTCGAATAGATGGTCACCCATCTATATACGGGAGAAAACCTGGAAGAGGACCCCCAACAGGCATTCAGGACTGCAGCCATTGGTGCCTTCCTGGAGTTCCTGATACATGGAATGAGCTGCTATATTTCTATCTACTATCACGACAAAATCCAGTTTTTGCAAGTTAGCAATGATGGTCTACCAACAATCAGTTCCTCCTATGTCTTGAATTGCTTGCAAATTCCTTTTATAAATGCCTACTTACAGTTGGAATGTGATGGTGAAACTAATGTAAGAAAGATGAGCAAGTCTTTGGGTTCAGACTGCCGTTTTGTATATCCAGTAGCTTCAGCTGTATCTCATGCATTTCATGTACAAAATTAAGCTAATCAAATTGTTTATTTATTTATTTATTTATTTTATTTTATGATAGTTGCAATCACAATATTGTTTCTTCAATGATGGACATTATTACATTAACCCATTTATTTACAATTTCTAATATAGCATGTTTATCTTTCTTTTGTTGATTAGCTTTGGGCTCCCCTATGTGCTGAAGACCCTGTGCCAAAGAAAACAACTGTTAGCTCTAACCTAGTTGCTGGATTGGTGGACATGGCTGTGCAAGATGAGACCCACAATGACTCAGAAAATTCATTACAATCAGATAAAAATATTGCTAATTTTCACAAGATTTTCCCTCAAGACAATGTTGAATTAGTTCCTCCTCTGAGCTTCAGGCTTGTGAACATGCTTTTCCAATAGTCAATCCAAGGCTAAACTAGTTATTCTGCCGTTGGAAAGACTTAAAAACTCAAAGGAGACTTGCTAAGAGATACTGCAACAACTTTCTAAATTACAAATTTCTCACCAGTTTTCATAAAGTTGTTGAACCTTCAGCATCCTGGGGAACCCTTTCCACACTGTTTGTCCTGCCCGACCACTTCACAAATAGTGAGCTTTTGCTCACTGACAACTTCATTCCTCAGATTAAGGGATCCAAGCACCTGACATGAAATGAAGCAGAGATCTAAAATCTCTCTACATAACCAATTTAAAATAAGAGGAGATAAATAAAAAAAACCAGCAATTTTCGGAGTCAGTCTGTCACATCCAATGGCAGAAGCATTCGCTGTTCATGCATAGCCTTAACACACCATCAAATGCTGTTCTTCCGATGGATACTACGCCTTAAAAAGTCTCTCAGTTGCCATTGAAAGAATTGTTACAACCAAACAGTTTCCATGAAGTTCTAACCCCACAATAATTTCTTTCAGCAGATAATCTTGTCTCTATAATATATATAACAATAAAGGAGTTGCACTGGCACAATATTGTTCCACAAGCGTCTCTATAATATTTATCATCCATCATCCATCATTGACAATATTTTAGATAATCTCGACTCAAAATAATCAAGCAACTTTATGCGCCCAACCATGGGAGACCATTGAATGATCTCATTTTGATCCTTCTGGCCTCCGTGCCCATTCTGGCGCTTGATCAGGTCCATATCCATAATCATAAAAGATCTCTTCACCGGCTTCAAGGCGTTCTTTGGCAAAAATTGCGACACGATGGTCACCAGCCACCATCATTATCTGAAACAGAGGTCATTGTTGCCACGTCACCAAGATGCAGCAGAGTTTTCTTTTCAAAAAGAACTAATTAAATCATCATCAAAGTTGGCGTACCTTGGCATAACAGTTTGGATTCGGCGAATGATTCGCAAATTTCAACTTGTCGCCGAAGCGATGCGCATCCACCACGTACTGCATGCAACCAAGGCATGGAAGCATTATACGTTGACATACCGAATGAACTCCAGAAGTTGGTGCGAAGAAGAAGACTAGGCTTACCTCATCATTCAAGTCAAAGAGGAAGGATGCGTTGACACGATCATAGGCGCTTGCACGCCTGTCTGCCTCTTGATGGGATATCAATTCGCCAGTGTATTCCCCAAGATAGTCGTTTTTGTTCATAGGATTCTAACATCGCATAAAACAAAAGCATTTTAAGTATGATGCCAGGTATTGAACAGGTCAAGTGAAACGTTTTAGCTTGCTTACCTTTGTGAACGCTCCCCATCCGGCAACATCAGACCTTCCCAACAAAATCTGGAGAGGCGTTAAGGAAGTGTGAGATGGAACACATTCTATCCTTTATAATTATGGTGCCATTAAGAATCATATGATAATATTTTAGCTTGTGGACTCACTCTCTGCTTTTGCTTTAAGAGGACTCTCATGTTGCCACACTGATGACTGCCGTCGCCGTGGGCTGGTGGTTCGCCAAGCGAGCCGTCTCCACAACTGCACGCAGAAGAATTAATTTACTTTTTCAAGGTTTGTCAAGTATGCTATTAATCTTATAATAAGGAGTAATCTCGTTTCTAGAGAAAATTTTCACGCCAGCACTTCATTCTTCCAGGGATTTGGTGATCGCAGTAGACAGCATGCAACGATATATATATTACGTCGTCAGT
This sequence comes from Metroxylon sagu, assembly GCA_017589505.3. Lineage (NCBI taxonomy): Eukaryota > Viridiplantae > Streptophyta > Magnoliopsida > Arecales > Arecaceae > Metroxylon > Metroxylon sagu. The sequence goes on from JACVBY030000663.1 coordinate 4,345,286, forward strand.
TCATCCGAATTATGGAAGAAGAGTTTTATTTTATTTGTATTTATCGCCGCTATTTTTTAAGGAAAAAATACATCTATCTTTAATATAGTGTTCCGAATCAATTAAGCTCCTTTTAAAATTTGAAAATATAATTTTATTTATTTTATGTCCCTTCGAGTTTTGGATGTTGGGAACACTGCATTAAAAAAAAAAAAAAAAAACTTTAAAATTAAAAAAAGGTTATATTTTTCATCTTATAATACTTTTATAAAAATATATTATTAAAAGATTATCAACCGAATCGGTACCGTACGTGCAAATATTAGTAAAGATGTAAATGAGTTGACATCAAGGCCAGTGACACCCAACGCAAAGCTTGCATTGTATTGTAATAGAGTTAGGCTTCAGCTAAGCTGATCTGAGTCTCAATGGGGCTCGAGCTATTTATAGACTATTTGTTTAAAAGATTTCAGTTGAAGAATTGAGGCCTCTCAAAGCTTTCTTCCCTTCCATTTCATATGTAGTATATTAATTTATAATAAATAATAAAAATTCTATATAAATTAATATTAAAATAACGTGCATGATAAAACTATTTGTACATTTACGTACAAGTGTAATGGAGCCAAGCTCTAGCTAATAAATGAAATAAAATCTTTAGCTCAGTTCATTTAGTAATTATCTAAGCTTACTCCGAGCCCTATGCAAGCTATCTCCTATAAAGTGGTTGCTTGTTTCACAGCCCCAGTGGCCAATGACTCAAAGAGTTATTTTTTCATTATCTTCTACAAAGCAACAACAAAGTAGGTAACACCATATGATTCGGTGAGAGAACAATTAAACATTACGTCACTGCAAATTAATTCGTCAGCAATCATACATTTAGAAATTTCAGCGCACGTACAATGTTTCGGAATAAAATGAGACAGGTTCATGGTTAAAGACATGAGAAATTGCTCAGTTATTTCGTAAACACAATAAATATAAAAGCATTTCATGCAGTGATTTTAGATGGTCGTGATCAAATACCTAACCCAACAATTCCTGCAGACGTCTGGATCACACTCACGCCACGCTGCAAAGCATGGACACTGCCGGCTTCTGCACTGATTCTTGGAACAGTGGCATCCTCGAAACCGATTCTTGCAGCTCTTAGGACACCTAGAAAATATAAGATGAAGCCTTGAATGAATACACTGGAAGATAAAAGTTAACATATTTCAATGCTCCAGAAATTTTTCATGTAAAGAAAACATAATACGCTCTTGCATCTTGTTAATTTGACATTCTTGACGATCCGAATACCGAAAATAAACACCTTTCCTCATGCAATTTGTTCGACCAGAGAGACCAAACTTCGTCAGCGTTGAAGAACAAGGAAATGAGATGATTTATTCACGGACGAGTAGTAGTTATTCCAGGTAGAGGTGATATCTGGTTTAATTATATAATATATAATTTTTGTTTCGGATAAATGCTGCTATTCCAAGCACACATACAGTTTTGATATGCCATATAAATACCATTCGAGGATAAAAAGAAAAAAAGAAAAAAAATATTTTAATGAATAAATATTTAAAATTTTGATATACCATTTATTGGATTCTTTGACAGATTTAAATACCATATATAACATGTTTTTATATTACTAAAAAATTATATATCATATTATCTATATGAATGTTGTAACATATTGTAATATTATATTAAACGATGATGTTAGGGATGAGCATAGGTCAGATTGGGTTGGTTTACTTATATTTAATCATTGGTTTTAGAATTTTGGATTCAAATCCAATTCGATCATATTTTGGAACTAACACAAAACTGACTCAATCAGTTCGGTTCGATTCTAGGTCAGTTCTAGGATAGATTTTTTTTTTTTGATATATGTTTCATATCTAATGATTTTTGTGTTTAATAAAAATTATATATATATATAGATGATTTGTTGAGTATTTTAATACTTAAGATCTTCTGATAGAGATGTTAGGTAACTTATGAAGCATATCCAAGTTCAATCATATTTTAAAACTAATACAAAACTGACCCAATCAAATTAGTTTAGTTCCAGACCAGTTTTAGGATAGAATTTTATATATATATTTGTTTGATATATGTTTCATATCTAATATCTGAAATTTTTTTTCTTAATTATGTTTAATAAAAATGATATATATATATATAAAAGATTTACTGAGTATTTTAATACTTAAGGTCTTTTAGTAGAGATGATACGTAACTTATGAAGTATACCTAGGTTTGATTTCTAAAAGTATTTTAATTTTTTCAAAATTCTATTAAAAAACAAAAGGGGATAGAACCAAGGAACCAAACTTTGGAATTAATAGAAAAAATCCAATAGGATCAGTTTTAAGATTCTAAACTCAGAAACAACTCTATTAATACTTAAAACTGAACCAATCCGATTCCGTTAGTATTGGATTACTATCGATTTTAGGTTACCCTAAAACATTATACTATACAATATATTGTATATTATAGTACTAAATATAATATTATAGTACTAAAAACATATTATGTTATTACAAGTCTATACTATAATAGCATTATAAATTGATACTATTATCAAATATATTAAACAATACGACTACCACCCTGCCCTCGCTGGACCGATAACCATGAGGTCTGTGGCCGTTCGCCACTGATCCAAGGATCCACCGGAGAAAAAGAGAGGAGTCTTTCTCCCTTCCAAACTAAGCCCAAGAGAAGTGACTCCATTATCTATTCATAATAAACCAATGGTTTGTAGGAAGAGAGAGATCGTTTAAGCACACAAAATTACTGCCCACACAGTAACTCCATTGTCCATCATATTGAAGCAATGATTTGGAAGGAAGAAAAATAATTCAAGCACACAAAATTATAGCCTGGAGTAGTACTTGATGAATGAGAATAGGTGCAAGTGACTCCATTGTCTACTCATATTGAAGCAATGATAGAACGGAAGAGAAATAGTTGAAGCACACAAAGTTACCGTCCGGTGGTAGTACTTCTTCAAGTAATCCCACGGCATATTATGTTATAGAAGCAATGTTGAAAGGAAAAGAACTCTTAAGTTAAGCACATAGAATTACTGGCCGAAGTACTTAAGGAATGGGTTCAGGACTGCGTTGTTTTCCATCATACCCACAATACTTCTCACAGCGAGTTCCGTTATCTATGCAATGGCACTCTTCTCCGCACATCTGCTGGCAACCGCAGGGTGTGTATGGCTTGCAAGCCGGTTTCTCGTCTCCTGTTCCTTTGCGAATGGATGGATGGCCAGCGGATTTCCCAGTTTTCTTAAACTTTCTTGCTCTGCCCTTTTTACGCAGACTTCGTGCTGTCCTGAGCGCCTCTTGCTCCTGCAAAATGTCAAACCAGTCTTTTAAGAAATTTCTTTCCAGCCGAGAGAGATGTTAATTATAAACAATGTATTCCAGCGTCAAGGTTTCATGGTGATATAAACCAAGATATATTGAACAACTCCTATCGTAACATACCGTCAAATTCCTCGAAGAAACATAAGAGATGCAAGAATAGATTCGCAGCAGTATCAATGGTTGGAAGGTAGATAGTAGGACAAAGGAAAATTAGTTGGCTTATTGTTGCTTGGTACATGTAGTAAATTTTGAGAACAAAAAAAAAATAAAGAATTTAGCATAAGGTAGTTTAAGACCCATAGAGCAAGATGAGCTCTTTTATACGGCTAGAAAATATTATCAATATTATCACAATAAATGTAATGCTTTTTATTGCAAAATTTAATTAATAGTTTGTATACGATCATGGCAGCCTAGTTTTTTTTTTTTTTTTGAAATAAAAATAGTTCTTAGAAAGCTAAAACTTGATCTTTGATCCTATTGCAGTAATTTCTCAACCATATATCAAGAGTCTATAATTTGAAGGATTTATTTATTAGAATTTGTTTGGAACTAATTTTTTAACCACATATCAAGAGTATTTCAGATCACCCTACGTCTAAAATCACCACTCAGCCTAGTGATTCCATTCCCATCTATGAGGTCAAAGTTCTAAGATCACCCCTATTATATTATCATATTTTAATAATATAATTATAATATTATAACATAATTATAATTATAATATTATAATATAATTATTATACTATAGTATTATAATATTCTATCATAATATAATATTACATGAATAACATTATAATTTTAAATAAACATTATAACAATAAATAGTATGAAATAATGATAAATTATCTTGATACTTATAAAATATATTGGTGCTAATTATTTTTTAAGAAAAAGAGAGGTTAATTAATTAAGAATAATTTTTGATATTTCAAAATCTATGATCTGAGATTTTCATATTAAATCAAACCTAGTAATATTAACTGGGATCTTTAACCACTGGTATATATTATATCAAACGTGATAATTTTATATCATCGAGGATCAGATCATCCCAGTATAAGGATCATTAATGATATACTTGATTCAATGTGTTGTCGATTAGATTGTGTTACTTGTTTATTAAAATGGTCAAATTTGATTTTGAACTTTTGACCCATTTAACAAATAGGCCAAGTTTGGATTGATATATCTTTATTTAATTTATATTTGGCTTGCCCCATGGTTGGTCCAACACAAGCTGATTACTATTCTTACCAACAAAACATTCAGGCTGCATTTAAGTTTAGGTCAAGTTGAGTTTGTATTTAAATCAAGCATCTAGCTACTCTTTTATAACTAAAATCTAATAACTGATAATTTAATATAAAATCACTAAAAATCTAAATAGAATTAAAAAAAGCTAACTTAAGCTTAAATTTTATTCAAAAACTTTTAATTTTGAGTAATTAATAATTCTTAAGTTTTCAAACTATAATTTTTAAAATATATTAAAATACTTAGGGTATTATAATTTTATCTATTGAATGAATAATGAAATATGAATGTTTAAGTATAATTAACTAAAAATAGATGCGAGAAGATATGATTATTAAGATGAAAAGAAGAATTAGCTTAAATGAGAATTTATACAATAAATTATTAAAGATAATTAGCATGAAGGAGAAAAAAGCTTATATGATTTGAATTTTTGGGTCAAGCCAGATCGAGTTTGGATCTAGTCAGACCCTTTTCTATTGACCCAAGTTAAACTATGATAATATATGGGCCGAGTTAGGATAGATCAGGTTGAAAAATATAAGATCTGAAATTAAATCAGAATTTAGATTATGTTTAATTTTTGAATCCAACCCAATTCATAAGTCTTTAAATACAAATTGGACCGATTTAATTAAGTCGAGTGATGGGTTGGCCCGATCCCTTTGCAGTTCATCTTTGCATTGCAATGATCATACATCAGAAAGAAATTCTTACTTTTAATATTTTCAAAAATAAGAAACTCTTGTTTTTTACTGCTACCATTAACATCAACTCTACCACCATTGTCACCGCCTTCCCTATCACTATTATCACTACCACTATTGTTATCACCATTGTCACCCTCATTATTATAGTCATTACTATCATTGTTGCTTTTGCCACGTTACTAATGCCTCCACTACTACCACTACCACTTTTCCCACCGCCATTACTTTCATTATTGCCCCCACACCACCATTGCTATTGTTGTCACCTCTACCATATTATTGGTGCTCTTATCACCACCTCTATTGTATCTTTGCTATACCTACCACCACTGCAATTATTACTGTCTTCACTAGCAGCATCATGTTTGTTTCTTTTAAAAAAAATGACTATACTAAACATATTTATATTTTTAGAATTAAAAATATATATATATATATATTATTTCTGAAAATAGGAAAAAAAAAGAAAGTGATGCCAAGCCACATCTAAATAAATTGTTTTCTATATCTACAAGAAAAAAAAGGCACTTGATAATTGTAATCATTCAACCATATATATAAGAGAGTCATTTCCAACATACCATAGAATCTTGATCAGCCTTTCCACTCTCTTCCAAACATGAATCTGGCAACGCAGGCTGGCTTGGTATTACAGCTTCATGGTTCGACATGTAATTTGATACCTCCGAGCACGTCCTCCAGCCAGCAAGTAGGTTTCTCGCTATGCGACAACTGCAGAGAATGAGCAACAAATTTGGTTGATATAAGAAACATGAATTATGTTGTTGAAGAAGTTTAACAGCCATTTGGCACCTCAGATAGCAAGAATGAAATCCCAAAATAGCTTCGAATTAAGGTTTCCATCAACGAAAAAAGAGGCTCTCTCATGTAACAAAGAGTGCATTGGGTCAGTAATTGTATGCCATCAAGCACTGAAACCATTTGTGCCTGAACTTATAGCTTATATGCAAACAAAAAAAATATAGTGCCAAACACTTTGCTATACATTAAAGGTCCCAAGAAGTAGCATATTTTTGCAACCTAAGAACCCTCTAATTAAAAGGTCAGCATCAAGTATGCTACATTTTACTTCTGCTGGCTTGCAATCAGTTGGCAACATACCAGCCCATTAATTACCAATTAAAGCTGATACCTCTATGTAGCATACGAGGGAAGGAGATTCTTTGATGAAATTATGCAGCAGCTACATGTGATGGATAGAGAACTTTCATAATTAATATATTCACAAAGCTCTTGAAAGCTCTAAATTAAGGGCATGTTCTTGTATCTAATAAATCTTAGCAGGAATTTTCTTATAAAAGAGACCTATCATTATTATTTTAACTTAATTGTTTGTCCAATAAAAAACAATAGCAATAAGGAATGAAACACTATACCTGTCTCTCCCAAACATCTCAATTCCTTTGGAGTAAAGATCCTTCTCCAAGGTACTCCAATCAGAGGCAGCCGGTTCTTTGCTCGAACTGAATGAGCCCTTCAATAAAGAAACTCTTAAGTTGTTAGCTCATCATGCGATAGAGTGTCGACCATACATATATATATATGATAATGGAAGTAAAATCAACTGAATCAAAGTTAAATGATAAGGGTCAGAAGTAAGCAGAAGGCAAATTAACTGGCAAGAAAATAATGATCGATTTTGATTGAAACCAAATAAAGTATTGCAATTTCATATCATATGATTTGGCTGTATCACCACCATGATCAACTCAGAATGTAATCACAACTTCATAATATGAATGTAACTGAAATTAAACAAACCCATAAAAAATGAAGGCATTTTCTTTCACCAAAAGCCCTTGATAAAAATATAATTGCTTGGCCATACGGATGCTTTGTGCAAATAGCATTTTCTCTGATGCTCCACAGAACAAACCACCAACATATTAGTGTGCAAGATAAACAGATAAAGAAACACAGGTTTATATGTAATCTACATGATACTTGCATGAGAACATGTGCTCATAGTTTTCGATTCGAAGAAATATCTGCATATAATGAACAGAAGAAGAAGAAAGAAAAGAACACAAAATGATAGAAACTATAAGGTAAAGTCAAAAGTTTTGAATTTTATAATCTTTGGAAGAATGTCAATCACAAATATGAAGCCTATGCCCAGACAGTTGACACAGAATTTAATAAAAATGAAGGCTTGATTTTTCAAATTCATGAGATCTATTGCATGTAATTCTGGTGCAGCTTTAGGAAACATTAATTGCAATCTGATGCTGGAGTTGCATGACCTCAGCTTCATCAAAACTTGTTCACAATACTTTCCACTTATGAGACCCTCTCTCTTCCTAAAGCCCTTCTTTCTGTTCTAGTACATAACTCAGTTAATTATTTTATCATTTACTAATGAGGCAATGCATTCAAAATTCTTATATCTATCTAGCTTTATCCCTACTAGTTACATCAGTTAATCACTATGAATACAGCTACAGTCAAAAAAAATTACTATGAATACAACCAAGCATCTTGGACACTCATGCAACCTCTTTATTGCTATGCTTACACCCTTGAGGGAAAAAATGTGGAGAATAAGCTAAACATAGAAGATGGAGGCACTAATCAATGAAGAAACAATAATAGCATGATTAGTTGAATGGATGCATTGCACACCATAAGGTTATTTATAGGTATCCATAGTTGTTGATAAACACCATCATCCTTTCCTAAAGAAGAAAAGATGCATTCAGTGAAGTACTTCATAACTGCCATTAAATGCCTTAATCCTCAAGTATTTCCAAGAATATTGAAGGAAAACTTTCAATCAAACCAACAAAAATCAAAACAATGCAGTGCACATAGCATATTGAGCTTTATTACATACATAAATTTGAGGTAATTAGCATAGGTGTAAGAGTCATACCATAAGGTAGCACTGATTGGCACATGGTTCTCGATTTTGTTCGGGTTCAGGCACATAGGGGAGCTTTTCACTCTGTCAAGTAAAAAACTCCAACTAAAAAACCAGCAAACATTTCTACAATGCCTTGTAAAATAGCAATCTTCAAGAACATTATAACTCACAGGGACAATTAATTTCTGGGAACAGCCATGGAGGCGGCAACCAAAGATCTGCGAAAAAAAAAAACATTTACTAGTTAGTGGAGCCATCACATGCTACAATAAGAAGTGAAGGAATGGAGGTGGAAATTACCAAACAAAAACGGCAGAATAATTTATCAAAAGATTCTGAAACAGTATTAAGAGTCTCATCAAGAAACTGCCTCCCTTCAGACTCTGTTTCCTCAGAAACTTCAGGATTTTTCCCATGCTTTTTCTCTTTCTCCCAGTGTGTTTCATCTCTTTCCTGAAAATGCGAAATAAACTTCTATGTACACTGGATTATGGATGCATCTTAAACTATAATAGTTGGGAAGTGTGGGAAGAACACAACCATGTTCCCATGTATCTCAAATAAACTAAGAAAAGAATATTAATTTTTAATAGGACGTATATTCAACATTTCTGAGCCTGTATTTAAGTGATATAATCACAAATTTCATACTATGTATGCTGACAGGATATCTTAATTTCAAAGTTGCAACAATAAATGGAAGAAGAATATTTGGAACCTCTCGATGAAGCCCTTGTTCTTCAATAGCATCCCTGCAATAATTATGAAATAAAATGTAAAATTTAATTATTTAATGAAAAAAAAATCTCAAAAAGGTATGAGATCTCATGTTTACATGAATTCTAGCAATAGGCACTTGACACAATGTCGACAATCATGGGAAGAAAACAATGATGAAAATAGTATGTTATCTTGTGCATTTTTTCATGTAAAATGATAACTTGCAATTGACACAGTAAAGTATCATAAAAAGACATGATGAAAATGTTGAAAAAAGGAGAGCCAATTTGAGCTAATATGTTTCATCCCTTGCATAGTTGCAATTATCTGCCACATGTTGTGGATTACTTACTACGAAAAAGGAACAATGCATGCATGTGACCAAACATTACTTACCCCAAGATTTCATCTTCTTGTTCTGAAGATTCATGCTGCTCCCCTGGTTCCACAATCTCTTCATCACCCTCACTGCATATCAATGCTTCATGGTCATATGGAGCACGGTACATCCTTCTCTCAGAAACTGATTGATCATCAGCCATTTTCTGATTTCTGTGATGCGTTTAGGTGATCTTTAGTAAAGAAAAACAATAAATTGTAATTTAGAGGCTTTAATGCTCTGGTGCTTTTGTGAATATTGCTTAGGAAAGAGTCATGATTCTATTTTAGTAAAAATTAGAATGATAAATAATATGAGGAACAACATCACATAGATGTGCGCACACACATATATGTATGTATATGTATATATAAACATATACATATGTACATATATAGACATGCATAAATGCAAATGCACACACACAAACATATGTACGTTTGCATATGTATGTATATCTATGTGTATATATGTACACACATACAAAATTCCAAAAATGCAGTGGCAATCACTATAGACACATCAAGAAACATCATTTTAGTGACGCATCTTTTTGTTTGAGTTCATTCGCTGGCTTCTTAAAAATATCAAACGCATAAACCATCAATGCAAAGCCAATCATTTGCCAAAATTTCAAGGTTCAGAATTGTAAATTGAAGCCAATTTTTATTAATTTGTTGGATGAGAATGAAAACATAAAATGTCAAATTAACTGCATTCGGATCAATATAGACTAAAAACCATGCAGTTATAAAACTTCATGCAATTGAAATTTATTTAAAAATTCAGAAGAACCATTAGGCATGCAAAACTAAAACTTTCCGGAAAAATAAATTTAAATCACTGAAATTTGATAAGCCTAAAAACCATGAAATTATAAAATTTTATGTCATTGAAATTTAACTAATAAGAACCAATAACCATGAAAGGTTAGAACTTTCAAGAAAAAGAAAGGTAAATCCAGAGCTTAGCTATTACCTGTCCAAGGACATCCACGTGGTGTATGGCGGAAACTTGTTGACGAGGGGAAGCTTGATCAGGGGAACCTCGGCCTTACTGCTGCCATTACTTCCGAACACCACCGTCCCTGCTGACAAATTCTCCTCCTGGACGTGGATATGCTCCTTCTCCATCGATCCATTCGACACGTCCAATCCACTCAACACGCAGAGAGGCCTTTGCATTCTCAACAACAGCATGTTAACCGGCGCGGGCTGCGACGATGAGCTCCCCGGGGCCACCTTGGTCGCCGCGGCTGAATCAAAGAGCTGCATAACCGGCGCGGGCTGCGACGATGAGCTCCCCGGGGCCACCTTGGTCGCCGCGGCTGAATCAAAGAGCTGCATAGTGTGGCCCTTCAGCTTCTCCATATTCTCCTTGAGCTTCGCCTATTGAAACCAAATTCCACACCCCTGTTCGATTAGACTTCGGGAAATTCAGCAAAAAAGGAAGGAATGGAAGAGACGTACTTCGACGGAGGTCTCCTGGATTTGCTTCTTTGGCGGAGATGGTTTGGATGAAAGGCTCGAGATCCCCTGCGTCCCCTGCTCTCCATCCGACCTCTGCGATCAAGAAAGACGATAAAAAGATGGATTTCGACCGGATTTTTTTACGTAGGGATAATTCTTGGGATCGCGAATCGAGAAAACGGGTAAAGATCGCACCTTTGGTTGGCTGGAGGAGGAATCGGCGGCTTTCGAAGGGGAAGCCATGGCGGAGAGAAAGAAGTCGGCGCGAGAGTGGGCGGTTCGCCGATTTCGGAGTCCAAGGAAGCGAGCGCGAGAGTGAGCGCTTTCGGAGTCCCGTCAGGGCGTTTGAAGGCGTCGAATTCGGAGGTGATTCCTGTGGGCCGTGCGAAAACTAGAGGGTCCCAGAAGGCAAGGTTTATTTAAAGGGACCCACCAACGTGGCCATCGAGGGCCCGGCGCCCGTTTTTTTCTGAGAGCAATTGGTCGTGTCCGTAAAATTTATTTTCTCTTCTCTTACACTTCTGAGCCTCCGCGGTGAGTTTGTGCTCTTACCACCCCCGCGTCTGGCTGCTTTGGACTGGATCAAAACTCCTCCTTTTTTATTTTTTTCTACTATCAAAAAAAAACTTTTTTTTTTCCACTTGTAATTTTTTTTTTCTTTTCATGCTGGGGATAAAATTTTCAGTTCAGTCACGAGGGCCACCTCAAGAGATAAGATTTCCTTCTTGTTGGTGGAGTTGTTACAAATTTTGTCAATAAACTTCATACAAGGGCTATTTAATAAATATATATATTTTAATATGAAAAGTCCTTAGAATTGCAAGGATCACGTTGCGTCTTCAACCCTTCATTTAGATTGGATAAATGATAAGGTCATGAGAATGCCGGACTTAAATTTTAATAATTCATAATTAAATGTAATTTTAATGTTAAATCAATGCCTCAATTTTAATCATTATAATACAAATTATTATTTACAAAAAGAAAGCTTTGCTAGTTTTAGAAATCGATTATTTCTTTGTTTCTTATCCCTCATTTCATCCTTATCCAAAAATCGATCCTAAGCATCTATTTACTCTAAAAAATATAAATAAGAAATGTATGAGTCACAGCTTGTTAACAGCTCAATAAGAATAAATTTTCACCCGTAATGCATAAATAATGCACATATATTATAATTATAAATAGTCAACCATTAATTATAACAATAAAAGCATACATTGCACTTATCAACATAGCCAGTATCATATTTTATTAACATGTAATCAATAATAATATCCAAAGAAAATCTATCCACAATAAATTTATTCAAAGCCAAATCCATCATTTCAAGGGCTCACAAGAGCATTAATACTACATTACTATATTTATAATATAATCAGTATTAAGGCTTTCTTTTTAATTTGTCACCATATCTTTAATATTACTATATGATTCAATAATTTCAGAAGACCAATTTTCAAAAGTAATTTATCGAAGTCAAATCTATCAATTTCTAGGGACAATTTCTTTAAGGACATCAGGGTTAAATCATACAACAATAATAATTCATCTATTCGATATTGGATTAGTCATGGTCGTGCTTTAGTCTATAACTAGCAATCCAAAGTAATATAAGGATATATTTGAACTCGACTAAAATTCCACACTTCGAACCATGGTGGCAATCCATATGTAGGATCATGTTTCAGACTGGCACTCAACACTTCAGCCTATGATAATAATCATATATGAGGTCATGTTTCTTTCTATGACTAGCAATTCGAAGAAAAACATGGCTAATCCAACACCTCTCAATTTCAATATTATATCATGTTTCCCAATTATAACTAATTAAATATAATACAAGCTTATAATACTCAATTGTAATTCATTTTTGTCCATGTCCATAACCATGCTTATAATATTGACCTCTATATCAATATTATATTCCACGTATAATCAACACCATCTTATTGAGTCATGAATCATCAAAATAACATAAAATATACATGCCTGAAGCATATGCATGAGACAAAATCCATAACAAAAGGCATGCAAATTCCATATATAGTTAGCATAATATTAGATCATATGACATAATATTATCCAATCATGCATCATTAGGAGAAACACAAATAATATTTATGATGTATCAAAATTCACATCCAAGACCATGCGAGGAGATCCTTAACTCAATTAGAAGTTAAGTCCTAATTAGATAAATCAACTTGAACCCAAATCTTGCCAAATAAATTTGGTTAATTAACTAGCGATATTTTTGTAATTAACACTCTCATCTAGTGGTTACCTTTTCAATTCAATAGTTCAACTTGGTACTTTAACCTTAGGCCTATATCTAAATTAACCTAACTAAACTATATGCCTTAAAATTAAAATTGAAGGTTACATCTCAACTTAATTAGATGAAAAAAAGAATAAACCCTAGATTTGCCTTCTCTTTGATCTAATTGTTGTCCGCTGACATAGAAGAAATTGGCCCCAAATTAAAAATAATAAAGATTAGTAGAATAAGGATTAAAGGCATGGCTCCGAGGTCTAGTGTTTGAGGTTCAAGGTAGCACCAGAAATGGGCTCAAGCTCGCTCATAGCCCATCAAACCGGCTCAATATTGGGCCAGGCTCTAGGCTAGGCCCTATAGCTCATTCAAGTTTAGTTTGGGCTTAATATTTGAGCTCAAAAAAATTACAAGCCAAGCTTGGGCTGTTATTTAGCCCAACCCAAAGCCTGACCCAAAGCAACCCTAGGCTTCCCTCCTAAGACCCTACCCTCTTTCAATGGATCTCCTCCACCTTCAATCTCCAGAAGCTCTCCAATCTTGGTCACTAGCTGTCACCAGCCCTTTGTGATGTTTATCTGATTTTTCCCATCACCAACCCAAAGGAAGACCATTGGCTCATGAAGGAGCAATCATAAAGGACAAGAATGTAGAATTCTCCTTCCTCAATGTGAACTCTGAATTACCCACGTCCCTTAGTCTCAAATTTTTTATACTGAATGTCGTTACCAATGGCTCCTTCCCATCACCTACCTTCGTCAGTATTGTGCAATGAGCTCCTCCGCCTGTCGCTACCCTTTATCTTTCTAAGCGACCTTCTTCTTCGATCGAATAAACACAAAGCTCACCTCAAATGGAAATTCTTTGAAGAACAAGAAGAGATGGGTGCTAAAATTCAAGCTCACACTGACTTGGCTCAACCTAACCCAGCCTAGCTCACTTCTAACCCTAGTCCAGGGTTGTAAATCCTACCTTAAGGTTATGGCATGCTCGATAGAGAGATGGATAGTATGGCCCTTAACTCGACCATCTGTTAGAAAGAGGAATAAGTAGGAAAGAGAGTGAGCGAGTGAAGAGAGAGAAAGAGAGATATGGAAGTAGGTTGGGCAAAGAAGAGAGAAAGAAGTGGGGGATGAGATCTATTATTGGACCTTTTGTTGACAAAGTCATAGCCCTTGCTGCTTGTTGGTCGAGTTGGTGATGGCATTAAGGCATTATCCTCTACCCCTACTATAGACAAGACATGGTGGATTGAGGACCGACATTGGATATGAATCAAGTTGCTGATAGAAAATAGGAGGAAAGTAATAAAAGATCATTGGAGAATGGATCCTCAATAGTCAGGACAAGGTTCGGTCCTTGCTGACGGCATAGATAATGAAGATGAAGAGGAAACCCTCTATTACTAAAAAACTGGGGGTAACTATTAGTGCTAAAATTTAAGAGAGAGGGTGAGAGGAGAAATTAAGGGAGATAGGGCAAGATTTCTCTTGAAAACTTGGCTTGGCCATGGGGTTGCCCATGGTGGAACAAGGGAAGAGGGAGAGACCACCTCCATTTTCGACAACAAAGGAGGTCTCCGCTTCCTTGGTAAAGAACAAATAGAGAGAGAGAGAGAGAGAGAGAGAGAGAGAAAAGGATAAGGATATTAGTTCTTGATCCTCATTGGTTGCCTCGCCTTAGTCCTCAATTGATGGCCGATTAATGAGAGCAATGTAAAGAAAGGAAAGAAAATAGAGAGAAAAAAGGAAATGGGATTGGACCTTGATCTTTTCAAATGTTAGTTATTTCTAATAATTGATATCAACATGAGGGTGCAACATCTATGATAATGATAGGAGAGTCGAGCTATAGCCGTTGATGGGTCAGTCAAGAGAAGCAGGCGGCAATGAAGTTGAAAAGTAGGAGATCGGTTATAGTGGTGTCATAGCCATGCCTTGAGGGATTCATCAGCAATGGTTTAATAGGATAAGACTGGGTGTCCAATGTCCTCATCTCGTTCAAGCGATACACAATCACCCTAATTAATCAAAAAAGGTTGATTATGGAGGGAGTTGGGTTCTAATGCTAAAATTTTTCAATTTATTCTCCGTCTAGGTTAAGTTAGACCAAGTCAAGGCTAAGTTTGGGATAGGTTACCACAAATTTAGTGGCCTCTAAATCTATTTTATACAATTTAGAATCTCACAAATCCTTTGAAAACATAAACTCACAAAATTCTCTAAAAGTTTAAGAATCATATCAAATTCTTTCAGGTAAAATTAATCATCTTACTCATTTTTTATCGTCAACAAGAATAGTTTTACCTACCTTAAAATTTGCATAGCATTTTTCTAAATAATTGACCATATTTTTGTAAGTCTTTATTTTCTTAGGACATTGTCTAATAATTTGGATGATTTCCTTCTTATTCAAATTCAAATTCTCTTCCTATTTTTTTGTTTGACCTTTTTCTAAAACCTCCTACATTTGCATCATCAAAAAAAAAAAAAAAAATCCTTTAGGCAAATCAATCCTGCATCTAGATATTGATATTGTGACTCTCACTCTTAATTCAATGAAAGAACAACATATAAAAAATAAAGAAATTCTAGTTGATATCATAAAATCTAGGTAAGGAGATTATAGTCTATAAATGATATCTTTATTGTTATGCTAAGAGGAAAGTAAAATAGCTCCAACCCTAAATGCTATTAAATAAGGATTTATAGTTACACTTGAAATGTCGGGGATTCGAATTTAATCTAGCATCAAGTATTTATCATGTAATGTAGGAGTTGAAAGAAAATATGATGCGTTGATCTTGAAATATTGTTGATTTTTGTAACTTTCTAATTTTACAACTTTTTCATAGAATTCTTGAAGCTTATTATGTTGTCAAGCCAATGGAAGCTAAAATATTATATATATGTATTGGCATATCATGTTTCCCTCCTCTTAGTGGCTTTTGGAAACTTAAGATATGCTGAAGTTTCACAATGTGCAATTTTATGTAATATATACATGAATTTTTCTGTAAGCAAACAACCATGACTCCTAAACGTTGACTCTCATCTTCTTACTTTTCCAATAAGATGCATTTTATGAAAACTCATACCAGGTGTATTTAGTTTTGCATCAATTATATATTTGATAAATCCTAGTAATTATATAGGATCAAATAGCCAAATAATACCATCCAACCTACCTTTTTGGATGAGGTTAGGAGTTATTATAAATGGTATCAAAATAGACCTAACTTATGATTCTTGTAAACTAGAGGACACTGCAAACGGACTCTTTTAGGGCTGATCATAGGTTAATTATCGTATTTGTAATTATGATTAGATTTAATTAAATTTATATCCTTAGTTTGAGAAAGATTCTAAAGCTTAAATGAGAAGAGTATGTGAGAGCCTCAGAGCCTATAATAATGAATGTTTAGCTCCACATTGACATGCACTGAAAAAATCTTGGATACTCATAAATGATCAAGGAACCAAAATAATATTGCGTAACTAGCCTTTTTAAATGAGGTTCTAAGCTGTTACATATTTATAGATATTTTGAGTTATAGCTTTAATATACAATCTCTAACTTAGGTCACTCGCTTCTGGTTCTTACCAAGTTGTCTTCATATCTGAAGTCACAAAACAATGAACTATCTTTAATTCCTGTGACATGTTGATATTCCTCTTAGTCACCTTAATTTCTAATATATAATTTAGCACTCGAGCATCTTACGCAATTAAATTCTAATCAAATCCAATCATAATCATAAACACCACAATCAACTTATGGTCAACCCCTAAAATAGCCTATGTGTAGTGTCCTCTAATCCATATATACCATGAGCCAAATCTATTTTAATACTATTTGTAACAATGCTGAACTCCACTCAAAAAAAAATTAGTTAAAAGGTATTATTTAGACTATTTGATACCATGTAAGAACCTACGATTTATCCAATATATAGTCTATGTGTGACTAGACACATGCTAATAACGGTTCTCACAAAATGCGTGCTATTGAAAAAGTGAGAAGATGATAGTCTACATTTATGGGACATGGTTATCTAATTTATTAAAAAATTCATGCTATATATACACATATTACGTAAAATTGCTCATTATGAAAGTCAAGCATACCATAAGATTCCAAAAGCCATTAAGGACTCGTTTGGTTCACAGGAAGTGACTTACAGATAGGAATAGGATATCTATAAATTAGATTCCCAGGCATAGAATATCTGAACTATCACGTTTGGTTGATCATGGGAAATAGATATTTTTCTGAGAAAAAATGAAGCTATCATATTTGGTTGAACAGTTTCTTTCCTAGAAAAGTAGTGCAAAATACCAATTATATCCTTAAGTTCTTAAAACTTTTTTTTTTGTCATCTAATTTTTTTAACTTCTATATGGGTTATAAAAAATGGTTAAGAAATCAAGATACCAAAATTATAAAACAAAACAAAAAGTTTTAGATCAAGTTGACAACCGTAGATCTGAAGTGAAGCGTTTTTTTCTCTCCTCTCGCCCACTGATCTGGAAAAAAAAGGTATACGACGGAAAAGAAGGGTATGTTGGGAAGAAAAAGGAAACACGCTGCGGTGGGAAAGTAAATCCTACGGTACCGATGGGATTTTATTTTTCATAAAGTACAGGAATTGAAATCACGTGGGAATAGGGTATTCCCATGGACGGGCCCTAAAAGGGCAAACTGAACATTCTAATTCGTGGGAAACAAAATTCCACGATCTCTTTTACCGTGAACCAAACGAGCCCTAAGAGAAGGAAAACATAAGTACATAGCATTTTAGCTTCCATTGGTTTGATTGCATAATAAACTTCAAGAATTCTATCAAAAAGTTATAAACATCAATAACATTTCTAGATCAACACATCATACTGAGCTTTCGGCTGCGATAATCCATGATAAATACCTGGTGCTAATATCTACCCGATAATAGGCACATCAGAGTGAAACCAGTCAGTTTCTATCCTTCCTGCTGAAATTTCCAAGCAGAGACAAAAAACAGAGGGGTTCCCTTCCAACCTATGGTCAAGGCCTTCCCATTCTTGTCAAGCGTGCACAAGTGGCCATTAGCAAACTGCTTAACTAGCAGGCTAGCTTGGTAAAGCGACCATTCATTCAGCTGAGTCTCCACGAGTCCATAACGGGCAAAGAATGACCTCCACACTCTGATGCCTACTTGCCTGACCACCCTAACACTGCCCTCATCTGCTATGATGTTTTGGATTCCTTGTGAAAGGAAGGTTCCCTCTGTTACCATTCTAGTTTTGTCCCCCCTCTCCATGAAACTTTCTAGACAGTCGTAGAAGGCACTATAGAAAAACAAGGCTTCAGTGAAGCGATTAATGAATGATGGAGAATTATGCTTCGCTTCAACATCCACAACCGTCATTATGCGTGGCTTAAGCTTCCATATTACTCTTGTCACATTCTCAAGCCTATCAGGCCTAACAATCATGCTGTTCATATCCAATGAAGAGTAGACACCGATAGCTTCGTCCTCCTCCAACTCAAACATATCTTCTTTGAGATCCTTCATATCTGAGACTATCACTGCTCTAAAATTTAAAGGCAAACCCAGGGTTTCAGCAAAGCTTACCAGCCTATTACCAGTTGCAGTTATTGCCTCTTCTGATGAACCTATTGCACTGATCTTGAGAGAGTCGACTGGACATGTTGATCTTGTGGCCAGTGCTTGCAATAAAATAGTCCACTGGAACCCATACTTGATTGAGAGATCGATCAGATGGATTTTCCTTGATGTGGCCACATTGTCTAAAATGGTCTGCGTTGAAGTAAACTGTATGATTTGTGAGAATGGCAGCTTCTTTTGGAGTACCAGCTGCAATGGATGGCCAGATAACACCGCTCTCATGACCTCTGGTGCCGTCATGCCCCTCTCCTTTAAGACTTTGGATGAAAGCCCTCCAGTTTCTCTATTGATCTTTTCTTGTAATGCGGTTGTGAAGTAGAAAACTACTCTTTGAACTGGATTCCCAGTGTTGGATGACAACTTGCAACATTCCTGAATTAAATTGCTAGCTCGATCATATTGCTGGTTGCTTACCTTCTCAGCAGCAGCCAGAAGAAGGTTCGCCAGGTCGATGTTCTTGATTTCCTCATCTGTGAGGCCTAAATATGATGAGACAATGGGAAGCCCAGGCATGAAAGGCTCACTCTCTTTGTGGGATGACATTTGAATGAAATGAACAGCAGCCATTCTCATGACTTCCTCTGTCGATAGCTCATTTTGGCCTTCCATTGGGTTTGTGGATCTGTCGGTTGGCTCATTCAGCTTTTCTCCATTCAAGCGATTGTAGTTAGGTCTATAGTTGCTCAGAAGCTCTAATGATGGAAAGGGCACTGGAGATGCTCTTTTCTTTGGCCCAAGCAGCTCAGAGATTTCAGGCACCACTGGCTGCTCCATCTCTCTCTCCAGGGCCATAGGTTTGTCCAAGGACTGGATTACTGAAGAAATTGCATCCAGCTGCATGCCCTCCATCACTGCAAGATCTTGGAAGCATTGCTGTTCACTGGATAGCAAGGGGGCTCCTTTCTCGAAGGGGTCGTCATGGTACAAATTGTGAGCAGACCAAAGGTCATCGATGCATTCTTCTTCAAATCCCTGAAGAGGGGCGTAGCCTTGATGTGCAGCATCATAATCAAAGCCCTGAACAGAGAAGAGGGGGTGGTTCAACATCTTGGAAGCAAAGCTCAGTTCAGTGCTCAGATTCTTCACAGGAAATTGGCAATTCCAACTCTAGATGGGCTATGATAAAAATTTATGAGCTGAAGAGCTCTACTTGATCCAGAAGCTTGAACATATAGTGCTAGAGATTACAAATGATGGGAATCCAACAAGAGAGAATGTCAGGAAAGCTGAAGTCATCCATGACACCACCATCAGTACAAGACATAGACTTACTGATAACTCGCATGATTGAAGAGATCACGAAGCCATGCTATATTCATTGTTTTAGTGCTTTCCAATGGCTTCCCTTGGAAAAGAACAAGTCACATAGTACAACTCATTGATCAGATGGGACGATGTAACCAATCTCGCGTGCAAGATGACACCACAAAGTTCTAGTCGCAGAGGGCCCACGTATCAAGAAACCAGAATAATAAAAGCTTTCAGATTAGAAACTTCATTATATTTCATTAGGAATGCAGTTTTTAAGTGCCTTTAAAAATAAAAAAAAATGTAGTATCTAATGCTTTCAGACAGCTACGTATCCAATTGGCACAAGCTATTACTCTGGTTCGAAAACTCCTCCAAGGTATATGCTAGGAACAAGAGACAAGCAAAGAATTGGTATTAAAAGAGACAAATTCCAGGTCATTTTCTCTCTGCTGTGACAAATACCTCTATATATTGCCGACAACAGCAAGAAGGTGCCTTCAAAAGCCGCCAAACAGGATAGGAAGCAAACAAGAACCCTGGAGAGCCAATTGGACATCGAAGGCACTGTACAAGAAAATGAGGTTAGCTTAAGGATGAAAGGTGTCCTTTTGTTTCTAATAGGTTGGCTCTAAAGATCTCCAAGATAATAGATGGTCTATTCCATTACCAACTTCTAATGGACTACTGCTAATAATATAGATAATAACTAAGTAGATCATGTTGGTCACGAAAATGGCATGCCCAAGATCACCATAATCAGAAACCGAAACACGATAATGGAGAAATTATCGATTCGCGTACCTGGTTTGGAATCCATCGAACTTGACGTGGAATTTGCGACGGTTTCCGAACACGAACTCAAGATCTTCTCCCCTATACCCTTCGTTAGAACACTGGCCTAATGAGATTGCCACTCACGAGAAAAAAAAAAAAAGTTCTCTTTTTGATCCGTATGTGAGTCAAATTGTGCATCATACGGTTAGGGGAGGGACTTGAGCGCTATTTATAGAGTTTTCGACCACGGGCCCTCTCATTACGGGTCGGGCGTACTCGGCCCACACCAGCCAGCCCCATATTAGACTTATTAAGAACCCATATATCTTACCTTTATTAGACCAAACTAATTCAGTTAATTTCAATTAATGAAGCCCACATTAGGAAATTCTTACATTCTCCCACTTGGGCGATATTAATTGAAACAGAACTGTGTGTGTACCTTTATATTGGTCTAGAGATTATTCTTAATAGTCAATCCGATCCCATAAAGTCTCGAACGCCGAATCATAGCGGTAACTGCATGTACTCACACAAAGTCTTCCATGGTCACGAGTGCTTTCAACTTTACTGATATGGATTCAATATGGTAGTGTGTCAAATGGACAATACCTCATAATGAGTGATACTTTATGTGTTGTCCACTTTGTTAGTCCAAATTCTCTCTCCTTAAGTGTCACAAAACCTAGTGTGTCACTAGAGAATATCCTTTATGGTTCCAACGAACCTTCATATGTCTTACCTTGATAGTTAACTGTACTTTATGTGTAACAAGACATATCGTTAAGGCTAATACTAAGAATGCCCCATAGCCTGTACTCAAGGTTTACACAATGCCTCGAGATTTTCATCAAATATGTATACTCAACTTGATAAATCTACATTCACAAATACCTCATTGAATGCAAAAGAGTTGATACATATTCAAATATTACAAAATGTAACAAAATCAGATACAAACTTCATAAGAGCAACATAAAACTAAACAGCTCCCACTAATTAACAGTATCCCATGATACTCCTAAGCCCATGTTAATGACATGTCGATCAAATACACAAGGGCGAAGGCCTTTAGTTAGTGGATCTGCAATCATATCATCTGTTGAAATGTGCTCTACTGTAATGTCACCATCCTAAACTTTTTCCTTTATAGTCAGGTACTTGACCTCCATATGCTTAGACCCCTTAAGACCTCTGTTGTTGTTAACAAACAACACTGCAGAGTTATTGTCACAATACAACTGTATGGGCCTATCCACGAAATCAAATACAGTCAACTCCTTAATGAGGTTCCGGAGCCAAATTGCCTGAGTAGCGGCCGAAAAGCATGCTACAAACTCCGCTTGCATGGTAGAGGATGTCATTGATTTCTGTTTCTCACTTTTCCATGATACTGCACCTCCTGCTAACTTGAAGATGTAACCTGTTGTCGACTTCTTTTCATCCTGACAGCCAGCAAAGTCTGAATCCGAATACCCAACTAGCTGTAGATCCTGAACATGTTTGTAAATCAGCATATAGTCTTTTGTCCTCTTTAAGTACCTTAAAACCTTCTTGGCAGCAACCCAATGATCGTGTCCTGGATTTGGCTGATATCTGCCTAGAAGTCCTGTTGCAGAAGCAATATCTGGTCTAGTACATACTTGAGCATACATAATACTCCCAAGTGCACTAGCATAAGGTACATTCTTCATTTGGGCTTTCTCAAAATCTGAATGAGGACATTGTGACAGACTCAACTTATCACCTTTACTGACAGGAGCAATTCCTGGCTTGCATTGCTGCATGTTGAATCTTTCTAAGATACGATCAACATATGCCCTCTGAGATAAACCCAATAGTTGGCGAGAACGATTCCTATGAATCTCAATGCCAAGGACAAAAGACGCCTCACCAAGGTCTTTCATATCAAAGTTCTTTGACAACATCCGCTTTGTCTCATGTAGTAAACCAAGGTCACTGCTCGCAAGCAGGATATCATCCACATAGAGTATAAGGAAAATGAATTTCCTCTCACTGACCTTGCAGTATATACACTGATCTACTTTGTTCTCAACAAAACCAAATGAAGCGACAACACTATGAAACTTCAAGTACCATTGTCTAGAAGCTTGCTTGAGACCATAAATAGACTTTTTCAGTCTACATACAAGCGTACCTGAATCATCCGCCGCAAAGCCTTCGGGTTGCATCATATAGACTTCTTCATTAAGGTCTCCATTGAGAAAAGCAGTTTTCACATCCATCTGGTGTAACTCCATATCGAAATGAGCTACCAATGCCATGATCACTCTAAAGGAGTCTTTAGAAGAGACCGGAGAAAAAGTTGCTTCATAGTCTACTCCTTCTCTCTGAGTGAAACCCTTGGCTACCAGTCTGGCTTTAAACTTCTCAATCTTTCCTTTGGAGTCCCTTTTAGTCTTATACACCCATTTGCAGCCTATGGGTCTATAACCTTCAGGTAATTCAACAAGTTCCCAAACTCCATTATGCTTCATAGACTGCATTTCATCTCTCATTGCATTCAACCACAGTTCTGACTGAGGACAAGAAACAGCTTCCGCATAAGTCACTGGATCAGCCACAGAACCGATATCGTAGTCTCGCTCTCCTATATAGACTAAGTAGTCCGATGGTATAGCTTATCGTCTCTCCCTAATGGATCTCCTTACTGGAACAACAACAGCCTCATCCTGCACTTGAGAGCCTTGAGGAACTTCATTAGGAGCTGTCTCGACAACAGGATCCTGAGCCTCAACAGGTTCAGTCTATGGTGTGGGAGTCTCCACAATTATCTGTATGGGAGGAGATAAAGGTACAACATTACCCACCATACTATTATCCTCAATAGTCTGTGAGCAGCTACTTTCTTCGGCCACATCAAACTCCAGAAACTTAGCTGTCTGTGATTCCACAATTCTTGTGCCTCCACTGGGATTATAGAACCGATATCCCTTCGAATGATTCGGGTAAGATACAAAGTAACACCGAGTGGTTCTAGAGTCCAACTTACTTAATGTTAGACTATATATTTTCACTTCTGCAGGACATCCCCAAACCTTAAGATGGTTTAAGCTAGGCTTACGTCCAGTCCATAACTCAAAAGGAGTCAATGAAACAGCTTTAGTAGGTACATGATTCAAAATGTACAAAGCTGTTTTCAAAGCTTCACCCCACAGAAAACCAGGTAAATTTGTCCTACTAATCATACTCCTCACCATTTCCATAAGGGTGCGATTGCGCCTTTCGGCTACACCATTTTGCTCGGGACTCCCAAGCATAGTGAATTGAGCCACTATCCCATAATCCTCTAAGTATTTGGCAAATGGCCTCTTAAGCTGTCCGGCATCGCCATGTTTGCCATAATACTCTCCACCTCGATCAGATCTAACAACCTTTATGACCTTTCCCAACTGTTTCTCGACTTCAGTCCAAAAAATCTTGAACTTATCAAGAGACTCAAACTTTTCTTTAATCAAGTACAGATACCCATATCGAGAATAGTCATCAATAAATGTAATGAAATAAAAATTTCTACACAAGGTTGCCGTATAGGGTCTACTTATATCAGTGTGAATGACCTCCAACAGGTCAGAACTTCGAATTGCAGTTTTCTTCCTTATCTTTGTTATTTTACCTCTACAACGGTCTACGCATGTCTCTAAGTTATCTTTAAGAGCAGGCAGGATGTTAGTTTTTATCAGCCTTTCTACTCTATCCTTAGAGATATGACCAAGTCGTTTATGCCACAATGCATAAGACTGTTCCTTAGGTAGTGGTCTCTTGGAAATAACCTTTTCAGCCGTATAAGCGACGTATATGTCATTGGGAGATAAACACAATCTGTACAATCCGTTGGACATATAACAGCACCCAACCTTATTTGAATTAAGAAACAAAGAAATTACATTGTTCTTGATTTCAAAAGAGTAGCCATACATGTCCAAACACGATACGGAAACTAAGTTCCGTCTAAAAGAAGGTACATAAAAAGTGTCTTTCAACATTAATCTAAAACCAGAGTCTAGAATCAAGATTACATCTCCCACAAACACAACATCAGCTTTCTCGTTATTTCCCACAGTGAGTCTTGACTCATCTTGATTTGGCTTCCTCCAGTTTATGAATCCCTGTATGGTAAATGCAACATGATTAGTTGCACCACTATCAAGCCACCAAGAACTGGATGGTGCTTCTGATAGGTTGGATTCACAAACAAGTGCCAAAGAATCATTACCTGTAGGCTCACGTTTGGACAACCAAGCTTTAAACTTTTCACAGTCCTTCTTTATGTGACCTTTCTTCTTACAAAAGAAGCAGTGGCCACTATCCCTTTTGAAGGATGTTTTCTTTGGACCTATATTGTCAGATTGACCGGTAGTGTCATGAGCACCTTTATGAGTATGATTTCTGGACTTCTTATTCTTCCTTTTGTGGGAACCAGAAACATATAAGGCTAAATGCCCTTTTTCTTTCTTAAGTTTCTCTTCCTCTGCCACCACCCTTGCTATCAAGTCATTAACTGACCAAGTCTCATCTTGGGAATTGTAATTTGTCTTTATAATCCCAAAATCAGGTGGAAGAGTGTTCAAGGCTTGATGCACAATACAAGCATCAGGAATGGAAACATTAAGAGCTTGAAGCTTCGTCTTTAGGTCTACCATCCGAAGGACATAATCTCTAACCCCAGCAGTACCATCATACTTCATATTGAAGAGCTTTTGAAGAAGTGTACCAACCTCAGCATTAGATGAAATGCGGTTTCTAGCCTCTAAGGCTGCCATCATTTCCTTAGCAGTACAGTCAGCTGGCAAGCCACTTTTTAAGTGTTCTTGAATGGATTTCTTCATTGTCAATAAGCAAATCCGATTGCTCTTTTCCCAAGCAGCATAGTCCGTTTTCTCGGCTTCAGTACTGGTGGCCATGATATCTGTCGGCTTATCCTTTGTAAGAGCAATGTGAACATCCGCCAGCTCCATTCCAAATAGAAAATCCTCTTTCCATTTCTTAAAGTTTAAACCAGTAAGGACCTCAATGGAAATAGAATTACCGTTTACTGAAAAGGTGACTGGAAAACAAACAAACAATAAAATCAGCATCATATGAATACTTGTCCAGAGAGTTACATATATCATCACATAATCACCTTTAGGTAGAAAATATGACATGCAGTTGTACACTCTCCACATGACAGCGGCCATGAGAACTTATTCTAATCTTTCATGAAATCACCACCTTTGGGTGTATGAACCACTAAAATCAGTCATTTCTCGAGCACATGCTATACATGTACCCCTCCATGAACTAATACAAGATCACCTCCTTTGGGAGTATAATCACGTAATAGACCAGGAGACATCCCTTCACAATATGAGACCGATATTTCTCAAACCCAGTGAAGTGTGCCACTTTGGCGGTCACAACCTAACTGAATCCTTGAAAATCTCTCATACCAGGGATATGAGCTTTATGTATCACATTTACCATATGCATGTAATGCTAGACGTAAAGATACGGGCGTATGTCTCTGAAATTACATGCCATGCTAATTATACTGTTCCATTCATTGATAGACAATGAATTACACCCTACACAGTCCTTATGTGGTGATATACATGTGAGCTACCATATGTATTTCCGAAACCATAGAGAAATACAAAAAAATACGCAAAAATACCCTAAAAATATGCGTATATATAGGGTTCTATATGTATTTTCACATCCTTAAAAGCTTCAAACATGCAAAATAAATACACCACAATGTAGAGCATCTCAACACGAGCGCGTCGGTACTAAGATCGTCCAAAACGGACGTCGGACGCGCCCGCACGCACCGACGGAAGGCGCGGCATGGCGCGTGCGCGCGTGTTCAGCCGGTCAAACCGGTCTGAACAGCCGGTCCGACCGGTTGACTGGTCCAACCGGTCAACGATCAACGGGTCGGGTCCACGACCGGGTCGGGTGGGGATCCGAGTCAACCGGATCCGAGTCAAACGCGCCGGTTCCGCACGGCCGCGCGTGACCGTCACGTGCCGTCGCGCCTATGGCGCGTGACGGCGCGTCCGGCCTCCTTCGGCGACGTGCCGCCCATCAATCTTCTCGTCTCGATGAGTAGATTCCAAATATGTAATAAAATTTAACTTTTACTCGACAAAAAATTTTGAAACTGGGCAAAAACCTCTCGGGCAAAATGAAAAATGGTCCTAATTCGCATGTTTCAGTTCTAATCTATGGCAGGCTCTGATACCACATGTTGGTCACGAAAATGGCACACCCAAGATCACCATAATCAGAAACCGAAACACAATAATGGAGAAATTGTCGATTCGCGTACCTGGTTTGGAATCCATCGAACTTGACGCGGAATTTGCGACGGTTTCCGAATACGAACTCAAGATCTTCTCCCCTATACCCTTTGTTAGAACACTGGCCTAATGAGATTGCCACTCACGAGAAAAAAAAAAAAAGGTTCTCTTTTTGATCCGTATGTGAGTCAAATTGTGCATCATACGATTAGGGGAGGAACTTGAGCGCTATTTATAGAGTTTTCGACCACGGGCCCTCTCATTACGGGCCGGACGGTACTCGGCCCACACCAGCCAGCCCCATATTAGACTTATTAAGAACCTATATATCTTACCTTTATTAGATCAAACTAATTCAGTTAATTTCAATTAATGAAGCCCACATTAGGAAATTCTTACAGATCAGGCCTACCATCTCGTAAAGGCCACGTTTTTTAAGTACGAGCAATTGGTATTAGATTTTAACGTGCCATGAAGTTGAAAGCATTCTTAATTCTGAGGAGTCTTTGGCTTCGGAGACGGCTCCGGAGTCAGAGGAGCGAGGACGAAAGGGTCGCATGCAACGATGCATATTTGTTTGAACTACTCTCGTCATATCAAGTGACGAGATTGGTTCAAAGTTGCCGTTCGCCGAGTTACATAGAAAAACTTTAGCGTTTAGGAACTCATCTACAATACAAGCATCAACGGTGGGCTTGTATGAAGTGATGCTTATTCCAGTTCCCGTATCTAGTTGAAACCTATCGATATTATTGTTATGAAAAAAAGCCCTAATAGCAGTTATTATTGAAAACAATTCACTCATCTCAGCTTGAACTGGTCTCGCCACGCCAATTGCCGAGACTAGTTCAAACTTTAAAGCCACCATTTTTGGCACCCTATAAAATTCCATTCAGTAGGGTGTAAAACACTGGTGTCAAAGGTTGGCATTTGTATTATTACACAAAACTCCTCCACAATGTTATTGTTCAATTTGTCTCTCACATCCGAAAACCCCAATTGTAGAGCACAAATGGTGTACATTTTGTACCATAGAGTGTTACATATGCTTGGAAGAGTGCCATCCAGTGCATATAGATGTAGACCATGAATGAATGATAGACGTCTATATTCAAGATGAAACATGTGATAGCTATCTATGTATTCATAGCACTCTACGGTATAAAATGTACATTCTTTTCTTTCACTCTTAACACACCGCCTCACCGGGCGGTAAGTTGAGCGGGATAATGAGCCCTCGTATGGAGCTAGGAATGAGAGGGCGACCGAGGTTTTGCGATGCGCTTCACTGCCATCTCTACCTTCTTTTTTTTTTCACCTCCATCAGCGATTCTGGGTTGGTACTGCAGATCACTGGCCAAGCGAATCAAGAGAGAGAGTGAGAGAGAGAGCTGTTTCTTTGAATGAGAGGATGATCTTGTCCAGTGACAGCTTTTTAACTACAAAAGGAGGCTGGAGAGCTCGGGCGTCTCTCCACCCCTAGATACTGTTCATTCCGACACCCATTCGTGCCGCGTTCAGTTCCTAAATATAGGGTCGCCGATGCACGAAATTTATAACAGGGCTGGCCTGCAGGTAGGTGGCGTTTGCTTTAATTGTATGGTACCTTAATTAATGTCACAGAATACATGGGCAGCTGGCTTCCCACTTGACTGCAGTCAAGGTTTTCTGTAGCATCAAACCATAGGCACGTTGGGGCATGGCACCTGGCAGCCTGGCACGCTACAGAAGTGCTAGTGGAATAGAGAAGATTGGTGCGAGTTTGACCAGAGGACTCCCACCCTTCGTATCGCCCCCACTCCTCTATCTCGTGCGCGTGCGCGTAAGGGAGCTAAACGTGCGCCTCCAAGCGCGCATGAACACGGAAGGAGAAAGATGACTGTTAGAAAAGATTTATACATCTCTGAGACTGGAGTTACTTCCAAAGACGAGGATGGTTATCAACAAGAACTAGAAAATGGTGATGGCATGATAGACGGATGGCAAGTTTGCTGTACATTCTTCTTTGAGGAGTCATCAAGGGCCAAATTATATTGCTTTTGATTCAAGTTATTGGCATGACAATGTCTGCCATTAAAGTATGTATGATTGCTTACCTTAGCAACAGTTTTTTTTTTTTTTTTGAAAACATATTAGTTATAAATTATCACTCAAGTTTCGATCTGGGACGTACAAAAGTGAGAGCCATCGCAGAAACTACAAATAAATAACAGCATTAGCCAAAAAAAACTAATTACGAGGGCAGGCGTTTTGTCCTTGCGAATTACTTCTCCTCACCGTCTCATCGTCATACCTAACGACGACTTTTTACGATGTAATATATTATTTTGTGAAGGTGGTTAGATATCGCATTTACTCTCCTTCCGACGAGCCCTCGCTAAAATGTCTTCCGGCTGCTGAAGCGCCTTTGAGGCTGTGACGGTGGGCGACGGCAGCCTCATCGTAAATAATATTTTGTTTCCTCGCATAGCCGAACTCTCGCTTGATGACCGAGCTAAAACTTATTAAAATTTTTATTATCAAAATAATTGTTTCTAATAATTTTTATTTGCAAAAATAATTTAAAATGATATTACTTCTTGCCAATAAGCAAATAATTAAATATTTATAGGCAAAACGAGTACGTTATCACCACCAAAAACTGGAAATAAAAAAAATATTTATTAAGATCAAATATTATTCTAATTGCAATGAAAAGAATTTTGAAAGTTAAAAGTGAAAGGAGCACTGAAGTTGCATTGCTCCACTATAAGTTTCTATAATTCAGGATTATTAAATTTTTGTGTATTTGTTTTGGACTAATAGTTACTAAAAGGTTCTATGATTTAGAGTTATCAAATTTTTGTGTGTTTGTTTTGGACTAACTACCGTTATAGTAAAATTTTTTCTTCATCGAGGATGCCTTCCTTTTCTCCTTTATCATCGACTTCTATACTCTCTTTCTCAAAAGCATGCTTAAAATTACAAAAACCCTAAGTTGTTCATTGATGGCTTAATCAAGCTTATTCGATCATCAAATAAGTCAAGCTTGATGACATTTAGAACTCAATTTATGAACTTATTGGCTCTAAATATATTGAGGCAACATTAATTAATATCAAACAAGCATGGCAATTTATGGCACAATATGTTAATCTATAACCTAACCATTTTAAACCATGTGTAAGTTTGATATATATGGGTTTAAGTCATAAATAGGTCTACCGGCTTAAATTTATTTGTTAAATGAATTGGATTTAAATTTAGATCTCTTGCCTTTTTAACTCATTTTAATCTATTTAGTAATTGTATTAGGTCATGACCTGACACTTAATTCATTTAAGACTCACTTGGCTTATTTAACAAAATATGATTTCTCTATACAAGATATATTAGGTTATCTATTCAATAAAAAAAGAGTTAAATTTAAATTTAGATTTTTGATCTGTTTAATAAACATATTGGATTTGAATTGATAAATTTTTTATCATACTTCGATTTGACTCGACCTAATATAACTTCACTTAATTTGATTGTTATACCCTTAATATCAAGGTATTAAACCTCCAATAATTGGCCATCATGATATATCCTAATACTAAGCCGGTATGGCATTAAAATGTCTTTGTATAAATCAACAAAAATATGAGAAGAAAAGAAAAAACAAAATGAATAGTGGGTTTTATTCATGATATAGGATAATTTTGAAGTGGTGGGTTTGAATTGTGATGTGTAGATATTTCTTGTAATAGTTTCATGCATCATGGCCCATCATGATTATGTGGCTTCATGTGATATGTGAGACAATATGTCATTAGTGTACAAAATAATATATTTTTTGGTAGCAGTAGGTGCAACTAGCATCATAAATAAGAAGCACCTCTAGCATTAGCCTCCAAAATGTTCCAAAGCTCTAGCGAAAAATCCTCTAGGGAAAGCATACTTTCAGAGATAGATGAGGCAAAATTAGTTAGGTAGTCTAAAGCTTGATTTGCTTATCGAAGAACATGTCTATAGACCAACTTTAGAGTAGTCCGAAGATAAAATTTGATGCTTTCTAGAAGATGCATAGACCCAGAGTTCTCATTGATCCAAGATATTATGGTAGTTGAATCATCTTCAAGGATAATGTCCAAACCTTGAATATCATCAATTGTTGTCATTAATCCATACTATGTAACATGCAGTTTAGTAGAAGGCACTGTGATGGTCATTAAGGGAATAGTTACAATAAGAATATATTTTCCCAGATGATCTAAAATAATAGAATATGCTCTCGCTGAATGAGAATATAGGGACCCATCAAAGTTAATTTTGATAGCTCATGCTTGAGAAGGCTACCAAAAGACAAAGATAAGATGATAATGTTCTAGTAAATTGGAATTATAGGTGCCTTAACTGTGAGTCAAGAGTAATATTATGCTCCTTTGATTAGATAAATTCCTTTGCTAATAACTAGCATGTCTAATTATGATAATTGGATTGAATGCAGCATTTTGAAATATTATCTCATTCCTTCCTTTCCAGATTAACCAAAGTAGATAGATGAAAAAAATTGAAAATATCTCATTTATGAGTTGAATGGTTAAGTTATAAGAAAATATAGGCCTATTCAACTAATGCAATATTGTAAAATTGGTTCAAGGTACTCGAGATCAAATAAAACCTCCACACTAGAAGAAAAGATGATCAAGATCCTCTATTCTATTCCTGCATCTCCTATGTATAAGGGAGAAGAAAGGGATTCTATTATACAAAAATATAAAAGTAGAGAGACCCCCTCAAAATAATTTCTAAAGAAAGTGAAGAACTCTATATTGAGCTGGCAGCTTCCATATCTTAGTGAAATTAATATTAAAATCAATCTTAGGAATAGAAGTTATGTTTTGATGCACTTGCTTCACAACAATTTTTGAACTAAATTCTAATCCCCAACATAAGATATCCTTCTGGATTAGATTTGCAAGAGACGTAGGTAAGATTCTCTCACCAATATTAGAGAAAAACAATGAGAGATCACTTGAATATCCTTTTTTTTTCTTTCGGTATTATAAGTTTACCCACTGTAGAAAGCTCTATGGCAACATCCATATTATAAACTATAAGAATTTTATTGATGGAAGTCTTAGAGAATCAAAGTTAAATTTTAATTTTAATATTTACCTCACTACCAACTAATCAGATGAAGTTGCTTTTAATAAAATTTGAGGACTTACAAATGAGACGTCGGATGGGAGAGCAGTTTTTTGGTAGCCTGCAGTATGTCTAGTCTCCTTAGAAGTGATATTTGGATAACAACAAACAACATATTAGGCTACCATCATTAAGCTTCAAACTGCCTATTATTTTACTACTTAAAGCTAACCATCATTAGTGTACATCAAGGATACTTAAGTCACTATGTTTATTCTTTCTACTTATGCTGCTTCAAAATAAAGTATGAAAGCTTTTTTCCTAATATCTTGGTCCTACAAAAAACTCCTTACAATTTTCTCAAACTAGTTCATAAAGTTATTTGGGATCAGAATAAAGAATAAACCTAATAAGGTACATCGACTAGCAAAGGATAAAGATCCCTACTTTCATACCTCCAATTTTGAATATATCTTATCCTTCAAGGGTTAAATATTTTCTTTCCTCATATTGATTCCTTTAATTGAAATACTAAGGTATATGCCAAGATGTCTCTCTTTTTTATTCAAGTAAGGAGGATAAGTTTGAAGCTAAAGTAGTATTAGTCCTGGGACCGAAGAAAACTATGGTTTTATCAAGGTTGATTAATTGACTTCAAGTGCTTATAATCAAAAAAAACTTTGCTTTAGACAAGAGCAAACAACCATTATAAAAGGTCCTTTTTGTTTAGGTTGATAACCACTAACCAACTCTTCTAGCATAGCTTTATTTCATTATTTCAGTATAGAGGATAAATAAATATGGAACAATAAACAACTCTAGTGAAGCCCTATTTGTCAGCAAAAGAACCGAGTAGGTATACCATTCACCAGTACTAAAAAAGAAGAGGAGTAAATACAACCTTTAATTCATTTGATCATTATCATAGAAATATTAAAGTAATATAGGATAGTCACAAGATAATCTCAATTAACTCTATCATAGACTTTTTCATATCTAATTTGATAACCATTAAGGGTCTCACGGAAATTGTCTTATAAAGGGAGCGAATAGCTTCGTATAATAATGATATTATCTAAAATACTCCTCTCGAAATGAAAGCTAATTATTCTTCAAAAATTAAATTATGGATTATATTCCTAATGCAAAGGATAATAATTTTGGCAATGATCTTTTAGATGTATTATAGATACTAATTGGTCTAAAATGACTTGGGATTGAAGGATTTTTGTATTCTCGAATCAGAAATATAAAAGTTGCTTTTCAAGCATTTAGCATGAGACTACCGGTGAAGAAGTTGTCAATTGCTATGATCCTATTATGCTCTAGTAATTTTTAAAAAAGTTTGAAGCGAAACCAGTAGGGCTAGAGGCTTCATCTGAACCTATAGATTTAAGAGTAGTTATGATCTCATCTTTGTAGATAAGAGCAGATGATAGTCCTCCTCATTTAGATTATATCTAATAGGGCATAAGGATAAAGGAGAATATTGAGATCGTTGAGCCCACCGATCTTGATAGAACTATAGAAATGTTTGTCTTATTACTTTATTAGATTCATGTTTTTCCACTGTTATCAATAATGAATATAATTCTATTTCTCCTGCATCTAATAATGGTAAACTTTTGAAAAACCTTTTGTATTTTTATCCCTATCTTGAATCCATTGAATTTTGAATTTTCGATACTGAAGAGTTTTCTGGAGCCTTAGAAGTTTGTAATATTCTTGGAACTTGATCTTGAAACCGTACATATTAGTTTTACTCAGACCACTTTAATTATTCTCCTTTAGTTGTAAAGCTTTAATTTCTTTTTCCAATCTTTCCATGCTTGTAAAAATATTTTTGACGCTATTTTTATTCCATTATTTGTGTGTCTGCTTAGTCTTTTGGAGCTAGTTAGTTAATCTATACATAGGGGAGCTATCAATCACTATTTTCAAGACTTCATAAACAATATTGAAGGAGTCATCAAGGGATAACCAAAAGTTTCAAATCAAAAAGGGTTTGGATCTCCTTTATTTGAGCTAAAACTAAGAAGTAGAGGGGAGTGGTCTAACCCAATCTGAAAACATATTTAATTGATGCCTCATAAAAAAGGTTTAGCCATACTTCAATTGCCACACCTCGATCAAGTTGCTCCCAACAAGTAAAAAAGATTCATTTTAACCATAGCCCTTAAGAGATAGAAAATGAGAAAAGTGAGGCGGTCCATCTCCATCTAGTGAACTTAAATTTCTATCTCCCTTTAAATTAGTATATCTTTTTTTGTATTTATTCACCATCTTGCGTCCATTTAAACCAATTCTAAGTCTTAGGTCCATAAGCACTCACCGATTCCTACTAAGTTTGATGATCCAATCCAATAGATCATTCATTTTTACTTCTCCTTTCTCGAAACCTTCCTCCTTTGACAACCTATAACTAGCCATGGGCCATACATCCACCATTTGGATTTCTTGGAATGATTATTTTGTAATTTGTATGTGCTATTTACATCATTAGAAATTTTTAACCGATCATCTATAGAGATATAGTAGCAATCTTTCTAGAGGTAGTTATGAAAGAGCAATCGAAGGCTTCATACCCAACTCAACCACGTGCCTAGAAATACAATTAGATTCCTTTATAAGAATATGATTGTCACATTGAATCTTCTCTATCGTCTCTCAAAATGTCAATACCTTGCCCAACTAGTTCTTCGAGGTTTACCAATGCACAAACTTTGGCAAAGTTGCATAATTTTAAGCTTTCAATCTAATTATCTAGCCACAATGGTTTCTCAGTAATACTAGCAATTTCTAGAATCTTATTTTTTAAACCATAATTTAACTTGGAGTACTTCTATGCACATCCACAATGCAACTTTATTAATAAGATCTTTAAAAGCTGTGAAATTAGGTCTTCATGGTTCAAGGATAAGGATTTGACCTTTAATGAACCATAGCCTACTAATGGTGATCCCTGTGAGGTCCTCCTCTAAGAACATAAATATATAATAGTTTGTTCCCATTAGACGGATCTCAAGACTACTTGCAGAATTTCACTTCTCATGTGTAGCTTTCATAAGGAATTCCAAATTCATTTTTCTCCCCAATGTTCTTCCAAATAATGCTAGTTTCCATTTTGTTCTAGTAATTTTCAATTCATCCCTCTAGAATTTGACCACCTAATTAAATTGACTTCTCAAGGTCTCTATTTCTTGATCATATACTTTGCTCCATCCTTTTCAATCAACTCTTCTTCTAGTGATCAAGGATCAGGAGTGATGCTATTTATCTTGTTTCTGCCCTACCTACAAGAGTTCCTCTTGAGAACCTGTTGTTTGATGCACACTATTTTCGAAACGAGAAACAACTATTGCCTTTTTCCTTTATTTGATATGCTCTTTCCTATACTTGAGGAACAGTAGTATCGAAGGATCTTGATGCGCTCAAAATATATTTGGCAAGCTCGTTCTGATCTTGGATGCAGTACATTGGAAACCTGAAGCACTACCATGAACGCTACCGCGCTGTGCCTATGATGTGAAATAAATATAAGACCCTCAAAAACGAAATGGATTAATATTCTATTTACCAAAGATGTAATCTCCTTCAACATAAGTTCTCAGCCCTTTATTGTTCACTAAAGCAAAGGAGCTTTTTGAGGTCTCCATTTTCATCGTATGATAACTTCATGGAGAAAAGTAAGTTTTGCCATTTAACTTATAGAAAATTTACATAGTTAGATTGATTTGCATTTTTTCATTTTGTTTATTTGGAGGGGTGGAAAGATTTCTATAAGTTGCTAGCATGACTCTAATCCAAATCCTATATTCCGACTAGGTGCTGCATAATTTATCTATGCCAAATCTTACAAATTATTGAGTCAAATAGGCATGAAAGAAAAACTTTTAAGCTTTATTTGAAAAAAAGAAAACCAAACCTGAACAATTTTGAGTAACTTATGTTTATTTGTCAATTGATAGTTTATGACATTTTAATGAATATATTTGACCAAGCAATAATTCGCTTTCATTAGCTAGTTTCTACAATTTGGGATTGAGATATTTTTGAAAATTACAAAGATCCAAATCCAAGCTATGCATATTTATTATTATTAAATAATTTGAATTCAAATTAATGAACATTGCCTCATACGGGAAGGATGCATTCATGAAGTTACGTGCATAACTTTCAGAATCAAGTTAAACATTGACCTAGACGAAAGACTGCATTAATGGTTTAATGGTCCAACCACTATATCAATGGTTGAATCACATAAATAATTAAAATATATTTAAAATTAAAAAACATGATCCATAATTACAAATAAAGATAATTACCCTATAAAATTTAACTAACTTGATAGCTTTAAAATTAAATCTTTCAAATTAAATTGTTTAAACTGTAATAGAATATAATACCAAACTAATTCTTAAAATAAATTTTAATTTTTTAAAAAATAATAATACTTAAATCTTCTAAATCGGTTAGAGAAAAAGTGAGAGAAGAAAGAAAGTGTCAAATCGATTAAAGAAGAGGAAAAATGGAATTTATATCTAAAAGATGAATAAGCTCCTAAAAAAGATATTTAAACTATGCTGAATAAAATGTAATTTTAAGATCCATAAAAAAAAAAAAATCAGTCCAATTTTACTCGATCAGATAAGGTCAACTTAAAGAAATTAGTTGATTTACTTGATTTTCATTGGATCAACCATATAACAGTCCTATTAAATAATCAGATTGGTAAAGAACTTGATTTACGGATCAGACTGATTAGTTTGGCCTGAGTTTGATAACTCTGATAGAATGATAGATAAGATATTGACTGATAAAACTCCTTCAGAGGAACAATTGCAATATAGCTTGGATTGATATAACTAGAATGGGGCAGACATGCTTTCTGTTTTTTTATTATTATTATTTTATTATTATTATTATTATTTTGTTAAGTGAGATGTAACTTGACCTATGGCTTTGATGCAACATGATCAACATTATTAGCATCGCTATTTTTGCCCAGCAATAATTACTAAACTCAATTCCCATGGTACAGTCTCTTGTCTCTTTAGTGGAAGGTGGGCCTCAACCCGGTGAGGCTTTATCCTCTGTAGCAAACATTGATTTTAGCATTGATTTTATGAGTGCGTTTGGCCTGCTCTTTGGCTATAACGGCTAGAGGATGGGGTGGAGGACACAGCCCCTGCCGCGTGACAGAAGCCGGACCAAATGCTCACCCCTACGTTGTTGCTCCTCGGCATAAATTACTTTCTAAAAGCAGCGAAGCGACGAGCAGTGGTGAGACATTAGGTGGTGAGGATAGAATTTGATTGATTCTTATTTTTAATTCACGAGCAGAATCTTCATCGCTTTCCTCTAGATTTAGTTGCTAGCGTCTTAGCCGTGGCTTTTGGAACTTGTTCGCCTGATGCATTATTATATTCAAATAAGTGTAAATAACTAACTAGAAAATTCAGGCATCAAGCAACAATAAAAATATAAAATCAATAATACAATCATCACTTTTCATATCTTTATTCTTTATCATCAACTGTAATCTTTTAAAAAGTATGATGAAAACGCCATCTTTAAGTTTGAAGGTGAACTCTCTCTCTCTCTCTCTCTCTCTCTCTCTCTCTCTCTCTCTCTCTCCAAGACATGGTCCGAGGAAGAGAGAGCAAGTTAACTTGCTCTCCGCTAAAAAAAAACCGACTTAAAGTTTCGAGCCTTGAATAAATAAGTATTAAAGGTTGGGGAGGATGGGAGGTGATAAATTATTCTATACACCAATGAGAATGGATCTAACGCCTTGGCCGTCGGTTGTATGGCGCGTTTGGCAGACGCATACACAGGAAAGCGTTCACGTGTAAACAGTACGGACACGAGGGATCGGTTGGAGGCTTCGAGCAACGCACAAATATGAAGACTAAATTTGTTTTCTAAACAAATAAAAGAGTAATAAATGCGATGGAGCGCCAACCATGGCAATAGCGCGGTGGGGTGATGGACGCAGGATTGGTGCCGTCACCAGGCATCAAGCATGTCAGATGGTATTAAGGGGATTGGCAGGCGGCAAGGCAATGGCAGCGAGACAAATCTTCGGCTGTCGCGGTATACCACAGGTAGGATATATATGCGAATGTTCTTCAAGGGGACCGTGTGTGTAAAGTAGATCTCATAGATGGATGATTATAATTCTGCAACATGCACTGGATTGAACTCATTTATAATGCTATGATATTTTTTATATTTTCAGATATTGAAATGCTTGCAGATGATTTTTTTTTTTTTTTAATCTTTGCTATTTAGACATATTTAATTTGAGTTGTTTGCGTTGAAAAAGAAAATGCCAAGAATGTACATTTGATATTAAAAAGGAAGAATAATCCCTGGATGGTCCAAATCTAGTGAACAATTTATCTATGAATATAGTTCAGAGGATTATAGTGATTTTAAAATATAGCCACATGACGCATGACAAGCAGCCAACTCCCAGCTCCATCAAGAGCCATCGTATAGACGGACTCAACTTCAATGTTCATATGATGCTTCTCCAACACCTTCCTACTTAATACTAACCTATTATAATTTTTTCTATGTTTAACAGATAAAGACTTAGGACTTTAGATTAAGATAGCACAGCATGTGCAAGAAGATTTTTCTCACAATATAACCTTTGAATCATGGTGTAACGAATCAAAATTTAAACATAAACCATTTCCCAAAAATCAGTGTCATTATGAATATTTAAAACAGAGATGCACTAAATAGTATTTGAATATTTTTAAGATATCTGAAACTTCAAATCTGTTGCATGTAATGGAGACACTTTGGAGTTGCACACGTGAAGTTGCTCTCTAGAACCTATGCATAGGACTTGTCTTTTTGTCCTTTAAGTGATAGCAAGGCCTATGCTTGCACTGGGGGGGAGAGATCGTCTCCCTGTCTCTTCCCCTTCCTAGCAAGACACTACATGTGCCAATTACTAGTATAAAATGAGTGGTTCATGAACAATTGAACAGAAGAAATTAGTACCAAATACTTTAAATTATAGGAGAAATCAGGGTGATTGTCGTAGGCACATGTTGTCCCATGTGATGATGTCGTAACTTGTGAGGATCAGAACACATCACTAATATTGTGGATCATTTTACAGGTCTACACTGTGCACCTCAATCTAATTTGTTGATGCCATAAACTAAATCCATGATTCCGGGACTGTAGATTGTTTCATAAGGGCCTATTGCCTAGAAAAAAGCTTTGGAACACCTATGGTGCAGGCAACAAATCTATCAGGCCTATGAAATCTCAACCTCTGAACCCATCACTCTTCCTCGTAGATTGCACCAAAGAGATATTATTTAGGCTTATAAGTACTCAAAATCTTCCAGTATAATCGATGCAACACTAAATTCTTGCTAATATGGACTCTCAAAGTGACTGCACCCAAACTGATGAACAAACTGATGCCCAGATGAAGACTATTAAAACCAAGCAAAACACTGATCTCAAAGCAAAATAAGTAAATAATTTCTCTCTTGCTGGCACAAACACTCAATAAGGTGAAAGCCCAAGACTAGTAATAGAATGGTAGCACTCCAAGTTGATTCTGAGGTGTATATTGTTTAGATAGACCAATAAATTCTATGAAAGAAATGGGCCATATCAGATATCAATTGCTTAGGAACCTGCCTTGGAAGGCAGTCACATGATGACTGTGGCAGTGCTAATCAGTTGACAGAGAACAACCATACAAAAGAAAAATACTGAACTAAGACAGGTGGATACACATTTAGATTTCATATTTATTTTGGTACCACGTGCTGGAGATAACATATAAGTGCAGATACGAACCATG
Source organism: Metroxylon sagu (assembly GCA_017589505.3). Classification (NCBI taxonomy): domain Eukaryota; kingdom Viridiplantae; phylum Streptophyta; class Magnoliopsida; order Arecales; family Arecaceae; genus Metroxylon; species Metroxylon sagu. The sequence continues at coordinate 4,385,301 of JACVBY030000663.1, forward strand.
GATACAAGGAAAAGGACTTGTTAATGCACCGAGGCAGAAGCTTGAGACAGGAGTTTAGTTCAGGAAATCTCAAAACGAGGGTAATGACACCGGTGCACGTCAGTGCCTCTCCAGATTTAGGTAGACGCCCTTCCCAAAAATAGATCAAAACACAAAGAAACACTAAAGAGGCAGGGTACTGGTACATGCAAATTGAAAACTTAGGTGAAAGAAAAAGTGGATTAATGTAGAATATCTGAATAAGGCGTGCGGCTGCAAGTTCATCCCATTTCCCTACGGAAAATAAGATGTGGACCTGATTCCAAAATATAGGTACACTAACACAACTACAAAAGATAACTAAAGCATATTAACATGAACTGACAACAGAGAAAACTAACTCAAACCATGTTCTCAGATTGTTTCAGATACCAAAGCAAGAACTGTCACACACGGCCCAACGGAGATAGCTATTCTTCGACGACAACACTGATCTCACCCTTCTCTAGCATGTCATAGAATGCTCTCGTCTTCCTCTGCTCGTTCCAGTGATGCATCTTCCACAGACTTCCAGCAAAGAGACCCAGTGCAAAGCCTATGCAGATCTCCTTGACCACACTGGGTCCTTTCAAGGTAGCATGTGCAATTTTATGTGCAGCCATTCTCTTCTTTCCGGGGCCAAATTCAGCTGGAACTCCACAAGCAGCAACCTTTTCTGTGAACAAAGCATGAGAAGGGTAAGTACAGCAGATTCGAATGAAATGTCATTCCTCCAACTTCAGTACTAATAATATTAACAAAACAAGTTGTTTTGGGAGATAAAAGAAAAAGTTAGCACTGACACCAATCCAATTCAGACAAACTTAAAACTACATTTCACCTTCCTTGATTTGATATTACATTTCTAATTTCAACTGCATGACAAATTCCTCTTATAATGTTCATAAAATATCAAGTACTAAGCTTAATAGGTTTCGCAAGACCAAAACCAGGAGGCTGCTTTTACTGGTTGTTGCCTGCAGGCAGCTGATGCAGGAAAGAAACCAGGAAGCAGCATTAAGGAAAAAAAATACACCATGCAAAAAAACATCAAATGTTTGATAAAAAGGAAATGTGCATCAGTTACATGGTAAACAGCACAAAATCACCTGGCACATAAATATGATGAACAAGCTCTTTAGTTTGTTCTTTCAATCCCTACCCATGCATTATCATTGGATAGTATCACACTTATAAAAATTAACCAGTAAAAGCCACATCCATACAAACAGGGTCACCCTGTTATATCTGTCTACAAAACCATGGGAATACATGGATAGTGCATCAAAGAGTTAGCATATCAGGCTACAAAATAATCACATAACCCTTATATCATTCTTAATCATAGAACTAAAACAAATCAATGGAAAAGCTCCTCCTCATTTTGAAATTCAATGCAGGTTAGCAAATCATGTTTCATACGAACACCCAATGCACAGATTAAGTGGAACCTTATCTTCAATTCTTAGCCATATAGAGTCAAATACAACAATGATTTTCCCAACTCACTATTAAAAAATATGAATAACATTCAAATTAGAACTTAATTACTTCGCAAAGTCACATTAGACACCATTGGGGTCTTCTCACCTTTCATAAGTATGAAATTAATCTAGAGATTGCAATGTGAAGCTTTTGTCTTTAAGCATGCAGCAACATTACCCTTGCCACTGTATTTTTAGAATTAATTTAAAATACCCATACACAAAACGTTGTCTATAGTTGTATTTTAAAATAACCAACAGTGGAACTAATGCATTTGTATTTTTAGCATGCAAAATTTATGGAAAACAAGGATGCAATTGGACAGAAATTTCATTACCTCCACTACAATTGCTCATTGAGGAAGGCTATCCTAAATAGTGTTGAAATCATTTTCACATGGTTAAAATTTTGCTCAACCCTTTAATACTTTGATGGATGCCTTGGACCATGCTTCCAATTATGTATCAATGAAAAGTATAATCGCTTCATGCCATATTCATGAACAAGGTCTGCCACACTGGCCCATATAGATCCAATTAGTTTGTGAAAATGGGACTCTGTAATGAAAATTAGTATCATTTATTCCAATTTCAATTGTTTGTTTGGACAGAATTGGAATCCGATTCCAATTCCACCTTGAATGGGAATTACATTTTAGGAAGAATTAGAAATCCAAACTGTTGCTTAAGATTACGATTTCGATTCTAGCCGTCATAGCCGTTCTCATCTTTTTCACCCGCCCCCTCCTCCCTCCTCTTCTCATTTGACGTCATTTCCTTCTCCTAGTCACAACCCCTCTTATGACTTATCACAATGCCATTGTCATCACGGCTTTTTCTCTTACTCCATAACATGGACAATAGATAACGGATAATGAACATCGAATAGAAGACATTTGGCAATATTAGGTACACTGAAAATGATTCTCTTGCCAAGTATAAGCCATAGTCACATATAAAAAAAGCAAAATCTGGCCAAACTCTAGGATAGAAATCCCTAGGAGGTTTCTCCTTTTCTGTTCTTCGAGACTTGAGGGTGCTTAGATATCCAAGAAAGGAGGAGCCAAGAAGACAAACCCATGGTGCTCGTCTTCTTGGAGAACCCGTGGCACTCCTTTTTTTTCCCCATTTCTCGTACTAGAGGGAGAAGAACTCGTGCTCTTACAATGTTTGCCTTTATTTATCTATTTTTAGGTCTTTTTATTTGTAAAATAAATATTAAATTGAGTATATATATTAAAAAATTTTAAAAACAATCAGGTTTTGGCTTATGGACAAAATTAAAAATCTAGACTAATTCTGATTCCAATGTTTGGACAAACCAAACAACAATAACAAAAATCAATCTAATTCTGATTCCTGTGTGAATCAAACAAGTGAAGGGAATGAGCAATTCCAAGTTCAATTGCAATGGAATTCGATTCCAATTCCGATTCAAAATTTGAACCAAACAAGCCTTTAATTACTTCACAAAGTCATATTAGGTGCCATTGGGGTCTTCTCACCTTTGATAAGTATGAAATTAATCAAGAGATTGCAATGTGACGCTTTTGTCTTCAAGCATGCAGCAACATTACCTTTTCCATTGTATTTTTCGAATTAATGTAAAATACCCATACACAAGATGTTGTTTATGGTTGCATTTTAAAATAACCAATAGTGGACCTTATGCATTTGTATTTTTAGCATGTAAAATTTATGGAAAACCAAGGATGCAATTAGACAGAAATTTCATTACCTATACCACAGTTGCTCATTGATGAAGGCTATCATATGTAGTGTTGAAATCATTTCACATGGTTAAAATTTTGGTCATCCCTTTAATACTTTGATGGATGTCTTAGACTATATTTTCAATTATATATAATCATTTTATTCACATCATATTTATGAATAAGGTCTCACGTACCGACTCATACCAACCATATTGTACCAGTAAGATACTAGTACGGTACCGAGTTCAATTCCGTACAAATCAAACCGATCTAAACTAAGTTAAACCGACCCGTACCAACCGGCACCAAGTGGTATTATAATTAAAAGTGAGAAAAAAAGAGGTACTCAGTCTCTATATGGGATGCGCACTTATACCATACTGGCCTATACTATACTGAATTGATAATGTACTGGCATAAATCTCAGTACCAGTTTTACAGACCTTATTTATGATATTATAGGTTTAGAAGACTAATCAATATTTGATTTCCTTTTTTTTTTGTGCGTGTTTGTGTGCATCCTCATCTTCATTGTGAAGGGTCTAATTGCTATCTTGGCTGCACCTCTTGAAGGAAAAAAAAAAAATACTGATTTTGCTTCGAAGGTCTCAGTGATGTAGAAAAGTCATATTATAGAAAATGGTCTCATCATGCCAAGTCACTGACCAACCACCATCCAAGCCTTTATCAGATCTCTATCCTAACTTACCCTAGCAAGCAGGTGTGAGAAGCTCTAATGGATAGAGAAGAGACATAGGGAGGCAAGAGAATTGTGAATGGGAATGAAGGAGAAATTAACCTAATGCTCAAATTGGATGGATTTTTTCCCCCAGCCAGTAGAAAATGGAAATATGGGATATGCAACAAAGTCATGGCTCTGCGCACAACATACCAAATATTGCATGGATCAGGCTCAACTATTCTTCTACCCTACTTCTACAGCAAATTAAATGACACATTTAGATACAAAACATCTATATTACAAAAAATGTATAAACAGTGAACACACTAATCTTTGTTGTTTATTTGATAATAACCCATACATCCATTCCATCATGTTCTCCTTTTTGTGCCATTCTAAATCCACCTAAAGAAATCAAAAAAAACATTGTTTTTTTTTCCCATTGGAAACACAATGTTTTTATTTCTTTCTCAGCTGACTTCTTATCTGTCATCCTCATATAGCAGCTGAATAATCTCATTGTGGACTCAGAACAAAATTAAACTAGAAATCACACCTTCTTTGTTAGAAATAAATTAATAACTTGAAGAACAAACTTTAGAAAGCAATCATATTATTAGTCTTCTCTTATCTAAAATAATCCCCAGTGAGTTACTCTTGGAAGCCACAGCACTGTGATCTAGATATTAGGCAACATCTAGGCTCTTACCGCATACTTTCGAATCTAGACTGATGACCGATGACATTATTGGCCTCCCAATTATCCTGAGCTCAGAAAGATTGTCATTTCTTCAAACCATCTTTTACTCAAAATCAAAGCCCAAAGGTTTCAACTACACCCTATTAATAAGAGATAAACTTTACTACACATTCGAATATAATCAAACCTAGATCCGGTCACCTCCCTCACCCTTCTAGCATCTTTTTCATCCTTAGATCCATATAGTTTTATGAATTTCCTAAATATAAAAAAAATAAAAAAAAATAACTTTGGGATTCATGTGGAGTTCAAAGGTGGAGAAGGTGATTAGATTCTGAAATTAGCAATATATCAAACATACATATGCTTATATAAAAACATCTGTAAATTATTTGAGCAAACCAAAATAAAAATAATAATCAAGCTCGATCCCCTTTCAGATTCACATGTTTGAAAATCAAACCAACAGCAAAATAGGTCACATCCCAGCTTCATCTCATTCAATTTCCTTTTTCTACATATTTTACACTTCATCCAAGCATCTTAGCTTCAAAAGATTAGGGGCCAATCGTAAAATACATCTTACAAAATAAGAGAAAATAGAACAACCCCACTTCAGATCCCCAACCCAAACTAAACCAAAACTATAAGAAAAAGAAGGAAACAACAGAAAAATTGCCAAAGAAAAGGAGAGTAGAATTCAGTATAAAATTTGAGAGATTAACGAGATCCAATCAGAATCACTCCACACAAGAACAGAGGAAGAAAACAAAATCATGATCTATTAAATAGAAATCCAAGTGTCAAACAAATTGGAAACCTAAAAAAGAGCTGTCGATTTAATAATAGAAAGAAAATAAAGAAATGATAGAAGGGATAAAAAAGAGCTCACCGGATACTCGGGAAGGAGTGGGCAGAAGATAGAACCCGATGCCCTCGCCATCAACGAAGCCGAAGTAGTGGGGGGGAAAAGAGGGGCGTCCATTGGTTAATTTAAATTCCCAGGAAAATCCCTCGAAAGAGAGCACGGAATTACAAGAAAGAAACAAGTGGGATGAGCAAATCTCGACCGTCCAATTGAGTGCAGGGCACGATGAACGGGGAACTGAGTAGCACTTGAAATCAACAGGTTGGTATTCGCGTTGTTGGACTGGCCGTAGAGGTGCTCAGAAGCCTCTCGGCCTGATATTTCCCGGTCCTTAAAACTTATCGCTTTAATTTTTATAGATTATTTTTTTTTAATTCACTTTCATTAATTTTTATAAATAAAATATTAAAAAAATTTATAATAGAGAAAAGATCAGGAATTGAGGAGCAGTAATATGGCAGCTCTCTTCGTTTTTTTTTTTTTTTTTTTTTTTTTCTACTATCACTTGATAATCATATAAAAGCCCCGAGGTGGCATTAAAAGATTTAAAAAAAAAATTAAAAAATAAACAAACAATACATGATAAAGCCTATCTTGTCCATATTTTTATCACGTCAAATGGGGAGTAGATAAAAGGCTTGATAGAGAAGGGGAATGATAAAACCATGCATGTAGTTAAGGTAGAAAAGGCAAGGAACCTACAGCTTAAAATTAATTTAGCTGTATGAAATAGCTTTTCTCTAATGGCCTTTTGAGATGGCATCAACTCTTGTCATTTTAGCAAAACTCAATATTTAGGATTCTATATTGGAGTCAAGCCTCCAAGAGTGAAATGGGATAGGATAAAAAAACAAAAAAAAAAAAAAAAAAGGCTAGTGTCAAAAGCTTTCATTAAAATTAAAAATATATGGCATGATCTGAATTGGGAATAAGATTAGTTGACTCTAGAAAAGAAATACCCAAAGTATATAAAACTACAAGTTATTACGATTTATGTTTTCTTTGATATTTTAAAGCTAAGTATAGAATTTGTTATTGCAAGGTAACATGACGGTATGCCTACACTTAGAGAATATATATATATATATATAAGATAATAATATAGTACTTTTTATTTTTTTAATTTTAAATATTAATCATTTTGATTTTATTTTAATAAAACGGATTTATCATTGACAACCATTCTCAATTGATCACGTGTGTGGCTAGTAAATAAGTAGTACTTTACGATTGATTTTTAAAGCCTATCTCAAAATCCAAACCCAACTAGTTTGTCCATCGAATTCTACTCTCTCCTTTCCTCCATCATCTTTCTTCTACTCTGTTATCTTTCAGTTGCCATTTGGTACTCTTTGTAATTTCTTACGAAAAAAGTATTAAAACGGCTTCATACATTATGAGAATTACGAAGTGAGTTCTTTTATCTTCTTACATCAACGATCTAAGGATTAACCCAAAACTTATGGGAAAAAATTGTTCACTCTATAGAGTTGAAAATCATCTAGTTCTAATAAAAAAGAAATCTTTATTAGAGAAAAAATAGTAGAAGCATCGAAAGGTATATAAGCAGAGAAAAAGATATAGGTGATTACATTTGCTACTATTTTATTCGATGGAATTAGGTGATTCCCTTAGGAAAGATGATTTAGATTTTTTTTATGCCGCATGTAAAAATTTTAGCTTTATTGATTTTTTTAGTTGGTGGAAAGTTTTAAAAAAAAAAGTTTGAAAGATTTTCTAAGGAATATCCCATGAAGAAAGAGGTGATTAGAATTTTTTTTTGGCTTTATTGATTTTTTAGCACTAATTTGATTCTATGGTTGGAAAAGTTCTTAAAAAAAAAAGTGAATGACTAGATTTGTCTCTTTGAAACATGAGGGTGATGGAAAGAATCGAAAGCTCATTATAAGGAGAAAAAAAAAAAATTTTTTTTTTCAAGGAAAGAAAGACAATTCTAATGAAGAAGACGACATATATTCCTTCTTGACAATTCTAATAGAAGAAGACGACATATATTCCTTCTTGACAATTCTAATGAGAAGAAGAACTTGACATATATTCTCCCTTCTAAAATACAGGGATGATGGGAGAGCTGGTTTAGCTTGGAGAGTTACACTAACTAGCTTTTAGTTGGTGATTCAATTCTTATTTCTTAAAAATATATTAAAAGAGTACTATAGTCAAACTCATACATATATATATATATATATATATATATATATATATATAGAGTATAGATGTAATAATTATGCCAAAAAAAAATATTTTTCTCACACTAAATGAGGATTTAGCTTAAACTTTTGATGCATGAAGGGAAGAATGTCACACTAGTTCTTTAATACATTAAGGTTATGTTTGGATGAGAAATTTTTCAAGAGTGATTTCATTTCAGGAAGTGAAAATTTTAGAATTTTAAAATCAAAATTTTTTGTTTGGCTATCTTAAGATTTTTTTTTTAAATTTTATGAAATTTATAAATTCTTTAAAGTAGTTATTTATGAGGATGCCACCTTTAGAGGTGTCATTTTACCAAATCTCTCCAACAAATCTTCTTAGAATTAGTCAAAATATTTAATTTTATTTACATGCCAAAATATTTACATGGAATAATATAAAAAATCTTATTTACATAAATATTTATTACATGAATATTTATTTTATTTAAAATAGTAATATTTTATCATTAATATATACATAAATATTAATATAAATTATTATTAATAATTTATATTTGACATAAAAAATAATATAAAATATCATTAAAATAGAAATATTTATGAAATTGAATTATATTTTTGTGTTTTATATAATGATAAATATTGATAAAATATTTTATGATTAATTGATATATTTTTTATAAATATTTTGATAAAATATAATTTATTTTTAATTAATAAAATGTTTATAATAAAAATATAAATTTAATTAAAAACATTTCTAACATTTATACATATTTTATTTTATTATTAAATAAATGTTTTTAAATAAATATCAACAAATATAGATATTTAATAAATATATTTATTAGCAATTACATAAAATAATAATAGCAATATTTAGTAAATATATATAGAAATATATTAATATAACATAAATATTATTAATATGTACAATAATATTAATAAAAAATTTAACATTAATGATAAAATATTAATATTTATTACATACATATTGCATATTTACATAAAAGAAAATTTGAAAATATTTGTGTAAAATTATATGATATTTATATAAATATTAAAAAAATAATATATATAAAAAAAATTTATAATCTTTAGGTAAAATTTTATTTTTAAAAAAATAACTATTTAAGCGAAGAAATTTCTGAAATTTTAAAATTTTGAAATACTGTATTTTGAAATACTGTAAAATTTCATAAATTTTTAAAATGTCTTATTCAAACAAAGCCTGAAGGATTTAGTTGTTTTATGAAAAATTAAAAGTTCTAACTTAAACAAATCTATCAACAATAAATTAAATTAGTTGGTATCTTAATTCAAACTTAGAATTCCTGGTCTACCATACAACCAAATGGGTCAAAGATAGCAACTTTCAATTAATTAGGCACTTCAAAGTTCAAACTAGATGCTATCACTAGACTGGTATGCAGGGAACAAATGTTTTTGGCATAGTAATTAGTAAATTTCCTACTAGCTATCCAATGGTTTAACTTGAACTTTTCTTTTTGTTCTGATTAAGAAAATTGAAACACATCTTGGAATTTGATACGGGAGCAACGCGTGAAAGGAGAGATTGCAAGCCATCAACTCAGCCCCCTTCATAATCTAGTGGGCCAAAGAGGACCAAGAACCAACATTCCTTGAAGATCTGAGAGGGGGGGGCACTTTTGATGATCCAAAGTGGGATCTCACTTGACAAACCACCTCCCACTCCTTTAGGCCACTTGCTCCACCACGCCCGAGCCACTCTTTGTCCCCACTCTTGATTTTTAGACCTTTATCACGCAAACGCATCATGCCCTCACATCCTCGAAAGGCTTCGGAACCTGATCTTTACCTCTTCACGGACCCCATTTCCATGAGAAAAGAAGCCCCTCTCCCATGAGGAAGCAGCAATAGGAGAGGCTCAGGAGTTTCACCATCAAGCCCAATAAGGTTCTTGGTTTTCTCATTCCACCATCCCCTCCTCTCTCCTCGTCTCCTTCCTTTTCTGCTTTCTGGGTACTCAACACCACCACCTCTGGCTTCAAAGAATCTCATCTCCAGTTCAGTGAGAGGCCTCAGGAACCATAAAAGCGAAGGCCTTTTTCTACTTCCAAAGACTCTCTCTTTGGTCAAGGGTCTAAAGATCACAGCTCTTGGGAGCAGCCCACTTCAGGGAGGCTGGCAATCTCTCTGTGGGGAAGCTCTGGATTTAGGCAAGGAGGGAAAAAATGGAGGATATTGGTGGATGCGCTCTTTTTTCGTTAAGGAGAATCAAGGTGGTTCTTCTGGCGAAGCACTAGATTCAATTAATAAGAGGAAAGTTGCCATTTTTCACCCAGATGCCCATTTGAAAGGGATCATTAATTCTTCTGACGAAGCTTTAGATTTAGTTAAGGAGAGGGAAGAACAGTGATTTGGCTGGTGCCTATCTAAGGAAAAGCTCCAATTTTTCTCAGGAAGGAGTCTACATTCAAGTACTCTGAGGACCGATGGAAAAAGCGCCGAGTTAGATGCTAAGAAGGAAATGAATGAGAAATTTTTGGCTCACAATTTGATAAGAGATGCGAACTCTGGGAAAAATACATCCTTCACTTGTGGAGACGATTGAGGATAAGGGTACAAACACACATGTGATGTTTCTCATGGAAAGATGGGTTTTTGATGAGGGCTATCCTCTCCTACACAAGCAACTCATGCCCCTTTATTCTGATGAAGGATTTAGTTGTGAGGCTAATGGGAGAATGGATAAAAAGACTATATGAAGTGGAGGTGGCAATGCCATATAATTTGCAACATCCCAAGGTACCTAGTTTCCCTTCTTTTTCTTCCTTTTACCTTTCCAGACTATAGCTTCTAAAATTTGAACTTCCATATAATTAGTACTTGATTGGATTATGCTTAGGTTAAACCCTGCTTAAAGATGCTGGAGTTGATTAGAGGGAAAAGAGGCTGGTATTTGTGGGAGATTCTATTAACAGAGAACCAGTGGGAATCCATGCTTTGTTTTGTTGCACCCAAAAGTGCTGTCTCAGATCCTAGGCGAGTTTATGGAAGTCCCAAATGGGCAGAGGATCACAAAAAATAAGGAAATTACAAATTCAAATTTGCAGTATGCCTATAAAACTAGTCTTTTAGCTTGATTAGTCATACGCTGATCATTGATCTTTGAGAAGGTTGTTGCAGGATTACCAATGCAGTGTTGAATACTATGTAACTCATTTCTTGAGGTTCATGAGAGTAAGGCAAAAGTAGGACTGAGGCGGGTGAAAACACTACGAATTGATACCATAGACAGGGAGTTCTTTGAGATGGAGAAGGGGCTGATATCCTTGTATTTAATACTGCTCATTGGTGGTCACACCACAAAACAAAAGCTGGGTGAGTGCAATTTTTGAGCTTTGATGCACAATGTATACAATGTGTACATACATGCTCAGAATTTTTATGCTTGTTGAAGGTACTTTTAATTTAATAGATTGAGTTGAAAAATATAATTTTCTGATGATGGATTAGAGGTTTCACTAAATGCATAACATGAATATTGATTCATTCTTAACTGGCTTAAAGTTTGAATGCAACATGCAGCAGTATCATTCTTAACTGGCATTACTACAGTAACATCTGTTCTATTGAAAATTCTATTACTCTTGATGTTACACAATTTGTGTGTGTCAGAACTCCTATTGTTAATTGGAAAGCACACTAACATACTGGCAGATTCAAAATCAGAGTTCATTTTTTTTTCCCCCTGAGGACCTGATGTTGGATTCTCAGTTTTGTCTTTTCTTGTTGCAGGCTGTCAGCCTGTGCCCCCCCCCCCCCCAACTTTTTCCAACCCTTGTGCTTGTATTTCTGTTATCTGTGCATGCTGTGATTCATATTATTTCTTTTATAAGATTTAGGACTTGCATACTGTTTGCTTGTGCTGAAAACTTAGTTGGAGTTTGGTTATAATAGGATAGCTTTTACTATTTTTTTCAATAGAACTGGAGTCTTTTACTGCAGTTACCTCCCATAGTAAACTGTCTGGGAAAGTAATGTAGTTGTTCAGAGAAAATTTTTGGTGCCTTTTTGTGTTGGAGAACTGCAATCATCAAATTAACCATGCTTTGAGATCATGTATGAATTCTATTTTTTGTGAGGTAGAATCCTTGGAAGCCTAAGGGGCGGAGTCTGGCATTTCTGTTTTATCTGATGCCACGTTTTGCTTCTGTATAAGGTAATATATAAAAATATGGGAAAGAGGATCCAAAATTGTTTCAAGCTAATATATAGTCAAATCCTTTTTGTTCTGTAAGCTAGTGCATGAGAGGAAGTATGACAAATGGCAATTAATCATGCAGCATCATGGAAACATACAAACTGGCAGCCATTTCTATATCTGTTGTTTTCTGAAGCACTGAGGACTTCTATTGACTTCTTTTACTTCCTGAACAGAGTAAATTACTACCAGGAAGGGGACCAGGTCCATCCCCGCCTTAATGTGTCTACCGCTTTCAGAAAGGCTTTGATGACTTGGGCATCCTGGGTTGACCGATATGTTGCTCCAGACAAAGCTCTAGTTTTCTTCAGAAGTTCAGCACCATCACATTTCAGGTTAGCTG